>OX344725.1:52993620-55977370 GCA_947034835.1 Ballota nigra | reverse complement strand
CGTATGGTGAATAATTTTTTTTTTCTTTTGGGTTTAAATTAAAAATTAACTATCCAAAATATATTGTATACAGTGCAATGACACCTCCACAGTGTTTATGTGGAAACGGTCCTATGCTCATTAGGTGTGCTAGGAAAGAGAGGCAACACCCTGGAAGGTTCTTTTATATTTGCCCACTCAATAAATTTCACGAGAAACATTTCATTTGGTGCGATGAGCACCACAAATATGATCCACCGGAATTGGTCCCTAGTTTTCTTGCGACTCAAACATGGAAACCTCCTTCATCAACCAATTCATTTACGAGTGCACCTGATATACATAGCCGAAATGTTCATGGTCGCCGAGATACCGAAGAGGTTTATGATAGCGCTTCATCCCATGCATTTCATTCAACTAACACATCTTGGAATTTTGTTAGTGAAAATGGATCTCCATCTCTCTTTCTCATGTGGTTGTTGGTTGTAATTTTTATAATATTTGTATTGTTTGTTGCAATGTTGTTTGGGTTTCATTGTGGGTCGGTCTGTTTAAGATGGAGTAGTAATATGTATTCTAAATTCAGATGGGCAAACTTGGACCTTATTTTATGTCTAACTAGTTCTCAGGACAATTTAGTCTCGATTATGTAATATATTTCTTTTATACTTTCAAACTTTATTTTACGCGTTATTGTTCAATCAATATGTGTCAGTGACAAATCAATGTTAAAAAGTGAAAGTAAATTGAATGGTGAACAGTGACAGTATTGAAAAATTCAATCAAAGGTCAGCAGTGACTAATCAATCACAGATAAACAGTGAAAGTAAAAATAGTGAAATATTCAACCAGATTTCAGCAGTGACAAATCAATGACAATCCTGAAATTATGGGAATAGTATATTAATATTGTTTGCATGTGTAGTCTACTTTTTTTTATGGAGCCATTTGTCGTATTCCAATTAACTGTGTTCTAAAGTGTCCACTTTCACATCTATTTAAACGTGACGTTCTTCATTATTTACGCTCACTAACAACCTTCTTGTAAAATGGATTTCTCACAAATTGCCCCACAAAAAACATTCCTTTATGATGCCAATTGGAGCTATGAAATGGACCATGTGTTCATTAATGCTTTGGTTCTTCAAAAAAATTTAGTTCGTTGGTATGGAAGAGCTGAGGTTAACTTCAATGCAATTGTTACTGCTATTGGAGTGGTGAACGATTCCTTCTCCAAGACTCTCATATGGAGTGATGGTATGGAGCGATGTACTCAACTCGAAAATCGATACGATTTGTTCAAGTTGATTACTGAGCATTCTCGTGTGTGGTGGAATCGTGATGAAAACACCCTGCTTACAACACCTAAGATATGGTCTCGAATCATTGAGGTATGTTTTGGCTGCGGATTCTAATTTTTTTTGTAGGTTTATGTATATTCTTGTTTATAACTCGACTAATGCAATATTTCATGTAAAATTAATTTTGCATGTAGACGAATGAATTTGCAAAAGCCTATGTCCACCACGGGGAGCCTGAGTACGCGAAACTTCATTTCCTATTTGCTAATCCTGGAGAGCTTGGACCAGAAGAGTGTATTGTATCAACAGACTCTGATGACAATGTGGTGCCTATGAACCAAATTGTGGAGATAATCAACATACCTGATAGTCCTGTTGTTGCCAATCGTATATTTCAAACTATGAATTATCCAATTATAATATCTGATGATGATCATCACCCTGAACCCAACCCTCGCACACGTCGTCCTACTCGTGTAAGGTTGTTCGATGAACCAGATGCTAGTCAAGAGGAATTATCTGAGCCAAATCTCAGTCAAGAGGAGTTGACTGAGCCACCACTTGAATGACATATTCCCCCTTATATCCCAAGTTCCTATCTGTGAATCCCTACTAGGCCTAAGTTTCCTTTGTGGCCAGGTTCCTCTTCAAGCAATGCTAAGAAGGACGACAACTGAGGACTATGCATTATAGTCATGCGTCTAGCTACGTTGGTTTAATAAAGTCATCTTGACATGTTTATGTTTAATTAAGTGTTATTTCATATGAGGTTGTAGTAGTTGATGATGTTACATATTAGGCTAGAAGTTCAATATTATGTCATCTATTATATTGTTTGTTCATAACCTCGTCAATAGTTGTGCATAATACATTCTACATAACCTAAGCATTCGTAAAATCTAAACACCATAATAAACAAAACAAAAAATATAACATCAGAATTAAACACAATGAAAATAAATAAAACATCCTACATAAACATTGAATTGTCTTAGTTCAAACATAAAATAAGTTATACATAACCCAAAATAAATAATAGATAAAATTCAACAACAGTTCAAGTTCTAAACCTTAAATATGACACATAAAACCCCATAACAACATCACCATCATCAAGCCCGATCCTCGGTCAACAAATGGTACACAAGCCGAGCTTGGGCTTCCTTGGTAAATCCAAGAAACATCTCCATTTCGTAAGCGTTGTTGGCGAGAACTTTTGACACACCTATTTTCTGGTCCAATGTCAGATTTGGGATGGAGTCAAGCATACCGAAGATATCATGTCTTGCTTTTCCACGCTCAGCATCATACCCAACCGCACGACAGATGGTGTCAAGACGTTCAGAAGATGTAGTCACAAGGCTCCCGAGAAGGTCAATAAATGGATCTACAGGACTAGATGTAGAGGATGATCTCTTCTTCTTTATAATCGATGGCGTTTCCGGTTGAGTAGTTTGGGAATCTCCTTCCACCTCACAAAAGTCTTCAGTGTCCATGTTGTAGTCAGTTTGGGCACCAAATGATTCACGGGTGTCTTGGGATTGACTTCGTCCCGCATCCTTCTTCACTAGGTTGTTGTAGGAGTCGTAGACATTCTCAGCAGTTTTTCCTGTTGCCCAATCATTTCCAAAGACTTCGATCCAATCCTCATACATCGGCCATGTCTTTAGACGCATGTGAGCAGCACTTGGATCCCTCTATTTAAAGCAAAGAACAAAATAATTTAAGTTAAGCATCTCATAAAACATTACAACTTCTAATAAATTATCAACATGAACTTAATGAAAAGATGGAGATTACCGCTACTGCCTCAGCCCACTGCTCATCACCGCAATCAATGAGGTAAGTCGTTGTGTTGAAGCTAATCCTGCTACCCTTGTTGTCACCAATCATTGACCGAAGTGAACTATAAAGTCTTTTCCACATCGTGATTTTCGAGTTGATATGTGAAATTGCTCGAATGTTAGTTCCCGGTAGTGCCTTGAGCATCCTATGCTCAAGCCTTTTCTGATATCCAGGTTTGAAACCATTCTCATTCTTCCAGTTTCTCTTGACCATTTCTTTCAAGTTGTCCATCAAAATGCGTTCTTCCGTATCCGTCCATGCCCTTCTAGTGCGGTCTGAGGTGGTTTTTTCTTTCCCTTTCCTTGATCCTTCCATGACTACAAAATACAGTTTAATACATCAGCATATAATTCATAAATGCATACAATTTCATAAGTTTTATCTAATATTATGATAGCAGATCATTGGGGAATGTAAGAACCCATCAGCTGTGATTGAACAAAATCCCCTACAAATACTCTACTCAACTGTTGCATTTCCATACTCTAATCTATTACAAAATCCCGTCCATTTCCATTGTGGGTCGGATATGATATATACACACCACAAATTAATATCTCCATCAATTAATCTGTTCATGCTGGTGGTTGTGGCCCACAAATTAATTTATATTCAATAATCTCTTCATGCTAAAGGCTTTATATACATATATAAATTCATTCAAGAATTAATCCAACTTTAGAATTTTAGCTGCCAAAAAGGAAGATCAAAGCTTAGCAGAGACAATTATTTATAACAGCTGAAGAACCCTCCACCACCACCATTGTACTACATACGAAAAAAAAAGAAAAAAAAGGGAAAATGCGAAAAAAGAAGTTAAAAACCAGAGACAAGATGATACCTGTTCGGCGGTGGTATGGGCAGAGCGGAACTGGTAGCGCATCAAAGGCAGCAGCGGTGGCTTTCGGTACCGCGGCGAAGGCAGCGACGGGGCTTCCGGTATCCCGATTCGGTGGATTGCGGCGGTGGTAGGGCGGCGAAGACCAGCACCGACGTCTTCTACAGTAGCGGCAGTACGGTGGCATCATTTCCCCAGCGGCCGTGCGACGTTGTCTTTCTCAGCAGCAGGTAGAAGCCATTTTCGATTTCCCCCCCTTTCTACCACAAAATTTTGATATATATATATATATATATATATATATATATATATATATGTGAAAACCCTAATTTTATCTCAATATTTGTTTATATCCTATCAAACAACTAGATAATTTAAGGAAAATAAGGTTAAAATTGTAAATTTATATGTTTTATATGATGTTTTTACACCCTATCAAACACAGTATAAAATTGTATGAACCCTTATTTACAACATATCAAACACCCATATTAAAGCATCAATACTACATTTCCCTATACTATTTTATCTCAATCTACCCCATACAAACCCCTATCAAACAGACCCGCATAAGACTTCATTATTTTTTATGAATTTCAGAAGAAATTAAATTTCACGTTTTAAAAACTTTGAGGTTTTGAATGAAATTAAATGATTTGAACAAAGAAACTAGCAATTAAATTATGTGACTAATAGAATCACAAATAAGATGCCTAAAACTGAATCATAATTATGAACGTAGAGTTTAGCTTAGTCGGGATTCCGGAACACCTTCGGGCTCGGGTTTGCTCATTTCGAAAGCCCTACCTAAGCCCATATTTTAAATTGAGCGTAGGACACCGTACCTGAGATTGAATTGCATGTATCATTTAAAAAAATTTAATCGCAATTCTTTTTATGAAATTTGTTATAGAAAGGGGTGTGAAAATTTCGAAACACTGAAATCAGAAGAAGAGTAAGCATGAAACGAATTCGTGAAAAAACCGAGTCTAGGTGAAACCTATTCCCGCAAGATCGAATACGCCCGTACAGTGCTTACGGTATAATGCGTACGGATCCCCAAAGGTAAAACGATTTGTCTATTCACACCGGTAGCACTACCGAGTATGAATTTCCGGCGAACTAAATCGGAATTTATGAGCTAAACGGGATTTTATGCAGAGATAGGATTTCAGGAAATTCTGGGTTCGTAAGTCATTCTGGAAAAACTGGACGAATGGGGTATATATAGGCGGAAATCCGACCCATTTGAGGGCTGCTGGAGTGGAGTACGTTGTGATCATGGATCACCCACGTTCTGTCGTGGAGAGAAACGCAGTTTCTCAGTCATGGGAAGCAAGACGGAATATTCCAGATCCTCTGGAGTGTATTAATCAAAATCGTAGGTGTATTAAACATGTTCGTGGGCCGACCCAATTCTAAGTGGGCCAACCGAAATGGGCCGACCCAATTCTATACGGGTCACCCAATCCGATTGGATCCAAAAAGATAATGGACTATTTCATATTTTTGGTACTCTAAAAATATAGGTATGACACCAAAGCCCAATTGCCAAGAACCAAGAACCACGAACCCGGGCCCGGGCACGGGCGCGCGCGCACGTGTGTGGTCCATGGTTAGGGTCTCCATGTCCCAATTTAGAGAACATGAATAATTTCCTACTTATATACAAGACAAACTTCTTGTAATTTTCCAATGTGGGATGGAACTTTATTTTCCATTCCCATGGAATTATTCAATACACATGATTAATACTACAACTTCCCAAATTAATTTCTCACTCACCGGAAATCGGTTTTGAGATATTAAATATACCACGCTCATCTACTCCGCGAGTAGAACAACATCGTTAATTTTATTTTCCCAAAAACTAACGTTTTTACTCCTCAAAAAATTGATCAAAGTAAGGGTATAAAACCTTTACAAAACCAAATTTCCAACAATCCCCCACATGAGTGAGAATTGCACCTATACAGAGTCAAGCTTCTTCGTTCAGCTCATGTGAGACCTCATTGCTTCCGGATAAGTAACCAATGGTTTTGAACTTTCTGTAGCCCGGCACCATCGGGTATACCGGCGGCTTAGTGGACACGATGCCTTGAACTAATCCTCCTTAGTGTATACCTTACAGATAGTGCAGACACAAGTCAATCTCGATTTCAATTTGTTCTCACGTTTTTGTTCATTTTGGCCCTGGACGCCCTTTGTATTCATAAATATTTGGTCGAAGCGGCCCTCACTTCTCATTTATATAGGTGATCTCCTTTCGAGTATCCCGTCATACTCAGTCCCACATGGACTCATAGGAATCATTAAAAGTCAAAGACTTATCCTTTACCACAACTCACGGGTTCACTAACACTTGACACAGTGCTGTCAGGAACGGTCATAATTTTCAAGTGTTGTACAACTAACATTCACAGCTTAGTTTTCCCTTTTGAACCAAGTTCTTGGGATCTCCAGTCATCATGGTTGGGTTACCACTGTTTCAGTTTTATTCGTGGATTTCAAACCCATTCCCTCTATCAGCTTATTCATTTGATCTCGGTTCAAGCTCTTCGTGAGCGGATCTGCTATGTTGTCAACTGATCTTACATAATCAATTGTTATTATACCAGTTGAGATCAAATGTCTAATGGAGTTATGTCGACGACGAATATGTCTTGACTTTCCGTTGTACATACTGTTCAAAGCTCTACCAATAGCAGCTTGACAGTCACAATGTATCATTACAGATGACACTGGTTTGTTCCAACAAGGAATATCTTCTAAGAAATTGTGAAGCCATTCAGCTTCTTCACCAGCTTAATCCAAAGCGATGAATTCAGATTCCATTGTGGAACGGGCAATACACGTCTGTTTTGTGGATTTCCACGATACCGCAGCTCCTCCAATAGTGAATACATATCCACTAGTCGAGAAAGAGTCTTTACTATCGGATATTCAATTAGCATCACTGTACCCTTCAAGTACAGCTGGATGTCGCGTGTAGTGTAGCCCGAAATCAAGAGTATACTTCAAGTATCTCAAGACCCTTTTCAGAGCTTTCCAATGTTCATGACTTGGATTGCTCGTGTACCTGCTTAGTTTGTTCACAGAACACGCAAGATCTGGACGTGTGCAATTAGTAATGCACATCACGCTTCCAATGATCCTTGCATATTCCAACTGATTCACAGGTTCACCTCTGTTTTTCTTCAGATGAACATTTTGTTCAAGTGGAGTTTTAGCTGGTGGATCATTAAATGCATTAAATTTCTTCAAGACTTTCTCAACATAATGAGATTGTGTTAAAGAAATTCCATTTGAAGTTCTTTCAATCTTGATTCCTAGAATCACGTCTGCTAAACCCATATCTTTCATGTCAAAATTTCTCTTTAACATGTTTTTCGTATTAACGATCATATTTGAATTGTTACCTATGATTAACATGTCATCAAAACATATAAACATACAATAACAAATCTATTTGGTGTATCTTTCACATACACACACTTGTCACATTCGTTAATTCGAAATCCATTTGACAACATAATATTGTCAAATTTCAAATGCCATTGTACAGGAGCTTGTTTAAGTCCATACAACAATCGAACGAGTTTACAAACTTTTTTCTCGCTCCCGGGTACAACATAACCCTCTGGTTGATCCATGTATATTTCAGCATCCATCTCTCCATTAAGAAAAGCAGTCTTTACATCCATTTGATGTATTTCGAGATTATGCAAAGCAGCAATCGCGACAAGTACACGAATGGATGTAATCCTTGTTACCGGAGAGTAGGTGTCAAAGAAATCATGTCCTTCTCTTTGTTTAAAACCCTTTGCAACCAAACGGGCTTTATACTTTTCAATAGATCCATCTGCTTTGTACTTTCTTTTAAGGATCCACTTACATCCTAAGGTCTTGCAACCTTTAGGGAGGTCAACCAACTCCCATGTATGATTTTGCAGAATTGAATCATATTCACTGTTTGTTGCTTCTTTCCAGAGAGATGCGTCTGGTCTGGAAAGAGCTTCTTTGATAGTCCTAGGTTCATCTTCTAACACATACGTGATGAAGTCTGGACCATAGGTCTTATCAATTCTAGCTCGTTTACTGCGTCTTGGTGCTTCACTCTGCTGAGTGGAAGGACCTGCAGCTTCACTTGATTCTTCATGAGTTCGTTTATTTGAACTCACTTCTTCTTTATCCCTACACGGGAACACATTTTCAAAGAACACAGCATTCCTTGATTCTATGGTAGTACCTACTGTCATATCGGGTATCTCTGATTTATGAATCAAGAACCGATAGGCACTACTGTTGAAGGCGTATCCTATAAAGATCCCATCGACTGTCTTAGGTCCGATTTTCACTTGTTTAGGAAGTGGCACTTCAACTTTAGCCAAACACCCCCATACTTTGAGGTATTTGTATGATGGTTTGCGATTTTTCCACAACTCATAAGGTGTCTTATCTTGAGTCTTAAGTGGAATTTTATTTAAAATGTGGTTAGCTGACAGAATAGCTTCCCCCCATATGTTCTGAGGTAAACCTGAGCTGATTAACATTGCGTTCATCATCTCTTTCAAAGTTCGGTTTTTCCTCTCTGCAATACCATTTGATTGTGGTGAGTAGGGAGCTGTCGTTTGATGTATGATGCCGAATTCGGCACATAATTGTTCAAACGGAGCCACATACTCTCCACCTCTATCACTACGAATTGCTTTAATTGTAGTGTTCATTTGATTCTCTACTTCACTTTTATAGTTTTTAAAAGCTTCAATAGCTTCATCTTTACTTCGAAGTAAGTAAACGTAGCAGAATCTTGTGCTATCATCAATAAAAGTAATAAAATACTTTTTTCCACCTCTAGTTTGCACAAATTTTAAATCACATACATCAGTGTGAATTAATTCTAGAGGAGTAGTGTTCCTTTCAACTGACTTAAATGGTAATTTAGTCATCTTTGCTTCTACACAAATTTCACATCTTTTGGATGTATCAACATTCTCAATTTTAAGTAAATCTAAATTTACTAATCATTTTATAGATTTTAGATTAACATGTCCTAATCTAAAATGCCATAAAGAGGAACACTCAACGATATAAGCAGAAGTAGAAGCATTCTCATTAATAATAGTGTTTTTACCATCACGGCTTACAGTCATCACAGATATCTTGAAAAGGCCCTTCTCGAGGTAACCCTTTCCTAGGAAGATGCCAAACTTGCTAAGTACAATGCCATTTGACTCAAACACTAACTTAATCTGACTACTAACTAAAAGAGACCCCGAAATCAGATTCTTCCGGATGTTCGGGACATGCAGCACGTCCTTCAGTTTCAGCTCCTTTCCCGAAGTCAGTTTGATCACCACCATTCCGACACCAGCCACTTCAGACGAGGCTTGGTTGCCCATGTATAGCTTTCTCCCTTCAGCAGGAGAATAAGTGGAGAATGCAGACTTCTCCGAGCAAACGTGGCAAGTGGCACCAGTGTCCATGAACCAACCCTTCTTGTTGTCCACTATGTTGACCTCGGTCACCACAGCGGACATGTCCATCTCCGTAAGCTCACGTTCAGCAACGTTCACGGAGTTCTTCTTCCCTTTGTCCTTTTTCTTGGGCTGACGACAATCAGCTGCCCAATGGTTGGGTTTGCCACAGTTGTAGCACTTCCCGCTGAACTTCTTCGGGGCAGGAGCAGCAGCAACAGCCTTGCCTTTGCCCTTGTCGTCTTGTCGCTTCCTTTTCTTTGATGGTTCGCCTTTCTCCATCAGGTTAGCTTTGGCCTCGATGGAAGCAATCGAGCCCCTCTCCCTCTTGTCCCTCTTCTTGTTATCCTCCTCGATCCGGAGTGGGGTAACAAGGTCCTCCATCTTCACTTGCTTTCGCTTGTGCTTGAGGTAGGACTTGAACTCCTTCCAAGATAGAGGGAGTCTGTCAATCACAGTTGCTACCTGAAAGGCTTCAGGCAGCTCCATCCCTTGCACTGCAATGTTATGGAAGATAACTTGCAGCTTCTGCACTTGCTCGACAACAGATTTGTTGTCTTCCATCTTGAAGTCGTACAAGGTGGAGACGACGAACTTGCTAGTTCCCGCGTCTTCAGTCTTATACTTCTTCTCCAAGGACTCCCATAGAGCTTTGGAAGTCGGGTACTCATCACAGAGGGCATCAGACAGCCCATTCAGAATGTAGTTCCTGCAAAGATAGTCATCGTGGATCCAAGTATCATAAGCGACCCTTGTCTCACGAGTGGCATCATCAGCAGGAGCACTCGGACAGTCCTCCTTGATGTATTTCACTAAAGAGATGGTGGTCAAATAGAAGTGCATCTTCTTTTGCCACCGTTTAAAGTCATTTCCCGAAAACTTTTCGGGTTTCTCCCCTTTTACTACCACCGGCCTAACAGTCCCTTGAAGGGAGGCCTGGTTGGTTGTCAAAAGAGGATTGACACCGGCATTTCCTACAAAAGGATTGCCGCCAGCATTTCCCACGAAGGGATTAGCACTAGAGCTTCCCACAAAGGGATTAGTGCTTGAGGTTCCCACAAAGGGATTAGTATTTCCCACGAAGGGATTGCCATTAGCTTTCATCCATTCAGCAAGGATGTCTCCAAAATTTCCAAACTGGAAAGGGGGAATGGTAGTCGGATTACCATCGTTAGTCGGATTCGCAGGTACTGGATTAGAGACATCATTCTTAGTCGGTGAAGACAAATCCATCTCGTTATCAGAGTTATGGTTCGACATTTCAGAGTTTCGAAATGATAGTAATATTCGATCTTGCGATTGTTATAGAAAGGGGTGTGAAAATTTCGAAACACTGAAATCAGAAGAAGAGTAAGCACGAAACGAATTCGTGAAAAAACCGAGTCTAGGTGAAACCTATTCCCGCAAGATCGAATACGCCCGTACAGTGCTTACGGTATAATGCGTACGGATCCCCAAAGGTAAAACGGTTTGTCTATTCACACCTGTAGCACTACCGAGTATGAATTTCCGGCGAACTAAATCGGAATTTATGAGCTAAACGGGATTTTATGCAGAGACAGGATTTCGGGAAATTCTGGATTCGTAAGTCATTCTGGAAAAACTAGACGAAGGGGGTATATATAGGCGGAAATCCGACCCATTTGAGGGCTGCTGGAGTGGAGTACGTGGTGATCATGGATCACCCACGTTCTGTCGTGGAGAGAAACGCAGTTTCTCAGTCATGAGAAGCAAGACGGAATATTCCAGATCCTCTGGAGTGTATTAATCAAAATCGTAGGTGTATTAAACATGTTCGTGGGCCGACCCAATTCTAAGTGGGCCAACCGAAATGGGCCGACCCAATTCTATACGGGTCACCCAATCCGATTGGATCCAAAAAGATAATGGACTATTTCATATTTTTGGTACTCTAAAAATATAGGTATGACACCAAAGCCCAATTGCCAAGAACCAAGAACCACGGGCGCGGGCGGGGCGCGCGCGCGTGTGTGGTCCATGGTTAGGGTCCCCATGTCCCAATTTAGAGAACATTAATAATTTCCTACTTATATACAAGACAAACTTCTTGTAATTTTCCAATGTGGGATGGAACTTTATTTTTCATTCCCATGGAATTATTCAATACACATGATTAATACTACAACTTCCCAAATTAATTTCTCACTCACCGGATATCGGTTTTGAGATATTAAATATACCACGCTCATCTACTCCGCGAGTAGAACAACATCGTTAATTTTATTTTCCCAAAAACTAACGTTTTTACTCCTAAAAAAATTGATCAAAGTAAGGGTATAAAACCTTTACAAAACCAAATTTCCAACAAAATTTATAATATAATTTTTATCAATTTCAACCTGATATTTTTTCTTTGCAATTTAATGCGTCACTTTTTTAAGTTTTGCTATTTAATATATAAGTATAAATTGATTTAGTTAGTGAATATTAATTATGAATATTATTTAAGATTAATATCAATTTACAACTTGTTATACACTATTTTTATCAATTTTTTTGTTTTTCTAATTGCTACATGTTGGATAACCGATTACAATCTAAATAATATATTTGTGGTATTTTCCTGCCAAACCAATATTGTTTTTGTCCATTCATTTTTTTTAATTATTTTCTTTCCTACGTAATCGTTTGATTCTTCAACCTCTTAATTTCTTAAATCCCTAATTCCTAATTGAAAAGAAAAAAACTTCATCCCGGGATTGACGTTTGATTTGTCACTTGCCTCGATGTTGTTTTTTCATATACCGAAACCAATAAAATGATCAGAGCGCGAGATCTCATTGCCGACAGTAGTTGAAGTGTCCTCATTGAATTATGTATCGTGTTACACCGGTGAGCTTCGGAGCTAAAATTGTTTAAATTAAAGTCTCGGAACTTACATAAAAAGCTGATTAACAAAAACTGGAATACAAAAAATTTGGAGAAGAATTAGAGAGTCTAATTTGGAGTCTCGTTAGAGGACCGAAAATTAACAAACGGTAGGAAACAGAGGTGACATCGCGGGTGGCAAAGCGGTTCTAGTATAAATTTAGACAGCGGCGGATTCAAAAAATTTAAATAGAGTATGCACAATTATGAAAATACTAAATAATGTGATAATTGCTCGAAATTCATGCATTATATTTACCTATTTTATTGGATTTTGTGTGATTATTTACATTAATTTGATATTTTGTGTGCTTAATTGTCGATAAATATATTTATAATTTCTTTTGCAGAAAATTAATATTTTTGAATGCAAATACATGCTTAATAAAGTCGGGAAGAAATCGAGAAGAGAACGATAGAAAAATTGGGGTTGAGGAATTAACTTCAGAATTTGATGGTCCATTTATCTTAAATTATTGCAGCTTATTACATTAACAAGAAGGCCCATAGTTGCAGCCCAAAGAAGAAGATGCAGCCATTATCTATAGAACTAAGTGAGAGGGTCACGTGAAGATGGAATTGCAATTTGCAAGAGGAAAAAGACTGTTATAATACATAGGACCCACATCTATTTTTAGAAGGAAGAAAAGAATAGTCAAAGTAGCTGGGGCCCACGTTGATTATTAGCAAGAGAGAATAAGAGAGAAAAAAAAGATTTCATCCTCACCTTGCTACCATTTCGAAGAAAGAGAAAAGGATAACACAGCTCACGCCATTTTCATAGGAGAGAAGAGAGAGAAACTTTGTCGCCATTAATGGAATGTAGAAATTACAATTTGGGTTGAAAATCAAACCAAGCTATTCGATACTCGATTCGAGATCGTTTGATAAAAGCTCGTTTAAGCTCAATTCGAAATATAAATCAAACACGCTTGAACACAAATTTATGTTCGGAACATTATAAAGCTCGGCTCGAACTCGAACTCGAACTCGATAACTAAAAAAAGATAAAACATGTGTAAAAATATCAAACTACTCGAGCTCGGCTCGTGTTCGGCTCGATTAAAGCTCGTTCAAGCTCGACTCGAATAATTATCAAACAAGCTCAAACATGAATATCAAATCTCGATAATTTTTCAAACAAGCTTGAACACTCGTGCGTTCGGCTCGACTCGATTCATTTACAGCCCTAATTACAATGAATAACAATGCATGAAATGTTCAGATTTTGGATTAAAGCCATCTCGGGAGAGAAATTCTATTTCTATATAGATGATGCTCTAAAATGTAAAGTTACAAAATGAAAGTGTTGGCTACAATCCGTATATATGCTTGTGTAAAACGATTCAAGAAGCATTTGAAGTATCTAGCTGAATTTGTTGGTTGTAACCGTCTGGATTTGTTAGTTGTAACCATCATGCGCATATATGGTGGCCAAAGTTGTTAAGCTGCAGAGTTTGTCAAGCGGCTGCAGAGTTTGTCAAGATTGTCAAGCGGCTGTAGAGTCTGTCAAGCAAACTCTGCAGAAGTTGTTTAAGCGGCTGCAGAGTTTGGGATCTCATTCCAACATCCCCCCTCAAGATGAAGCGTGGGAAAAGGGAAGAAACTTCATCTTGGATCTAAAACGAAGGAAAGCTGGACCATGGACGGCTTTAGTGAAAATATCTACCATTTGTAATGAAGAAGAGACATGATAAAGCTGGATGAGTCCTTTTTTGTACAGTTCCCGGACAAAGTGGCAATCAATATCAATGTGTTTTGTGCGTTCATGAAACACTGGGTTCTCAACAATATGGGTTGCAGCCTTATTATCACACCAAAGGTGCAGAGGTAAGGAAACTTGCAAGAGAAAGTCTTTAGCCAAAAAGGAAATCCATTGCAGTTCCAAGGCTGTTGTAGCTAGGGCTCTATATTCGGCTTCGGCTGATGATCTAGAAACAGTGTTTTGCTTCTTAGTCTTCCAAGAGATTAAGGATGAACCAAGATATACACAATAACCAGTAAGAGATTTCCTTGTATCTAGACAAGAACCCCAATCTGCATCACTGTAGGCATGAATGGTGAAATGAGATTGTGAAGGATAGAACAATTTGAGATCCAATGTACCATGAAGATACTTAACCAGTTGTAAAGCTGCATCCCAATGGCTAGTTCTTGGAGCATTAACAAACTGGCTAAGTTGTTGAACTGAGTAAGTAATATCTGGTCTAGTGAAGTTAAGATAGAGTAATATACCAATGGTCCTTCTATATCTCTCTGGATTAGTAAGCAAGTCACTATGAGTTGATGAGAGGTGAAGACCAGGTTGAAATGGTAGAGTTGAAGATTTACAACTATCCAGTCCAACATCTGAAATGAGATCTTGTATGTATTTGTGTTGAGAGAGAAAAGTGCCATCATCCCCCTTGCTATCTCAACACCAAGAAAGTACTTTGCAAATCCCAGGTCTTTAATTGTGAAAACTGAATGAAGATGAGCCTTTAAGAGATCAATTTGAATAATTGAAGAGCCAGTAATGAGGACATCATCCACATAAACCAGTAGAGCCAAGAAGAAAGCACCAGTGTGAAAAATGAACATACAATGATCATGAGCTGACTGTGTAAAACCATAAGCAATCAAGGTCTTACAAAACTCAGTATTCCATTCCCTTGAGGCTTGTTTAAGACCATATAAGCTTTTCTTTAACTTGCAAACCTGACCAGACAAAGCTTTAGAGTAGCCTAAAGGTGGATCCATATACACTTCATCATTGAGATAACCATGCAAGAAAGCATTGTTAATATCCAATTGACATAAAGGCCAACCTTTCCCAGTAGCAAAAGCTATCATGAATCTGATGGTAACCAACTTAGCCACAGGTGAGAAATTGTCCTCATAATCTACTCCATAAACTTGATGATAACCCTTAGCAACCAATCTAGCCTTATATCTGTCCACAGTACCATCAGGTTTCAGTTTTAGTTTATACACCCATTTACAGCCAATGGGTTTCCCATTTACAGAAGAAGAAGAAGAAGAAGAAGAAGAAGAAGAAGAAGAAGAAGAAGAAGAAGAAGAAGAAGAAGAAGAAGAAGAAGAAGAAGAAGAAGAAGAAGAAGAAGAAGAAGAAGAAGAAGAAGAAGAAGAAGAAGAAGAAGAAGAAGAAGAAGAAGAAGAAGAAGAAGAAGAAGAAGAAGACACAATATATAGTGAATCAATAGATGAGTGAGGGTTAAGAGATGTGTCACTTGAGTCCTGCTGTTTGGAAGCTGGTAAAGGAGTGGTGATTGTACATGCTGAAACAAAGTCATTAAGCCAGGTGGGAGGAGTAATAGTTCTGGTTTTGGTTGTTTTAGCAGAAGTTTAAGCAGCAGTAGAAGGTGAAGTAAAATCTGGTGGTGAAAGTACAGGTAAAGAAGAAGAAACAGAACTGGTTTGCTGATTAGTAGATTGATCAAGACGTGTAGCATGATCTTGTAGAAAAGGGAAGATATGTTAAAAAAAGTGTACATCTCTTGAGATGAAAATGGAATGATCAACGGGATTATACAATTTATACCCTTTGTGACCTGTTACATAGCCAAAGAACACAGATTTGATTGCTCTTGGGGCAAATTTGGATTTAGAAGGGTGTGTATCTGTGGCAAAGGCAATGCAACCAAAAGTCTTCAGTGTATCATATGTAGGAGGTTTGTTATGTAGGATGGTAAAAGGTGTGGACCAATTTAGAAGAGATGTAGGCAACTTATTTATTATATAAGCTGCATGTAGGATAGAATAAGGCCAGAAATTCAAGGGTAATTTGGATTCAAACATGAGGGCTCTAGCAATATTGAGTAGTTGTCTATGCTTTCTTTCAATAACTCCATTCTGCTGTGGAGTGTATACACAAGATTTTTTTATGTATTATGCCCATTTGGTGAAGGACACTTTGGCATTCATTGCTAAAAAATTCAGTGCCATTATTTGTTTGGATGGGTTTTGCTTTGTATTGAGTATTGATCATTGTAAGGAAGTCTTTGAGTTCTGGTATTGTTGATGATCGATTCTAATCATGTGGATTAATGGCTGTTTTTAACCGGTTTTGGGACCACCAAATAAGACCGTGTGATTGATTACTACCATTTGTAGTAAATACGATAGATCGGGTTAGAAAATCGAGATTACGTGTACTGATTACGTATTTATTTCATATGTGTGTGTTTTGTGGTGTATGAGTGTGTGTAGGGAGATTTTTGTGCATTTGAACTTCTTTTATAAAATGGAAACCAACTTATTTATACAAACCACCAAGTAGGTGGTGGACAAGACTCTTGAGATTCTAGGCTTGCATGCTTGACATGTGTTATTGTTTGACTAGTTTGACCTTATCTAAGCCTTAACTTAGTTACAAAGTCTTCTTTAATGTCTATCTCGTCCTTGGAGTTGTTCGTTCTTGCTCAGTTTGTTGATTTCCATATGGAGTTCTCCGTTCTAAGTTGTGCGTCACCTTTGTAGGACGGATGAAAGTTGTTCACCCATAACATTTCTATTGTTCTCCATTCTTGGTCTTTTCTTCAACTGTTCATGGAGCAGTTGTTCGGTCAAAAGCTGTTCGCCGGGTGATATGGTAGCAGGATTGACACATCACTTTCTGATTTAGGCACCACCCTTGCGTCATACATGTTCGTCACTCTTGGCTTGGTTAGATTAAAACATAATTCGGGCATTAGTGCCTAAAACTTGTTCGCTTATCTTCAGAAGTTGTTCGCTTATTGGAGCGGCTCACATAACAAGGCTTCTTGTTATGTTGGTCATTTATGTAGCATAGTTGTTAGTTGTATAGGACAGCTGCTCGTCATGGGGTAGCTGCTCGTCAGGAGGACAACTGCTTGTCCATATCGATTGACTTGGCTCAATTGGATAGCAGTTGCTCGTCATGGGAAAGCTGCTCATCAAGAGGAGAGCTGCTCGTCCATGTCGATTGACTTGGCTCAGTTGTGTAGCAGCTGCTCGTCATGGGGAAGCTGCTCGTCCATATCGATTGACTTGACTCAGTTGGGTAGCAACTGTTCGTCATGGGAAAGCTGCTCGTCAAGAGGACAATTTCTCGTCCATGTCGATTGACTTAGCTCAGTTGTGTAGCAACTGCTGGTCATGGGAAAGCTGCTCGTCAAGAGGACAACGACTCATCCATATCGATTGACTTGGCTCATTGGGTAGCAGCTGCTCGTTATGGGGAAGCTACTCGTCAAGAGGAAAGCTGCTCATCCATGTAAATTGACTTGACTCGGTTGTGTAGCAGCTGCTCGTCAGGAGGACAACTGCTCGTCCATATCGTATGGCTGCTCCCCTATGTCATACGGTTGCTCACCTATAACAGGTATAGTTTTTCTCTTTGTGAGAAAGAAGAAATGCCCATGTTGCTCTAGAGAAAATATCTATTACAGTAAGGAAATATGGAGTATTTGTCAAGGATGGATGGTTATAAGGGCCCCAGATTATCTGCATGTATTAGATCAAATGCAGATTTGGTTTGAATAGTATGGTTGGGAAAAGACATTCTGGTTTGCTTTACCTTATAACACACAGTACATGGAGAAGTGGGTATATTTTTTTCAAGGAGATTAAATCATCATGGGAAGCATGGCCCAATCTTTTATGCCATGTATCAATGGATACTGAAGCAGCTAAATTTGGATTACAAAAAAAAAAGATAAATCATTACAAGGCTGGAAAATGTACGATCTCCCAAATATTTTTCCAGCTGCCAAGACTGCATTACTCTTAGGGTCCTGTAGACAACATGTTGAAGCAGTAAAGGTGCAGTACAAATCAGTATTAGCAAGGATATAGGGTACAAATAAAAGGTTATACTTGAAGGTAGGTATATATAGTACATCAACAAGTGTTAATGTACTATTGAGTTTTATTGTTCCAGACTTTAAGACTAACTGTTTGCTTCCATCAGGGAGAAACACAGAAATGGGTGTATGTAAGGAGGTTGAAGGCTGTTGAAAGATATTTAAATCAAAACTCATATGCCTACTAGCACATGTATCAAAGATTCAGGTTCCCTTTACCATTTTATCAGCTAGAGTAAATCCAGATATATCAGTAATAGAAGTACCTGCATACTCAATAAAGTGTGCATGAGTGTGGTCATCTCCCTGTGATTTACTGAGGTATTTTGCAACCTTCTGTTGTATAATTGCTGCAATATCAGGATTATTGTTCTGAGAGGTCATAGTTGAAGTAGTTCCCCCTTCAATACTACATTGTGTTATTGCTTTATTTCCTTCATTTTTTCTGCAAACACCATTCAGGATACCCATGCAACTTGAAACAAGTAGAGACATCATGCCTCTTTCGTCCACAGTGAGAAAACTTCAGTGAATTCTTCTCCTCTTTACTTTTATAATCTATTTTTCCTTTCTCATATCTTTGAAACTCCTTGTTGTCATAAGTCTTTGCTCTAGAGTACATTGCAGATTGCATGTGTGATGTCTTGCTAAGGCTATCTCCTTCAGTAATTCCTGACAGTATTTCCCTTTGTTGTTCCACTCTTGTTACAATAGAATAGGCCTTGTTCAAAGAAGGCAATGGATCCATCATCATAATTTGATTCATTGTATGCTCATAGCTGTCATTCAGTCCCACGAGAAATTGAGTGAGCCTCAATCTGTTATCCTTTGTGTGCAATTGACCATCAACATCACAGGTACAATTCCCACAAGTGTTGGAGTTATACGTGAAAGTATGCTTTTACTTTGTATAACTCGTGTATCAAACACTCGTTTTATGAGAATAATTCTTTTATCACATTTGCTTTAGTTATGATTGAGTTTTAAATTTCTATTGCAAACCGTTCAATATATAGTACATTTTACATTGTAGTTAATGTGGTGATACCCGATCACGGAAGACAACATTAACAGTTTACTTGTAACTAAACGTACATTTTCACGACCTAGGTGGAATTGAACAATCCGCCGTGAAAGGTCGATGTGTAAGGCTCAGATTGGTCTGTCTTGACTAAGAGATTGCACTAGCACATTTAGTATGTGTTGAAGAGGACCTACAGCGAGGATAAATTCTTCTGTTATGAAAGGTGAAGAATTAGACCTCAGTGGTTGTTGATTTCTTAATCTCCGTCACTTAAATAGGACCGTGTGCGCTTAATGGTTACTGCTTTGATTCATGTTGGGTGAGAATCATTGTGACTTCGAACTTTGTGTCTTGGGAAGTAATATTAATCATACGACGGTTGCTAAGATTTAATACGGAGAAACACGTGCGAGTACGGCTCGTGTGATTAGTCCCCTTGGTGGGCTCAGAAGTTTTATTGTACCAAATCTTGCAAGTGAAGAATTAGTTTCTTCGGTACGAATAATAATGTTGAGTTGTCTTTACTCCAAGGTGAAATATATTAATTAATTTAGAGCTATTCAGAAGTTTGATTAATTAATGGACTTGATAATCTTAAACGCGGGAAATAATAACCGGGAGCCCATATTATCGTAATATGGATTAAGATGGATAGTGCAATATTAATTTATTAGTGGTAATAATTAATATTAATGGGCTGAATTATATTGAGGCTCAATATTGAAATTCAGAAGTCCATTAGGAGGTCCAATCTTAATTCTCTTTAAAGGCCCCTCAAGTATCCCAATAATGATAAGGTGATTAAAATAAAAAGAAAATAAATATGCTGATTTTTTCTTATATTTTTCGAAAATAGTAATATTAGGAGAGAAAAGATTTTGTTGATTTTCTTGGAAAAATATTATGGAAGATAAGTATTCTTGGAATACAAGATTATGTCATATATTCAAGAAGATCTAAATCTTATGCTTAGATCCTCATAATTTTCGAAAATTACATCCTAAATAGGAGAGTGAGATTTTTGTGGAATATTTTATTATGGAGAAAAGAATATATGAGATATATTCAAGATTTCTTAGAGACTAAGAAAAGATTTTCTCCAGGCCCATAAAATATACAATTTTCGGCCATCACCTCTTATAAATAGGGGATGATTATTTCATCCCCAAGTACCTAATTCCATGTGTTGGAAAAATAAAGAGCATACATATTTTTCTTTTTCCTTAGTTTATTAAATTACTTGAAAGCATCTCTCACCGGTGATCAAGTGAGGTGAAAGGGAAATACTTGAGAAGGTTTTTGGGTCGATAGAGTGAGATCGTGATTGTCCCGTTTATCCAAAGGCCAATTCTACAAGAGGTACGTTAATCACATATTTACTTGTTTATTCCGTCATAGTTTATATGTGAATTAATTCAACATGCATGATGAAAATTTGTTGTTGGAATTATTATTTGAATTAATTAGGATTAATTCATGCTAGTAATAATTGTATTTAAATTCGTATTTAAATTTCATCCCGAATAGATTCCGGGCACCCCGATTTTCCCAACAACTGGTATCAAAGCCACGGTTTCGGGCTCTGATCTTTAAATTAGAATTTAAATTGTTAGACATTAAATTGAAATTGGATAGTTGAATTGCTAGATCTTTTTTGCAGGTATCCAATTGTCATGGTTTTATTGTTGTTATTTTTTTCATGCGTGTGAATTAATTGTTTTTAATTCGATTCGTTCGAATTCGTTTTTCTCGTGAGAAAATCCACGAGTAGATTAGTTATTTTTATTTTGATTCGATCATTGTAATAGACTAGTCTAGATCTAGTATTTATTTTTATGAAAAATAAACTGTAACCGGATCATGACGAAGAACGAAGAATTAAAAACGGCGTACCCGGACGACGCATACAAGCGTGGCGCGTGTATGGACGAAAAATCATGCAAGGGGTGAAGAAAATGAGAACGAACGTCGAAACCTGGCGCACGGGGTGCACGGCGCACGACGGGTGGCCGGCAGCGCGCATGAGCGCGCGCGCGCCTCGGGTGCGGCCTGCAGCGCCTCGGTGCCTCGGGTGCAGCTCGGGCCGTGGAATTTTTTGGTTCGTCCCTTTTCTTTCGTGTGACTTTAAACGTCGTCCCGAACCCCAAACGATGCTGTTTTTGATGAAGTGTTGCTGTTCGAGTGGGAGCGTGTCGAGACGAACGTCGGAAAGCAACAAGGACAATTTTTCGCATCAAGACGCGAAGAAATTAAACCGTGACAATTGGATTTGAGTGCTCCAATGTGTTTAATTTTGTTTTGATGGATGTTTTATTTCTTGCACTTATTATTATTTGTTAATATGTGTTTGCATGAATTTAATTGTCCAAGAAAAACCTTACTTTCGAAAATTACTAAGTATGTTTATTTAATCGCAATTTTATTCCGGATATTAAAATTGGATTAATTTGGCCTCCATAATTTATTTATTTGTGAAGTTCTTTTGGAATACATTTCCCCCTCGGATCGGCCAAAAGAACGGATTTCACATGAATAAATTCCGAAAGGATGATTGTGGATTATTACTAGTGGCGGTATTGACCCTCACCACGAGTGGCTTGCTCAAAGCGAAATAATAATCCTGTATTTAATTATGGTTATTACTTAGACATAGGAAATTGATATTAACTTACTCCCCTCGGAGTCCCTGTCAGTTTCTATGTGGTCAAAGTGGGAGCCAACGATTAATTTTGAATTAAGGATTTGTAACTTTTAAGTTTGTGATCCGCTTGAATGTATTTAAATGTATAGACCACCCCTCGTGGCGCATTTAAATTGTTTCGAGATGTTGGCTGATGCATGATTATATTGTTTTAAGGTTTCAATATAATTGATGTGATCGAATTATGTGATAATTTTGTATTTTTTTAGATATTGATATGAATGTATGTAATATTCTCATTTCATCATGTCGCAACCTTTTAAACTACTGTTTAATATACTTAAAGTTAATAACTTTTTGGAGAGAATTATATCGATTGGAAATATAAATTTAAATTTGTCATTTCTGCACGAAAACACAATTGGGTTATTCACGTTAATGAACCCGGCAAGCCTAATGATAAGTCAAGCAATGGGAAAAGGCAGTTTATGATTGACAGCGTGACAATGAACACATGAAGTGCATCATCTTGACATCTCTGTCTGAGGATGTGAGGCGCGTTAATGAAGACATTGTATCCACTGTTGAAATCATGTAAAGCCTTGAATAGATGTTTACACATCTGAAACCCATGACTAATCAGTTCACTAAACATGGCTCGGTCAAGTTGGAAATGGTGGAGGGAGCGCTCGTGAGGGAGCACGTTCTCGAGGTAATGGCATACCTTAACAAGTTGGAAGTACTTGGTGCGGATTTTGATTGATTTCATATACCATTCTCTACCGAGAAGCTTTGAGTAGTTTCATCTGAACTGTCAGATGAATGAACGGACAAGTCGTTTGTCCGGGCTCTTGCAAGCTTTAGTTTCGGTGGAGGTGATAATGGAGCACCAGTCTAGTGCTATGGTGGCTAATGGTTTGTCTACCTCTTTTGATCCCAAGGGAGGGAAAAAGAGGAAGAGAACCAAAGGCCGGATCCAAGCAAATCCAATTGTTGCGAAAGGCAAATGCAAAGGCTAGCATCAAAGGGGAAGTGTTTTAGTTGCGGTGAGAGAGGACAATAGAGGTCTGCCTGTTCCAAGCCTAAGAGGCTAGGAAAGTTAGGTAATTCACACACCCTAGTCGTCGAAACTTGTGAAGTGGCGTATGCTATCTATTCGTGGATAGTGGATACGAGAGCTACTGATCACATTTGTTTCATGGGTTCAAGCTAACCCGACGACTTAAAGGAAGTGAGATCCCCATCACATCGGGCAATGCTACGAGAGTGGCAGCTGAAGCAGTGGGAAAAGTGCGCCTATCTTTTGAAGATAGAGTTATGGTCTTGAGAGACGTTCTTCATGTTCCTAGTTTAGAAAGAACTCAACCTTCAGTTTCTAAACTGTTTTGAATAGATACTCAGTTTCTTTTAATAAGGATGTTATTATTTCTTGAAACGATGAGTTTATCTGTTTCGGAACTTCAATGGATGATCTTTATACCATTATTTGGGCACACCACTCATAAAATTGAATCTAATAACACATCGATTATTTCGAGTAATAAAAGAAAGCATTCTTCAGACGTGAACGAAACACTTCTATGGCATCTAAGATTAGGTCATATTGATCTAATGCGGATACAAAGGTTGGTGAAAAATGAATCCTTGGAGTCAGTTCAAGTTGAGTCATTTCCAACTTGTGAATCCTGTTTAGAGGGTAAAATGACCTAGAAGGCATTTGGAGTCAAGGGGAATAGAGCCACCAAAGTGTTAGAACTTGTTCATACCGATATGTGTGGTTCAATGATGATCATAGCAAGAAGGGGTATGAGTAATTTGTTATTACTCGAGATATGGATACATCTACCTTATGATGCATAGGGAAAGAAGTATCAAGTTTCTACGATTTGATCATGGAGGCGAATACCTTAGCAATGAATTCTTGAACTACCTATCGGACGAAGGAATTGAATCCCTGTTGACCGCACCGGGAACCCCTCAATAGAACGGTATGGCGGAACGAAGGAAGCAGACTCTTTTAGAAATAGTCAGATCCATGATGAGTTATTCGGATTTACCCAAGTCGTTTTGGGGTAATGCCTTGGAAACGGCGGCTTACATTCTAAACTTGGTGCCATCCAAATCGGTTCCTAAAACCCTAATGGAATTGTGGACCGGGCGCGAGCCCAGTCTAAGACACTTGCGGATTTGGGGTTGTCCGGCATACGTGCTAGACGAGGAAGCCGGTAAGTTGGATCCACATTCGGAATTAAGGCTGTTTATAGGATACCCTGCGGGAATGAAAGGGTGTATATTCTATAGTCCCAAGGATCAAAAAACCGTGATTAGTTCACACTTTAAATTCTTGGAGGAAGGCTATATGAACAAAAGAAAGCCCAGAAGTGAGATTACCTTAGTCAAGTTAAGAGGGCAAACTCCTATACCAAGTATACAAGATGATATACCACACGTCACACCTTCACAACCGGAACCCCGTCGCAGTGGGAGGATTGCTAGGCAACCCGAGAGATTCATGGGAATAGGAGAATCTTCGGATTTAATTCCCGGTGATGAATCAGACCCATGGATATACGACGAGGCAATCCAAGACAAAGACGCAGAGTCGTGGCAAACAACAATGGAAACCGAGATGGGTTCGATGGATTATAATCAAGTGTGGGAGTTGGTTGATCCACCTAGTGGGGTAGAGCCCATTGGATGCAAGTGGGTGTACAAGAGGAAAAGAGGAACGGACAGAAGGGTAGAGACCTTCAAAGCAAGGTTTGTGGTCTGTGGCCTGTAGCTATGCTTAAGTCCATCTGTATTCTCTTGTCAATCGCTGCGCACTTAGATTAAGAGATCTGGTAAATGGATGTCAAGATAGCTTTCCTTAACGGAAGTCTTGATGGGATCTATATGCAACAGCCCAAAGGTTTCGTTGAAAAAGGTCAAGAGCACCTCGTATGCTAGCTTAAGAGATCCATTTATGGACTTAAGCAAGCATCGCGCACTTGGAACCAGTGTTTTGATCAAGTAATTAAGTCTTATGGGTTTGTGATCAAAACAAGTTCGAAAGTTGTGTGTATAAAAGGTGTAACGGAACTGCGGTGGTATTCTTAGTATTATACGTAGACGATATTCGGCTCATTGGGAACAATGTAAAGGTATTGTCAGACGTAAGGGTATGGCTGTCAAATCAGTTTGATATGAAGGACTTAGGGAAAGCCGGTCACATCCTTGGGATCAAGTTCACTCGAGATCGCAAGAGGAGGATGTTAGGCTTATCGCAAGTTTCATACAAAGCCACTGTTTTGAAGCATTTCAGCATGCAAGATTCCAAGAAAGGTTTTGTACCTTTTAGGCACGGAATCCATCTATCTAAAGAAATATGCCCTAAGACGCAAGTGGAGATAGATGACATGAAAGACGTTTCGTACGTTTCGGATGTAGGAAGTCTTATGTATGCAATGATGTGTACGAGACTGAATATCTGCTTTGCCGTGGGCATGATGGCAAAATATCAAAGTAACCCCGGGAAAGAACATTAGATTGCAATTAAATGCGCTCTTTAGTTTCTGAAAAGAACTTGGTATGGAATGCTGATTTAACAATCAGACAATCTAATTCCCATGGGATACACGGACTCAAATTTCCAATCAGACATAGATTCCAAAATAACTACCTCGGGTAGTATGTTTTGCATGGGAGAAGGAGCCATGACATGGAGAAGCGATTTGCAGAAATGCATCGCCGATTCGACCATGAAAGCCGAATAAGTAACTGCTTGTGTAGCAGCGAAAGAAGCGGTTTGGCTCAAGTACTTCTTAGTGGACTTGGATGTTGTTCCAAATTTGCCCGACAAGATAACTGTCCTTTATGACAATGTCGGAGTAGTTGCAAATTCAAGGGAACCGAGAGCCCACAAGGCCAGCAAACACATTGAAAGAAAACACTATCTTATACGAGAAATCGTTAAGAGAGGAGATAAAGAGGTGGCAAAGATAAATGTCGGAGGACAACCTGGTACATCCATCCACAAAGGGTCTGCCTCAGAGTACATTCAAGAAACATGTGAATGGAATGGGAGTCAAGACTATTGTCAATCTACTTTAAGTATAAGTGGGAGGAATTATTAGGTTAGTGTAGGTTGACATGAGATGTCACGTAGAGCTACTACACTAAGACATGCGTGATGTATACTAAAAGCAGACTTTAAGTATAAGTGGAAGATTGTTGGAGTTATACGTGAAAGTATGTTTTTACTTTGTATAACTCGTGTATCAAACACTCGTTTTATGAGAATAATTCTTTTATCACATTTGCTTTAGTTATGATTGAATGTTGAATTTCTATTGCAAACTGTTCAATATATAGTACATGTTACATTGTAGTTAATGTGGTGATACCCGATCACGGAAGACAACATTAACAGTTTACTTGTAACTAAACGTACATTTTCATGACCTAGGTGGAATTGAACAATCCACCGTGAAAGGTCGATGTGTAAGGCTCAGATTGGTCTGTCTTGACTAAGAGATTGCACTAGCACATTTAGTATGTGTTGAAGAGGACCTACAGCGAGGATAAATTCTCCTGTTCTGAAAGGTGAAGAATTAGACCTCAGTGGTTGTTGATTTCTTAATCTCTGTCACTTAAATAGGACCGTGTGTGCTTAATGGTTACTGCTTTGATTCATGTTGGGTGAGAATCATTGTGACTTCGAACTTTGTGTCTTGGGCAGTAATATTAATCATACGACGGTTGCTAAGATTTAATACGGAGAAATGCATGCTAGTACGGCTCGTGTGATTAGTCCCCTTGGTGGGCTCAGAAGTTTTATTGTACCAAATCTTGCAAGTGAAGAATTAGTTTCTTCGGTAAGAATAATAATGTTGAGCTGTCTTTACTCCAAGGTGAAATATATTAATTAATTTAGAGCTATTCAGAAGCTTGATTAATTAATGGACTTGATAATCTTAAACGCGGGAAATAATAACCGGAAGCCCATATTATCGTAATATGGATTAAGATGGATAGTGCAATATTAATTTATTAGTGGTAATAATTAATATTAATGGGCTGAATTATATTGGGGCTCAATATTGAAATTCAAAAGTCCATTAGGAGGTCCAATATTAATTCTCCTTAAAGGCCCCTCAAGTAGCCTAATAATGATAAGGTGATTAAAATAAAAAGAAAATAAATATGCTGATTTTTTCTTATATTTTTCGAAAATAATAATATTAGGAGAGAAAAGATTTTGTTGATTTTCTTGGAAAGATATTATGGAAGATAAGTATTCTTGGAATACAAGATTATCTCATATATTCAAGAAGATACAAATCTTATGCTTAGATCCTCATACTTTTCGAAAATTACATCCTAAATAGGAGAGTGAGATTTTTGTGGAATATTTTATTATGGAGAAAAGAATATATGAGATATATTCAAGATTTCTTAGAGACTAAGAAAAGATTTTCTCCAGGCCCATAAAATATACAATTTTCGGCCATCACCTCTTATAAATAGGGGATGATTATTTCATCCCCAAGTACATAATTCCATGTGTTGGAAAAATAAAGAGCATACATATTTTTCTTTTTCCTTAGTTTATTAAATTACTTGAAAGCATCTCCCACCGGTGATCAAGTGAGGTGAAAGGGAAATACTTGAGAAGGTTTTTGGGTCGATAGAGCGAGATCGTGATTGTCCCGTTTATCCAAAGGCCAATTCTACAAGAGGTACGTTAATCACATATTTACTTGTTTATTCCGCCATAGTTTATATGTGAATTAATTCAACATGCATGATGAAAATTTGTTGTTGAAATTATTATTTGAATTAATTAGGATTAATTCATGCTAGTAATAATTGTATTTAAATTTGTATTTAAATTTCATCCCGAATAGATTCCGGGCACCCCGATTTTCCCAACAACAAGTGCATCCTATAATCTGATCAAAATCGTCCAATTCATCCCATATCTCTTTCATTTTCCCATAGAATATTGCAATAGACTCATGACCTTGCTTAAGCGTATTAATTCTTCTTTGTAACTGAAAGAACTTAGTTCCATTCGCAGAACTAAACCGCTCGCATATATCATCCCAAAGAGTCTCAGCAGATTTCACAGAAACAAAAGTTGTTGGGATATGTATTTTAGTTTTGATGATTTTCCAAAACAACATGTAATAGGTTTGAAAGCAGTCAAGATAGTATCTTTTATTTCAGGTCAGGCTAGATTAGCTTTCAGTAGAATAGGCTGTTCAGTTGAGGGGGAACTCAGTGAGGGGGAACTCAGCAACACAGCCTGAAGATATCAAGATGACACCCAGAAGAACTGACTGAAGTCATGCTTGCAACCTGAACCAGAAGAAAAGCCTGAAGGATGTCCCACTGAGTGTAAACCAGGCTGATCTAAGCTAAGTCAGGTGGACCACTCAGTGAAGAGCATGATCAGGAGGATCAGTGCTGCACCAAGTAGGCCCTGAAGGAGTTAGGCTACTGTGGTCAGGGAAGTTTGTCATTCAGCCTTATGACAAACTTCTTGGAAATGATCTTCAAACAGTCTCTGAAGGACAACTACATTGAAGACGTTCAGTCCACTGAAGATCATCAGTCAGTGAAGGAGGAAGCTACCTAAAGTTAGTGGGTCTTGGTCAACCCACTGAGTCAAAGATCCGTGAATCCAGGCCACGTGGACCAATCAGCACGAGGCAGCAACTCTGACACTGACAAAGGCCGCATTCCAAGAAAAGTGGTTGAAACCATTTAATGTTGGATTCAAATGTATCTTCCCTCCAACGGATACATTTGAATCCCCATTATAAATACAAGCTCATAGCTTCATTGTAAGTGTGTGTGAAAGAAGAAAATAAACACCTACAAGCTGTGAGGGTGTGTTAGTTGTTAGGGAGTCATAAGGAAGTATTACACACCCACGACACTGACCTTTAGGGTTATCACTTATATTTATTGAGTGTCAAGCTTGTAACTCATACCTTAGAGAGGTTTTCCCAATCCTAGCTTAAGGCTAACACATTGTAAGGGAAAACCTCACATAGTTGGAGAAACCAAACCGAAACCAAAACCCTCTAGTTAGGTTTGTTGGGAGTAAGTTGTCAGTGAGAAAGGAGGGGCAGCCCAGGGAGTGGCGTGAGTCCAGTTGTAAGTGCACCTTGGCACGTTAAAAACAAGAATCCCAAGTAGTGGATTTCCAGTTAAATCAGACCGTGGATGTAAGAGCTTGAGTCTCTGAACCACGTTAAACTGAGCGTACTTATCTTTTAAAGTATTTACTAAAGTATTGTGAAAATCAGCTCACTGAGAGCTTTGTTAAGAAAACTTTAGTTAAGCATTTGTCAGGGAGATCCAACTCACTGACTAAATCAGGCAAGGCACTCGAGAGTTCAGTCTCTCGAGTCACTGCCTTGTTCAGAGCCTAAGCTTTCAAGTCTCATCACTGACTTGATAGCTCTGACTCTGAGCAACGCAGTGACTTGAGTATTCCGTCACTGAACTCAGTCAGGGTGCGGCGTGAAGGTTTAAAAAAAAAAAATTTGCTCCTGAATTCCCATTTTGCCCTTCGAAAACGGGACCATCAAAAGTGTTATACAAGTCTTTGCTCATGGAACTCAATAGCCAACCTACAACTAGACAATCAACCTTCTTCTATAGTGCACACTCAGATGAAGTTCGTGCAGGTGCTATAATAGTGCTATCAATAAAATCTAGCTTTGATTTAGCACCCAAGGCTATTAACATCGATTTTTCCCACGATACAAAGTTCGATCCATTTAGAGGTTGTGATACAAGAACCAAACCTAGATGTTCTGATCCATGGACTACATATGCCGGAGGAATGTGTTGATTTCCTTCATTATCTCCGTTATGTTCATCATCACGATCATTATCAAAGGCATTCTGCCACACATTCGGTGGAGCAGCTGCAGGATTATTTCATCCTCTTGGGATGGACCAGATCTGCTCTGGTACCATGTAGAAATTACAATGAATAACAATGCATGAAATGTTCATTTCTTGGATTAAAGCCATCTCGGGAGAGAAATTCCATTTCTATATAGATGATGCTCTAAAATGTAAAGTTACAAAATGAAAGTGTTGGCTACAATCCGTATATATGCTTGTGTAAAACGTTCCTAGAAGCATCTAAAGTATCTAGTTGGATTTGTTGGTTGTAACTGTCTGGATTTGTTAGTTGTAACCGTCTGGATTTGTTAGTTGTAACTGATGTATGGTGGCCAAAGTTGTTAAGATGCAGCGTTTGTCAAGCGGCAGTAGAGTTTGTCAAGTGGCTGCAGAGTTTGTCAAGATTATCAAGCGGATGTAGAGTCTGTCAAGCAAACTCTGTAGAAGTTGTTTAAGCGGCTGCAGAGTTTGGGATCTCATTCCAACATGGAAGCTTAAAGCTTCACCACCGAAATTCACCCGCCATTAACGCCGCAGGAGAAAGCACCGTGCCGGAAAAACTTGGAAGCAGAGCAGTGCATCGCCACCAGAATCTCACGCTCACCATTGTTCATCGTCGTCAGAATTACCGAGTTGACGTCGTTTCGGAGCAGACTTCACTCGACCTCGAAGGAATTAAATTTAGCCGAGTGAGGTAGATATGCCCGAGTGGAAACAATAGGGTAGACTTGGCAACGGGGCGGGGCGGGGCCGGGGATGCCATTCCCCATCCCCGTCCCCGTCCCCGCGAAATAAACGGGGAATTTTTCTCCCCCATCCCCGCCCCGCGGGGATCCCCGTCCCCGCGGGGATTCCTCGTTCCCCGTTTAGATATTTTTTATCTCATTTTTAAAATAAAAAAATATATAATATAGTATAAAAATTAATCATAAACAACAATTAGTTTAAATTGATGTTAAGAAAAATTAATTTAAGCAATTTGAAGAGTCTCTAATTCTAATATTTTTAGTTAATATATGTTTTAAAGTGAAATTATATATAACATGAAACTAATAACATAATATTAAAATAAATATATTTTAATTGAGTAGGACAATTATGATATAGTTATTTATAATTTACTTTTAAATTTATATATTATAAACATATAAATATATTAATTATATAAAAATAATACGGATCCCCGCGGGGAATACTATCCCCACCCCCGTCCCCGTTTGTTTCGGGGATTCCCCACCCCGTTCGGGGCGGATCCCCGCGGGGATCGGGGATTCTCCGCCCCATTGCCAAGCCTACAATAGGGGGCTTTTGTGAAACCACTCGCCCAAAATTGAATTCCACTCGGCCGAGTGAAGAGGAAATGAGGCCGAGTGCGTACTCACCGAGTTAGGATTGAGTTCGCACCGAGTTTCAGCCGAGTTGACTGAGTTCAACCGAGTTAAGGGCTATTTTCACTTATTTTGACTGAGTTTGACCGGGTTAACTCAACAGTTATTAAAAAATCCAAAAATTCATAATTTTGAGGGATTTAATTGCAATTTCATCTTAATACCCTCATTCCACACTATAAATACCCCCAATCATCAGATTTAGAAAGAGAGATCGGAAGTTACCAACACAAGAGAGTTATAATTCCCTAAAATAGATTTCTTTTAATTTTTCTTTTCTTTTGATTTCCTTTGAATTTCTCCATAGATTATATTAGGTTTAGCTTTCAATTAGTAGCAATTTACTTTTCAAGCAAGAATTAAAGCAAGGATTGAAGACCGTTGCAGAGATTAATTTCCAGTTCATGATGAGAGGTGATATTTTTTCATTTCTATTTCTATTGCTATTGCTATTTCATTCAATTGCTATGAGTTTTATTGTAGATTTAGCTTGCTTAGCCATGATGTTCATGAGCTAATCTCCCTATGCTTTGGGTGTTGAAGTCTATGTAACAATTGATGATTCACTTAGCTTGTGTATTGTATTTATGAAGATTAGTATTGAAATTACTTGCAATTGGATTCAAATTGTGATTTCACGAGTTTACTTTGTTGAATTTGCATGATTGGTTCATCTAACAACATATGAGAATTGAGTTGGATTTATCTAATGTTGATTTAGCTAAGTGAAATAATGGAATTGATTTGAGTTTTCATGAGTTTACTCTATTGATTTTGCATGATTGATTGATTTAGCAACATATGAGAATTGAGTTAGATTAATCTAGTATTAGATTGGTAGAGTGAAACTAGTGAAAGCTATTGTCAATTCCCTAAGTCATTGAGGAATGCTTAGTGGAATAGGACACTCCTAGAAAGTCGATTAAACTTCGGAACGAGAGTTTGTTGGTTAATTGAGATTGCACGTCTAATTCCAATGTTAATCTAAATAGACGCGAGCATAGGTTAAGTGATGATCGAGAGTTGCATAGACGACAATACCCGAAGCATATCAATCCCCTTGCACTTCGTTCTACGTAGTTAGATAGATTTTTATTTCTTGCTCGTTTTATTTCCTTATTTAGTAGCATAATCAAACCCGAATTCGTACTTTCCATTTTATAGCATGCCAACATGAATCGACTTAGCTAACCACTTGCTTCCCTAGAGTTTGATAATTATATAACTTGATCAATTGTCTAACTATAACAACGATCTCGTACACTTGCGAGTGGTTCGATTTTGTGCTTAAACAAAATTGGCAATCAAATACAAAGAATATATATATATATATATATATATATATATATATGTATATATATGTATATATATATATATATATATATATATATATATATATATATATATATATATATATATATATATATATTAACAATCTAAAACTTTAAGAATTGCCTATAATTTTTTTAATATGACAACGCCTTTAAAAAAATAGAAAAATTTGTAGGCAAGTCATTGGATCTCGTAGACAAGTCATAGGCGATCCACACTACGGATTTTTGTTTGAATATTATGTACACATATTAAAAAATTTCGTAGATAATTCTTTATCTTTTGTAGTGTACATTAAATAAAGACTTGAAAGTGATTCAAAATATCATCATTGCCTATTTTTAAAAACACATTTCTTTTTATATAAGCAACTAAATCATTATTCAAAAATTAATTTCCGATGCTATTCCGAGATTGAGAAAGATGGGCGCCGCACATTTAATATATTTTACAAGTGTTTGTAATTCTTTATTTAAGCTAAGAGTATGTATAAAGTGAAACTTGTTTTTATATATATTATTTTGCAATACTCTTTAGTGTAAATAATTAGTACCTTTAAGTTAAACAATTCATACTCTTCAATAATATTTTTTGATGAAAATAATTTGTACCCTCCAAATTATTATTTTTCAGTGAAAACAAATAATACTCTTTAGTGAAAATAATTAATACCCTTCAAATGGTTTACGATTATTCTTAAACTAAATATTATATAACTAAATAATGTTCATATATTACCACCATATGGATTAGTGTCTTGGTTAAATTAGAATATGAGAAATACAAGGGAAACAAATCAAATAAGACTACATCCGTTTTTATATTGGCAAAAACTTGTGTGAGACCGTCTCATAATATGAGACCTATCAAATTAAAAAAAGTGATAGGATTATCATAAAATGTGATAATATTTTTAAAGAAAAGTGATAAGTCACTTTTAACAAAAATATTATCACTTTTTGTTTAAACTTTATCACTTTTTAAAAGTGACAACTTTTTAATTAATAAGTGACACAATTTAAATTAAAAGTGGATCAAATATTATTGGTCTCATACTATGAGACGGTCTCATACAAGAATTACTCTTTTATATTCTATAAACATCGAATTAATTAGAATTTATCTTTAATTATTCCTATTAAATACTATAAACACATATATATTAAACTTTTTTTTTTTTAAGAAAGAGAGGGTATGCACTTGCATACCCTTTCTCTTAACTGCATCCGCCACTAAATTTAGATACTTCTTTTGTCTAGATTTTAAAAAAATCAGTCTGAAAGAGGAGATTTAGAAAAGTAAATAGATGCTCGTATTTAAGAGTAGGTTTTATATGAAAACGCTTCATAATAAGTTTAACATAAAATAATTTTAGAATATCATTAAACATGTCAGGGGTATCATTAATCTGGGTCAGTGGTATTATATTGTAATTGTTTTAAATTTTCTTGAACTCGGACTAATGATACCCCTGATGAGATTAATGATACTCCCGATTAGATTAATGATACTTTAAAACAGTTTCATGATAAGCTTATCATGAACTATTTTCATATAATACTTTGACCGTATTTAATGATTTAGAAATTTGAGAAATTAGGGCTTAATTTTATTTTTTAAATGAATGGACAAATATAACCTTGGTGTGGCCAAAAAATACCACAAATATATAGTGTAGGTTGTACTCGGTCAATTTCTTAAAATATAGATTGCAATCGGATAAAAAAATGTACAAATTAAAAACTGATAAAGAAATATAGTACACGTTGTAAAAATTTACCAATATTATTTATAAAGTGCTAAGTTCATACATAATTATAAAGTGAGTGTACTGAGCAAAAAGCTTGGACTTCAACGCTTTATGTAATTTGTGCTCACTTGTTTAAAAAGCCATAAATATAAAGCCCAGATTCTAATTGGGTGTTCGAGAAATCAAAAATTGAAAGGCCAAGGGTATATAATTTTGATAATTTTTGGAAAAAAATTCCGAAAATACAAAAAAAAACACTAAACATATAAATTTTCGGATTTTTTTTTTTTAAATTGCTACATTTACATTTTTTGGGTGGGGTGTATTCACAAAAACATGGGACTGTATTTAACCTGGGTCAATTTGAAAATATTTCAATAATCAATATGTAGAAACATAAATTCTTTTATTATATAATAATGAAGACGACCACTTATTTCTATTAGCAATAAGAGAAAAAAATCTAATTACAAAAAAACATATCTTTTTCAGAATTATTTCGATTCTGCATCACTTTGTAATGCATACACTAGCAGCTACAATCATGTTATGAAAACATAGCAGAATCTTGATTCATATTTTTCACTGTTGTTATAATTAGAGAAATACCAATGTTGATTCACAATGATGTCTAATTATGAAAATTGCAAAAATATTGTTAGTTAATTGGAAGATGGGACAAACTAATTTAGTGTGATTAATTCTTATGGATTCAACAATTTAAGCAATACAAATAATACAATCTATGGGCATCTGGACATGTAGACATAATTTTAGACGCTTCTATCATTTTGCGACTCTATTTCAGTTGAATTGTCATCTCGTGTATGAATGATGTCATTTCATACACCCCATTGACTATTTTGCAATACAAAATGAAATAGTAAAACTTAAACACAAATCCTAATATGTACCAAATGAACTTTAATTTTGAATAATATTTTAAATCAATTTTAATTTTTCAAAATTCATTAAGTAAATGATGAAGAACAGATCACATATTAAAGATTTCATATTGAAGATTTCCTTACTTATTTATTTACTTTTATATCGTATTGGGCTTTATTATTCTTAGAACATTTACGGGCTTTTACACTTAAAACCCCTAATTTCCTAGTATTTATACTTGTTCGTCAGTTATGATTCGCACGTTTGATATTATATTAAAACTTTGGGATTTTCTCAAACCCTACCTCTTGCATTACTACGTTCTCGCTGCGTCAGTTGGTACTCGGAGTCAGTTCCTGGACCACACGATGCCGCCAAAATAAAATAATCAAGATATTCAGGTATTGCGTTAGCAATATACCGCCGTCACGAACGTGTTGACTGGGATGCAAAACCAATTTGCAAACCTCACCGCCCAAGTCGCCCAAATCGCAGCTGCTGTTCGTGCACCACCTGTTCCTAATCCCCACGCGGACGGTTCCTCGGAAGCCATCGAGACAGACGAAGACACCGTAACCGACCAGAACCCCTTCGTCCCTATCGCACCGACCGCCGCTTATACCATCGCCTGCGCAACCAGCCGCACAACAGCCTGTGCCGCCAAAGTTTCTTGATAACCGCTGGGAGTCGGGTTTACACTTAGATGTTCCCGAGTTTACTGGGGATGGCTCGCCGGATGAGTTCATCGATTGGGTCCACAACGCTGAAGACCTGCTGGATTTCAAGGGAGTACAGTCGGAGCGTCGCGTGGCCCTGATTGCGACGTGTTTCCAGTCGCGTACTGCATGGTGGCGCAACGTCCGGGTTTCTCGCCGCCGCGAGGGGCGGCCTGATATTCGCCACTGAGAGTTGCTTCGTGATTACATGACGAGGGAGTTTGTTCCGGCGAACTACGACTCCACGTTGTATCAAAAATTTCAGCAGTTGGGTCAAGGGACGCGTTCCGTCGATCAATACACCTCGGAGTTTTACCACCTTCTTGTCCGGATAGATAGCTGTGAGACACAAGGCCAATTGGTTTCCCGTCTTATCGGCGGCCTCCATGTCCCGTTCCAGGATACGTTGAATTTATTGCGGCCCACGTCCATCACCGACAGTGGCGGACCCAGGATTTCACAAATGGGGGTACGATCGATAAACAATTTGATAGTATTTATACATACATATTGTCTCATTTCAAAGTGCATATCATCAAATTAAGTATGCAAATAGATAAGTGATTGTATATAGTTTAAATAAAACTATAATTATAAGTTACAATCCTCATTTTCAAATTAAATTAATAATATATAATAATTGTTATGTTAATTGAGCATATATACATATATAGACGTTGTATTATAAATGAAAAAAATAAAAATACAAGTGGCCTAACTAATATAAATAAAAATACGGCTGGGCTTGAAAGCCCACAAGAAATGGGTCAAAATCAATTTAATCAATAAAAAATGGTCAAACAGCTCCTTCTATCATGAAACGTGGCAGTAGATGATGGAGCCAGTAATGGGATGCAGCCTCAAAATTAAGCACATCCATAATTCATGTTTCTTCCAATGCTGAAGAGTGAAAAACCTCCATGCGAAGCCACCACTTTCAATTGCAAAATAGTGGTATATCTACTAAAAAAAACTAAGACTGGGGGTGCAGTTGTACCCCCATGTCACTCAATTGGGTCCGCCACTGATCACCGACGCACACCACCACGCCACAGCTCTTGAGTCTCAACAGGCTCACCGATTCTCCACTGGTCCTTTCGCTCAGGACCGCCGGCCGCCTTCATCGCACCCTCCATCCTCTGCACCGACTCCGAGGCTCGGGCCACAGCCGGCTCCATCTCCTCGCTCCCCCGCTGCCCCCGTCCTACCATGACCGGGAGTTTCTTCAATTGCGGTGATCCTGGTCACCGCATGCACACATGCCCTCACCCATGTAGCTCCCGTACGATGGTAATTGAGGGTGACGAGATCGTACCGTTCTCCGCGACTCCCGATGAAGATCTTGATCCGTCTGATGAGGTGCATGTACTTGGAGATTCGGGCCCTTTGCCTGTGCTCTGTCCGGCTTGCTTGTCATCTCCTGAGGTCGTTGCTCCCTCTCAGCTAACGCCCTATTCCGCTCTACTTGCACGGTTAACGGTAAAATTTGCTCTTACATTATTGATTCTGGTGTTGGCAATCTCTTCTAATCACAAAGATTAGTGGTTGTTTTTAGTTAAAAATTTGATCACCAAACAATTACGTGTAATTGATCACTAACGTAATTAGTGAATACGAAAATTGGATAGATTGGAAATAAATACGTGAGTCGATTTCGTATTTAATTCGTATGTTTAATAATTGAGGTGCTTTAGGTGTGTAATCGAAGTTTGGACGTGTATATTAATTTGTGCTTGTTTTATTAGCTGAAAATTGGAGTATTTATACAAGTTTTCCTAGCAGAAGGTGTACAAAACCTTTGGTCTCCCAAGTGTGCATGTCTGACACTTGGTGAGTTGACTATTTGACCTTATCTAAACTAATTCTTATCCTCTAATGCTGGATTTGCTCGTATTTGAGTGTTGTTCGTCCCTTGAGACTTGTCCTTGAGGAGTCATTAGTCTGATTTTGATGGTCATTCTTGCTAACTTGATATCAAGATATTCTAATTAAATATGTTCGCCAGTTGGCAGGAACTGCTCGCCAGGGTATCTTTTGGGTTCACATGGTCCTTGTGTTAAAAATGCTAGCACATGTGTTGTAGCTCGCTGGGCTGGAATAGCTCGTCTGGCTATTCCAGCTTAATCTGGCTTAGTTCACTTAAACTTGTATTGAGCGTACTTTCTTTAAGTAATTATGTTCCCTTGGATGGTGTTTTTGCTCGCTTATCAACATCTGGTGCTTGCGAGAATGTTATGTATGTTGATGTTATCGCCAAGTTGACTCTTTCTACTGTTGCCCACCCCAAACCATATAACCCAGGTTGGATTAGTCGTGATACTATCGTGACTGTGACTGATCATGTGCGAGTTCCATTTTCTATGGGTAGTCGTTACTTTGATTCTGTTTGGTGTGATGTGGTCCCTATGGATGCATGTCATCTGTTGTTGGGTCGCCCTTGGCAATTTGACTGTAGGGTTTCTCATGATGGGTTTGCGATTATGTATTCATTTTCTGTTGATGGTCGTAACATTGTGTTGCACCCGTCGGGCCCCCTGCCCCCTGACCTGTCTCCACCGCCATCAGTGGTCTTTCTCTCCCGTGCTACGTTTGAGCATGAGCTTGCCTCAGGCTCCCCCGGTTTTCTCCTTGTTGCTCATGATGTCTCTGTTGATGTGCCTGTTCCATCTATTGTTCAGTCTCTTTTGCAGGATTTCACTGATTTGTTTCCTTCCGAGCTCCCAGCCGAGTTGCCTCCTTTATGCGATATACAGCACCAGATTAACCTGGTTCCGGGTATCTCTTTTCCTAATCGGCCCCATTACCATATGAGCCTCATCGTGCAAATGGCCAAGGACTGAAAACCGAAACGAGTTCCTGAGCGGGTGCGTGGATGCTCGGGGTGAAGATTTGACACCGGTTACAGGCTCTGGCTACCTGGATTGCATCTTTTCTAAGGTCGGCAAGTAATAGCCTTGCCTTATCGTTTGTATGCCAAAGCTGTTGGAGTTATACGTGAAAGTATGCTTTTACTTTGTATAACTCGTGTATCAAACACTTGTTTATGAGAATAATTCTTTTATCGCATTTGCTTTAGTTATGATTGAATGTTGAATATCTATTGCAAACCGTTCAATATATGGTACATATTACATTGTAGTTAATGTGGTGATACCCGATCACGGAAGACAACATTAACTGTTTCCTTGTAACTAAACGTACATTTTCACGACCTAGGTGGAATTGAACAATCCGCCGTGAAAGGTCGATGTGTAAGGCTCAGATTGATCTGTCTTGACAAAGAGATTGCACTAGCACATTTAGTATGTGTTGAAGAGGACCTACATCGAGGATAAATTCTTCTGTTCTGAAATGTGAAGAATTAGACCTCAGTGGTTGTTGATTTCTTAATCTCTGTCACTTAAATAGGACCGTGTGTGCTTAATGGTTACTGCATTAGTTCATGTTGGGTGAGAATCATTGTGACTTCGAACCTTGTGCTTTGGGCAGTAATATTAATCATACGACGGTTGCTAAGATTTAATACGGAGAAACGCGTGCGAGTACGGCTCGTGTGATTAGTCCCCTTGGTGGGCTCAGAAGTTTTATCGTACCAAATCTTGCAAGTGAAGAATCAGTTTCTTCGGTACGGATAATAATGTTGAGTTGTCTTTACTTCAAGGTGAAATATATTGATTAATTTAGAGCTATTCAGAAGCTTAATTAATTAATGGACTTGATAATCTTAAACGCGGAAAATAATAACCGGGAGCCCATATTATCGTAATATGGATTAAGATGGATAGTGCAATATTAATTTATTAGTGGTAATAATTAATATTAATGGATTGAATTATATTGGGGTTCAATATTGAAATTCAGAAGTCCATTAGGAGGTCCAATCTTAATTCTCCTTAAAGGCCCCTCAAGTGGCCCATTAAGTAGCCCAATAATGATAAGGTGATTAAAATAAAAAGAATATATTATGCTGATTTTTCTTTATTTTTTTCGAAAATTATGTATCAAGGAAAGAAAAGATTTTGTTGATTTTCTTGGAAAAATATTATGGAAGATATGTATTCTTGGAATACAAGTATATCTCATATATTCAAGAAAGATCCAAATCTTGGCTTCTACACTTGAAATTTTCGAAAATCACTAGTAAAATAGGTGAGTGAGATTTTTGTGGAATATTTTATTGTGGAGAAAAGAATATATGAGATATAATCAAGATTTCTTAGAGTCTAAGAAAATATTTTCTCCAAGGCCCAAATAACCATAAAAATTCGGCCACTTCATCTTATAAATAGGGGGTGATTATTTCATCCCCAAGTACATAATTCCATGTGTTGGAAAAATCAAGAGCATAGACATTTTTCTTTTTCCTTAGTTATTTAAATTATTCGAAAGCATCTCCCACCGGTGATCGAATAAGGCGAAAGGGAATACTTGAGAAGGCTTTTGGGTTGGTAAAGCGCGTACATGTTAGTCTCGTTTTATTCAAAGGCCAAGTTCTACGAGAGGTACGTTAATCACATATTATCTTGTTTATTCCGCCATAGATTATATGTGAATTAATTCAATATGCATGATGTTAAATTGGTTGTTGGAATTATTATTTGAATTAATTAGGATTAATTCATGCTAGTAATAATTGTATTTAAATTCGTAATTAAATTTCATCAAGAGTAGATTCCGGGCACCCTATTTTCCCAACAAATGGTATCAGAGCCACGGTTTCGGGCTCTGATCTTTAAATTGGAATTTAAATTGTTAAAACATTAAATTGAAATTGGATAGTAGAATTGCTAGATCTTTTTTGCAGGTATCCAATTGTCATGGTTTTAATGTTTTTTTTTCATGCGTGTGAATTAATTGTTTTTAATTCGATTCGTTCGAATTCGTTTTTCTCGTGAGAAAATCCACGAGTAGATTAGTTGTTTTTATTTTGATTCGATCATTGTAATAGACTAGTCTAGATCTAGTATTTTTTTTTAAATAAATTGTAACCGGATCGTGACGAAGAACGAAGAATTAAAGACGGCGTACCCGGACGACGCATGCATGCGTGGCGCATGTATGGGCGTAAAATCATGCATGGGGTGAAAAAACGAGAACGAACGGCGAAACCCGGTGCACGGGATGCGCGAGGCGCACGACCCGCACACGACGGGTAGCGCGCGCATAGGGCTGCTGCCCGGCGCTCGGCTGCCGTGGGCCGAGAGGCGCGCGGCCCACTCCGTGGGCCGACGCGCGTCGTATCTCGGGCCTTGGAATTTTTTTTTAAATTTTTCCAGTTCTGTGTTTTTTTTGGTATGATTTTAAACGTCGTCCCGAACCCCAAACGATGTTGTTTTTTATGAAGTGTTGTTCGAGTGGGAGCGTGTCGAGACGAACGACGGAAAGCAACAAGGACGATTTTTCGCATCAAGACGTGAAGAAATTAAACTGTGACAATTGGATTTGAGTGCTCCAATGTGTTTAATTTTGTTTTGATGGATGTTTTATTTCGTGCACTTATTATTATTTGTTAATATGTGTTTGCATGAATTTAATTGTCCAAGAAAAACCTTACTTTCGAAAATTACTAAGTATGTTTATGTAATCGCAATTTTATTCCGGATATTAAAATTGGATTAATTTGGCCTCCATAATTTATTTATTTGTGAAGTTCTTTTGGAATACATTTTCCCCTCGGATCGGCCAAAAGAACGGATTTCACATGAATAAATTCCGAAAGAATGATTGTAGATTATTACTAGTGGCGGTATTGACCCTCACCACGAGTGGCTTGCTCAAAGCGAAATAATAATCCTGTATTTAATTATGGTTAATACTTAGGCATAGGAAATTGATATTAACTTACTCCCCTCGGAGTCCCTGTCAATTTCTATGTGGTCAAAGTGGGAGCCAACTATTAATTTTGAATTAAGGATTTGTAACTTTTAAGTTTGTGATCCGCTTGAATGTATTTAAATGTATAGACTACCCCTCGTGGCGCATTTAAATTGTTTCGAGATGTTGGCTGATGCATGATTATATTGTTTTAAGGTTTCAATATAATTGATGTGATCGAATTATGTGATAATTTTGTATTTTTCTAGATATTGATATGAATGTATGTTTTATTCTCAATTCATCATGTCGCAACCTTTTAATCCACTGTTTAGTATACTTGAAGATAACAAACTTGTTGGTGAGAACTATGTCGATTGGAAACGTAATATGAATATGGTCCTACCTGCGCAAGAACACTATTGGATATTTAGCGTTGACGTACCCAAGAAACCTAATGATAAGTCAAGTAATGGGGAAAGGGCGATATTCGATGATTGGAAGCATTCCAATGAGCACATGAAGCACATCATCTTGACATTTATGTCTGAAGATTTGAGACGCATTCATGAAGGCATTGAAGCGGCTGTTGATATCATGAATAGCCTTGAAGAGATGTTTCAACATCAGAACCCCATGGCGAATCTGTTCACCATTCGTGAGAAGCTCACGAAGGAAATGGTGAAGGGAACACCTGTAAGGGATCATGTTCTCAAATTTAGGCGTGAGTTTGAAAAACTCGAGTTTCTTGGTGCCGGACAAAGTGAAGAAAGTCAAATCGATTCCATACTCCTAAAGCTATCGAGTAGTTTTGATGGGTTCTTTTGGGAATACGTGTTATCGGAACACAAGTTCACTTTAGATACCCTACTCAAAGCTCTGATAACGGTAGAGTCATACTTAGGGAGTAGGGACTAGGCTTTGGTGATCAAGAGCTTTTTCTCGAAATCTAGGCCAATGGAAGGTAAGATTGAGAAGAAGGAGATTGATCGGAACCAAACCAGTAGACTCACTCTTGGTGGCAAAGAAAGAGCATCCAAGCCGTACGGCGTGAAGATATCCGGTAAGAGTAAGTGCTTCAATTGCGGGGAAAGAGGACATTGGAGGTCTACCTGTTCTAAGCCTAAGAAGGCGGGAAAGAAAGGTAAGTCTCATGCTTTAGTCGTTGAAACATATGTTGCGGCGTATGCTGCCCACGTTTGGGTAGTGGATACCGGGGCAACTGATCATATTTGTTTCACTCTTCAGAGGTTCCAGCTAACCCGACGACTTAGCAAGAATGAGATCACCATCACTTTGGGCGATGCTACGAGGGTGGCAGCCGAAGCAGTGGGAGTTGTGCACCTATCTTTTGAAGATAGAGTTTTAATTTTAAGAGATGTTTTATACGTTTCGAACTTTAGGAAGAATTTAATTTCAGTTTCTAAGTTGTTTTTTTATGGATATTCAGTTACTTTTAATAAAGTTGTTACTGTTTCTTTTAAGAATGATGTTATCTGTCATGGAACGTTGGTAAATAATCTCTATACGATTAAGTGTGCACACCACTCAAATAATGAATCTAATAACACGTCGATCATTTCGAGTAATAAAAGAAAGCGTTCTTCGGAGATGAACGAAACACTTCTATGGCATCTTAGACTAGGTCATATTAATCTAAAGCGGATAGAGAGATTGGTGAAAGACGGATCCTTGGAATCATTCCAAGTCGAACCGTTTCCAACTTGTGAATCCTGTTTAGAGGGTAAGATGACCAAGAGGGCATTTGGAGCCAAGGGGAATAGAGCCACAAAAGTGTTAGAACTCGTTCATACCGATGTGTGTGGTCCAATGACGATCAAAGAGAGAATGGGGTATGAGTATTTCGTCACCTTCATTGACGATTACTCAAGATATGGGTACATTTACCTTATGAGGCATAAGTCTGAAACTTTTGATAAGTTCAAGGAGTTTAAGGCCGAAGCCGAGAAACATAGGGAAAAGAGTATCAAGTTTCTACGATCAGATCGTGGAGGCGAATACCTCAGCGATGAATTCTTGAACTACTTATCGGACGAAGGGATCATATCCCAGTTAACCGCACCGGGAACCCCTCAACAGAACGGTGTGGCGGAACGAAGAAACCGGACTCTTTTAGAGATGGTCAGATCCATGATGAGTTATTCGGATTTACCCAAGTCGTTTTGGGGTAATGCCTTGGAAACGGCGGCTTACATTCTAAACTTGGTGTCATCCAAATCGGTTCCTAAAACCCCAATGGAATTGTGGACCGGGCACAAGCCCAGTCTAAGACATTTGCGGATTTGGGGTTGTCCGGCATACGTGCTAGACAAGGAAGCCAGTAAGTTGGATCCACGTTCGGAATTAAGGCTGTTTATAGGATACCCTGCGGGAACGAAAGGGTGTATGTTCTATAGTCCCAAGGATCAAAAGACCGTGATTAGTACATACTTTAAATTCTTGGAGGAAGACTATATGAACAATCGGAAACCTAAAAGTGAAATTACCTTAGAAGAATTGAGAGGTCAAACCTCGATACCAAATATACAAGATGATGTACCACACGTCACATCTTCACAACCGGAACCCCGTCGTAGTGGGAGGATTGCTAGGCAACCCGAGAGATTCATGGGGATAGGAGAATCTTCGGATTTGGTTCCCGGTGATGAATCGGACCCATGGACGTACGACGAGGCAATCCAAGACAAAGACGCGAAGTCGTGGCAAACGGCAATGGAAGCCGAGATGGGTTCGATGTATCATAATCAAGTGTGGGAGTTGGTCGAGCCACCCAATGGGGTAGAACCCATTGGATGCAAGTGGGTGTACAAGAGGAAAAGAGGACCGGACGGAAGGGTAGAGACCTTCAAGGCGAGGCTTGTGGCCAAAGGGTATACTCAGAAAGAAGGGATCGATTATGAGGAAACCTTTTCGCCTGTAGCTATGCTTAAGTCCATCTGTATTCTCTTGTCGATCGCTGCGCACCTAGATTACGAGATCTGGCAAATGGATGTCAAGACGGCTTTCCTTAACGGAAGTCTTGACGGGATAGATATCTATATGCAACAGCCCAAAGGTTTCATTGAAAAAGGCCAAGAGAATCTCTTATGCAAGCTTAAGAGATCCATTTATGGACTTAAGCAAGCATCGCGTACTTGGAACCAGTGTTTTGATCAAGTGATTAAGTCTTATGGGTTTGATCAAAATGAGTTCGAAAGTTGTGTGTATAAGAAGCGTGACGGAACTGCAGTGGTATTCTTAGTATTATACGTAGACGATATTTTGCTCATTGGAAACAATGTAAAGGTATTGTCAGACGTAAAGGTATGGCTGTCAAAACAATTTGATATGAAGGACTTAGGGGAAGCCGGTCACATCCTTGGGATCAAGATCACTCGCGATCGCAAGAAGAGGATGTTGGGCTTATCGCAAGCTTCATACATTGACACCGTTTTGAAGCGTTTCAGCATGCAAGATTCCAAGAAAGGTTTTGTACCTTTTAGACACGAAATCCATCTATCGAAAGAAATGAGCCCTAAGACGCAAGCGGAGATAGATGACATGAAAGGTGTTCCGTACGCTTCAGCCGTAGGAAGCCTTATGTATGCAATGCTGTGTACGAGACCAGATATCTGCTTTGCCGTGGGCATGGTGGCAAGATATCAAAGTAATCCCGGGAAAGACCATTGGACTGCCGTAAAGTGCATCTTGAGGTATCTGAAAAGAACTCGTGAGCGGATGCTGATTTACCAGTCAGATAGTCTTGTTCCCGTGGGATACATGGACTCGGACTTCCAATCAGACATAGACTCAAGAAAGTCAACCTCGGGTAGTGTGTTTTGCATGGGAGGAGGAGCCATTTCATGGAGAAGCGTTAAGCAGAAATGCATCGCCGATTTGACCATGGAAGCCGAGTATGTAGCTGCTTGTGAAGCAGCGAAAGAGGCAGTTTGGCTCAAGAACTTCTTAGTGGACTTGGACGTTGTTCCGAATTTGCCCGACAAAATAACTGTCTTTTGTGACAATGTCAGAGCAGTTGCAAATTCAAAGGAACCGAGAGCCCACAAGGCCAGCAAACACATAGAAAGAAAATACCATCTTATACGAGAAATTGTTAAGAGAGGAGATATAGAGGTGGCAAAGATAGCGTCGGGTGACAACCTAGCTGATCCATTCACAAAGGGTCTGCCTCAGAGTACATTCGAGAGACATGTGGATGGAATGGGAGTCAAGACTATTGCCAATCTGCTTTAAGTATAAGTGGGAGGAATTATTAGGTTAGTGTAGGTTGACATGAGATGTCACGTAGAGCTACTACACTACGACATGCGTGATGTATACTAAAAAGCAGACTTTAAGTATAAGTGGGAGATTGTTGGAGTTATACGTGAAAGTATGTTTTTACTTTGTATAACTCGTGTATCAAACACTTGTTTATGAGAATAATTCTTTTATCGCATTTGCTTTAGTTATGATTGAATGTTGAATATCTATTGCAAACCATTCAATATATGGTACATGTTACATTGTAGTTAATGTGGTGATACCCGATCACGGAAGACAACTTTAACTGTTTCCTTGTAACTAAACGTACATTTTTACGACCTAGGTGGAATTGAACAATCCGCCGTGAAAGGTCGATGTGTAAGGCTCAGATTGGTCTGTCTTGACTAAGAGATTGCACTAGCACATTTAGTATGTGTTGAAGAGGACCTACAGCGAGGATAAATTCTTCTGTTCTGAAATGTGAAGAATTAGACCTCAGTGGTTGTTGATTTCTTAATCTCCGTCACTTAAATAGGACCGTGTGTGCTTAATGGTTACTGCTTTGATTCATGTTGGGTGAGAATCATTGTGACTTCGAACTTTGTGTCTTGGGAAGTAATATTAATCATACGACGGTTGCTAAGATTTAATACGGAGAAACGCGTGCGAGTACGGCTCGTGTGATTAGTCCCCTTGGTGGGCTCAGAAGTTTTATTGTACCAAATCTTGCAAGTGAAGAATTAGTTTCTTCGGTACGAATAATAATGTTGAGATGTCTTTACTCCAAGGTGAAATATATTAATTAATTTAGAGCTATTCAGAAGTTTGATTAATTAATGGACTTGATAATCTTAAACGCGGGAAATAATAACCGGGAGCCCATATTATCGTAATATGGATTAAGATGGATAGTGCAATATTAATTTATTAGTGCTAATAATTAATATTAATGGGCTGAATTATATTGGGGCTCAATATTGAAATTCAGAAGTCCATTAGGAGGTCCAATCTTAATTCTCCTTAAAGGCCCCTCAAGTAGCCCATTAAGTAGCCCAATAATGATAAGGTGATTAAAATAAAAGGAATATATTATGCTGATTTTTCTTTGTTTTTTTCGAAAATTATGTATCAAGGAAAAAAAGATTTTGTTGATTTTCTTGGAAAGATATTATGGAAGATATGCATTCTTGGAATACAAGTATATCTCATATATTCAATAAAGATCCAAATCTTGGCTTCTACACTTGAAATTTTCGAAAATCAATAGTAAAATAGGTGAGTGAGATTTTTATGGAATATTTTATTGTGGAGAAAAGAATATATGAGATATATTCAAGATTTCTTAGAGTCTAAGAAAAGATTTTCTCCAAGGCCCAAATAACCATAAAAATTCGGCCACTTCATCTTATAAATAGGGGGTGATTATTTCATCCCCAAGTACATAATTCCATGTGTTGGAAAAATCAAGAGCATAGATATTTTTCTTTTTCCTTAGTTATTTAAATTATTCGAAAGCATCTCTCACCGGTGATCGAATAAGGCGAAAGGGAATACTTGAGAAGGCTTTTGGGTTGGTAAAGCGCATACGTGTTAGTCCCGTTTTATTCAAAGGCCAAGTTCTACGAGAGGTACGTTAATCACATATTATCTTGTTTATTCCGCCATAGATTATATGTGAATTAATTCAATATGCATGATGTTAAATTGATTGTTGGAATTATTATATGAATTAATTAGGATTAATTCATGCTAGTAATAATTGTATTTAAATTCGTATTTAAATTTCATCCCGAATAGATTCCGGGCACCCTATTTTCCCAACAAAAGCTTGCCCCCCAGCATAATTTCCACAGGCTCCAGAATGTATGTCTTCCAACGTTGCCTTCCCCTGCCCCCTAGACAAACACTTAAGTAGCGGGACTGAAAAGACTCTTTTGTAAAGCTGCTCGTCTACCAGGGTATACCTGGCCACTTATTTTATTATTCTTGCAACTTCAAAAGAATTGATTGGCAGTTTACCGTCTTTCAAGTATTTGGCTATAGGAGTTCACCAATCATCATCGTCTTTTTGTTCGACCACCCGATTTACTTCATAATCAATTGTTGAAGGTTGGATTTTTCAGGTGATGACGATGTCTGCTAGATCTGCTGGCCCATCACTTATTGCTAATCTTGTCAGGGCATCAACTTGTGTGTTGCTCATTCGAGGTACCTGCTGGATATATACTTGATCTAGCAGTGATATCAAATGAGCAACGATTCATTGATATTCGATATTTGTTCGTCTCTGGCTTCGTATTCACCTTGTACTTGGCTTACTATAAGTTGAGAGTCTCCGAAAATCTGAAGTTGCCTGACTCCGACAGCTAGTGATAAATGGAGACCAGCAATGAGAGCTTCATATTCGGCTTCATTGTTGGTGGCCATAAATTCAAATCTGACCGCCGAGGTGAATACTTATCGATCGGGGCTGATAAGAACTACTCCTGCCCCCGAGGCCATGTTTGTTGATGAACCGTCTACATAAAGATGTCAGAGGTGATCTAATCCTCTCGTCGGATTTTGGGAAAAGGTTAGTTCGACTATAAAATCGGCTAATATCTGACCCTTAATTGCTGTTCGAGGTGCATAGGTTACTCCAAACTGGCTAATCTCTATGGACCACTTTAGCAGGCGACCAGCTGTGTCAGGTCGGTGTAGTATTTGTCTGAGTGGAAAAGTTGTTAGTACTTCGACCTGATGATAAAAAAAAGTACGGTCTTAACTTTCTAACACTCATGACCAGAGCATATGCCAGCTTTTCGGTGGGTGAATACTTTACCTCGGCTTCATGCAGAGCCTGGCTGACATAGTAGATAGGAAGGTAAAATTTACCTTCTGCTCGTACCAAAACCGAACTTATTGCCACGACTGAGGCTGCCAGATATAGATAGAGATTTTCTCTTAGGATTGGCTTTGATAGAATATTTACGTCTCCTAGGTAGTCTTTTAGTTGCTCAAAAGCTTTCTGGCAGCTGCCCGTCCATGCAAAATTGCATTTCTTGATAGTTCAAAGAATAGACAGCATTTATCCCCTGATCGTGATATGAATCTGTTCAATGCAGCTAGGCATCCTGTAAGTCTTTGTACCTCTTTGATGGAACGAGGAGGTTCCATATCAACGATAGTTTTAACTTTGGCAGGGTTAGCTTCAATTCCGCGTCTACTGACCAGGTGGCCCAAAAAAATTCCCGAATGTACCCCGAAACTGCTCTTCTTCGGGTTCAATTTCATGTTATACTTTCGGAGAATGTCGAACACCTGAGGTAGATGCTGGATGTGATCTTCTTTTCGGGTACTTTTGACGACTATGTCGTCAACATACACCTCCACCGTCTCCCCAATGTGTTCGTCGAACATTTTATTGACAAGCCTCTGATAGGTTGCCCCTGCATTGATTAATCCGAAAGGCATTCTCTTCCAGTAGAGTAGATTCTTGTTTATGTAGAATGTTGTATTCTCTTGGTCGTCTGGGTGCATCAGAATCTGGTGGTAACCAGCAAAAACATCCATAAACGTAAACATTTCATGCCCAGATGTGCTGTCCACCAGTTGGTCAATGTGCAGAAGTGGAAAGTTATCATTCGGGCATGCTGCATTCAGATCTATAAAATCTATGCATAGCCTCCAGGTTCCATTTGGCTTCCGCACTAACACAAGATTTGCTACCCATTGGGGACACAATTCTTGTCTGATTAAGTCATTGTCTAGCAGTTTCTTAACTTCTTCATTGAGAGTCTGATATTTATTCGGCCCGTATTTTCATCATTTCCGATGGATTGGTCCTTGAGCCGGATTAATATTCAGTCTATGACATGCATTCTTCAGGTCAATCCCCACCATATCTGTATGTGACCATGCAAAGACATCGAGATTAGCTTTGAGAAATTCTGCCATTCGAGTTCTGTAGGGCTCAGGAAGTTCGGACCCAATGTAAAGTTCAAGGTCATCACAGTTTGAGTTAACTTTGATGGCCTCCAGTTCTTCGATGCTCGTCGTTTTTATCCCTTCCACCGTGAATCAATAATTGGCCCTTCAGGGTTTAGCCCATACTCGACGTCCATGGGTTCAACACCTAGGCGGGGATCAAAATCGTCTGCTATGCTATGAACAATGCTGGTCGCCAGGGTTGGATCTTTCAAGTTAGTGTCCACAGACATTTTATCAACAACCATTGATGTCAAAGGTGATTCTGCTGCCGGGCGAATTTTCTCGCCATTGAGCAGTTGTTGGTCGCCCATAGGCAAGGTCTGGTCGTCAGCTTCCACCTGATCGTCATGAGGCCACAAATTTATCATTGAGGATCGAAGGCTCATTGTCACAATGGCTGGTGGAAGCCTCCATCATCGATATCTATTTTTCACTTGGACGTAGTTGAAGGAGTGACTTGATGCGATGATACCAGCTTCTACTAGTAGCTTCCCCGCAAGAGTACGGGTTCACTATAGTAAGAGTAAGTATAATGACCAAGTATTATCGAACCCAAGGAATGGAGTGTATGCGAACAGATCCCTGAAGATCTACGCGTCGTAATTAATATGAGTGTGTTGTTTTTGGATTTTTGGAAATTTTAATTAAACTAAAATAAGCTAAGTAAACTAAAATACTAAAGAAGACGAATTAACTACGGGTTGTTTTCAAATGAGAGATGATGATGCTTAAGATATGAATCCCTACGTATACTAACGGAGCAGGTACATAATCAGAATAACTGTGACACACAAGAAATAACCTAAGTCTAAGAATGCAAGGTGAAAGCTCAAGATTCTAAACCCCAATACTTTATCCTAACACTCGACTTCACTAATCTACTAACAAGTTAATAGATTGTGCTTAATTAATGAGACCCTAATTTAACTAAGGTGATACGGTCGTCCTCATTCGCTAAACCAGTAAATGAATTAACCCTTTCTAAACCTTCTCGTTAAGACTACTAATTGTTATTGAGTGATGCGGTCGTCCTCTCTCTAACACTTTCATACGAAATTCAAAGGTAAAGTTAAGGTTAATTATAAGAATTCATTAATCAAGAGAATTAAAACTAATGTCACGAATTACCCTAATTACGTACCCACATCCTACTTCTACGAGTTCATCCTACCCTAAGCATGCAAGGGTTTTAGCCGGACATGGCTTTAACAAACATAAAAGCAATAGAAGAAACAATGAACATAAACATAATGAATTGAACGAAGAAAATAAGAAACATGAACTAGGGTTTTAAAAGAAAATAAATACTAAGAACTGAAATTTAATTAACTAAAACGAAGTTCAAAGCGTTTAAAGTAATAAAGCGAATGAAAAGAAACTAAGAAACGAAAAGTACTTAAGAATTCGTACGAAAAACCTCAACAAAACGTAAGAAAACTTGCTTCTCTCCTTCCTCTCCAAAAACTAAGTCTAAATCTCGTGTGTGTCAAGTCGTCCTTTAAAACGAGTTTGGAAGAGATATATATAGGCACCGGGTCGAAACGGGATCTCGTGGGCTGAAAAACAGAATTTGGCATTTAAGCCTCGGAGGCGCTTGAGTTGTCCCGATCGAGCGGGGCGCTCGAGCTTATGTGGTCGAACGGATTCATGGCCGAATGAGGCACTCGAGCCGTGTTGGTCGAGCGGTTCACGAGGTCGAATGATGCGCTCGAGCTGTGCCCCTCGAGCGGCAAAAATATTCTGTAAGTTTGGAGTGCTCGACCTACGTTGCTCGAGCGAGGTGCTCGAGTGATGGTACTCGAATGGTCCCTCCTTCCTTGCAACTAACACTTTTCTTTTCACGTACTAATATCAATCGTATTTCTTCGATATCTTCTCATCCGGGCATCCGTTTGAGTCGATTCAAAGTCCTACGAACTCCGTTTTTCTTCCTCGATTCACCTATGAGTATCAAAGAGACAAATTCATCAATGTATAGAAATAGTACTCATTTGGCTCTAAAAACTCAATAAAATCGACCAAAACTAGGGCGTTTCTAGCTACGAATCATGACAATTTCACGCCTAATCAAGGAGACACTCTCGAGCTTTTCTTTGGTCTCCTTTTAACATCCCAGCTCCACTTGCTGTTGGGAACTTGACACAATAATAATAGGTTGAAACAACAGCTTTAAATTCATTTAGAAAAGGTCGGCCCAGGAACCCATTGTAGGTGGATTCTTGATCTACGACCAGGAAATCCACCATTCTAATTATATTCTTTTCGGGATCCTTGGTCGATACAAGTTGTACTGATAACCTAATTATTCCTAAGGGCTCTGTTACAGCATTTCCGAAACCTAAAATTCGATGATTGGAATATTCAATGTAGCTTGCATAGTCTCCAAGTTGATCAAGCGTCTTCTTGAAGATGATATTTGTGTAGGCTCCGGTGTCCACCAGTAAACGGTGCACTTTTGTCCCCATTATCTTGGCACAGATTACGAGGGAATCGTTATGGGGTGTCATGATTCCATCCAGGTCTCTTTCTATGAAGGTCAACTCTGTTGTGTGTAGAATTGATGGGTTGACCCCCATTTCTTGTACATGAGCTACTACACGTAGCTCAGCTTTCCTCTTCAGATTCGATATCAGAGGTCGCCCATCAGAGCAACCACCAACAGGTCCAGTAGGCTCCATCATTTGAATTTCAGGAACTGGACCCCCTGCTGGTGCTGGAATTGGTCGCCCAACACGATTTCTTCGGGGAGCTTGTTCAACATCGTCATCCTTGGACTCATCTTCTCTGCCTCTTTTTCCAGGTAGTCTTTTCACAAACTCGGATAACTTACTCTCCTCGTAAAATCGTCATAATTGCTTTAGCAAGTCTCGGCATTCACTTGTGAAATGCCCTACACTCTGGTGGTAGGCACAATATTTATTTTGGTTTAGCTTGCTAGCGTCTTGACGTATCTTTCTCTGAGGGGTAAGCAACTCCTTTTCCCGAACATTATTATACACCACATCGTTCGATATGGTGAGTACTTGATTCAGTTTATCCTTCAGTTCCGCCCCTTCATTGAATGCTTTCATATTCTCAAGGGCCCGATAACCTCCACCACCGGTCTTTTTAACATTTTCTTTCTGTTCTCCTTTGTCTCCCAAATCTTTCTGTAGGGCTTCATGCATTAAGACAAAGACTCCTGCCCGGTCGAGGAATTCAGCATAAGTTTTCGGGCATCTGAGATGTACATCTTTCTACAGATCGGTGCCTTTATTTAAACCAGCTAGGACAGCCACAATTTTTGTGTCTTTGCTAACAGATTACCCTTCCAACAAGACCTTGTCAAACCTTTCCAAATATGATCGGTCCGACTCGTCATCAGCTTGTTTCAAGTCGGATAACCGATATCTTTGGGATAGATAAGACCTGGCCGTGGAGAAATGGGACAGAAATTCCTTGCGTAACTGGGCAAACGAATGAATGGAAGTCGGCGGTAGAGCCAAAAACTATTTATGAACACGATCCCCCAGGGTTAATGGAAAGTTTCGACATTGGGTAGCATCGCTTGCCCCAATTGATATCATATAATCAGAGTACTTCATCAAATGCACACGGGGGTCTGCCGTGCCTTCATATTGTATACTTGCAGGGAACTGAATCTTTTTCTGGATTGGAGCTTTTAAAATCACCGAAGATAGTGGAGAGGATGGAAGGGAAGTGTTCCCATAACCTCTATGTAGGTATAACTGACCTTGCATGCTTTCAATTGCTTTCCTCATGGATACCAGTTCTTCCAACGATCCCCCTTGACTTGGAGGCTGTTCGACAAACAGTGGTGCATAACCATCAGTTCGCCGTAGTCCTTCACTTGGTATGGGGACCTCCTGGACTGGCTTCCTGGGATTAGGTGCGCCATCTGGGCCTAGGCGACCAAAAGCTGACCTAGTCAGCCTTTCGTGGACTGACTGGCAAGCTGGTACGCGGGCTGGGTTAGCTACTTCAACTCTAGGGTGAATCTCCGTTGCTCCTCGGCCAGGGCGACCTAATCTGTTTAGTGTGCTCTGGCGTGTACCCTGGCTAACCCCCACGGCTTGGCCAGGGGTTGATTCTCCATGGCTGGTTACCTGGGTGAGCTGTTTCTCCTTACCCTTCATCTTTCGAACCTGGTTACTGTCGGCTTCATTTTGATGTTCATCCCTGGTCCTCTCATATTCGCGAGCTCTTGTTGGGCTATGCCTTGCTCGGATATGAGATGGACCAGGTTGTACTTGTTGCTTTTGTAGGGCCTGAAGCATCACGATTGTCCGAGCTAGATCGTCAGGATTGCGAGCAAACGCTTCTAGCTCAGGTGGTATTAATTGATTTGCAGCTGTTGGATGGTTTTCTTGCTCATGTCGAGCTATTTCTGCTCGCCGACCAGCCTGGGACATCCTCGAACGTGAATCTCTTATCAAATGTTGTGAATGCTTCATTTCATGTGATTGAGGCATCCTTAGCCAAAGTTTCGGTATAAGTCTTCAAATGTTCAAATCTTCAAACGAAGAACACCAAGAACACCAAGAACACTTTTGTATAATTCTTCAAATCTTCAAGTTTTAAGCTTGAAGTTCTTGTTTGATTGTCCTTAATCGGAGGTTCGAACCCTTCTTCTAGCGCAAATTTGTTGGTAATCTCTTCTAATCACAGGATTAGTGGTTGTTTTTAGTTGTAAATTTGATCACCAAACAATTACGTGTGATTGATCACTAACATAATTAGTGAATATGAAAATTGGATAGATTGGAAATAAATACGTGAGACAATTTTTTATTTAATTCGTATGTTTAATACTGAAGGTGCTTTAGGTGTGTAATCGAAGTTTGGACGTGTATATTAATTTGTGCTTGTTTTATTAGCTGAAAATTGGAGTATTTATACAAGTTTTCCTAGCAGGAGGTGTACAAAACCTTTGGTCTCCCAAGTGTGCATGTGTGACACTTGGTGAGTTGACTATTTGACCTTATCTAAACTAATTCTTATCCTCTAATGCTGGATTTGCTCGTATTTGAGTGTTGTTCGTCCCTTGAGACTTGTCCTTGAGGAGTCATTAGTCTGATTTTGATGGTCATTCTTGCTAGCTTGATATCAAGATATTCTGATTAAATTTGTTCGCCAGTTGGCAGGAACTGCTCGCCAGGGTATCTTTTGGGTTCACATGCTCCTTGTGTTGAAAATACTAGCACAGGTGTTGTAGCTCGCTGAGCTGGAATAGCTCGTCTGGCTATTCCAGCTTAATCTGGCTTAGTTCACTTAAACTTGTATTGAGCGTACTCTCTTTATGTAATTATGTTCGCTAGGATGGTGTTTCTGCTCGCCTATCAACATCTGGTGCTTGCGAGAATGTTATGTCTGTTGATGATATCGCCAAGTTGGCTCTTTCTACTGTTGCCCACCCCAAACCATATAACCCAGGTTGGATTAGTCGTGATACTATCGTGACTGTGACTGATCGTGTGCGAGTTCCGTTTTCTATGGGTGGTCGTTACTTTGATTCTGTTTGGTGTGATGTGGTCCCTATGGATGCGTGTCATCTGTTGTTGGGTCGCCCTTGGCAGTTTGACTGTAGGGTCTCTCATGATGGGTTTGCGATAATGTATTCATTTTCTGTTGATGGTCATAACATTGTGTTGCACCCGTCGGGCCCCCTGCCCCCTGACCTGTCTCCACCGCCATCAGTGGTCTTTCTCTCCCGTGCTGCGTTTGAGCATGAGCTTGCCTCAGGCTCCCCCAGTTTTTTCCTTGTTGCTCATGATGTCTCTGTTGTTGTGCCTGTTCCATCTATTGCTCAGTCTCTTTTGCAGGATTTCATTGATTTGTTTCCTTCCGAGCTCTCGGCCGAGTTGCCTCCTTTATGCGATATTTAGCACCAGATTGACCTGGTTCCGGGTGCCTCTTTTCCTAATCGGCCCCATTACCGCATGAGATGGGGCCTGTGGAAAACAACTAGCTAGCTTCAATTCCAGAAATTAAACAATTATACAATTAGTCCATGCATGTTCCAACTGCTCTGTTGAATTAGATCAAACTCTCAGTGGCGAGGACGAAGACAATTAAAACAATAAAAAATGGAATGAATTAAATGAACAAACCCACCATCTATATATTCTCTTGTAACATGATGAAAGAAATAGAAAGCGATGGAAGAGGGTGAGAAAAATGGAAAGCCTACCCCTGGTTGTGACCCATTTTTGTAATTAAGGGACTTTGAAAATAATCTCCCACACCCCAAAAGTAGAGCTCTGATCCACCAAAAATTGATATATGACGTCGACGACTGCCAATCAGTCAGGCCCAACACAATATATAGTGCAAACCCAATGAAGACGTACTGCTAGCTGCTGTTCTGCTCCTGCTCCTGGTCGTCATCATCCGCGCGCATGCAGGATAATGAATCATGTTTTCTCTACGGACTTCCATCATCAATAGGTTCAGATATCCTTAAGTTCCCAGTCTTATGATAACGATAATATCCACCTGCATCATTAATGCTTAATGTTTCTCCCTCAAACAACAGCTGCCCAACATTTGTCGACCTTCCAATGCAAAACCTGGATTTTGGTTTTCGGATAATTAATGTCTATCTCGTAATATTGGCTTCCATCTCTTTTGCTGCTTTAGGTACCAATAGCTTTCCATTACCCATTGTTGTGACTAGTATTGAAGCATAACTAATACTCAAATGTTACTTGAAGGGCATAGCTGGAATTTCACACGTATGACAGTTATAACCAACTCCCCCCCTTCTTTGAACTCGATCAACAAGGCGTTCAATGGAATTCGGTTACACATTAAAGTGTTAACTTCCCTGGGTTGTTTTCCAAGTTAGTTATATGTGTAGTTTCCTCTATTTTTCAGTTTTGAGATTTTACAGAATTGTGTAAGTTAGGGTTTATGCCATGAGTGCTTAGCTTGAAGTTTGTGAGAAGCAATTGGTGTGTATCTTGTAATTGAGAATTCCCAAATAGTGAATTGTGCCCTAATCACCGTGGATGTACGTAGATCATTTGGACCGAACCACATAAATCGTTTATTCCTTTGATTTTCATTTCTTCTCGATTACTGATTTATGTTCTTGAGTTTCATATGAGTGGATTAAGTTGCTTCATCACTTGGCAATGGAACGGGAATCTCCAATTTTGTCCCCCGTGGGGTGGGAATGGGGATGAATTATTCTTCGTTGGTGTTGACGGGGCAGGGATGGGTCGTTCCCCCTGGATATCTTATCTTATTATACTATATTTTCAAACCTATCCTAGATGATGCGTCAGCACCACCTTATTCTTAGGCTGATGAGACACCACTCAAATTATTTCATTTCAAAATCCTGCATTCTCTTTAAAAGTTATTTTAAGCATGTTTTAAATTATATTAAGACTTAATCTACTCCATATATTTTACACTTTTAATCTTAACCGTACATTTCATTTTGTATTTTCTATAAATGTCAAATCTCTCTTTAGTTTTCATTTTGATTCTCAACCCTAATCCTCCTCACTTCTCTTCATTCTCTCATTTGTTGTCTAATATGTGAAGAAATATGATTTCATTTTTTGTACATTAGTTTGGATTATTTCAATAATTTTTTGTATATGTCATATCCTTTTCTTTTTTGTAGGTAAACTAATTTATTATGCAATGACAGCGATTTCGTGATGATCTCACCGTCGGGTTCCTAACAGGTAGCAATTATAAAAGATTATAACAGAATGTAATGAATGCAGCAATAAATGAGCTCTCAAGTGGAGTCTTTGTATTAAATGAGTTGTGTTTTACATTGGGCATTTAAGGCCCTATTTATAGTGTACAAGATGGGGTTCCCACTTGATCTGATGTGCCCGTGGGCACCTCTGGATCCCAGTTGCATAGTCATGATTGGCTATGGCATCCCCTACCGGCCAATGGGGGCCTGACACGTGGCTCTGTTAACCTCTATTGACAAGACCTGCCTTACTGACCTAGCTCTGATTCAGTCACATCCGCACGTCCGATGTGACAACACTGACTTACCAGCTGTACCGGCCACGCAGGTAGTCGGGTAGTAGGACAACTTCTGCCCTTGAGCATTTGCGGGAAGCGGGTTGGACGGGACTTGTGATAGTGTGACCATGCCCACTCCCCAATGGCTTCTGGGGTCGACTAGAGTAGATCTCGTCGCTGTTGATATCCTAGCCGAGCCGTACGCATGATCATTCTTGCTCGCAGCCAGATAGTCGTTCCTCGCGGTACTCTGTGGCGATGGGTATTTCCCAGGAGTAGCAATTGCCCCACCAGCTCGTTGTCGGGTAAGGGTCGCTACCCGAGGCGTGCTGGTTCAGTACGATGCTCCGGCTAGTGTTGTGTCGTTCCGTATTCCGAGACGCAGCTTCGTTTTCCGCGCCTGTTGATATCATGGGGTGGTGTATTCGATACGCCAGATCCCTAAGCGTCACGTCTGTCGATACGGCTGCTTAATCGATGGGCGCGTGCCATCCACGCGCCCCCCATACTTTTGCCAAATTCCATTTTTGACCCCTTTTTTTTTTTTGCTATTTAGTCCCTCCGTATTTTCCCTATAAATAGGGGAACCAAGACCTCATTTACACTTTCCTACGAATTCAGCTTTCGCGCTCCTCTTTGATTTTGAATTTTCCAGTGCCCGATTTCCAGATTCCGGCCGATCTCTGCCGCTTTCTAGGTAACTTTCCTTCTACCTCCTTTTTCTTTTCTTTTCGGTTGACGATGGGCAATTCTAGCTGTTCGACACCGCTCACTCCTACCTATTTCGCCGTTGCGAGCCTACCGCCGCCACCAAGCGCCCGATTGAGCCGGCCATATCTTATCCGGTGGTGAGGGTACATCTAGAGTCACCCCAAGAAATGGAGAAGGAATAACTCAGTCGACATCTATGTTTTCACCGACACCTTGGACCGGTTGAGTCCCTTCGAGGATATGCCCATCCTCAGCGCGACTCTGCTGGCGGCTGTCTACCCGTCTGGGGTTGGGGAGAACGTTGCCAAGGTCATCCCCGTTGCCGCCGCCGAAGGCAAAGCCCAACCTGAGCCTGTGGTGTATTCGGATAGAAGGATGATACATCTTCAGTATGCCAAGTACATCTCCGGGCAAACCTGCCGTCGTCCGGCTAGAGAGTACCGCGAAGGGGCCTTGACCGAGTCGGGTGCCTCCTGTCGAGCCAGCTCCCTGCCCCCGGGCGCCGATATCTCCAACCTCTACTGGGATTTCGAGGTCCCTGCCGATGTGTATTTTTATGCGCCCAGCCCCGACGAGAGAGTCGAACAGCCACCGGACGGTCTCATCGCCGTTAACGCGGACACGATGTTGGTCGGTCTCCACTTTCCACTTCACCCATCGATTTCCAGGCTTTTGGCCGCCTGGAACTTGTCCATCACGCAAATTACGCCTAACAGTTGGAGCTATATCCTGGGCACCATGGTAGCCCTCGGGCGGCGCAGTTTGCACCGCATGCCGCTTCCCGAAGAGTTCAACCATCTTTACTACACTGTGGCCTCGGCGGGCGAGAACAATGTCGGCTATTATTCCATGAAACCTCGGGGCGGGGACGCAATCATGTTCAACATCCCCAACAAAGTGACGGGCTGGCACAAAAAATGGTGGTGGGTTGGCGGGGCCTGGCAAAGCGTGGAACCCGGAAGCGGGCTGCCCTTTGATGTGCCCCGCGAGTACCGATCTCATTTCGCTTAATCCATTCGTACTGATCTAATTTCTCTCCCTTTGCGCAGGTAATCCACCCCCGCAGGCAAGCTCTCCGCCCTCGCCCTTGCAGCAAGGGCCTTGCTGCCGTATGTAATGAGCCCAAGGAAGATCGCTCCGTCGACCAGCTAAACACAAACGAGCAGCGGCGGTTGTCCGGTCTCCAGACCTTTCCCCATCACCTCAACTTCAGCGGTAAGGTCCCTTGCCCGCTATGTCTGTCCTTTTCACGTACGTTTAGCTTGTCCTCCCGATTACTAACGATCCTCCCCGACAGACGTGGTTATTTGATTCGATCAAATTCTAACATAGATGGATTCAAATGATGAATTTATATATATATATATATATATATATATATATATATATATATATATATATATATTATAAAAAATAATGAATTTGTATATTTTGACTGAGTTTAGGGGGGGAAAATGATATTGTAATTGGGTCCTAACTCCTAACTCCAACCGGTTAATTGTTTCCAAGTCTTCGTGTTCTAAAAGCAAGATTAATACTATAAAAGATGATGCAACTAGCCAACCCTTTTAGAAGACATTTTTTTTTTAACAATTCATTACAAAATATATAGATATACACTATATATTTTGAGAATGTATTATAAAAGTCAAGTCATATGAGTATTAAATTTTAGATGTAGACTAGCCAAACTCGCAGAGTAAAGTAATTTTTTATGACCAAACTTCAAAAGCTTCATTAATTCGTTTATCACTCAATTTGATGAAGCTCTATGTTTTTATTAAACAAATTAAGTTTCATACAAAAGTAAGATATGTCAATATAAAAAGCAAACTCTCACATGCACCAAATACACTGTGCACTCACTTAACGGTTGATCATGTTTATACTGAAAAGTTCGTTCCAATTACACTGAAAAGTGACATTTATAAAAGATCGTAGGCGTCTCCTTCAAATATTATTTTGTCTGATTCGTATAAATAATTAATTATTTCCGCTAAAAGAAAGTATTGTGATATAATAAAAATTGACACAGTCTTGTATGCATGTACCGTACAATTTAAGTGTATTTTTAAAAAGTTATCTCTATAATTACTCTTGTTATTAAATGCATTTAATAAGAGATAAAATTTCAATAATAATAATAATAATTTTTAAAAAATATACTTAAATTATACAATGCAATGGAAAAAAAAAACTTACTCAATAAAAGTGGTATTGTTTTAGAGACCTGGTTGAGTAGTTAATTGGCTTGGATTAGGTTCTATTAAAAAACCAGTTGTCAACTAACCTAGGCATGCCACATGCGTAGATCGACTAGTGTAGGACAATATAGGCCTCCATTTTGAACTAATTAAAAGAGACTAGAATAAATAACCACGTCGGCTTCTAATTAAAATTAATTAATTTCATGTAGAAGATTAACTAGCATGTTTTGTGCGCTTCACCTCCCGCACAAAAGTCAAATCTTCATTGTATTTTTTTTTTTTTTCTCAATTTGATCGAAATCTCAAATTCAGGTCTCCTCACTTTTAATTATATTTATATATAACTTGTTTTAATAAGAAGAAACGTTTATGCGATTTTATTCCATTTTATCTTGATTTAGTTGATTATTAATTAATGTGTTTCAATCGATAGGCTTGGAAATTCATTAAACAGTTACGATGGTAAATTATACTTATAATTTTTTATTGATTATATAAAGTAGAAAATTCAACAAAATAGATCTCTAATTAATCTTTTTGAAAGAAAAAAAATTATTCCTAGCTTTTAATATTTGCAAACACTTCTTTCATTTGGCATTAATCGAAATGCAACGGTACAATTCGGTGGCTTTTTTATTATTCGTTCTAAATTATTATTTTATCTATTCGTGCTAACTGATTACAGCTTATTTAATAATTAAATTCTCATTCTGAACAAATTATTTAGGGTGTGTTTGAAACTCTATTCATTTTGAAAAAGAGATATTAATTGATTTTTGTAGTAAAATTAAAAGTGTTAAGTGTTTGGAAATATAAAGTGATTTTAAATTAAATTTAGGGAGTAATGTGTTTGAAAAAAAGAAAAGAATCACTTTTATTGATAATGAGGTAGTTATTTGTGTGGTAGTTATGCTAGAATGGATTTTAGAGAATCCAAAACCATTTGCAAAATTAATTTTAATTGCTTAACTTATTAATTACAAACATTGTAGAAGTGATTTAGAAAAAAAATCAATTCTCTCACTTAGTCTTAATCTAGTACAATTGTCAAGGAAATAATAATAATTCTATCACTCACATGAAGGCAAATTTATGTATATATAGTAAATAGCAAATTGAATGGTTAAAATAGGGGAATTAGAAAGGGGTTTTCGAAAATAGGGTGGATCACTGGGTTGGACGATCTACCAGGTTGATCGCCTCCCAGAGTAGCGATCCACCTAAAATGTGGACACGTCGTAGAACACCTCTACCAGGGGCGATCTAACCCGACAAAGACTGACGCGCGTTGACCTCTGTTTCTGTGCCCCTCTCTAGCCGACAGCTTTTCATATACTTTAATTAACATTATACTTTGCTCTCAAGTAGCAATTTCTGGTATTATTATTACTTTAATTTATGTATAATAAATATTCATGTACTCCCTAACATAGACGTAGCTCCGGCCAGTATTTAATTAATCGGTTTGTAGCACTTTGTTTTTTCACGATACTATTCAAACACTTTTAAAATATATCTCATTTCACTAATAATTATATAAAAATATATTTATTTTGTTTCATGCATTTAAATTGAATAACACATCATCATGAAAAACCTATTTTATTCATTTAAATAATAAATTAATTCTCATTTTAAAGTTAAAAAAAAGTCAAATGAAAAAAATAAAATTGAGACGGAGGGAGTATTATTTTAAAAATTGTTAAAAAAGACAATTATTTTGAAATGAATAAAGTAATAATAATGTATAAGTTTAATGACAAGTAGAGGTCAATTCGCATCAGTTTTTGTCGGGGTAGATCGCCCCTGGTAGAGGTGATCTACGACGTGTCCAAATTTTAGATGAATCGCTACTCTAGGAGGCGATCAACCTGGTAGATCGCCCTACCCAGAGGTGATCCACCCTATTTCCGAAAACCCCTTTCTAATCCCCCTATTTTAACCATTCAATTTGGTATTTACTATATATACATAAATTTGCCCTCACATGAAATATATTACTAATAGTCATCACTTACATATAGGTAGTGAATGATTCGAACCAAGTTAAACACATTAATGTTCAATTTTATTTGAAATATTATCGAGTTTTGATATTCATGCTTGAACTTATTTGATAATTTATTGAGTCGAGCTTGAGCAGTTTGACATTTTTATACTTGTTTTTATTTTTTTTAGATATTGAACTCGAGCTCGAGCGAACTTTAGACTAATTTGAGCATTTATGTATAAATTTATTTAATATTTATTTCGAACCGAGCTCAAACAAATTTTTAACGAACAATCTTGGATCGAGTATTAAATAATTTGGTTTGATTTTCTATCCTTTACCCATCCTTCACTCCTTGACCTGAAAAACCTCTTCATTCATTTTGTTTTTTGGTTAATTAAATTGAGTTATGATTATTTAAAGTAATCAACCACTAATTATTATAATAAATTAAGTATTACAATATATAATTTTAAACTTGTCACCTCCTATCATCGTTTTTATGTATCCTACATTCCTACCAACACTGTTTGTTGTAATTGTAAAGAAGAAGAAGAAAACGGTCGAAAATTAGAATAAAGACTTCTTTTTCTTAGTAATTCTACAACAAGATAGATTATATTTTGGGAAAATTACTTTTTTTTCCCTATAAATTAACCATTTTTTTATTTTCGTCCTGCTGACTTTCAAATTTTGATTTTAGTCCTGTAATTTCACCTTTTTTTTATTTTTGTCCGGTTGACTTTCATATTTTGATTTTCATCCTGTAACTTATATATTTTTTTGATTTTGGTCCTACAACCTATTAACCTTTATAGGACTAAAATAAAAAAGCGATAAAATTACAGTACTAAAATTAAAATTTGAAAGTTAACAGGACGAAAATAAAAAAAGGTAAAATTACAGGACTAAAATCAAAATTTGAAAGTCAGCAGGATGAAAATCAAAATGAGATAAAGTTACGGGACGAAAAAAATCATTTTCCCTTGTATTTTTAGTACTTTTATCTTTCTTTCATATACTATTCGTTATCAAATTTGGAAATAATGTATACTACCAACACAGCCGTTTACTGCCTTTCCTTCCTCAACTGGTGAAATGGAGGGAGGATTCAAGAAATGAAGATTCTGACATCTTTCTTGAGAATAATTGCAATTAATTACAGAGACTCATGAAGCATAGAGCATGCAACAATTTATATAAAATGTGAGAAGCTACAGTGTGTGTATATATTGCCTTCTCCAAAGTGCAACCCTCATGCCTTAAGCTCCCTTTACTCGACCTCCATCACCAATGAATTCTCTCACTCTGAATTCCCAAATCACTCCCCCTTTCCCTCCAACACAGCTACAAAAAACCCACCAAAACACCATAATTGCAATCACTAGCCGCACCCATTTCTTAAAACCTGCATTCCCTTGTTTGATTCGCTTCAATAACCGCCAAATTCCCATTTCCAAGGTTCTAATGCTCCAAGATTCTGATTTCCAATGGTTTTAGCTTTATGGGCTATCTCTCATTTTGTTTATTATCTTTATGATCTTGCAGGTTGTGAAAAACTCAATGGGGGAAGCAAAAATGTTGGACGATAAGGAGGCTGCTTTGCTGGTTAACACTTGCATTACGCGTAATTTGCAACCGGCGTTTAGTTTAGAGCAGGGATTGGATATGATTAAAGCTGCTGTTGAGGAGATGAAGGTTAATTCTCCTCTTTGTTCAAGTGGGATGTACAGATTTCAGGTATTGGAAGTTAATTTTTGAGTTAATCGATTCATTTGTCTGTTTGTAGTTTAAGTGCTTGATCATTTGCCTGAAAGAGGATATTTATATTCAAGTTGTGGTGTATAATTGTAAAACTCTAGCTCCCACTCTTTCTTATGTTTGTTGTACTAAGGTATTTTATTAATTCAATGCCTTGATCACTTTTGACGACATAACTGGTTTCGAGTTTTTCTCTTGCTATTTAACAAACTGAGATCACGAGGGCTTCTATTTCCATTGTCAAGTTACTGCATATAATGATGTATTGTAGTGTGATGAACCTCCCAAACTTGTTAATGAGATTCTAAAGTAGCTTGTTAATGCTTGACGAACCCACATGTTAGTGTTGTTATGTATGTTTTTCTAACATAAGGAAGAGGGCATAGTTTTCAAGTAGCTTTGCATATAATAGTATTTCCTATGACAGTGGAAGTGTATTGCTCACATTAAAGTGCTTTTCTCTTTGAAATGTGAAATTCTATTAGATATTCATTATATTTTGGGATGATATGAGTTGTGTGGTTTTATATCCATAGATTGCAGTGCCTCCAAGTGCAAAAGCATTGAACTGGTTTTGCTCTCAACCGGAGTCATCAAAGGCGTATCCTTTATTTTTCGTTTCCAGTGAGAAGGAGAATTCAACATACAATTCACTTTCTCTAGGGAGAACCAGGGGAGTTTTTGGTATCGGTTCAGCTGTCACTTTCAAGGGCTCTGCTCCTCGTTCTTCGGGAGAATGCAGTTATATAAAGAGGTAAACTTATTCAATTATTAATTGTAGTAATCTTTATTTAGCCTTGCCAGTGTTCATTCAACTGTCAAATGATTACATCTTCTATAATTATTTAATTAATTTCTGAACTTGTGGATGTAATCTTGATACTAAATAATAAGGAGGTCCCCACTCCTATATTGTAGTTCAAAGATTTGAAAATTTACTATTATAGTTGTTATGTCTGGTTGACATCTTTATAGAGTCAAGTTACTCTTCTGGTTGTGCACACTGATATTTGTTACGGCAGGAACTTACGGATGATGCCTGAGTTAATTGCATAATTTATTTTTTCTGATTTTATTGCATTCATTTTTTCAGAAATTCAGTTAATTGCTTTAAAAAATACATTTTAAATTTAGTATGTTAATGTATATTACTGCAGATATCTTCCAGCTGAATCAACATCTTCAAAGGCTTATGGGTTCTTGGATATAGAGTTTGACACAAAGATGTCTATTATAGATCATCAGAGTGGTTCTTATTACTTTTTCGTTCCACAGGTAACGAATCATTGTTCTGTATGTTCAGACTACCATTAGTAAATTTTGATTTTTGAGAATCTTGAAATGTTTCTGCTCTGTATGTATACATATCTATAACGATATTAAATTTTCAACAGATTGAGTTAGATGAATTTGAAGATATCTCTTTCTTATCTGTGACACTGGCATGGGATGACTCTTCAATGTGTACATTTAGTGAAGCTGTTCATACATTTGAGAACAATTATGACCAGGTAGTACAAAGGCTGTTGCCTTTTGCCTCCTAATTTCTTTTAGTATCATATATCAGGGGAAGTATTCCTTTCATACCCCCTGTTTCCATGTTTTCCTAACTTCTGGGAGAAGAGGATAACAAATGACCAAGAGTTAATAGGTTGCATGATGTTCATTTATTAATTTCTTTATTCACGTTCTACTGGATTAATGGTTACTGCTCGGGATAAATTGTTTCTCATGTTCACAATTTTATTCGTTGATTTTTTTACTAAGTAATTTTTCCACCTAACTGCTTCTGAAAACTAGACTGGTATATTTGTTCAATAATTATTTCTTTTCTTCTTGTTTCTCATTCATTTTTGTTGTTTCAGGCCAGACATTCCTGTTTAACTGGTAGCCAGTTGATTCGCTCCTCTCTCTTGAAATTCAGCAATGCAGAGAAACATGGGAAAATGGTAAAGACGAAACTCAACTTCTTCTGGAAGAAAAATCATCATTATTTATTTTGCAATTTGTATGTGTTGCATTTCTTCTATTTGTCTGGCTGTTTTCTGAATCAAGGAAACAGACGAGGTTTTTTCAAGGGAAATTTATGTTTTATTTCCATATGCTAGCCCCTTCCCCCTGGTAGTGTTGACCATTTGTGAGTTGAAACTGTAAAAAAATATTTGGTAGGTACGCATAAATGCTCTTTTAATGGATGGGAAGCACCTTGATGCCAGCACTTTGGAACTGGTATCTCTTTTATCCCGGTACTTATTTTCTTAGATACATTAGCTGTAATCATTTATTTCATTAATTTAAACTAGTACGCTTATCACGAAACAATAATACGTAATTGTGTACCTATATTTCTTGCAGCAAGATTCCTCGTCTTCGTCCAGTCAGTTCTCTGCCAGGCTTTCATCAACTTTATCAATTTCAAATAACATGGTATGAGCAAGTTCATGGGAGTAAAGTTTTTGTATTATTGCTTGATGTCTAATAGACTCTCATTGAAAACTTCGCTCTATTTTATGGAATCATTTTACGTCCAGCATCCAGAAGATGAGACCAATCACGTCAACCATTTCACTCAAGATTCTCCTAACATCAATGCTTTATGGGCATCTCTTATAGTTGAAGAATGCACTCGGCTTGGTTTAACGGTGAGACTAACTATCAGAATCTTTTCTTGGCCAGTAGTTTTCTACTTCTCTAATTATTTGTTATCTAGTATTTTTGTGTAGCTCCTGGGTCAAGGTCATCACCCCTGACAATTGCTGCTGCTAGTCACCCCCTTACGACTTGTATTGCATGCATTGATGAACGCTCCCTCGCATTCCATGCACTTGGTTATGCCAAAGGCTCCCACAAACCAGCTGTCATCATAACATCATCAGGCACTGCAGTCACAAATCTTTTTCCTGCCGTGAGTTCTAACTATCCAAATGGCCCTAGTTTACTACTTCAATTTCACTCTGGCTTTCTTTCTATATGTTAAACTGTGCCCTTATATACAATTACAGGTTGTGGAGGCCAGTCAGAGTTTTGTACCAATGCTGTTACTTACGGCAGACCGTCCTCCCGAGCTGGTAGATGTTGGGGCAAACCAAGCTATCAATCAGGTACCACAAGGCTCTCTGTTTCGACTTTCGAGTGTGGTCTTGTTGTTTTCTAAATTTTTGGGGAGTACTGTGAACTTTTCCTTGTAATACCAAGCTGAAGATAAAGCCATCTCGATACTATATTCAATTGCTTTTAATGGTTTCATACTACACACAAATGTCTAATAATTACAATATAATGTTATAGGTCAATCATTATGGAACATTTGTGAGGCAATTTTTCAGTCTTCCTCCCCCTACTGATGAAATTTCTGCAAGACTGGTTCTTACCACAATCGACTCTGCAGTATATAAAGCAACATCATCACCAAATGGTCCTATACATATCAACTGCCCTTTCCGAGAACCACTGGCAAACAGTCCAAAAGGTTGGAATCGTAAATGTTTAAGTGGATTAGACGTTTGGATGTCTAATGCTGGACCATTCACCAGATATGTTCCACCACAGAAATCCTTATCATGTAATAACATGCACTGGCAAATGACAGAAATCCTCGAACTGATTCATGGGGCAAACCATGGGATTTTAGTGTTAGGTTCCATCCACAAAGAAGATGACATGTGGGCAGCTCTTGTGTTGGCTAAACACTTGATGTGGCCAGTTGTAGTCGATGTGCAATCAGGTTTACGATTGAGGAAGTACTTGTCATCGTTTCTTGACAGAAAGGAGATATTATTCATTGATCAGCTCGATCAACTGTTAATGTCAGATTCTGTCAGAGCTTGGATGCAGGCTGATGTGATAGTCCAGGTATGTTCAATTTCTTATATAGTTTGCCAAATATAAGCTTTGGCTACCATGTATAAAGGACCTAGGAAATTATGAGTTAAGTCAAATTTCAATATGCATTGATTTAACATGACTTATCTTATTAATGCTGCTGAAATCCTTTTTCCTGTCTTTGTTAAATATCAGATTGGAAGTCGAATAACAGGGAGACGCATATCTCAAATGATAGAGCAATGCTCACCTAGCTCTTATATTCTGGTTGACGATCATCCAGGTCGTCATGATCCTTCTCATATCATGACACACAGGATCCAAAGTACCGCCTCTCAGTTCAGTGATTGTGTGACTAAATGTTGCAATCCAGATGTGAGCAAGAGATGGAGAGAATCAATACAAGGATTGGACATGATGGTATGCTAACACTGGGTCTTTTTCTCTTTACAGATATTTAGGCATTTTTTATCCCAATACCTGACCTTACCTATTGTGAGATTGTAAATTCAATCAAAATATTATCCCTTGGTACCTATCATTTCTGTGGAGAATGCTAATACTGTCTATAATTGAGTATTATTGTGAGATGCTCCACAGGACTCCTCAGTGACATGTAAATAAATTTAAACTAGTACTATGAAAAACCCTCATCAAGGTCCTTTGATTACCTTTGTTTCTAAATATATACAAAAAAGACTTTGCAGATATTTTTCACTGCATTATATTGACATTCTCCTATCTTCTGCAGGCTGCTGGGGAGATATCATCATTTATTAGCTCCGAGCAATCACTGACTGAACCTTATGTTGCACGAAAAATATTTGAAACACTTCGTTGTGGATCTGCTTTATTTTTTGGAAACAGCATGCCAGTACGTGATGCAGACATGTACGGGAGTAATTGGGTACAATGCACCCATAGTGCTTCATTGTTGTTGAGCTCTGGTTTACCATGCCATTGGGTTCAGGTTACTGGAAATAGAGGAGCTAGTGGTATTGATGGTTTAATTAGCACTGCTGTGGGTTTTGCAGTTGGCTGCAACAAACGAGTAAGGCTTTGCACAGTTTCCTTATATCATCATCTCATCAAAATATTGATATTTTAACATACATGGACATAAAAACACATCAACGTTTTTACCAGATAGTTGTCCTTAACTCAAATTTTGATTTGATAGTTGTTTGCTGGAGAACTTTCTAATTACAAACTATAATTGTCCTAGAATGTGCACTCTCTGCTAATGATTATTTGCAACTCTTGATCACCTTCATTTCATTTTACCCAGTAAATGGCCAAATGGATTTTAATTTGTTTCTTTGTAACATCAGGTGCTTATGGTGATGGGAGATGTTTCATTTCTTCATGACACCAACGGATTGGCACTACTAAGAGAGCGGTAGACCTTTCTGTCTGTCATTTTTCTTTTATTTTCTCCTACAGCATTTAGTTTGTTTTCTTACTACCAGTCTTCTGTTTCACGTTGTCTTAATATGTCTACACTATTTTGAAGTTGTCTGGATTTTCTAATACAGGCAAGCCCTTGACTGTTGTCTACTTAAGTTCATAGAATCATTTATTTTATGTTGTACTTACCTAATCAGTGTATGATACGAATGACAGTATTAGACAATTCCATGTTATATCCTTCATTAACTTTAATCAAACTGCTCATTTTTCATTTTCAATGTATCCTTTTAGTCACCTCTAGTAATACATTTCGTTCCTTCTAAAAGGAATTCCCGGAAGCCAATGGTCATAGTTGTTGTAAACAATCATGGTGGTGCAATATTTAGTCAACTACCCGTTGCTACTACGATTGACAGAAGCATAATGGACAAGTTTTTCTACACATCTCACAATGTTTCACTGCGTGATCTATGTTCTGCGCATGGGTAAGAATAGCAGCTCTTTCAAGATATATTTTTACTTTTAAATATCTTGCTAAATAATTGTCTAATATTGAATTCTTGAGGTCTGAGTTGAAAATCAACAACTTTGATTTATGTAATAAGTTTTGTGCAGAGTGAAGCATGTACAAGTGAAAACAAAAGGAGAATTACAGGACGCATTGTTCACGTCTCAAAGAGAAGATGTTGATTGCATAGTCGAAGTTGAGAGTGAAATTGATACCAATGTTGCATTTCATAGGTTGTCTGCGTTCGATTTTATCACTTCCCCAAATTAACAAGGCATTACTTTATCCCATACACTGATACACTGTGTTCATCTTCTCAGTAATTTGAGGAATTTTACTCGCCATGCCTCAGACCATGCTATGAATGTCATCTCAAAGCTTTCAATTGGAGATTCCACCTTGCTAGGCCACACGCATTACAAAATTAATAAGATGGAATACTCCCTATATCGGTAAGTTCAGTAATAGACAAGTTGAATTCTCACATACAGCAAGTAGAAAACATACAATAACTTTTGTACTTTTCCAAATTATGGCAGGGTTCAGTTAAATGCTCCACCTACTTGTGCTTCTAGGAATTCCGGCAACACCCCATCCTATAGAGAAGGTTTCATTATACACCTGTCTTTTGAAGATGGTAATACTGGATTTGGTGAGGTATGCTCAACTCTGATTTTATCGTCTCTCTCCCTCTCTCCGGGTGTGTACATTCCCCATGTTCTATATCAAAGTCATGATTTAGATCGTAACCTTCATTGATGCTTAAAAACAGGTTGCACCTGTTGAAATCCACAAAGAAAACTTGATCGATGTGGAAGAGCAACTTCAGTTTCTCATTCATGCCATAGAAGGGAATACAATTAGTAACATTCTACCTCTGTTGAAGTATTCCTTCTCCTCTTGGATATGGAACAGTTTAGGAATTCCGGTAGGCATATTCTAATCTTTGTTTGCTTAATTCTTAGTGCCCCAAATATTGATATAGTTAGGAGTGACTATCTCAAATAGTTCTTGTTACATGGTCTTGAGCTTTTTATGTGTGCTTTAACTTATCGAATACTACATACAGCCAGGCTCAATCTTTCCCAGTGTCAGATGCGGATTAGAGATGGCCATCCTCAGTGCAATTGCAAGTAGACATGGTAGCAGTGTATTGGATATACTTCATCCATCGAGAGAAGATTTGTCCAAGAGCTCGTCTGCCGTTCAAATTTGTGCTCTCATTGACTCTTACGGAAGTCCCGAGGACACAGCTTTCATTGCATCCACACTTGTTGCCGAGGGGTTTAATGCCTTAAAAATAAAAGTAATAATCTTTGCAAATTACACGTTTTTAAAATGCTCTGTTTCCAATATTTAGAATTTTTTATGTTTGGTATGTTCTGTCATAGGTGGCTCGTAGGGCAGATCCTGATGAAGATATTGCTACAATACAAGAGGTGAGAAGAAAGGTGGGGAAGCATATTGTACTCCGTGCAGATGCTAATAGGAAATGGACTTATGATGCAGCTGTTAAATTTGCTTCCTCTGTCAAAGATTGCTGCTTGCAGTATATTGAGGTACAATATGAAGCATCTCTGTTCGATGAAACTATCATGCTTTCAAACAAGGTTATCTACCACCAGATTTTAGCATTTCCACTCTTCTTGCTATAAATGTTATCTTGTTTCAGGAGCCCATTGATAATGAAGATGATATAGTGAGATTTTGCGAAGAAACTGGCTTACCAGTTGCTTTGGATGAAACTATCAACAGTACCAGGGGGAATCCTCTTGAGGTCCTTCAGAAATACAGCCACTCAGGAGTAGCTGCAGTTGTAAGTGGGAGAACTCTGTCCTAAAACTTATATTAAATCAGCTTTTCTGGACTTTTATCGTTGTTTCTTGGAAACTTGATGATTTTTTTTTTCATTATTTTTTCCAGGTTATCAAACCAAGTGTAATTGGAGGTTTTGAAAATGCAGCATTAGTTGCACGATGGGCTCAGCAGCACGGAAAGATGGCAGTCCTCAGTGCTGCATTTGAGAGTGCACTTGGTTTGTCTGCTTATATCCAATTTGCATGTTACCTGGACGTGCAAAACGCTGAGATGCAAAAGTTGATGAACAAGGAATCACAATCACCCACAGCACATGGTTTCGGAACTTACAGGTGGTTTAAGGAAGAAGTAACAGCAGACCCTCTAGATATTCATTTCAATCCACAACGTGGCTTTGTAGAAGCAGATGCTGTTGATGCTGGCCAGTTCCTCCAGAAATGTCGAATAAATCCCGAAGCTGTTATCAGAACCTCTGCTCAGGAACAAGTGAAGGAATACCAAATAACAGTTGATACAGAGGATGCCTCCGTTTCCATAAACGTGTACGAGACTGGGGAAAGCAATGATGTAAGTTACAAAAAAAACTTGATATTATCAAAAAACTAAATATGATCTTACATCTTTCGTATGGATGCAGGGTAGCGTAGTCGTGTTTCTTCATGGATTTCTAGGAACTGGTGAAGATTGGATACCCATCATGAAGGCCATCTCGGGATCCACCCGATGCATTGCAGTTGACCTTCCTGGTCACGGTGGATCGAGATTGCAATATCATGGTAAAAACAGTTCGGAGCGACCAGACTTATCGATTGATGTGATGACTGATATCTTATGCAAGGTGTTGAACGAACTTTCTCCTGGAAAGGTTACACTTGTTGGGTACTCAATGGGAGCTCGGATATCTTTATACACAGCTCTAAAATGCAGTAATAAGGTGTGTACCTTATTATGTTTTGGTTTTTCAATTGCTCGACAGTATCTAACATTGTCCTATAAAAGGTTGAGCGAGCTGTGATAATTTCTGGAAGCCCGGGTTTGATAGACGAGGATGCAAGAACAATACGTAGAGTGAAAGATGACTTCAGAGCTAGCACATTAGTCTCAAATGGCTTAGAATTTTTTATAGATACCTGGTATTCTGAAGAACTGTGGACTAGGTAAGTGGTTGTTAAGATTTTCCGTTTCCAGATTAGTTTGTTGAAATTGGCTGTCGAATGTATGAACATTCTGCTTGTGCAGCTTAAGGATTCATCCCCACTTCAAACAGATAGTAAACGCTCGTTTGCAGCATGACGACTTGCACACTCTTGGCAAAGTTCTGTCTGACTTAAGTATCGGAAGACAACCGTAAGTTCCACCACTTTTGCTACTAGAAAAGGAAAAACTCGTCACCTAATTTCATTACAAGTCGATCATTTTGCTTTTCTTTCGTGTTACAGATCATTGTGGGAGGATCTGAAGCACTGCAAAGTGGAACTTCAGCTCATAGTGGGAGAAAATGATGCCAAGTTCAAGGCAATCGCTCGTGAAATGTATGCTAAAATCGGCCATGAAAACGAAGGTGCTGTTCGGCCTCCGGTTTTTGAAATCCCAGGTGCAGGACATGCAGTCCATGTCGAAAATCCCCTTGCTGTTATTACTGCTATAACACAGTTTATAAGGAATACTTAGCTGCTTTTTTGAAAGAATTGAGTCTTGATCATTTGATTATTTTCAAGTTTATTCGTTTTACAGAAATAATCTTGCGTCCGTTTCCTGATCAAATAAATCTCTTTTGTAACGGAGATCATCCTGAGCATGACTCCAATTTTAATGTCTTTCATGTTTTTTCTTCAAAGTATGGGGCGTATATCTCTCTGTTTGTGAGTCAACTGATTCAACAAATGTCCAAGTGTTATAGAATATCTATATATAAATAAATAAGTGCGTATCCCTGCGAATTTTGCGGACTGGAAAAAAAAATTGTTATTATTAATTTAAATTATAAACATTAATTTTTTTTAAATATCTTGTAATTTCGATATAATATTAAAATTGTAATTATAATTCAATGAACAATAAAACAAATACTAAAATTAATAAATAGAAAATTTGAAAAATATTAACTAATTCACATTCTAACTCAAATTAATATAACACAATATTACTTAAAATTACCATTTTTGTATACTTGTATGCCCAGTTTTTCCTCATGGTATAAAGATACAATAACAACCGAATTCAAAAGTTTAAATCTGCAGATAGAATCACACATTTCAAATCTAAAGGTAACATTTGACAAGAATAATGTCATGATTAAATTAAATATTGTGTAGATATTCGTGTGGGAACAATTGATTAATGTGTTGGTATTTATAATACACAATTGAACGATAAAAATTGGCGGTTAGGCGTCAAACTTAGTTTTTTTTTTTTTTAATTCAATTTACATATAGATATTTTGAAAAAAAAATTAAAAAAAATCAAAATTGTTAAAAAAAAAATCGAAATCATACTCTACAAAACAATATCTATATTTTACAATTTAAAATTCTATTTTGCAGGTAAAATTTTATCCAAAATAAAAAAAATTGTGTTACAATCTATTATTGAAGGCAAGACATTATATTTGGTGGCAATATTATTTGGGAATCATATGATATCTCGGTGACAATATCTTTTCTGAAAAATTTCAATTCTTTTCTACAAATTTTACATCTATCAATATTTTGCAAAAATAAATTCCAAAAATATCTAAGAAAAGAAATTGTTCGAAAAAAAATTTGCTTGCATTAATTTAATGTTTTAAATAATATTCTATATTATACGTAAATATTATATTTTCATTGATTAAATATATTCAAATTTATTGTATATTAGAGTAAGATACTTTTTAAAATTATACTCCCTCCGTCCCAGTTTTGTTTTCCCATTTGCCAAAAAGGTCCGTCTCAATTTTGTTTTCACATCCCTAAAATGGAAACTACTTTATTCATTTAAATAATATTTTATTCATCATTCTCAATACTACTTTATTCATTTAAATACTACTTTATTCATCATTCATTATTCCCAATACTACTTTATTCATTTAAATACTAAAATTCAACTCTCGCATTAAACTCCGCGCACAGTCAAACGAGAAAATAAAACTGGGACGGAGAGAGTAATATTTAAATTGTTAGTAAAGAAACTTAATGTCTTTTTTTTTTTTTCTTTTTGGGCAACACTATAATTTTTTATCCATAAAAAACTTATTCAACATATTTAAAAATATATATACATTAATTATATAACATATAACTGCACTTATTTATTATTTATAAAAGTATTTTAATATTTGTATGTTAAAATAATATAAAAGAACGATCGAAATCCTAGACTTATATGTACTTTACGGTTTAATAGTCTATTTTGGTGGCATAATTTTATCCAAAAATAAACTTTTGTATTATAATCTATTATTGAAGGCAAGATATTATATTTGGTGTCAAGGTTTTTTTAGTATCATACACTATTTCGGTAACAATATCTTTTATGAAATATTTCAATTCCCTCCTACAAATTTCACATCTATCAATATTTTGCAAAAATAACTTCCAAAAATATCTTAGAAGAGAAATCGTTCAACCGTAAAAAAATCTGTTTGCATTAATATAATATTTAAAATAATATTTCATATTTTATGTAAATATTTTATTTTCATTGATTAAAATATACTCTGATTTATTTTATTTTAGAGTAAGACACTTTTAAAAGTTATATTACTGAAATTGTTAGTAAAGAAACTTAATGTCCTTTTTTTGCCAACACTATAATTTTCAATCCATAAAAAATTTATTCCACATATTTTAAGAAAAAATATATAAATTAATTATATAAGATATAACAGTCTTTTACTTATTTATAAATTATAATACTTTTTAATATTTTTATGTTAAAAAATATAAAAAAAAATTGATATCCTAGCATAGAAATAATATCTGTATTTTGTAGTTTAATAGTCTATTTTAGCCACATAATTTTATCCAAAAATAAACTTTTGTATTACAATCTATTATTGAAGGCAAGATATTATATTTGATGGCAGGATAATTTTGGTATTATACACTATTTCGGTGACAATATCTTTTCCAAAATATTTCATTTTTCTCCTACAAAAATTTCACATCTATCAATATTTTACAAAACTAACTTCCAAAAATATCTAAGAAGAGATATCATTCGACCGTGAAAAAATGTCACTACATCACTTTTAGGTTACCTACAATACAAAACGAAAAACCATAAAATTTAATCAGATTTCAACAATAACGCACACCTTATTCGGGAAAGAATAATAGTTGGATCAAAATCATAGACGTGCGATGGGAGAATTTTCTTATTGAAAGAGAAAAAAGTTATTGATTGTGGATTCTCAAAATATACGAATGTAAATATATGAATATGAAGATACTTTAGAAACTTACAAATAATTTTTTAATACGCTCGAATGATCTTCAAGATGCACATATAATTTTCTTTTAATGTGCAACTAATCATCTCCATGTGCATAACAAATTTGTTTACCTGCAAAAAAAGAGGGATATGATCTACACAAAAAAATACAGAAATAATCCAAACAAACGAACAAAAAATAAAATCATATTTCTTCACGTAGTACACAACAAATTAGAAAATGAAGAGAAGAGATGAGGATTAGGGTTGTGAATTACAATGAAACTAAAGAGATATTTGACATTTATAGAAAATACAAAATGAAATATATGGTTGAGATTAAAAGTGTAAAATATATGGTGTAGATTAAGTCTAAGTAAAATTTAAAGCATGCCTATAATAATCTTTAATGAGAGCACAATATTTTGAGATGGAGAGATTTTATACATGCCACATCACCCTAAGAATAAGGTGGTGCTGACACATCATCTTGGAGAGGTTTGAAAATATAATTACCAAACTAAAATCTGAATATTCTTATAATTTATCCGAGAATCGCCAAAGATAAATCAAATATATTTAAATAAATATTCATCAATTATGAATAAAATATGAAACTAGCTAATGGTTGAAAAAATTCGGCAAATGGAAGCTACGGAGAAGACGGCAGAAGGGAAAGGTAAGGAGATTGACAAAAATTGTTTTAAATAAGAATTTTATCATATAATGTGAGAGGATTGGGGAGTACAGTAAAAAAACTGAAGTTAAGAAGTTAATTAATCAACAAAAAATTGATTTATGTTGCTTGCAAGAAACGAAGCTTGAAAATATTATGGAATCAACTTGTAATTCAATCTGGAGTAGGGGGAAATACGGTTGGGTGTGTTTAGGGAATCTATAGGGAGATCTGGTGGTTTACTGTGTTTGTGGAATTCTGAGATTTTCACTGTGATTAGCTCTTGGCATATGCATGGAGCAATTGTTGTAAATAGCTTATAGGGGAGGGAAAGAGTTGAATGTTGCGTGACAAATGTTTATGCTCCATGTGATGTACAAGAAAAAGAAGATCTTTGGGACATAATTTCGTGTATCAGTAATCAAAATCTTTCGTCTTGTATTTGTGTGATCGGGGACTTCAATGCTATCAGAAGGAATTTAAAAAGGGATGGCAGAGGGGTGATGAATAATATCAGAGACATGTTGAGCTTCGACAACTTTATAAGTGATGCAGGGCTGATTGATCTTCCGCTTCACGGGAGATCGTTCACATAGTATAGACAGAATGGAAGCTGTAAAAGTCGTTTGGATAGGTGCTTGGTAAATTCTTTGTGGATCAACAGATGGCCCAATATCGTGCAACAAGGTCTGAAACGATTAACATCAGATCACTGTCCAATTTTGCTGGGAGTAAAGGTTAAAGACTGGGGTCTGAAGCCGTTTAGAAGTCTTAATGCTTGGCTCTCACATCTACAATTCAAGGACTTCATTAAAACAAAATGGGAGAGCTACTCGGTAGAAGGTTGGGGAGGATATGTGTTGAAAGAGAAAATTAAATTGTTAAAGGCAGATTTGAAGAAGTGGAACAAAGAGGTTTTTGGCTTGTTAGATGGAAGGATAGAGAAACATAAACTTGGGATATCTAAGCTGGACATTTTGGATGAAGTTTTCATGTTGGAAGGAGAGGAAATAGCCAAGAGAAATGAATCAATGGCAAATTTGTTTAGAGACCAGAAATAGAGGATCAGTCTCTTGGCTCAGAAAGCGAGAAATAGGTGGATTTCAGAAGGAGATGCAAACTCAAAGATGTATCATAATTTCATAAATTGTAGGAGGAAACGAAATGAGATTGTGGGGGTCAATATTGGCGGACAGTGACTCGAAGAAGTGGAGGAAGTGAAAAGTGGTATCTTTGAGTTCTTCAAAACCATTACAAGAAGGAGGACAAGTTGAGGACTACCTTGGCCCCAGATTTCACAAGCAAGAAAATTTCGGATCTTGATAATCAATTCCCCATCTCAGCTTTTCTGGAGGATGAAGTCAAAGAGGCATTATGGTCCTGTGACGGTTCAAAAAGCCCAGGTCCGGACAGATTCAATTTCAACTTACTCAGGGAGATGTGGAGCTTTTTTAAAGCTGATTTTTTTAGTACGATGGCTAATTTCCATGAAAATGGAAGGCTAGTCAAAGACTTTAATCCTTCATTTATTGTACTCATACCAAAAAGGGAAGAGACTATCTGCCTTGGTGATTACAGGCCTATTTCTTTAATAAGTGGGATGTATAAGATCATTTCAAAAGTTTTGGCTAATAGATTGAGCCGGGTGCTAGATTCGATTATATCCGAGAATCAGAGTGCATTTATCGGTGAAGACAGATGCTGGACAGTGTAGCAATTCTCAATGAGGCAATCGATGAGGCAAGGAAAAAGAGGTTGGAGCGGGTATTCTTGAAGATCGACTTTGTCAAGGCATACGATACTGTCGACTGGGAATTTTTTAATATATTAATGAAGCAATTCAATTTTCATCAGAAGTGGATGGAGTGGATAATGGAATGTTTGAAGACGGTTTTGGCTTCGGTCTTGGTGAATGGTAGTCCGTCTGGGGAGTTTCGATTAGAGAGAGGGTTAAGGCAGGGGGGTTCGTTATCTCCCTTCCTCTTTCTTATTGCTGCAGAGTGCCTTAGCATTTTTATGAACAAGGCGACAGAGGCTGGTTGGTTCGAAGCAGCAGAAATGGGGAAAGGAAAAGTACGTGTGTCACATTTACAATTCGCGGATGATACCATTATGATGGGGGCTGCTAAGACCGAGAATGCACGTGCTTTAAAGAGGATCTTTCGCATGATGGAGATCACCTCGGGACTAAAAGTGAATTATAATAAATGTAGCATTATTGGGGTGAATGTAGAGGATGCAGAATTGAATGATATGGCAAGTATTCTTGGGTGCAAGGTAGATAAATTACCTTTCTCTTATCTTGGTATTAGAGTGGGCGGAGTTCATGGCCAGACATCGGAATGGACAGGTGTAGTGCAAAAGATTAGGAAGAGGCTCAATTGTTGGGAAGATCGAAAACTCTCTTTTGGCGGCAGAATTACCTTATTAAACTCGGTTCTCTCAGCTCTACCTACGTTCTACCTATCTTTTTACAAAATCCTGAAAAAGATTTTGAGTGAATTTGTCAGTCTCCAACGCAAATTCCTTTGGGGAGAGTCAACAAAATTCCGTGGATTGAGTGGAGAGTGATTTGCAATCCTAAATTTCTAGGGGGACTTGGGGTACGGGATGTGGAGTCTTTCAATATAGTTTTATTAGGGAAGTGGAGATGGATATTTATTAGAGAGAAAAATTGTTCATGGGTCAAAATCATTGATTCTAAATATGGGGATGGGAAGGGAAGGGGGCTGGATGTATTTCCAAGAGGGGTGGGTGGATGTATGTCGGGGTGGTGGAGGAATATTGTGAAAATTTCATCGGGGGGGTGAAGAGGAATGGTTCCATGGGGGGTGGAGAGGGTAGTAGGTGATGGTAGGAAAACACTATTCTGGGAGAATGTGTGGCACGGGGGAATTTGCTTAGATTGAAGTTTCCTAGGCTGTATAACCTCAGTCTAGATAAAGGTGGAAAAGTGGGGTGCATGGGGGAATGGGAGGGGAGTACGTAGAAGTGGAAGTGGAGTTGGAGGCGTCCATTATTTAATAGAGAGGTTGTTATGCTTAATTCTCTTGAAAATTCTCTTGACAGGTTTCATCCACAGGAGGAGGTTGTTGATCAATGGAAGTGGAATAGAGATCATAAGGGCATATACTCAACTAAGGCGGCATACGACCTTATACAATCACATTCTCGTCAAGCACATGACTTGGGAGTAAAGGAGAGACGCTTCAAGGCAATATGGAAGAGTTTGGCACCACCAAAAATTATTGGACACGGATGGAGGTTGCTTCATGACCGTTTACCTACGAAGTCTAACCTAAGAAGGTGTAACATACTAGACTCGGGAGACATTTTAAGGTGCGTTTTCTGCAATGATATGGAAGAATCTTGTAAACATGCATTTTTCGGATGTAGCAAAGCGTATGAAATCTGGATGGAGATTGCTAAGTGGTTTAAGATTAACACTGCTTAACACTCTCATTTATTTCTACACTTTGTTGGATTTGAAAATATACTCAAAGGGAAAAGAGACGGAAGATTTGCAGCAACAATTTGGCTTGAAGTACTTGGGTATTATGGAAGTGGAGAAACGAAATCATTTTTAGAAATGTGTAGATGTAGGGTTCGAAAATTGTGGATGAAATCAAAGCAAGACTTTGGAGTTGACTAGTTGTAAGAGATCAGGGTGTAGCTCATTTCTCTTTTTGTGATTGGTTAGATAACCCCAAGATAGTATTGAGAGATTAAGTTAGTTTCTCTTGTAAGCTGTAAAACGTTTAGGTACCACTGGTACCATTTTATTCTATAAAATTTGCTTTTACTAATAAAAAAAAAAATGGTTGAAATAAATCTAGAAATCGCCTAACAAAATCTAAATATTTTTTGGATTCATGCGGTAAAATTTTAGTTCCATTTGTAATGATGTCACACTTTATACATATAACTTGAATGTCGTAATAATTACTAATTACAAGACCAACACAAGAAGATAAAAAGATTACTAAAAAACATGCCATATGTCCTCGTTCAATTCTTACCCTACCAAGTACGAAGCTCAATAATGATAGTATCTTTTCTACGTGGGACATATGTGTCTTCAGTAAAGATGGTTTTCTTAATTAGCTAATGTTGGCCCCAATAAATAAAATTACATATCTATTTAATTTTGCATCCATTATACATCAATTAATTAAAATTCACTTTTTAAATTATGCATAACTTGACAAATTTAAATAATCAAGCATAATAATATTTTTTTGCAAATGTTTAAATTTTGGGTTAAGTGAAAAAAAAAGTAATAAATTTAAATGGATTTTCAATTACAATGCGAACTTAAAAAATAACAAAAAAATCATCAACATAAAAAAAAAAAAAATCAATTACGATCTTTTTTTTTTTAATATCTAGTTCATCACTAAATGAACCTCGACAAAACCGTCACACACCATCTATTTTGAGATTCGCTGCTGCAATTGTAGTGTATTAACCCCTTTCACTCTCGTAATTGAAAATTCATTCAAAATTGGTGGTTTTTTATTTTCAATTAACCGTAAAAAAATTTAACTATCAAACTGCTTTAACATTTAAGTTAACTTTTTGAAAGCCACCACCTCCGTGGAGATTGAAGAGTGTAAAGAGTAGTAGTATATTAGTATATTCAGTTTCTTAATTAGTAGTTAGTCAAATAGTTAGTTGTAACTACTTCTAATCCCTACTCTTCATATAAATAGGGATTAGGTCACAGAATGAAAACCAATTCGCTATTCTGTAATTCAAACTGCCTTCTTCTTCTTCTCAATGAAAGATTATTCTTCCATACATTTCTACATGGTATCAGTATAATCGATAATTTTATCGATCGTTCCTGGAAATTATTGCTTTCGTTCTTGCGTCTATCGCGTTCGTTTTTCGATCGATTCGTCCGATTTCTTTGATTTCCGGTTCTTGGAATCATCTTCTGATGGGTGAACAGAATTCAAATCCCAATTCCCTAAATCCCAGTCTTAACCCTAATTCGCCGTTATTATTGCATCATAATGATAATCCGGCAATAGCTATTGTTTTGGATCCCCTAATTGGATCAAATTTCATTTCATGGAGTAACTCTGTCAAACGGGCACTCAGTGTGAAGAATAAACTACCGCTTATTGATGGTTCTCTTGTTGTTCCTGTTGAAGCTGATGATCCGGCAGTATACAGGGCATGGGTGCGCGCCAACGATTTGGTACTCAATTGGATTCTCAACTCCATTCATTCAGATATCAAGAAATCCCTTGAGTTTTTCACTGTGGCACGAGAGGTATGGAATGAATTACAATTGAGATATGCTAAAACTGATAGTACTCGTGTTTATCATTTAGAAAAGTCTTTGAGTGCAATTTCAAAAGGATCACAGAGTCTTGTGGTGTATTACAATTCTTTCAAGGGAATATGGGATGAGTATGTCAGTTATAGGCCTATTCCTAGATGTGTTTGTGGAGTTAAATGTAGCTGTGAATTGCCTCTTGCAATGAGTAAAGTACAAGAACAAGATTGTGCTATGAAGTTCCTAGTAGGATTAGATGATTCTTATGCTGCACTTAGGAGCCAACTTTTGTTACAATCCCCATTGCCTCCCTTAGCCAAGATTTATTCCCTTCTTCTTCAAGAAGAATCTCAGAGAGAGCTTAATCCTAATATCTCAACTATCAATCCTTCTGTGCCTAGTAATGATTCTATAGCTATGTTGGCCAGAAACTCTAAGTTCTATAAAGACAAAAGGAAGCCATTAATATGTGGGCATTGTGGGTTTCCTGGTCACTCAATTGACAAATGTTTTCAGATTATTGGATACCCACCTGGATGGAGAGGTCCTAGGGGTAAGACTACCAATACTAGTAATAATGTGCATAGACAGAATAATGGAGATATTAAGGAATCCAAGGAAACTATAGAGGTGAACAATGTGGACACTAATCCATTATTCACACAAGAAATGTTTGAGCAGTTTTTAAAGTTCACAAAACAACAAAAGGGAAGTGAGGCTGGAGGACATTCTGCTGCAGGAGCTTTTGCACAGATTGAACAAATCAATTATGGGCCAGCTAACACAGGTAGCTCAGGTATATTCAAGAAAATTTGTTTAAATTCAGTTTCTTCTAACATTAGTACTTGGATTATTGACACTGGAGCAACAGATCATATGATATATGATTTGTCTCTAATTACTTCAAACAAAAGGCCTGCTAATGTTCAGATTAAACTTCCTAATAATGCAATAATTACTGCTACTTATATGGGTAATGTTGCATTAAGTAAAGATCTGGTTTTATATGATGTTCTTTATGTGCAAGATTTTAGGTTCAATCTATTATCTATATCTCATTTGACTAAGCATTCTAATTGTACTGCTAGTTTCTTTCCCTCACATTGTCTTTTTCAGGACAATGTGACCAAGAGGGTGACTGGTTTTGCTGAAGAAGATGGTGGATTATATTTCTTAAATGCTGCTAGGATTACCCCTGATAAAGATGCTGTGCTTACAAATGCTAATACTGTTAGTACATTTCCTGCTTTGAACAATTATGCTTTGTGGCATTCTAGGTTAGGTCACATTTCTGATAAGAATCTAGGATTGTTGAAGGTTCTAAATACCAAAAATATTCCACACATTGTATGTGACATTTGTCCACTTGCTAAACAAAAGAAATGCAAATTTCCAGTTTCTACATCTGTTTCTTTAGCTGCCTTTGATTTAGTACATGCTGATTTATGGGGTCCTTTTAGTTTACCTTCAGTATGTGGAAGTAGATATTTTATGACTTTAGTAGATGATTTCACCAGATGCACTTGGATCTATATGATGAAATCCAAGAGTAGTGTAAATCCATGTCTTGAAAATTTCTGTAACATGATAAGTACTCAATTTAGTGCAAAACTTAAAATTTTAAGAACTGACAATGGCACAGAATTTTTGTTAAATGAGTTTTATCATAAATATGGAATTTTGCATCAAACATCTTGTGTTGAAACCCCTCAACAAAATGGAATTGTTGAGAGAAAACATCAACATTTATTACAAGTGGCAAGATCTTTATTATTCCAGTCACATTTACCTTTGAAATATTGGAGTTATTGTATTCTTACTGCTGCTTACATTATAAACAGAACCCCTTCTTCAGTTTTGCAAAATGAAACACCTTTTCAAAAGCTGTACAATGAAGCTCCTGATTATTCACAATTCAAGGTGTTCGGTTGTCTCTGTTTTGCTACTACTTTATCAGCCCATAGACAAAAATTTGATCCTAGATCTACAAAATGTGTTTTTCTTGGTTATCCTTTAGGAACCAAAGGGTATAGAGTTCTTGATTTAAACACAGGAAAAATATTTATATCTAGAAATGTCAAGTTTTTTGAAATGATATTTCCCTTTGCTGATAGTGATAAAGTTTCTATGGAAGAAGTAACTGCTAAAATGCTTCATGATTTTCTTATTCATGATGATTCTGCAACAGTACATGATGAGGTTGCTAATGTGCCCAATGATGATATTCTTGTTCATAATGATCTCATTGAGGAACTTCATGAAAATAATGACTGTGTTTTGCATCAACCTGAACCTGTTGTGAATGATGCACAAGAGGGGCTAAGAAGATCTACTAGAAGTAGGAATCTTCCTTCATATCTAGATGTTTACAATATCAATCTGCCTAAATCTGCTGCTAACATGCTTACTACTAAATATGCTTATCCTATTGCTGATTTTTTATCTACAGATTGTTTAAGTACTAAATTTAAGCATTTCATTAGTTCTATATCTCAAATTAGTGAGCCAAGAACTTATAAGCAAGCTAGTACAGATAACAATTGGTTGAAAGCAATGGCTGAGGAAATTAATGCTTTGGAGAGAACCAAAACTTGGACATTAGTTGATTTGCCAGTAGGAAAACATTGCATTGGAAGTAAATGGGTCTATAAAATTAAGTACAAGGCTGATGGTAGCATAGATAGATATAAAGCAAGGTTAGTTGCCAAGGGTTACACACAGGAGGAAGGAATAGATTATTTTGAAACTTTTTCTCCTGTTGCTAAAATCACTACTGTCAGGATTTTACTTTGTATTGCTGCTTCTAAGAACTGGTATTTACATCAATGTGATGTAAATAATGCCTTCTTGCATGGTGATTTACATGATGAAATATATATGTTGCCTCCTCCAGGGTATTGTGATCAATTTGATAAAAGAGTTTGTAAATTGAATAGAAGTTTGTATGGTCTAAAGCAAGCTTCTAAACAATGGTTTGATAAGTTGTCTGAAACTCTTATAAAGATTGGTTATGTACAGTCCATAGCTGATACTTCTTTATTTACCAAATCACAGGGTGATTCTTTTACTGTTTTACTTTGTTATGTGGATGACATAATTCTTGCTGGGAATGACTTGTTGGAAATTGATTATGTTAAAACATTTCTGCATAAAACTTTCACTATTAAGGATCTAGGAGAACTCAAGTATATATTGGGTATTGAGGTAGCTAGAAATAAAGATGGTATTCACTTGTGTCAAAGGAAATATGCTTTGGATATTCTTAATGATGCAGGTTACTTAAATAGCAAACCTTGTTCTGTTCCTATGGATTCTAAACAACATTTTACACAACAAAATGATTCTCCACAATTACAAGATCCATCTCAGTATAGAAGACTAGTTGGAAGGCTATTGTATCTAACCATTACTAGGCCTGATATGGCTTATGCAATACAGACACTTACTCAATATATGAGTAAACCAAATGAGGCTCATTTGGCAGCAGCTCACAGGTTACTGAGATACTTGAAGGTAAGTGTTGGTAAAGGAGTTTTCTATCCTACTTCCTCTAACTTTAAATTACAAGCCTTTGCAGATGCTGATTGGGCAAGATGTTTGGAGACCAGAAGAAGTATAACTGGATATGTCATCTTCCTAGGAGATTCTCTGATCAGTTGGAAGAGTAAGAAACAGACTACTGTAGCAAAGTCAAGTGCAGAGGCAGAATACAGATCCATGAGTGCTGCTTCATCAGAAATACAATGGATCCTATATATCTTGGATGACTTGAAGATTCCAACACAACTACCAACAACTTTGTATACAGATAGCAAAGCTGCCTACTCCATAGCACACAATCCTGTGCTTCATGAGAAGACAAAGCATATACAAATCGATTGTCACTACATAAGGGAGAAGATCAAGAGTGGAGTCATAAAGCTCATACAAATCCCTACAGAAAAGAATGTTGCAGATGCTTTAACAAAGCCTCTTGGACCTGCTCTTTTTAAAGACTTCATTAGCAAAATGGGATTCAAAAACATTCACTCTCATTTTGAGGGGGGGTGTAAAGAGTAGTAGTATATTAGTATATTCAGTTTCTTAATTAGTAGTTAGTCAAATAGTTAGTTGTAACTACTTCTAATCCCTACTCTTCATATAAATAGGGATTAGGTCACAGAATGAAAACCAATTCGCTATTCTGTAATTCAAACTGCCTTCTTCTTCTTCTCAATGAAAGATTATTCTTCCATACATTTCTACAGTCAGCAATTATTATTTAAAAAAAAAAATTGCAATGTCTAAATATTGTAGAAAATGGTTAGTGGTATAATTGTTTATTTAATTGATATTAAAGTGTGTTTGAGACTTTAATAGTTGACCAATTAAATATGTGTTGAAATTAATGTTTTCGAAAATTAACTGTTTCGAGTGCGTTCTACTCGCGGAGTAGATAAGAATAACATATTCATACTCGCAAAATCGATTTTCGGTGAGTGAAAAATTGAATCGGAAGTTAAGTGGTTCAACACCTAATCATGGGATTAATGAAGAAATTAAATGAGACAATTAATTCTGCATCCCACATTTGAAGTTTAGAATACTAATATACATGATATTAGTATGAGTACAGTGGAGTATAATAAATTTTAATTGATTGCTAGACAATCAAAATTGTCACACGTGTGCGCGTCGAGCTGCGCCCGTGGCCTTGGTTCTTGGCAATTGGACTCTGGGCTTTAGGCCCAGTGGGTATCTAATTTTTTGAAGCACCAAAATTCAGGATATCCGGTCCACAAAGTTCGATCGATTAGGTTCAGTGACACGTCCGGTTAAAGGATCAAACCGGCCAGGATGCTTCATAATCATTGAACACATTTGACACATGTGCTAATTTCGTGGGACAGTTACCAGCGCATTCAATGGAAACGCGTCTGGTCAACTGCGGTTTTCAAACTTGCCACCAACAAGACGCGTCCGCATTAAATGCTCACGCGTTTTTTCCTTCTACACCGAGTAGAGGTTCACCTATAAATAGTGTCCTCATGCATTTTTTCTGGCCTTACTCCGAAACATTATCTTCTCCCTCAATATCTCTGCATATAGAGTCTAAGAGCCAGAACGCTCATTTCGTTCGTCGGTGCTTCAAGTCCTATATATGGTTGTTTTACCTTTGGGGACGTATTTCCAGAATCGAAGAGCACTACCCGAGAAATTTCGTCTTGCGAGAAGAGGGCTTCCTCGACTCGACACTTTTTCTGTTTAGTATTATTTTCTCTTGCATTCTGTATCACTTTGAGTTGTAATTTTCTTTTATTTCTGAAAAAAAAATTATTATTTCCACCCTCTATTCTACACTAAATCACTTTAAAATAAGTAATTTAAAATTTCATGGGACAATTCGTTTAGAATTGGGTTATTAAAGAAACAATTTAATTGAATGTCGATTGATTTGCATGGATTATAGATCCATACAACTTCTTTTTTCAAAACAAATTTATATAATCCATACAAATTTATATAAAAGTACTTATATAGTGCTTTGAAGATAACAATCATGCATTCAATTAACTATATCGAATAGTGTCACGTCAATTCTATCCCACACAATTTTTTTATAATTATTTATTATTATTTAAACTACTACATTTTTAATAAGAATACATTTTAAGTGAGAAGGCCTTACAGTGATATGGACTATAAGTTGGACATGACTCACACTTTGAAAGTGATGGATGCAAATTTATAATAGTTTGTGAATCGTCTTATTGTAAAACCGTTTCACAAAAGCTTTTGTCTTTTCATAATTATTATTTGTATAATATTTTTTTATGCACAATTTTTTTTGTGAACCCGAATTTATATAAACTTGGTTTATTCAAGTATCACGGTTATGTATACAATGTATATATACTATCACTGTTATGAATACACACTATCACTATTTGAAAATTAAGATATTTTTTTAACAGTTATAATAAATATCCATAACAATGATAGTATATATAATAGTAATACTTAAAAGAATTCGCTTGCACTTGGATTCACAAGAAACACAGTCTTTTCCAGTTGGAACTAGAAATCATTAAAATTTTAGATTTACTATTTTGTGTAAATTTTTGTAATGCAATGCGTGTTGTAAGACAAGTAATTTTTTTATGAGTAATATTGTCACTCAACAGCTAAAGCTTTATTAATTTTTCTAACGTATTTTAACTAATTTATTACTTTATTAATTTTTCCTACTTACTTTAAGTGATTTATTAATTTTGAGACGGTTTCGCAAGAACGTCTCAAAATTTTATATTTAATAGAGTAACTCTCTTGTGCACTTGGTGTATGGTGCACTCACTCAACAATTGACTTTATTTACACTGAAAAATTTGTTCCAATTACACTGAAAAGTGTGGTTGGATTACACTGAAAAATTTACACCTGAAAATCAGTTTTTAGTGTAAACTTTTCAGTGTAATTCAATCACACTTTTCAGTGTAATTGAAACAAACTTTTCAGTATTAACAAAGACAATTGTTGAATGAGTGCACCGTGCACTTGGTGCATATGAGAATTTACCTATTTAATAAGATTTTTAGAACTTCCAGATTTCCTACATAAGGGTCTGGATGAATACATAACTTATTTGAAAATATTCATTATTTTTTCTCACTTACTTTAACTATTTTTTTTTTAAATTTTGAGATGGTTTTGCAAGAACGTCCCAAAATTCTATATTTAAATCAGATTTTCAGATCTTCTTTAGATTTTCTATGTATAGGGTCTGGATGATTACGTTAACTGACCTATTTAATGATAATAATATTTGATACATGAATATGCATTTTCTTAGATGATTTTCAATATAAGGGCCAGGTTGATTACGAAAATTATTTGACCTACTTAATAGTAATAGTAGCGTTTCTAAATTACACGAAAATACCTTTTCTTAGATGATTTTGTATATAAGGGTCAGGGCGATTATGCAAATTACTTGACCTATTTAATACTAGTAATAATAATAAAACTTCTAATTACATGAATATACAATTTCTTGCTTTCCTATATAAGGGTCGGAATGATTACGTAAATTGCCTGGCCACTTTAATTAACACTCCCTCCAATAATAAAAATAAAAAAAGTGATTTTTAATATTTGTTGTTGAAATTAAGAATTAGTGTATATTGACTAATATACCTTCATAATTCATGGAGAATTTTATCACATTCTTTAATTACAGCTCCTAATAAAGGTAATTTGAAATATGAGTGAGTTTTTTTGGGAATTGAATAGGGGTATAATAAAAAAATAAAATGAAAAATAAGTAAAACGTCAAATATTTTGAAATAGTATATCTACCATAAAACATCACTCATTTTGAATCGGAGAGAGTACTCCCTCCCTTTTTTATTAGATGTCATTTTAATTTTTACACTATTTTTTTAATACATGTCATTTTAATGATGTTTCATCAAATATCCCAATTTTACCCTTACTAATCTTCTACTCACTTTCTTTTTTCCACAAATCTTTCCATTAATTTTTCCTATAATTTAGGAATGTTAAGGACAATATTGACAAAATTTTATAACTTTAATTTGTTATTTTATTTCAAACGACATATAATAAAAAAAAAGGAGAGAGTAATAATAATAATTATCATTATTATTATTATCATAGAGATTTTAAAAAGGAGAGAGTAATAATAATAATAATTATCATTATTATTATTATCGTAGAGACTTTAAATACATGATGTACATTACATAAATTATCCTTGAAGTACGTAATTAACCGACAATTTGCATTAATATTATTTGACATAAATTTGTATAACAAGATTAAGAGAGTGTTAGGCTAAGTTTATAAGCTTTTAAAATAGATTATAAATTGTTTAAGAATTTATAAGTATTTTTAATGTTTTTGACAAAATAAAACGTTTAATAGTTTATAAATCCTAAAATAAGCTTCTAACAGATTATAAACTGTAAAAATAATAAGTTAATATTTTCCAACTTATTTTCTTAATTACCTCCATCCTCAACCACCCACCCCACCTTGGAACCACTCCACTTACCTCTACCTCAATATAAGAAAAAGAAATATATATTTTATATTTAAATTAAAAAAAAATATTATAAATTATCAAAAAATTTATAAGTAGTATTAGTTAAATACTTTAGCAATTTATAAGATACTTAAAAATTATATCTTATAAGCTCTTAAAATAACTTATAAGATGTTTTAAATAAGTTTAATCAAACGAGCTATGTTACTTAATTTGCAGATTATTAATTACACGTTAATTGATTAAAATGACGACTGCGTATTCAACACTTGCAATACCCAAATTTTTACATGTAACACACACATACAATATAAAAACACCGTGCAATGCATCAATATCTATCTATAAAATCAAATGTCTTTATAAAGAATCTATGGTTAGAACAATTTTCAATTAAATACTCTGGATGCTAACAACTGAAACCTTTCTATTAATGGCCTGAAGAACAAAGTATTATTAGATTCTCACAAGTAAAATATTTTGACGAGGTATAAGTAGGTTTCTAGAGTAGATATATATATATATATATATATATATATATATATATGGTCATTATGTTGGCACTAATTTGGAATATATATTTTCTTTAAGGTCAATATGGTCCCATCACTATACCAAAAAGGGAATGTTTGACCATGGAGTATCTCAACTAAGAATTCATATCATATGATAAATGATTCTATTAATGACATCCTATGTATCAAAGAAATATATGTCACGTTGTACAATACGCGGTTCTTTATTAATATTAATCATTTATTATAGAATTGTTATAGAAATTTTAGATAAAAATGATTTTGAGTTTTCAATTATGACTTATCTTTTAGAATAAAAATAATTTTTAGAGGCGTGACTTCTTCTTCTTCATTTTTTTGTTAGAGAGACTTATAATAATAAATAATAACTTGAGATATATATGGTTAATTTATGAGATAAAAGTGGAAATAAAATATTATTGATAGATGCCTTTCACTCGAGCTAGATAATACCATTAATTCCAAAGATTTAGAAAGTGGGACGTTGCCTGTCCAGGATATTAAAGAGCAAAAATGCACTAATAATAATAACATGAGAAGACACAATTTTGTATAAACTTATTCATATTGTGTATATTGTATATATTAGTTTTTTTTTTTGTTTTTTTTTCAGGATTAGCATGATTTTCCAAGGAGTACTAATTGTGTGAACTTGAACTCCATCATATTTTTTTATTCATTTATAAAATGAATCTAACAAAACCTTATATATTAAATCTATTTAAAAGTATTTATTGGGTAGAATCAATAGAATTCAAGATTTCAAACCTGTAAACTCAGATTCATAAAGATTTTTTTTTTTTTTTTTTTTTAAGTTTGTTAAACCCATAATTTGTACAAGGAATGAGAAGTTACCACTAGAAAAATGGTACTCATATATGTTTAAGGTTTTCAAAATTAAAAGGTTTAGACATACTTTTCCATTAAAATTAATAATAGTAGTAGTAGTACAATGAAGCCGCATCGTAAGTTGGCAACTTACAAATAAACAATCATGGACTCATTTTTTATTTTGAAAGGAATCATAAAATATTGTGTTTTTAGAGTAAAAATTTAATATAAAATAAATTAATTACACATTTCTCTATAAATTTTAAGGTAGTGCTCGGTAATTTTTGGTAAAAAATGAAATTGCTATAGAAATTAAAGGTTTATAGAATCAAAACCATACTTCTCAAATAGAAGAGGTAAAGGAATTCCTTTGTTTTTTGAATCGAAATCATAATAATGTAATTTTAGACCTACAGTGATTTTAATTCTCATTACTCACCTCCCAAATCTACCACTCAAGCACCCCCAAACTTTTAGATGCGATGTAATTATTTTATGATATTAGAACAATAAATTCTTATTCATATCTTGAGTTCAAATCCTACATAAAACAAATTTACTCATATTAAATTGTTAACTCGATGAGTTTTCTTTTCACTTGGTAGAGTCAAGATTTTAGCCCACGTATAAGAAAAATATAGTAAAATAATTAAACTTTTAAATGAGATAAATTTTTTTCCCCATATATGTGCCAAACATATATATATATAGATGGAGTCAAAATTTGAGTAGATATATTAAAATTAAATGTATATGCAAGGAGACAAACCACATTACCTACAATGCCATTAAATTACTCTTGCTTTTTGAAAAAAATCATTAAATTTTACGTGATTTCCTCATAATTTTTAAAAAGTTCTTTATATTTTCAAAGCATTACAACCTACAGTTCTATATACGCAAAAAGACACACCACTTTTTGAATTGGTGCCAGCAAAACGTCATTGATTATCTTATATTTTAAAAAGGGTCATCAATTCTAACAATTTATTTAGATTTTTTTATATTATGTATATTACGTCTTTATTGATGATTTTAAATATATATAAAAAAATTACTTAAAGGGAATACAATGCAAAATTAAAATCTAATTAAAATAAGAGATGCATGTATATATTGCTTATTATGATTATTATGCATCTCATATAATACCTTTTATTGCATGTAGTCATGAGATCCAACAATAAAATTATATCAATCTCACGTTCGTGTAATATGTAATCATAACCCTACACGTGACAAGATAATAAATAATTATTTCGAAAATAATAAAAATACTATTCTAAGTGAAGTTTCAATTTTTTATTTTTTATTTAGACATATGTTCGGACCCACACCTGGGCATGTTATTCTCGATATCGTAATAAGACAATGTTTGACTTATGTACTATTGATTTGAACATCATTATTCTATCCAACATTATTCCTTCATACTTAATGCTGCCTTCTCGCAATTTAAAAGGGTGTATTACGAGATAATTAGTAATTTAATTTATAGATCTATGTATTGTAAATAATTAAAAAAATTAATCTCTAGTTAATGAATTATTAATGTAATAAGATAAAATGTAGTAATATAGAGCTTGTGCGGATGTAATAATTTTATAATTTGCTTAAATAATTATGAATCCTGATTATAAAAAAATAAGTCGCCCTTTGTATTATTTTAATATTTTTCATACGTTACAACTACATCTGATTAGGTACATTCATGAGCACGGAAGGAGAGCCGCGTTGGAACTTTAAAACCAATGAAAACGCTCTAAATTTAGATTCCCTCGGGTGCACCTGTGCCTCGCCTACAGGGGATTATTGCCCCGCCTTTAAAAGTTGAGCAAGGAGGAAGCTTTTAAGTGAGAAACTGGTTTTCTGCAATGGAACTCTAATTTTAGCTGTGTTCTCTCTTACAACTTGAGAACCCAAAGAAAGGTACCATTTTTTGCAGAATGAAAGGCTCTTTCATTGTTTTCTCTTCTGATTGAGCTTTATTTCTCCACATTCCTGTTATTTATAAGTGATTATTTCATGGAATGTGTGTCTCTCTGTGTGTTCTGTGTAGGTCTCTGCGTGTGATTATATGTGTTATTGCTTAATCTTTGAATTGAATGCTTTTTTGATGTGGGTTTTCTTGATTTTCTTGAAATTTGCTCAAAATAAATCTTTTCTTGGAAAATAAATGATTTCAATGGGGGAGGAAAGACAAGTGGGAGGGGGGAATTAAATTGTTTCGACAAGTTTTCCTTAAAAGAATGGATTTTTTTAGAGTTCTTTTAATTCTGAATTTTGTTATTGGTAACTTACAATCTGTGATATCATTCTGAAAGTTGATGAGTTTTCTCTATGATTTTTTTTCTCCACTTGTATGGTTATTCACATTGGTATCATTGTGTGGTGATGAAATTTAAGTCTGTGTAACTATGTCATTGTCATTTTTAGAGGCCTATAGGCTATAGCCTATCATGATTGCTTTTTTTTTTTTTTTTGTGAGCTTTTACATGATTAAATTACCTGTATTATAACAACCTTCTGTGTCTGCAGAATTGTCATTTTATCGCAGATTTTCTGGCCAAGCGGGGGTATGAAACACAACATCGGTTTAAAATAAAATTCTTGTCGTTATCGAAGTAAAGAAGTAAAATTGTTTCAACAACTTTTTCCTAGAAAGATTTGATTTTTTTTCAGAGTTCTGTTAAATCTAAATTTTTTTTAGGTAAATGGCAGAATCTGTGAAAGCATTCTGAAGTTGATGAGTATCTATTTGTTTTTTTTTTTTTTCCTTTTTTTCTCCACTTGTATGGTTATTCACACTGGATTCATTGTGTGATGATGAAATTTTCTTTAGTCATTGCCATATTTAGAGACCTACAACCTATCATGATTGCTTCTTTTGTGAGCTTTTACATGATTCAGTTACCTGTTTCATAACGACCTCCTTCGTCTGCAGCATTGTCTTTTTATCGCGGATTTTACGGTTGTACAATGGGTATGAAACACCATATCAATATTCTATAAATATAAACTTCTAGTCGTTAGCGAGTAAATGAAGTGCGAATCTAGTTAAATCTCTGTAACTATGTCTTCGCCACTTTTAGGGACGTACAACCTATCATGATTGCTTCTTTTGTGAGCTTTTACATGATTCAGTTACCTGTTTCGTAACTACCTTCTTTGTCTGCAGCATTATCTTTTTGTCGCGGATTTTACGGCCGTACGAGGGGTATACAAATATCAATATACCATAAATATTAGATTCTTGTCGTTTGCGAGTAAATGAAGTGTGAATCTAGTTTAATTGACAGGTGGAATGAGACGCATAGGCTGTCAACTTGCCAAAACGAAAGCCTCAAGATTCACGAATTATTATATTAATATATATGATCGACTTTCTGTCTAACATTTTTCGCTCTGATATCATCTGATTTGTTGTTACTTTATCCACATTTGCACGTGGAGAGCATTCACACGTGATGCATGTCTGAAAGGCATCTAGTGTGTGATCCTAATTATGTTTGTGGGATAATGCTCTATCTACGTAGATGACTTAGTAACTCACCTGAATCTATACATATAGACATATATATATATATATATATATGTGTGTGTTTGTATGTGTATGTGTATAATTATATTAATATGGGTATTGATCATTCTTGTTTAGACTTATGTTTGCTGTGTGCATATAATTATATCAACACATAAGTATCCATCCTTGTATAAACATAAAAACTTCTTTTCTCAAAACACGATAGTCGTTTTGACTTAATTGGTATGTACTCCTTTTTGGAGCTAACCATATGTTCCTTCGAGTTAGTCATCTTCTGGGGGATGCAATATAAGCAGCACGAATATATGAAAATCACCTCATCTTGAAAAAAATTGATGATAAATCATCAACTGCTGCGTTTTGATGTTTTTGACTGGGTATTTGTTTGTGTAGTAACTGATTTGAGTGTGCATGAAATTTTCTTCACAGTTGAAATTTAATTAATGCTCTAATGTTTATTTGTTTTCATATTTTCAGTTCATTTCATATTGCAAAGGAGAACAATTTTCGTCACAGTTGATTGATTTGTCAAGGAGGGAAAATAAAGACGTGAGTATTTATTTATTTTTCCTAATGTTCACTACATCAGACTGTCGGGTAATTAACTAAAAGAAAGTTATGAAAGGAAACCATGTTTAGGGTTTTATGTCTACTATATTAAGAATATGCAAGTCGATGTTCTCATCTAGACTGCAATTTTGTTTTCTGAAGTTGGGAGCGCTTGCACCAAAGTACTCTTGTTGAAGCTATACTGGACATCATTATGATTGTTGGGAAATGCTTGCGCCAAAAGAATCAGATATTCCATTTTTATTTTGTGTCTTGGTCATCATTCCCCTGGTTAGTTACTTCTTACTCGGGAAATTGAGCGAGCTAACAAAAGGAAAGGAGGGAATAAGTTTAATTGCTAGTGGAGCAGCTGAAGAAGCTCTGCCAGTCGATGATATGGCTGTTGACAGTATTGTGCCCATTATGCCTCCCCCAAACATTGGGACTCATCAGTGTGCAAGGTGCCTTGCCCCAGCTACGACTCGTTGCTCAAAGTGCAAGTCAGTTTGGTATTGGTACGCCAACTTCTTGACCTATATACCGTAGCATGCCAAAAAGAAAACTTTGGCTAAAGTCATATCTGTCATGACTTTTTTTTCTCATATGTTGATCTGAGATTCTAAGTTAATATAAAATAACTGGTTTCTTAACTGTTCTTGATGATTTGGTTTATGTTCATTATAACTTTGTGGCTTTTTATAACTAATTTCTTCAACTTTATGATTTTCTTGTTATAGTTTTTGCTCATTTATGTTTATCTTTTGAGATGTACATCATTACTAACTCGTTACTCACTACACGTGTAGTTCTGGAAGGTGTCAGATTGTTCACTGGAGGCTAGTTCACAAGCTTGAATGCCAGCAATTGGGAGAAGACTTGCAGAGGTCGTCGTTTCAGCAGATCACCCATGAAGGATCTCATGGGGTCTCATATGTTGAAGCTACAGAACAATTAGCCTCCAATTACAACATGCAGCAGCAAATCGTCGACTGTGCCCCTTCAGGAGATGTCGTTTCTGCTCCTCTAACCACACTAAGCAATTCTGACATATCTGTCTTTAACTCCTCTGAGGAAGTTGCTGTCGATGGTTTTACTCTCCCCGATTCTTCTCAGCCACCCGAAGATGCTAATGTGAGAAACTATACTTGTGTATATATTTTTCTATGTATTTCCGCATATAGGTGGATATTGGCACAAAATATGTGCAAAAACTTTGTTACTCAAATTTCAAATAATTGTTTGTTGCAGCTGACGGTAGGTGATTTTTCCCTCTCGGAACATCATGCTGACAGTCTTCATGTATCGAAAAATGAAGACAATGATCAAAGAGGTGTCATGCCTGAAAATGACGTGGTAGAAAGAGAATGTCTAAATGCGTTTGATGGGGGAAATAACTATGGGGTTTTAAACTCATCAACTACTGCAATCAGTGGCACAAATGCGCATAAGATTCGAATGGACTTGAGAAAAGGAGGCGCTTCTGAAAAGGCTTTAACTAAGAGAAATGGTAAATCAAGGATTACGTCACTTTCTAATGGAACTGAATATCCAAAATCAAGGATGAATGTGTCTAAAGTACCACTGCCATCAGATACAGATATAAAAGTTCAGACAGCGGAGGAATCAAGTAGGTTTATATACAGTTGTTACTTTTACCATACACTGATTGATCTTCCCTTTAATGAGCTCCTTTGATGCAGGTGTTGCTACATTGAAAGATGGCATCGTTTTACATGAAAATAACAGGGTGATGATGAGTATGACGAAGTCAACAAAAGTTGAACGTCCTCAACAATTAGAAAATAATACCATCAGAAAAAGAAGATTGAAGGTGAGAAAAAAGATACGTGCCAGAATTATAGATGCACTGGATTTGATATAATTATATGTATAACATATATATATTGGTGTTCTGCGGTTTGCAGATGATATTTCCGTATGAAGAATTTGTGAAGTGCTTTCAGTATGATGGTTTCAACGTGACACCTAACGGACTTGTAAATTGTGGGAATAGGTAAATTTACATGCTGCATTTTCTTTCCCCTTTCCAAGTGTTGTATTACACAGTTAAATAATATACTAAACAAGTATCTGAAACTGTCTTTATTCTCTTGCAGTTGCTATGCGAATGCTGTATTACAGTGTCTGGCATGCACAAAGCCTCTGATCATATACCTTCTTCGTCAATCACATTCCAAAGCTGGTACGTGTTTTTTCTTGAACCTTCTTTCGCAAATTGCTCAACTTGACGCTGAACGTGTATTCCAGGATGTACCAAGGATTGGTGTCTCATTTGTGAACTGGAGGCGCTCGTAATAACGCTGAGACAAAGTGGGGGTCCTCTGTCCCCTATAAATATTCTTGTGTATATTCGAGGTCTCAATACCCAGATTGGAGATGGAAGTGAGGAAGATGCTCATGAATTTTTAAGGTCCTTTAAAGCTTACCAAAAAATTTCATTCTCTCTTCTCCCTTGTTGCCACGTGTGTTTTTCATATTCTTTCCGTGCATACTCAGGCTTCTCCTCGCCTCGATGCAATCAATATACTTAGAAGGTTATGGTGGAGAAAATGTCGTTGATCCCAGGCTGCAGGATACAACTTTTGTACAGCATACTTTTGGGGGATGCCTTAGATCAAAGGTACTTCATCTCCCTTAAAATTTTCATCTCGAGTGAAATTTGGCCGACTAAATCCTTTACAAAACAGGTCAAATGTTTGAGCTGTCACCATGAGTCGGAGAGGGACGAGAAAATGATGGATCTTACCCTGGAGATATATGGCTCGGTCGACTCATTGGAGGACGCACTAACGCAGTTTACTAGTCCAGAAGACCTTGATGGCGACAACATGTACAGATGTGCAAGGTGTGCTATCTAATTACATTAATCTTACTTTCCTTAAAAATGCTAATATCAATTTAAATGAGTCATAATTATTTTTCTTACTGTTATGGCATAAAAGGTGTGCTACATATGTTCAAGCTCAGAAGCAATTGAGCATAAAAGAGGCACCAAATATCCTCACTATAGTCTTGAAGAGATTTCAGGTACGGTTTTTCGTGTTTTATCTTCTTGCCATCTGAGAATGAAGTGCAATTTACGAACAAGCCTGGATATATATTATCTTAACATTATTATGTTATAATCATCAGGAGGGAAATTATGGAAAGATTAATAAATGCATCACTTTTCCTGAATTGCTGGATATGATTCCATTCATGACTGGGACCGACGACATACCTCCACTCTACTTGCTATATGCTGTCGTCGTCCACTTGGATACGTCCAATGCATCCTTTTCCGGTCATTACATCTCGTATGTGAAAGATCTGCAAGACAATTGGTACAAAGTTGACGATTCTGAGGTAACCATTCAACCTACTGGAATCGTGGCTCGTACATTTTACTTTTAACGGTCTGATATGGTCTCCCTTGTGGCTTCGTTGGCAGGTTGAGCCAGTGGGATTGGAACATGTTCTGTCCGAAGGTGCTTATATTCTGTTCTACATGAGGTAAATAGCTTCTTATTCGTGTAGAGTTTGTTGGGCAGCGAACGAGGTTCATATAATTTTTTGTCGTTTTCTTGACTATCATATACATTTTGTTTAGGTCATATCCGCGGGCTATTAAATGCAACGGGAAAGCTAGTCGACTACAGATTCCCGGTATCACTAAGCAGGGTCAAAAGTCGTCGAGACGAGAAGAAAGCAGCAGCAATCCAGGGGAGCCTCATTTAGACCATGCTGATATTTCTAAAGCAATTCTGATAAGGGAAAATAGAAGCAAGCCTTCAGCTTTGAAAAATTGCGGTGAGTTTTCAGAAGGCCCTTCAAGCGATACATCCCATTTTACGAGCTCAGACGACTCGTCTTTTACCACCGAGAGCACCAGGGACTCTTTCAGCAGCACATTAGATCATGGGGACGCCCCATTTTCTAGCGTCTTCCAGTCTCTGTATCCAGCAGAATCGACGTCCAGGAGAGGAGCCTCGTGCAGCAAGGGACAGACGAGATTTGCTCGTCAAGATTCGGGCCTTGTCCAGTCTGCTACGCCTACAACATGCTTCTTAAATTCTGGCAATGAGGCAAGAAATGGACCACCTCAAACTTCTGTTGGTTAATTGCATTTCATATGATAAGTTAATTCCTAGGATTTAGTTTCTTGAAAGAACTACAGTGATGATGATAGTTATGACTTATGACAAAATGCCTCAAATTTTTGGTTTGGAAAATATTGGCATGAGGCAAATGATTACCAATTATATAAAAAGATTATTCTTTTTAAAGCCAATATTTTTTAGTTCTCAAAATTATATTGCTGTGATCTTTCGGCAAGGAATGGTTTTTTAACAAACAAATCAATTATCTATCATATTTTTTACAAATTTAATATTTAATATTTCAAATTTGGGTTGATAATTAAATGCATTGGCCTCTTACTTTCAGGCTTTCAGTGCTTTGGTGAGTGAGGCTTGTTTATAATTGAAATTTCAATTTATTTTCCCTTTTGTTTATCTTCCATTTACCCCTCTTTTTTACTTTAACTTTTCTACTTCGCTCTCTAAAACTTATAATATTTACTTCTTGATATAAACTTTTGTAAAAAAAAAAAAGTGTACGTTTTAGAAATAAATTTGTTCTCCCCATTTAAACTTTCAATATTACTCCCCCCATTCGATTTTGATTTCCACTTTCAAAGTGGCACGGGTTTTAATAAAGGAGTTGTTTATTAGTATTTGTGGGTATAAAGTAGATTTTTAAAAGGGATAAGAGTTGTTTATTAGTATTTGTGGGTATAAAGTTGATAAAGTAGTGACATAAGTGTAAATAAATTATTTTTTAAGGGAAAGTTAAAAGGGGTAGTGTTTGTTTTTTGCTATTTTGGGTAAGTGGAAAAAAAAAATTCCTTTTATGGTAATACAGATAATAAAAAATGAATCGGAAGGAGTACTTATTGATCACCAACTAATACATATTTAAAATATAATTAATACATTTCAGAAATATGTTTGATATTGAATTTTCTCAAATGTATTCCTATTTACACATAAGTAAATTTGGTAGCAAACAGTTTTCTTTATTCATATAAGGGACCAATTTGCAATTTTGCATAACTTATTAGATTAAGGTATAGAAAAAATTCTGACCCCTTTTTCTTCAATCTCAGTATTATTCCCATCTAAACCATCCAATCGATTGTTAGATGCACATTCTGCCGGGGTGTGTATATATCTACATATATATACATACGAGTAAGTTTATTGTGCACTTGGTGCATGATGCAGTCACTCAACCGTTGAGGTTGTTTACATTAAAAAGTGTGACCCGATTACATTTAAAAAAATTCATTATTATCGATTTTTGATGTAATCAACTCATACTTTTCAGTGTAAACAACCTCAACTGTTGAGTGAGTGCAATGAGCAACATGCACATATGTAACTTATCTTGCGATTGTGTCACTTTCTTATCAGAATTGGAGCATTCCCAGCATAGGGTATCACAACCAATTTCACCGGCAAGACATTCTTTTGATAACACCGGCATTGCTGAAAATTACATAAAACAGGAATAGATTAGTAAAAAAATTATTAAAACTAGTGGGAAAATATAAAAAATGGTCGTGTAACTTTGTTCGAGTTCAAATTTGATCTTTATATTCTTAATTATGGTTATTTTATTATCAGAAAAAATCATTTTCGATAGAAGTTAACTCGAAATTTACACATACTTCGGCGATAGTGCTCGGATGTTGCTCCAAGTCAATAAATAAGGTTCACATTTGGACTAAATGGGGTTAAAATGGAATTTCTCACCATTGGCAAAGAGAGTGTGATTCGGATCTAATTGGAACACCCCGTGAGCATTAATACTAGCACGATTAATATGAGAGGAAGAAAAAGGAAATAAAGACTCATCAAATTGAACATGAAATAATATAGACAATCAGATTTTAGTTAAATGATGTTTTCTCTCGGCACAACCATGTTGAAGAGTATAAGGATGAAAAAGAAAACCATCAAACGCATTTATTATTAAATTCGTTTCACCATGACCATGACTATGAAAAATCTTAATTTGTGTTCCAAGTTGATTACAAAGAAATTTTTTGAATCTTTGAAGCACATACATTAATGGATAGAGCCAACTGCCAAGAAAAAACATCAACCAACAATGCATAATAATGGCTTTATCCTAAAACTCATGGTCGCGAGCTTGACTGATCAATTCCCAGAACGGTGCTATCACTAATCGTATTTCTTTGAAACTTTTTGGGTCTGTTTAAGAAGTGCAAAGCCACACAAATCATCGGGGCGCGGCATCAAAGACTAATCTTCTAAATATATAATAGGTATAGCACATATTTTCTCTAAAACTAGATGACCAAGTCTTTCTATAAATCAAGTTTTATCATGCAACTTAAACAATATAAATTGTTTTTATTATACAATACTATTATTAAACTAATCATTTTTACGGATGAAAATACAAACAAATTTTATGTGTTATAAACCTGGTTTACAGTATACTTTACGAAGCAGAGATAACCTTGAGCGTTGGAATTTAAAATTAACAATTTGGAGGGCACTAACCATGAGCAAGAAACACCAAGAAAAAAATAAGTTTTATATGAAAATGATTGATAATACGTATATCATAAAAATGTTTTAGTATCAAGTATTTAATCAAGAGTATCAAAAATTGAAGTAAAAAAAATCAACAACAATTACAATATAGTACCATTGATCCTAATTTTTATACTCTTAATGAAATTTTTGATATTTTTATCAAATATTGAATATTTTAAAACAGTTTTATTATAAATTTATCGTGAATAATTTTTATATAAAAATTTTACCCCAAGAAAATAGTCCTTTGCGAAGCCATCTTAGATAAATGAAGTTATGTATATAGAGTCGACCAAGGTTAAATAATTGTTTGAACTATATGATGCAGAGCATGAATGCATAGCCTTATATAGATGAAGATATATATCCAATTTTCCATATTTATGAATTTCGAACGTGATTTTAGCTGGATTCATTTATGATAATTAAATACGTTAATCAAGAGGTTAGAATTATAAATTAAACTTTCCACGATACACATGGGATAAAACTAAATTCATTACACATTGCTCATGTGACATGATACAAATTATTGAGTTATAAAGAGAATTTTCATTTTTTATGTTTCGTTCATTTCATAGCATAATTTATTAGAAGATCTCTAAATTATTAATTTTTTATTTCAAAAGATTCCCGAACTATTTTTTTTTTAAATAAACTATAACAGTTTTTTTTTCATTAGATCCTTGAACTATTCTTTTAATTTAAAAAGCCTTTAAAAAGTATAATTTTTGTTTCAGAAGACTCTTTACGATAACCAGAGAAACGTTTTTTTTTTTATTCGATTTAATAGTATTGAAATTGATTGATTCATCATTTATTTATTAAAAAATATTAAATTGACTCAGCAAAATCCGTTAATTTTAGCTACCAAGAGCTCAACAGTAAAAAACTAATAGTTTAAAACAAAATGTAATTCACGAAACAAAAATTGATAGTTTGGGTTTTTTGATGCATTATGTCAAACAAATAATTGACAACGTTTAAAATATACATAAGTGATATAGATGGTTGTGATATATGTTTTTTGAAAATAATTTATGCTTAATTAATTGAAATCATATTTTCGATAAATTACAAATGAAATGGTAAGTAATACTAACCAAATATGAACAAGCGAAATACCATCATATACTCATTCTCTACGTGTATAATCGTGCAACCATAGATTATGGACAGTAAATTCATTTAAATCAGGATAAATACAATGATTAAGATGAATTTTTTGTTGGTGAAATTGGTTTTTGAAACAAATTAAATGAAATTATATTAGTAATTGAAGGATCGTGTTTGACACTCGTCTTTAACTAATTTTTCTAAGGCATATAGTTTATTTTATAAAAAATAAACGTCATAGTATATGTCTAATGGCGTAGTTGAAGATCTTAGTATATTTATATTTTCAAAATTGAATTTTAATAAGAGAAAAATTAATTATTCGAATTACAAAGAATCTAGACAAAAAGAATGTCTAGGTTCGTGAATATTCAACACTTGAATGTGTGATTGAATTCTAAACGCCTTAATTAGCCCTCATGATATGAGATTGAATTCCCGTTAATGACATTCAATGTCATTATTGTCTGGATTTATTTAGGCAGCTCCCAATCCCATTTGATGGATTGTTAAATGTCAATTATCAATAGGAGCGCATGTTTTGGTTGTCAACGCATGGAGATATGTAGGAGAACACATGAATTTTTTTTGTTGCATTTCACTTAGAAAAATATATAGTTGCTTTTCATGTGAAACTTTGATAGCAAAAAATATCACGAATTTTATGGTTTTTATCAATTACAACATGAACTTTTCACGGTTTACATCATCATAAATAATATTTTTATTGCAATTAAATACACTAACTTTTAAAATTTTGCAATTTGATACTATATCTTATAATTTTTTGGCAATAGTTAAATAATGTAACTGTCGAGAACATCACATAAATATCCACATAAACGCCAATAAATAAAATTATGTTTCAAAAACCAAAAAGATATTTTTAAGTGATATTTTGAAAGTTAAAAACATAGTATAAAGACATTATTTTTATTTTAACAATACATATGTTATTTCTCAAAGTGTCACGTGAAAAACAACTATATGTAATATATTCCCTGTGTCATACAATAAATTTCACACTTTCCTTTTTCATTGTCCCACAATAACTTTTACAGCCCTAAAATGAAAATAACTATTTTTACCATATTATTTTATATTTAAATGAGTTCCGTTAAGATGCAAGGCATATTAGGTTTGTATGTTCTTTTTCAAACAGAGAAAATTGATTAGAGACGATGACTGATCTCAATAAAGCATGAGATAAACAAACCACAGAATCAGGGTATAAATGTAGTCGCACTTAAAAAATTCCAACCAAAAAATTTCTAGCTACCAGTTAACATATATTGTATCAATACATATGTTTACAACAAATAATTCTCTTTAAAAAGAAGATAAATGAAAGAATTGCATCAGATTGAGCCTTACATATTCACACTCCCATCCGGAAATCATAATCTACACGAAAAGTTGACTAACACTCTACACACGGGTCGGGCCTAATTTACAAACAATCGTCACAGTAATGTAGCGTTTGGGTGAGCAAGAATCAACCTCCAACGAGTGCGAGGAACGAAAGATTTTCTTGGAACAAATATGCTGCCAAAACTGGTATAAACAGAGCAATAATCGCCATGAATATATACATTCTTCGAGTCTTGGGTGTCTCTACCAAGCTCTCGGCATCCAGCCCCGCAAATAAATCTTTGTTGTGATTTGCAGAAGTCGAAAGCTCTCTTTCAATCTCATCCGTCGGTAATTTTTCCACCTACTCGACAAATTTTCAAGCAGATTATAATCACTATGATCCTCAATTGCCAAAAAAAACATTCAAAGGATGCAATGCAAAAGATGTTTAATATGAAGAAAATATTTTATAATATGGAAGGTCATTTTTTCATATGGGATCAGAAAAAGAGAAACTTGCCTCAAAAATATCCGACGAGATCTCAGAGGCCTTAGCTGAAGAAATTTTTGCATCATCTAGATCAAGCTCAGATGACAAGACCTCTTTATCATCGCGACTTTTGTCATATTGCATAATCGAAGGTGCCCTGTTCTGCAACTTTTCTCTCAACAATTTGTTTTCTTTTGAAAAAGAGATCAACTGCACTGAATAAACTCTATTCAATTATCCACATAGTATAGTATGCAAAGATACATATCAATGATAAGCAAAGAAAAACATCGCACCTGTTTTTGTATCCGTTCCCTCTCCACTGCGAGCTGCACAACTGTATCCATGATAAGACTCGTTCTGAGACTGACGTCTTCCGCACTCAATCTTTTCTGCAGAGCAGCTTGTTCCAAGGAAATCTCCATGGATTCCAATCTAGATCTCAGAAAATCGAGCTCTTTGTTCAGGTCTGAATTGGTCTCTGACAGCATTACACATTGCTCTTCAGCAGCCTCCGTCTTACTTTCAGCTTGCGCAACCTTTTGCTTCAGTTCGTCGATTAATGTTTCCATATCCCAAATAGCAGAATACAGCATATTCTGTTGTTCTTGGCTAGCTTCTGAAGATGCCCTCGTATGTTGCAGCTGGCCATCTAACTCCCTTAACTGCTTCTCAAGTACACTCACCTTTTTCGAATTGCTCTCATTACTACCCTTGAGAAACTCGAGCTCTTCAGTTAGCTCCACATTAGTGTCGGTTAAGTGAGTAACTTTATCCTCTGCATCACTAGCCCTAGTTTCGGCAACATATACATTCTCCCTTAACGACTCAATTTCTCCCTCCATTAGTTTAAGTTCCTCTCGACTCTTTTCACCAAATGCGTTGGCCTCATCAAGCTGAGATTCTGATTTGCTTAGCTTCTCTTCTAGCATTTGAACCCTCTCCCTTAAAGAGCTAACTTTGGCGTTGTCTGCGATGAGTTGTGCAACGCTGCTATTGAGCTTCTGAATCGAAGTTTCTTTTTCATCTAGTTGTTTAATGCAATCTTGCAATTTGGATTTTAATTCTTCTTCCCTATTGCTTGAACTAGATAGGCTGAAATCGACAATTCGAAGTTTTCCAAGCATTTCTTTCGAAATTCCCATCAGTATCTCAGCCCTGTTATCTGCCTCTAAGAACCTACCCCAAGCAACCTCTGCCGTTTCTTCCATGCAAACCGCAACTTGTTCCATTAACCGTATCTTTGACTTCAAATCTTGCTCATTTTGTTTGACATCTGCCAACTTCTTCTCAAGTTCCACCTCTCTTGCAAGAGAAATTTCCAGCATTCTGAGAATGCGCCTTTGTTCAACCGTCAGCATTTGAGGCTTCCAGTCAGTGGTTTCTAAACGAAGTTCTACTTTTACACCCTTTTCCCAGTCATGTTTATCTGTCAACAACAAAAATACCACATCAAGTCAAGAATAGTCATATAACGTACATATTTACGTGAAAACATGAGAAGACTTACATTCATTTTGCTTGAAAATAAAAGAGGTCAGCTGCAACTTAGCCAGTTGTATCTTGATCTCCAAAATGCGGTCCTGTGACCGTTTCAGCGCACTCTCGAAATCATGCAATTTCCCTGCTATCCCAGTAACTAATTCTGCCGAATGCTCACAAGAAGATACATTATCAAGTGCCTCAATGATTAGCTCTTGAAGTTCAGCCAACAGCTTTTCCAGCTCTCTCAGCTCAAAATTCAATATGGCGTACAAAAGATCGAATGTGAAAGCTTTTTCAATGAATTCTGCAGAGATGTTATCTTCCGCAAAGCCCGTAGGTTCAATATCATGCTCCCCAGCTAGAACATGAGATAAAAGATTCTCTAGATTTGCTAACTTCTCAGAAATGTAGGCTAAGGCCGTACCAACTTCGGACGATACTTTCAAGGCATTATGCAAGTCTCCGTCGTTCTCAGAGCTACACTTTTGGATGTCTGGATCAGAAATACCAGAAGCAACTACAGCCATATCGTTATTCTGCTATTTTACTGGAGGCTGCAATATAGACAAGAGAAAAGTTACCAGTCTATGGATTTCAAGTAAACACATAGAAAAGGATGTTAACAACTTTAAAAAGGGAACACGTGGTAGGAAACCTAAGCATATTATGAGTGATTTCTAGAATAGATGTTGTAATTAAACATCTCGTGTTTTGAAATATCTAAGCACTGTTTTTGCCTTCAATTTCCCATTGATTTGTGCACGAATGATATCAACTATGTAACCTACTGGCATTTAGGCCAAAGATAGTTGACAAAAGAGACCTTCTTCAAGTAGGAAAGAGACTTAACAATGATTAAAAATAAATATTTGGTCTAGTTTTTCCCTTTTTCTTACCTTCAGTCTAGTTATTACATCTAGGTCTTGACATTCGATAGGACAAGTATACACTCGTCCTCTTTCAGGTTGAGCTATAACACTAAAAGCAAAATGGGATCTTAAAAAAAAATACACAAATCGGCTTCAAGTTCAATACCAACATCCAGTTAGCTGCTGAGACAACACCAGCTGTACTAGAAAAATAGCTGAAACAAATAACAGAAACCTGAATAACAACATTCGACCATAAACACGGACAACATTGAGTTTCAAAGAGACATGTAAGTCCTGAGAAACAGTAAAATCTTAGTTTTACCATCAACCACATCTCCCAAATGGCTGAATTACGGATATATACAAAAATAACAGAGTTTTACCAACAGCTATGTCTCTAACTTCGATTAGGTCACATATATGTCACAGATGTATAAATGTAGGTCACCATTACTGCTCAACATGCAAAATTGCAATCTTAATTACATTTAACAAGGAATTTCAGTCATTGACAACTATAACAATCCAATTATCGAATTTAAGTAAACTGTAAATCAAGCTAGTAATTCAATTATTCGCTGTATGAAACCAAGTACAGGAAAATGTATACCAATCATAAAAAATAAAAAAACTTTCCCAATTCCAATACTTTTAGCCTAAATCACAATCTGGGAAGCTAGAACATTCTTGATTTAAGTCAACAGCTCAAAGAAAATTGCAGAAAAAGCAGAAATTTTGAATTTTCTTTCTTTTTAAAAAGTTAAAACAAAGATAAAGTTCATACCTTTGAATTCAGATCATTCGTCGCCGTTGGTTTAACGTAGAGGCAACTCAAGAGCCATTGTTGAATCTTGGCAGGATATTACGGGTGGATGCTAACGTGAGCGGTGGGCGCTTACCCGCCTCGGAGGTCAACTTGTTTGGTAGATGATAAAATGTAGCTTTTCAAGTTTGATGAAACGAGAACTATCGTGATTTTAGTTAAAAGTGTTATTACATGATAAACAGAGTGTCATTACCGTAGTCATTTGTGCACTAATTGGGGATTACTGGAAATCAATGATTAAGACAAAACCAACATAAAGGAATATTGGTGGGCCCCATACACGCTCTTCAAAGCATAGTAACAAGCAAAGGAGTGCATTGAATGTTTTTACCGTTTTATCGATATATATGGTAGTATAAGAAATATCTAAAAATATCATAAAATAAAACCTTTGCATAATTTCAAACCCAAATGGCCAAAAACAATTATATATAGCATAAAAATATTAAAACATTACTTATTATATCATGAAATTTTGGGTATAAGTCATTTTAATTTTTAAAATAAATAAATCAGTATAGCAATTTTTTTTAGCCCAAGTATTGCAAAAGAAAATTAGGAGCGAGTATTTTAAAACTGGAAAAGAGTTTTTATTCATAGTATTATTTAAAATAGTACTATTTCAATACTGAAAAAAAGAGTGAATTTCAAATGATTTAGTAATTCTTTTTGGATCGAGATAACCATTACTTAAGTTAGAGCAAATTAACCATGTATTTCTGCAATAATTTTGTGTAAAGTAGTACTAATAGAAATATATATATGTGTGTGTGTGAATAAATAGAATATTAATCATTTACTAAAGTAGTTTTTATTTAATACATTTTTATATATTTTATTTTTTTGAAACGTAGGGGTACATTTGTATTTCTTTTGGGTTTTATTGTATTATTACCTGAGCAGGCTGGAACCTGATTGGGCTATATTAAACGGGCCTGAAAATCAATTTAGCAGGGTTTGCCAGATTGGGCACTACAGTGACCACACCATTAAATGGGCCCCTGGCTTTTTGGTGGGTTTTTCTACTTGAACACGCCCATTATAACAGGAACGTTGACAGTTATATGGAATATTTCAAACAACCTTAAAAAGATGTTACTACATTTTTTAATGGCCAAGGTTATATACAGTCCTATCTTTTGTTAATACCACCCCACCAAAAAATGTTCGGAAAAAAAATCCGAAAATTTTGACATTTTTCGAAAAAAAACACTGAACTTATGATTTTTCAGAAAAAATTTCAGAACTTATGATTTTTCAGAACTTATGATTTTTCAGAAAAAAACACTGAACTTATGATTTTTCAGAAAAAATTTCCGAAAATTGTTACATTTTTCGAAAAAAAATTCCGAACAATCTTTTGGGTGGGGTTGTATTCACTTAACCTTGGCCTTTTTTAATACTAATACTGAGAAAAATACGTAACCATGTTGACTAACACGAACTTTTACAAGAAGTACAACAAGCTATTTAACATACTATGATTAATTTGATGTACTTTAAAATTGAACGAACCAAAAAAAACCTTACCAATATTGAGTGTATAAATTTATTTGAAGAGACGTAACCATTTTCTTTTACTAAATGTCTTGCCAAGTGTGAAGGTGATTAATGATAGCATTAATATCAATCCACAGACTTATTGCACTATATATGGAAATTAGAAGGAAACTTCCTCCACTAGAATTGCCAAATTCAGAAATGTATTAATTATTGATTCTCCCACAAAATTATTACATCTATAGGTTGTGATCCCAATTCTCGTTTCTTTTTGTATTTAAAAAAAGAAAAGAAATACAAGTCTTTAGCATTAGCCAACAAATTAAATAATTATGATCAGTCCAAAATCAAGAAAGTGTCGAAAACACTTTCTTTAAATATTTAGCTCGTCTCGATCTATTTATGCTAACCATATAACTAGATAATACAGTTAATTAAACATGAATCGTGGCAAAGTTTTGATTCCTAATCACAATCCCTATTAGCAAGAGTGATTAGACATTCAACTAACCTTTTGCTCTATCAATCCCTCAGATTTGGGATAATTAGGTAAAATCTTTACTTGTAGGGTTTACATAAATTAGGACTAACTAAAAAGTGGATTACTTCAAAATCCTGCTTCAGTGGATAGTAATTTGTGAATAAATGATTGTACTCTCTAATGTCACTATCTTTGATGATTAATTGACCTTATGATAACGACAGCACTATAATTCCTTTCAAATAAAGTAAGCAAAATAAAATTATACATATATATATATATATATATATATATATATTATATTAGCTGTCCTTTTTTATTTAGTTAATTTTTATTCAATCCCTATGATCTATTTACTGTAGCAAATTCTCATGTGAAACGTAATGATATTCATTCAATAATATTATTACTATGATAAATTAATATTATAATATTTTACATAGACAAACAAGATGAGCTATATGGATAAATGTCATGATATTAGTTTATAAGTATAACAATATTATTGGATGAATTTTGTGGTGTTACTGAATGAATGCAATAAAAATAATTCTATACAATGAACAAGCTTCACTATAATCTGACTCATTTATTGCAGTTTGATGCTATTAAGAATCAACCCACAATGACCTAACATGTATTTCCATATCTAACTTAATGAAGGAACAAAAGTGACAAAGTTTGCTCTAATTGAGAAGCACATCGAATATCAAACCCTAAACTTCCCAAACAATAGGGCAAAAGCTTTGGTTGCAGTTGAGCAATATTATGATTCTTGCATTCTGGATAAATATGTAATTCAGGTTATAATCGACTTGAAAAATATTAAAAAGATGTGTAAAATATAAATTTTATTCTACTCTATAGGATGAAGTTATAGAAGCCAAGACGAAATTTTGTTAGTTAAAAGATCAATATTTTGGGTCATCTTCTAGCTCAATCTTTATCGCTATAATTATATCAATAAAGATTGAGCTAGAAGATGACCCAAAATATTGATCTTTTAAAAATCGGATTTTAAAAATTGTAGAATGGTATTAATTGAATATATAAATCATAAGTGTTAGGCAATATTCCATCACAATCAATCCTTTGCTAATTGGTCCCATGTAATAAAGTTATCTTTTATTACAAGAACCAACCTATTGGCTTGGAAGTGTATAATCTTAAGCTTAGACGTGGCAAAAAGTGTGTGAAAAAGAGTTTTGAGAAAAAAACATTTAACTATATTGTTAACTAATTACATGTTGAGAAATCATATTGGCATGAAATTGAGAGAGAGAGAGAGAAATAACAATAAAATGGTGGATTCATGGCAATCCTATAGATTGTGATTCCCCCAACTCCCCCCTCCCCCAAATATATATATATATATATATATATATATATATATATATGTATAATGCGATTTAAATGTATTTTAAATAGTTAAAATTGTTTTCACTGAACAACTAAAGTTATTTACTCTAAATGGTTAAAGTTGTATAACCATAACTATTCATGTAAACTACTCTAATTCTTCAATAAAAACAAAATTCCATGTTTTTTTTTCTTTTGCGATTTGAACAATAGATTTGCTCCTACCAGAAAATGATGTCATTCGCAAAAATATAAAACTTTATATTAACTAGTGATGTACTCATCCTGTGCGTTGCACGGAAGTTAGTTTTATCGATATATTATTTAGATAAGTCATTGTTTGTATTACAAATATCATATTACTATATTGTATTGTCTGCAATAGATAAAAAAAATTGTATATTTTTCAATATACATTCTCATAATACATTATTTTCTTATAATTATTACATATTGAATTAAAATGTTATTTCGTTCTGAAAATACATATGTTTCTTAACATTTTGAAAAATATTATTTTAATTTATTACTCCCTTCATCCCATATCAATTTGCACACTGCCAACAAAGAAAATATTATTTGCGTGCACATTAAAAAAATATATACACATATTTACTCTACGCTACTACTTTATTAAAATAAAATACACATTTCTTAAAAAAAATGTGCAACCCCTTAAGATGCAAATTGATGTAGGATGGAGGGAGTATAACACATTAACCAACACATATTGTCTATGTAAAGATATTTTTAAATATCAAATAATATTAATCAAACATATTGTGTTATATAACTTCTAAAACATATAAACTTTAAAAACTATATCATCAATTATATATATTTTAATTAACTTTATCATCACTTAAACATGTTTGAAAAAAAAATTAAAAAATAAAATTACAATCATCACACTTATAAAGAAATTTTACTATTTCACATAAAGTAACCAATAGATCCAAAAGAAACTAAAAAAAAAAGTATACTATAGTTCCAAAAGTCTAAACACTTCTTGATATACAACATTTTTCATTGTTTATACTCAAGACGATCATTACCACACAACATAATCTTCAAACCACGACAACCATGACTAAACACAGATTTCTTAAGAAATACTCCAACATGGTTAAAATATTGTCCTTGACTTTTATATATAGACATAACATACGAAACAATCAACAAACATTGTCTCTGTGTAAATTTGAGAGATAACCTAGGATTAGAATGAGTCAGCGACAATCACGGTAGCAATGTTAGTTCTCTAGCACTACTACCAGTAAGAACTTTAACTTCGATTACTCTATCACTCAACCTAGTGGTTACCATCCTATATAAAAAAAATATCATAAATTGAACTTTATAAAAAATTAACAATTTAAAATAATTTCCATGTGATATATATATATATATATATATATATATATATATATTGAGAAGATTTATATGTCATAAAACAGAATCATTTAAATAAATTTATATTGATGATACAAAGACCAGTTTTATATTTTGATTATTATGATAATTTGTTGGTATTAATATAACAAAGTTTTAATTGCTAGATTAAAATATTTAACACCATATTTTGTGGAACTTGAGATCAGTGAAGCTTAACATTATCCAGTAATTATGTTATTAATTAATTGACTCATTAAAATAGGGGTGTGGCTAAATAAATCCTCAAAACTACTATACATACCCCAATTAACTTTTAGATAAAAATAATCTTTTGTTAAATGCCTATTTAACCTATTGTAATATTATTTATATATTAAAATTTTATCTATTATATTTTCTTCTCAACAAAATTGCTTTTACATTTCATCATCCGTCGTGGAAAAGAAAAATAGAAAGTTTTCTATCCAATCAAAATGGCATAACATGATTAGTCTTTGTATCATACCCACATAATACTCTCAACCAATCCACGCACATTTGCATCATAACCGCTAATTGCTCTGTACCACCACCTCCATTCTTCTCTTCTTCCCAAACCACCGCCACCACCTGCTTCATTGCCATCGTCGATACCTTTAAAAATGTAAACTCAAGCCTGGGCATGTTTTCCATCGATGTGGTTGACGTTTATTTCCGCCACCGACAAAGTCACCGCCAGGGCCAATACTTTTATTCCTTCGTCATGAACCGACTTTTGTTTGTCCCTATTTAAAAGTGACGAACACATAAAAAAACTCAATCACGTGTGTTGATGGGCGAACATCCCTCAATGATAGGCGAACAAGGATTAAGGCCTAAATAGAGATTACGAAGAAGTAACTTCAAATTAACAAAGAAAATCAAGTCGGGGTGCATAAATCAATCTAGGGAGTGTAAAAAGTGACGAACAACTATAACGACGAACAGCTTATCGGCGAACAGGTTTGAAGGCCCAAGACCAGAGATGAACATTCTGCTAAGTCACTGATGACGAGCAACATTGATAAAAGGTGGTGAATCTACCAGCCTAAGAAGTGCATGTCGACGAACAAAGGATCAAGATCCCAAAGCCAATCTGTGTAAAACACAAAGGCGAACAACTTCTGAGCCATGCACCCAAAAGGCGAACAACATTTATGAAAAAAACTATGCTGGGTACACTAAGCCGACCTGGACGAACAACAACGAAGTCCGAGATAAGACCAAAGAAGACTTTGTAACTAAGATTCAGCTTAGATAAGGTCAAACTAAGATCAAATGACACATGTCAAGCATGCAGGCTAGGGAGACCAAGAGTCATAGACACCTCATGCTTGCTAGTCTCTATAAATAGTTGTTCTCCAGCTTAAGAAATACAAGTTCAAATTCACAAATGCTCCAAAAACACACACTTAAACACCTAAACGTGCACACATACAAAATTATTACAATTTCGACTTTCACAATTACTAGTTCATAACCCGAACCCTCGATTTACCATTTATGGTGGTAACCAATCACACGTAATTGATTGATGATCTTTAAACCGAACTTAAACAGTCACTAATTCACCCGATAAAAATTGATCACCAACAATTTTGGCGCTAGAAGAAGGGTTCGAACCTTCGATTAGTGTGATTACTCAAGAACTTCAAGCTGAAATACTTGAAGATTCAAACAAAAGTGTTCTTGGTGTTCTTGGTGTTCTTCAATATAAATATTAAAGAACAATCTAATTGAAATGCCTCAATCCAAGGAAGCCCAAGCATCACGTTTGTCAAGGAGAGCATCTCCCACCCGAGCCTCGTCGGCCGACCACCAGGATCGTGATCCTAGACATGTGAATAGATCACAGCACACGGCCATAACTCATAATCTCCCACCTGAAATGGAAGCCCTGGCGAACAACCCTAATGAACTGGCCAAAACCATTGCTGCTCTCCGGGCTCTACAGAGACAGCAAGATCAAAATAGGTCTTCACAAGTGAGACCTAAAGATAGAGCCGTAGAAGTTGTTAGGGTTAGATCGACCAGGGGCGAACAACACGAGGTGAACAGTGCCCAGGTCAGGCGGGATAAGGGAAAAGCAAAGATGGTCGAACCAAGAGAGGGCCAGGCTGAATCTGCTCGCGGGCGAACAACAATGTCGAGCCACGGAACAACCCGCTCCAGTGCCCAGGACAGACTTGGCCAACCCCAGCAACAGGAGAAAGTTGCTCGCCAGGAAGCTGAGCGCGGGTGAGCAACATTTGAGCAACCACGCCCATCAATTCATGAGAGACTCTCTCAATCGGCCTTCAGGCGTCTAGGGCCAAATGCGGCGAGCAACCCTAGAAAACAGCTCCAGGAGTTGCCCACACCAAGTGAGGGACTGCGACGAGCAGAAAGGTTGATACCTTTGCTCGCCGAACAGCCTCCAAGTCAGGGGGCATCTTTGGATGAGCTATCAAGTTTAAGAAGAGCAATGGAGAACATGCAGGGACAGTTGGACCAATAAAGAGGTGTGGGGACGACCAGTTTGCCATCCTCACCTTTATCACATGTCATTCTGAAAGCCCCGATTCAGAAGAAGGTCCAATTCCCGGCGAGCATACAGTATGACGGTGTCGCTGATCCCAGAGTTCATCTTACAAAGTATTCAGATTATATGGTCTCGGTGGGAGCCAGCGACGCCACTCAATGCCGAATTTTCCCCTTAACTTTGGGGGATCGGGTGCACAAGTGGTTTTCGGCGATGCCGCCAGCATCTATCCACTCTTTCACTCAACTGAGTCGAGAATTCCTTTCTCATTTCTCAATGGCGGGATCATACTTATCCCAGAAACATCGATTATCGGACCTAAAACAAAATGACGACGAGTCAAATTGGGCATTCATGGAAAGGTTCGACAAGGTGTTGTTAGAAGGTGAACCCGTCAGTGAGGACACGAAAATCGTTGTCGTTATGGCTGGGTTGAAGAAAGGATCAAAGCTATGGAAAGAGGTACGTCTGAAGTGCCCAAGAAGTTATGCCGAATTCAGGAATCAAGCCGGCATATTCGTTTCCATGCATGAGGCTTTGCAATCAAACTTGGGGGAGAACAAAACTGATCCCAAGGAGAACAACAAGAAACCTGGTGCAACAAGCTATCGAGTCCCTAAAAACATGAAGGCGTTCACTGAAGGGACAGAACTCAAAGAAAAGTTGAACCAAGTGCTAACAGTGTCAGTCGATACTGTTTATGAAAATGTGAAGGATAAGGAGTTGCTCTTCCCTCCCCGGAAAATTCGCCAAGACACTAGCAAACTCAACCCTAACAAGTATTGTGCTTACCATCAAAGTGTGGGGCACTTTACAAGTGAATGTAGAGATTTGCTCAGACAGCTATGGCATTTTTACGAGGATGGAAAGCTCTCCGACTTTGTCAAAAGACAACCCGGGAAGAGAGTCCGGGAGAACAACTCTGAGAACGAGGATGATCAACCTCAGAAGAACAATAAACCGGCGCGACCAGTTCCTACCATTCCTACTCGTCCATTGGAAGATTTGTATATGATGGAACCTGCAGGTCCCGCAGGAGGATGTTCTGATGGGCGACCGCCAATCTCCAACCGGAAAAGAAAAGCTGAGTTACGAGCGATCGATCAAGTCCAAGAAATGGGGGTTAAACCCTCTATCATGCAAACAGCAGAATTGACCTTCACCGAAAATGACTTGGAAGGAATCTTAACTCCACACAACGATTCGCTCGTGATATGTGCAAAAATTATGGAAACACGAGTCCGCAGATTGTTGGTGGACACCGGAGCCTACACCAATATCCTATTCAAAAAGGCGTTCGATCATCTTGGAGATTATTCGGGCTATATTCGAGATACGACCCACAGAATAATAGGTTTTGGAAATGCTATAACGGACCCATTGGGAATAGTTACTTTAGCAGTACAACTTGTAACGGCCAACGAACCCGAGTAAAATATTACGAGAATGGTTGACTTCTTGGTTGTAGACCAGGATTCAACTTATAACCGGTTTCTTGGTCGACCCTTTTTAAATGAATTCAAAGCTGCATGTTCCACTTACCATTATTGTTTGAAATTCCCAACAACAAGTGGAGCAGGTACTATCAAAGGAGATCAAAGAAAGGTCAGGGAATGTCTCTTACAGTTGCAGGCCAAACATGTATCAGTATCCATGATGGAAGCCACAACTAGCTATCCTACTGATGAACCATCAATACTGGAGAACATGATGGACATAGAGGAAGACCACATGGATACTGACGAACAACATCATAACGAGCAGGTGTTGGACGAACAACTCCTCACCATCCATGAGGAACATCATCCTGACGAACAACAAAGGGGTGGTGACGAGCAACATTCGTATGATGGCTTGGAGGGCCAGGTGTTGACTAACAACAACGAATCAGGGCCAACAGATGATCTGGATCCCCGCCTGGGGGTAGAGCCAATGAACATCGAAAATGATTTCAACTCTGAGGGACCAATACTTGATCCTCGGTGGAAAGGACAAAAACGACGAGCAACTCCAGCTGAAGAGCTGGAGGCGTTCAAAGTTAATCCTGAAAATCCGGATCTCGAATTATACATAGGATCTGAGCTCCCTGAGCCTTACAGATCCCGAATGAAAGAATTCCTCAGCAAAAATCTAGATGTTTTTGCTTGGTCTCATGCAGACATGGTAGGGATAGATCCAAAACATGCTTGTCACAAGCTCAATATCAATCAAGCAAAAAGGTCAATCCATCAAAAACGAAGAAAATATGGCCCAGACAAGTACCAAGCTTTGAACGAAGAAGTAAAGAAGTTGTTAGACAACGACCTAATCCGACAAGCACTCTGTCCACAATGGGTAGCAAACCCAGTCCTTGTGAGGAAACCAAACGGGACCTGGAGGCTATGCATAGACTTCACAGATCTAAATGCAGCATGCCCGAAGGACAACTTTCCACTCCCTCACATTGACCAGTTGGTGGACAGTATTGCAGGTCATGAAATGCTAACATTCACGGATGCCTTTGCCGGGTACCATCAAATTCCAATGCATCCAGACGATCAAGAGAACACAACATTTTATACAAACAAAAACTTGTTGTGTTGGAAAAGAATGCCCTTCGGCCTCATCAACGCCGGAGCAACATACCAGAGGTTGGTGAACATGATGTTCGACGAACAAATCGGTGATACGGTAGAAGTCTATATGGGCGATATCGTAGTCAAAAGCCCTCGAAGGGAAGACCATCTTCAACATTTGACCCAGGTGTTCGAAATTCTTCGACACTACAACATGAAGCTGAATCCAAAAAAGAGCAGTTTCGGAGTTCATTCAGGAAAATTCCTGGGCCATCTTGTTAGTCAACGAGGGATTGAAGCCAATCCAACAAAAGTTAAAGCAATCGTGGATATGCAACCTCCACGCTCAATAAAAGAAGTGCAAAGGCTTACGGGATGCCTAGCAGCATTGAATTGGTTCATATCCAGATCGGGGGACAAGTGCCGTCCATTCTTTGAAGCTATCAAGAAAGGACAGTTCACATGGACTAACAACTGTCAAAAGGCGTTCGACCAACTCAAAGATTACCTGGGAGATGTAAAAATCCTATCAAAACCTATCCCAGGAGAGAAGCTATATTTATACCTAGCAGCGTCAGAAGTGGCCATCAGCTCTATTTTGGTGCGAGAGGACGGCAAATTTCATCAACCAATCTACTACGTCAGTCAAGCTTTACACGACGCGGAGATCAAATATTCTCCAACTGAGAAACTGGCGTATGCACTTGTTATAAATGTGAGGAAGTTACGACCATACTTTTTTGATCATCAAGTCGAAGTGCTAACAACTTTCCCACTCCGACAAATTCTCCATCGCCCCGACACAGCTGGTCGCCTATTAAAGTGGTCACTGGAGATTAGCCAATTTGGGGTAACCTATGCTCCTCGAACTGCGATCAAAGGGCAAGCGTTAGCTGACTTTATTGTCGAACTAACCTTCCCACCAGATCCGACGAGAGGACTTGACCACCCCTGGCATCTTTATGTTGACGGATCTTCAACCAACATAGCCTCGGGGGCAAGAGTAGTTCTAATTAGTCCAGACAGACAAGTATTCACCTCGGCAATCAAATTTGGTTTCATGGCCACCAACAACGAAGCCGAATATGAAGCTCTCATTGCTGGTCTCCACCTATCCCTTGCAGTAGGTGTTAGACGGTTACAAATATTCGGCGACTCGCAATTGATTGTTAACCAAGTTCGAGGTGAATATGAGGCGAAAGACGATCACATGATCGAGTATCAGCGAATTGTTGCTTACCTGATGTCCTTGTTAGAACAAGTCTTCATTGAACAAATTCCAAGGACAAGCAACACGCAAGCAGATGCGTTGGCCCGACTAGCAACAAGTGAGGGGCCAGCAGAGTTGGCAGACATTATAATTACAAAGATGAATGATCCATCAACAAGAAGTTATAATGTCAATCAACTTGATGAACAAGCAAGTGAAGAAGAAGATTGGAGAACAAATATAGTCAAATATTTGAAAAGTGGAGAAAAACCAAACAACTCTTTTGAAGCTGCCAAGCTAATTAAGCAAGCCGCCAGATATACTCTGGTAGGCGAGCAGCTTTACAAAAGGGGAATATCAATCTCACTTCTCAAATGTTTGACTAGGGGGCAAGGACGAGCAATACTCGAAGAAATACATGCCGGAGTATGTGGAAATCATACTGAGGGGCAAGCCTTGGCATACAAGACTATCAGACAAGGCTATTATTGGCCAACTTTACACCAGGATGCAATCAAGAAAGCAAAGACTTGCCATCAATGTCAAATTTTTGCCCCGAACATTCATACCCCGGCCCAACAGCTCGTATCAGTTTATAGTCCGTGGCCATTTGCAAGATGGGGGATGGACATTATTGGTCCCTTCCCATCGGGAGTTGGAGGAGTTCGATTTGCCGTTGTGGCAGTCGACTATTATACAAAATGGGCAGAAGCAGAGGCCATGTTGAAAATCACGCAACAGAAAATGATCAACTTCATTTGGAAGAACATTGTCTGTCGTTTTGGAGTTCCACAAACCATCGTGACAGACAATGGTCCGCAATTTGATGGAAAGGAGTTGAGAGATTTCTGTACAAAGTGGGGGATCAAGAAACATTATTCTACGCCCTATCATCCCCAGTCGAATGGACAAGTCGAAGCCGTAAACAAAATCATCAAGCATAAGTTGAAAGTACGGCTAGCGGAGAGCAAAAGCAGTTGGTCTACAGAGCTTTCGGAAGTCCTATGGGCATACAGAGTTTCTCCCAGATCAAGCACCGGAGAAACACCTTTTGCAATGGCTTTCAGAACAGAGGCTGTAATACCAATCGAGTTAAAGACCAACACATACCAGACGACCAACTTTAATGAGCAGGCGAACAACTCTGCTCTAGCTACTGAAATGGATTTGCTCGAAGAAAAAAGACTGAATGTCGAGCTAAAAAAATGCTACCTATAAGCAGCGAGCAGAACGCTATTATAATTCCCATGTTAAAATCAGGGAATTCAGAGTTGGAGATATGGTTCTAAGAAAGTTGCTCACCCAACCTCCAGGTGTATTGGGACCAACTTGGGAGGGCCCGTATCGTATAACGGAAAAATTCGTTAATGGTGTATACGATATCGAAGATATGGAAGGCAAGTCGGCCCAATACTCCTGGAATGATATACATCTGAAGAAGTACTATCAATGAGACGAATAAGTTCTTAATTGGGCGAACAAATGTCTTGGGGGGCCAGTGAATCAAGTAAGATGAACCAAAAACTTGCCTAATTTTTTGAAATTTTTGCTAAGTATAGAATGTAAAGTTGTTCGGCACATTGTATAGTTTAGTGTTGTTTCATCTTTTATTTGTAGAAAGAGTTGCTCGGCAAAAATATTATAAGCGAGCATGTTTTAGTTAATGTTCAAAGTTGTTCGTCAGATTATATATGTCAGTGACGAACAGTCTTACAATACTTGTAAATTTTTCATAATGTAAATATAGTAGTTGTTCGTCAAAAAGGAAAAGCCCAAAGCTCGAGGTACAAGTCCGATTTAAGGTTGTTCGTTTTTTAAAATGGACAGAACCTAAAGACCAAAGCCACTTAAAGGTTGTTCATTTTTTAAAAATGAACAGAACCTAAGGCTGAACCCTGATTCCACTAAAGGCAAAGTTCAATTCGAACAAAAGCCCAACACTATATGTTATAATTGCAAAGGCATTGACAAAAATGTAAAGGCAATTAACATATACAAGAAAATGAGCGAACATGAGAAATACATTCCATTAATCAAAAGGCATTAAGCCTAAAAAATAGTACAATGATCCTAGAAGTCAAGTACTACAAAAGGAGCGAACAACTATTACAAAGAAGATGAAAAGAAAAAAGCTAAGTCCTAAGAACTATTGCTGCTCGGAGGGAGGAGGGTCTTGAGTTTGCTCGGCGGGAGGAGGGTCTTGAGTTTGATCGACAGGAGGTTCAACGATCATATCTCGAGCCAAGTCTTCAGCTGCCTTATCCTCCGCCTCTTTAGCAGCTTGTTCGTCGACAGCGGCCGACTCTTTTTCTTGCTCGTCCTCATCGACTTGGGGAGGAGGGTGAGTAACAACAATGCTAGGGTCAAGTTTATCAATCTTGACCCCCAATTCAGCCACATCCGCCAGCTGGATCTCAATGTTGTTCGGTGGCGGATAGTGTTCGATGAACTCGGAGAGATCTTTTCCCATCTCTTCAACCAGGTCCTTGTAATCATAAGCATCGGCCGTGCGGATGCTGTCCGCATAGGCGCAGATATACTCAAGGTTAGAGATGGGGCCAGTCCGAGCCTGAACTTCCTCTTCAAGCAACTTCCGCTTTGAGATCAGCGATCTCTTGTTCGGCCGCGGACAACTTCTTCTCCCCGTCGCCGAGCATGGCATCTTTGTCTCTCAATTCGCTAGACAAACCTTGAATTTGGTCAAGGTATTTCTTTTCAGAGTCAATGTAAACATTGATCTGATTGTTGAGACGGGCAACTTTGGCCTCGTACCGGCCGACCAGGCCGTCTTTCTCTTCGGTCAGCTGCCGAGCTGTATTGGCATAACGACGAACAACATCTTCGAGCTCGGCGAGCTGGATCATTCCTTTCTGGGCGATAGCAAGGCCGTTTTCATGATGCATCAAAGAAAAGTGGAAGTTGTCTGCAATGCTTTGAACAGAAACGGTCGTCTCCAGAGGCCGGGTCCACGATCGGGCGATCAACTCAGTGGCCCGACGAACATGTTTGCCCGGGATCTCTAGAATGTCCACTGGAGTTTTTGAGTAGACGTATTGGTGGACCGCAGCTGCTCGCCCAGGATGATCATTAGGCCGATACCTGCGAACAAAAATCAAAGTTACAAGATGTTCTTAAAAGTTGTTCGCCGGCCACAAAGTTAGATATGCTTACTCATGGAACTTTCGTTCATCCCAACCCAGTATGGTGATATCCTCAGGGCCGCGAGTTGGGGTAACGCTTTTGCCCGCTTTGCCCGTCGTCTCCACAGACTCGACGGATGAGTGGCGAACAATATCCCCCGCTGGGTGAGCATGACTGTGGCCCACCTTCTCCTTCCCCTTGCCACCACCGGGGACATCTTGGGCCAGCGGAGTCCCATCCGCTTTCTTTAAGCGTTTCCCCCCTTGAGGAGGAGAAATCGGAGGAGCTGGCCGAGCATGGCTAGAAGGTGCCGCAGACCGAGGAACTTTGGCTCCTTCAGCCTTGTTCGTCATTCCCAGTACTTTGGTAGGCGGGTCACCCTTCCTTTTTCGGCCTTTTGGAGGCGCCATCTCAAAGACTCTTTGTTCGAGGAGAGCAAAGCAGGGGGGAACAGCAACAGTAACTTGCTCGGCTAAAAAAAAAAGTTAAGTTAAAAGAGTTAGACGAGCAAGTTGAGAAAGTCAATGACGAGCAAAGTCTAAATGAAAACTTAGAAATTTATGATATACCTTGGGGCACTTCAGCCTGTGCTTCCAAGTGGTGGGGATAAGTAAGCAAACTAGCAGCTCTTTGACGCTTTTCGTCGTTTAGGTATTGGATGGTCCTGTCCGCTCTATTGCGCAAGCCGACCAAACAAGATGTGAACGGGAACTCCGCACCAATCTCCTCTTCTTCTGAATTCCACTTTAGTAGTCGAGGACCTGCGAGCAAACAATAAAAGTTAAATTAGAACAACACAATTCGAAGGCGAGCAAAGACAAACTTACGCTTAATTATTCCATAGGCTGCGGGAGAATTTATTCGCCCAATGCCACCGTGTGGACCGGAAGATGCTCGCCAGTCACCACCAATGAAGAAAAAGTGCTCTTTCCAGTCCCTAATCTTGTTCGGCACCCCTTCTACCATCTTGAGTCCAGTCCTGGCCTTGAGGTAATAGTAGCCTTCTTCACCAATGGGACATTTGGTGATTGTCATGAGATAGTTGATTTCCTCCGCAGTAAGGCGATCAACATATCCCTCTAAGGCGAACAAAGCCATGGCGCCGAGCAAATTCATCCACCATATTGGTGTGATCTGTGTAATGGCAAGATTGGTCGCCTCAAGGAAGCGACCAACAACTGGAGGTAGTGGCAGCTTTAGACCAGTGATCAGTGTGTCAATATTGATCGCGGTGCATCCTGGAGGTGGGCGATCAACTCTCTCTTTCCTCCTAGGGGCCCACATATGAATTTCGAAGGGGATTTTATAGGTCTCTCGGATCAGATCAAGATCCTCTTCAAGGACGACACTCTTGATTCTGCTCGCCTGGAAATCAGTTTTTACCAGGTCCATTTTTTGTCTTTTCGGGCGAGCAAAGTGGTTCGCATATTCCTCAGCACATGCTCGCCATTCGAAAGGCCGGGCAACTCCAGTTGGGATCTCATTTTCCATCATCTTTGGAGATGGGAACCCTATCCCTTCTAAAAATTCACGAGTCAACTCGTCGAATTGGGGATCTTCCGATTCAGCGCTGGACGAAGAGCCTTCGTCGGAATCTCTATTCACAGCGACCACCACCTCTCTCCCTGACGGGCGAGCACCCATATCCTCTACCGATCGAACAACGGAGTCCACGTGGGGATCCGAGGCCGAAGAGACTTCAAAAGGTGGTCGATTCTCGTGTACCACAATAGGGAAGAGGGGATCAAGAGTTTCCTCAGATTTATTGCTTGATTGGGAAGACATGGAAGGAAGAAGAGAGAGGAAAACCAGACGGCGGCGAATTCCCAGAGAAGACGATGGCGCAAGGTCCCACACGGCGGCGGAGGCGCAAATGTGTAAAAGAAAGAGAGAGAAGAGAAGAGAAATAAGAGGATAACTACCTTAATTCGAAATTGAAAGCCAAACACTGAAGAAACGGACGCCGGAGAACTCGAAATCGCCGGGATTGGAAGAAGTCACCGGAGTACTGTAGCAAGGAATGAAAAAGTGGAAAAAATTTGTTTCCCCTTCTATTTATACCCCAAGCAAAAAACGGGGTACGAGGTGCAATTTACAACAAAATATGGGCCAAATTGAAGAAAAACGGGGTCAAATTCGAGCAAGGTTGAAAATCAAAGGGCCTATTTGCAAATGTAGGGGCGCGTGGCCTCGGGATTGTTCGCGCGTGGGCGGCGCACAATCATGCCGCCCACGTCATCTTCGTACAACCCCCAGACCTTGGGGAGACGGAACGACGTACCATTTGTTGCTCGCCAGGACCAATGATGTTCGTCCAAATCCACGCCAGTATAATATCCTAACTATAGTTGCTCGCCACAAAGTTGCTCATCTGAGGCAACGTATAGCCAGGATAGGGGGCAATTTTTTATGGGCGAACATCCCTCAATGATAGGCGAACAAGGATTAAGGCCTAAATAGAGATTACGAAGAAGTAACTTCAAATTAACAAAGAAAATCAAGTCGGGGTGCATAAATCAATCCAGGGAGTGTAAAAAGTGACGAACAACTATAACGACGAACAGCTTATCGGCGAACAGGTTTGAAGGCCCAAGACCAGAGATGAACATTCTGCTAAGTCACTGATGACGAGCAACATTGATAAAAGGTGGTGAATCTACCAGCCTAAGAAGTGCATGTCGACGAACAAAGGATCAAGATCCCAAAGCCAATCTGTGTAAAACACAAAGGCGAACAACTTCTGAGCCATGCACCCAAAAGGCGAACAACATTTATGAAAAAACTATGCTGGGTACACTAAGCCGACCTGGACGAACAACAACGAAGTCCGAGATAAGACCAAAGAAGACTTTGTAACTAAGATTCAGCTTAGATAAGGTCAAACTAAGGTCAAATGACACATGTCAAGCATGCAGGCTAGGGAGACCAAGAGTCATAGACACCTCATGCTTGCTAGTCTCTATAAATAGTTGTTCTCCAGCTTAAGAAATACAAGTTCAAATTCACAAATGCTCCAAAAACACACACTTAAACACCTAAACGTGCACACATACGAAATTATTACAATTTCGACTTTCACAATTACTAGTTCATAACCCGAACCCTCGATTTACCATTTACGGTGGTAACCAATCACACGTAATTGATTGATGATCTTTAAACCGAACTTAAACAGTCACTAATCCACCCGATAAAAATTGATCACCAACAACGTGTAGTTATTGATATTAGAAGGTCAGGGTAAATCTCTCCGTCTTCTAAGATTGAAGATGAGTGTATTCACAGGGACAATCGTGGTGGAATGTTAATTTTTCATTTAGAGTAAGGTAGTCAATGGCGGACCAGGATTTTTGGATTGTGGGTACAATCGATAGATAGTATAGAAATATTTGCACATTAATCTTTTGTTATAATAAAGTGCATATTATTAACTAAACTTGCTAGTAAATAAAATATTTTATTGAGTTCAAATAAAATTAAAATTATAAGTTGCAACTGTTCCTCATTTTTCGAAAGTCGTCTATGATATTAATTTACATCAGAAATATGTTTCTTTTTTGAAATCAGAAATTTGTAATTGATTATCCATTAAAAACACTTAATTTGCTTAATTCCATATTAATTTTAAGTATGGCAGAAGTAAGTGATTGGAAGGAATGTTAGCTACTCGGAACTGTTCGGAAAAAGTGATTAAAGATAATCACATTTTGTATAATTAGACAAAAATTTAAAATATATAATTAAATAAATTTTGATATTAACCTTACTAATAGCGTGTGGTTATTGTAGTATGGTGTGAAATTTCGATTGCTTAAATTTATGGAAGTATATTAATTAAAACATTTTCTACATTTTCATTTTAATGTTACATTGTACCAATAATAGTTATTTACGTATATATATTATGTGATTTCACAAAGACTAATAAAAAAAGGTGATTTACATTCAAAATTTTAAAACCACTACCTTAGTGGCATCTGAGATTTTCATTTTATTGCAAACAATAATATAATAAAAGCACATGAGGAAAAATTAATAACAAAAAATGGAAAAATTACATCGTAGCGGTGAGAAGACTATCAATCTTCAACATAATACAAAGTGAAAATTTACACTCATATATATACATCAAATACACAACCTCTTGACATGTATAAATCATAAAAAAAAGTCAAATAAATACCAAAACAATTTTGCTTGGCATTACAATTTTCAAGTATCTGCAATTTAAACAAACACAATAGAGTTCAACTAAAAAAATTCTAGATAAATAATAGTGTAATAGATAGTGCGAAATTATCGCAAAAAATAAACAAGTTTAATAAATTGTTAATGTAATATTTATGGGATTATCAGCGAGAGCAAGATGAAGAACCTGCTTGAAATTTAAACAATAAGAAACAACAAAAGACCAATATAGACATTAGGAAGTGATAATACCGATTAAAAAATGATAAATTACTGAGAAGAAATCATTAACCAAATACAAAAACATATTGATAGAGACATCATCGGATAAAAATTGGAGAATGCGAAAAAGAATTATGCAGCTTCCATGGATGAAGAAGAAGACTGGAGTGTGTGTATGCGAAGATGGTGGAGAGGTGGAGTGAAAAAGAGTGAGAATAAATAGTGAAAGATAATGAAATGCATCCAAGATTGTAGCAACATAATTGGAGGAATTAATTAATTAGCAAAGATTGTAGCAATAATAGATGATCAAGATTAATTTCATGTGTAAAAAGGAATTAATTAGTCAACAGTGCCATATCTAAAACCAATAATGAAATGGAGGATCAAGATTGATCACCAAATAAGGATCTAACGGTTATAAAATTTTCCCGCCCAAACTATTTAAAGTAAGGTTAGTGCTATTATATTATTTAGATTTAGATTAGATTAGATTAGATTTAGATATGGTTAATTATTTTATTGCAAGATAGGTGACACATTATTTTGGACAGGTGAGGATGATTCAAATTGAAATAAAAAAAAATGAATTGGAGTTTTATTTACTAAAATTTAAAGGTTTAGATTAGATTTCAATTCGTGAAGAAGTTGTAATTTTCTTTATAATTAATTTTTTATGATATCATTAAATCTGAATGTCTATCTTTGACTCTACTTAATGTATCTTGTTATTTTTCAAATCAGTACATATATAGTAGCTAGTAATTATTGTAGGAAAAAGTAGACGTAAAGACAGAATAATTTAAGTAGCACAAATTGTTATATGAAATATTTTACAAATATAAGATCCGTAGAATAACTCATATTTAAAAAATTCACGGATCTTAACCGGGTCGGATTTGGTGAATTTTTTCCAAAATCTCATGCAAGTCGCTCCCAGTTTGTACTGAAGGACAAAATGTGTGTTACTATTAGCCTAAATGTTGTGTTTCACCAATTTTAAGTGTTTTTACTGAAATAAATATTTTTTCATACAATATAAGAGCAAAATGTGTGTTACTATCTATTCAAATATTGATTTTCACAAATATTTATTTATTTTTACAAAAATAATTATTTTTCCCTACAATAACATATGTAAGGTAGTGAAATATACTATAATAACGCAAATGTCTTACTCAATTCATAAATATATGTTTGCACAAATACATAAAAGTACTCTCCCGGGTTATGTTACCATAAGAAAAATCATATGTTACTGTAAAAGCAAATGTGTGTTACTGTTGGAGCAAATGTGTGTTACTGGTGGAGAAAATGTGTGTTGATGTTAGAGTAAATATGTGTTACTGCAAATGTGTGTTACTACAAATATATGTTACTATTGGAGCAAATGTGTGTTAATATTAGAGAAAATGTGTGTTACTATTGGAGCAAAGTGTGTTAATATTAGAGTAAATGCGTGTTAATGTTGGAGCAAAAGTTTGCTAATGTTGAGCAAATGTGTGTTATTGTTGGAGCAATTGTGTGTTGATGTATGAAACAATCTTATTATACTATATTTTCAAACATCTCCAAGATAATGTGTCAGCACCACATTTCACTTAAAGTGATGTGTCACCTCTCAAATAATTTTATTTCAAAATCTTGCATTCTCCTTAAAAATTATTTTAGGTATGTTTTAAATCATATTAAGACTTAATCGACACCATATATTTATACTTTTAATCTCAACCATACATTTCATTTTATATTTTCTATAAATGTCAAACCTCACTTTAGTATTAATTCTGATTTACAACCCTAATCATCTTCTCTTCTCTTTATTTTCTCATTCGTTGTCTACAGCATCAAACCCTGCACCTTGATTTTTCTTTATAGGTATAATACTGTTTTCTTCTCTTCTTCTCTCACGCCATTGTCCCTCTCCTCTCAGGTTATTCACGAACCGCCGCCTCCTCAGGAATTTTCTCCCTCGAAGCGCATTGGACCATTGTGGCCTCGAACCGCATCGGAACACCGCACGCCACCACATCGGGTAAGAGATTAATTTTATTTTAATCTAATTCAATCATCTTTTTATTTTCTTGCATAGATATGGATAAATCCTTGGTATGACAATCCCAACCCGGAGCACCACCATACCGAAAACGGTGGATAATTTGAAAATCGACGGATGCAGATTTTTTTAAAAAAAAATTAGTAATTAATTATTTGTAAATTCTAGAGTTGTTATTATTAAATTATTATTTCTCTATAGTATATATACTATAAATCTGAATTAAATTTAATCAATAGAAACAAAATATTTACGTATAATATGAAATATTCTTTTAAACAACAAATTAATGTAAACAATTCTTTTTTCATTGTTGGACGATTTTTTTTAGATTTTTTTTTTTTTTTTTTTTTTTGCAGCATGTTGATATATGTGAAATTTGCAGGAGGGAATTCGAAATATTTTGGAAAATATATTTTCACCGAAATAGTGTATGATACCAAAAAAATCTTGCAACCAAATAAAATATCTCGCCTTCAATAGTAGATTGTAATACAAAAGTTTATTTTTGGATAAACTTATACGGCCAAAATAGACTATTGAATTGCAAAATACAAATATTCTTTTCTAGACTTGAATTTCGATTTTTTTTATATTTTTTAACATACAAATATTAAAAAAGTATTGTAATTGATAAATAAGTAAAAAGTTGTTAAATCTTATATAATTAATGTATATATTTTTTCTTAAAATATGTGGAATAATTTTTTTATGGATTGGAAACTATAGTGTTAGCAAAAAAAAAAAAAGACATTAACTATTTTTTACTAATGGAAACAAAATATTTGTGTATAATATGAAATATTATTTTAAACATTATATTAATGCAAGCAGATCCTTTTTCACGGTTGAACAATTTCTCTTCTTTGTTATTTTGGAAGTTATTTTTGTAAAATATTGATAGATGTGAAATTTTTCTAGGAAAGAATTGAAATATTTTAGAAAAGATATTGTCACCGAAATAGTGTTTGGTACCAAAAAAATTATTGCCACCAAATATAATATCTTGTCTTCAATAAACAAAATATTTACGTAAAATATGGAATATTATTTTAAACATTATATTAATGCAAGCATATCTTTTTCCACAGTTGAACGATTTTTCTTCTTAGATATTTTTGGAAGTTATTTTTGCAAAGTATTGATAAATGTGAAATTTGTAGGAAGAAATTGAAATATTTCAGAAAAGACATTGTCACCGAAATAGTGTATGATACCAAAAGAAATCTTGCCACCAAATATAATATATTGCCTTCAATGATAGATTGTAATATAAAAGTTTATTTTTGGATAAAATTTTACCGTAAAAAACCATTAAACTGTAAAATACATATATTCTTTTGTACACTAGGATTTTAATTTTTCTTTTATACTCCCTCCGTCCCGCTTCAATTTGCACACTTCCCATATCGGGACGTCCCGATTGAATTTGCACACTCCATTTTGGGTAAGAATTACTAACTTAATTAGGGCACTTAAAATACTTATTCAACCCAAATTACAAACCCAAAACAAATTAAACCCAACCCAGCCCATCTAAATTAAACCCAACCCAATAACATTTCAACCTTTCAGATCCTCCCACTCTCTCGAAGCTTCTCTCATTCTCAAACCCTAAATCCTCTCCAGTCACTCTCTCGAATCTTCTCTCATCTTCTCCAGCCATTCTCTCTCGAATCTTCTCTCATCCTCAAACCCTAAACCATGTCTCATCTTCTCCAGCCACTCTCTCTCTCTAATTTTCTCCCATCTCTCAAAACCCTAATCGTCCATCTCCTCGATTCTTCTCTCCATCTCTCGATCTAAATGTATACTCATATAAATTCGCGATTTGAAGGAGATGTGCCAGAATATTCATGGGCACATCCCGATTTTGACCTTTCATCGGCCGTTGTGCCGGATTCGTTGTCTCCATCTCTTGATTTGGAGGATAACAATGAATTTGACGCCGATTTTGATGGAGTTTCGCCATCACCATCACCATTTCTCGATCGAGAGACTGGTGGCGCAACTTTTGATTCGGCGTTATTTTCTCTCGATCCGTTGGAGCCGTCGTCTCTGGCTCTCGAGACTGATGGAGCGGCGTTTGAGTTCTCTGGTTCGTGTATAGAGATTGCGCCGTCGTCTCTGGCTCTCGAGACTGGTGGAGCGGCGTTTGAGTTCTCTGGTTTGTATATGGAGGTTGCGCCGCCGTCTCTGGCTCTCGAGACTGGTGGAGCGGCGTTTGAGTTCTCTGGTTCGTGTATGGAGGTTGCGCCGCCGTCTCTGGTTCTCGAGGCTGGTGGAGCGGCGTTTGAGTATTCTGGTGGAGCGGCGTTTGAAGATTCACCTCTTCTTGTGGCCATGGAAATGGGTTCACAAGATTCTTATGTTCCTGAAACTGAGATGGAGGAATTTGAGATGGGCAATGGGCAATGGGAGATGGCGGGTGTTGAGATGGGAGATGCTCCTTATGGAGCTGAGGCAAAAAAAGCATTCTTGATGAAGATACTTGCATTCTGGTGTCCGGTCGTTTCTGAGGTTATACTGTAGTTGTTTCTGATGCATGTTTATTATGCTTTCTGAGGTTATACTGTAGTTGTTTCTAATGCATGTTGATGGATATTGATCTGTATGGTTCCTGTGATGATGCATGTTGAGGTTACTTATGTGCTTAAATTAATGTCACCACTAGGGTGTGCAATCCTAGTTTAGGAGACTTGATTTAGCATCAATTCCCTGTGATGAAATGTTTATGAGGGTTTCAATATTGTCCATCCATGTTGGATTGATAAAAATGTGGTTACTGTGATGCTGCATATTGATGATGACATGCTTAAATTGGTTACTGTGGTGCTGCATATTGATGATGATCTGCTTAAATTGGTTACTGTGATGCTGCATATTGATGGTTACAGCCTATGTTTGGTTAAATTAATGTCACCACTAGGGTGTGCAATCCTATTTTAGGAGACTTGATTTAGGCTCAATACCCTGTGATGAAATATTTCTGAGAGTTTCAATATTGTCCATAATCCATGTTTGATTGATAAAAATGTGGCATGTTGATGGTTACTTATGTGCTTAAATTAATGTCACCAGTAGGGTGTGCAGTCCTAGTTTAGGAGACTTGGTTTAGCCTCAATACCCTGTGATGAAATATTTCTGAGGGTTTCAATATTGATGATGATCTGCTTCAATTGGTTCATGTTAAGGCTCAATATTGATGGTTATTGATATGTTTGGTTCCTGTGATGATGCATATTCATGGTTATTTATGTGGCTAAACTAAAGTCACCACTAGGGTGTGCAATCCTAGTTTAGGAGACTTGATTTAGCCTCAATAGTCAATACCCTGTGATGAAATATTTCTGAGGGTTTCAATATTGTCCATAATACAAAAGCACACATACCCCTTCCTTAATGTTTACAGCCTAAGCAAAAGTACAATGTCACCCCTTCCTTACCTACAAGTACCCTAACTGTTTATGCTGTAAACATCACAAAATATAGTACCCCTTCCTTGATGTTTACAACCTAAGCAAAAAGCACACATACCCCTTCTTTACCTACAATTACCCTAACTGTTTATGCTGTAAACATCACAAAATGTAGTACCCCTTCCTTACCTACAGATACCCCAAATCTGCCATGAGTCTTTCAATGTTGAATGATGGTCCTTCAGTTAGGTTGTGCTCCATCAAGTGTTCAATGCCCTGCCTCACCAACTCTTCATCAACTTCTAGGGTTAATGGTAGCAATCCTTGCCTTATCAAAGCATCTTTTCCCATGTGTGAGAGATTGTAGTTGTTGTGACCCTTCACTTTGATAACTTCAATCAAGTTATCCTGTAAACTCAAGAACACTTTGTTAAGTGCAATATGTTCTAGCCTTTCATAAGCTTGGAACACATTGTGAACCAACTGATCAACATTGTAGCTGTCTGTGTCCACTTGTAAAGACTGAATTGCCCTGAAAAATCCTAAATCATTTACATTAGTGTCTGGTGAATTAGCTGGTTGGCACATAAGTTGGATATTAAACCCATCTGATGATGCAACAGCTCTAAAATCTGGATCATTGTTGCTAATGTGTGGTTTTGCATTGTCTTGCTGGATTATGATATTCTTGCTTGCACATTCTGGCCAATTTGCTTTTATTGCTGGTATTATCTGATAAACATGAAAGATGTGGTAAAATAATAAATGTATGAATCTTATTGTAATGTCATCAATGTGTTGTGGTAGTTTTGTGAACTACCACAACACATTTTGGAGACTTACTATCATAAACTACATGATGAACCTTAATGTTCTGATAGTTAGAAAGATTACCTGTTGCAGCAAACATTCTTTGGTTACTGTTTTTGTGATTGATTCAATAGGTGTGGTAACCAATGTGCCTCTCACTCTGTTCTTGCTGTTTCTCTGAGCTGGTACCAATTTTGTGAATGGAAAGATTCCTATCTTTCCATCAAAAATTAGTTCACCCTCAGCTGAATAAAGTGGCCTTGCCACTGCACACATAAACATGACTTTTGGTATGTATCTCTTACTTTTGCATGATCTGTAAGGTGGAGCTTCACCTGGGATTGTATAGAATCTCACAGTCGTTTTCATCATATAAAACCATTTCTCATCAATGTGTATCACATTGTGCATGGTGTGAAACTTGATTTTGTTGGACAGCTCTTCAAAAACCAATGAACTTAGACTGAACTTGAGCCTATCAAACATGTTGGTTGCTGTGAGAAATGGCTTTACTGCATTTGTGTGTGGTAAAATCAAACCTTCTTTGATCCACCTACCAACAGTGCTTTTGCTCACATCTAGCTCACTTGCTAGTCTTCTTATTGTGTTCCTTTTTTAGGATGGTAAGGACTTTACAAATTCAACATTTAGATGAACATGTTTCTCCCTTACCATTCCAAACTTTTTTGATGTGATGCTTACTGGAATCCCTTCTGATAATTGTTGTTTTGCAGCTGCCCAAATGTATTGAATAGTCCTCCTAGACACTCCAAATGATGCAGTTGTTTCCTTGATCTTGCCTCTATGAACAATTCCACCTTTGCTGTTAGCAAGGAGAAGATGTGCAATCAAGTTCCTGTCTGATGGAGATAGATCAGGAGCTCTTCTATTGTTGGTCATTTTGTTTTGTTTAATGTTGCTCACATTCAATGAAAACTGAATGTAATGAATGTGGTTGGTGAAGATTTAGGGTATTTATGGTGAACTTAAGGCTGTGTAAATTTAGGAGGGAATTTATGTTTTGTAATTTTGGGCCAAATCAGCATTTAAGACTGATAAGATGGATGTAATTGGGTGGGAAATCTGTTCCCACCAATTTTTTTGGCTGAATTTTGAAATTTCAACTTTTTTTAAGCATTTCAGTTTTTTTTTACTGTTCATCCGAAAATGATTTCATTTTTGGGGGGAAAAATTAGAACTTAAACCAAATGTTTACTTTTCATCTAATTTTGAGTTAATCCTTTGACAAGACATCAAAAAGGTAAAAAGTGAACATTTCTTAAGAAATGTGCCATTTGCAATGGTGCAAATTGAAGCGGGACGGAGGGAGTATTGTTTTAACATACAAATATTAAAATAATATTGTAAATGATAAATAAGTAAAAGACTGTTATATAATTAATGTATTTTTTTTTAAATATGTGGAATAAATTTTTCATGGTTAAAAAATTATAGTGTTGACAAAAAAAAAACATTAATTTTTTTTACTAACAATTTAAGTATTATAACTTTAAAAAATATCTTACTCTAAAATACAATAAAGATGAATATATTTTAATCAATGGAAACAAAATATTTACGTATAATATGAAATATCATTTGAAACATTAAATTAATTCAAGCAAAAAAAAATTCTCGGTTGAACGATTTCTTTTCTAGGATATTTTTGGAATTTATTTTTCAAAATATTGATAGATTAAAAATTGTAGGAGTGAATTGAAATATTTTGGAAATAGATATTGTTATAAAGATATCATATGATTCCCAAAAAATATTGCCACCATAATATAGATTGTAACACTTATTTTTTTTTTATAAAATTCTTTCTACAAAATACAATTTGAAACTGAAAATATAAATATTGTAGAGTAGGATTTTGATTTTTTTTAACTTTTTTTTTAAATATTTGTATATGTGAAATGTCTAGGAGGGTTTAAAAAAAAACTAAGATTGTCGCTTAAATGTCAATTCTTATTGTTGAATTGTGTATTATAAATACCAACACATTAATCAATTGTTCCCACACAAACATCTACACAATATTTTATTTCCATTATGACATCTTTTTTGTTAAATGTTACCTTTAGATCTGAAATGTGTGATTTTATCTTTAGAGTTAAACTTTTTGCGTTCGATTGTTATTGTAGCTTTATACCATGGGGGAAAACTATCATGCAACTATACAACAAATGCAATTTTAAGTAATACTATGTTATACTCCATTAGTCCCTGAAAATTGATCCTATTTTTTGCACGTGGTTTAATGTGATATGTCGGAGGGTATTATGGGATTTTCTGAGGTCCATTTTTTAATAAAATGATTTTTTATGGAAAGTATGCGAAACGAACTTTCTATTAACGATAATTTTATTAAAAACAAACCTCAGAAAAGCCCGTAATACCCCCCATATATCACATCAAACCACGTACAAAAAAATATGACTAATTTTCAGGGATGGAGGTAGTACTAATCTGAAATTGAATGTGTGAATAATTAATAATTTTCAAATTTTCTATTTATCCATGTTTAATATTTTTTTATTATTCGTTGAATTATAATTACAATTTTAATATTATATTGAAATTACAATATATTTTTAAAAAATAATATTTATAATTTAAAATAACAATAATAAATTTTTTTCCAGACCGCGAAATTCGCGGGTGTACACACTAGTAAATCTATATTTAAAGGGATGGTAAATAAATTAAAAGACATGTATTTGTTCTTGTAAAAACATATATTTGTCCTTATTGTTATTTTAAAGTACAAAAATCCATTTTTTAAGGACTATAGTAACACACATTTTGTCTTGCTCATATATTAACATAATTTAGGAGTAAAAATCATGAAATAAGTCTTGTGCAGTTTTTTTTTTTTTTAAATTAGTTTGACCCGCTTAGATTCGCGAATTTTGATCAAGAGCGACCCTACTCACAAATTTTTTAATATTTGTCTATTTTAGGTATATTTTACATGTGAAATATTTTCCAAGAGAATATCTCTTAAAATATAAGATGTAATTATAATAATTTTCATTTTTCAATTTGTGAAGAAAAAAATATGTGAGACTACCATTGTGGAACGGATCAAGTATACTAATACTAATAATTTATGAAAATATAAGACATTAATATATTAATCCTACGACCGGTTATCAATTTCATTCACTAATTTTTCTTTCTAATTGACGTGTCTCATAAAAGTGTGTGTATATATGTGTGTACTTTTTGTGTTACAAAATAATTAAGCATTTAGTAATTATTGAATTAAATGAGGGGCAAACAGCCAACAAATGTTGAAATAAGAAGCTTACTAAAAATGTTGAAATAAAAGATGCTCTGCCCCAGCAATATGGACCATACTAGTTGTGAAGAGTAGATATCACGGTATAGCATAAGAACATGCTATGTCATCCTATGTTTGTGACTCCTCAATTTTATTTTCGATGAATTTATTGACTTATGTTCATATTGTATTTAGTTTAGTTTCGATAAATTATTGAATTATGTTCATATTGTATTTGTATGCATGAAAATCGTGTATAAAATACTAATTCTCTCCATCTCAAGTTTCAACTATTATACTTGTAAAGACAAGAAAATTCTACATAGATCTCGTATTTAACTTGTAGCAAAAGGCGAAGCCCTCGCCGCCAGGGCCCCCACCCCCTGGCCCGACAGGATTGGGTGGAAGAAGTAAATCATGGTGACTCAGCGGAGATCTCGTATTTAACTGTTATTCATAAAAAATGTATCTTCCATGATCTCAATCGATATATTTATAAGCGATAATACAATAATATTATTTTTTACAATTATATTTTTTCTACATCATTATATTTACATTTCATAGTATTATTTTATAAATTTGGAACAGAGAGTGTAACATAATAAAATTTATATATTACTAAATGGATATTATGATATTAATAAATGCATATATATGATAGACATCAGATTCATAGACAAATTTTATTGGGGACCAACTCCAACTATAAGATAAAAATGACTATATGATGCCCCCGGGTGAAAACCGAAACTTTAATTGTGTTTGTGTTTCATTTTCTTTAATATACATTAACATTTAATTAATAGTATCAATAGATACATCTAAGTATCTAACAGCTTCCATTTTTTAAAATACAAGATGAAACACCATGAATTGAAATAGAACTCAAACAGTTCAGCAGTTTATTTGGATTCAGTTGAGTCAAAGAATAAATTGAAAATAATTACTCCCTCCGTCCCGCTGTTTTCTCGTTGCTTTTGGGCAAAAGTATTAAGAAGATGTATTAAATATAAAGATAGTATAATTGTACAAGTGATGTGATGGAGAGATAAGATATAAGTATAAATAAAGCTTAGGAATATAATATTTTATTTTTATTTTTAAAATAAGAAACGAAAAATTAATAGTGAAACAGATGAAAATAACAAAATGAAAAGTTAACAGTGACACGGATGGGCTATAATATTGTTTTTATTTACACTGCGAGATCCCCATTAGTACGGGGTGGGTTTAAAGAAAATGATTGATCATAAAGAAATAGCAATGTAAACACTGGAATTAGCTGTTTTGAACGAATATGTTACAAACTAGTACTTAATTAATTTAATAGCATGTTTGACCAGAAGTTGGTCACGGAAAAAACCTTGTATAATTAGCATGCAATAAGTGATCATAAGATCCATTTAGTATAATTATACATATATGCACATATCTCTATATCTTTGTTTACAAAGTAAGTACAATGTGAACTTTACATAATTCTAAAACTTCCAAACGTGCTCCCTCCAATTGATTACCCATTCACTTTACTAAACTTTTACACCGGGGGAGAACCATTTTAATTAACAAAAAATCGAATACACCACCAACATTGTGCAATTTAAAATAATATTTTTATTATATAGTATTATCCAATTAAGAGTATTTATTAATAAAATAACCAATACTTTCCGGTCTTAGAATCTTTTGCACACTAAATTAGATACACATTTTTTTAAAAAGATAGCTTTTTTTTAATAAAACGCCATATGAGTGTATTGTGAGTGTGCACACAAATCAATGTTTTCTTATTTGTAGGACAAATAATTTTGAAATGGACGATAAAAAAAATCACACAAATGCAAACAAAATTCCCGATAAACTTGGTTCATAGTATATTTTGTTTATTTTTAAATGATATTCCCTTCGTGTACCAATCTTTTATCCATTTTTCTTTTTGAATTGTTCATCAATCTTCTACCCATTTCATTTTTTTTAAAATAAACTACATTCACAAATAAATAAATGAGTCTATAATATCCTTTAAAATACCTTTACTTTATTTTTTTTTAATAAAATAATATTTTTTTATTAAATTTAGTGTTCAACAATAAACGGATAAAAGATTAGTGCACGGACCGACAAAAAATTAGCTTGTTAGACTCATTTATTTTTCAATTGTTTAATAAATATACCATGCAATAAGTGTATGCAAGGCTTGACAATTTATTAAGGTTTTTAGAAAAGAAGAGCCAGTGCCAACCATGAAATAATTCTCACCCTCACATTAAATATTAATTAACATTTTTATATGTACAACACGAATCAATAGACTCCCCCTAAGAATAAGGGCGCAAAGATCCACGTGGCGACAGCCCATTCGTTACGTTCTTGGCGTCTTTATATTCTAATTGGAGATAAAAAAAAAAAGGCCCCAAGGAATCTAATCAACTTTTCTTTATTAAATAAAGAATGGTGGGTTGTTTTCATTTCCTCGTCTTCTTTCCTTGTACTATCTAATTGTTCATTATTGTTCATAGTTTCTTGTGCATCTAGTCTACTTACATATACGCAATCAAATTATTTAATTCTTTCACTCAAAAGTATAAACCATACATATAGATTAATCCGAAAGGTATGAAAATTTGAGCAAAAAAAATGAAAGCAGATTAAACCAGCTCGTGTGTATATGAATTGTTGTTTATACTGTACACAAATGTTACAGTACTTACTTATAAACGCGTTATTAATTTAAACATGTAAGCTTGTAGATTTTTGTAATGTGATAAGAAGTTTCACTACATAGAATAATTCAAATTCGATTAACTGACTACCAAATTTACGTGTTTAATTCATAAAGTTCAAAAGAAAATAATTTCACAACATTTAGGTAAAATTTTATCGTAAATTTGATTGATTTATATTGGATACCTAGGCATATGAAAGTGAATCATGTGATATTTTAGTGCAAAATATATATATATTATTAACAGTGGCGGATCCAGGAATTACTGATGGGGTGAGCTATAATACAATAAATTTAATTGGGGTGGGCTGGTTCCATTATTGAGAGTGGAATGATGGACTAATTTGTAAAATATTACACATAATATATAGAATTTGGGGCATTTGTACTGGACTTGAGCCTAGTGCAATTTGTACATAGATCCGCCCATGATTATTAATCAATTTTACAGATGAAATATACTATATTACTCCATATTAGTTAATTTAATACTACTATTATATAATATAAAAAATTACTACTACTTCCGCCCCAAAAACTTGTTCATACTTGTGTTTGACACATTTTTTAAGAAAAAAAGAGAGTATGTGAGTGTGAAATTGAATAAAATAATGATAAATTTATGGTTTATTGACTTTTGTGCGAGAGAGTTATTTTTTATTTTTTTTGGTGTGAAAGAAATGTTGGGACATCCATTTAAGACAAGTGTGAAGTAAATATTGTGACGGAGTGAGTATCATTTAAAAATATACTTTACTTTTATTGATATATATTTATGTAATCTGTTTCTATGCAATAAACTCATCAATTTCAATGTAAATTGCACTAGGAGAGCTTTGTATATTACACTCGCTAAATATAAAAATTACTGATAAATGAGTTAGATCGAGTTCGTAATTTTTTGAATTGTTGTGTTCATCCACCCTAGCAATTTATATACTTAATCGTGTTCAATTTTAATTTTTATGGGATGAAATTGGTTCTGAATTCCTAGTATAACCCACCCAATAAATACAAATCATTTTTGAGTCCTTGCAAAACCTTATTTTATGGAGAAGGCTACAGTTACCCACTGGGTAAACAACCCACCTTAATTAAAAAATATAAAATTAAATATTTAATTGAACAAAACCACCGAAAATTGTATCACCTATTATCACCACTAATTATTCATCTTCCTTAATTAACTCATTTCAACACCCCACAATTCAACTCTTAATCTTTTAGACTCCCAAAACTGTAATAATTTTGCATTCATTTTTTTCTCTCTCTTATTAACTCTCAAATTGAAATATATATATATATATATATATATATATATATACTAGTACGTACCCCCGCGAATTTCGCGGACTGAAAAAAAATATATAATTATTAATTCAAATTGTAACTTTTTTTTAAATATCTTATAAATTCAACATATAGATCAAAAGTAATTTGTTGTCAATATAATATTAAAATTATTTTTATAATTTCAAAGAACAATAAAAAGGGGTTAATTACAAATAAAATCACGATCGTTTCGTAAATTGCAATCTAATCTAAACTTTAAATCGTTGGTAATAAGACATCAACTTAAAAATTATTAGCAATTCTAACCAAATGATACATTTCAATCTGTCCAAAAATGATGATTAATTATGCATTGTCATCTGAACCGATCTAAACATATTAATTAATACAAAAAATTATTAATTGTTAGGTAAATGAAACATTATTTCCGGACAATAAATAATTTATTTGTTTGTTAGGAATGCAATTAAATGTTAAGTTGTGGTTTTATTTGCAAAGATTCAAAAGTTTAAATTAGATTGCAATTTGTGAAAATGTTGTGATTTTATTTGCAATTAATTCATAAAAAAAAACATGAATAAGTACACAACTTTGAAAAACATTTAAAAAATTCGGAAAAAATGCACTTATTTGTCTTTAAATTTTGGTCGACTTTGGTTTTCGTCTCGTTAACTTTAGACTTTTGAATTTCAACCTATAATTTATAAAATTTGTATTTTTTGTCATGTTGCCTGCTTTACCAGGTAACACTTTCGATAAATTGGATGTGACATTTTGAATTTCCTCCTATAATTTATAAAAAGTTGGTGTCACGTCACATTTATCAGAAGGGTTACCTAGTGTAGCAGGTAACAGGACAAAAAACACAAATTGATGGAGGAAGGAGAGATGGGAAAAGGTGAGACTTTAACTCACACATTATGTAAACTTAATTGTTTTCAAAAGTCATTAATAGTGAAACTAATAGCTAATTCAAGAAAAATATATGACCCTACATATTAGTAAATCAATACTTCTTCAATCCCCAAAGTTTTTCACTATTCTCTTTGGATTAGTTCACAATAAGTTTTCTCTTTCATAAATAGCAAAAAGCAACACTCTATATATTAATAGACAAATATCTATTTTTTACAAAAGTCAACATGTTGGTTCACCACATATTAATAAACAATTTTTTTTAAAAATGGAACAACAAAAAGAAAGAGGAAGTTTACTCTAGAACAGATGGAGTATAAATTATTGCAATCATCAAAATGATAAAATAACAACTTAAAGGATTAAGAATGAACAAATTGACTTCTCATGGTAATGTACAACTATAGTGTGGTTTGAAATATGCAAAAGTCAATTTTAAACATATAAAAATAAAATTAGTTATGCACATATCATCACACGTCGTTCCGTTAAGAGCAACCACCATGGTGGTTACTCATATGGTTATAACTAAAAAGAATTTGTTACTACTATTGTAGGATTGATTTATAACGCAATAGTACACTTCCTCTCTCCAAAAGGGTTATTGCAGATTATCCACCTTCACTTTTCATGTGAGTTCACACCCAAGAAAAAAAAAACAATTGACGCCTAACAATACACTGTCAATACCCATTTTATTTTTAAAAAATATTTGTTTATTTAATTATTGAATTTAGTGTTAATATATGTGGATGGTGACCCCATAAAGAGGAGTTATAATTCATTCACCATTGTGGAAGTTACTATTATAAAAATCGTGATATGACAATAAAGTGAAGGAGGATAATTGTTATAACTATGAGAGTAAATGAGAGAGAAGACATCGAAAGAGACGGAGGCGACAAGGAGAAAGAGAGTACAATGGTGAATTTGGGAGTGAGAAATTATCACTGATTATTTTAACCCTAAGTATTAATCTACGGTTTAGATCAAACCATATAAAATTAATGGTTGAGATCATAAATTTAGCCAACTTTTAATGAGAGAGCAGTATTTCGAAATGGAGAGATTTTAGACGTGCCACATCAGCCTAAGAATAAGGTGGTGCTGACACATCATGTTGGAGAGGTTTGAAAATATAGTATAATAAGATATATATAATGTATATATATCAAATATTACCCACGATTTCTTAATAACTTATTTGATGGATCTTTCTTTTTATATAAATAAATATTAAATATACATGATAATTTTAAATTTTAGTGAAAAAAATAGATAAACATTATTATTTGAATAAACATAGAAAAAACTTAGAAAAAAATAGATAAACATTATTATTTGAATAAACATAGATAAAAATTTGTCTATTTCTTGAGTAACACTTATGCGAACCAGTTGTCAATGCAACTGAGTTAAATGAGTAACACCATTCAACGGGTACTGTGCATGGTGCTACTAGTTTTCGAGTAATACCATTTAGTGAAACGAGTAATATTATTCAGTGAACCAATTAATATCATTTAAAATAAGTGCACGGTGAAAATGATGTATAACATTTGTGTGAACCAGTTGCACCTTGCAACTGAGTTTTGAGCAATATCATTCGATGAAACGATTAGTACCATTTATTATTATAGTTAGAGATAGTTTATATGCATGATTATAATACAAATATTTATATTAGGTTTAAGGTTCTAATGTTATAGTGATGTATACGAGTAACAAAAGTATTCATCAATTATTCATATGCACGAGTATCATATGAGTATCTTACAAAAAATTTTAATACACATACCTCCACTCGTTTTGATTATTTTTCAATCAATCAAATCATTAATTAAATCGCCCTATTGAGATGTTAATCCTTAATATTATTTTACACCTGGAGTATTAGCCTTCTCTAAATAAAAGAAAACAGGCTCAACTTAAGTACACTAAACACTCTATGACTGGACAAACAACACACCTTACCAAGAATCATCTTTAATATAATATAGTTAGGGAATATATCATCATTATATTTAACATAGGTCTACTTTGTGATATCAAAATATAATTATATCATCTTATATTTTTTTATTTTATATTATTATATATAAAAAAATTATATTGTATAAATTAAATAATTACTTCCCCTGTCTCGAAATTATTCACACAGTTACTGTTTTGCCGTGTTTTAGCGAATTTTTTTTTATTAGTATTTGAAACGATAGAGTAATTTTTAAGGTGACATATAATAGAGGAGATATAGATCTATCACACTCCTTCTTAAAAGTCACTTTATCATTTCAAATACTAATAAACAATGCGTTCGCTAAAACACGAAAGAAAAGGTAGTGTGCAAACAATCTTGGGACAGAGGGAATATATATATATATATATATATATATATAAAAATAGGTGAATTGAATATTTATACATACATAATTAGTATGAATTAAATATTTTTTATTATGTTTGTATTGCATACTATTTTTGTAAATACATAAAATCATTTTCATATATTTTATTAAACTTATAAACACAATTTTTTTAGACACATATATGCATGTGCGTATATATATACATATTTATCTGTTTAAAAAAAATTAATAATCAAAATTATCTCGCAATCTATTGATATTGCATATGTTTTATTTATTAAGTTACATTTAATAATACAACAATTGTATGTATATATTTTAATTTCAAACTATTTTTTCACGACAAAGTGTAGAGTGAAAATGGTTCATACATAAACTTTTGAAGGGTATTAGTTGTTTTCACTAAAGAGTATTAGTTGTTTTCATTTAATGACATTAATTGATTTCACTGAAGAGTATTAGTTGTTACCGAAAACAAACTAAGTTTTTTCAGTGAAATCAACTAATATTGTTCAATAAAAATAATTAATACACTTTAGTGAAAACAACTAATACACTTCAATAATTCATGTATGAACTAATTTCACTCTATACATACTCTTTCTTCCTACTATAAAATACAAAAGAATATTGAGAAAATCTTGTATGAGATCATCCAATGTATAAAATATGATATTTTTACATATTCTTTTTATATTTTTAAGATTGAAATAAAATTGGAGTATTATAAAAATATTGTATAGATCAAAATAAATAAAGTTTTGTTTTAAGTTCTAATTTACTGGAATAAAAATAGTTTGATATAATTTTTTAAAATTCAATATATGGTTTTAGAAACTAATTCTGATGATGGTAATGGACGATGGTTTTTTTTTTTAAAATTATTGAAACAATTGGAATGTGATGTTTAATTATTTTTATTTTAACTAATTAATTTTGGGATGTTGGAGAAAAAATGTTAAGTAAAAAGTATTAAATGTATTAACTTGGAAAGAGAATCCACCATTAATATTACCAACAATCCTCTAAATATTTTTTATTATTTTTATATTTTTATTGGGTGGGTGGATTACCCGGTGGGTAAACAAAGTTTTTTCCTTATTTTATTACTAGTATTTAGGTCTTGGATTAAGCATTTAGTATTAGGAATTTGTGAAGCAAAGCAAGTAGATTCCATGATTCTACGTACGATTTGGACCTTTGAAATATATATTTATGCAAGTCCCGATGCCAACTAATAATGACATGAGAAGAAAAGAAGAAAGGGACTGCCCATCTACAGACCTGCAGCACAAACTTATTTCTCTTTGAAACAAATCCAATATAGATTTGAGAATATACTTGCTAAAATAATTTAATTTTGGCTGGCTTGAGCCATTTTCATTTGACTAGCATTTTACTTAATGATAACGACGGTTAATTCACGAATAATAATTTTTTATTGGATAAATTTTTGGTGGGATAGCGTTCACCGTCTCGCAAAACTCCTCCCTCCATTCCGAAATTGTTTTTTTTTTTAATGAAAAATAATATATTTAAAAAAAATATAAGTGAGTGTGTAGTTGTGAAAGAAAAATTGGTTTTTTTTTTTTTTTTTTTGTGAAAGAATTTTTTTTTTCCACAAATTCAAACCTGAACTTAAATTCTAAGCTTAATTTTATTTTTTTCAAATACGTACTATCACACCATACTATGTATTTTTTTTTTCAATTGAGATATTATTGATTTCTGTTTGAGGTATTTTAAAAAAAAAAATCAAGTGTACACTAGAATTTTATTTTTTAAGAATGTGAAAGTAATTGTAGAACGTTCAAATAAAATAAATATTAAAGTATTTTTGGAACGGAAGGATTTTTTTTTTTAGTTAAATATAATAGATATATAGATAGTGTGGACTAATAGAAAGATCATCACATTTAGAAGATCGCTCGTGAGCTATATTTACCGTGAAATATTTTTAAACCGTATATAATAAAAATAAATAATATTATTTTGATGAGTTGCACAAAAAGCAAGTTTACAAAAGAATAACTACTCATAAATCAAATGTGTTGCATTTAGAAAATAATTGAGTAAATTGTGAACTATGAGTGAATGGTGAAAAAGTTAATAACACAAAGAAATCCTAGGCAATGCCAAGAGATGTAGGGGAGTAGAAAAAGTGACAATTTTGAACTGAACACTCCTTATTCTCTAATTGTTATAATAAAAAAAAAAATCTGTTAAAAAAAAAAAATAACACAAAGATTCAGTAAACTCGAGAGGTCTAACTGTGCTTTAAGCCATTAAGTAATATAGATTGCATTAAATAAAATCAAAACTTTATCTTTTGAAATATTTGCTCCCTTTTCTCTTTATATGGGAGAATATGCAGGAAACTCTAATCTTGACAAATGACACCCACGTCGTTATCCTCTGTATTCATACATGATTTAAAAAAAAAATATATAATAAAGGATACATGCATGTTTGAAAACGACGACGAAGTTTATTTTAAAAGAATATATATTTCGAAACATAAATGAATTTGTCATAAAAAATAGAGGACCCATCAATATTGCTTCTGCAGGGTCTTTGTAACAAATTGACAATCAATTCACCCTATTATTAAATTTTAAAAATGATACCAAAGTGGCAAAGTTTTTTGGGATAAGTCAGTGATATCACTGGTATGATAATATTACTAGAGATAGCAATAAATTGATTTATGTTGTCAAGTCGTGACATATATGCAATAATGAGTCAAACATGGGACAGGTTATGTAGATCGTAGGGTTGAGCGTGGGACTCCATGTATTATGTATAGTATGAACTTACCCCACTATTTGAATAACATAAGTCGATTAGAAGAATTTTATTTCATCTAAAAATTTGAATTTATAAAAGAGTATGTAATTTATTTATTTAATTTTTTAAATATGGATATAGTTGCTTTCAATGAGAATTGAATTCAGGATGTATGAGTGTAGTCTTTTTTACTCTGATACCATAAAAAAATTATTTAATCTATGAATCCGAAATTGTAGAGAAATCAGTTCATGTATTTAATTTCTCTAATATTATTTTATTGAGAAATGTTATTCATTTAACTTAATGATATTATTCGAAATTAATTAGTTGGGGTTCAAACAAGTGCTGCTCTAATAAATAAACACATGCAATATTTACATGAGTGAAGGCATGGGACAATTGTGTATGGAAACTAAGGTTGAGTAGAAATATAAAAAGACATCATATTATGTCAAGAGAAAAAAAAAAAAAAAAAGTCAAGAATCAAGTTTTAATTATGTAAAAAAAAAAAAAAAAAAAAACAAACCCTTTCACTATTTGTCTTTCCCCTACTTGAATAATAAATTTACCCTACTATATGTAACTAGTCTCAAATACTAGTTACATTTATTTAACTTCCGAATAAAGATGTCCACCATTAATCGATTGGCAGAGAAATGAGTGATGATATATGCACACTGATTAGACACTTCGGTGTCTAATCAGTGTGCTACACTTTAATTATTTAATTAATTAATCTCACTAATTATTTGAAAAGTTATATTTTTATGCAATATTTAAAAAGTGACCAAATTAATTAGTGACTCTAATTATTTATTTATTTACTCTAATTATTTTACAAAAAATATTAATAAAATATTTAGAATGATGATGAGATGATGCTATTTTTCTTTATTTATTTACTCTAATTATTTTACAACAAATATTAGTTGTTTCATTCAAAAGTATTAATTGTTTAGTTCTAATTATTTATTTATTTACTTTAATTATTTTACAAAAATATTAGTACAATGTTTAGGGTGGTGATTGGATGATGTTATTTATCTTTATTTATTTTACAAAAAATATTAGTTGTTTCATTTAAAAGTATTAATTGTTTAGAGTAACTATTTTCTTTAATATTACAAAAATATTGATTACTTAATTCAAAAGTATTAGTTATGAAGAAGGGAAAATATACACAAAACTTTTTATTGTAAACAAAGTCAATTGTTGAGTGAGTGCACCATACACCAAGTGCACAAGAGAGTTACTCAATAATAATATATATACATAGCAGTGATATTTAAAATATTGAATTCACTTATAGAATTTATTGTCCTAAATTTTGATGCAATATTTGATCAATTAATCTCACTAAATAATAAATATATTTTTTTATCTGTTCCACAATTCTTTACATACAACTAAAATAAAAATAATTTTCTTTTACAAAAAATTATAAAATAATAATAATAATAATAATAACAATGATGATGCGGAGTACTAGTAATATACTCCCTCCGTCCACGAGTAAGTTTCTCACTTCTTTTTGTTGAATGGTTTAAGAAAGTGTATTTGTTTATTAATATATGGTGGGCCACATGTTGACTTTTGGGATAAAGTAATGAATAGTGTTGAAAAGTAAAGTGAATGAGTGACATTTTTGTAATATTGTGTGAGTTTGAAGGTTAAAATTTATATATAATAGACTGTTATTATTTCCATTTATGGAATGAGAAACTTACTCGTGGACGGCCCGAAAAGAAAAGTGGGAAGTTTACTCATGGACGGAGGGAGTAATACAAAAGGAATGCTATTCCAAGTTTAAAAATATAAAAATTTGAAAAGAAAGCATAAAAAAGGTATATAAAAAGAATGCACAATAGCATTTGTGCAGAGAAATAAATACATTGATTTTAACCTTAGACTACACAATGGTTCCAGAAACACAATAAATCAGATACAGGAATCTGCAACACATTGGTCCCATGATTCTCTCTGCCAATTTTCTTGCTCTTCATAATTGCAAATTATTATTATAATCAATTTTTACAGCAATATATGTAAAGCAATTTAATTAGTTACACTTACAAAATAAGATACCCTATTCAAGTAGACCAAGTGGTAAAGAAGTGTGTGAAAACAAGCTAGTAGCTAAGTAGGGCTCTTGACCAGACCAAACCAAACCCTAAAAAGAAAAGATTATAAGCTCAGTTTCCTAGGTGTAATGAAGGTTATTGTCCAAATAATATTTATAAAAAAAATAGTAAATCTAACATTAAGAGTTGGCATTGTCAGTTGCTAGCTCAATCCAGAGTTATCTTTAATACTAAAATATACACCCACACAAAGTGTACAAACAAAAGTAAAGTTAAGGTTAAATAATTAAAGCTGTAAAACTAATGTACATGCCTTAAGGTACAAATCATTAGTCTTATATATGTAAGGTTTGGGTAACATTATATTGGTATTTTATAGATTTTTATGTGTGTGTATATTTAGACAGTAAATAAAGCATATAATAATGTTGGGTGGACAAAAAAAATTGCGCCTTGTACAAGTGTCATGTACTTATGCTCTTGCCATTAATTTAGTGTACTATTCTGTATGTGCTGTTTGATCAGAATTATGATATTTATTTTCCTATTTAGAGTAAATGCAAGATTGCTAGGTGAGAAGATATACTATGACATCAAATAAATGTAACTCAAAAATAAAAATTGTTATGGTGTGAGTTAATCATGTTACAATTTACTTCTTCCGTCCATTAAATATAGTCCTGATTACCTTATTTGATTGTCCACGAAAAATAGTCATGTTGCCTAAAATGAAAATAATAATCTTTATCTACACTTTTCAACATACACACATAACATTTTTAAAATAATTTATTTTGTACTTGATGTGACACAATATTCTTACTTTTTACATATTATATCAACTTTCTTAATAATCGTGCATAAAACAACAAGACTATATTTCATGGACGAAGAGAGTATATTATAAGGCTCCACTTGGTAGTGAGCATAATTTAGAAGAGATAAAGTATGGATAGAATACAGTAATATGGGTAGCTCTTGTATGAGACCGTCTCATAGCATAAGACAATGAGAATGAGTATAACTAGGGCATTGACTTATTAACACTTTGGTAGGGGTTGGTATTAATTTGTGTGGTCTCATGTCATGAAACCGTCTTATACAAGTTTTTGCCAAGTAATATTGCTTGGTAGGGTGTATTACATAGAATAAAGTAATATAAGGAGTGAAAAGTCATAATAAAATTGTAAGAGGTGTGAGATGAGATAATTTATATTAATTTTAGTGCATAAATTAAAACCGGGTCACACATATTATAACCGAGTCAATATTATATTTATGTTGTCTACTAAGCAACTTACTAAAATAATAAAGGACATTATATGACCATAATATGCCCTATTATAGGCTATCAAGCGGAGCCTAATAAAACAATTACTATGTTTAGTAATTTTCTTCACATTTTTCATTTCGATTTATCCTAATTCTATTTTCACAATCTTAATTTTTTTTTAATATAAACCTTCATATTTAACCACTTTATATAAATTAAAAAAATATAAACACTCACTTTCATTAGCTAAATAGTCAATAATGTAATTTTATATATTGTGTTTACATAAACACTCACTTTCATTAGCTAAATAGTCAATAATGTAATTTTATATAATGTGTGTCAAACACAATGAAGTTAGAGCGGGGAAGGGGGAGTAATACTCTTAATAAAATAACTAGACAAAAATTTGTGTGAGACCGTCTCGTGGTATGAGACAACACAAATTAACACCTACCGTATCAAAGTGTTAATGCTTCATGTTCAATTTATACTTTATCCTGCCGTCTCATCCAAGACCATCTCAAACAACTAATACCCTTTAGTTAATACTCATATTCTTTAATAAAACAACTATTTTTATTAAAAACTAATGTCTAACAATAAATCCATCAATACTCTTCATAAAACAACTAATATTATAAAACAATATTTGTCCAAAAATAATCAAACAAAGTTTGTCTATTTATTTCCTCCAAAAAAGAGACTTCACAATTTTTTCAAAATTTCCCCCACAAATAAAAAATGTGAAGGTTTTTAAGGACGGATAATTTATATGAGTAGTCAATTTATGAATGATAGATAAGTGAGAAGAATCCCATTAACAAAAGAAGTCAACTTAGAAATTCATTCAAATTTCAAATCATATGAATATTGTATTTTCATTTTTTTGTTAAGGATTTGTTTCGGTATCGAAAAAATAAGTGTGTAATTTTCGATTGATCAGCTTCTTTTACCTCACTGAAAATGGCTGAATTGTACAGGACGGCCATAAATAGCAAAAGATTAATATCTTTTTTAAAGAATAAATTAATTAATCTGCACCATCGTCATCACTCTAATGTTAAAATAAAATTTAACGAGCAGGAGTGGCGGTGGTTACTGGTTAAATGATCAATTGCTCTCTTTTTTATGCAAGGCGTGGGTATAAATGCAGCATCTTTCCTTTTAAGCTATCCTTTTCACTTTCATATCTTTCTCTCTCTTTTCCTGCTTCCTGATCTTGTTTCCCCTCTCTCTCCTTTATTGTTTTCTTGAATGCTCAGATCACTGTACAGTAGGAAACTGACCCAGCTTTGAACAATTACAAGCCTAGGAATTCAAATTTTGAAGGAGAAAAAAAGAAAAGAAAAGAAAAGGGGGCAACTGCAACTTTTATTTCTTGAAGGGCTGCAGAAACAGTACAGAAATTCTTAAAGGCAGCACACAATCTGGAAATGGTATCTTTCTTTGCTTTTATCCACTTTTAGTTCTGTTTCTCCAGAGTACTTACTGGAATGCCTTTCTTTCTCTCAGATCATAGGGCTTGTTTTGAATGAGTAAATGAGTGTGTTATTAATGTTTCTGCCTATTGACTCTGGTCTTTGGGCTCTTTAATTGCACTGGGGTTTGTTTCTTCTGTGCATTAATGCCTTTAATTTCATCAAATAGCTTCGGAAATAGCATTCCATGGCATTCCGTTACATGTTTTTGGCTCTCTTTGATGTTTCTCATAAGTCGCAAAATTGGACCAATTTATTGTCCCTAACCTGCCCAGCTGTTTCTGAATCAGTACTTTGACCTAATTTTCAAGAAAATTTGAACCCCCCCGTTATATAATTTTGATGGTTATCATATCAGGGGTGTTTTGATTCTTGCAAGAAGTTGTAAAGAGTGTTGAAATTGGTAGTTTTCGTGGGGAAAGAATGGATATGGTTGGAAAGGATACTAATGTTGAGTCTCAGAAGGGGAGGGACGACCCTGTGGTTTATCATGGTCCTAATGTGTCTTCAGATTGGCAAATTAATGGGGATAATAATCTGACTCCGGGGGCAGAATCCTCTGCTCCGATGATGGATTCGTTTTGTTGGGATCAGGGTATGAGTGGACAGAATTTAGGGTATTGTGATGTGAATGCTCAGTTGAGAGGGGGTATGTTTCTGCCATCTGTTCCCGGGATGCTCCCTCAGAATATGCCTCACTTTCCAGCTGATTCGGCCTTCATCGAACGAGCAGCGAGGTTTTCATGCTTCGGTGGAGGGAGTTTCGCCGAAATGTTGAACCCGTTTACGGTTCCTGATCCCCGTAGCTTGGGGATGATGTTTCAAGGGCCTCATGAAATGAACAATGAGAAGAGAAGTGAGAGTTTACATGACGAAGTGAAGCAGCCGGGGAATGAGTCAGACGAGGCCGAGTTCAGCGGCCGGGGGGGACCTCCGGACGAGATGGACTCGTCTTCTGGTAAAGGGGTCGGGACGAAGAAGAGGAAGAGAGGGGGTCAGGTTTGAATTCGCTTGCTCATTGTTGTGTTGATTTGGTGCAATATTGCAGTTTGATGTTTTGTGATTGATTATTTGATTGTGTTGCTATGCTAGGATACTCAGAATGATGAAAATAACGAAGGCCCTACGCCTTGTATTGAGACGGGAAAAGAGACGCTGGAAATTGTACAGAAGAGTGATCAAAACCCAAGTTCAGTGAGTAAGCCCGGTAGCAAGAACGCGAAGCAGGGGGGTTCTCAAGGCTCCGACCCGCCCAAGGAAGATTACATACACGTTAGAGCACGGAGAGGGCAGGCAACAAACAGCCACAGCCTTGCTGAAAGGGTAATAATATTATGAGAATCTAGAATATATCGAAGAATCCTTCGACGGTGTTGTTTTGAATGCCGATTATCCATTGATATTGTAGGTAAGGAGGGAGAAGATCAGTGAGAGGATGAAATTCCTTCAGGATCTTGTGCCTGGTTGTAGCAAGGTGTGTAATGTAGTGTTAATTAAGAGTCATTATTACTTATTAGCAAGTAAAAATGTAATCTTGATCAATGATATCATTTTGTTAACAGGTTACCGGGAAAGCTGTAATGCTCGACGAAATCATCAACTACGTGCAATCACTACAACGCCAGGTCGAGGTACTGATTGTGTTTTTCTCGATTTTATACATGCTCATATACAGATTCTCCGTTAATCATTTTTCGTCTCTGTTTCAGTTCCTGTCAATGAAGCTTGCAACAGTTAATCCTCGTCTGGACTTCAATATCGAAGGGCTTCTAGCTAAAGATGTAAGCGCAGTTTGATTATTAACCATTCGTATGATAACTCCATTTTCGTCTAATACCAAATTGACGACAGATGCTACAACCTAGACCCGGTATGCCATCACTGGCTTTGCTACCTGAAATGGCAATGCATTTTCCAGCATTTCATCCGCCACAACCTGGACTCATTCAGGCATGCCTTCCGGGTACCTCTGTTGAAGCTATCCGACGACCAATCAATCTCCAATCACCTCTCGCGCTAGGATTCAAAGAACATTCATCTCAAGTAAAATTCATTGACTACTTAACATATTCCTTTCATTTAAAAGATATCTTGCATTATGATTTCCTGAATTATGTTCAGGTATCCAGTGTATGGGAGGACGAACTTCATAACATCGTTCACATGGGCTTCAACTCGAGTCCTCTTAATACCCAAGATTCAAGCGGTATAAACTAGAATATTATTGCTAACCAAATTTAGATTTCTGGTCCAAGTTGTTAATAAGTTTGGTTGCTTTTTTGTTGTTGCTTTCCAGGTTCTTTACCACCACCAGGCCATATCAAAGCAGAACCCTGATTTATCATCATATTCTAGTATTATATATGTAGTATCCTTGCTGCAAGATAGCACAGGTATTCCTCTGGTATGGCGCGACCACTACAGAGTGGAGTTGAAGAATCGGGACCCTTGTGCAGTTACGATGCGATGTATTCGTTCAAGCTAAATATTACAGAGCTCGGTAGCTCCATTTTATGTGTGATGACTGTATTCTTGAATCATATTGAGATATCATATGATCACCCATAATTTGTGTTGATGACCAACTGTGGCCTGTAGAGAGTGACAAAATTCAAAATATAGGGAATATTTCCCTTTCATTAGCCAGCCTGTTTCTCTATTTTTGCCAAATGGCCATGGTTGTTTCGAGCACATAATTCATATATCCCGTTCAATTTTATTAGGCTTATTTTTTGTGATATGTTGGAGAGTATTATGAGGTTCATTTATGAATAAAATGGTTGTATATGGAAAATATAAGTATCATATTTTTCATAAATGAATCTCACAATACCCAATGATTTCCTTAAATATATTGCAAAAAATAACAGATTTTCAAGTAGGCCTAGTTAAATCAGATAGAGAGAGTATTATACTATTTTGGTGAGTATAAAATGCAACTCGGCTCGCCAATAAATTAGATGAATAAAGTTGGCTTGGCTTGTTAATGTGACTATCGAGATAATAAAGACTTGATCTGTCAAATAAAATATAATTTGTACGGGGAGGGTGACCTTGTTACTGTATATCATAGAATGCTCTAGAATAATCTGGAAGCGAGAAGTTCAGCCTATAGATAGTTAGATGAATTAGATTACAGTTAGTTAGAACTCAGTTAGTTTGTTATATACTCATGTGAGAAGCACGTGAATGCTAACTGTCAATTTACAGAATTGTATATAAAGATTGTAAAACTCACATATCACTTTGAGAAATAAACATGAGTGATTATTTACATTTCAACATGGTATCACTGGGCACAGTTACGAATCATTCCATTGATTTTGGTTGATCTTCGTTCCTCAATTCTTCCTTTCTGTTGTATTTCTCCTCCAATTTCTTCTCTCCCTTTCCTCGTTTTTGGTCAATTTTGGTTCATTATGGACCTTCAATCAATCTCTTTCCAAAATCTTTTGTTACGCTTTCGATTCGTTTAGATCGAAACAATTATTCGTTTTGGAGGACTCAAATCTTGGCTGCAGCTCGAGCTCATGATTTTGAGATTTTTCTCGAGTGTACGGCGAAGGATGTTCCTCCGCTTTTCTCTGTTGATGAATCTGGTGTTCCTCAGTTGAATTCTGAGGCTCAGACATGGTGTCGTAAGGATCAATTTCTCCTCAGTTGGATGCTATGTTCGATTTCTGAGACTATGCTTGGCTATGTGAGCAGGTGTGAGCACTCATTTCAGGTATGGAAGGTGTTCGATGAATTGTTTTGCTCTCAATCTAAGGCAAAGGCTATGAATCTTCGTCTCCAGCTTTAATCGATTAAGAAAGGGAACTCATCTATAGATGAATATGTTCTTCAAATTCGCACAATAGCTGATGCTTTACATGCCGCAGGTTATGACCTATCTGACGATGACCTGATTATGTATATGCTTGGCGGTTTGGGCTCCGACTATGATGCAGTTGTGGTCAATTTGACGACTCGATCTGATCGATTTTCATTTTCAGAAGTCCAGTCCATTCTTCATACACATGAAATGCGCCTGGTACAGTCTTCTACTGTTCAACAATTGATGCCTATTCAGGCAACATCCTCAAATTTGGTTGCTAATTTTGCCTCGAAAGAGTCCTCTTCCACATCTGGTGGGAAACCGAAGGGTGCATCTGGTAATGGTGGTGGGAAACCAAAGTTTTATGGCAAAAACAGGATCTATTGCCAACTATGCCACAAACCTAACCATACTGCCATTAAGTGCTACAAGAGGTTTGATCATTCCTTTCTCGGTCCAGATGCAACTCATAGTGCAAATATTCCTGGTGCTTCACACTCTTCTAGTGGCAATGGAGTACAACAGGCTCATTTAACTCAGACACACTCTGTTTCTCCTGCACCCACACATACTTACTCTTATCTTCCATCTGACTCATCATCTTTTGGTGCCTCTTCCTCACAAACTCATGCAGGGTCTGATTGGTTTGTTGATAGCGGTGCTACGCATCATGTTACTTCATCTCTTGGAAATATGCAGAACCAACTTCTTTATAAAGGTACCTCTAAACTTGTAGTTGGCAATGGTAACACTGCTCTCATTCTTCATGTTGGTTCTATGCATCTTAAAAGTTTGAAGCCTAATAAAACCTTGAAGTTAAAGGATGTTTTACATGTACATGATATTACAAAGAATTTTATTAGCATTTCCAAGTTTCTGAGGGATAATAATGCTATTATTGAATTTCATGCTACTTATTGCCTTGTTAAGGACCGGAGAACCAATCAAATCCTTTTGAGAGGGGTACTTAAAGATGGATTGTATCAGTTGGATGTGGCAGCCTTGGGCAAGCTTGCTTCTTCAGGCTTTTCTGGCCCTTTTGAATGTAATAATTCTTCTGTTTCTCCACTAAATAAGTCAGATCTATGGCACCTTAGACTTGGCCATCTATGTCAAGATACACTGTTTGCTGTTTTGAAGGATATTAGAATTCCATTTTCTAGGAATGTTGCATTTTGTGAGGCATGTAAACTTGGTAAGATGCATCAATCTTCATTTAAATCAGTTGTTAAACGTTCTTCTGTGCCTTTTACTTTGGTTCATAGTGATGTTTGGGGTCCGACTTCTTGTGAATCTACTGAGGGATTTAAGTATTACTTGTCTTTAATGGATGATTGCACTAGGTATACATGGATCTATCCTCTCCGCCTTAAATCTGATGTTGCATCCCTAGTAATTCAGTTTGTCAGTGTTGATGACCTTTTCTAATCAAGGTGATTAGTGGCTGTTTTCTCTAGTTAAGATCATCAAACAAGATCGAATGATCATGGAATATAGCTAGGTAACGTTCAAAAGATAAATTTGCAAGAACTTGAGCTAACTTTTGAATTATGGAAAAATCCTTCTTTTTTTCATGTAAATGAAGGGGTATTTATAGATATACAAGGAGGCTATGTGTCACTTTTTTTAATGGTTTAACCATTGGATTCTTGCCAAGTGTTGAGACACTTGTACAACATCTAAACTACTATCCCTTGGATGGGTGCCAAGTGTTAAGACACTTGGACTACATCTAAACTAGTGACTCTTGGAGTTCCCAATATTATATTTGGTTATCAAGACCACTCAGCTGCTCTCCTTGGTGACTAGTTGCTCACTTGTACATCCTCGTTGGGCGCTATGGACCTATATACTTTAAGTTGTTCGCTTCATGCTTATGCTTGGTGCATAGTTGTTCGCCCTACAGCGAAGCTGCTCGCTGGCCAACTATTGATTTTTTGACCTTGGCTATTCATTATCCTTGTGTTTGCTATGTTGGTCGCTCAAAGTATACTTGACAACACTCCTGGTCGCCAGAGGATTTGACTTTCTTTAAACTCTGATGGTTGCCTGTTTCTTGATTTCAGCTTATTAGCTTCTTAATCCTTAAACATTGTTGCTCGCCTGATCGTCTATCAACAATGCCCCCTGACTTGTTCTTTATTAAGGAAATTGTTGACTAATAAAGAACAAGTCATAATTTCGATAGAATGATAATTATATGCATGAGGCGAGCAACAAATTTTTAAATTTCTTTGAGCGGGAGAATCGGCGAACATTAGGTCATCAAAGCGAACAACGGGGCGTCCCATGCGTGGGTGACGGTTGGATTCCTGAGGTTCTCGAAAACCATAACGTCGTGGGCGGCGATGACGTCATCTCTTACCCACGTGTATTTTTCTTTGCATGTAGGGGCCTATGAATATTTTTCAAAAATTTCATTTTCGCCCCCGTTTTCGATTCTTATAAATACCCGTCTTCATTCTCCTTTTCATTTTTCGAATTCTTTTCTCTCTTCCGCCATTAGAGCTTCCTTTCAAGCTTTTTTACTTTGATCTTTACGAGATTCTTGGTTGATTTTGCGTGTAATCTTCAGGTAATTTATTGTTCATAACTCTGAATCTTGTTCTTGTCTTACTTAATTTCTCAATTTCGCCATTTTTTCTCAAAAACTTCTTCTGCCACCGTCCTTGCCTTTAAACGCCGCCGTGCTCCGTCGTGCTCCACCGCCTCTACTAAAAATTCTTTTTCTTTTCAGTTTTTCTTTAAAAATCTTTCATCATTTTCGTTATTTCTTCGTTAATAATTTTCCGAATGGCCTCCTCCTCGAGCGAAACTGCTTCAATCAAAATTTTTGAACGTAATCCTGGAAAACGTCCCATGAAAGAAGTCTCCTCCCCTGCTCCTCGCTGATCTATTCGCCAAACGCTTGCTCGAAACCCAAGAACTTTGTTGGTGGACAAAGAAACGGGTTCCGAGGTATCCTCTGTTGTTTGCTCCATTGAAGCGCACGCCTCGGAACATTCTGGCGAGGAAGAGATCCAAAACCTTGCTGGTCGCCCGGATGCAGAGGATGATATTTCCTCTGACTTGGGGCAGGATTCGGAGGAGGTGGCCGCTGAAATTGAAGCTGAAAGCGATCAACCTGAAGTTGAGCGGCCACGATTGTCTGTGACTTGGGAGTTTCTTGAGGAGATAGGTTTTCCTACCTCTAAAGTGACTCCTGATTCCCAAATTCCTGAAGGTGTTGTTCGCCAAAACGAGTGGGAAGAGTATGTTGAGCGCTACTAAAAAACCTTCCCTGTTCGCTCCCGCGTGTTGACAGCGATTTATGACGGGTCTCGCTGCCGGGTTCCTAGCGGGTAGGATTCGATATTGATGATGACAAGGAGTAATAATTGTGAGAGTAAATGAGCTCTCAAGTATGTATTTGCAATAAATGTGATGTGTGTTACAAATGGGCATTTAAAGCCTTATTTATAGTGTACAAGGTGGGGGTTCCCCATGCTTGGTAGGTGGACTCGTGGGTCCCCCCCTACTCCTAGCTGAAAGGTAATAAGTGGCTACAGCCTCCCCTACGAGCCAATGAGGAGACGCCACGTGGCACTGCCACCCCTGAGGTGATTGGACTTGGCCCCAACGGCCCCCTTTGACCCTGTCACATCCTCTGAATTGATGGCACTCGACGTCCTCTCACAGCTGGCACGGCCTGGGGTCGGGTAGACGGGTACTCGGGTACCGGGAAGCGAGTCCAGACGAAAATGCCACGGTTGGCCATTTGCGGGCAGGCGGGTAGAGTACCTGCACAGGGGCTCGTCGCTGGCCGCCCGATATCCGGGTATGTGGATTATAAGTATCTTTCCCGACAGATCCCAGAGGCTCTCGTCGGGCAGCCACAGGGTCCCCGCCCGTCCGTAGGCCCGGACGGAGGGAGGCCCTCATCCGAGCCCGCTACAGTAGTGGGTCTGTGTCTTATACCCGATAGGTCGGGTAGCGAATATCGGGTGTAACAATTGCCCCACCAGCCCGACATCGGGGGGCCGGAGTCGTCGGGTGGCGGGCTGGTCGTTCCGCAGACCATTCCGAATTTGAATTTGAATTTTGGGTGCGACGTTTCGATTTCCGAGACGACGCCTCGTCTGCCGCGCCTGCTGATGTCACGGGATGGCGTGACTGATGCGCAGAAGTCCAGGGGTCACGTCTGCCGAACCTGCTCCCCAACCGCGGCGCGCGTGGCCTCCACGCGCCCCCCTGAACTTTGTTTTATTCCATTTTTGACCCCGTTTTTTGCAGTTTAGTCCCTCCTACTTCTTCTATAAATAGGGGCTTCCAGCCCATTTTCTCATTTTCACTCCCTTGCAAACTCGTGCCCCCCTTAAGGAGATTCGAATTTTCCGGCGAATTTCCCAGATTCCGGCGATCTTTCTCGAGTCCCAAGGTAATTTCTTGCTTTTTTCATCGACACTTCTTCTTCTTATTCTCTTTTCGTCATGAGTGACTCCGTCGAGAGTATCGGCGCCGCCGACGTTTATCACTTCCGCCGTCGTGCCGCCGCCGATGCCGAGAGGCCTTTTCAACCGGCCGGGGAGGGAACGTCCCGCGCCGCCGTTGCCAGAGAGGGCGAGGGCAATTCCACGGATGTGGATGCCTTCGCGGAGGATTTGGAGGGGATGAGCCCCCAACGAGAGGGGGAAGCACTAAGCGTTTCCCCGGTCTCCTCCTACCCGCCCAGGGCCGAAGATTTTTTGTTCGAGCGGGAAGCTGTGCCCGACCAAATAAACTACGCGGACAGCCGGCTAATCGGGTTCGACTACTCGAAATATATGAGCCGGTTCGTGCGAAAGCGCCCTCCCCGCGCATATCTCGAGGCCCAGGACACCGACTTTGGGGCCTCTCGCCGCCCCAGCTGCCTTCCCCCGGACGCCGACGTAACGGAGTTGTATTGGACATTCCAGACGCCCTCCAACGTCTTCTTTTACGCTCCCCGGGAGAATGAACGGGCTGACCAACCTCCGGAAGGCCTAATCGCCATTAACTCCGACACACTTCATGTCGGGCTCCGCTTCCCGCTTCACCCGGCGATCTCCAAGTTGCTCGCGGCATGGAACCTGTCGATCACCCAGATCACTCCGAACGGGTGGAGCTACATTCTGGGGGCAATGGTTGCGCTCGGTCGGCGCGGGCTACATCGTATGCCCACTCCGTCCGAGATCAACTATCTTTATTACACCGTGGCTTCGGTCGGGCGGATGAACCACGGGTATTACTCCGTGAAGCCCCGGGGCGGGGATGCCATTGTCTTCGGCATCTCAACGAAGGTGACGCACTGGCAGGAGAAATGGTGTTGGGTCGGCGGCGCCTGGGAGAGCGTTGGTGTCGACGGGCACACCATCCCGGTTCCCCGGGAGTATCGGGAGCGCGACCGTCGAGGTAGATACTGAATTTTTTCCTCATCTCTTAGTACTGATCTAATTCTTCTTTCATTGTGCAGGTTGCGCGGTACCAAATCAGGCCGACCTGACCGACGACTTCAGGCAGGCGCTTGCCTTGGTGAGATCCGAGAGCGTGGACAATCGCGACATCGACCTTCTCAACGACGACGAGTACAGAAGGCTCTCCGGACTTCAGACCTTCCCGCGCCACTTGGATTTCGGTGGTAAGACTCTTTCCTGCCCGACTCTCCTTATCCTCGCTCTCGCTTCTCGATTTCTAATCTCGTCACTTTTCTTGCAGCGCAACGCTTCCCGGCCGAATCCTCCACGCCATCATCTTCCCCGGAAACCTCCCCGAGGGCTGCACCCGAGGCCGGCCAGGCAGCCATCCCGGTCGTCAACGTAGAATCATCCGAGGAGACCGTCGACATGGCTCCCAAGAGGAATGCCCTGGCAAAGCTGGCGAAGCGGGGAGCTGTCCGCGCCACTGGGGTGACGATCCGCGGTCCTCCCGCGATCCCGGCGCCCCCGATATCTTCCTCCCCGACGGACGGGCAGCGTCCATCGAAGCAGGCCCGGGTTGAAGGCCAGACATCCGTCGACCCGGCCATGGTGACGGTCAACCTGAACCCGGCGACGGGCGGGCTTGTGGCCGGCACCGTCGAGGCGACTATAGGGAGCCCGGCCTCCCCTGCTCGCGATCGCAGCGACTTCTCCTTCCTGGGGTGGGGCAATCACCTCACGTAAGCATTTCGTTTTCCTTTTCCAAGTTTCCTGGTCGATTTTGCAATGTAGATTTTTTAACACAACTTTTCTCCCCGTGGTTTTGCAGGCCTGATCCTCTGCCCCCGCCCGAGGTCCTTCAGTTCCTGCGCTCGCAGGATCCTCCGTACTTGGAGGCCGTGCCGGAGTCTTGGCCGGAAGACCTACGCCGCGCCGTGCTGAATCTTCCCCGGTCCTGGACCCTCAACTGCCAGAAGGCCACGAGAACCGTCTCGCTCGCCGACCGGATGAGGGCGGCGGCCATCCGTACCTCCCGCAACGCTATTGCCATGGAGGGCATTATGCTCGAATTTGAGCGGGAGATGCGGACTGCCTCCTCCTACAGGGCAGCCTTCCAAACGAAGCGGGACGAAGCTACCCGCCTGGAAGAGGAGAACAAAAAGCTCCGGGAGGAGCTGGAGGCCGGCCGAGCGGGTCGGGCTGAACTAGAGGGGGTCCTCGAGGAGGAGAGGAGGGCGCGCGCCGAGGCCGAGGCGAGGACGGCTGAAGAAGTCCGCCAAGCCAAGGAGGCTCTCGCGGCGGAGGCGGAAAGGCGCCTGGAGTCCGAGCGTGCCCGATTGGCCGCTGAGAACGAGTCGGCTGGATCCATGGTGTACATTAATGCTTACGCCGACTCGATTCACTCCCTACTCCGTCAGAATCCCCAGGCCGACTACTCCGGGCCTCTGGTCGATCTGAGGAGTTATGTCGAGTCCAATCCTCCCTCCCCGGACTATGATATCACCCTGAAGGACTTGGTCGATCGCGGGCTGGACCTGTCGTTTCTTGGCGACCCGACGACCTTCGTCTACCCGCTAGCCGACGAGGAGGCGAATGAGGACCCGGGAGTGGTGGATGAGGCGCACCCGTGATTTTTCTTTTCCTTTGTTGTTTTGTTAAGTTTGTTGGCCGCTGGCCGTTTTGTAATTTTTCTTTCCCGGACCTCCTTAATAAAATCACTTTTGCTCTTCATTTCGCTTTGTCTCCTTGAACTTTTAGTTTTATCGGTCGGGTAAATAACGTAATCGGATAATAAATAATAAACGGTGAAGTGTTCTGGCCGAATGTCGGGTAGTGACTTTTAACAATCGCCCAAAAGATTTAACCAACAGATTAATTAATGAAGTGCTATAGCCGAATATCGGGCAGCGACTTCACGAAGATGGGATTGATTTAACAACCGCTTAAAGGATTAACCAACAGATTAATTAATGAAGTGCTATGGCCGAATGTCGGGCAGCGACTTCACGAAGATGGGATTGATTTGACAACCGCTTAAAGAATTAATCAACAGATTAATTAATGAAGTGCTATGGCCGAATGTCGGGCAGTGACTTCATGAAGATGGGATTGATTTGACAACCGCTTACAGAATTAACCAACAGATTAATTAATGAAGTGCTATGGCCGAATGTCGGGCAGCGACTTCACGAAGATGGGATTGATTTAACAACCGCTTATTGATTTTTACAAGTTTGCGCTTCGAGTAGCGATTACAATGAGCTCCTACTGGTAGTATTTTTTGAGTAGGGAGGCGTTCCAAGGGTATTGGGCCGGGTTGCCCTCAAGGCTTTCCAGCTCGTAGGCTCCGTTGGCGAGGCGGCTGGAGACCTTTAGGGGTCCCTCCCAATTCGGACCAAATGCCCCCTTGGGCTGCCCGACCGTCCGTCGGAGCACCAGGTCCCCGGTTTCGAACTCCCTGATCTTGATTTTCGAGTTGAAGTATTTTTCAGCCCGGCGTTTGTAAGCTATGTTTCTTTGTTCCGCGGACAGCCTTCTCTCCTCCAGCAGGTCCAACTCGTTTAGCATGGCCTGGTCGTTCTCGGTCCCCACGGGTTGTGAGGTGCGGAGGCTCGGGATGACGACTTCAGCCGGGATGACTGCCTCTGTTCCGAAGGCTAGAGCAAAAGGAGTCTCCCCGGTTGCGGTACGACATGTCGTTCTATACGACCATAACACTTCGGGTAGCTTGCTCGCCCATGTTCCCTTGCTCTCCTCCAACCTTGTCTTCAACGTGTGTTTGATTATCTTGTTTACCGCCTCGACCTGTCCGTTCGACTGGGGGTGGTAGGGCGACGAGAATAACCTCTTGATCTTGTGCTTTTGGCAGAATCTTTCCATCTCTAGCCCGTCGAATTACTTCCCGTTGTCCGAAATGATTATCTGTGGGAGGCCGAATCGACAGATTATGTTGCGCCAGATGAACCTGATCACGTGTTCCTGGTCGATCGTTTTCAATGATTCCGCCTCCGCCCATTTGGTGAAGTAATCCACGGCGACAATTGCGTACTTGACGCAGCCCGGGGCCGTAGGCAAAGGGCCAATGAGATCGATCCCCCACTTTGCGAACGGCCACAGGCTCAGGATTGAGGTGAGCTCAGTTGGGGCCTGGTGGATTGCCGGCGAATAGATTTGACACTTGTGGCATGCCCGTGCGTAGTTGATTGCGTCCTTTTTTAGGGTGGGCCAGAAATATCCCTGCCGGATAACCTTCTGGGCGAGCACCTGGCCGCCGGCGTGGTTCCCGCAGCGTCCTTCATGGACTTCGATCAAGATCTTCCTTCCCTGCCCCGGCGTTACGCACTTTAGGAGGGGCAGGGCGAAGCCTCGCTTGTACAACTGGTCCCCAACGATCGTGTATCGGGCCGCCCGGAGCTGCAATTGTCTTGCCGCTACCCGATCGACAGGGAGTTGGCCGTCACGGAGATACTTCAGGATGGGGGTCATCCAGCTGTCCTCCTCTTGTCCCAGGTTGGTCACCCGCTGGTTCGAGCTCGTAGGGGCGGTCAGGTAAGTGACTGTGATCTGGGTCATGTCGGCTGCCCCCTCGGATGTTGCGAGGCGGGCAAGTGCGTCTGCTTGAGTATTGTCGAGTCGGGGTACCACATCTATGCAAACTTGATCGAATTTTTCGAGCAGGTTCTTGGCTAATCCCTGGTAGGCCAACATCCTATCGCTGCGCGCCTCGTATTCTCCTGAGATTTGACATGTAACGAGCTGTGAGTCGCTGTAGACCTGGAGTCTCTTCACTCCCATGGCCATGGCCATTTCCAGGCCGTTAATTAATGCTTCGTACTCGGCCTCATTGTTGGTCGCGTGGAAACCGAATCTTATGGCTGTCGTGAACGACTGGCCGGACGGGCTGAGGAGGACAATTCCCTCGCCTGCCCGCGTAGTTGTGGAGGATCCGTCAACGTATATTTTCCAAGGTGGCTGCTCGATCTTGGACATTGCCTCCGGGTAAGTGAGCTCGACTATGAAGTCGGCCATAGCTTGGCCTTTGATGGATGTTCGGGGAGCGTATGTGACTCCGAATTGCCCGATCTCAACAGCCCACTTGAGGCACCTGCCCGCCGTGTCTGGCCGATGTAGTACTTGGCGAAGTGGCATTGTTGTCAGTACTTCTACTTGGTGATCAAAAAAGTATGGGCGTAACTTGCGTACGCTCATTACTAGGGCGTATGCTAACTTTTCCAGGGGTGGGTACCGTAGCTCGGCGTCGTGAAGTGTCTGGCTGACATAGTAGATTGGCAGATGTGCCTGCCCCTCAGCCCGCACTAGCACGGCGCTGAGAGCTAAGTCCGACGCCGCCAAGTATAAGAAAAGCTTCTCGCCGGGGACGGGTTTGGCCAACACCTGGGCGTTTGACAGGTATGCTTTCAAGTTATCGAAAGCGAGCTGACTCTGGGGAGTCCAGTTTAGTTTCCCCTTCCGCATGCTGTCGAATAAAGGCTTGCATCGGTCCCCCATGCGGGAGATGAAACGGCTGAGAGCGGTCAGGCTGCCCGTCATTCTCTGCACCTCTTTTACCGTGCGGGGAGGGCTCATGTCGAGGATCGCCTGTACCTTGGTCGGGTTTGCCTCGATTCCCCGCTGGCTGACCATGTGCCCCAAGAATTTGCCCGACTCGACGCCGAAACTGCACTTTTTCGGGTTGAGCCTCATCCGATACTTTCTCAAGATCTCGAATATTTCGGCTAGGTGTGTGAGGTGATCTTCTTTCTTCTCGCTCTTGACAACGATGTCGTCGATATATACCTCCATGGTCGCCCCGATTTGATCGTGGAACATGTGGTTGACCAGCCTCTGGTAGGTTGCCCCAGCGTTCATGAGCCCGAATGGCATCCGCTTCCAAAAATACATGTTTTTCTCGGTGAGGAAAGTTGTGTATTTCTGGTCGTCTGCGGCCATCGGGATCTGGTGATATCCGGCAAATGCGTCCATGAAAGTGAGCATCTCGTGCCCGGCCGTGCTGTCCACCAGGTGGTCGATGTGTGGCATCGGGAAGTGATCTTTTGGGCAAGCTTTGTTTAGATCCGTGAAGTCGATGCACAGTCGCCATGTGTTGTTGCTCTTCTTGACGAGTACAGCGTTGGATACCCATTGAGGCTTGTCGTCGGGTTCGACCATCCCGATGAGTTTGTTGTCGAGTAGCTTTTTGACTTCGGTGGCAATGACCGCGTATTTGTCTGGGCCGAATTTTCTTCTTTTCTGTGAGATCGGCTTGCGGGATGGATCGATGTGCAGTTGGTGTGAACATACGGCTGGATCGATCCCGACCATGTCCTCATGGGACCAGGCGAACACGTCTAAGTTCTCCTCTAAAAATGCGGTCATCTTTGCCCGCAACTCGCCGGACATTGACGAACCGAGTTGGACACTTACTTCTGGCCGATTCTTCATTGTGACCGAAATTAATTCTTCGATCGGACTGGCTCCACGTTCGCCGTAGCGTGGATTGTCGATCTGCCCTGTTAGGGTTTTGTCAATCTCCATGGGTTCGTACCCGAGCCTTGGCTCCAGGTCGACTTGGATGTTCTCAAAAGTTTGCGAATCTTCTTCCATTGGGTGGGCAGTGGGTGGGATTTTTTCGTCTGTTTCCATGTCTCCCTCCCCGACTGTGCATACATAATCTAGATTTACACAATTTGAAATAACATCGATATACGCCAAACATCCGCGTGCCATTCTTTGATTTCCCTTAAGAGTCCCAACCTTTCCGGAGGGGGTTGGGAATTTGATACAATAATAGAATGCTGAGGCGGCGGCTTCGAACTCGTGCTCGAATGGCCTGCCGAGAAACCCGTTATAGGTTGACGGCTGGTCGACAATGATAAAGTCGAGCTGTTTCGAAGCCTTAACCTCAGCGTCTATGCTAGAAACTAATTCTACGGCTAGCCTAACTATCCTGTAGGGTTTCACTGTGGCGTCGCCGAAGCCTTTGATGACCTGGTCGCATGGCTCCACATACTTCTCAAAGGAGCTATCCAGCTGGTCGAACGCGGTTTTGAAGAGAATGTTGCAGTAGGCTCCGTTGTCGACAAGCATGCGATGGACGGTGACGCCCATGATGTTGACGGATACGACCAGGGCGTCGTGGTTCGGGTAGATGACCCCGGTGCGATCTTCCTCCTTGAAGGCGAGGAGGTCCATCTCTCTTGCCGTCATGTTGACCGGCATGGTGATCTGGTGGACGTTGTCCATTGCCCGAAGCTCGCTCTTCTGCCTGCGGTTGGACAGCGAGGTGGCGGGTGCAAAGCCACCCACCGGGGAGAGCATGTTAACTGCCCGACGGGCTTGATGTTCCGGCATCGGGGGGCATATGAGGGCTGTCTCTCGGTTTGGCTCTGCGGGGCGGGCAGCGGCTTGGGATTCCGGTCTGGCCGTCGGCCGCTTCATGAACTCCTCCAGCTTCCCCTCCTCGAAGAGTCGCCAGAGTTGTTTCAGGAGGTCGCGGCATTCACTTGTGTTGTGCCCGACGGTTTGGTGGTAGTGGCAGTATTTGTTGGGGTTGAGCTGCACCCCCGGTTTGTGGACCCATGGCCGCGCCTTGGGCATCATATTTTTGTCCCGGATCTGCACATAGACGTACTCCGGGGTGGCCGAAAATTTTTCGGCCAGCTTCACCTCGACGGAATCGAAGGGCTTGAAAGGCTGGGGAGCCCGGTAGGAAAAGTTCCTCCGGTTTGAAGTGGTGCCCGCCGAGGCGCGTGGTTTCTCCTTCTCGGTAGGGGTGCTCTCGCCCAGCCGCTGTGCCAGGATGTCCGCATTGTAGATGATTTTTCTGGCTCGCTGCCGGAACTCCGCGTAGGACTTGGGATAGTCCTTGTTCATTGACTTCCATAGTTTGGTTCTTAGGCGGAGCCCGCCTATGATCCCGACGAGCTTGACCTCGTCCCCGACGGGTTCGCCCTCCATAATGATGCGATCTACCCGGTCGATGTATGCCCGGTCCGTCTCGTCTTTTCCTTGGGCCAGGTTGGCCATGCGGTTGGCGCCGGCCATTCGTGGCGCCATCGAGGAGAAGTGTTCCAAGAACAGTTCCCCTAGCTGGTGGAATGATACCACCTTCCCCGCGGGGAGCGAGGAGTACCATCGGTGAGCCCTGTCCCCCAAGGTTAACGGGAACATCCTGCACTGGGTGGCATCTGTTGCCCCCATGGAGATCATGTAGGTGGAGTATTTGCTGAGATGGGTGACGGGGTCTGTCTCCCCGTCATATTGGCCCACGGCGGCCACGTTGATTTTTGGTTGGGCCGGGGCCCGTACCAAGATGTCTGCGAGGGGTGAGTTGGGCATGTAGGGGACATGAGGTTGTCCGTCCCGCCTCTCGAGCTTGGCCTCAAGGTCTGAGACCTTCTTTAGGATGGCGGCCATGGCGTTGTCTGCCGCGGGGGGAGAACGGGGACGAGGGTTGTCTCCTAAGCGATCACGGACCGACGGCCTCGGGGCCGCGTCGTTGTGATGCCTGGGAGATCGTGCCTGCTCTCGCTCCCGGGGCCTGGAGCTGGCGTTGGACTCACAAGGTCGGGCAGCTCCCCGAGCCTAGGATCCTAACCGGGAGAAAACCGATCCCGCAGGTCGGCGAGAAACCCGCTGTGAGTCGGCCTCCTCATCGAGGCGCCTCTTTAGATTCTGAGGCCGGGGGTTGCTGGCGGCCCTCCTGGCCGCCTCTTGCTCCTGCCGGGGCTGGCAGGTGGCCCTGCTCCGGGCTGGCTCCTTTCCAGGTCGGTGAGTGCGGATAGGAGCGGCGTCGATCTCGGCCTGACGGCGTTCGATCATGGCCCTTGTGGCCTGGAGATCCTCCAGAGTTCTTATGGCCAACAAGAACTCGAAAGGACCCTGAAGGGTTTCCGCCGTGGCCGGAGCCGGAGTGGCGGTTTCGCCGATGTCCTCGACTTGCTGCTGGGTTCGTGTGGCCTTCGAAGTGGTCATTTTTGAATGAAAGTGGATGGGGATTCGTTCGGGGTGACTAGATAAATAAAACCGAGCGTACTTCGATATTAGTCACCCTCCTTCTAGCGCCAAAATGTTGACAGCGATTTATGACGGGTCTCGCTGCCGGGTTCCTAGCGGGTAGGATTCGATATTGATGATGACAAGGAGTAATAAGTGTGAGAGTAAATAAGCTCTCAAGTATGTATTTGCAATAAATGTGATGTGTGTTACAAATGGGCATTTAAAGCCCTATTTATAGTGTACAAGGTGGGGGTTCCCCATGCTTGGTAGGTGGACTCGTGGGTCCCCCCCTACTCCTAGCTGAAAGGTAATAAGTGGCTACAGCCTCCCCTACGAGCCAATGAGGAGACGCCACGTGGCACTGCCACCCCTGAGGTGATTGGACTTGGCCCCAACGGCCCCCTTTGACCCTGTCACATCCTCTGAATTGATGGTACTCGACGTCCTCTCACAGCTGGCGCGGCCTGGGGTCGGGTAGACGGGTACTCGGGTACCGGGAAGCGAGTCTGGACGAAAATGCCACGGTTGGCCATTTGCGGGCAGGCGGGTAGAGTACCTGCACAGGGGCTCGTCGCTGGCCGCCCGATATCCTGGTATGTGGATTATAAGTATCTTTCCCGACAGATCCCAGAGGCTCTCGTCGGGCAGCCACAGGGTCCCCGCCCGTCCGTAGGCCCGGACGGAGGGAGGCCCTCATCCGAGCCCGCTACAGTAGTGGGTCTGTGTCTTATACCCGATAGGTCGGGTAGCGAATATCGGGTGTAACACCGCGTAATTATGTCCGCCGAGAGGAATGCTTACACGGTGAGCAGGATATCTAGCTTGATCTCCGAGGACGATTTGGACAACATTAGGTCTCACTACAAGATCCCTTATGATATATTCTTGTACGCCCCCATGGAAGGAGAGACTGCTGATCGCCCCCCACCAGGTTGCACAACGATCAACTTGGACATACTCAACACGGGATTTCCGTTGCCGCTCCATCCCCTTATTGGTCGCTTCTTGGTGGATATCAATTTGGCGATCACCCAAATTACTCCCAATGGGTGGAGTAATTTGCTCGCCCTGATGACACTTTTTGGCCTTGAAGGATACAAGAATAAACTTAGTACGACCGAAATCCAATATGCCTTGGTCATCTCGGCTTGCAACGAGGAAGGTGTAGGCTGGTATTATGTTAGGGCGAGGACGGGAGTAAAGCTTATTGAGGGAGTCCCCAATAAAGTTAGGAGTTGGCATAATCAATTCCTATTCATTGGCGGCGATAGGCGAGCATCAGCGGACTTCTCTGGCGGCCAAGCGCGCATTAACTCCCCTGGACGTTTTGACATAATCAAACGTATGCCTTCTTATTTCCTTCCTGGGACCGCGTTGGTGACTAATTTTAATTTTTTCTTCCTTGTTGTTTTGTAGGCTCAAGGGTTTTAAAGTGGGGTAATCCAGGCCTTAGCGAGGAGTTCTTATACACGTTGGTTGTAATCATACTCCGGAACCCTGCTGATCGCGATATTATCCACCTTTCAAAGGCCCACTGTCGAAAGGTTGCCCAACTTTTTACGAGTCCTCATCACTTAGAGGCTCAAGCAGAGATCCCCGAAAGTAATCATTATTATTAACTTTACTCTTTTGCTCGCTTGATCGCTTGTAACTAATAATCCATTTTGTTTGATTTTCCATTCAAATAGATCAACGGGTGACTGTTGCCGTACCGACTATTCCAAGATCTTATCATCTGCTTGCCGCAAGGGTAAAACAAATGGCTACCGAGGAGCCGACCAGGAAAAGACAAGATCCACCTTTGTCACTTATGCGTCTCCGGGCTGGAGAAGGTATGGCCGCTCATGCTCACCCACGAGCACCTGCTGGTCGCTCTAAAGGAGCCTCCAAGGCCACTACTTCCTCCCAGGTTGAGGAGAAAGAGAAAACAAAGAAGAAGGCTCCGCGGGATGACCCTCGTGGTGAGGGGGGGGTGCTGATCGAGCATCAAAGCGCTCTAAGACCACTACGGAGGCGAGCAATCGCGCTCCTCGCTCTCCCGCTCCCAAACATGCATCGCTTGAGGTTGTGAGCGAGCAGCAGACCGTTGCTGCTATTCTGAACAAGAAAACGCGATCATCCAGTGATCGCTCGTACCTTGGGTACGACCCTGTAAAATTGAGGGAGTAAGTCTTCTAACCATAACTCTGATGATCGCCTCCCTGTTGTGTATTTTTACTTAAGATTTTTTCTTTTTTCTAGATATAAGCCCGAGGAGCATCCTGGGCGAGCAGAAGTGCTTCACCAGCTCAGTTGTGTGAAGAATCCACCCTCTTATTTAGATATTCCGGACTCTCATGTTCGGCGAGCAACAGAAACGGTTCCTCGCTCTTGGACGAAGACCTGCGAAGAGATCGTCCAAGGCCAAACTGCTAGCGACAATGCTCGGTTGGTCGCTTACAATGCCAGCCATCAAGCTGTGATGGCTCAGAAACTCCTTGACCAGATTGTTCTTTTGGAGAGAACCAACCGCAGTCTTGGTCGCAAAATCGATGGCTTTGATGCGGAGAAAGCAGTTGTTCTGAAAAAGAAAGATGAAGAGCTTGCCCAGGAGAGAGCTGAAAATGCCAGAGCGGTGGCAAACCTGGAGCAAATGTATAATGCCTTTGTGGCCAGCGATCAATTCGCCCTGAACCAGTTAGAGAAGTTGTCTCTCGAATTGGGGGTCGCCAATGAGCGAGCAAAAGTGCTAGAGGGTGAGAAGACGGCTATGGTCGCCCAAATCGAAGAGCTCCAGGCTGAAGTCGCCCGTCTTCAACAAGAAAAAACTGGCCAGGTCGCCTATGACATTTATGCTCAAGACGTGGCCGACAACACCAATCTGGGGTACGTATGTGCTTACGCCGAGAGCATAAGATCAGTGAAGTTCGCTTTGGACCATAACTTGGATGTTTTGGCCACCACTAAGAAGGACTTCATTGACTATGTCAAGGACAATCCCATCGGTGCCGGGTTCTCGCTTCTAGTGGCTGATCTTGGGGAGATAGGAGTTCCCTTGGACATCTTTGGGGAAGATGTTCAAATCATCGCTCCTCGATTCTCGGGAGAGGGGTCGAGCAAGGAAGCAGATATTTTTTACGGTCTTTACTCTCTCCCCCTAACTCCAATTGATGGAGCGGGCACCTCAGCCGCCGCGACCACGACTGAAACTACCACTATTGATGCAGCACCAACTGCTCCAGTGACCACGGACGCACCTCCGGCCCCACAAGCTTGAAGACTTCATTTTTTATTTTTCTTTGGATTTTTGCTAGGACCAATATGTACTTTTGTTTTCCTTTTGGTGTAATATCTTGCCCTTTTGATGAATGAAGAATTTGGAAATGTTTGCTATCTTTATGTATTACTGTTTCTTGCCTGTTCGTTTCTTGCACTGTTGTTCGCCACGGACTTTGTATAAATTTTGCGAACTTAGTATTTTTTCTTTTTAGGATAAGCATATTTGTGCTTAGTAATCGCCTGATCGGCTTAGACGGGCTCTTGTTTTTTAGAAGACTTAGCCTCGGAATAGTTGGGCCCCATGGTCCTATTATGGACTTGGCCTTGTCTTTTATTTTCATGGTCGCCCACAATTTTGGGCCTTATTATCCTTATGTGGATTTGGCCTTAGGTTTGTTTATTTTCAGCTTTGTTGCTCGCTCTCTTGTTTGAGTTTAGCGAACAAACTTGCATTATGGAGCGAGCAAACCAGCAAATCACTCACTTCATATACATCTTATGAAATTTTGAAAATTCTTCAACGTACTTACAACTGTATTTATACAAACGACATAAAATTTTGAACTAAACTAAACTTTACATACACTGTACAACTTTTGTCTACTGATAATATTTTTTTAACAGAGCTGCATTCCAGGAGTATTGGGCCGAATTGCCTTTCATGTCTTCTAAGTCATAAGTGTCGTTGTCCCATTTCTGAGTTATCTTGTACGGGCCCTCCCAAGTTGGTCCAAATACTCCTGGTGATGGTCCCAAAACTTTTTTAAGCACGAGATCTCCAATCTTGAACTCTCTAACTTTTACTTGTGAGTTGTAATACTTTGCGATCCTCCTCTTGTATATTGCGTTTTTCACCTCTGCCGAGATTCTTTTTTCCTCAATTAAGTCCATTTCTGCAGCTAGAGCTTTGTCGTTTGTCTGCTCGTCGAACATTGTTGTTCGTTCTGTTGAAATCTTCAACTCTATGGGTATTACTGCTTCAATCCCGAATGCCATGGTGAACGGAGTTTCGCCTGTACTCATTCTGTGAGACACTCGATATGCCCATAACACTTCTGGTAGCTCCTCCGACCATTTTCCTTTCTTGTCCACTAACCGGATTTTCAATATGTGTTTGATTATTTTGTTAACTGCTTCGACCTGGCCGTTAGACTGAGGATGGTATGGGGTTGAAAAATACCTTTTTATTCCCCATTTCTCACAAAAGCTTCTTATTTTCTTGCCTTCGAATTGTTGTCCGTTGTCAGTCAAAATTGCTTGTGGGACTCCAAACTGACATACAATGTTTTTCCATATGAAACTGATCATTTTTTCCTGTGTAATCGTCACGAGTGCTTCTGCTTCGGCCCACTTTGTGTAGTAATCCACGACCACCACTGCGAACTTTACATTTCCTTTTCCTATTGGGAAAGGTCCTATGATGTCGATTCCCCATTTTGCAAATGGCCATGGACTATTGACCGCTATCATCTCGGTTGGTGGCTTGTGGATATTGGGGGCGAATATTTGACATTTGTAACAAGTCTTCGCAACTCTGATAGCATCTTGCAGTAATGTAGGCCAGTAATATCCTTGTCTTACTGTTTTGCAAGCCAATGCGCGCCCCCCAGCGTGATTTCCACAAACGCCTTGATGGATTTCTTGTAAAACTTCTTGACCTTGTTTTCTTGTCAAGCATTTCAGTAACGGGAGTGAGAACCCTCTTTTGTAAAGTTGGTCATCCATGATTGTGAACCTCGCTGCCCGCTTGCTCATCTTGGCTGCCTCCTGGGGGTTCTCTGGGACTTCCCCATCACGGAGATATTTAACGATGGGTAACTCTCCAGTCATTCTCCTCGGGTTCTTCATTCACTTGATTAATTTTATAATCATATATTGATGGTTGACACATTTTTGTGATGGTGACTTCTGACAACTCTGCTGGGCCTGTACTGGTAGCCAGACGAGCAAGTGCATCTGCTTGAGTATTATTTTCTCTTGGTACTTGTTCAATGAAAATCTGCTTGAACATGGATGCTAGATGTGCTACGATCCTTTGATATAACACCATGTTTTCATCCTTTGCTTTGTATTCACCCCGGACCTGGTTGACTATCAGTTGTGAATCCCTGTATATTTGTAGTCTTCTAACTCCGACTGCCAGTGCTAGACAAAGTCCGACTATCAGTGCCTCATATTCAGCTTTATTGTTTGTTGCCATGAAATCGAATCGGATGGCTGAAGTGAAGACCTGTCTGTCTGGGCTTATCAAAACTATTCCTGCCCCCGACGATGTGTTGGTAGATGACCCATCAACGTACATATGCCAGGGATGGTTATGTCCTCTCGTCGGATCTTGGGGAAAAGTCAGCTCGACTATAAAATCGGCTAATGCTTGCCCCTTGATCGCTGTTCGAGGAGCATATGAAATTCCGAACTGGCTGATTTCCAAAGACCACTTCAGGAGGCGACCGGCTGTGTCTGGTCTTTGTAAGATCTGCCTTAGCGGAAATGTTGTGAGGACTTCCACCTGATGATCGAAGAAATATGGGCGGAGCTTTCTAACGCTCATCACTAGCGCGTATGCTAGCTTTTCTGTTGGCGAGTACCTGAGCTCCGCTTCATGTAAGGCTTAACTTATGTAGTAGATGGGCAGGTGGAACTTCCCATCTGCTCGAACGAGTACTGAGCTGATTGCGACTTCTGAAGCTGCCAGGTATAAGTATAATTTCTCCCCTGGGATCGGCTTGGCAAGAATTTTTGTATCGCTGAGATATTCTTTCAGCTGTTCGAACGCTCGCTGACAGGCATCTGTCCATTGAAACTTTCCTTTCTTGATCGCTTCGAAGAATGGCCTACATTTCCCCGGATCTTGAGACGAACCTATTCAAAGCTGCTAGGCATCCGGTTAACCGTTGAACCTCTTTTACTGATCGAGGTGGTTGCATCTCCATGATTGCTTTCACTTTCACTGGGTTTGCTTCAATCCCTCGTTGACTGACTAGATGTCCCAATAATTTCCCGGAATGGACTCCAAAATTGCTTTTCTTGGGGTTTAGTTTCATGTTGTAGGCCCGGAGTATTTCAAATGTTTGGGCCAGGTGCTGCAAGTGATCTTCCTTCTTTGGGCTCTTAACAACAATATCATCCACATACACTTCCATCGTCTTCCCGATGTGGTCATCGAACATCTTGTTAACCAGTCTCTGGTACGTGGCTCCGGCATTAATCAGCCTGAATGGCATCCTTTTCCAGCATAACAAATTTTTGTTGGTATAAAATGCTGTGTGCTCCTGATCGTCCAGATGCATCGCAATCTGGTGATATCCTGCAAATGCGTCCATGAATGTGAGGAGCTCATGTCCAGCTGTGCTATCGACCAGTTGGTCGATATGTGGCAACGGGAAATTGTCCTTTGGGCAGGCGGTATTTAGGTCAGTAAAATCAATGCACAAACTCCACGCTCCGCTTGCTTTTTTGACTAACACTGGATTTGCCACCCATTATGGGCACAGGGTCTGTCTGATCAGATCGTTGTCCAACAGCTTCTTGACTTCCACATCGAGTGCTTCATACTTGTCGGGCCCAAACTTTCTCCTCTTTTGATGGATCAGCTTTTTCATTGGATCGATGTTGAGTCTGTGGCAGGCATGCTCGGGGTTGATGCCCACCATATCCGCATGCGACCATGCGAACACGTCGAGATTTACTTTAAGAAACTCAGACATTTTTGACCTGTATGGCTCTGGTAGCTCAGATCCTATGAAGAGTTCTAAGCTCTCTTGGTTCGGGTCGACCTTTATTGCTTCTAACTCTTCTACCGGGGTAGCCCTTCGTTTCTGGCCTTTCCAACGAGGGTCAGTAATGCGCCCTCCCACGTTCAATTCATCCTCGACTTCCACCGACTCCGCGCCCAGTCGAGGTTCAATGTCCTCCGCCTCAATGTTGATTGTCGTTGCGTGCTCTACTATATTGCTGGTTGTTGTAGTTTCTTCGTGTTCCACATGGCTTAGCTGCTCGTTCTTGCTCATCTGTTCGCCACCGCACAGTTGTTCGTCTACTTTCATCATCTCTGTATCGATAGAGTCCAAGGTTTCGTTGGGAGTGGATGGTCTATTTTCGCCACAGCTACTCGGCTGTTCGTTCACCATGTTGACTCTGTGATCTTTAGGTTGAAGTTGCAAGAGGAACTCACAAGCTTTCTTCTGGTCGCCTTTGACTGTGCCTGCACCTTTTGACGTGGGAAATTTTACACAGTAATAGTACGTCGAAACGGCTGCCTTAAATTCATGTAAAAAAGGACGACCGAGGAACCCATTATAGGTGGACTGTTGATCTACAACTAGGAAGTCTATCATCCTACTCAACCTCCTTTCAGGGTCCTCGACCGATACAAGTTCAACTGCTAGCGTAATCATTCCTAATGGGACGGTCACAACATTTCCGAATCCCACTATTCTATGATCACAATCCTTCATGTATTCAGCACATTCTCCTAGCTGATCCATTGTGTTTTTTAATAGGATGTTTGTGTAAGAGCCAGTGTCGACAAGCAGACGATGTACTTTTGTTCCCATGATGTTAGCACAAATGACTAAGGAGTCGTTGTGGGGGGTGAGCACCCCGTCCAAGTCCTTTTCTGAAAAAGTAAGGTTCCCGGTTCGCTTGGTTGATGGATTTACTCCGACTTCCATCACTTGCGCCACTGCTCTCAACTCTGCTTTCTTTTTTCTTTTTGACATGGGTGGTCCCCCATCAGAACAACCGCCCACTGGCCCAAATGGTTCTAGCATTAGGATCTGCGGGACTGGTCTTGCTGGGGTTGCTGGGACTTTTCTTCCTTTCTTACCTGCCCTGCTCGGTTGCCCGTTGCTATCATCATCATCCGAGCTGGATGGAGTTGTTGTTCTCAGCCTTTTACCCGGTTCCCTCTTCACAAATTCAGACAATTTTCCTTCCTCATAGAATCTCCACAACTGTTTTACAAATCTCGGCATTCACTTGTGAAGTGACCGATACTCTGATGATATGCACAGTATTTGTTCGGGTTCAATTTTTCTCTTTCCTGTCTTATCTTTCGTGGCTCTGACAACATCTCCCTATCCTTGACATTATTGTACACAGCGTCCACCGACATTGTAAGGACTTGATTCAGCTTCTCTTTTAACTCAGCTCCCTCGTTGAACGACTTCATATTCTTTGGAGTTTTGTATTCATTTCCTCCAGTCTTCTTGCCAAACTTTCTTGGGTCAGTTTTATCTCCTATTTCTTTGTGTAAGGCTTCCTGCATCGATACATGGATTCCTGCCTTGTGTCTGAATTCCGCGTACGTTTTTGGACAACTCAAATGCATCTCCTTCCATAGTTCGGTTCCTTTTTTCAATCCAGTCATCACTGCTACTATCTTTGTATCCTCACTCACCATCTCGCCCTCCAGTAGAACTTTATCAAATCTTTCCAGAAATTGTCTATCCGACTCCTCGTCTCCCTGCTTGATGTCTGCCCAAGTAAGACCCAACAGTTGAGAAATGAGACAAAAACTCCTTGCTTAATTGGGTGAAAGAGTTGATGGATCCGGGAGCCAGTGCTGAAAACCATCTATGTGGGCCATCTCCAAGGGTGAGTGGGAAATTCCGACACTGTGTGGCGTCAGTTGCCCCCACTGAGATCATGAAGGCCGAATACTTCGTCACATGAATATGGGGGTCTGAAGTCCCCTCGTACATGTTGATGGCCGGAAATTGTATTTTCTTCTGGATTGGTACATTAAGAATTGATGGGGATAATGGTGAAGACGGGAGAGAAGTTGATCTGACACCTCTCTGAGATTCCAACTGTTTTTGCAATTCCTCGATTGCTTTTCTCATTTCCTGCAATTCGCTTGGAGGAGTCCTCCCATTGGAAGGCTGTTTATCGTGATTGAGTTCAATTTCCCCACGATGCAGTACCTCCCCGACGGGAGGTTTTTCCTGGGTTGCCTTTCTAGCAATGTTGCTAGCCTCGTTTGGCCCTAACCGGCCAAAAGCTGATCTTCTGATCCGGTCATGTACTGACGGGCAAGCAGCTGGGCATGGTTGTTCTTCATTCCTCCTGGATGGTTCTCTCCCAGCCGTATTCCTCGTTCCTAGCATTTCCAACGTACTTGTTCGAGAGGTACTTTTGCAGTGATTGTAGTACGGCTATCGTTTTTGCTAGTTCCTCGGGATTTTGGGCGAGGGCTTCTACTTCCGGTGGAATTGTGTCAATTGTAACTTGGACATTCTTCCGGGAGGTTGTTTTAACCGTCCTTGCATGACCTTCGGTAGACGAAATCCTAGTTCTTGACCTATGACTTGAAGATGCACTTGATGGACGATCTTCTTACGATCTTATCATCTTGATTGTAAAAAATATGAGTGATAAGTGAGGGATTTGAGGTGATCTTGCTTCTAACAAACACCTTTCTTAAGAGTCACTAGCCTTGTATATATGAATATGGTGGTTTGAAAACCCTAATTCATATACACATGCATTCAAACTCTTAAAAGTGATGTATATATGGATAGCTTTGCTCCGAATAATGTGCACACTCAATTTCTGGTGACTTCTTCCCAGATTCCAGTCAGATTTTGCAGATTCCGGTGAGTGTTCTTCAAATTTTCTTCGAATTCTTATGAAACGGAGGTTCGAACCCTTCCTTTAGCGCCAATTGTTGATGACCTTTTCTAATCAAGGTGATTAGTGGCTGTTTTCTCTAGTTAAGATCATCAAACAAGATCGAATGATCATGGAATATAGCTAGGTAACGTTCAAAAGATAAATTTGCAAGAACTTGAGCCAACTTTTGAATTATGGAAAAATCCTTCTTTTTTTCATGTAAATGAAGGGGGTATTTATAGATATACAAGGAGGCTATGTGTCACTTTTTTAATGGTTTAACCATTGGATTCTTGCCAAGTGTTGAGACACTTGTACAACATCTAAACTACTATCCCTTGGATGGGTGCCAAGTGTTAAGACACTTGGACTACATCTAAACTAGTGACTCTTGGAGTTCCCAATATTGTATTTGGTTATCAAGACCACTCAGCTGCTCTCCTTGGTGACTAGTTGCTCACTTGTACATCCTCGTTGGGCGCTATGGACCTATATACTTTAAGTTGTTCGCTTCATGCTTATGCTTGGTGCATAGTTGTTCGCCCTACAGCGAAGCTGCTCGCTGGCCAACTATTGATTTTTTTACCTTGGCTATTCATTATCCTTGTCTTTGCTATGTTGGTCGCTCAAAGTATACTTGACAACACTCCTGGTCGCCAGAGGATTCGACTTTCTTTAAACTCTGATGGTCGCCTGTTTCTTGATTTCAGCTTATTAGCTTCTTAATCCTTAAACATTGTTGCTCGCCTGATCGTCTATCAACAGTCAGTATGGTTGAAAGACAGTTCTATGTTCGTGTTAAAGCCTTCCAATCTGATATGGGTGGGGAGTTCACTGTCTTGCATTCCTATTTTCACCAGATTGGAATTGATATTCGTCATTATTGCCCCCATACACACCAACAAAATGGTTTAGTTGAACGGAAGTATCAACACATCACTGAAATGGGGCTTTCTCTTCTTGCTCAGTCACATCTTCCTATGAAATACTGGTGGGATGCCTTTCACACTGCTGTTTATTTAATCAATAGGCTTCCCACTCCTACTCTTCATCATATTTCTCCATTTCAAAGGCTATTTGACAAAGCTCCTGATTGCTCAATGCTTAGGGTGTTTGATTGTTCATGTTATCCTTTTCTTCGCCCTTATCATAATTCGAAACTTCAGTTCCGATCTTCTCAATGTATATATCTGGGGTACAGCCCTATTCATAGAGGGTATAGATGTTTACATCCCTCTGGTCGCATTTATGTGTCTCCAACTGTGGAGTTTAATGAAACAAGTTTTCCATATCCCACTCTTATTGGCCCTTCTTCTGTCCAGACACCACGCCCTTTACTACTCTCTCCATCGACTTCGATCCCATATTTCTCCTCCACAGCTGAGCCATCTGGCTCTACTTATTACTCTTCTGATTCACATTATTCACATGCACAAATACCCCCCACACACTCTCCCAATCCCTCATCGACCACTGATCGTTCTTCTAATTCGCATGTACCTCCAACCTCTCCTCATTCACTTTCTGATCCTGCTCCATCTATTCCTTCTGCTCCGGTTCCCATCCGACCCTCACACTCTATGGTAACTCGCTCCAAGGCTGGGATTTTCAAACCAAAATCCTTTCTTGCCTCTTCTAATTCTCCCATTTTAGAGCCTGATAATGTGACTGAGGCCTTAGCTACTCCTGCTTGGCAAGATGCTATGCAAAGTGAATTTAATGCTTTAATTCAGAATCAAACCTGGGAATTGGTTCCCTGGTCTCCGAATATGAATCTTATCTCTACGAAGTGGATTTTTCGAGTAAAGTATAAGGCTGATGGCATTGTAGAGCGTTATAAAGCCCGTTTGGTGGCTCGAGGTTTTCAACAAAATGCTGGGGTTGATTATTTTCAGACGTTTTCTCTGGTTATAAAGCATCTTACTATTCGCATTATGTTCTCGTTGGCTGTTTCTAAGGGTTGGCAAATTCAACAGGTGGATATTAATAATGCTTTTCTAAAAAAGGGCACCTACGGGAAACCGTTTATATTCAACAGCCTGAGGGCTTTAAGAATGATCGACATCTGAATTATGTGTGCAAACTTGTCAAGGCTTTGTATGGGTTGAAACAGGCTCCAAAGGCATGGTATGATACACTAAAGGCGTTCTTGGTAAAATCTGGTTTTGCCCACTCTCGGTTAGATCATTGCCTGTTTCATAAGGTCGTAAATGGTCGAATGATGTTGATCTTGGTCTATGTTGATGATATTTTGATCACCGGTGACGACAATGAGGCTATTTTTCAACTGATTAACACTCTTCATCAACAATTCTCCTTGAAACATTTGGGTATGGTGAATTATTTCTTAGGGATAGAAGCTTCTGTTGCCAAGGATGGCATACAAATTTCTCAGTCAAAATATGTCAAAGAACTTCTTCACCGTACAAATCTGCTTTCATGCAATTCTTGTCCATCTCCTGCTTGTCCTAGTAATAAGCTTTCTAAATTTGATAGCCCTCCTTTTTCCCAGCCTTCTCTTTTTAGAAGTGTTGTTGGCGCCCTGCCGATATTTCCTTTAGTGTTAACAAGTTGAGTCAATTTCTTGTCTATCCGACTGTGAATCATTGGAATGCTTGTAAACGGGTCTTGCGATACTTGAAAGGTACAATTTATTCTGGTTTACACTTTTCTTCCGTCTCTAACTTTCAGCTTCAAGGTTTTTCTGATGCAGACTATGCCTCGTGTGTGGATGATCGTCGCAGCACCACTGATTATTGCATTATGCTTGTCTCTAATTTGCTTTCATGGTGCTCTAGAAAGCAGACCACTGTTTCTTTAAGTAGCACCGAGTCTGAGTATCGTTCGTTGACTGCTACTACTACAGATTTAGTATGGATCACCTCTCTTTTTTCTGAACTTCGAATTCCGTTGCGCCATCCTGCTGTTTTGTGGTGCGACAATCAAGGAGCTATAACTCTTGCTTTTAGTCCGGCGTTTCATTCCCGCACAAAACATATCGAAATAGATGTTCATTATATTCGTGAGAAGGTTCAATCTCAAGAGTTAGATGTTCGATACATTCCCACAGAAGATCAACCGGCTGATATTTTCACTAAACCCTTATCTCCGTCTCGCTTTCGATCTATGTGCACGCGTTTGGGTCTCTTCTTGAAGGACGGTCTGTAGCCAACTGGGGCATGTTACTGTATATCACAGAATGCTCTAGAATAATCTGGAAGCGAGAAGTTCAGCCTATAGATAGTTAGATGAATTAGATTACAGTTAGTTTGTTATATACTCTTGTGAGAAGCACGTGAATGCTAACTGTCAATTTACAGAATTGTATATAAAGATTGTAAAACTCACATATCACTTTGAGAAATAAACATGAGTGATTATTTGCATCAGAGAGTTCAACAGAACTGAACCAAAAATATGAAGAAATTATATGTGTAAATAGATTTTTCATATGTTAAAGGATTGAGTTTATTTTCATGTGGGGTGCCGATCGAGTTGGATTTCAGTGATAGAATGAAGTGTCTATTTATAGCCTAAATATGTGATGAGGTGTTGGTGTGATCAGCATCTGGTGATAGCTTAGTTGAGTGGTTGATACATGTGTTGATGTGGAGCAGCATGAGCTATGACATAATTTGTTTTGATTGGTTGGTTGAGCACGTTATATGAGCTCAGTTCGTCAACTAGATAGGTAGGCTCAATTCTAGGTTAGCTTGTCTAACATGTTGAACTCATTAGCTAGGTGGATGTTATGATTTATTTGATCTTCATGACTTGACTCCATTTACCAAAACACCGACTTTTTAGTTCATCACGTATGCCTAAGGAGATAACTTACTCAAGTCGCCAGGTAGTCCTAAAGTACACTAAGTTGGTCAGTTCGATCCGATGGTAGCACATCCAGCCTTCAGGTTACTGTGCTAGTGCAAGGTTTGTAAAAGTCAATTTAACATCAATTCTCGGGTAAATGGCACAAATGGTCCTATGAGAATGTGGTCTCATTAAATTGGTCTTTTTTTAACACAAATGGTCACATACAATTTTCCGTCCAAAATTTAACGGATTAAAGAGCGTGAGTATCGTTAGCTTTCTTTTTCTTTATTCTTTTTTTATATAAACCTATTAACTGCGCTAGCTGTTTTTTTTATAATTCATTGATAATTCCCAAATATCACGGACTTGAATATCACGCACATTTCATTGATAATATTTTTTTTAAAAATTACACTTATTATTAAACAACCTACAACTTAATAAATATTAATTATAATTTCTTTATTAGGTTGGACAGACGATATGTTACAGGATAGCTAATTTTTCTTTTAAATATATTTTAAAACATTATTTAGATTTTAAAATATATTTAACTCTCTTTATTTTTGTAGAGCATGTTTTTTATTTTAATCTTTAATGAATTTGCTAAATAATTTTTTTTTATTTGATATTATTAAATATTCCCTCAGTCCACGAAAAGTATGTTCGTTTGTTTTTTTTATAGGTTTTAAGAAAATATAGATAAAGTAAGTGTATTTTGGAGTATTTTGAAATCCATATATCAGTTAAGTGGTTGTTTGTTAGTGCAAAGTCAATGACATGTGAAATAATTAAGTGATGGTTGAATGACAAAGAAAACAAATTTGTTATAATTAATAAAAATTAATATTATTTTTTATATGTATTTTAAATATTCATGTAATTATAAAATTAATTATTTTTACAACAAATTTCAAAAACTAATGAAAACCGTTAGAAACTTAACGATTGAGACCATTTTTTCCAAATATAGGACTAAAAAAGAACGGACTAAGTTTGTCAAGTACATATTATCGTTGGACCAATATTGCAATTTACCCTCAATTTTCCCATCAACTGGTCAAGAGACTCAAGACACATATTTGACGTCCAGATCATAAACCTTGATTTGAGTTACATTAATGGTCACATCTGCAAGAAAACCTACTTATTAGGCCTCCAGGTCACTACTCTGACACAATTAGTTCACCAAAATCGACAATCAATAGTAAACCAAAAGGGATTTTCAAGCTCGATCTGTATTACATAATTTATTTTAAAATTAATTTATGTGACTATTTTATCTTAAATAATAATTATGAAGAGTAAAATAAGACTTCACTTTAGAATCATGCTCTCTTGATAGATGTGCTCTTCCAATTTATTAAAGGCCAAGATTATATATGGTCTTATCTTTTGTTAATACACCCTACTAAAAAGTGTTGGGTAAAAAATCTGAAAATTTTGACAATTTTGAAACAACAATCCGAAAATGCAAATAAAAAACCACTAAACATATGAAATTTTCGAAAATTGTTATATTTTTGGGAAAAAATTTCCGAACATTTTTTTAGGTGTGGTGTATTCACAAAATATGAGACTGTATTTAATCTGGGCCTTTATTAAATAACCATTTTGAAGTGAATCGGCCCAACCCCGGCCCTTCATACATTTTGGCCCGATGGGCTAGTCACTTCATTGCGTCCGATGTTGTGAGCTCTTTTTCTCTTTTCGGCCCAGGTTATATACCCATAAAAGATATTCGAAAAAAAAAAAAACTTAACAAATTTGATTTTTTTTTTCGAAAATGCATATATTTTGATTGTATTATTGTATTTCTGAAAAAAAAATTCCAAAAAAATTATTAAACTTTTCAGTTTTTTTTTTCAAACTACTTTTTAAGGGAAATTAATAACCGGACGGGACCTCACCTTTTTTTTTTTTTTACTCTGAATTTTTTTCTAGTATTTTTTTTTTTAGAGTAATTTTTTTTTTTTCTATTATTGACCAAAAAGAACGACAACATATCAATCAATGAGTATAGGTTCTTGACTTCGTGAAGAAACAAAAATGAAAAACTCTGGCATTCAACTTAATGAAAAATTATCCTTACCTCTGAGGTGGGGAACCTACCTTTGTTTATGGTTAATGAAAAAGGTCGTATCATATCAAATCCCTCGAGGTTGTGAGTTATGAAGGGAACTACACCCTTCCCGCCAAGACATATCTTGGACAACGCCATCTCCAATGTTTCCAATTATTATGTTTCAAGACTCAAACAATGCTGCGAAACCCACAACCTAAGGCAAGTCAAACAACTCCACGCCCACATTATCAAGAACCTGATTGATCCAGAAGCATTCTTGCTGAACAATCTCATCACCGGGTATTTCAAGTTCAGCAACGTCAAGTATGCACGCAACGTGTTCGACCAAATGCGCAGACCAAACCCCTTCTCATGGAACGCAATTCTCTCTGTTTACTCGAAACAGGGGAGCGTTGTGAAGATGGAAGAAATATTTAATTTGATCCCACGTAAAGATGGGGTCTCATGGAACTTGATAATTTCAGGGTATCTAAAATGTGGGTTGAGCGGGAAGGCTTTGGAGGCTTATAAGTTGATGTTGAGGCATGGATTGCAGAATTTAAACAGGATCGGGCTTTCTACGATTATAATATTGTTGTCAAGCAAGGGTTGGGTGCGATTGGGTGGGGTAATTCATGGGCAAATAGTGAAATTTGGGTTCGAGTCGTATGTTTTCGTGGCGAGTCCCTTAGTGGATATGTATGCTAAATGTGGGTTGATAAGTGAGGCGAAAAGAGTATTTGATGAGTTGCCTGAGAGGAATTTGGTGGTTTACAATACGATGCTTATGGGTTTTTTGAGGTGTGGGATGGTGGAAGAAGCATACAGTTTGTTTGGGCGTATGACGGAGAAGGACTCGATTTCTTGGACATCAATGGTTACCGGGCTAACACAGAATGGGATGGAAAGAGAAGCACTGGATTTATTTCAAGAAATGAGATTCAAGGGAATGAACATGGACCAGTTTACTTTTGGAAGTGTCTTGACTGCTTGTGGCGGTCTTTCAGCATTGAAAGAAGGGAAGCAGATTCATGCATATCTGACTAGAACTGATCATATGGACAATATTTTTGTGGGCAGTGCACTTGTTGATATGTACTCAAAGTGTAGAGACATCAAGAATGCAGAGATGGTTTTTAGGAAGATGCCGGTTAAGAATATGGTCTCATGGACCGCCATGTTAGTAGGATATGGCCAGAACGGGTACAGTGAAGAAGCTGTTCAGATATTCCGTGAGATGCAAAGAAATGGAGTTCATCCAGACTATTTCACTTTAGGTAGCGTGATAAGTTCGTGTGCAAATCTGGCCAGCTTGGAAGAGGGAGCTCAATTTCATTGCCAAGCGCTGGTGTCAGGATTGATTTCCTTTATTACAGTTTCTAACGCACTCATTACCCTGTATGGTAAATGTGGGAACATCAAAGAGTCGCATCAGTTGTTCTATGAAATTAATTGGAAGGATGAAGTGTCTTGGACTGCACTAGTTTCATGCTATGCTCAGTTCGGAAAAGTTAACGAAACCATTAACTTATTTGAGGAAATGTTGGCTCGGGGTCAGCAACCGGATGGAGTTACTTTTGTTGCGGTTCTCTCTTCTTGCAGTAGAGCCGGGTTTGTGGAGAAAGGTCATTATTATTTTGCATTAATGGTGGATAAATTTGGAATCACTCCAGTTCTCGATCATTACACTTGCATGATTGATCTTCTTAGTCGAGCTGGACAGTTAGAAGAAGCAAAGAACTTCATAGTCCAAATGCCTTGCCGTCCTGATACAATAGGTTGGTCTACATTGCTGAGCTCATGTAGAACTCGTGGTAACATGGATATAGGAAAATGGGCGGCAGAATCCCTTCTGGAATTGGACCCGCAAAACTCTGCTGGTCATGTGTTGCTTGCAAGCATCTATGCTGCTAAAGGAAAATGGGATGAGGTAGCTCAATTAAGAAAAGGAATGAGAGAAAAAGGTGTTAGGAAAGAGCCAGGATGTAGTTGGATCAAGTATAAGAACAAGGTGCATATTTTCACTGCTGATGACAAATCAAGCCCGTATTCGGACCAGATATATCAAGAATTGGAGAAAATGTATGATAAAATGAAAGAGGAGGGATATGTGCCTGACATGAGATCTGTTCTGCATGATGTGGAGAGGTCGGAGAAACTACGACTGCTGAACCATCATAGTGAAAGGCTTGCAATTGCATTTGGTTTGATTTTTATTCCTCCTGAATTGCCTATAAGAGTGGTGAAAAACCTTCGTGTATGTGATGATTGCCATAATGCAACTAAAATCATTTCAAAGATCTCCCAGAGAGAAATTCTTGTTAGAGATGCCGCACGGTTCCATATATTTAAAAATGGAGAATGTTCTTGTGGAGACTTTTGGTAGTGGATCTTGACTATACTATAGAAGATATCAGAAGCCTCCAGTTTTATCATGAGGATTGGTGAAGGTAAGATATCATAATATTGGAAATGAGAACATAACATGTAGTAGTTGTTTTTGAGAAGTTCATTTCATTTCATTTCACTTGGATATTACCAGAACCAACAGTCGGGCCTTTTAAACCCGTTATGCAAGTTGTCGCAGAGTCATTATTGGTAGATTCATTCCCCATTGTGAAGTTTCATTTTTATTAATCTGTCTTCAATATGAAACTTACACAGAGCTGCCTGTGGAGCACTGACTAAATTGATATAGAAATCTTCACAATTTTCATGCTTTAATGCTTGAAATATTCACACTTTGATGTCTTGTTTGCCTACACAATCACTTATGTAATTTGCCGCAGATTGAATTGCAAACGGTGGGAATAGATTTCATTAGCATACATAAAACAGTAGATGGAAATTTTAATTCTTTTCCCACCCCCATAAAGATATAAACTAAATCAATTTGTTAACTGCAATTTTTATTATTTCCTGTTCGGTGTTTACGGAACATGCAGCATACTCTATTAAATCCATTTTGTATATGAATATTGCTTGTTCTAAAAAAATGTAATTAAAATCAATATATTGGTTCAACACAAAAAAATGATTCATATAGAAGTTAAACACACTACAAGCAAATTACAGATATTTGTATGGAAGTCAAATCAAGGACAGGTATGGAAGCTAAAGCCAACTTATACTCCTGCAGTTGAGCTTATCATTCTTCTTCTTCTTTTAGTGATTTTACTGAGTCTGATTGACTGTATTGTGAATTCTGCATACAAATGAAACAGAGTTCATGAATCATGATGATGAATAATTGGACAGGACAAGGTATAATGTTAATGAACTTGAAAGGTGTGAAGGCAACTACCTGAATGCGAGTGCAGATGTCTATGACTTCAGCAAGTGGGGCCCAATCACCAAAGTTTCTCTCGATGAACTGGTATGCAATCCCACTTTTGCCTTTCCCCACTACGAAGAGTCCACCCTTGATCTCGCCTTCACCCTTAAAATTATTTTCTGCTCCAATAGCCTTTGCTCGCCTGTAGTTCGCAATTGCTCTAGGATTGAGTAGGAAGCCAGATATGAACTTGTCTTTGAGTAGCTTCCCTCCACCAAGGGCCTTGAAAAACCCCTGGCCCCTGTCGTAGAGCACAGCACCACCCCAATATCGTGGCCAGAAATCTTTTACCTAAGACCATTAAATCCAGTTGATTGAGCATTCTATAGCCATTTCTCATGCATAATCATATAAGCTAGTAATTTTTTTTTTTTACCTCCGACTCTATGTGCTCGTGGAGAACTGCAAATAGTTGAACTCCTAAAGCATCAAATATTGGTTTCTTGGAGTAGAGTTGATGTGCTTCAGCTCGGCACATGATGCACCTGTTTGTATATAAATCCTGGTCATTCTTATCATTTCTATGAAGTGGAAAATGCTATTTATCAATTTTCTAGCACCAGTGGAATTGTTTTGTTTATCTTTAATGCGTTTTTTAGGCCCCTTAAGCATACAGGACTATCTAATGGATTACAGTTAAGTGGAAAAAGGTGATAAAAATGCAGTCTTCAAATAGAAAACCATACCCAGGCCTACGGATGCAGACAAGTACAGCTGGTTTCTCTCGCCATAAGTCTGAAGCCTTCATCGGAGGTGTCTTTGACTTGATCAACCTCTCCATTCCAATCTTGTATTCCGGAGTTAATTTCTGAACAGAGATATTCTCTATTGTGGAATAGGGAGCTACATCTTCGACTATTGGGGGAGGTTGTACACAACCACATGCTCTAGGTTCTGCAGGCATTGCTGCTACAATTCCCTTGAAAATATATCCATCTTTGATCTTAAAACTTGCAATGGATTGTTCTAGATTAACACCTGAATTACTTCTGGAGGATCTTCCCATACTAAGTTTCTTGGAGGTGGCAGAAGCGAGTTCTCTCCTGTAAATACTGCTATTTCTGGAAGGCAAGTTGTTTCGTCTTCGTGCTGGGAGGGTAAACGATTCTGGTATGGAATCTGCTGCACATGGACTAGTTCTGTCCATGAAACGAGCAAGGTGGCCCCTTTTCATCTCAAATTGAGATGCAAGATCTTCGCTGCTCATGCTAAGAAGCTCGGGCAAACCTTTCCCCGAGGCCTCTAGCTGATCCCCATACCTCATCAGCGCTCGATCATGCAGGTATGACCTAATTTCAAGTGCATCCTACAAAAATAAACATCTCTATATTACTGCAAATCTTTTTATTTTCATTATCTGATGAGCAAAATTTGAACTTATGGAAATATGGTATCGATAGGAAAACCAACCTTGTGCTGTCGTGTCATACCGATATCATCCATGTCCTCTGCATTCATCACCTTCAAAGTTGGCACATCATCCCAGCCTTCATCTAGCAGCTTTGGTAACAACTCTTTCAGACATCCATTCCCAACATAATCTTCTATTGAGAAAGAAGCCATCCTCTTTTACAGTTCAATGCTGTAAGCTACTGAGTTTATTTAACAAACGCTGTTTATTATGTGAACAAATGACAGTAGAGGCCATACCATTTAATATAGATGTTTGAGAAGTAAATGCATCCAATTCGATAACATCAATGATTAAATTATATGTCCGATATTTGTCCCACTCCCAATTGTTGATTTTTCAACTAGAACACTTAAAAGAATACTACTCCCTCCGTCCACGAGTAAGTTTCTCACTTCTTTTTGTTGAATGGTTTAAGAAAGTGTATTTGTTTATTAATATATGGTGGGCCACATGTTGACTTTTGGGATAAAGTAATGAATAGTGTTGAAAAGTAAAGTGAATGAGTGGCATTTTTGTAATATTGTGTGAGTTTGAAGGTTAAAGTTTATATATAATAGAGTGTTGTTATTTCCATTTATGGAATGGGAAACTTACTCGTGGACGGCCCGAAAAGGAAAGTGGGAAGTTTACTCATGGACGGAGGGAGTATTAGTTTATCTCTACTGCACCAGTTGATGTAAAATGGATATTCAAGAGGTAAGAGTTTTATTTAATCTACTTTAATTAAATTTGGAACAATCAAACCTGGGTAACCTCCCTATGTACTCTATCCGCCTGCAACAATCACCCTACTTCTATTTTTCTTTATTATTTTTTGGAAGCATTCAAATTTGGGAATATGAAATTACATCATTAATTCATTATATAAATGGGAGATCTGCCGGCCAACTCGCTTCTCAAATTGAAATTGCATGTTTATCTACGTGAAAATCCCATTTGTTTTTCTTTTTCTTTAATGAAGTGGGTTATGAATTTTTTTTTAGGGAAAATGCATTTCTTTGTCCATTAATTTTGGTTGATTTTGGTTTTCGTCCTATTAACTTTGGACTTTAAAATTCGTCTTATTAACTTACGAAAAATTAATGTCATGTCAGATTTACCGAAAGAGTTACCTGATATAGCAGGTGATAGAAACACTTTTTTTTTTGTAAATTATAGGACGAAATTCAAAATTCCAAAATTAATAGGACGAAAACTAAAGTCAATCAAAGTTGATGGGCAAAAAAATGTATTTTCCCAAAATTTTACTTGTTAAAAATGACCACAATAAAGGAAAAGAAAAAAGACTTCCACTCCTCTTTTGTACGTTGCATATGTGCTTATCTTATTTTCTTTTAATGATATACAGAAAAGGCCTTCTCGAAAAGTCCATAAAAATGCAAAATTCACCATAGGATACATCCAATCATTACATTACATTACATATACTAGTGATCGTCCTACCCGTGCTTCGCACGGAAGGTTTTTGTTACAATTTTTTTACTATAATAATTAGTTAAATTAAATTTTAATGCTAAAGAAATTTCAGTTTGTTTTTTTAAACATATAACTAAACTGATAAAATTATTCATAATGAAATCATTAACATTAAAATAATTTTTTTTCACTATATATATGTGTGAAAAAAAAAGGTAATTGTATCATCAAAACAAATTGTCCTAAATCTTTTACATAATAAACAAATGTTTGAACAACTTACATTTTTTTCTTCCAAATAAAGAAAGTTGCAGCCTCTGCTTGTGTATCGCTGAAATAAGGACTTGATAGTCAAACTCTACCACCACTGTTTGGAGTCCTAGTCGTCGTGCATGTAACAGCGCCGTCGTGCCTTCCACAACTTCAACATCCAGTGACGTCAAGAACCTCTATGCAAAACTCCACCACACGGTTCCCTCCGAATCTCAAACCACCTCTCCAATCTCTAACCCTTCTACGTACAATCAAATCACAATTTAACTTAGCCCAAACCTTTGTCGACACCTCCCAACATACAACACAGACCATCTATCGCTGATGTCGGCATCCCAAGGCCGTCACAGCCAGGAAACCTCGGTGATGCACCTCCACCATAGACCACACCTCCTTATAGATAAACTGTTTTTTAGCAAAGAGTAAATAATTCCTCACAAACCACATGAACCACAGTGTATTAACAAACACACATCTCTTTTCTCCATCAACATTATACAGAATATGTTCAACCCATTCTTCTAAATCCATAGCAATAAGTGGTACATGAACATAATGATAGCCATAAATTATAAAATTTAAAGACCATCAACTCATTAAGATACTTCCCCCGTGACTTGAACTGAATATACCAGCTTTCTACTAGAAGCTTCCCCGCAAGAGTACAGGTTCACTGTAGTATGGGCAAGTATAGGGACCAAGTATTATCGAACCCAAGGGAAAGTGTGTATGCAAATAGATCCCTGAAGATCTACGCGTCGTAGTTAATATGAGTGAAATGTTTTTGGATTTTTTTTAAAGAATTAATCAAAAGCAACTAAAGTAAACTAATTAAACTAAAGAACGAAAGAAACGATTTAACTAAGGTTTGTATTCAAATATGAGATGGTGATGCTCAGGATAGGAATCCCTACGTATACTAACGGAGCAAGTACATAATCAAAATAACCGTGACGTGCAAGAAATAACCTAAGTAAAATATCGTAAGATGAAAGCTCAAGATTTCAAACTCTAATACTTTATCCTATAAATCGACTTCACTAATCCACTAACAAGTTAATGAATCGTGCTTAATTAACGAGGCCCTAATTTAACTAATGGTGATGCGGCCGTCCTCCATAGCTAAACCGGCAGATGAATTAACCTCTTCTAAACCCTCTAGTTAAGTCTACTAGTTGTTAAAGAGTGATGCGGTCGTCCTCTCCCTAACACGTTCGTACGAAATTCAAAGGCAAAGTTAAGATTGATTTTAAGAATTCATTAATTAAGAGAATTAAAACTAAACGTCACGAATTATCCTAATTACGTACCCACATCCAACTTCTACGAGTTCATCCTACCCCAAGCATGCAAGGGTTTTAGCCTAACATGGTGGTTTGAATAATCAAAGCAATCACAAGAACAATAAACATATGTATAATTTAATTAACTAATAAAATCAAGAACATAAACGAAAGAACAAATTAAAGTCTCCAAAGAAATCTATATAAATCTGAAAAACTAGGTTTAATCGTCTCAAAGAGTAAAGAAAGAAAGAATTAATCTAATACGTTCAAAAGAAATACTAAAACTAAGAATTCGTAAATTAAAACCTCAATTACAACGTATAAAATTCCTCAAAACTCCTTCCCAAGCTTTCTCCTTCGAAAAACGAGTGTAAATATGTGTAGATATGTCTTCTTATGTGAAAATATGCTTGGAAGGGGTATATATAGGCTTTGGGATGAATTTGGGCGATTTTGGGCCAAAAACATGCAAAGACGCTCGAGTGCTGGTTCAGCTCGAGCGCTAGCGCTCGAGCTATGGTGGTCGAGTGGTTCTTCCGGTCGAGCGGTGGCGCTCGACCGCTGGCTGTACACATGTTCGTAAAACCTTCATAACTTCTCAACCGGGAGTCCGTTTTGGCCGATTCAAAGTCCTACGAACTCCTCTTTTCGCCCTCTATCCATATATGAGCATCAAAGAGACAAATTCAAAAGTTTATAAAAATGATACTCAAATGACTCCAAACACTCATAAAAAACACTCAAAATATGGGCAAATCGGAAACATAACAATTTCACACCTAATCAACCCCCCAAACTTACCATATTTTTTGTCCTCAAGCAATGAAATAATAAGTCAAGTGAAATTGTTAGGAATGAGTCAAAGAATCAAATCATGTAAGCAAATGAACTCGAGCTTCAAAGATCAATCACACGTATACCCACTCACTTTTCTTCATCATACTCATGCAACAATAACAAGAAACACCAAGATCAAACATGGATGTGCACTCAACGATGTGTTTCACTCCCTCACAAGTGTATATCAATGATCAAGGGACTCACTCAAACAATCAATCACTCATATCGGCAGCCATAGGCTTGTAAGCACTTGCAACTCCGACCATACTCTAGAAATCAATGCCGAATCAAAAAGGACCTTTCTCAAGGTTGTAATGTAGGCTCTTTGGACAGGTGGGATAACAATATGGGTAAGTGACTAAAGTGAATGGGGAATAGAACATCAAACTTTCGCACTTCGAGATTAGGAACAGAATACTTCAAACATTTTCAATAAACACACCTTCAATTCTAATTCTCTCAACACTTCATTTTTTTCTTTTTTTTCTAACTCCTTTCACTTTTTTTTTCAATCACTTCACTTTTTTTTTCTTTTTTCGCACAAACACATGAGCTCATTTTTTTCTTTTGCTCATTCTCAATTTTTTCTTTCCCACAACTCAAATCTCATTCACACCCTTATTTTATCACCACTCAACCATCATAATTCCTTTTCTCAACTCAACTCAATCCCTTCAACATTCACACTTTTCCTATTCTCCACTCAAATTGGGACAAAAAGGCTTAGGAACTTGGAATAGTGTTTAAATGTGCTAGCAAAGAAAATAGGCTTAAGGCTCAAAGGGGCTAACAAGGGACAAATGTCAATGGTAAGGAAATTTTTTGGCTAAGTGACTCATTCAATACAAAGATGGCCTAAGATCATATTCGGCATATCAAACTAGACACAATCAAGAAGCAAGAGCACACACAAGTTCTAGCATCCTCTAAGGTGACGATCCACTCACAAACGAAGAGATTAATTTATACATCAAAATCTCAAAAGGCTCAAATCTCACGGCTTTCACATCCATGCTAGTCCTAGTGAATTCTCACTCTCATCACACAAGCACTCAAAAGGAAAAATTCACAAGCATTCTAGTTCTTTCTCAAATCCACTCTAACTCAAACACTCACACAATAGAATTTCTAACTCACTCTCACAACTCTACTCTACTCATCATATCATACTCAAAGATAGCAATCAACAAGCATAAGCTGATTGATAGGCATGAAATATGCAATAGCGAATCAAATCAAAATCACCCCAAGGAGCATCTCAAGGCACCAAATAACCAAACACACTCAAAGATAGGGGGTGCTCCGGTGCAATGTAACAAGAAACATAAAAAACTCCACCCCCCAAACTTCGACCTTGCGAAGAGGTCTAAGTTTGGGGTTGTGGATTACCTCAACCAAACAATTTAGTTTCTCTCAACAACGTTGCACACTCCCTTGCTTGAGTTCCTTCAATCTCCACTTATTTGACACTCCTTCGAGACAAGCCTACAAAATAAACTCTCAAGTACGAGGTTAAACGTACGACTCAACAACATCCTAATAATATAATAAAACACTAAAAACAAATAAAAGTGGGTTGCCTCCCACGCAGCGCTATTTTTAAGGTCCTCATGCCGGACCAAGCTCAAAGGAGCTTACGGGACATGATACTCACAAATACCTCCCTTACTCTCATAAGAGAAGTTGTCTAAGTTCTTTGCTCTATTCCCCTCTTTCTTTTTCACCTCAGACGGTGGGCGTCGCAATTCCTTCTCACTCTTTTCAGGATGAGTCTTACCAAACAGGTTCTTGAATTTGGACTTTTTCTTCTTAACTCCTCATTTTCTCTTGAGCTGGACCACGTCCACCTTTTTCACTTCTTCATCCTTCACTTTCTTCTCTTTATCCCTATCAAAATAATTCAGATCATAATGCTCTTGGGTTAAATCAATATGTGAAGGATTATCAAACTCATAAATAAAAGAAGGATTAGGGATAGGAGGTGTGTCTTCAACACTAGGATCAATGGCATCCATGCAATACAAACTCTCATCCTCCTTCGGGTGCTTCATGGCCTCATATAGGGAAATCTTCACTTCTTGATCATCAAATTTCAACGTAATCTTCTCATTTGCTACGTCTAGCACCATCCCCGCCGTCGCTAAGAACGGTCTTCCCAAGATCAGGGGAACGTGCTCGTCTTTCTCCATCTCGAGCACTACAAAGTCGGCTGGAAAAATGTGATCTCCAACTCTCACGAGGACGTCTTCAACCACACCTTGAGGTCGAGTAGTAGACCGGTCGGCTAGTTGAAGCGTCATCATCGTTGGTTGAAGTTCTCCACCTTCCAACTTCTTGAAAAACGACAAGGGCATAAGATTTATGCTCGCCCCTAAATCACATAGCGCTCCTTTCTTGATCCCGTTCCCAATGTCACATAAGATGGTAAAGCTCCCGGGATCCTTCAGCTTTGGAGGAAGCACCTTGTGACCTAATGCACTCACCTCATGGTTCAACTGCACCAACTTCGGCTCATCCACTCGCCGTCTTTTCGCGATCAAGTCCTTCAGAAACTTTGCATAGTTGGGCATCTGTTCCAAAGCATCATAAAAAGGAATGTTAATATGCAATTGTTTAAACACATCAAGGAATTTAGCGAATTTCTCATCAAGCTTCTTTTTCATGAAGCGTTGTGGATATGGGACGGGTATCACAGATTTGGGTACCCCCCATTCATCTCTCTCGGTCTCTTTCACTTTCTCCCTTGCTTCCCTTGCCTTCTTCCACTTAGGAATTCTCTCAACCTTCTCAATGTCTTCCTCTTCAAGCTCTTTGCTCGCTTGAGTGCTTTCACCCTCAACCTTCTTCTCAACATCTACCTTCCCACTCTCATCTCCATCTTTCTTATGTTCTTTCCCCTCTATCTCAACATCTCCTTGGGGCGTCTCAGAATCAGCAGGCATCTGGGGACCTTCATAATTGGTCCCACTTCTAAGCTGGATAGCCTTACAATTCTCTTTAGGATTACCCTCAGGCATTGAAGGGTATTTGCCAGGCTCTCTATTCAATGACTTTGCAATCTGGCTCATCTAGAACTCTATAGAAGTGAACCTTCGGTTGTTCTCTTGCTGAATCCGATTCAGCTCTACATCTCTCTTCTGGAGGTCTTGATCACGCTGGTCAACTTTCTTATGCAGATCTTTCACATCGTACTCCAAAGATGATAAACGTTTGCCTCCTTCCTCCACCTTCTGTAGGATAGCTCTCAACATCTCCTCAGTTGAGGAACCGCCTTCTCCACCAGGAGGTTTAGAACCCGGATCAACGCCTGGGGGAACTGTAATACCAGTCTTTGGGTTAGCATATGAAAAATTCTCGTTCTTCCTCCATTGGTTCTGAGGAAGCTGCTGGCCTCCTTGGTACCCTTGTGTGTTCCTCCATTGATTTTGAGGCGGCTGTGGACCTGGAGGTACAAATGGTTAACCATAAGAAGGTCTTCCTTGAAAATTTCCACCTTGTGGATACCCATTCTGATTGTAATAAGGATCTCCCATATAATTTACTACTTCTTGCTGAATTGTGGGCTTGTCCTCTTGCTCATTCTCTGCTGCATTCCCTCCAACCATATTCTTCCCCAACTCAAGGTTGTTAATCTTTTCCATCATGGCCATCAACAGCCTTCTCGTTCCTTCACCTTCCTCAACTTGATGAACTCTTTGGAAATCTGCGTCCACATTCTAAGCCCCGGCATTCGTGACAATGTTGTCCACGATCTCTCTACACCTCACTATCCCTTGATTCAGGAATGATCCACTAGCACAGGCGTCTAGATGGTCTTGCCCAGCCTTGTTGGCACCACTATAGAAAAATGCCATGACATCTCCCTCATTGTACCCGTGCTGCGGGCACTCTATCAACATGTTTGAGTATCTATCCCACGCTTGACGTAGGTCCTCTCCTTGCTTCTGGCGGAAGGAAGAGATCTCAATCCTTGCTTTGATCGTTCTGGATGGAGGGTAGAATCGCTCGAGGAACAGACGCTCGAGCTCGGCCCAAGTGGTAATACCTCCCCGTGGAAGCGTATTATCGTACCACTCTTTAGCTATTCCCGTCAATGAGAATGGGAACAACCTAAGCCTCTTGGCATCTTCAGACATGCCATTGTAATTGAAAGTGGAGGCTATCATTAGAAAACTCCTCAGATGAGTATGAGGATTCTCCTTCCCGATCACCCCCTTGAACTGGTTCTCTGTAAGCAGGTTTAGAATTCCCGGGGAAATTGAGAAGTTATTTGCCTCTACTAGAGGTAATGCCACTCCATCATAGTACCGTTGTGGCTGCACCGCAAACCTTCCTCGAATAGCCATATTCTGATCTGCGTTATGAGGAACGTGCTGCGGATTAGCAGGTGGTACTGGTACTTGTTAGGGTGGTGGTGGTTGATAAGCTGGTGGTTGGTTGTAAACAGGAGGTGGAGGATACGGGTATGGTGGATACGGATAAGGTAGGTATGGGTAAGGTGGGTAAGGTAAGTTGTTTTGTGGTAAGTTAGGATGTGGATAAGCAGGGTTGTTCTGAGGATTTTGGACAATGTTCTGAGCTGGAATGTTTAAGTTTTGTGTACTCGGGTTCTGGCTCTGACTTTCCCCTGACGGATCTTGATTCTTACTAGTATTGCCTTCAGTGTCGTCAGCCCGATTCAATGTCTGATTAAACTCATTCTCGACATCATCCAACTCATTAGTAATGTACATTGGTTCTTTCCCTCCGGCAGCGTTCATCCTTCTTAAGAAGGCTCGGTTTCTTCTGGCTATTGTCTCAGGATCCAGCAGTAATCTCTCTTCACTCGTATTGTCTTGTGAGCGTGTTTTCATAAACCTGAAACACTAACAAAAGAATCACAACGCAACTGCCGAATACGTACAAAATATAAACAGAAAAGTAAATCACTCACTACTAACTACTAAGCTATCTACAAGTCCTATTCAAAAGACATACAACCCCATCCCCGGCAACGGCGCCATTGACTTGAACCGAATATACCAGCTTTCTACTAGTAGCTTCCCCGCAAGAGTACGGGTTCACTCTAGTATGGACAAGTATATGGACCAAGTATTATTGAACCCAAGGGAAAGTGTGTATGCAAATAGATCCCTGAAGATCTACGCGTCGTAGTTAATATGAGTGAAATGTTTTTGGATTTTTTTGAAAGAATTAATTAAAAGCAACTAAAGTAAACTAATTAAACTAAAGAACGAAAGAAACGATTTAACTAAGGTTTGTATTCAAATATGAGATGGTGATGCTCAGGATAGGAATCCCTACGTATACTAACGGAGCAGGTACATAATCAAAATAGCCGTGACGTGCAAGAAATAACCTAAGTAAAATATCGTAAGATGAAAGCTCAAGATTTCAAACCCTAATACTTTATCCTATAAATCGACTTCACTAATCCACTAACAAGTTAATGAATCGTGCTTAATTAACGAGGCCCTAATTTAACTAATGGTGATGCGGCCGTCCTCCATAGCTAAACCGGCAGATGAATTAACCTCTTCTAAACCCTCTAGTTAAGTCTACTAGTTGTTAAAGAGTGATGCAGTCGTCCTCTCCCTAACACGTTCGTACAAAATTCAAAGGCAAAGTTAAGATTGATTTTAAGAATTCATTAATTAAGAGAATCAAAACTAAACGTCACGAATTATCCTAATTACGTACCCACATCCAACTTCTACGAGTTCATCCTACCCCAAGCATGCAAGGGTTTTAGCCTAACATGGTGGTTTGAATAATCAAAGCAATCACAAGAACAATAAGCATATGCATAATTGAATTAACTAATAAAATCAAGAACATAAACGAAAGAACAAATTAAAGTCTCCAAAGAAATCTATATAAATCTGAAAAACTAGGTTTAATCGTCTCAAAGAGTGAATAAAGAAAGAATTAATCTAATACGTTCAAAAGAAATACTAAAACTAAGAATTCGTAAATTAAAACCTCGATTACAACGTATAAAATTCTTCAAAACTCCTTCCCAAGCTTTCTCCTTCGAAAAACGAGTGTAAATATGTGTAGATATGTCTTCTTATGTGAAAATATGCTTGGAAGGGGTATATATAGGCTTTGGGATGAATTTGGGCGATTTTGGGCCAAAAACATGCAAAAACGCTTGAGTGCTGGTGCAGCTCGAGCGCTAGCGCTCGAGCTATGGTGGTCGAGTGGTTCTTCTGGTCGAGCGGTGGCGCTCGACCGCTGGCTGTACACATGTTCGTAAAACCTTCATAACTTCTCAACCGGGAGTCCGTTTTAGCCGATTCAAAGTCCTACGAACTCCTCTTTTCGCCCTCTATCCATCTATGAGCATCAAAGAGACAAATTCATCAGTTTATAAAAATGATACTCAAATGACTCCAAACACTCATAAAAACACACACAAAACATGGGCAAATCGGGCACCAAAACATAATAATTTCACACCTAATCACCCCGTCCCGATATTAACTTCCGGTTATTTTTTTGGCATAATATTTAAGAAGGGTAATTTAATATATATATATAGTACATGTGATGTGATGGAGAGAGAATAGAATAAAGTGTAATGTGTTTAAATGAGTGAATATGAATAAAGTTTATTGCTAATTGATGCCCAAAAAATGTATGAGAAGTTAATAGTGAGACGGACGAAAATGATAAAATGAAAAGTTAATAGCGGGATGAGGGAGTAAAGATTAAAACCAATTTATTAAGGATTGATATCATTACAAAATAGAATATAAATAACTATGGTAGTATGTTATTTTGGAGTAATTAGTGGTATTAAATAACTAAAAATAATATTTTCAATTCTATAATGTTTAAAATAATAATTATGTGTTACAATTAAAAAAAACTTTTGAACATGCTCAATTCCCCAATTGGTGTACACAATAAATATAATACAAAATAAAATATTTAGATTGGACCAACAATGACATAAAATTATAAAATATAATGGAATTAATAGAACACTTATTAAAACCTAAAAAATAGTTATTATTATTTAATTGTTTTCAATGATATATCATGTGGTGGGTATAAAATTTAATTAATATTTTTATTTAATACATAATATTAAAAGTTAATTCTTAAGTAACAATTAAATTTTTATGTAATTGTGCAATTAACACATATGATAATAACCATAGTGCTTATTCTACATCATCTTATCTGCAAAACCTGGCGCATGTTTGAGAGATAGGGAGAAAAGATTTGTGAAAAGTGTAACTAAGGAATATACATAATAGCAAGATATAATATTCAATTAAAGTTAGTTTTGTCTGAGACCATCTCACATGTCTCATTTCTAACTCGTTACATACCCAATTGCTTAAATAACCCATGTTTATAGGCCACATCCTGTGCTCACATACCACGTCTCAGACCCACCTCAACATTTATGTTTCAATACACGTTACATTCATGTTGTTATCTAATGACAAACAAACCACATTAACTAAAACTTATATTTTGTTTGTATTAAACTAAATATATTAACTGAAACAAAAAGTATATTGAAAAATATATATGCCATTCTATTTTTTTTTTAAACACTCACTTAGAAAGATAAAAAGCTTTAAGTTAATACAAAATAAAAACGATATACTATTTACATATCAAGTAAAATTATGCAAATTAGAAACGATATCGATCAATTAAGTTATCGCTCTGACTTATATATTCAATATAAGTATTACTTTTAATTTGAATACTATATATCACTTTTAATTTAAAAATTATAACATTTTACATAGAAGTATGTAATTGTATGTATAAGTTATGATATTTAATTGAAATTAATCATACTATATTTCTAAAAAAAATATATCACTTTTTAAAGTGATAAAATTAAATGAAAAAGTGATCATTTTCTTTTAATTGAAAAATGACATTTTTCTTGTTAAATAATGGTGGGAATTAATTCCTTACTATATCCAAAATCAGTCATGTATGATCACTTTGGCAATTGGCAGGTTTTACAACTTTTCGTCATTATTTGAGAATTGACAATATTTAAATATTTGAGAGTTTTGTGTAAAATAGTTTTAAAGATATCATACTGCAAGAGAAAACTATATTTAATCAATTTCACATTAATATAAAATCCATCCAATTGGTAAGATTATGATCTATTAATAATGAATCTCGTCCATTAATCGAAAATTAAAAGGTGTAACATTGCCTTCAATAAATTAAATTGTTATAACTTTTTAAGAAGTGGTTTTTTTTTTTTATAAAAAGTGACATTGTTTTAAATAAAAAGTAGTATATTAAACAATTTTTTTGCACTATAATATTATTTTATTTTATTTTCTAGATCAATTAATAAAAAGTATAGAGTAAAAATGATTCATACATGAACCATTTGAAGGGTATTAGTTGTTTTCAATAAATAATATTAGTTATTTTCACTAAGAATATTACTTATTTTTACTGAATGATATTAGTTGTAGGGTACGAAGAGCATTCGTTGTTTAACTAAAGGGTGTTAGTTGTTGTACTAAAAAGTACTCCGCCCGTCCATTTTTAGATTGCTCAAAACTATGAAAAAAATTGTTTTACCATCTAAAATACCGCTTACAAACGTTCCTTATTACACCTCATATCACTCCATTTTTGCAATATACTGTTAAATAATAAACTAAACTCACCTAAATAAAGTAGAATATATCCTCAAATTTACTCCTTTTAATACTTTTTTTTTAATTAAAATCTGCACTATTCCATATGTACAGTCTAAAAAAAAACAAATGGAGCATTAAAAAGTGATTTATGTATAAACCAATTTCACTCTATACATATTCATTAATTTAGGAATTTGATAAGATTCCACATTGAAAACTGGGATTCAATGTCTATTATTCTGATCACATTGTTGAAATTGAAATATGAATCTCTGGTCATGTAAAGTTTTCGAAAAATAGCATTCAAGTTATTTGGAGTAGTTCTAGTGTGCACTTGAGTATATGGTATGCACTTGAATTTTGAAAAAAAAAATACTCCAAGCAGAAATTAGTAATGCCCCAAGAAATAATCAGTAATATCCTAACAAATAATTAGCAATATCCCAAGAAGAAATAAATAATACCACAATTGCAAAAAAAAAAAAACACACACACACACATAATTCGGCGTATTAGTGTGTGTTTTGAAAAAATCAAAAGTGAACTTAAAATCCAAGTGCATGTCATGCACTTGAATTCATGCTATAATTTGTGAGTTATTTGACATCACAAACATTACGTCACAGTCATCAAGAAATTCAAGCGTGCAAATATAACAACTTCAGAGTTTGAGAGAAATTATAAAAATCAATGGTTCCACAACTGGGGAAAAGTATTACACTCGTCAATTAATTGTAAAATTGTAACTTCGTATATAAGATATGAAGCATCCGAAAACTATCACATCGTATTTTGAATATAATTTAATTATAAATTAATATTCTAACATTATTAATTTAATTTAATTGAACAAATTGTACTTCCTATATAGTTTAAACAAATTGTTCAAATTTTGATATTAACATGAATTCAAATTTAAAAAAAATAATGATATATATATAAGTACAAAAACCGGATAGTCTAATGTAATGGTATATATACAAAATAAAATCAATTTACAAATATTCTCTATTTTTGTAGTAATTAATATTGATGTACCAAAGTAATTGACAATCTCACAAATTAACAACAATCATCCAATAATTAGCGCATCGTATCATAATGCATAAATTTTTTGCTTTACGATTTAAAAGTCAAGATAAAAAAGTTTTTTTTTTAATGAAAATGCAATCATTAGCCAAATAATACAAACACGATTTAAAGAACTGCAACTAATAGATAAATTTTATTAAATGAAAGGCAACTCGATATATAAAGAACTGCAATTAATAGGTGGAGTAAATTTTATTAAATGAAAAACAAACCCTATAAATTTATAAATATTTTTATTCAAAGGTAATCAATTACAATAGTTTCCTAGCATAATCAATTACAATAGTCTTTTGACCATCGGATACATGGCAAAATCTTTTCATCTCGCTGTAGACTGAAACCGCAAGAGGGGAATTCCACCCCACCATGAGGGAGAAATAAATTCCCTCTCCATGTCTCGAACCCAAACCTTTGGGGTCTTAGGTGGTAGACTCAACCAGCTGAACTACCAATATTGTCATATTTAAAAGTGGCGAGATAAGATGTGGACACACCTTAAGGAAAAAAAATTGGTTGTTTTGTTTGTGTTTCTTACTTTTTAACTTTAATTTATCGTTCTTTATTTTTCTGAAAAATATATTTCTAAAGAAAAATGAAAAATCCAAAAAAAAAGGCGTAAGTTGCTGAAATTTAAGAAGTTTGCCGTGGGCAATTACATTTTAAAATAAGTTTGGGTTATATTTATGTATATGAAAGTGAATCTAAAATATTTTAAAACTTTGATTGAAAATTCAAAAAACTTAAAAACAAATATAAACTGAATTTTTCAAAATTAAAGTTGAGGATGATTTTTTTTTCCTTGCGTATATTCAATTTCTCTTCTCCAAAGGCGTTGTAATTTCCATGTCGTACTATGACCAAGTGTTGAAATAAATAGTCTTAAATTTATCTCCTATAATCTCATCTAACACACACACACACACACATAAATTTAAAATAATTCTCTTTCAATTAAATTTAGACAATGAAAAAAGTATTATTTATTTTAAAATAAATTATAAATATAGCGTGAATACATGATGATTATCGTAGTTAGAAAATGTATTGTGATTGTTATATCATTAGATTTATTGTGGAGAACTTTCCAAATTGTGTATTCATTTGAGACTTATTCAAACATCCAAAATGAAAACATGAAAATTTAAATGTGCAGAATCCTTAGTTTGAATCGTTACATAAAATTAGGAGGTGGGTGGTGCATAATTTTTATTAGTCACTATTAATACTCCCTCTGTTACAAAATAAATGTCGTTCTAGAGATTTCGTATCAAATTATAAATTATAAATTTTGACATATATATCCCACCTGAATCTCTAAAAGATCTATTATATTTTCATAATATCTAACTGCAATTTACACTGATAAAATTTTGGGTCGTTACAATGTCATCCACCAAGATTCAATAATACCATTTTTTTTTTGAACTATCAATAATATTTTGAAAGTTATGCTGAATAAAATATATGAGACTCATTCAAATGTGCAGAATGAAAAAATATATATTATACATAAATAAAATCAATATTCTATTATGATAAAATATCATAAAAAAAATTAGTAATTCTAGTGTGCACTTCAATGCATGGTATGCACTTGGATTTTGAAAAAAAAAAATGCCCCAAGCAGAAATAAGAAATACCCCAAGAAGTAATAAGTAATACCCCATGAAGTAATCAGTAATGGCCCAAGAAGGCATCAGTAATACCCCAATTGCAAAAAAAAAAAAAAAAAATTAGATGTGTTTGTGTGTGTTTTGAAAAAATCAAAATTGAAGTCAAAATAAAGTTTAAAATCCAAGTGCATGCTATGCACTTGAGTGGTGAGTGCATGCTAGAATTTGTGTAAATTTTTTAATACAATAATACTGATATAATACACTTCAAATTTTGAATGAATTATCTTTAGTAATCTTCAAGTCTCCAATCAATGTCATTAAATCTTCAAGGAAGCCTTCAAAGTTTGGAAGAATAAATAATATAAAAAAAACTATGTAACACCTACAAACCTTTCATTACGATCTCTAATGGTCAAATTATCAAATTTTTCCTCGTGTGTGCGTGATTGAAGAGTGTTAGTAGCAGTGGTTACCAAGTTTTTGAGTCATGTGCAATGGAGGGGCGGTACAACGGCATGAAGAATGAGACTAAACAATGTAAAAAGTTGTAAAGTACAAACCTTCGATAAATATTTCCAATTAATTTACAATAAATACAAATATCAATGAAATTTACACATTCTTATCTACAAATAAATTCTTGCAAAAAAAAAAATGATTATACATACTATGACATTTTTTTATCTAATATTTAACCTCTGAAAGAACGACTCTAAATATATAAATCTATAATCTATAAATTGACCTCTATAAAGTGGTTAAGAATTGGAGGTTCCAAGAATATAAATAGGGTAATATTGTAGTTGACCCTAATTATTAGCAAATTAAAGATTAATTATAATCTAATCTATTATAATTACTAAATTAAAAAAATGAAAGGTAATGATAAAGTGATGAATGGTTGATTAATGGCCAAAAAGAAACTTTCCAATCCTCCATAGGCAAAAACACACTTATGTCTTGGGCCTACTAAATAATTGTATTTATGAACATATATAGCCTTCTAGAAAATTCAAATAATTAAGTTAGTTATAACAACAAATTAACTACTCTCAAGCAAATTATACTATAAATTATATGATCAACCTAACTATTAATTTCAAATACTTCAATTCGATCAACACTCTATTTTTTTTTTTTTTTTTTTTTGCAAATTATAGGATCAATCCTAACTATTAATTTCAGATACTTCAATTCGATCAGCACTATATTTTTTTTGCACGTTAATGACGATTGGTTAGGAAGTTTGTTTTAAATTTGCAGAAAAAAAAATGGAGATATATTGGCTGGGATTTGTTTTATAGATTTGGTAAATATTTCTTAATTTATAGCATTAATTATATAAATAAAGAGATTAAAAGTGATTACGTGAATGACCAACTAAGTAAGTGGTCTTATAAGAAAAACTAATCATCTAGTATTATAGGCGCGTGATTAATGGGGATTGAGAAACTAATCTGGCAAGTTGAAAACTATAGAATAAAAAAAAAACAATTTAATTGGAAAAATATATGCACTCATCAAAATCTTCTTCACAATCACATCATATTCAAATGGAAATATATACATCATCTTAATATCTACATAATGAAGTAGTTCACAAGATTTTCATTTTTTTTTCATATTTTATAGAAAAGGTTGGGCAAGAAAGACTTCATAAGTAAAATCAAGCCCAGTCATTAATACAAATTTTTTAGTAGTGAAATTAAGTGTCGTCAGGGTTCTGAATTTGCATCTTGATGAGAAGAATGAGAGGGTGTTGACTCCGGGGAGCGTCATAATCGTGGTAAAAGGCTCACTTTCGGTGTAAATACACAACACTCCCAACTCCTTATAATAGACACTCATTGATGAAATGGAGCGTCCACGGCCGTCCACCACGATGTGGGAAGTCCCAAGCCCAATACCAACGCCGTTGCATCGGTAATCATCAAAAGCTCTCTGACCACTTTTACCGACCCAAAATATGATAATCATATAATCAAAAATAAAATCAAAACTTGCAGATGATGATGAAGAAAATGCATGGAACGTATAATATAAATAGGATAAAAAAAAGTAACTGCTCCAAAATTTTAGCAATCAATAACAAATTAAATTAAACTTTGAGTTAGACAGATTTACTTTAATTATTAAATAAAAAAAATGAATGGTGATGATCAACTCACAAAAACTAATCAACGGCCTAAATGATTTCCCGCTCAAACTATAAAAGGAAAACTAAGGTGTATTATATATTTATTATTTATTATAGATGTGAATGAGATACGATTAATCATAAAATACGTTTAGATTTGTAACTTTATTTTTTTTTCCTTTTTAGGCAAAAGTCTTGAGAAAACAACAGTCAGTAGACACCCAAATGAAGATGTACTAAGGAAAGCAAATTCTGACAACTTACATGAGCATAAGAAAATTTGATACATTGCTGAAAACTGCACTCCATAACAAGAAGATTTGTTGTAAGGAAGAGATTTTACATGTCAAAGCTCATGGTGTTGTTGTATACATTTGGCATTTTGTTCAAATGCCTGAGTATTTTTTCTGCCATTTCTCGTGTGCAATCATTGCCATGATGGTATGCGCTTATCAATGTAGCAGGAAGTAACCTATCCTGTGATATACTCCAAGTGGACTCATCTCCACCCTTCATCAAGAACCTCTCGATCATCCAAAATGCTTTCTGCCAAACGGCTTCTTCTTTATGCTCCTTGACTACATTCATCACATGTTGGATAGCATGTTTTTCAGACAGGAAGCTTACACTCTTATCCACGTTAACTTTGTCGTCCAGCAAAGAAGATAGCGCTGATAGAGCTGCCTCGATTACCTCCACGTTATCGTGGTCCAAGCATGCCAGCAGCCTCTCCACAGCCTCTGCATCGACAAGGCAGAACGTGTCCTGTGAAGAACAAACTCCACCGTGGATAGGACAGAGCGAGACTTCTTCGTCTTTGGAAAGTTTGATTGATATGCATTTTCTGAAAAAGAAGAGCTTTAGGATCTTGGTTTTCCTCATGTTTGGAGGTCTTGATAGAGAGATGGACTGCCTTGACAGATTCTCTAGCCCTATTGCAGATAACTTCTGAACCTCGTCGGTGAATGATCTCGTTAACAGTTGTGTGAAAACCGAGACGAGGTTGTGGGTTCTTGCTGTGAGCAAAATCTGATGGTCATACAATGTTGTCGTTAATCTGACAAGTATTCCCACGAGCCCTTCGAAATAAGCAGTTGCATGCCTGCTTGATCTTGTACCACTCATCTGTATCTGGTTGATGCTTCTTACAACTTCTGGAATAGTGTTATTATTAACCAACGCTAGATTGAGTGTCAGGTTCTGATGAGGAAGCTTCGCCAGGAAATTGGCTGAAACGGCATGCTTTTCTGTGATCCTAGTAATCTCTGTTGGATTCTGGATTAGCATCCCAGGTTGTCCTTGTGTCTTACATAGTCTATCTGATAATGTGTGTCCCATGAAGGCGGAGAGTGAGATCAGTAGCTTGATTGACAAAACTCCTAGCTCTTCATTCCGAGTGTTTATCAGTTCGATCAGACTGTAACTTGCTTCTGTCTCCTTGACAACCGAAACAACGGTAGCTGATGCTTTTGAGGATTTCATCAAACACAGCAACATTCGGATGAGGTTGACGTTCAGATCATCTGGGCTCGTGTTCTTGATCCGGTATATGATGTTGTATACAATGTAATCCGATGCCATTGTGTGGCCATGTGTGCTGACCTGGAAATTTTCGAGCTCCAAACCAGACTCGAGTATATTAGCTAGTATTGCAGCTGCCTCTGTCTTTGAGTTCATCGGTTCGTTATGAATTGTTCTGGTGAACATCTCCTCAACCATGATTTGCATGATCCCGGCTTCAACAAGTATCCTTGCATTTGGATGGTAAATTGATATCTGTCTTAGAGCTTTGAATGCTGCATTTCTGATTAGAGTATTTCCACTTTGCACCATTTGGATTAAATCTGGAGAAGCCCTCTCTGCTACAAGAATCTTGCTCTCAGGTCCAAGAACAATTTCCCCAACATAACTTGCCATCTCCGTTCTCATCTCCTCGCTTCCTGTTTATCTAACTTTGTTATATTAATATCGCATGAATAGAAACGAGAAGAGCGTGTCTTTTGGTCATACCTTTGGCCAGATGATTCAGCAACGGCTCCCAGTACCCGTTTTCTGCCATGAGCTTGATGTTCTCCGGAAGGCTCTCCAAGTTCTTCAAGATCTGATCAGCTGTTTCCGAGGCGAAAGCATCGACAGATTGTTTGTATTTAACTGTGATCAGCATCAGAATACCTCCAGCTACTGCCCCAATCTTGTAACAGAAAGACCGGCATTTGGATAGCTCAAGTAGAAGAGAAGCAGATGAATGTCTAACAGGTGTGTGATTGCTTGACAGCATCTTTATCATCGTTGAAATATCGACCATCTTAACTATCATGTCCTGTAAAGATAAAATTTTAAGATTTTGAGGATGATAAATTGATAATATTATATTAATCAAGATGCTGATAAGTTAATTGGATCAGTGGATCACCTTCCCCTCTTCATCGTCCTCGGCTAACTGTCTCAGTAATTCCAGTGTCACATATCTTATTCTTCTGCTTCTATTTTCCAGAAAGTTAGCAAGCAATGGAACCATTCCAATGCTGCGAACGTGTACCTTATTGAACGGCTTACTCTTACATATGCTTCGTAGATCATCAATGGCTTCAAGTACCATGTTGTCTGTACTGGCTAAAGAGAGCGCTGCTCGGGCCACCTTAATTCTTGCAGCTTCATTTCGTTCCTTCCACTCATCAATGGTTGCTTTTAGAGCTACATTGCTGCTGATATTTCTGCTCTTTAGAGTTTGTTCTGATTTTGGACAGACAATTTCCCCTGTGTCCTCGATTTTATCAAACCATTCGACTATGGCTTTCCTCTCGTACGTCACTCCACTTTCTATAGTCACGGGATCCTCCATGACCCTTTTCGTCAGAGGACAGAAAAACGTCTCGTATAATGGCTCCATGTATTGAGCTAACTGAGGCAAAGCACTCAAACTTTTCGAATAATTCTTGTCTATGATCATTGATCTGTCTTGATCATCACTCACATACATCTGTGATGTACCAGATAAATCAAGATTCACATCAGAAACATCCACATCAACTGCATAAAGATCTGTTTCCACTTTTCTTCTTTCTTCTCTACTCGTAGAAAACCTGTGAAGCTGCTCTTTCAGCTTCGAACCTTTAGAAGGGCTGACAGCAAACGACACATCTTTCATATCCTCGGATAGAGCCTTAGCTGCCACCTCTGCATATTCATGGTTTCCATAAGTAGACAACGGTATCAGTCCAAGGTTTTCCCCTATGCTTCTTACAACATCTTCAAGTTGCTTCACCATACTTGAAAGATCAGAAAATTCGATAGCATGTGCATTCTTTTCTAACTTCATGGTAAAGGTTTTAGCCAATTCCACTCTTTTGCTCAGAGACTGTAAGATCTCAACTGTATTTGTCGGAGTGTTCCAGTTTACATGAAGCTCCATTATAACTGCCGATGCACGATAAAAATAGCAACCAATCTGTGTGAAAATCTCCTTCTCCACTTGTATGTATATCACTGATTTTATGATTTCCTTAATCCCTTCTAACAAGGACTCAGCAAGACTCCCCATTGGACTCCTATCTTCCCTGAGCTGCAGAAAGTCCAGATCTTTTTCCAGTTATAATTTTGAAAATCATAGTCATTGCGTACATAATTACACCACACATAACTTGAAATTGAGACATTGTTGTAAAACTGCATAGGCTTTCTGGTATCCTTTCTATGAAAAGTACAAGTCTTTTAATCATTTCAGTACTTTCATAGAGCATAGAATGTTAAAGAAAGGGAGTTCATACCTGGGACCAGTCGGAGCTACTGCCAGACATAATTGGTAACAGTTGAAGAAACTCAAAACTCTGAATATTTTAAACTGGTACCTCATTTCAATGTGTGATACAAGAACCAGTCTTCAGGAATATCTTTTTTTTTTTTAATCTTGAAAATGTCATTTGATAGAAAGTTGGAGCATGCCAAATATTATATTACAATAGTAAACTATCACCGTTATATAATAAAGCAGGAGGACATCAGATGGACTCGGTCAGATCAGCATATGATCATATGTTTTATTCCATCAGATTGTATATTGATAAATGATAACTTGTAGATTGTTGAACAACCTGAATATTTACCTTGACTTATGTGCAGGTATTTGTTTTAATATTACTAATATATGGTCAAAGTGCCTAGTTTTTGTTTGGTATCCAGAATGACCAATTCTCAGTTTCTTGATGCTTAGCAACATGTCACCTTCATGATCACTTTGGTGACAAGGGTACACATGTTTGCCTTTTGACTTTTTTGTTATTTTGGTCCCAAGTTGTAAATGATTTGAGCAGAAATACTGACTTGTTAACACGTACGCATCCACTGGTCAGCATAGATTATTTTATCACCAAGGGGGGTGTTACCATCTTTTTTATCTTGTAATAATCACTACATTCATAAATAATATAAAAAGTCAATTTTTATTTTTATTTTTTCTATTGAATAGGAAATAAGTCACTATTTGTCATTCATGCATATATTTATTTGTGGGTAAATTGTGTCAGACAAAAAATAAAAATAAATATCAACTTATGATGCACAACTCCCTAAATTCTTGAACAAGAAGAGAGGATACAGACATACAGAGAATGCCATGAAGAAAGTGAGACTGCACTGCAGTCTCTTATTTGAAGGAAATGCAAAGTGTAATGATACTCAGTACAGAGCTCTAATGAAAGAAAACTGCCAAGAAAATGTTCTTTTAAAGCAGCATCTCTACTTTTTCTTCTATATAAAACATACATCAAAGATTCATTATACAAACTCAAATATTCAAAATGTAGTGATAGACTTGTCCTTTCTCAATGTAGTTTAGCTCCAGTAAAAACTTACTCCCTGGCATCTGTCATGCCCCAATAAATACAAAAAATATATGTACAAGTATTATGTCTCAACTCAGCTTGTTTTCGAGGTGCAGAGCAGGCTTTATTTTGGAACCCATCACAGCTGCTCTAAGAAGAGCTCTTGCAGCATCATGTCATCATCGAAACCCAACATCAGACTATCATTGATGTTCAGCTCCTTACGATCAAAGCTACCGTTTCATAGTACTTAGAAGCATGGGCAAACTAATGCAGGATTGACAGCCAGCCCTTGGATTTTTTAAGCAATGTAGTAGTAGCTGCAAGGATTTTGAGCGTCCCTGAAAGAATGACGAGCAATAGGACGGAATTCCCTCTAGTTAAAGAAGTAGGTAGACTCCAGAACTTCCCTCAAGTCAAAATCTCCTCGTTCCGGCAATGGAGGGAATTTGAGATCTGGGAAGGACTTTTGGAAACCCTCTGATAACTGTTACAGATCAAATAGTAATTTTAAAGGCTCAGCACAGAAACAGCAAGGGGTAAAACAGAAGGTTTCACAGGACGAAAGGTTCTTCACTGCAGTTCAATCATTTCAACTCAGAAAAAACGCCACACATTTTAAGAATAATAGCAGAATCACAAGATACAATGGGCGTGAGGATAGCTCATTCAATAAATTCAGACAACTGAAATAATGTTATGTTCAATTTGAAGGGGCTTACATTCTCCAAAATTGGTGCCTCATAGAGTTCAACAAACTTTTCTCTGAGAATCATGTTCATTTTGTCCACATCACATGCATGCGTCCAATATGAATCATGCACTCCTGGGGTCAAATGGAGATAGAAGTTGTTAGACCTCCATTTGGATGGTGAAATAAAACAATCAACACCAGAAAAATCAGTCACATTAGAATTACAAACCTGCAAAATATAAGCCTGCCTGAGAACAGGCAATGGCAGTCATCATCATATGGGAACTATCAAGAGAGTGCACAAAATTTGGAGGAAAAGCCGTTTTTTGCCGCTTGGCCATCACCTTTGATGATCATGGAAACAATAGGTAGTAAGAACAATAATCCCACTTGAATTCACAATGTCATTATTTAATGTTCAGCAATGTTTGTTCTTAGTCCATTTTTCTAATCGTAGGGGCTTGTTTGGTACGACCAGACAAGAGAAATGGTACCTACCTTATCTGTTTCGCGTTGAAGGGTTAAAACTTGAAGAGAAGTCTTAATCTGCATCCAAGTCAATGACCAAATTCTCAATAATGAATGAAAAATGGTTAACACCATATAAAATCACATTTGCATAAATACAGTTGTTGCTATGGATAATAAAGAAATGCCAAGAGATCTGATTTTGTATTAAAAATACCATGTGCCTTCCTAATTTGCGGTAGGGCTGGACAACAGGGAGCCCAAGTGGTGTAACCCAGCGCACTGGTTGGTTCTCTGATGCTATAATCTGCAGACACGAATAATACAAGGCAGATAAGTGAAATAACTCAAAAGTATAATAAGATCATGGCAGACAACAATAAAATCATCTATCAACCAAACATTGAAGTATTAAAAGAGAGAACAACACAATAAAAAACCTTTGCACAGTCTCCCAGCCAGCTCATTATGCTTCGCGCGGACTCGAACATTTCTCCTAGAGCAGTCAAGGTTGTCTAAAAGAAAGTTAATAGATAAATTAGCTCAAACCACGCTATATTGCAACTCCAAATTACACTGGGCGTAGAAGTACAGCGTAAGTTTAACACACAATGGCATTTCAAAAAGCCCACAACAAACATATTTAATTTAACTTAAAAAATAGACTTATTAAAACGTAAAGCTGAAACCACTGACCTTTGCAGCGTAGCAAGCACAGGCAAACAGCTCTGAATCATCGTCAATAGAATGACGCTCCTTTAACCTCCTCTTGATCTGATCTCTTGCCCCAATATAAGTGACACCATAAACCGATGTCATGACTGTTTGCTTGACTAATTTTCTATCTACCTGTGACAAATTAAGAATAAAATTAATAAGCAAAGTAAGAATTTCCAGTCAATGTAATGGTCTACCAACATAAACCAATGTGTTACAAAATAATATCTAGCAAACAGTAGCAAGTCACAAAAACCAAAAAAATTAACTAACAAAATTAACACATTTGATAAAGCTAGCCATTAGGAAAGACAAACAATAATTATAAATTGATGTGCATGATAAAGGACATAGAAGACAGAGAAACCTGATCGATTAACAGCCTAGCACGCTTGACATTGGGATCAGTTTCAGGGTCTTTAGCAGCATCTTCCTTCATTATATCAAGAACTCTGCAGTACAGACAATCAGATTAATAAACTCATCTTTTGACAAATTGCCTAAAAGGTGCAAAGTAATCCTACTACTTATATTATTTTTAGATTGACCATGCATTTACCATAATTCTTTGCAGTGAGACTTTATCCCATTAATATTCACTCCTAAAATACTTGAGACTTCACAAAATTAATGAACTATTCCTTGATTAACTAGGTAAGCTTTGATTTGATGCATGCAAAAACAAAGTCATGCTGGGTCCAGTTTCTCAAACTTGTTTGTTATTGACAATTCATACTGCAATTACTTTACTATCAGTCTACTTGTGTGTCAATAGGAGCATGACATTAGGTAATATATCACAACAGGAAACAGGAGTAACACATTCGAGTTACCTAGCAGCAATTCCCGAGTAAACATCAGCAGGCTTATCTCCAGCAACAAGATTGACTGCAGCTGCTCCAGGCTAAATAAAAGAAATAACACTGTCACATCAAACAGAAGGAACACGTGTTGTCTTACTTTCAAGCTAATCATATTATCATCCTTCAAACCTTGCAAATTAATATGAATCAATATATTAGGCGCATAGTTATTGTGCTTAATATGCAAGTTTATGTAAAACACAATCATTAAGAATCTGAAATCACATATAATGAATTAAATATCACTTCAAAATCAAGAATTAACTTGTAATAATTAGTTCAAATACAGCCACAGCTGGTGCTAAGTATGTGTAGAAAAAACAATGTAACAATATTAGTTGGGATGGGAATCCAACACTGGTGTTTAGATCTATAACCAGGTTTAGGGACTCAGACAAATATCAGTTAATGTGTGTAGGTTCCTGTTTCAGCCCACCTAAATTATGTAGCTCCCCTACATTGCAAAAATTGCGACTTTGATGATGCACAAGAATGAGGGTCAAATTAGTGATGTAATAAGTATTACCTTATCCCTTCCAAGGGCAGCATAGTGTTGCAAGCCATTACATGAGCCATCCTTGAAAACCAAAAGTAAAAAAATATTAAAGTTCAGCTTTACTCTTAGCAACGCAAGGCAACATAAAAAGACCTTGGACAAAAAAGAGTGCAGCAGCGGAATATTCAAATGTTTAAATGTAAGTGAACCATAAGCAGAATCACAATAACGCACCAGCAAGAGAATTAAGTAATTATTTACTGAAAATAATCAAAATAAATGTGCTAAATATAATCAGATCTAGAACTATTTGGTAGGATTATGGTAAAAGCAGATAGAACATGCACATCATTGCTTCACCTTCCAGCCCTACCAGAAGAACTAAAAAGAAAAAAAGAAAACTGTTGAGTTTTAAGTATACACGCTCAGGACCCTTAACCAAAAGGCTAAAAGATGGTCCTCAATTCCTCATATAGCAATTAGTGACAATTTCTTACCTGGTGGACAGGCATATATGAGATAGTATTCTCTGGATATGGATTTCTTAATGCTTCAGCTAAGTTCATGCAAGTGGCCAAGCATTGGAAAGGATCCTCTGCATCTAACCACCATCTCCTCCCTTCAAGAGGCTGATCTGCTGAGTCAAATATATTGTCCAGATTGCTTTCAGCAAATGATACTCGACCTTCATAAGATAATTTGTCGACACCCCCACCAAATACATTTGCTAGATGTACTTTCAACCAGTGTAATCCTGACTTGCCAAGTGGGCGACCTTCTGCAAATTCTAAAATTCCTCGACAGAGGTCAGAACCAAGATGATTCAGATATGGGTGCATGGGATATGCACGCCCTCGGAAATCTAAATTGTGAGGGTAGTAAAATCCTTCTTCGTCCTTCATTTTTCTTGCCACCTACTCTATCATAAATATTATTAATGTCATACTAAATAATTGTCTCAAAAACCAAGTGAACTAAATGAAGAAGCTTCTTACAGCAAGTTTAAGTTCTATATCACACCGCTGTGAATGCCTTTCACTGTTCTCCTTTTTCACATTTTTTACTTTCCACTTCCACTTCTTGATTTCTGCTTCATCTTCTGTATCAGGTTCCTCAGGTAAAGGCACCTGAACAGCATCGATTTGAAGGGAAATAAAATTAAAAATAAATAATATTATTCAATGCATTCTTCTTTTCTTCTTCTCGTACAAACATTTCTTACATCATCACGGTCAACCAAGTCCGCAAGACGACCACCAGTAGCCCAGATTCTATCTACAACACTTAGTATTCTTCTATTTACCCTCCATTTAGTATTTCCAAGATTATTAAGTGCCTGCAAGAGAAAAAGATACCAGTGATTTTATAAGTTTGCAGCAGCGAAAACAATATAAGAGGATAAACCAAATGAAAATAGAAGAAAATAATGCATGAAGAAACTTTAAAATGGCTTACCTGAAAAACAGGTTCCAACTGTTGCTTTGGAGCTCTTTTAAGAGCCTCTCGTTGTTGTTTAGCTCCATGTGTACGCATAATATACGATGGCAGAAATAAATAAGCACCTCGCTCATACCTTATACAAAAAAGTAATTAAACTACGTTTAGAATAAGCTTTTTCCTTCTATAAAATGCACTGTTGCAATAGAACTAAAGAAGAATAGCATACCCTGTCCAGTTTAGAGGAGGAACCAACATTGGCATGTATGGAATCACCATATGCTTGGCCTGTATGGAAAGAAGAAAGATATAAATACTCACAGTCAAGAATAGGGAATGCACATAAGAAAAACGAGGGAGAGTACCGGTATACTTATAATAATCTGTAAAAGTCCAACTACTTGTAAGCTAGAGAAGATTTAGTGAATATATTGGTTCCGTAAATGTCAAAACAGAGATACGCTGACAAAGAAGTTTATCTTACAGTTTTTTCCAGCCCTTTGCGAACTAGTGGATCACACTCAATCACCCCATATCTCCGGGTCCCTTTCCTAATTTAATTAAATTCAAAAATACCCAAGCAGTGAAAATATTTGTAAGACTAGGTGGTCAAGGGTTAATAATTAGGGCAGGAAAAATAAAAATTGTCCTCACAATGTTTCTACAGATCTGAGGGTGTGCACAAACGCAGGCCGAATATCAGGTGGTGCATCCTCCATCTGATCAACGGGAGGTTGTATGTAGGCTGTCTGTGTCAATATCTGAATCAAACGGCTTCCTACCTGTAAAATACAACATGAGCGCATAAACACATATATAATATGTGTGTGTGTGTGTATATATATATATAATACAGAGAGGGGAAGAGCAACAGAGAGATAACAACTAAATTTCTACTTCCAGGTTCCAAGCAAGCAGTCTGAAATTGTCCATAATGAATGACAGGCAGAAACAGATACCAGACACAAGCCCAGATAGATAATATGTGTGTGTATCACACTATCACTGTATCTTATATATCTATCTATATATATATATAGAGAGAGAGAGAGGTTTTAGGACAACAACCTTGAGTTGAGCATCCTGGCCCCATGGCTTCAAATCATCATGTTGCCTCACTATATTCCTGACTTGCCGCAGTTTTTGTTTCTTCATCAAAATCTCAACCTTTTTCTTTAGCCTCTCTTGTTCCTTTGCATCAGGATCAGGTCCTTCATCAGAAATTCTATTTAGTGCATTTTTCCTCTTGCAATTCTCTAAAAACTTATGAATCCTGACCTGGTCAATGATACAACAACAATCACTTAACTCCCTAGCCACCAAATACAAATCAGGAGGACAAAAGAAAACAAACAAGTTTTCTGTTATATTATGCTCCCTGCATACTGTTGTCTAGCTTGTTATAAGTGGGGGATGCAAGGAATCCCCAATGAGAATCATAAAGAAAATTATGGTACAACTACATCGAAAGCAAATTACACGATCTAGCATGAAAGAGTGATGCCAGGAATCCCTAAAGCTTTAGATTCCTACCATCCACACACCCCACAAGAAAGCAACTCACACTGGGACAAAAGAAGACCACATGAATGATTATAACTGAAACCAGAAACTAATATGAAAATGCTTTAAAACTGAAACTAAAATCATCATAATTTGTTCCCTTCAAGCCAACCTCGTGTTCAATAGCTTCGCCAATATGACTAGCAGCTTGCACAACTCTAGCACTGCCATTGCCTCCTCCAGTCATCAACAACCCCATCAACTTATGCATTGTGATAACCGCCATCATATCTGCAGGCAACTGATCAAAATACGGAGCATAGGCGTTTCGGTTTTTCCCTTCCTTGCACAATTCGTGCTCGGCGGCAATGGCATCTCTCAGGGGCTCAAACCAACCTAAGAACAATGACTTAACATAAGGCAAATTGGGAGCCAATTTTTGCTCACACATGTCAACTAAAAGCTCTTGGTATTCCCTAGCCGCCTCTTCCCACGCCTCCGTCTCTACTTTTATTTGTCTCCTTCTAAGCATGTTGTATTTCCCTAACGCCATCCCTCCCACAAATTTTGCCTGCTTATGCTCCCGGCCTTTTACCTCCATTTCCTTATTAAGCTCTTCTACTAATTGTTGGAGTTCGTCAACCTCTTCCTCCGACGTCGACGCTAAAGCCTCCGCCGCCGCCGCGGCATAACCCCTAATATTGCCTAAATTTCTAAAAGAATCACTAGAAGATGCGAATTTAAAAGGGCCCACCTCTGGATTCCGCCAGAAGGTTAAATCTTGAGAAAAACCCAATTCAGGGGTGCGAGTATTTGCACGGATTTGGTGCTGAAAACGAACGGTCGTTTCACTAAAAGGAGAATCTTGGAGAGGTTTTACGGCATTGAGTGAACGGTGGGATTCTGATAAGATCTTCAATTTCCTGAAACATGATTGTTTCGATAAATTTCTCCACATATTGCAGTGGATTTTTATTGATCAAAGTATGAGCAAGGAGCAGCCAAGAATGAGATTTTCGCTTGATTCTATGGTTGGGACTTGGGAGTAGGGTTTAGGGTTTAGACGTCCCTGACCCTTTTTGGTTTTTTTTTTTTTTTTTTTTTTTTTTTGCCTGGGAGGTTTTGAATAATTGACTTTCGAAGAAAAAAAAGTCTCCAGGCATTTTCAAAAATAAAAGAAAATATATAAGAAACAATAGTAAAATGATTTTGTCTAACTATTTATAATAGTAATCTTCTTACCCGTGCTTCACACGGATGAAATTTGTTATAATTTTTTAATTATGATAATACCTTCATTTTAATTATAAAACTTAAAAACAACTTTTTATTAATGAAAAAATTTACCATGAACTTTTTTCTTTAATACAAATAAAAAATAATTCTTATGAAATTTGTTATGTTCCCAACTAAATACTCAATAATCATGACACACTTATACATAAATCCAGCATATAATTAAAAAACTTCAAACTCTATAAAAAAATATAATTTTTTTTAAATACTACCTCTTTACCTTTTCAAATGTATAATTGTTACCCAAAACAATATCGTTTTTTAATTGACAATTCAATAATTTAAATTAATTTTTTTACCTACTAAATAACAAAAATGTATGTAAATAATCATGGAGTTAATGATCATTTTGTAATAAATCACTATAATAAACAAGGAAAAAACTCATATGAGATAGTTTAATATGTTATAAGATAATATAAATTAATATTCACCCTACCAAAGTTATAATAAGTCTAAGCTCAAATTATATCATATTTAATTGTCTCTTGTTGTTAGACGGTCTCGCACAAAATATACCAGGGATGTAAAAGGCGAGCTAGGTGGCCGGCTAGGCGGTCGGCCACCGCCACGACTTAGGTAAAATCGGTCGAAATAGGCGGTTCTGTGTCCAGGCGTCGCCTAGGCGTGACTGAAGAGAGAGAGAGAGAGAGAGAGAGAGAGAGAGAGAGAGAGAGAGAGAAACCCTAACTCCAAGCTCCAGCATATCGCCGCCCAATGCCGTTAGCCGCCCGATGCCATCTCGCCGCCCACCGCCAGCTCGCCGCCCGACGCCCGTCTCTCGCCGTCCGACGCCCACCGCTTGACAAATCTCTCGCCCGTCCGCCGCAGCCTGCTATGTGGATCGGTGTACGGACGTGTTTTGCTTTGCAGCTTACTCCTATATCACTATATGTAATGAAGTTGAATAGTTATGTGTATGTATTTGGGTCAAAGATATTACTCATAAATTGCAGGTCTTGAGGTACATAAAAGAAGTGCTGGTCTCGAGGAACTCAAAAAATATGTGACATGGTGGTATCCAGCCAGCAGCCTAGCACATTAATTTTTAACTTTCATTTAATAAAAACCTAGGCTAGGCGACCAAGAAACGCCCGTCTAGCGTTTTTCGACTTCTGCGCCCTTGAAATATACTCATTTATAAGTAGGAAAATGTCTTATGATGTCCTAATAAATAAATAAAATTGTTTGTCTGAATGGATGAAACAAGACAAAAAATAATAAAGAATGAGAATGGTAACTATTTTCCTATAAAAAAGTAAGTGTTGTGTTATACTGTCTCATTTCATGAGACAATGGGATAACGTATTAATTGGTTTTTTTTATAAATCATCAGTTTGGTATAAGTGAAAATTAATTTGTATTTTTTCATGCAATAAAACGGCTCAATATAAATTATTACAAAAAGTAAACACAAAAATTAACTACAATAATAGTAATAATAATAATAATTTATGACATATTAGTTAATTTCGTCTCAATTTCACTTATACAGTTGATAACACATGCGTACGTCCATTTAGCAAAACAGATGGAAGAAGATTAATGTAGTATTGTCTACCATATTCAAAGTTCAACATTATACAAAATTATAATAATCCATTTTTTACAAATACGAAACTCGACTTCAACATTCCCCGTGAATAAATTAATGCGGTGATTGCAATTTGATCGACACAGACTATACTCGTTTCTTCCACTCAAGATAAAACTTATACATTAATTATTTATTCTGCAATTCTACACTCCACCGTCTTTCTCGTGAACATCAGGCGATATTAACAATGGATCTAACCATCAACCAAATAGATAAGAAGAAAGAGAAAACACATTTACAATCCTCCGTCAATTCAAGACCGAGAGAAATACCGATCATCGACTTAAAAGGTTAGTACACACCTCGGTCTGTTAGAAATCTTGATTATTATCTATTTACTATTTTACACATTATTACTTGAATTCGAAAGTACTGTTCAAAGATCTGGTAATTTTTCTATTTGACAAAAAAAATTAAGCATTTGACAATTGAAATACTCATGATTTTTCTGCATGTTGGATTAAAACCACAAGGAAAAGAATCAAGAGTAAACAAAGTGAAAATTTATTCGTATCGAGAAGAGTTGAACATTTGATTCGTCACTTATGGAAAACCGATCAGAGGGTCAAGGTATTAATTTCATCTTGTATAGTATAATTAGTTGTGTTCGATCAATTTTGCTTTTATAAACACAAATTATTAAATCACAATTATTAATTGATTGAATTTTAGACGTTCGACCACATACCCAAGAACAATCAAGTAATAAAGATGCCACACAAGGATCGAAGATGGGAGAACCTCAGGAAGAATGAATCAAGATAAATACACAAAATCCAAAGATTTAATAAATCGAGCAAACACGGTCAGTGGAATAATTTTCATTCGTCCATATAGTATGTTCATTATAATTTTCTATTTTATTCAAGTAATAGATGATTCTGACTTTTATTTTAACAAAGGACTCATCACTGAGTCTAAAAATTCCAGTGCATGTCAGGTCAATAGCCTAGAAAATGAATTTTAACCTAATTAAATAATTGTCCATATATTTTTTCAAACGAAACCTGAAGGAAATCCCTCACCAGTTATTTAATAAATCAATATCGTTAATCAGAGCACTAAGTAATATAAATATTTGAAAAAAATTATAATGCTCAAGTAGATTGATAAAAAACATAGCAGACGAACATAAATTCAATTATTTATGATTTTTTTTAACAGGGTAGTTTTGTTTTATCTATTTTGTATTCACCATTTTATAGCTATCTTAAATTCACTATTTCAACTGTTAATTCTAGTAGAATGAATTTTAAAAAAGAAAGATCAAAGAAAGTTAAAGGTTTTGCACCAAATACAGTCAATAGAGGAGAAACAAAATCGTGGAAAGAAGCCGTAGAAATGATGGACAAATCTCATTAAATTGGACCAAGGTAAAATCTATTCACTATTAAAACTCTATAAATTGCATGAAATTGACTGATGTTAATTCTATTTACCTTTAAAGCTCTATAAATTGAATACAATTGACTGAGGTATGGGTGGACAATCGGTTCGGGTTTTTTGGGTTCGGGAAATGAATTTCTGGTAGAATATTAAGCTACCCGACCCCGAGCGAATTAGGTCGGGTACCCAACATTTTTTTTTTTTATTAATTAACATAAGAACTCGATAAAAATACGAAAGATTTTATTATGTGTACAATGAACAACATGTCCGTAATCACTTCAATTTATTATAAATCATGTCATGGGTATATTGAACAATATAACCCAACACTAAACTATAATATTACATTTTAATTAGAATTAAATATAATATTGAATTTAAAAAATAAAAATAAAAAGTTCGGGAACCCGATTGGGATACTACCCGATCCCGAACTTGATTTTTAAATTTTGGGTTCGGGTTACCTAAAACCCAAATTTTCAATACAATTACCCGAATCGATCGGGTAATTTTTTCATGTTCAATTCATGTTCCCGAAAACCAAAACCCAATGCCCACCCCTAGACTGAGGTACAATCTATTCATTTTTAATCATTCATTCATGCTCTGTCTCTTCACATGTAAATTTGCACGATTTCGTTTAATGTTGTTTCAATACTGAAATATTAATATTTTGGTAAATTGAAAAAATAAAAACATTTGCACAAACTAAACATAAAAAACTAAGTACGTTTGTTGTAAGATACGAATTCTCACGACCCTACAAAAACTCATTTTAATAATAACCCAAAAGACATTTTACACATATCAAATAACTAGTGTTATACCCGCGTCTTACGCGGATTTGTAATTTTTATTTTGTTTTAAATTTCATTTTAAAATTTAAATTTATTAAAAAAAAATATAATACTTACCTAATATTTGAAAAAAAAGTGTGTGTTAAATTTATTTAATTATTATGTTAAACGCAAGTAAAAAAAATAGAAACATCATATATATCTATTATACAAAAAAAATTACAACACTAATACATTTTTCGAAATATTTCTCTGTAAACCACATTCGTCGTATGTTTGGACGGTTTACACTGAGAATCGAGATACATAATTTTCAAGCTTCTCTTATTTTTTTACCCTGGTAACTGCAACATATAACTAACTGCCCATGTGTGAACACTGGTTTGGGAAAGTACAGTCCGATAGTGGATAGAGATTGACATTGAGTTTTATTTATTGTTATAGCAAAAAAGAGTAAAATTGGAAATTGTCACCTCGTGAAATCCACAGGCATCATGTGATCCGAATTAGTCAAAGTCATTCTTGGAATGCAAACTTTGCTTTCAACATTTCTTCCAAAAATTATTGCTGCCTCGAAAAGCTTTCAGTCAATCAAAGTGTACTATTTCAATTCTTCATTGCTTAGCTGTAAATCTGTCCAGAACACACGAACAAAAAAAACATCAAATTCCAAAAATTATCCAATATACATATAATATTTGGAATGAAATGCGAGAATAATGCCTGAAATACTCAACAAATGCCTCATTTTATAGAGTATATCGTCAGTCAAACATTCTCACGTCGTCTCAAATACAATTTTCGGAGAGCTCATAGAGGACGAAATTAGGGGAATAGCGAATAAGTTTCTTAGGTAATGTGCAGATGCCTAGAAACTTGCTTCGACTATTCCATTGATATACTCTCAATCATCATCCAACAATTTCATGGAATAACATGCATCTCTGAAAGTATCATAGTCAACACCACCTATGATACGTATCATTTCATGTGACGTTGCTCTGTTGCTGCGAGGTAGCAAGAGAGTCAAGTAAAATTCTTCACCAGCACCTGGTGGAACATTAAACAATCTTTTTATACCTGACATGTTATTGCTCCTCTTATTCCACTAACTTTTTTGTCTGTCCCAAACATACTGAGACGGAAATTCAACATACATCGGTTTTTTAGCATCAACATCAGTTCTGTTTCGCTCCATCTCGTCCAAAAATATTATTTTTTCGGCCGATGGTCGCTGGAGCACATCATCAATATAATCCTCATCCTAAAAAACAACATATTGTTGATTTTCTAGATGGAAACTCAATCTCATCACATGTAGGTACCTATAGTGTATTTCATAATGAATTTGTTGACGATCAGTTCTAATCTTGAAGATTAATGGCTGTTTTAGATGGTTAATTGATCATCAAACAATTACGTGTGATTGATCACTAACGTAATTAGTGAATACAGATTTTTGGGTTTAGGTGGATTAGAATCGTATGAAAGCTTACGTGTTTAAGTTCGATTGTAAGTTAATCGAGCTGCTTTAGATTCGTAATCGAAGTTTGGACGTGTGTAAAAATTTGTGCTTGTTTTTTTTTTGCTGAAAAAAATCTAAGTATTTATAGACTTTTGCCCAGCAGGAGGTGGCACGACCTTTGGCCGACCAAGTCTGCATGCTCGACACCTGTCCTTTGACTAATTTGACCTTATCTTAACTAAATTCTATCCTTATCTATTGGACTTGCTCGCTGTCTAGAGCTGTTCGTCATTTTGAACTTGTCCTTGAGGAGTCTTTAGTCTGATTCTGATGGTCTTTTCTCTTGTTTAATTGTTATTTTGGCGTTGTGGTTGGATCTGATCGGCAGGATGCTGTTTGAGCTCATCATGTGGCTTTTGATCTGATTTTGTTCGCCTGTGTGTCTTGATTGCAAGTAGGTTTTGCTCGCCGGATGTCTTGGGTGAATCATGTGTTAATTCCAACTTAATCTTTGTGTAATTTGCGCTAATCCTGGTCGCCCAAATGATGATCCTGCTCGCCTATCAACAATTGCCCCCTTGCCGATCAATAAATTGTGAAGGTGGTGGATGAGCACTTTTTGAGTTGGCAACTTTTAAGTGCCACAAAGGCGAGCAAGAATGTTCCTGGAGCGAGCAGCTTTTCATGGGCGGGCAACATTGGTCGAGCAGACTCGGGTCGGAGACGGTTGGGATCCCAAGGTCTGGGCACGGCTCGAGGTGTGACGTGGGCGAAATGATTGCTACCGCCCACGCGCACACATTCCCGAGGAGACGCGCCTTCCCGTTTTGTCGGACAGGTGTTGCACGCGCCCAGAATTTGCAATTTGGTCCTTCCACTTTCAACTTTGTTCGCCTGGTACCCCGTTTTTCCAGAAGTATAAAAGGAAAATTTTCTTCGTTTTTTTTCATTTTCTCATTGTTTCTTAGGCGCGAATCCTTCTTTCTTTCTTCTTTGAAATTTCCGGCGACGTTCCCAGATTCCGGCGATCTTCGAGCAACGTCAAGGTAGTTTTTTTTTTCTGCTTATTTTCTTCTCTTTCTTCTTTTCTTGCTTAGTGTGCGTTCTTGATTCATCGAGAATCCTTACTCCGCTGGGGAAAATTCCGAGCCGCCGTGTTCTTCCTCTGCCGAAATCTGCAAAAAACCCTAATCTCCTCCCCCTAGTTCATTGGATGGCGTCGCACTCCGAGACCGGTTCCTTTCCTCCTCGGAATCCTGAAAAAAGGCCCGTCGAAGAGAATCCACCCATAGTCAATTTGGAATCTGATCCCGAGGCGGCCTCGGTTGCACGTTCGGTTAATTCCGGAGCTCACCCCTCCGGGGAGAGAGAGGAGCGAGCAAATCCTGCTCGCCATCTCTTAGAAGAGACGAGCTCGGATCTCCACGAAGACGAGGATGAAGAAGTCGAGGTACTTCAGCCGGTGAACCTTGACGAGCTGACTTGGGCCTTCCTCAAGGACATTAACTTTCCGGCGCCCAGACTGATCGAACATCGGGTTCCAGTCGCGGTTGCTCGCCGTGTCAACTGGAATGAGTACGAAAAGGAGCACTCCAATCGCTTTGTCATTCCTGCTCGCGGAGTACGGAAACTTAAAGCGACCGAGTTCGCAGCGAGCTGCATCGTATCCGCCATTACCGAGGAACAGTTAATTGAGATTCGGAGGGATTACAAGATTCCCTTTGACATCCCCATGTATGCTCCCTTGGCGGACGACAGAGCTGATCGCCCACCACGCGGACTGACGGCGATCAACCTTGCCACCCTAAACGCTGGAGTCTCTCTGCCGTTGCACCCTTTGGTCGGCCAATTTCTACATGATGTGAACTTGGCTATCACCCAACTTACTCCTGTTGGGTGGATAAATCTGATGGCCCTGATGGTAATGTTCGCCCTGGAGGGGTATCCAAACAGGCTGTCCGCCGAGGAGGTTGGCTACATAATGACGATGACCGGCTGTACTGGGGAAGAGGCGGGCTGGTACTATCTAAAGGCGCGACCAGGCCAAAAACTTGTCGAGGATATTCCTGGGAAAGTGCGGGATTGGAAGCATGACTGGTTCTGGATTGGAGGCGATTGGCGTGCTTCTGCTCGCTCTTCAGGGGGTTCTGAACGAATCGAGACCCCGGCGGAGTTTAGGGAATTAAAGCGTGAGTCTTACCTCTTCTATATCTTTGAAGTGGTTGGACTAATTTTAATTCTCTTTTCCCTTTGTTTCAGGTCCCAAGAACTTGGGGTGGCGAACTGTGAAGAATAGCATAAGCGACCTATTCCTGTTTGTTGCGTGCTTGATCGCCCTTCGTCGCCGAGAAGATCGAAGTATCGGCCATCTCTTCTCCGAGGACACACTGCGAGTTGCTCACCTCACGACCTACCCTCACCATCTCGAGGCTCTAGCTCGTATCCCAGAGGGTAATTATCTTTAAGCTGGGCGAGCAGATCTGGTCGATTTTATACTTAATATTAATTTTGTTTTTCTTTCTTTTACAGATCAGCTCGCCTCCGTTGCGCTTCACCCTTCCTTCCTTGAGCTTGATAACCGGGTTTGGGAGATGCCGACCAAAAAAGGACGCAAGAAGTCGGATCCCCTCTCAAAAATCATCGCCCTTGCGGCTAAGGGTGGAAAAGGAGACCCTCAACAAGCCGGCGGGTCCAGCTCGGCACAGCCTCCTGCCCCCGTGGCGAGTCCGCCCAAGACACTGGTTCCGAGGGCGAAGAGGCTTCTCCGTGGAGACGGTACCCCCGTCTCCGATACCGAGAAGGCAGCCAAACGAGCAAAGACGGCTCAAGAGAAGGTGACGGTGGCTGTCCGACCATCCGAAGGCGACAGCGAACAAACTCCTTCGGTGGAGCGTCCCGGCGAGCATGCTCTGGTTGTCACCACTCGTGAAGGATCTGGTCCTTCATCTGATCCCACCTACCTTGGTTGGGATAAAGGTCGTCTTGACAGGTATAACCTTGCTCGCCCATTACACTTAGCATTTTTTTTTTTTTTTTTTTTTTTAACTGAAAAATTTCTTTTCAGCTACTCGCCCGAGCAGTATCCAGGGCGATCTAACCTGGTGCATCGATTCGTCTGCTCAAGGGTGCCGACCAACTTGCGCGAAATCCCGGACTCTTTTGTCCGCCGCGCCTCCGAGGTCGTTGCTCGGAGCTGGACCAAGGAGCTTAATGAGACCGTCAAGGCACAAGCGCCTCGTGATAATGGCCGTTTGTGTCTTGTCGAGGCGGGCAACACCTTGGCGGCCGTGCAACGTCTGGTCGACCAAGTTGAGGACCTTGAGAAGGACTCACGACAACATGCGGCCACGGTCAGCCGTATTGCCAAGGAGCGTGATGAAGCTAAGGCTGAGGCGAAGAAGATTATTGCCGATCTCGAGAACAAAGCCAAAGCTCATCAGATTAGCGAGCAGCGTGCCTTGGACCTGCACGTCAAAGTCTCCGAGGAGCTGAAGGTCAAAATGGCCGAGGTTGAGCACATGCGAGCAGAACTTGCTCGTGCCCAGCAGCAGAAGGAGGTCGCCGAGAAATATGCAACTGAAGCGACGGCCAAAGTTGCGGACCTTGAGACCCAGCTCGCCAACTCCATTACCCAAGAGGAACTTATTCCTAAAATGGAGGTGAGCTCGATTCTTGGTTACGTAACGGGTTACGCGGAGAGCATCCGTATTGCCCATGAATTCAAGGCTGCCGCAGTTGTTGAGGAGATCGGCAAGGAGTTGTGCAATTTTGTTGAATCTAACCCTCCTGCTCCGGGCACAACTCTGCAAATTGGCGACCTGCCTGAATATGGGATCAAGCTCGACTTCATTGGCCCCGAGATTATTATCACAAGTCCTGCCGAGGACGAGGAAGAAGAGGGCGATGCTGCGGAGGGCGAGCAAATCCTTCCTGCCGATCAAAGTGAAAGAGCTCTGAAGGAACGTGCTGATGCTGAGGGATTGATTGCTGAGCTAACTGAGGTGATCCCAGTTGACCCTGCCATTGAAGGCTCTCCACTTGAAGACCCCAAGGATGACAACATATCTCCTCCTGCCGGACAAGGATCTTAGCGGACAGGATTAGCTAGGAACTTGTACTTCTTTTTTGTTGTTCATCCTTTTGTAATTTTTGGGCGATTAAGCCTTATCATCAATGGATATATTTCGCTTACTTGCTCGTCTTTTATCTCGCATTAATTGTTCTTTGCATCTTTTTCTGTGCTTCAACAATCTTAATGTAGTTGGGCCTTGTTCTTTAAGAACCTTTTTTTTGGCCTTAGGATTTGATGGGCTTTTGGCCTTAGGCTATGTCCATTTAAAAACGAACAGCCTTAAATGGGCTTGGTTGTATAATCAACTTGCGCCTTGAGCTCACATTTCTATTTCAAACGAACAACTTAATATTGAACAAACATTTAAAAATTACAAGTATCAAACGCGACCAAGAACGTAACCTTGCACTAGCTATGTTGGACTTGCTCGACAGAAACAATGTTAAGCTCCCAACTTATTAAAGAACATAATTTACACCAAGAGTCAAAGTTGCTCGACTACTATACAATTTGTCAAGACATCCTTTAGACTCTTAAGAGGAAATGAAATTACTACACTAACATCCCAGCACGCGACCAGACTTAAACCAATTCACCTTTGTTCGACCATTTATACTTGGTGAACAATTTCAAAAAATTAGGCAAGTTTTTTGGACCCATCTTGTATCTCTGCCATTCCAGTTCGCCCAGTGGACTTAGTAGCTCGCCTATCTTAACTTCACTCTCTCATGAAGCAGAACTGGTCGCCTACTGAAAGTATTTCCTTAGATTAGCTGCATTCCAGGAATATTGGGCCGAGTTGCCATCTAAGTCCTCTATGTCATATGCTCCATTGGGTAACCTATCTGTTACCCTGTATGGGCCCTCCCAAGTCGGGCCAAAAATGCCTGGAGGTGGGGCGAGCTTTTTTCTCAGAACGAGGTCACCAACTTCGAATTTTCTTATCTTAACTTGGGAATTATAGTAACGCTCTGCTCTCTGCTTGTACGTGGCATTCTTTAGCTCAGCATGTATTCTTCGTTCTTCGAGCAAATCTGCTTCTGTGGCTAAGGCAGAATGATTTGCCTGTTCATCAAAGCTGGTTGTCCTGACTGTGTCAGTTCTTAATTCAATTGGTATTACCGCCTCTGTTCCGAAAGCCATTGCAAAAGGTGTCTCTCCGGTGCTTGACCTGGGAGAAACCCTATATGCCCACAAGACTTCCGGGAGTTTTTCTGACCAGCTGCTTTTGCTTTCTGCCAGACGTATTTTCAATGTATGCTTGATGATCTTATTTACAGCTTCAACTTGCCCGTTTGACTGGGGATGATAGGGAGTTGAAAAGTGTTTCCTGATCCCCCATTTTGTACAGAAATCTCGTAGTTCCTTTCCATCAAACTGTGGGCCATTATCTGTCACAATTGTTCGTGGAATTCCAAAGCGACAGATGATGTTCTGCCATATGAAGTTGATCATGTTCTGCTGTGTAATTTTCACCATGGCTTTTGCTTCTGCCCACTTCGTATAATAATCGACTGCTATAACGGCAAATCGAACATTTCCCACTCCTGCCGGGAAAGGACCAATAATGTCAATTCCCCATCTTGCAAATGGCCATGGGCTGTAAACCGATACAAGTTCCTGGGCTGGGGCATGGATGCTTGGAGCAAAAACCTGACATTGATGGCAAGCCTTGGCTAATTGGATTGCATCTTTTCGTAAGGTTGGCCAATAGTAACCTTGCCTTATAGTTTTGTAGGCCAAAGCTTGCCCCCCAGTGTGATTTCCACAAACTCCAGAATGTATATCCTCCAGGACTGTCCTTCCTTGCCCCCTAGACAAACATTTGAGTAGCGGGAGTGAGAAGCCTCTTTTGTAAAGCTGTTCGTCTACCAGAGTATATCTGGTCGCCTGTTTTTTAATTCTTTCAGCTTCAAACGAGTTATTTGGCAACTCCCCGTCTTTTAAATATTTGGCTATAGGAGGTCTCCAATCATCATCATTGTTGAATTCGACTACTTGATTTACTTCGTAGTCCATTGTTGATGGTTGAACTTTTTTGGTAATGACAATGTCCGTCAGGTCTGCTGGCCCATCACTTGTTGCTAATCTTGCTAGGGCGTCAGCTTGTGTGTTACTCGCTCGTGGTATCTGTTGAATAAACACTTGATCTAAAAGAGATATCAAGTGAGCCACTATTCGTTGATATTCGATCATTTGCTCGTCTCTGGCTTCATATTCACCTCGTACCTGGCTTACAATGAGCTGGGAATCCCCGAAAATTTGGAGTTGTCTAACCCCAACTGCTAGTGATAAGTGAAGACCTGCAATGAGGGCCTCGTACTCTGCCTCGTTGTTAGTGGCCATGAATTCAAATCTGACCGCTGAAGTGAATACTTGCCGGTCGGGACTGATGAGTACTATTCCTGCCCCCGAGGCCAGATTTGTTGACGAACCATCTATGTAAAGATGCCATGGGTGATCTAGCCCTCTCGTTGGATTTTGAGGGAAGGTTAGTTCAACTATAAAGTCGGCTAACGCTTGTCCCTTAATCGCGGTTCGAGGTGCATAAGTCACGCCAAATTGGCCGATCTCTATGGACCATTTCAATAGACGTCCAGCTGTGTCGGGTCGATGTAATATTTGTTTGAGGGGGAAAGTTGTTAAGACTTCGACTTGGTGATCGAAAAAGTATGGTCTTAATTTCCTGACACTCATGACAAGAGCATAGGCCAGCTTTTCGGTTGGTGTGTACTTTATTTCAGCATCATGCAGGGCCTGGCTGACATAGTAGATTGGCAGGTGAAACTTGCCATCCGCCCGAACTAGTACCGAACTTATAGCTGTGTCAGATGCTGCCAGGTATAAATATAACCTCTCACCGGGAATTGGTTTTGACAAAATTTTTACATCTCCCAGATATTCTTTCAATTGATCAAAAGCTCTCTGGCAGTTTTCTGTCCAAGCAAAGTGGCCCTTTTTGATGGCCTCGAAAAATGGACGGCACTTGTCTCCTGACCGTGATATGAATCTGTTTAAGGCTGCTAGGCAACCGGTCAACCTTTGTACCTCCTTAACAGAGCGTGGTGGTTTCATATCGACAATTGCCTTTACTTTTGTTGGATTAGCTTCGATTCCACGTTTGCTGACTAGATGGCCCAAGAACTTTCCAGAATGTACTCCAAAACTACTTTTCTTTGGATTTAACTTCATATTGTATTTTCGGAGTATGTCAAATACTTGGGAAAGATGATGGAGGTGATCCTCCTTATGGGGACTTTTGACTACGATGTCATCAACGTAGACTTCTACTGTATCTCCGATTTGTTGGTCGAACATTTTGTTCACCAACCTCTGATAAGTTGCTCCAGCATTAATTAGACCAAACGGCATCCTCTTCCAGCACAACAGATTTTTATTTGTATAAAAAGTCGTATTCTCTTGGTCGTCCGGGTGCATTGGAATCTGGTGGTACCCTGCGAAAGCATCCATGAATGTGAACATTTCGTGACCAGCAGTACTGTCCACCAGTTGATCGATGTGTGGGAGCGGAAAGTTATCCTTCGGGCATGCTGCATTAAGATCTGTAAAATCTATGCATAACCTCCAGGTTCCGTTCGGCTTCCGTACCAGGACAGGATTTGCAACCCACTGTGGACATAACGCTTGTTTAATTAAATCGTTGTCCAGCAGCTTTTTGACTTCTTCGTTTAAAGCTTGATACTTATCTGGTCCATATTTTCGCCGTTTCTGGTGGACAGGTTTTCGGGTTGGGTTGATATTCAACCTGTGACAAGCATTCTCCGGGCTGATTCCCACCATATCAGCATGAGACCACGCAAAGACGTCCAAGTTTGCCTTCAGAAAGTTCGTCATGCGTGTTCTGTAAGGCTCTGGGAGTTCAGATCCAATGTAAAGTTCAAGACTGTCACGCTCAGGATTAACCTTGATGGCCTCTAACTCTTCAACAGGAGTTGCCCGTCGTTTCTGCCCTTTCCACCGAGGGTCAACTATTGGCCCCTCCGGACTTGGCTCATCCTCAATGTTCATGGGTTCGGCACCCAATCGAGGGTCAAAGTCATCTGCGGGCCCTGGGTGAGACTCGGCCACCGAAGTTGGACTTCCCTGGTTATCATTTAGGTACGAACGGTCGGCCACGGGAGGTAACACTGCTCTCGACTGGTTCTGCCCGTCGTTCTGCTGTGCTTGATCGCCTGTGGGCGTCGGTTGGTCGTCAATGTCCATCTTATTGTTTTGGGCTCCAAGGATGTCCTCCAAGATTGAAGGTTCATTTTCGAGTTGACTAGTTGATGCTTCCATCATAGATACTTGTCCCTGCCTTGACTGAATTTGCAGAAGACATTCTCGAGCTTTTCTTTGGTCTCCTTTCACCGTGCCAACTCCACTTGCTGTTGGGAATTTTATGCAATAATGGTAAGTTGAACATGCGGCCCTGAATTCGTTTAAGAAGGGTCGACCCAGGAATCCATTGTACGACGATTCTTGATCGACGACTAGGAAATCCACCATTCTTGCAATATTCTTCTCAGGCTCTTTGATCGTCACAAGTTGCATAGCGAAAGTTACTATTCCCAACGGGATTGTCACGGCATTCCCAAATCCCAGGATACGGTGATTTGTGTCTCTGATGTAGCCTGCATAATCTCCCATTTGATCAAGTGTCTTCTTAAAAAGGACATTAGTGTAGGCTCCAGTATCCACCAGTAATCTATGCACCCTTGCTTCCATAATCTTGGCACATATCACTAGCGAATCGTTGTGGGGGGTCAGAACTCCTTCCAAATCTCTGTCGGTGAAAATTAATTCCGGTGTTTGCATGGTAGGTGGAATGATCCCCATTTCCTGTATATGTCCGATTGCTCGTAATTCTGCCTTTCTTTTCCGGTTAGAGATCGGTGGTCGTCCATCAGAATAACCACCTATGGGTCCTGCGGGTTCCATCATCTGGATATCCGGTATTGGCCCCCCGGCCGGCGCCTGAGCTGGTCGTCCAGCTCGATTCCGATGAGGTGCCTGGTCCTGGTCTTCTTCATCAGAATCTTCGTCTCTGGTTCTTTTGCCGGGCTGTCTTTTCACGAATTCCGATAGCTTTCCCTCCTCGTAAAAGCGCCACAACTGCTTTAGCAAGTCACGACATTCGCTTGTAAAGTGCCCTACACTTTGATGGTAGGCACAATATTTATTCTGGTTCAACTTGCTCGTTTCCTGACGTATCTTACGGGGAGGTGTTAGCAACTCTTTGTCCCGGACACTATTATAAACTGTATCAATTGATACAGTGAGAATGTGGTTCAGTTTGTCTTTTAGCTCAGTGCCCTCGGTAAATGCCTTCATATTTTTGGGGGCTCGATAACCAGTTCCAGGTTTCTTTGTACCCTCTTTTTGTTCTCCTTTGTCTCCCATATCCTTTTGTAGGGCTTCATGCATTGAGACAAAAACGCCTGCCCGATCCCGAAACTCGGCGTATGTCTTTGGACATCTTAGGTGCACATCTTTCCAGAGTTCAGTACCCTTCTTGAGTCCCGCCAAGACAGCCACAATCTTGGTGTCTTCACTAACGGACTCTCCCTCCAACAAGACCTTATCGAATCTTTCTAAATACGATCGGTCCGACTCGTCGTCAGTTTGTTTCAAGTCGGATAACCGATGTCTTTGGGATAGATAAGACCCGGCTGTAGAGAAATGGGATAAGAACTCTTTACCCAGCTGGGCAAACGAATGAATTGAAGCTGGTGGCAAGGCCGAAAACCACTTATGGACACGATCCCCGAGAGTTAAAGGAAAGTTTCGACATTGGGTTGCATCACTTGCCCCCATTGACACCATATAATTGGAATATTTCATCAAATGCACTCGGGGATCCGCCGTGCCCTCATATTGGATACTTGCTGGAAACTGGATCTTTTGTTGAATTGGAGCCTTCAGAATTACTACTGACAAGGGTGAAACCGGTAGAGTCGTGTTCCCATAACCTCTCTGTTGATCCAGCTGGCCCTGCATGCTTTCGATGGCCTTTCTCATGGAGGCGAGCTCCTCTAAAGATCCCCCCTGACCCTGTGGCTGTTCGACGAGCTGAGGCGTACAGCCTTCTGTTCGCTCCATTCCCACATTGGGAATGGGAATCCCCTGGATTGACCTCCTGGGATTGGGCTCTGCATTCGGACCAAGGCGACCAAAAGCTGACCTAGTCAGTCGGTCAAGGACCGATTGGCGAGCAGGTATTACGGCTGGGCGAGCTGCTCCAGCAGGGGGATGTATCTCCAGGATTCCCGGGCCACGTCGACCCAATCTTTCCAGAGCACTTTGGCGCGTACCCTGACTTGCCGCCATGGCCGGGTTCTGAGTTGATCCTCCCTGACTGGCGACCTCAATGTTCAATTTTTCTTTGCCTTTGGCCTTACGAGCTTGGGCGCTGTCAGCCTCATTCAAATGATCCCCCCTAGCCTTAATATGTTCGCGAGTCTTCGTGGGGCTACCCCTTGCTCGCACATATGATGGGCCAGGTTGGACTTGTTGTCTCTGTAAAGCCTGGAGCATGGCAATTGTACGCGCCAATTCGTCGGGGTTGCGGGCAATGGCGTCCAACTCTGGTGGTATTAACTGGTGAGCAACATTAGTTTGATTCTCTTGGTTGTTTCTGCTCGCCCTTGCTCGCCTACCAGCTTGGGACATTCGAGAGTGCGAATCCCGGGTTATATGTTGAGAACGTTGTGTCTCCCTTGATTGAGGCATTTTCACAGTGAATATCAAGTGTTATTCTTGATGTTCCTGAGTTGTTTTCTTCAAAAACTCAAACTCGTTCTTCAATTCTGGGGTAATCTCTTTGTATTCAATGAAACGGAGGTTCGAACCCTCCTTCTAGCGCCAATTTGTTGACGATCAGTTCTAATCTTGAAGATTAATGGCTGTTTTAGATGGTTAATTGATCATCAAACAATTACGTGTGATTGATCACTAACGTAATTAGTGAATACGGATTTTCGGGTTTAGGTGGATTAGAATCGTATGAAAGCTTACGTGTTTAAGTTCGATTGTAAGTTAATCGAGCTGCTTTAGATTCGTAATCGAAGTTTGGACGTGTGTAAAAATTTGTGCTTGTTTTTTTTTTTTGCTGAAAAAAATCTAAGTATTTATAGACTTTTGCCCAGCAGGAGGTGGCACGACCTTTGGCCGACCAAGTCTGCATGCTCGACACCTGTCCTTTGACTAATTTGACCTTATCTTAACTAAATTCTATCCTTATCTATTGGACTTGCTCGCTGTCTAGAGCTGTTCGTCATTTTGAACTTGTCCTTGAGGAGTCTTTAGTCTGATTCTGATGGTCTTTTCTCTTGTTTAATTGTTATTTTGGCGTTGTGGTTGGATCTGATCGGCAGGATGCTGTTTGAGCTCATCATGTGGCTTTTGATCTGATTTTGTTCGCCTGTGTGTCTTGATTGCAAGTAGGTTTTGCTCGCCGGATGTCTTGGGTGAATCATGTGTTAATTCCAACTTAATCTTTGTGTAATTTGCGCTAATCCTGGTCGCCCAAATGATGATCCTGCTCGCCTATCAACAAAGAGTTCTCCAAATAGTCTCGCACGGAGAAATATATATATAATTAGTGGAATTCTTCACCTCATATTCTTTTGTTGAATCCCTATCCTTAACTCCATCTCTTTCAACGGTTGCAGTAATTCTGTTTGAACCTTTGTTAACATACTTAAACAAATACTTAATAGATTTATATCGATTGCACCATTCCACATTTATGTGAGCTTGATACCTCCTCAATAGTATTGGACTATAAGGTACCACAAGACGATTGTCCAAATTAAACTTACTTTTAGGTACAGTTATTCCATGCTCCTTCTTTTGTTCAATAGAAAACCATCTTCATTGACTGAAGTTGTTTCATTATACTTTTTTGGAAATTTTTTGGAACGACAATTGTTTACCATGCAAGGTGCATTTCTCTTTACCAAGCCACATGGCCCATGAATTGAGAATGTTATTATCGCGATTGAGAAAAAGAAGAATATGAGTGTGCGACAACCCTAATTTTTGAAACTCCACCATATACAACACTGCAAATGCATTAAGTATATTGAATGCACTGTATTAGTAAGACATTAAGAAAAAATAATTTATTAAAATATCTTAGAACGTAGTAATTTCATACAACTATCTATAATAACTAACACATTTCAACACTAAAATATTATCAAATAAAAAGATACTAGTACAATAAAATTAAGAGGAGTTTGCCCTTAAAAGAAAGTCTATTACACCATTTTCTTAAACCACTATTTTGTCAAAAGCATAATAGAGATTTTAATTACCAAGCAACGGTTTAAATTATAAAAATTAATTTTTGTCATGAGTCTTTTCTATAGAATCTCACTCAACACGGAGGTGGAAATAGGCGGTCTGCAAAAATCTTAATTTTTTTGACATTTTTTTCCCGTAGTTTTTTTTGTCCCAAGAGAATGTATAAATTGCAATTTTGGTCCTAAAAAATTGCAACTTTGATCCCAAAAGTTAATGAAAGGGATCAAATTGCAAAAAAAAAAAAAAACACCAAAAAAGAACGTGAGATCAAAATTGTTATGGAAAAATTCTCATGGGGCCAAATTTGTAATTTTTTCCCAATATAAACTGAACTTCATCAGAACATATGATATCCAAATCAGAGATTTCTCTTTATTATATATGGAGATGCTTTAATAATATTATCTTGTACATTTAGAATAAACAATGTCAAATACAATTCTCGAATGAGAATATTATATATGCTATAGTTTTTATCTACTAATTGCTCAAAATGTTCATAGATAGATAATTTTATTTTCTAAACACATTCAACAATGTCACTTTAAAAAGAAAAACTCATATAATAAGAATATTGAAAACCTAACTTAATATATGTATTTGTAGCCTCATGTAAGACATCAAACATTAGTTGTTTTCACAAAAAAATATTACTTCCTCTGTCCCTTAACACTTTTCACAGTTGACTTTTTCTTGTGTTTTAGCGAACACGTTGTTTATTAGTATTTAAAATAATAAAGTGATTTTTAAGGTAAGGTATGATAGATCTATCTCTCCTCTATTATAAAATAACTTCAAAATTACTTTATCATTTTAAATACTAATAAAATATTGGCTCGCTAAAACACGAGAAAAAATCAACTGTGAAGAGTGTTTGAGGACGAAGGTAGTAGTTGTGTTATTTTATAATTAATTATACAGTATAAATATGTCAATGGAAATGTGGTTGTGTTATTTTATAATTAATTATCCACGATAAATGCACAATTTTCTAGTAAAAAATATAATTATTTTATTAAAAAAAACGATCAAATCCAACATAATAATAAAAATTTTCTAAAAAAAACTCCCTATAAACAACATTTGTTGTGTACTTTGAAGGCTTTCCTTCGGAATCAAGATAAATAATTTTCAAACCACCTTTACTCCTAACACTCAATACTGCAACGTACAGCTGCACGTACGTGAAAACTGACTTTGGCAGGTATAGTCCAACGGTCGGAAGAGATTGACCCTGACTTTTATTAATAGTCTAGCAAAAAACAACAATATAGGAAATTGCCTCCTCGTAAATTTTACAGGCATGGTTGCGTTTGAATTGCTCAAAGTCATTCTCTGGATGAAGACCTTTTTCCAATATTTTTCCCAGAAATTATCTCAGCTTCAATCATGTGGTCTCCCAGTCTAGTAACAATTAGTCTCGTCTCATTACACAACCTAGAATTTTGATCAATATTCCTCAAGAGAACAATAGGAACACCTTCCTTCAATACCAATTTATGGCTAAGCATACCACAACACTTGACAGAGTTTAAAAAATCCATTGAAACTCTGATTTACAAACACTACCGTAGCTCAAATAAATCTCTATTTCCCCAAGAATAATGGAGAGGATCTTCGTATTGATACAATGCACATCTCGATGTGTGGGCACATGAATTGCTCTATCTTCAAAATATTTATGCGTTCATATATTGTTCTCAACAGACGGATATATACCTCAAATGATAGCCATAATAGGATCAACCTCATCACATATGAGATTTTCAAGTGGAATCTCAATACCCGCAAAACCATCACTACTGCGACCGAGCTTGCCATTCCCAACTTTCAATATCCAATCTGAAAATTCAACAATTTCACCACCTCATATTCTTTGTCAATGTAAGTACCTAATCACAGAGCCATAAAAACATGTAAAAATTAACCAATTAATAGAGAAATATTATTATAATAACCGCTTCAGGGAAGAGTTGAGATAGTTGACTCGATCTTAAGTTGTTGTTTTCTTGTATAATCAAAACTATAATTAATTAATCTATTAGACATTATAGAACCATTTGGTTTTATTTCAAATAAATTTTTTAATATGTGAAAACTATTTTCAAGTACACTATCTTTTAATTGTAGAAGTTGCGACTTATCACCACATCTTCTGGTTAAATGAAATTTAGGTAAAATTTTATAAAACGTGGGACAAAGAAAACCCAATTATGATATGCCCAGTTGGCCGTATTTTATACAATTTGGACTAAATTGACCAAAAATAAAAGATAGTGTCCTAGTTTTGAAAGTTTGTAAAGATCCTAATTTTGCAAGTTCATAAAGATATTGACTCTATTTTGCAAGTCCGAAAATATAATTTTACTAACACTCATAAGGTAGTGTTCTTAAATAAAAAAAATTCCCTTATAACAAATTTAGTTAATGGTAACAAAGTGTGTTAATTGTTTATTTAAAGAACATCTAAAAGTAATTATAAAGTGGCTCATATATGAAACATTTTAATTCTATAACATACTCTCAATAGTAATATTTTATGATTAAAATATATAATACTATATTGAGGTTAATTATGTTTCTAATCTATCATCAATATTGTCGGAACTACGAATTGATATATATATATATATATATATATATATATATATATATATATATATAATAATAATAATAAGTCACAACTTATTATTTTAATAATTTTTCAGGACATTATATTATGGGTGTTTGTAAAATTAGAACACTATCTTTTCGGACTTAAAAATTTAGGAAACTATCTTTATGGTTTATAAAATTAGAACACTAAGTAATCTTGCAAAATAAGGACACTATCTCGTATGTTGGGCAAATTTAGGCCAAATTAAATACCACGTGGGTTAAATAAATCTCAATTATAACATGCTTAGTTGACCATATTTTATAAATTTTGGTCAAAATTTAAAGATAGTGTCATAACTTTGCAAGTTTATAAAGATATTGTCCTAATTTTGCAAGTTTGTAAAGGTATTGTCTCAACTTTGCAAGCCCGTAAAGAAAGTGACCTAATTTTACAAACACTCATAAGGTAGTGTCCTAACATTACAAATTTTCATTTTTAACCAATATATTTAAGAAAAGCAAGATTGAGAAACCAAAAAAATAAAGTCAAATTTAATGGAGAAAAGTATGAAACATTTTCAAAAAATACATTCTATTGATAACCGCTTCAGAGAAGAGTTGAGAGAGTTGACTTAATCTCTAGTTGTTGTTTTCTTGTAGAATCAAAACCTAGTTAATTAATCTATTAGACATTATAGAACCATTTGGTTTTATTTCAAATAAACTATTTAATATGTGAAAACTATTTTCAAGCACATTATCTTTTAATTGTAGATGTTGGGATATATTAGTTTTGATAATTTTCCAAAACCACATGTAATAGGTTTGAAGCAGTCAGGATTGTATCTTTTAGTTTCAGGTCAGGCTAGTGTGTTTTTTCAGTTAAACAGGTTGTCAGTGGAGAAGAACTCAGTTGAGGAAGCATTCAGTAGAGGAGGACTCAGCTGAGAGGAAACTCTACTGAGGGGGAACTTAGTGAGGGGGAACTCACTGACACAGCCTGAGGGAGTCAAGATGACATCACAAGGAGAACAGACTGAAGCCAAGTCAGAAAACCTGGACCTCAGGAGAAGCCTGAAGGATGTCCCACTGAGTATAAACCTGACTATTCTAAGCTAAGTCAGTGGACTACTCAGTGAAGAGCATGATCAGGAGGATCAGTGCTGTACCTAGTAGACCCTGAAGGAGTCAGGTTATTGATGTCAGGGAAGATTGTCATTCAGCCTTATGGCAATCTTCTTGGAGAGATCTTCAAGAGTCTACTGAAGGACAACTACACTGAAGACATTCATGTCTACTGAAGATTATCAAGTCAGTGGATGATAGGCCATCTGAAGTCAGTCAGTGTGCCCTGATCAAGCCCACTGAACCAAAGAGCCGTTGGACTCAGTCCACGTGGACCAATCAAGTCAAGACAACTCATCTGACACTGACAAGGCCGCATTCCAAGAAAAGTAGGTTTCCCTACTGATAGTCTGGATTTAAATGGTATTCCCTCCAACGGTAATATTTGAATCCACACTATAAATACAAGCTCATAGCTGTTTTTCAAAAAGTGTGTGAGAGAGAGAAAAATATACACTTACGAGCAGTATGGGTGTGAGAGTTGTGTGCTATCAAAGGGAGTCATAAGGAAGCACATCTCACATCCAGGGCACTGACCTGTAGGGTCTTCACATATTTCTGAGTGTCCAGCTTGTATCTCGAGCTTATCATATACATCCATAGCTTAGATATGTTTTCCCAACCTTAGCTTAGAGGCTAACACATTGTAAGGGAAAACCCCACCTAGTTGGAGAGAACCAAACCAAACTAAACCCTTTCCAGAAGAGTGTTAGGTGTTTCAGTGAGGGGAGGAGATACAACCCAGGTAGTGACGTGAGTCCAGTGTAGTAGTGCACCTTGGCACGTTAAAAACAAGAATCCCAAGTAGTGGATTTTCTGTTCAATCAGGGTCAGTGGACGTAGGAGCTTGAGTCTCTGAACCACTTTAAACTGAGTGTGATTTATTGCTTAAGCACTTGCAAACTGGTTTGTATCGTGTGCTCACTGAGAGTATCATTCTTAAAGAAGGTTTTAGCTAAGTGATTTGGTCAAGGAGAACCAATCTCACTGACAGGCTTAAGCACGCACTCGAGAGTTCAGTCTCTCGAGTCACTGCTTTGTTGAGAGCCTGAGCTCACACGTCAATTGTCACTGACTTGAGAGCTCTGACTCTCAACAATGCAGTGACTTGATTGTCCCGCACTGAACTCATCCTTAAAAAAAATTGGTGTTATCTCCTAAATTCCCATATTGTCCTTGGTTGTGAAAGAATTACGGGACCATCAGTAGAACTTGCTAATTATCACCACATCTTCCGGCTAAATGAAATTTAGGTCAAATTTTATAAAACGTGTGACAAAGAAAGCCCGATTATGATATGCTCAGTTGACCGTATTTTATACAATTTGGACTAACTTGGCCAAAATTAAAAGATAGTGTCCGAGTTTTGAAAGTTTGTAAAGATCCTAATTTTTCAAGTTCGTAAAGATATTGACTCAATTTTGCAAGCCCGTAAATATAATTTTACAAACACTTATAAGGTAGTGTCCTAAAATAAAAATAAAAAAATCCCTTATAACCAATTTAGTTAATGTTAACAAAGTGTATTAATTGTTTATTTAAAGAACACTAATTATTTAAAGTAAATTGTATCTAAAAATAAATATAAAGTGGTTAATATATGAAACAATTTAATTCTATAACATACTCTCAATAGTAATATTTTATAATTAAAATCTATAATACTATATTGATTTTATTTATGTATCTAATCTATCACCAATATTGTCGGAATATATAGCTAGATCAATGCAAGGTTGCGACGATAAAAGAGAATATCTTAGAATTACATTCCTCCCTAACTAAATATTTGGTCGCTACCTAGCATGTGGAGTTTTTATGACAAGACATATATGTTATGTCGTAATGTCCAAGGGGGAGTGTTATAAATCCAGAAGATTTATTATACCAAATCTAGAAGATTTGATGTGGACATTACTAATGGACTTATAACCTAAACAAATTTTAGGTTTAGACTAGGTTTTATCTATTATAAATATATCAATGTATTCAGTATTGTATATACGCATACACACAAATATTAGTGAAACTCCTGGCTTGGTACGCCCCCAGACGTAGTCGTTATCGACGAACTGGTGAACAAACTCGCATCTCTATTTTATGCTCTCAATTTACAACATATTCAATTGGGATTTTATTGGATTTTTTTTTAACTTTTAAAAGTCTGTGGATTTAGAAAATCTATAGAGTCCATGCAGAGTTTGACACACTTTTTTTTATTGATTTACTTGGATTTTCATAAACTTTACATAATTGTGAAATAATTTTTTTTTATTGATTTACATGGATTTCTATAGACTCCGGCGCTGAAACCATCGATGCAAATGTATATGGAACATACTTGTATATAACTTTTTTTATCCAAATTGTTTAGAAAAAAAAATGTGTTAGTTAAAGAAATAAATACATTATTATTCTTTATTATTATTCTCATCTTCATTTCCATCACCGTTATACCTCGCCCTCATTATAAGTCTCTGGTTGTTAGAAGAGATTTTGTAGAGTGAAATTTATTTATATCTTTTGAAGAGTAGACTTGGCAGCGGGACGGGGAATCCCCAAAGCAAACGGGGACGGAGATTTTTTTTGCCCCATAGGTGGGGACCGAGATAGCATTCCCTACCCCGGGGGATCCCCGTCTCATTTCCCGCGGGGAGCCGCATTACCTTTTATATAATTAATATATATATATATATATATATAATTTAAAAGTAAATTACAAATAAATATTTCATAATTTCCTACTCAATTAACTATTTATTTAAAATTACATCTATATTTTAATTAATATTATGTTATTAGTTCCAAATTATATAATTTTCACTTTAATATATATGTTAATTAAAAATATTAGAATTAGAGGTTCTTCAAATTGTTTAAATTAGTTTTTTTAACACCAACTTAAAGTAATTATTGTGTATGATTAAATTTTTTAATTTAAATATTATTTTATATTTAAAAAATGAGATAAAAAAATAATTAGGCGGGGAAAGGGAAGAGGGACAGGCGAGGCGGGATGTAGGGAATTTTTTTTCAATTTATTTCGAGGGAACGGGGATGGGAAATGACCCCACGTCCCCACCCCACCCTACCCTACCCTACCCTACCCTTTGACATCCCAATGGAAGAGAATAAAAGAAAGTCTATAAATTGTTGAATATCTAGAGATTTTTTTAAAACTTTATAAAATCCGTAGAAATTTCTATATTTTGGAAGAGAATCAAAGAAAACCCATGGAGTATTAAAATTCATTTACTGTTGAATATCTAAAGATTTTTTAAGACTTTTTAAAATTTGTATTGAATATCTCAGAATTTTTAAAGACTTTTGAAAATACATATTGAATACCCCAAAAAGTCTAAAAAAAATTCTACATACTTTATAACCAACATACCCCTTTAAAATATGACACTTACTCTGATACTGCAATGTATCGGCACTAATAAGAAACAGAGACCAGTACTGTAAATATCCATGTTTGTTAAATATTTGCAACAACAATGCCTATTATATTGTCAATCCCGATATATAAAATAAAATCCGAAAGATTAGAAAATACAGAGGGCAAATCACTTAATAATTTACAATAAATTAATTAAATCCCGTCATAATCTCACTATAAAAATTCAGATAGCATAATCAATCACAATTATTAATAGTCATGAAAATAATCATCTATTATTACTACATAGCCGGTAATAAAATATATTTGAGTCAACCCATGGAAAATTATAAATCCATGCACTAATCATGTGTCATTCACATTACTGCAATACCATAAATACGTAAAACAAATTAATCGCAATACCATAAATACGTAAAACAAATTAATCGAAATACCATAAAAATATCGTTCATAAAAACTATTGTTTTTTTATCACCATATCATTATTAATCGTTTGACTTTATTATAAACAACCCGTATATATATAAATTCTATACAAGTCTAAAAAAATTCAACTATTGTCTAACTTAAAAATATCACTATAGGAGGAAACTGACCGGAGTAACGGAACAATCGTCCTTTCATTTTACAAGCTCGAAGAGTTACAATTTTCATTTTATCACCCTAAAGTTATGGTCCTTAAAAAATTATATGCCTATTTGATTGAATCTTTTTAATTAAGTCCATTTGTTGGGTTTTTTATTTTTTATTTTTATCACTTTTAAAAACAGTATAATATTTTGTTATTTTATCGAATATTTATTATTCTATGTAGATGTTAATGTTTAAATATGTGTTAGAAATTTTATTTAGTACATAATGATGTGAAATATTATACATATATTGTATTAAATCAATTACAAAAAACTTATCATTAATTATTAAAAAACCAATGTAAATTGTTTGAGTCTTTTGTATATTGCTATATTTTACAAGAAATGGTGAAACATTTTACATAAGTATATATTTGAGAATGTTCTGTTATTATTGTAACTTTATTAGTAATTGATGTTATAACTTATAATTATTGATCATAGAAGATGCATATTCTAATGCCTTTCGTGGTTATTAAATATTATATTGTAAATAATTTTAAAAAATTCAGGTTTATGTTATATTTACGAGTTATATAAGACACATCATTTGATTAAAATGAGTTGATGTTAAATATTATAAAATAATTTTTTATTTTTTATAAATATCTATTTAATTTATAATAAAAACAAGAAAAAACTTGTGTGAGATGGCATCACGGTGAGACGGTTCACAAATTAACGCAAAATAACGCACATCTCTTCTAGAGTGTTAATACGCCATGTACAACTTTTGATCCATCCCACGCAATACCTACTCTAAAAACAAAGTTTTTTTTCATATTACATACATATATTAAAAAAGGTTGTATTAAAAAAATTGTGATAAACCATTGCCCAAAGAAATTGTGACATTTCTTAAACATAAAAAGATATATAAGGGATTATATTAAAATTTTAGTAATGAAAATGACTTCCACGTGAAGTGCGGGTAGGGGCTGTAGTTTTAAAGAAAGTGATTACCGTTTTATTTAATTATTTGTAGAGTGTCATATCATATTTTAATCAATAAAATTAATTTTTTTACAAATATTCAATAAGTCATAAATTACTCTTATTTGTTTGATCTTGGCATTTAATTTTTTTTCTTTATAAAAGAAAAGGTTTTATTTGAAAAAATGTTATATTGTAGATTATTGTTTAAAGTATTTAAACTATAGCTTAAAAAATTCATAAGATTGTCTCGTGGAACTAGATAATTCAAATTTAAATACACCTACATTGAAATGTTAGTGTGATAGGTCCTATTTATATCCTATCCCAGAAGTATAAAAAAATTAATATGGAATATTATTAATTTGTGTTCAAGAAAAACTATAATTATATATTTTTAATTTTATAATTAAAATTTAGTGAGTAGTAAAAAAAAATTGTAACAAAAATCACTCAAAACAATCGTGAAATACAGGAAACATAACAATTGGATATTTAGTCCGTATAAAAAAATACAATTGTTCACTTTTGAAATATTAAATCATTGGTGAATACACCTTCAACTGACAATACAAAAAACTAAAAAAAAAAAAAACTACTATTAAAAAATATAACAGTACACTGAAATAGTAACAAATTTCAAATATAAAATACTTGATCAAGAGCAATAGAAACAAAATATTTCTCAATCATAGATGAGTCTATATATTTTGATAACATTAAGCATTTCATTCTTACGTGAAATGTCCTCGAAATTAATTTGAATTCGAAATAGGGACAATTATATATAGGTTCCTTTGCATACTCTTTATTAATCTTTGGTTCATTGCTTTTTATAAAATGCAACTAAGTTATTTTTTATGGGCCCCAAGCCTTTTCCATCCCACCTCCCCCTACCCCACTTTTTTCTGCCACTTTGACCGACCAGTTCCACCCCCTCCATTTACTGCCCCATGCACCCAACCCCCTTCCCCCCTCACCCATTTGACCAACCAAATGTTTAATTCTAATTTAATCAAATGTTTAATTCTTTTGAAAATTTGAATATGCACAATTATATGTCTAGACTTTTTTAAAACAATTTGCATTGTAATATTTATTAATATTTTAATCAAATATTCAATTCTTATAATAATTTGAATGAACACTTTCAAATTTATTAAAAAATACAAGCATAATAATATGAACAACTATTTTGCTGATTCACTGTTTATATTCAGATTCTCTGTTTAATTTTATTTCACACGAAAATTTGAACAAATATTTTACATAAAAAATTTGAACAGCTATTTTCCACATATATTTCAATAAATTCTTTAATCAGATAAATTTAATTTTTTATTAAATATGCAGCATGTCATGTTTCATCCATTACATATTTAAAATTCAAAAAATTACATATTTGAATTTCAAATTAACAAATTCATAACTTAAAAATTACATATGTATGCTTATATACGAAAAAAAGAGTTCAGAAAAAATATGCAATTTATTTTTGCAGTATCTTTATCTTCATCTTCAAATTACAAACTCTTCATTTCTTCCCTCAGGAATGAAATTAGTACCTAGCCTGTGGATGATTAAAATGATCAAGCCAACAAATACACAAACACATATTGTATCATTGCAAAATCCAATTAACCCTAAAAAAAAAAAATATACAGAAAACAGAGCATTTCTTTCACACATATATCAAAGTTCAAACTACTGGTAGTACTACATCTGGGTGTAACAAAACTCCACCATCCTAAACAGTTTATTCAATAAAAAAAAAATTATAAGATGAATTCAAATTTCTTTGCATCAAAAAAACCCCAAATTAAATTTAATTTGTCCCAAAAAATATTTTCATCTATTATATCATGAACCTTAAACATACATACCTTCAATCGATTTGCCGGCGAGCTCTAATGGAATGCATCGAGATTCGACTTCGCCTCCGTGATTTGGCCTAGATCGACGCCAAGGATCTGGAAAATTACGACGATGCCGCCACCCCCCTGCAGATCGAAGCCTCCATGCCCATTTCGCACAACTTGCGCCGTCAACTCGCATAGCCACCGCCGCCTTGGTCGAAGACTTCGCGTGAACAGACCCACATAGCCACCGCCGCCCTCACACTCCGTCTTTGTGTGTTTAGAGAGAGAGAGAATGAGAGAGAAAAGGTTGAGATGAGAGAGAGAGAGGAGTAGCTGCGTGTTTGGTTTGGTTGGGGAGGGGGGAGGCGCCAGCTAATTAGGTGATGGGGTGGGGTGATTTTTTTATTAATATTTTAGAACCTAGTTGCATTTTTAAAAATGGGAGGAACCAAATTGTTTTAATGATCTTAAAGGATAATCAATTTGTAATAACCTCTTTGAAATAATAGTGAATTCTCAATAAAATCTTGAATCTCAAAAAGAACGGTAGGACCATTTTCCTGTATTTATATGAGTAGACAATATAGATAAATAGATGCAATTTAATAAAATCACGAATTCATAAAAAAAATGTATCAAAGCATAAGATCAATTTAAATACGAAACACCACAACAAATTTAACAAACAAATAATAAAAATGAAATCTTATCAAATAATTAATAATCAATAAAGAAAAAACATACCACGGACCTATCCTGCAATAAGTCATAAGCACTCTTCTGTAGAAGTTCGAAACAAATATTATCCCACAAGTTAGGATAAATAATGCCTGCCACATCCACAACTATATACCTTAACCCATACCTACCCAAAAATGGAGAAAAGCTAAACTCCCCAGCATCTACATAATTAATCTGTCTTGTCTTAACATGTTTTTTCAAACGTATAGTTACTAATTCATTTAATATTTCTTACTACATAATTAATTTATAAGTATGTATATAATAATTGTAGTTTAAAGTTTTTTTCATAATCACAAAAATATTCAATAGTGCAATTAAAACATTAGGATAGCAAAAATTTACAAACTCTAAATAATTTTAAGTATTATTTTACAGGTAAAATTACCTATGATATTTTTGGTTTAGAAAATAAATCAATCGAGATTATATTAAAAAATAAAAAAATAATGTGATGTTCAAAAAGAAATTCATCAATAATATTTTATTATAATATATTTTCAAACCTCTTCAAGATGATGTGTCAACATCACCTTATTCTTACGCTGATGTGACATGTCTCAATTCTCTTCATTTCGAAATGCTGCGCTCTCATTAAAAGTTGGTTTAAGAATTGATCTCGATCATTTATCTCACAAAATTAAATCTAAACCATTCATTTTATATTTAGGTTTTATTAATCTCTTATTAAGAGTACCGTACACACTGTTCCCTTTTTCTCAAATACGCTACCTGTTTCTCTCTCTCATTGCAGCCATCATCGGCGCCGCCTCCACTATTACAGTCAACATCATCGTCACCAATATTACTTATGCACCGTCGTTGCTCCAATTTGATCGATCATTGTGCCTACTCCGAACCCATCTCAGACGACTTCTTCGACTAGCCCAGCGATTCAAGTGACATCTATCACGGACTCCGACGAGCGCGTCGAAAGTGGATATGCAAAATATGGATAAATTTAAGGTATGTAGATCCCGAACCGCCACCGCCTCTCCTCTATTCTTTTCTCACTCTATCATCCATTTCCTGTCAGATTGTTTACAAATCGGTGCCGTCTCGCTGCACTACTCCTACTTCCTCAAATTGCATCGGGTACCGCGGCCTTGGGTCGAAGGTATGATACTATTTTTATAGTATTTTTCTTGGTCTTAGGTTTTTTTTATTCTCGCCTCCTTTTTTAGTTTTTTGTCATCCTCCATTGAATAGTCTTGGCGCCACCGTCATGTCCTCTAAGATGTAAAACAGATATTTTTCCATAATTCAACGATTTCCTTACTTAAATATTTTTTAAATTTATTTTTGCAAAATATTTTTGTAGGAATTTATGGAATTAATTTGGCGCAATTTAAACATTATTCAAATTAAGAAAATCACAAACGTGAATCATATCTTAGCTTTTCTTTAAAAATTTAACACTAAGTGTATGATTGGTATGATTAAATGGAATTATGGTTGAATAAAATGAACTCATGAATGAAATGAAGGTCTGAATGGAATGACATAGGAATGATCAATTTTATGATTGGTATTAATTAGGAATGAGATGTTATGGTGTATAAATTGATTTTAAGTTATTAATGTTATGAGATGTTGAAATTATTACTTAGTAATAATAATATTATTGATTATTGCTATTATTTATATTTAATAATATATTATTTTATTATTGATAGTTTAATAATAATGATTGGTAGAAGAGTTATTATTAACATATATTTGTATTATTATTGATTATATTATTTTTATTCATTATAATATAAATATAGTAAAAATAAGAATACAATTTTTAAAAATAAGAATAATACAATTATTTTTATTGTTATTTTATTAATAATATTATTTTAAATATTTTTGTTAATGCAATAATGAGAATTATTATATTATTTATACTGTAAAAAAGGATATTATAATTGGAAATTATAATATTAGGATTCATTTTTTAATAATAATATTATTCTTGAAAAGTATTATATTACTTCTCATATTTATTATTTTATAATTATTAATATATTTTAAAAATAATTTTGAGAAATAATATTATATATAATTTTATTATATTATTATTTATAATGTTGAAATAATTATATTGATATTAATATTTTTATTATTAAATAAAAAATTTGAGTTCTAATAGAATGGAATAGCTAAAGAAATGTGTTTTGAAAGGAATGATCATTCTTTATTTTTGGGAATCACCATTCATTTGGAATCATGATTTCAATTAAAATTTCATATCAATCATAGAATTAGAATTGTATCCATGAATCCATTCCTTACCTATTCCATCATACCAATCGGGCCCTAACCGATTTCCTAGTTATCCAATCAAATATTAATTTGCACAAAAATTCTAGCATGTACTCAAGTGCATAGTATGCACTTGAATTTTAAGCTCAATTTTGACTTTAATTTTAATTATTTTCAAAATACACACAAACACACCGAACTATTTTTTTTTAAAATTGGGGTATTATTGATTACTTCTTAGGGTATTATTGATATCTTCTTGGGGTATTACTGGTTACTTCTTACGGTATTGCTAATTTTTGTTTGGGGTATTTTTTTTCAAAATCTAAGTACATACCATGTACTCAAATACACACTAAAATTACTTTAATTTGCATTATGCTTCCAACTACCCAGGAATATAATTGAACAATTGATTGTAGAATATTCTAAATTTATTTTTTTATAATCTCTTTAATTTATTTCCTTGTAAACTGATAGTAATATTTCATTAATAGTGGAAAATTTAAACCACCAAATTATTGGTGTTCATAATCCCTCACTCACACCAATACTAGTTTAATATGAAGATTTTCAATTAGTAATATATATTATATACTCCTTTCATTTTATTTTACTATTGCTATTTGGAAGTAAATTTTTTTTTTTCAGGTTCATTTATAAATAAAGTGATTGTTCATAGAAAATATAATACTTATATTTTTCATAAACAATCAATTTATTTATAAATGTACTTCATAATACCCACAACATATAATAAAAAAAATAGACCTAGTAAAACTGGAAAGTGTGAGAATATATTTTACCCAATCAATTACAGTATTTACGCTATTCAATTGTAATTAAGAAAAATAAATTTCAATTTAAAAGCATTAATGTACATGTTTACATAATCTTGGCATAAACTAATATATATATACATGCGAGAGAGACACAGTATTACACTTAAAACTCCAAATTCAAGTCTAATTCTACCATCATATATATCATTCTCAATTTCCCAATAGCTAACAGATTGAGATGGCTTCAGTCAAGGTGGTTTTCATGGCCTCATTCTTGCTAATGATGATATTGGGTCAGTTGTTTACTATTAATTTCTCTATTTCCGGGTTTTTTTCTTTTCTTTTTATTGCTAAAGGAGATTTAAGTAAATGAGTTTTATTTATTTGACAGGTGGGCCAGTGCTTTCGAATGCGGCAACGCCAACTAAATGTAAAACTACTTCTGATTGTGCATCTGTGCCAACTGTTCCTGGTTGTCCCAAACATTATTTCTGCATCGGTGGATTTTGCGTATGCCAAACGAGTCCCACTACAGATATAGAAGAAGGCAGTAAAGCGTGAATTCATCTGTTAATTGCTCATCACACTTTTGACTTATATTTATTTATGAAATAAATAAAATGGTGCACATTCAGTTCATTAGATTATAAGTTAAGAATATGATAATTTTTGTATTTTGATGAATTCTCCTTTCAATATTTGATTATTTACCCGAATTAGGGCCAAAATTCTAACCAATTGGAACAAGTAAAAAAAAAAATAATTCATTATTTGAAGTTATGAAGTCATTTTTATGTATCCATATATTGGAGAAAAAAATTGTGGCAAAGAGTTTGGTTTGCACCAATCACACCGTGCCATTTGAATGTGTTTTTAAACAATGACAATTGTTTTAATTGGAAAGTGCAAATGAAGACAACTGCAATTTTCAATACGATTGAAAAATGCATTTGAATTTGTACAGTAAATGTGATGTATACAATAGTACTTTATATATTTATGATATGAGTAGAGCTCATGTTAAATACAATCCCCTACTTAGTTAATACACCCTACTTAGTTTATAATTTGTTTGTTTGTGTTTTTTTTTTTTTTTACAATTTTTGGTAAAAAAATCCGGAAACTGTTTGGAGTTATTCTGATTTATATTCCCATTTTTTTTAATAGTATTAACAAAGTATTTAACTTGACCAATGAGGAGGGCAGTAGTAAATAGTAATGGACTACCAGTCCGTTTACTTTCGATTGTTGCTCGATCCATACCTAGAATAACCCAGATTCATATTTCAGGCCCAATTGTTCTGTTGATGACTTGAAGAATAAGTATAGGATCATCCAGGCCAGAGCTAATTTGGCCCAAATCATTGTTAGTAAGACCCTTTTGGATTGAATTTGAGCTTGAACATGAAATAGGTTGTTTTAACTTTGGGCCAAGGTTATATACAGTCCTATCTTTTGTTAATACCACCCCACCAAAAAATGTTAAGGAAAAAAAATCCGAAAATTTTGACAATTTTCGAAAAAAATTTCCGAAAAAAAAAAACACTGAGCTTATGAATTTTCGGAAAAAAATTCCGAAAATTGTTACATTTTTCGGAAAATTTTTCCGAACAATTTTTTGGGTGGGGTTGTATTCACCAAACATGGGACTGTATTTAACCTTGCCTTAACTTTTATGAGGACGATTATTTTTTGTGTACGGTTATTTGTACCCTATTTTGATGGGAGTACACCCATTGGATTATTAAACCCCAAATAAGATGATTACACACCCCAATCTATATATATATATAGAAGTGAGGAGAAAGAAAAAATTGTATTTATTGGAGCAAGTAATGTGCACTTGTTTTATGGTGCAATAGTAAATCTCACTCTCTACTAAAGAGAGTAGATTAATTTTATCAATTTCTTTTCTTATTTACTTTGCACCAATAATTTCAAAATTCTTTAGTTTTTTAATTTTAAATCTATTTTCAACACACTATATATCAAATTAAATTATATTTTGAACACTTTTAGTTTAACATATATATATTGCACAAATAAAAAAATCATATTTAAAATGTTTATTTTATTATTAAGTGTTTTCGATTGACTTTAACTATATGATTGATTGGATTTAAATAATTTTTAATTAGACTATATAAGTTTTTTAAATGTTAAGATAATTTTATGAATTGTAGTATTTGTTGTGAATTTAGTATACAATTAAATAATTATAATACTTACATATATACAATATAATCTTTACATATTAATTGATTTATAGATAAAATAAATTTAATTTAAACTTTTTTTATAATTGTTCATTATACAATCTCGCGTTTAAAATTTATAATATTCTATCCGTGCATCGCACGGGAGAAATACTAGTTAATAACCTAAAATACAAGTTTTCTACACTAAAAAATAAGCATACACCCACCACATACCAATTTGAACGACTATCGCGCTCAAGGCTGCACGGTGGGCCGTCCGCCCGCCGTTAGCCTTGTACCGTTCATCGTCCACTGTTCAAAAAAATAAAATGAAAATGTAAGATATGTTTGAAAATATATTTTGAACATTTATATAATGTTCGAAATTTTCTTATGAACAAATTGTTCGAAAATCCTGATATGAATATACGACATATGTTCAACAAATAAACGCACCAAAATATTTATGCTATCATATTCACGTTTCCAATCCATACAAAATTGAAAGTACTATAATAATCATATTAGAGTATAAAATAAATCATAAACATAATCCAAAAGGGTTTAAAAAAAAACCTAGAAAGAAAAAAAGATTTTAAAACAAAACACTTACATATGCATATATAGCACCACCGGACGACCTCATTCTTGTAATATCCGATCACAATGTAGCACGTGCAACCCATGCATACCGACTGTTATGGTAGTGATCGGAAAAGAAAAAAATTGTTCATTGAACTTTCAATACGCGCGATAGAGATATAATCATGGTAGATGTACTTACAATATATTTTAGTTTGAATTATAAAAAAGGGTATTTTAGACATTTTATAATTATTTTAATTTAATTAAAAATCTAATTAATTATTTAATGAATGTACTCCCATCAAAATGGGGTACAAATAACCTCGCCCTTATTTTTTCGATATTACATAAGTAGTCATTGTAAGTTGAATCCATCAATTCGTTAATATATTCAATTATATTATTTACACATGATGGTGTTGTTATTTTGTACCCATGATGCCGGAAGAATCCTTGATGGGACAAATTATAGAATTTGGTCAAACCCGTTTTACAATCACCACATTACCATTCGTTAAAATCACCCAAAAAGGTAAAGAAAAAATCCTTACTTATTTTCTTCATTGGTCCTCTTAAATACCAACTAATTAAAATTCAATTGTCTGGAATGTTTGACTTTAGCATGAAGTTTCAGTTGATTGACAATAATTGGATGTAGAAATCCTAGAGACTTACTATTTCAAACACTACTCATGTTCATTTTATATTTCAAAAATGTTTTTTACGATTTATTTACGTGATTATAATTGATTAGTTAAAAGCACCAGTTATGATGTCAAAAATTGTGGCAACTGCATTCTGAATTTAAGTAAAATGGAAAATGAACCGATTGGGCGATAAAATTTGAGTATTGAATTTAAGTAAAATCTTCGTCGAAAATTGTAACATGGGGAATACAAATATACAATGGAAACTAAAGTTACTTTCGCGATCGTGACCTAGTTTACGCAACTCTTTAAGTTTATAAATCGATCAATACAACGAAAAAGCAAATGAAAAAGGAGTAAGAAAAAATGGTTAAGGAACATAAAATATTCATATTAAGTGATTGCAATGATGAATTCGAGACGGAAGTATAAACTAGTCACTGAAATGTTTGTTATTAAAATTTAGTGAATAATTGCGCTCTTGGGTTAAAAGAAAAATCCATTTATAAACAGTCTTTCTTATAATACTTTTAGTCCCATAATTTTCTTTTAACACTTTTGGTCCAAAAAAATTGAAAAATTGTAATTTTGATCCCAAAAGTACAGTGTGAATTTGTTGTTTTGGCCCTCAAAGTTAACGGATGTGAACAAAAGTGAAGAAAAAAAAGATCAATTTCGCACATAGATACCCAATTTTTTTTTTCTAAAATTTAGAGACGTACAATTTTTTTCTTCTAATATTATTTTCATTTTTTAATTTAATAATTGATGTGGCCTGGGAAATTTAAAAACATAACAGTTAAATCTACTTATTAAATAAAAAATATTGAAGAGAAAAAAATGTAAATAATTACATTTATTCTCCAGTTATTGAATTTAAATTAAAGTGGATAATTTACTTATTTGATATATAATATTCTCTATTATCTTTAACTCAAATTACTTATGTAATATTGTCTTCTTAGGCTGTGTTTACCTTCCTAGTTAAAGCTAGATTAGACTAATAATAGGCCTTTTGTCCGCCGTTTACATTTCCAGTTCAATTTTGCGGGTAAACCATTCGACCCTGGTTAACACAACTTTCAATGCATTTTCGTTGGTTAAACAAACCTCCCATTTGGACGGTTTAAACACTGTTCACTTGGGTTTGGAGTGAAAATGTCAAATATATCCCCAATATCCAGCAACAAATTTTGAGGATGAAGAGAATAAAATTGCCGGAAAAAAAAACGGGGGAAGGATTTCGCTAGAGATTTTACAATCGCCGGTTTATGTGAGGCGGGGCTAAGACAGCCACTCTTTCGAATTCGATAAGGGGTTGGGGGACATTCACCTTCGCCTCACAATTTTCAGTTTCCATTTCCTCTGTCAAACCATAATCAATTTTCTTAAAAAAAAAATTGAAACAGAGCCTGAGTAAAATCCCATGGAAGCGGTGATATGAGAAGAAGGAAGTGGAATAAACTAACGGTCAAAACTCCAACTTTCTCCAACGAAATCAAATTTTATATCTCTCAAAATTATAACCCAATACCCTAGTCTGCGATGAGTAAGCAGTGGTGGAGAAAAAATTTACAGCCCAAACATGACGCACTACAAAAAAGACGGAGATTAGCGATAGAAATTTTGCGACGGCCAAATATCCGTCGCAAATTCAGTGAATTTGCGACGGATTTTTCTAAGCCGTCGAAAAAAATGACAATTTGCGACGACTAAGGATGTCCGTCGCAAATTTTAGTAATTTGCGACGGAAAAGCCGTCGCAAACACTAGGGCCCACCGCCTTCGTCTTGAAACGACTACATTTGCGACGGAAAAGTCGTCGCAAATTTCAACTTTGAGTTTGCGACGGTCCATTCCGTCGCAAAATATACCCGTTTAAAGGTGACCGTTCATGAAGCGACCCGTTTGACTGATTTGCGACGGAATTTGCCGTCGCAATTTTTTACTTTGTATTTGCGATGGACCAAAGCCGTCGCAAATCTTACATTTATATTCGCGACCTTTCGGAAAACGGTCTATTGACTGATTTGCGACGAAATTTCCGTCGCAAATACGAACCATTTTTACGCGTCTTCTCGGGAAACGGTGCGTTGACTGATTTGCGACGGAAAAGTCATCGCAAATCAGTAAAAACGACGTCGTTTTGTCTTTGACAGGCGAAATTTGCGACGGATAGGCGTCCGTCACAAATCTTTTTACAATTATAAATACTCTCCTCGCGAAGCAGACGGATCCTGCGAGAAAAAAGAAGAAGAGGAGGAAAACGAAAGGAAAATGAAGGAGAAGTCGGAAAAAGGAAGGCGTCCGTCCCCACCGAGTTCTCGTTTTGACATTTTCTACAAATAAACCGTAAGTTTTCTTCATTTTTACCGTTTAAAATTTAATTTTAAAGCATGTTTAGAGAATTGATTTTAGTTGAGAATTGATTTTAGTTGAATTGTTTGAATTATATTAGTAATGAATTGATTTTAGTTGAATTAGTTGATCGAATTTTAATTTAAAACATTTTTAAATTTTTGTTAATTAAGTTTAGAATTGAATTAGTTGAATTGTTTGAATTATATTAGAAATGAATTGATTTTAGTTGAATTAGTTGATCGAATTTAATTAGTTGATTGAATTTTAATTTAATTTTAAAGCATAATTAATTTTTGTTAAGTTTAGAATTGAATTAGTTGAATTGTTTGAATTATATTAGAAATGAATTGATTTTAGTTGAATTAGTTGATCTAATTTAATTAGTAGATCGAATTTTAATTTAATTTTAAAGCATGTTTAATTTTTGTTAAGTTTATAATTGAATTAGTTGAATTGTTTGAATTATATTAGAAATGAATTGATTTTAGTTGAATCAGTTGATCGAATTTAATTAGTAGATCGAATTTTAATTTAATTTTAAAGCATGTTTAATTTTTGTTAAGTTTATAATTGAATTAGTTGAATTGTTTGAATTATATTAGAAATGAATTGATTTTAGTTGAATTAATTGATCGAATTTAATTAGTTGATTGAATTTTAATTTAATTTTAAAGCATAATTAATTTTTGTTAAGTTTAGAATTGAATTAGTTGAATTGTTTGAATTATATTAGAAATGAATTGATTTTAGTTGAATTAGTTGATCTAATTTAATTAGTAGATCGAATTTTAATTTAATTTTAAAGCATGTTTAATTTTTGTTAAGTTTATAATTGAATTAGTTGAATTGTTTGAATTATATTAGAAATGAATTGATTTTAGTTGAATTAGTTGATCTAATTTAATTAGTAGATCGAATTTTAATTTAATTTTAAAGCATGTTTAATTTTTGTTAAGTTTATAATTGAATTAGTTGAATTTATAATTATTACAGATGAACCCAGGTCAAGATAATTTTCTCAGTGTCATCATAGTCGACAACAAGTAAGTATTTTTTAATGAATTATGTATACTTTTAATTATATATATATATATATATTAATATAATTAACTTGATTTTTTAATTTTGTTGTCACAGACTGCTTCCAGCCCATGAGACTAGCTTAATCGTCTCACAAATCATTAGGATGAGACAATTTGAGTATGGTGCCCACTCGTGGAGTCAAGTGTCCGAGCAAAAGAGGATGGAGTACTTTGATGACTTCAAGGTATAAAAAAATTTATTTATTATGATTTTAATTTAACTTTTAATTTAACTTTTAATTTATTCGTTAATATTCTATTTTTAATTTATTTGCAGAGGCGGTGCGTTTGGGACCCTGCCAACGATAGTATTATGTACCAATTGTTCTGTGCGAAAGCGCAAGAACGGTACAAAGATATTATCTACGGCCTGAAGAAGCGGTGGGAGCGTGGGGATCGGGTAGAGTTGGGTCGAGCACCAGACGGACGATCGATATGGGATGGTTTGGTGGATCACTGGAACAGTGAACCATCATTCTGAAGAAGATCATGAAGAGAGAGAGAGAGAGGAGAGGGAGAGAAGAGAGAGTCAGTTTGAACAATTTATTTATGTTTTTTGAACAATTTATTTATGTTTTTTGAACAATTTTTGGTAAAGACATTTCCGGTTACAAGATTTCCGCCATTATTACAGAGATAATGAGGGATAATTTAGAGTAGAACGCAATGAAGTTCAAACTCGTCTCGTCGCAGCGGAAGCAGTACTACTTGGATGAGTTTTGGGTATATATATGCAAATATTTATAAACAATTAGTTGGTTAAAAATATTTGCATATATATATACCCGAAACTCATCCAAGTAGTACTGCTTCCGCTGCGACGAGACGAGTTTGAACTTCATTGCGTTCTCCTCTAGATTATCCCTCAATATCTCTGTAATAATGGCGGAAACCTTGTGACCGGGAATGATGCTACAAATAGTATTTCAACAAAGATATTACTAATTCAGTGTTAATTAATTAATTACTTGTAGCAAACATATACATGATCTTAGATGAATTAAGTTGGTGAATTTTGAAAAAAAAAATGAGTCAATTTGGATACATATACAATTAATTGCGTACAAATGAACGAATTATAAATTTAAGCGGGAGTCGAAATAAATAATTTTACCAAAATAATAAAAATTAAATGGCCCCAACATTTATAAAAACAAGTGAGAAACGAAAATAAATTAATTTGGTGAATTATGGAAAAAAACGAGTCAATTTCGATACATATACAATTAATTGCGTACAAATGAACGAATTATAAATTTAAGCGGGAGTCGAAATAAATAATTTTACCAAAATAATAAAAATTAAATGGCCACAACATTTATTAAAACAAGTGAGAAACGAAAATGAATTAATTTGGTGAATTATGGAAAAAAAATGAGTCAATTTGGATACATATACAATTAATTGCGTACAAATGAACGAATTATAAAATTATGCATTGTCGAAATAAATAATTTTACAAAATAAAAAAAATAGTTGGGCAAAATATTTTAATAAACAACTTAGATACGAAAATAAATTAATTTGGTGAATTATGGAAAAAAAATGAATCAATTTGAATACATATACAATTAATTGCATACAAATGAACGAATTATAAATTTAAGCGGGAGCCGAAATAAATAATTTTACAGAAATAATAAAAATTAAATGGCCCCAACATTTACAAAAACAAGTGAGAAACGAAAATGAATTAATTTGGTGAATTATAGAAAAAAAAATGAGTCAATTTGTATGTTGATAGGCGAACATCATCTAAATATGGAGCGAACAATTATTGAAGTCTAAAACAAAGAAAATCACTATTTGGGCGCATTAACCAACCTGGGAGGTGTATGAAGTGACGAACAACTCTCCCGACGAACAACTAATGGGCGAACAGGTATTAAGGCCCGGGACCAAGAATGAGCCAACTGTGAAGTCATCCATGACGAACAACTTGGTCAAAATATAATACAATAAATAGCCAAGGAGGTGTGTACAAGTGAACAAAGGACAAAGATCCCAAAGCCAAGCTGAACAAAGCCATAAGGCGAGCAACTTCCAAAGTACAACCTCAAGAGGCGAACAACTTTCAGTTGGAGAATCAATAAGATCAATTAAGCCGACCTAGGCGAACAACAATGAGTCCGAGATAAGACCAAAGAAAACTTTGTAACTAAGGTTCAGCTTAGATAAGATCAAAGGGACACATGTCAAGCATGCAGACTAGGGAGACCAAGAGTCTTAGACACCTCATGCTTGCTAGTCTCTATAAATAGTTGCTCTCCAGCTTATCCATGTAATTTTTCGAATTTCAGACTAAAAATACACACAAATACACCCAAACTTACACATATACGAAATAATTTAAATTCCGATCTTCGTTTTACCCGAATTCGTTAACCCAAGACTCGTTTTATCATTTACGGTGGTAATCAATCACACGTTATTGATTGGTGACGTAAAAACGGATTAAAACAGCCACTAATCCTCCCGATTAGATTCGTTCACCAACAATTTGGCGCTAGAAGGAGGGTCGAACCTTCGGTTTAGTGTGATTACTCAAGAACTTCAAGTTGAAGACTTGAAGATTCAAAGGAAATCTCAAGAAATATTTGGAGATACAAACAAGAGTGTTCTTGGTGTTCTTGGTGTTCTTCAATTTAAAAATTAAGAAATAATTTAAATTGAAATGCCTCAATCTAAAGAGACCCAAGGATCACGTTTGTCGAAGAGAGCATCTCAGACCCGAGCCACGTCGGCTGACCACCAGGACCGTGACCCAAGATATGCGAACAGGTCACAGCATACAACCATAACACATAACCTCCCCCCTGAGATGGAGGCTTTGGCGAACAACCCCAACGAGTTGGCTAAAACCATAGCTGCTCTCCAGGCCCTCCAGAGGCAACAAGAGCAGGTTAGGCCAACACAAGCAAGGCCAAGGGACAAATCCCTAGAGGTTGTTAGGCCCAAGACTACCAGGGGCGAGCAACGAGAAGTTGATAGTGCTCAAGTCAGACGAAATAAGGGAAAGGCCAAGGTGGTCGACCAAAGAGAAGTACAGGCTGAGTCTGGTCGCGGACGAACAACTATGTCTAGCCATGGAACAACACGTTCCAGTGCCCAGGACAGACTTAGCCAACCCCATCAACGAGAAGCTGCTCGCCGGGGAGCAGAAGATGGGCGAGCAACTTTTGATCAGCCTCGCCCATCAGTCCATGAAAGACTCTCCCAGTCAGCCTTTAGGCGCCTTGGGCCAAATGCGGCGAACAACATTAGGAGGCAAGCCCAAGAAGTGCCCACTCCAAGCGAGGGACTGCGACGAGCAGAAAGGTTAATGCCTTTGCTCGCCGAACAGCCTCCAAGTCAGGGGGCACCTCTTGATGAATTATCAAGCCTAAGGAGGGCTGTAGAGAACATGCAGGGGCAACTAGACCAACAGAGGGGGATGGGAACGACTAGCATGCCATCCTCACCTTTGGCAGCTCACATTTTGAAGGCCCCGATACAGAAAAAGATTCAATTTCCGGCTAGCATTCAATATGAAGGCATCGCCGACCCCCGGGTCCACTTAACGAAGTATACGGACTACATGGTCTCCGTGGGGGCCAGCGATGCCACCCAATGCCGGAATTTTCCCTTAACATTGGGCGATCGGGTTCACAAGTGGTTTTCATCAATGCCGCCGGCATCAATCCACTCGTTCGTCCAACTAAGTCGAGAATTTCTTTCTCACTTTTCAACGGCGGGGTCGTATCTTTCCCAAAAACACCGGCTATCAGATTTGAGACAAAATGATGATGAAACTGACCGGGCGTTTATGGAAAGATTCGATAAAGTTTTGCTAGAGGGAGAACCGGTGAGCGAAGATACAAAGATCGTCGCTGTGATGGCCGGATTGAAAAAAGGGTCGAAGTTATGGAAGGAGGTACGTCTGAAGTGCCCAAAGACTTATGCCGAGTTCAGAAACCAAGCTGGTATTTTCGTTTCCATGCACGAGGCCCTACAAACAAATTTAGGGGAGAACAAAGCTGATCCTAAGGAGAATAACAAAAAGCCCGTCGGGACAAGCTACAGGGTCCCGAAAAACATGAAAGCATTCACTGAAGGATCGGATTTGAAAGAAAAATTGAACCAAGTATTGACAGTATCAGTTGATACTGTGTATGAGAGCGTAAAGGAGAAAGAGTTGCTCTCCCCACCACGTAAAATCCGCCAGGATACTGGCAAACTCAACCCGAACAAGTATTGTGCCTACCATCAAAGTGTGGGGCATTTTACAAGTGAGTGTAGAGATTTGCTCAAACAACTCTGGCGATTTTATGAGGAGGGGAAGCTCTCTGATTTCGTTAAAAGGCAACCTGGGAAAAGAGCTCGGGAAAACAACTCAGAAGACGAAGAGGATGGTCAACCTCAGAGAAACAACAAACCCGGGCGACCAGTTCCCAGTATGCCAGCTCAACCTTTAGAAGATCTGTTCATGATGGAACCCGCAGGTCCCGCGGGAGGGTGTTTTGATGGACAACCACCCGACTCAAACCGGAAGAGGAAAGCGGAGCTACGAGCGATTGGCCAAGTACAAGAGATGGGAGTTAAGCCGTCTATCATGCAAACGGCAGAATTAACTTTCACCGAAAAAGACCTTGAAGGCGTCTTAACTCCGCACAATGATTCGCTCGTAATCTGTGCAAAGATTATGGGGACCAGAGTCCACAGACTGTTGGTGGACACCGGAGCCTACACCAACATCTTATTCAAGAAGACCCTCGATAATCTGGGAGATTATTCGGGTTACGTTCGGAATACAACACATAGAATCATAGGCTTCGGGAATGCTGTGACAACACCGTTGGGAATTGTAACATTAGCAGTACAACTTGTAACGGCTAATGAACCCGAAAGAAATATAACAAGAATGGTAGATTTCTTGGTTGTAGACCAGGAGTCGACCTATAACGGGTTTCTTGGCCGACCTTTTCTCAATGAATTCAAAGCTGCGTGTTCCACTTACCATTATTGTTTGAAATTTCCAACAGCTAGTGGAACATGTACAATTAAAGGAGACCAACGGAGAGCACGAGAATGCATTCAACAGCTACGAGCAAAATTTGTACAAATATCCATGATGGAAGCAACAAGTTATCCCGTCAACGAACCACCAATACTGAACAATATGATGGACATGGAAGACCACATGGATACGGACGAACAACACTTGGACGAGCAAGTGTTGGACGAGCAAGTGTTGGACGAGCAACTCGTTACCACTCGCGAGGAACCTCCATCTGACGAACAACAAAGGGGTGATGACGAACAACCTTCAGTGGAGGGCTTGGAGGGCCAGGTACAAACGAATAACAATGGGACGGAGCCAACTGATGATCTTGAACCCCGCCTGGGGGCAGAGCCGATGGACATCGAAAATGATTCCAACCCTGAGGAACCCATACTTGATCCCCGTTGGAAGGGACAAAAACGACGAGCAACTCCAGTCGAAGAGCTGGAGGCGTTCAAAGTTAATCCCAACAACGAGGATCTTGAATTATTCATAGGATCTGAGCTCCCAGAGCCTTACAGATCCCGAATGAAAGAGTTCCTCACCAAGAATCTAGATGTCTTTGCTTGGTCTCACGCAGATATGGTGGGGATAGATCCAAAACATGCTTGCCATAAGCTAAACGTAAATCAGGCAAGAAGGCCCGTCCATCAAAAACGAAGGAAGTACGGCCCGGACAAATACCAAGCCTTGAATGAAGAAGTTAAAAAGTTGCTAGACAATGATCTTATTCGACAAGCACTCTGTCCACAATGGGTAGCAAACCCCGTACTCGTGAGGAAACCAAACGGGACCTGGAGGCTATGCATAGACTTTACAGATCTGAATGCAGCATGCCCGAAGGACAACTTTCCTCTCCCGCACATCGATCAATTGGTGGACAGCACTGCGGGTCACGAAATGCTAACATTCATGGATGCTTTTGCAGGATATCACCAAATCCCTATGCATCCTGACGATCAAGAAAGCACAGCTTTCTATACTAACAAAAATTTGCTGTGCTGGAAGAGAATGCCATTTGGCCTCATAAATGCTGGAGCAACATATCAAAGACTGGTGAACAAGATGTTTGATCAACAAATTGGAGACACGGTTGAAGTCTATGTAGACGATATCGTAGTCAAAAGTCCCAAGAAGGAAGACCATCTTCGACATCTGACTCAAGTGTTCGAGATTCTTCGACACTATAACATGAAGTTGAATCCAAAGAAAAGCAGCTTTGGAGTCCACTCAGGGAAATTCTTGGGTCATCTTGTTAGCCAGCGGGGAATTGAGGCCAACCCTTCAAAAGTTAAAGCCATCCTGGATATGCAACCACCACGTTCGGTAAAAGAAGTGCAAAGACTCACCGGGTGCCTAGCAGCATTAAACCGGTTCATATCCAGGTCGGGGGACAAGTGTCGTCCATTCTTTGAGGCCGTCAAAAAAGGGAAGTTTGCATGGACTAACAACTGCCAAGCGGCTTTCGATCAACTTAAAGACTACCTGGGAGATGTCAAAATCCTATCAAAACCAATCCCAGGAGAAAAGCTCTTTCTATACTTAGCCGCATCAGAAGTTGCCATCAGTTCTGTTTTGGTGCGGTTGGACGGCAAGTTCCATCAACCAATCTATTACGTCAGCCAAGCTTTACACGAAGCAGAGATCAAATATGCCCCAACCGAAAAGCTGGCGTATGCTTTGGTTATGAGCGTGAGAAAGTTACGACCATACTTCTTTGACCATCAAGTCGAAGTTCTAACAACTTTCCCGCTCAGGCAAATTCTCCATCGCCCCGACACTGCAGGTCGTCTCTTAAGATGGTCACTGGAGATTAGCCAATTCGGGGTGACCTATGCTCCTCGAACAGCGATCAAAGGGCAAGCATTAGCCGACTTTATAGTCGAATTAACTTTCCCACCAGATCCGACGAGAGGACTTGATCATCCTTGGCATCTCTATGTGGATGGATCATCAACCAACATAGCCTCGGGGGCAGGAGTAGTATTAATAAGTCCAGACAGACAAGTATTCACCTCGGCGATCAGATTTGGTTTCATGGCAACCAACAACGAAGCTGAGTATGAAGCTCTTATCGCTGGTCTCCACCTATCCCTCGCAGTTGGTGTCAGACACTTGCAAATATTCAGCGACTCACAATTAATCGTAAGCCAAGTCCGAGGTGAATACGAAGCAAAAGATGATCACATGATCGAATATCAACGGATTGTTGCTCACCTGATGTCCATGTTGCAGCAAGTTTTCATACAGCAAATTCCAAGGACGAGCAACACTCAAGCAGACGCGCTTGCCCGACTAGCAACAAGTGAAGGCCCCGTAGAGTTGGCAGATATTATAGTTACAAAGATGAAAGATCCATCAACAGTAAGTTATAAAGTCAATCAACTCGACGATCAAACCAGTGAAGAAGAAGATTGGAGAACAAGTATAGTCAAATACTTGAAAAATGGGGAAAAACCAAACAACCCTTTTGAAGCTGCCAAGCTAATAAAGCGAGCCGCCAGATATACTCTGGTGGGCGAACAGCTCTTCAAAAGGGGAATATCAATCCCACTTCTCAAGTGTTTGCCTAGGGGGCAAGGGCAAGCAGTACTTGAAGAGATACATGCTGGAGTATGTGGAAATCATACTGGGGGGCAAGCTTTGGCATACAAGACAATCAGACAAGGCTATTATTGGCCGACCTTACGTCAAGATGCAATCAAAAAAGCCAAAACTTGCCATCAATGTCAGATTTTTGCCCCAGGCATCCACACCCCGGCTCAGGAACTTGTGTCAGTATACAGCCCATGACCTTTTGCAAGATGGGGGATGGACATCATTGGTCCTTTCCCGGCTGGAGTTGGAAATGTTCGATTCGCCGTCGTGGCAGTCGATTATTACACAAAATGGGCGGAAGCAGAGGCCATGATGAATATAACACAGCAGAAGATGATCAACTTTATTTGGAAGAACATTGTCTGTCGTTTTGGAGTTCCACAAGCAATCGTGACAGACAATGGTCCACAATTTGATGGACAAGAGTTAAGAGAATTCTGTACGAAATGGGGAATCAAGAAACATTACTCCACACCTTATCACCCCCAGTCGAATGGACAAGTTGAAGCTGTAAATAAAATCATAAAGCATACATTAAAAGTGCGACTGGCGGAGAGTAAAAGCAGTTGGTCTACAGAACTTCCGGAAGTCTTATGGGCATACAGAGTTTCTCCCAGGTCAAGCACCGGAGAAACACCCTTTGCAATGGCTTTCGGGACAGAGGCTGTAATACCAATTGAGTTAAAGGCCACTACATTTAGGACGACCAACTTTAATGAACAGGCGAACAACTCTGGTCTAAATGCTGAATTGGATTTGCTCGAAGAAAAAAGGTTGAATGCCGAGCTAAAAAATGCCACATACAAGCAGCGAGCAGAACGTTACTATAATTCCCATGTAAAAGTTAGGGAATTCAGAGTTGGAGATTTGGTTCTAAGAAAGTTGCTCGCCCAACCTCCAGGTGTATTGGGACCAACTTGGGAGGGCCCATATCGAATTACAGAAAAATACGTCAATGGCGTATACGATATTGAGGACCTGGAAGGCAAGCCGGCCCAATACTCCTGGAATGCTGTACATCTAAAGAAGTACTATCAATAAAGTTGAGCGAACAAATGTCTTGGGGGGCAAGGGATGCGTATGAGCTGAAGGAAGGCTAAAAACTTGCCAAATTTTTTAAATTTTCCTAGGAATGGATTCAAAAGTTGCTCGGCACATTGTATAGTCTGGTGTTAGTTCTTTTGATTTTATAGATAGAGTTGCTCGGCAAAAACATTATAAGCGAGCAAGTTTTAGTTTGTGTTTAAAGCTGTTCGTCAGATTGTATATAATAGTGATGGACAGTCTTACAACACTTGTAATTATTTTGCGATGTAAATATAATAGTTGTTCGTCAAAAGAGGAAAAGTCCAAAAGCTCGAGGTACAAGTCCATTCAAAGGTTGTTCGTTTTACAAATGAACAGAACCTAAGGACCAAAGCCACTTAAAGGTTGTTCGTTTTTTAAAATGAACAGAACCTAAGGCTAAACCCTGATTCCACTAAAGGCAAAGTTCAATTCGAACAAAAGCCCAACACTATATGTTATAATTGTAAAGGCATTGACATAAATGTAAAGGCAATTAACATATATAAGAAAATGAGCGAATATAAGAAAGACGTTCCATTAATCAAAGGCATTAAGCCTCAAAAATAGTACAAGCTGGAAGCAGCCATTACAAGTACTACAAAAAAGAGCGAACACCTATTACAAAGAAGAAAAGAAAAAAGCTAAGTCCTAAGACTACTGCTGTTCGGCGGGAGGAAGATCTTGAGGTTGCTCGGCAGGAGGGTCGACAATCATGTCTCGAGCAAGGTCTTCAGCTGCCTTATCCTCCGCCTCTTTAGCAATTTGCTCGTCCGCGGCAGCCGGCTCATCTCCTTGCTCGCCATCATCAACAATTGGTGGAGGATGAGTGATGGTGATACTGGGGTCGAGTTTATCCAGTTTAACCCCAAGCACAGCCAGATCCGCCAACTGGATTGTAACGTTGTTCGGCGGAGGATAGTTCTCAAGGAACTCGTTCAAATCCTTGCTCATCTCCTCCACCATCTCTTTGTAATCATAGGCATCGGCCGTACGGATGCTGTCCGCGTAGGCACAAATGTATCCAAGGTTGGAGATGGGGCCGGTACGAGCTTGAACCTCCTCTTCAAGTTGCTCGCGGGTGAAGAGGTTGGCTTCTGCCTCCCGGAGACGAGCATTCTCCGCCTCAAGCTCAACAATTCTTTGTTCGGCCGCCGTCAATTTCTTCTCCCCCTCACCAAGCAAAGCCTCCTTGTCCCCAAGCAGGGCCTCTTTACCCTTTAGCTCTTTGGACATGGCCTGAATCTCTTCAAGGCGCTTGTGCTCAGCATCAATGTAAACATTGATCTGGTTGTTAAGGCGAGCAATCTTGGCCTCGTATTGGCTCACCAGGCCATCCTTTTCTTCAGTAAGCTGCCGAGCAGTATTCGCATATTGGCGAGCAGACTTTTCTTGCTCGGCAACTTGGGTGATTGCCCTCTGAGCAGTAACAAGGCCGTTGGCGACGAGCATCATCGAGAGATGGAGATTGTCCATTTGCCCCTGCTGAAGGATGGCCTTGTCCAGAGGACGCGTCCAGGCCCGGGCGACCAACTCCGTCGCCTTGCGAACATGTTCGCCAGGAATCTCCCTTATGTTTACGGGAGTCTTCGAGCAAGCATACTGGTGTACAACACTTGCTCGGCCGGGATAATCATCGGCACGGTATCTGCAAACAAAAAAGCAATTGATACTTAGAAAAATAAAAAAATGGATGAAAGTTGTTCGGCAAGAGAGGATAGATACTTACTCGGCAAACTTCCGATCATCCCATCCTAGGAATGTAAGATCTTCTGGGCCACGGAGTGAGCCTACATCTTTGCTCGCTTTTCCCGACTTTTCCGTGGGCTCCCCAGAAGAACGCCTTATAACATCCTCCTCGTGGCGAGCATAACTTTCGCCCACCTTTTCTTTCCCCTTACCGGGGACATCTCCGGCCAGTGGGGTCCCATCTGCCTTCTTAAGGCGCTTACCACCACGAGGTGGGGAGACGGGAGGAGACCGAATTTGAACTGGGGGGGCAGCCGGTCTTGGAACTTTGGCCCCCTCAGGCTTGTTCGACATGGCGAGCACAGCTTGGGGAGGATCACCTCTTCTTTTCTTCCCTCTTGGTGGCCCCATTTCAAGGACCCTTTGCTCGAGAAGGGCGTAGCTTGGAGGGACGGCAACTGTTACTTGCTCGGCTAAAAAAAAAAAAAAAAAAAAATAATATTAGGCGAGCAAGTTAAATAAAACATTGACGAACAAAACATTTAAACCGGAAGTTAGAAATTTTCATACCTGGGGGCACCGCAGCTTGAGCCTCCAGGTGGTGAGGATAGGTCAAGAGGCGAGCAGCTTTTTGACACCTTGATCGGCAAAGATAGTCAATAGTTCTATCTGCTCGGTTACGGAGGCCGACCAGGCACGATGTAAACAGAAACTCGGAGCTCAACTCTTCTTCCGAATTCCACTTGGGTAGACGAGGGCCTGCGAACAAACAAAAAAAGTTAAATTAGAACAACTGTCCAAAGGCGAGCAAGAATTGAACTTACGTTTCAGTTTTCCATAGGCTGCTGGAGAATTTATTCGTCCAGGGCCGCCGTGTGGACCAGAAGATGCTCGCCAATCACCCCCAATCCAGAAGAAGTGCTGTTTCCAATCACGAATCTTGTTCGGCACCTCTTCCACCATTTTCAACCCAGTCCTGGCCTTGAGGTAGTGATAGCCATCTTCTCCTCGGGGGCAACTTGTGATTGTCATCAGGTAGTTGATCTCTTCCGCAGTGATCCGATCAACGTACCCCTCCAAAGCGAACAGGCACATAGAGCCTAAAAGGTTCATCCACCCAATTGGGGTAATTTGAGTGATAGCCAAGTTGGTCGCCTCTAGGAATCGACCAACAACGGGTGGAAGAGGTAACTTCAGCCCAGCAATCAAGGTGTGGATGTTGATCGCCGTGCACCCTGGAGGTGGGCGATCAACTCTTTCCTTCCTCTGAGGTGCCCACATATGAATATCATATGGGATCTTATAGTCCTTCCGGATAGTATCCAGTTCATCTTCGCGAACAACACTCTTGATCTTGCTCGCCTGGTAATCAGTCCTCACCTTGTCCATTATTTGTCTTTGTGGACGAGGAAAGTTGTTCGCATACCTTTCAGCATATGCTCGCCATTCGAATAGGCGAGCAACCCCAGCCGGGATCTCACTTTCCCGCATCCTTGGGGATGGAAAATTGATACCCTCCAGAAACTCGTGAGTGAGCTCGTTAAGATCTGGATCTTCAGATTCGGCGGAAGTCGAAGAACCTTCGTCCCGATTGTTGTTCGCCACAACTGTTAATTCTCTCCCAGATGGGCCCACACCGGTGTCCTCCACAGAGCGAACCACTGAATCCACGTGAAGATCCGACGCCGAGGAAATCTCGAAGGGAGGTTGGTCGACGGGGATCGCGACTGGAAAGAGTGGGTCTAAAGTCTCCTCAGTCTTGTTGCTCGAGTGCGAAGACATAGAAGAGGAAGAAAAATCCAGGCGGCGGTAGAAAGAGTTGCAGACGGCGGCGCTATCCCGGAGGAGACGATGGCGCTCGAACCCACACGGCGGCGATGGCGTTTTCGAGAGAAAAAGTAAAGAAAAGAAAAGAAATAAGAGGATAACTACCTTGTTTCGAGGATGGGAAGCCAAACACTGGAAGAATAGATGCCGGAGAAGCTTGGAATCGCCGGAGGAAGGAAGGATTCGCCGGAGCACTGTTGCAAGAGGGGGAAAAGTGGGAAAAATTTCAGTTTTCCCACTATTTATACCCCAAACAAAAACGGGGTCCAGGGCATAATTTTCTGAAAGTTCTGGGGCTCAACTGGAAGAAGGCGGGGTAAATTCCGAGCTAAGCTAGAAGATGAAGGACCTATAAACAATTATAGGGGCGCGTGGCCTTGGGGGATGCTCGCGCGTGTGCGGCGCGCAATCATTGCGCTGGCGTCATCTTCGTGATCTCCCCAGATCATGGGAAGACGAAATGGTTATTCCAACATTGCTCGTCACAGAGATGCTGTTCGTCCAAATCTTGGCCAAGACGATATCCTAACTACAGTTGCTCGCCACAAAATTATTCGTCTGATGCAACATCTAGTCAGGATAGGGGGCAATTGTTGATAGGCGAACATCATCTAAATATGGAGCGAACAATTATTGAAGTCTAAAACAAAGAAAATCACTATTTGGGCGCATTAACCAACCTGGGAGGTGTATGAAGTGACGAACAACTCTCCCGACGAACAACTAATGGGCGAACAGGTATTAAGGCCCGGGACCAAGAATGAGCCAACTGTGAAGTCATCCATGACGAACAACTTGGTCAAAATATAATACAATAAATAGCCAAGGAGGTGTGTACAAGTGAACAAAGGACAAAGATCCCAAAACCAAGCTGAACAAAGCCATAAGGCGAGCAACTTCCAAAGTACAACCTCAAGAGGCGAACAACTTTCAGTTGGAGAATCAATAAGATCAATTAAGCCGACCTAGGCGAACAACAATGAGTCCGAGATAAGACCAAAGAAAACTTTGTAACTAAGGTTCAGCTTAGATAAGATCAAAGGGACACATGTCAAGCATGCAGACTAGGGAGACCAAGAGTCTTAGACACCTCATGCTTGCTAGTCTCTATAAATAGTTGCTCTCCAGCTTATCCATGTAATTTTTCGAATTTCAGACTAAAAATACACACAAATACACCCAAACTTACACATATACGAAATAATTTAAATTCCGATCTTCGTTTTACCCGAATTCGTTAACCCAAGACTCGTTTTATCATTTACGGTGGTAATCAATCACACGTTATTGATTGGTGACGTAAAAACGGATTAAAACAGCCACTAATCCTCCCGATTAGATTCGTTCACCAACATTGTATACATATACAATTAATTGCGTACAAATGAACGAATTATAAAATTATGTATTGTCGAAATAAATAATTTTACAAAATAAAAAAAATAGTTGGGCAAAATATTTTTATAAACAACTTAGATACGAAAAGAAATTAATTTGGTGAATTATAAAAAAAAAGACTTAATTTGAATACATATACAATTAATTGCATAAAAATAAACGAAAGTAGCTTGTGCCCTAGTGGCGCGCGCCCCCTCCTCTTGCACAAGAGGTCCCGTGTTCGATTCCCCTTGGACGCAAAAATGGATTAATTGTTCAAGGCCTAATAAGACTAATATAGAAGGTGGGCCGGAAAACAGCCCGTTGACTTGAAGCGACTACACTAGCTTCTACTAGTAGCTACCCCGCAAGAGAACGGGTTCACTGTAGTATGGGCAAGTATAGGGACCAAGTATTATCGAACCCAAGGGATGGTATGTATGCAAATAGATCCCTGAAGATCTACGCGTCGTAGTTAATATGAGTGTGATGTTTTTGGTTTTTTTGAAAAGAGAAAATAATCTAAACTAAATTACTCTACGAATGCGAAAGGAAAATTAAATTACGTATCTAAGGTGTTTTTCAGATAAAAGATGGTGATGCTTAGGATAGGAATCCCTACGTATACTAACGGAGCAGGTACATAATCAAAGTAATTGTGACAAACAAGAATTAACCTAAGTAAAAGATCGTAGAATGAAAGCTCAAGATTTCTTACCCTAATACTTTATCCTAGCAATCGACTTCACTAATCCACTAACAAGTTAATGAATTGTGCTTAATTAATGAGACCCTAATTTAACTAAGGTGATGCGGTCGTCCTCCTTCGCTAAACCGGTAGATGAATTAACCTTTCCTAAACCCTCTCGTTAAGACTACTAATTGTTATTGAGTGATGCGGTCGTCCTCTCTCTAACACTTTCGTACTAAATTCAAAGGTAAAGTTCAGATTAATTATAAGAATTCATTAATTAAGAGAATTAAAACTAACGTCACCAATTACCTTAATTACGTACCCACATCCTACTTCTACGAGTTCATCCTAACCTAAACATGCAAGGGTTTTAGCCGGACATGGTTTTAACAAAACTAAAAGCAATTAAAGAAACAACGAACATAAACATATTGAATTGAAGAAAGAAAATACGAAACATAAACTAGGGTTGAAAGAGAAAATAAATACGAAGAACTGAAATTGAATTAACTAAAACGAAATTAAAAGCGTTTAAAGGAACGAACTAATGAAAAGAAACTACGAATTCGTATGAAAAACCTCAACAAAACGTAAAATAAAGCTTGTTCTTCTTCTTCCTCTCCAAAAACTAAGTCTAAAATTATTTCTAAAGGTTGGGGATTCTTCAAAACGTGTTTGGACGAGGTATATATAGGCACGGGTCGAAACGGGAGTTAACGGGCCGAAAATACGAATCCGGAGGCAAAAGTATAGGGGCGCTCGAGCAAAACGCTCGAGCGGTCCCGCTCGAGCAGTGTAGCTCGAATGGTGCATTCGCTCGAGCGGTCGCGCTCGAGCTGCTCGAGCGCTGAAATGACACTGTTACTTTTGGGCGCTCGAGTGATTCGCTCGAGCGGTGGCGCTCGAGCTGCTCGAGCGCAAGAATGGTTCTGTATGTTTGCGCGCTCGAGTAAGGCGCTCGAGCGGTGGCGCTCGAGCAATGCGCTCGAGTGACCTCTAATCCTCCCAAATGATACTTTTCCTCGTCCGCACTAATACCAATCGTATTTCTTCAATATCTTCTCATCCGGGCATCCGTTTGAGTCGATTCAAAGTCCTACGAACTCCGTTTTTCGTCCTCTATTCACCTATGAGCATCAAAGAGACAAATTTATCAATGTATAGAAATAATGCTCAATTGACTCTAAGCACTAATCGAAAACACTCAAAACATGAGTAAATTGGGCTCCAAAACATAACAATTTCACGCCTAATCAACCCCCCCAAACTTACCATGTTGCTTGTCCTCAAGCAACGAAATAATAAGTCAAGTGAAATTGTCAGGAATGAATCAAGAATCAAATCATGCAAGTAATTGAACTCAAGCTTCAAAGATCAATCACCCGTATACTCACTCACTTTCTTTTATCGTACTCATGCAACAATAACAAGAAACACCAAGATCAAGCATGGATGTGCACTCAACGATGTGTTTAACTCCCTCACAAGTGTATAACAATGATAAAGGGACTCACTCAATCAATCAATCACACGAATTGGCAGCCATAGGCTTGTAAATGCTCTCAACTTCGACCATACTCTAGAAATCAATGCCGAATCAAAAAGGACTTTCAAAAGGTTGTAATGTAGGCTCTTTGGACAGGTGGGATAACAATTTGGTAAAGTGACTCAAGTGAATGGAGAATAGAAATTCAAAACTTCGGTACTTCGAGATTAAAAACGATCTACTTCAAACATATTCAATCACTACACTTTCGCTTTCAATTCTCTCAACACTTCAATTTTTTTCTTTCTCTCTTTTTCACTTTTTCAATCACTTCATCATTTTTTTCTTTTTCGCACAACACATGAGCTCATTTTTTTCTTCTTTTGCTCATTCTCAAATTTTTTTGTTCTTTTTCCCACATCTCAAAACTTCATCACACCTTTTTTTTCTCATATTCACTCAACAAACAACCTTTTCCTTTTTCAATTCACTTCGACCCTTCATATTCACACTTTCCTATTCTCCACTCAAGTTGGGACAAAAAGGCTTAGGAATTGGAATAGTGTTCATATGTGCTAGCAAATAAAATAGGCTTTAGGCTCAAAGGGGCTAACAAGGGATTCAATGTCATTGGTAAGGAAAATTTTGGCTAAGTGACTCAATTAAATCAATGATGGCCTAAGATCACATTCGGCATATCAAACTAGACACAATCTAGAAGCAAGAGCACATGCAAGTTCTAGCATCCTCTAAGGTGACGATCCACTCACAAACGAAGAGATTAAATCATGCATTTAAAATCTCATAAGGCTCAAAAGCTCACGGCTTTCACATCCATGCTAGTCCTAGTGAATTCTCACTCTTATCACACAAATATTCAAAAGAAAACTCATAAGCATACAAGTTCTTTCTCAAATCAACTCTCATTCAAACACTCACACAAGAAAACTCCTAACTCAGCCTCACAATTCACCCTACTCATCAAATCATACTCAAAGATAGCAATCAACAAGCATAAGGTGATTGATAGGCATAAAATATTGAGTAACAAAACAAATTAATAATAGCCCAAGGAGCATCTCAAGGCACCAAATAACTAACTCAACTCAAAGATAAGGGGTGCTCCGGTGCAATGTAACAAGAAAACATATAAAACTCCACCCCCCCAAACTTCGACCTTGCTAGAGGTCTAAGTTTGGGGTTGTGGGTTACCTCAACCGAACAATTCAGTTTCTCTCAAAAGCTTTGCACACTTCCTTGTCTCAAGTTGGTTCCTTCAATCTAAATAACTCCATGATACCTTTACTCCTTTAGAGACAAGCCTACAAAATAAAACTCTCAAGTACGAGGTTAAACATACGACTCAAAATACTCCCTAATAATATAAAAAAAAACACTAAAAATAAATGAAAGCAAATAAAAATGGGTTGCCTCCCATTCAGCGCTATTTTTAAGGTCCTCATGCCGGACCAAGCTCAAAGGAGCTTATGGGACATCATACTCAAATTTCCCTCCCTTACTCTCATAAGAGTGGTGTTTGAACTTCTTTCCTTGATGCCCCACCATCATGAGTTCCTTTGCTCTCTTCTCATCCCCAAGTGTTATGGGTCTCAACTCCTTCTTGCCTCTATCTGGAGGAGTCTTACTAAACAATTTCTTGAATTTGGATTTTTTCTTCTTAACTCCTCCTTTCCCTTCTAACTGGACCACGTCCACTTTCTTCACCTCTTCATCCTTCAACTTCTTCACTTCATCCCTATCAAAATAATCAAGATCATAACGCTCATGGGTTAAATTATCAATTGAAGGACTAGCAAAATCATGAATATGAGAAGGATTAGGGATAGAAGGCGTGTCTTCAACACGAGGATCAATTGCATCCATGCAATACAAGCTCTCATCCTCCCTCGGGTGCTTCATGGCTTCATATAGGGAGATCTTCACTTCTTGATCATCAACCTTCAATGTAATCTTCCCATTTGCCACGTCTAGCACCATCCCCGCCGTAGCTAAGAACGGTCTTCCCAAGATCAGGGGCACGTGCTCATCTTCCTCCATCTCTAGCACTACAAAGTCGGCTGGAAAGATGTGATCTCCAACTCTCACGAGGACGTCTTCAACCACACCTTGAGGTCTAGTAATAGACCGGTCGGCCAATTGAAGAGTCATCATTGTGGGTTGAAGTTCTCCACCTTCCAACTTCTTGAAAAGCGACAACGGCATAAGATTGATGCTCGCTCCGAGGTCGCACAACGCTCCCTTCTTGATCCCGTTCCCAATATCGCATAGGATCGTGAAGCTTCCGGGATCCTTCAACTTTGGTGGAAGCGCCTTGTGCACTAATGCACTCACCTCGTGGTTCAGCTGCACCAACTTCGGCTCATCCACTCGCCGTCTTTTTGCAATCAAGTCCTTCAAAAACTTTGCATAGTGCGGCATCTGTTCCAAAGCATCATAAAAAGGAATATTAATATGCAATTGTTTAAAAACTTCAAGGAACTTAGCGAATTTCTCATCAAGCTTCTTTTTCATGAAGCGTTGTGGATATGGGACGGGTATCACAGATTTGGGTACCCCCCATTCATCTCTTTCTGTTTCTTTCACTTTCTCCCTTGCTTCCTTTGCCTTTTTCCACTTAGGAACTCTCTCACTCTTCTCAATTCCTTCACTTTCAATCCCCTTCTCAACTTCATTTCCTTTAGGCTCAATCTCTTCTTGGGGCGTCTCAGAATCAGCAGGCATCTGAGGACCTTCGTAGTTGGTTCCACTTCTCAGCTGGATCGCCTTGCACTGCTCTTTTGAGTTCCCCTCCGGCATTCTATTCACGGACTTTGCAATTTGACTCATCTGGAGCTCTAAAGAGGTGAACCTTCGATTGTTCTCTTGTTGAGTTCTAGTCCACTCAACGTTCATCTTCTGGAGCTCTTGATCACGATGATCACCCTTCTTATGCAACTCCTTCACATCGTACTCCAAGGATGACAACCGCTTGCTCCCTTCCTCCACCTTCTGAAGGATCGCTCTCAACATTTCTTCGGTTGATGCACCGCCTTCTCCACCAGGAGGTTTGGACCCCGGATCAACACCTGCAGGAACAGTAACACCAGCTTTTGGGTTAGCATAAGAAAAATTATCATTCCTCCTCCATGTGTTTTGAGGAGGCTGCTGGCCTCCTTGAGCTCCTTGTGTGTTCCTCCATTGATTTTGAAGTGGCTGAGGGCCTGGAGGCATAAATGGTTGGCCATAAGAAGGCCTTCCATACTGATTACCACCTTGGTAACCATTCTGATTGTAATACGGACCTCCCATGTAATTGGCTACCTCTTGCTGTCCACTTGGTTGGTCTACTCTCTCATTCTCTACTGCATGCTCTCCACCCAAACTCTTCCCCAACTCGAGGTTGTTGATCTTCTCCATCATGGCCATCAATAGCCTTCTCGTTCCTTCTCCCTCTTCAACCTGATTAACTCTCTGAAAATCTGCATCCACTCCCCAAGCACCGGCATTCGTGACAATGTTGTCCACGATCTCCCTACATCTCTCTATGCCTTGATTGAGGAATGCTCCGCCCGCACATGCATCTAAATGGGCTTGACCATCCTTGCTGGCACCACTATAGAAGAATGCCATAATGTCTCCCTCGTTGTACCCGTGCTGCGGGCACTCAATCAGCATGTTTGAGTATCTCTCCCACGCTTGGCGTAAATCCTCTCCAGACTTCTGGCGAAAGGACGAGATCTCAATTCTAGCCTTGATCGTCCTAGATGGAGGGTAGAATCGCTCGAGGAACAGACGCTCGAGCTCGGCCCAAGTGGTAATACCTCCCCGCGGGAGCGTATTATCGTACCACTCCTTGGCTATTCCCGTCAATGAGAATGGGAACAGCCTAAGCCTCTTGGCATCTTCAGACATGCCATTATAATGAAATGTGGAGGCTATCATGAGAAAGCTCCTCAGATGTGTATGAGGATTCTCCTTCCCGATCACTCCTTTGAACTGATTCTCAGTCAGCAGCTTTAAAATCCCCGGTGATATCGAGAAGTTGTTCGCCTCAACAGGAGGCAAAGCCACTCCATCATAGTACCGTTGTGGCTGCGCTGCAAACCTCCCTCTAATCGCCATATTATGATCTACGTTCGGAGGAACGTGTTGAGGATTAGCAGCTGGTGCGGGTACTTGTTGGGGTGGTGGTGGGTAAACAGGTGGTTGGTTGTAGACTGGGGGTGGATGATATGGATACGGTGGGTAAGGGTAAGGTGGGTATGGGTAATGTTGGTATGCTGGGTTGTGGAAAGGGTTATTTGGGTTTTGTGGGTAAGCAGGGTTTTGGTTATGAGGATTATGGACAAGGTTCTGAGCTGGATTCCCTACGTTTCGTGTATCCGGGTTTAGGCTCTGGCTATCCCCTAGTGGAATTTGATTCTGGCTACCACTAACTCCAGTGCCTTCAACTCGGTCTACTGCCTGATTGAACTCGTTGGCGGCATCGTCCAACTCATTATTGATGTCCATTGGTTCCTTTCCTAAGTCGGCAGCGTTCATCCTTCTCAAGAAGGCTCGGTTCCTTCTGGCTATTGTCTCAGGGTCCAACGGTATTCTCTCTTCGCTCGTATTGCCTTGTGAGCGTGTTTTCATAAACCTGAAACACTAGCAGAAGGATCAAAACGCAACTGCCCAATTGAGTAAAAATAAAAATAAAAACAGAAATTAAATCACCCACTACTAACTACTAAGCTATCTACAAGTCCTATTCAAAAGCATACAACGCCATCCCCGGCAACGGCGCCATTGACTTTAAGCGACTACACTAGCTTCTACTAGTAGCTACCCCGCAAGAGAACGGGTTCACTGTAGTATGGGCAAGTATAGGGACCAAGTATTATCGAACCCAAGGGATGGTATGTATGCAAATAGATCCCTGAAGATCTACGCGTCGTAGTTAATATGAGTGTGATGTTTTTGGTTTTTTTGAAAAGAGAAAATAATCTAAACTAAATTACTCTACGAATGCGAAAGGAAAATTAAATTACGTATCTAAGGTGTTTTTCAGATAAAAGATGGTGATGCTTAGGATAGGAATCCCTACGTATACTAACGGAGCAGGTACATAATCAAAGTAATTGTGACAAACAAGAATTAACCTAAGTAAAAGATCGTAGAATGAAAGCTCAAGATTTCTTACCCTAATACTTTATCCTAGCAATCGACTTCACTAATCCACTAACAAGTTAATGAATTGTGCTTAATTAATGAGACCCTAATTTAACTAAGGTGATGCGGTCGTCCTCCTTCGCTAAACCGGTAGATGAATTAACCTTTCCTAAACCCTCTCGTTAAGACTACTAATTGTTATTGAGTGATGCGGTCGTCCTCTCTCTAACACTTTCGTACTAAATTCAAAGGTAAAGTTCAGATTAATTATAAGAATTCATTAATTAAGAGAATTAAAACTAACGTCACCAATTACCTTAATTACGTACCCACATCCTACTTCTACGAGTTCATCCTAACCTAAACATGCAAGGGTTTTAGCCGGACATGGTTTTAACAAAACTAAAAGCAATTAAAGAAACAATGAACATAAACATATTGAATTGAAGAAAGAAAATACGAAACATAAACTAGGGTTGAAAGAGAAAATAAATACGAAGAACTGAAATTGAATTAACTAAAACGAAATTAAAAGCGTTTAAAGGAACGAACTAATGAAAAGAAACTACGAATTCGTATGAAAAACCTCAACAAAACGTAAAATAAAGCTTGTTCTTCTTCTTCCTCTCCAAAAACTAAGTCTAAAATTATTTCTAAAGGTTGGGGATTCTTCAAAACGTGTTTGGACGAGGTATATATAGGCACGGGTCGAAACGGGAGTTAACGGGCCGAAAATACGAATCCGGAGGCAAAAGTATAGGGGCGCTCGAGCAAAACGCTCGAGCGGTCCCGCTCGAGCAGTGTAGCTCGAATGGTGCATTCGCTCGAGCGGTCGCGCTCGAGCTGCTCGAGCGCTGAAATGACACTGTTACTTTTGGGCGCTCGAGTGATTCGCTCGAGCGGTGGCGCTCGAGCTGCTCGAGCGCAAGAATGGTTCTGTATGTTTGCGCGCTCGAGTAAGGCGCTCGAGCGGTGGCGCTCGAGCAATGCGCTCGAGTGACCTCTAATCCTCCCAAATGATACTTTTCCTCGTCCGCACTAATACCAATCGTATTTCTTCAATATCTTCTCATCCGGGCATCCGTTTGAGTCGATTCAAAGTCCTACGAACTCCGTTTTTCGTCCTCTATTCACCTATGAGCATCAAAGAGACAAATTTATCAATGTATAGAAATAATGCTCAATTGACTCTAAGCACTAATCGAAAACACTCAAAACATGAGTAAATTGGGCTCCAAAACATAACAATTTCACGCCTAATCACCCGTCGCAAATTATAACAGAAAAAAATAAAAAAAAATATATAAAAACATTTGCGACGGAATATGACCGTCGCAAATGTTTTTGACCCGATCGGGTCTAACCCGAAAGAATTGCGACGGACAGTAGTCCGTCGCAAATTCTGTGCGACCCGGCCGGGTCTGACCCGCCATTTTTGCGACGGACTTTTCCGTTGGTAATTTGCGACGGAGCTCCAAAATCCGTCGCAAAAATTAGCTACGTCTGTTTTAAAAACGGACACGTGTCCGTCGCAAATTCCGTCGCAAAGCACTGTTTGCGACGGATATTCCGTCGCAAATTCCGACGCAAAACAGTGTTTTTTTGTAGTGACGATAACAGTTACTTTACGGTGGTGGGGGAGAGAAGAAATTAGACAGATTGATTAATCTGCGCTCTGGGATTGTCCTTGAAATAAGTCCCTCCAAGATTTTGTTTATAGCATAGAGAATAAACTTTGGATTAAAAGGGAAGAGTGGAAAGTATTGAAGGAACTCGCTTGCAGTCGCAGATAAGAGGCATCAAACTTGGGGTAGCCGGTGGGGAGGAGGTTGAAAGAGAAGGAAAAGATGGTTCTAGATATGAGGTTATTTTAGTAAATATTATAGTTATCTTATTTTATAAGAATGATAATTTTATACAAAGTAAACATCAGTTAACTCCAAAAAGTTATCTTTAACCCACTAGTTATCTAATCTTATGTAAACCTGACCATTTACGTAAACACAACCTTAAGGTTTACATGACTATAAATATAAAGAGTGGATCAGAGACGGCCTCACGATGAAATATGAAATAAATTGGACATGACGAATTAATATATTACTTGTTGAATCTAAGAAATCTTTAGGCTCAATCCTCTAAAACAAATTACTTGTTGGCCTACACCGTCCAAAAACCCATTGCCAACCACGCATAAGGGATTCCTGTCTCCATCAATAGATTTATATGGTGAGCAAGTTTATCGCCAAAATGAAAAATAACCTTAGAAAAAAAAGATAATTTCGAATGAAACCCTCTAACAACTTATCAAGAGGTTAACACAGGGAGTATTGACCTCGAACGTAAGTAGCAATTCATTTGTCCCTCAAATCTGTTCTAATTTGAATTAACCCAAAGTTTTATGAAAATAAGATAAAGTAAATAAAGTAATGATATTATTAAATTATTATGAGGTTCATTGAATAATAAAGTGATGTTTATAAGTGTGATAATATAATAAATTTTTAAATAAAAAAAAAAATTGAAGTATGGAGTACCATAGGTCATAGATGTACAAGAAGCTAGGGAATATCAACTCAAGCATAAGAGCATTCAATATTATTATCGAACCGTACTCAAGATTTAACACTTGACCATATATACGAATCACTCAACTTCACTTTGATTATCCAATTGCATTCAACATTTGACTATCAATAATTAAGTATATACAAACTCTAATAAAACTTAAAACTCTATTAACCACAATCTGATCAAACTCAATCCCAGGGGGAAGCTCCCAAATTCACCATAGGATTCAATTTTTCGATTTGAGATATGAAAATCAAGTAATTGTACGTTCAGAATGTATGTACATCTAATTAAAGTAACCGTCGTCATTCTTGGTGAAACCACCAACAAACCTGCCACCCCAAAATAAGAAGAGAGAGAGAGAGAGAGAATGGGATTAATTAATATATAATTAATAAAAGAATTAGTTAGTTGAGGCCATGTAGAGTAGAGAGGGTTGAGGAAACCAAGGTATTAGTCTCGTAGAATGTATGACGGCAGACAGGCGCGAAACACTCCTATCTTCATCTCCACGTTACCAATACGATTTCCAACTTTTTTTTTCAACAGGAAAAAAAAAAAAAAAAAAACACCTTCAATATGTGTAGTAAATCAACGGTGGTAACTAGATTAATTAAAACGCCCTTTAATATGATTTGCTCCGACCGTGTGACTTTGAGGGTTAAGTGGGGAATTTACTCCGTGCACATCTTTTATTAGTAAAGTCATTTTCTTATAACAAAAATTATATTAGTGCGGTTGTGGGGATTAACACCGGGCATGAAACATTGTGCAATTTCTATATGTTCTTTTGTTGCGGATGTATTTTAATTCTAATTTTAATTAATATTAAATAATAGCTCAATCTATTTAAATTCAATTTGACTTTAGAATTTATTCATAAAATTAAACTTAAATTAGGTCCAAAAATATCACATATTCAACTTATTATACTAAATAATCAAGTAATCAACTCATTTATGTAACGTATATATAATTATTAAATCTCAATCCAAATTTTTTTTTTTTTTTTTTATGTTCAGTCCAGGTTAATAAATTAACTCAAAATACAAATTATCATCACTTAACCTAAAATTGTTCATAAATTAATTGGTATGTACATGTTACGCCCCACCTTTCATAACATTAATTTTTTTTGCGTAGAACATGTGTTTAATTACAATAAGAGGTGTGAACTAAAATTTATAACATAAAAATTATTTGATAACGGGCGACTTAAAGATTTAATAACTTTTAAAAATAAATTTAAAATATAAATTGTAACAAAAATAATTATTCTAGAAAAACCTAACTAGGAAAAACTTGATAAATAAGTTAACTAATTTGCAAGATTAATTTTTATTATGAAATAAATTGAATGAATGTCATTTATCGCCTCTTCTCGCCATCCGCTCCACAGATTGAAAAATATTAAAATGAATGGGGTGAATATCCAAGCACACTTAATGGGGATAAACGATTGAAAATTTAATGCTAATATAAATAGTTAAGACATTGCCGCTAACATAAATAAATTTCCAAAATGATATTTTGCAATTGTCATTGGTACTTGGTTAATAAATAATTCTCATATATTATTTTATCAATGAATGATTGTGACATATAGTTTTGTCACTTATACTTTGCCAATATAAATTTTGTCACGTATACTTGGTCAGTAGAAACTTTTCTACTTTGTCAACTTTGTCAACATAGATATTGAGAGGCGGGTTAAACTCAAAGAACGGTCGTTTCCGGACCACATAAATGCCCCAAACTATTAGACTTTGTCGAGCACGGTGGAATGCATACACCCGAAGACCCGTCGATACCAGACCTTAAAAGGGTCCCAGGCTATTAGAATAACATGAAATAAAATAATTTAAACAAGCATATCAAGCAATTTATACCTAGCATTTAAAATTGAATAAAGAACTATTTTGCAATACCACTGTAGAGTTTAGAGCAAATAAATCCTTACCTTTAAAAAAATATAAATATATAAACACGTGAGTTGATTTCAGATGAAGCAAGGAAAAATGAGAGGAAAAAATAGACTTCCAGGCTAGAGCTACAACATGCAGACTCGATCAAACTTGAAATAGGAATTTAAAAAAAATACATGAAACTATTTGAGAGAATGAGATATATGTTATAGGGTTGAAGATTTAAATAAAATGAAAAATATTAATTTATTGCATTCACATTAATAATAATAATAATGATAATAATAATGATAGTAATATTAACTTATTGTAATAAGATCATGTTAATAGTAATAATAATTAATAAGAATAATGATAGTAATATTAATTTTGTAATCAAATTAATAATTACAATACATTAATAACAAAGAAAAATGGTCATTTAAGTCCTTCAACTTTAATGCGGGGATCAATTAGGATCCTCAATTATTATTTTTTGTACACTCATACCCTTTTACTTATTTTAGATCAAATAAGTCCCTCTTCCCATCAAAAGAGATCAAGTAAAAACAGTTTTATCCCTCCAATGTGGGGGATAGCTCCTTGTGGGCACCAGGCACTGGTCCTCCCACCTAATGGGCCGCTGAGTCACCATGATTTACCTCCTCCACCTAATCCTGTCGGGCCAGGGGGTGGGGGCCCTGGGGGCGAGGGCTTCGCCTTTTGCTACAAGATCAAGTAAAACCGTCCATAAAGGAATTAATTCAATGGAGATCCACCATTGAAATTGCTTTTCTTCATTTACATTGCATATAATCTTTGTTAAATTAGGGCTGAGTTCATTTTTCTTCCCTAAAATTCTCTTCATTTTTTCCCTGTAGGTTTTTTTGTTGGTTTTTATTTTCACAATCCTTCAGCTTCAATTCGCCACAACGCAAATAAGTGTACGAATAATGTAAATAATCACAACATAACAATTTTCCATCATCTCTAAGTTTCTTGCATAGCATAACAATTTACAGTTATGTTTTCTTCAATGATTGTGTTTTCTGAATTTACATGCTTTGACATATAAAAAATGATAGAAATTTTCAAATACCTCCACCCCACTCTTTTTTCCTCGGCCGTAAACAGCTGAACCAAATTATACCCCACCCACACCCTATAAACACAATCAAATTACTAACATTTATTCAGAATTTGGGACAGTTTAAATCGTTTGTTTAATAAGGAGAAGAAAGTGGAATTTTACGGGGAGGTAATTGAGTGAATTTTTGTTCTTTCTACTAAACCCAGAAGAAATGAAAATTTTAGTGCCCTATGAATGGAAGTAAGCAATCTCAATGGTGGGTCATGGATATTAACGTCTATTTTCTCTTTGAAAGAGGTGTTCAATTGATCCCTTCTGTTGAGAAGAAGGGTTTATTTGATCTCAATTGTAATGTAAAAGGACATGAATGTACAAAAAAAATAGTTGAAGGTCATATTTGACCCTCACAATAAAGTTGAGGGGATTAAATGATCATTTTTCTTGATAATAATAACAAATTATGCACAAATTCAATACATAATAACTACATTCCTAATTTTAGGGGCGTTATATTTTCACATACATATATCTGATAAGCAAATTTACTAAAATATTAATACATGTGCAACTTTTGCTAAGTTAAAATATTTAGTACTACTTGACAAGTTTTATAGTAGAAATAAAATATTGTATAATTTCTGACATGAAATAATCTTTCAGCCTTTGAGTTTATTTTGACTTTGATTACCTAAACTTTTCCCTATTAAACTATTTTTTTACAAAAAATTATCATTTATTTCAAAGAAAAATTGTTATGTATTTAATTAAAAATATATCAATTTTATATCCATCCCTTTATCGATTACTAGACCCGTTCATGCCATGTATCATGGTCAAATTAGTACGTACGACATGAACGGTAAGAAGAACATGGTTTTCAAATTTCATTAGAAATTAAAATATTTAGTCTCGAGATCCTATATAGTACCCCTTTGATTACCACAAATTAATATTGTTCACACTATTGTATTGACCTACCATAGAAGTGCATGCCGGTGAAATTTGGTCCCCTTTTATTTTAGTGAAACGTGAAATCTAAGTTATATTAATACTATTAGGAGCATTGGAACCCTAGTCTTTTGTTTTGACTTGGGAATGTACAAAAAGTTCAAATTCTTTGGACCATAACTTTGACTTGTGTGCCCCTAATTCTTTCTTTCTATAAATCCCACATTTATCGAAGGGACTTTTCTCTTTGGGGTGCTAGTCTAAATTCATCAAGAAAATGATGGTAACTGCAAGAATTGCCGGGCTTCTACTACTCTTTGGTTTGGTTACACTTTCAATTGCATTCTCACAACAAGGTATTTTCTCTTTACTGTTTTACTTTTTTTTTTTTTTTTTACTTTGGTTTATTAGTCATTTATTGATTAGGGTTTCAAATTGCATGGTATTGTAGGTAGAGACAATTATGCAAATGTGGAACGCAACCTTGTTGTCTCCGAAAAACAGGTACACTAATGTTAATTTGCTCCAATTCCATAAGGAATATCATGATCATGTTAGAGCTAGGGTTTTGATTATCATGATAGGTTTTACATGTTATGTTACGGAAAGAATTTGACCTTCTGATCATATAAAAGTCTGAACCGTAGCAGAAGAGTGTGAAATTGATTCATTTTATATTAATTTCCCTAATAGTAGTTACGACATGCATTTTATTCTCAGGGGAAACAAATTACGATTGAAAGTGTAAACCTAGGCCGAAAGATGGTATCTGATTACAATGTCAAGAAAAAGGAGACGAAGAAAGACGAAATTGATGAAAAGTATACAAGAAATTCAAGAATGCTCAAGTCTAGAGAGAGTTTTGAAGCTAGATTCGTTGCGTTCAATGCAGATTACAAGGGGCCTAGGCACCACCCACCTAAGAATAATTGAAGCATAATGTTTCACTTGTTTTTTTGCCTTACTACATATAGTTTCCTAATTAAAGAAAACTTCTAGTGTGTCTCCTTAATTATATAGCTAGTATACTACATATGTAATGTTCTTATTATATCATGCAAGAAAATTTTACATATATTTTCCTAGTTAAAGAAAACTCCTAGAATTCTCAATGTCTCCTTAATTAGTATATACACTTAGGGATGGCAATGGGGCGGGGCAGGGCAGATACCTAAGTACCCAGACCCGCCCCGCGCCTATCCCCAGTCGACCCGCCCCGTGCCCCACCGCGGGGCAGCATTTTGTGCCCCATGCCCGCCCTGCACGGGGCCGCCCCGCCCCGCCCCGCCCCATTCTTATCTAAAGAAAAAAATATATATATTTTAAAATATAAACACATGTATATTATAAAATTAAATTCACAATTAAATTATACAATAAACATAACCATGAAATCACAAATTCATCACAATCTCAAATAAAAAATTACAATAAGTCTAATCAACAAATTCAAGATAATTACGAGTCCAAAATTAACAAAATATATATGTGAATGTCATAATTAATTGTAAGCTTAGGGTTTAATATATATTAATAAAAAAATATTAATTTATGGATGTGATTATGTTTATTTGAATGATAGAATTGAGTCAATAATTAATATGCACGTTTGTTGATATATTTATGAGAGACTTTTATATATATATATAATATTTAATAGAGATATATTTATATGTATATATTAAATAGATTGCGGGGCAGGGCAGGGCGGGGCAGGGCAATATAAATACCCATAGCCGATCTGCCCCACGTGCGGGGCGGGGCGGACCTGCCCCATTTTCAGGACGGGACGGGGCGGACCTGACCCAACCGAGGCGGGGCAGGGCGGGGCGACCTCGGGGCGGGCCGCTTTGCCATTCCTATATACACTACATATGTAATGTTCTTATTATATCATGCAATAAAAGTTTACATACATTTTCCTAATTAAAGAAAACTCCTAGTATTCTCAATGACTCAGCATATACACTACATATGTAATGTTCTTATTATATCACGCAAGAAAAATAGTCTTGGGTGTCTAATTGCTTTCATATTTCTCATCATATTTTCTTGATTATACTTAATATTTGTAAGTACTACTCTTCTCAATTCATGGTTTTGGGGGCAAAAAGGAGTCTTCGTCGATTTGAGGTTATTTTGCATCGATCTGATTATATTCATGGCTGCAGTTCGATCAAAATTATGACGTGATCAAATCCGTCTTGTTTAATTGATCATATAGTTTAAATGATGTAACAAATTAAATTAATTTCAGTAATTTGCAATTCAACTATATGTGCTCTATCTTTAATCTATAACACAAATTAAATATTTCATATTCTTATATATTGTTTTACATTTTAGTCTTTCTTGGTTTATATTATCATGCTAGCTATATGGTTCAAAATATATGAAAAATAATAAATGAATGTCTGACCATGTACTTTACTTTACATAATATTTCATGTGCCTAATCGAAATATATATACTGCAAAGCTTCAAATAAATAAAATATGATCGATTAATTTGATACATATTAATTCAATCAAGAGTATTACTATATTTTAATTAACCTAGAGCACAGAAAGTTTCATATATTTCATCAAAATACAGTGAATGCGCCATAGGGAGAGCTGGAAAATAAATTTTTAACATCGTGAAATTAATTAGTATTAAATTAATCGAACTTTTTGAGAGAAATGCTTCCCTGCTGCAACCATGGCTGCTTCTGGTGCATAATTCGGAGCTTCTTCGGCTTTTGATGACATTATATTTTCACTTTTATTTGATGCATACACGCATGTGAAAATTGAATAGTACCAAGCTTTGATCACTCCCATATTAATGTATAGTTGTAATGGCATTACTTTTGGAGCACAGGAAATCAAACGTTTTTGGTGATGGGTATGATGAGAAATGGAACATGTTTCTCAGATTTTAAGTATAAGTTTTGTGGTAATTAAGGCAAAGGTGAAAATGATGTTTTGTGTTAATCAATGAGTGAAGTTACGTAGAAAAACGATTCACTAATAATGGCTTATCAAGAAAAAAATCTCCCAAATTAATTAATTATGATATTCTTGATAACGTGTTATATATTTTTGGCCTTTTCTCTTGATCATAAGTTTCGTGGAAGTTGCTTGTGGAATTAAAACGTCCACATTTGTTCGTCATACTTTTTTTAATTAGAAAAATACTGATTAATATTGACTACATTTTGGGGATATATTAAATTTAAAATTTATGATGAACTATATATATTCATACCCCTTCATCCCTTACTAACCTTTACACTCTCCTTTTCTGTAAGTTTTAAAACAACTTTTATACTCCTAATATTCACATATTTTCAAATTTTACTTTTGAGCCCATACATACAAATAACCCAATAATCTATTTACTTCATACATAAAAATTTACAAAATAAATGGGTAGATTACGCCAAACACCCTTATAGTTTGGAAAATCGACGTGTACCCCCCGTACTTTATAAATTGCTCAAAATTTCCATGTGGTTTTATAAATATAGCGCAAGATCCTTTTTTTCTTAAAAAATTAATAGCATTAATTTTTAACTTGTGACATGTTATATATTTTTGACCTGTTAACGTTATTTCATAAAACATAAGAACACAAATTAGGGTTTATCTCCAAGTAAAATTTCAAAATTTATACAATTTCTTTTTTAGAAATATGTGAATTTCTTGAAAAAAACTTCTTATTGTGAACATATAAAGGCTTGACCAAGAAAATATTTGTTGTTGCTGATTTTCTTTAGAGTGAGAAGTGCCCATGGTGGGTTCCAATTTCTTTTACTTTTCTTAATATTTCTAACTACAAATTATTTACTAAACGCTATATTAATATATACATAGATATAAAGAGGAATTTTTAAAGTATTTTTCACTTCTCATCTATTTATAATATTTTATAGACAATAATTATTAAATAAACTAACTATATAAAATTATAAGATTATAAAAAAACACAATAGAAGGAGCGTTTAATTTAGTTAAGGGTGGATAATTGTATCAATATATTAAAAAAAAAAATCACTAAAAATTAGCATGAAACGTGCGTAAGTTACACACTATTGTTAATTTTAACAGAATTGGGGGTTTCATGCTATAGTTATAAACCCATAAAGGAGTTTCATGCCATATTTATAAAAGCACAAGAAAAATTTTTAGGCTCTTTCCCCTCTATCTCAATATCTCCTTGGGGCGTCTCAGAATCAGCAGGCATCCGAGGACCATCATAGTTGGTTCCACTTCTAAGCTGGATCGCCTTGCAATGCTCTTTCGGGTTTCCCTCCGGCATAGAAGGATACTTACCTGGCTCTCTTCCCAATGATTTTGCAATCTGGCTCATCTAGTACTCCATCGAAGTGAACCTCCTATTGTTCTCTTGCTGAATTCGATTCAGCTCAACATCACTCTTCTGGAGTTCTTGATCACGCTGATCACCTTTCTTATGCAACTCTTTAACATCATACTCCAAAGAGGACAATCTTTTGCTTCCCTCCTCCACCTTTTGGAGGATAGCTCTCAACATTTCCTCAGTTGAGGAACCGCCTTCTCCACCCGGGGATTTTGAACCTGGATCAACACCTGGAGGAACTGTAATTCCGGTCTTCGGATTGGCATATAAAAAATTCTCGTTCTTCCTCCATTGGTTCTGAGGAGGCTGCTGGCCTCTTTGATATCCTTGGTTATTCCTCCATTGATTTTGAGGAGGTTGTGGACCAGGTGGTACAAATGGTTGGCCATAGGAGGGCCTTCCAAATTGATTACCACCTTGTGGATACCCGCGTTGATTGTAGTAAGGTCCTCCCATATAGTTGACTACCTCTTGCTGAACTGGGGGCTGGTCCACTTTCTCACTCACTGCTACATTCCCTCCAACCAAATTCTGCCCAACCTCAATGTTACTTATCTTTTCCATCATAGCCATCAACAACTTCCTCCTCCCTCCACTCTCCTCAATCTGATATGCCCTCTGAAATTCTGGGTCCTCATTCCACTGCCATGGTTCAGAAATGCTCTATTAGCACACGCGTCAAGATGGGCTTGACCAGCCTTGCTGGCTCCACTATAGAAGAATGTCATGATATCTCCCTCATTGTACCCGTGTTGTGGGCACTCAATCAACATGTTGGAGTATCTCTCCCACGCTTGACGTAAGTCTTCTCCTTGCTTCTAGTTGAAGGAAGAGATCTCTATCCTTGCTTTTATGGTTCTAATGGAGGGTAGAATCGCTCGAGGAACTGACGCTCGAGCTCGGCCCAAGTGGTTACACCTCCCCGTGGGAGCGTGTTATCGTATCACTCCTTTGCTATTCCCGTTAAAGAGAATGAAAACCAGTCTGAGCCTCTTGGCATCTTCTGACATATCGTTATAATTGAACGTAGATGCGATCATCAAAAAACTCCTCAGATGAGTATGAGGATTCTCCTTCCCAACCTCCCCTTTGAATTGATTCTCGGTAAGTAGCTTTAGAATTCCAGGGGAAATTGAGAAGTTGTGTGCCTCTACAGGAGACAATGCCACTCCATCATAATACCGTTGCGGCTGCGCCGCAAACCTTCCTCTAATGGTCATATTCTGATCGGCGTTCTGAGGAACGGGCTGAGATAAACAGGTGGTACCGGTACTTATTGGACTGGTGGTGGTTGAGGGACTGGTGGTTGGTTATAAGCAGGTGAGGGTACGGGTATAGTGGATATGGATATGGTGGGTATGGGTAGGGATAAGGTAAATTGTTATGTGTGAAGTTGTTCTGTGGATAAGCAGGGTTGTTCTGAGGATGTTGGACAAGGTTATGAGCTGGATTGTTCACGTTTTGTGAACCCGGGTTTTGGCTCTGACTTTCCACTAACGGAACTTGATGCTGACTGCTAGCTCCTCCAGTCCCCTCAGCCCGGTTCACTGCCTGATTAAACTCACCTGCCGCATCATCCAACTCATTACTGATGTCCATATTTTCATTCTCTCCTCCGGCATCGTTCATCCTTCTTAAGAAGACTCGATTTCTTCTTGCTATTGTCTCAGGATCTAACGGTATTCTCTCGTCGCTCGTATCTCCTTGCGAGCGTGTTTTCATAAACCTGAAACACTAACATAAGAAATCAAAACGCAACTGTCGAACACGTAAGAATTAACAAAAAAAATAAAGCACTCACTACTAACTACTAAGCTATCTACAAGTCCTATTCAAATGACGTACATCGCCATCCCCGGCAACGGCGCCATTGACTTGAACCGAAAATACTAACTTTCTACTAGTAGTTTCCCCACAAGAGTATGGGTTCACTGTAGTATGGGCAAGTATAGGGACCAAGTATTATCGAACTCAAGGAAAGTGATGTATGCGAATAGATCCCCGAAGATCTACGCGTCGTAATTAATATGAGTGTATATTTTTGGGTTTTTGAAAAGAAAATATAATCGGAACTAAATTACTCTACAAATGCAAAAAGGAAAATTAAACTAAGAACGTAAAAGTGTGTGTTTTCGAATATGTGATGGTGATGCTTAGGAGAGGAATTCCTACGTATACTAACGGAGCAGGTACATAATCAAAATAACCGTGACATGCAAGAAATAACCTAAGTAAAAGATTGTAAGATGAAAGCTCAAGAATTCAACCCTAATACTTTATTATAACAGTCGACTTCACTAATCCATAACAAGTTAATAGATAGTGCTTAATTAACGAGACCCTAATTTAACTAAGGTGATGCGGCCGTCCTCCTTAGGTAAACCGGTAGATTAATTAACCCTTTCTAAACCCTCTCATTAAGTCTACTCATTGTTAAAGAATGATAAGGTCGTCCTCTCTCGAACACTTTTTGAACGAAATTCAAAGGAAAAGTTAAAATTGATTTTAAGAATTCATTAATTAAGAGCATTAAAACTAAACGTCACGAATTACCCTAATTACGTACCCACATCCTACTTCTACGAGTTCATCCTACCCTAAGCATACAAGGGTTTTAGCCGGACATGGTTTTAAAGACAATAAAAGCAATTGAAGAAATAACGAACATAAACATAATGATTTGAACTAAGAAATTATTAAATATAAATGAAGGTTTAAAGAAATAAATGCTAAGAACTGAAAGTTGATTAATAAAATGAAGTCTCAAGTATTCAATGTCAAAGAGCGAACGAAAATAAATTAAAATCCAAACCGAAACAAGAATTCGTAAAGTAAAACCTCGATTACGTAAAAATAAAGCTTGATCATCTCTCGTACTCTTCTAACTCTAAAAACGAACTCTAGGTGTCAAGTGGTCTGAAGTGGTCTCTAAAATCATGTTCGGAAGGGGTATATATAAGCAACGGGTCGAATCGGGAGTTAATGGGCCAAATCCACGCATGCTCGAGTACTACTCGTGCACTAAGTGCATGAGCACAACCCATTCGAGCGCATAAAACTTCAAGAGAGCCAAAAGTGCTCGAGTCCTCGAGGTCGTGCACCTAGTTCGAGCACTATGCACGAGCACTCGTGCACTAGGTGCATGACCTGGTGTTGCTCGAGCACTATACTCGACCACTCGTGCACTAGGTGCACGAGTTCTTCTCGCTTGTGTACTCCAATGATACTTTTGCTCACTCGAACTAATACTTTTCGTATTTCTTCGATATCTTCTCATCCGGGCATCTGTTTGAGTTGATTCAAAGTCCTACGAACTCCTCTTTTAGCCCTCTATCCATCTATGAGAATCATAGAGACAAATTCATTAGTTTGTAGAAATAGTACTCAATTGACTCTAAATACTCTATAAAATCGACCAAAACTTGGGCATTTCCAACTACGAATCATGACAATTTCACACCTAATCAGGGGGCAAGTAACTTAAGACGAAGTTGGGAGTTTACCGAAGATAGTTCATGAATATCATCCTTTCGATAGACAAATTGAGTTGGGAGTGTCCTGAAATATGGATTACTTCTCAACCAGTTTGGAAGTCAGAGGATAATAGTTCAATTGCTGGTGGATGGACGAGAGACTTTCTTCTACGAAGGGGTAATCGAGCCTATCAACGCTCCACCAACCTCTTGTATGAAGGAGTCACCATCTTTCAAACAGCAACAGGGGCTGGGATTCAACACCTTAACGTCCCCCTCTTCATCTTGCCATCCTGAAAACCATGGATGATACAGAGACCATGGATGGCAAAAGAGGGGATGAGATCCCCGTGCCCCTACTTGGCAAGTTGGTGGAGCCACACCCAACCGGTCAGATCTCTCACCAACTCGAGAGATGCCAAATGTGTAAGAAGAAGGAAGTCGGCCACTTGATGCGGCTAAATTCAAAGGGTTTACCAAAATGACCCGTGTCTACCCACATTTTATTACCCCAGTGAGCAACTTGGGTAAGAAAGACGAAATCATTGAAGAAGCCAGATGAAGAAATAATTCAAAATAAAACAGACAAGACCATCAAAGATCAATGGCGAAGTTTCAAGACCAAGTTGAATTTTGAAGTAGCCATCTTTGTAATAGCTTAGCTCAATGATGCAATGAATAAGTTATATGAAATTGAAATTGTTTATTCTTAAGAAAATTGTATTGTTCTTAAGAAAGTTGACTATGTAATAAGTTAGAAGGCAGAGTCCATGTAGGACCAAGCCTAATCAGGCAGAGCCAACTAGCGGTCAAGCCTGTCTGAGTCCAAGCCCTAAAACGGCAGAGTCTCAACCCAAAGAAAGGCAACTAGGTCACACATAAATAAGACGACCGAATGTTGCACCGTAAATAAGATGACAAGTAAGCCCTTTCGACACAAAAAAGAAGGTAGCCAAGTCGCAACATAAATAAGACGACAAATAAGCCCTTCAGAATGTTCTCAAGGTGGACAAGTCGCACCGTAAATAAGACGACTTGAAACTACCAAGAGAAGAAGTACCAAATGTACAGGTTGCTAACAAGTTGAACAGACAACATGTCGCAACATAAATAACACGACCAACTTGTTATCAAGAAGAAGACAGCCAAGTCGCAACATAAATAAGACGACAAATAAGCCCTTCAGATGATGTCAAAGTAGCCAAGTCGCAACATAAATAAGACGATCAACTCGCTATCAAGAAGAAGACAGTCAAGTCGCAAAATAAATAAGACGACAAATAAGCCCTTCAGGTGCTCTCAAAGTAGCCAAGTTGCAACGTAAATAAGATGACTAGATGCTACCAAGAGAAAAATTACAAGACGTATAAATTACTAGCAAGTTGAACAGACAACATGTCGCAACGTAAATAAGATGGCCAACTTGCTATTAAGAGAAATTATGTCGCAACTAAAAGAAGGCAGCCAAGTCGCAATATAAATAAGACGATAACTAAGCCCTTCAAAGAAAGCAAACCAGTTCAACAATCAGAAGGATCAGAAGGAAGTTTGCCAAGAGAGCATTAGTCAATCATCCTAGAAAGACAAAATACCAAGTTCAAGGCCCGGAGGTCGCCTTACACTTAGTTGTCAAATTCAACCAAAATCAAACAGTCGAGGTTTCAATATCTGCTTCTTCCTCTTCAGAAGATTAATTATTCAGCTCCACCTCGTCTGCAAAGGTGCGAGAAACAATGTTCAGATTTGGATCAAGTTTAAATCTGAAGTCGGCCAAGTCGGCAATGGGCAACACTATAACAAGTGATGTTTACGAAATCAAGTTCAATTGCCAAGTCGAACATCATCACATCTCGATTCTACCGACTTCCCAAATGATAATAGATGGTCCATATCCAGAGAACACACAGTCAATAATCAACAATCAACTTGAGAAGTTCTAGTCAGATCTGTGCTGCTTATTGGGTAGAGATGGTAACTCTTTTTACTTGAATCTGGTTTCACCCACGGGGTTTTACGGATCAAGGTTTTTAATGTGGCCTACCTCTATCCACATGTGTATCCAGATCGCCCTTTGAGGCCAACTCAAAGATCGACCTGGAGGGCAACTGTTGTACCCGGTCAAGTAAGTTGGTAAAAGTTTTCCACCTCAGATCAAGACCAAGTTGACCGACCAATGGACAAGTGTCACGAGAAGGTCCAACTGGACATGACTGAGTGTCATCCAACCCACTATTAAAGTCGAGCAAAGACAACTCAACTTGATCATCTAACTTAGACATCAACATTTGAGCCTAGCGTAACTATATGGAAAGTCGGTGTGCCGAACTAGACATCATCTTCCAAGGCATAACACAATCACATGATAAGTCATCACAAAGAATACGCCTGGTCGGGTGGCAAGTTAGCCTCAAGATAGTCCAAGTGAAAAGGTGGCATCCTGCCAAGCACATGAGCAAGATGGTTGATCTCGCCTAGCATGATCAAGTCGGTCATCCAAGTCGGCTCGTCAACTTGGCACGGTCCTAAGGCGGTTTAAGTGGAGCCCAGGTCCTTACTTCAACATGAAGTCATGACGCAGCTAGTTGGAAGAGATAAGACAACAAATATGGTCCAATCAGAGAAGGCGGCAAGTCGGTCCAATCAAGTTTGTTTTGCTATCACGGCGCCAGCTCCTACTTGGCGACCTGCATGTCACAACGCTAGCTCCTATTTGGCAAGTAGCTGGTCACCATGCCAGCTCATGCTAAACTCGCCTATGTTGGAATTATTGGTGTGTACCAATAATAATATATGAGTGAAAATGAAAAGGAAATTTAAATTGAGTCTGGGCTAAAGACATTGGACCTTGGACATTGATTATTGGTCCTTGACAATTGATCTTTGGGTTGTATTTGGGCCTTAGAAGAGTTTTCTAAGTTTGTTGAGCCCAAAAGTTTGGACTTAGCCCAGAAATATGGAGTGTCCATATTCATTTAAGATGACATGAAAGTGCATGATTATCATGCAAAACATGTGACGAATTTCAATTGTTGGCAAATTCCATGATTTTCGTTTAATTGGGAGTGACTTACGCCTCCCTTATTTTTGGCTGAGACGAACCGGAATGCAGAAAGGTCCAGGTTCGTAGTTTGACTAACAATCCTTCCATGCATGTGTAGGTCTTGGAGGCCTATAAATAGGTGTCTCCATGCATAGTTTCAGGCGCCACACAGAAAATCTCTCTCACTCTCTCCCTAAGTATTCAAACATATAGAGTCTTTAAGAAAGCAGTCCAGTTCATACGTTCTTTCTGTTCGTCGGAGCTTCAAGACCTGCGGTGCTGCACTCTTGAAGACGAAAGTGTCATTTTACCTTTGGGGACGTATTTCCAGAACCGAAGAGCACTACCGGGGAAATTTCGTATTGCGGGAAGAGGCCTTCCTCGACTCGACACACATTTTTCTTCTCTTTTCTGTTTCAATGTAAATTTCTGTATCGAGTTGTAATTTTATTTTAATTTTTCAAATTATTATTTCCACAGTCATCAAAAATTCCAACAATCGCAAGACGAAAATTTATGACTGATGGAAATAATAATTCTGAGTCTTCGAACCAGGGAAACACTATTGTTACTTCTGGTACTCCCATTTCCCAGGGCACCACTACCCCTATCCCCTCTGTAACTGTCCAAGTTGGGCAGACCTCTATTCCTAATGTGGTGAACCCTTTTCCCTTTGATGAAGCTAGACCTCTTATGGTCTATAACGAGAAACACGAGAAGTTCTCGGGTAAGAATAAAAAAAAATGGCAGAAGAGAATGCTATTTTTTACCACCTTGTGGTTGGCAAAGTTTGTTACTGAGGATCCGTTTGTGTTTGTTGAGAACGATACGCAAAATGAGGATGTCAGTAACAAATGGTGGCGATATAAATAAAGTATCGTGATTGAGATTAAAGCCGGTTATTGATGAGAATCATGAACCGAATTGCAATGAGGCTTTTTCCGAATGAAGCAACAATTTAAAATAAGAATTGGTGGCTTTTCGGGAAAAGATTGAATCGAAATGCCCGTGGTGGCATTCGAGTCTATCGCGATTTGTGTAGATCGGCGATTGACGTTGTTGTTCCGAGAGAAAGTGACATGAATGGTCGTGTCTCTCTCTGTCGCTTGAAATGTTAGATGGCAAATAAGTTAAGCCATGTGTTTTAATTTATTTTGGGTTGAAGATCATACTTACATGATTGACCCAAAATTAAATTAATGAGGATATTGGCTAGTTTAGCCGAGTACGTAGGCCTATTGTTGATCTCGATTGGCCAAATTGATGAATTAAGGCTGAAATTCAAATTTCAGTTAAATTGTTGACAGAAACATGGGACAAAATTAATTGAATTTTGGACCACGTATTGTTATGAAATTATTTAATAATACTTTCAGGTGTTATAAATATTATTTCATAAATTTGAATTACTTGATATCAAATAAAATTTGATATGGGATAAAATACTTGTGCTTGAGAGTACAAATTATTATTTGGATTTAGTCCAAAAGATTTGAGGCGTCGTATAATTCGCTTGAGATTTGCTCGCGAATAAATAGTGGCATTAAGACCTCATTTGAAACTGTGCTTTGAGAGCATGAACGGTGTGAATTTAATTCATAAGATTTGACTCATAGCAATGACAATTTATTTGAGAGTCAAAAGTGGCAATTAAGGTCATAATGAAAATTGAACTTAATTTGGTATTTGACCAAGATTAAATTTCGGACTTGAAGTGTAACTTCAAATGTTGGTTTTTCAGTTTATTTCGAAATTGTGTCCAAATTAATATTTGATGAAATATTAAATGAAACGGATGAACAATCTTGAATGTGGGAGATGAGTACTCGCCATGGATAAATTCGAATGTGGGGGAAGAAGAGGTCTCTCCATTGATATATTCGAATTTGATGTGTGGCGTGGCTTTGAATTTAAATGGAAAATCTAAAGCAGTTTGCCAAGGAACCGGAACTAAAGAGTTCACCGTGGCAAAATTTAGTGTTCCAATTTTATAGCTTTTGAGGTTTAGGTGTATAAATCTAAAGTTATAAAGTGGTTAATAAAATTTGATTATTAACGTTCATAATATCAATAACCTCAAAAGGTGTATGATATATGTGGAAGGGAAATGACAAATATTTGTCATTAGTTTGGAACACTTTACCTCTAATACTTAGATCACACAGATGTGTGTGATTTGAAGTTGGTGTAACTTAGAGGTGTATACCCTAAAATGTGGGGGTGTGATGAAAATTTGATCTCTAGTAATAGTGGATCCACTCATGAAAAGAGCTAGCTGAGATAAAATAAAGTGCTAGAAAGAATGAGTCTAAAATCCACAAATAAAAACTGAAGCAGTGGTAACCCAACCATGATGACTGGAGATCCCAAGAACTTGGTTCAATGGGAAAACTAAGCTGTGGATGTTTGTTGTTAAGAACACTTGGTAATTTGACCATTCTTTAGAAGAGCACAACACCAAGTGTTGGAACCCATGAGTTGTGGTATAGGTTAAGTCTTTGACTTTTAATGATTCCTAGAGTATAATGAGATACTCAAGATAGGAGATCACCTATGTAAGTGTGAGGTGAGAGACCGCCTCAAATATCACTGGATATTAAACACTTATGAATCCAAATGGTGTCCATGGCCGAAACGGACAAAAACGTGAGAACAAGAGAAGCGCGTAGAGATTTTACTGTGTCAACATTACTGTCTCAGTGCACACCAAGGTGGAATGGTTCAAGGCATAGTGTCCACTAGACCGCCGGTGTACTCGGTAATGTTTGACTATGGAAGGTTCAAAGCTCCAAACTACCTATCCAGATGCAATAACATCTCGTTTAGAACTGGACTGTGAGTCTGCATATTATAGGCTCTGATTTCCACTCATGTGGGGGATTGTTGGAATTATTGGTGTGTACCAATAATAATATATGAGTGAAAATAAAAAGGGAATTTAAATTGAGACTGGGCTAAAGACATTGGACCTTGGACATTGATTATTGGTCCTTGACAATTGATCTTTGGGTTGTATTTGAGCCTTGGAAGAGTTTTCTAAGTTTGTTGAGCCCAAAAGTTTGGACTTAGCCCAGAAATATGGAGTGTCCATATTCATTGAAGATGACATGAAAGTGCATGATTATCATGCAAAACATGTGACGAATTTCAATTGTTGGCAAATTCCATGATTTTCGTTTAATTGGGAGTGACTTACGCCTCCCTTATTTTTGGCTGAGACGAACCGGAATGCAGAAAGGTCCAGGTTCGTAGTTTGACTAACAATCCTTCCATGCATGTGTAGGTCTTGGAGGCCTATAAATAGGTGTCTTCATGCATAGTTTCAGGCGCCACACAGAAAATCTCTCTCACTCTCTCCCTAAATATTCAAGCATATAGAGTCTTTAAGAAAGCAGTCCAGTTCATACGTTCTTTCTGTTCGTCGGAGCTTCAAGACCTGCGGTGCTGCACTCTTGAAGACGAAAGTGTCGTTTTACCTTTGGGGACGTATTTCCAGAACCGAAGAGCACTACCGGAGAAATTTCGTCTTGCGGGAAGAGGCCTTCCTCGACACACATTTTTCTTCTCTTTTCTGTTTCAATGTAAATTTCTGTATCGAGTTGTAATTTTATTTTAATTTTTCAAATTATTATTTTCACAGTCATCAAAAATTCCAACAGCCTATGAATAGGCCAAATTTGTAATAGAAAAGGATTCAGAAACTTGAATACAATTACTCCTCTCTTGTTAACTTGTTCTTTACCTACATAAAAGACTAGCAACAAAGCACATTCTCATAGAATTCTTTTTTTGACCGATTCTCATAGAATTGAAAACTCAATCCCATTCATCCACGTGAATTTGCAAATTCTGTTGCATCAATTAAAAAACAAAAAAAAAAAACAAAAATAGACGCATTCATATGTGAATAATTAATTAATTACTCCAAAGATAGAAGTAATTATAGAAATATTACTTAAAATTTTCATTAAAGAGGGTTCTAGTCAAAGAAAGGGGCATGTATAAAGATGAGATATCTTTGTCTTTGCAGGCAAAGAGTTTGCCTCATTCCTCTTTATGCCTCAAATGAGTGGAGATTAAGTATTTTAGTAATGTATTATGGGTTCCCATTGCAATTCAGACAAACGCTCCGACTAAGATTGCTTATCATAATTAAACATTTTATTTTGACAAGATAATTGAGCAAATATATATATATATTCTTACTAATGTCTTTTTCTGCAAACTAATTTCTAGATAGGGATGCTTTACTACTATTTTTCTTTTCACTTTCTGGAAAAGGTAAGCCGATTATTTGATGGTTAAGCTATGAAAACATTTAAATTCCTCTCTGATACATGAGTATCATCTTTTTTCACACAACATTATTTTGAAATCATTGGCATATAAAGATAGATAAAAATCTTGAAATCCAAATGTCATTTTCCACAGCTATATTACAAGTCCAATATACTTTTTATAGCTAGTTTTGCTTAAACCCCAAGTAGAAAAAGATAAAATTATGTATGTCATGAAATCCACATTCCTCCTACCAAACCATACTATCAATTATTATGCATACTCTCCTTATAAATTAACTCTTAAATCCTTCTTCAAAAATCACAACATCATTAATTCCTTCCTAATTTATTTCAATCATCATAACATAGACATAGTCCATCATGTCCAAACACTATCCAAAGAAACAGAGAAACATTTCCAGCCAAAATGAGAAGCAAAACTCTAACTTATTTTCCAAACATATGAAGAAAATTTATCCAATTGGATTCCACAGAACCCTCTCCCCTCTATCATTGTCTTCTTTATCCTCATCCTTGTCTCAAAACTCGACCGATTCCTCCTTAACCGATTCTTCGACCACATTCGATCAGAAGCTCTTGTCCGCCCTTCGCCTGATCGTCCCAGTCGAAAGAAAAGTGCCCCACGTCGCCAAAAGCTGCCCCGACGAACAAATCACGAGGCGGTGTAGCTGGATTACAAACACAAGTGGTATGAATATATATGATCATACATATAAATTTCAAATCAATTTTCACAAGTTTGCATGATTAATTAGTTATTAAATTACTACCGTAATTTAATGGTCAGGAACATGGAATCTATTCCATGCACAATTTACTAATTATAGAAAGTTCAAACTATTTAAAGAAAAAAAAAAGTGGCAATCATTGCTACCTAATCTTGATGCCCCTTTAGAATCTTTATTACTATATAGAAATGATTATCCAAACTCCAATTTTATTTTGACCCGGTTTATTAAATGTGGTTGTTACAACCACATTAATTGCATCAAGGATATCTTTTATCTTCGATCAATTACATTATTATCTGGCCTATGGTGACCCGAATTTGATTTTTGAATCATGTATGGTTTTTTTTAACTAATTGGAAATGGTTAACAGACAAAGTTTACATACAATTTCATGACGAATGCTGGGGAGTTCCTGTTTATGATGACAAGTAAGTTTCATTAAATAATTAGAAATGTGTTTTTTTTTTTATCCCAATTCATCACATAATTGATCCTATTTATAAGTGTAAAATCCCATTACAGTCAGATGTTTGAGCTGCTTGCAATGTGTGGATTACTCATGGATTACAACTGGACTGAAATCGAGACGACTTCTGAGGTCAGACTTTTTCTCATAATTCATATAGAGAGAAATTACTGGCCATTTTTTTTAATGGTATTACTTGTTTCACTTAGTGGTATTGCTAAAAAAATCAATTGTACCATGCACGCCAATTGAATAGTATTTTACTCGTTTCACTAAATATATAGTACTCTCTCCATCCCAAATCTATTTTTACTTTTGTTTTTTGTCCCACATTAGTTTTCACATCCCAAAAAGAATTTTTTTTTTTCACAACCTTTACCCTTAAATTTCTGCTTATTTAACCTTGGTGTCATTATTTTTTCTTATACAATTAACTCACAAACACATAATTAAAGTTGATTTGACTTAAATGTCCCCACTTTATCACTTTAATAAAGTTAAAAGGTGAATTTTCTTATTTTCTGTGTGAAAACTAATATGGAATGAAGGAAATATTATTTATTTCGCTGAATGATATTTATATATAAGTACCAATATCTTACTGCATTATTAATCATATGCAGAGAAGCATTTGGTTGTTTTGATCCCAACAATGTGAGCAAAATGGGTGAAAAAGACATAACTGAAATAACATCCAATCAAGAACTAGGTTTAGTAGAAAGCAGAGTTAGGTGCATAGTGGACAATGCTAAATGTATAACAAAGGTAAGTTTCTAACATGTATTTCAATTGATGTAACATAGAGAATAAATTAAAGTTTTGTTAATAAAAGGTTGCAAGAGAATGCGGATCATTCAGTAACTATATGTGGGAGCATGTTGGGCACAGAGCATTGGTCAACAAATTGAGACATCCAAGAGATGTGCCGTTGAGGAGTCCTAAAGCAGAGGTGATCAGCAGGGATCTGGTGCGACGCGGGTTCCGCTTCGTGGGGCCCGTCATCGTGTATTCGCTGATGCAAGCCGCCGGGATGACCGTTGATCATCTTGTTCATTGTTTCAGATATGGAGACTGTGTTAGTCTTGCACAGAGGCCATGGAGACATGTCTGATAACCATAATACCAAATTTACTTATCTTATTATTATTATTATATGTATTTAAGTTTTAACTTACAAATTGGGTAACGGTGTGGTGGTGGTGGGTAGTTACGTTTGAATTGGTTGCTATCAGTTTTCTTCAAGGAAGATGTTTTTAAATTGTGTATTTATATTTTTTATGTTGACTTGATGTTTGTAGGCTTGTAATGCTTGTTTTTGAAGGTGTGAATGAAATTTTCTATTTAGAATTATTTATATGTTACACCAAAAAAAAAACTAAAAAGTTTACTTCCTGAAATTTATGTTGAATGCCGCTAATCAAGATTAGAGTTGAGATCTTTTAATCTAGGGTGCGATTATATACCCCTCCATATTTATTTGATACACCCACCCATTTAAATTTACATAATTATTAGATAAACCACTCACAGCATACCTAAATTATCTCTCTCTAATATTATTCAAAATTGTCATATACACCCACAAACCTTCCTCTTTTCAGTTTTCATTCGACTTCCTCCTGCCGCCACACTAAACAAGCACCGCCGCGCAACTTCTGTGGAACTCAACAGCGCCACCGCGACCGCCACCACCACACAGGTTCGCGATCGTCACCGCCACGGAGGCTCGCGACCACCAGCGCACTTCCCTCTTTCTCGAGACCGCCACCGTCGCCGACTGCCCTTACCTATGAATCATCGACCAAGGCCACGTTCTTCCGGCAATGCCCCGGTGGAGAAAAGTGACGAAAGTTAGATTTGAGGAACTGATGTTAGGGATTAGATTTTTCTTTTCAGTTCCTCACGTAATAATTTTTCTTTTCAATTATTTGAAGTTTACACTTGGATAATTAGATTTGAGGAACTGATGTTAGGGATTTTGAATTGAGATACTATTTTTTATTGTGATGTTGAGCAATAAAGGTGCATAAATTTCATATTGTTTGAAATGGCTTGTGGTAATACTGCAGGAATAACTAAATTTCGAAAACAATTTGTTGAAATAACTAATAAATTTCGAACACATACTGTCGAAAATAAGAATTTTGAAAACTCACAGTCGAAATATTAAGTGAATTGCGAAAACTTCTTATCGAAAATGGCTTCCAGAAACTTTTACAATTTAACTTACTTGGATTTCGAAAACTGACTATCGAAAAATTAAGTAAATTTCGAAAACTTCTTATCAAAAACGGCTTCCAAAAACTTTTGCAATTTGCTTACCTTAATTTCGAAAACTCACAGTCGAAATATTAAGTAAATTTCTAAAACTTCTTATCGAAAACGGCTTCCAGAAACTTTTGCAATTTTTCCTACCTGGATTTCGAAATTAATGTTGCATCACCGCCGTAAAGATGATAAAATAATGGACAATATGAATTTTCTCCTCTTTTCTGACTGGATTGATGTTTTTCTTTGTATTTGTGTTCTTGTGACTTTTGGTATTCCAGTGAGTGTATCAAATATTCAGCTTTTTCTTTATTTTTTATTATAAGGGCACAAAAGTCATTCAAAAAATATATTATAATATATAAAAAATAGGGTGGGGGTATCAAATAAATATGGAGGGTGTTGGGACATTGTCAGTTTTGATTAAGATCCCAAAGCCCCTAAAAAGATGATTTGTCTTTGTTTGTCTTTGTCAGGCTAGTCTTGGTTAGGATTTGTACTTAGTCATTTTACACTTCACAGGTACTCAATAAGAGGAGCACTTACTGATGACAATCAGGACAAGAGCCTGAAGACGAAGTTTACCAGTCTGAACTTATGACAGTCTTCTAAGCTGGCTGAGTAAGTGTCAGTGATGAAGAGTATGACCCTGAGGTCATTACTAACTCAGTCCTGAAGGGAACATGATGATACTGAGTTTATAGGAAGACTTGGAGTAGAGCCGAGCAATGCAAAAAGAATGTCAGCGTCAGGACAAGACCGTTGTGCTCGAGACAAAAAGAACTTAATAAGACAAGCCTGAAGCCTAGGAATAAGTTCTGACATTCTCACCAACCTGATGACGTGGACCAATCCGGGAAGGACACGCGCGTACGGAACCTGACAGAAGACTGACTTCAGACTGCATATTCAACGGGCAAGCATTTAATGTGCATTTAATGCAACTACCTAATTCCATGCAAGGACGGCTGCTGCATGAGGATATGTCTGTTTGAGCCACTCTACATAGTTGACAAGAAAGGCTATCTCTCCAACGGGTAGTTTTTCAAATCACCTATAAATACAGAAGGCCTTGAACCCATTCAAGGTTACGGGAAATTTCTAAGCCAGAAATTACTCAAACTCTCAAGCACTCAAAGCAGTCAGTCTTTAAAAGAAGCACTCGAACCATCTAAATTTCCCAAGTGTTTCTTAGATATTGAGAGTTATTCTGTATTCCAAAGAGTATACTAGCATTATCTTAAGCTTAGAGAGATTATACAATCCTTAGCATAGCTTTGCCTTATAAGGATAGTCTCAAATTAGTTGGAATCCAAACTGAAACCAAAATCCTAAGTTAGGTTTGTTGGAAGTAAGTTGTTAGTGAGTTAGTAAGGAGTTTGTATAGGTCAGTGAGGTAACTGATCTTGGTGCACCTTGGCACGTTAAAAACAAGAATCCCTTGAGTGGATTTCCTATTACATCAGGTCGTGGACGTAGGAGCTTGAGTCTCTGAACCACGTTAAACTCCTTGTGTTCTTACTGCTTTGATATTGTGCTTACTTGTTATATTACTTGATCATTCATAAGCATTTGGTTTTATCAGGCTCGAATCAATCAGTCTGATCCTCAAAAAGAGCACTGCCCTACTAATCACTATTCAGAACTGAGTAAACAAGTTTTTTAGAAAGCAAACTAAACAATACTTTAAACTATCAGGGCTCACGCATTTCCACACTGAACTTAAACTGATAGTTAGTCAACTGACCCGCACCAAGTGTAGTCAGTAGGTGTGTTATCAATTCCTAGTTCTCTATCACTCTGAGTAAAGGGGACTCAGTAAGGTTTTAAGTTTGAAAAATTGGTATACGTGTATCCCCCCCCCCCCCATACACGTATACCTCAGTCTTGTACCGGGACCAACAGAGGGGTATATAGTAGGACCCTTTAATCTATTGAACAATTTGAGTGGAAATGATTTAGGTTTGGGTCCGGTTATATACCCCTTCAATATAAAGAGATACACCTCCATATATTATGAACTACCTATTTTACCCCTTTCACACATAAAACATTAATACATTTCACACTCAAGCAACAATCGTTCAACGCCCATTTTTCTGAATATGACCGTCATCTTCCACTATGTCGCGACATCCAAGTTGGCGCCTCCACAACAAAAAAATCTATCTTAAAGTTGAAATAAGAAACAAGCAACAAAATTTATTTAAACAACAAAAAAATTAAAAAAAAAAAAAAAAAAAACAGAACTTAAATTTGTTGTTCCCTTGATCACAACAATCAAATAATCATTACTTGTTCGATTAAGATTAAGAAATATTCATTTTTTTTATCCTATTGGTGGAACATCAAAATAAAATAAAATAAAGGGTTCACCGTCTATACAGTCTTGATGCTTTGTCGGAAGGCAGGTGCGAATGAAATACATTGATGCTTTTAATGGAAAATTGTTGAGGGGGTTGTAAATTGATCTGCGCAGCAGGGATGGAAATTGAATTTGGGTTGGGGTGAGGTGGGGTGGGGTGAAAATGGATGGGTAGTGTAAAATAAATAATTTTTGTTACTGGGGTAAAATAGGTAGTTCATACTCCCTCCGTCCCGATATTATTTGCACACTTAAAACAATACACATTTTAAGAAAAAAATCAATTTTTTTAGGTAAAGTAATGGCATATGGGTAAATATGTGTGTATTATTGTGAGTGTGCACGTAAATCAATATTTTTTTTAAGAGTGTGTAAATACTTTTGAGACGGACGAAAAAAAAAAGTGTGCAAATAATCATGGAACAAAGGGAGTAATATATGTAGGTGTATTTTCAAATATTGGAGAGGTATATAGTCGAGCCCTTAGATTTATACTAACGAAATATATACTCGCAATATATCATGGGCTATCTTCTTAAGAAAGTTGAATAGGGATATTTTCACCTCCACTATTTGATTGTTCACCCCCGAATTTTTGTTCGGATTTTTTTTTAGAATATTTGTCATTTGTTCGAAAATACGATTAGAACATTTAGATATTCTTGTGGGGGGTGAATAATGTTCTAGTCATTTTTTCGAATAAATGACAAATGTTCTAAAAAAATTTAAAACAAAAATTTGGGGGGGTGAACAATCAAATTGTGGGGGTGAAAATATCCCTACTCAAGAAAGTTCTATTTCTATCAAAAGTTTCTAATTGGGCCATATCAAGTCGGCCCATGTCTTTCATGTTCAGCTAGTAGGCCACGTTCAAAACCATGCGAAACATATTTTATAGTCCAGGTTAAATACAATTCCTTCTTTTATAAACACACCCCATCAAAAAAAATCAGAATTCCTTTTAAAAATTTTAACAATTTTCGAAAAAAAATTCAAAAACACAAAAGAAGACAAAAAAAAAAAAAAACACACACACACACACACACATTTTTTCAAATAAATTTCCAAAATTTATCAAGTTTTTGAAAAAAAAAATTGATTTTTTTAATTGAACATATTAACAAAAGATACAACTATACCTGAACCATATTTTATATCACACAATGTTAACAAATCAAAGTTCAAGGCATGCAATTATGTAAATAAATTGTTTATCAAAGAATTACTCACTCCGTTCAATATTAGTAGTCCTACTTTTTGGGCTATTATTTTTTGCCATAAGTTGAGGGTATTGTGAAGTTTATTTATCAATAAAGTTATTGTTTATGAAAAATATAAGTATCATATTTTTCATAAACAATAATTTTATTGATAAATGAACCTCACAATACCTCATAATACTCCCCAACTTATGACAAAAAATAACAACTCAAAAAGTAGAACTACTAATATTGGATGGAGGGAGTATATTTTTGTTAATTCATAAAGAATTAAAAGGAGAACAAATAAATTGTTGAGGAGTCTTGTATAAAATAATCTCGTACATTATAATCCATTTCATGTATGATAGGTCTGATACAAGCTTTTATCAATGTATAGAATTGAATGATCAGGTAGATTAAATTGTTTTACCCGTTCAATTGTTCAATTTATCTAGGCAAAAATTTTTGTGAGATCGTTTCATAATATGAGACCGACTAAATTTTTTAAAAAAAGATAGGTAAATAGTGACAATGTTTTAAAAAAATATGATGAGTCACTTTTAACAAAAATATTATCACTTTATGTTAAAATTTTATCGCTTTTTAAAAATAATTTTTTTTAATTAATAAGTGACACATTTTAAGTTAAAAATAATATTTATCTTATACTATTGTTTTGTGATGAATAATCCGCGGTCGACGAGGTCAAGCCAAAAATGACTTGACGAGGATCCGCACCACCAAAGGACGGACGAGATCGAATCGGCCCCATTCTTGTTGTGAGCCCATTTGGTCTCATCACGATGTGAAGACAAAGAGACGAGACTCTCAGCTCATCATGGTACAAACCATGAGAAGGAGCAAATGGAATCAGACTCTGATTAGGCGTAAAATTGTTATGTTTTGGTGCTCGATTTGCCCATGTTTTGAGTGTATTTTATGAGTGTTTGGAGTCAATTGAGTATCATTTTTGTAAACTCGTTAATTTGTCTCTTTGGTTTTCATAGATGGATAGAGGGCGAAAAGAGGAGTTTGTAGGACTTTGAATCGGCCAAAACGGACTCCCGATTGAGAAGATATGAAGATTTTACGAACAAGTGTACAGCAGCCGAAAACCACTCGAGCGAGAGCACTCGAGCGCCAGCGCTCGACCGATTGCACCACTCGAGCTACATGCTCGAGCGCCCCTGCTCGAGCTGCTCGAGCACTTTCCTATTTTTTGCCTCCGAATTCGTTTTTCGGCCCATGAGTTTCCGGTTCGCCCCGAAGCTTATATATACTCATTCCAAACTCGTTTTGGAGGATAACAGCATACCAACACATATTTTTACATACTTTGAGCGAGGAGAAAGCTTGGGGAGGAGTTTTGAAGAATTTAAACGTTGTAATCGAGGTTTTAATTTACGAATTCTTAGTTTTAGTATTTCTTTTGAACGTATTAGATTAATTCTTTCTTTCTTTACTCTTTGAGACGATTAAACCTAGTTTTTCAGATTTATATAGATTTCTTTGGAGACTTTAATTTGTTCTTTCGTTTATGTTCTTGATTTTATTAGTTAATTCAATTATGCATATGTTTATTGTTCTTGTGATTGCTTTGATTATTCAAACCACCATGTTAGGCTAGAACCCTTGCATGCTTGGGGTAGGATGAACTCGTAGAAGTAGGTTGTGGGTACGTAATTAGGGTAATTCGTGACGTTGGGTTTTAATTCTCTTAATTAATGAATTCTTAAAATCAATCTTAACTTTACCTTTGAATTTCGTACGAAAGTGTTAGGGAAAGGACGACTGTATCACTCTTTAACAACTAGTAGTCTTAACGAGAAGGTTTAGAAGGGGTTAATTAATCTACCGGTTTAACTATGAAGGACGGCCGCATCACCATTAGTTAAATTAGGGTCTCTTTAATTAAGCACAATCTATTTTTTTTTTATCGGTAAATGTTAGTTGTTAGTAGTTAGATTAGTTCACCAAGTCTCCATACACTCCCAGAAATCTCCAAGTCTACCTTATAACTCTCTCCCAATTCGTTCCCAAAGGGAATCGAACCCAGGTCACTCACTAGAGTGAGGAACCCGGTGGCCAGGTGGGCTAAGCCACCTGGTTAATTAAGTACAATCTATTAACTTGTTAGTGGATTAGTGAAGTCGATTGTTAGGATAAAGTATTAGGGGTTGAATTATTGAGCTTTTCATCTTACAATCTTTTGCTTAGGTTATTTCTTGCACGTCACGGTTATTTTGATTATGTACCTGCTCCGTCAGTATACGTAGGGATTCCTATCCTGAGCATCACCATCACTTATTTGAGTACAAACCTTAATTAATTCGCTTCTTTCGTTCTTTAGTTTACTTAGTTTATTTTAGTTTAGAATTAATTCTTTAAAAAATCCAAAAACATACACTCATATTAGCTACGACGCGTAGATCTTCAGGGATCTATTTGCATACACACTTTCCCTTGGGTTCGATATACTTGGTCATTATACTTACTTATATTACAGTGAACCTGTACGCTTGCGGGAAATCTACTAGTAGAAGTTGGTATATTCGCTTCAAGTCAATGGCACCGTTGCCGGGGATGGCGTTGTATGTCTTTTGAATAGGACTTGTAGATAGCTTAGTAGTTAGTAGTGAGTGATTTACTTTTCTATTTTATTTCGTAGTATTTTCGGCAGTTGCGTTTTTATTCTTTTGCTAGTGTTTCAGGTTTATGAAAACACGCTCACAAGGTGCTACGAGCGAAGAGAGATTACCGTTGGATCCTGAGACAATAGCAAGAAGAAACCGAGCCTTCTTAAGAAGAATGAATGCTGCCGGAGGGAAAGAACTAATGAACATTACTAATGAGTTGGACGATGTCGAGAATGAGTTTAATCAGACATTGAACCGGGCTGATGGCACTGAGGGCAATTCTAGTAAGAACCAAGATCCGTCAGGGGACAGTCAGAGCCAGAATCCGGGTACACAGAACGTGAACAATCCAGCTCATAATCTTGTCCAACATCCTCATAACAACCCTGCTTACCCACATCCTAACTTACCACAAAACAAATTACCTTACCCTTACCCATACCCACCTTATCCATATCCACCATACCCGTATCCCCCACCTCCTGTTTACAATCCACCACCGGTTTATCAACCACCACCACCCCAACAAGTACCCGTACCACCTGCTAATCCGCAGCACATTCCTCATAACGCAGATCAGAATATGGCTATTCGAGGAAGGTTTACAGTGCAGCCACAACGGTACTATGATGGAGTGGCATTGCCCCCTGTAGAGGCAAATAACTTCTCAATTTCCCCAGGAATTCTTAAGCTGCTGACCGAGAACCAATTCAAGGGGGAGGTTGGAAAGGAGAATCCTCATACTCATTTGAGGAGCTTTCTGATGATAGCCTCCACATTCAATTATAATGGCATGTCTGAAGATGTCAAGAGGCTAAGGCTTTTCCCATTCTCTTTGACGGGAATAGCCAAGGAGTGGTACGATAACACGCTCCCACGGGGAGGTGTAACCACTTGGGCCGAGCTCGAGCGTCTGTTCCTCGAGCGATTCTACCCTCCATCGAGAACGATTAAAGCAAGGATATAGATTTCTTCCTTTCGCCAGAAGCCAGGAGAGGATTTACGTCAGACATGGGAGAGATACTCGAATATGTTAATTGAGTGCCCGCAGCACGGGTACAATGAGGGGGATATTATGGCATTCTTCTACAGTGGAGCCAGCAAGGCTGGTCAAGCCCATCTAGATGCATGTGCCAGTGGATCTTTTCTGAACCAAGGGATTGCGAGATGTAGAGAAATCGTTGACAACATTGTCACGAATGCCGGGGCATGGAATGAGGATCCGGAATTTCAGAGAGCGTGCAAGTTGGAGGAGAATGAGGGTACGAGGAAGTTGTTGATGGCTATGATGGAAAAGATCAGCAACCTTGAGATGGGGCAGAATCTGGTTGGAGGGAATGTAGCAGTGAGTGAGAAAATGGACCCACCCACGAGTCAGCAAGAAGAGACCAACTATATGGGAAGGCCTAACTATCCACAAGGAGGGTATCCACAAGGTGGAAATCAGTTTGGAAGGCCTTCTTATGGCCAACCATTTGTACCTCCAGGTCCTCAACCGTCTCAAAATCAATGGAGGAACACACAAGGATATCAAGGAGGCCAGCAGCCTCCTCAGAACACATGGAGGAAGAACGAGAATGATTCATATGCTAACTCGAAGGCCGGAATTACAGTTCCTCCAGGTGTTGATCCAGGTTCAAAACCTCCTGGTGGAGAAGGCGGTGCCTCAACTGATGAAATGTTGAGAGCTATCCTTCAGAAGGTGGAGGAAGGAAGCAAGAGATTGTCCTCTTTGGAGTATGATGTTAAAGAGTTGCATAAGAAAGGTGATCAGCGTGATCAAGAACTCCAGAAGAGAGATGTAGAGCTTAATCGAATTCAGCAAGAGAACAATAGGCGGTTCACTTCGATAGAGTTTCAGATGAGCCAGATCGTAAAATCATTGGGTAGATAGCCGGGGAAGTATCCTTCTATGCCGGAGGGAAACACGAAAGAGCATTGCAAGGCGATCCAGCTTAGAAGTGGGACCAACTATGAGGGTCCTCAGATGCCTGCTGATTCTGAGACGCCCCAAGGAGAGGTTGAGATAGAAGGAAAAGAGTCTGAGGCAGATAGAGATAAGATTGAAGAGATGAGAGTTGAGAAAGGAGTTGAGGGTGAAGGCACTCAGAAGAGTAAAGATATGGATGAGAGCAAAGAGCCTGAAGAAGAAGGCATTGAGAAGAGTGAGAGAGTTCCAAAGTGGAAGAAGGCAAATGAAGCAAGTGAGAAAGTGAAAGAGACCGAGCGTGATGAATGGGGGGTACCCAAGTCGGTGATACCCGTCCCGTATCCACAACGCTTCATGAAAAAGAAGTTTGATGAGAAGTTTGCTAAATTCCTTGATGTTTTTAAAAAACTACATATTAACATTCCTTTTTATGATGCTTTGGAACAGATGTCGAATTATGCCAAGTTCCTGAAGGATTTGATAGCGAAGAGACGGCGAGTAGATGAGCCCAAGTTGGTGCAGCTGAACCATGAGGTGAGTGCATTAGTGCACAAGGCGTTTCCCCCAAAGTTGAAGGATCCCGGGAGTTTCACGATCTTATGTGATATCGGGAATGGAGTCAAGAAGGGAGCGTTGTGTGACCTTGGAGCGAGCATCAATCTTATGTCGTTATTGCTTTTCAAGAAGTTGGAAGGTGGAGAACTTCAACCGACGATGATGACGCTTCAACTTGCCGACCGGTCTATTACTCGACCTCAAGGTGTGGTTGAAGACGTCCTCGTGAAAGTTGGAGATCACATTTTTCCAGCCGATTTCGTGGTCTTAGAGATAGAGGAAGACGAGCACGTGCCTTTGATCTTGGGAAGACCTTTCTTAGCTACGGCCGGGATGGTGTTAGATGTGGCAAATGGGAAGATCACGTTGAAAGTTGACGATCAAGAGATAAAGATTTCCCTATATGAAGCCATGAAGCACCCGAAGGAGAATGAGAGTTGTTATTGCATGGATGCAATTGATCCTTGTGTTGAAGATACACCTCCTATCCCTAATCTTTCTCATACTCATGATTTCGTTAGTCCTTCACTTAATAAGTTAACCCATGAGCATTACGATTTTGATCATGTTGATAGGGATAAAGTGAAGAAGTTGAGGGATGGAGAGATGAAAAGTGTGGAAATGGTCCAGTTGGAAGGGAAAGGGGGAGTTAAGAAGAAAAAGTCCAAGCGCAAGAAATTGCTTAGTAAGATTCCTCCAGATAAAGGTGAGAAGGAGTTGAGACCTATACCACTTGGGGATGAGAAGGAAGCAAAAGAGCTCATGATGGAGGGGAATCCAGGAAAGACATGCAAGCACCACTCTTATGAGAGTAAGGGAGGTAGATTTGAGTATGATGTCCCATAAGCTCCTTTGAGCTCGGTCCGGCATGAAGACCTTAAAAATAGCGCTGAATGGGAGGCAACCCATTTTTATTTGCTTTTGAGTGTTTTTAGTTATTTGAGTTTTATGTTATTAGGGTGTTGTTGAATCGTAAGTTTTAACCTCGTACTTGAGAGTTTATTTTGTAGGCTTGTCTCGAAGGAGTAAAGGTACCATGGAGTTATTCAGATTGAAGGAACCAACTCGAGATGAAGGAGTGCGACACGTTGTTGAGAAACTTAAATTATTTGGATGAGGTAACCCACACCCCAAACTTAGACCTCTTCACAAGGTCGAAGTTTGGGGGGTGGAGGTTTTTATTTGTTTCATGGTTATATTGCACAGGCACACACATCTCTTTGAGTTGAGTTTGGTTATTTGAGTCTTGAGATGCTCCTTGAGCTGTTAGTGTTTTGATTTGCTACTACATATTTCATGCCTATCAATCATCTTATGCTTGTTGATTGCTATCTTTGAGTGTGAGTATGAGTTGGTGATTTGTGGATTTGAGTTAGGGACTATATTGTGTGAGTATGGGAATGAAAGTTGATTTGAGAGAGAACTAGTATACTTACAAGTTTTTCTTTTGAGTGCTTGTGTGATGAGAATGAGAATTCACTAGGACTAGCATGGATGTGAAAGCCGTGAGATTTGAGTCTTATGAGATTTTGATGCACAAAATAATCTCTTCGTTTGTGAGTGGATCGTCACCTTAGAGGATGCTAGAACTTGTGTGTGCTCTTGCTTCTTGATTGTGTCTAGTTTGATATGCCGAATGTGATCTTAGGCCATCTTTGTTTTGAATGAGTCACTTAGCCTAAATTTTCCTTACCATTGACATTTGTCCCTTGTTAGCCCCTTTGAGCTTTAAGCCTATTTCATTTGCTAGCACATATGAACACTATTCCAGTTCCTAAGCCTTTTTGTCCCAATTTGAGTGGAGAATAGGAAAAGTGTGAATGTGAAGGGATTGAATTGAGTTGAAAAAGGAAAATTTTGGTTGTTGAGTGAGTATGAGAAGAAGGTGTGATGAAGTTTTGAGTTGTGGGAAAGAACAAAAAAAGGGTTGAGAATGAGCAAAAGAAAAAATGAGCTCATGTGTTTGTAAAAAAAAAGTGAAGTGATTGAAAAAAGTGAGAAAAAAAATTGAAGTGTTGAGAGTATGGAATTTAAAGGGTGTTGATTGAAAATGTTTGAAGTATTCTGTTCCTAATCTCGAAGTGCCAAAGTTTGACTTTCTATTCTCCATTCACTTGAGTCACTTATCCTAGATTGTTATCTCACCTGTCCAAAGAGCCTACATTACAACCTTGAGAAAAGTCCTTTTTGATTCGGCATTGATTTCTAGAGTATGGTCGGAGTTGAGAGTGCTTACAAGCCTATGGCTGCCAATATGTGAGATTGATTGTTTGAGTGAGTCTCTTTATCATTGATATACACTTGTGAGGGAGTGAAACACATCGTTGAGTGCACATCCATATTTGATCTTGGTGTTTCTTGTTGTTGTTGCATGAGTATGATAAAGGGAGTGAAAGTTTGAATACGTGTGAACGATCTTTGAAACTCGAGTCCATTTACTTGCATGATTTGATTCTTTGACTCATTCCTAACAATTTCACTTGACTTATTATTTAATTGCTTGAGGACAAGCAATATGGTAAGTTTGGGGGGGGGGGGGGGGTTGATTAGGCGTGAGATTGTTATGTTTTGGTGCCCGATTTGCCCATGTTTTGAGTGTATTTTATGAGTGTTTGGAGTCAATTGAGTATCATTTTTATAAACTCATTAATTTGTCTCTTTGGTTTTCATAGATGGATAGAGGGCGAAAAGAGGACTTCGTAGGACTTTAAATCGGCCAAAACGGACTCCCGATTGAGAAGATATGAAGATTTTACGAACAAGTGTACATCAGCCGAAAACCACTCGAGCGCCAGCGCTCGACCGATTGCACCACTCGAGCTACATGCTCAAGCGCCCCTGCTCGAGCACTTTCCTATTTTTTGCCTCCGAACAGGATCTGGGTAAGGCAGACGAGGCCCCCGCCTCGTCAGCAGCCTCGGCCATCCGGGCCACATGCTAAGTGAATTCGGCCTCTCGACCACCTTGTAATAGCAACAGACGAGGCCCCCACCTCGCCGGCAGCCTCGGCCATCCGGACAACATGCTAGGTGAAGTCGGCCTCTCGGCCACCTCGACATAGCACCTGACGAGGCGAGGTCAAGTGATCCAGGCAAAAAGAGAGATCTTAATCTAGCTTTAGGACGAGGATGCCACGTACGTGGTCTTATCCGAGATAAGGCCAAACCTGAACGCCATCAGACAATCATTCCCTTTTAGGTACGATGAATAATAAATCGGCACTTATTCCAGAGGGACATACCATGCTTATGGCAGTGAATCCCACGATCTCAGGAGGAAGTACAAGCTACTTTCCACGTGTTCGACTCGTATTGGGTCGAGCTCATCTACACGAGGGACCTCGGCCCATTGCTCGAAACTAGGGCAACCCATGCATTTAATGCTGGGCTACCCGATTAATTTAGGGCAGTCCAAGGGTATGTCATTGGGCTATATGTCTTTCAGCATTTAATGGAGGACCACCTGCTTTCAAGTCCATGCCTACATAAGAACTTGACAAATCTTTATGCGTTTATTGCTTTATGCTCTTCATTTATTATCATCAAGCCTCAAACAATTAATTCTCAATCATCTCATAATAATAGTTTGTTAGCCAACCAAAAACCACATAAATCGTATTTTGATATACATTTTGGATAACAACTATGAAACAGTCTCACACAAAACTTACACATTCCTCTATTATTCGTTAATAATATACATCATGTGCAATATGTCTTCGTGCACAACATGAATGATAAATCTCCAAACCCATACACATACCATGAAATAAAACATGAATTCCACCTCAAAATATACTCAAGTGAGTGAAACAAAAAAGACACGTACAAAACAGACAACCTTGAGCCCCACAAACCATCCTCCATTATAATTATTATTTTTTATATTATTATTGCTTGAAATACAATGCATACAAGAAATGAAGTCCCTATCAATCAAGAATCAAGTTGCAATAAACATATATACGTCGAATTATAAAACAAAGGGCCACTCCACTGATTTGTTCGCCTGCAAAATTGGTGGCCATCCACGCCATATCATCATCAGATCATCGAACCCTGCTTATATATATATTTCCCCATTTTACTTCTTTTTTTAATTATTTTAAATATGAACAAATTTCCATTTGATCAATAGAGAGGTTCTGTTTGCCAGATGATGGAGAGTTCCACCAAACTTTATATCTTATCCCTTTTATTGCGAGTTTTGCTCTTTGGGTTAATGTCACTGTTTTGATGTCAATCAAGAAAATACATTTTGAGAACTACCTTTCATCACATTAGCTATCATCTACAAACATATATTTTGATGGAACTTAGATAAAATTGTCACGTCTACGCTCAAAGACTTGGAAAAAAGATTATTTGTTGACATTTCACATAAGAAACGAGAGAATCTATCCCCACAAAGGTTGAAATTCCAGCACATACAACTAGGGGCTCTCCAATGCACTCAAAGGGTGATGAACATGACCTAAAAACATCAGTATCAATAGACTAAGAGTGTGGTTTCTGCAAACAGCTAATCTTGATAAACGACACTTACGGCATCACATTCTCAAGTCTTTCCTGATGTAATAGAACATTAATCGCATTTAGTGCGTGAAAGTGACGAATAGTGCAGTATATCACACGCTTTAACCCACAGGGTAAACAAAAGACAGAAAAAACACCATCCATATAGAGCACATTTAACATATGTACAAACATCTATTCTCTCGTCCAAGATTTGGGTTCTACAAATTATTTATCAAACAATGTGGTTCAAACATAAACCATTACACTCAGCCTTTCATTCATGTCCAAAGAATATGTACACGTCATCGACGATTACCTTATACTACTACTGCTATGCTCCCACACAAACATGATTTGAGGGGAGCAAGCATTAGCCAAATCTACCCTATTGATCCTCACTCGACAAGCCCACTATCTTACTTTCATCTATCATAGAAACATAGGAAAGCCATACCTCAAGCATCAAAACTGGCAAGAAGTCCCGAGCCTCTGCCTCTGTCTCTGCCCAAGTGTGATAGATTTCCGCTTGGCAAAAGCAGGATAAAGCAGCTCCTGAAACTTCTCCAAAAACAGAACCCATTCCTCCTCGTTCATGTCCGCTAGCTTCACAAAGTCAACGCTCGCTGGGAGCTGCTCATTTGCACTCCTACGCCCCGACGAACTAGGAACATAAAAGTTGCTTGATTTGGTGACTGCAAGTTTTGGGAGTTTTGGGTTCTTATCGCCTAAGCTGATGTGTTTAAGTGAGACAGACAACTTAGAAATATTTGGACCCTTGGCCAAGGCTGGAAGACTAGCTAACCCTTTATCCTCTTCTCCTTCACTCTCATCTTCTCCCTCGGTGCATTCTTCTAGTCTAGAAAGAGGAGCATGGCCATTTCCAAAACCAAAATGGAAAGGTGTTTCTGCCACAAAGTCTTCCGAGGCCAATTTTGGGTACAACTCATAACCACCATCTTCACAATCTAAGTCAAACTGAAAATCAGAATCTGCTTCACCATTGGGAGACAAAATTTCCTCAGCAGCAAGCGTTCTTGCCTCAATGCATATAACCTCAAGCTCACTCGGTTCCTCCTCACCGTTGCGAAACTCCCTACTCATCATCTCCCCAATCTCAGCAAGACACAGGCCATATCCAGCAGCTTCTTTGAGGAAAATCGTGCAGAGAAATAAGACGCGCAAACAAGCCTCTCTAACCATGGGGAGCTCACTTCGCAGCATCTCTGAATCACGAGCAGGGTCAAGATTCCTTATATACTCGAGCTCATCATCTGAGAAAGGGATGGACGCCTGAGGCCAATGAATCCATTCAAAATACGGATCTTCCAAACTCTCAGGCAAGGAAAGGCCATGATCAATGGGGATCAGTTCCACTTGACCAAACATCCCTACATCATCAAGCTTCTTAACTAACAAATTTCCTGCATGCCTATCTGTGTTAAAAATCCTAATGTCTAAAATCCCAATGCGATGCACAGCAGAAACAGGGAAACTTGAGGTTCCATGGTCGTTAGCATCACAATCATGTGGGATGTATTGCTGTAAGGATGCAATCTTACTCACAAGCTTCTTTGTATGAGGCTTGTTTGCATTCACACCATCATTGATGTTGAAGATTGAGTGAGTTATCTTCACCAGTGCTGTAGGAGGCACATTTGCAAAATGGCCATAGTCGAGTAGATAGGCAGCAACTTCTCGGAACCCTGTTTCACCGACTCTCACCGAACGCTTTAACCCCGGCTGCCCAAGAGCTTTACCAACAAAGCCCTTTGGATTGTTCGGAGCAAATGGTTCTTCATCGGTAGGCTTCACAATGGCCACACTATCACCTCGCACATTTCTGAAAAAATAAGCACCTCCCAGCCCACTATGAACAGGTAGAGGATCAACTCCATTCTTTATTCCCTTGATAATTTCCTTAACAAGTTGTTTTGTCTTGGCAACATGACTTGAATTCCCCAAAATCTCAATAAGCCCACTTTGATCTCTCTGTTGGCTGTCCCTACCAGTGGGTGACAAACACGGAGTGGACGAACTCCTATGCATTAAATTCCTTGATAGCAGAAGAGGAGAATCATTTCGAACGGCGCTGAGGTCATTCTTCAGAACCATATCCCCTAATGTCAAAGAACTCTCCTCAAAGGGGAAATCTAGGGCAATCTGCAACCTCCTCTTGACAGTATGCGCGTTGTCGCTCCTGTCCAGCTCCATCCCCAAAACACAGCCTGACTCAGTCTGGACAAAAACACGTCTCCTGCATCCAGATTTCCCTTCCATTCCATTAGTCCCATGGTACTCCCCGCTTCCAAGAGGGCTCGTGAAAGCCGCCACAGCCATTTGGGTCTTCACAGGGCTTTCCAAGTTACGAGACATGAAAGGAAGAGAACAACCAAGGATGGTTCTTCTTACAGCCAGAAACCAAGATGGCAAAGGGAGAGAGTTTTCCCCTCACACTCGGTTGACTGCCAAACTAAGAAGCCAAATGTGATAGAACCAAAATTATATCGGTGCCAATTGCGATCATCAATTGGAAACCAAGATCTAAAATCTAACCCTCATATACAATTGAAACCCAAATGGATCACAACACCCAAATACCAAGAGATCGAGTAGATGGGGAGAGAGAAAGAGAGAGAGAGAGAGAGAGAGAGAGAGAGAGAGAGAGAGAAGCACACAATCAGTTACATCGAGAGAGCCATCTGATGATTCCAATTAGAAGGTACAACACGGTCTGAACGTACAAGAAGAAGATCAAGTCAGATAAACTGTATGTGACATGCATCAACACATATACTGAAAAAATAAATCGTTAGACTCTGGAAAAACACCATCAATTACTCAAGTTTCTCTTTACAGAGTCAAAATGCACAAATAGCTGATTCCTCAGATTTACAAGAACAGATTTCATAGCTTCTTTAAAGCAAAAACACATATCAAACAATGATACACGGATTACACCAAATTAATTCCCCGAAAGAACTACTCATCTAAACAACATTACTCATACGTCATAACCAATATTGGGAAAATGAAATAATCTTGATAAAAGGAATATACATATAAGCTAATACACGTATCCCACTGAATCAAGATTCCGTAAACTAATCTATTTCACACTCTTAATACGCTAATTTCCACATAAACTTAATCCTATCGAAATAAGACGATAGCAACACGTTTAAATCCGCGGAAAAGCTAGAAGGAAAAGAGTACTTTCACAATCGCGTTCGTTCAGAAGCCTGACGAAACAAATCCACGGAAAGACGTAAAACGTGCAAACAACTCACCAGAAAGCCAGATCTGAAGACGATCGTCCTTTCCTCCCTTGTTTCCGTAAACTAACACAAGACCGTTGACAAGAATGTAGGGGGAAATCCGACCAATTCAACGGTCGGACTATCAGAATGTTTACGGTAGGATACGATTGGAGTATCGCCGTCTTCCTTTCTCGCACTTTGCTTTCCGTTCTCTCTGATTCTTCTCTCTATATCTATATACGGACCTATATGTATATATAAGAGCAATTACTTTAAATTTCCTTTTTTGTTTTTCATTTTATCTCTTCGAATGGAATGCCCTAAGATGACCAGAGTTATGAGTTAACCATGGTTAGTTGAAGCCAACTAGAGTTGCGGTATCTTATTTTGTGGAAACCTCTAGAATAAGGGATTTCAGCCGTAGATGGTGAGCTCAAAATTAATCTTGACCGTGCGTTGGCGTGGTTAAATGTACATAATGGATTGGTGGGTGACGTGTAATGCTCAGCGAATCCTGGGGGCTTCTTTCTAACTGTTTTTGTACACACAGATTGTCATTTGACTATGGATTCAGGTAGATGGACATAATTGCCCCTGCTTTGCTTTCTAATCTCACTCTTATATATCCTATGTTCTAGGTAGATTTACATATATTTTTATTTTTATATCGTTCTGTAAAAGTATATTCAGTTATTTGCATATGGTTTAATGCGATATGTTGGAGGGTACTATGAGGTATTGTGAAGTTCGTTTATGAATAAATTGATTATTTATGGAAAACAATCACTTTATTCATAAACAGATATCACAATACCCCATAGTACCCTCCGACATATCGCATTAAACCACGTACAAACAACTGAGCATATTTTTACGAGACAAAGGGAGTATAAATTAAGAAATGAAAGTTATTATAATTAAAATATTAATTTTTTATTTTGTTTGTACAGTTTAATTTCTATGACTACTCATTTTTCAAGACAATTATTAATAATCAAATACATTAAATAGAAAGAAGGATGAAAATATAAATTTAATGACATTTTAAATATAGTAAGTAAATCTATCTTTATGGGACAAAAGAAGTAATTAAAGGCAAATTTAATTTGACCTAATGGAAACCTTTGGACGATTTTCTTGTGACAAATATTACTTTTCTTACAATGCACAAACTAAAACTGTCAGCATGACCTTTGGATAATTGTTTCTCTAAATAAATCAGTAAAAAGGTTAGATATGTAGTTATATCATTAATATAAATCATTGTTAAAAACTATAAATAAATGCAAACACTATTTTTATTTAAAGTAATAACTATTATTGTGATTATTGTTTTCTCTTTAGAAAATAATCCGTCAGATTCATTGAATATAGACACTCGACCCATAATAACAAATGTAAAACTTCATTTTTAACTCAATTCGAAGCAGTTGTACTAGGCTACTAGCATGTGTGTCATTTAATTCACTTGCTATTGGTGTCTTACTTAAGCTCCAATTAATAGTTCACCTTCCTATCAGTTATCACATAGGAATGTTAGCGGACTGATATTTGTTATCAATCACAATTGAAGTAACGAAAATTTAAAGTTACAACGTAATACAAATTTAAATTTATAAAGGTTAATTTAACTGCAAAACTCTTGAAATATATATAGTTATGCAGATATATGAACTTTGAATCTAGAATTAATCTGATTTATATCTTGATGGCTAAAACTCCATATGTTAGAGATAAACAAATTGTTAAATATATTGGCAGTCAATTAGCTATCATCACATAGAATTTGTTAATATATTTCACATGAACTTAATTAGTGTATCCCGAAAATATTTTGTTGTTGAAAATATTGGTTTAATAATCGAATTTGATGAGTGAAAAATTAAATTTGAGATTTTAAAGGGAGGAGAATGTGAATAATTAAAACCTTAAGGAAATTTGGGTTTTGAGCTTAGGGGATTCCTTAATTTTGGGGCCCAAAAACATTGAGATTGAACCAAAAAAAAAAACTCAGCCCAAAATTTAGAATGTCCAGATTCGTTGAACATGTGGCTGAGTCATTAGTACATGATTGAAGAAAACCAACAAGCAATAATTTCCCTTGTAATTGGCAGTCACAAGTGGTGCAATTGATCTCAATGAACCGAGATATTGGAATGTCCAAATTCATATAATTAACAGTCATAATAAGTGCTAATGAATTTAGACTGCAAAGTGTCTACATTCATGAGTTGACATTTATTGTCCAAATTCATGCAGTTTTCCCCACATAGGTTTGAGTGAAACTTATAAATAAGGCAATGCATATAACTGCATTCTTGAACCCATAATCGTTTTGCACCTCTGCACCTCATAATAGTGTGCTATCCTTCTTCGCGTATTTTATCAATTCGTTGGAGCTGTTTATGTGTGGTGCTACCCATAAACGGATGATAGTCATTTTACCTTTAAAAACATTACGCCATTGTCCAATAAGACCTATTTGGGCCATATTTGTTCTGCAGAAAAATAGTTTTACTTGACTCGACTTGCCCTATGTTGTAAAGATTTTTCCACAATCAGTGTTCGTGGATTTAGGTGATTATAGTACCTGTGATCGAGAGTCTAGAAATCCAGTTTCAGTCTTCAAAAAAGTTCAAGTAGTGAATCAATTATTCAAGAAAAATATTGTAATTATTTTTCTATTTTTTTTATTTTCTCTTTTCATTAGTTATTTCCATCGTTTTTCAACAAAGTGTGGGGGTGTATAAAAATTCGGTCTCTAATTATGATTGAATCAGCTCATGAAAGAGTTATCCGAGATAAAATAAAGTCCTAGAAAGAATGTGTATAAAATCCACAAAATAGAAACTGAAGCAGTGGTAACCCAATCATATTGACTAGAGATCTCAAGATTTTGGTTCGATAGAAAAAATAAGTTGTGGATGTTTATTGCAAAAATTTGGTAACCTGGCCATTCTTTAGTAGAGCACTATACGTAGTATATAAACCCATAAGATTGTAGTATATGCTAACTCTAAGTCATTGACTTTTAATAATTCCTAATACCTCGAGGAGGTATAGTATGACGGGATAGTCAATATAGGAGATCACCTATATAAGTAGAGATATTAATCTGGATCGGGTTAAAGGGGCTGACCCGTTTAACCCTAAAAAATATTGGGTTAGAGTCATGGTTTAAGAGACCGTTTAAATTCGGGTCTTTTTAGCCTGGCCCTATTAGCCCACGGACTAAACGGGTTAGCCCACCAGCCCGGTGATATATATATAGTAAGTGTTAATATAGTTTTATATTTTAAAGTATATTAATATACTCACATTTTTCTTTATGTTTGGATATATATATAATACTCAGTGTTAGTAAGTATTTTTTTAAGTATTAATATATATATATATATATATATATATATATATATATATATATATATATAATAAGTGTTAATATAGTTTTGTGCTTTTTAAATATTGATGTTTGAATTTTTATAATTATGTTGAATTAATTTTATGTAATTTTAATGAATTTATGAACAATGTTTAAATTCATTAACATTTTATTGTCATTATTTTAAATTTTTGTGTTGGATTTTATTTTTTCAGACATAACCCGTTCGTGATCCGTTTAGCCAGAGACCCGCTAGGATTAGGGTTAAATCTTAATTATTAGAGACTAGTTAAAAGTGAACCGGATAAGATCCTAACACGTTTAGCCCGAAGCCCGTTAGGGCCGGCCCTATAGGGTTAGAGCTAGCTTGTTTAACATCTCTATATATAAGTGAAAAGTGATATGTCACTTCAATATCTCTCATTAATCCAAAGAGTGTCCATGATCGAAACAGATAAAAACGAGAGAACGTAAAACCTGTTGAAGTCTTATTGTGTCTACATTGTTATCCAGGTATACGTTAAGGAGGATTAGTTCAGGACATCACATCAACTAGGCCGCCAATATTACTCAATAGTATTATGGAAGGTCTAAAACCTCAAGATACATGTCCAAATGCAATATTGTTTCTTGGGGTTTGGATAACGAGTCTGCATAATATAGACTCTAATTTTCACTCATGTGATGGCTGTTGGAAATATTGGTTTAATAAACAATTTTGATGAGCGATATTTTAAAGATATTAAAGTGGAGAGAAATGTGAATAATTAAATGAACCTTGAGGAGTCTTGAGTCTTGGGCTTAGGAGTTCCTTACTTTTATGGGGCCCCAAAACATTGAGATTGACCAAAAAATGAAGTCAAGCCCAAAATTTGAATTGTCCAGAATCGTATAACATGTGGCTGAGTTATTATTACTTGATTGAAGGGAATCAACAAGCGATAAATTTCCTTGTAATTGGCAGCAATAATTGGTGCAATTGATCTCAATGGACTGAGACAACGAGCGCCCAGATTCGTACAAACTAGCAGCCATGATTGGTGCTAATGAACTTAGACTGCAAAGTGTCTGCATTCGCGAGTTTACATTCATTGCCTGAAATCATGTAGTTTTCTCCACATAGGTTCGAGTGGAGTGGAGTGGAGCCTATAAATGAACATGCATATCATTACAATAAAAAATCTGAAAACCATTCCACATATTAGTATCTCATAATAGTGTGCTATCCTTCCTCCTTTTTTCCCCAATTCGTCGGAGTCGTTTACAAGTTGTGCTACACATAAATGGAATAGAGTTGTTTTACCTTTGAAAACATTACGTCATTGTCAAACAACACCTAATTGGGATGTATTTATTTTGTGGGAATGAGGTTTCAATTAACTCGACTCGCCTTGTATTGTAGAGATTTTTACAGTACTAGTGTTCGTGGAATTAAGGTTATTCCATTACCTATGATCGAGGGTTCGAAAATCCAGTACCAGTCTTCTAAATAGTTAAAATAGTCAAATCAATTATTCTTGAAAAAATTATTGTAAATATTAAAAAAAAAATCATTCTCTTTGCGTTAGTTAATTACTTCCATTATTTTCCAACATTTGTAACATTAATTTCGAATTAAATTGTAACAAAAAACAAAAAAACAAAAAACAATAAAACTCGCTCTTCTAAGTGGAAGCTCAATCATTATTGGGATGCTTTTTGGTGAACATGACCTTATATATGTACCTATGTATGTAATTTACTTTCGAAGGCGACCAACACTTTCCTTTGGCCCACCTTTAATTTAAAGGACATGTTTTAAGTTTTTAACTAAAAAATTACACTGGTTTAAGTGTAATTAAGGTGACTGACTGTTCTCTTTATAAAAAAAAAAAAAAGTTGACTTTACGCGGACGATTTGCACCTTGAAACTAGTTTGGTTAATCCTTCTAAAAAAAAAAAAAAAATTAGTTTGGTTAATCTTGAACTATATTTTTTGTTAAATTTAAACATATCAAAGCCTAAGATAACTTTTTTTTTAATAAATCTAACTCGCCAAAAAGAACAAAACAAAACAAATGATATTAATGTTTGAAATCGACTTCAATTTTTTACATTAATATAAAATATCTTCAAACATAATTACCCATCATAAGTTTTACCAAGAGTTAGTCAAAAGTTACCTTTCAAAAAAAAAAAAAGAGTTAGTCAAAAGTGTTTGGTATTAATTAATAATTAGGTAAATGTATGATCGTGGCATCATCGCATGAGGAGATTGATGTTGAATTTTGTTGACTAAAGAACACACATTTCACGTCAAGACGAGACACTTGAACCCTAAATAATATCGAAGGATAATGTTTCTAAAATATGCTTGTCGCATTCATCAATCTAATTAAATTCAATTTTAAATCTAATTTTAAAATTTTCAATTAAAAATATATATTAAAAATATTACGGTATTGTTAATCATAATTTTCATTTAGAAATATAGTTGATTATTGCTCGTTTGTTGATTAATGTTTGAGATATTGTTGATTATTATTTAAGATATTACTGAATTAAAATACACAATACATACCGAACTGTATTTTTTTTATATGTTTTACAATTTATTCAAATACATATTTTGCACTTGAGTGTACACAAAAATTACTCAAATAATAAATCACTACAGGAAAACATAAAATTACATACGGAAATTGCCAATATGACTACGAAATTTCCAACAAATAATTTGAAGTGGGGATTACCTACAAATTTTTTTTGTTGTATAGGCATCTTCTTTCTCCACCTACAAAAAAATTTGTCTACGGAAATTTTGTAGGCAAATTGTGTTGTAGGCAAAATTTTGTAGACTTGTAGGTATTTATACCTAGAGATCTTATTTTGTAGGCAAATTGTTTCTAGGCTGAGAAATATAACATTTTTTATAATTAGAAAAAAAATTAGGCAAATCATAGACAATTCTTACTATAAATTTTTTTATTGAAAATTTTTTATAGACAATTTTAATTTTATTGGCAATTCTTTATTTTCATTTTAATTTTGTTATGGACTTCGGAATAGAGTGGAGAAAAAACCCAAATAATATATATATATATATTTTTATCGGTAAATGTTAGTTGTTAGATTAGTTCACCAAGTCTCCAAGCCTTCCCAGAGGAAATCGAACCCGGGTCACTCTCTAAAATGAGGAACCCGGTGGCCAGGTGGGCTAAGCCACCTGGTTAATATTTAAATATTTAATATACGGTTAGATAATATATTAATATCCACGCGAAATGGCTTGCATTTTTAAGTGAAAGCTTAAAAGTATACAGTGAAATTTGCATTCGAACTATATTCTGTTTGGTTACTATTTATATATCAGACGATTAATTGTAGCTTAGGCAGCAAAATCAATGCATAGCAAGAATTTGACATAAGTAGGTGTGTATTTATTTATTGATCCGGAATTGATTAGGAATTCAGGCGAATTTAATTTATACCAGAGTATTATAAATGGTATTGAACCCAATTAAGAAGATTCAATTATATTTATATATTGTCACGTTGTGTTGACAGGTACCGATTTAAGTCAACATGGAAACGAGTGTGCTAAAGATTAAGCAATTGAACTTGTGAAGTCTATTTTCCAGCAATTTAAAAATAACATTTTTTTTAAAATAACTACATCCCCATATATATTCTCTATTTCGTTTTTTCATTCTTCACTATAAAGGATGAATTAAGATTCTTCATTGTTGAAGATTATCTTATAGCGTTAATTCTCTTTCTTTTCAGTCATAAATCATAATGTAAAATTTTTTCATTTCGTCCAATCTCCATCTCTCGCATGATCAATCTCTCTCTTTGAATTTATTGATTGACAAACTTTTCACAATATCATACTGAACTTGAATTCTTAAAATATTGAACTGTAAAGCAAATTGTTTATAAACAATCGGTATCAAATTTTAAGAAATTAAACCCCCTCGTCCAGCCTAGAGTCTTTTCAGGGTTCTTATCATTTATTATATTCTTATTATAGAAACATTATCTAATTAGACTTAACTTTACACGTCTAATTACGCACCTAAACGTTCTATTATGTGATGATTCTACAGCTTAAAAGTACAAAAGGGTGTTACTTTAACTTGACAATTATTTATTGTCCTAAAATTTTTGGATATTAACTTTATCAGCAATATATTATCTTAATTTAATAGTTTGATTTAACATGTTATATATTTCTAATTTTATACTCATTTCACAGTTTTTTTTTTTTTTTTTATCATATGTGACACCTCTAATAAAAAAAAAAGTTTTAGCGGAAGTACGTATTGATCGTTGATCATCTATAATATATAATATCACTACATGCATGTTCCAAAATTATGTTTTGGCGGGAGTGCGTTTTGATCGTTGATCATCTATTTCTGACTATCTATAATTAATATTTTTTATCATATGTGACACCTCTAATAAAAAAAAAAGTTTTAGCGGGAGTACGTATTGATCGTTGATCATCTATAATATATAATATCACAACATGCATGTTCCAAAAATATGTTTTGGCGGGAGTGCGTTTTGATCGTTAATCATCTATTTCTGATTATCTATAATTAATATACAATAGCACTACATGGACCATAAATAATATTTGGAAATAATTTGATCCACGATCACGCAAAATTAAAAAAGATATAGAATACATGTCCTTAGAAAATACCCGGAAAATTAGGAACAAAAATTGGAAAACAATAACCTCGAGTTCTTATTCCACAACGAACAAAGAATACACAATACAATAACAACTCAAACATCCCTTCTCAAAAGATCAAACAAAAAAAAAATTACACGGCGATTCCAAAAAATGCACCCATAATAAAAGAAAATACAAAAAAAATGAAAAAAATAAAATAATTCGACGACACTCTATCAGGCTGCACTCGACACAAAAAATAATCCAACATCCAACCACGCTCCGGAGCTCATGGCATACACTCCAACACAATCGATAGATAACCCTGCAAAAAAAATCAACAGAAACAAACGACACATAACAGTTGACGAACACCAAAATCCTAACCCGAAAAAAATGATGCGATGAGAGAAAACAGAATATATATATATATATATATATATATAACGACACATGATTGTAGAAGTAATACATGTCAATTTATGAATCCTATGTGGCCTTTTATGAATCTTATGTTGCTATCTATGCGGCCTTGTATGATTAGGAGTCCAATAAAAAAAAATGCATTCACATTGATTTGAACCTTACACCTCATGAGTAACATATAATATGTTTACCAATTAAGCTATGTTATGAATCTTTATAAAGTTTGAATTCTATTTTAATGAATCTCTATAAAGTTTAAATTCTATATATTGTAATGAATCTCTATAAAGTTTGAATTTTATTGAATACTAGTGTAGTACCCGCGGTCTCCGCATGTACTTAGAATAGTAAATAACAATCTTAAATTCATTAATGTTCCATCATTTAACTACATATTCAATTCAAAAAATTTATAATTATCCACTTAAATACTGGATAAAATTTTCAAAATATATCGAATCGAAGAATTAAAAACAAAGATAACATAATTGTTAAACAATATAAACTATCAAAAGTATATAGTTGATTGATTGCACAACCATTAAAAAAAATGGGGCATAAGTAAGTTGAACTTTCACACTTTCAAGGTAGAAAACAAAAAACCAAATGTTGATGACGGTAGAGTTAAATGATTAAAATCACCCATCTAAATTATTCAAGACACACCGCACACTAACATTAAATAAAGCAACTAAACAATACCCCAGTAATCTAAACTCCACCACCAAGGTTGGTAATGGTATAAAATTTATCATCGTGGCTGAAGGACAAAACATCGCCATATTTTATATGCATAAAATCCACAACAAAATTCCAGAAATTTGTAAAGCGCAACATCCGAGTCTTGGGAGATTTCTTCGGTATACCCCTAATCTCATATTGCAACTGGTAGATACAACTATCGGAGGTATCCTTCAAGGCAATAACCCTCGTCTCATTACCAAAAAGAGGAGCAACTGCATAACCTAAATTCTGCATTGGAAAAAAAAAATTAAATTGTATTTCGGCAATATAAAAAGGAAAATAAAAGAAACAAAATACAAAAGAAACATTGAAAGAAATAATAAAAGTAACACGAATACAAACTCACCAAATGCATATGCCACTCAAGTTTATCACAAACAACGATAAACACATAATTTCCCGGTATACGCTGACGCTACAAACAAATGAATAATATCAGCAAAATACATCGATACAAATAAAAAAACACATACATAAAAAACCTATACGTAGTCATACAAACCTCAAGATAAGTAATACAGGGAGCTGGAGGTATAGCGCCAGTGGTGATGTCCCAATGAGCATCGAAAGACATCCCATACACATCTACAAAACACACAAAAAAAAATTAAAAGAGAAAATCACAATATTACATAACATCTTAAACTATCCTATAAAACACACACATATCTACACAAACACATTAATAATAAAAAATGAACCACCACAATGCACATAAAGACACATACCTTTGGTGACAGACAGGAAGTGCGAGCAATAATCCTTGTCATAAGGACTCACACAGAAAGTCTCATATCCATCATACAAAAGTGTAACATAGCTAATGTCGTGCAAGTCAAACGCCCTAAAAAATATTTTCCAATCGCAAGTAATTTCCCACATATCACCACGCATATAGAACCTAGAATTTACAGTTCTACCAGTAACCGTCTTGAGCATGCAAGTAGAAGGAAAAGCATCACCAAACTGCCAAGCAAACTCATCAGGAACAACCTAATAAATACATAGCAAAAAAAATGAGTTAATAAAGAAAAGAATATATATATATATATATATATATATATATATATATATATATATATTAATCACAATTTCAATAAATTACCAAGGAATCATCGTACGGAGCAACGAACTCTGGAACAAATGCAGCACTAATAAGCTCACCTGGAAAAAATAGGATAATAAAAAAATATTTCATTAAAAAATATCAATAAATATATTTGTAACACTAATTAAAAAAAAATAGAGTGAAAAAATGCCAACCATGCTGGTTATTAAAAGCTGAATCAGGCCTTATAACACCAACCCGAGAAATAAAACCGTCACAATAGAACTTCTTCACCATCAAACAGCCAGAAATAGGAAGTGAATAAAAGAACAAAAAGTCACCACGACTAAGCCGAAAATGACGGACTAATTCAAAAAACCATCACCATAAAAGCACATGGAATAACCGGAAATACGGTCAACCTTCAGAGACCATTGGTTTCCAGCGTTATCAACAACACGAACCGTTCGATTGGCCGATGTTCAACCACATTGTTTCATAAAATTTACAAGTATAGCCTGGAAAAGAGAAAATGTGACTATTAAAAAAACATATAAATTAAAAAAAAAAAATCAATAACGATTGGTTTGAAAAGTTACCATGAGTTGAATGTAGTCAGGATGACCTGGAGCAACGTACTTCAAATAAAATGCTTTATAGTCGACAGAAAAAAATCTCCTCTTCAAATCACGAAGCACGCCAAAGTCAACACGTACATTGGGCTCTAAATTTGTTTAGTTTAAAAAAGTAGATAAACAAAGTCAGTACAATAAAGAGAGAGATCAATAAAGATGGAAGCAAAATATTCGTACAATAGATAAATTAAAGAAAATACCTGCAACTCTCGCCATCGTAGAAGGTAAGCCTAGAATATAGGTTCGGGAAACACAATCTGAAAAAAAAAAGAATCATCAACAAATAACAAAAATATACACATTCACACTCAATATTATTATGCAGAGACCAATAACGCAACGACTAATAGTTCACCATCTCTAGATAACGTGACTATCTCATGCGACAAAATGCAAAACACAGAACAATTATTCACAACTCAACATTCTACTAACTTAAACTATTTTTAATGCAAACCTAATATTCCTGCCTAGAAAAATAAATAACAATTTATTCATACAATTATTAGACTAAAAGGTCATCAACTAAATCATTTAACTATATTAGACAATTCAAATCGAAGAGATAGCAAAATAAGGCAGGGCACAAATGACAATATAAACTCCAAAAAATAAAGAAATTCGCATGCACTACCATTAATGAAGAACAGGAATTGAGCTGACGACAGCATAAACCGATATTTCACCAAGATAGATTAATTTTATAAAAAAAACTTAATTAATCCCGACAAACAAAAGATGAATATACGAATATAATCAAATGGAATTACATGCGTAGACAAAAAAAATATACATACGAACGATAAATTCACAACAGGAATAGACGGACTACCTGATCCGGTAGACATAGAACGACGACTCTATCGGACTCCCAGCAGGCACCAAACGGGCGTCGAATCGGAAGAAGAAGAAGAAGAAGAAGAAGAAGAAGAAGAAGAAGAAGAAGAAGAAGAAGAAGAAGAAGAAGAAGAAGAAGAAGAAGAAGAAGAAGAAGAAGAAGAAGAAGAAGAAGAAGAAGAAGAAGAAGAAGAAGAAGAAGAAGAAGAAGAAGAAGAAGAAGAAGAAGAAAGCCATGATCGGAACGCAGCAATCCGAGCTCTATAAGGACCGGAAATCCGAGTATGCAAGTGGTGTTATTATGCTACCGATTTCTGGCAAATCCTAAATTGATTTGGCTAAAAAAAAGGACATATAATCATGTAGATAAATTATTAATAGGAATGAAATTGAAGTAATCACTGCCTAAAATTGATGCAATCATGCATCTAATTATGCAAAGATTGCAGTAAATTGATGCAATCATGCAATTAGTTGGACAAAATCTTCAATCTAACTAATAATGGAAAAAATTTGGTTCTATAAGTCAGCATTTACTAATTATATAAAAGAAGACCAATATATATATATATATATATATATATATATATATATTCCATAGCTACGCGTGGTTAATTATTATTATGATTAATAAATAATACGAACAATAAATGTATTAAAAATCAGTAATACTAATACAACTATTTATATTAAGGAATTATACATTTGTATATCCCCTAACTTTGAACTAATTTGAATTTAGTCCAAATGAATTACATTTTTTTTATTGGTCTTGCAAGTTTGATATTATTTTGACTTCAATCCTTCAAGCTCGATTTTTTTGATATTGGCCCTACAATTTTGTTTGTTTTTTTTTTTTAATTTCTTTTCTTTCTTTGGCTAAAAAAAGGATATATATATTTAAGTAGTTAAATTACTAATAGGAATGAAATTGAAGTAATCACTGACTAAAATTGATGCAATCATGCGACTAAATACACAAAGATTGTAGTAAATTGATGCAATCATGCAATTAGTTGGACAAAATCTTCAATCTAACTAATTATGGAAAAAATCAGAAGAGATAAATCAGCATTTACCAATTATATAAAAGAAGACCAATATATATATATATATATATATATATATATATATATATTCCATAACTATATGTGGCTAATTATTAACATGATTAATAAATAATACGAAAAATATATGTCTAAAAATTAAGTAATACTAATACAATTATTTATAATAAACGATTATACATTTGTATATTCACTAAATTTGAACTATTTTGACTTTAGTACAAATGAATTATATTTTTTGATATTGGTCCTGTAAGTTTGATATTATTTTGATTTTAATCCTTGAAGGTCGATTTTTTTTATATTAATCCTGGAATTTTGATATTTTTTTTAAACATTTTTTCTTTCTTTGGATAAAAAAATGACATATATCTAAGTAGGTAAATTACGAATAGGAAAAAGGATAAATTGAATATACCCTAAGTTTGAACTATTTTGAATTTAGTACACATGAATTATATTTTTTGATATTGGTCCTGTAAGTTAGATATTATTTTGATTATAATCCTTAAAGCTCGATTTTTTTTAAATTAGTCCTTGAATTTTGATATATATTTTTTAACATTTTTCTTTCTTTGGCTAAAAATAGGACATATATTTAAGTAGATAAATTACAAATAGGAATGAAATTGAAGTAATCACTTCCTAAAATTGATGAAATTTTGCGTCTTAATATGCAAAGATTGCAGTAAATTGATGGAAAAAATTTGGTTTTATAAAACAAAATTCATCAATTATATAAAAGAAGACCATATATATATTCCGTAACTATATGTGGCTAATTATTATAATAATTAATAAATAATACGAAAAATAAATATATTAAAAAACAGTAATACTAATACAATTATTTGTAATAAGGGATTATACATTAGTATAACCCCTAACTTTGAACTATTTTGAATAAAGTCTAAATGAATTACATTTTTTTTATTGGTCATATAAGTTTGATATTATTTTGACTTTAATCCTTCAAGATCGACTTTGGTCCTATGAGTTTTTAAAAAACTAAAATCAAAATAATCTCAAACTTACAGGACCAATATCAAAAGATGTAATTCATGTGAACCAAATTCAAAATAGTGCACAGGTAGAGAACTGCCAAATATATTTGTCTTGCAGAATACACCAGCATTATTTTAAATATAAAATTCCTTCACAGTTTCCTGGCAAATAAGTTAATCAAGAATAATCATCCAAATAAATGCACACAATTCCAGTATTACAAAGTTACTCAAAACAAATTTTGATGTATACACCACACTAATTAACAATAAGAGAATAATATCTTTTGTTTATATATAACACTAATAATTATTATAAAATATGCATCATAATACCATCCAAATAATATCACAAATTTCTAAAAACTTCTCTAAAAACAACATTCGTTGTATACTTCGACGGCTTACCATCCGAATCAATGCTCAAAATTTTCAGACCACTTCTACTTTTAACTCTAGAAACATCAACATACAACTGTCCATGAGTGAATACAGGCTTAGGAAGATAAAGTCCAACATTAGAAAACGACTGACCCTGACTCTTATTGATCGTCATAGCAAAATAAAGCAACACTGGAAGCAGACGCCTGGTAAAATTAACGGGCATAGTTTGATCCAAATTTGTCAAAGTCATTCTTGGAATATAGACCTTACTACCAATATTTCGACCAGAAATAATCTCAGCCTCGAGAACATGATTTCCAAGCCTAGTGATGATTAATCCTGTTCCATTGCACAAACCAGATTTCTTATCAAGATTCCATAAAAGAACTATCGGCACACCCTTTTTAGGACCAGTCAGTAATTAGGCATTCCTGAACATTTCACAGAATTCAAAAACTCAACAGTCACGGCATCACCATGACCACCCTCACGATACTCCGATTTACAGACGCTGTCGGAACTTAAGTATTCCTTACTATCTCCAGGAGTCATTGACAACATTTTTTCATTTATAGACTCTACATCGCGATGAGTCGGTGCAAGTATTGCTCTATCCTCAAAATACTTATGCACACGTATATTATCAACAATGGATGGATAAATACTCTGAATTATAGATACAATTGGATCACTCACATTAGATACCGATATATCAGGAGAAATTTCAATCTCGGCAAATCCATCGACACTATTCCCGAGCATCCCATCGCCTACTTTCAAAATCCATTTTGAAAAATCACCACCATCACACCCAGCGTCGCTGCCGTCATTCTCATCATGGTGCAATCTCATATTTCTTGTCAAGGTCAACACCTAACATATAAAGAGAACAATAATTTTAAAAATAAAAGATATCATAAAAAAAATGTATATATCATAAAAAAAATACCTTGCAGTAATCCCACAAATAAGATGAATTAATACTCACATGCACAATATCCTCCCTACTTCCTTTAGGTATAACTGGAAGAATTTGCCTAAAATCACCTCCAAGCACAACAGTTTTACCACCAAATGGCATATTAATCGACGTGCCAGTAGGACCTCTAACAATATCCCTCATAGTTCGATCCAAAGACTCGAAACTATACCTATTCATCATTGGTGCTTCATCCAATATAATCAGTTTTGCCTTCACAATGAGTTCAGACAAATGGGAACCAGGCTGGATGTTACATGTAGACGTTTCATCCTGGTTGATCGGTATGGAGAACCGTGAATGAGCAGTACGACCTCCAGGTAGAAGGAGTGCAGCTATTCCACTCGAAGCAACATTGAGAACGATATGACCCTCCGATCTAATAGTCGCCGAAAGAGTCCTTCAAATAAAAGTTTTTCCCTTTCGCCGTAACCATATAAGAAAAAGATTCCACCATTATCCATCCAAACAGCTTCAACTATTTCCTTGAGGACATTTGATTGCTCTCCAGTCAGCATGGAACTTAATCGGCTATACTTTTCACCAAGCTCAGCACGATCATACGTCAACTCTTCACGTATAAGCCTATTCAGGCCATTAGTAACAGTATAAAACATTCGGCAGTGGCATCGACTTAAATCTATTTAGTGCACTTCCGTTTCGCTGAAGCAACTCATCTATCGCTGAAGCAATAAGAGCAAAATTCTTCAGCTCATCTGCAAATATATATTAAATTATGTTAACATAGTTAACTAATTATACATTTAAAATATTCATTTGTCTAACTAACATTTGGTTATAAAATTTATCTAACTAACCAAACATTACGACAATAATAAAATACATAAAAATCTATCCAACCAATACTGTCAACCACAACATTAAAGCCAAACGACATTTGTATTTTTATGATATTTAACTAATTATTCAAACTTTAATTTCAAAATAAAGTGGGAATAATATACAATCATATCAATAAATAATTTTATATAATAATTAACTCCATAATCCATAAAACACTTAATTATACAAATACCAAACCGTTCACAAATAGCAAATAGTACGCCAAATAAGACGATGCATAAGAAAGTCTACAAAATAACTGATAGCATAAGAACAAACGACAAACCACCAAGAACCCCAACACGAACTGAACAACCCTCATGGAGACCCAAATACCTAACAATCTTCGTGAACCCAGCCGTAATCATACAACGATTACCATCATCATTCAATGACATAATCCAACTCATACCATCAATCCGCAACTCAGTAGTCCAACAACTGATGTAATAAGCTTTGACGTACATATCCCAAAACTTGCGAGGAAATGGCTGGAGGTAACACATAGAAAATAAAAACTTAAATTCAATGAGTTATCGAGAAAAATGCATAATGAAAAAGCAAGACAAAATCACAATTACACATATAACAGAAAAATTATACAAAATAGTAACCAAAATACAAACTTACCAATCTCTTTTTATATCGGAAGATGTAAGAATGCGAGTAAAATATGATAGAGTACCATTACCGGGATCCGACGAATTCTACATAACAAAGAAAAAATAAAATGTAATATAAAAAATAACACTCAGAAAAAAATATAAGGTCACATTAAGTAAAATAACGAAACTGGAAGAAAAAGGAAAAATAAAACCGAACTATTGATTTTGACGGTGCAGGCTCAGCAATTTCATTACAAATTTCACCACCAAATCTAGCAGGACTACATCAATAAATTAATTCAGAACCTATGAAAAAAGAAATTAAGAGACAAACAAATAATATATCAAAATGGAAAATAAAATATTATAGCACCGTCTTAAAAATAAACAAATGAAAAAATATACACACCTAGATCATCATCAGTAGAAAGAGAAGAGATCTCGATACCAGAATTAGAGTAGATATTGACGAAAAACACTCCAACACCACTATACAACAAACCCAAAAACCAAACCACATCCCGACGTACCGGATGAGAACTCCAAAGAGTAGAAATATCAATTTTTAATCCTTCAGGCAGTACAATATACGGACAAATGACATGGGCTCCACACCTAGATTTTACAACGAATCTACTCGACAGACTATCTCCGAACAATTCAACAATAAGCTTTGGTATAACCTTTATAAAAAGAAAAAAGTTAAGAGTGTTGCAAACAAATAAGGAAAAAAAACTTACAACGGAATCACCAAATTCAACAATAAACTCTGATATTTTTCTACGATGCCGATTGATCCCTGCAATATCAATCCAGAAAAAATTATTAACATCTCAAAAAAACAATACAAAAAATATCGACATATTACATAGACAACAGTGCACATGGATAAATTATATTAAATGCGGAAAAAACAATATTACCCATTAGTTTCCACAGAGAATGGATCAAACCGTCGCCAATATCATCCTTAACATAACCATTTTCACCATTGAATACGACAATCTTAAAAATTCCCACAGATTCCTCCTCAAAACAAACCAAATCACCACAAACCACATTAAAAAAAATCTTAAAACAAACACCAACACGCAGAAACCACACTCCAAGACCAATGACAATAGTGGACTCATGATCCCGTATCCAAGGCATTGATTAGGCATGAAATTGTCATGATTCGTCGCTCGAAATGCCCTTATTTTGATGGATTCATATAAGTATTTAGAGTCATTTGAGTATTATTTTCACAAACCAATAAATTTGTTTCTTTGATGCTTATAGATGGATAGAGGGCAAAAAGAGGAGTTCGTAGGACTTCGAATAGACTCAAACGGATACCCGGATGAGAAGATATGGAAGAAATACGAGAAGTATTAGTTCGAGCGAGCAAAAGTGTCATTGAAGTACTCAAGATGAAGGCGCTCGAGTAAAAACTACTCAAGCACTCGAGTAGACTACTCGAGCCAGCTTCGGTCGAGTAGCCAATACTCAGGCACTCGAGTAGTGCACTCGAGCAGAAGCCGGTCGAGTAGCCACTACTCGGGCACTCGAGTAGTGCACTCGAGCAAAAGCCGGTCGAGTAGCCAGTACGCGGGCACTCGAGTAGACTACTCGAGCAAGGACCGGTCGAGTAGAACTACTCGAGCTAAGGGGCTCGAGTACTTTTCACGTTCTGTACAATTTTAACACTCGAGCTTGCATTGCTCGAGTACTTTTACTCGAGCTCTACTCGAGCTCGACGGGAATTTTGGCCCATGAGATCCCGTTTCGACCCGTTGCCTATATATACCTCTTCCAAACACGTTTTGAAGGATCCCCAAACTCACGACATCACGTTTATACAGAATTTTTAGAGAGAGAAGGAAGAGAAGAGACGAGCAAGTTTAGTTTTACGTTTTTGAGGTTTTTGCTTACGAATTCACATTACGATTTCACTTTTAGTTTCGTTTCTTAATATCTTTTGTTCTTGAATACGTTGAGACCTCGTTTTGCTAATTAATTTCAGTTTATTCTTTTATATCTTCAAACCCTAGTTTATGTACGATCTTTTCTTTGATTTAATTACCATGTTCATGTTCGTCACTTGTCTAATTGTTATTGTTTACGTTAAATCTATGTCTAGCTAAAACCCTTGCATGCTTAGGGTAGGATGAACTCGTAGAAGTAGGTTGTGGGTACGTAATTAGGGTAACTTGTGACGTTAGGTTTTAATTATCTTGGTTAATGAATTCTTAAAATTAATCTAGACTTCGCTCTTGAATTTCGTTCGAAAGGTGTTAGAGAGAGGACGACCGTATCACTCTTTAACAACGAGTAGACTTAATGAGAGGGTTTAGGAAAGGTTAATTCATCTACCGGTTTAGCGAAGGAGGACGACCGCATCACCTTAGTTAAATTAGGGTCTCATTAATTAAGCACAATCTATTAACTTGTTAGTAGGTTCGTGAAGTCGAGTGTTAGGGTAAAGTATTAGGGTTTAGAGTCTCGAGCTTTCACCTTGCATTCTTAGACTTAGGTTAATTCTTGTGTCACAGTTATTTTGATTATGTACCTGCTCCGTTAGTATACGTATGGATTCCTATCTTAAGCATCACCATCTCATATTTGAAAACACACCTTTTAATATTTCGTTTCATTTTCCTTTTGCATTCGTAGGATAATTTCAGTTTAGTTTAATTACTCTTTCCAAAAAAATTCCAAAAAAACAATACACTCATATTAACTACGACGCGTAGATCTTCAGGGATCTATTCGCATATACACTGTCCCTTGGGTTCGATAATACTTGGTCCCTATACTTGCCCATACTACTGTGAACCCATACTCTTGCGGGGAAGCTACTAGTAAAAGCTAGTATATTCGCTTCAAGTCAATGGCGTCGTTGCCGGGGATGTCGTTGTATGCTTTTGAATAGGACTTGTAGATAGCTTAGTAGTTAGTAGTGGGTGATTTATTTTCTGTTTTTATTTTTATTTCCATTCATTAGGCAGTTGCGTTTTGATCTTTCTGCTAGTGTGTCAGGTTTATGAAAACACGCTCACAAGGCAATATGAGCGAAGAGAGGTTACCTGCAGATCCTGAGACAATAGCTAGAAGGAACCGAGTTTTCTTGAGAAGGATGAACGTGGCCGACTTAGGGAAAGAACCAATAGATATCAATAATGAGTTGGACGATGCTGCCAACGATTTTAATCAGGCAGTAGACCGGGTTGACGGCACTGAGGGCAACACCAGTAAGAACCAAGATCCGTTAGGGGATAGTCAGAGCCAAAACCCGGGTGCACAAAACGTCATCAATCCAGCTCAGAATTTTGTCCGTAATCCTCTGAACAACCCTGCTTACCCACAAAACCCAAATAACCCTTTCAACAACCCAGTATACCAACATTACCCATACCCACCATACCCTTATCCACCATACCCATATCATCCACCACCTGTGTACCAACCACCTCCAGTTCAACACATACCAGCACCACCCGTAGTTCCTCAGCCTGTGCCCCAGAACGCAGATCATAATATGGCTATTTGGGGCAGGTTCGCGGTACAACCACAGAGGCACTACGATGGAGTGGCTTTACCTCCAGTTGAGGCGAACAATTTCTCGATTTCCCCGGGAATTCTAAAGTTGCTTACCGAGAATCAGTTCAAGGGGTTGATCGCGAAGGAGAATCCTCATACACACTTGAGGAGCTTTCTCATGATAGCATCTACTTTCAATTACAATGGCATGTCTGAAGATGCCAAGAGGCTTAGGCTGTTCCCATTCTCATTGACGGGAATAGCCAAAGAGTGGTACGATAATACGCTCCCGCGGGGAGGTATTACCACTTGGGCTGAGCTAGAGCGTCTGTTCCTCGAGCGATTCTACCCTCCATCTAGGACGATCAAGGCTAGAATTGAGATCTCGTCCTTTCGCCAGAAGTCTGGAGAGGATTTACGCGAAGCGTGGGAGAGATACTCAAACATGCTGATAGAGTGCCCGCAGCACGGGTACAATGAGGGAGATATTATGGCATTCTTCTACAGCGGTGCCAACAAGGCGGGGCAAGACCATTTAGACGCCTGTGCGGGCGGAGCATTCCTGAATCAAGGCATAGAGAGGTGTAGAGAGATCGTGGATAACATTGTCACGAATGCCGAGGCTTGGAATGGAGACTCAGATTTTCAAAGAGTTCATCAGGTTGAAGAGGGTGAAGGAACGAGAAGACTATTGATGGCCATGATGGAGAAGATCAACAACCTCGAGTTGGGGAAGAATTTGGTTGGAGAGCATGCAGTAGAGAATGAGAGAGTAGACCAACCAAGTGGACAGCAAGAGGTAGCCAATTACATGGGAGGTCCGTATTACTATCAGAATGGCTACCAAGGAGGAAATCAGTTTGGAAGACCTTCTTATGGTAAGCCATTTATACCTCCAGGCCTTCAGCCGCCTCAAAATCAATGGAGGAACACACAAGGAGTTCAAGGAGGCCAGCAGCCTCCTCAAAACACATGGAGGAAGAATGAGAACTTTTCTTATGCTAACCCAAAAACTGGTATTACTGTTCCTGCAGGTGTTGATCCGGGGTCTAAACCTCCTGGTGGAGAAGGCGGTGCATCAACCGAGGAGATGTTGAGAGTGATCCTACAGAAGGTGGAGGAAGGAAGTAAGATATTGTCATCCTTAGAGTACGATGTGAAGGAGTTGCATAAGAAAGACGATCATCGAGATCAAGAGCTCCAGAAGATGAATGTTGAGTGGACTAGAACTCAACAAGAGAACAATCGAAGGTTCACTTCTATAGAGTTCCAGATGAGCCAGATTGCAAAGATGGTGAATAGAGAGCCGGGAAAATATCCTTCCATGCCAGAGGAGAACCCGAAAGAGCATTGCAAGGCAATCCAGCTTAGAAGTGGAACCAACTATGAAGGTCCTCAGATGCCTGTTGATTCTGAGACGCCCCAAGTTGAGAAGGGGAGTGAAAGTAAAGGGATTGAGAAGCATAAAGATATGGATGAGTCCCAGAAGGGCAAGGAAAGTGAGGAGGTTGAGAGAGTTCCTAAGTGGAAGAGGGCAAAGGAAGCAAGGGATAAAGTGAAAGAAACAGAAAGAGATGAATGGTGGGTACCCAAATCTGTGATACCAGTCCCGTATCCACAACGCTTCATGAAAAAGAAGCTTGATGAAAAATTTGCAAAATTTCTTGATATTTTTAAACAACTTCACATTAACATTCCTTTTTAAGATGCTTTGGAACAGATGCCGCATTATGCAAAGTTTCTGAAGGACTTGATTGCGAAAAGACGGCGAGTGGATGAGCCGAAGTTGGTGCAGCTGAACCACGAGGTGAGTGCATTAGTGCACAAGGCGCTTCCACCGAAGCTGAAGGATCCCGGGAGCTTCACGATCCTATGTGACATTGGGAATGGGATCAAGAAAGGAGCGCTATGTGATTTAGGGGCGAGCATCAATCTCATGCCCTTATCGCTTTTCAAGAAGTTGGAAGGTGGAGAACTTCAGCCGACAATGATGACGCTTCAACTTGCCGACCGGTCTATCACTAGACCTCAAGGTGTGGTTGAAGACGTCTTAGTGAGAGTTGGAGATCACATTTTTCCAGCCGACTTTGTAGTGCTAGAGATGGAAGAAGATGAGCACGTGCCCCTAATCTTGGGAAGACCGTTCTTAGCTACGGCGGGGATGGTGCTAGACGTGGTAAATGTGAAGATTACGTTGAAGGTTGATGATCAAGAAGTGAAGATCTCCCTATATGAAGCCATGAAGCACCCGAAGGAGGATGATAGCTTGTATTGCATGGGTGCCATTGATCCTCGTGTTGAAGACACACCTCCTATCCCTAATCCATCTCATATTCATAAATTTTATAATCCTTCACTTGATAATTTAACCCAAGAGCATTATGATCTAACTTATTTTGATAGGGATAAAGTGAAGAAGTTGAAGGATGAAGAGGTGAAGAAAGTGGACGTGGTCCAGTTAGAAGGGAAAGAAGGAGTTAAGAAGAAAAAGTCCAAACTCAAGAAATTGATTAGTAAGACTCCTCCAGATAAAGGTGAGAAGGAGTTGAGACCCATAACACTTGGGGATGAGAAGGAAGCAAATGAGCTCATGATGGAGGGGCATCAAGGAAAAGAATGCAACCACCACTCTTATGAGAGTAAGGGAGGTAAATTTGAGTATGATGTCCCATAAGCTCCTTTGAGCTTGGTCCGACATGAGGACCTTAAAAATAGCGCTGAATGGGAGGCAACCCATTTTTATTTGCTTTTGAGTGTTTTTAGTTTTGTTCCTTTTATGTTATTAGGATGTTGTTGAGTCGTATGTTTAACCTCGTATTTGAGTGAGTTGCTTGTAGGCTTGTCTCTAAAGGAGTAAAGGTAGCATGGAGTATCAAAGAAGTGGAGATTGAAGGAACCAACTTGAGACAAGGGAGTGTGCAAAGCTATTGAGAGAAATTGAATTATTTGGTTGAGGTAACCCACAACCCCAAACTTAGACCTCTAGCAAGGTCGAAGTTTGGGGGGGTGGAGTTTTTTTTTATTTGTTTTATGATTACATTGCACATGCATGCACCTCTTATCTTTTGAGTTGAGTTTGATTGATTATGGGTTTGTGGAGATACTCCTTGGGGTGATTTTGAGTTGACTCGCTATTGCACATTTCATGCCTATCAATCATCTTATGCTTGTTGATTGCTATCTTTGAGTATGATTTGATGAGTAGAGTGAGTTGTAAGGGTGAGTTGGAAATTCTCTGGTGTGAGTGTTTGAGTTTGAGCTGATTTGAGAAAGAACTTGTATGCTTGTGAATTTTTCTTTTGAGTGCTTGTGTGATGAAAGTAAGAATTCACTAGGACTAGCAGGGATGTGAAAGCCGAGAGACTTGAGCCTTATGAGATTTTGATGCATGAATGAATCTCTTCGTTTGTGAGTGGATCATCACCTTAGAGGATGCTAGAACTTGTGTGTGCTCTTGCTTCTAGATTGTGTCTAGTTTGATATGCCGAATAGGATCTTAGGCCATCTTTGATTTTATTGAGTCACTTAGCCAAAATTTTCCTTACCAATGACATTGAATCCCTTGTTAGCCCCTTTGAGCCTAAAGCCTATTTTATTTGCTAGCACATATGAACACTATTCCAATTCCTAAGCCTTTTTGTCCCAATTTGAGTGGAGAATAGGAAAGTGTGAATGTGAAGGGAGTGAATTGAGTTGAAAAAGGAAAAGGTTGTTTGTTGAGTGAATATGAGAAGAAGGAGTGATGAAGCTATGAGATGTGGGAAAAAGAGAAAAAAAATTGAGAATGAGCAAAAGAAAGAAAAAATGAGCTCATGTGTTTGTGCGAAAAAGAAAAAAAGAAGTTAAGTGATTGAAAAAAAAATGAAAGAGTGAGAAAGAAAAAAAATTGAAGTGTTGAGAGAATTGAAATTGAAAGGGTGTTGATTGAACATGTTTGAAGTATTATGTTCCTAATCTCGAAGTGCCAAAGTTTGATTTTCTATTCTCCATTCACGTTAGTCACTTTACCCTATATTGTTACCCCACCTGTCCAAAGAGCCTACATTACAACCTTGAGAAAAGTCCTTTTTGATTCGGCATTGATTTCTAGAGTATGGTCGAAGTTAAGAGCACTTACAAGCCTATGGCTGCCAATTTGTGTGATTGATTGATTGAGTGAGTCCCTTGATCATTGTTATACACTTTAAAGGGAGTGAAACACATCGTTGAGTGCACATCCTTGTTTGATTTTGGTGTTTTTTGCTGTTGTTGCATGAATATGATAAAGGAAGGTGAGTGAGTATACTTGTGATGCATCTTTGAAGCTCGAATTTATGTACTTGCATGATTGGATACCTTGACTCATTCCTAACAATTTCACTTGACTTATTATTTCGTTGCTTGAGGACAAGCAACATGGTAAGTTTGGGGGGGTTGATTAGGCGTGAAATTGTCATGATTCGTCGCTCGAAATGCCCTTGTTTTGATGGATTCATATAAGTATTTAGAGTCATTTGAGTATTATTTTCACAAACTAACAAATTTGTTTCTTTGATGCTTATAGATGGATAGAGGGCAAAAAGAGGAGTTCGTAGGACTTCGAATCGACTCAAACGGATACCCGGATGAGAAGATATGGAAGAAATACGAGAAGTATTAGTTTGAGCGAGCAAAAGTGTCATTGAAGTACTCAAGATGAAGGCGCTCGAGTAAAAACTACTCAAGCACTCGAGTAGACTACTCGAGCCAGCTTCGGTCGAGTAGCCAATACTCAGGCACTCGAGTAGTACACTCGAGCAGAAGCCGGTCGAGTAGCCACTACTCGGGCACTCGAGTAGTGCTCTCGAGCAGAAGCCGGTCGAGTAGCCAGTACGCGGGCACTCGAGTAGACTACTCGAGCAAGGACCGGTCGAGTAGAACTACTCGAGCTAAGGGGCTCGAGTACTTTTCACGTTCTGTACAATTTTAACACTCGAGCTTGCATTGCTCGAGTACTTTTACTCGAGCTCTACTCGAGCTCGACGGGAATTTTGGCCCATGAGATCCCGTTTCGACCCGTTGCCTATATATACATCTTCCAAACACGTTTTGAAGGATCCCCGAACTCACGACATCACGTTTATACAGAATTTTTAGAGAGAGGAGGAAGAGAAGAGACGAGCAAGTTTAGTTTTACGTTTTTGAGGTTTTTGCTTACGAATTCACATTACGATTTCACTTTTAGTTTCGTTTCTTAATATCTTTTGTTCTTGAATACGTTGAGACCTCGTTTTGCTAATTAATTTCAGTTTATTCTTTTATATCTTCAAACCCTAGTTTATGTACGATCTTTTCTTTGATTTAATTACCATGTTCATGTTCGTCACTTGTCTAATTGTTATCGTTTACGTTAAATCTATGTCTAGCTAAAACCCTTGCATGCTTAGGGTAGGATGAACTCGTAGAAGTAGGTTGTGGGTACGTAATTAGGGTAACTTGTGACGTTAGGTTTTAATTCTCTTGGTTAATGAATTCTTAAAATTAATCTAGACTTCGCTCTTGAATTTTGTTCGAAAGGTGTTAGAGAGAGGACGACCGTATCACTCTTTAACAACGAGTAGACTTAATGAGAGGGTTTAAGAAAGGTTAATTCATCTACCGGTTTAGCGAAGGAGGACGACCACATCACCTTAGTTAAATTAGGGTCTCATTAATTAAGCACAATCTATTAACTTGTTAGTAGGTTCGTGAAGTCGAGTGTTAGGGTAAAGTATTAGGGTTTAGAATCTCGAGCTTTCACCTTGCATTCTTAGACTTAGGTTAATTCTTGTGTCACAGTTATTTTGATTATGTACCTGCTCCGTTAGTATACGTAGGGATTCCTATCTTAAGCATCACCATCTCATATTTGAAAACACACCTTTTAATATTTCGTTTCATTTTCCTTTTGCATTCATGGGATAATTTCAGTTTAGTTTAATTACTCTTTCCAAAAAAATTCTAAAAAAATAATACACTCATATTAACTACGACGCGTAGATCTTCAGGGATCTATTCGCATATACACTGTCCCTTGGGTTCGATAATACTTGGTCCCTATACTTGCCCATACTACAGTGAACCCGTACTCTTGCAGGGAAGCTACTAGTAAAAGCTAGTATATTCGCTTCAAGTCAATGGCGCCGTTGCCGGGGATGTCGTTGTATGCTTTTGAATAGGACTTGTAGATAGCTTTGTAGTTAGTAGTGGGTGATTTATTTTCTGTTTTTATTTTTATTTCCATTCATTAGGCAGTTGCGTTTTGATCTTTCTGCTAGTGTGTCAGGTTTATGAAAACACGCTCACAAGGCAATACGAGCGAAGAGAGGTTACCTGCAGATCCTGAGACAATAGCTAGAAGGAATCGAGCTTTCTTGAGAAGGATGAACGCGGCCGACTTAGGGAAAGAACCAATAGATATCAATAATGAGTTGGACGATGCTGCCAACGATTTTAATCAGGCAGTAGACCGGGTTGACGGCACTGAGGGCAACACCAGTAAGAACCAAGATCCGTTAGGGGATAGTCAGAGCCAAAACCCGGGTGCACAAAACGTCATCAATCCAGCTCAGAATTTTGTCCATAATCCTCTGAACAACCCTGCTTACCCACAAAATCCAAATAACCCTTTCAACAACCCAGTATACCAACATTACCCATACCCACCATACCCATATCATCCACCACCTGTGTACCAACCACCTCCAGTTCAACACATACCAGCACCACCCGTAGTTCCTCAGCCTGTGCCCCAGAACGCAGATCATAATATGGCTATTCGGGGCAGGTTCGCGGTACAACAACAGAGGTACTACGATGGAGTGGCTTCACCTCCAGTTGAGGCGAACAATTTCTCGATTTCCCCGGGAATTCTAAAGTTGCTTACCGAGAATCAGTTCAAGGGGGTGATCGGGAAGGAGAATCCTCATACACACTTGAGGAGCTTTCTCATGATAGCATCTACTTTCAATTACAATGGCATGTCTGAAGATGCCAAGAGGCTTAGGCTGTTCCCATTCTCATTGACGGGAATAGCCAAAGAGTGGTACGATAATACGCTCCCGCGGGGAGGTATTACCACTTGGGCCGAGCTCGAGCGTCTGTTCCTCGAGCGATTCTACCCTCCATCTAGGACGATCAAGGCTAGAATTGAGATCTCGTCCTTTTGCCAGAAGTCTGGAGAGGATTTACGCGAAGCGTGGGAGAGATACTCAAACATGCTGATAGAGTGCCCGCAGCACGGGTACAATGAGGAAGACATTATGGCATTCTTCTACAGCGGTGCCAACAAGGCGGGGCAAGACCATTTAGACGCCTGTGCGGGCGGAGCATTCCTGAATCAAGGCATAGAGAGGTGTAGAGAGATCGTGGACAACATTGTCACGAATGCCGGGGCTTGGAATGGAGACTCAGATTTTCAAAGAGTTCATCAGGTTGAAGAGGGTGAAGGAACGAGAAGACTATTGATGGCCATGATGGAGAAGATCAACAACCTCGAGTTGGGGAAGAATTTGGTTGGAGAGCATGCAGTAGAGAATGAGAGAGTAGACCAACCAAGTGGACAGCAAGAGGTAGCCAATTACATGGGAGGTCCGTATTACTATCAGAATGGCTACCAAGGAGGAAATCAGTTTGGAAGACCTTCTTATGGTCAGCCATTTATACCTCCAGGCCTTCAGCCGCCTCAAAATCAATGGAGGAACACACAAGGAGTTTAAGGAGGCCAGCAGCCTCCTCAAAACACATGGAGGAAGAATGAGAACTTTTCTTATGCTAACCCAAAAACTGGTATTACTGTTCCTGCAGGTGTTGATCCGGGGTCTAAACCTCCTGGTGGAGAAGGCGGTGCATCAACCGAGGAGATGTTGAGAGTGATCCTACAGAAGGTGGAGGAAGGAAGTAAGATATTGTCATCCTTAGAGTACGATGTGAAGGAGTTGCATAAGAAAGACGATCATCGAGATCAAGAGCTCCAGAAGATGAATGTTGAGTGGACTAGAACTCAACAAGAGAACAATCGAAGGTTCACTTCTATAGAGTTCCAGATGAGCCAGATTGCAAAGATGGTGAATAGAGAGCCGGGAAAATATCCTTCCATGCCAGAGGAGAACCCGAAAGAGCATTGCAAGGCAATCCAGCTTAGAAGTGGAACCAACTATGAAGGTCCTCAGATGCCTGCTGATTCTGAGACGCCCCAAGTTGAGAAGGGGAGTGAAAGTGAAGGGATTGAGAAGCATAAAGATATGGATGAGTCCTAGAAGGGCAAGGAAAGTGAGGAGGTTGAGAGAGTTCCTAAGTGGAAGAGGGCAAAGGAAGCAAGGGATAAAGTGAAAGAAACAGAAAGAGATGAATGGGGGGTACCCAAATCTGTGATACCAGTCCCGTATCCACAACGCTTCATGAAAAAGAAGCTTGATGAAAAGTTTGCAAAATTTCTTGATATTTTTAAACAACTTCACATTAACATTCCTTTTTAAGATGCTTTGGAACAGATGCCGCATTATGCAAAGTTTCTGAAGGACTTGATTGCGAAAAGTGTTGGGAAAAAAAGGGTGCCCGAAATCTATTCGGGATGAATTTTAAATACGAATTTAAATACAATTATTACTAGCATGAATTAATCCTGATTAATTCAAATAATAATTCCAACAACTAATTATCATCATGCATGTTGAATTAATTTCACATATTTAATTAAGCGGAATAAACAATTAAATATGCGATTAACGTACCTCTTGTAGAATTGGCCTTTGAATATACGGGACAATTAAAATCTCGCTTTATCAACCCAAAGCCTTCTCAAGTATTTCCCTTTTCACCTCACTTGATCGCCGGTGGGAGACGCTTTCAAGTAATTTAATAACTAAGGAAAAAGAAAAATATATATGCTTCTTGATTTTTCCAACACATGGAATTATGTATTTGGAGATGAAATAATCATCTCCTATTTATAAGGGGTATTGGACGAAAATTTAGAGATTAATGGGCTTGGAGAAAATCTTTTCTTAATCTCTAAGAAATCTTGAATATATCTCATATATTCTTTTCTCCAAAATAAAATATTCCACAAAAATCTCACACCCCTAAATAAATATGAAACTTTCGAAATTTACATGGAGAAAATCCAAGATTTGGATCTTCTTGAATATATGAGATATTCTTGTATTCCTAGAATACATATCTTGCATAATATCTTTCCAAGAAAATCAACAAAATCTTTTTCCTCCTTATCATGTATTTTTCGAAAATTAAAGGAAAAAATCAGCATATTATTTTCTTTTTATTTTAATCACCTTATCATTATTGGGCTACTTAATTGGGCTACTTGAGGGGCCTTAAGGAGAATTAAGATTGGACCTCCTAATGGACTTCTGAATTTCAATATTGAGCCCCAATATAATTCAGCCCATTAATATTAATTATTACCACTAATAAATTAATATTGCACTATCCATCTTAATCCATATTACGATAATATGGGCTCCCGGTTATTATTTCCCGCGTTTAAGATTAACAAGTCCATTAATTAATTAAGCTTCTGAATAGCTCTAAATTAATTAACATCTTTCACCTTGGAGTAAAGACAGCTCAATATTATTATTCGTACCGAAGAAACTAATTCTTCACTTGCAAGATTTGGTACAATAAAACTTCTGAGCCCACCAAGGGGACTAATCACACGAGCCGTACTCGCACGCGTTTCTCCGTATTAAATCTTAGCAACCGTCGTATGATTAATATTACTGCCCAAGACACAAAGTTCGAAGTCGCAATGATTCTCACCCAACATGAATCAAAGCAGTAACTACTAAGCACACACAGTCCTATTTAAGTGACGAAGATTAAGAAATCAACAACCACTGAGGTCTAATTCTTCACCTTTCAGAACAGAAGAATTTATCCTCGCTGTAGGACCTCTTCAACACATACTAAATGTGCTAGTGCAATCTCTTGGTCAAGACAGACCAATCTGAGCCTTACACAATTACCTTTCACGGCGGATTGTTCAATTCCACCTGGGTCGTGAAAATGTACGTTTAGTTACAAGTAAACTGTTAATGTCGTCTTCCGTGATCGGGTATCACCACATTAACTACTATGTAACACGTACTATATATTGAACGGTTTGCAATAGAAATTCAACATTCAATCATAACTAAAGCAAATGCGATAAAAGAATTATTCTCATAAAACGAGTGTTTGATACACGAGTTATACAAAGTAAAAGCATACTTTCACGTATAACTCCAACAATCTCCCACTTATACTTAAAGTCTGCTTTTAGTATACATCACTCATGTCTTAGTGTAGTAGCTCTCCGTGACATCTCATGTCAACCTACACTAACCTAATAAAATCCTCCCACTTATACTTAAAGCAGATTGGCAATCGTCTTGACTCCCATTCCATCCACATGTCTCTCGAATGTACTCTGAGGCAGACCCTTTGTGAATGGATCAGCTAGGTTGTCACCCGACGCTATCTTTGCCACCTCTATATCTCCTCTCTTAACGATTTCTCGTATCAGATGGTATTTTCTTTCTATGTGTTTGCTGGCCTTGTGGGCTCTCGGTTCCTTTGAATTTGCAACTGCTCCGGCATTGTCACAAAAGACAGTTATCTTGTCGGGCAAATTCGGAACAACGTCCAAGTCCACTAAGAAGTTCTTAAGCCAAACTGCCTCTTTCGCTGCTTCACAAGCAGCTACATACTCGGCTTCCATGGTCGAATCGGCGATGCATTTCTGCTTAACGCTTCTCCATGAAATGGCTCCTCCTCCCATGCAAAACACACTACCCGAGGTTGACTTTCTTGAGTCTATGTCTGATTGGAAATCCGAGTCCGTGTATCCTTCGGGAACTAGACTATCTGACTGGTAAATCAGCATCCGCTCCCGAGTTCTTTTCAGATACCTCAAGATGCACTTTACGGCAGTCCAATGGTCTTTCCCGGGATTACTTTGATATCTTGCCACCATGCCCACGGCAAAGCAGATATCCGGTCTCGTACACAGCATTACATACATGAGGCTTCCTACGGCCGAAGCGTACGGAACACCTTTCATGTCATCTATCTCCGCTTGCGTCTTAGGGCTCATTTCTTTCGATAGATGGATTCCATGCCTAAAAGGTACAAAACCTTTCTTGGAATCTTGCATGCTGAAACGCTTCAAAACAGTGTCAATGTATGAAGCTTGCGATAAGCCCAACATCCTCTTCTTGCGATCGCGAGTGATTTTGATCCCAAGGATGTGACCGGCTTCCCCTAAGTCCTTCATATCAAATTGTTTTGACAGCCATACCTTTACGTCTGACAATACCTTTACATTGTTTCCAATGAGCAGAATATCGTCTACGTATAATACTAAGAATACCACCGCAGTTCCGTCACGTTTCTTATGCACACAACTTTCGAACTCGTTTTGATCAAACCCATAAGACTTAATCACTTGATCAAAACACTGGTTCCAAGTACGCGATGCTTGCTTAAGTCCGTAAATGGATCTCTTGAGCTTGCATACGAGATTCTCTTGGCCTTTTTCAATGAAACCTTTGGGCTGTTGCATATAGATATCTATGCCGTCAAGACTTCCGTTAAGGAAAGCCGTCTTGACATCCATTTGCCAGATCTCGTAATCTAGGTGCGCAGCGATCGACAAGAGAATACGGATGGACTTAAGCATAGCTACAGGCGAAAAGGTTTCCTCATAATCGATCCCTTCTTTCTGAGTATACCCTTTGGCCACAAGCCTTGCTTTGAAGGTTTCAACCCTTCCGTCCGGTCCTCTTTTCCTCTTGTACACCCACTTGCATCCAATGGGTTCTACCCCACTGGGTGGCTCGACCAACTCCCACACTTGATTATGATCCATCGAACCCATCTCGGCTTCCATTGCCGTTTGCCATGACTCCGCGTCTTTGTCTTGGATTGCCTCATCGTATGTCCATGGGTCTGATTCAACACCGGGAACCAAATCCGAAGATTCTCCTATCCCCATGAATCTCTCGGGTTGCCTAGGAACCCTCCCACTACGACGGGGTTCCGGTTGTGAAGATGTGACGTGTGGTACATCATCTTGTATACTTGGTATCGAGGTTTGACCTCTCAATTCTTCTAAGGTAATTTCACTTTTAGGTTTCCGATTGTTCATATAGTCTTCCTCCAAGAATTTAAAGTGTGTACTAATCACGGTCTTTTGATCCTTGGGACTATAGAACATACACCCTTTCGTTCCCGCCGGGTATCCTATAAACAGCCTTAATTCCGAACGTGGATCCAACTTACCGGCTTCCTTGTCTAGCACGTATGCCGGACAACCCCAAATCCGCAAATGTCTTAGACTGGGCTTGCGCCCGGTCCACAATTCCATTGGGGTTTTAGGAACCGATTTGGATGGCACCAAGTTTAGAATATAAGCCGCCGTTTCCAAGGCATTATTTGTTTTATGATTACATTGCACATGCATGCACCTCTTATCTTTTGAGTTGAGTTTGATTGATTATGGGTTTGTGGAGATACTCCTTGGGGTGATTTTGAGTTGACTCGCTATTGCACATTTCATGCCTATCAATCATCTTATGCTTGTTGATTGCTATCTTTGAGTATGATTTGATGAGTAGAGTGAGTTGTAAGGGTGAGTTGGAAATTCTCTGGTGTGAGTGTTTGAGTTTGAGCTGATTTGAGAAAGAACTTGTATGCTTGTGAATTTTTCTTTTGAGTGCTTGTGTGATGAAAGTAAGAATTCACTAGGACTAGCAGGGATGTGAAAGCTGAGAGACTTGAGCCTTATGAGATTTTGATGCATGAATGAATCTCTTCGTTTGTGAGTGGATCATCACCTTAGAGGATGCTAGAACTTGTGTGTGCTCTTGCTTCTAGATTGTGTCTAGTTTGATATGCCGAATAGGATCTTAGGCCATCTTTGATTTTATTGAGTCACTTAGCCAAAATTTTCCTTACCAATGACATTGAATCCCTTGTTAGCCCCTTTGAGCCTAAAGCCTATTTTATTTGCTAGCACATATGAACACTATTCCAATTCCTAAGCCTTTTTGTCCCAATTTGAGTGGAGAATAGGAAAGTGTGAATGTGAAGGGAGTGAATTGAGTTGAAAAAGGAAAAGGTTGTTTGTTGAGTGAATATGAGAAGAAGGAGTGATGAAGCTATGAGATGTGGGAAAAAGAGAAAAAAAAAATTGAGAATGAGCAAAAGAAAGAAAAAATGAGCTCATGTGTTTGTGCGAAAAAGAAAAAAAGAAGTTAAGTGATTGAAAAAAAAAAATGAAAGAGTGAGAAAGAAAAAAAATTGAAGTGTTGAGAGAATTGAAATTGAAAGGGTGTTGATTGAACATGTTTGAAGTATTATGTTCCTAATCTCGAAGTGCCAAAGTTTGATTTTCTATTCTCCATTCACGTTAGTCACTTTACCCTATATTGTTACCCCACCTGTCCAAAGAGCCTACATTACAACCTTGAGAAAAGTCCTTTTTGATTCGGCATTGATTTCTAGAGTATGGTCGAAGTTAAGAGCACTTACAAGCCTATGGCTGCCAATTTGTGTGATTGATTGATTGAGTGAGTCCCTTGATCATTGTTATACACTTTAAAGGGAGTGAAACACATCGTTGAGTGCACATCCATGTTTGATTTTGGTGTTTCTTGCTGTTGTTGCATGAATATGATAAAGGAAGGTGAGTGAGTATACTTGTGATGCATCTTTGAAGCTCGAATTTATGTACTTGCATGATTGGATACCTTGACTCATTCCTAACAATTTCACTTGACTTATTATTTCGTTGCTTGAGGACAAGCAACATGGTAAGTTTGGGGGGGTTGATTAGGCGTGAAATTGTCATGATTCGTCGCTCGAAATGCCCTTGTTTTGATGGATTCATATAAGTATTTAGAGTCATTTGAGTATTATTTTCACAAACTAACAAATTTGTTTCTTTGATGCTTATAGATGGATAGAGGGCAAAAAGAGGAGTTCGTAGGACTTCGAATCGACTCAAACGGATACCCGGATGAGAAGATATGGAAGAAATACGAGAAGTATTAGTTCGAGCGAGCAAAAGTGTCATTGAAGTACTCAAGATGAAGGCGCTTGAGTAAAAACTACTCAAGCACTCGAGTAGACTACTCGAGCCAGCTTCGGTCGAGTAGCCAATACTCAGGCACTCGAGTAGTGCACTCGAGCAGAAGCCGGTCGAGTAGCCACTACTCGGGCACTCGAGTAGTGCACTCGAGCAGAAGCCGGTCGAGTAGCCAGTACGCGGGCACTCAAGTAGACTACTCGAGCAAGGACCGGTCGAGTAGAACTACTCGAGCTAAGGGGCTCGAGTACTTTTCACGTTCTGTACAATTTTAACACTCGAGCTTGCATTGCTCGAGTACTTTTACTCGAGCTCTACTCGAGCTCGACGGGAATTTTGGCCCATGAGATCCCGTTTCGACCCGTTGCCTATATATACCTCTTCCAAACACGTTTTGAAGGATCCCCGAACTCACGACATCACGTTTATACAGAATTTTTAGAGAGAGGAGGAAGAGAAGAGACGAGCAAGTTTAGTTTTACGTTTTTGAGGTTTTTGCTTACGAATTCACATTACGATTTCACTTTTAGTTTCGTTTCTTAATATCTTTTGTTCTTGAATACGTTGAGACTTCGTTTTGCTAATTAATTTCAGTTTATTCTTTTATATCTTCAAACCCTAGTTTATGTACGATCTTTTCTTTGATTTAATTACCATGTTCATGTTCGTCACTTGTCTAATTGTTATTGTTTACGTTAAATCTATGTCTAGCTAAAACCCTTGCATGCTTAGGGTAGGATGAACTCGTAGAAGTAGGTTGTGGGTACGTAATTAGGGTAACTTGTGACGTTAGGTTTTAATTCTCTTGGTTAATGAATTCTTAAAATTAATCTAGACTTCGCTCTTGAATTTCGTTCGAAAGGTGTTAGAGAGAGGACGACCGTATCACTCTTTAACAACGAGTAGACTTAATGAGAGGGTTTAGGAAAGGTTAATTCATCTACCGGTTTAGCGAAGGAGGACGACCGCATCACCTTAGTTAAATTAGGGTCTCATTAATTAAGCACAATCTATTAACTTGTTAGTAGGTTCGTGAAGTCGAGTGTTAGGGTAAAGTATTAGGGTTTAGAATCTCGAGCTTTCACCTTGCATTCTTAGACTTAGGTTAATTCTTGTGTCACAGTTATTTTGATTATGTACCTGCTCCGTTAGTATACGTAGGGATTCCTATCTTACGCATCACCATCTCATATTTGAAAACACACCTTTTAATATTTCGTTTCATTTTCCTTTTGCATTCGTAGGATAATTTCAGTTTAGTTTAATTACTCTTTCCAAAAAAATTCCAAAAAAACAATACACTCATATTAACTACGACGCGTAGATCTTCAGGGATCTATTCGCATATACACTGTCCCTTGGGTTCAATAATACTTGGTCCCTGTACTTGCCCATACTACAGTGAATCCGTACTCTTGCGGGGAAGCTACTAGTAAAAGCTAGTATATTCGCTTCAAGTCAGGCATCAACAGAGCTTGCGGCCTCAAAATAATGACCTGATCTGGAATCGTATCAGGAAAACGGCTACGAAACTCGACAGGCAGTCGCTATAAAAAAATTAAGAAAACGACAAACATAAATACAATAAGTTATTAAAAAGAAAAAATAAACTACAGATAAAAAGGAAGAAAAATACATACCATACACTCGGCCTCCATAGACTTATTAAACTTAAGAACAAAAAGGAATCGGTCAGCAATATAAATATTCAAAATGTAAGCATCAAGATCACGCTGATCCAAAATCACATCATCCACTACAAAAAAAAAGTTACATGTAAAGAGATACAAAACATTATAAAAAAAGAAAAGTAGATATACATACTCCGTACTCCAATGCGACACACAATCGTATGAACAGTCAGGATAAGAAATCTACATTGAATATTATCAAACACACAGAATAAGCTAAAAGATAGAGGACAAAAAAATTTATGTTCACAAAATATTTACAAAAAAAAAAACTAAAAAAATACTTGCAAGGCATAATCAATTTTTCCGGAACAAATTTTTTTTTTATGTTAATAGAATCTGTGATTTTTTTAATAGAACGAAAACAAAAATAAAAAAAAAACAAAGCCAAATAAATAAATGGATTAGAAATCTAATACCTTACTTGTATAGAGGGATGAAATAAAACCGTGGCAAAACGGTTTATACGCCCTACACCCTTTATACTCAGCCGATAGAACGCCTTTTGTTGCTCCCGATTACAATCCAGAGCACGGCGCTGCGTAGGAGATGAAGCCGGATCACACGAACGATTCTGATGCGCTCGCAATCGTACCGGAAGATCAACTTTTTGAATTAATCGGTTCGCTTCCGGTCCTCAATAAACTGACGGCTTTTGCTCGGTTCCGATATTCAATAAACCGACGGCTCGACCTCCTGATGAGATAAGGACCGGACGATCAAACCTGTTTAGATGCAATGGGAAGGATACTTGCAAGGAAATTTCGGTTAAAAAAAAGTAACGGAAGGCATTAATCAATTCGTAATTGAAGATATTAACATAAGGACCAATTACGGAAATCTATAATAAATTAGATGAATTGATTGTTATCACGAATAACTTTACTTCCTAAATTAACATGTGAATACAATAATCAATTATGCATGGAAGAGATCATATTATAATTTCCTAAATTAAAATTTCAACACATTTATTAATTTTTGAATATTAACCAATCAGCAACTGCAATAAAAATACAAAATCAATGACATTTATCATGGAATATACATACTAATCCAATGACAAAAAATGGAAAGATTCCACAAATATGTACCAATCTAAATGAATTTTATATTACCATGAACATCGTTATTTCCTAAATTATCATATGAATACAATAATTAATTTTAGTTAAAAGAGATCATAATACCATTTTCTAAAATAAAAAGTCAACATAATAATCCATAAATCGACACCAATCTAGATGAATTGATTGTTACCACAAACATCGTTATTTCCTAAATTATCATATGAATACAATAATTAATCTTAGGTAAAAGAGGTCATAATACCATTTCGTAAAATAAAAAGTCAACATAATAATCCATAAATCGACACCAATCTAGATGAATTGATTGTTACCACAAACATCGTTATTTCCTAAATTATCATATGAATACAATAATTAATTATATATAAAAGAGATAATAATACAAATTTCTAAAAATAAAATGTCATCATATTAAGTAATTTTGGAATATCAATTAATCAGCATTTGCAATTAAACAACGAAATCCATGATATTTAATATGGAATGTACACACCTAAAATAATGGCATAATGGGCGAAAAAAAATGAATCTATACAAATTTAAAAGAATTGTTTCAATTAATTATGTATAAATGTATCAGATTTTCTAATCTACTATAACGATTATTCGGAAATGTGGATCAACTGTAAATAGACCAAAAAAAACGAAAAAAAATATAGGACCAAAAAAGCAAAACGGAAAAAATAAAAAAATAAATAACATCTCAATATAATTTAGTTTTACTTAATAAACTTAGATGAAATACTTCAATTCTATGCACAATCTAACTAAGATTAGTCGCATTAATACACATCACATCACACCTTTAAAAAAAATTATAAAATTTTGGCAAGAACACATCTATAGAATACAGTTTCCAAAAAATAAAATGTCAACACATTATTTAATTATGTAATATATCAACTAATGACATAATGGACGGATTTCACAAATCTATACCATTTTAAATGATTTGTGTGTTATTATGTATAATTTTAATTCCTAAAATAATATGTCAATAAAATAATAATTTTAGGTGAAAAAGATCATAATATAATTTCCTAAAATAAAATGTCAATGCATAGATTAATTTTGGAATGACAATTAATCTGCAATTAAACAACCAAATTCATGACCATTATATATGGAATATACATTCATGGATGTAATTGGAATAACTGTCTCAATATCATTTAATTTTATTTAATAAACTAAAATGGAATAATACACTTATACGTACAAATCTAAGTAATTTATAACCTATCTACATTCAATCACGGAAAAAAATTAGGTGACTTCATCATTTCAAGGCCTAAATGGATGAAATAATACAATCATCAAGCTAATTTTGTGGTACAATTTAATATTTTGCTTCACTAAAAAACATTATGAGCAAATCTAGCTACGTCTAAATTTGATCAAACTATGCAGAACAACGGAATACACCGCGTCAAAACCAACTCGAACTCGCCGTTGAAATGATGACCACAAAGCTCCACTCGCCTTCGAATTGATCATCTCCAAATTAAAGAAGAGCCACACGATCTAAACACAATGCGGAAGATCTAACTTGAACTCGCCTTCGAGTTGATAATCACCAAGTTGAAGAAAAGCCGCAAGATCTAAACACACTGCACAATAGACAAAAAAAATGGAAAAATACGAATCTTAATACACCAACGCAACAAAAAAGGAAATTATGAGAAAATTACAAATCCCAAAAGACCAATGAAAAAGACGAAATAAAAAAACTAACAAAAAAATCCATTAGAGAAGAGAAGAGCAAAAAAAAAATGAAATTATGAGAAAATTACAAATCCCAAAAGACCAATGAAAGAAGACGAAATAAAAAAGCCAACAAAAAAATCCATTAGAGAAGAGAAGAGCTTGCAATGAAAAAAAACTACAATATAGAGGTTCTTATATAGGAAAAATAAAGGACAATCGACGGTCGAGATCGAAGTAAAAATAAATAAATCCTACGGTCTAGATTAGAGAACACCCTCTTTTAACCACAAAGCAAAGAATGAGTACTAAAACAATATAGCTTTGCCACATAGGACAACACAACTTGTTCTTTATTAGTGATTAGGATAACTTGAGTCTATAAAATATATTAAAAATTATGTTGTGATTGTACCCATTTATATTATATTATATTTTATTTAAGAATGTTCTAAATTTAATAAATCTTAATTTGTTAATAATTCAACAAGTAACTTAAGTGTATTTAATTCTACGTAGTATTATTAAAATAATCACAACATTCAATAATCTTATAAAAATTCACCACAGCTTTAGTTGTTTCAATCCGACTTGCACTTTTAGCAAAATTAAAATAAAATTGATGCATGAGAGTGCATTAGTGTGTGGATGAGAAATCTCCTTACATCGAGAAAATCATGTCATGACACTACAAAAAAAACACTGTTTAGCGACGGAAAATCCGTCGCAAACAGTGTTTTGCGACGGATTTTGCAACGGACAAGCGTCCGTTGTTAAAACACTCGTAGCTAATTTTTGCGACAGAATTTTGCCTTCCGTCGCAAATTAACGACTGACAAAGCCGTCGCAAAATAGCCGGGTCAGACCCGACCGGGTCGCTCAACATTTGCGACGGACAATGTTCCGTCGCAAATTATTCGGGTCAGACCCGATCGGGTCAACAATATTTGCGACGGAAATAGTCCATCGCAAATAATTATTAATGTTTTTTTTATTTTTTCTGATTATCATTTGCGATTGACATTTTTATAATTTGGCTGTCGCAAATACCGAACCTGTACAAAAAAAAATGTGGCCCATAGCTTATTATAAGCGGTCCACCTTCTATATTACCCTTATTAGGCCTTGAACAATTAATCCAAGTTTGCGCTCAAGGGGAATCGAACACGCGACCTCTTGTGCATAGGAAGGAGGTGCGCGCCGCTAGACCATTTGTTTCTTTCGTTCATTTTTACGCAATTAATTGTATATGTATTCAAATTAGGTCATTTTTTTATAATTCATCAAATTAATTTCTTTTCGTATTTAACTTGTTTATAAATTTTTTTTCCCCAACTATTTATTTTATTTTGTAAAATTATTTATTTCGACAATGCGTAATTTTATAATTCGTTCATTTGTACACAATTAATTGTATATGTATCCAAATTGACTCATTTTTTCCATAATTCAACAAATTAATTCATTTTCGTTTCTCACTTGTTTTTATAAATGTTGTGGCCATTTAATTTTTATTATTTTGGTAAAATTATTTATTTAGACTCCCGCTTAAATTTATAATTCGTTCATTTGTACGCAATTAATTGTATATGTATCCAAATTGACCCATTTTTTTTCCATAATTCACCAAATTAATTCATTTTCGTTTCTCACTTGTTTTTATAAATGTTGCGCCCAACCTTTTTTTTTATTTTGTAAAATTATTTATTTCGACAACGCGTAATTTTATAATTCGTTTATTTGTACGTAATTAATTGTATATGTATCCAAATTGACTCAATTTTTTTTCTATAATTCACCAAATTAATTCATTTCCATTTCTCACTTGTTTTTATAAATGTTGTGGTCATTTTATTTTTTATTTCGACTCCCGCTTAAATTTATAATTCGTTCATTTGTACGCAATTAATTGTATATGCATCCAAATTGACTCTTTTTTTCCATAATTCACCAAATTAATTCATTTCCATTTCTCACTTGTTTTTATAAATGTTGTGGCCATTTTATTTTTTATTTCGACTCCCGCTTAAATTTATAATTCGTTCATTTGTACGCAATTAATTGTATATGTATCCAAATTGACTCATTTTTTTCCATAATTCACCAAATTAATTCATTTCCGTTTTTCACTTGTTTTTATAAAAATTGTACCCAAAATAAACATGACGAACTTTTCATTTCCAACTTGTTATATATACAATAATTTAGTAATTCTAATCGTCGTCCTCTTCCTCTTCTCCATCTTCCTCCTTTTCTCCATCCTCTTCATCCTCATCCTCATCATCATCTTCATCCTCATCCTCATCGTCTTCATCTTCATCCTCCTCACTGCGCTCTTGTCCATCATCCTCATGATCACTTTCAATCATTACCATTTCTGAATTTGCAGCAAGTAAGTCCTCAAAAAATTTCACAGCTTCTTGATCAACCTCTGTTTGAGCCTCTTGTATCTCAGTTTGAAATGGATCTGTTGGTTCTACACCGTCTTTCTTTGACGGATTAGAAATTTCAACCAATGATCTTAGCTTCACTTTGCAAACTGTCCTCAAGTTGGCCCTACTTGATCCTGGGTATTTGCAATAATATACTTGAGATACTTGCATTGTAAAAATATAGGGATCGTATGCCGCCGGAAACTTCTTTCTGGTGTTGATATCAACAATCTTGTAGTTTTTATCGACTCTCGTTCCTTGTTTCCCTGGATCATACCATTCACACAAGAACAACACTACTGTCCTCTTCGGCCAACCCGGATATTCTATTTCAACTACTTCTTGCAGCACTCCATAGTAATCGATGGATTCTTCGTTGTAGTTTCCACCGGTAATGCAAATACCACTGTTTGTAGTCGATTTTGTTTCAATTTGCGTAATATCCGTGGTATTATACCACACTACGTAGTGGTCTTTTGCTCAGAGATTCAAGATGTGGGTTGTTAAATAGACCATTTTGTCCCTGTAAATATTAAATTATCATGTATAAAAATAATAACGGATTTGTTATAGGGTAAAAATCATACAATTATGTGATACTCACGTAACGTTGGAACCAAAACATAAAATCATTGCAGATGGATTGAAAAAATGTTGCATCTGTGATGTCTGGTTCTACTTGACGCTTATACTCACATAACATCCTTATATATCAGAAAAAGAAATTAATTACTTTTCATATATTAATAATATACATATTGTAAAAAACTCAACTATAAAATTAAATTACTTACTCTATATACGGTTGGACTTCAGGACAATTCATCAAAACATATGAATGTATTGTTTCCTCTTCAATACTGCCCCTGAACGGTCGTTTGGTGCCCTTACCCATTGGTCGACCGGATGCAAAAATACAGATAACATACCTTCAACATCACGAAGGGGATGTTCTACTCCATGACCATCGTAGTTGCGAGGCACATTTCTGATTCTGGTTTGAACTTGATCGCCGAAGTAGTAAGAACAAAATGATCCAACCTCTTCAGTAAGGTATGCATTAACAATTGATGCTTCAATGTGGGCCGCATTTCCAATATTGAGCTTTAAGTTGTGCAAATACCTAAAAAAAAGTGTTAGAAATATTCTTCAGTATTGATCTTAAAAGTCGATCTAAAAAATGGTATAGAATTATCTCTCAAAAGGGTACATCCATCGATACTGTACGAGACCAGCAATTGATGCTTCATACGCTAAGTGTACGGGGAAGTGCTCCATCGAGTCGAAGAAGCTGGGTGGAAAAATCCGCTCAAGTTTGCATAGAATGACAGGGATCTCCTCATCCAAACGCCTCATGTCCTCAACTGTAATCGTTGATGCCGTTAAGTATCTGAAAAAGAGACTTAATTCCGTGATGACACTCCATACATTCTTGGGAAGTGAGTACTGAAATGCAATAGGTAAGAGTCATTGCATGAACACGTGACAATCATGACTCTTCATTCCAGACACCTTCCCAGTTTCTGTGTCAACTCTGTCTCCCAAATTCAACACATAATTGTCAGAGAAGCTCAACTCTTTCACCCACTTACACAAATTCTTCCTTTCTGCTTTACTAATTGTGTAAGAGGCCTGTGGATATGTCCTTGTCTGCTCATCCTTGTGTAAGGAAGCACGAGAACAGAAGAGCCTCAACTCATCTCTAGATTTTGAAGTGTCTTTTGTCTTCCCTTCAGTACCCAGGACCGTATGAAACAAGTTGTCGAAAATATTTTTCTCTATATGCATCACATCCAAATTGTATCGAATCAACAACCTGCTCCAATAAGGTAAGTCCCAAAAGATACTTCTCTTCTTCCAACCACCCTGGATGCGTTTATTGTGCTCCATTGCACCCGCCTCAGTTGTCTTCATCAAATCAGTGACTGTAACCTCAAACAACAATGAATCACCTTAAATAATTAATTTATATATGGTTAACTTATTTATATGAGACACATAGACATAAGTAGTGATTCAGTACCCAGACACATACCAGATCGAATCCGTGGTCTTGGGTGGCCTACTGCATTTTTACCCTTTAGAAAGTCTGTTTTGTTCCTCCGAAAGGGATGATCAGGAGGAAGAAACTTGTGATGGTTGTTGAACCATGACATTTTTCTACTCAATGGAAGATAGAATGCATCAGAACCGTCCATGCAATACGGGCATGCTAGTTTTCCTGTTGTTGACCACCCAGACAACATAGAAAATGCTGGAAAGTCGCTAATGGTCAACAAAAGTGCAGCTCCTATCGTGAAGTTTTGCTTCCTATGAACGTCGTAGATCTCCACCCCCGTAGACCACAAAGATTTCAACTCTTTAATCAGTAGCTGGAGATATACATCCAGTTTATGCTTGGGGTTGTGTGGTCCAGGCACCAAGATACTAAGAAATATATGTTGAGGTTTCATGCACAACCAAGGAGGTAGATTGTACGAAGTCAATAACACAGGCCATAATGAATACATTTTTCCGTACATTCCAAATGGAGCAAATCCATCCGTGCACAAGCCTAACCTCACATTTCTCGTCTCCCTTGCAAAATCTGAAAACTTTCTATCAAGATGTTTCCATTCCTCCGAGTCTGCAGGATGGCGCATCTCTCCAGAATTCTCACCAGAACACTCTTCAGCATGTCATGTCATGTCTTTAGCAGTGACACTAGACTGATACAACCTCTCTAGACGAGGAGTGATGGGAAGGTAATGCATTGCCTTATAAGCCTTCAACTGCACTTTCTTCTTACTTTTTGTACGACCAGATGGTTTGTACCGTGGGTGACCACACATCTTGCACTGGTCATCATCCTCATCCCAAAATAACATGCAACCGTTTGTACAACAATCAATCTTCTCAAATGATAGACCCATATCCTTCAAGAGCTTCTTGCTCTGATAGAAATTATCAGGCGCCGTGTTGTCTTCAGGTAGAGCTCGTTTGAACAATTTAGCAAATTGATTGAACACTTTTTGACTGACCTTGCCTTCAGTTTTGATGTTCAACATTTGAGCATTGAATGACAACTGCGTCTCAGTCTCACAACTAGGAAAGAGCTTTGGATCAACAGTTTTAAGCATATCAAAAAAATTCTTTGACCAATGATTTGGTTCCTCCTCCATAGGTGTTTAATTGAATTGTGGTTGACCACCCAAAACAGATTCTGCAATCATCATCCGATATCTATCAGGTTCATCCTCTATTTGTGGTTCAAATTGAGTATACGGAACATAACTTGAACCATCAACATCAGAACTTCCACCACCGCTCCACCCAGTATAAAAGTATTCTACAGTTTCAATGTCAACATTCCACCGTTCTTCACCGTGACTTGTCCAGTTGTAATAACGGGGAACAAAATCGGAAATCACAAGATGAGTTCTAACCTCATCAACACTCAAGAATCTCATATTTCTGCATCTTCTATCTTTACACGGACACCTAATATTACCCATACAATCCATACTGCATGGATGTTGTAGTGCAAACTCAATAAACTCATCAATTTTATTGCAAAAGACAGAGTTAATGCCTCCTCCTATCATTCTAGGTATTGAGTACATCCAACCACGATCTGGAAATTGCATCTGTTACAGATTAAAAGTAAATATCACATGAGTTGTAAAAAATTGGGCAGAGTTTGCCTAAAAATAAGGATATACAAAATTTTCCTTCACAAAAATCAATCCAACACAACCATATATCAATCATAGTAAACCAATCAAATAAACAAATATCACACAATTTATCTAATAGTGTACAAAAAAATTGAGCAGAGTTTCGACTAAAAATAGGTATAAATATCACACAAACTAAAATGAACCCATCAAATATAACCATATATCATCAATCATACTAAAACTCATCAAATAAACATATATCATGCTCATTACCTAATAGTGTACTAAAAAATTGAAACAATAAAAATATGAGATTTAAACGGTTAAAAATGTGAAAACGTACGGTGAAGTTGAAGGCAATGACAAATACGTACGGTGAGGTTGAAGGTAATGACAAATACACTAATTATACGTGAAGAACATATGAAAACCGCATCATTTCTTATTTTTTCGTGAGTGAAAGTGAAAGGAAAAGTGAAAGGGAATGAAAAGGAAGTGGACTGTAATAAATCTGCACAAATTTGCGACGGACTTATTTTCCGTCGCAAATTCAGTATTTTGCGACGGCTTTTCTGTCGCAAATACAGTTTGCGACGACCCGGGTCAATTATTGGTCACCAACCAGTCTGACGAGCTTCAACCACTCAATTTTGCGACGGAATAGTGGCCGTCGCAAATTTAAATTTAAAATTTGCGACGGCTTTCCGTCGTAAAATGTTACAACGGCCGGATTTGCGACGGACGGAAATCCGTCGCAAATTTTTTCTTAAGATTTGCGACGGAAGCCATCGCAAATAGCTACAAAACGCTAACTCTTTGTCTTTCCGTCGTTAAAGTCCATCACAAATTTGCGACGGACTGCTGTGGCCCTCGCAAAATCGGTCAACATTGACCAACTAACGGAATCCGTCGCAAATCCGTCGCAAATGACATATATTTGCGACGGATATGTGTCCGTCGCAAAACTTCCGTCGCTAATCCCCGTCTTTTTTGTAGTGTGATTTAAAGGTGTATACCAAATTAAAATTTAAAAAATATGTGAAATTCAATAAGAATATTAAAAATCGTAATTAAATTGAGATTGAGTATAATGGTCGTGAATTAATAAGAAATTTACCATTCATTTTATACATACAAATTATTTGAATATATTCATAATATAATTATATTATTTTACGTTGAAGAAATTTATTTAAATATATATAATGCATATATAATTAACTTTTACGAAAAATTCCGCATAATACGTGGACATTCATCTAATTATATGAATATAAACGTGTTTCTATATAAAGAAATATGTGTTATTATATGAATAAAATCAAAACAAATTGTGAAAAAAAAAACTATATTCTAAAAAATGGAGAATAGAAATAAGAAAAAAAAAATTAGATTATGAGATGAGAAACTCTAACAATAATCAAGAAATATGGAAAAAAGGTTTGTGCGAAAAAAAAAAAAAAACCACAGAAGATAGAGATCAAGATTAAATATGCACGGATATGTGCAATATTGCATATAAATGTTTGTCCATCTCCGAAAATTACTAAACCATTGTTAAACTAGGAAAAGCTAAAGTTCAATGTTCCAAACCATATCTTAATATTGCAATATATAATTTATACGTAAAGGGGGAAAAAACTAGTACATTGAACTCGACTTCACCGAAATAATTGTTAATTAATCTTACGATAATTAAAGGTATCAAGTTAAGCACTGTTAGTGAATTCCTTTTGAAATAGATGATTCTTTCAGATCTCGTGGATCCGTAGACAACAATATTTAATGAAGGGTTGGTGATTTTGTTTGAGAACAGGCTTTATAAGGCGAAAGAAAAGATGGCCAAGTGTTCGGCGATTTATAAATGCAAGTACACAGATATTTTGAGGGAAGTAGTTTAATTGTTTCATCATCTCTTTAAATATAATTTAATGCTTAATTTCTAAAAAAGTGCCTAGCCTAGCCCTAAGACATGGATCAACATTAAGAATGGCATGTGATATTGCTGTATGGAACCAACACTTGTTCACTTATTTGTGGTGTGGTTCTATATTTTGAATCAAAACCCTAGGAAGTCTACGACCATAGAAGATCTAATTAATGAATAATTATTGAGCTTTTCTTCAACTCTTATTTAATGAGTTAAGAGGAATTACATATATATTTTATTATTTTAATGACCCGGTGTCCAACTCGATAATTGACTAATTAGAAGACCAATCATACCGTCCACTAGTGGGAGGCCCCAACTGAAGCTAGAACAAAATTCTGTATAAATTGGTACATCTAAATTTTTTATTACATTTTGTGAATTTTAACCTGACACCTAAAGTCAAGTATGATCTTAAGTCTCAAACATACACTAATAAACGGTTCTTTCGAGGTTATTTCAATATGCTTGAAGTTTTAACATTATTATTTTGAAATATATATGTGTGTGTGAAAAGATAGGCCCTTTTATTTTTCTTATGATATTTATTTTTTATTCAAAAAAGTTTGAAATACGTAATATCAGCATTGAAATGCCATTATTAAAGATATATATACACTTTACTAGAGAAAAGACATACTTATACGCCCTCTTGCTTTTTTTTTTTTTTTTTCACTTTGAGACATAAAAAAGATTGAGATATTCTTAGGGAATAAACTCTACTATTTCATAACATTCATCAATGTCCAGAATTTCGAAATCCGTTCAGTCATGTGGATACATTTTCTGTTCTTTTTGGGAGGAGGGAGTGAAAATCTAGTAGTATATGATCATGATGATGCATCTTATATTTATTGAAGGAGTGGCTATTTACTTAGTAAAGTGGGTTAGTATTTTTTTATTAGGGTTAATTAGTGTGTACTACATAAATGGAAAAAAAATATTCTTTTAAGCTACATGACCCAAAAATAATTTAGTCTCCACTACATTGACTCACTTTTTACTTTTTTCACCCAAATTTATTTTTCTCTCCATTTTCAAATGAGTTCTCTCTCTTCATTTCTAATTCCCAGTTTCTCTCTCTTCATTTCTAATAGTGTGGAAACTCTTCATCTCTCTCTTCTCTCCCTTTCATTCGGCGTGACGCCGGCGCTTCCTGAAATCCGGCGGTTTCTCTCTCTCAAAATCAATCGTGGAATATGTCGCTTAGCAAGGCGACAAAGATAGTCGTCGGAGCAAATGAAAGGTTCGGTTTCTCTCTCTAAAAAATGACACCGTCGCACCACTGCTCGATTGGTCTCAATTCCGATGCCTATTGAAAGCTCTTGACGAAGGGAGTAAAACCCCTCAAGCAATTTGAGGATCGGACTCCGGGAACTCCGTTAATCTTCGCCGGAAATTTACGCTTAGCAAGGCGACCGTCTTCGCCGGAAATTTATGCTTAGCAAGGCGACTGCCGCCTCCGCGTTGCCCAGGCACTTCTTCCCAAAGCCTTCCCCTGGCGATTTTGGCAAAAAGCCCTCCCCCTTTCACGTACTCCATCACGAAGATCTTCTGCTTCGTGGCCTAAACAATTTGAGTAAAACCCCCAGGCATTTTGATTCGGGTATGATCCCTACTCTCTTTTCTTCAATTTCTTCTTCCCAATCCTCTCCTAAATTCTTTATTTTTTCTTCCTCTGAAACAGGTGTATGAGCTTGAGGTATCATCAATGGAGTTTTTTTTTTTGTTTTACTTTTTATTAATGATTTGGGTTTTTTCTCTCCTTCAATTTCTTCTTCCCAATCTTCTCCTATTTTGTTTTCTTCCTCTGAAACAGGTGTGTGAGCTTGAGGTATCATCAATGGAGTTTTTTTTATCGGTGATTTGGTTTTTTTATTTATTTAATTTTGGTGCCGACGAAATTGGGGATTAACTATGAGTATAAATTGTTGGGATGATATCTCACAATTTTAGAAGTAGTTCGTGGGATTTGGAAATTCAATAATTAGGAAGGAATAGATTATGGAATCTGGAAAAGAATTAGGAACAGTAATTAGATAGTTTTAATTGAAAACCTCGGTTTTCAATTTTTGAGAAAGGACTTTCTACTGTAAAGCTGCTGCAGAGTAATAAAGGATTTGAAATTTGCATCAATTTAATTCTGGGAATAGATTATGAAATCTGGGAAAGAAAGGAAAATTTACCATTATAATATACAATTTTTTATGTGATATACAATTTTTGATATGATATACAATTTTTTATTATATGTACAATGTTATATATTGAATGGATATAATTTCAATATATATATACACGACTGAAAAATTATGATTACAATGTTATTATAAAATGTATAAAATTCGAAATGGTGGAAAATTAGAAAGATTCTCATATGGAATTTATTTTATTTTTGAAATGATAGAAAATTAAAAAAGATCAATATAAAGATTCAGATGTATAATGTTTTATAAGATGTATAAAATGATAGAAAATGGTAGAAAATGAGAAAAGATCCCTATAGAGAACTTATTTCATTTTTGAAATGGTGAAAAAGTAGAAAGTGTTGACTTTTTTTTATGTAGTGGAGCCTAAAATGGGTTTTAGCCTATGTAGTGGAGAAATTTTTTCCCCTTTTTTATTAAATATTAGTACAATTACTCATCTTGGTGGACCCCATTTGCTTATGACACTGCGTAAGAAGTAGGAGCAAGCATTTAGTCTGGTATATGACAAATGATTTTGGTGGTCTAATTTGTTCGTATATAAAAAATAACTTTATTTTTTAAATAAAAATAATAAATTTTATTTATATTTTTTAATATACACATATAATATTTTTTAAATAATTTATTTTGTACTTGATTTGACACAATATTATTACTTTTTACCTATTATATATGAAAAATACACCAAACCTTTTCTTTTTGGGACGCATGGAGTATATATATATATCCATTTAATTTTTTACTGCTAAAAAAATCCCGGCAATTTTTTATGTCGACTTGCAACAATTTTTAAAATAAAATACTATACTGAACGGTGTATGACGTGCGTGCCATTTAGTATTATTGGACCGAGAAATAAAACAGAAGAAAATTTTAAATTCAATCGAGATATTTTCATAAACGTATATTGCACCAAACAACATTTATTAAGATTAGTTTTGTTTTGGGATTTGAGTTTGCACTTTGCAGGAGAAGTTGTGGTTTTGGAATCATAAGAACTTTAAAATCCTAACGAATACTAAAAATATGTAGAGTAGTTATACTTATTCACTTGAGTGCATGGTATATACTTAAATTTTGAAAAAAATACCCTAAGAGAAAATTAACAATACCCCAAGAAGTAATTAATAATACTCCAATAAAACATGTTTAATACCCCAAAAAGATATCAGTAATACCTCAATTAAAAAAAAAAATACACAGTTCGGTATGTTTGTGTGCATTTTGAAAAAAAATCAAAATTAAAGTCAAAATTGAATTTAAAATCTAAGTGCATACTGTGCACTTGAGTGCATGCTAGAATTTGTGATATATTTAATAGTATTTGTTTTAATATTTTGGTAGGTGAAATTTTACTTAATGTCAATTCAATATTTTAAAATGATTGATGTTGTATAATTATATTGTTTGAATGAGGAAAAAATAGAATATTTTAAAATGAATTAGTGAAAGAAAAATGGTAATGTAGTTGTATTGAATTTTATAAAAATAGGTATATAAATGTATTACAGAGGTGGATATGGAAGTCGGTGTAGAAATTCCAAATTAGATTGAAACTTGAATCATAAAATTCTAAATCTGATATTTGTGAGTTCCAAAATAAATGTTGACTAAAGTGTTAGTATCTCTATATTGGCAGAAAGCCAATTATGGGACTAAAATAAATGGATAATTTAGTTATAATTTTGGTAATTACTATAGATCATCTTTTGGTTGGTGGCCATATCTTGGAGCTCATCATGCTTTAAATTTTATTTTTATCTCTTGCATCCTTTTGCACTTTATCTTAAAATGGCCATGCAATCCTCAATGGCCATATTTTCTCACTAGTCACCTGGCTTTTGGTTAGCACTTGGAAATTGGGATTAAAATTGGAAACACATGGTGAAATAATTAATTATTTGGTCGCTCAAATTGTTTTAGGCAAAAGCCCACCTATAACTTCATTCAGGCTTAGGATAAGTACAGTCTCATATTTTTTTAATAGACTCCATTCGAAAATTTTGACAATTTTTGGATTCTTTTTACGAAAATACGGGGAAAAAACAGTAAACATAAATATATTTGTAATTTCATTTCGAACATCTTTTTGTGGAGTGTATTAATAAAATATGAAATTGTATATGACCTGGGCCTTTCATTCATACCCATGGATCTTCACGGGTTTGGATCTTAATAACGGATCACAAATATATAAAAGGCCAAGGTTATATACAGTCCTTCCTTTTGTTAATACAACCCCCTAAAAAATGTTCGGAAAAAAAATTCGAAAATTTTGACAATTTTCGGAAAAAAATTCCGAAAATACAAAAGAAAAAACACTGAACATATGAATTTTCGGAAAAATTTTCCGAAAAATGTTACATTTTTCGGAAAAAATTTCCGAACAATTTTTTGGATGGGGTTTGTATTCATAAAACATGGGACTGTATTTAAGCTGGGCCTATGTAAAATAGGCTTGGAGAACTTGTATTCAACTGTTCCTGACGAAACATATTGAAATGTAAAGCCATTACAATATTTAATTTTTTTGCTGATTCTAAATGTTCTATATTTAATTTGTTAGCATAGTTAACATTTTGAGATTGGTGCAAGACTTAGATAAAAAAAAAAAGTTAAGTCATTAATTTTTTTTTCTAAAAGAAAGAATTTTGTTTGTAAATCGAAATTGATAGTTGATACTATTATATTGAAGTTTCCATATGAATATATTTAAATTTTAAATATATGATCGACAAAAACTCCTGGCTGTGCTCCCAATGTTTTTAATAAATTACTTAATTGTTATTAAATATTACTTCCTCCATTCAATAAAATTAGTTTATTTTCTATTTTAGTTTGTTCAATAAAATTAGTCTGATTATCTAAAACTAGTGACTCGACCACCCGTGCGTTGCACGGAAGCTAGTTTTATCAGTATATTACAGAAATTTTAGTCACTTGTTGTGTTGTATTAAATTAACTATATATGTATTTATTTTTATTTTTTTATATATTTTTCAATAAAGATTCTCACAATATATCATAATTCTATAGACAAATTATTATACATAATATAAAAAAAAAAAATTGTTCATCCTAATTTTACACTTTCTAACTTTTTTTTTTAGAAATAATTTCTGTTTAAATTCAATTATAACACATTAACCAATACACCATACATGCAAACCACATTTCTAAATATCAAAATAATTAAATTACTACACCACACTTTAAAAAAAATCTCATTTATAATGTAGAGAAGCCAATAGATCCAAATAAAACAAAAAAAAAAAAGTATATAACAAATCTAAAATCTAAACATTACTAAAAACTTTCTGATATACAATAATTTTTGTTGTGTTATACTCTAGATGATTATTATCACATAACATAATCTTCAAACCACGACTATTGGTAACCCTCAAACCGTAACATAAAGTCGTCCATTACTAAACACCGACTTCTTAAGAAATACCCCAACATAGCTAAAAGATGGCCCCTGAATTTTATTTATAGACATAACATACAAAATAATCAATGAAAATTGTCCCCGTGTAAATTTGAAGGGTAACCTAGGATTAGAAGGTATCAACGACAGTCGCGGTATCAATGCTAACTCTCTAACACTACTACCACTCAGAATTTTAACTTCAATTACACTATCATTTAGCCTAGTGATTACCGTCCTGTACATACAAAAAAAAAATCACAATTTAATTTTTTTGAAAAAGGTAAATAATAATAAGCAGTTTACTAAAATTACATAATAATTTAATAAAACTACCCTCGTTCCATTGCATAATTATCTAGAATGATCAATATTTCTCAATAACATGACAGGAGTTCCAACTTTAAGATTTAGTTCATAATCAGGAACACCAGAAAATTTTAAAGTATTAAGGAACTCAGGAGTATGAACATCATCAAGAGATTCGAGATTGGAATCAGACTGACAAAGACTGTCAGAACTGAGATACTTGCAAGGCTCATTTTCATTTAACTTCATCATATAATCATTAATATTTCTGACAGAATCAAGAGTCGGTGCAAGAATAGCTCTTTCTTGTAAAAATTTATGGGCATACTTCCTTGATTTAAAATTAGGATAAATGCAATCCACATTAGATGCAACAGGATCATCACCACCTCTCAACAAAATATCTTTTGGAATGATAATGTCAGAACCATAATCAGCTCTTGTTCCTATGGTTCCATCACCAACCGATTCAATACACTTAGAGAATAACTTCATTTCATCCATTCATTCAACATAATCAGACTGTAGCAATCTCATATTTCTTGTTAACCTCAAAACAGTCAATCACTCCATAAATTAGATGAATTGATGGTGGCATGCACACTATCCTGTCTTTTTCCTTTTAGAATGACATGTAAAATTTGCCGATAAATCTTCACAAAAAATAATTGTCATCCCACCAAACGGTAATGCAGAACATGGTGGATTATATTACTTCATAATATCTCTCAACGATGTATCTAATGCCTCAATACTATGTCTATGAATCATCAGGACTTCATCCCATACAATAAGTTTGCATTTAATCAAAAGCCCCGTGCTTCGCACGGAAGTCATTTCTGTTACTATTTTTAAAATATAATAATATATACTTTTTTATGTTTTATAAGTGTCACAAAAATAACTTTTTCTAATTATACGTAAGTATAGCATGAAAAGTATTTATTTTATTATAAAGGATTAATTGCAACTAAAATCTCAATCTTTTCACAAATTACAATCTAATCTAAACTTTTGAATCATTGCAAAATAAAACCTAAATTTAAAATTTGTTAGCAATTCTAACCAAAAGGCCGATTTCAATCTGCCCCAACATAATGATTAATTATTCTTTGTATAGTAAGTGAAAACTTCATTTTCAGACCGTAAGATTAAAAAAATTAAATTAGATTGCACTTTGAGAAAAGGTTGTGATCTCGTATGCAATTAATCCAATTATAAAATATATATTTATAAAGAATAAATAATTATTTTATAATTCTTATCATCAACTCATCTTAATCAAATAGTGTATTTGATATAAATATTAAATATAATCAAAACCTGTATAGTTTAAAATTATTTATATAACATTGGATTACCACCAAAGACGTTTCAACATGTCTTCTCTATAATCATATTTTCTAAGATGCTGGAGTAGAAAACTATTGGAGAATGATATACATTGGAAATTCCAGGATGTCAAGTCAATCAATACTTACCAAAATAATTGGTTAAAAGGACTCTGTGACAGTCGACTCAAATTAAGTGTGACAAATTAAATTGGGAATAAATCTCCAGTTCAAAATAACCTGAGGTCATTTAACTGTTCACTCGACACTTGTATGTGCTATAATAGATAAAATATATATTAAAGTTACAATTTCAGTAAGAAATTTAGAAAAAGACAGTTCTTACCAGACAACGTTTAAATGCAGCATTATTAAATTTTACAGAAAACTCAATTACTTCACCAACTTTCACTGGTTCTAATTTTCCTTAAAAAAATCTTCAAATGATCAATTTGACTTTGAGATGATATATTTGGAGAAAAACTTAAATTGCCTATAAATGGTCCAATAACATTCTTCATTGATCAAACAAAAAGTAATAAGAAATAAAATATAATAAAAATGAAAAAAATTCATTAACTTTGAAAAATAAAAATCATACGTCTGAATAAATTGTTTTTCTTTATTGGATTATTGCACACATAATTTTAAGTCTTTCTGACTTATACACACTCTTGTAACAATGATGCCAATCGTGTTTCTCATCGCTAATTTGAAGAGGGAGGGGTTGGGGTGGGGACTTGATATGTTTAATGGAATTGAAAAATGAATGAGATTGATTTTAGCAAAAATATTTAAAAAAAAATTAAATTGCCTATACATGATCCAATATAATTTTTCATCATTGTTCAAACACAAAGTAATAAAAAAAGTTACAAATTTGGGCTACATGACTCGCTTTGGGCTGAATTCAGTCGATTTCCCTGAATGCTTTGGGCTGAATTCAACCGATTTCCTTGAATGTGAACTATATTAAATCCCAATTTAGGTTTATTATGGCTGATTATGCGTAAATTCACAACTCTTAAAAATTACAGTTCGTAAATTATCATCCCGAAAAGTAGCAGTCCTTATTTTTTGTGCCAAAAAAGTTATGGCCCTTTCGTTGACAGTCCCAAAGTTACAATCTTTAAAGTATTTTTATAAAACAAAATTTATATTAATAAGGGAAAAAACAAACTAAAAAATCAAATATTTAAGTAAAATATATATAAAGAAAAAAATCTCAGACCATAATTTTTTTTCACTATATTAAAATCTTTGTAACCCGACAATAAACTATTTTTAAACATTAACATCTACATAAAATAAATAAATCTTCGATATAGTAAAAAAATTATATTGTTGTTAAAATAGTGCAATACAAATAAAAGAATAAACAAATGAACTTAATTGAAAAAATCAACATAATATTCTAACTTTGTACACAAACAATGAAAATCAATTTTGCTTTAACATCAATACCATTTTATTTCTTTTAAAAATTATGTTTTCACAATCCAATATTTTTAATAAATTTATGCTAAACATTGGCTAGACAAAGAATGTGATAATCTGTATCACCAATAAAATGAATTCATACTAAATCGGGAACAACTCTTAAGTTTTAACATACTTAAATATAATATAACCCGAGTCCATTTAATTTTTCACCCAACACTGATATGTACTAAGAAAATAAGAAATAAAAAACATATTAAATTTACAATTTTAGTAAGAAATTAAAAAAATGCATCCAAAGATATATAACTCAATTATTGCATTTCACTGAAAACTCAATTACTTCACCTATATTCACTGGTTTTATTTTCCTTCAAACCAATCTTTAATAATTGATCAATTTGACTTTCAACTGAAACACTTGGAGGAAAATTTACATTACCTTTAAATGGTTCAATAATAATACAATAAAAAAAAATTATACGTTGGATAAAGTTATAATGTTAAAGTCGTATATTTACTTAAAAAAGTGGAGATTGAGTTAAATAAGTGGACGAACTTATTAAAATAGTATGAAAAGATATCTACATTCTATAAAAAAAATTTTATTTAATTTGATTAATAATTAATAATTTTCATATTTGTTTTGTGATATATAAAACAAAAATAATATTATTTATTTTTTAAAACTATATATAATAACAAATAAATTTAATGGTATTTATAAGCAAAAATCAATTTTACGATATAGTAATAAAAAAGACAAAGAGAAAACTAAAAAATTAATGATTAAGACAAATATAACAAAAATAAGTATCTCAGGTCATGAGGAAAAATATTCTTTAAGGAATTTAATTTGGTTGATGAAAAATGGGGAACATAACTTTTTAGATTGCACTTAAGGACAATAATTTTTAAAAGTCGCAAATTGAGGTCAAACCATCCCAAGTAAACTAATATCAGACTATGCTACATGACTCGATTTGGCAGAATTTGATCTGAAATTTGGGCTATTTGACTCGATTTGGCCTGACCGGGGGCTGAATTCGAGCCCAATTTGGGTTTATTAGGGCTGATTGTGCCTAAATTTGCAACTCTTAAAAATTATTGTCCTAAAATTTCTAGCCCCAAAATTACGGTCCTTAAAAATTATTTTCAAAAAATCAACTCTCACCTTAAGGATTGAGTGATAGACATTAACTCTTCGAGCTGATATTTTATTTAGTTGGGAGGGGAGGTGTTGATAGGCGAACATAAAACAATGATTGGCGAACAAGGATTAAAGCCTAAGAAGATGATTAAAGAAAATCAAACGGGAGTGCACAAAACAATCCAGGGAGTGCATAAACTGACGAACAACTCTACCGACGAACAACATGTTGGCGAACAGGACTAGAGACCCGAAGCCAATCATGGACCCTCCGCCAAGTCAATAATGACGAACAACATTATGAAAGATGGTGCATCTACCAGCTTAAGAGGTATATGGAAACGAACAAAGGACCAAGATCTCAAAGCCAATCTGTGTAAAACACAAAGGCGAACAACTTCTGAGCCATAACCTCAAAAGACGAACACCTTCTATGGAAAAACCATTCTGGATCAACTAAACCAACCTGGACGAACAACAATGAAGTCCGAGATAAGACCAAAAGAAGACTTTGTAACTAAGATTCAACTTAGATGAGGTCAATAGGACACTTGTCAAGCATGCAGGCTAGGGAGACCAAGAGTCATAGACACCTCATGCTTGTTAGTCTCTATAAATAGTTGTTCTCCAGCTAAGAAATTCAAGTTTAAATTCAGAAATAATCCCAAAAACACACACTAACACACCAAAACATACACACATACGAAATTAATACGATTTCGACTTTCGTGTTTATCAGTCTACATCCCGAATCTTCGATTTACCATTTACGGTGGTAATCAATCACACGTAATTGATTGGTGGTCTAAAACCGAATTAAAACAGTCACTAATCCTATCGATTAAATTTGATCACCAACAAATTGGCGCTAGAAGGAGGGTTCGAACCTCCGATTTAGTGTGGTTAATCAAGAACTTCAAGTTAAAAACTTGAAGATTTGAAGAAAGTTTCAAGAAACATTTGAAGATTCAAATAAGAGTGTTCCTGGTGTTCTTGGTGTTCTTCATCATAAGAACAAAGACAAATTAATCTGAAATGCCTCAATCCAAGGAAACCCAAGCATCACGCTTGTCAAGGAGAGCATCTCCCACCCGAGCTTCATCGGCCGACCATCAGGACCGTAATCCCAGGCATGCGAACAGGTCACAACATACTGCTATAACCCATAATCTCCCACCTGAAATGGAGGCCCTAGCAAATAACCCTAATGAATTGGCCAAGACTATTGCTGCTCTCCAAGCTCTTCAGAGACAACAAGATCAAAATAGGCCTTCACAAGTGAGGCCTAAGGACAGACCCATAGAAGTTGTTAGGGCCAGGTCAGCTAGGGGCGAACAACACGAGGTGAATAGTGCCCAGATCAGGCGGGATAGAGGCAAAGCCAAGGTGGTCGAACCAAGAGAGGGCCAGACAGAGTCTGCTCGCGGACGAACAACAATGTCGAGCCAAGGAACAACTCGTTCCAGTGCCCAGGACAGACTTGGCCAACCCCAACAACAGGAGAAAGTTGCTCGCCAAGAAGAAGAACGTGGGCGAGCAACATTTGAACAGCCTCGCCCATCAGTTCATGAGAGACTCTCCCAATCTGCCTTCAGGCGTCTAGGGCCAAATGCGGTGAGCAACCCTAAAAAGCAGCTCCAGGATTTGCCCACTCCAAGTGATGTTAGGAAAATAGGGGTGCCCGGAATCTATTCGGGATGAAATTTAAATACGAATTTAAATACAATTATTACTAGCATGAATTAATCCTAATTAATTCAAATAATAATTCCAACAACTAATTATCATCATGCATGTTAAATTAATTTCACATATTAACTAGGCAGAATAAACAAGTAAATATGCGATTAACGTACCTCTTGTAGTATTGGCCTTTGGATATACGGGACAATTGTAATCTCGCTCTATCAACCCAAAGCCTTCTCAAGTATTTCCCTTTTCACCTCACTTGATCGCCGGTGGGAGACGCTTTCAAGTAATTTAATAAACTAAGGAAAAAGAAAAATATCTATGCTTCTTGATTTTTCCAACACATGGAATTATGTACTTGGGGATGAAATAATCATCCCCTATTTATAATAGTGAAGTGGCCGAATTTTTGGGCTTATTTTAGGCTTGGAAAAAATCTTTTCTTAGACTCTAAGAAATCTTGAATATATCTCATATATTCTTTTCTCCACAATAAAATATTCCACAAAAATCTCACTCTCCTATTAATATTGAAACTTTCGAAAATTACAAGAAGAAATCCAAAGATTTGGATCTTCTTGAATATATGAGATATTCTTGTATTCCAAGAATACATATCTTCCATAATATCTTTCCAAGAAAATCAACAAAATCTTCTTTCTTCTTAAAAACAAATTTTCGAAAATTAAAGGGAAAAAATCAGCATTTATATTTGTTTTTATTTTAATCACCTTATCATTATTGGGCTACTTAATGGGCTACTTGAGGGGCCTTAAGGAGAATTAAGATTGGACCTCCTAATGGACTTCTGAATTTCAATATTGAGCCCCAATATAATTCAATCCATTAATATTAATTATTACCACTAATAAATTAATATTGCACTATCCATCTTAATCCATATTACGATAATATGGGCTCCCGGTTATTATTTCCCGCTTTTAAGATTATCAAGTCCATTAATTAATTAAGCTTCTGAATAGCTCTAAATTAATTAACATCTTTCACCTTGGAGTAAAGACAGCTCAACATTATTATTCGTACCGAAAAAACTAATTCTTCACTTGCAAGATTTGGTACAATAAAACTTCTGAGCCCACCAAGGGAACTAATCACACGAGCCGTACTCGCACGCGTTTCTCCGTATTAAATCTTAGCAACCGTCGTATGATTAATATTACTGCCCAAGACACAAAGTTCGAAGTCGCAATGATTCTCACCCAACATGAATCAAAACAGTAACTATTAAGCACACACGGTCCTATTTAAGTGACGGAGATTAAGAAATCAACAACCACTGAGGTCTAATTCTTCACCTTTCAGAACAGAAGAATTTATCCTCGCTGTAGGACCTCTTCAACACATACTAAATGTGCTAGTGCAATCTCTTAGTCAAGACAGACCAATCTGAGCCTTACACATCGACCTTTCACGGCGGATTGTTCAATTCCACCTAGGTCGTGAAAATGTACGTTTAGTTACAAGTAAACTGTTAATGTTGTCTTCCGTGATCGAGTATCACCACATTAACTACAATGTAACATGTACTATTTATAGAACGGTTTGCAATAGAAATTCAACATTCAATCATAACTAAAGCAAATGCGATAAAAGAATTATTCTCATAAAACGAGTGTTTGATACACGAGTTATACAAAGTAAAAGCATACTTTCACGTATAACTCCAACAATCTCCCACTTATACTTAAAGTCTGCTTTTAGTATACATCACGCATGTCTTAGTGTAGTAGCTCTACGTGACATCTTATGTCAACCTACACTAACCTAATAATTCCTCCCACTTATACTTAAAGCAGATTGGCAATAGTCTTGACTCTCATTCCATCCACATGTCTCTCGAATGTACTCTGAGGCAGACCCTTTGTGAATGGATCCGCTAGGTTGTCACCCGACGCTATCTTTGCCACCTCTATATCTCCTCTCTTAACGATTTCTCGTATCAGATGTTATTTTCTTTCTATGTGTTTGCTGGCCTTGTGGGCTCTCGGTTCATTTGAATTTGCAACTGCTCCGGCATTGTCACAAAAGACAGTTATCTTGTCGGACAAATTCGGAACTACGTCCAAGTCCACTAAGAAGTTCTTGAGCCAAACTGCCTCTTTCGCTGCTTCACAAGCAGCTACATACTCGGCTTCCATGGTCGAATCGGCGATGCATTTCTGCTTAACGCTTCTCCATGAAATGGCTCCTCCTCCCATGCAAAACACACTACCCGAGGTTGACTTTCTTGAGTCTATGTCTGATTGGAAATTCGAGTCCGTGTATCCTACGGGAACTAGACTATCTGACTGGTAAATTAGCATCCGCTCCCGAGTTCTTTTAAGATACCTCAAGATGCACTTTACGGCAGTCCAATGGTCTTTCCCGGGATTACTTTGATATCTTGCCACCATGCCCACGGCAAAGCAGATATCCGGTCTCGTACACAGCATTGCATACATAAGGCTTCCTACGGCCGAAGCGTACGGAACACCTTTCATGTCATCTATCTCCGCTTGCGTCTTAGGGCTCATTTCTTTCGATAGATGGATTCCGTGCCTAAAAGGTACAAAACCTTTCTTGGAATCTTGCATGCTGAAACGCTTCAAAACAGTGTCAATGTATGAAGCTTGCGATAAGCCCAACATCCTCTTCTTGCGATCGCGAGTGATCTTGATCCCAAGGATGTGACCGGCTTCCCCTAAGTCCTTCATATCAAATTGTTTTGACAGCCATACCTTTACGTCTGACAATACCTTTACATTGTTTCCAATGAGCAGAATATCGTCTACGTATAATACTAAGAATACCACCGCAGTTCCGTCACGCTTCTTATACACACAACTTTCGAACTCGTTTTGATCAAACCCATAAGACTTAATCACTTGATCAAAACACTTGTTCCAAGTACGCGATGCTTGCTTAAGTCTGTAAATGGATCTCTTGAGCTTGCATACGAGATTCTCTTGGCCTTTTTCAATGAAACCTTTGGGCTGTTGCATATAGATATCTATCCCGTCAAGACTTCCGTTAAGGAAAGCCGTCTTGACATCCATTTGCCAGATCTCGTAATCTAGGTGCGCAGCGATCGACAAGAGAATACGGATGGACTTAAGCATAGCTACAGGCGAAAATGTTTCCTCATAATCGATCCCTTCTTTCTGAGTATACCCTTTGGCCACAAGCCTCGCTTTGAAGGTTTCAACCCTTCCGTCCGGTCCTCTTTTCCTCTTGTACACCCACTTGCATCCAATGGGTTCTACCCCACTGGGTGGCTCGACCAACTCCCACACTTGATTATGATCCATCGAACCCATCTCGGCTTCCATTGCCGTTTGCCATGACTCCGCGTTTTTGTCTTGGATTGCCTTGTCGTACGTCCATGGGTCTGATTCAACACCGGGAACCAAATCCGAAGATTCTCCTATCCCCATGAATCTCTCGGGTTGCCTAAGAACCCTCCCACTATGACGGGGTTCCAGTTGTGAAGATGTGACGTGTGGTACATCATCTTGTATACTTGGTATCGAGGTTTGACCTCTCAATTCTTCTAAGGTAATTTCACTTTTAGGTTTCCGATTGTTCATATAGTCTTCCTCCAAGAATTTAAAGTGTGTACTAATCCCGGTCTTTTGATCCTTGGGACTATAGAACATACACCCTTTCGTTCCCGCAGGGTATCCTATAAACAGCCTTAATTCCGAACGTGGATCCAACTTACCGGCTTTCTTGTCTAGCATGTATGCCGGACAACCCCAAATCCGCAAATGTCTTAGACTGGGCTTGCGCCCGGTCCACAATTCCATTGGGGTTTTAGGAACCGATTTGGATGGCACCAAGTTTAGAATATAAGCCGCCGTTTCCAAGGCATTACCCCAAAACGACTTGGGTAAATCCGAATAACTCATCATGGATCTGACCATCTCTAAAAGAGTCCGGTTCCTTCGTTCCGCCACACTGTTCTGTTGAGGGGTTCCCGGTGCGGTCAACTGGGATACGATCCCTTCGTCCGATAGGTAGTTCAAGAATTCATCACTGAGGTATTCGCCTCCACGATCTGATCGTAGAAACTTGATACTCTTTTCCCTATATTTCTCGGCTTCGGCCTTAAACTCTTTAAACTTTTCAAAAGTTTAAGACTTATGCCGCATAAGGTAAATGTACCCATATCTTGAGTAATCGTCAATGAAGGTAACGAAATACTCATACCCCATTCTCGCTTTGATCGTCATTGGACCACACACATCGGTATGAACGAGTTCTAACACTTCTGTAGCTCTATTCCCCTTGGCTCCAAATGCCCTCTTGGTCATCTTACCCTCTAAACAGGATTCACAAGTTGGAAACGGCTCGACTTGGAGTGATTCCAAGGATCCGTCTTTCACCAATCTCTCTATCCACTTTAGATTTATATGACCTAGTCTAAGATGCCATAGAAGTGTTTCATTCATCTCCGAAGAACGCTTTCTTTTATTGCTCGAAATGATCGACGTGTTATTAGATTCATTATTTGAGTGGTGTGCACACTTAATCGTATAGAGATTGTTTACCAACGTTCCATGACAGATAACATCATTCTTAAAAGAAACAGTAACAACTTTATTAAATGTAACTGAATATCCATCAAAAAACAACTTAGAAACCGAAATTAAATTCTTCCTAAAGTTCGGAACGTATAAAACATCTCTTAAAATTAAAACTCTATCTTCAAAAGATAGGTGCACGACTCCCACTGCTTCGGCTGCCACTCTCGTAGCATCCCCCAAAGTGATTGTGATCTCATTCTTGCTAAGTCGCCGGGTTAGCTGGAACCCCTGAAGAGTGAAACAAATATGATCAGTTGCCCCGGTATCCACTACCCAAACGTGGGCAGCATACGCCGCAACATATGTTTCAACGACTAAAGCATGAGACTTACCTTTCTTTCCACCCTTCTTAGGCTTAGAACAGGTCGCCCTCCAATGTCCCTTCTCACCACAATTAAAGCACTTACCCTTAGCAGCTTTCTTTCCACCTCCTTCTCCCTTTGCCTTGGGTTTCGCAACAGTTGGATTTGCTTGGGTCTGGCCCTTCGTCCTCTTCCTCTTCTTCCCTCCCTTGGGACCCGAAGAGGAAGACGGACCGTTTGCCACCATAGCAACGATTTGGTGATCCATTAGAGTCTCCGCCGATACCAAAGCTTGCAAGAGCTCGGGCAAACTATTTGCCCGGTCATTCATTTGATAGTTCAACTGAAACTGCTCAAAGCTTTTTGGCAGAGAATGGAGAACGAAATCGACCTTAGTAGGGAGGTCAAATTCCGCACCAAGTACTTCCAACTTGTTGAGATAACCCATCATCTCGATTACGTGATCCCTTACGGGCGTACCTTCCACCATTTTCAACGAAAGCATCTTTCGCATGGTGATTTGCCTAGCCGTACGGTTCTGATGTTGAAACATCGCTTCAAGATTTTGCATTATCTCAGAGGCGGTCTCCATGTGTTGGTGTTGGTGTTGCAACACATCTGACATTGAAGCCAGAATAGTACACCTAGCCATCTCATCGGAGTCAAACCAACTCTTATGCTCTTTCTTGTCCGCTTTCGTGGCATCTTCGGCAGGCTCTTGGGGCTTAGGAGTAGTAAGTACCCACTTGTGGTGTTGAGCGGTTAGGACAATATTGAGGTTACGTTTCCAATCAACATAGTTCTCACCAACAAGTTTGTTATCTTTAAGTATACTAAACAGTGGATTAAAAGGTTGCGACATGATGAACTGAGAATAAAACATACATTCATATCAATATCTAGAAAAATACGAAATTATCACATAATTCGATCACATCAATTATATTGAAACCTTAAAACAATATAATCATGCATCAGTCAACATCTTGAAACAATTTAAATGCGCCACGAGGGGTGGTCTATACATTTAAACACATTCAACCGGATTACAAGTTAAAAGTTACAAATCCTTAATTCAAAATTAATAGTTGGCTCCCACTTTGACCACATAGAAACTGACAGGGACTCCGAGGGGAGTAAGTTAATATCAATTCCCTATGCCTAAGTAATAACCATAATTAAATACAGGATTATTATTTCGCTTTGAGCAAGCCACTCGTGGTGAGGGTTAATACCGCCACTAGTAATAATCCACAATCATCCTTTCGGAATTTATTCATGTGAAATCCGTTCTTTTGGCCGATCCGAGGGGGAAATGTATTCCAAAAGAACTTCACAAATAAATAAATTATGGAGGTCAAAATAATCCAATTTTAATATCCGGAATAAAATTGCGATTATAAAAACATACTTAGTAATTTTCGAAAGTAAGGTTTTTCTTGGACAATTAAATTCATGCAAACACATATTAACAAATAATAATAAGTGCACGAAATAAAACATCCATCAAAACAAAATTAAACACATTGGAGCACTCGAATCCAATTGTCATGGTTTAATTTCTTCACGTCTTGATGCGAAAAATCGTCCTTGTTGCTTTCCGACGTTCGTCTCGACGTGCTCCTACTCGAACAGCAACACTTCTTCAAAAAACAGCATCGTTTGGGGTTCGGGACGACGTTTAAAATCACACGGAAAAAAAACACGAACCGAAAAAATTCCACAGCCCAAGATACGGCGCGCGTCGGCCCATGAAGTGGGCCCGCACGCTTCCCGGCCCAAAAAGCGCTGAAACACTGCCCGAAGCGCACCGAAGCGCAGCCCCGAGGCGCACCCGAGGCGCTGCACGGAGGCGCCCCGAGGCGCGCGCGCGGTGCGCGCAGCGCTGGCCACCCGTCACGCACGGCGTGCGCCGTGCACCCCCGTGTGCCGTTTTTTCGCCGTTCGTCCTCGTTTTCTTCACCCCTTGCATGATTTTACATCCATACACGCGCCACGCTTGTATGCGTCGTCCGGGTACGCCGTTTTTAATTCTTCGTTCTTCGTCACGATCCGGTTACAATTTATTTTTACAAAAAAAATAAATACTAGATCTAGACTAGTCTATTACAATGATCGAATCAAAATAAAAACAACTAATCTACTCGTGGATTTTCTCACGAGAAAAACGAATTCGAACGAATCGAATTAAAAAACAATTAATTCACACGCATGAAATTAACAACATTAAAACCATGACAATTGGATACCTGCAAAAAAGATCTAACAATTCTACTATCCAATTTCAATTTAATGTTTAACAATTTAAATTCCAATTTAAAATTCAGAGCCCGAAACCGTGGCTCTGATACCAGTTGTTGGGAAAATAGGGGTGCCCGGAATCTATTCAGGATGAAATTTAAATACGAATTTAAATACAATTATTACTAGCATGAATTAATCCTAATTAATTCAAATAATAATTCCAACAACTAATTATCATCATGCATGTTAAATTAATTTCACATATTAACTAGGCGGAATAAACAAGTAAATATGCGATTAACGTACCTCTTGTAGTATTGGCCTTTGGATATACGGGACAATTGTAATCTCGCTCTATCAACCCAAAGCCTTCTCAAGTATTTCCCTTTTCACCTCACTTGATCGCCGGTGGGAGACGCTTTCAAGTAATTTAATAAACTAAGGAAAAAGAAAAATATCTATGCTTCTTGATTTTTCCAACACATGGAATTATGTACTTGGGGATGAAATAATCATCCCCTATTTATAATAGTGAAGTGGCCGAATTTTTGGGCTTATTTTAGGCTTGGAAAAAATCTTTTCTTAGACTCTAAGAAATCTTGAATATATCTCATATATTCTTTTCTCCACAATAAAATATTCCACAAAAATCTCACTCTCCTATTAATATTGAAACTTTCGAAAATTACAAGAAGAAATCCAAAGATTTGGATCTTCTTGAATATATGAGATATTCTTGTATTCCAAGAATACATATCTTCCATAATATCTTTCCAAGAAAATCAACAAAATCTTCTTTCTTCTTAAACACAAATTTTCGAAAATTAAAGGGAAAAAATCAGCATTTATATTTGTTTTTATTTTAATCACCTTATCATTATTGGGCTACTTAATGGGCTACTTGAGGGGCCTTAAGGAGAATTAAGATTGGACCTCCTAATGGACTTTTGAATTTCAATATTGAGCCCCAATATAATTCAATCCATTAATATTAATTATTACCACTAATAAATTAATATTGCACTATCCATCTTAATCCATATTACGATAATATGGGCTCCCGGTTATTATTTCCCGCTTTTAAGATTATCAAGTCCATTAATTAATTAAGCTTCTGAATAGCTCTAAATTAATTAACATCTTTCACCTTGGAGTAAAGACAGCTCAACATTATTATTCGTACCGAAGAAACTAATTCTTCACTTGCAAGATTTGGTACAATAAAACTTCTGAGCCCACCAAGGGAACTAATCACATGAGCCGTACTCGCACGCGTTTCTCCGTATTAAATCTTAGCAACCGTCGTATGATTAATATTACTGCCCAAGACACAAAGTTCGAAGTCGCAATGATTCTCACCCAACATGAATCAAAGCAGTAACTATTAAGCACACACGGTCCTATTTAAGTGACGGAGATTAAGAAATCAACAACCATTGAGGTCTAATTCTTCACCTTTCAGAACAGAAGAATTTATCCTCGCTGTAGGACCTCTTCAACACATACTAAATGTGCTAGTGCAATCTCTTAGTCAAGACAGACCAATCTGAGCCTTACACATCGACCTTTCACGGCGGATTGTTCAATTCCACCTAGGTCGTGAAAATGTACGTTTAGTTACAAGTAAACTGTTAATGTTGTCTTCCGTGATCGGGTATCACCACATTAACTACAATGTAACATGTACTATTTATAGAACGGTTTGCAATAGAAATTCAACATTCAATCATAACTAAAGCAAATGCGATAAAGAATTATTCTCATAAAACGAGTGTTTGATACACGAGTTATACAAAGTAAAAGCATACTTTCACGTATAACTCCAACAAGTGAGGGACTGCGACGAGCAGAATGGTTTGTACCTTTGCTCGCCGAACAGCCTCCAAGCCAGGGGGCATCTTTGGATGAGCTATCAAGCCTAAGAAGGGCAGTGGAGAGCATGCAGGGACAATTGGACCAACAGAGAGGAGTGGGGACGACCAGTCTACCATCTTCACCCCTCATTTTAAAAGCCCCGATTTAGAAGAAGGTCCAATTCCCAGCAAGTATCCAATACGATGGCCTTGCTGATCCCAGGGTTCATCTAACAAAGTACTCAGATTATATGGTCTCGGTGGGAGCCAGCGATGCCACCCAATGCTGAAACTTTCCATTAACTTTAGGGGACCGGGTGCACAAGTGGTTTTCGGCACTGCCACCTGCATCTATCCACTCATTCGTTCAACCGAGCCGAGAGTTCCTTTCCCATTTCTCTACGGCGGGATCATATTTGTCCCAAAAGCACCGATTGTCAGACCTAAAAAAAATGACGATGAGTCTGATCGAGCATTCATGGAAAGGTTCGACAAGGTGTTGTTAGAAGGTGAACCCGTCAGCGAGGACACGAAAATCGTTGTCGTTATGGCCGGGTTGAAGAAAGGATCGAAGCTATGGAAAGAGGTACGTCTGAAGTGCCCAAGAAGTTATGCCGAATTCAGAAATCAAGCCGTCATATTTGTTTCCATGCACTAGGCCTTGCAATCAAACTTGGGGGAGAACAAAGCTGATCCCAAGGAGAATAACAAGAAACCTGCCGTAACGAGCTATCGAGTCCCGAAAAACATGAAGGCATTCACTGAAAGGACGGAGCTTAAGGAAACATTGAATCAAGTGCTAACAGTGTCAGTCGATACTGTTTATGAAAATGTAAAAGAAAAGGAGTTGCTCTCCCCTCCACGGAAAATCCGTCAAGACACCGGCAAACTCAACCCTAACAAGTATTGTGCCTACCATCAAAGCGTGGGGCACTTTACGAGTGAATGTAGAGATTTGCTCAAGCAGCTGTGGCGGTTCTACGAGGAGGGGAAACTTTCTGACTTTGTTAAAAGACAACCCGGAAAGAGAGTCCGGGAGAACAACTCTGAGGATGAGGATGATCAACCTCAGAAAAACAATAAACCATTGACTTGAACCGAATATACTAACTTTCTACTAGTAGCTTCCCCGCAAGAGTACGGGTTCACTGTAGTATGGGCAAGTATAGGGACCAAGTATTATCGAACCCAAGGGAAAGTATGTATGCGAATAGATCCCTGAAGATCTACACGTCGTAGTTAATATGAGTGTATGTTTGGGGATTGAAAATTATTAAATCTAAACTATTCTACTCTACTAATGCAAAAGAAAGAAATTAGTTAATTATCTAAGGGTTTTGTCTCAAATATAAAAGGGTGATGCTCGGGATAGGAATTCCTACGTATACTAACGGAGTTGGTACGATAATTAAAATAACCGTGACACACAAGAAATAACCTAAGTATAAGAATGCAAGGTGAAAGCTCAAGATTCTAAACCCTAATACTTTACCCTAACACTCGACTTCACTAATCCACTAACAAGTTAATAGATTGTGCTTAATTAATGAGACCCTAATTTAACTAAGGTGATGCGGTCGTCCTCCTCCTTCGCTAAACCGGTAGATGAATTAACCTCTCCTAAACCCTCTCGTTAAGACTACTAATTGTTATTGAGTGGTGCGGTCGTCCTCTCCCTAACACTTTCGTACGAAATTCAAGAATAAAGTTAAGATTGATTTTAAGAATTCATTAATTAAGAGAATTAAAACTAAACATCACGAATTATCCTAATTACGTACCCACAACCTACTTCTACGAGTTCATCCTACCCTAAGCATGCAAGGGTTCTAGCCTAACATGGTGGTTTGAATAATAAAAGCAATCACAAGAACAATAATCATATGCATAATTAAGTTAACAAAAGAAATCAAGAACATAAACGAAAGAACAAATTAAAGTCTCTAAAGAAATCTATATAAATCTGAAAAGTTAGGGTTTATCGTCTCAAAGAATAAAGAAAGAAAGAATTAATCTAATACGTTCAAAAGAAATACTAAAACTAAAAATTCGTAAATTAAAACCTCGATTACAACGTATAAAATTCTTCAAAACTCCTTCCCAAGCTTTCTCCTTGCTCAAAGTATGTAAAAATATGTGTTGGTATGTGGTGATATGTGAAAATATGCTTGGAAAGGGTATATATAGGCTTTGGGACGAATTTGGGCGATTTTGGGCCAAAAACACGCAAAAACGCTCGAGTGCAGGTGCAGCTCGAGCGCTAGCGCTCGAGCGCTAGCGCTCGAGCGGTCAAGAGGTCGAGCGAAGGCGCTCGACCGCTGGCTGTACACATGTTCGTAAAACCTTCATAACTTCTCAACCGGGAGTCCGTTTTGGCCGATTCAAAGTTCTACGAACTCCTCTTTTCGCCCTCTATCCATCTATAAAAACCAAAGAGACAAATTAATGAGTTTATAAAAATGATACTCAATTGACTCCAAACACTCATAAAAAACACTCAAAACATGGGCAAATCGGGCACCAAAATATAACAATTTCACGCCTAATCAACCCCCCCCAAACTTACCATATTGCTTGTCCTCAAGAAATGAAATAATAAGTTAAGTGAAATTATTAGGAATGAGTCAAAGAATCAACTCATGCAAGCAAATGAACTCGAGCTTCAAAGATCAATCACAAGTATACTCACTCACCTTCCTTCATCATACTCATGCAACAACAACAAGAAACACCAAGATCAAACATGGATGTGCTCTCAACGATGTGTTTCACTCCCTCACTAGTGTATATAAATGATTAAGGGACTCACTCAAACAATTAATCACTCATATCGGCAGCCATAGGCTTGTAAGCACTCTCAACTCCGACCATACTCTAGAAATTAATGCCGAATCAAAAAGGACTTTTCTTAAGGTTGTAATGTAGGCTCTTTGGACAGGTGGGATAACAATATGGATAAGTGACTCACGTGAATGGAGAATAGAAACTCAAACTTTAGTACTTCGAGATTAGGAACAGACTACTTCAAACATATTCAATCAACACTCTTTCAATTCCACTTTTCTCAACACTTCAATTTTTTTTTCTAACTCTTTTCACTTTTTTTTTTCAATCACTTCACTTTTTTTTTCTTTTATCACACAAACACATAAGCTCATTTCTTTATTTTGCTCATTCTCAAATTTTTCTCTTTTTCCCACATCTCATAACTTCATCACACCTTCTTCTCATACTCACTCAACAAACAACATTTTCCTTTTTCAACTCAATTCACTCCCTTCACATTCACACTTTCCTATTCTCCACTCAAAGTGGGACAAAAAGGCTTATGAACTTGGAATAGTGTTTAAAATGTGCTAGCAAATACAATAGGCTTTAGGCTCAAAGGGGCTAACAAGGGGTTCAATGTCATTGGTAAGGAAAATTTTGGCTAAGTGACTCAATAAAATCAAAGATAGCCTAAGATCCTATTCGGCATATCAAACTAGACACAATCAAGAAGCAAGAGCACACACAAGTTCTAGCATCCTCTAAGGTGATGATTCACTCACAAACGAAGAGATTCATTTATATATTGAAATCTCATAAGGCTCAAGTCTCTCGGCTTTCACATCCATGCTAGTCCTAGTGACTTCTCGCTCTTATCACACAAACACTCAAAAAGAAAACTTGTAAGTATACTAGTTCTCTCTCAAATCAACTCTCATTCAAACACTCACACAAAAGAGTCCCTAACTCAAATCCACAAATCATCAACTCATCAAATCATACTCAAAGATAGCAACCAACAAACATAAGAGAATTGATAGGCATGAAATATTGAGTAACAAAACAAATCAAAATCAGCCCAAGGAGCATCTCAAGACACAAATAATCAACTCAACTCAAAGATAAGGGGTGCTCCGGTGCAATGTCATAAAACACATAAATATTCCACCCCCCAAACTTCGACCTTGCGAAGAGGTCTAAGTTTGGGGTTGTGTGTTACCTCAACCAAACAATTTAGTTTCTCTTCAACAACTTAGCACACTCCTTTGTCTCGAGTTGGTCCCTTCAATCTGAATACTCCATCATTCCTTTACTCTTTTAGAGACAAGCCTACAAAATAAAACTCTCAAGTACGAGGTTAAACATACGACTCAACAACACCCGAATAACATAATAGGACACTAAAAACAAATAAAAATGGGTTGCCTCTCATTCAGCGCTATTTTTAAGGTCCTCATGCCGGACCAAGCTCAAAGGAGCTTATGGGACATCATACTCAAATTTACCTCCCTTACTCTCAAAAGAGTGGTGGTTGCATTCTTTTCCTTGATGCCCCTCCATCATGAGCTCATTTGCTTCCTTCTCATCCCCAAGTGTTATGGGTCTCAACTCCTTCTTACCTTTATCTGGAGGGGTCTTACCAAACAATTTCTTGAATTTGGACTTTTTCTTCTTATCTCCTCCTTTCCCTTCCAAGTGGATCACGTCCACACTTTTCACTTCTTTCTCCTTCGACTTCTTCATTTTATCCCTATCACAAGAATCAAGATCATACTGCTCATGGGTTAAATCAACAAGTGAAGGACTAACGAAATCATGAACATGAGAAAAATTAGAGATAGGAGGTGTGTCTTTAACACTAGGATCAATGACATCCATGCAATACAAACTCTCATCCTCCTTCGGGTGCTTCATGGCTTCATATAGGGAAATCTTCACTTCTTGATCATCAACCTTCAATGTAATCTTCCCATTTGCCACGTCTAGCACCATCCCCGTCGTAGCTAAGAACGGTCTTCCCAAGATCAGGGGCACGTGCTCATCTTCCTCCATCTCTAGCACTACAAAGTCGGCTGGAAAAATGTGATCTCCAACTCTCACTAGGACGTCTTCAACCACTCCTTGAGGTCTAGTAATAGACCGATCGGCAAGTTGAAGCGTCATCATTGTGGGTTGAAGTTCTCCACCTTCCAACTTCTTGAAAAGCGACAAGGGCATGAGATTGATGCTCGCCCCTAAATCACATAGCGCTCCTTTCTTGATCCCGTTCCCAATGTCACATAGGATCGTGAAGCTCCCGGGATCCTTCAACTTCGGTGGAAACGCCTTGTGCACTAATGCACTCACCTCGTGGTTCAGCTGCACCAACTTTGGCTCATTCACTCGCCGTCTTTTCGCGATCAAGTCCTTCAGAAACTTTGCATAATTGGGCATCTGTTCCAAAGCATCATAAAAAGGAATGTTAATGTGAAGTTGTTTAAAAACATCAAGAAATTTTGCAAATTTTTCATCAAGCTTCTTTTTCATGAAGCGCTGTGGATACGGGACAGGTATCACAAATTTGGGTACCCCCATTCATCTCTTTCTGTTTCTTTCACTTTATCCCTTGCTTCCTTTGCCTTTTTCCACTTAGAAACTCTCTCAATCTCCTCACTTTCCTTGCCCTTCTGGGACTCATCCATATCTTTATGCTTCTCAATCCCTTCACTTTGAATCCCCTTCTCAACAGTAACACCTCCATCTTTCTTGTGTTCTCTTTCCCCCATCTCAGCTTGAGGCATCTCAGAATCAGCAGGCATCTGAGGACCTTCATAGTTGGTTCTACTTCTAAGCTGGATCGCCTTGCAATGCTCTTTCGGGTTCCCCTCCGGCATGGAAGGATATTTTCCCGGCTCTCTATTCAACGACTTTGCAATCTGGCTCATCTGGAACTCTATAGAAGTGAACCGCCTATTGTTCTCTTGTTGAGTTCTAGTCCACTCAACATTCATCTTCTGGAGCTCTTGATCTCGATGATCGTCTTTCTTATGCAGCTCCTTCATATCGTACTCCAAGGAGGACAATCGTTTGCTACCTTCCTCCACCTTCTGAAGGATCACTCTCAACATCTCCTCGGTTGATGCACCGCCTTCTCCACCAGGAGGTTTAGACCCCGGATCAACACCTGCAGGAACAGTAATACCAGCTTTTGGGTTAGCATAAGAAAAGTTCCCATTCTTCCTCCATGTGTTTTGAGGAGGCTGCTGGCCTCCTTGAAATCCTTGTGTGTTCCTCCATTGATTTTGAGGCGGCTGTGGGCTTGGAGGTGCAAATGGCTGACCATAAGAAGGTCTTCCAAACTGATTTCCACCATGGTAGCCATTCTGATTGTAATACGGACCTCCCATGTAATTGGCTACCTCTTGCTGTCCACTTGGCTGGTCTACTCTATCATTCTCTGCTGCATGCTCTCCAACCAAATTCTTCCCCAACTCGAGGTTGTTGATCTTCTCCATCATGGCCATCAATAGCCTTCTCGTTCCTTCACCCTCTTCAACCTGATGAACTCTCTAAAAATCTGGGTCTCAATTCCAAGCCCCGACATTCGTGACAATGTTGTCCACGATCTCTCTACACCTCTCTATGCCTTGATTCAGGAATGCTCTGCCCGCACAGACGTCTAAATGGTCTTGCCCCGCCTTGTTGGCCCCACTGTAGAAGAATGCCATAATATCCCCCTCATTGTACCCGTGCTGCGGGCACTCTATCAGCATGTTTGAGTATCTCTCCCACGCTTGACGTAGGTCCTCTCCTTGCTTCTGGCGGAAGGAAGAGATCTCAATCCTTGCTTTGATCGTTCTGGATGGAGGGTAGAACCGCTCGAGGAATAGACGTTCGAGCTCAGACAATATGGTTACACCTCCCCGTGGAAGCGTGTTGTCGTACCACTCTTTTGCTATTCCCGTCAATGAGAATGGGAACAGCCTAAGCCTCTTGGCATCTTCAGACATGCCATTGTAATTGAAGGTGGAGGCTATCATTAGAAAGCTCCTCAGATGTGTATGAGGATTCTCCTTCCCGATCACCCCCTTGAACTGATTCTCGGTCAGCAGCTTTAGAATTCCTGGGAAAATCGAGAAGTTATTTGCCTCAACAGGAGGCAATGCCACTCCATCATAGTACTGTTGTGGCTGCGCTGCAAACCTCACTCGAATAGCCATATTGTGATCTACGTTCTGAGGAACGTGTTGAGGATTAGCAGCAGGTACTGGTACTTTTTGGGGTGGTGGTGGGTAGACAGGTGGTTGATTATAGACTGGAGGTTGAGGATACAGGTATGGTGGGTAAGGATAAGGTGGGTAAGGGTAATGTTGATATACTAGGTTGTTGAAAGGGTTATTTAGGTTTTGTGGGTAAGCAGTGTTGTTCTGAGGATTTTGGACAAAATTTTGAGCTGGATTGTTTACGGTTTGTGCACCCGGGTTCTGGCTCTGACTATCCACTAACTGGTCTTGATTCTGACTACCACTCCCTCCAGTGCCATCAACCCGGTCTACTGCCTGATTAAACTCATTAGCAGCATCGTCCAACTCATTAGTGATGTCCATTGGTTCTTTCCCTAAGTCGGCAGCGTTCATCCACCTTGAGAAAGCTCGGTTCCTTCTAGCTATTGTCTCAGGGTCCAACGGTATTCTCTCTTCACTCGTATTGCCTTGTGAGCGTGTTTTCATAAACCTGACACACTAGCAGAAGGATCAAAACGCAACTGCCGAATGAATAAAAATAACAATAAGAAATAAAAACAGAAAATAAGCACTCACTACTAACTACTAAGCTATCGACAAGTCCTATTCAAAAAGCATACAACGCCATCCCCGGCAACGACGCCATTGACTTGCTGCGATTTACACTAACTTCTACTAATCGCTCACCCGCAAGCGGACGGGTTCACTGTAGTAAGAGTAAGTATAACGGCCAAGTATTATCGAACCCAAGGGAAAGTATGTATGCGAATAGATCCCTGAAGATCTACGCGTCGTAGTTAATATGAGTGTATGTTTGGGGATTGAAAATTATTAAATCTAAACTATTCTACTCTACTAATGCAAAAGAAAGAAATGAGTTAATTATCTAAGGGTTTTGTCTCAAATATAAAAGGGTGATGCTCGGGATAGGAATTCCTACGTATACTAACGGAGTTGGTACGATAATTAAAATAACCGTGACACACAAGAAATAACCTAAGTATAAGAATGCAAGGTGAAAGCTCAAGATTCTAAACCCTAATACTTTACCCTAACACTCGACTTCACTAATCCACTAACAAGTTAATAGATTGTGCTTAATTAATGAGACCCTAATTTAACTAAGGTGATGCGGTCGTCCTCCTCCTTCGCTAAACCGGTAGATGAATTAACCTCTCCTAAACCCTCTCGTTAAGACTACTAATTGTTATTGAGTGATGCGGTCGTCCTCTCCCTAACACTTTCGTACAAAATTCAAGAATAAAGTTAAGATTGATTTTAAGAATTCATTAATTAAGAGAATTAAAACTAAATGTCACGAATTATCCTAATTACGTACCCACAACCTACTTCTACGAGTTCATCCTACCCTAAGCATGCAAGGGTTCTAGCCTAACATGGTGGTTTGAATAATAAAAGCAATCACAAGAACAATAATCATATGCATAATTAAGTTAACGAAAGAAATAAAAAACATAAACGAAAGAACAAATTAAAGTCTCTAAAGAAATCTATATAAATCTGAAAAGTTAGGGTTTATCGTCTCAAAGAATAAAGAAAGAAAGAATTAATCTAATACGTTCAAAAGAAATACTAAAACTAAGAATTCGTAAATTAAAACCTCGATTACAACGTATAAAATTCTTCAAAACTCCTTCCCAAGCTTTCTCCTTGCTCAAAGTATGTAAAAATATGTGTTGGTATGTGGTGATATGTGAAAATATGCTTGGAAAGGGTATATATAGGCTTTGGGACGAATTTAGGCGATTTTAGGCCAAAAACACGCAAAACGCTCGAGTGCAGGTGCAGCTCGAGCGCTAGCGCTCGAGCTTGGTGGTCGAGCGGTCAAGAGGTCGAGCGAAGGCGCTCGACCGCTGGTTGTACACATGTTCGTAAAACCTTCATAACTTCTCAACCGGGAGTCCGCTTTGGCCGATTCAAAGTCCTACGAACTCCTCTTTTCGCCCTCTATCCATCTATGAAATCCAAAGAGACAAATTAATAAGTTTATAAAAATGATACTCAATTGACTCCAAACACTCATAAAAAATACTCAAAACATGGGCAAATCGGGCACCAAAACATAACAATTTCATGCCTAATCACAGGACGACCAGTTCCTACCATTCCTGCTCGTCCATTGGAAGACTTATACATGATGGAACCCGCAGGCCCTGCAGGAGGGTGTTCTGATGGACGACCGCCAATCTCCAACCGAAAGAGGAAGGCTGAGTTAAGAGTGATCGATCAAGTCCAGGAAATGGGGGTTAAACCGCCTATCATGCAGACAGCAGAATTGACCTTCACTGAAAAAGACTTGGAAGAAATATTAACTCCGCACAACGATTCACTCGTAATCTGTGCAAATATTATGGGAACACGAGTCCACAGATTGTTGGTGGACACTGGAGCCTACACTAACATCCTGTTCAAAAAGACGCTCGATCATCTTGGAGATTATTCACGTTATATCCGGGATTCGACTCATAGAATAGTAGGCTTCGGGAATGCTGTAACAGTCCCATTGGGAATAGTTACTTTAGCAGTACAACTTGTAACGGCCAACGAACCCGAGAAAAATATTACAAGAATGGTTTATTTCTTGGCTGTAGACCAGGATTCAACTTATAACGGGTTTCTTGGTTGACCCTTTTTAAATGAATTCAAAGCTGCGTGTTCCACTTATCACTATTGTTTGAAATTCCCAACAGCAAGCGGAGCAGGCACTATCAAAGGAGATCAAAGAAAAGCTAGGGAATGTCTCCTACAGTTGCAGGCCAAACATGCACTAGTATCCATGATGGAGGCCACAGCTAGCTATCCTGCTGATGAACCATCAATACTGGAGAACATGATGGACATAGAGGACCACATGGATACTGACGAGCAACATTCTGACGAACAAGTGTTGGACGAACAACTCATCACCACCCATGGAGAACTTCCATCTGATGAACAACAAAGGGGGGGGGGTGACGAGCAACATTCATCAGATGACTTGGAGGGCCAGGTGTTGACTAACAACAATGAGTCAGGACCAGCAGACGATCTAGATCTCCGCCTAGGAGCAGAGCCCATGAACATCGAAAATGATTTCAACCCTGAGGGACCAATACTTGATCCTCGTTGGAAAGGACAAAAACGACGAGCAGCTCCAGTTGAAGAACTGGAGGCGTTCAAAGTTAATCCCGAAAACAAGGATCTCGAATTGTATATGGGATCTAAGCTCCCTGAGCCTTACAGATCCAGAATGAAAGAATTCCTCAGTAAGAATCTAGATGTTTTTGCTTGGTCTCATGCAGACATGGTGGGGATAGATCCAAAACATGCCTGTCACAAGCTCAACATTAATCAAGCAAAAAGGCTTGTCCATCAAATATGAAGAAAGTATGGCCCAGGCAAGTATCAGGCTTTGAATGAAGAAGTAAAGAAGTTGTTAGACAACGACTTAATCCGACAAACACTCTGTCCACAATGGGTAGCAAACCCAGTCCTTGTGAGGAAACCAAACGGGACCTGGAGGCCATGCATAGACTTTACAGATCTGAATGAAGCATGCCCGAAGGATAACTTTCCTCTCCCTCACATTGACCAGTTGGTGGACAGCACTGCAGGTCATGAAATGCTAACATTCACGGATGCCTTTACCGGATACCATCAAATCCCAATGCATCCAGACGATCAAGAAAACACAGCATTTTATACAAATAAAAACTTGTTGTGTTGGAAGAGAATGCCCTTTGGCCTCATCAACGGCGGAGCAACATACCAGAGGTTGGTGAACAAAATGTTCGACGAACAAATCAGAGATACGATAGAAGTCTATGTAGACGATATCCTAGTCAAGAGCCCCCGAAAAGAAGACCATCTTCAACATTTGACCCATGTGTTCGATATTCTTCGGCGTTACAATATGAAGCTGAACCCGAAGAAGAGTAGTTTCGGGGTCCATTCCGGAAAATTCCTGGGCCATCTTGTTAGTCAACGAGGGATTGAAGCCAATCCAACAAAAGTCAAAGCAATCGTGGATATGCAACCACCACGTTCGATAAAAGAAGTGCAAAGGCTCACGGGATGCCTAGCAGCATTGAATCGGTTCATATCCAGATCAGGGGACAAATGTCGCCCATTCTTCGAAGCCATCAAGAAAGGACAGTTTACATGGACTAGCAACTGTCAAAAGGCGTTCGACCAACTTAAAGATTACCCGGGAGATGTTAAAATCCAATCAAAGCCCGTCCCAGGAGAAAAGTTATACTTGTACTTAGCAGCGTCAGAAGTGGCGATCAGCTCTGTTCTGGTACGGAAAGATGGCAAATTTCATCAATCTATCTACTACATCAGCCAAGTTTTGCATGAGGCGGAGATCAAATACTCTCCAACCGAGAAACTGGCATACGCACTTGTCATGAGTGTGAGGAAGTTACGACCGTACTTTTTTTACCATCAAGTTGAAGTGCTAACAACTTTCCCACTTAGACAGATTCTCCATCGCCCCGACACAGCTGGTCATTTACTAAAATGGTCACTAGAGATTAGCCAATTTGGGGTGACCTATGCTCCTCGAACATCGATCAAAGGGCAGGCGTTAGCCAACTTTATAGTCGAACTAACCTTCCCACCAGATCCGACGAGAGGACTTGATCACCCCTGGCATCTTTATGTTGACGGATCTTCAACCAACATAGCCTCAGGGGCAGGAGTGGTTCTAATTAGCCCTGACAGACAAGTATTCACCTCGGCGATCAAATTTGGTTTCATGGCAACCAACAATGAAGCTGAATATGAAGCTCTTATTGCTGGTCTCCACCTATCTCTTGCAGTAGGTGTTAGACATTTGCAAATATTCGGCGACTCACAATTAATTGTGAACCAAGTCCGAGGTGAATACGAGGCGAAGGACGACCACATGATCGAGTATCAGCGAATTGTTGCCTACCTGATGTCTTTGTTAGAACAAGACTTCATTGGACAAATTCCAAGGACAAGCAACACGCAAGCAGATGCATTGGCCCAACTAGCAACAAGCGAAGGACCTGCAGAATTGGCGGACATTATAATTACAAAGATGAATGATCCATCAACAAGAAGTTATAATGTCAACCAACTTGACGAACAAGCAAGTGAAGAAGAAGACTGTAGAACAAGTATAGTCAAATATCTGAAAAGTGGGGAAAAACCAAACAACCCTTTTGAAGCTGCCAAGCTAACAAAGCAAGCCGCCAGATATACTCTGGTGGGCGAGCAGCTTTACAAAAGGGGAATATCAATCCCACTTCTCAAATATTTGCCTAGGGGGCAAGGACGAGCAATACTTGAAGAAATACACGCTGGAGTATGCGGAAATCACACTGGGGGGCAAGTCTTGGCGTACAAAACTATCAGACAAGGCTACTATTGGCCAACTTTATGCCAAGATGCGATCAAAAAAGCGAAGACTTGCCATCAATGCCAGATTTTTGCCCCAAATATTCATACCCCGGCCCAACAGCTCATATTAGTTTATAGCCCGTGGCCATTTGTAAGATGGGGGATGGACATTATTGGTCCCTTCCCAGCAGGAGTTGGAAATGTTTGATTTGCCGTCGTGGCAGTCGACTATTATACGAAATGGGCAGAAGCAAAGGCCATGGTAAAGATCACGCAACAGAAAATGATCAACTTTATTTGGAAGAACATTGTCTGTCGTTTTGGAGTTCCACAAACCATCGTGACAGACAATGGTCCGCAGTTTGATGGAAAAGAGTTGAGAGATTTCTGTATAAAATGGGGAATCAGAAAACATTATTCTACGCCCTATCATCCCCAGTCAAATGGACAAGTCGAAGCCGTGAACAAGATAATCAAGCATACATTAAAAATACGACTAGCGGAGAGCAAAAGTAGTTGGTCTGAAGAACTCCCGGAAGTCCTGTGGGCATATAGAGTTTCTCCCAGGTCGAGCACCGGAGAAACACCTTTTGCAATGGCCTTCGGAACAGAAGTTGTAATACCAATCGAGCTAAAGACCAACACATTTAGGACGACCAACTTTGATGAGCAGGCGAACAACTCTGCTCTAGCTACTGAAATGGATTTGCTCGAAGAAAAAAGACTGAATGCCGAGCTAAAAAATGCTACCTATAAGCAGCGAGCAGAACGCTATTATAATTCCCAACCTCCAGGTGTATTGGGACCAACTTGGGAGGGCCCATATCGTATAACAGAAAAATTCATTAACGGTGTATACGATATCGAAGATATGGAAGGCAAGCCGGCCCAATACTCCTGGAATGATGTACATCTGAAGAAGTACTATAAATGAGACGAACAAGTTCTTAATTGGGCGAACAAATGTCTTGGGGGGCCAGTGAACCAAGTGTGGCAAACCAAAAACTTGCCTAATTTTTTAAAAATTTTGCTAAGTATAGAATGAAAAGTTGTTCGGCACATTGTAGAGTCTAGTGCTGTTTCATCTTTTTTAATTTTAGACAAAGTTGCTCGGCAAAAATATTATAAGCGAGCATATTTTTTAGTGTTCAAAGTTGTTCGTCAGATTGTATATGTTAGTGACGAGCAGTCTTACAACACTTGTAAATTTTTTACAATGTATACATAGTTGTTCGTTGAAAGAAAAGTCCAAAAGCTCGAGGTACAAGTACATTATGAGGACCAAAGCCAATTAAAGGTTGTTCGTCTTTTAAGATGAGCAGAACCTAAGGCTAAACCCAGATTCCATTAAGGCAAAGTTCAATTCGAACAAAAGCCCAACATTATGTGTTATAATTGCAAAAGCATTGACAAAAATGTAAAGGCAATTAACATATATAAGAAAATGAGCGAACAGAAGAAAGACACTTTATTAAAATAAAGGCTTTGAAGCCTAAAAAATAGTACAGCTTTGAAAAGCCATTACAAAAGTACTACAAAAGGAACGAACAACTATTACAAAATAAAGACTAAGTCCTAAAAACTATTGCTGCTCGGCGGGAGGAAGATCTTGGGTTTGGTCGACAGGAGGATCGATGATCAAATCTCTCGCCATATCTTCGGCGGCTTTCTGCTCCATTTCCTTAGAAGCCTGCTCGTCCTCGGCAGGCGGCTCTGCCTCTTGATCGCCCTCATTAGCTGGGATAGGAGGGCGAGTAACAACGATGCTAGGGTCAAGTTTATCAATCTTGACCCCCAACTCAGCCACGTCCGCCAACTGGATCTCGATGTTGTTCGGCGGCAGATAATGCTCGATGAATTCAGTCAGGTCTTTCCCCATCTCTTCTATCATGTCTTTGTAATCGTAAGCGTCGGCCATACGGATACAATCCGCGTAGGCACAAATGTATCCCAGGTTGGAGATGGGGGCAGACCGAACTTGAACCTCGGCTTCGAGTTGCTCGCGTGAAAAAGAGTTGGTTTCTACCTCCCACAAACGAGTAATCTCCGCTTCGAGCTCAGCATTTCTTTGCTCGGCCGCGAGCAGCTTCTTCTCCCCTTCGCCGAGCACAACGTCTTTACTTTTCAGTTCGGCAGATAAACCTTGAATTTATTCAAGATGTTTCTTCTCATTACCGATATAGACGCTGATCTGGTTGTCGAGGCGAGCAAGTTTGGCCTCATACTGGCTGACTAGGCCATCCTTCTCCTCTGTGAGCTGCCGAGCAGTGCTTGCGTAGCGGCGGTCAGCTTCTTCTTGCTCGGCTATCTGGGCCATTGCCCTTTGAGCCGTGACGAGGCCATTAGCATGAAGCATCATGGAGAGATGGACGTTGTCCGCCATCCCTTGTTGGAAAACTGCTTTGTCCAGGGGACGTGTCCAAGCTCGGGCGATCAGCTCCGTCGCCCTACGAACGTGATCGCCGGGAATCTCCCTTATGTTGACGGGAGTCTTCGAGCAAGCGTACTGATGAACAACACTTACTCGACCAGGATGATCATCAGCACGGTATCTGCGAACAAGAAAGCAAATGGTACTTAGAAAAATAAAAAAAAATGAATCTTGTTCGGCAGAAGCGAAAGTAGACTTACTCCTGGAACTTTCGATCGTCCCAACCCAGATGGGTGATATCCTCAGGACCGCGAACATGAGTGGAATCCCTGCCCGCCTTGCCTGTCTTCTCCACAGGCTCGTTGGAGGAGGGGCGAACAGTTTCTCCCTCCGTGTGATGGCGAGCATGGCTCTGCCCCACTTTCTCCTTGCCCTTAGTCCCGGCAGGAGCAGTCTGGGACACAAAGGTCCCATCCCCTTTCTTTAGGCGCTTGGCACCGCGGGGTGATGGTACAGGAGGGGGAGAGGGTGGTAGATTGGACGAGGGCGCGGCTTGGCGAGCAATTTTCGCCCCTTCCGCCTTATTCGTCATTGCCAACACTTTGGATGGCGGGTCACCCTTCTTTCTCCTTCCCTTTGGAGGTGGCATTTCGTGGACTCTTTGCTCTAAAAGTCCGAAGCAGGGAGGGACAGCGACGGTGACTTGCTCGGCTAAGAAAAAAAAAGAAATTAGACGAGCAAGTTTAAGAAACAAATGGCAAGCAACATGTATATTGAAAGTTAGAAACTTCCTGTACCTGGGGGCACCTCAATTTGGGCTTCCAGATGGTGGGGGTACGTGAACAGACGAGCAGCTTTCTTGTACTTCAGTCTGTTCACGTACTCAATGGTCTCGGCCTTATCTTGGAGGGCGACCAAACACGAGGTGAAGAGGAACTCAGATCCGATCTCTTCCTCTTCCGAGTTCCACTTGAGTAACCGAGGACCTACGAGCAAACAAAAAAAGTTAAATTAGAACTTTATGCAAGGGCGAACAAAGATGACCTTACGTTTGATTTTCCCATAGGTGGTGGGTTCAAAAATACGCCCGGCACCGCCGTGAGGACCAGAAGATACTCGCCAATCGCCCCCAATGAAGAAAAAATGCTCATTCCAATCCCGAATCTTGTTCGGCACCCCTTCCACCAATTTTAATCCAGCCCGGGCTTTCAAGTAGTAGTACCCTTCTTCGCCCCTCGGACATTTGGTGATGGTCATCAAGTAGTTGACCTCCTCGGCAGTTATGCGGTCGATGTATCCTTCCAGGACGAACAAGCCCATGATGCCGAGCAAGTTCATCCACCCAATATGAGTTATTTGAGTGATGGCTAAGTTGGTCGCCTCCAGAAAGCGACCAACAACGGGAGGAAGTGGCAATCTTAACCCCGCGATCAACGTGTCTATGTTGATCACCGTACACCCAGGAGGAGGACGATCAGCTCTTTCTTTCCTCTTAGGAGCCCACATGAAGATGTCATGGGGAATTTGATATGCTTCCCGTATGAGGTTGAGCTCGTCCTTGCGAACAACACTCCGAATTCTGCTCGCCTGGTACTCAGTTCTCACCAGATCCAAAACTTGGCGCGGAGGTCGAGGAAAGTTGTTCGTGTATTCATCGGTATATGCTCGCCAATCAAATGGGCGAGCAATACCAGTGGGAATCTCATTTTCGAGCATCTTAGGGCCTGGAAACCCTATCCCTTCCAGAAACTCGGGGGTAAGCTCGTCAAACTCCGGATCTTCCTCAGATTCAGAGCCAGATGAAGATTGCTCGTCGGAGGTACTGCTCGCGGCCTCCCTAATCTCTTCGCCGGATTGGCGAGCACCAGAATCCTCCACTGATCGAACCACCGAATCCACGTCAGGATGCGTATCCGAAGAAACCTCAAATGGTGGATGTTCGACAAACGGCACGATCGAGAAAAGGGGATCCAAAGCCTCCTCTGAGTTGTGGTTGCTCGAATGGTAGGACATTAGTTTGAGAATGAAGTTTTTAAGTTTTAAAAAATGGGTTTATGATCTCCGATGATGGTTTTGGGCGGGCGACGGCGGCGAGAATCCTTCCACGGTGGTGATGGTACGAATTTGGAAAGAAAAGAGATAAAAGAGAAGAAATAAGAAGAGTGACTACCTTGGGAATGGAATCTGAAGCCGAATGCAAGAGAAACAGACGCCGAAAAGCTTGGAATCGCTGGAGATGGTGGATTTTACCGAGAGCACTGTAGCAAGATGAGAAGAAGTGGGAAAATATTTGTTTCCCTCTTCTATTTATACCCCCAAGCAAAAAATGGGGTATGGAACGTAATTTCCAACAAAATGTGGGATAAATTGAAGGAAAACGGGGTTAATTCCGAGCAAGGTTGAAAATCGAAGGGTCTATTTGCAAATATAGGGGCGCGTGACCTCGGGACTGCTCGCGCGTGGGCGTCGCGCAATCATGCCGCCCACGTCATCCTCGTACATCCCCCAGATCGTGGGGAGACGAAACGGTGAACTCGAAGTTGATCGCCTAATTCAATGATGTTCGTCCAAATCCTCACCAGTATAGTATCCTAACTACAGTTGCTCGCCACAAAGTTGCTCGTCTGGGAGAACATGTAGTTAGGATATGGGGCAATTGTTGATAGGCGAACATAAAACAATGATTGGCGAACAAGGATTAAAGCCTAAGAAGATGATTAAAGAAAATCAAACGGGAGTGCACAAAACAATCCAGGGAGTGCATAAACAGACGAACAACTCTACCGACGAACAACATGTTGGCGAACAGGACTAGAGACCCGAAGCCAATCATGGACCCTCCGCAAAGTCAATAATGACGAACAACATTATGAAAGATGGTGCATCTACCAGCTTAAGAGGTATATGGAAACGAACAAAGGACCAAGATCCCAAAGCCAATCTGTGTAAAACACAAAGGCGAACAACTTCTGAGCCATAACCTCAAAAGGCGAACAACTTCTATGGAAAAACCATTATGGATCAACTAAACCAACCTGGACGAACAACAATGAAGTCCGAGATAAGACCAAAAGAAGACTTTGTAACTAAGATTCAACTTAGATGAGGTCAAAAAAAGGTCAATAAGACACTTGTCAAGCATGCAGGCTAGGGAGACCAAGAGTCATAGACACCTCATGCTTGCTAGTCTCTATAAATAGTTGTTCTCCAGCTAAGAAATTCAAGTTCAAATTCATAAATAATCCCAAAAACATACACTAACACACCAAAACGTACACACATACGAAATTAATACGATTTCGACTTTCGTGTTTATCAGTCTACATCCCGAATCTTCGATTTATCATTTACGGTGGTAATCAATCACACGTAATTGATTGGTGGTCTAAAACCGAATTAAAACAGTCACTAATCCTATCGATTAAATTTGATCACCAACAGGGAGGGCAAAATGAGGACTGAAACTCTTTTGGGCGGGAAAAATGAGGATCGTTACTCCCCGAGCTTGCAATTTAAGGATAATAACTTTTAAAAATAGTGAATCTATATCATATCAACCCAAATCAATTAAAATTAGGTTCAAATTCAACCCGAGTTCAAGCCAAATCGTGCCGATAAGCTAAATGTTCAGATCAAGTTGGGCCTATTAGTCTTATTTGCTTTGATTCAAGCTGATTTGACCTTAAATCTCGATTTTTTAAAGTTATTGTCCTTAAATTTTCTACCCAGAGATTGAAAGTCCTAATTTTCCTAATCATCCCTAAGTTATCCTTACGAAAATTATTCTTATTCCGACATGAATACGATTATACTTCTTTAAAAAATGAATCATTTTTATACAATACAACAATTATAACAAATTTAAATCAAGCTTTAGTGAGACGACTTATGCGACGATCTGTGCAACCAATAAACTTGTATTCATACAATTCGTAAAATTCTTTTATTCTGAAATACTTCAAATATGATCAAATTTAATTTTTCTCCAAAAAAAAATTTCACCCAACAATATTATTCACGAAAAAAAAAAACAATCAGAATATCATTTAGGTTGTAAATAATTATATGACTTTCCTCATAAAAATAACCAAATCTAAAAATTAAATTATTTACATATGGTTGGTTAATATTTTGGAGGAAAACTTAAAATTGTTTATATAAGGTCACTTATAATTTTTTATCACTGTCAAACAAAAAATTATATATAAAAAAAAGATTATGTATAGAGTAAAATTGTTTCATACATGAACCACTTTACAACACTTTTTAGTGTAACCAACTAATACTCTTTTAGTGTAATCAACTAATACTCTTTAGTTAAAAAAAGTGAGTGAGTTGGGTCAGAAAAAAAAAAGGTAGTGAATTAAGAAGTGGGTGAACTTATTAAATAGTAAGAGAAGATAGTTACATTCTATAAAAAAAAAAAATTGTATTTAATTTAATTGATAATTTTTATATTTGATTTTTGATATATACAACAAAAATAATGTTACTTATTTCTAAAATATCTAAATAATACTAAATTTAATGTTATTTATAAGCAAAAATTAATTTTACGATATAATCATAGAAACACACAGACAAAATAAAAAAATTATTAAGACAACTATAACAAAAATAAGTATCTTGGGTTATAAGAAAATATATTTTCAAGGATGTAATTAAGGATGTAACTTAGTAGGTAGCAAAATGGGGAACATAACTTTTGAGGTTGTAATTAAGGACAATAATTTTTAAAAGTTGCAAATTGAGGTCAAATCATCCCATATAAACTCAAATTAGACTATGCTACATGGCTCGGTTGGGCTGATTTCGATCTGAAATTTTGGCCAATTGACAAGATTTAGCCAGATTTGTGGGCTGAATTCGGATCCAATTTGGGTTTATTAGTGCTAATTGTGCTTAAATTTGCAATTCTTAAAAATTACTGCCCTTAAATTGTTAGCCTGAAAGTTACGGTCCTAAAAAAATAATTTCCGAATATTATCTCTCACCTTGAGGATTGAGTAATAGACATTAACTCTTCAGGTCGACATTTATATAGTTAAAGGGAAGGGGCAAAATGAGAATAGTAACTATCTGAGCTGACAATTTAAGGACAATAACTTTGAAAAGTAGCAAATCTATGCCATATCAACCAAATCAGTTCGAATTAGGTCCAACTTCAACCCGAATAAAAGTCAAATCACGCTAATAAGCCCGAATTTCAATCCAAGGCGGGTCAATTGGTCCGACTTGATTTGATTCAAGCTAATTTGGCCTCAAATCCCGACTTTTAAAAATAATTGTCCGTCTAGAAATTTAAAGTCCTAATTTTTCAATCACCCCTAAGTTACGGTCCTTATGAAAATCGTTCTTGCTCCGACATGAATACCATTATACTTCTTTAAAAAATTAATTTTTTTTGTGCAATGCAACATATTTAACAAATTTAAACTAAGATTTAGTGAGACAACTTATGCGACGATCCGTGCCACAAATAAACTTATATTCATAATAAATAATAGAAATTTTTTTGTTCTTAAATACTTGATTCATCTCCAAAAAAGTTCGCCCAACTCTATTATGATCTAAAAAAATATGAAAAATAACCGGAATACTATTTAAGGTGTAAATAATTATATGACTTTCCTCATATATACAACCAAATTTAAAACTTAAATTTTTTATACATGGACGGTTAACATTTTGGAGGAAAACTTAAATTGTTTATACATGGTTAGTTAAAAAAAATTATACTGTTAAAACTAAAAATTATATAAAAAAAAAGAGTATGTATAGAGTGAAATTTTCTCACACATGAACCACTTTGCAATATTTTTTTGTGTAACCAACTAATACCTTTTAGAACTAATACACTTCATGAAAATAACTAAAACCCTACATAACTGATACCCTTCATGAAAATAACTAATACCCTTTAGTGAAAATAATTAAGACCCTTCCAATTGTTCATGTACGAACCATTTTCACTTTATACGTTATGATTTAAAACGAAATTTATAGATAATAATTTATCACATTAATATAGAAAAAGTATGTAATCAAGTTTAACATAATTTCTATAGTCAGGAATAGAGTTGTAAACGAATCAATAAATGATTTTTCCTATCGATTTAGAGTTTGAAAGATTGAAAACTGCTAATTTGAGACCTGAAAGATATGAACTAATAATTTAGGAGTCACTAAGTTTAAGATCATGTTTAACATCTTATAATTCTTAGATATCAAATTATACTATTATAAAACACAATTTTAAAAAATTAAAAAAAAAATATATATATATTAATTTCACGTGATTAGAAAAATAAAAAAAAATAAGCATTTTAAACAATCAGATGTCATTGAAAACATGAACATCATCGATGCCATTGACACAAACAATTAACTTGTAAGTAGGCACACAATCAGTTCCAAGCTCATCAGTTTCATATAAAACGAATAAAAACCCTAACTTTAGAATAAAATCACCAAGAAGAGTCCTAAAATTTAGCGTAAATGCAAACAAATCCATAAACTATTACTTGCAACAAAGAATCAAGTCGATACACGATGCCTAAAAAAACACCATGCAAAACACAAAATTGTAGGTACAAATTTCTAAAATATATAGAAACATCACGAATTTAAGACATGATTAATTGCATGTCACAATGTATTTACTCAAACGAAGAAACCAAAATTAAGACATCCATGCTATCATCAATTAAAGCATAAATTTACCCAATCGTACGATACAAATCACGACAATACATTAGTACCGAACAAATTAGATGCATATTCCACCGAGAACATCAAACCATAATCCAACTAATATGGTATATTTAAATAAGGTAACACGATGTCATGTCGAATGAATGGATCAAATGTGGAATTTATTGTTAATAATCTCCCTAAAAAAATTTAGATATCCAAATATTCCATTACTTAGCGTCTCAATCCATCAAGTATACATATCATTTAAACAATGCTTAAGTAATGCACGAAATTAGGTCTCATTAAATAACAGTAATATCCAACTCAAACAAAATAATTATGGCATTATGTAAAAGTCAATGATAGGAGAGAACAATGGTTATTGGTGCGATAATTGACATTGACATACTACATATTGTTTTACACACATAACACATCGACATACCATACATTAAATTAAATGTATCGCAAAAAAATGCATATCAACATATGAGAAAACGATAAAAAATTATAGGATTTTCAAGAAGTTTCAAACTGAAATTAACCAAGCCAATGGAATGGACTACACGATATACAATCATAGATATTTACACGACCAACACCTAATAACCAAGTCCAATAACGAACGATATGCAACAATATTAATTTTAATAAGAGCTAAAATAAAATACAACCATTAATAGTAAAATCTTATCCCACAATCATTAGAGGAAAAATGACAAACAAAAAGTACCACCAACTAAAAGCATCTAAATCCCTATTTTATATCCGAGATTCCAAATTCAAAAGTCCAAATAAAAAAAAGTGTAAAACTAGATGATTTTGATAGGAGAAAAACAAAAATAAAAAATGTAAATAAAATACTAAATAAAAAATGTAAATGCATATAGTGGAAATACATATAGCAAAATATAATACAAAATAGATATAGTTTTGTTTTTATTATGAATCGAAATAAAAACATTAACAATTGACATATCATAAATTTCATTTACTAGAACCGGACAATAACACGTAATCAATATAGCAAGAATAGTGGAAAGACATTTTATTAAGAATTAAAATAAAATTTATCAAAAACAACATGAATGCGAGGGCACGATTTATGATAAAATTCATCCAACTCAATGAAATGAGAGGGCAATCATCCAAATTCACGATATTATGCACACGATCACCAACCCATATCTATTGTCAAAACACCAAGCAACACGCACCAAGAAAATAAATCAAACAACGATAGAAAAAACAGGCAAAAAAAATCATCCTTAATATTAAATTCGTGTTCAACAACAAAGGATGAAATCAACATACATTGAACATTTAGAAAATCTATCTATACAGGATGAAGTCAAAGCTTGCATGGGAAACAGTACACCAGTAAAAAAAATTAAAAAAAAAGCGTCGAAGCTCCATCCACCAGAAATTGACATAATGTATAATCCATCCCGCACTCACAATACAACGACCTTATCCCGGTTCAACACAGTCCACAGATGACATTGCAACATAAAATAAACCGGTCAAAGCACACAAACACTAAAATCTAACCTTAAAAAAAGGCTGCAAAAAAATAAAATGATGAGAACAAAAAAATGGTTGTGGCAAGAATAAAGAAGAAAGTGCATAATATATATAGGAAAAAAACAAAACACGATTCCTAAATCTAAGCCCCTAAATTGACTACAACATAATGAGCACTAATAATAGTCATAACTAATAACATACAAAGATAAAATAAAATGAACAAACACGATGCAATGACATAAAATGATCAACGGATGAGAAGCACTCCCGCCAAAACCCAAATATGGAATGGTTGACGCTATTATATTATTTAGATTTAGATTTAGATTTAGATTTAGATTAGATATTAAATTTCAAAATTTCATGGAATTAGGCCCATAAGGCCATGATGCTAAATGTCGAGTTCCGAAATAAAGATTAACGATTTATATATAATTTTCATTCAATTTTATTTTGGCAAAAAATGATTTTCATATTTCTTGCTAACATAAGACTAAGGGCATGCTTGATATGATGGAATAAAATGAAAATTCCTTAATCTATTCCAAATATCATGTTTGATATGTTTTTAAAAATGGAATAGTGATTCCACAAGGAATGATGATTCCCAATAATTTGGAATAGTGATTTCTTCCATAACACATGTGTTTATGTATTTCGAATGTTAAAGGAATGATTATTTTCCAAATATATCATCACTTATTTTCATTTATATAATATTATCTTCTAATCCCAACATGTCAACAATAATAATATTATTATTAATACTCAATAATAAAAATATCAATAAATAATTCTATTTGGTAAAATTATAAGTAGTATTAAAATAATAATAACCAATTTCAACCATAATAATAATATTAATATAATAATATAATAATTTTCAACGATAATATAATATTTCTACAGTATATATAGTAATTACTACTTATATATTAATAAAATTAAAAATAATAATATTTGATTATAAAATTTATCTTAAATAACCATAAAAATAAATAGTACTAATAATTTTACTAAAATAATAATAATACAATTAAAAGAAATATGTAATAACTACAAAAATAAATACTCCCTCCGATTAATTTTTTATTATCCGTATTACCATAAAAGGAAGATTTTTTTTTCCACTTACCTAAAATAGCAAAAAGCAAACGCTACCCCTTTTAACCTACCCCTTAAAAACATCATTTATTTACACTTATGCCACTACTTTATCAACTTTATACCCACAAATACTAATAAACAACTCTTACACCTTTTAAAAATCTACTTTATACCCACAAATACTAATAAACAATTCTTTTTATTAAAACCCGTGCCACTTTGAAAGTGGAAAACAAAAATGAATCGGAGGGAGTAATAAATTAATATTAAATAATAATTCCAACAATGATAAAAAATTATTAATTTAAAAATTATTAAATAATAGTAGTATATATATAAATTCTAACAATCATTATTAATATTGTCATTAAATAATTATTTCAACAACCAATAACAATACTAATTTTAAATAGCTACACACGATAATTACATTTCATATCTAGTCCATACCAATTATAGGAATGATCATTCTTACATCATTCCATTCAAATCTCAATTTCATTCATGAGTTCATTCCATTCAATAGTTATTACATTCAGACATACCAATCATACCCTAAATAGTTGCAAATGAGCATGGAAATAGCAAATCTCTAAGTGGGAAAGTCCTCATGGACGGTGTCACAGTGGGCTTTTGGCGGGTCAGCCCACTGTTGGAATAGTAGTTCCACATTTTCATAAAATCTTATTGCGTCCGACTATATGCCTCTCCATATTTATTAGATACCCCCACTCAATTTATGTATTATTATAATAAATTTCTTAAATGATTTTCATGCCCTTATTATTCAAAAAATAAAATACTGTAAATTGAAACACCCACCAAGAAGTCCAAGAGTCACGACCAAATGCAAGAAGCTACGAAAGAGTCGGAGTCGGCACTGCAATATCGGCGTTGGAAACCTTCTTGTGGTTGCACCACCATTTTGAAAAAAATACCCGACACTGATTTTTCGAACTTGATTTTTCGAAAAATGGTTAAGGTTTTGGCAAAAGCTTGTTGAAATGTGCTTAGGGTTTCGAAAAAATCTTGTCGAAACAGAGGTTTTCGAAAATATTTGTCATTTTTCAACAAGTTTTTTCGAAACTCTAACAATTTTTCGAAAAAACCAGGTTCGAAAGTTTTAAGCATTTTTTTTAAACCATTGTTTATCGAAATCTCATCGATGAAACCCATTACTTGACCCAAATTGAAATATTAAGGCATTAGGTCCGCATATATCAACAACGCAGTCATCTTCTTCGTGAAGAAAAACCGTTACAGGTTCCTCATTATTCGTATCATCGAGAAGTGCAACATCCAGAGAGGCTATTGTCTTCTTCCCAAGATGGAAATTCGACACATAACGCCTGGTTTCATCGAGACATGAAGCAAAGAGAGTAATAGACCGTAAGGTCGTCAGTTGGCAGTTTGGAGCGGCACCCGAAAAACTTCTGGCAGTGTGCGGCGGCTTCTAGAGGTGAAGAATGAAGTGTGGAAGGGGAATGAGTTTTTGTGGGTGTATCAAAATTTTAAAATAATATTAGAGGTAAGGGTAGTGTAGGTATATTATAGGGGGTGTATCTAATAATTATTTAAAATATGGTGGATATATTAAGTGGGTAGGGGTATTAAATAAATATGGAGGGGTATATAGTCGGACCCAATTTTATTACTAGTACTATTATTTTTAAAGCAATAGGATTATTTATTAATGTTATTTGGATATTATATATTCTAATATGTGTTGTTCTTACCTACTTATATTTTCTATATGATTTTTTCAGCAACAAAATTATGCATTTAACTGCATAATGAGTGTACTACCTCCGTTTCAGAATAACTTGCACATTTTTCTTTTCGGTTCATCTTGAAAGAACTTGTACACTAAAAAAAAAGTAAACATTGATTTGTATGTACACTCACAAAAATATACATATATTTACCCATATATTACTGCTTTGTTCAAAAAGTGATTTTTTTTTTTTTAAATTGTGTCTGTACAAGTGTGCAGGTTGATTTGGGATGGAGGGAGTAAAATTTATCAATTTTATGGATATTTACTTTATTAATAATATTACAATATAAAATATTATGAATATTAATTTATAAGAATAACAACATCAGTGATGACATATAATAATGTTAATATACTATAAATATATTTCATAGGAGAGTGACTCCTATTTATATTTTATGACATTACTCCAATTATAAAATTTAGGCAAAAACTTGTGTGAGACCGTCTCATAATATGAGACATATCAAATTAAAAAAAGTGATAGGATTATCATAAAATGTGATAATATTTTTAAAGAAAAGTGATAAGTCACTTTTAACAAAAATATTATCACTTTTTGTTTAAACTTTATCACTTTTTAAAAGTGACAACTTTTTAATTAATAAGTGACACAATTTAAATTAAAAGTGGATCAAATATTATTGGTCTCATACTATGAGACGGTCTCATACAAGAATTACTCTAAAATTTATAATAACTTGATTGATAAAATATTTTAAATAAATATATTACACTATAAAAATATTACTCCCTTCCCACCGAAAATATGTTCACCTTCCTTATTTGTCTGTTCATTAAAAGTGTATTTATTCTTTTTATATCATTAATAATTTTATTTTTATATTTACAAATAACTATTTTATTCATAAATGAATTTTACGATACTCGTATTTTTTTTCTTCTAAAACATACGTCTAAATAAATGAGGTAGAAGCTTTTGATTAAAAAAATATATATATTAGGAAAACGTATTTAATTTTATACAAACATTAAATGGGCAGTGAAAAAACTCCAGCTCATTCCTGTATCACGCACCAAACAGTTTTAGTGTGCCTGCTCTTTGATATTGCTATACAATGCCACAAATCAAAATTTTATACTAAAAGCTCTGAACTTTTCATATTTCCAAATTTCTTCCAATCATTTCCCATTTGAGTTTTCGGTAGATCTTCGCTTCTCGGTGTTACCTTTAATAGGCTGTTATTTCGTTTAAATTTCTGGGTCTGTTCGATTACTCGATTTTGTGCAGTGATTCTGTGAGAGAAGAAACAATCTTGGAAACAAAAATTATAATGAAATCTGGAAAAGGTCATCTGGAAGAAGAATACGAGGAGGAAGAAGAATTCGGGACAAAAAAGGATGCCACATCATCCGCCAATAACACCAAAGGTATACATACTGTTGATTTCTCTATCTTTGTGTACGAATTATGAATTCTGATTGCCCTATTTTTTCAGTTTCAATTTTGTTTAATTTTTTGATCCCGAGGACGGGGGTGGAAGATTGAATTTAGAATCAATTGATTGTAAAGTTATTCTATATGAATTTTGTGGAAGCAGATGGGAAGAGCAGTGACAAAGCTAATGCTATGAGGTCAAAACATTCGGTGACGGAGCAGCGTCGGAGGAGCAAAATTAATGAGAGGTCAATAATTTGTAGATTAGGGATGCTATCGTTTAGAAATTACTAAAAAAATCCATATCTTGGGCTGTAAAATCCAGAGCTATGTGTTGTGAATTTTGGAATGGATTAATTATATTTGCTGGGAATAATGCTTATATGAATTTGCGTAACGTTTTTTTAAGCTTAATGGTATGATCATTTATTTAGGTAAGAATCCCCTTTATAGGTAGATGAACATCTGCAGCAAGACAGACTGCAAAAAATTGCAGCGTCTGGAGTCAAATTGAATTGGTTCAATGTGGGATTACGGCGTTTCTTGTGCCATTGCAGTGGCAATGGTAACATGTGTTCTCGGTTTTACTTGAAAAAAATTCAGTCCAGATGCTTAACATGAGAATTGTAATTCACAAATTGCCATATTCTATTAAATCATGAGTTTGCTTAGTATCAAATCATTCTTAGTAATAGTAGTAGGGGTATCGGTTGTTGGATGTCTATTTCATATGCATTCGTCAGTTTCATGTCTATTCTCCATCTTACAATTTTGTCTTCACCCAACTTTTGTGTCTATTCATCTTTCAATCATGAGTTTGCTTAGTGTCAAAAAATGATGAATACATCCACGCCTAAAATACCTAAAAATGATGAATAACCCCTAGTAAACGTGTGTGTAAACACGAAGGTAGGTGCATATATCCACAGCCTTATATCTGTTTCTAAATCTGTATGCAGTCTCTCTCATGCACACACATGCTTTTCTTTCATGCCTCAGGTTTCAGATATTGAGAGAACTGATACCTCATAGCGATCAGAAGAGGGACACAGCTTCATTTTTGTTAGAGGTATATCAATGTCAATTGATTATAAGTACGCTATATTTTGTTCTGTAGTTGGAGTTTCTGCTTTAAAACCCTTTTCATAACTATTGATTTTTCGTTGCAGGTTATTCAGTATGTACAGTTTTTACAGGAGAAGGTACAAAAGTATGAGGGGTCATATCAACCTTGGAGTTCAGAGCCCACAAAGCTGATGCCATGGGTAATTTCTTGACATCTGACTTTAATAATCTTTAACATTACTTTTCTTAATTTTCTAGGTCAGGAATTTTTTACATCTATTTTGCTATAAGTTTGTCAATGACCAAATGTATGGGTAGTTCATCTTAGTTATGCAAGACCAAATTGGTGGATACGTGTTGATGTTATTAGTAGAAGCTGTAACTTATACTGGACTTTGTTTCTAGTAAGAAGTAACTTAGCTAAGCACGCTGAAACTTTTCCATTTTCTATCTTTGTAAAAGAAAGGTCACCCCTTAACAAATGAGCTTATTAGGTGCTGAATTTCCATGAATTTAGTTACTTATTTGTTAACCGTCTTAATGGATACATGTCTGAAATACAAGCATACAGCACTGCTGGCTGCACCTTGTATGGAGATAACATGTTCCGAAAAAATTAAGACCATGCAACCTTAACTGACTTATTTCTCCTATTAAAACTTTCCCCTTCAAAATTCAAAATATAAAAGAGATTTTATAGACCAGTGCTTTTACTTTTTTTTGCTTACTTAGTAAACGGCTGTAGAGAATGTCATGTTTTCTTGGTAGTCATTTTGTGTCATTGTGTGCATATTTCATTATTCTAATATGGGGTTCATGGTGGGGTTTTCAGTGCTATCACTCTTCCCTTATATTTTAACATATTCAGATTTGTAATCTTGTCCAATGTTTTTTGAAGAAACCAGCCAAATCGGGTTAAGTAGAAAAAAAGGGGACTCATCTCATTGTCAAATTCGGTGAAGTTACCTAACATTTGCCAATATTTGCATCTTGAATCATTCAGTTTCCAAACTTATCTCCTTTTTGGTTGGAATAGAGAAACAGTCATTGGCGCGTCCAAAATGTAGTTGGGCAAACACAAACCCCGAAGAACAGTTCTGGTCCTGCTTCTGCATTTCCTGGCAGATTTGACGAAAATAGTATTGCGGTCCCCACGACCTTGCAACCGGGTCTGCATCCTATTGAACCTGATCATGTTAGGGATGCCCCCTGTAGACCTATAGATCCACAAATTGAACTTCCTAACAAAGCAGTGGGTATGTCGATGCCTCTGCAATCGTCCATTCCAGTTTCGATGGCAAATGAAGGTGCATTCTCCCACATATTACATGGGCCACCATCAGATGCCCAGTCAACTGAGTGCCCCAGCACTGCCGATGCTTTGAACCGCCAAGATGAGCTGGCAATTGAGGGGGGAACAATCAGCATTTCGAGTGTTTACTCTGAAGGGTTAGTTTTTTGCACATGGAAAACCCTTTATTTCTCTTATAGAATCATTTGTATTTATATCTATTATGCATTTTACTCACTGCAAATGTTCTATTTCTATGTGATTGATTTACTTTGAGCAATGCATTTAATCTTTGTGATTTGAGCCGTGCTGCTGTTTTTTTTTTTTACCCGTCATGATAATGAAAACTATTTACAGGTGCTAATTACATACTCCCGTTATTTTTACTCAGAAGGATTTCTGGTTATCATGTCAGGGGCGGTTTGATTAGTTCTTGTTGTACTTGGCCTCTTGATTTTAGTGTTATGGTTGCCACCTCCCCACTGCAAGTACATTATTTTGGGGCACATATCATTGCTTTTGTTAGGTGGAGTAATTTCTGCAAAATTTCGGCCAATCCCGTTAATTTAGAGAAACATATCTTTGGCTTAGTGTAAAAAAATCTAGAGCTAAAAACTTTATGTGAATTGGTGAGAACCTGATGAAAGTTTGTTGACTAGTATTTTCTAGAATTAATTGGTGTTGTCGTTCTTATCCTGTGATGATTATTGTCAAGTTATGATAAATTGTTCTGGTACACCTGTAGCTGTACTATATGAAAACACAGTTCTATATCTTGATCTGTCAGGATTCCAAAAAATTCTGGCATGGTAGTGGTTTATACCTCGCATAATATTGATTCAAGATAAAAATAGAGTTTTCAGGCGTTGTGGATCGAGGATAAGTGTGGAATGGATTGCAACTTCCTTGTCAATTGGGTGTGGTCTTCCATTACTTGTCAATTTTTGAGTTCTTTATTCTTTCAAATCTTTTGCTTTCAGTGTCCATAGTTTGAAACTTGTTGATAGAAGTCCTGTTGTATATCCTCTACTAATTAATACGGTTTTATGATCAGGTTATTGAATTCATTAACACAAGCACTTCAGAACACAGGTGTAGACCTGTCGCAAGCCAGCATTTCTGTTCAGATTAATCTCGGGAAACGAGCAAATAGAGGAGGCACACAAGGGATACCAGTTTCAGAGGTTTGTAACATGCCATTTAAATAGTCATTTTTAAAGGATACTTCTCAACTTTCATCTCACAATTCTTGCATTTTGTTAGGATCATGATATTCCTACACCTTCAGGCAACCAACCAGTTGGAACATTTCAAGACGGCACTAATAGTGAAGACATTAATCTTGCTCAAAAAAGGCAAAAAATTTGAAAAATAGTAAGGCTGCTTCAAAAACATACATCTTCAACCGAGTTTGTTTGGTCCCGTACCCAAGTGTTTGATCATTGTACATGTGTTTTTATCGAGTTTTCGGCTCTCTAATATCTTCAATCTTATTCATACTTCTTTAGTATAGCTCTCTTCGACGTATGCACAGTGGATATATGTTAGTTGTCTTTATGGATATGCTGAAATTTTGCATTTGTGTTGAAGATGTGAAGTTGAATTTCAGAGGTATTCTGTCTGATCTTTGTTCGTCTATTCTTAACCATACTATTATTAGAAGGGACTACATATGTAATATTCATGAGATCAAATCAAATTTCTCTGAGATTGTTGTCAGCTAAGGCTACAACAAATGAGATCAAATCAAATTTCTCTGAGATTGTATTCGCAGAACTTTGATCAGAAAAGCATAATCATAAGCTGTTTCCCAGCACTGCACAAAACGGCCACCTTCTCGGAAATGCCCTCCGCTTGTATTCGTCTGCAGGATGACTGCAGACGAGCAACTTGAACACGTCATATCTCGTACCTTTGCCACCCATTTTGCAGCTTCCCAAACACCAACCCTAATCATGGGAAAGTTTACAGTCAGTTCACTATGAACAAGAATCAGTAATACTTTGTATTACACCCATGGATTACCGAGAATCATTAAATGAGGCGGAGACGAGCGTTGAAGGACAGCAAACTCCTGCAGGAATATTATCATATGGAGAGTACTTAAGAATATACTCAAAGCATGTTTTTTCCTGAGGATTTCCGAACTCCTCGTAATCCAAAGTTGTAAGAGGTAAGCTTGGATCCGATAGCGTGGTAAGAACATCAAGAAACGGAACCTATGATAAGAAAAACTCGATTCGTTCACACTTTTTAAGCACGGGTATGAAAAGCCCTCTAATACATTTACCTACCTTCAAAATGGCAGCACTAAACAGCTGAGGATGCATATTAATGGCTGCCCCCACAATTAGACACCCAGCACTGATGCCCAGAGCGCTCAACTGATTTTTAACGACAATGCCCTCGTTGATAAGGTATTCACCGCACGAGACAAAGTCGAGTATGGAGTTCAACTTGTTCAGCTCTCGACCAGATCTATGCCAAGAAGGATCCACACCTGCGCCCCCTCTGATTTTGGAGATACAATATAGGACCAGTTTTATTTCTTATTGTATACTGGAAAACTAAGTAGAGGATGATAGACTACCTCACATCTGCAAATGCCAACATCCAACCTCGATCAAGTAAGCTTAGACGGTCTGAACACCAGCTTTTGTCCAAAGCTTCACCATAGGCGCCGTATCCATGAAGAAGGCCGGGAGATTGGCCCTTCTGATAAGCATGTCGAGAGTAGAGGATGGTCAGTGGGATTTTGACGCCATCATGGGAGACCACTTCCTTCTCTTCACAAGCATATTTCTCGGACAAATCCGTCCATCCAACGCTTTCATTGTCCTCAACATCTGTTTTCACGTATTTAGTAGAGTCGTCGTCATAAGTTAAAGTTAGCGAACAATGCTCAACGTTACCAGGTGAAATATTTCTGACATCTTCCTGCTGAACTATTGAGAAGGTTTTTCTCGACATATCATAGTCAACAAGGAGATCAGGAGTCTGTATATCAACAATCGGGAAAGATCAGATGGTTTGGTCTCGATTTATCATCTCAAACTGAAACCTTAAACAAGCCCATTTAACTGCTTGAAATAATACAGAAGCTAGTGTATTTTTTTTAATCAATATTAGCGAGTAAAGATTAGCAAAAAATTAATATTTATCCGTGTTATAATCTAAAACTTACCACGGGTGATGAGAGGACAGCACGGAAGACAGTGTTCATGAAGTCATGATTTGAACCTGGCGCGATTGTACACAGGTCAGACGGCACAGGGAAATACCAAGGATTGAGATCATCTATCTCCACAGCTTTCTGAGACACAAATAAACAAACAACAAAAAAGCTAAAATTACTACATGATCATACTCATGATTAAACTGGTCACATTATGATGATAGCGGTGTAGTAGTTGTAATGTGTACATAGTAAAATATAACAATATATCACCTTATATCATACAAAGACTAGGAAAAATTCTAAAACTTTCATTAAAAGAACTTCCTTTTCTTGCACACATGCATCTGATACGAAGTTGGCCTTATACACACAAATTCTGAACAACTTTTTCAAGCACAGGAGATAGTATGCTTATAAACAAACACAAACGGAGAAATTCACGTGTAAGAAATGAGCAGCGCTTGGTCAGCTCCAACTCTAGCTGATCTTGTTCGAAGTGAAATTTAACAAACAGTCCAAATAGCGGAATTCAATGATATTAACTAAATCAATCGAAACCGGATTTAAACATTTGACACTCAACAACAAAACCGAGTATATTTGTAAGATGTATTAATTGAAGTTAAATGTATATACCTCGGAGCCAAAATCAATAGGTATGTCGATAGAACATATTGAAGGGGAACCCTTTTTGTTTACAAAAAGGACCAATTGCCCGTTGAAAATATCCATATCTTCAAAGTAATTATCATCACCAGGAACAATGATATCCTAGAAAGTAAAGGAGCACCAATGGATAACATAATTCTCAGTAATGATAAACATTTAAAATAAATATTACATGCTGATGCGACTCAAATGTAATAAGCATTCAAGACAAGCGACTAACGATAAATTTTTTCTTCTTCTTTTTTTGATAATACACATGTCAAAAAATCATACATTGGATTTAGACTCTTGCAAGTGTCTGCCCTTTTCCTCCTATTTATTTCCCAAATTTTACGAGGTTTTTCAATCATAAATTTATATGTCTATATCTTCTCAAGCTCACACCTCAAGAAGGAAAAATCTAACCACTGAAATGAGTCGGAAAAGAAAATTCTCATATGCAGTAAATAACTGTTTAATTCTCACGAAGAATGGCTTAGTTTATCAGAATTGCACTACGATAAAGCATTGCATAAATGCTAGTTAAGTTCTTTAACTCTCTTCCAAATACAGCATTAGAATTCCTACGGAAGCCCAGAAACCAAACTAAAAGCATATAATTGTTTAAGAAGGTTACCCCGTAGGTTTCGACTAATGAAGCAGCTGAATGACTTTAGATTAGACCCAATTACAACACAAGAAAGCACCTTCAAATTGGATGACTGCGCATCTTCATCTCTGCACCTAGCCAAATAATATCCCTCGTCTGAAAACTTGTAATTACTCGTAGGAGCATTAGTAAGGACGTAAAAAAGGCCACAATGATGTTCCAGAAAGTACTGTACTCCAGAGACACGTTTACAAAATCTTTGTAGCCCAGCTTGTGGATTAATTGCATTTATAATGTAAACCTGCATCACAGTCAGAATATTAATAAATTATACCTTCAGAAATCACACATAAAATAACCAGCCAAGAAAAAATGAAACAGTAGTTCCTTCCTCAGATGAAGTCCTTGAATTAGAATTCACTGTTATAAACTTGCCATCTTTCGTACTTGTAATGTCTAAGCAAAAGCGGGAATCATCTTCTGTAAATATTACGGCATCATCCTCAGAATGTGATCCCAGTTTGGAGCACAATACCCTGGTTTCATTAGATACTTGTAAGAAAACATTCTGGAAAAGTTATAACGAAATAAACATGCAAAAGTTGGAATTTGCCTGTAAGGCCGTTGGTTTTGGTCACATAATGTATAGAATAGAGTACGGCTGTCCTGAGCCCACGCCAAACTAACAACACTTGAAACTCTAGGTTGTGGGAGAATAGAATTATTGCGGAGGTCCTTAATTTGAAGCAAAAATTGCTCGTCTCCAGTGGTGTCGAGCGTATATGCAAGAAAACAGTGGTCCGGAGATACTCTGCAGGTTCCCACATGGACATATCCTACAGAGTTTTTGAAAGTGATAGCGCATAAGAAAGAAAATTGTTTTTTACTAAACCAACTTCAGCTTAAAGGCTAGTTAATTGACACAATACATACTATTGCAGGAAATCAAGAGCAAACTGCCTAAAGGAGTCAGAAATTGACAAGAGTAGAAGCAAAAAGAATCTGATCAGTACTAAAAATTTGTAGCTAAAACCACTTGCCATGTTTTTCTGCAATCTCATTCCAGTCAAGCAACACTTGTTCACTGCTAAATCCTCCTCTTAAAGAACTGAATACAGCAGCTACCAAATTTTTACTTTCAATTTCTGGTTTCCTGCATAAAACTGGATACTCCTTCCCTTCAGGAATGCACTCGTAATACAACCTATTTGATCCCATATATAAATAAAATTTAGAGGAAAAAAAGGGAAGAAGAAGAATTCTAAAGTTGTACATGCATTTCAAGGCAAACCAATCTAGCATCATCTTCACATAAACGAAAATTACTTGGGGGCGGCGCTTGGTTCAAATTCTTCAATGCGAATGGTGATGAGAATCATTGAATTGGTTATTACAATGAGAATGAGAATGAGAATGAGAATCATTGAGCAGTGAATTGCAATGCGAATGACGGTTCCATTTTTAGTGTTTTGCTCTAATCTTGACAAAATAATGATTGTTGGACGAGAAACAGTGAAAGGATTGAGGATAAATGATTGGAAGTGGAGGCAGTTAATCAAAATGGGATAATGATTAGCTTATTAGGAGTATTGTTAAAGTATGATGAAAGTGAATGATCATCTTTTATTCTCATTATCCCACCACTCTTATGCCATTCCCATTTCCCATTGAGAAATTTTGAAGAAAAGCGTCCCCTTAAAAGTGCTTATACTTGGTTTAAAACAATCCTATCTACTCATAATGCTCCCAAAATTTACCGAGACATTAACCATAAATCAGAGATTGCATGAATTTATTCAAAGAAAACGCATTTATTCAGCAAGAAAATCAAAGTTAAGTGAAATTACAAACCAGGATCCCCAACGTTCGGGGGGTGTGGAAATTTTGGAGGGCATTCTGGACACCATTTCTGAATAAAGAAGCCTCTGCATTTCTTCGGTGTCTCGCATAAATTCCTCGGCGTAGGAGTTCTCTTGGTTGATGTAGCTAATGAAATCCGGATCGTTGATGTTGGACATCCAACGGTACGGGTCTTGCCGCCTAATTCCGTGCGCGGTAGCCGTGAAAGGCACCTTCTTGGCCGCCGGTGGCCGGTCCGCTACCGCCGAAAATTCGAAGTGCTTGCTTTTTCTGCAGAGTGAGGAGAAGGGTGTACGGGAAGGCAGTTTGGGGAATAAAAAGGGAGTGAAGGATTCAAGGGTCGACATCCTGGGAAGAAGGAGGCGGGCCGCCATGGAGACGGTGGCGGCGGCGGCGGCGGCGGCGGCGAATTTAAGACCACCTTGTCGGTAGTGCAATTTTAGGAGTCAAAGATGCAAACGGGGCTGGCCCAAATAGATGAAAAGCCCATTTAGGAAAGTGAGCCGCACAACAATTTAGTGGACGCGGATATTTGGGCCTCTTTTTAATTTGTTCACCACCCAATTTTTTTCTATATTTAAACACACATTTGAAAAGACTTAAATACCCTTATTCATAATTTTAGAGGAGTGTATTGGTTATAGAGTCTATAGGATTTTTTTAGACTTCTAAAGTTTGGGGGTATTCAATCTAGAGGTATTCAATACGGATTTTAAAAAGTCTTAAAAAATCTTTAGGTATTCAACAATCCATGGATTTTAATACTCCATGGATTTTCTTTGATTCTCTTCCAAAATATAAATAGATTTCACTCTCCAAAATTTCTTCAAAAAATCAGAGATTTCTACGGATTTTAAAAAGTCTTAAAAAATCTTTAAATATTCAACAGTTTATGGACTTTCTTTGATTCTCTTCCATTGGGATGTCAACGGGGCGGGGACGGCGGGTCATTCCCCATCCCCGTCCCCGCAAAATAAATGGGGAAAATTTCTCCCCCATCCCCGCCTCGCTGGGGATCCCGTCTCACGGGGATTCCCCGTTCCCCGCCTAATTATTTTTTTATATCATTTTTTAAATATAAAAAAATATAAAATAATATTTAACTTAAAAATTTAATCATACACAACAATTACTTTAAGTTTGTGTTAAAAAAAACTAATTTAAATAATTTGAAGAACCTCTAATTTTAATATTTTTAATTAACATATATATTAAAGTGAAAATTATATAATTTGGAACTGATAATATAATATTAAATAAAATATAGATGTAATTTTTAATAAATAGTTAATTGAGTAGTAAACTATGAAATATTTATTTGTAATTTACTTTAAAATTAAAATTATATATACATATATATATTAATTATATAAAAAATAATGCGGTTCCTTGCGGGTAACGAGACGGGGATTCCCCGGGGCTGGGAATACTATCCTGGTTAGGGCTGGGTAAAATACCGAAAAAATCGATATACCGAACTTATCGTACCGAAAAATACCGAATTTACCGAAAAGTTTGTTATACCGAAAATTTCGGTAAGGTATGTTGCCGTACCGAAAATTTCGGTATGGTAACGATATGAAAAGTGACATACAAAGGTATATACCGAAATACCGAAATTAATTTATTATTTTAATTATTTTAATATTGTATCATTATAAATGATTAGATGGTAGTCTTATTATTAAAAATGCGGAAGCCCAATCAATCTTATTATTTAAAAAGAGCACAAACTACTTATTTTTCCTAATTAATATAACCATAGGCCCATAGTCCATTCTTATACAAGCGCTATGCTTATACCTTTCCTACCTCCTTCAATCCCTACCCTCTAACTCAATCAAAGGTTGTCTCTCTCAATCTCATTTTGCTAAAAAGAAAGATAAAAAAGACACCGGTGTCGAATATTGAATCCAAAACGTTGAAAATTTATATTTAAACTAGAAGTTAGTCTTATTCAGTTGTTGTCAAGTGAGTAAATTCATGACAATAGTAACAATATATGTGGAGTAAATCTGAAATCTATTTTCTTTTTGGAGAATTATTTGCAGAATATAATTCATATGTTTTTTCCAAGGTTCTCGCTTGTTAAGATTTCAAAGATGTCTTTTTTTTCATTTATTAGTAGTTTATTTTACAATTTTTTTGGGAAAGAACGGTATACCGAAATCATACCGATAATATATCGAAATTTCGGTATACCGAACTACGGTATACCGAAATTTTTGGTACGGTAACGGTATGATTTTTTACATACCGATATTTTCGATACGGTATAAGGTATGAACTAAAAACTACGGTATACCGTACCGAACCACCCCTAATCCTGGTCCCCGTCTATGGGGCAAAAAAAATTATGTCCCCATTTGCTTTGGAGATTCCCCGCCCCGTTCGGGGCGGATCCCCACGGGGATCGGGACCCCCCCTCTCCACATATATTTGTTTTTTTTCTAATAATAATGTACGTATTTTTTTATTTCTAAACAATTTGAATAATTTTTTTTATATACAAGTGTGTTCCACATATATTTGCATCAATGGTTCCAGCGCCGGAGTCTAGGAAAATCCATGTAAATTAAAAAAAAATGTATTTCACAATCCTACAAAGTCTATGAAAATCCAAGTAAATCAATAAAAAAAGTCAGTCAAACTCTGCATGGAGTCTATAGATTTTTTTAATCCACAGACTTTTTAAAGTCCAAAAAAATCCAATAGAATCCCAATTGAATACACCCCTCTTAATTAGACAAATATGATCAGTTCACCCTTCGTTTCAATCTTACCGGAATTCCAACATTCACAACCATCTTGAGGGCTTCTAAAATTATTCTTGGTATTAAGATATGTAAATTCCACACTGTGTTAGAATTTTAACATTGTCGTTGTCATTGTTCGAATACAATTGTAAGTTACCTTCAACTTTTGTAAATCTAGGTTAAATATTAAACACATTTGGATGATGTTTATATTTATGAATGTCTATTTGTTTGTTTTTATGACTATTGGTGTTGTTTGAGTAGGTATAACATTGTGTAGGAACTAATATATGTTGAAAATATGGTTTCACGTGTTTTCAATTGTTTTTTTTATTTCGGTTCGTGTTCATGTCTGGTTTCTCAAACAATTGCATATTTTTAAAAAAAAATTGTCAAACATTTGTCATATTTTCGACAAATTTATTCGAACAATGTGTTCTAATTTTATTTTTGAACAATGACGTATTGTTTGGAATTTTGTTTTTGAACATTGAGCATTTGTTTGGAAAAAAATTCGAACATTTTCTGTTTGTTCAACCAATCAGTGTCAAACAAAGCTCTTTGACGGATTTTTGCATTTTTTTTGTATTTCATCACAAAACCAAACATTATATGCTCCATTACGTTTATAATCAGGTAATAAACAATAAAAAACATATTCTATACCAACAAAAAGAAAGGGGGAGAGAGATTACAAATTCAAAAAAAAAAAAACCAACCTTCATCCATGGATGAGTGCTATGGACGGCACCACTCGCCCATGGCGGGTCACAGCGGCAAAATTAACTGCGGCTAACGGAATGACGGTCAAATTTTATTGTGTGCGCTCTTTGTATGAGGGGGTGTGTTTACAAAATGTAAACAAGAACTGAAAAAGAAGATGAGTAATTTTGAAAAATTGTGGGTGGTGAACTGAACAAAAGAGGTAGTGAACTGAATAGGGGGGTGAACAACTGAAAAATGGGGGGGGGGGGGGGGGGAGGGGGGGGGATACGCGTCCCAATTTAATCTCAGTTGGATCATAGAAAAAACCTGGTGGCCCAATTTTATTGGACTGTCTGTAGATATCTGGACCCCTAATTAAGACCGTAAAATATCAGTATGCTATATGCACGATATAAAATAAAAAAAGGGTAAGGATATTTTCACCCCCAAAATTTGACTGTTTACCATCCTCAGAATTTTTCATTAAATTTATATGTAGAAAGACTAGACTACCCTTTTGTAATATTTTACTAAAATGAAATCAATTAGTTCACCCGCACCCCCAAAAAAATCCCCAACCGTCCATTTTTTGTAATTTTATTTTAAAGTTTGATGTATTTGTGCAATGTTTGTGTTTATTTGTAGTATTTTATGTATATAGTGTTGTGTGAGTAATTAAAATGTAATAAGAACGAATATATGTTGGTCATACATATTTTTCGTGCTTTTTAATGTGTCATTGTTTTTAATTTTGTTCATTACTGGTTTTTCGAACATTTGAGAATTGTTCGAATGAAAATGTAGAACATTTAACTAATGTTAAAAAAAAACCGAACACTTGGTTCTTATATTTTTATCGAACATAATTTAAATGTTCGAATAGATCGCGAGAACATCCGTAAATTATTCTGTAAATCGGAAAAGAACAAATTAAATTTGTGATAAAAATATACCTTTATCCATGGAACGATGGGGAGGGGAGACGAAACTGTTAGTGTTAGTGTCCTAGAGACAATCCATCGAAAGCACATAATACTAAGATAATATTCAGATTTGGTTTAATATTATTATTGATTTAATATTAAATGTATGACGTTACACTTATCTGAATATGATGTTTGATTGTTTGCATATATTCTTATTTGTGTTCCCATGAATCACTACTGTCATTGAGTGAGTGAAAACTCAGATGACTTAAGTATGATTCTCAAATAGCCCCGATCAAGGATCATCAAGAATGAGATATTGATGATGCAATTGAGATTGGTGTGTGATCTGCATCATACTCTTAGAGAGTGTAGTAAGATCCCACTTACTACGAGATACCGGGTATCTCATGATGGATGCACATATACCTTAGAGGGTATTGGTATATACCCATCCGAGAAACCGTTTGATGTAATTCCACATAATGTGTCTACGGGTGTCTCGGTTAGTGGGAGCGATGTGATACTCCTCTGACTTGAGGTCAATACGCACGACATGTGTGGAGTGGTGAAGTTTGACCATGACCGACGCTTGCACCCTTCCACGGGTAGATATGGCATGGATTGGGTTCATCACGAAATACATGTGCGTGGTAGTTGAGCCAAAGATATGATTCATTCCTCAATGTGGATTTAGAGAAAATACTCATCTTCTCATCATAATTGGATCTAAGTCGTCGGCCGACGCACATCAACTTAGACTTTGTGGCTAAGTGTGATATACTTGATCAATTAGTGATTGAAGATAATATGATTAAGTTACTTGAATAGACACTTCATCATGTTCAAGGCTTAATCGAGTATTCGTGAATGAAAGGAAGATATCACAATAGCATACAGTATTACAGGTAGTTGCAGATTTCCTCGCAATGTACCTCGTATATTGAGAATGTCTGATTTATTGTCTAGGGTTCAATTAAGACCGTTAGTTTGACTAATCGCTCGATATACGAGGGTCTATGGGTCACACAACAAGTAATGACAATTTACCAATTATAGTTGGTTAATTAAATATTATATTGGATATAATATTTAATTTATGGAGAATATAATAATAATTATATTTGGAATTAATTATTATTATTTAATTAAATTAGAATTAAATATGAAATCCCAATAATAATATTTGGAATATTATTATACAAGAATAATAGATATGGTAAAGATATTATTCGTAGGAACATATCTAGGGAAATATAATCCGTAGAGATTATATTACGCGTTAGGTCCGATATCTTGCTTAGGAATTAAAGCCAAGTTAATCCCTATAAATATGTGTCTTATGAGAATTCCAATAACACACAAGAAATATAATTTCTCCATAAAATCTCCATTCGGAATTTTCCTAGCAAATTCGTCTCGAGATTCAACGCTGGCATATCGATGCGGGTTGATACAAAGTCGTTACGTGGATACCATAGTTGAGGATTCCGCGTACAAATCGCTGTAAGGATTTATATGTTATTATTTATCCTTTTGTTTCTATGATTATACAACCTTGTGCAGATTCGTTGTTGGTGAATCGTTTACTTCCGCTGCGCCGAACATGATGTTCGTGCATCTAAAACCCAACAGTGGTATCAGAGCTCCAGGCCCGGTTGTATATATATTTTTTTGTGTAATTTTATAAGTAATATATTGTGTGATTCAATTTTGTTTTGCCCAAAACTGAGTTCAAATTTATTTAGAATAAATCTGAATTGTATATTTTTTTTTTTATTTGAAGTCATGAAAACCGTGTAAAGGTTAATACCTTTTGGAAAGTTAGTACTTTTTGGAAGGTTATTTAGTAACACGAGGTTGTTTTATTGAGAAAACTAATTTCATGATTTAAAAAAAAAAAAAAAAAAAAAGAGGTGCATGAGATATGTTTTTGGAAAACATATAACTTTGCCGACAGTGTCATCATGTTCCTTTTCTTATAAAATTTGATTTTATGATTTGCCGTACATTTTCTACCTAATGTCAAAAAAAAAAAAAAAAAGGCAAATAGTATTCTGGTTTTTGGAAAACACGGAAGAAATTTTACCCTTTACCATGTCGCAAATTAATTTTAAAACTGCGAACAAACCGTCATCGATGCCGCATCTAACCTAGCACGGGTTTTGTGATGCTCGACATAGCAGCAGAATCACGGTAGCTACTGCGATTCGGACTGGTGCGGCGGTCGATTTTGGCACTAATGGCGGTGGCGCTTGGCGTCACGCTGCAAGCGATTGATGCGGCGGTTTGACCCTTTTTTTTTTTTTCAGCTACCATGGCGCCTTCGATCTCAGTCGATTAGAGCGCGGCTGCTGCGGCTGTTGTGAGCCAATGGAACGGCGGTGGAGAGGGGCGATTAAATCGCCATCTCCATCGCGGTCGGAAGCAGATCATTGTCGCGCCACCATAGGCTAGCGGTCGGTGGCAGCGAGTTGAACGATGGTGTCAAAACAGTCGCCGAACAGTGGTGTCTATGCTGATTGAAGTGACCCTGTATCTCCGGACTAATTTTCAGAGTTTAGAGTTTAATTGCCTAAGATTGATTTGGGAAATTTGATATAGTCTAGGGGCGTATAAGCAATTTACAAAGAGTTTGGAAATTGCAGTTTGACCCTTGGGTTTTTCTGCAAATTTTGAATTTTCTGTGAAATAGCAAATTTATCCCTAAATCAGATTTGTAAATTCTTAAAGTTAATAAAGGGCTGTTTGGTTAGACCAAATACTTTAAATTCTGAAAATTCAAGTAAGCTCTAATTTGAATGAATTTTGGAAATTCTGAAAATCAACTAAGGGCGTGTTTGGTTGGACCAAAATTTTGATAAATTGATTTTTGGGCAAAATAATTTTGAAAAAGACTCTAGAAATCGACCGAGAGCTTGGAGCTTGTTGGTATTTCTAATTTTAGCAATATTTTACCTACGGATAATTAATTGTTAAGCACGTTTATTTGATTTACGTGTTATTAGATATTTTGCATGTTCATTTGATTTATGTGTTAAATATTTATTAGATGCTTTGTTTATGCAAATTTAAAATTTTGAAATAAAGATTGAGAACTTGATTAGTTGCTCCCCACTTGTATAACTGCTTATGTAAATCGATATTTACATTATTAGTTATAGCCCGCATTAAATTGTTTGGGTAGGCGGCACCTAATATTTATCGGATCGTTATATATGTTTTGGGTAGACGGCGCCCAAATAAGTGTTAGTCCGCATAAAATCATGTTTGGGTAGGCGGCGCCCTATAATTGCTCAAATGTGATATAGATTAACATGATTGGATCTCGATTAAGCAATTAATACCCCGCCTTTAAAATGTTCCTCACTAAAATATGGTTTTTCATTGGATTGAAAGATGTCTTCCATTAAAATTAAAAGTAAACCGGAGATTTCGTTCCAATGAGTATTTAAGGCCCTAGTCTTTTGCTCGGATCTACATCTAATGAGACTTTTATAGGGACACGTTTGTCGCCGCTTAATGGTTGTAAACCAACTTAATTCTATTTCACCAGCCCTAGCAGGGAAACGAGAATTAGGTGACATCCGATTGAACTAAGTTCAATCAACTAGGAATTGCGTGAGGCAATTGGTTTAGAGACCTACTAGTTCTGCTATTACAATGTTCAGCCCTAGCAGTCATTGTAAGAGTAGGAATCTGGATCCTAGTCCATTAAAATTTATATTAGATATAAATTCGTACTCTTCCGATGAGGTCATTGAGTATGTGAAAATAATGGAGACAAAATAAATTCAAAGGCCATTTTTATTTTGATTGCTGAATATTGACCATAGGAATTGCGTGTTTAATTCTAGTTTTATTTTATTTCTCTAAAATTGTTGAAATGAATAATTTGTCATTGAGAATTGTTCTGGAAACAAATAAATTGGCTGGGCCGAATTTTTCTGGACTAGCACTGAAACGTGTGTTTGGTGCTAAGGCAAGAAGAGATTGAGTACGTGTTAGACACGACAACCCCTTTACCCCTGAGGCTGGTTCAGTTGAGGCTGCAGCGTTTGACGTTACAACTCAAAATAAGCATTAAGATGATTCTTCCCAGACTCTATGTTATGATTGCTCGGCATGACTTTCGAATTGCAAAGACAACATGAGAAAATGGATCCCTTAGAGATGCTTAAGCGTCTGAAGGATCTCTTTGATTCTAGATCTCGTTTGAGATTTATGAAGTGATGAGAGATCTGTTCAGATGCCGATTAGCGAAAGGAGGAAATATTTTACCTCATGTGCTACCCTCAAGTCGCTCCCCGATTCATATTCTAGTTTCGTAGTAAATTTAATACGAAGAAGACGGAAGCGAAAATGTCGGAGCCTCATAACATGCTTAAGACTTTTGAGTTTTTCACTGCTAAGGAAAAACTTGTGCTCATGGTGAGTGCTTATACTTCTTCTGACCCGAAAGGTGAGAAGAAGCGAAGGAGTAAGGCTGAGAGGAATCCAAGCCCAACTTCCTGAAGGCGAAATGTGGAGTTCAAAAGTAAGAGCGGGTTGATAAGGATGTGTGCCCCACTGCAATAGAAAAGGGCATTGGAAGAGAGACTATAAGGTTCTAGCAACCAAGAAGAAAACACAAGGTGTTTTAGCTGCTAGAACAAGTATAGTTGTTATTAAGATAAACATGTTCAGTAATAGTTCAAACTGCTAGGCATTTGTTGAGTTATGGACATGATGTTCTTAATACAAGACAGAAGTAGAGAAACAAATTGGTAAGAGTATCAAGACTCTTCGATTGGATCGAGGATGTGAGTACCTTAGCCATGAATTCATAGATTACTTGAAGCTTCATGGGATCCAGTCACAATGGACTCCTCCCGGAACACCTCAGATGGACGGTGTGTCCGAAAGGAGAAACCAAACCTTGTTAGACATGGTAAGGCCCATGATGAGTTTTTCCTCTCTTCCAACATTCTTATGGGGATACGCATTACAAACCTCAATCTACATTCTGAATAGGATTCCATCCAAATCAGTTGAGCAGACTCCATACGAGCTATGGCACGACAAGATGCCATCTTTTCTACACATTAGAACGTGGGGTTGCCCCGCAGTTGTGAAGAAAATGCTAACTGATAAGTTGGAATCCAAAGGTTAAAATGGTTATTTTGTGGGATATCCTAAGGAGACAAGAGGATATCATTTCTATCTACCGGAGAAACAAACAGTGATTGTTTCTAGGTAAGCTAAGTTCCTAGAAGACGAGTACGTTTTTAAGGAACAAAGCCGTAAGAAGATAGAACTTGAAGAGAATTCAAGAACCATGAATTAACACAGAGACTGATGATTTGTCAAAGCAACATAACAAAGAATCAGTGGGAGCATTCAACGACTCTCATGGTGGAAGTTTATCACTAGGTGATCCTCTTTCAACCAGTGGGAGCGTAATTGGAGTTGCATTCCCTTTGCAACAACCTCCAAGTGGGCTGAATGAGAATAACATAGTTCAAACTCCCGCCCAAGAGGCATATGAAAATGTCACTCTTAAGGACTCTCCGGTCAACGATGAAGTCGCTGCACCACAAAATTTTTACGATCAGAATGTACAGCCTGCGCAACCACAACTCCATAAGTCGACTAGGATTCATAATCCATCCACTAGGTATTATGGGTTCCTCGTGGAGGAACATGATGACGTGGAGATCCCGGATAAAGACGAACCTAGAACTTATACTGAAGCAACATTAGATGTTGACTCAGAGAAGTGGCATGAAGCCATGAAATCCGATATGAACTCGATGTACACCAATTAAGTCTAGGACTTAATTAAGTTTCCAGAAAGGGGTTAGACCCATAGGTTGTAAGTAGAGCTGGCAAAATTGGCCCGGCCCGGTATATGGGCCGAGCTGGGCCAAGAATATAGTGGCCCAAAAAAATCGGGCCGTTTTGGCCCTGCCCGACTGGCCCGACGGGCCAAATAGACTCGGGCCGGGCTGGCCCGGTCATTATTATTATTATTTTTAATAATTAAATCTGTTATTACTTTTTACTTATTAGAATTTAGAATATTAATTATTAGAAATAATTAAAGAAGAAACAAAGGAGGGGCGAAAGAAAGAACAGAGGCGCACGCACGCGCAGGCCGCAAGGGTTTTCTACTTTTTCTTCTTCCACTTCGTCTCCTCTCCCGCTCACTCACGGCACCGGCGCCGGCGCCCCAGCGGCGCTCACGCCTCTCGCTCCGGTGCTCAGGCCTCTCACTCACAGCTCTCGCCTCTCGGCCTCTCGCTCACACAGGCGGCACCACGACAGGCCACAACTCTCGGCGGTGCACTCAAGCACGCAGACCACAACTCCTACTCGCTAGTAGTACGGGTATGAATGATTACTGATTTGATTCTGTGCCTTTGGATTAGCAGATCCACTTATATGTGTCCCAAAAACATCTGTGGTTGGTTCACTCCTGGTACTTGATTCATTAGTTTGCACGGTAGGAAGCTCTAAACAAAATAGTCATTGGCGTGTTCTTTGGGGCTTTGGAGATTGTCGGCAGTAACACGTTTGTGTATTTTCCTTTCTGACTTTTCCTATAAAATGGATAAGAGAATATGCGGTCCTTAAATATCTAGTAATACTTATTCTTTTTTGACCTTTTTTTTTTCATATTCCTCCTTTCTTGTGCTTTTGAATAGGTAGTAAAATCATGAAGTAATTTGCACCTATCATTACTCTCTGCTTTTCCCACAAACCATGAAGTAATTTGCACCTATCATTACTCTCTGCTTTTCTTAATTTCTTTATTTTGAGTGTGCATTTCTTTCTATTCTTATTTCTTGGGTTTTAATTAACTCACTTCGATGGGTTTTATCAAAATTACCAAATAAATTCCTGGGTTTAATTAAATGCAGTTTATAATCAATTACCAAATAAAATTAATACTACTTAAATTAATAAAAAAAAATTAAATGGGCCGGGCTGGCCCAATAGCCCGTGGGCTAAGGTGGGTTGGGCTGGGCTGAGTTTTTTGTGGCCCGATTGCAAATGGGCCGGCCCGGCCTGACCCGCGAACAGTATTTGGCCCGATGGGCAGGGCCGGACCAGCCCGGCCCGCCCGTTTTGCCACCTCTAGTTGTAAGTGAGTCTTCAGGGGTAAGACCGATGCAAATGGCAAAGTACAAACCTATAAAGATAGGTGGGTGGCAAAAGGTTATAGTCGACACGAGGTATTGACTATAATGAGACTTTCTCGCCAGTTGCTAAGATCAAGTCCATTCAAATTTTACTTGCGATAGCAGCACACCGTGATTATGAGTTTTGGTAGATGGACGTCAAAACAGCTCTCCTCAATGGTAACATTGATAAGGAAGTGTTTGTGACTCAACTGGAGTGTTTTATATCTAAGCCAAAATCTAATCTTATGTGCAAGCTTAAACGATCTATCTATGGATTGAAGCAAACTTCTAGGAGTTGGAATATCCAATTTGATAAAGCTGTCAAATCCTTTGACTTCATCTGAAATTTGGAAGATCCTTGCGTTTATCGTAAACGCAGCGGGAAGAGTATTGTCTTTATAGTCGTATATGTCGATGACATATTGATTATAGGAAATAGCATCCCGCTAATGCAATCCGTGAAAGATTGGTTATCAAAGACCTTCATGATGAAGGATCTTGGTGAGGTATGCTACATCTTAGGGATCAAGATCCATAGGGATAGATCCAAGAAGATGGTAGGGCTGTCACAATCCACCTATGTAGATAAGGTGTTGAAGCGTTTTGCGATAGAGAACTCTAAGAGAGGATCTATACCGGCAAATCATGGGATAAAGCTGTCGAAGAAGGATTGTTCTTCTAACAAAGCTGATGTCGAGCATATGAAGAATGTTCCATATGCATCTGCAGTTGGGTTCCATCATGTACGCCATGACTTGCATGAGGCCAGATGTGGCCTACGCTGTCAACATCACTGGTACATACCAGCAGAATCCAGGTGAGTCTCACCGGATTGCTGTCAAGAATGTTATGAAGTACCTCAGGCGTACTAAAGAACATGTTCTTGTCTACGGAAGGCAGTCAGAGCTAGTCATTACGGGCTATGCTGATGCGAGTTTCCAGTCAGACTGTGAAGATTACAAATCACAGTCAAATTATATTTTCAATCTCAATGATGAGGCGGTAAGTTGGAATAGTTCCAAGCAAGATCTGACCGCAGATTCAACAACCAAAGCTAAGTACATTGCTGTATCAGAAGCCTTTGAGGCTTTCTGGATTTTAAGGTTCTTGAGAGAACTAGGGGTAGTTCCGAGTGCCAGTTGTCAAATAGAGTCGTATTGTGACAACATTGGTGCGATTGCATGAGCAAAGGAACCGAGATCTAATAACATAAATAAGCATGTACAGAGGCGTTATCATTTGATCCAAGATATCATATCGATAGGAGAAATAAAATTAAAACATTTCCCATAAAGGATAATCTTGCAAATCCTTTTCACTGTTCATGTACACACTAGACATTTGTTGGTTTAGGGGTTAGACATGTAGGTGATTGGCTCTAATCCAAGTGGGAGATTGTTAGTGTTAGTGTCCTAAAGACAATCCATCGAAAGGACATAATACTAAAATAATATTCAGATTTGGTTTAATATTATTATTGGTTTAATATTAAATGTATGGCGTTACACTTATCTGAATATGATGTTTGATTGTTTGCATATATTTTTATTTGTGTTCCCATGAATCACTAATGTCATTGAGTGAGTGAAAACTCAGATGACTTAAGTATGATTCTCAAATAGCCCCGATCAAGGATCATCAAGAATGGGATATTGATGATGCAATTGAGATTGGTGTGCGATCTGCATCATACTCTTAGAGAGTGTAGTAAGATCTCACTTACTACGAGATACCGGGTATCTCATGATGGATGCACAGATACCTTAGAGGGTATTGGTATACCCATCCGAGAAACCGTTTGATGTAATTCCACATAATGTGTCTACGGGTGTCTCGGTTAGTGGGAGCAATGTGATACTTCTCTGACTTGAGGTCAATACGCACGACATGTGTGGAGTGGTGAAGTTTGACCATGACCGACGCTTGCACCCTTTCACGGGTAGATATGACATGGATTGAGTTCATCACAAAATACATGTGCGTGGTAGTTGAGCCAAGAATAGGATTCATTCCTCAATGTGGATTTAGAGAGAATACTCGTCTTCTCATCATAATTGGATCTAAGTTGTCGGCCGACGCACATCAACTTAGACTTTGTGGCTAAGTGTGATATACTTGATCAATTAGTGATTGGAGATAATATGATTAAGTTATTTGAATAGACACTTCATCATGTTCAAGGCTTAATCGAGTATTCGTGAATGAAAGGAAGATATCACAATAGCCTACAGTATTACATGTAGTTGCAGATTTCCTCGCAACGTACCTCGTATATTGAGAATGTCTAATTTATTGTCTAGGGTTCAATTAAGACCGTTAGTTTGACTAATCGCTCGATATACGAGGGTCTATGGGTCACACAACAAGTAATAGTAATTTACCAATTATAGTTGGTTGATTAAATATTATATTGGATATAATATTTAATTTATGGAGAATATAATAATAATTATATTTGGAATTAATTATTATTATTTAATTAAATTAGATTTAATTAAATATGAAATCCCAATAATAATATTTGAAATATTATTATACAAAAAATAATAGATATGGTAAAGATATTGTTGGTCCCGGCACAAGACTGAGGAATACGTGTATGGGGGGGGGAATACACGTATACCAATTTTTCAACCTTAAAACTGACTGAGTCCCCTTTACTCAGAGTGGTAAAGAACTAGGAGCTGATAACACACCTACTGACTACACTTGGTGCGGGTCAGTTGGCTAACTATCAGTTCAAGTTCAGTGCGGAAATGTTTGAGCCCTGATAGTTTAAAGTCTTGTTTAGTTTGCTTTCTGAAAAACTTGTTTTACTCAATTCTGAATAGTGTTTAGTAGGGCAGTGCTCTTTTGAAGATCAGCCTGATTGATTCAGGCCTGATAAACTTGAATGCAATAAATGAACAAGTAATATGGCAAGTATGCACAATATCAAAGCAGTAAGAACACAAGGAGTTTAACGTGGTTCAGAGACTCAAGCTCCTACGTCCACGACCTGATTTAACAGGAAATCCACTCAAGGGATTCTTATTTTTAACGTGTCAAGGTGCACCAAGACCAGCTAACCTCACTGATCTATACAACTCCACTTACTAACACACTAACTGACTTACTCCCAACAAGCCTAACTTAGGGTTTTGGTTTCAGTTTGGATTCCAACTAAGTTGAGATTATCCTTACAAGGCAAAGCTATGCTAAGGATTGGATAATCTCTCTAAGCTTAAGATAATGCTATTTAGCTCTTGGAATACAGAATAACTCTCGATTGCTAAGAAACACTTGGGAAATTTAGATGTTTTTCGAGTGCTTCTTTTAAAGGATGAATGCTTTGAATACTTGAGAGTTTGAGTAATTTATGGCTTGGAAATTTCCCGTAACCTTGAATGGGTTCAAGGTCTTCTGTATTTATAGGTGATTTAGAAAACTATCCGTTGGAGAGATAGCCTTCTAGCCATCTATGTAGAGTGGCTTCAAACGGACATATCTTCATGCAGCAGCCGTCCTTGCATAGATTTGGTATTTGCATTAAATGCACATTAAATGCTTGCCCGTTGAATGTGCAGTCTGAATTCAGTCTTCATGTCAGGTTCTGTACGTGCGTGTCCTTCTCGGATTGGTCCACGTCATCAGGTTGGTGAGAATGTCAGAACTTATTCCTGAGCTTCAGGCTTGTCTTATGAAGTTCATTTTGTCTTGAGCCCACCAGTCTTGTCCTGACGCTGAAATTCCTTTTGCATTGCTTGGCTCTACTCCAAGTCTTCCCATTAACTCAGTGACATCCTGTTCCCTTCAGGACTGAGTTAGTAATGACCTCAGGGTCATACTCTTCATCACTGACACTTACTCAGCCAGCTTAGAGGACTGCCATAAGTTCAGGATGGTGCTCTTCGTCTTCAGGCTCTTAGTCTTGATTGACACCAGTGAGTTCTCCTCTCACTGAGTACCTGTGAAGTGTAAAATGACTAAGTACTAATCCTAATCAAGACTAGCCTGACAAAGACAGATTAAGGCAAACATCTTTTCAGGGGCTTTGGGATCTTAATCAAAACTGACAATGTCCCAACAATTTCCCCCTTTTTGATGATGCCAAAACACTGAAAAGATCCTCAAAACATTTAGAGGAAATATGATAAACCTATCTATAAGATAAGACAGTGTTAGAGCAGTTCTTGATAAAGTACAGAATTTAAATAAGCAGCCAAAAAGACAATGAGTTTTTATCTGTGGGCAAAAGTAATAGACTTCATTGATTGATGTGGAAATGGTTACAATGAATCTAGTCTATTACAAAGAAGCCTGTGAACACCTAGACTAATCTCATTTCAGGTTTGAGTCCATATCCTGCATAGACTCTTGCCTTCAGCTCGTCAAGTCTTCCAGGTTGGCTCACGTATCCTTCAGCTTTGGCTATCCTCAATAATTCCATCATGATGGCCTTTGTGTCATGCTTTTGAGTTCCAGGAACTAAGGGAGGAGCTCGAATGGTGAACTCAGGAGCCTTCACTTGAACTTGAGCTGCATCAGCCTCCTCCAAGATCTTCTGGAATAGCTCAGGATGATTGGCCATCATGTAGTCAGTGAAGTGGGAATTGATATCATCAGTGTCGCCCCACTTCTTCACAACATACCACAATCTAACAAATTCATCCCTTGCATCAGTCCAAAATTCCTTCAATGCCTCTGAGACGAACTCATCGACACAAGCTTCCCTTACTCCTGATTCAGGCCTACTGACTTGAAGAATTGTTGATTTCCTAACTGTTGGCTTCTTCCTGTACTTCCTCGGCTCAGGCTTCACCTTCTTCCTTCTTAGCAAGCTGATCACTGCGTCATCCAGTTCTCGTTGTTGAAGCTCATTGATATCAGTCAGCTTCTCAACCTTCTTCTCCAAGATGCGCACCTTCTCATTCTGAGCAATTTCAGCTCTGCGCATAGCCTCAGATTTCTCAGAGTGATCTCCCCATGCTTCAGCACATAGCTCTGCCACCAACTCTCCTGAATAAGTGATGGGATTCTTCCTTGAGCTCATGGGGGAAGATCTCTGAACAGGCTCAGGTTGTTGCTTGGAAGGTTCATTAGCCTTTGCCCTTGCTGCCTCCGCCTTCAACTTGGCAACAATCTCTCCTCCTTCCTTCTCCACTGCTGCCAACCTCGCTGACTTCCTCACCCTCAGCACATTTCCTTCAGGATTTGCTTCAGGATCGGCTAGAACAATTTCGCCTTGGTTAACTGCCTCAGATGCCTCAGGGCGGGATCTTTTCTTCTTCTTTTCCCCCTTTTTGGCATCATCATTGGCCTCGGATGGGAATGCGTCAGATCCGCTGTTGATTACGAAAGAGGCTAGGGAATGGACATCATTAATTCCCTCCTTCAATAATTCAACTCCCATCGAAATCCCAGTTCCTGCAAATGATACTGAACTGATTGCAGCTTGGACCTTCTTCTCAAAGACCTCCATGGAGAGTTGGAGTCTTTGTTCAGCCTTCTCGATCTTTTCCTCCACCTGAGCGGATCGCTCATCTGCTTGGGTCAGTCTCTCGGTAATGTCCTTTGAAGTCTGAGCAATGCGTTCTGACTCCAGCTCAAACTTTGACACTGAGCCAGAAATGGCCTGAGTGAATAGTGCTCCAGCCTGAGCTGCAAGCTTCTCCACAGCCTGATTAAGATCCTCCTTCCTTTGCTCATCTTTCTCAGCCAACTGCCTCAAGGTTTGCCTCAGCATCTTTTTGGTGCGCTTTCGCTCATTCCTCACTGACTTGGCCGTGTCAGTCATCGTTCTCTTCAACAAAATCAGCTCCCTGTTGGCAAGGGTGTTGTAGGCTGACTTTGTCCACTTGATGTGTTTTGTCAGGGCCTTGGAGTCTTCTTCCTTTTCAGCTCGTAGCCTCATTACTTCCTCCTGAAGTTCAGCTAGATTTTATGTGGTTTTCTCCTTCTTGACCTCCACTATGCTCGTGAATTCAGCACGGCTGACCCCAGTTATCATCACATCTTCATCATCCTCTACGATCTCGTCAGTGATTGGCTGCTTTCCCTTGTCAGCCCCTGCGGCATCAGTCCCTTCTTCAAGGTGCACTGAAGGCAGTTGTGAAGTAGTCATAGCCGCTTCCTCAGACTCATCTAAGCTATCTTGAACCTTAGGAACAAGTCCCTCGGAACTGAGAGTCTCCTTGGATGCCTCAACATCTTCCTCTCTTGTCTCAGGGCAGGGAATCCCTTCATCGACAGATGTCTCATTGGCAGCTGAGATGTTCAAAACATCCTCAGCCACTGGTCCACCCTTGGCACCAGTGTCCTTTTCACCTTCCTTCTGAGCCTGAGGCTCAGAGATCATCTCATCAACTTCCTTTGCAGTCTCCTCCACTGCCTTCTCCATATCTCCACCCTGAGCTTCATCATCATCCTCATCATCCTTCTCTTCATCAGACCGGATGTCAGCCTTGCTCTTGGACATCATATCAGCTACTAACTGCTTCAGGTTGTCAAAGTTTAGAAGTTGAAGCCAGCTAGTCAGTCCAAAGAAGGAGCAAATCTTGGCTTCCTCAGTCTCCCAGTGCTCCCAGCCACGAGCGTCCACTAGCAGATGTTGCTCCTGCATGTTTGATTGTTTGAAGTCCAACCAAACCTTGAGCTCGATCACATATGCCAGCAGCTCATTGTATTTGTATAGCCCAGGCCAGCACTTTTCTGCCCATTCAGTGGCATTCCCCCTGAGAGTGTTCTCCAGAATCCCTCCCGCCATGTGTTCATCTAATTCCTCCTCCTCCTCCTCCTCCACTTCGAGGAATTCATCCTCTTCAGCTAAAATGGATTTGGGATAGTCTTTGGGATTGGGGTATGATGGAAAGTCTGCGGGGTTTGGAAGATTTATCTCGGCTGACTGATCAGGCTCATTCGTGGGTGAATTTGATGGTGCTGACTCAGTAGGATGATTTGGCTCTGTTTGGGGTGTTTTAGTGGGTTGAGAGGTAGGGTCAGGGTTGGAAGGTGTTTGTGTTTCAGGGTTTGGGGGTGTTTGAGTGGGTACTGTCTCAGGCTGCAACAACTCAGCCGTCTCGACAGATTTTCTCACTTCCTCCAAGTCAGAGGCTCCAGGAGAGCTTGACTTCTCCCTCTCACTCACCTCAGGCAGCCTCTTAGCAGGGGACTTTTTGGGTCCCTTCCTAAGCCTCTTCAGGGGCCTCTCTCCCTGAGCACCCTCCTTCCTGACGTCATCGTCAGTTCCCTCAGCCTCTGACCCGGCCTTCTTGGGATCAGACTCAGTCCCTGATTTCGTGCTCTTCCCTGACAGCACGACCCTTACCTTCTTCCTCTTCTCAGTCTTATCCACCTCAGGCTGCTCCACCTCCTCAGCAGCTGCCTCCTCCTCACCTTCCTTACTCCTCTCAAGGAGGTCATCTACCCGTTCAATGAGACTGGTTGCCACTCTCTTGGCCTTACCAGCTGGCTTTTTGGCCTGACCCTTTGCTTTCGCATTGGGATCAGTCAGCCCTAGCACTGAATAGGTATCACTCAGTGAGGAAAACATTACCTTCTTTGAGGAGAGACTGTCCTCAAAATCGAAGGTATACCCATGGCAGGCATGAGCAATCAGGATGGACATCCTCGTTCCGAATGGCAAGATGGCATTGACGGATATGTGCTTCTTCTCCTCATCTCGCTTTAGCTTATCCAGTCCGGCCTGATGGAGTTGATCAAGGAAGAACTGCTCCCAGTTTGCTTCCACTCCATCAACAATTGCTCCCATGAGTCTCAGCTTGGGCAGACTCAATTGCTCGTGAGAGCCAGTTGCACCATCACCATCTTGGACACCAAATCCACCAGAGCTCTGTACTCAGGTTTCAGCGTATTCTTGTTCTGACGAGCCTTGAACTCTGATGACCCAGACTTGGTCCATTTCCCAAGAAGTTCTCCCTCCGAGTTCTCCTTATACGTTCTTGGGTTGATGCCTGAGAATGGCAACTTGAAGACTCCCCTCACCGCCCTTCTGACGTCAATAGTGACCTCCTCTGAGTTGTAGAGAGGTTCGCCGTCGCCGTCCTTCTCTCCCGTCGGCTTAAGCGCAGTCACCTTCGTATAAATCTCCCCCTTCCGTAAGAACATATTTAAGTATACTTCCACAACTGTTCTTGGGAGCACGGAAATGGGGCGGGTGGTGAAGTATGTTTCCAACCCAGCATCGGAAATCCACTTGAATACGGGTTTGATTTCCTCAACTGTAAGACAGATACCTTCCATGGAGATGACTTGCTCCATGTGTATCAGCTTGTTCTCGACAACGTCCACGATCTTGTCGGTTGTCCAGTTGGAATCAAGGAATGCCATTGTTTTGAAAGAAGAGATTTTTCTTGAAAATTCTGTGTTTGAGCAAGAGAAAACTCAGTGTGCAGATGTGCGTTGTGTTTGCGTAAAAACCTCAAATGACACTCTTGATTGATAAGACTAAGTCAGTTACTCAAACGTGGGGTTGAGATTAATCCCTGAATTCGAAAGGTTTTGAAATGAGGGGCCAGGATTAATCTCAGCTTCAATCAAAACCCCATGTCAGTCATATTCCGTATAAAACGGACACGTATATGAAAAAGTAACTGTAGCATTAAATGCTCCGTGCGCGTGGGTTTTAAATATGAAAAGGCGCGCTTTTAATGAAAACGGAATGCATTTAATAAAGATTTTCAGGACGAAAGACTCAGGGAGACGCTTGAAATTCACACGAGTCAGGATAGAACTTATACCTGTCAGGGAGACATTGTAGTACCCTGATACCTCGCTGAGTCGAGTCTGGCCTGAGTTCCCCCTAGAACCCTACACTGACTGCTCTCCCGGATCTAAGATTCCTAACTCCACTGACAGTTCCATAAACCTTGCTTCAGCCAGAGGCTTAGTCAAGATGTCAGCTCTTTGCCTGTCAGTGTGAATCTTCTCCATCCTAATATCTTTCTTCTCCACATGATCTCGAATGAAGTGATGCCTAATATCCACATGCTTGCACCTTGTGTGAAGCACTGGGTTCTGAGTAATTGCTATAGCACTATTGTTATCACAATAGATTGGAACCTGATTAGCAAATACTTGGTAGTCCCTCAACTGTTGCCTCAACCATAAAATCTGAGCACAACAACTACCTGCAGCCATATACTCAGCCTCAGTTGTGGATGTAGCCACTGAATTCTGCTTCTTACTAAACCACGAGATCAACTTACTTCCCAAAAACTGACATGTCCCTGAGGTTGATTTCCTATCAATCCTACAACCTCCATAGTCTGCATCTGAATAACCTGTCAGTTCTAAGTTGTCATCTGAAGGATACCATAGTCCCATATTGACTGTCCTTTTTAAATACTTAAGTATCTTCTTAGCAGCCTCCAAATGACTTCTCTTGGGATCAGACTGATACCTAGCACACACACCAACTGCAAACGTAATGTCAGGCCTACTTGCAGTCAGGTACAACAAAGAACCTATCAGCCCTCGATACTCAGTCTGATTTACTGAAGTCCCTTCAGTGTCAGGATCCATCTTCCAATTTGTGTTCATAGGGATCCTGGCTGGATTGCTGTTCTGAACACCAAACTTATGAATTAAGTCTCTTGTATACTTGGCCTGATTTATGAAGATACCTTGATCAGTCTGCTTGACCTGCAATCCTAAGAAGAAGTTCATCTCTCCCATCATGGACATCTCAAATTTACCAGTCATCAACTTAGAGAATTTCTCACAGAGCTGATGATTTGGTGATCCAAATATTATGTCATCCACATAAATCTGGACCAAGAGAATGTCATCACCTTCAGTGATCCTGAACAATGTCCTATCCACAGTTCCCTTCTTGAACCCATGGTCTGTCAGGAATTGAGAGAGGGTATCATACCAAGCTCTTGGTGCTTGCTTAAGTCCATAGAGTGCTTTCTTCAAATGGTATACTCTATCTCCAACCTCAAACCCGGGAGGTTGTTGATTAGGCGTGAAATTGTTATGTTTTGGTGCCCGAAATACCCCAATCTTGGTCGAGTTTATAGAGTATTTAGAGTCAATTGAGCATTATTTCTACACGTTGATGAATTTGTCTCTTTGATGCTCATAGGTGAATAGAGGACGAAAAACGGAGTTCGTAGGACTTTGAATCGACTCAAACGGATGCCCGGATGAGAAGATATTGAAGAAATACGATTGGTATTAGTGCGGACGAGGAAAAGTATCACTTGGGAGGAGTTAGAAGTCACTCGAGTGACTAGGTCGAGCGCACGCGCTCGAGCGCATTGCTCGAGCGCTTAAACTTACAGAACTATTCTTGCGCTCGAGCAGCTCGAGCGCCACCACTCGAGCAACATGCAGTGTGATTTCAGCGCTCGACCGGCTCGAGCGGAACCGCTCGAGCGATTGTGTCATTCGAGCTACACTGCTCGAGCGGGACCGCTCGAGCGTTTTGCTCGAGCGCCCATGGATTTTTGCCTCCGGATGCGTATTTTCGGCCCATTAACTCCCGTTTTGACCCGTGCCTATATATACCTCTTCCAAACATGTTTTGAAGGATACCCGAACTTTAGAAATAATTTTAGACTTAGTTTTTGGAGAGGAAGGAAACGAGCAAGCTTTACTTACGTTTTGTTGAGGTTTTTCATACGAATTTTAGTTTCTTTTCAATTCGTAGTTTCTTTTCATTAGCTTGATTACTTTAAACGCTTTGAACGTCGTTTTTATTAATTCAATTTCAGTTCTTCGTATTTATTTTCTTTAAACCCTAGTTCATGTTTCGTATTTTCTTTCTTCAATTCATCATGTTTATGTTCGTCGTTTCTTCTATTGCTTTAATGTTTGTTAACGTCATGTCTAACTAAAACCCTTGCATGCTTAGGGTAGGATGAACTCGTAGAAGTAGGATGTGGGTACGTAATTAGGGTGATTCGTGACGTTAGTTTTAATTCTCTTAATTAATGAATTCATATAATTAATCTTAACTCTACCTTTGAACTTCGTACGAAAGTGTTAGAGAGAGGACGACCGCATCACTCAATAACAATTAGTAGTCTTAACGATAAGGTTTAGGAAAGGTTAATTCATCTACCGGTTTAGCGAAGGAGGACGACCGCATCACCTTAGTTAAATTAGGGTCTCATTAATTGAGCACAATCCATTAACTTGTTAGTGGATTAGTGAAGTCGAGTGGTAGGGTAAAGTATTAGGGTTTAGAATCTTGAGATTTCACCTTGCATTCTTTTACTTAGGTTAATTCTTGTGTGTCACAGTTATTTTGATTATGTACCTGCTCCGTTAGTATACGTAGGGATTCCTATCTTAAGCATCACCATATCTTATTTGAATCCAACCCTTAGTTAATTCGTTTGCTTTAGTATTTTAGTTTAATTAGTTTATTTTAGTTTTAATTAATCTTTCTAAAAAAATCCAAAAACATACACTCATATTAACTACGACGCGTAGATCTTCAGGGATCTATTCGCATATACACCATCCCTTGGGTTCGATAATACTTGGTCCCTATACTTGCCCATACTACAGTGAACCCGTACTCTTGCCGGGTTGCTACTAGTAGAAGCTAGTGTAGTTCGCTTCAAGTCAATGGCGCCGTTGCCGGGGATGGCGTTGTATGCTTTTGAATAGGACTTGTAGATAGCTAAGTAGTTAGTAGTGGGTGATTTATTTTCTGTTTTTATTTTTTATTTGTATTCAATCGGCAGTTGCGTTTTGATCCATCTGCTAGTGTGTCAGGTTTATGAAAACACGCTCACAAGGCAATACGAGCGAAGAGAGAAACCGTTGGACCCTGAGACAATAGCCAGAAGGAACCGAGCTTACTTGAGAAGAATGAACGCAGCCGACTTAGGGAAGGAACCAATGGATATCAATAATGAGTTGGCCGATGCTGCCAACGATTTCAATCAGGCAGTAGACCGAGTTGAAGGCACTGGAGTTAGTGGTAGCCAGAATCAAATTCCATTAGGGGATAGCCAGAGCCTAAACCCGGATACACGAAACGTAGGGAATCCAGCTCAGAACCTTGTCCATAATCCTCATAACAACCCTACTTACCCACAAAACCCAAATAACCCTTTTAACAACCCAGTATACCAACATTACCCATACCCACCTTATCCTTACCCACCATATCCATATCATCCACCTCCTGTCTACAACCAACCACCTGTTTACCAACCACCACCCCAACAAGTACCTGTACCAGCTGCGAATCCTCAACACGTTCCTCAGAACGTAGATCACAATATGGCTATTTGAGGTAGGTTTGCAGCGCAGCCACAGCGGTACTATGATGGAGTGGCTTTGCCTCCTGTTGAGGCAAACAACTTCTCGATATCCCCGGGGATTTTAAAGCTGCTTACCGAGAATCAGTTCAAGGGGGTGATCGGGAAGGAGAATCCTCACACTCACTTGAGGAGCTTTCTCATGATAGCCTCAACATTTAATTATAATGGCATGTCTGAAGATGCCAAGAGGCTTAGGCTGTTCCCATTCTCATTGACGGGAATAGCCAAGGAGTGGTACGATAATACGCTCCCGTGGGGAGGTATTACCACTTGGGCCGAGCTCGAGCGTCTGTTCCTCGAGCGATTCTACCCTCCATCTAGGACGATCAAGGCTAGAATTGAGATCTCGTCCTTTCGCCAGAAGTCTGGAGAGGATTTACGCCAAGCGTGGGAGAGATACTCAAACATGCTGATTGAGTGCCCGCAGCACGGGTACAATGAGGGGGATATTATGGCATTCTTCTACAGTGGTGCCAACAAGGCGGGGCAAGACCATTTAGACGCTTGTGCGGGCGGAGCATTCTTGAACCAAGGCATAGAGAGGTGTAGGGAAATCGTGGACAACATTGTCACGAATGCCGGTGCTTGGAGTGGAGATGCAGATTTTCAGAGAGTGCATCAGGTTGAAGAGGGAGAAGGAACGAGAAGGCTATTGATGGCCATGATGGAGAAGATCAACAACCTCGAGTTGGGGAAGAGTTTGGGTGGAGAGCATGCAGTAGAGAATGAGAGAGTAGACCAACCAAGTGGACAGCAAGAGGTAGTCAATTACATGGGAGACCCATATTACAATCAGAATGGCTACCAAGGTGGAAATCAGTATGGAAGGCCTTCTTATGGCCAACCATTTGTGCCTCCAGGCCCTCAGCCACTTCAAAATCAATGGAGGAACACACAAGGAGTTCAAAGAGGCCAGCAGCCTCCTCAAAACACATGGAGGAAGAATGATAACTTTTCTTATGCTAACCCAAAAGCTGGTGTTACTGTTCCTGCAGGTGTTGATCCGGGGTCTAAACCTCCTGGTGGAGAAGGCGGTGCATCAATCGAGGAGATGTTGAGAGCGATCCTTCAGAAGGTGGAGGAAGGGAGCAAGAGATTGTCATCCTTGGAGTACGATGTGAAGGAGCTGCACAAGAAGGGTGATCATCGAGATCAAGAGCTCCAGAAGATGAACGTTGAGTGGACTAGAACTCAACAAGAGAACAATCGAAGGTTCACTTCTTTAGAGCTCCAGATGAGCCAGATTGCAAAGTCAGTGAATAGAATGCCGGAGGGGAACCCGAAAGAGCATTGCAAGGCGATCCAGCTTAGAAGTGGAACCAACTATGAAGGTCCTCAGATGCCTACTGATTCTGAGACGCCCCAAGAAGAGATTGAGCCCAAAGGGGATGGAGATGAGACTGAGGAGAAAGAAGTTGAGAAGCAGGTTGAGGATGAGAGCACTCAAGCAAGCAAGGAGCTTGAAGAGGAAGGTATTGAGAAGGGTGAGAGAGTTCCTAAGTGGAAGAAGGCAAAGGAAGCAAGGGAGAAAGTGAAAGAAACAGAAAGAGATGAATGAGGGGTACCCAAATCTGTGATACCCGTCCCGTATCCACAGCGCTTCATGAAAAAGAAGCTTGGTGAAAACTTCGCTAAATTCCTTGATGTTTTTAAACTTGCATATTAATATTCCTTTTTATGATGCTTTGGAACAGATGCCGCACTATGCGAAGTTTTTGAAGGACTTGATCGCGAAAAGACGGCGAGTGGATGAGCCGAAGTTGGTGCAGCTGAACCACGAGGTGAGTGCATTAGTACACAAGGCGCTTCCACCAAAGCTGAAGGATCCCGGTAGTTTCACGATCCTATGTGATATCGGGAACGGGATCAAGAAGGGAGCGTTGTGCGACCTCGGGGCGAGCATTAATCTCATGCCACTGTCGTTTTTCAAGAAGTTGGAAGGTGTTGAGCTTCAAACCACAATGATGACGCTTCAACTAGCCGACCGGTCTATTACTCGACCTCAAGGTGTGGTTGAAGACGTCTTAGTGAGAGTTGGAGATCACATTTTTCCAGCCGACTTTGTAGTGCTAGAGATGGAGGAAGATGAGCACGTACCCCTGATCTTGGGAAGACCGTTCTTAGCTACGGCGGGGATGGTACTAGACGTGGCGAATGGGAAGATTACGTTGAAGGTAGATGATCAAGAAGTGAAGATCTCCCTATATGAAGCCATGAAGCACCCGAAGGAGGATGAGAGCTTGTATTGCATGGATGCCATTGATCCTCGTGTTGAAGACACACCTTCTATCCCTAATCCTTCTCATATTCATGAATTTTATAATCCTTCACTCAATTATTTGACCCATGAGCAGTATGTTCTTGATTATTTTGATAGGGATGAAGTGAAGAAGTTGAAGGATGAAGAGGTGAAAAGTGTGGACGTGGTCCAGCTAGAGGGAAAAGGAGGAGTTAAGAAGAAGAAGTCAAAATTCAAGAAATTGTTTAGTAAGACTCCTCCAGATAAAGGTAAGAAGGAGTTGAGACCCATAACACTTGGGGATGAGAAGAAAGCAAAGGAACTCATGATGGAAGGGCATCAAGGAAAGGAGTTCAAACACCACTCTTATGAGAGTAAGGGAGGTAAATTTGAGTATGATGTCCCATAAGCTCCTTTGAGCTTGGTCCGGCATGAGGACCTTAAAAATAGCGCTGAATGGGAGGCAACCCATTTTTATTTGCTTTCATTTATTTTTAGTGTCTTTTTATATTATTAGGGAGTTATTTTGAGTCGTATGTTTAACCTCGTATTTGAGTGAGTTGCTTGTAGGCTTGTCTCTAAAGGAGTAAAGGTATCATGAAGTTATTCAGATTGAAGGAACCAACTTGAGACAAGGAAGTGTGCAAAGCTATTGAGAGAAATTGAATTATTTGGTGGAGGTAACCCACAACCCCAAACTTAGACCTCTAGCAAGGTCGAAGTTTGGGGGGGTGGAGATTTTTATGTTTGTTGTTACATTGCACATGCATGCACGCCCTTATCTTTGAGTTGAGTTTGATTGATTATTGGTTAGTTGAGATACTCCTTGGGGTGATTTTGAGTTGACTCGCTATTGCATATTTCATGTCTATCAATCATCTTATGCTTGTTGATTGCTATCTTTGAGTATGATTTGATGAGTAGAGTGAGTTGTAAGGGTGAGTTAGAAATTCTTTTGTGTGAGTGTTTGAGTTTGAGCTGATTAGGGAGAGAACCCGTATGCTTATAAGTTTTCTTTTGAGTACTTGTGTGATGAGAGTGAGAATGCACTAGGACTAGCATGGATGTGAAAGCCGTGAGAGTTGAGCCTTACGAGATTTAAATGCATGAGTTAATCTCTTCGTTTGTGAGTGAATCATCACTTTAGAGGATGCTAGAACTTGCATGTGCTCTTGCTTTTTGATATTGTCTAGTTTGATATGCCGAATAGGATCTTAGGCCATCTTTGATTTTATTGAGTCACTTAGCCAAAATTTTCCTTACCAATGACATTGATCCCTTGTTAGCCCCTTTGAGCCTAAAGCCTATTTTATTTGCTAGCACATATGAACACTATTCCAATTCCTAAGCATTTTTGTCCAAATTTGAGTGGAGAATAGGAAAGTGTGAATGTGAAGGGAGTGAATTGAGTTGAAAAAGGAAAAGGTTGTTTGTTGAGTGAATATGAGAAGAAGGTGTGATGAAGTTATGAGATGTGGGAAAAAGAGAAAAAAAAATTGAGAATGAGCAAAAGAAAAAATGAGCTCATGTGTTTGTGCGAAAAAGAGAAAAAAAAGTGAAGTGATTGAAAAAAAAAAAAGTGAAAAGAGAAAGAAAAAAAATTGAAGTGTTGAGAGAAGTGGAATTGAAAGAGTGTTGATTGAATATGTTTGAAGTAGTCTGTTCCTAATCTCGAAGTGCCAAAGTTTGATTTTCTATTCTCCATTCACTTGAGTCACTTTACCATATTGTTATCCCACCTGTCCAAAGAGCCTACATTACAACCTTGAGAAAAGTCCTTTTTGATTCGGCATTGATTTCTAGAGTATGGTCGGAGTTGAGAGTGCTTACAAGCCTATGGTTGCCGATATGAGTGATTGATTGTTTGAGTGAGTCCCTTAATCATTGATATACACTTGTGAGGGAGTGAAATGCATCATTGAGTGCACATCCATGTTTGATCTTTGTGTTTCTTGTTGTTGTTGCATGAGTATGATGAATGAAGGTGAGTGAGTATACGTGTAATTGATCTTTGAAGCTCGAGTTCATTTGCTTGCATGATTTGATTCGTTGACTCATTCCTAACAATTTCACTTGACTTATTATTTCATTGCTTGAGGACAAGCAATATGGTAAGTTTGGGGGGGTTGATTAGGCGTGAAATTGTTATGTTTTGGTGCCCGAAATACCCCAATCTTGGTCGAGTTTATAGAGTATTTAGAGTCAATTGAGCATTATTTCTACACATTGATGAATTTGTCTCTTTGATGCTCATAGGTGAATAGAGGACGAAAAACGGAGTTCGTAGGACTTTGAATCGACTCAAACGGATGCCCGGATGAGAAGATATTGAAGAAATACGATTGGTATTAGTGCGGACGAGGAAAAGTATCACTTGGGAGGAGTTAGAAGTCACTCGAGTGACTAGGTCGAGCGCACGCGCTCGAGCGCATTGCTCGAGCGCTTAAACTTACAGAACTATTCTTGCGCTCGAGCAGCTCGAGCGCCACCGCTCGAGCAACATGCAGTGTGATTTCAGCGCTCGACCGGCTCGAGCGGAACCGCTCGAGCGATTGTGTCATTCGAGCTACACTGCTCGAGCGGGACCGCTCGAGCGTTTTGCTCGAGCGCCCATGGATTTTTGCCTCCGGATGCATATTTTCGGCCCATTAACTCCCGTTTCGACCCGTGCCTATATATATCTCTTCTAAACACGTTTTGAAGGATACCCGAACTTTAGAAATAATTTTAGACTTAGTTTTTGGAGAGGAAGGAAACGAGCAAGCTTTACTTACGTTTTGTTGAGGTTTTTCATACGAATTTTAGTTTCTTTTCAATTCGTAGTTTCTTTTCATTAGCTTGATTACTTTAAACGCTTTGAACGTCGTTTTTATTAATTCAATTTCAGTTCTTCGTATTTATTTTCTTTAAACCCTAGTTCATGTTTCGTATTTTCTTTCTTCAATTCATCATGTTTATGTTCGTCGTTTCTTCTATTGCTTTAATGTTTGTTAACGTCATGTCTAGCTAAAACCCTTGCATGCTTAGGGTAGGATGAACTCGTAGAAGTAGGATGTGGGTACGTAATTAGGGTGATTCGTGACGTTAGTTTTAATTCTCTTAATTAATGAATTCATATAATTAATCTTAACTCTACCTTTGAATTTCGTACGAAAGTGTTAGAGAGAGGACGACCGCATCACTCAATAACAATTAGTAGTCTTAACGATAAGGTTTAGGAAAGGTTAATTCATCTACCGGTTTAGCGAAGGAGGACGACCGCATCACCTTAGTTAAATTAGGGTCTCATTAATTGAGAACAATCCATTAACTTGTTAGTGGATTAGTGAAGTCGAGTGTTAGGGTAAAGTATTAGGGTTTAGAATCTTGAGCTTTCACCTTGCATTCTTTTACTTAGGTTAATTCTTGTGTGTCACAGTTATTTTGATTATGTACCTGCTCCGTTAGTATATGTAGGGATTCCTATCTTAAGCATCACCATCTCTTATTTGAATCCAACCCTTAGTTAATTCGTTTGCTTTAGTATTTTAGTTTAATTAGTTTATTTTAGTTTTAATTAATCTTTCTAAAAAAATCCAAAAACATACACTCATATTAACTACGACGCGTAGATCTTCAGGGATCTATTCGCATATACACCATCCCTTGGGTTTGATAATACTTGGTCCCTATACTTGCCCATACTACAGTGAACCCGTACTCTTGCGGGGTAGCTACTAGTAGAAGCTAGTGTAGTTCGCTTCAAGTCAGTTGTTCAACATATACCTCTTCATTGAGCACACCATTCAGGAAGGCACTCTTGACATCCATTTGATACACCTTGAACTTCTTATATGTTGTATAGGCAAGGAATAACCTGATAGCTTCCAACCTAGCCACTGGAGCAAAAGTCTCATCATAGTCTATTCCTTCAGACTGACAATACCCTTTTGCAACCAGTCTAGCCTTGTTCCTTACCACAACACCATTTTCATCCTTCTTGTTCTTAAAGACCCACTTGGTACCAATCACACCTTGATGCCTAGGTCTATCTACCAGTTCCCAAACCTGATTCCTTGTGAACTGATTCAACTCCTCTTGCATGGCAATGATCCAGTTCAAGTCAGTGAGAGCTTCTTCAATGTTCTGAGGCTCTTGCTCAGAGAGAAAGCAACAGAACAATGCACTCTCACCATGGAACCGTCTGGTCCTGACTCCCTCAGTTGGATCACCAATGATTTGATCAATGGGATGATCCTCTAACCATGTTCTTTTGCCAGGAGTTGTTCCTGAGGTACCTGCAATGTTAGTGTCTATAGGCTCATAAAATTCAGGAAATTGAACAGAAGGGGATGATCCTGAGTCTATACCAAAGGGATTAACAAGCTCAATGTCAGGGACATTGATTCCCCCTTGATTAGGTGACTCAGGAACCGTCTCAGCTGCAACAGCATCTTCATAGACGGTGCTTACCTCAGGTTGAGCCTGTTCCTCAGTCTGAGGCTCAACAATCCCTGATGTGCTGGGCTTAGGAGTGGCACCTGATTCCTCATCCTGATCGTCATCATCATCCCATCTTGGAATTGGCACAGTCTTGATCTTAGGATCAGGTTGATTCTTCAAGCTCAGCCTTGTCACACTCCTTGTGACCTCCTCAGTGTTAGGATTCAACACCTTTACCCTAGACTCATTAGCAGATTCATCAAAGATAACATGAGGTGATTCTTCCACAACAAGGGTCCTACAATTGTAAACCCTGAAGGCTTTACTAACTTCAGAATATCCTAAGAATATTTCTTCATCAGATTTGCTATCAAAGGCTTTCAATTGGGTCTTCCCATTGTTGAGGATGAAACACTTACAACCAAATACATGAAAATAAGAAATACGAGGTTTCCTTTTGTTCCATGTCTCATATGGGGTCTGTGCATGTTGTTTGTTCAGCATGGATCTGTTCTGAGTGTAGCATGCAGTGTTGATTGCCTCAGCCCAGAATTTCTTAGGCAGTCCTGACTCAGCCAGCATGGTCCTTGCTGCTTCCTTCAGTGTCTTGTTCCTCCTCTCAGCGACACCATTCTGTTGTGGGGTTCTAGCTGCAGAAGTCTCATGAGCTATACCAAGTTCATTACAAAAGTCAGAAATATATGAATTTATAAATTAAGTGCCCTTGTCAGATCTGATCTTAGTAATGGACTGATTCTTCTCATTGCTGAGTCTCCTGAGCAACTCTGGAAGCTTCACCTGTGTTTCCTTCTTATTCAACAGGAAAATAACCCAAGTATATCTAGAATAATCATCAATAACCACAAGGGTATATTTTCTACCATTCATACTCACAGGTGTTATGGGACCAAATAAATCCATGTGCAAGAGCTGAAGTATCCTGTCAGTGGAATAGGAAGCTTTCTCTTTGAATGATGCTCTGACCTGCTTCCCTTCCTGACAAGCTTTGCACACGTGATCTTTGCTAAAAACTTCATTAGGTAGACCATCAACAAGTGACTGTCTAGAAATTTTGTTAAGAATCTTGAAGTTCAGGTGGCTTAATCTTTTATGCCATAACCAACCGAGCTCTAGAGAGCTTTTAGCAACAAAACAAGTATTAGGAATAGTGCTGCTCCAATCAGCGAGATAAACGTTACCTTTCCTTATACCTGATAGAAGCACTTGTGTTGATTTGTCCTTGACTGAACATATATTCGATGAAAACTCAACACTGAAACCTTTGTCACAAAATTGACTTACTGACAACAGGTTATGCTTCAGTCCTTCCACAAAGGACACATTTTCCACTCTGACTGTACCTATTATCAAAACACCAAAACCTTTAGTAACACCTTTTGAGTTATCACCAAAGGTTACCTGTGGACCATCTTTAGCTTGATATTCTTGGAGAAGACTCTTCATTCCAGTCATGTGCCTTGAGCAACCACTGTCTAGGTACCAAACAGCTTTGATTGAGTCTCCTCTACTCTTGTTGTGATCCACAGCCGCCTGCAAGCAATTCAGGCTTTAGGTACCCATTGGGTGTTGGGTCCTATCGTGTCAGCTGTACCCTTCGGGATCTAGACTTGCTTAACAACCCTGATTGCCTCAGAGTGGTAAATCTGTCTCCCTGAAACATCGATATACACAACTTTCTTCTTCTTTGCCTGAGAGGAAGATGGTGTATGAGTGCTAGACTTAGGCTTCACAGGAGCCTGAGTGGGTGCCTTTTGGGCTGGCTTCCTGTTCTTCCTAGGTCTGGGTGCAGCAGGTCTTGGGCCTTGTTCTTGATAAGGACCCTGATTTCTATTCCCCCTAGGCAAGTGAGGGAATGAAAAACAGTTAAAGGCCTCAGGATGCCAAAACCACGGGGGTGTCATCATATTTGGCCTTTCCTGTTGGTATTGCCAAGCATGATGGTACCCTCGCTGACCAGTCTGAGGGCTCTTGGCCTGAGTCTTCCTCTGCTTTCGCTGAGGTTTTCCCTGGCCTGAGCTCTCAGGGGCTTCCTTAGGTGGCTTCGCCTTTCCCTTGGGTTTCGGCTTAGCTACCTTAGGAGCAACCCTGACTGTGTCAACGGTTTCCTTGCCCTTATCAGTTTGACGGGCCTGGAGCACAACCTTAGGTGCACTCTGGCCTGTCTGAACAAATACCCTCTCAGTGTTGCTCCCTGAAGCAACATGAGACTGACCTTGTGAGGATTTCTCAGGAACATATCCAAGTCCCTTTTTCTTGTTCCCAAGCATCTGGTTGCTATTTATTTCCTCTCTAGCCACTGAGGATTTATTCATTGCTGCAACCTTTTTCTTGAGAGAGTCCTCACTCTTTTTCAGGATTTCATGTCTGGTAAAGAGGTCATCAAACTTACTCTTAAGTACTTTTAGTTCTTCCTTCCTGACCAGCTCTTCCTCAGCCAGTTCCTTCAGAATCTTCTCTCTTGGAAGACGCTCAGCATTGATTAAATCAATCTCCTGAGTTAGTCTCACAATTTGAACTGATTCTTTAAGATCAGACTGAGTGAGTTGTTCGTTCAGGTTGTGAACCTCAGTACTCAATTTCTTGTTCTCCTCTACCAAGAAGACATTAGTTTCCTGCAGTCTGGAGAAATCAACCATCAATTGATCAAGGCAGATCTGAAGGTTCATTTATATAACTGACCCTGAGCTAAGCTCAGGATTTTGACCAGTGTAAGAAGCACAAACATAATTTGATGTTACCTCAGGCTCATCCCTAGCCATCAGACAGACATCATCGTACTCGTCATCTGAGAAGAGTTCAGGTGACCTCTCAACAGGACCGTCAGAGTCTGTTGCATCTTCAGCGAACATTGCTCTCCGATCAGCAGATCTTAGATCCCTAGTGGCTCTCATTTCCTCTCTCTCCCTCGCACTCAGCTCCGGGCAGTCGTACTGATAGTGACCAATTTTGTTACAGTTGTAACATGCTACCTGCTCACTTACTCTTTCTTTTCTTGGTTCAGGGTTTCTCCTTGAGTCAGGTTTCCTGGTTCTTGGTGAGCTTTCAGCCTTGGTTGGGTATCTATCATCACGAGTACGTCTCTGTTCGTCTCTTCTTTCAGGCTTTGGTTCAGAATATCTTCTTTCATCACCACGTTCTCTCCTCTGGTCAGTATTCCTTCGCTCCTCATATCTCCTTGAGCTTTGGTGGGTTCCTTCAGGTTTCCTGTCACGTGAGTCTTGATAAAACTTTTTATAACGACCAAACCTGGAATTGAGATTGTCAAATCGTCTGGCCATCAGGCTGTACTCCTCAACGAGTTCTTCCCTGCTCATCTCCATCAGTGACTTTGATGAAGAATTTGATGAGGGCTCAACAGGTTCAGACCTGGCCTTGAACGCCACACTTTTCTCAGGAGTTTTCTCCTTCACTTCCTCTTCTGACTGAACTTTCTTCTTTCTTTTGTTAAGATCAAATTCAAGTGCTTTGAGCTCTGAAAAAAGTAAAGCAGAAGTTATGTTACTCATATCCTGAGTGTTCTTAAGCATAATTACACTGTTATCCCATCTCTCAGGAAGGGCATTCAGGATTTTTGAAGCAACATCTCTCCTTGGGACATCCTTGTCCAGCATCACCAACTCATTCATCAACTTGATGAATCTAGACTCCATTTGATCTATGCTCTCGTCAGGCAGCATCTCGAACGCCTCGAATTTCTGTATGGCAATGTTTCTCTTGTTCTCCTTGATCTTTTCAGATCCCTCACACATCCTTGTCAGCTCATCCCAAACCTCCTTTGCCGTCTTTAAGTTCATCAGCCTAGCTGACTCCTCGAAGGGCACCGTATGCAAGATGATGTTTCTGGCGACGTTGTCAAGCCCCATCATCTTGATCTCATTAGTGGTCATATCCTTCCTTTCCTTAGGAATAGGTACACCAATATCGAGATCATCATATCCTCTCCCTCTGGTATTAGGGACAGTGATTTTGATCGGTCCTTCCCTGAGAACATGCGGCATCTGGTCATGGATGGCATCTAGATGTGCTTCTAATCTGAACTTCCAATAGACAAAGTTAGATACAGAGAATTCAGGTAACGAAGCTTCAAGTCTCCTCGAAGTCATGATGATGCAAGTTTTATGAAAAGCAAACTCAGATCTGTTCAGTGACCACCAACAGTTTCTCCTCTGAAACTATTAGTATTCAAAGTCAGTGGTCTTTCGAACTACTGCTCTGATACCACTTGTTGGTCCCGGTACAAGACTGAGGAATACGTGTATGGGGGGGGGGATACACGTATACCAATTTTTCAACCTTAAAACTGACTGAGTCCCCTTTACTCAGAGTGGTAAAGAACTAGGAGCTGATAACACACCTACTGACTACACTTGGTGCGGGTCAGTTGGCTAACTATCAGTTCAAGTTCAGTGCGGAAATGTTTGAGCCCTGATAGTTTAAAGTCTTGTTTAGTTTGCTTTCTGAAAAACTTGTTTTACTCAATTCTGAATAGTGTTTAGTAGGGCAGTGCTCTTTTGAAGATAAGCCTGATTGATTCAGGCCTGATAAACTTGAATGCAATGAATGAACAAGTAATATGGCAAGTATGCACAATATCAAAGCAATAAGAACACAAGGAGTTTAACGTGGTTCAGAGACTCAAGCTCCTACGTCCACGGCCTGATTTAACAGGAAATCCATTCAAGGGATTCTTGTTTTTAACGTGCCAAGGTGCACCAAGACCAGCTAACCTCACTGATCTATACAACTCCACTTACTAACACACTAACTGACTTACTCCCAACAAGCCTAACTTAGGGTTTTGGTTTCAGTTTGGATTCCAACTAAGTTGAGATTATCCTTACAAGGCAAAGCTATGCTAAGGATTGGATAATCTCTCTAAGCTTAAGATAATGCTATTTAGCTCTTGGAATACAGAATAACTCTCGATTGCTAAGAAACACTTGGGAAATTTAGATGTTTTTCGAGTGCTTCTTTTAAAGGCTGAATGCTTTGAATACTTGAGAGTTTGAGTAATTTCTGGCTTGGAAATTTCCCGTAACCTTGAATGGGTTCAAGGTCTTCTGTATTTATAGGTGATTTAGAAAACTATCCGTTGGAGAGATAGTCTTCTAGTCATCTATGTAGAGTGGCTTCAAACGGACATATCTTCATGCAGCAGCCGTCCTTGCATGGATTTGGTATTTGCATTAAATGCACATTAAATGCTTGCCCGTTGAATGTGCAGTCTGAATTCAGTCTTCATGTCAGGTTCCGTACGTGCGTGTCCTTCTCGGATTGGTCCACGTCATCAGGTTGGTGAGAATGTCAGAACTTATTCCTGAGCTTCAGGCTTGTCTTATTAAGTTCATTTTGTCTTGAGCCCACCAGTCTTGTCCTGACGCTGAAATTCCTTTTGCATTGCTTGGCTCTACTCCAAGTCTTCCCATTAACTCAGTGACATCCTGTTCCCTTCAGGACTGAGTTAGTAATGACCCCAGGGTCATATTCATCACTGACACTTACTCAGCCAGCTTAGAGGACTGCCATAAGTTCAGGATGGTGCTCTTCGTCTTCAGGCTCTTAGTCTTGATTGACACCAGTGAGTTCTCCTCTCACTGAGTACCTGTGAAGTGTAAAATGACTAAGTACTAATCCTAATCAAGACTAGCCTGACAAAGACAGATTAAGGCAAACATCTTTTCAGGGGCTTTGGGATCTTAATCAAAACTGACAATGTCCCAACAGATATTATTCGTAGGAACATATCTAGGGAAATATAATCCGTAAAGATTATATTACGGGCTAGGTCCAATATCTTGCTTAGGAATTAAGCCAAGTTAATCCCTATAAATATGTATCTTATAGGAATTCCAATAACACACAAGAAATATAATTTCTCCATAAAATCTCCAGTCAAAATTTTCCTAGCAAATTCATCTCGAGATTCAACGCTGACATATCGATGCGGGTTGGTACAAAGTCGTTACGTGGATACCATAGTTGAGGATTCCGCGTACAAATCGCTGTAAGGATTTATATGTTATTATTTATCCTTTTGTTTCTATGATTATACAACCTTGTGCAGATTCGTTGTTGGTGAATCGTTTACTTTCGATGCGCCGAACATGATGTTCGTGCCTCTAAAATCCAACAGAAACGACATATGACACACACAGGACGATAACGGCTCACTCCACGGAGGGGCGACAACGGTGGTGGTGGAGTGTTAACACGTTTTTCGTGAATTTGAAAAGAGGGGGGTGAGAATACAAATGAAAGAATATGATGAGAAAGAAGAGTTATGTAGGGTAATTTGTAGGGAGTGAACTAAACCGTACAATAGCGAACTGAACCAAAGGGTGAACAATCAAATTTTGGGGTGAAAAGATCCATACCCAATAAAAAAACCTGTAACTTTGATCATGTGCAATTTTAATCATGTACTCCCCCCTTAGTCCTTACACTGTCAAGTATAAAATTTTATCAAATTGGACGTCACCTTTTAAGTTTAACAATTCTTTTTTAAAAAATAACTTCAATTAAATACTATATTAATTATATATTACTCCCCCGTCCCAATTATTTCTTCACTTTTTTTTAGAGACGTCCCAACTCTTTTTCACACCCTTAAGAAGGAAATAATTCATACTCACAAAAATCAATAAAACACGTTTTTTTTATTTAACTTCACACTCACATACTCATTTTTTCTTAAAAATTATATTATGTACCGCTATGACGAAAGATCCGGGACGGAGGGAGCACCTTTTTGCTTTTTTACACACACTCTATAGCTTTTTAATTTTTACACTTTCCATCAACTCCAAATGTCAAATTTAATGGGGAACATTGAGTTTTTTTTATTTTTTTTACTTTTCCAATTTTTATTATTTTGGTGTCAATTATGTTTCAAAGGACAAAAAAAAAAGGTAAAACCATATTAGAACCAAAATCAACCCTAAAATGACCAAAATAGACACAAGAAGAATCACAAAATGGGTATTTCTATGGTCAGGAAGGGCTTTCGCTCTGCCTGACCTCAGGAATCCAATAAAATTTTGACACATCATCCAACTTCGCCCTAAACGATCTAGTTTTGCAATAAAGTGAAATAATTAAGATTTCTAAAAATATCCCTTTAACATTTTATTTATAAAATAAGATTTTTATAAATTGACAAATTTAATCTTTTTTTTTTACAGGGAATAAATTTTCATTCCTTATGAAGCAGTAGGCTACAACCTTACATCCTTGTTCAGCAAATTAGTACAAGGAATAGGAACTTCATCAATCCACACCTGCTCAAAACTTTCTGTATCACCAAAATGAGCTAAAACATGAGCCATCCTATTAGGATCTCTCCTAACAAAGGAGAAACTACTACAACCAATTTCTTTCGCCTTAGTTTGATATCATCCACAACTAACATGACATAGAATTCACTCTCCAGCTCCCCTCTAAGAGCTTTGGCAAGAGTCTCAGAATCAGTCTCGACTATAATGTGGTTTAGACCTGCTTCCATGGAAATTAGGATAGCATATCGCAAGGCAATAACTTCCAGAAGAGTGCTACTGCCACTAGCTTTACATCTCTTAGATCCCGCAATAACAATTTCACCTTTAAAATTTCGAACAACGAAGCCAAGGCCTACGTAACCGTTTCCGAAAATAGCCACGTCTGAATTAAGCTTAAGGATGCCCTGTTCCGGTAGCTCCCACCAGGTTTTGTTTATCTCCTTCTTCTCTAGCTGATTTTGGGATAGAGCCTCTTCATGAAATTCCTGTAAATGCCGAAAAGATCGTGAGACTATCTCCTTTGGATCGAGCAATATATTTTCAAAGTAAAAAGCATTTCGTGCCTTCCGTAAATTCCAAGCAAGAACAACAAATAAATGCCTTCCCCGTGCAGGGAAGTAATCAAAGACTTGTGCACAAATGTGTTTAAAATTAGTTGAATATTTGCACATTTCACCAATTCTCATTGGAGCCAACCCCCATACATGAACAACAATTGGGCAAGTGAAAAGAATGTGGTCCATGGATTCACTCCCTTCGCCACACATAGCACAAGGAATATCCGTATTCATACCCCTTTTCTGGAGATTTTCCTTCGTTGGAAGAACATCCCAACACGCTCTCCACATAAAGTGGAAAATTTTTGGAGGAATTTTTAATTCCCACAATATTTTCCACATTGGGTTTCTCCCGCTTGATGAGGGTAAGTTTACACCACATCTAGAGAAGCTTGAAATCGCTAGATGATAAGCCAATTTCACCGTGAATTTGCCATTTTTAGTGCAATTCCATACCAGTTTATCCAGGGGTAGCCGTCGAATAAGTGGAATGGCCAAAATTAAATTTGCATCCTCAGGATTAAAGCATTCTCGCACTCTCTCTTCATTCCACGATGCTTGATGTCCATCAATAAAATCTGACACTTTTTGGTATGTATTCGTGTGAAGTAAGCATCACTGCATTTGTCCATTGAAATGTAGAGTTGGTTCATTGAAATGTAGAGTTTAACGGATGCAGAATGCAAAGTCTACAGATGTAGCGTTTGTTGGCTGCAGATATTAGATGCAGAGTCTGCAGATATTAGATGCAGCATCTGCAAATATTAGATGCAGAGTTCGATAATTGTAGAGTATATTTAATATTGACAGTTATAACAGAATAACCATTAATCTGTTACGGGAGTTAGCAAATTCGAAGCTGGGAATTCATAACCAACTCAAGGACAACTCGGATATATATATATATATATATAGGGCATATATATACAAGGCTTGTGTGAGAGTTTACACAGTTTTCATCCATCAATTTGACGAGAGCAGTTCAATTCAGGGAATTAGGGTTCTTGAGTGAAATTCATCACTTGGTGAAAAGAGCTTCTAAATTGAGTGTGATTCTGTAATCGTTGAAGTTGGAAGTTGCATTAATAAAGTGTTCTGATTCTCCCCGTGGACGTAGATCTTTTAAGATCGAACCACGTAAAATCATCTGTGCAATTTAGTTTCAGCCCTTTAATTGCGTTGTGTGTGCGTATTTATTTATTTGTTGCTCAAATCCCAACAAATTGGCGCCGTCTGTGGAAAATACGTGAAGCATGACAACGCTGAAGTTAGAGGTGGATAAGTTCACAGGGAAGAATGATTTTGGATTGTGGAAGATCAAGGTGAAGGCTCTGTTGGTGCAACATGGTTTGGGGAACGCTTTCCTCACGGATAAGCAATGGGCGAATGCGCCTAACTTGAATCGAAAGGATGAGGTGTTGGAGAGGGCTCATAGTGCCATAATCCTGTGTCTTGGTGATAAACCCCTGAGAGAGGTTTGTAAGGCAAAGTCAGCCATCGAGGTAATGAACAAACTAGAGAGCTTGTATCAAACCAAATCTGTTTCGAATAAGTTGTTCATGAGGCAGAAACTTCTTGCCTTCAAGATGAAGGATGACAAGAATTTGGGTGAGCAGTTATATGAATTCAACAAGTGCATTGATGATCTGGGTGTGATTATGGAGGAAGATGACAAAGCACTGATGTTGTTTAACTCATTACCAAAGTCACTAGATCATTTCAAAGATGCATTGTTGTTTGGTAGACAAGATCAATTATCTTTTGATCAAATTCAAGCTGCAATTAAAACCAAGTTTCTACAGATAAATGGGGACAGGGGTGTAAATGACAAGAAATCCCAGAATGAAGCAGAAAGTTTGAATGTCAAGTTCAAGAACAAGAAGAAGGGTAATAAGTTCAAGAAATTCCAGAATTAAAAGGATGATTCAAAGGCATCCACCAGTTCTGTTGAAAAGAGAAAATGCTTCTTATGCCATAAAGTTGGGCATCTAAAGAAGAATTGTCCAACAAATAAGAAGGATAAGGATGAGCAAAAGGCTGATGTGACAGTGGCTGATGATGGTTATGAGAGTGCTGAAGTCTTGACAATCTCAGAGTCAAGGATAGGAAATGAATGGGTATTGGATTCTGGATGTTCCTTTCACATGTGTCCACATCAAGGCTGGTTTCAAGATTTGAAGGAGATAGATGGGGGACATGTATTGCTTAGGAATGATCAATCATGCAAGGTGGAAGGAATAGGATCCATCAGGATCAGAATGACAAATGACAATGATATTCAAATCACTAAAGTCAGGTATGTACCAGATCTTAAGAGGAATTTGATATCTCTAGGATCTTTGAATGCTGCTGGATGTGAGTTTAACACTCAAAATGGTTCTATGATGGTTACCAAGAAAGAAAAGGTGGTAATGACAGGAAAGAAAGTGAATGGGCTGTACATACTTATGGGAAATTCTATATCTGGATCCACTGATTATTCCATGGATCCCAAGGAGGCACTACTATGGCACAGAAGATTGGGCCATATAGGTGAAAAAAAGATGAACGAACTATCCAAGAGAAAGGTGTTTGGGACTGCCACTGAAGTAAGTCTGCAATTCTGTGATCACTGTGTACTTGGGAAATCTAAGAAGCACCCATATCCTAAAGGGATACATAAGACTAGAGATGTCTTGGACTACATCCATTCTGATGTTTGGGGGCCAGCTAGAGTTGAAACCCATGAAGGTGGCATATATTTTATGACCTTAATTGATGTTTCAGTAGGAAAGTCTGGGTGTACATCATGAAACACAAGAGTGAAGTCTTTCAGAAGTTCAAAGAACGGGTTGTCAAACAAGAAAATCAAAGGGGAAAGAAGATAAAACATCTTAGAACTGATAATGGGCTTGAGTATCTTTCAGAGGAATTCAATGATTACTGCAGACAGAGAGGAATCACAAGGCACAAAACAGCACCATCAAATCCACAACAAAATCGTCTTGCAGAAAGAATGAACAAGACCACACTTGAAAGAGTGAGATGCATGCTTTCAGATGCAAAGTTGCCAAAGGTATTCTGGGGAGAGTCAGTAAACACAACTTGTTTCTTAATAAACAAGACACCATCATCAGCTGTAGACTTCAAAACTCCAGATGAAGTCTGGTATGGAAAGTTGTCCAACTACTCTGATCTTAAGGTATTTGGTTGCCAAGCTTTTGTGCATATCAAGCAGGATAAGCTGGAACCTAGAGCATTGAGATGCATCTTCATTGGTTATCCTAAGGGAGTTAAAGGATACAAACTCTGGTGCTTGGAACGAAGGACATAAGAGATGTCTTGTTAGCAGGGATGTAATTTTTAATGAAGATGTAATGGGTTATGAGCACACAGGGAATGCTCAGGATTTGGATGGAGATATAGCCACTGTCACTACATCAGTTGAGTCAGATGGGGCTGGTACAGATCAAGCACAACCTCATGAAGAAGATTAAGAGGAAAATGAGCAAGTCTCAGATTCTGAAGAAGATCAAGAGAAAGATGATCTCAGGAACTATAGTCTCACAAGAGGCAGAGTCAGGAGGCAGATACATCCACCAAACAGATTTGGTCATGTTGAAATGGTCTCATATGCACTGTTAGATGCTGAAGAAATTGAGTACCATGAGCCACAGAGTTTTAAAGAAGCTATTGCAAGCAAGGAGAAAGATCAGTGGATGATGGCAATGATGGAGGAACTACAATCACTTGAGAAGAATGGAACCTGGAAACTCATGGATAAACCAAAGGGAAAGAAGGTTATCAGCTATAAATGGGTTTTCAAGAAGAAGATTGAATGTGCTAAAACTGAGCAGATAAGATACAAAGTAAGGTTGGTAGCAAGAGGTTTCACTCAGAAGGAATGTATTGATTTTATGAAGTTTTCTCTCCAATTATTAAATATTGTTCCATTAGATTGTTACTTGCAGAGGTGGCCCAAGATGATCTGGAATTGCAGCAATTGGATGTCAAGACTGCATTCCTGAATGGAGATTTGGTGGAAGTTATCTACATGAGACAGCCTGAAGGTTTTGTACTTCCAGGAAATGAAGACAAGGTGTGTTACTTAAGAAAGTCTTTATATGGATTTAAACAGAGTTCAAGACAGTGGAACAAGAAATTTAATAGTTTCATGAATGAGATTGGTCTTGAGAGATGCAGATATGATAATTGTGTTTACTTTGAGAAACATGGGAATCATGTGATTACATATCTGTTGATTTATGTGGATGACATGCTCATTGCTAGTAAGAGCATGAAGAGGATTGACATACTGAAAGGAAAACTGAGTTCCAATTTTGAGATGAAGGACTTGGGAGATGCAAAGAGGATGTTGGGAATGGACATTTATAGAGACAGAGCAGCTGGAACTTTGTTCTTATCTCAGAAGAATTATATAACCAAAGTTCTCAAAAGATTCAATATGCATGAGGCCAGAGCTGTGATTGTACCTTTGGGACAACAATTTAGACTTTCAGTGACTCAATCACCAAGGACCAATGATGACAGAAAGGAAATGGCTAAGATACCATATGCTAGTGGTGTTGGCAGTATCATGTATGCCATGATATGTAGTAGACCTGATTTATCTCATGGAATATCTGTGGTGAGCAGATTTATGGCAGATCCTGGTAAGAGCCACTGGAAAGCATTGAAGTGGGCTTTTAGATACTTGAAAGGATCACTCAATACTGGATTGATGTTCAGGAAATCAGAGGTAGGAGGAAATCCACTTGAAGGGTATGTTGATTCAGACTTTGCAGGGAACATTGACACAAGAAGGTCAATTTCTGGATATGTAGTGTGGAGAGTAGTACAACAATCCGTAGTAGCTTTATCTACAACTGAGGCAGAGTATATTGCATTGACTGAAGCAATCAAGGAAGCAATATGGCTGAGAGGCATACTGAAAGATTTTGGCATCATTCAGAGCAGTGTTGAGGTATTTTATGATAATCAAAGTGCCATCCATCTTGCTAAGCATCAAGTTTTTCATGAGAGGTCGAAGCATATTGATGTTAGGCTACACTTTGTTAGAGATATGGTTGACAAAGGGGTTGTGGTGGTCAAGAAAGTTGCAACTGAAGAGAATGAAGCAGACATGTTCACTAAAGTTCTTTCTAGCTCAAGGTTTACTCCTTGTATGAGCTTAATGAACTTAGTGACATGGGATGTTCATTGATTTGGACATGAGTTGGGAAAAAGTTATGGACAATATGCACTGAGGAGGAAGGTTGTGAAGTAAGCATCACTGCATTTGTCCATTAAAATGTAGAGTTGGTTCATTGAAATGTAGAGTTGGTTCATTGAACTGTAGAGTTTGGTAATATGAAAAAGCTGCAGGTTTTGTTAACAAATGTAGAGTTTAACGGATGCAGAATGCAAAGTCTACAGATGCAGAGTTTGTTGGCTACAGATATTAGATGCAGAGTCTGCAGATATTAGATGCAGAGTTCGATAACTGTAGAGTATATTTAATATTGACAGTTATAATAGAATAACTGTTAATCTATTACGGGAGTTAGCAAATTCGAAGCTGGGAATTCATAACCAACTCAAGGACAACTCGGATATATATATATAGGGCATATATGAACAAGGCTTGTGTGAGAGTTTACACAGTTTTCATCCATCAATTTGACGAGAGCAGTTCAATTCAGGGAATTAGGGTTCTTGAGTGAAATTCATCACTTGGTGAAGAGAGCTTCTAAATTGAGTGTGATTCTGTAATCGTTGGAGTTGGAAGTTGCATTAATAAAGTGTTCTGATCCTCCCCATGGACGTAGATCTTTTAAGATCGAACCACGTAAAATCATCTGTGCAATTTAGTTTCAGTCCTTTAATTGCGTTGTGTGTGTGTATTTGTTTATTTGTTGCTCAAATCCCAATAATTCGAATGTGAATTGCTAACAGAGGGGCATCTCAAGGGTTGTATGCCATATCCATATATCATCATAACTCGAGATGCTTTCACCAGACTCTTCCTCTAATCAAAGTTCTTGATTTTACCAGACTCCTCCATAAATAGCTTGGTTGAAATTCAACCGGTGCCGAATCGATACAACCTCGGGGGAAATATCGGGCTTTCAGGATTCGTGCAATCAACAAGTCAGGATTTTGTCTTACCCTCCAGAATTGACGAGCAACTATCGCCATATTAAAAAAGTAGAGCTCTCTCATTCCCATACCTCCATTCTCCTTAGAGCGTGTTAACTTTGCCCAGCTTGCCCAATGGACTTTTCTCTCCTCACCATCTGATCCCCAGTAAAACGCTGCAATTGCCCTCTCAATCTCTTCACATGTTGATTTGGGAAAAAGGAAAGAGCTCATTGCATAGATGGGGATCGCCTGTATAACACTCTTGATCATGACTTCCCTATCGGCTTTTGTAAGGGACTGCTCTTTCCAGCTCTTCAACCGACTAACAACCCTATCCACTATGATTTGAAACACTTGTTTCTTGGATCGCCCAATAAGGGTCGGGAGTCCAAGATATTTTGAGTAATAATCAACAGTCCTTGTACCAAACTGATTCCCCAAGCTTTCCTTCTCATCTGTGGAGATATTACCACTCATCGAGAGTTCTGATTTCTCTAGATTCACTCTTTGCCCCGAAGCTGCCTCATATTGAGAAATAATTTCTTTAACTTTTTGAACCTCCTGCTAGGTAGACCGGAAGAATAAGATGCAATCGTTAGCGAAAAATAAATGGGAGATTTGGGGAGCTCTTCTTGCAACTTTGATTCCAGTAATTTCACCTCTGTCTTCCGCACATCTCAATAACGACGAAAAACCCTCTGCACAAATGAGAAAGAGGTAAGGAGACAGGAGGTCTCCTTGTCTGAGCCCCCGAGAAGGAGTAAAAGTATATGATGGTTTTCCATTTACCAAGATTGAATAAGAAACATAAGTAACACATCGTAACATCAACTCAGTCCATTTTTCATTAAATCCCAATTTCAAGCACATATTTTTCAAGAATCTCCATTCTACCCGGTCATAGGCTTTACTCATGTCCAATTTCAACGCAACATAGCCCTTTCTCCCCTTCATTTTTTTCTTAAGAAAATGAAAAGTTTCAAAGGCAATCATAGCATTATCAATTATCATGCGATTCGGGATGAAAGCACTTTGGGTGGGGGAGATTACATGGTCAAGTACATATTTTAGGCGATTAGCAATAACCTCAGTAACGACCCGCATGATGATGTTACAAAGGCTAATAGGCCTATAATCTTTAGCATTATCAGGAGATTTGATTTTCGGAATTAAAACAATATATGTGAGGTTAAGAGATGAGGGATCAGCTTCACCTTTCAAAATATTAAGACATGTAGAAACAAAAGAAGACTTCACGACATTCCAATATTTTTGAAAGAAGAGTGGGGGCATACCGTCTGGTCCGGGAGATTTTGTAGGGTGCATTTGCTTAAGAGTTTTTTTTATCTCATCTTCTGTGAACGGGCGGTTGAGAGCATCATTCATATCATTTGTCACTTTAGGTTCAACAGAATCTAAGATGTGGTGCATATTGCAATGGCCTTCTGAAGTGAACAAACTGATATAATATTCTCTCATCACTTTCCCCACCTCCTTTTCACCTTTTGCCCATTCTCCATCCATCTTCCTTATTCTTCTAATTGTATTTTTTTTCCTTTCTATGTGAGGCTCTTTTGTGAAAGAATAGAGTGTTGCGATCACCTTCTTTAAGCCATAGAGCTCTTGATCTTTGTGCCCATAAGATTTCTTCGCGTTTCATGAGTTCATCAAGCTCAGCGCTTAGCTTCTTAAGTTCCTCCAAATTTTTTTCCTCATCTGGTAGTTTAACTTGTAGGGCTGTAATTCTTTCCTTCACCTCTTTGATCTTTTTTCCAGTGTGGCCAAAAACTGCAGCATCCCACGCTTGAAGGCGTTCACTACAACTTTTTGTACGTTCCTCAAAGCTTAACATCTAGTTATCCGTCCTCCAACCCAATTGGATAATTTTCTCACATTGCTCATGCCTAATCCACATCTTTTCAAAGTGAAACAACGTTTTACTATTTTTCTGATTATCCTCTGTTTCATGAAGAGAGTTTCCGAAATCCACAATAAGGGGCGCATGATCTGAGCGAATACGTGGCAAGTGACAAACAATGTGTACAGGAAATAAAGTTCTCCAGAATGGGTTTGCTAAGGCACGGTCCAAACGGACTTGCATTGTATATTATTTTCCCCCGTCCTACCATTCGACCATGTGAATTTGTAGCCACGAAATCCCAAGTCCTGTAGGCTAAGAGCATTAATAGTTGAATGGAATTCCTCCATGCCAGATGTTCTTCTACTATTTCCCCCAATTTTTTCAGTAGACCATAGTATCTCATTATAGTCCCCTAAGCAAAGCCATGGAATCCCCGTAGTGGGTTTAATTCTCCTCATCAGCTGCCACGTTCTGCTCTTCAGTTGTTGATCAGGCCACCCATAAATCCCTGTAAAATGCCATTTACAATCATCAATACCTGATTCCACAACCACTGAGATATGATTGCGTGAGAATGATGTTAACGAGATAGAGAGCTCCCCTCTCCATAGTATACAAAGACCACCCTTGCGTGTCTTTCCAGAGCCTTCACAATCCACTGGGAAACAACCTTTGAAGTGAAGGGAATGTGAATTTAATCGAATCAGTTGAGTACTTAGCATTTTCGTCTCCATGAGGAAAATAATACTCGGATTCTCCTCATGTAGGATCTTCTTGAGGGCGCGAACTGTCGCTTGATTCCCAAGCCCATGACAGTTCCATCTGAGGACGATCATGGCGATCGGCGAGAATGTCGATGCCAAAGAGGCGGATTAATCAACGCCGAGAAGACGGATTACTTCGCCAACCTAGGCGGAATATCAATGCCTAAAAGGCAGATTAATCAACGCCGAGCAGGCGGATTACTTCGCCAATCCAGGCGGAACGTCGATGCCTAAAAGACAGATTATTCAACGTCGAGAAGACGGATTACTTCGCCAATCTAGGCGGAATGTCGACGCCTAGAAGACAGACTAATCAATGCCGAGAAGGTGGATTAACTCGAGAAGTAGATTAGTTGACGTCAGTGAAGGCAAACTAATCGATACGTTAATGCCTAAAACGGCGGACTAATCAACGCCTAAAAGGCGGAACGTCAACGCCTGAAAGGCGGACTAATCAACGTCGAGAATACGGATTACTTCGCCAATCTAGGCGGAATGTCGACGCCTAGAAGGCAGACTAATCAACACCGAGAAGACGGATTAACTCGAGAAGTAGATTAGTTGACGCCGGTGAAGGCGAACTAATCAATACGTCAACGCCTAAAAAGGCAGACCGGTCAACGCCTATGAAGGCGGACGAATGTTTGTAGTCGAAAGGTGTGACCATTTTTAAATATTGAGTTATGTACTAGGTGAGCAATCTCAATGATTTTTCGATATTATACTCGAAATTTTAAACAACTGACTGTATTTAATAATCCCCAGTGTCAAATAATTTGTTTTTTATATCACAAAATGAGCATATGATGTGTATATCCATGCCCCCGCTTTTAATGTATATGAAAATTAATGAGTTACAATATATATTAAAAGGAAATATCAAATGGAAATTACATTTCAAAAATTGCCCCCGCTTTGAATTTTCGAAATATGAATATATGCCTCCGCTTTTAATTTATATGAAATTTGCGAGTTGTGATATATATATATTTAAAAGACGTTATTGAAATAGACCTGATGGAATGGGCAAAGGACTGCCCGTAGATTTTTCATTGGGGAAGAGGCTCCGGATGCTCGTTGATTATGAGGCTGCCACTTTTTTTTAAACTACGATTTATAGCATGCCCAATAGTTTCCTTAATTTTTTTTAATTTAATAAATTATATTTTAATTTAATACTACATTTAATCATAATTAATTCCAAATAGTGTGTGCATGGGTTCCTAATCTTATGCAAATGTAGTTTGTTAATTATCGGTTAATATATTCGTGAGTGGATCGTGTGCTTAATTTTAGTTGCCTTATGATCATAATGAGTATTCGTCCGGTTTTATTTTTTATTTTTATTATTTGATGTTTAATGGTTCTGATCAAGTTTTTTAAAAAAAAATCTCTGTTAGGATATAGATTAGATGTTTTGAAGATGTTAAAACAAGAACTTGTAATAGGACTAGCTGAACCTGTTAGTCAGCTACAGATTAGTCTAGAATAGGTCTTTGGTTAAGGGGGAAGAAATATATGCAGACCAGAGGAGGTGACCAGATGAGAGGTGACCAGAAGAGTCTGATCAGAGGAGGTGACCAGATGAGAGGTGACCAGATGAGGTGTCCAGACCAGAGCAGAAGAGTCACCAGAGCAGATGAGGTCCAGAGGAGTCTGCCAGAGGAGCCTGACCAGAAGACCTCTCCCAGATGAGGACCAGAGCAGAAGTGTTACCTGACCAGATGAGACCAGACCAGACGAGTGCCGACCAGATGAGGGAGACAAATTAGTTCACCCACTTAGAGGCTACGTGTAATCTAGAGACGAGGAAATTTAGGAGTTCTATGATAGAGATGAGGCAATCTGGAGTGTCAACTGATGGAGGATCTGATTGATTGATTGCTTGATTGAAAGTCAACTAATCAATCATATAATCAATCTTTGATTGATTATATCCCTCCAATTATGGTTGTTTGAATTTCTAGCTCTCCAACGGATAGTTATTTCACAACTATAAATAGGAGTGCTTGGATTTGTTCAAGAGACAAGAGTCGCGCGAGAGCACAACAAGAACACACGAACTCTTCCAAACACTCACCTTGTTCATTAACGTTTATACACTCTTTAGGAGTTTCAGTTGGATCTTATAATTAACCTGTACATCTTGAAAGGTTGGTGTAAGTTGTACGAAGGAGCTGGTACTTCGCAATTCCAGTGGTTCGTGAGTTAGTTGGTTGGAGAGAGAGAAAGTCCCCTTTGAAGAAAGGGAGAGTGGACGTAGGATCGTTATATCCGAACCACTATAAATTCCGGTGTCATTTACTTTTCTGCAATTTAGATTTCTGCATTTCAATTTTAGTACTTAATTTATAAATTGGGTTTTCATTAAAAATAAACTCAAAACGCTTTCCGCTGGATAACCTTTTTGGGACCAACAAGTGGTATCAGAGCAGTGTGTCCTACGGATCACTGTTTTGAAATTATCTCGGTGGTCACTAGAGCAGATCCATTTTTTTGAAAACCCAAATATTTGTTGTGCTAACAAATTTTGCAGAAATGGGCTCAAAGAGATGCAGTAGAAGAGACACCAGGAGGTACTCCAAAAGAAGCTTAGCAGATGAGGAAGAAGAAGTATCCACTTCTGGTTCATCATCCAATTTTGGACCAGACGAAGAGGTTTGTCTTGTGACAGACGAGGTATGTAACCGAACTTCCTCTTCTTTTTCATCCTCTTCTTTTTCTAGACAATCAGAGGAGTCTGATATGCAGAAGATGCTATTAGATCTCCAATCTTCTATACAACTTTGTCAAAAATTGGAAGATGAGAACACAAAGCTGAAAGCAGAAAATCAAAAGCTTTCAAAATGTTTTGACAAATCAACTGATCTACTACCTGAACATGTTCAAACACTGGTAGAAGAGTCCACTGACTTGAAAACCAGATGTGATGAACAAACTAAGCTGATAGAAAAGCTGCTTGTTGAAAACATTGAGAAAGATAATGAATATACTCTGCTGAAAGCTAAGTTTGATGAACTCTTCCATCAAAACAAAATTGTAAAAGATAGTGAGGACAAGCTCAAGCTGAGACTGGAGCAGCTGACTACAGCAAACAATGCTGTGTCACACATAGCTGCCTCATCTCAAAGAGAGCATGATAAGACAGGCCTTGGTTATTCCAAACCTGAATCCTCACCTGATCAGAAAGAAGAACAGCCTAGAAATTTTATTGATAAAGGTAAGAGGCCAGCTGACCAGACAACTCAGCCTAATGGGCAGATGAGTTCTAAAACTTAAAAACCCAAAAGGCAGAGGAGGAATTTTAAGAAGGATTATAACCAGAATAAAAGACCTCAGCCAGGCCAGCAGAGTAGAAGACAGTCTGGATCTTCTCAAAAGAGGCAGAACCAGATGACTTCTACTCACCTGCAGAAGACCTTTAAGTCATCTGCCAGACCAGCTGGAACCTTTGATGGCTCTAGTAAGACTTATCCTTATCAAAAGAATTTCAAGTCTATTGCATTAAGACAAGTTACTTCTTCTACTGGACAAGCTCATAAGAGAAGAAGAGCCTCTAGAAGAAATAACCATGTCAAAGCTTCTTATGTTCAATGTGTTTTTGTGGATATGTATGGAAGAAAGATAAGATCACCTGATTAAAAAAGGGATGATCTATTCTTGTGGTTTCCTAAACATTGTGCTAACCCCCCTGGACCCAGTAGGGTACCAAAAAGTTGATTGCCTGCAGATACACAAGAAGACCAGCTGATGTTTTGCCCCAATATCAGCTGAGCATACTTTGAGGGGGAAGATCAGTTGACCCAACCTGCTAGAATCTCTATTTGTTATTTCAATATTTTCTTGTCTTGTTTTATTTCAGTTCTTCCAGTTTTAACATCATCAAAAAGGGGGAAATTGTTAGGATATAGATTAGATGTTTTGAAGATGTTAAAACAAGAACTTGTAATAGGACTAGCTGAACCTGTTAGTCAGCTACAGATTAGTCTAGAATAGGTCTTTGGTTAAGGGGGAAGAAATCTATGCAGACCAGAGGAGGTGACCAGATGAGAGGTGACCAGATGAGAGGTGACCAGAAGAGTCTGATCAGAGGAGGTGACCAGATGAGAGGTGACCAGAGGATTCTGATCAGAGGAGGTGACCAGATGAGAGGTGACCAGATGAGGTGTCCAGACCAGAGCAGAAGAGTCACCAGAGCAGATGAGGTCCAGAGGAGTCTGCCAGAGGAGCCTGACCAGAGGAGTCTGACCAGAAGACCTCTCCCAGATGAGGACCAGAGCAGAAGTGTTACCTGACCAGATGAGACCAGACCAGACGAGTGCCGACCAGATGAGGGAGACAAATTAGTTCACCCACTTAGAGGCTGCGTGTAATCTGGAGACAAGGAAATTTAGGAGTTCTATGATAGAGATGAGGCAATCTGGAGTGTCAACTGATGGAGGATCTGATTGATTGATTGCTTGATTGAAAGTCAACTAATCAATCATATAATCAATCTTTGATTGATTATATCCCTCCAATTATGGTTGTTTGAATTTCTAGCTCTCCAACGGCTAGTTATTTCACAACTATAAATAGGAGTGCTTGGATTTGTTCAAGAGACAAGAGTCGCGCGAGAGCACAACAAGAACACACGAACTCTTCCAAACACTCACCTTGTTCATTAACGTTTATACACTCTTTAGGAGTTTCAGTTGGATCTTATAATTAACCTGTTCATCTTGAAAGGTTGGTGTAAGTTGTACGAAGGAGCTGGTACATCGCAATTCCAGTGGTTCGTGAGTTAGTTGGTTGGAGAGAGAGAAAGTCCCCTTTGAAGAAAGGGAGAGTGGACGTAGGATCGTTATATCCGAACCACTATAAATTCCGGTGTCATTTACTTTTCTACAATTTAGATTTCTGCATTTCAATTTTAGTACTTAATTTATAAATTGGGTTTTCATTAAAAATAAACTCAAAACGCTTTCCGCTGGATAACCTTTTTGGGACCAACAATCTCTCTTCATCTAAATTAGAAGAAGTCTTCAATTGAGTAGAAAATCCTTATCGCCCCACAATAGCTCCTTCGACCACCGGATACATGGCAACATCTTTTTCATCTCGCTGTAGACTGGAACCGCAATCACCACAAGAGGGGACCACCCGAACCCGCAACTCCGAACCACAACCGCACTACAGCTGGAATCGCAACCACCACAAGAGGGGAACACAACCCCACCACAAGAGGGGAACACTACCCCACCACAAGAGGGAAATAAATTCTCTCTCCATGTCTTGAACCCAAGACCTCTGGGTCTTAGGTGGTGGCCTCAACCAATTGAGCTACCAGCACTTGACAATCAGGCATAGTTAATTACTGCTTCGATTATGGTTAATTCTCATGAATCATTCATGCGCCCAATAGTAGGATTTTAGTTTAAAGTTTAGATTTTTCAATGTTTAAAATATTAAATTGAATTTAATTGTTTCTTTTTATAATAAAAGTGATATATTATTAGTGTGTATATTATAATAGTCCCCTAATTTTATTGACCAAGAAATCTTCATTCATAAGTTTTCAATTAAATAAATACAAAATTTTCATGAATCATAGTATATAGTTTAAACAGAGTTTTTTTTCTAATCATTTTAATATTTTGGTCAATGATTTAAATATATATATATATATATATACACGTATATATATTAATTTAAGACTTGTAAAAAAAATATATCATCTATTTAAATTGAGTAGTGTTATGTTAATCAAATAATTAGATTTTCATGGAACTATGTCCGAAAAATAAGTGAGAACTCCTATAATTAAGGAGCAAATATTAAAACTTTTAATATATGCCCATTATGAAACATTAATATATCCTGCAATTAATGAGATAAGATAATACTATAATAAACAATATATAACATTAAACCCAAATTATCGATGATGAAAAGTTATTTTAATATATTTTTTATCACTTTATGTTTGACTAATTGTTTTTTAAGATCACTTTATTAATTCATTCGTTTTTATTCATTTAATTGTATATAATTCCAAATTGACTCCCATTTTTTAAAAAAATTAATCAAATTAATTTCTTTTTGTTTCTAATTCTTTTTTATATATATATTTACTAATTTTTTTTATTAATTTTATAAATTTAATATTTTAGACTATTTTAAATTATTAATTCATTCGTTTTTTTTCATTTAATTGTATATAATTCCAAATTGACTCCCATTTTTTTTAAAAAAAATCATCAAATTAATTTCTTTTTGTTTCTAATTCTTTTTTATATATATATTTACTAACTTTTTTTATTAATTTTATAAATTTAATATTTTAAACTATTTTAAATGTGAGTATCATTTTTTTTGTAAATTCATCACATTAATGATTGTCACGAACCACAAAAAGATTAAATAATAAATTTAATCATCATCCTCTTCATCTTCGTCTTCATCTTCGTCTTCGTCTTCATCTTCTTCCTCTTCTTCTTCTTCCTCTTCTTCATCATCTTCCTGTTCTTCTTCCTCTTGCTCTTCTTCTTCCTCTTCTTCTTCCTCTTCTTCTTTCTCTTCTTCTTCCTCTTCTTCTTCTTCATCTTCTTCTTGTTCGTCCCCATCGTCGCTCCCAATCATAATCATTTCTGGATTTGCTGCTACCAAGTCAACTACGAGATTGACACCTTCTTCAAGGACCACTGTTTGAGCTTCTTGGACCTCAGTCTGAAATGTATTTTCAGGTTGTGCAGTGTCTTTCTTGGATGAATTAGAAAGTTCCACTAAAGACCGAACCTTGACTTTACAAACTGTCCTTAAGTGTGGTCTACCGGACTCCGGGTATTTGCAATAATATACCTGAGACGCTTGAGTTGCAAAGATGTAAGGTTCGTATGCGGCAGCGTACTTCCTGTTGACATGAATATCAACAATCTTGTAGTTTGGGTCGACTCTTTTTCCTACAGGCCATGGATTAAACCTCACACAAGAACAAAACTATTTTCCTCGATGGCCACCCCGGATATTCAATTTTAATCACTTCCTGCAATACTCCGTAGTAATCAATCGGTGCTTCGTTGCCACTCTCACTTGAAACACAAATACCAATGTTTGTTGTTCTTTTCGTTGAAGTATATGTTGGAAAAATAGGGGTGCCCGGAATCTATTCGGGATGAAATTTAAATACGAATTTAAATTCAATTATTACTAGCATGAATTAATCATAATTAATTCAAATAATAATTCCAACAAAAAATTTAACATCATGCATGTTGAATTAATTCACATAAAATCTAGGCGGAATAAACAAGAATTTATGTTACTTACGTACCTCTTGTAGAATTGGCCTTTGAATAAATGGGACAATCATGATCTCGCTTTATCAACCCAAAAACCTTCTCAAGTATTTCTCTTTCGCCTTACTTGATCACCGGTGGGAGATGCTTTCAAGTAATTTAAATAACTAAGGAAAAAGAAAAATATATATGCTCTTGATTTTTCCAACACATGGAATTATGTTCTTGGGAATGAAATAATCATCCCCTATTTATAAAGAGTGATGGCCGAAATTTACCTGTGGAATGGGCCTTGGAAAAATCTTTTCTTAGACTCTAAGAAATCTTGAATATATCTCATATATTCTTTTCTCCATAATAAAATATTCCACAAAAATCTCACCCTCCTTATAAGCTTGATATTTTAAAAAATAATAGGGGAAGAACCCAAGATTTGGATCTTTTTTAATATATGAGATAATCTTGTATTCCAAGAATACTTATCTTCCATAATATCTTTCCAAGACAATCAACAAAATCTTTTCTCTCCTAATATACCAATTTTCGAAAATCACACTAGAAAAATCAGCATTATATTTTATTTTTATTTTAATCACCTTATCATTATTGGGCTACTTAATGGGCTACTTGAGGGGCCTTTAAGGAGAATTAAGATTGGACCTCCTAATGGACTTCTGAATTTCAATATTGAGCCCCAATATAATTCAATCCATTAATATTAATTATTACCACTAATAAATTAATATTGCACTATCCATCTTAATCCATATTACGATAATATGGGCTCCCGGTTATTATTTCCCGCGTTTAAGATTATCAAGTCCATTAATTAATTAAGCTTCTGAATAACTCTAAATTAATTAATATATTTCACCTTGGAGTAAAGACAACTCAACATTATTATCCGTACCGAAGAAACTAATTCTTCACTTGCAATATTTGGTACGATAAAACTTCTGAGCCCACCAAGGGGACTAATCACACGAGCCGTACTCGCACGCGTTTCTCGTATTAAATCTTAGCAACCGTCGTATGATTAATATTACTGCCCAAGACACAAAGTTTGAAGTCACAATGATTCTCACCCAACATGAATCAAAGCAGTAACCATTAAGTACACACGATCCTATTTAAGTGACGGAGATTAAGAAATCAACAACCACTGAGGTCTAATTCTTCACATTTTAGAACAGAAGAATTTATCCTCGTTGTAGGTCCTCTTCAACACATACTAAATGTGCTAGTGCAATCTCTTAGTCAAGACAGACCAATCTGAGACTTACACATCGACCTTTCACGGCAGATTGTTCAATTCCACCTAGGTCGTGAAAATATACTTTTAGTTACAAGGAAACTGTTAATGTTATCTTCCGTGATCGGGTATCACCACATTAACTACAATGTAACTAGTACTATTATGAACTGTTTGCAATAAATATTCAACATTCAATCATATCTAAAACATATGCGATAAAAGAATTATTCTCATAAAACGAGTGTTTGATACACGAGTTATACAAAGTAAAAACATACTTTCACGTATAATTCCAACAATCTCCCACTTATACTTAAAGTCTGCTTTTTAGTATACATCATGCATGTCTTAGTGTAGTAGCTCTACGTGACATCTCATGTCAACCTACACTAATCTAATAATTCTTCCCACTTATACTTAAAGCAGATTGGCAATAGTCTTGACTCCCATTCCATCCACATGTCTCTCGAATGTACTTTGAGGCAGACCCTTTGTGAATGGATGTATTAGGTTGTCCTTCGACATTTATCTTTGCCACCTCTTTATCTCCTCTCTTAACGATTTCTCGTATAAGATGGTGTTTCTTTCAATGTGTTTGCTGGCCTTGTGGGCTCTCGGTTCCCTTGAATTTGTAACTGCTCCGACATTATCACAATGGACAGTGATTATGATGGGCAAATTCGGAACAACGTCCAAGTCCACTAAGAAGTACTTGAGCCAAACCGCTTCTTTCGCTGCTTCACAAGCAACTACTTATTCGGCTTCCATGGTCGAATCTGCGATGCATTTCTGCAAATCGCTTCTCCATGTCATGGCTCCTTCTCCCATGCAAAACACACTATAGGTATTTTGGAGTCTATGTCTGATTGGAAATTTGAGTCCGTGTATCCCATGGGAATTAGATTGTCTGATTGTTAAATCAACATTCCATACCAAGTTCTTTTCAGAAACTAAAGAACGCATTTAATTGCAATCTAATGTGCTTTCCTGGGGTTACTTTGATATCTTGCCATCATGCCCACGGCAAAACAGATATCCGGTCTCGTACACAACGTTGCATACATAAGACTTCCTACGTCCGAAACATACGGAACGTCTTTCATGTCATCTATCTCCACTTGCGTCTTAGGGCATATTTCTTTGGATAGATGGATTCCGTGCCTACAAGGTACAAAACCTTTATTGGAATCTTGCACGCTGATATGCTTCAAAACAGTGGCTTTGTATGAAACTTGCGATAAGCCCAACATCCTCCTCTTGCAATCTCGAGTGATCTTGATCCCAAGGATGTGACTGGCTTTCCCTAAGTTCTCCATATCAAACTGATTTGACAGCCATACCCTTACGTCTGACAATACCTTTACATTGTTTCCAATGAGCAGAATATCATCTACATATAATACTAAGAATACCACCGCAGTTCCGTCACGCTTCTTATACACACAACTTTTGAACTCGCTTTGATCAAACCCATAAGACTTAATCACTTGATCAAAACACTGGTTCCAAGTACGCGATGCTTGCTTACGTCCATAAATGGATCTCTTGAGCTTGCATACGAGATGCTCTTGGCCTTTTTCAATGAAACCCTTGGGCTGTTGCATATAGATATCTATCCCGTCAAGACTTCCATTAAGGAAAGCTGTCTTGACATCCATTTGCCAGATCTCGTAATCTAGGTGCGCAGCGATCGACAAGAGAATACGGATGGACTTAAGCATAGCTACAGGCGAAAAGGTCTCCTCATAATCGATCCCTTCTTTTTTAGTATACCCTTTGGCCACTAGCCTTGCTTTGAAGGTCTCAACCTTTCCGCCCGGTCCTTTTTTCCTCTTGTACACCCACTTACATCTAATGGGCTCTTCCCCACTAGGTGGTTCGACCAACTCCCACACTTGATTATGATCCATCGAACCCATCTCGGTTCCATTGCTGTTTGCCACGACTCTGCGTGTTGGTCCCAAAAATATTAATTGCGGAAAACGTTTTGAAATATCTTTAATGAAAACCCAATTTCTAAATTAAGTGCTAGAATTAAGATGCAGAAATTTAAAAAGCATAAAGTAGAGAACACCGGATTTATAGTGGTTTGGACCAACTTGTCCTACGTCCACTCTCCCTTTCTCAAAAGGGGACTCTCTCTCCAACCAACTTACGAACTACTGGAATTGCAAAGTACCAGCTCCTTCGAACAACTTACAACAATCTTTCAATGTGGTGAATAGGTTGAGTAAAAATTCCAACTAGACCTCCTAAAAGAGTAGATAATACTTGTATAAACAAGGTAAGTGTATGGTGTGAGTTCGTGTGTCTTTGTGTGCTCTTGCCCGACTCTTGTCTCTCTAATGAACTCAACCAAAACACTTATATTTATAGTTGTGAGAATTAACTAGTCGTTGGAAAGCTAGCAATTCAAGCAACCATAATTGGAGGGATATAATCAATCACAAATTGATTATATTGATTGACTGATCTCCTCTATTGATTGGATCTTGCAAGATTGATACCAATCAATCAATCCTCATATCAGTTGACTCTCTAGATTGCTTTCTTCTCCATCCATCCCAGCCTCTGTACCAGAGGTACCATCTTCCTCTGGTGCAGAACAACCCTTACCCTCTACCTCTCAAAATCCTACCCCTCCCCAAACTCATTCAGAACAGAACCCATCTCTCTCCATGGCTTTGGGACCTCTTGCCCCTCCCCATTCTCCCACCTATCTGACCAGCGATAATAGTAAAGATGAGGATGCTTCACTAGAGCCGGAGGTCTTAGCACCATCCTTCTCTGCCTCTGGGCCCAGACCCTTTACTTTCTCATCTGTAGAAATGGGTCCCATCAGGCAGAGCATGAGTGTAAGTGCTCAGCTCTGGCTAAGAGAGCACTTCCCAATTCTTTTGGAGCACTTACCACTGTTGGCGGATCTGACTGACGCCAAAGTCTGGAGCAAGGCCAGACTAGAGGATGTGGAAGACCTGATGATGCTGCTAGAAGAAATGTCTCACTCCACATTCACTGCCTGGGAGATAGAGCTCAAGAAAAAGATGAACATCCAGAACCCGGCTGAGCTAGAGACTCCGGAGGCAGCGAAGGTGTTGGTTCGCACTCTGCTCATCCAGAGAGGAGTTATGATCTCTCCTGAGGGCCCCTCATACAAATTTGGCCCTCACTTCACTTTCCCTCCAGAGCTCTACTCTGATGAGGAGGACTTTGATGTAACTCCTGCCGTGCTGCAAAAGATGAAGACCTTCTTCAATGAGCAGATCATGCAGATTGGGCGTTTTTCTAAGGCAATTCAACATATGGCCCCTGCTATGATTGAGCACCAGATCCGGCAGGAGAGGAAGATCTTCTTGAAGCAGATAAAGTCCACCTTTGCTGCTGCCAAAGCCTCTTTCAAAGCCAATGGACTTTTTGTAAAGCTGGATGTGATGCACAGCCAGAAACAGCTTCAGGAGCATGTGCTGGAGCAGCTGAGGCCAGTTTCTGTGTTGAAGGTGGAGATGGCTTCCCAGATGCTGCAGACTGCTAAGTTGAAGGACTCCCTCCAGGAGATGTTAGAAAAGTAGGAGAGACTAGTTGCTGAGTCAAAAGTCTATCTGGAGGAAGCCAAGCAACTGCGTGATCTTCACTCTCCCTCCAACATTGCCTTGCCTGATCTCATTAGGCAGGTGGTGCAGCCCCTTGTTGATGAAGTTAAAAAGGGGGAAGAGAAGGCCAGAACTGGTCTGGCGAAGACCACAAATGAGACTCTCTTCAGCCATGGTGCCCGTCTGGACCTGCTGGAGAACACTTTGGCCCAGGCTGAGCTGCAGAAGAAGAAGAAAGAGGAGTTGAAATCCATGGCAAAGCAGCTTGCGGCAGAAGAGGAGTCTTCAGAAGCAGAGCAGGATCCTATCTCAATTTCTGGACCTGCAAAGAGGAAGATAAGAAAGGTGAAGAAGAGCTTCCTTGAAGAAGTGGTTGAGGAAGCAGAGAAGAGATTCAGGGAAGAAATGCCTGATGAGAGGCAAGCTAGGATAAGGAAGAACATAGATGAAGAGTAGAGGCTCCGATATGTTAGGAGGCAGAACAAGAAGGCCAGAGAAGCTGGTGTTCCTTCTGGTGCCAGTGGATCCAGTCAAAAGAAGAAGGCTCCTGTTGAAGTAATGAACATCTTGCCACTCAGGACAGAAGGGTCCTTTGACTCTACTGTACCTGTTCCCCTTATCAACAAATGGAAGGATGCCAAGACTCTGTGGTTCATTCAACACTACATCCAGAGGCCACCACCAGAGGATGATGCACTCATCAATAGAACTTTCCACTCCTGGATGAAGGCCTATGATGCAGAGCTTTACAAGCAGCTAATGGATTCTACTATAGAGTTCAACCTGGAAGTCACAGCACCTGAGTTCCATTATCTCAACACTCCTATGCTTGGGGACCAGGTTGATTGGCTAGAATTGAAAATTTTGTTCAAGACCAAGGTGTTGGTGAATTTCATCCCAACATCTTCTGCTGAGTTCAAGGCTGTTCAAGACAGATTCCTTGATTGGTTTCTGGTGCCCAAGGAAAATAGAAGATATGCATAGATTAGGACTTTGATATTCATTGTAAAATGTAATCTTTTGTCCTTTATTAATCAATGAAAAATCATATCTTCTCTGTTCAAAAGACAACTTCTTGTTGTCTTAATTGTTTGCCTGATAAGATCTATTCTAAGGTCTTATCCCTTTATTGTTTTTCTTGCTTATATTTTTGCTTTGATCAGTTCTGGTAATGTTTTAACTCCATCAAAAAGGGGGAAATTGTTAGGATAAATGTTGTATAGTTTTGATGAGTTAAAACAAACTAGAAGATGTAATAGGACCATCTGGACCTGTTAGCCAGATGATGAACTAGATTAGGACTTAGTCTAGGGGGAACTGCCAGACCAGAAGACCTCACCAGAAGAGTCACCAGAAGACCCACCAGAGGACTTCACCAGAGGACTTCACCAGAGGACTTCACCAGAGGACTCCACCAGAGGACTTCACCAGATGAGACTGACCAGAGCCAGAGAACCTTCCCCAGACCAGACGAGTCTGGACCAGACGAGTCTGGACCAGACGAGTCTGGTGAAACAAAAGATGCTCAGAATCATCCCCTGACTCTGATGAGCATTCTGTTTCTTAACCAGATCTGGACCAGGAGACATCTAGGTTGCCTGGTGTCTGGTCTTGCCTTCTCTGGAGAGAATCAGAGTTAGGCATTGGAAGCACTTGACCGTTGGTGATTTAAATCAAGTCAACAAGATCGGATTGGAAAGTATTTGAAGATAATCAATCCAAGGATCTCACCAACCCAATCAATCAATTAGGGAATTGATTGATTGAAGCTTCCTTAAATAGAGGATCTGATTAGATTAGCTCTCCAACGGCTGAACCCTAATCACCTCTATAAATACAAGAGTGCAGACCCAAGAAAAGCTCTAGAATCCTACGCGCACGAAGTCATATTCCAAGCTCTTGATTATCAAGCATTTAGCACTCTTATTCTGCTCATACTTTCATATTTACTCTTAATGAGTTGTTGGATTTCAACCTGTTCATCTATAAGATAAGGTTGAAAGCTGTGGTCTTTAGATCGAAGTTAGATCTAAAGGAATTGTAAGAAGGGACTGGTACTTCACAATTCCAGTAAGAAAGTTGGTTGTTGGTTGGTTAGTGAGACCCCTTTGATCAAGGGAGAGTGGACGTAGGATATTCAGATCCGAACCACTATACATCCGGTCTTATTTACTATTTTCTATATTTACTTTCTTGTTTATTTATTGTGCTCTTGTGAAAAAAAACTTTACTAAAGACATTTCCTTTAAAGCTTCCGCAATTTATCAATCTAGTGGGACCAACAATACGAGGTATGTAATCGAACTTCCTCTTCTTTTTCATCTTCTTCTTTTTCTGGACAATCAGGGGAGTCTGATATGCAGAAGATGTTATTAGATCTCCAAACGTCCATATAACTTTGTCAAAAGTTGGAAGATGAGAACTCAAAGCTGAAAGCAGAAAATCAGAAGCTTTCACAATATCTAGGCAACTCAGCTAATCTACCAGCTGGACAAAATCATACACTGGTTGAAGAGTCTTCTGGCTTGACAACCAGGTGTATTGAACAAGTTAAGCTGATAGAAAGGTTGGTTTTTGAAAATGTTGATAAAGACAATGAATATAATCTGCTTAAAGCTAAGTTTGATGAACTCTTCCACCAAAACAAAATTGTAAGAGAAAGTGAGGACAAGCTCAAGATGAGATTGGAGCAGCTGACTACAGCAAACAATGTTGTGTCACATATAGCTGCCTCATCTCAAAGAGAGCATGATAAGACAGGCCTTGGTTATTCCAAACCTGCATCCTCACATGTTCAGAAAGAAGAACAACCCAGAAATTTTATTGATAAAGGCAAGAGGTCAGCTGACCAGGTAACTCAGTCTAATGGGCAGATGAGTTCTAAAACTAAAAAAACCCAAAAGACAGAGGATGAATTTTAAAAGACCTCAGCCAGGCCAGCAGAGTAGAAGATAGTCTGGATCTTCTCAAAAGAGGCAGAACCAGATGACTCCTACTCACCTGCTGAAGACTTTCAAGTCATCTACCAGACCAGCTGGAACCTTTGATGGTTCTAGTAAGACTTACCCTTATCAAAAGAATTTCAAGTCTGTTGCTATAAGACAAGTTAATTCTTTTACTGGTCAAACTCATAAGAGAAGAAGACCTTGTAGAAGAAATAACCATGCCAAAGGTTCTTTTATTGAGTGTGTTTTTGTGGATATGTATGGAAGAAAGATAAGATCACCTGATTCAAAAAGGGATGATCTATTCTTGTGGCTTCTTAAAAATTGTACTAACCCCCTGGACCCAGAAGGGTACCAAAAACTTGACTACGTGCAGATACACAAGAAGACCAGTTGATGTTTTGCCCCAATATCAGCTGAGCATACTTTGAGGGGGAAGATCAGTTGACCCAGCCTGCTAGATTCTTTATCTTGTTATTTCAAATTTTCTTGTCTTGTTTTATTTAAAGTTCTTCCAGTTTTAACATCATCAAAAAGGGGGAAATTGTTAGAATATAGATTAGATGTTTTGAAGATGTTAAAACAAGAACTTGTAATAGGACAAGCTGAACCTGTTAGTCAGCTACAGATTAGTCTAGGTCTAGAATAGGTCTTTGGTTAAGGGGGGAGAAATCTGTGCAGACCAGATGAGGTGACCAGATGAGAGGTGACCAGATGAGGTGTCCAGACCAGAGCAGATGAGTCATCAGAGCAGACGAGTCTGCCAGAGGAGTCTGACCAGAGGAGTCTGCCAGATGAGCTCTGACCAGAGTAGTCTGCCAGATGAGCTCTGACCAGAGTAGTCTGCCAGATGAGCTCTGACCAGAGGAGTTTGCCAGTGGAGTCTGCCAGAAGACCTCTCCCAGATGAGGTTCAGAACAGAAATGTTACCTGACCAGATGAGACCCCAGACCAGACGAGTGCTGACCAGATGAAGGAGACGGATTAGTTCACCCACAGGGAGGCTGCGTGTAATCTAGGGAAGGTTGGATGGGGTTGTTCTGCACCAGAAGTGGATGGCACCTCTGGTACAGGGGCTGGGGGAGAGGGATTAGTGTTAAGGGGTGTTCGGGAAGGTGGGGGAGAAGGTGTTTGGGGAGGTATGGTGGAGGGAGTGTATATGGGGGTATCAGGTAGGGTCTGCTCTGGTGAAGCAATGGGGGCACCAGAAGCAGTTGGGAGATTTTGAGTTTGAGTGTCTGGGGGAGAGGTAGTGGGGGTAACAAGATTAATGGGGGTAGAGGTTGGGATAGGTGGGTTTACCTCATCAGACGGGACTGGAGCAGTGGAGTCTTGCATGATTCTAGCAGCTTCATCAATCGCCTGCTCCAGTGCATCTCCAAGATCAGATCCAGAATCTGACTCTTGAAGAATGGTCCTCTTGGCCTTGGACTTCTTCTTAAGAGGCTCAACCTCTTCTGTTTCTTCCTCATCTTCTGGCTCATCCACCATAAGTGTTTTCTTCCCCCTTCTGGAAGTCCTTGGCTTCTTAGCAGATGCCTTTCTGGCATCATCCTGCCTCTGCCGTTTCTTGGCTGCTCCTGCCCTCTGCGTAGCCTCAACATTCTTTTCACCCTTCTTTTTCAATGTATCATGAAGGGGAATCTGCTCATCATCTGATGAACCAGAAAATACCACAGTAGAAGAACCAGTCGCCTCAACCTTCTTCTTGGGCTGGCTCTTCTTGGTCTTCAACCCCTTAGCAGGCGAAGGCACTGCTTGGAGAGGAGGGGCAGGAATGACTTGTTCTCCATCAGAGTCGGCATGGCCATGGAGAGGGCCATCCTTGGAGAACAAGATCTTGGATTTGTGAAACCCTCTGCACCAAGACTCTTTCCATCTCTTCTCTGGAAGCAACGAATCCAGAATCAGAGTCAGTTTCATTCCCAACGAAATATTTGCAGTAAAACAAAACTGCAACTCCCCTGGCTTGGAAGAGCAAGCCTCCTTCTTCACTTTCAATCGATTCTTCCTCAAAACATCCCAGAAGAATTCCGCCCAGTTGCATTGCACTCCATCATACAATGCCCTCATCACACACATCCTTCCATTGAAAATTGCATCCGTGCTGTGATTTTCACACATCAACACTTTCACCACAATGTCAAAAAGTACCTTGTATTTCTGCCTTAAGTGCTTGTCCAGAAAGCCCTTCGTCAAATTCTGGCAAGAAGATCTGGCAAATATCTTGAAGGATTCAACAATTTCATCCTCCTTGTACGTCAGTGGATCTACCCCTTCTGCCGATAGATTCTCAAACAACGCACAGAAATCGTGTTTGGAAAACACTAAATCATCCTGGTCGATCTTGGAAGATATGTGGTCTTCATGAATCTTCATGCGAACCAGAAACTGGGCCGCATATCCGTCCAAAGTGCGAAAATCTTTAGGAACTGTCGAAATCAACTTCTCTACGCAGGATCTCCGTAGCAGTTCCAAATTAGCCAACGCCGTCGGGTTCTTGGTGGTGTAGAAGTCAACCACCATCTCTGTCTTCAACTTCTTCATCACCAACTCATGATCGAAGTTGCACTTAGGAGCCATGTCTGAAAATTTATAAGAGAGAGAGAAAAACTTGAAGAGAGAGGTTAGGGTTTGAAAGAGTGAAACGTGAAAAGACAGATAGAAATTTTTTGGTTTAAATAGGACAAGACACGTGTGTTTGAAAAATTAATGAAGTGTGAACACGTGTAAAGTTTAAATTTAATTTAGGGAACAAAATCAATTTTTGAATTGATTGATATATTGCACAGTAATTAAATCTGATGGCCAAGATTAAAAGGCGAAATACAGATTTAATCTGGTGCGTAGGCGTGGTCATTGGGACTGGGTTCGAGAGGGGTATTGTGGCAGTCAAGAGAAAAAGCGAAATGATTGCCTAGACCCTATACCCTAGTCTTAAATACACTCTGAAGATGATGAAAAAGAAGAGGAAGTTCGATTACATACCTCGTCTGTTACTAGACATATCTCTTTATCTAGTCCAAAATTTGATGATGAACCAGAAGTGGACACCTCTTCTTCCTCATCTGCGAAGCTTCTTTTGGAGTAACACCTAGTGTCTCTTTTACTACTCCTCTTCGAACCCATTTCTGCAAAAATTGTTAGCACAACAAATATTTGGGTTTTAAAAAAAATGGATCTGCCCTGGTGATAGAGCTGTCAAAACGAGCCCGGCCCGATGGGCCGGCCCGAAAAGCCCGGTTTTAAGGACGGGCTGGGCCCTAAAAATATAGGCCCGAAAAGAACCGGGCTTTTTTGGCCCGGCCCAGTAGGCCCGGCGGGCCTATGGGCTTGGGCCGGGCTTAGCCCGGTTTTCTGGGCCGGCCCGGTTTGGTTTTTTTTTTTTTTTTTTTGAATAAAATTGAAAACCTAGAGATAAGAAAAATAAAGGAGCAGTAGACGAGATTGGTGATTTGGCCAAGGTTGGTAATAGTTGCCACAGGTCACATCTATCCCTATACTCACTATGGTCTTAATTTCCTCATCCCTATATATATATGTATCATATTATTTATGATCATACCCCATTTTTTAAAATAAAATACATTATTATTTATTGGTTGAATTTTCATCCAGGGAAATGAACGAATTCTTATGAACAACCACAAATTGGTGGTACACATAACACACTTGTACAATTAAGGCAAATAAGAATTGAGGGATAAGATTTTATTTAAGAGTATCACTACTCAAACCCCAAAATCCTATAAACTCGCCCAACTTATTAAACAAATCTCAATAAAATTTAAAAATTAACATCCATTACTAAACATACCCCATTTTATTTCTATAATATCCTTATCTTATCAAAATAAAAAATAACACTTTCCTATTAAATTGTTGAATTTTTATTATTGAATTATTGTTGAAATAAAAAATAACACTTTCCATTCTATTAGGATTTGTTGAATTATTATTCTTAAATTTTATTTAGGAATTTGAGTTTTATTTTAATTGTTGAATTGTTGTTGACAAACTAAATAATATTTATAACTATATGAGTATAATTTGTATGCTAAATTATAAATTAATAAGGTAAATATATAAATCAAATATAATAATAATATTTAAAAATAAATAAAAAAGTTGGGCCGGTTTGGCCCGGTGGCCCGGCGGCCCGAGATGGACCAGGACGGGCTTGGAAATTGGCGGCCCGGTAACAACCGGGCCGGGCCGGGCCGGCCCAGTAAAAACTAAAAGCCCAGTGGGCCTGGGCCGGGCCGGCCCAGCCCGGCCCATTTGACAGCTATACCTGGTGACCATCGAGATGATTTCAAAACAGTGGTCAGTAGGACACACTGCTCTGATACCACTTGTTGGTCCCAAAAATATTAATTGCGGAAAACATTTTGAAATATCTTTAATGAAAACCCAATTTCAAAATTAAGTGCTAGAATTAAGATGCAGAAATCTAAAAAGCATAAAGTAGAGAACACTGGATTTATAGTGGTTCGGACCAACTTGTCCTACGTCCACTCTCCCTTTCTCAAAAGGGGACTCTCTCTCCAACCAACTTACGAACTACTGGAATTGCAAAGTACCAGCTCCTTCGTACAACTTACAACAACCTTTCAATGTGGTGAATAGGTTGAGTAAAAATTCCAACTAGACCTCCTAAAAGAGTAGATAATACTTGTATAAACAAGGTAAGTGTATGGTGTGAGTTCGTGTGTCTTTGTGTGCTCTTGCCCGACTCTTGTCTCTCTAATGAACTCAACCAAAACACTCATATTTATAGTTGTGAGAATTAACTAGCCGTTGGAAAGCTAGCAATTCAAGCAACCATAATTCGAGGAATATAATCAATCACATATTGATTATATTGATTGACTGATCTCCTCCATTGATTGGATCTTGCAAGATTGATACCAATCAATCAATCAATCCTCATATCAGGTGACTCTCTAGATTGGGCAAATTTATGTATATATGGTGAATACTAAGTGGGATTGATAATATAGAGTGGTTGTGAGTTTGTTTATGAAATTAGAGGGAATCGCCTTTGGGAGGGGCGAGTTTCCCTTTTTTTTTTTTTTATCTCGCTATTGGGAGGGGCGAGTTTCCCTTTTTTTTTTTTTATCTCGTCGTTGGGAGAGGCGTGTTTTACTTTTTTTTTTTTTTACATCGCCTTTGGGAGGGGCGATTATGTAAGGATTTTTTTTCGTTTGTTAATTATGATTGTTCAATGATTAAGTGGGTTAAAATAGGGTGGATTTGAGTTGATTTTAGTAATTATTGTTCAATGATTATGTGATGATTATTCAATGATATATTATAACTAAACCCAAATTGCTATTGAGATGGTGTAAAACCCTAATTGTTAGTGGAGATAAATATAATTGTGTATTGAAATTGGTTTATATTTATACTATCTTAAAAAAAAAAATTATTTTATTGGTTCAAAAGAAACTATAAACTATTTCATAAAAATTGAAAATTATTTCAAACACTAAATAATATTTTTAAGTAATAAATGTAAAATGTAAAAAAAATGACATTTATAATAATAGTACCAATACAATTAGCGATGGCCCAATCGACCACCCGTTCCACATTGCGGCGGACGTCTTTCACGATAATTACGATGAGGTTGTTGTTCATGTTGGCTTGGTCCGCGCCCCTCTGAGGTTGTGTCCGCATATGGTATAGGCGTTGAACTGTAAACTGGGCGTTGTACGAATTGAGGTCGATGTTGATAATAGGTACTCATATTAATACCCGTATTTAATATGTCAGTAAATGAACCAGGCCATGATGTAAGAAGATCTGTCACAGATTTAGTTAATTTAGATCAATAATATATATTAAAATATATACTATTTATAAGTTGATATTACATACCTGGTTCATTATAAGGTGTCTGAAAACTGGGTTGAGGTATCTCCTGTTGCAACGTCGATGTAGAAGCAGGCTGGGGTACCCCCTCAACGCTATCCCAACCAACTATCAAGTTAACAATAACATATCATAAGTAAATAAACATAATCTTTAAAAAAATATTATTTATTAAGGGTTATGTGTAACTTCCATACCATTTCCAGCAGGATGTGTGTAAGAAGCTCCAAGTCCAAATGAGGGCAACTCATAACTTGTGTGAGGCGTAGGCTGAGGTGACCACTCATTTGATTGCCGAGCATCTATCAAATTAATAGAAATATACATAAACAAGTAAATATAATTTCTTGAATAATTTTAATTTATTATTGTAACTTTGATAATATTGAATTACACACCGTATGCAGTTGGTGTGTTGCCCAAAATTCGAGACGCTCCATACTGTTGGCCCATCGATGTAGAAGCATCTGTAACATGTTATAAAAATATTTAATAATTAAATAAATATAAACCCAAGGAATATCATATTTACAAGTGTAATTCCGTAAATTGCATACCATTTCCAGCAGTATGTTGTGTGCGGGGCGCAGATTGAGGTACTCGATATTGAGTACCTTGTCGGGGAAAGGGGAATCTGATGGCACTGCCGAGGAATGTCTTCTTTGACTCGCAGACGTTGAAGGACCTTCATCGCCGTCACGCTCTACAGACCTCCTTCTTGTTTGTCCTCTACTTGTTGCCCCGACTTCTACGTTTTCAACTGAGGCTCGTGGATGTTCAAGATAAGTAGGAGATTCAATAATAGGCTCCACTTCAGTGATGAAATTCTCAGCTGTTTCTAAAAATTCCTCCATTGATGGTCTATTATCAATGTGAGCCCATCGTTTACTGATTTTAAATTTTCGAAACCAGCTTACCTGTAACAAAAAAAAAAGAATGTTATTCATATTTCAAACATAAAAAATCAATATATAATAAAATTTGTGATATATAATTTACCAAAACATCACTGGCAGACGTTTTTGGTGGTTGGAAGCCTCGGACCGGTGCTGCAGTATGCTCCACTGGTGAAATCAATCGTCGTGTAATGTCATAGTACCACTGCATATAGTCATTCGTGACCGGATCACCCCCGTTGATAGGCGTGCAAGGCATGAATGGTTGCCTGCTTCTCCAATATCTAATCCATTTGTCATGCTTGGTCGTCCAATCAAAGCCGGTTCTCCCCTGGCGGTTATACTCATGCAAGCTCTGGTCCCTTTCCTCTACATGACTTGGAATGTTTTGGACCATTCCAAATTGTCTGAGCACCCTATTCGGATAGTGAAGCTCCACTATCCAAATATTGATCAATGGACATTGCGACCTCCAATTTAAGGTCCAACAACGAGGTTCGAGAGTCCTGATCTCCTCCATTGATTATATTGATTGACTGATCTCCTCCATTGATTGGATCTTGCAAGATTGATACCAATCAATCAATCCTCATATCAGTTGACTCTCTAGATTGCTTTCTTCTCCATCATCGAACTTCAAGGTCTCCTTGTCTCCAGATTACACGCAGCCTCCCTGTGGGTGAACTAATCTGTCTCCTTCATCTGGTCAGCACTCGTCTGGTCTGGGGTCTCATCTGGTCGGGTAACATTTCTGTTCTGAACCTCATCTGGGAGAGGTCTTCTGGCAGACTCCACTGGCAGACTCCTCCGGTCAGAGCTCATCTGGCAGACTACTCTGGTCAGAGCTCATCTGGCAGACTCCTATGGTCAGAGCTCATCTGGCAGACTCCTCTGGTCAGAGCTCATCTGGCAGACTCCTCTGGTCAGAGCTCATCTGGCAGACTCCTCTGGTCAGACTCCTCTGGCAGACTCGTCTGCTCTTGTCTGGACACCTCATCTGGTCACCTCTCATCTGGTCACCTCATCTGGTCTGCACAGATTTCTTCCCCCTTAACCAAAGACCTATTCTAGACCTAGACTAATCTGTAGCTGACTAACAGGTTCAGCTAGTCCTATTACAAGTTCTTGTTTTAACATCTTCAAAACATCTAATCTATATCCTAACACTGCGTCTTTGTCTTGGATTGCCTCATCGTATGTCCATGGGTCTGATTCATCACCGGGAATTAAATTCGAAGATTCTCCTATTCCCATGAATCTCTCGGGTTGCCTAGCAATCCTCCCACTGCGACGGGGTTCTGGTTGTGAAGATGTGACATGTGGTACATCATCTTGTATACTTGGTATATGAGTTTGCCCTCTTAACTCGTCTAAGGTAATCTCACTTCTGGGCTTTCTTTTGTTAATATAGTCTTCCTCCAAGAATTTAAAGTGTGAACTAATCACGGTCTTTTAATCCTTGGAACTATAGAACATACACCCTTTCGTTCCCGCAGGGTATCCTATAAACAGCCTTAATTCCAAACGTGGATCTAACTTACCGGCTTCCTTGTCTAGCACGTATGCCGGACAACCCCAAATCCGCAAGTGTCTTAGACTGGGCTTGCGCCCAGTCCACAATTCCATTGGGGTTTTAGGAACCAATTTGGATAGCACCAAGTTTAGAATATAAGCCGCTGTTTCCAAGGCGTTACCCCAAAAAAATTTGGGTAAATCCGAATAACTCATCATGGATCTAACTATTTCTAAAAGAGTCTGGTTCCTTCGTTCCGCCACACCGTTCTATTGAGGGGTTCCCGGTGCGGTCAACAGGGATACAATCCCTTCGTCCGATAGGTAGTTCAAGAATTTATTGCTAAGGTATTCGCCTCCACGATCAAATCGTAGAAACTTGATACTTCTTTCCCTATGCATCATAAGGTAGATGTATCCATATCTCGAGTAATCATCAAAATGACAAATTACTCATACCCCTTCTTGCTATGATTGTCATTGAACCACACATATCGGTATGAACGAGTTCTAAAACTTTGGTGGCTCTATTCCCCTTGGCTCCAAATGCCCTCTAGGTCATTTTACCCTCTAAACAGGATTCACAAGTTGGAAATGACTCAACTTGAAGTGACTCCAAGGATTCATTTTTCACCAACCTTTGTATCCGCATTAGATTAATATGACCTAATCTAAGATGCCATAGAAGTGTTTCGTTCATGTCCGAAGAATGCTTTCTTTTATTACTCGAAATAATCGATGTATTATTAGATTTAATTTTTGTGAGTGGTGTGCCCAAATAATGGTATAAAGATCATCCATTGAAGTTCCGGAACAGATAAACTCATCGTTTCAAGAAATAATAACATCCTTATTAAAAGAAACTGAGTATCTATTCAAAACAGTTTAGAAACGGAAGGTTGAGTTCTTTCTAAACTAGGAACATGAAGAACGTCTCTCAAGATCATAACTCTATCTTCAAAAGATAGGCACACTTCTCCCACTGCTTCAGCTCCCACTCTCGTAGCATTGCCCGATGTGATGGGGATCTCACTTCCGTTAAGTCGTTGGGTTAGCTTGAACCCATGAAACAAATGTGATCAGTAGCTCTCGTATCCACTATCCACGAATAGACAGCATACGCCACTTCACAAGTTTCGACGACTAGGGTGTGTGAATTACCTAACTTTCCTAGCCTCTTAGGCTTGAAACAGGCAGACCTCCATTGTCCTCTCTCACCGCAACTAAAACACTTCCCCTTCGATGCTAGCCTTTGCATTTGCCTTTCACAACAATTGGATTTGCTTGGATTCGGCCTTTGGTTCTCTTCCTCTTTTTCCCTCCCTTGGGACCAAAAGAGGTAGACGGACCATTAGCCACCATAGCACTAGACTGGTGCTCCATTATCACCTCCACCGAAACTAAAGCTTGCAAGAGCTCGGGAAAATGACTTGTCCGTTCATTCATCTGACAGTTCAGATAAAACTGCTCAAAGCTTCTCGGTAGAGAATGGTATATGAAATCAACCTGAGAAGGGACATCAAAATTTGCACCAAGTACTTCCAACTTGTTAAGGTATGCCATTATCTCGAGAACGTGCTCCCTCACTGGCATTCCTTCCACCATTTCCAATATGACCGAGTCATGTTTGGTGAACTGATTAGTTATGGGATTCTGATGTGAAAACATCTCTTCAAGGCTTTCCATGATTTCAACAGCGGATACAATGTCCTCATGAATATGCGTCAAATCCTCAGACAGAGATGTCAAGATGATGCACTTCATGTGTTCATTGTCACGTTTCCAATCATAAATTGTCTTTTCCCATTGCTTGACTTATCATTAGGCTTGCCGGGTATATTAACGTGAATAACCCAATTGTGTTTTCGTGCAGTAAGGACAAAATTTAAATTACATTTCCAATCGATATAATTGTCTCCAGAAAGTTTATTAACTTTAAGTATATTAAACAGTGGATTAAAAGGTTGCGACATGATGAAATGAGAATAAAACATACATTCATATCAATATCTAGAAAAATACGAAATTATCACATAATTCGATCACATCAATTATATTGAAACCTTAAAACAATATAATCATGCATCAGCCAACATCTCGAAACAATTTAAATGCGCCACGAGGGGTGGTCTATACATTTAAACATATTCAAGCGGATCACAAACTTAAAAGTTACAAATCCTTAATTCAAAATTAATAGTTGGCTCCCACTTTGACCACATAAAAATTGACAGGGACTCCGAGGGAGTAAATTAATATCAATTTCTTATGCCTAAGTAATAACCATAATTAAATATAGGATTATTATTTCGCTTTGAGCAAGCCACTCGTGGTGAGGGTCAATACCGCCACTAGTAATAATCCACAATCATCCTTTCGGAATTTATTCCTATGAAATTTGTCCTTTTGGCCGATCCGAGGAGGAAATGTATTCCAAAAAGACTTCACAAATAAATAAATTATGGAGGCCAAATTAATCCAATTTTAATATCCGAAAAAAATTACAATTAAATAAACATACTTAGTAATTTTCGAAAGTAAGGTTTTTCTTGGACAATAAAATTCATGCAAACACACATTAACAAATAATAATAAGTGCACGAAATAAAACATCCATCAAAATAAAATTAAACACATTGGAGCACTCAAATCCAATTGTCACGGTTTAATTTCTTCACGTCTTGACACGAAATATCGTCCTTGTTGCTTTTCATCGTTCGTCTCGACACGCTCCCACTCGAACAGCAATACTTCATCAACAACAGCATCGTTTGGGGTTCGGGACGACGTTTAAAATCACACAAAAAAATGCAGAACTGAAATTAATTTAAAAAAAATTCCACATTCCACGGTGCCGAGCAGCTGGCCGCCGGGCGCCGCCTACGTGCGCGCGCGCCCGCGCCATGCCGCGCCCCTTCGTGCGCTCGGGTCGTGCGCCTCGCGCACCCCACACACCGGGTTTCGCCGTTCGTTCTCGTTTCTCACCCCATGTATGATTTTACGTCCATGCATGTGCCGCGCATGCATGCGTCGTCCGAGTACGCCGTCTTTAATTCTTCGTTCTTCGTCTCGATCCGGTTACAATTTATTTTTCAAAAAAAAAATACTAGATCTAGACTAGTCTATTACAATGATCGAATCAAAATAAAAACAACTAATCTACTCGTTGATTTTCTCACGAGAAAAGCAAATTCGCACGAATCGAATTAAAAATAATTAATTCACACGCATGAAAAATTAACAACATTAAAACCATGACAATTGGATACCTGCAAAAAAGATCTAGCAATTCTACTATCCAATTTCAATTTAATGTTTAACAATTTAAATTCCAATTTAAAGATCAGAGCCCGAAACCGTGGCTCTAATACCAGTTGTTGGGAAAATAGGGGTGCCCGTAATCTATTCGGGATGAAATTTAAATACGAATTTAAATTCAATTATTACTAGCATGAATTAATCCTAATTAATTCAAATAATAATTCCAACAATAAATTTAACATCATGCATGTTGAATTAATTCACATAAAATCTAGGCGGAATAAACAAGAATTTATGTGACTTACGTACCTCTTGTAGAATTGACCTTTGAATAAACGGGACAATCACGATCTCACTTTATCAACCCAAAAACCTTCTCAAGTATTTCCCTTTCGCCTTACTTGATCACCGGTGGGAGATGCTTTCAAGTAATTTAAATAACTAAGGAAAAAGAAAAATATATATACTCTTGATTTTTCCAACACATGGAATTATGTTCTTGGGGATGAAATAATCATCCCCTATTTATAAAGAGTGATGGCCGAAATTTACCTGTGGAATGGGCCTTGGAAAAATCTTTTCTTAGACTCTAATAAACCTTGAATATATCTCATATATTCTTTTCTCCAAATAAAATATTCCACAAAAATCTCACCCTCCTTATAATCTTGATATTTTCGAAAATAATAGGGGAAGAAACCAAGATTTGGATCTTCTTGAATATATGAGATAATCTTGTATTCTAAGAATACTTATCTTCCATAATATCTTTCCAAGAAAATCAACAAAATCTTTTCTCTCCTAATATACCAATTTTCGAAAATCACACTAGAAAAATCAGCATTATATTTTCTTTTTATTTTAATCACCTTATCATTATTGGGCTACTTAATGGGCTACTTGAGGGGCCTTTAAGGAGAATTAAGATTGGACCTCCTAATGGACTTCTGAATTTCAATATTGAGCCCCAATATAATTCAATCCATTAATATTAATTATTACCACTAATAAATTAATATTGCACTATCCATCTTAATCCATATTATGATAATATGGGCTCCCGGTTATTATTTCCCGCGTTTAAGATTATCAAGTCCATTAATTAATTAAGCTTCTGAATAACTCTAAATTAATTAATATATTTCACCTTGGAGTAAAGACAACTCAACATTATTATTCGTACCGAAGAAACTAATTCTTCACTTGCAAGATTTGGTACGATAAAACTTCTGAGCCCACCAAGGGGACTAATCACACGAGCCGTACTCGCACGCATTTTTCCGTATTAAATCTTAGCAACCGTCGTATGATTAATATTACTGCCCAAGACACAAAGTTCGAAGTCACAGTGATTCTCACCCAACATGAATCAAAGCAGTAACCATTAAGCACACACGATCCTATTTAAGTGACGGAGATTAAGAAATCAACAACCACTGAGGTCTAATTCTTCACATTTCAGAACAGAAGAATTTATCCTCGTTGTAGGTCCTCTTCAACACATACTAAATGTGCTAGTGCAATCTCTTAGTCAAGACAGACCAATCTGAGACTTACACATCGACCTTTCACGGCAGATTGTTCAATTCCACCTAGGTCGTGAAAATATACTTTTAGTTACAAGGAAACTGTTAATGTTATCTTCCGTGATCGGGTATCACCACATTAACTACAATGTAACTAGTACTATTATGAACTGTTTGCAATAAATATTCAACATTCAATCATATCTAAAACATATGCGATAAAAGAATTATTCTCATAAAACGAGTGTTTGATACACGAGTTATACAAAGTAAAAACATACTTTCACGTATAACTCCAACAACATACGCATCTGTATGGAATTTGTATCCATTTACGTAATACCCTTTGTATGAGGTCAACTGTCGTAGTGGTTTTTTGCTCAGAGCTTCCAGATGTGGGTTGTTTTGTTGGTTATTTACACCCTGAAAATATATATAATGCATTATATAACATGATTAGTTGTATTTAAATAATAGTCATATATATATAATTAATTTTAACTCACGTAGGATTGAAACCAATATAGGAACTGTTTGGAAATCAACTTTTCGACTGCTGCATCCGTGATGCCTAGTACTTCTTGTCGAGTGTAGTCACAAAACATCCTTACATGAAAAAAAAATCCCAATTATACAAAGTATTGAGTATAACTGGATGTATCTAAAAAGAAAGTACTTACTGGATGTAAGGTTGCACTTCAGGAGTATTCATCAAAACGTATGATTGGATCGTCTCCTCTTCCGAGTTGCTCTTAAACCACCGTTTGACTCCCTTACCCAGTGGTCGATCTGCGTGCAAGAATACGGATAACATACCTTCAAACTCACGAAGGGGATGTTCTACTCTGCGACCATCGTAGTTGCGAGGCTCATTTCTGATCTTGGTTTGAACTTGGTCGCCGAGGTAATATGAACAAAATGTTCCAACCTCTTCGGTAAGATATGCATTCACAATAGATGCTTCAATGTGAGCCGTATTTCCAATATTCTGTTTCAAATTGTGTAGATGCCTAAATATAAAAGCATTCATCCTACTGTTAATTATACGGTTTCAAGATAAACTTTCAAAATATTAGATATCTAAGTATAAGATATGTTTACATCTCAAAGGGATACATCCATCTGTACTGCACTGGACCACCAATTAAGGCTTCATACTCTAAGTGAACGGGTAAGTGCTCCATCGAGTCAAAGAAGCTAGGTGGAAAAATCTGTTCTAGTTTGCACAGTATAGCAGAGATGTCTCTATCCAAACGCTGCATGTCTTTGACAGTAATCATTGAAGCGGTTAAATCTCTAAAAAAGACTTAACTCTGTGATGGCACTCCATACAGCCTTCGGAAGTGAATATCGAAAGGTAACTTGAACCGAAAATACTAACTTTCTACTAGTAGTTTCCTCGCAAGCGTACGGGTTAACTGTAGTATAAGTAAGTATAGCGACCAAGTATATTGTACCCAAGGGAAAGAGTGTATGCGAATAGATCCCTGAAGATCTACACGTCGTAATTAATATGAGTGTATGTTTTTTGTTTTTTGAAAATTAATTAAAAGAAACTAAATTATTCTACGGATGCAAAAAGGAAAATTAAACTAAGAAAGTAAGGTATGTTTCAAATATGTGATGGTGATGCTCAGGATAGGAATCCCTACGTATATTAACGGAGTCGGTACATAATCAAAATAACCGTGATGTGCAAGAAATAACCTAAATATAAGATTGTAAGATGAAAAGCTCAAGAATTAAACCCTAATACTTTATCATATCAATCGACTTCACTAATCCACTAAACAAGTTAATAGATTGTACTTAATTAAAGAGACTCTAATTTAACTAAGGTGATGCGGTCGTCCGCCCTAGATAAACCGGTAGATGAATTAACCCCTTCTAAACCCTCTCGTTAAGCCTACTAGTTGTTAAAGAGTGATAAGGTCGTCTTCTCTCTAACAATCTTCGTACGAAATTCAAAGGTAAATCCAGAATTTATTTTAAGCGTTTATTAATTAAGAGAATTAAAACTAAACATCACATGTTATCCTAATTATGTACCCACATCCTACTTCTACGAGTTCATCCTACCCCAAGCATACAAGGGTTTTAGCCTAACATGGTGGTTTGAATAACAAAGGTAATAACAAGAACAATCAACATATGCATAATTAAATTAACCAAAGAAATCAAGAACATAAACGAAAGAACAAATTAAAGTCTCCAAAGAAATCTATATAAATCTGAAAAACTAGGGTTTATCGACTCAAAGAGTAAAGAAAGAAAGAATTAATCTAATACGTTCAAAAGAAATACTAAAACTAAGAATTTGTAAATTAAAACCTCGGTTACAACGTATAAAATTCTTCAAAACTCCTTTCCAAGCTTTCTCCTCGCTCAAAATATGTAAAAATATGTGTTCGTATATGTTGATATGCTTGGAAAAAGGTATAAATAGGCTTGGGATCGAATTTGGGCATTTTTGGGCCAAAATACGCACCCGGAGGCAAAAATAGGATAGTGCTCGAGCATGTAGCTCGAATGGTGCAATCGGTCAAGCGCTGGCGCTCGAGTGCTCTCGCTCGAGCACTTTTCAGCAGCAGTACACTTGTTCGTAAAATCTTCATATCTCCTCAACCGGGAGTCCGTTTTGGCCGATTCAAAGTCCTACGAACTCCTCTTTTCGCCCTTTATCCATTTATGAAAACCAAAGAGATAAATTCATCAGTTTATAGAAATAATACTCAATTGACTCCAAACACTCATAAAAAATACTCAACACATGGGCAAATAGGGCACCAAAACATAACAATTTCACGCCTAATCAAAAGGCAATCGGTAACAACCTCTGCATGATTACATGACAGTCATGACTCTTCATCGGATTCACCTTTCCTGTATCTGGCTCAAACAACCGACCCAAATTTGAAACGTAATTGTCTGGAAAGCTCAACTCCGTCACCCACTTAAATAATATTTTTTTATGTGCTTTGGTGATTGTGTAACTAGCTTGTGGATACGCTCTTGTCTGTGGATCTTTAGACAGGCCAGAACGAGAACAGAACAAACACAACTCTTCTCTGGATTTTGAAGTGTCTTTGGTCTTGCCTTCTGTATTCAAGATCGAGTGGAACAAGTTATCTAACACATTCTTCTCTATATGCATCACGTCCAAGTTGTGTCGAATCAACAATTTGCTCCAGTAAGGCAAATCCCAAAAGATACTCCTTTTTTTCCATCCACCCTTTATACGTTTGTTGTGCTCCATTGCACCCCTCTCAGTGGTCTTCATCAAATCAGTGACTGTAAGCTCATACAACAACGACTCACCTGAAATATTTTATATATGGTTAGTCATAATTATATGAGACAGATAAGATCACTGATTAAGTACTGTTTCAGATGCATACCTTTTCGAATCCGTGGTTTTGGTCGACCTACTGCATGTTTACCCTTAAGGAAGTTTACTTTGTCCTTTCGGAAGGGATGATCAACAGGTAGAAACTTCCGATGGTTGTCGAACCATGACACATTTTTACTTAACGGAAGATAGAACGCATCAGATCCATCCATACAGTACGGGCATGCTTGTTTTCCAGAAGTTGACCAACTAGACAACATAGAAAATCCTGGAAAGTCGCTAATGGTCCACAAAACAGCAGCACGCATCGTGAAGTTCTACTTTCGATGCACATCGTAGGTCTCCACTCCCGTATGCCACAGAGATAAGAGCTCTTTAATCAGTGGCTGAAGATACACATCCAACTTATGCTTAGGGTTTTGTGGACCAGGCACCAAGATAGTAAAAAAGATATGTTGTGGCTTCATGCACAACCAAGACGGTAGATTGTACGAAGTCAACAGCACAGGCCACAACGAATATTTCTTTCCGTACATTCCGAATGGAGCAAAACCGCCTGTGCACAAACTCAGCCTTACATTTCTCTTCTCTCTCGCAAAATCTGGAAACTCTATGTCAAAGTGTCTCCATGCCTCCGAGTCTGCCGGATGTCGCATCTCTCCAGATTCTGGATCAGAACACTCATCAGCGTGCCATGTCATGTCTTTAGCAGTGGCACTAGACTGATACAATCTCTCCAAACGAGGAGTGATAGGAAGGTAATACATCGACTTAAATGCCTTCAACTTTTCTTTCTTCTTGTCCTTCTTACGACCAGATGGTTTGTACCTGGGGTGGCCGCACATCCTGCACTGATCAATACTCTCATCCTGTTCCCAAAATAACATGCAACCATTTGTACAACAATGAATCTTCTCAAACGATAGACCCATCTCCTTCAACAACCTTTTGCTTTGATAGAAATTTTCAGGCGCAGTGTTCTCTTTAGGTAGGGTCTTTTTGAACAATTTTGCAAATTGATTGTAGACTTTTTGACTGACTTTGCCTTCAGATTTGATGGACAATATCTGCGCATTGAATGACAATTGCGTCTCGGTATCACAGTCAGGAAACAACTTTTGATAAATGGTTGTTAGCATCTCAAAAAACTTCTTCGATCGATGATTTGGTTCCTCTTCCATAGATGTGTGACCACCCAACACAGATTCATTAACCATCATGTGGTACCTATAGGCTTCATTCACCTCCTCCAAAGGTCCGAACTGATGAGTAATTGGAACATGGACCTCCTCCATGGGTGGTTCCTCCCGAGTATATGGATCATGACTTGAACCACCAATCTCAAATCGTTCACCAATATTCCACTGAGTGTAAAAGTTTTCAAGTGTGTCGATATCAATATTCCAACGCTCTTCACCGTGACTGGTCCAATTGTAATAGCGGGAAACAAAACCAACCCTAAAAATATGAGCTTTAACCTCATCAATGCTCAAGTATTGCATATTCCTGCTTTTTTTTCCATTACACGGGCATCTAAGCCGATGGAAACGATCAAGACAGTGTGGATGACTATATGCAAACTCAATAAATTCTTCAATTTTACGGTAAAATTGAAGATTCATGCCCCCTCCTATCATACGAGACATTGAGTACATCCAACCACGATCTGGAAATTCCATCTGTTTCAAATTAATACTCCCTCCGTCCCACTCTAAATGTCCCCTTTTCTTTTGGTTGAATGGTTTAAGAAAGTGTATTTGTTTATTAATATATGGTGGAAAAGTAATGAATAGTGTTGAAAAGTAATGAATAGTGTTTAATAAAGTAATGAATAGTGTTGAAAAGTGGATTGAATGAGTGGCATTTTTTGTAATATTGTGTGAATTTGAAGGTTAAAGTTTATATGTAGTAGAGTGTTGCTTTTTTCCATTTATTAAATGGGACATTTAGTGTGGGACAACCAAAAAAGGAAAGTGGGACATTTAGAGTGGGACGGAGGGAGTAGTAAATAACAAGTTAATTATAAAAAATGGCAGAATTTCGACTGTAAACAAACATATATCCATCAAATTAACATAATAAATTAACCAAACACAACATATTAATTAATTCCAAAAATTTGGGCAGAGTTTTGACTATAAATAGACATATCCATATTTATTTTTCACATAATTAATTCATCATAACAATCATATATACTATATCACAACTATACATTTAAGCATGCATACTAAAAACTTACAAAAAACGAAAATATATACAACAAAAGAATTAAACGGTAAAAGTGTGAAAAATGTACGGTGAAGTTGAAGCAACGAACACAATGTGATATAGAACCAGTCGATTCCTACCACCACTTCAAAAAGACCTTCGTCGTAGATTAAACAGATAAAAAATGAGTTAAAATTTTTTTTACGTAAAAAATTATGAATGAAAACGAGCATAACCTGTTTTGTAATAAACATTTAGCGACCGCTCATGGCGGTCGCTATACAACAGACCGAAACCGGGTCATTATTGTCCACCTGCCAACTTCGGGATTCGGGATTAGCGACCGCCATGGATGGTCGCTAAATTTAGCTCCAAATTAGCGACCGATATCGGTCGCTAATTTCCATAATGCGACGTCGTCGGATCAAACGGTCACTAAAATCGGTCTTAAATTAGCGACCGACTGATGAGTCGGTTGCTAATTTCAGTCAACTTGACCACTTCGGTCCTTCGGTCGCTAATCAATCAAATTAGCGACCGATTTCTAGGCGGTCGCTAAAACGCGAGTTTTTTTGTAGTGAAACACATTTCTATCGTTTTATTGAACAAAAAAATTTAACAATAATTCTCCAAGCCCGCGAAACTCGCGGGTTTACAACTAGTACAATATATTCAAGAAGTCAACATAAATTACATTCCAAATACAATATCTATTTTTTACGACTATACGTTCTACCTAGACCTTTCAGAATAATGGATCTAATTTTTTTAAAATAAAATAAGAATCCATAAAAAATTTACAAAAAATGAATATGCAAGATGATGAAAAGGTCAGAATATATAGCCTACAAAAATTAAATATGGTCCTAAAATTATGCTATTAATCCAACGGTCCACAATTCATCACAAAAAATAAACGGCCATTATAAGTAGGATGAAATGAAGAATTTAATGATAAATAATTGTCAAACATACCTACCGTAATTAGTTAAAAAAAATGGACGGTTATGATCAAAGATTAAAAAGTTGATCAACGGTCCTAAAAGTTTCCCTCCAAAACTATATATAGAAAAATTACTCCTATTATATATTATATAGATATATATAGATTTATTTAATTTATTAGTAGGGTGGTGCATTGCGATTGCAGTTAATGTAGTGCAAACACAGTAATGCAAAGTGCAATCACTTAAAATAAATTTCATTCGTTGGATCAATGATCCAATGATATCCAATGCATTTCTTGACGTTAGACAGGGCGAAGCTTTCCTAACAGTAGAAAAACCCACATAAAATTGAATGCGGCCAAAATTACTCTTACCTGCGCAACCGTTTGTAATCCTCAAATAGAATTATTTATTTTATTTTTTCAAAATCATTATTAACCTCATGAACATTCTGATTGTGTTACTAATATAATCCATTAATTTGTTTTCACTAACTCTCTCTTTTTTTTTTTTTAAACTGCATTTTAGTGAACTCTTCACATTTATTTTATTTTACTAAGCTCTTCAATTTTTCCACTGAAATGCTCTATTTAATTTGTTTTAGCACTATAAGTATTATTGAAAATGAGCGTATGTCCACCGACATAAATTTATATGTAAACAGTAAATTAATGTAATAATGACATATAAGTTCACTTAAATAATTAATTAAAATAATAGTGAATCATATGTTTATAGAGAATTATAATTGTAATGAACATACAATTAAATTTGTGTCCATCAATGGATACATGATCAATTCCGATATTATTATATTATAATTATGCACATGATATATGTGGACGAAATACAATTAGAGACTACCGTACAGTAAATTAAATATAAAAAAAAGTACAGATCGTTATTAATCAATTAGAGCAATCACTTTGGTTGGCGCAAAGTTTCACTGTTCAAAATGTTCACTCGAACCTCGATAATACTTACCAAAGACCAAAGTGATACACATTCAAACCCAATGTACAGCATCTTAGAATTACAATGTGATACCATATTATTTTTATAATTATTGCAATTCTTCACTCAAATTCAGGCTTCATAATCACGTTCGAGAAATGGGAACCCTTTGACTGCATCATAAACAAGACAGAATATATACAACTAAATGTAAATAAATAAAATTAGGCATGGAAAATAGTGAAAATTTTATCGGTTATTACACCACAACAAACTTGTTACAAAACTATTAAGTCTTTAGTTGGATAATTGTCGGCCCCAAACAAAAGCTACAAAGGTGGACAATTAATTACTAAGTATTCATACGAAGTTCAATATTATAAATTAATTTTATAGAGTTCAATTGTAGTACAATTACTTGTATAATTTATAACAAAATACAAGTAATATATTTGTATTGGACTCCATAAAAAAAAACTCAAAATTGAACTCCATATTAAAACTAAACAACTACTAGTATTTAACATAAACCCACATTTCTTTAAGAAATTTGTGCAAAATTTGTGCAATGAAAACAAGTTTGATTGCACTAGTAAGTACAAAAACCCATGATTTAGGGGACAAATGGGATTTGCTTGTTATGGATGGGACGTCTTCTTCTGACCCACCCATAATCCATCGTAAAATACTCCGATTTGTTGGGACCTTCTTCAGACACTCTTCCTTTTTCTGCTGCATCCATCGCTTTTTTTTCTTCTTCATCTTCACAAAAAAATATATATAAAAATACATAAAATGTGGAGAGGTATTTAAGTAACCAAAAAATAAGTGAATTTTTATACTTATGTACTTGTAGCTAGCTTCTGGATTCTTGATTTTGATTTGACTCAACTATAGTTTTATAAACACACATATAAAGCTTTAGCATAGATATTAAATAGGAAAATTTACGTAAAATAATACACAAATTCTCTTGTAAAATTTGTTCATATATAATATGAAAATAATATCATTTTATACATTCACTGATAACATTATAACATGCATTCGCTGATACTATTAAACACTACAAAAAAAAAACTAACTTTTAGTGACAATAATCCTTCCATATTCTATCATTATGGATTTTCTAGTTAAAAATCTTTAGTGACGGGAAACCGTCTTTAAAGATTATGTCTTGTAATTAACAACTTTTAGCTAGAGAAATTATGATGATAGGATTGTTGTCACTAAATATTAATTTTCTTGTAGTGAAATTTATAAATTAATATCACATTATAAAATGTAATGGTATAGTAAATACATGTAATGATATAAATTTCATACTAATGAATTGTTACTAGTATAATTAAGAATATAGTCATTGATCAATAGCACAACATGCTTGCTCTTGATCAATGATGCAGAGTTTAAACATGCAACATAGGAAATTTAAAAAAAAAAAAAAGGAACTCCAAGGCTAATTAAAATGAAGACCGCCCGAATCTTTCATGTTTTTATTTTCATGTTATACAAAGATACTTTCTCATGTTTTTATGAAATCTTAATTTGTCAGTCTAGAGTAATCTAGAATTAATTATATTATTATATCTTTAAATTCTATAAATTTTACAATTATTTGTAGCATAAAAGATACCGGTATTTATCTCAAGAAATGGAATGCAAATTTGAAACTAAGGCAAAAATAAAACACCTGCAGATAAGGGTTTGTTGTGGGGCGTACAATCTTCATCAGCACAAGTCTTCATCTGTGATCACAAGGTACACCCTCAAGTTAATTATCAGGACAACAAAAACATATATATTATAACCGATCGAGTTTGCAGAAGAATAAAATTTAGTTAAGCAAATACTAACCGTTTCTTCATGAAAGTTGAGTTTCCTTGGCAAAGAAAATTGAGTCAACTCAGCATGATCAACTGCATAATATTTATTGTCATAACAAAACCCTCCTGATTATTAAATAAAATGCAAATACAATTAGATATATAACAAGAGCTGAGAATTATTACGATATTTTTGGGCATAGAGTTTATCAGAGACACAGGTTTCCAAGAGAAACGAGACGGCAACTAGAAGAGAAGTTATAACGGTTAATAATTCCATGGCAAGTTTATAAGTAGCTAGGCTTAGTGAAGAGATTTTCTTTGGCTTAGTTATGAAAAACTAACTTGGAATATATATATATATATATAGCAATGGAACAAAGCCCACAGACAGATATCAAAGACCAACACAAAGCACAAAATTCAGAGTCCCAAAACAAGTGCATAGGAAACCCTAATTTTTTATAGTTCCTCCTTTTAGGAACCTTCACTCAATTTGGGTCGGTCTCTTTTGTCTCTTTATTTAATCTCAAAGGCATAGCCGAGTTGGTAAGACATGTTGTAATGTACTTGTAAAAAAATTAATTTTTAATAACACAATAATTTTGTCATGTTCTATCATTATAGTTTTTTTAAGTCAATTTTTTTTTAAAGACATGACACTATTTTTAATGATATATACAGGACCATGTTATTAAATATTATTTTTTATTATTAAATATTTTTAACTAAAAAAATTATAATAATAGGATAACTGTTACTAAATGTAACATTCTTGAAAATCCTCCGACAATTTAAATTCGAAGAACACTAGGGTAAGACAAATTTCAACTGAAATATTAAGAAATTTTGTTTTGGGGCTTGAATTCAGTTGGTTTTCTCCCACAAAATGTCTAACACTCGAGTACATTCATCAATTTACATCCCACTTTATACATGTGATGCATGATAACGTATACAAATAAATATTAACTTACAATTGGAATATAAAATCTTGAGTGGACACTAGTTTGTACGTAGCTCGTAATGCAAGTACAAGTAGCATTTCATGTAACAGCCATTTTATGCTTAGTGGTTAGTTCTAATATCGGTCGACTTAAAAAAAAAAAAAAAAATTAAAAATCACTTCACACTTTTTTATACAATTTAGTAGGGAAATACATAAATAAATTAATTTTACATTACATTTCTCTACAAATTTAAATTTTTAAATGAAATGAATTTTTTCATGGTATATCAAAGCCAAAACACTCATGTCCACACGTATTATACATTTCTCTATAAGTTCAAATTTTTAAATAAATAAAATTCTTTCACAATTAATTATCTAACTAATTATTGGTTTTTTTTAAAAAAATTAGTCTTAGAATAGTACCTAAGTGCGTAGGTGGCATACATATTCCATTGAGAATGTTAATTACTCCCTCCGTCCATGAGTAAACTTCCCACTTTCCTTTTCGGGCCGTCCACGAGTAAGTTTCTTATTCCATAAATGGAAATAACAACACTCTATTATATAAACTTTAACCTTCAAACTCACACAATATTACAAAAATGTCACTCATTCACTTTACTTTTCAACACTATTCATTACTTTATCCCAAAAGTCAACATGTGGCCCACCATATATTAATAAACAAATACACTTTCTTAAACCATTCAACAAAAAGAAGTGAGAAACTTACTCGTGGACGGAGGGAGTAGTTCTTATGATCACATAAAAACCAGGGTAGGTACGTACGTAGGATAGGCTAGCTAGTAGCTAGTACTTCATTACGAACACGCCCGTAATTCTATTTGAAAGTCAAGTGAAGTATATCAATGAGAAATTTGAAAGAATCTTGCATAGAATTGGAGAATTCTAGAATTTGCAAGTGATTTTTAAACTACTTCAATTCTCCATACATGGTTAGAGGTCAAGTTGTCAAACTTGACATTGTTGACAATGATTTTGATTATAATATATATGTGTACATGTTTCGGGGGACTTGCACTGAAGTTAGTTTTATAAGTGTAAATTGCATTGGGTATATATATTACCTTTTTAGAATTGTATTGGGGTTAGTTTTCAGACACTATTCATTAATTAGATATATATCTTATAAATTTGTTTTTCAATTTTTAAATTTGACAAATTTTCTGTCCACTTTTTTTTTTTAATTAAAATTACAATTTTTTCACTGCATTTTTTTATTTGTAATTATTCTCGCAAATGAATAGTACAAATAATAATATTATAATATAAATTTAAACGAAAGTATACAATATGTGGGGATTATTGCCAATGAATTAATTGTACCATAGTACACAATATAATATCATAGTATAAACGTTACAAATAAAGTACAAAATATTTACAAGAGTGTATGATTTAGTGTAAAATATAATACCATATTACAAATTTACAATTTTTATTACAAGGGTGTGAATATTAGTGTCAATAAATTATTTGTACTATAAAATTAAACATAATACCATAATATACAAAAGCATTATACAAATCTCTGTATTTATCTCTAGAACATTATACACTTTACATGACTCAATTAGTTTTTTTTCCTAAGTATGCAACAAAAAAATCATCTCTACATGTAAACCAAACTCCTGCAATAACAAAACCCCAGAATTAAGAAAATTATAATGAGAGAGAAATAGATGGAAAAAATACAAAAAAAAAAAAAAAATCAAAACCCAACAGTCCCCTTCCCCCCACCCCCCAATCCCCCCTTCCCCTCCACCCCACTCTCCCCCACCCCCTCCTCCTCCCTCCCCCTTCCCCAACACCCCACGCATCCCTCCATTTTTCCCTTCCCCCCACCCTCCCCACCCCACCCCTTCAGCAACAAAAAAATCTCAACAAATTATAGATGTGAACCTCATCTTCAAATCAATAAGCAATAAATAAAAAATAATAAAAACTCAACATAAGCAGAAAAAAATCCTAATCCACTGTGTTTTTTTGTCCGTACCTTACTATTCCGACGCTGAGAATGCCCGATCCTCGAGATGTGGAGCAGATCGACGGAGATTGGGACACAGGGGTGGCGCGTGAATCGTCGGCCCGATCTTGCGGTGTCGTCAAAGCTTGGACAATGGGCGATGTCGTCGGAGCTTGAAGGTTGAGGGAAATCGTCGGCCCGATCTTGCGGTGGCTGAATTATTTTGACGGGAGGGAGGCAGTGACTTATAGAGAGAAAGAGATGCTTGAATTTTGAAATCTGAATTGTATTCTAGCCAGAGAGATGAGTAATAAATAGATGTGAGAGAATTCATATATTTTATTAAAATTAAACTAAAAGATATAAGTATTATTAAATTAAAAAAGTTAACCCCTATGCAATTAAAAAAAAAGTGGTTAACCCTATAGCAATTTTGATAAAAATAAAAAAAACTAAACCTATAGCAATTTTCTCTAACTTTTTTGTAGTATGACATTAGTTAAAAAAATAAATAAAAATAAAAATCACTGTGAACAGCCCATTTCATTACACTTGACAGGCCTAACAGATATTGGGGCTTCCTAATTACAAGCCCAAAATGATAAAGGAACCATTAGTGATATTGGCACAAAAACAGCCCACCCCATCCCCATTGTGATTGTCGTGGAAGAAGATAGGAATAAATAGAAATGGGGCGATGCCACCCAATCCGTTCTGAAAATGCGGCATGGGGCTCAAAATGTTGTCCCACAGCGGGGTACGAGGCGGGGCAGTTGGAGATATGCACGGAGTGGATCTGGGTATTTAGATACCCGTCATGTACCGCTCCATTGTCATTTCTAGGAATAAAGTTGAAACAATGGTGGCCCAATATGTTAAAATCTTATTGATATTAGTAAATACTCCCTTTGTTCCATACTTGTTTGCTACATTGCTAAAAAATTGTCTCATACTTGTCTGCTACATTATTTTTGACAAAAAAAACAGTACTTTTTAATATTATATTCTCTCGGCACTCATAACCAAAAACATCTACTTTCTTATTTTATCACTTTAAATACTAATAAAAGACTATTTTCTTAAAACTCGTGCAAACAGTAAAGTAGCAAATAAATATGGAACGAAGGGAGTATATAATAATAATACTCTTTGGACACGTCATTTGAGATGAATGCAAAAATATATTAACTTCCCAACTTTAAGTGTTTGTGGGAAGTAGGTTTGTGGGAAGTAGTTCATTACCTATTTACTTCTCATCTCTAGTAAATGTTGGGGGGAGGGGGGAGGGGGCAGTTCATTACCTATTACATTCTCGGAGTAATTTAAAGTACGCAAAATTTTGTGTTAGAAGATTTCACTATGATACGATTCACAAATTAACATTTCTTTACGAAATATTAATACGTTATATTCAACTTATGCTCCATCTCATCATAAACGGTCTCACGCAAGACCTACTTTTTAATGTATAAGGACAATGTATGAAGAAAAATTACTAATCAAGATTGAAATCTATAAAACTGACTTGCAGTTTAGAGCAAAACAAAACTTCTTAAACGTTGTATATTTTGAACTGGTGGGGAAAGAATGAGCCAAAAATTTAGACATAATAGAGACCTGCACATGCCGTCAAACGCAGAACGATCAAACAAATATGACACGTATAATTACAATACTCAGCAATCTTAAATATCTTGACGTATATTTTCACTAATAAACTATAGCAGAAGCACTTAGAATCTACAGCATAGAAGGCCTGACGTCCAACTCTTTTGTTTCCTAAAATTCCTCCTATCTGCTTTTGCCATTCTCACTGGACTGCTATGCCATTCCGATTGTAATCTGAACAAGGAAAAGACCATTCTGTCAAATCATTATTCACCCAACAATTAAACTGGAATAACAAATGTGATAAGGAGAGAATGTTATATATACACTGGGAAAGCAAAAGATTTTGCACTCGTCGTGCTTCCATCAGATCGATGAGAGAGGCTCCCAGAAAATGCTATTTGCCCCGAATAATTAATCAGGCTGGCTGCCGAGAAACTCGTCTCTCCTTCATCACGATACAATTGGTTCACTACTGAAGCATTACCTGCGGAATTGTTTCCCTCATGCTGTGGTGTTTTTGGCTCGACAGCTTGTAAATTTTCGTTACTAGAAATCCGGACTGGATCTGAAGAAGAATAGTCATGATTGGTTGCATTTTCTTGGGCAGTTTCACCGCAATTATCCTCACTTTCAACATACTGATCAGAGCTAGTAGCAGAACCACCATCATAATTCCTATCTTCAATGTCGACCAACTGTACCTGAACATTTTCAGTGATGACTGCATCTGCCAACTCAGCAGAGTGTTCCTTGATGACAGCATCTGCCAACTCAGCAGAGTGCTGCTTGATGACAGCATCTGCCAACTCAGCAGAGTGTTCCTTGATCGCTGCATCTGCTGACTCACCAGAGTGCTCGTCCTCACTTGCAGTTACACCATTGTCAACTACCACTGGTCCAGGGGAGTCGAAGTTGAAAGTAATGTCTTCCGCTTTCCCTCCTACTTCTGCAGATGATGCATCGGGGCTCTCGGAATCTGTTTTTCCGTTCAGAACCTGTGGAGGAGAGAATAACAATCTATATCAAGTATTGGAATGAATCATAAACATATTCTAAAAAGTTATAGTGATGAGTAAAGATGCATTGTTAGTTACTAAGACCTGATCAGGAGGTTGTGTAACGTTGTTCCGCGCACTAAAATCTGAAGAATCAGTCTCAGCCTTACCATCTGCACCATAGTATGTTTCATCTATCTGCACTGAGTTATCTGGATCACAATACTTAGCAGAAACCTTGTCAAAAGAGTTGTCCAAGGAAGTTTCTAGTTTTACTTCAGAAACTAAATTTCCCTCATCATTCGCTTCTTTGCTGCTGCATTGATTAGCACTAAGGTCATTTGTGCACTCCTTTGATGAATCTTCTGCTGCCTCAAAAGAAAGTACTTTGTCATTAGTTGGCTCTGGAAACGAAAGTCCAGGCTTCTCATCATTAAAGCTTTCAATCACATTTATATCTTTCTCAGGCCTCCCTTCATCGACACAAATGTCCTTCAAAAACTGACAATCGATGTCTTTGTAGCAAACCTCCAACTCAGGGAGGTCACATTCCATAACCTTTTTATCAGTAAAACTATCGAAATCAAAGGATGCTGCATTCTCATTTTCCTTCATGGTCATGGTTTGCTCAGCAGTTTCAAGGATGCTGTTATTATGGTCAGAAAGGTAAGGAAAGATGGATCAGTTAAGAAAACTGAGAATATCCAGAGACTCAAAAGCAAAAAGTAATTTTCAATTTGGATGGTAAAGAGAAATCCAAGCAGACGAGATGCCAGTGGAATTTAATAAACCAAAAACTGCAAAATTACCAGCTTTCATACTTCACACCACTCGTGATTGTTCGAAGAATTTTCAGGCGTGTGGAAGGAAAAATCCAGTAGGAATGTACATAAACAGAAACCAATCGGCCTGTCAGAATTAAAAAGCTACGTTACAGCTCACACTTAGCAATCATCAGTATATCATTGTACATGATATTGATATGAAGAAATCACAAGAATGAAGCTCCTCAACAAACTAATAAAACAATTGTGACCAAAAGGAACATAATGTTTTTTAAACAAAATATCAAAATAAATAAAATAACAAGAATAGTGTGCCAACAAATGCAAAAGAGAAAGTGTGACTTAATCTCAGGCTATCTCTAAAGAACGAAACAACTAATCCAAAGTCCAAACATGACATAATGGACTTGACCAACATTTTGATCCAGGAGAAGGCCAAAATATCTGGGAAGAGGCTAGCTCCCGTTCCAAAGAACAAGAATCCTGGATATCACATGCCACACACAAGGCTTGAAACTTTTTATAAAGTTGTGAAAGTACTAAACAATATGAAGCATTACACTACAAAAAATGTGTTTATGCAAACACTAGATGTATCCAGATTACATCTCATTACAAACCAATCAAGAACAACTAGCTGCAGATTTCCGAACAGAAAACCCATCAAATGTCTTGATTGCTCTCAACACATTAATCCATTTTAAATTTTCGTGATTGACAAGTAAAAAAAATAAGGCCTGATAATCCTCCAAACAAACTCCTCACCTTTCCCTTTGCAGATGAACAGTGTACAGATATATAGGCATAGATGTAGTTATGGAAGAATACCTCATCAACTATTAATAGTAAAACCTCCAACACATATTATATTCATTTTTAGAACACAAAAGAAAGAAAACTGGGGGACTTCAGCAAATTTCTCTTACAAACAAAATAACCATTTTCTTATTTTTTATGGGCATTATCAGAGTACACTTGGGCTTTGGAATCTTCCCTTTTGTCTAAAGGTGAAGAAGAGGACAAGAAGGAGTCCCTACTTTTTCAAACATCAACAAACCTTTAACAGCTATAATACACTAACTTTGTTTAGGAATTGGGTTCCTATATTTTTAACCTATATCTTCTGCTTCAAAGTCAAAACCCCAAAGCCCACTGCATCATTATCCGGGCTCCTCTCTGCTACATACACTCCGTCTTTTTACCAGATCTAAAACATAACCGCCTCGTTGGAAATTATAAAAATATTTTTTTTAAATGACCGATTTTGGAAATTCTGGGATGTTTATAAGGAAAGGCGAACAACGAAATCAAAAGAGGCTACCAGAGATATTCAGGGAGAGATGGAGAAAAAATCATGAGAGGAAGAACTCAAATACCTTAACACCTGTTTGATCAACCACCGAAAAGAGAAGTGCACTTTTAACAGTCACGAAAAGACTGCAAAATCCCCCTTTCGCTGCACCATTCCAGAAGGATGATCAATAATTGAAAAAGGAAAGCAGAAAAAACCTAAATTAAAAGTATAAAACAGATAATCACAAAAAGTGCAAATCAGAATAGCATCAAAGATCAAAATACGATCCAACACAAGAATACGTATACGTATACGCAGACAGCAGTCGTAGAGAGAGAAACCTTTAATAGTTCCCCTGCAACTCTTACTCTGCTACAGAAAAAGTAAGAGAGGATCTCTCTTTTCCTTTTTTTATAAAAAAAAAAAATGGTGGCGAAATCTCAGCGGCGATTGACTTGATTTATATATACACGCACCTATAGATACAGACAAACGCAGGCTCTGGCCCGGCGGATGAGATTTCTAGAGAGAGAAAGCGGGCAGTCCCATAGCTGTATGGTGCATTCATCAATCAAATTAGAAGCACATAGTCAACACTCTCTCTCTCTACATATACATACAGATATGTGTATGTATTGTTAATGTTGTGGTTTATAATGGCATTAATTGCATCTTTTTCAGAGGGGAAGAAATGATTTTCCGCTGGAAATGTTTTGCCTTTACTTAGCCCAATGCCCACTGATTCAGCACGGTGTCGTTTTTGGTCCGATTAGTTATACACGTAGATCCCTAGATTAATATTATTTTGTTAGAATAATTATTTATGGGATGTGGAAGAGTCTGACAATGGAATCGCTTATGGGAATAGAGATTATAGAATAGAAATAAAAATAGAAATTCTAATAAAGTGAAATTCTTTTTCCTTTCATAGGGGGGCAGACAAAACTGAAGTCAAACTTAAAAATCAAAATGTTGCACAGGTGCGGGTGCGGGAGTGCGGGGGCGATACGATACGGGTACGTGGATACGAATTTTCAAAAAATTTAGGGTGCAATTCGTTAAGGATACGTCTGTTTATTTATATTTTATTATATATAATACTTAAAAAAATAAATATATTTTAAAATTTTGTAAATCGAATGTATATAATTCACATTTTATCTAACCCAAAATTTAAACATATTCAATAATTTGATATAATTAAGTAACCAAAATTAATTTAAGTTCCATTTGCCTAATATATACGTCATAATAGTGATTTCAATATTAAACAAGTGTCACATTGTCAATTTAAATTATATTATATAATAAATTTAAATTGAAATAACATATTTAATGCTTAATAAGTAGGATTCGCGTGGAGGATTCGAGTATCCGTTAGTGGATTCGCCACGTGGCAGCCGGATTCGCCACGTGGAGAATCCGATTCGCGGATTCAAGAATCTCACCCCTTTTAGGGGGCGGGTGCGAATCCGATACTGCATTGTTAAATTTTAAAAGAATCCGTGCATCATAGGCTATAACACAACTATATGTGAATATATATAGTAATAACGTATTTTATAAATGATCTTATATTCTTGATTTCACACAGTGAACTTGGAAACCGCATACCATAAAAAGTATACATATGATTTTGAATTTGTTATTTGATCATTCCATATATTTGAACACTCATATTTGAAATTAAATACTGCACAAAGTTTATTATTTAAGTATATGATGGTATAAAATAAAGACAAAGTAACTATAGAGTGAAAATGATTTATACATGAATCATTGAAGAGTATTAATTGTTTAAAAAAATATTAGTTGTTTTCACTGAAAAATATTAGTTGTTTACTGAAAACAAACTAAAACTCTTCGGTAATAACTATTAATACTCTTCAATGAAAACAATTAATATATTTTAGTGATTCATGTATGAACCAATTTCACTTTATACATACTATAAAATAATTAGGGTTAATTGCAAATAAAATCACAATTTTTTTTTTCAAATTGCAATTTAATCTAAATTTTTGAATTGTTGCAAAACCTCAATTTAAAATTTGTTAGTAATTCTAACTAAGAGACCGATTTCAATCTAAGCAGAACATAATGATTAATTATCTGTTGTCATCCGAACTCATCTAAACATACTAACAAGATTAATTATTCATTGATAGGTAAGAGAAACATCATTTTTGGATCGTAAAATAATTGTTTGCTGGTTCAAAATGCAACTAAATATATAATTGGAGTTTTGTTTGCAAATTCAAACTTTTAGATTAGATTGCAATTTACAAAAAATATTGTGATTTTATTTGCAATTAACCCAAATATATGTCATTAGATAGAATATTGATGCTAGTATATGTATATATATATATATATTCATGGATACTATTAGACTTCTAAACTAAAATTATTGTGTAAAAAATGATATGATATTAATGAATACATGTAATATTATTTGTGAATAGATATATATAACCTACGCTAAATATTGTTGTATTCGAAAATAATGATGCATGGTGGTAATATAAAATTAGTGATGACATCGAATCTAATATAAAAAAATGGTTTTCCATGACAGGATTTGTTATACATAGATAATGCTTTATTTCATGTTTGACTTCTTTATAATTAGTATTGTTAATTCCATTATGTGTTTGGTAATGTATTACTAGATTCACTGATTCAGTTATAAAATAAAGGAGATGTTTATATATAAGATTATCCCGAATAGTTCCATTTAAATTGATAATGCGTTGTGTAGGGTTTAGTATAAAAAATAGAGTAAGTCTTTCGTACACTAATTTTATTGTATTACTTAGAAACACATATTAATAATATAAATAATTTTAATTAAATATTATTATTATTAAATTAATATTTTTTACTAAAACAACTAATATAATAAATTAGTTCACACTATACTTAAAAAAAAAAGTATGAGTGAAGTTTGTTGGGTTTGTTTGAAGTTTGACAAAAATGAAATCATGACAAACAAATGATATGTTCAGGTGGATGCGTACTTGTTGGCCTTCTGTACATTTAACTTTTCGTTTATTTTCATTTTTTTTTTATTGAAGAAAAGGAATAAGTTTCATTTTAGAGTTTCTGGGGACCACTAATATTCAAATTGATCAACATGCCTTGGTCACTTCCATGTCATTAGTATTTCATGGAATTAACATTATTTGGACTATTACTTTTTATTTGTGTAATATCAAAAAAATGTAGGCAATGTCCAATCTAAACAAATTTTATCTTTTGCCCAATAACTTAATAATCGCGTGAGGTATACATGCAGTTTATAGGCTATGCTTTTGACCAAAAAAATACAGTGAGAGGAAGTATGAATTCACTATCTTTAATTTGTCGCGCTCATCTACTCTACCAATTGAAATATTTAAAATTATAAATTCTTTTTGTATTATTAGTGTGAAATTAGTATGTGGGCTCATATAACAAATGTAACCTAATGATGAGAGTTCACCACAAATTGTTTATAAATGTTAATAAATAGGGAAATTGTCTATATGGTACACAACTTTAAAAAATTTAATCTAAGGTTGTCGAATTTTTCCAATTTACCCTGAGGTATAATAATTATTGAACTTAAGACTTAAGTTATATTAAAGTTTAACTTATGTATGTTACTATTGCACTTTGTACCTGAGAGTAATTAAAAATTTGAATTTTGTTTCTCCCAACAATATTTTGCCCAATTTATGTTGACCAAAAAAATATAACATTCGACTCATTGTTGTTATTGTCATATTGTATATTGTTAAAATATCACAATTTTTTTTGTATAATGTGATCTTATACATACTTTACTGATACAATTACATATATTCATCAATACTATAAGATTTGTAAACTGGAATCTCGTAAATTGCTATGATATTAGTGAATATGTCAACAAATAAATCTAATGTTATCAGTTTCATACTATAAACAAGTTTCACATTAGATTTACTCTACAAAAATTTCCACAATAGTATTATGTGTCATGTATGAAACAATTTGATTTATATAAGTAATATACATAGAAGTTTCTAAGATATTGTTGATACTATGGTTTCAAAATAATTTAATTAAGTCAAAGTTACAAAAAAAATTGAAACCATTCCTTTTCTTTTCCAAAAAAGAGAGAGAAAATGAAAAACCTGACATTGATGAAAATCTTTTACCGCATTTTGCAATGAGAATTAATAAGTCCAATGTTTATAGCCCCATTTTGAATTTTTATCAGTTAATGCCTTTTGGTAATACAAGTCAAAAGTCAGAAACTACCATGATAATAACATCCACATTCCTCAACTGCTAATGTGAAAGATGTCACAGTTGACACCAACCAATTGAAAAAGATTGAATTTTTGCAACTTAGTGTAATTTAATACGTCTCACACTCATAATATCAATAATATTAATATTTATTAGAGCTTGGTTAACAACTCTTCAATAGTAATGAGAATGAAATTGAAAATTAGTGTAATTAGCATGTGTTGATAGGCGAGCAGGATCATCATTTGGGCGACCAAGATTAGCGCAAATCACACAAAATTTAAACTGAAATTAACTCATGATTCACCCAAGACATCCGGCGAGCAAAACCTACATGCGATCAAGACACATAGGCGAACAAAATCAGATCAAAAGCCACATGACGAGCTCAAACGGCATCCAGCCGATCAGATCCAACTACAATGCCAAAATAACAATTAAACAAGATGAAAGACCATCAGAATCAGACTAAAGACTCCTCAAGTACAAGTCCAAAGTGACGAGCAGCTCTAGACTGCGAGCAAGTCCAGTAGATAAGGATAGAATTTAGTTAAGATAAGGTCAAACTAGTCAAAGGACAGGTGTCGAGCATGCAGACTTGGTCGGCCAAAGGACGTGTCACCTCCTGCAGGGCAAAAGTCTATAAATACTTAGATTTTTTCAGCTAATAAACAAGCACAAATTATTATACACGTCCAAACTTCGATTACGAATCTAAAGCAGCTCGATTAACTTACAATCGAACTTAAACACATAAGCTTTCATACGATTCTAATCTACCTAAACTCGAAAATTCGTATTCACTAATTACGTTAGTGATCAATCACACGTAATTGTTTGATGATCAATTAACCATCTAAAACAGCCATTAATCTTCAAGATTAGAACTGATCGTCAACACTCTTTGAACATTATTTATATGAGAGTGATTTATAATCTTCTCATTCGTCACATATTTTTTTAGAATTCATTTATAAAAAACTAGAAATAGTATATATGTACACACTTTTTGAGTGATAATTTTGTGAATGAAAAGTCTAAAGATTCCATGTCATCTATAGTGGGGTGGACAATTAATTTATGACAATGAACCATTGAAGGGTATTAGTCGTTTTTATTAAAGAGTATTTGTTGTTTTTACTAAAGGGTATTAGTTGTTTTTACTGAAGTGTATTAGTTGTTTACTGAAAACAAACTAAGATTTTTAAGTGAAAACAACTAATATTGTTCAGTAAAAACAACTAATATTCTTTACTGGAAACAACTAATACCCTTCAATGATTCATGTATGAACCAACTTCACTGTATACACACTCTTAATTTATTTATATTATTTCTCTAACACTCCCTTTTATTTATGGAGATGGATTGAAAACTTAATATTCGAATCCAAAAAATGTGGGCGTAAGTCTTTTAGCTCTATTCTCATTAAAAAATTAATATTTCATGCAAAATTCAAATTGTATCTCATTTAGAATCTGTAGAGAGGTGGATAATTTATCATTTACATTATTTTCCTAATAACATCCAACTCATAGTCTTACACCAAAATATCCAGCTAATTTTACAAGTTGCTAATATATTTGAGATGATCATTTTTCATGTAAACGTATATTTGATCAAACATCCCCACCCTGGGCTATTGGTGTGGCCGTCTGGGGGCGGATATCATTGTTGCAGTACGTTGTGTACAGAGAATCATAGCTTGCACTTTGCGGGCCCAGACAAGCGTGTAAACACATGATCCGTGGGCCTCAATGGTCCCCACATGAGCCACTAATATTAATGGTGCACTGAACCGGTGGTAGTGGATGCACCACTTACCCTCGCTATCCCCATCTTCACAACGTCCATCTACTAAACGGCTAAACCTACCAATTGAGCATCCATGCTATTATTTATCTTTTTTTTATTTTTATTTTATGCTTAATTTCTTGAGCCTTAGTCTTAGTCTTGTATGCACCATGTGAATCTTCTAATTCAAGTGTATTTTTAAATATTACCTTTATTTTACTAAGAAATCACTCAAATTCAAATATATTTTTAAAAAATCACCTCAACTTTATTGAAAAGTCTCATTTTTTTCTAGAATAGTTAGGGTTATTTATCGAAAGTTACTCTAACTTTTCGATGAAAAACAAGGGTGAATTTTCAATGAAAATTGAGACGACTTTTTAAAAATGTACTTGAGTTGCAAAATGCATTTGGTGCACAAGAGACATACTCATTCCTCAATCACCAGTGCTAATTATGAATTTATGATAACGATTAACAACCTCCAATTATCACAAAAGTATGTTCACTTGTTTGTACGTGACTTAATGCAATCTGTCGAAAGGTATCGAGGTATTGTGAGGTCCGTTTATAAATAAAATGATTGTTTATGCAAAGTATATCACATATTAAACCACGTACAAATAAATGAACATGTGAAAAACTATAAAATTGATCATATGATCGAGTTGGATGTCGGATTAAGTTTGACCTTTTTTTAACAGTAAATGAATCTTTTTGTTTATAAAAAAGACTTAGGATTGAAGATACACAAAGTCTTATATGCACATAATTCAGAGACCACTCGTCAATGATCATGTTTCAATTACATTTATATTATATTAACCTGTCTATTACAAATTATATTTATATATAAGTTTAACTAATATTAACCTGCACATGAATTTCACAATTTAATGTTAAAATTTTACAAATATCATGTAATAGTTACTCCCTCCCTCCCAAACTCGTTTGCTACATTGCCAAAAAGGTCCGTCCCATACTCATTTGCTACATCTATTTTTGGCAAAAAAGTAACAATACTTTTTAATATTATATTCTCCATACACTAATAACCAAAACATCTACTTTATCACTTTATCACTTTATCATCACTTTATCACTTTAAATACTAATAAACAATTCTTTTCTTAATCTACACGCAAACAGTAAACGGGAATATGAGTTTGGGACGGAGGGAGTACAAATTTTGTATTTTGAGATTATTATGACCCATAACCCAATGGACTGACCCATCTCAAGAATTGTTTGCACCTAGTGAATTTCGAACCTAAGACTTATAGAACATCATATTCATACTGTTAAATCTCAAGCCCTCATCACTAGACCAACCCCTGAGAGTTATTTGAATTTTTAGCTTAGTCTTAAAGAGGTGATGGGAAAGAAATAACTTAATTAATTTCTTATTTGATGAGTTTCAAATCCAGAAACTCTTTTATATTGTTTAAAGTCAAAACGATGAATGTCAAATTCATTATAGAATAAAGTAATTGAAACATCTTTTTACGGACGATTTCAAATCTGTCGTCCCTATTTGTCCATATGCAACTTTAAAATAATTTCAGGGCTGTGTTTATATGTGTATATTTATGTCACTAACTTTTGCCAAGAGTGAAAGGTTGCCAAATGGGAAGAACAGAAAAATGACAAAATTAATTAAGAATTCGAGTGTCCTTTCTGTTCCGTAATAAACCAATTGACACAGAATTAAAAATGGTCTTTTTTATTATTTTAATTTAAGGACAGATTCAATGTTTAAATATTTTTCATATATATTCTTATGAATTTTGATGTCTGAGAAAAGGAACTTAATTCAGGTAATTAATGCATTTTTTTTTATTTTTTTTTTGGCTTTGGACAATGCATCATTGATGTATTCCAGCAATAATAAATGTAAGGTACATTCATCACTTTAACTTGACATTTCACTTAGTTAAGGACTAGTAGTATTCAATATTCAATGTACCATTTTGCAGTAAAGCCTAGTAAAATCCAATTCTATTCTCTTTGTCCGCAATAATGCACGCAAGGGATAGATGTGATTTTTCTTGCTCTACCTACCCAACTTGGAAAATCCTCGAAATTTCTTAGGCTCCTATTAAGAGGTCCAAGAAAGACAAATTATAAATATAATGTCAGCATCTGAACAACATTTGAAACTATACTATATTTTAGTTATAATTTTTTGGACATATATATACATACATATATAAAGTACCAGAAATAGGACCAAACTTTACCTATATTTGAAAATTATCAGGATTAGCAGAAGTCAACCGGCTTGCCAATCTTTATGCACTCCTTGTCTAGGAAATCTGTAATAGCATTCTTTTGCCAGCTCTTAAAACTCCTGCATGAATAGAAGGCGCAATAAACCCGAAAATTTAGGGAATTTTTATTCGCGTAGGACTCAAAACAACTATATATAAGAGACGTTTGGCGGAGGAGTTACTTATGATCGAGATGAGCAAGAATTTCCCCACCAGGAAAGGCGGCTTTTGTAGCATCGAAAGCAACTCTGATGGCTTGTTTCCACATCCCTCCAACACTCTCAGCTGTTACTTTTGATTTAGTTTGTCCCGGATCGTCCATGGGCAAAGAATATCCGGAAAGGAGGTGGCCAACCCAAGTTCCGTCTTTCCTGTAATATTTTCAGAGGAAAAAGAACCGAATAAGCAGATTATGTTGCAGATGGAACAAATATTATCTTTAACCTTTAATAGAATCAGATGAACGCGACTATAACCAGGGTTACCATTATAACGAGCATGTACTCAAAGAAAGAGGGTCGGATTAACATGAAGAGTTGAGGCAAGTGACTTACAGAATTACATCCATGTGTCGCGGTACATAATGTCCTCCTCCGATACCAAGCAGCACTTTCTTCTTTTCCGACGTACTGGGATTGCGAAAAACCAACTTCTCTTGAGAAAATATTACATAACATAGGTGAAACGGATAATTGGTAAAATAAACATTTTTTTTCCGGTTTGAAAATACCTGCTCCAGACTCCAATGGCAGCACCTTCTCCAAGACCAAGTCCTTCCCAAACTAACTTCAACAATGAGAATTACCAGTTTTAGATAAACACATGTGTATGATAGAAACAAACCTACATCAATGAGCATCTCTGAAGAACATGCATCATTACATATCATTCCCCCTTTTACTTTAATTCGAGTATGTGATATATAACTACAACAACAGGAACATTTTATATGTTGTGTAAAAGAAAATATATATTCACAACTAGTGAAGCATATTAAAATAAACAGCATCGACACTCCAGAAATAGATCTCAACGTTTCAATCAAAAACATTTATTCTTTCACGATAATTCAGTAATGTGTAATTGCACATAATAACTCAAGAAGATCAGTGCAAGACCAGAACATGTACTCAACTAGAGCAATCACACGAGCAGCATCCTCCCTACCCCAGTATTCTTCCGTGCTTCCTATATCCAGGAAAAGAGAATCAATTACAAAAAATGAGTTACCAAAAACCTCTGAATTCAAAGACATATCACACAAGTCTTAAAAAGTACGCGCTTAATCCAGATTAACTACGGACATAAGACATTGTGAATTACTAAATGGAAGATAAAGACAGCCTGACTATCCTGAAAGATGGCTACAACAAAAATTTAGCGTTGTCCTTTCAAAGGCAAGTTTATAGGCAGACATAATTGTTCAGCTTCAACAAGTGAAATAAAAACACAGCTCTTGTTCTATTAATCGAGTCATCTGGCCAAGATAATAATTTATGCTGTGTTTCGACAGGAGAAAATTTGTTTCTGGGAGTTTCATCCCATAAGTAGAATAAGAATAAATAGTAGTATTGCACATAAATTGCAAAAGAATTTGAAAAAGAAAACTGATGCATAAGAAATAGCACAGTAGGCTGTAAACTTATCAAGCATAATTAGCAAATCGTGAGTACAGGTAAATGAAGTAATTATTCTCAACAAGAAAGGACAATTCTGATCTGAATTGATAAATGAAATAAGTAAACGATTTACCTATTTCAATAAACATTGTTGGCTTCGTTGTTATAGGCCCATGATGAGTAGCTTCTAAAGTTATCTGTGTCCAGCAAATGAAAAAAATGACACCAATTAAAATAACAATCTTTACAATGTAGACAAAGAATATGAGCTTTGAGAAGACATGAATCAATTTTGACTCTCTTCTGCAGAATATGCATGAGATGCTGAACTATTGTGTGGAGGAATGTAAAATTCCATTTGTGAGACACACCCTATGATGCGCATGCGAAGGGGTATGATCCAATGGAAGATATTCTCAAGCAAAACAGAAGTAACAACAAAGATACATCAAGAATCTTGAACTAAGTATAGACATTATATATATAACCTCAAATTCTGGCACTAAGTTGTGAGATTCAGCAATTTTCTTCAAAAGAATAAGCCATGGTCCTATTCGTGGACAAGGTGGAGCCGCCCATCCTGGTCGTCCCCCTTGTGGTAAAGCATCTCCATCCTTCAAATGAGGTACCCCTGCAAATAATGAAGATTAGCTCAACCTAATATTTCAAGCAAAGTCATTTCCAGATCCAACACGGGTACATAATTTATCGATCAAAAGGTTAAATGAACACACCCGATTCCAACCTATCATAAACCTGTTCATGTTTTCAAAATACAACCACACACCACTCCCCAAGCATATATAGATTCAGCATACAGTATACATTCAGCATTAAAAGACGGTATATGATATGCATATACATGTAATATATATATTATACTAGCATATTAATGGCTACCTATGGGGTGGATGGTGAGGGCAGGACGGTTGGAGGAGGCGACGTGTCGGGATAGAAAAAACAGCTCCGCCACCGTCTCTCCGGTGGTTGCCTCCCATCTCAAATCGAGATCATTCTCTGCAATTATAAATTTGTCGTGTTCCAATAGTCGGAGAGAGTCGCCATTTTTGAAACTTCTGATGCCACCTTCCAGGGTTGGGCCCGGTTCCCATCCGGGCATGCCCAAAAGGGCTTTGGCAGGGTTGATCGACGCCGGATCAACGGTGCTTGCCACCACTAAAGTTACCATAGCGGAACTGGTTTGCTGATTGGGGTCGTTGTTGATTTATGAATCAAAATTTTGAGCTCCCAAGAATCAGAACATAAATTTTGAACTGGAAGCAATAATTAGTTGGTGCTCAATCTCAAACAATAAACAATAAACAAAGGTTAGTGCTAGATAGAAATTGATTGATTTTGCCTAATAATTTCGGAAAACCCTAAACACAAAAGGAAAATAAAAGAAAGAAATTTTTTTTGGAAAACAAATGTTGCTGCCCAGGATCGAACTGGGGACCTGCAGCGTGTAAGGCTGACGTGATAACCACTACACCACAGCAACAATCAGTTTTGTGTAAATTTCTTTAACTTATTTTTAAACAATTTAGTAAATTTGAAATAGCTATAAGACTAATATTGTGGTCGAGCGTGGGAACGACAGATGTTCAGTTGGTCGGCCATCCGCAAGCTCTCTCTCATGGCTCCTAAACCTCAACGTCTCCGCCGTCGTAAGTCTCCTTTTACACTCTCTTTTCGCCTGTATGAACAAACAAGGTCGTTTGGGAGATTCACTAACTAATTTCGTTGTCGCATTTCATCGAACAGCTGCAGAGACCTCGCTGCTCGGTGCCTCGCCCAAGAATCCACGAACTTTAACCACCAACGCCGCTGATTCTGACCAAAACCCCATGAAAGACGCCTTCGCCAAATACGCTACTTACCTTAATGACCTGGTGAATTTCGATTATTTTAACATATTCGTGCCTCTTTATGAAATTTCAAATCCTTTGGCATGTATGCATTTGTTTATGGTTTATTCAATTCATTCATGGATAAATGTTTGGGCAATGGGAATTACCATCCCAGTTTAGCAATTTTACTGATTCTGATTCTGAAATGTATGATGTTTCTACGTGTTTGATGATACTCTAATCAATTAATCTTGTTATGGTTTACAAGATCACGTCTATTAGAGTACAAACTAGTTACTTTGTACTCTAATCAATTAATCTTGTTATGGTTTACAAGATCACGACTATTAGAGTACAAACTAGTTACTTTGTACACTTTTCTAAATAGTCACTGTTCCACATTTTCACCTAATTAGAATTTGACTCAGCGTTAGGGTGAAGGAAATATTGTTTCAGGAATACATAATCTCTCTCTAGATTAAAGAATTGTGTACTGTATATCATGTGCCAAGACTACTTTTGTGTAATTTGTTGATTGAACTAGAATGTTCAAATACTCATAACAAGTTCTTGCTAATTGTTGTAGATTTTGGAGGTAGTAAATCTCAACTAAAGGCAGTGCATCTTTAATAAGACTACATGAATGAATTGTCCCTTGAAATGATGCATGAATTTGTCTTCCCAACAGACCAATTCTATCAAGAATTTTTTTTTCGTTTTTGACATGCATGGACGAGCACAATAAAATGTTAAATGTATATTGCAAAGATATTCCACTCAGTTTCTGATATGCTTAATTACTCTCGATTTGTTTGCACCACAGAATGACAAGAGAGAAAGGGTGGTGAAAGCAAGCAGGGATATAACTATGAACAGTAAAAAAGCCATATTTCAAGTGCACAGGTGAAACGAAACAATTTATTTTTTGTGTGCATGTCTGGCATGAATATTACAATACTCCATATTTCTTTCATCTGCGAATTGTTTCCTGACTTTTAACATCTATTCAGATGATATTTCTTCAGAACTGCCTTCCTAGTTCCTCCAATAAAATATAATATTGTGCTATTAGGTTACTATTTTCATCAAGATGTACAAAGTGGCTGGCAAAGTATAACCCAATTGAAATTGATAGTTCCTCATACTTTGTCTCGTGGATATTAGCATGTGACGTTTGTTACATATGAAGAATAATTGTTCTAATTGATGTACAGCTTTACATAATTTCATGCATATATTTTCTGTCCTTGAATGAAATTTACCTCAAGAAAGAGTTACCAATTTTTTTATCCCTGTATTAATAGAATCAGTAAACACAACAAGGAGGAAGTTTTAGATAAAGCAGAAAAAGATTTAGCTGCTGTGATGGATCGGTATATGTCTCGTTTAGTACAAGAGCTGCATGGAACAGACTTCTGGAAGCTAAGACGAGCCTACTCTCCAGGGGTACCCATTTCCTGCCATTTTATCTTTTGAAGGCTGGCATATGGTTTTGCAATCTCAACTGTGTGTTGCGTGCATTTATAGGTTCAAGAATATGTTGAAGCTGCTACGTTCTGTAACTTTTGCAAAACAGGCGCTCTTTTGCATTTGGATGAGATCAATGCTTCCTTGCAAACACTAAGCGACCCATCTATTGAGCCTTTGCAGATTAATCTGCTTGATTATCTCTTGGGGGTAATTCTCTGAAATTTATGCAGGCTTAAATGCAGACATACAAAAGAAAGATACAAGAGTATTGAACTTCAGCTGCTATGTTAGGCATAAGCCTTTCAAAGATGTAATACTGCAATGCCTTCTTTACTACATGGCCCTAACACCTATTGGTAATTCATCCCATTCAGCTTGCAGACTTGACAGGAGAGCTGATGAGGTTGGCGATAGGTAGGATATCAGATGGTGAACTTGAATTTGCCCAAAAAATCTGCAGATTTGTGCGGGAAATCTATCGAGAGCTAACACTTATTTCCCCAAAGATGGATGACTCCTCAGACATGAAATCAAAGATGGATACAATGCTCCAGAGCGTAATGAAAATAGAAAATGGTATGATCTTTATATAGTTTGTTGAGTTGGTATATTTTCTTCGATGTTTTTGTCTATACCCAGTAGAATGCTGGAAGTGCTTCCAGAAGTCTCTATTGGAAGTGAATAAATTATTATAGAACTGAAAGAGAACACATATTACACTAACAATTTTTTCACATGCAACATAATTAAAAAAAAATAAAAAATTGCTTTCTAACACTGCCCATTATTTATATTTTTCGTGGCCTTTTATTCTGCTATCCTGAAAATAGTTAAATGGTGAAGGTTTTTGCTAAAACTTGTAGTTGTTGTGATGTTATGGTGATATGATACAGGAAACAAAGAGACCTTATGCTTGTTTATGTTGTATAATGTATATATGGAGTTTGGCACGTTTATATGATGTTGCTTTTTTTATTTGTTCGCGTGCAAATGGGTCTGCCATTTATTTTTTATATCTCCTTCAAGATTGAATCTTATGATTGCTTATTGTGCAGCTTGCTTGAGTGTTCATGTCAGAGGTTCCGAGTATGGATCTGAAAGTACCAGCTTTTGTTTGCTTGGAGTGCCAGAGAATGAATGATGAAATTCTTAGACCAGTTTGATATCATTTTCTCTCTCCAAAACTACCTTTTCTTGCTATCTTTTTTGCTGGGTGTGGGGTGGTAGCAACGGGTGATAATAGTTGTTAGCTCTCAATTTTCTGCTGGATTCTTATGCTCTTTGCAAACCTTTGTGGAAGTTGAGTCATCTAATCCATGTTTGCTGGACACAAGATCAGGAAATCATTTAGATGTGTCGAACCAATCAGACGTTAGTCAGCTAGTGAGTAATTCCAAAAAGAAAAATTGATAGAAGATAATCTTAATTAGGGGTGTGCAAAATATTGTTTGAACCAAAAAAACCGACCAAATCTAACCGAAATATAAATTTTGGTTTGGTTTTCGGTTTATGGTTCAGTTTACGGTTTTGAAATTTGAATTTTTTTAATTTCGGTTTGGTCTACGGTTTTTACGAATTAAAAACCATATAAACCAAACCGAAATCTTTTTAATAATAATATTATATATATATATATATATATATATATATATATATATATATATATATATTAATATTCACAAAATTAATATGTAATCACTTATAGTCTAATATAATATAATAATATTAATATTAGATAATTTAGATTCACGCATAAAAGACTTGGGTTGATTTGTATTTTGCATAAAATACTTGAGGAGTGGTGTTTTGTGTTGATTGTATTTTTCAAATTGTTGCTTAACTTTTGAAAACTATTGTGTTGATGTTTTTATTTGATTATGTAGTAGGGTTATTGATGCATTTTTGCTTAAATTAGTATTTAGATGTTGACATGTTGCAAGTAGTTGAATAAACAAGTGTGTTGATGCTAAAAAAATTAAGCTAAATTTTGAAAAAGAGAAGTGTAAAAAATTTCTGTTTGGGACCGACCCGAAATATTTCAGTTTGGGACCGAACGGTTTTTCAAAATATGGTTCGATTTTTTGTTTGTAAAAATATTTCGGCTTGGTGTTTGGTTTGACCAAAATGGTTCGGTTCGGAGACCGAAAAGCACACCCCTAATCTTAATGGCTCAGGTATTTGAATGTAGATGATGCATTTCACTTTAGTTACGTTAAATTACTTTTCCTCTGTATCAGGTTCCTTCTTATATTCTGCACATTCTTCTCGTGATGGAAGAAACTTGCCCTTTTTGTTTTGCCTGTAGAAACTACTGGTGGTGGTGCTTCAATAATTTGTGAATAACACTATAAGTCTATAACTATGCTTACTGTGGTATCATGGAGAAAGGAAGATGGTGGAATAGTGGCTCTCACATCTTTATAGAGTCTAGTCTTCTTTAAAATGCACTATTTATTGAGATTTGCTCTTTGATATTGGTCCTGCTAGAGCTAGAACAGGTGGAAACGGTACTATTAAGTGACTGGCTCGCATATTCTTGATTCACTCATGCATCTCGACTTTATTGTTTGCATCAGCATATACTACCTCCGTCCCGAATCACATTGCGGAGTTTACTTTATCTTCGTGTTTTAGCGAGCGAGTTGTTTATTAGTATTTGAAATGATAAAATAATTTTTAAGGTAGGGTATGATAGATCTACCTCTTCTTTATTATAAAGTAATTTTAAAATTACTTTATCATTTCAAATACTAATAAAAAATTTACTCGCAAAAACACGAGAGGAATAGTAGCCCCGCAATGTGTTGTGGGACGGAGGGAGTATAAAATAAGTTATATCTTCACTTTTGATATCTAAAAGAGAAAGTGTTTACAAGTGTCATCTTTATCACGTTAGTGCAGTTGTTTTTTGTAGTGGATTGAAAATATTTCCATTGATTGATTCCTGGAGTACTTAAAAAAAAAAAAAAAAAAAAAGTTCGATTAGCATTTGATGTAACATATTATAGTGCTTAGAAGGCGTGCAATTATAATCTTGCAAGTGAAATTATGGCTTCTGCTTGGTATCCATGGACCATTGAAAAGTAATTGTACTACTTATTTTCTTTGTTGGAACAGTGGTCCGGTAGAGTTGTTTCTTACTCTGGTATTAGTCGTCTCACGTATCATTCCACCGAGCTTTAATTTCACCATATTTTCTGTTGTAAATGGTATCTTTTCTCCTATCTCAGCATGATTATTGATAACAATATCTTGATGATTTGTTGGACCCACCCACCCTTTTCTTTCTTTCTATATTAAAGCCATGCACTCATGCATGTAAAAACAAACACAGCCACTTCAGCCAAAAGAACCACAATGCCATCTGAGATCACTCCAGAATATCTACAGCAAGAAGAGACACTATCTCAAGAATTCAAAGATTTCATCTCCGATCTCCCTAAAGAGAAAGGATGGGTCCTTTCCCATCTCTATCAATACCAGGGTTTCTGGTTCCCCGTCCGATATCTTCAAGCCGTCATTTCTTGTCAAAAAAACTTCAAACTTGAAGATTCCGACATCTTCCTGGTTTCCACTCCCAAATCGGGCACCACATGGCTCAAAGCAATCATGTTCACATTAGTGAACCGATCGCGATACCCTATCGCGAAAAACCACCCTCTGATCACCTACAATCCCCATGATCTTGTCCCCTTTCTGGAGATCAAACTTTACGTAGGAAACCGAATCCCTGATTTATCTCTGCTTTCATCTCCGCGTCTTTTTTCGACTCATATGCCTTGCGTCTCTCTCCCGGATTCAGTGCAGAATAGCCCGGCATGCAAGATCGTGTACCTCTGCAGAAACCCTAAGGACATTTTCACCTCTTTGTGGCATTTCACCAACCAGTTGAAGCCTCAAGAGGCTGAAACAAACTCGATTTCGGAGGTGTTCGACATGTTCTGCAGGGGAGTGTCCCTGTTTGGCCCTGTTTGGGATCATGCATTGGAATATTGGAATCGGAGCAAAGAGAATCCTGACAGGGTTATGTTCTTGAAGTTTGAGGATATGAAGGAAAACCCCGAAATTCACATTCGACAGCTGTCGGAGTTCTTGGGGTGCCCGTTTTCCCTCGAGGAAGAGGAGTCGGGAATGGTGGAGGAGATTTTGAAGATGTGTAGTTTTGATAGTATGAAAGCTCTTGAAGTTAACAAAAATGGAAAATTATCATCTGGCGAAGAAAATAAAGTGTTTTTTCGACGGGGAGTAGTGGGTGATTGGAAGAATTATCTGAAGGATGAGATGGTTGATGAACTTGACCGAATTACTGTAGAGAAGTTCAGGGGATCAGGATTGACACTCTAATTTAACAACATTCTTGATTGATTGTGTGAATGTGTGTGTGTTATATTTGGTTGATAATTTTTTTTAAGGGGTATTTGAATTTGATGGTTCTGGTTAAGATTAATGTTAAGTTTGAGTGTGTAATATAGTACGTCAGTTTGAGTTTGCAATATAGTAAGTCGGTTTGAGCGTTTGATGCCTTACATCTCAAAGTAGCTATGATTCTACATTTAGAGATTATATTTCATGTTGTCGTCATATTTTACTAATGATTCCTTCCATTTTAGTACCTTATGTTTGTAGAGGCTAATAATTTAGTGCATACTTTTGCTCGGGCTTCTCGTTATTTCACATCCTCATGCTTGGGTAGAACCTCCTACTTTTGTTGATGGTCTACTTGATGTCCTTTGTAACTGCAATTATTTTTTATTTATTTTTTGTAAAAGGGTAAAAATATCCATTCTAATAAAATAAAAAGTTTTTGTCCATCCCTAAAAAAAAATAAAGTTTTTTGCCCACTCTAAGAAAGATGTAAATTCTTTTCTTTTTAAGTGTAATAAAATTTAGGTGTTTTGGTTTCACTCTTTCTTTTTCTTTTTAAAAATATACCATTTAATAAAATAATTACAAAATTTTAAAAATAACTAAAATTATTACATTAATATATATTAAAAATTATAAGAACTAATTGGGGGTGGGGGTAGATTTTTTTTTTTTAATAAGGATGTGTATGTATTTTTTTTATCAAAATGGGTATAAAACTTTTTTTTTAAAAAAATTGTGGGCAAAAAACTTTTAATATTATAAGAATGGACATTTTCCTTTTTATTCCTAAATATAATGTATTGATCTGGTTTACGGAACGTGTGAGGTCGGTAACTCGAGATTGATTTTTTTTAAGGTTAATTGTTGTTTTTTTTTTCTTTTTACTGAATTGATCTCTTTATGTTTATTCCAAAAGCATGATATTGCTTAGTATTTTTATCTTGAATATCTGCATCGGCATATGTAGATAAACTACAAAGTGTCAAAAATAGCATGTTGAGTTTTTGCGTTCTAAATATACTCTGCAATTCTAGGTGAAACTATAATTGAGCATGGTTCATTAACATTTAAAAAAATAAGAGTAATATATGTTAGTTTGTAAACTGTTTGACCGTGAATGATATCATCCATACAAGCTTTTTCTTTCTATAAGTCAACAAAAAAAAAAAGCAAAGAACACATGTTACAGTTAAACTATTAGTTATTTCATAAAAGAGTATTGATTATTTTTACTGCTCCAAGATATTAATTTCGATTGTTTTATTAACCAGTGTTAGTGAAAGTGTATTAATTTTCCCATTAAACGTTGTAGTTATTTTTCCATACAATATTACTTGTAAATAATTTAATGGCGAAGTGTTTCACACGATATTAACTCTAAAATAAAATGATAAAAGCGTTGCAGGTGAGAACGTGTGTAGGCCACTGGCGAATGGGGAATTGGTTATTGGCGTTGCCAGAATTGGTTCCCACTAATCATAATTAGAATACTATGAAACCTTCTTTCAAAAAAAAAAAAAAAAAAAATTAGAATACTATGAAACCATTAATTGGGCAAGAGTTGTAATTTTTTTTCCTTTCCTATGCAAAAGACATTTTAATGTGGAGAAATCTATCTTGAGATGCAGTAACAGAATAGGAAACATGAATTACCTATGACTATGAGTATATCTAACTCTATGAGTCAAATATCAATATGGTAGAGTAATGTGACCACAAAGAAACATCCAACTCAATTCATATAAGACAATTAAATTTCTGAGCTATATTAAAATTATAAAGAAACATGTGAAACTCCACATTTAAAGTTGGTAGTACACTCCAAAAGTAGCGATGTTTTTTATTATTTAAACCCTTCACAATTCATTGAAGATTTTAATATATTCCATAATTATAACTCTAAATAAATTTATTAAAGATAAATATGAATGATTTTTTGGGGAGGGTTGGGATGGGGTTTAATGGAGAAATAAAAAGAAAGGTAAGTAGAACATTGAATATTTTAAATCAAAAAATTTACACTAAAATATCAGTCATATTGAATTGGAGAGAGTAAAAAGGAGGACGAAGATTACCAAGATGATCTTTGATGAGATTGCTGTCAGAAGTCACTCTCGTCTCTTTATCTAAAGAGAAGTTAATATCACAAAATGGGTGGATGAAGAGAATTAAAACGTGTGCTTTTAATCAATTCCATATAATGTGAATTGTAGGGAAACAAAAATCACAATACTTGTGACTAATTCTTGTAGACCAGGTGAAACTTTTTCTTTTGTAGTGAATTTGAACTGTGCACTTTTTTTTATTTTAATTGAATTGGTCCTCCATTTTTGCAACATTGCCTAGGAATTTTAATTAAAGTTGCTCGCTTTTACTATTTTGCAGCTTTTACTTTCATTTTCTTTTGTCCATTTACATTTTATTAGGAATTTTAGAAGTTATAAAATACAGTTACAAAATTGTGTTCCTAATCGGCTAATCCGTTCCGTTTGTTGTTTTTTATTTCGTTTAAGTTAATACCAAAATTGCACATATAACCATAAGAACGAATTCGATTACTAGTAACTCTCTTGTACACTTGGTGTATGGTGCACTCGCTCAACAGTTGATTCAATTACACTGAAAAGTTGATCTCAATTACACTGAAAAGTTTACATACAAAACAGTTTTCAGTATAATTAAAATAAAATTTTCAGTGTAAACAATATCAACTGTTGAATGAGTGCACCGTGCACTTGGTGCATATGAGAGTTTGTCTTTGATTATATATTTATACATGGCAAGTTTACTCTACTATTTATTAAAAAGTATTTATTGACAAGATTATATGAGCGGATCGGACAAACAAACCTGCTAATAAGATCATGAATAGGTTGAGCTCCCTCAAATGTATTTGAGTAAAACAAAAAATAAATATTATATCCCTTTATTAAATATATGTATTCCTGCTATAAATAAATTTTACCTGAAATCTACTCAAGACAAAATATAATTTTCTTTTCATTAAAATGGACTTAGAGATTATTTGAACTTCAGCTGCTTTTTGTTTGATAAATAAAAAAAGAAGAAAAAGTGAAGTGTTGGAGGGGAATGGGCCCATAGGAAAGTGAGCCCATTAAAACTTTCTGGGCCTTCTGATTTCCAGTTGTACGAACTTTCAATCAAAAATCAGCAATCCAAAACCAACAGTTTCAGTACAAACTGTGACAACTTAGTATTTTTAATATAATTTAAATTATTTATTTTATCAGTGTGCCTCATCACATATACATTATTTTTAATATACATTAGTGTAATAATAATAATAAAAATAAAGAACCACTATACCATAAAACATACTCGCCATACTATTTTTTCCCCAGTATAAAATTGAAATTTCATATCCACGACCCACTTTTATTGTTCCACCAACAAATCTTTAATGGCCCAAAAAACATAGGATTCTATGCCCGAACAAGTGTGTTTCCTTTTGTAACTATTTCATTTTCTTTATTTCTAGAATATGGGTTTAATTGAATTCTTAGTCCTAAATTACGTGACATTAAAATTGAACAAAGTTTACCTTTATGTTTGGAAACATGTACTTCCATTGTCCTCGAACTACTTTAGTAATGAGGTATATCACATTTTTTAAGAAAAAATAAAGTATATAAATTTACAATAAAATAAAATAATAGTATTTTATTACTTTATGAACTTTTGTGAGAGAGAGTTATTTTCTTTTTATGAGTGTTCAAATAATTGTGAGACTTTCAAATAAAATAAATGTGCAAGTAGTTGTGGAACACAGAGAACAACAAATATGTAAAATTGACGAAGACACCAATAAAAGGTTATCGAATTCAACACCCTGCATTTACTTCATTGGTTGAGCCCGTCCAATAACAAAAACTTTCAAGTGTGCATTTTTCGGATATAATTTTTTTTTAAAATGCTGTTTGATCCATTTATTTCATGTTTCTCTACTTCTTTATATACATGAAATATGACTAATTAATTATACGAAAATCTAAAAATACAAAAATTAAATTAAACAGGCTGTAAAGTTATCAAATCTCTCATCAGAAATCGTACCTAAAGGCCAATGAGGCAAAGCATAAAAGGGAAGCTGGATTGGTCTTTTCAGGCTACTAAAGAATGACAATTTAATAATGGAACTAGTACTTTACAACATCACATTTAATTACAGCTCTTTATTTCAGAAAATGATTGAGGTTGATACATAAATTTGGTGACTCTAGACAATGAAAACTAATAATTGATTGAACTTTCTCAAAAAGGACAATTTATGTCTTGTAAATGTTGAATCAAAGCTTACACATATATATTTATATATAATAAATAAAATATTTTTTTATATTTAGGCATAAACACATTTGAAACAGTCTCATACGTACATGAGATGAACATCATCTGATAATGTGTGGTTTAATTAATGGAGTCTCAATTCAATAATCTTTTAAACGGAAACATGACCCAAATATTAAAGTGGAGGTTTGTCTCATGTACAAAATTTTCAAACAAGACTCTCTCATCAATAATTTTAAATGTTTTTTTCTTTTGCAATCTAAGAACCATGAAAAAAGTGTAAGTCATTTAATTTGTACATTAAATTCACCGTGAAATTCAAGTGTTTTTTTTTTAAACAGTGTTAATTACTTATATTAAATAATATTACTATAAAATTGAAATATCTTTTAATGAAACAATTAATATTAGTTAGAACGAGTTGATCATATACTTTGTGAAAAAAAAAATTTGCTAAGCTAAATAGTGGGTGTTTTTACCAATACTAGAGTTAACTCACTCAGTTCAATTCGATATCGACCTGGATATTAAATGTCAACTCAGGCAAAAAAAACTATGTACGTTTAAGATTAGTTGTTGCCAACCTGCCATGAATTTAATTGTCTTGTACCTTGTCCTTTGAGTGGTACCATGCACGACGCGGTTGTCACGTTCTCTACGTTTTTTTGGATATATGGCCATAACGTGTACACGAGGATAACAATATTATATGTTCACGTGAGATTGATTAGATGAGATTGAATTAGATAGGATTATTTGAGGAGGAATGTGTGTTTGGATTGTGGGATTGTTTTTTTTTTTTTTTTTTATTGAATGATTAAGTGGGTTTAAAGTGTAATATACCATTTTTAAAGCACGAGACTATGGAGTCTCACCATCCCTAAGGGATTATTTAGCCCCTCATTTGATGGATTAGGTAGGTTTATGACTCGGACCCCAATTTTATCTCGGGCCGTAAATCTGCGAACCAAACGCAATATTACATGGGATTGAGTAGGACTAAAACTTTAGTCCCACCCAATCTAGCGACCCAAACGACCCCTTATAGTATTCTTTTTCGTTTCTATTTAAATGTCTCATTTTATCAAAGTGATATTTTATTTTCACTAGTCGTTATATTAGTAGCAATGCAAAATTATTTTATTGTTTCCAATTAAATGCCCCTAATAAATTGTATTTATTGTGATTTATATATATTTAATATGAGTATAAGAATTTTTTAATACCCTAATTAATGAGAAAATAGGTTTGTATGAATGAATAGAATGAGACATATAAAAGGAAACGTTGGGGGTAATTAATTAAGGAGTAGTTCTTCTGTGACCTCAAGTTCACGTAAACTCTATTTTTTAAGTAACATTATTATGCATATTTACTATCACTGTTTAAAAAAAATTGATATTTCAAACTGTGTTAATACATGTGCATAACAATGATAATAAATGTACATAATGGTGATAGTTTATCACATAACATTGATATCCAAGTTCATGTGAACTAGAGTTTGACACGAGTTTCTATCCTGATTAAAATAATAATTCATAATTAAGAAGTTTCGAAACAAGAAAAATATCAACATGTTACGGTAAAAATGTTGAAGCTAGCAAAATTGTTTGTAATGGAACAAAATTAGGGTGAGATGATGTTATAGTGTGGTGGTTACTTCACTGGTTAAGTTTAATTTTTAATCTAAGTATTGAGTAGGTATTATATGAAAACGCTTCATAATAAGCTTAACATGAAATAGTTTTAGAGTATCATTAATCTCATCAAAAGTATCATTAAACCTGTCAGAGGTATCATTAGTCTGAGTTCGAAAAAATTTAAAACAATTTTCTTGAACTCAGATTAATGATACTCCCGATGAGATTAATGATACTTTAAAATTGTTTCATGATAAGCTTATCATGAACTATTTTCATATAATACTTTGCCCTAAGTATTAGTATTTCATTTCAAGTAAACAAAATTCCGAGAGTTGACCACTATAAATATTTAGTATTTAAATATATGATCAGTTTAAATAGGATGATTGTGGGCTTGGGCCTCTACTCTAACTTGGTAGATAAGAGTCAGACCATGCTGAAATAGTCCAAATTAGCTTCTTTGGGATTATTATCAGTTTATCTGAATTTTTAGGAATATTCTGCCTAATACGCAGGAATTCGTTTAGTATGTTATATGATTAAAAAAATTGGCGATTTTAAGAAGATTTGCAATAATATTTTGTGTTTATGCGAGAACTTGTCATAAAATGCATTTCTTGTGGAGAAAACAATAATCACAAAGCTTTTTATCAACAAGTTTCATTGTATGAAATATTAATTTTATTAAATGTATTTCCTAATATCATTACATGTATTCACTTATATCATTAGACTTGTAAACTGAAATCACACTATACAATGTTATAGTAACGGTACCAATTTCATATTATGAACAAATTTCAATGGAGACATACTCAACAATAATACCTTTTCAAATAAAGAGTCATACTTTAAATGCAAAATTTACTTAACGGTGAGATCCTTCGAAATAAATTCCCTATTTCACTTTAGTATTTTGTACCGTGTGTCCCTAGTTTTAATACTCCATAACACGTGTATTAATGACATTACAAATTATCATTACCATCACGATATCGTGTATAAAAGACAGTGAAACATAGAATGAAACGCCAAAATGAAATAGGTGATTATTTTTAAAAATCGAAACCGTTATCGTTTATGTAGATTATAAAATAAGAATAGGGTTGAGAGGATGGTTCGGGATGAGAAAAGCAAATGGAGCATGGTGGGTAGGATTTACAAAATCCAGCTTCGTGGTCCTCTAAATCCAACTCTCTCTGTGTGGACCATTCTGTATCTGTACTTATACAGTTATATATACATAACATACCTACGTTCACAATATTAATTAATTTGGCTTTTATACATATATATACGTTTAAATATATGATGATTTTCGAATCATGAAAATTGACTTGACCATGCTCATTTTCTGGAAATATTTTCAGAATCTTCACTTTAGTGACTTAAAGCTGGAAACAATATTTCTTCAACTATTCTCACAGTCCTATTTGTATCAACATCGGATTGACTGAAAATTCATGTTCCACTTTTTTTTTTTTTTTTGGTCAGAAGAATCTTAAGTAGTCATATTAATATACGATGGAGTTGAAACTGTTTATTTTATACTAGTACTACAAAAGATCATGCAATATAAGAAGAGTTAGGTACAATGTGTAACACATGCATGTCCTTTTTATAAGGGTAACGTTTGTATATGTATAAAAGATGGATTTAGATTTCTTTACATTATATTATTATTTAGTGTCACAAGTTAAGGTTGGAGAACTCTTTTAAATATGAAAAAAGAAACAGATCTCCCTTTTAATTATATTATATGTCCTGTGTTAATACACATTTATATATATAGGGCCTCAACTAAAGGTGTGTTTTAAAATTTTACAAATAGCTAGTTTTAAAATCCTTTTTTAAAAGATTATTTCTCACAACTTTTGAAGAAGCAAAAATGATTTTGAAAGTTATGCTCTAGAATTTAAAAATACACCTCAAGTTGTTGATAGGAGAACATCAATCATTGTGGTGCGAACAAAGATTAAGCACTTAACAAAGAAAATCAAGATTGGGATGCATAAATCAATTTAGTGGGTGTATAAATTGACGAACAACTATTTAGACGAACAACGTACCGGCGAGCAGGTTTTAAGACCCGAGACCAGACATGAACATTCCGCCAAATCACTGATGACGAGCAACATTGATAAAATGTGGTGTATCTACCAACCTAAGAGGTGTGTATAGACGAACAAGTAACCAAGATTCCAAAGCTCATCTCAACAAGAAATATAGGCGAACAACTTTGAAGTCATATCCTCAAAAGGCGAACAACTTTTATTGAAAGACCATACTGGATTAATCAAACCGATCTGGACGAACAACATTGAAGTCCGAGATAAGACCAAAAAAGATTTTGTAACTAAGATTCAACTTAGATAAGGTCAAAGGACACTTGTCTAGCATGCAAGCTAGGAAGTCCAAGAGTCTTGGACACCTCCTACTTGCTAGTCTCTATAAATAGTTGTTCTCCAGCTAAGAAATATAAGTTCAAATTCACAAATACTCCAAAAAACACATACAAACACACCTAAATGTGCACACATACGAAATAAATACGGATTCGACTCTCGTATTTACAATTTCACAACTCAAACTCACGATTTACCATTTACGGTGGTAATTAATCACACGTTATTAATTGGTGGTCTTAAACCGAACTAAATAGCTACTAATCCTCACGATTAAATTTGATCACCAACACAATAATTATTTAGATTTTAACTTCTACTTTTTTTTCTTCGGCCTTTAATTCTAGGGTATCTCCATGTTAGGACCACGGTGTTCTCGCCCTAACCTTTTACCTTTTGTCCACCCTTCCAAATAATTATTATCTGAAAAAAAAAACCAGCTAGAATTTAAATACACAAATATCGTACTATTTTGATTCACTAAGTTTTAAATTAAGGTTGAAGAATATATCATACGTTGGTGATGATAAAAGGTTCCATCAACATAAAAAGTACTCCACAAATATATTGAAACCCATTGGCCGAGGATGACTTGGCATTTCCAAAGTCCTACGCAAACCATAACAACAAGGACCTTCTTTTAAAATATACTTAGAAATTAAATTATATATGAAATGTTATTACTAATTTAAGATGAATCTCATCATCCCTAGTGATTGGTATTATTTTTAATAAAAATGATTCTTATAAAGTGATTCTTCATGTGAGCATGCAAGATCTTACCAACAATTAACTATATTACTTTTGAGTTATAAATATACATCAATATGCCACCAAAAAAATAGAAGGAAATTAAAAGCCTAATATCTAATCGTTGGTTCCTTTAATTGCAAGTATAGGACATAATAGACCCCAACAAAATCGTACATTTATTATTAATTGAGTGATCTAGGTACAAGCCCACAGGTACTATACTTAACAAGAATGGAGAAAAAGGTAATTTCAATGTTATGCACCTAATTAGTATCATTGCTTATTTCTTCATTTCTTGGCTTCAAATGTGCCACCTCCTACAACCTTCATGATCATGATTATGGGAATTAAGTAGTGGTGAAAATATGACATACTTATCTTAGTAATAACTTCTATAAAATTAAAGTAATTTGTACCTTAATTTTTTTGTCATTATTTCATGCAACTACTTTTCATCATTAGTGTTAGCATCAAAAGAACCATCTCGATCATCAAATAGTGATTTTTTTTTTTATGGACAACATTAATCCACTTAATTGATTTGGGATCCAGTTACGTTGTCAATTAGGTGTGTATGTTAATTTTATTTTAATTAAAGTAATGATTTTTTAATTTCAAGATAAAAAGGCATTTATTGAGATTTTCAATTCTTCTTTTTATATATCCTTATGAATTGGAATGTAATAAAAAAACAATTTTCTTTTGTCACGCATTTTGAACAGCACCTTAATTAATTGGGGTTTATTTTATTCATTATATTTTCTTCATAATTTGGATTCTTATTATTGCTTATATTGTCGCATATTGATATAGTTTCAGATGCAAGTAGACAGTATAATTTTTTTAAGAAAAAAATTAATTATTGTGGAAAAAAGTAGAAGAGATTTATGATGTCAGAAAATCTCAGGATTACCCCCACAAGTTTTGATCTGACGTGGGTCGGTGTTGGTCAGCTGGTTTTATGTGGGCCCAATGGGCTGACTCTTCCAGAGTGTGAAGAGGCAATTTTATTTAAAAAGAAATATATAAAAAGTCGAAAAGGAAAGCAAAGAATATATGTTAATATCCCCGGCCCATACTCGGCCCATTTCATGAAAAAACAAAATTAAGAATAATAAAATATTTTTGTACAAAATCTGATGCTGCTTGCAGAAAGAGGCAGTGATCACGTGCGTCGGTGTGATTCTCAAAAAATCATTATATTTTTATATTCTACCCCACCCAAAAAACTTGCACCCTGGTTTTTAGGCGGGTGCCAAAATTATTTATACACTCAAAATAAAAATATTAATTTATATTTATATTCATAAAATTAAATACATATTTATTTGCATGCTACTACTTTATACTAATTTTAAAAAAATTGTATATATAAACATGTATGCAGTTTCTTCGGAACAAAATATTTACTAATTTTAGTTCTGATCCTAATGTATTTAATAATGTTATGACTTGTGAGTGGGTTAGTTTTGACCGGTGACTAGGTTGTGAATCTGATATGACTAGTGTCACTGTACTTGATATAATATTCTAACTATACCTGTTTTGTTTTTCTATTTGCCAAAAAAATATTTTTCTATTTTGTTTTCATCCCAAAAATAAAAATAAATTGATTCATCTTTTTAAATTTCACTCTACAATTCAACTTCATTATTCATTTAAATACTATTTTATTCATCATTTCTCATTTTCAAATCTATTTTATTCATTTAAATACTACATTTCAACTCTCATATTAAACTCCGTGTAAAATCAAACGAAAAAATAAAATTGGAACGGAGTGAGTACATTTTCTTATAAGGATATACAACTAAATTATTAATTTCTACTTGAAATATAGTATATATTATTTTATTAATTTGTCCGTAAAAAATATTTTATTTTCTATAATAAAAATAAAAATTTACATCTTTTAATGTATATTTTTTTAGTAGATTTTCTGTAAAACTTGTTCATAGTATTAAACTAATATTGTTATATGTATTTACTGATATCATTATATGCATTCACTGATATAATAATATTTTTATATTGTGATTACAGTTTATAACGCTGCTGATATCGGTGAATAAATGTAATAATAATATATAATACATCTAATGATATATTTTGTGATATTTATTTACATCATTTGTGATTGGGTCTCACACATAATTTTTTTTAAACAATTTATTTTGTATTTAATTGGACTGCAATATTTTTACGTTTTACGATTAATATCTATTTTTCTTATCACCCCCTCCATCGCACAACGGGTATGTCATTTTTTTGTGTTTAATAAAGAATATTTTATTCATTAATATATGGTGAGTTATATATGTGTCGAGTTTTGTTTAAAGGGATTAAAAATTGTGAAAAATAAATAATAATTGCTTAAAAATATATTTGTATATTAATATAAGGAGTATTATTTTTATTTTTTATGTAATGCAAAACTTTTCATGAGACGTCTAAGAAAATAAAATTGAGAATTATTTTTTTTATCGACAAAAGGATAATTTTATTATATTGATCTAAAAAATTTACAAAGGCATGAATAATATTTGGTCAATATATAGAAACTTATATCTAAAGGAGAGTGTATTTTATATATATTTGGTCAATATAAATTACATTTTAATAGAATTATCAATAATACATACACTTGCATCAAATCAGTACAGTCCACTTCACAAATTGGGTTTACCAACAAAACTCATCCAACAATAATCTTTTTAATTTCAAATTCAAGTTTCTGTATTTCTATTTATATGTATATATATTTTTTTTTTCTTTTTGATTGAATCATTTCTATATAATTTGTTTGAGAAATTATGGGTGATAAAAAAATCTGTACATAATTTTCCAATATATGATGTATTTTTTTTATATAATTTATAAATTTTGTATGAGAATAAGATTTGTTAATGTTTTTGTATATCTATATAGGATTATGAATTATCCTAAAAAAAAAATACAATCTCAATATAATTTTGACCGAGATGGAATCTAACCAAGTGAATCATCTCTTGAAAATCTAACTGCAAAAACCTACTTAACTGATTAGGTGAGTTAGGTTGGCTGTGTGGCATAGTCATAGATGAGGAATCTTGTCGGCTCACTTCCATATATTTTTAAAGAAAATAATCAGTTTGTCTTTACATAGTTTAGCTTTGTTTTTTATGTTTTTAAATATGTTGGATCCACTTTTTTATATTTTCATTTAATAACCCGTAAATTGAACAATATTTTTTCCCCGGTGGTTCGGTTTGTAATAAAGAATAAAAATGGAAAAGAGAAAGATAGCAGTGAAAAATAAATTGAATATGGTTAATAAAATTGCAATGTTTGGTTGGTGTTGAGGAACACTATTATTAATATTAAAATAATTAGTTTTTTTTTTATATATAAATGTGATATAAAAAATAAATTAAATATTTTTACTAAGAGTTAAAAAACCATTTCTTCCATAATTGGGAGGAAATGACTTATTCCATTTTTTTTTTTGGAACATCGCAACACTGTTTAAGGAATTAAGCTCATCAGTCAAACCCATTTCTTTCATTTCATTTTCATTTTCTATTCCCATAACCTCCAACTAAGAATGTCCTAAATTTTTATTCAAACATGGTATTGTGTACAATCCAAAACATTAAATACAGTACAACACAATTACAATATAAAATTTTTTTACAAGTCTAATGATGATTTAGGAAATTTCACCCAAACACTAAGGGCTTGTTTATTTTGTGATTCACCCGAATAGACTATGTCTTTCCGACCCCCGTCCCATTCTAATCATAAATATATAATAGTAAAATGATTTCCTTAAATAGTTTAGGCGCCAAACAATTTAGGCCGTTAGATCATTTTATATATTAAATCTTGACCATTCAATTTATTGTGTTAATTTTATGGTATGTTTGACTATATATTTATTCTCACATTCTCATATTTACGGCCCTTGATTAATATATTCTCATTACATCATAATTGTTCATTTTTTATTGATTAGGAAATATAGTAGATTGGAGTATATTTTGTTCTTAATTTACGCATATTTAAGAACCGTTTCAATATATGGCCTATATATACTCGTGGATCTTTGATTTCTCAACCATTGTGTCCAATTTCGATTTTTTCTTTCAAAAAGTATAGTGAATTATTTGTAATGTAATAGTTGCATCGTCAACTTTTCAACAATTGTTTTTAGTTTAGATTTTTTTTTTTTTTTTTTTTTTATATATTTATCACCATTATGCATTAGACATAATAGTTATTGCAAAACTATATATTGTATTTGGGAGTGGCTCGCTGTTGCGACGGAATTATTGAAGAATGAAGAACATTTTTTTGTTTTGATGATTTGGGTCCTGTGATTTGGAAGAAATCTGTTGTACTTTGAGGAGAGGGTGTTCGGTGTGGAACATACGTGTGCTATGGCGATCTATCTTATTTTGAAGCGGTAGTGAGAACCGTCCGAGTACAGTTTCTGAGTTTGAAAAGATTAAGATGGGGTGGATCTAGCAGACGACAGACATTTTAGTGCACCAATTGGCGCAACACTCTTTTGTTTTTGCTGAGTTTATTATTCTTCATTATGTGATGCCTCAAGCGAATCTTATGTTATTGTCGATTTGGCAAGCTTTGATTAACTTAAGCTATTTGGGGTTTTTTTTTTAACTATTTTTCTTTTTATAAAGGTGAATAATATAGATCAAGATGCCACAAAATTTGCAATAATAAATGTGACAGTATGGTCCAGAACAATTTATGAAAAATAAGGAGAAGATCACAATGTCAAATTGCATTAGATTATGAATTATCGTATTTGATCACCGCCTCACCTAACAAAAATAACTACTATATCAAAGACAACTATTATTTCTAAAAATCAACAACAATTCCTCCTAATAAGAGAGATTAGTTAGTGGGTTACTCAAATCATAAAACACAATGTCGTAGTCATTCCAATATCAAATATATTTTCCTAATCCATATACATACCTATCCATAGATATAAAGTAATTACATAATTGAATGATTAGATTCACTAATTAAGTTTTTTTGTAATATCAAATTAACATACTAATTAATCTGTATACTACTCCCTCCTATTCAAAATATATGTCATTCTAGAATAATGCACATATATTAAGAAAAAGATTGGATTCCTATTATGTCCATAATAAATGTTTATCTTCTTCATTAAAATAACACATTTATCTAAATATTTTAATATCAGTAATGGTATTTCAGAAAAAAAAATGTAATTAATGTACATTGAAAAGTGTAAAATGTCATATATTTTGCAAATAATATGAAAAGTCAAAACGGCATATAATAAAAATAGGAGGGAGTATCTACTTAAATTAGTTTTAATAGTTTCCATTCATGAATACCATTAATTAAGGACTTTAAGGTTGACTTAACAAAATTTGATTTATACGAACTAATTAGCATTATTTTAAAGTTTGACATACACAAAATTTTATAATTTGGCTTTCATAATTGAAGATTATTTATAAATTAGAAATAAGGTTATTATTAACATTATGTTTACCAATATTTGACATTTCTATTTTAATGAAATATTTTAGGCCTAAAATTTCTTTCGTAATTAATTATAAATATATCCATTGATTATTATCCGTTAGTATGTGAAAAAATATATTAAATACAAGATTAATGACTAAACCTTTAACATCAATATTACTTTTTACATAATAAAATTAAAATATATTTAATTATATATCTCATACAATAAAGTAGAGTAGATCTTGTGTGAGACAATGGGATGGAGTATAAATTGCATTGACGCATTAACATTTTGACTGTGGTGAGTGATAATTTGTGTTGTCCCATGTCATGAGATGGTTTCACGCAATTTTTTGTCTTTAAAGTAATATAATAATAGTTGCCTTATTGATTTTTGATTTGTTAACAATTTATTTAAATGTTATTATATTAAGTCTTTAAATAAAATATCATTATTACAAGTCATATAAAGAGTGTTTTCATTAAAGAGTGTTAGTACTGGATGATACAAATTATTTTCACCAAATAGTATGAGTTATTTCACTAAGGCTGCGTTTGTTTTGGATTCACTTGGACACGACTAAAATTTTTCGGCCACCATCCCGTTCGAGTTTGAAATTTAAAATCCAGTTTTTACATCTCATTTTCAATACATACCTATAAACAATGATAAAAATATCGCTATCGCAAGTAATATTGCAACCTTAAATTTACGGAAATATCGATGGATATATCGATATCGCAAATTTTTTGAAAAAAAATACGGAAACATTATTAAAATTTTGGAAATTTAACATGAAATTTTAGGGAGTATTATAATATGATATTATGCATATGCTCCATTTAAAATCACTATAAAGTTACATGTAAAAATCAAACATATAAATAATAGACTATATAAGCACTGTCTAACGTAAAACAATTGACAATATAATATACAATATAATACAATACAAGATATAATGTATAATACAATAAAATATAATATAATGCATAATAGAATTCAAGACAATAAATATTACATGATACAATACAATTATTACTGAAATGATGACCTATAAGATTCAAATACAAAGGGTGGAATGTCATCTTTGTCCAAACAATATTAAAACCAACTCATCACATTGGAGTAATCCTAAATGAAGGGTATTAGTTGATGTCCTATTAGTTATTTTTACTAAATGACATTAGTCTTGGAGGGTATTAGTTGTTTCCACTAAAGGGTACGAAAAATATTAATTATATAACTAAAGAGTATCAGTTGGTTACACTAAAGAGTATTAATTAATTACACTAAAAAGTATTGCAAAGTGATTCACGTATGAACCAATTTCACTCTATACATACTCACTTTAATGCTAGGCCAACTTAGAAAAAGAATAAACAGAAAAAAATATATAAAATTAATAAACATAAAAAAATTGCGATATTTTGCAATATATTTGCGATATTTCCCGATTCTCATTCATTTTTGTACTAAAAGTGAATCAATATTGATAATTTGCGATATATCGCGGTATATCCTTGATATGCTGTAAAAAAAATACATTGTACTGCAACATTCGTATCTCAATCTCAAAATTTGCGATATATTCATGATATATCGCGATATTTTCATCCTTGCCTATAAATACAAACTATAGAGTGAAAATGGTTTATATATGAATCATTGAAAGGTATTATTTATTTTCACTAAAGAGTATTAGTTGTTTTCATGGAAGTGTATTAGTTGTTTTCACTGAAGAGTGTTAGTTTATTTTCAATAAACAACTAATACTCTTCAGTGAAAATAACTAATATCCTTCAGTGAAAACTACTAATACCCTTCAAAGATTCATGTATAAACCAAGTTGACTCTATACATATACTCACCTATAAATACATCTAAAATATATTATTACTCTTCTCAATATCTATACATATCTATACAATTCATTTTATAAATACATCTAAAACATATCTATACAATTTACTTTATTACTCACATATCACATTTTCTCACGCATACATTATGTTTCCCACTTTACTCTTACACATGATTTCAAATAAAATAAGATCTCACTTTACCAAAAAAAAAAAACACATATTTTTACTAATAATCAAGAATTTTATATCTTGTGGATGCAAAATCATGAATTCATACCTAAATTCTGAAATAAACGTAACTTAAAAGGTATTAGTTGTTTTCACTAAAGAGTATTCCCCCCGTCTCAATTTATTTTTTACACTCTCCTTTTTGTGTTGTCCCACATTAGTTTTCACACTCCAAAAAATGAAAGTTTTCTCACAACATTTACCCTCAAAATTCTCACTTATTTACTTTTTATAACTTTTTTTTTCTACACATTAACTCACAAGTCACGCCCAGACAAATAAAGTTGATTTGACCAATGCACTTACTTTATCACTTAAATAAAGTAAAAAGGTGATTTTTCTTATTTATTGTACTTATATCGGTGTAAAAACTGATCTGAAACGAATGTAGTATTAGTTATGGAGGGTACAAATTGTTGTCAGTAAAGAGTATGAGTTGAAGTATATGAGTTGTTTCACTATAGTGTTTTAATTGTTTTCACTAAAGGGTTAATTTGTTCTACTAAAAAAAATAGTGGAAATTGATTTATGTATAAACAAGTTTCACGCTATATATATTTCTAATTGAGAATTCAAGGTTGATTGTAATATATATCATTTCCAACCCAAAATTAATTGGAAAAATTAACAAATATGTTATTAATTGGATAATTTTTTTAAAGAAATAACGTATTATGATGCATAGATAAAAATTACGAAATAGAGCTTTTTCACTTTATTATCTATAAATATATAATACAAGCAACTCTCCCTTATTTAGTTTGGGCGGGAAAGAGTTGTGACCGTTGATCTATTTTTAAGAATCGATCATCACCATCCATTGTTTATAAATTTTACATAAAAATGTAATTATGTAATTTTAGAATTTCACATATGTAATTTTTATATTTGTAATGAGAATAAATAAAAATGTTACTATGCAAAACTATTTTTGTTGTTATACAAAGTTGAAGATTGACCTAAAAAATTAGAAGCCCGAAATTAGGTCCCGAAAAATAATGTCTGCTTGAAGACCCGAAAATTAAAAGCCCAGCCCATAATAAATTTGGAGGGGAGGGGGGGGGGGGAGGAATGAAATTCAAAAAAAAAATGTAAAAACAAAAAAAAAGTCTGCAAAAGCAAGATTGCATCTCTGAAAAGACAGTCATGGCCCCACACATTTTTTTAAATGGTTGTAGCCCCACAAAGTGTGGGTTTGTGTAATGTGGGAAAAATGGAGTGGGGTTGTGCAATTAGTGCCCCAAAAAATGGGGCTGTAGGTAACTCACCCTTTTATTTACAATTGTTGGCTTTGACATTTGTGTAGTTTGGTTAGATTAATTTGGAAAAAAATATTTTATCATATTTTGGTAGGTAGAATTGTGTATACTTATGTAAATTGGCGAAAGAAAGAATTCTTCTTAATTAAATTTAAAAAATAAAAAAAATAAAAGAATCATATGTCACCTCATGCACATCTTAGTGAACAAATTTTCTTCATTTAAGTTTTAAATTTTACCTTTTTTTAGAATATTTTTTAATATATTTTTTTTATTTGTATTTTATCTAACAAAATTATTTATATTAATTTAGATAATCAAGAAAAGATTTGAATCATATTTCACCCTCCACATTCCATAAAATTAAGTAACATATTTTTTCATCCTACTTCATGCATAAATATTAAATGACAAAGTATAGAGTGAATTTACAAGTTAGTTTCGAAGGGTACAACCGTACAAGTTATTTTCAAAGAGGTAACATAGGGTGTTAGTAGGGTTTTAGTTTCAAAGGGTACAAGTTATTTTCAAAGAGTATGCGTTGAAGTGTACGAAAAGTATTAATTATTTAATTAAATGATATGAGTTGGTTACACTAAAAAATATAAATTGTTCTATTTAAAGATATTCCATAATTTATGTATGAACGAGTTTCACTCTATGCATACTCATATTATGATTTGAATTATTACAATAAGAATATGCGTTTAATAAAAATTCCAATAAAAATTTAATATTGAATAATCAAATTTTATTTGATGAGAATTGATTCTCATAGATTTTTTTAGTATAACAAGCAACACTTCCATTAATAATTATTCTCTATTAATGTATTAATAATTGTATATTTTCAAAATAAAATTACATAATTAATAAATTAACTTTTGGTCAAACTTAGCCGAATTAAAAAAAAAATTATACAAAAATGTTTATTAGACAGGAGGAATACGAATTGGATGTTGGACAATGTTTGTTTTGAATTGAATCTCAGAACCTTGAAACAATTGATGTCACTATCTTGATCAATATAAGATAAGATCTTTACTTTACAAGTATTAATTTGACTGGGAACTCAACTGAAGTCATTCAAGGCTGAATATTTGAAGTCAATTCTGAAGCACTAAAGAAACACCTCTGAGTACAAACCGGATCTTACTAAGCTGGTCAGTCTGCCACTCAAGTGAAGAATATAATCCTGAAATGATAAATTTGTTAGAAAAGGTTGATTTTGTAAAATTGATAAAATTATTCTTAAGAAGTATAATGGTAATGATGTCGGAGCACGAATAATTTTCATTCATTATATACCTAGGTTGAGTACTTCATATTGATCTTTAATTAAGTCTCATTGTTGGTTCTTTTATCTATGTTACTCAATTTAAAAAAAAAATATAATACTTTGTTATTGTATGAAAATTTATATTTTATGTGAATTTAAGGTTTAGAAACAATTCACTGACTGATTATGATGAGTTGAGTGTGATGATTTTTTACTATAACCCTATGTACTTTTTAATTTTTTTAAAATTTTGTTTGTGTGTTTGTTATTGTTATTAATATAAAGTTAATATTTTTATAAGTTTACAAATAACATTGATTTTATTATTATTGAATACTTACAAAATTATTCAAAAAAATAGACCATTTTAAAGTATCGAATGTTTGACCAGGAGTATCATTAATCTGGATTCAAGAAAATTTACAACAGTTACAATATAATACCATTGACCAAAATAATTATACTCCTGATTAAATTTTTGATACTTTAAATTGTATCATGATAAGCTTATCATGAATTATTTTCATATAATACTTTACTTTTGTAATATAATTGTTCTTTAATTTTTTTAAATTAGTTAATTTATTTCAATATTTATCAGATTTTAATTTTAAAAAAATTAGTGTATCTTTTTAATATTTAGTTGATTATTTTTCAGAATTTTTTTAAGCATCATTAAAAAAAGTGAAGATTATTTTCTTCAGTTTTCATAATTAATTAAATTTTTTGCATCAACTGTAATTTAAAGGTTACATGTGATAGCAGGTAAGATGGAACAAAATCAAGATAAATGTTTACTTAAATGACTAATTTCAAAGTGAAAAAGTTAAGTGGATTGAAATGAAAACTGGGTAAAGTTAAAGGACTAAAAACTTACTTTACCCTAGAATATTAATGTGATAGTTTTTTGTTCTTTGTATTATATTATTTTTTATTACTTTTGTATGAACAATGATGAAAATTTTAATTGGATCATGTGTAGACAATTTAAGTTTTTCCCCAAATATTTCTACTGACATCAAATTGGTCATTTTGAATATGATATTGAAGGAGAATTAGAATCTGCTAATGTTAGCGACATCGTTGATTTTTATGTGAAATACAATAATATTGAATTTAAACATTATGTGATGAGATTTATATTTCTTTGGATATGTCAGGTGTAAAATATTTTGGAGAAAAATTGGGTTTTATTATATTGGAGTAGGTCAGAACTGAAAAAACTGTTCTCAGTTTATTATGTAATCAGGTTTATTGGTGACACGAATCGTCTTTTGCACCATCTTACTAAAGTTTGATATAAATATATTAAAAGTAAAGCATTGCTTAAAAAATAATAAAATTATTTTTAAGAAGTATAAAAAAAGAGTATGTTAATGTGGATTGAATAAAATAATTAAATTATTAAGTATTGAAGAAACCCCACTTTTGACAATTATATCCTTTCTTTGTAAAATTAAACAAAAAATTACACCCCTTTCGATTCTTATTAACGTTTTTCGAACATTATAATCTAGGACTCAATTTTTTTTATTAAAATAAAAAAATTATGTTAATTTTTCAATTAAAAGTTAAATATGCACTGATCGTTTGGCTAAGGGTTTTTGCAGCCAGAGGAAAGAGGGAAAATAAAGAAAGTGTTTTTTTACTAAACCAGAAGCAGTAGCATGACAAGTACAAATGTGCAACAGACTATGACTCTATTATTAACCTTACTTTTAGGTATTCTTAGAGCAAAAGACGCGTTCACATATGATTTTTTTAGAAAAGGGCATGAGGATTGAAGACCAAATATTTGGGTATAATGTGTGCATAAATCTGGTAAGATTTTGTTGAAAGGGTTTAACGAATACTCTCAGTTGATGGTAATATTGTCATTTAACATATGTGCATTGTAGTTTAAAAATATTTCGGAGTATGTTTAGGAATTTCGGGGGTTTATATAGCTGCACCCTTTTTAAAATTCAAACTAATTTGTAGAAGCTTTTAGTAACAAAAATAATAAGATGTTTGTAAAGAATACAATATTACTTATGTTTTGTATGTCATTAAATATACTATTAATTATTTTATGGGCTCACCCACATAAAAATGCTTTGTTCACCCACTTCTTTAAAAAATATATATATATAATAATAAAAATACTAATATACCCTTTATAAAAAATAAATATTATATTTATTAAACACTCATGCTTTCAACACCATCCTCAAAATCTCAGAATTCACGCAAAATTTTCTACTCTTTCACACAGTTACACCATTAAAGAAGAAAAAGAAAAAAAAAAGGTATAATCATAAAAGTATAAATCATAGAGACACAATTTAAATGAGATTAAAGTATTTTTGTTTATCTATAAATTGGTACACCACGAAAACAAAAGGAATTGTGGTTTTTTTAAACGGCAGGAAGCGATGATGATGGTTCAATTAAAATAAAAAGGAATTGTTGATGTGCTATTTTTTTTTTCAAATTGATAGGTGTGTATATATAGTGAATGATGTAAATATTATATTAAGGTTATAGTTGTAAATTTTAAGGGGTGCATTAAGAAAAATAAAAAATAAGTAATATATATGGTGGATTAACTTAGTAGTGGGCGAACAAAGTATTATTGTGGATGTTAATAGCCGTGCCCTTATTTTATTTTGTATCACCTAAAAATTACATGTATGTTGCAAGTAATAATTAATTTAATGTAAAAAAATGCAAATTGCTCAAACATTTGTTTATTATGTAAAAAATTTAAGAGAATTTATAATGATGAAGCAGTGATATTTTTAGAGAGAGAGAGAGAGAGAGAGAGAGAGGGAGAGAGAGAGATTTTGTTGTAAAAAAAATTATAAGTTAAAAAAGATTGAAACTTTTTAGTATTAAAATTTAAATTTATAAATAATTATAATAAAAAAGTTGGAAAACTACCTTCCGTGCGAAGCACGGGTAGAACGATCATTAGTTAGAGATGTAACACCCAGTTTTTACATCTCATTCTTCATTCATACATATAAATATTTATTATTATCATCCCAATACAATTCACTGATATATCATTTTTCCCTCACTCAATCATTACTAATATATCATTTTTCTCTCACTCAATCATTACTGATATATCACTTTTCTCTCATTTATACTTTCTTTCCTACTTTTCTCCTACACATACTACTTTACTCTTACACATGATTTGACATAAAGTAAAATCTCACTCTACTAAAATCTTAAAACAAACACATACTTTTATTATCATCCAAGATTTTACATCTTATGGATGTAAAGTCATGGCTTCTCACGTCCACCTAAATCCCGAAACAAACAAGCCCTAAAGATAAAATTTTACAAATACATTCCTTAGCCACAAACCAATTTCAATGTCTCTACCTGAACTCTCCCATAAATTTTGATACAAGGAGTGACTCGTTTTAAAAAATAATTGCATTCCTTCATTTCCATAAAACTACTACAACTTTCTTTCCCTCCTTCCCTCTCAAAACCAGCAAAATATTATGCAACAATGAAAAAAGATACTCCCACCGTCCCATACTTGTTTACTACATTGTTAAAAAGATTCGTCTCATATTTATTTGCTACATTCATTTTTTGTTAAAAAAAAAAAAAACAACAATACTTTTAATATTATATTCTTCATATATTTCTAACAAAAAATATCTATTTTATCACTTTAAATACCAATAAACAACTATTTTCTTAAAACTTGTGTGCACAGTAAAATAGCGGATAAGTATGAGAAGGAGGGAATAAAAAAAATTATGCGATATTAATTTTGAATTTGTGAATTTTGACCCTTAAATTGAATGTCGTAATCCATACTTTAATATAGACAAAGCATCCTTTGCCTATGTGGCACCCTTGAAATCTCTGAATATTTTGCATCCCCTGTTCCTCTTAAATCTTGTTTCTTCTTTTGATCTCAACCGTTTCTTATTTTTTTAGTTTTGATCTTGTCCGTCTGTATCAATCAATTTTTTATATAAATTGTAAATTTTGCCAAGCATCATTTCACTATTGAGACTTTGCTCCTTTCGGTTCTCTGCTCGAGTTTGTGCTTACTATTTGTCGTGACAAGCATCATCTCACTATTGAGATTTTGCTGTTTTTGTTTCTATGTTCCTTCTCCGCTCGACTTCGTGGTTACTATTTTCCGTGACAAGCATCATCTCACTATTGACACCTTGCTTCTTTCGTTTCTCCGGTTGACTTCGTGGTTACTACATAGCAATCGTTTTGTCGGAGGTGTTCATGTAGTATTAATGTAGTTATTAGTGTATAGGTTTTTCCTTCTTTCTATTTTGATGTATTTGGTTTCAATTTTGTTAATTGAATGTCAATCCATTCGATGATCATTGGTGTAATATCGATTGTAGTATTTCTTGATTTTATATTTTTTTGTGTATTACCTCTTTCTCTTTTCTTTTGGTTTTTGTCCTTTGAATAGTAATATACAATGTTTCGAGGCTCTGTGTTTTGTACTATCTTGATGGTTGCTTGCCTCGTCCGATCATCTTTATTTTCTTCATAATGTGTTATTATCAATCTTCATTTCTTGGTCCTCTCGATTTTGCCTATAAAGTGGTCATTGTGTGTTGCCATGGTGAACGTTTTTCTAGCATTGTGTTTTGCCATTGTGTATCGTCATGGTTTCTAATTCTAGCATTGTTTCGTTTGAATTATTGCACTAAATGTAATTGACGTTGTATTACGTTAAAAAAATCCTAAACTAGCATGTGAGATGAGTTGGTCTAATCAACTTTTCACAATTATTATATATAATTTTCACCAATTAATTTGATTTGAATATTTAGATATTCCATTTTTTAGGTTAATATTTTGTTCTTTTAGCCAACTTTTGACTCGGTATATTTTGTAATTTTTTTTTTTTTGCGATAATTGAATTGAATCCGGACCTTGACCTTTTTTTTTTTAAATATTATGTTCTTAACCCAAATAAAAAAAATTGAATTTTAAATATTCCTCTTGATTTTTTTGTGGCAAGATAGAAGAATTGTGTCCCTAATTTATGTGTATCTTTTAAGATCATATATAGTTGCCGAATTTTTAGCTAAAAAATTACTTTCTTAAACATTAATTGACTCTCTAAATTGTGATTTTATTGTAATTTATCTTCACATTTAATTCAATACTAAGATTTAGATATTCCATATTTTAGATAAATCACTTCATATTTAAGCCAACTTTGACTTGACATATTTGGTAGGTTGTTATATTCTAAAATTGAGAAATATATCTATATAGTTACCAAAATTTTTGCTAAGAGATTAAAAATCGCAGTTGATTTTGTTAATAGAATATAATCCGGATTTAACTAACCGTTGCTTATTAATGGATTTGGTAGGTTGTTATATTCTAAAATTGAGAAATATTTTGTTAAGAGATTAAAATCGTAGTCCGGATCTTAACTAACCGTTTTTTATTCTAAAATTGAGAAATATGCCTATGTAGCTGAAAGATTAAATTCGTCATTGATTTTGCTAATAGAATATAATCTGGACCTTAACTAACAGTTTCTTATTAATGGAGTTGTTACAAATATAAATTCCTTAAATATTAATTATGCATTATTTGGGTCTATATATAACATTTCCCACAATATATTTTCCTATTTTTAATTTGTATTAAATTATAATTAATTTTCGTACGTAATGAAAAGTGAAAACTTAAAACAATTAAATTGAATCTTTTATATTCAAATAATCCAAATTGGATTCCGACTTTAAGGAGTTTGTTTTTTTTTTGTTATGATCGTGGATATATGATCGTGTGATATGGAATATAGGTTAGATTTGTTCCATATTGATTGAACGTGGTAGTTTATATCAATTGTTTTGACTAAATTTTTATTATGATACGAAATTAATATAATTTTTGTTTGTAGTCCTTTCTGAATTTATTTGGGTCCATATTACAAAATTTCCCATATGAAATTGCTCCATTTGATTCAAAATAAATATATTTCTAATGAGTCAAGCACATATTAAGAATTATAAAATTTGACATATATACACCACCTAAATCTCTAAAATATTTTTTATATTTTGATATTATCTAATAGATCTGTTATATATATTAATATATTCCCCAATTATAATTTAATTTCATATTTGTTGAAAAGTTATACCAATTAAATTGGAACTTTTATATTTCAATATAAATGATCCATTTACATAGTATATGTTCAACATTATTCAATACGAAGATTTAGATATTCCATATTTTAAATGAATCTTTTTCGTATTTTAGCCAACTTTGACTCAGCATAGTTGGTGGATTGTTATATTCTAAATTTGAGAAATATATCTATATTAGTTACCGAATATTTTGCTAAAGATTAAATTCGTAGTTGATTTTGCTAATCTACAAATAGAATCCGGACCAATTTTTCAGTCATATTTTAGGAAATTCTATACACAGAATTCGAATTAATGGATAATTTTAGCAATGAAATTTAAGTATATTAAAAAGTGTTGGCATAAATTAATATTATTAAAATTTACACTATCACACGTTAATTATGAGTATGTATAGAGTGAAATTGATTTATATATGAATCATCGAAGAGTATTAGTTGTTTTCACTGAAGGGTATTAGTTATTTTTACAGAAGAGTAGTACTGGTTTACACTGAAAAGTCTTAGTTCATTTTTACTGAACAACTAATAATCTTCAGTGTAAATCAGTAGTACTCTTCAGTAAATACAATTAATATTCTTCAATGAAAATAACTAATACTCTTCAGTGATTCATGTATAAACCAGTTTCACTCTATACTTTGTCGTTAATTATATATCATTACTAAAACTTACTTTTATCATATTATAAATGGTATTGAATATTGACTTGTAATTGTATAAATTTTGTTGAATAATAAAGCCTAATGAAAATTTTAAAGACAGTCTTATCTAAACCTACCACATTAATCTAATAAACTCAATAGGTTATATATTTTTGTTAAAAATTAAAAAGTATTGGACATTAATTTATAATTGAATATTTCTTTTTGAATTATATAAAAGACTAAATGAAAATTTTCAATGCAGGCCTTCCATTGGAATCTAATTAAATCTTTATACAACCAAATTATTGATAATGTATGCATTTTAGGAAATTTATGATAAATTCAAATTGAGAAAAATTTGTTTGAGATTGTTTTATAAGTATGAAACCAATCAAATTAAGAAAAAGAAAAAGTGATAGGATTATGATAGAATTAATGTGACATAATTCTTTTTTTTTTTTAAAGTGATAAGTCACTTTAAACATATTTTTTTTTACTTTTTGTTAAAATTTTATCAATTTTTAAAAGAGACAATTTTTTAATTAATAAGTGACACATTTTAAGTTAAAAGTGGAACAAATAATACTTGTCGCATAATATGAGACTATCTAACACAAAGACTTGAGAAAATAAACTCACTCATATCCTAATGGCTTACCTTTATCAACCTTATGTTAAATTGGTTAAATATATTTTAAAGAATTTATCTGAATTTAATTATTTATTTATTTAATTGTGGAATATGCTTATGGACGTTAATGAAACTATTCATGAATATGAATGATGATGAGTATTGAGTAGAGTAAGCACTAACTATAATTAAACTAAAATCTTGACATCATCATCCAAAAAAACATGTTAAATTAGAAATAAACAAAACAGATTTAATTTTTATATATTATACAAATTTATAAGAATTTTTAACTTATTAATTAACAATATATATTTAAAAGAGTTTGACATTGTATATTTTGGAAGGAGAGTCTTTTCAAACGCATGATAGCTCAAGCTTGCTCGAAAAAAAAATTCAAATTTTGAAAATGACGACTTTTTAATTAATAAGTGATCTTTCTATATTTCTGGCCACACCTTTGCTGCACAAATTCCGGCGAATCTTTTCAAACGCATGATAGCTCAAGCTTGCTCGAAAAAATTCGAATTTTGAAAATGATGACTTTTTAATTAGTAAGTGATCTTGATTAGGCGTGAAATTGTTATGTTTTGGTGCCCGATCTACTTATGTTTTGAGTGTTTTCGATGAGTGCTTGGAGTCAAATGAGTATCATTCTTATAAAATCAGTAATTTGTCTCTATGGTTTTCATAGATGGATAGAGGACGAAAAACGGAGTTCGTAGGACTTTGAATCGACTCAAACGGATGCCCGGATGAGAAGATATTGAAGAAATACGATTAGTATTAGTGTGGACGAGGAAAAGTATCAGTTGGGAGGAGTTGTGAGTCACTCGAGTGACTAGGTCGAGCGCCACCGCTCGAGCGCATTGCTCGAGCGCCTAAACGTACAGAACTTTTTGATTAGGCGTGAAATTGTCATGATTCGTAGCTAGAAACGCCCTAGTTTTGGTCGAGTTTATAGAATATTTAGAGTCAATTGAGCGTTATTTCTATACATTGATAAATTTGTCTCTTTGATGCTCATAGGTGAATAGAGGACGAAAAACGGAGTTCGTAGGACTTTAAATCGACTCAAACGGATGCCCGGATGAGAAGATATTGAAGAAATACGATTGGTATTAGTGCGGACGAGGAAAAGTATCATTTGGAAGGATTAGAGATCACTCGAGCGCCTTACTCGAGCGCCACCGCTCGAGCACCTTACTCGAGCGCGCAAATGTACAGAACAATTCTTGCGCTCGAGCAGCTCGAGCGCCACCGCTCGAGCGAATCGCTCGAGCGCCCAAAACATACAGAGTCATTTCAGCGCTCGAGCAGCTCGAGCGCGACCGCTCGAGCGAATGCATCATTCGAGCTACACTGCTCGAGCGGGACCGCTCGAGCGTTTTGCTCGAGCGCCCATATACTTTTGCCTCCGGATTCGTATTTTCGGCCCATTAACTCCCGTTTCGACCCGTGCCTATATATATCTCGTCCAAACACGTTTTGAAGGATCCCCAACTTTTAGAAATAATTTTAGACTTAGTTTTTGGAGAGGAAGGAGACGAGCAAGCTTAATTTATGCTTTGTTGAGGTTTTTCATACGAATTCGTAGTTTCTTTTCATTAGTTCGTTACTTTAAACGCTTTTAATTTCGTTTTAGTCAATTCAATTTCAGTTCTTCGTATTTATTTTCTTTAAACCCTAGTTTATGTTTCGTATTTTCTTTCTTCAATTCATTATGTTTTTGTTCGTTGTTTCTTCTATTGCTTGTATTTTTGTTATAACCATGTCCGGCTAAAACCCTTGCATGCTTGGGTTAGGATGAACTCGTAGAAGTAGGATGTGGGTACGTAATTAAGGTAATTCGTGACGTTAGTTTTAATTCTCTTAATTAATGAATTCTTATAATTAATCTGAACTTTACCTTTAAATTTAGTACGAAAGTGTTAGAGAGAGGACGACCGCATCACTCGATAACAATTAGTAGTCTTAACGAGAAGGTTTAGGAAAGGTTAATTCATTTACCGGTTTAGCGAAGGAGGACGACCGCATCACCTTAGTTGAATCAGGGTCTCATTAATTAAGCGCTATCTATTAACTTGTTAGTGGATTAGTGAAGTCGATTGCTAGGATAAAGTATTAGGGTGAGAAATCTTGAGCTTTCATTCTACGATCTTTTACTTAGGTTAATTCTTGTTTGTCACGATTACTTTGATTATGTACCTGCTCCGTTAGTATACGTAGGGATTCCTATCCTAAGCATCACCATCTCATACTTGCATATACACCTTAGATACTTAGTTTAATTTTCCTTTTGCATTCATAGGATAATTTAGTTTAGTTTAATTTTCTCTTTTCAAAAAACCAAAAAAACATTTCACTCATATTAACTACGACGCGTAGATCTTCAGGGATCTATTCGCATATATACCATCCCTTGGGTTCGATAATACTTGGTCCCTATACTTGCCCATACTACAGTGAACCCGTTCTCTTGCGGGGTAGCTACTAGTAGAAGCTAGTGTAGTCGCTTCAAGTCACTTTTCTTGCGCTCGAGCAGCTCGAGCGCCACCGCTCGAGCGCCCAAAACATACAGTGTGATTTCAGCGCTCGACCGGCTCGAGCGGAACCGCTCGAGCGATTGTGTCATTCGAGCTACACTGCTCGAGCGGGACCGCTCGAGCGTTTTGCTCGAGCAACCTTGGATTTTTGCCTCCGGATGCGTATTTTCGGCCCATTAACTCCCGTTTCGACTCGTGCCTATATATACCTCTTCCAAACATATTTTGAAGGATCCCCGAACTTTAGAAATAATTTTAGACTTAGTTTTTGGAGAGGAAGGAGAGGAGCAAGCTATACTTACGTTTTGTTGAGGTTTTGCATACGAATTCTTAGTTTCTTTTCTTTCTTAGTTTCTTTTAATTAGCTCGATTACTTTTAACGCTTTAAACTTCGTTTTTATCAATTCAAATTTCAGTTCTTAGTATTTATTTTCTTTTAAAACCCTAGTTCATGTTTCGTATTTTCTTAGTGCAATTCATTATGTTTGTGTTCGTCGTTTCTTCTATTGCTTTTATGATTGTTAAAACCATGTCTAGCTAAAACCCTTGCAGGCTTAGGGTAGGATGTGGGTACGTAATTAGGGTAATCCGTGACGTTAGTTTTAACTCTCTTAATTAATGAATTCTTATAATTAATCTGAACTTTACCTTTGAATTTAGTACGAAAGTGTTAGAGAGAGGACGACCGCATCACTCAATAACAACTAGTAGTATTCACGAGAAGGTTTAGGAAAGGTTAATTCATCTACCGGTTTAGCGAAGGAGGACGACCGCATCACCTTAGTTAAATTAGGGTCTCATTAATTAAGCACAATCTATTAACTTGTTAGTAGATTAGTGAAGTCGAGTGTTAGGGTAAAGTATTAGGGTTTAGAATCTTGAGCTTTCACCTTGCATTCTTTTACTTAGGTTACTTCTTGTTTGTCACGATTACTTTGATTATGTACCTGCTCCGTTAGTATACGTAGGGATTCCTATCTTAAGCATCACCCTCTCTTATTTGAATCCAACCCTTAGTGAATTCATCTGCTTTAGTATTTTAGTTTAATTAGTTTATTTTAGTTTTAATTAATCTTTCCAAAAAAACCCAAAAACAACACACTCATATTAACTACGACGCGTAGATCTTCAGGGATCTATTCGCATATACACCATCCCTTGGGTTCGATAATACTTGGTCATTATACTTACTCTTACTACAGTGAACCCGTCCGCTTGCGGGTGAGCGACTAGTAGAAGTTAGTAAAATCGCTTCAAGTCAGATCTTTCCATATTTCTTGCCACACCTTTGTTGCACAAATTCCGGCGAATATAACATATTAATCCAACGGAATTGATCACATGCCCACCGGTGACCACAATATTAAATATAAATAAATATAAATAATTAATTAAAATAATAACGGGTCTCTTGCTTATGTGTCATTAATACATTCGCGGTGGGTATATAATATTATGCCCACAGGTGGGCATGTTATCATTTTCGATTAATCTAATGCCAATTTAATTATAATTAGAACGTATCATACATAACATAATAAAGTTTAAAGGGTTAATTGCAAATAAAATCACAATATTTTCGCAAATTGCAATTTAATCTAAATTTTTGAATCTTTGCAAACAAAACTCCAATTTAATGTTTGGTTGCAATTTGAACCAATAACCAATTTTTTTACGGTCCGAATTTTATGTTTCACCTACCTGACAATGAATAAGCAACCATATTAATATGTTTAGATTGGTTCGAATGACAATGCATAATTAATCATTACGTTTGGGCAGATTGAAATCGGTCTTTTAGTTAGAATTGCTAACAAATTACAAATTGAGATTTTGTTTGCAACGATTCAAAAGTTTAGATTAAATTGCAATTTGTGAAGAGGTTGTGATTTTATTTGCAATTAAACTAAGTTTAAATGTTAAACTTTTAATTAAAATGTTAAAAAAAGAAATTAGTAAACATCTCATTAAATTGTTCCATGAGTATATAGTATATTTATATTATTCTGAAAAATTAATTTAATGAGTATTATATGATTTTGATTGTGAACAAAGTCTTTTATTGAAATAATTAATGCCTAATTACAATATACAGTTTTATCTTGATGGCCTTAATTTAAGGTGATTAATTCAAAAAAACTGTTAATTAATAATGCCCATTTAAAAAAGGAAAAAGAAAATTGACCTTTATATATGGTTAATTACACTTAAGGTCAACTAATTACATAATCTAAATTTATTCCGTAAAGTCATACTTATCTTATTGTCAAAATTTTTGAATTAAATTTAAAATTTAACATATTTATAAGTACACAAATTTATTTTTATTATCAGTGTAATTCTCAATGTTTACTTTATTGGAATTTACTTTTAATAAATTTATTAGGAGATGTAATTAAGGAATTATGAGGGTATATTTGTCAATATACACTAATTCTTAATTTCAACAACAAATGTTAAAATATCAATTTTTTTAATCGGAGGGAGTATGGATTAACTAGATTACCTAAATTTAAGCTAAATATGAACGCTTAAGGTATTATATTTACTTTGTTTTGATCCTTAATTAACTAGGTATAATAAGTTTCCGGTAATTATGTTACCCATTGTTAAATACTTATTGTACGAAGTCAATGGTTGATATGTATAATTGAATGAACAAAATTTGCTTCCTCATTATTGTTGTTTCCTCATATTGAGCAATTATGACAAATATATGTATATGGGTATATTCTATATGAAGATTAGTACATATATATTTATGGCAAAATATTATATGAAATAGTTTATATGTATGGTACACACTTAAATAAATTGTGGTATGTGGTGAACTAATTATAGTACAAATTTAAATAAATTGTAATAAAAGTTTAATAAAGTGTGGTACGTGTGGATAAGTGGTGGTACATACTTAAATAACGGGATAAATTAGTTATGCTACAAAATAATTATTTTATTGTACATGCATAAATAAAGTTGTTTACATGTTGATTTAATTCACAATAAAATTCATACTAGCTCATTAAGTTACAATTTGCAAGTCATTACACAACTAATATGATTCTTAACATTTTAAAAATATAATAAAAATTGTGTGAAGTAAACTAATGGTGGTACACGCTCAAATAAATTGTGGTACAATGTTAATTAATTGTGGTACGATGTGAACTAATTGTGGTACAAATTTAAATAAATTGTAATATATAATAGCTTAAGAAGGTGCGGAACGGGTGAATAAATGGTGGTACAAACATAAATATTTTATTATACATACTTAATTCTATTAAAATTCATGCTAGCTCATTAAATTACAATTCACAGGGCCGATATTATACAATTAATATGATTCACCATATTTACGTTAATTATTTTGAACCAACACATTACAATTAAAGTTTTAGTCATAAAGTCTACTTATACTTACTATTTATTTTATTTTTTATAATTTTTTATTGGAAATGAATGTCTACAGTTTTATTAATTTTTAACCGGAGAGTAGGTAGAATAACTGAATCAGATGCAATGGTTGTGGAGGCCATTTTTATTCTGAGGTTTGTAAGGGAAGATAGAGTTATGTGTAAAGGAGATGAAACACACTATTAGAGATAGGGAGAAACCTAAGGTTTAATGGTGTTTTATTTATCTAATATCATAAAAGTTTTTTTTTTTTAATTGTTACATAGGATCAATGTTTTATTCGCCGTGAAAAATGCTTATGAGGTTTATAGTATTATTATGGTGTAGTAGATTATAGGATAAAAACATAAATTTTTGTAAGATATAGGACGAAATTTGCAAAATTAGAATTTTTTCTTTATAAACTTGAAATATTAGAAAACTATAATTTAATTTAGACAATATAGGCCAAATTTTTATGGTGGTTGCGGCTAAACAAACCCCCGGTTCTCCTATACATACCCCAATTACTATAAAAAACCCCATTAAAAATATGATTATTTTAAAAGATTACTAAACTTACCCCAATTTTAGACAATTATGCCCTTTAAAAAAAATTAACCTAAATTTAAAACACAAAAAGAAAAATAAATAATTATAATCTCACAATTTTATTCACTTAAACGTATAAACGATCAAAACAAAAGTGAATAGTTCCAAAATTATAAAGGAAGAACAATGAATTTGACCTTCAAATCATTCAAACACAGTAAAAAAAGGGTGATCTTCTTAATCTAAAAAAAATTGCAAAAAAAAAAAAAAAAAACACAACGTAGGCTAACAAAGTGTGTTTAAATTTTATTCTAAGTACGCTGAATTTTTTGCCTTTCAAATCGAACTATAATTTAACTTCTATTAATTTTACTAACCGGTGCTACAAAAAAAAAATGCGAACAGAATTTCACTCAAAATAATATTGATGCACTACTGATACATATTAACTTGTCATTCAGCGTACGAAAAATAGTACTTACATTAATGTGATACTTTGTGTCGTGTGACTCTATTAATTAGACACTATAAACTTGGATTATTTTGTATTTAGATTGAGTGAAAATAATCTAGGAATTTGAGTTTTAGGAATTTAATGAAAAATAATTCAGAAATTTGATTTTTCATAATTTAAAAATGTTAATTTTGCGATGCTGAGAATGAGAAAATTGAGTGAAAAAATAAAGGAAATTTATTTCATAATTAAAATAATATTTATAAATGGGTAATCTTGACTTTTAACTTAAAACTATTTTTGACAAAAATAAATTGGGGTATATACAGGAGAATCGGGGTTTGTTTAGTCGAGGCCTTTAATAAAATACAGCTAAACAGGCATATCAAAATTGTAGGGAAAAAAATGTTGATTTATGTTAATGTTCATTGCTTTTAAATTTTTTTATTAAATTTTTTACAAACCCGCGAAACTCGCGGGGCTCTAACTAGTTATGCATAAAGACACAGTCTGTTCATTGTTAAATAGAGAGGAGAAAATTGACAAAATATTTAGTGATCCCAAATTCATAACGTTTTAATCTTTCAATTGATGAAGTTATATCTTTCAATTAATTAAGTTATTACTCCCCACGTTTCATAATAAATTTTAGGATTAATTGCAAATAAAATCACGACCTTTTCGTAAATTGCAATTTAATCTAAACTTTTGAATCGTTGCGAACAAAACTCCAATTTAATGTTTGGTTGCAATTTGAACCAACAACTAATTTTTTTACGGTCCGAAAATGATGTTTCACCTACCTAACATTAATATTTTTTATTTAGATTGTTATTTTTATTTTATTTGCAATTATTTTTTTTCGGTTCATTGCACATTATTATTTTACATCCATAAAATAAAAATAACATTAGGTTATAACTCTTAATATCATTTTATATTTAAATAAAAAAATAAAAAAAATATTTTTTATTAATTTTTATCAAAAACTGTGTCACAGTATACCCTATGTGTGAAGTCTCCTAGAGGAATTACAAATTAAGTCACTATGACAATCAGGAGACCGTTAATTAGTTAACATGATTGACGGAGCAAAATTCTAGAAAGTTGTGCCGTCGTAAATTGAAAAAATAAGTAAAAAAAAAGTTAATTCGACTCAAAATATTTAATGTACAACTATTATTAGTTTGTATTAGGGAAGGTAATTTGGCCCGTCCTGCCGTTGATCCGCTCAGCCTCGACTTATTTGGGTCGCCCCGCCTTGTGACCCTCAGCGGGGCGGAGCGGGTTGGATATTGTTTTTACTCCGTTCAATTCTGATCCGCATATAATAAAAATTTATATATATATATATATATATAATAATAATAATAATGTATGATATACATATAAAATATAATATATTATTATATTTTTTATTTATTTATTAGTTTTATATAATATAAATGATTATTATTCAACTTCAAAAATATTATATTTTTCATATTTATTATTATTTGTTAGTTTTATATTAAATATTTTAAAATATATTGTGTATAATTATCATAAAAGTAAATTATTATGACTCGAGTGGGTCGCCCCGCCCCGCCCCGCCATGCAGTGGTCGCTCCGCTCTGCCTGCACAAGGGACGAAACAGACATGGATCTTCAAGTACCCGTCCCCCTCCCCGCTCTATTGTCATCTCTAATTGATATTTTAATTTTTAAATCAGCTACTTCCTTCATTCTTTATTGTTTGATGTTTAAGAATTTGTTTTTGCTTTTTCCTTAAAATAAAGGATTTGTTGGTCAAAATGCAATCTAAAACATCAATTAATAAAAAACGAGGGATTATTTTATGTCATTTCATAATCTATTTTTACTAATGAATTTGCATTTGAAGATCTTTAGTAAAAAGAATTGTCGAGAAACAATACTTTTTTTAAAGCAAACAAATATGAGTAATACCTCATAATTTATTAACTCATTTTTTTAAAATTTATTATCTTATTTATTAATAACTCAAAATTTGGTCATAACTTATTAGTAATACATTAGCCTTACAATATGAAGAAGTCTTGTAATCTTAGCAATTAAAATTTATAGAGTGAGGGTTTCAAATCCACAGCTTATGGAATCCTATGAATATTTAGTGACGCTTTAACTTCTTCAAATTCTTTTAGACGGCATTTTTTTTAATTCTTTTATTAAAGTGAAGGAAAAATTGATCGAAAGAAAAATATTTGACAAAGTATAGTGTGAAAATGGTTCATACATGAATTATCGAAGGGTATTAGTTGATTACACTAAACAATATTAGTTGTTTTCACTAAAGTGTATTACTGATTTATACTAAAGAGTTTTAGTTATTCAGTGAAAACAAACTATGACTATTCAGGGAAAACAACTGATACCCTTCGATGAAAACATCTAATACTCTTTAGTGATAACAACCAATACTCTATAATAATTCATGTATAAATTGATTTCACTTATGCATACTCAAAATATTTATATATCATTTGTAAATTGTATATATATAAACTGTCATTACTAAACAAGATAGGCAACTAGGTCAAAAAGGTTAGTCATTTGTACTAATTTTAAAACTTGCACGTTGGAAATAGCGTAGTATATAGTGCTAGTAATTTGTACTAGGCAAATTTTTTTATATAAGGCAAAAACGAAACTGAATTACAAAAATAGGGTTGATGCAGAAGAGTTTACGAAAATAGGGTTGATCGCGCCTGGGAGTGGCGATCAAAAGAGAGGATCGCGCTCACCAGGCGCGATGCATAATAGGACGTAATTTCTGCTCTTGATCGCGCCTCATAGGGCGATCTAAAGGGCAGGATCGCGCTCCCCAGACGCGATTATCTCAGTCAAATGCCACGTCGTAGATCGCCCTTGCGGAAGGCGAGTCTCGACAATGTCTGACGGCCGCACATGGCCGACTGCTGCTTTCCCGCGTGCGCTGACCTCTATTTTGTCTTTTTTCGTTCGGATTATGCATATAACAGATCCTTCCTTCTTCTTCTTCCTCCTCACCTTCAAAGCTACACGAAAATTTGTTCCTCCTCTTCTTCTGCTACACGAAAATTTCTTCTTCCTCTCCTCACTAATATTTCAGTTTTATTCTTCTTTCTCCCCTCATTGCACCGAAAATTTTAGTACTCTTTTCAAAATTCATCCATCATTGTCCGAATTTTAGCCAAATACAAGGAAAAAATAACCATTTTTTTCCAAAATACAAACCAATCTCCACAAAAATGTAAGTATTTTGATATTTTTAAATTTTTTGCAGTTTTTTTATTTTATTCTAAAATTTATTTTTCTCAATTTGCAGTCTCACATATACACAAAAATAAAAGCTAGTTGGTATTTTGCTATCTACCTGAGGAGTACAGACACTACTATCAAAAGGTAAATTCTTCAAAAAATAATTAATAATGTTTTTCGAATTTTTTTGCATGCATATATTATCTAGATGAAAAATTCTCAGTATATATATGTAAATTGCAATTATTGTACACATAGTATTTATTCTTGGTTCTAAAGAAACAAACAATGTTATTAAATATTTTAATGAATTTAGTTTGTCCATATATCGGCATGTAATTGTGTTTGATGTGAATTTAGTTTAGGTGTCTTTTTTTGTAATTTAATTATTTTAATATATAACTTATTTTGAGGTGTTTAATATCATTTCACTTGGAGAAACATCAATCAAATTAAGGAATATCATATTTAGGAGGATGCATGTTCCTTGACATAATTATATGATTTACCCATTTTTTCCAAAATAAAAATACGTTTATTTTGTACATCATTTTATAAATTTTTTTGAATTATAAATTTATTTGGAATATATTCTAAAATTATTAATAAAAATATATTGTTTGATAGGAACTAACTTATAAAAAGTTAAATTTTAATTTTAAAAAAAAACATCATGCATAAATAAATATATTATATTACAATAAACTATTTTTAATTAAAGGGTATTAATTTCATTGTAAAATTTATTTAAAGGGTATTAATTATTTACACTATAATATAGTAATTTTGAATAATATTAATTGTTTCATTAAAAAAATTAGTCGAAGAATATTAATTGTATCATTAAAGGATATTAGTTATTTTATTATAAGATATTAATTGTAAACCAATTTAACCGTGAAACTAGTTTACACAAAACGGACTTAAAAAATTGTTATATACGTCAACCATTAAATTATTTCCGTATATTGTATAATTAGACATTAAAATTTATAAGTGTGTTGTATTTTTGAAGATATGCCAATCCCTCGCGATATTGGAATCCTTGTGCGCTCTTGTGGAGCTGTTATTGGAACAAGAAGAGTTGATCGTATGCTTGATTTCTATGGTCTATTACGTGTGTTGTCTGAGATTACGGGATTAGATTTGCGAGTGTATTCTTTGAATGTGTCTTGCATAATAAATAATGGGAATGCCTCCTCTAGTTGTCCTATTAGGAACAACAACGACCTTCTTTATTTCTTCCATCCACAAGCGGGGCTCAATTCAGTTGAGCTATTAGTGGAGGTTGAAATGAATGTGCAGTACCCAGCATCCCATGGTCAGTGGGAGAACCAATACTATCCTTCTGAAGGGTCAGGTCGTGGCGGAACCAATATGGATAGACCTTCAAACATTGCATACGAGGCCCTGCAAGTGAACCATAATGAGTGGGGTGCTTGGTCACGATGACCACGACGAGGTTGTTGTTCATCTTGGCTTGGTCCAGGGTTTTCACTTGTGCCCGCAAATGGTATAGGCGTTGAAGAAAAATTTGGTTGTTCTTGTGAGAATTGAGGTTGATAATAGGTATTCAAATCAATACCCGTGTTTAACATCTCAGTAAATGAACCACCCCATGATGTAAGAAAATCTGTCACACATTTAATGAATTTAGATCAATAATATATTTTACAATATATACATTTACTTATATAAGTTGATAATAATACCTTGTTCATTATAAGGTGTGTGAAAACTCGGCTGGGGCACCTCCTGTTGAAACGTCGATGCAGAAGCAGACTGAGGTACCCCCCTATAGCTACCCCAACCAACTATCAAATATGTAATAATAATATATTACAAATAAATAAACATTATCTCTTAAAAAATATATTTTATTTGTGTAATTTCAGGATTTAGTAACTTGCATACCATCTCCAGCAGGTTGTGTGTAAGCTCCATGTCTAAATGAGGGTAACCCATAATGTGTGTGAGGCGTAGGCTGAGACGCCACCTCATTTGATTGCCAGGCTGCTATCAAATTAACAGTGATATGCATATATAATAAATAAAATAATAATTATTAATTTCTTAATATTGAATTACATACCATATGCAGTTGGTTGTGTGTTACCCAAAAATTCAGACGTGGAAGCATCTGTCACATGTTATAAAAAAATTATAATAACTAAATAAATGTAAATCCACTTAAGGTACCCCATGTTGAATACCTTGTCTGGGAAAAGGGGACTCTGATGGCATTGCTGAGGAATGTCTTCTCCGACTCCTAGACGTTGAAGGACCCGCATCTTCACGTCCTACGGATCTCCTTCTTCTTTGTCTTGTAGATCTTTCCTCAACTTCTACGTTTTCATCTGAGGCCACATCTTGTAGATAAGCAGGGTTTTCTATGAAAGGCTCCACTTCAGTGATGTAATTCTCAGTGAGCTCCAAATGACTATCTACTGATGCTCTACCATCAGGATTGCACTGTCTTTTACTAATTTTGAGCTTCTGAAACCAGCCTACCTGTAACCCAAAAAAAATGAGTGTTATTCATGTTTCAATTTTCAAACATTATAAAATAAAGTTTGTGATATATATATTACCAAAAGATCTCGAGTAGATGTTTTTGCTGGTTGGAAACCTCGGGCCACTGCAGTATACTCCACTGGTGAAATCAATCGTCGTGTAATTCCATAGTACCACTGCATATAGTCATTTGAGACCGGATTACCATTGTTGATAGGCGTGCAAGACATGAATGGTCGTTTGTTCCTCCAATAAGTAACCCATTTTTTATGTTTAATGGTCCAATCGCAGCCGGATCTTCCCTGGCGGGTATAATTATGCAACTCCTGGTCTCTACTTTCAACATCACTCGGAATGTTTTGGACCAATCCAAATTGTCTTAACAACCTATTTGGATAATGAAGCTCCACTATCCAAATATTAATCAGCGGACATTGTGACCTCCAATTTTGGGTCAAACAACGAGGTCCAAGACTCGAGATCTCCTCAACTTGCTCATCATAGGGTTCCCAGATTAACTGTAATGATATACAAAAAAAAATTAATTTTGATCAAACACACTTATATATTTGTGCGGATCATTATAATAATAACTTACTTGGCCATCAGACAAACGATCAAATATGTCGCGATATAAACGAATCGAGTTGCTCGCGCTTTCAATGTGACTGTGATAATGTATCCACCTATAATTTAAGTAGGTATCACAATAAGTATGCATAGCCAAACAAATGTTATGCGATTTATAGATAAATGTGTTTAGAGAAAAATACCTAGCCCCATACGGTGGAAGCCCCAAATTGCGACCATCTACACTCATGATGTGTCCTTCTTGGAGCATAGGATATACGTTCCTTGGTTGTATTGGTATTATCCTTGACCATGTCCATATCTGTTGTATTCATGGGTAAATTAGTTTCAACATACAACTAATCAATGATTTTTTTAAAAGTAATTAAAACTAATCAAGAATTACCTGTAACAAGCATAATGGTCCACCGATAATCTTGCCATTAGCGTGGCAAGCCATACAGAGTTCCCGATATAAAGTCGCTAATACAGCACTTCCCCAGCTGTATTCCCCTGATGTATTCACGTTCTCCAGAAAGTTCAAATACACTAACGGGGTAGCATTCCGAGTGTGGTCGGGGATCATTACTGTCCCTAGAAGTAAAAGTGCACACCCCCGTGCATATTGATCAACTACCTCCTGTGGTGATTCGTCGTAAATAGCAATATCATTTCTCAACATATTTTTCAGAGAAGAAAACAGGATCGCACTCCTGCCCCTGATATCAACTTCTTGTACGTTGATGCCCAAAAGCGCATTACACTTAGCTTGCCATTCACCGAAACTATGTTTTTCATCTTTGCATATAATTGGCTCTCCTTCTATGGGTAATCCCCACAAAATGGCAACGTCTTGTAGTGTGATGGTGGCCTCGCCGACGGGAAAATGGAATGTGTGCGTCTCTCGACGCCATCTCTCCACTAATGTAGTGATGAGATGTCGATCAAGTCTGAAAGACCCACAACGAAGTGGACCGTAAAAACCCATCGTCTTCAATCTCTCCACTACACGGGGGTGAAGTACAATCTTTCTAGGATCGGGGTCATCTTGCCTAAATGTCCAAAACACCCCATCGCCTCCTGTGTATGTACTGAGCACAGTTTCACTTGATTCCCGATTAATACGGTCTAGTCTCGAGCGATGTTCATTTTGCATGGTGAGTACAGATCGGCTCGCCGGTCCATATAATAGTGTCTCTTTTGCAGCATCCATCCTGTAAAATATTAAAACTCAGACACATAAATGATAGTGTATACACTTTAATTATTACATGCATTTGTGAATTTGCAGATGCAAGTTGCAAGATGTGTTAGAAAACAATTTTTTTTTACAAGTCAATTTTTTTAAGTGTAATGTTTGACTCCAAATTCATTAAAATATTTTTTTAAGTGTAATCCAGATCTGAGGTTGATTTGAGTTAAATGCTAGCTAAAATTAATCGTTTAAAGAAAATATTACCATGACCATGATTGATATGAATGTTTAGACTGAGCTTCTTATAACCAATTTTAATGTGCAAGAATTAAAACGATCATAATATATATCATTTGGCATTTGTTTATATCATTTTTATTTTTTAAATAGATACTTGTAAAAAAAGTTCATGATTGAAATCTACGGGCTTTAAGTGATCTTTAAGAATAAGATTTCGAAATATAGGGGGCTTTGAATTTTTTTTTTTAAATAATGTGATAATAGATGTATAATGGTGGTGATAGTTTTTTTAAAAATCAATTTTCTAAATTTCAACTAGATTTAATATTAAATTTCAAAATTTCCCTTATTTATTTTCGGTCAAAAGCCGGTCATGCAACATATATTCAAGTCTCCATTATGATAAAAACAAATACTCCCTCCTATCCAAAACTATTGCTGCTTTTGGCGTCAAATCTTATTTCAAAATATTTGTTATGTTTATATAATTTTTCTCAACTTTTTATTTATTTATTTACACCCTCTAAAATAAAGTATTATAATTATAATGTAAGTTTGACCCACTAAATTAGCACATCCTTGGAAAAAAACTCACGAACTTAATAATATTTATCAATTACAACATAAACTCAATATCAAGATTTAAAACCTTTAGAACCAAGAATAAATACTATGTGTACAATAATTGCAATTTACATATATATACTGAGAATTTTTCATCTAGTAGCATATTTCCTGTGCACCGTTATTTAAAAAAAAAAAGATAATATATGCATGCAAAAAAATTCGAAAAATATTATTAATTTTTTTTTGAAGAATTTACCTTTTGATAGCAGTGTCTGTACTCCTTAGGTAGATAGCAAAATACCAACTAGCTTTTACTTTTGTCCAAATGTGAGACTGCAAGTTGAGAAAAAAAAATTTAGAATAAAATAAAAAACTGCAAAAAATTTAAAAATTTCAAAATACTTACATTTTTGTGGGGATTGGTTTGTAGCAGCCCTTGTATTTTTTTTTTTTTTTTGGCTAAAATTCGGACAGAATAAAGAAGACAGAAGGAATACTAAAATGATGGATGAATTTTGAAAGGAGTACTAAAATTTTCGGTGCAATGATGGGAGGAAGAAGAACAAAACTGAAATACTTGTGAGGAGAGGAAGAAGCAGAAATTTTCGTGCAGAGGAGGAAGAGAAGAGAAGAAAGAAAATGGGAGGAGGAAGAACCGAAACCATCTGTGTTATATGCTTTTAGACAAGCATATAGTGCCAAAATAACATCATGTGCGTGCCTCGGAAAGCGTGAAAAGCAGCAACCGCGTGGGAATCTTGTGGGTGGCCATGTGCGGCCGTCAGACATTGTCGAGACTCGCCTTCCGCAAGGGCGATCTACGACGTGGCATTTGACTGAGATAATCGCGCCTGGGGAGCGCGATCCTGCCCTTTAGATCGCCTCTATGAGGTGCGATCAAGAGCAGAAATTACGTCCCATTATGCATCGCGCCTGGTGAGCGCGATCCTCTCTTTTGATCGCCACTCCCAGGCGCGATCAACCCTATTTTCGTAAACTCTTCTGCATCAACCCTATTTTTGCAATTCAGTTTCGTTTTTGCCTTATATAAATTTTTTTGCCTTTGTACTAATTTTAAAAAAAAATATTAGTTTGGGAAATTCTGAGTTATTAATTCAATTAAATATTCTAAAAAATAAATCTATACTTCTTAAAAGAGGCAAAAATGTTGGGGCGGCCAGTTTGTAGCCGGTGCCCGGTAACACCCATAAATACGTTGTGATTTTCAGCCGCAATTTTCAGTTGATGGAATCAAAACTATACTAAAGGATTTATTCTATTAGTATTAAGAGGAATCAAAATTATATTAAAGGACTTATTTTATTGGTATTATCTTAATATGTTTGTTTTTGCATTCATGTTTTAATTTTTATTGTGATTATTTGTCTACGTCTGTGATTTAAGTTTATTTAAAATGTAAGTTCTAATATTTTATAAATAATATTTTATAAGTTGTTTTAAGAGCTTATAAAATTCAATTTTAAGTACTTTATAAGTTGTTAAAGTGTATACAACTTATAAAATCTTTAAGAATTTTTAATAAGTATTTTTTAAATTTTAATTTTAATATAAAATAAATTTTACTTTATTTTTTATGTTGAGATAGAGATGGGTGAGAGGAGGGGTAGGGACTGAAGAGGTTTCAGGATGAGATGGATGGTTGGGGGTGAAAGTGGTTAAAAAAATAAGTTGGAAAATTCCAACTTATTTGTTTTACAACTTATAGGCTGTTATGAGTTTATTTTATTTCGTCAAATGAGTTTATTTTATTTCGTCAAATATATCAATAGTATTTAAGCTCTCAATCAACTTATAAATTATTTTAAAGAGCTTATAAACTCAGTCAAACATCCTCGTAATTGAATAGTGACCTCCAATTATTCTATTTGATAGCAAGCACTTAAAATCTTTAGACCTAATGAGGACTAAGTGTTTTATTTTGTTACCATATTTCCTTCAATATGTCTTGTGTTGTTCTGCTAAAATATATTCATCCACATCAATTAGTCCATCTCTTACCAGCATAATAATGTAATTAGATCATAATTTTTATGTATATTACATTAAAAGCATAACCTTTATATCCAAAATACCTGCACAAACACGTATATAAGTGTACATCAATTTTCATGCCAAAATTTTGTTAAGAGAGATTTTGTTTTAGGCATTAGAATACTCCAATATTATTTATCTAAAAAGAAAAAAAGAAAAATTCATACTGTTGTTAAATGAAATTAATGGTCTAAATTAGTTAGGTCAACGGTGATCTTCAAATTCCTGTAAAAAAAAAAAAAGATGATCTTCAAATTTTTTAGTGAAAACAACTGATACTTTTCAGTGGAAATAACTAATACTCTTCAATGATTTATGTATGAACCAATTTCACTCTATACTTTGTCCAATTCTTTTAATCTCATTATTCTTATTAATTATTTTGAATTAAATGTATGGCAGGTCAACGCTATAGAGTGGTGGACAAGAAACTTATATGTTTCAAAGGAAAGCTAAAGAGCTAATGGGCAACTTACGAAATGTTCTTAATATGAATTGGAATCGCTCTCATTTCGATTTGGTATTAATTCAATCATTCCTTTAGGATTACATGGAAAAATCTTTTCAATGTCATTTTTTTTTTACAACTTTTGCTTTAGTTGGTGAATAAAAGTATTTAGATTCATAGAGAAAAAAAAACATGTTTGCATGTAAATTTTCTAATATTTTTCATTGCATGCATTATGATCATTAATATTTCCTCTCTTCTCAGTGATACAGGAATGTCATATTGATATCATGAGGTTGAATTAAACAATGAATTTCATGATTGTATTTTTTAATGAGTTAAAAAACACTTAATTCTTTGTTAGATTAGGTCGAAAAAAATTGATGAAGGTCATGGGTGGTGTTATTTCTTTTGTCAAAGTATTAATGAGGTTATATTGTGTATTCTTAATTTCTTTGTAAACAAGGTCGAAGTAAGGGGGTTGTTATGATTATTGAACACATAATTGATATTAAGAATCTCATATGACTAAATATGGTTCATTTCAAATCCATAATAATGATTGATCAGGAGTTCAATATATTTGAAATTTTGAACTGTATTTCATTATGGTATCACTTTCTTTTATTGTATTTTGATCTTGAGTAGGTTTTATATGAAAACGCTTCATAATAAGCTTAACATGAAATAGTTTTAGAGTATCATTAATCTCATCGGGAATATCATTAAACCTGTCAGGGGTATCATTAGTCTGAGTTCAAGAAATTTAAAACAAATTTCTTGAATTGTTTCATAATAAACTTATCATGAACTATTTTCATATAATACTTTGCCTTTGATCTTTAATTTGTTATGTAGATGCAAGTATACAAGAATATTATTTATAAATTTTTGGATGGTATATATCAAATGTTAAAAATAAAATTTTTATATTTGACAAGTTAAAAAAATGTTAAAAAGAACAACCACTTGAACAAGATGAACCTTGATGTCAATATCATTAACAATAAAATTTAGTGTTAAAATCCTGGGTAGACAGCTCAAGAATTGAGCTACCCAAACCTAGTAAATATAGAATGCACCTACCTCACGATTATGTATTATATATTTTCAAGAGGAGTAAGTCTCTTGTGCATTTGGTGTATGATGCACTCACTCAGCAGTTGATACTGTATACATTAAAAAGTTACTTTCAATTACACTGAAAAATTAGTCTCAATTACACTGAAAAGTTTACATTGAAAACTATTCAGTGAGTGCACCGTGCACTTGGTGCATATGAGACTTTGCCTTTCAAGAGTAGTTCTCCTGTGCACCGTCCACTTGCTTTGTGGTGCAATAGTAAAGTTCACTCTCCATCAAAGAGAGTAGATTAATTTAACCATTTTTTAAAATTTTACTTTACACCAATAATCTCAAAATTCTCTTAGTTATTAATTTTAAATCTATTTTTAGCAAACTATATATCAAATTAATTATCTTTTGAGTATTTTTAATTTTTAACATATATGTTGCACATATAAAAGGAAAAATCATATTTAAAATATTTGTTTATTATTTTTAAAGTGTTGTTATTGAGTTTAACTATATGATTAATCGAATTTAAATAATTTTTATTTAGACTATATAAGTTTTCTTAAATTATTAAAATCACTTTTATGAATTTTAGTATTTGTTGTGAATTTAATACTTAACTAAAAATTGTATGATTAATTAAATAATTGTAATACTCACATATATACAATATAATCTTTACATATTAATTGGTTTATGGATCAAATAAATTTAATATAAACTTTTTTATAATTAGTTCATTATTCAATCTCGCGATTAAACATTATAATATTCAATCTGTGCATCGCACGGGATAAACACTAGTCTATATATATATAAAAATAGAAGTGAGGAGGGAGAAAAAGTTATCATTATTGGAGCAAGTGAAGTCTACTTGCTTTGTAGTGCAATGGTGAATCTCACTCTCCATTAAAGAGAGTGGATTAACTTTTTTTTTTTTTTTCTGAATCAATAGTTTCAAAGTTCTTTAAGCTATTAATTTTAAATCTATTTTCGACACACTATATATCAAAATAATTATCTTTTGAACATTATTATTTAATATATATTGCACATATAAAATGAAAAGTAATATTTAAAATATTTATTTTATTTTTGTTAAAGTGTTTTTTTTATTGACTCTAACTATATATGATGAATTGAATTTAAATAATTTTATTTATACTACATAAGTTTTGTTAAATATTAAAATTATTTTATGAATTTTAGTATTTATTGTGAATTTAGTACATAAGTGAAAATTGTATGATTAATTAAATAATTATAATGCTCACATATATACAATATAATCTTTACATATTAATTGTATTATAGATTAAATAAATTTAATTTAAACTTTTAATATAAGTCATTATACAATCTCGCATTTAAAATTTATAATATTCAATCCGTGCATCGCACGGGTGAAACACTAGTATATATAAAAGTAGAGGTGAGGAGAGAGAAAAAATTGTTATCAATGGAGCAAGTGAAGTCCACTTGATTTGTCTCTCCATTAAAGAGAGTGGATTAACTTTACCATTTTTTTCTTTTTTATTTTGTACTAATAATTTCATAATTCTTTAAACTATTAATTTTAAATCTATTTTCAACACACTATATATCAAATAAATTATCTTTATTGAACATTTTTAATTTAACATATATTATGCACATATAAAAATAAAAACTATATTTAAAATATTTATTTTATTATTTTAAAAGTATTTTTTATTGACTTTTACTATATATGATGGATTGAAATTAAATAATTTTTATATAGACTATATAAGTTTTGTTAAATATTAAAATTATTTTATAAATTTTAGTATTTGTTGTGAATTTAATACATAATTAAAAATTGTATGTTCAATTAAACAATTGTAATACTTACATAGTATACAATATAATATTTACATATTAATTGGTTTATGGATTAAATAAATTTAATTTAATTTTTTTTTATATAATACATTATGCAATTTTATATTTAAAATTTATAATATTCAATCCGTGCATTGCACGGGAGAAACACTAGTTGTAATAATGCACATATGCATAACAATGAAAATATTTATATATAATAATAATAATATTAATTTGGAAAAAAATGAATTTATTTAACTCGAGTAAACATAAAAGGAAAGCTTTAATAAACATAAAATGAAATCTTTAAGGCAAAGTATAGAGTGAAATTGTTTATACATAAATCATTGAAAGATATTAGATATTTTTACTAAAGAGTATTAGTTGTTTTAATTGAAGTATATTAGTTATTTTCAGTGAAGAATATAAGTTATTTATTGAAAACAAATTAAGACTTTCAGTTAAAACAACTAATATGCTTCAGCAAAAGTAATTAATACTCTTTAGTGAAAATAGTTAATACCTTTCAGTAATTTATGTATAAACATATTTCACTCAATACACGCTCAATCTTCAATAAATGAGCTAAACTGCGAGATATGTCTAAAGGAAATAGAATTGAAAATCATTTGTTCATCTTCAATTAAAAAAATGTTTTTGACAAAAAATAACTACAAACTATTAATACACACACATATTAAAAAATAGTAATAACATACTCTATATATATATATATATATATATATATATATATATTATTAGTATTTTTTTAATTTGGAAAATGCTCATTGCGTGTGGAGAGCACGTTAGGTAATATCCTCAAGTGTGAGGCTGATTTGGACATCACTTTGTGATTTAATTTTATGAAAATGGGAAACCATTCGACAGTTTTATGCAAATATATTTTTCCTAAATCGGTTCCGTGTCTAGACAATCTTCCAGGATTTCAGCAATGTGTCTCTTGATTTATTTTTAAATTGCGAATCACATATTCTATCACATACATATACACATAATAAATTTCGCTCTTTTATTATTCTATTATTATATATTACTTTTATATATCATACGTATTTATACAATCGTGTACTAAAATATTAAATACATGTTATACTATTTAAAAATAAGAAAAAACTTATATGAGACGGTCTCATGGTATGAGACAACACAAATTAACACCTACCCCTACCAAAGTGTTAATAAGTCAATGCCCTAGTTACACTCATTCCTATTGTCTCATGCCATGAGACGGTCTCATACAAGACCTACTCTTAAAAATATTACTTGCATACACAAGGGTACTAATGCAACCCAACTTACCTTAAATGACCGTTGAAAAAAACTGGGTTTAAGTATCAAGAAAATAAATGGAAAAGCAAACAGCTCATTTAGAAAATCCATATCAATTTTAATCATGAGTCTCACGACTATATTTTTCAACATTAACAAAAACAAAAACGGAAATTAATTAGTCGCCATAAAATCAAGATGATGAAAAAACCCACATAAAGTGGCAGTCACATAGACATAGCACCTCTAATGATTTGATCAAATGTTTCACATATATATCCATTTTCAGACTATATATATATATTCAGACACATGCATAAATCGTGTTTTGAGACAATTGTCCTGAAATTGATCCCTTAATCATCCGGATATAACGTAAGAGTACTGTTTTCTTCGTTTTGTTTTGTGAACAATGTGAAGTATAGGGTGACATATATATAGTTTAAGTTGGCAATTAAGTTGAGAGATTTTGAAGTTGAATTTCACCTGAACCAAGAAATTAAATATGGGTATTTATAAAAAAAAAATGGGATACTACTATAATTGTTAATTAATTATTATATATTAATCGCCTTTTGTTAGGTTTAATATGGTTATGTATAACTGTTTACTAATTACTAGCTAAGCTAGGTATAAATTCATTATCTTATTGATAGTACGTAATTGATAACAGGATAGTACTTAATTTTTCTTTTTTCTACAAGTAAATTACTGACTTTTATATATACAAAAGACATATCCAAACCCTCAAGTTTAAATAATGTTTTGTTGAAATTAGCACTAGCAATGATATATGGTTTGATTATGGACCCATTTTAATAAAGATTTAAATCAAGTGGAGAAATTAATTAGTTGTTTCAAAATTATACATAGAGATAACGAACCAAAGCAAGCATCGAGTGTAATTCCTATCCATAGAGACTAAAATATACTATAATCTCCAACTTTTTTCGAGATATATATATATATATATATATATATATATATATATATATATATATATATAATATTAGTATAAAATTATGAAGGAAATAATTTTAGGTGAACTTACACTAACCAGCAATACCTAATTTTAAAAATAACAAATGTTACACATATAAATATTATCATGTCATTAATAATTTAATATACTCTTGCGTAATTATAAAAGACCATATTGGGAAATTAAACTAATTTATTTATTTGGTTCCCTAATATTTGATCACCTCGATGAAAAAAAATAAAATAAACACGACAAAAACATTGTATATTCAATATTTGTTACAAATAATTTCACCCTAGGAACCACTCACATTCTTTAATGAGGTAATAGAATCGAGCCGAATTATATATAGCGAATCGAGCCGAATTATATACAGCGTTTGAATTTGGTTTGTTCATTATCAAGCTCGAGATGATTATTCATCCAAAATTTCGAGTTTTAACGAGCTTAATTGAATCTATATTAGCCTAAGAAACTTTATACTATCAATTTAAATTAAATTATACATCAATTAATTATAAAATTAAAATGATCTATTTTTTAAAATTATACTCCCTCCGTCCCACTTCAATTTGCACGTTTACTGTTTTCACGTGTTTTAACGAGTGGATTTTTTTATTAGTATTTAAAATCATAAAATAATTTTTAAGTCACTTTATAGTAAATGAGATATAGATATATCAAACTCTACCTTAAAAGTCATTTTATCATTTCAAATATTAATAAACAACTTGCTCGCAAAAACACGAAAATAAAGTATGTGTGCAAATTTAAGTGGGACAGCGGGAGTATATATATATATCTACTAAAGTTTATAGCTTATTTAATTAAATAAGTTTAGGTATATATTTTTATATTTATCATATATATATTTATTGTGAAAATTATAAATTAAAACCAAATTACCCATTACAATTTATACGGGCTAGTCCACAAGTTTACTAACGAGCATGTTCACGAATTAATTAGGCGAATACCATTGAACTTGAATTTGTTTGTTTATGTAACAAAATTTATTAAATAATCTTGAACGAATATTTTTCAGGTTGAGTTCCGAATAATTCGTGAACTACTTAATTTGATTGCATTTCAATTCCTTTTGGGGTAAGACGCCTCTCTTTATTAGGCGTCAAGAAGATAGATTTTGCTCTTTATTTGGCATCCATTAATATGAAAAGGTAGTAAAACATATGTGTGTATGTATAATGATTTAATTTATTGAGCTTAAAAGATTTTGTGGAGAATCAAGTCATGCATGTGTATATATGTAAATAAAGAGAAAGTATAGAGTGAAAATAATTTATACATGAATTATTGAAAAATATTTGTTGTTTTCACTAATAAGTATTAGTTGTTTTTATTTAAGAGTATTAGTTGTTTTCAGATAAGAGTCTTAGTTCATTTTTAATAAACAACTAATACCCTTAAATGAAAACAACTAATACCCTTCAATAATTTATGTATGTACCACTTTCACTACAAGAAAAATAATCTTTAATGAAAGTAATCAAGTCATTATTGCTCTTCTGGTTAAAAATCGTTAGTGATAGGAAACAATCTTTAATGATAGGATTCTGTCATTAAAGACGGTTTCCTGTTATTAAAGACTTTTAACCAGATAAATATAATAATAATGACGGATTATGATAGGATTGTTGTTACTAAAAATAATTTATCTTATAGCATTTCACTCTATATTTTATCGTAAATAAATAGTATGTTAAAATATTTTAGATTAGACTTATTTATTAAACAAGTCGAGTCGAGTGGAGCAAAAAGTATAATAGATGAGGGTTAGGCTATTAATTATTTAAGAAGTTGTGCTCCTACCCAACTTATTATCAATGTCATCGCCTAGGTACGTATTCGGCATCAAACTCTAATTAGAGATGCATTCAACAATACAAACACGATCATATATGTAATATACAGTTAACATTAAAAAAAGAAAAAGTAAAGATATAGTAATAAAATGGGAGCAGAAAATATGGAAAGATGGCATGGCAGGAGAAGCATGTGGGAAAGGCATGAATTGAAGGCACCCCCACCAGCATTGTAGCGCAAAACATGCTTGTGTGAAGACGCACCAAAATCTTTTGACCATCCATCCACTTGTATACATACAAAGTTGGCATGTGGGGCTCTAAACTCATTAGAGTTAGGGGTGATTAGATCAGAAATTAATACTAGTATTTGAATGCATACATACGTCTAATTGCGGCGGCTACTCATTAATTACCTAGGGCTGCAGCAGGGGCCATTCAACAAATTATGTACCCGTCTTCTCATGCTTTATTTATTGGATATTATGACTGCTCTCTACTTAAATATTTTATTTGTTGCATGTATATTACCCGTCTAATTTAATTTCTTACAAAAATCATTATAAAAAAACACATATTTGAAGTCCGAAATCAATTAGGGGTGTTTACATAGTTTTGTTTGGAATAAGATAAAAATGAAGATAGAAAAAAGAGGATAGAAAATACGTAATTCAGTGAATAATAAATTTGTGTTTGATTAGAAATGAAAAAGAGTTTGATGAAACTTTATACTCCCTCCGTCCTATATTTGTTTGTTACTATACTGTTTGCACAGGTTTTAAGAAAAAAATTATTTATTAATATTTAAAGTGATAAAGTAGATATTTTTGGTTATGAATGTATGAAGAATATTATATTAAAAAATATTGTTTTTTTTTTGCCAAAATAGATGTATCAAATAAGTATGAGACATACATTTTTTGCAATGTAGCAACGGAAAAAATATCAAATAAAAATTGATGTTATAATATTTTATTATTGGTAGTTAGAGAGATAATGATTGAGTGAGATAAAAGTAGGAGAGATGATAAAAAAAGTAGAAGAAATGGTAAGAAAAAGTATGAGAAAGATTAAATATTTAAGAAAAAATGGGAGAGATAATAAATTGATGGGAGAAAAATAGGAGAGACAAGATGGGTGAGTGAAAAAAAGAAAAAGTGATGCGATTGTATAAAGTAGAGTGAAAATATGTGTCTAAGGCTATGTTTGGTAGCATATATTAGATTAGTAGCTGGTGTTTAATATAGTATCAAAAATTGTATGATATATTAAAATGTATATTATTTTAATATCTCTGTTTGGTATGATGCATGTCAACTGATATAATTTTAGCTGAGTGTTTGGTAGATGATATTATAGAGATATAATTTTAATTTGAGTGTTTGGTAGGTAATATTAGAGAGATATAATTTTAATTTGAGTGTTTGGTAGATGATATAAAAATATGAATAGATTTAAAATGACAATTGTGCCCTCATTAAAATTGTGAATTATTGCCTTGGGTCATTTGGGGTGGGGTAGGGTGGGGGTTGGGGGGGGGGGGTGGGGAATAAGCCCAAATTGCTGCCCAAATCCGTCCTTTCATCAGCTCGGTTTTAGGAAATTTCATTCAATTCCTCCTCTTATATCTAGGGTTCTTCTAGCTTTTGGAAGAATTCGGCCGTCCACGAGAGAAATACTCGAAGCTCACCTGAATGCGGACACTCGTTTGTTCTTTCTGCATACAAAAAAACCCATAATATTAAAGTTCTACCATAAAAAAAAACCCACAATATCAGGATTCTGCCACGCTAAAACCCACAATATCAGCATTTTGCCCACACAAGTACCCACAATATCACGGTTCTTCCCACAAAATAACCAACATATCTATTATGCTCCTAAAATAAAACTTACAAACTTCTACAATGATAAAAAAATACACATATACACAATAACCTCCAATTCATAATGACCACCAAACAAACAATTCAATTCAAACCGCAAGCATTGCAAGAAAATTAGTAAACAAAAATTTTAAGGAACAAACAACTGAAATCAAATTTGAGGATGTGGAGCTGGGGATATTGTTCTCCCCAATTGGATAAACCCTAAACACATTCACACAAATCTGTTTTAATATAAAGTATCTTAATTTTTTGAACCTAATTCCAAACAGATTTAACGTGAATTAGTTTGGTATATGTTCCAAAGTAGGAAAAATCGAGCTCGAATTCTCTATTGCAAAACAAATCGAATGCAGAATACGGTGGGTTGAGGTGAATTAGTGAGAAGCGGGGAACCTTGTAAACGACGGTGCTGGAGTGACGAGAGTATTTCTCCGGTAGTGGAGTGACGAATTCCTTTCGCTACTTTACCGATCGACCTCCCAAGAACGCAACGAAGATGGAGTGGAAATTCAAAAAGGCCATTCTTAAAATTTGAATTGTGAGGAGCAAAGTCAGGAATTGTAGCCCCTAATCTCCAATTCAATAACCTTCTTGTCGCTAACTTTGTCTCACCAATCACCAAGTTTTCTCTCACCGATTCCTAATAACACCCCCTGGGTGTGTTCCAGTATGTATGCCCGAACAATGATTTTGAGATAAACATGAGTACTCTGTGTAGCGGGTTGCCTTTCGAACAGGTCAGAGAGACGGGGAAGAGATGCTACCAAACAACCATATTAGGGGAGATAAACTAGAGATAAAAGGCTTATCTCTCATACCAAACTGAGCCTAAGTGTATAATGGAGGTGTATGAGTATTTGGATAAGGATAAAATGTGTCAATTCAAAATTGGATGGGATGGAAGATTGTCTATCCCCATCCGGATGACCCATTCCTAACCAAATTGGGCCTTAGGGATGTGTACATCCGGATGATGGATGGACTTCACCCATCTCAGTCACTTTTCAGATTTGTATATTTCATATCCTAATACTCATCCACCCTATTATACTCCTATATTCCTAAAATATCACATCATAACCTTTTAATACATTGATACATTATATCTCCTACTTTTCTTACACCTGATTATTATCTCACTAACTAACAAATATTAAAATAATACATTATCATCACTCAAAAGTATTTATTTGACATAAAGTTCCATCCACCCCTACCAAATTCAACACAAAGTAAACACAAATTTACTATTAAAAGAATTTGTCTCATCCACTTTTTTTTCTTCTCCATCCGAATGTGCTCCATCCTCAAGTAAACACCCCTTTAGGTCCTGTTTGGTTAGGGATGAGCAATCCTTCATCCCATCCAATTTTGTATGGACAAATCTCATCTCCATCCAGATACTTATACACACCTAATATAAATTTACACGCATATTTTTACTCGACTTTATACAATTAAATTACTTTTCTCTTATCCACTCATTTTATTTTCTACTTTTCTCCCACCAACTTATTATCTCTTATATTTTTTCTTACACACTTATTATTTCTCCTATTTTTTTTCTAATCATCTATCCTACCTTTTATTATTATTTCTCTTACTTTTTTAATACTCAATTATTATCTCACTAGTTCACAATAATAAAATATTACAACATCAATTTTAATTTGATATAAAGTTCTATCCAATTCTTTATTCACCTCTAAGCAAACACAAATTTATTATTTATCAGATTACCCTCCCCTCCTTTTTTTCATCTTTATCTCATCCATCGCACTTCCTAACCAAATAATATTTATAAGTATTTTGCAGCGAGGAGGAGTATGTAATCAATATAGCGAATGCTTGGGATTTCATTTTATTCTATTTGGGAATGTAATTTTATGAGTTGTAGAAGAATGATACTATGTTCATGACCTGTAACTTAAGGACACTGTTTTCTAAATGTTGGTCAAATTGATTAAATTGGACAAAATTAACATACATTTACATAAATTATAAAATATTTTCCTTAATTTACAATAAAAAAATCTTGAGTTTTCGCATGAGTCTTACGTGCGAATTTGGTCTGACCTGGGCTTATTGGAGCTAATTTACTCTATATTTATATAAACTTAAAATAAAATTGTTCTCAATTTGCAGGTGAGTAAGCATAATACCTTTTATTTTGTAACCCCAAAATTATGGGCCTGAGAAAATATTTCCCTGCGAATCAATACGCAATAAAAATAAAATTTATCAACCGTGCATCCTCATATAACAGTTGCATATCTTGAAAAAGAAAAGAAAATAGACAGACTGAAAAATAGAAAAAAATACGCGGTTGATAACTGTACAATTGAAAATGTTACAACTGTAATCATCTACTCCCTCCTAATTTACGAATTAAAAAAATTAAATATATTTTTTATTTTTTAATTGCCACATACATTCAATGTATACAACTACAAAAAAAACAGTGTAAATGGGGGTGGTGGGAGTAATTATTAGAGTCCCAACAGGTGAACATACTTGGTAAAAAAACCGTTACTAAGGTAAGCACATTAAATCCGTCTCTCCCTAAACCTTGGAATTTTTAAACCAGTGCAGTAACCCCACTATTTAACACGTGTGTACACAAAAAATTACCCCAACCTAATTAATAATTCACCATCCAGTGCATTTTAGCAAACCCCAACCAAACAAGCAGGGTCCACTACTAAAATACGCCATGTAGATTGCGGTACCAGTAATAGTATATTCAAAACCCGCACCCCACCCTCCCCTTCTCTCTTTCAATTTTTAAAAAATAAAAATAGCGAGGTCTGAAATTTCGAAGGGCAGCTGAAAATAGAAAGGGCAATCGAAACAAACCTGCTATATATACATACAGCACACACATATATACACACTCAGTGTGTTATTTTGAGGGAGAAATCTCTGTGTTTTACGTATAAGGGGACTGTATTTATACTTGCAAGATTGTGTTTTTTCTTTCCATCTATAGCTTCTATTGAGATAATCAATTGCATATTGGTGAAGATTGTTGAAGAGATTTAATGGGTAAGTCCCTTTATAATTCTTTAATTAATTTTGCGCATCATATTTTCTTGGTGGGTTTGGGGTGAATTCTTCCTATTTCCCCTGTTTGTTGATTTAATTTTGTACGGGATTTGGTTGTTTATATGAAGTTTTCGTTGTTTCCAGCCTGTAATTTGCTATGATATCCGCGCTTGTTTTCCTCACCACCTTTACGCGTGTGTGTGTGAGAGAGAGAGAGAGGGAGAGTTGTCCTGTTGAAAATTGAAGAGAGAGAGAGCCCCACAAAGCCACCTCACATACAGTCACACAGAGAGGGAAAGCAAGCACCTTTTTCAGGTGGCCATAGCCTTGTTAATTCCAATTCCATGGCCCTTTTTGATATTCTAACCATCATTCTTGATTTTTAGTCCCCTCCCAAATCTAGTGATTTCTTTTCCATTCCATCACTCTTGCCTAAATTGCATCTCTCTGATTGGCGCTCCAGATTCTGCACACTTTCTTTAAAATCCTCTGTTTCTTTATTCAGAGTCGTCAATGAGTTTTTCCTACACCATGGATGACGAATATGAGAAGCTCATCAGAAGAATGAACCCGCCAAGAGTTGTGATCGATAACGAATCTTGCAAAAACGCAACCGTCATTCAGGCAACTACTTATTCTTCACATCTTCATCTTCATCTTCATTGGTTTAACTTCAAATTAATAACACCATGTTTGGTGCTGGTGCAGGTTGATAGTGCTAACAAACAAGGAATCCTTCTAGAAGTTGTGCAAGTTCTTACGGATCTTAACCTTATGATTACTAAAGCTTACATTTCCTCAGATGGGGGGTGGTTCATGGATGGTACCTACCTACAATTTTTCCCTTTTCTCTCTCTCTTTCTCCTTTTTGCATAAAATTAAATCTTGTTTGCATCAGTTTTCAATGTGACAGACCATGATGGAAACAAGATAACAGACGAGGGGGTATTGGATTACATTGAGAAGGTAAGCAATGGTGTTAATTGTGACAATTATTTAATTTGATTCCTTCCTAATAATAGGTTATTAGAATTTAGAACATACCCAAAATTGAATTGAAATTGGGTCTCTCATGGTGCATTAACACTTTAACCGAGGTGGGTGTCAATCTGTGGTGTGGGACGGTTTTTGGCAAAATCCAATTGCACGCTGGAATGTTGCTTAATTGATTTGGCAGTAGTATATAATGAGAAATGGAATTTGGTGATGCAGTCACTGGGTCCGGATTCGTGCTTTGCATCTTCGATGCGGAGATCAGTAGGCGTATCATCGGGGATGGAGCACACGTGGATCGAGCTTATAGGAAGCGATAGGCCGGGGCTGCTTTCGGAAGTGAGTGCTGTTCTCACTAACCTTAAGTGCAATGTGGTGAATGGGGAGGTGTGGACCCACAACACCCGGGCGGCCGCCGTCATTCAAGTGACGGACGAGGAGAACAACGGCGGCCCCGTTGCTGATCCCGACAGGCTCTCCATGATCAAGCGCCTTCTCTGCAATGTGCTTAGGGGAAGCAACAAGTCGAGGGAGGCCAAGACGGTCGTCTCCCACGGGGTTACTCACACCGAGAGACGCCTTCATCAGATGATGTTTGATGACCGCGATTACGAGAGGATGGGGGAGCAGGACTCCTCCGATCAGGAAAGGCCTCATGTCAATGTCGTCAATTGGCACGATAAGGATTACTCCGTCGTCACCATTCAGTGCAAGGACCGCCCCAAGCTGCTCTTCGACATCGTCTGCACTTTGACCGATATGCAATACGTCGTCTTCCATGGGAACGTCGACGCCGTGGGCCCTGAAGCTCATCAGGTATATCACCCCTTGCAATCTCTAATACTGACTCTGACTGCCTTTTAGGTCTAATTCTTTTGATTTCTAGGAATATTGCATTAGGCATATTGATGGATCCCCCGTGAAATCTGATGCTGAGAGGCAGAGGGTAATTCAATGTCTTGAAGCAGCAATACAGAGAAGAGTGTCGCAAGTAAGTGGCATTTGATGATCATTATATTCACTTGATGATTATGGCTAATGATTGATTATTCTACTAGGGTTTGAAGCTAGAATTGTGCACTTCCGACCGCGTCGGGCTGCTCTCGGATGTTACTCGAATATTCCGAGAGAACAGCCTGACCGTAACCCGAGCCGAAGTGGCAACAAGAGCGGGCAAAGCGGTGAACACATTCTACGTTCGTGATTCATCCGGATACCCGGTTGATCCCAAGATTATAGACTCCATTCGCCAAACAATCGGGCAAACCATACTCCGGGTGAAGGGCACCCCCGAGGAGCTGAATCAGGTCCCCCAAGAATCTCCCGCGAGGTTCCTCTTCGGCGGCCTTTTCAAGTCCAGATCCTTTTGTAATTTTGGTTTGGTTCGATCCTACTCTTGAATACGAAAACGAACCCCGTTCCACTCGTTTTCCTTGTACATTCTCTTGGCATGGGAATGTGAAGCCTTTGGAAACATAGTATGTGTGCATTGTCCATGCCTGCTTTGCTTAACTTCATTTGTTCAAGATAGGAGAAATCCAACACAGGTTGGATCTATGAAAAAACTAAGTCCGACCAATTTCTGATGATCACATATCTTTTAAACGTAACAATCAATCTTAACTAACCCTTTTCGACCTTTTATTATATTATGTATCGTGTTACAATCTTCTATTCGGGTTGCAAATATTTAATAAAAAACCATAACGTTATTATTTATGAAATTCTTTTACAAAGACTCGTGGAGCATACTTCAATTTAAGGAAAATGACTAGTGATTGAATATAAAGAAAGATCTGTATTATCTACTTAATCCTTAGTGGAGTCGTGCTTGGATTGAATTGGATTTGTATGAATGATGGAATTGGCGCATTTAGATGATTTTTTTTGGCAATTTTTCCGCAAGTTGGGAAATTATAATGCATCCTGGCAAAGGATCTTGTCAACGATTAATAAAGAATTAAGAAATCTATGTAGAGTTGTCAATTTTTATTCATTTCAAAGATTGTTTGTTGAAAAATATTGGGAAGTTGCACTTTCATTTCCTCTTTTTTTCTCTGCCTTTTCTTCTTCTTCTTTGCTTAGTTATTTTTTGAAAGCGAATGATTTTCATTTTCATATATTTGGATATATATTACAACTTCAATAGAGTAAAAATTTGTGTGAGACTGTTTATAGATTAGAACAACTTAATATTCATTTTTTCTTCTTCATAATATTAATACGTTATGTCCAATTTATGTTACGTCTTATCGAGAGAAGGTCTCATGCTCGTTGAATAGTTTTATGGTTAGAAAGACATTTTTCATATTTTATACATATAATTGAAGTTTCTTTTTGTTGATAAATAATATTTTTTGTATTGGTAAGCTAAATTTATATATTCATTCTTATAACAAAATATTTGTTGAAAATTCAACACTGGGCCTTTAATAACTGTACGTAGCAATACAACTAAATAAAGTAATGGTTCAAATCAAAATAAATTAATTTTGAAGCTAACTAAACCAACCCCAAAGAGTTGGTTTGATTTAATATATGCCTTGCAAAACATTCCAATCAACCCCTGTACTGCAAAATAGAGTATTTATGAGTTAATATTTCATTTTTAAAATATTTATTTATAATTTATAAAATAAAAGGAAATATGGGATTGGATGAGGGACTAAGAGCATCCCCATTGAGGGGTGCAATTCCTACGTGTAGAATTATTAAACCTGGGTAGAGGGATGGGGAGGGGTAGAAATGTAGAGGTGAGAGAAGGTGAGGTATAATATATTGATGCCACTCCAATTACTGTTTCCGGCCCCACTTCTTTTCTTTCTTCTTTCTTTTTTCTTCTTTTTCAGTTTTTGTTTATCGTTTCTCTCATACATTGCATATGGATATATAGCTTTTCTTTTTTTGACCGTTTACAAATAGCATTATATATATATATATATATATATATATATATATATATATATATATTTTTTTTTTTTTAAATTATAGAACTAGCCGTTTGCTTGTTTTTTTTTTTCAAATTTTATTTACACTTTTAAAAATATTACCGTTGCTATGTACTTGTTTTAATATTGTACTTGTTTTTTCAATTCTAAATAAAATTCTTGAAGTTTGTTTGTCACAATTATGTTAAAAAAAATTCAATAGTGTTAAACAAAATTAAAAAAATTAAGACTAAAAAATCAATTAAAATAATTTTAAATATAACATATATTTTATTTATTTTGAATAAATTAATATAACTTAAAACAAAATAAAGTAAAATATTGAATTAAATAAATATAGATGAATTTAAAATGATATGGATAGTGGGGTCATGAATAGTAACATTTGTACCTGAAATGGATGAGGAGTAGATGTAGAAATTGAGGGGTAGAATTAAATGCTGATGTGGCAGTTGATGTGGCAGAAATTTATACCTGGGGTTGGGTAGAGGGATGGGGATGCCCTAAGTCTTTTGTACAAAAGAGGGTCTCAGCCGAATTGGAAAGTGTTGTGGATCTACTTTCTTTGACCAAAGCCTGTGAAAGGGATACTATTGGAAAAACCCAATATCAATGTGGAAAGGACTGTAGCTTGGGCTAAAAGAGTCTTCTTTTTAGAGCCCAATGGGCCCCCCTGTACATACACCAATAATATTTTTATTTAGTCAATATCACTATTATTTCCCAACTTTTTATAATTGTAGTACTGGTGGATAGGACGGTGATGTGGGGTGCCGCCACGTGTCTTGGTTTTGGGAACCACCTCCACCTCTGATATTTATCTAACTGGATAAACATTTCAGACTTTATTGCCTGTATATTATTTAAGTAGTGTACATGGGAAAATGAAAACATAACGATTTCTTGCAATTTAATTTTCATGGTGATTTCCTAGAAGATTTATGTGACATGCCATATTGGTCACATAGGGGAAAATCATGAATATATAAAAGAAAACTTTTTAAACTGCAATTTGTTTTTAGGGTTCACCTTACAGAATATAAATAAAATGCATTCACATTTTTAAACTTCAACCCCCAAAAATTATTTTATTTATTTAAATATTACTATTCAATTTTTGTAATAAACTCCGTGTAAAGTCAAACAAAAAATAAAATTGAAACGGAAGGAAGGAGTATGTGATTTTATATTGAAAAAAGTAAATGTGATTTTAAAAATATGTCTAATTTTTTATGATTCAATATCCTCCCAGGAACCAACACAATTATTTTCTTGCATCAAGTGTAGGATACAATTTTATACAGGAAGTGAGTTTATTCCTTAATATCTATTAAAATGTTTATAAAAGTCAAGATCTTGTATATATTAAATGAATTGTGCAACTCTAGTGTATTTAAAAATAGTTAGAATTATTTTAACTGAACAGTTAGCATTGTTTACATTGAACAATTATAATTGTCCAACAATAATTGTTCACTGTAAGCAACCCTAACTATTTAGTAAAACGACTACAATTATTTAAAAATACATTTGAGTTGTGTGGTGCATCCATTGCACAAGAGACCTACACTTTGTAAACTTATTTTGTCTCACTCCCATTTTATTTTAGGGGGCGAAACTTGATGGCAACCTCTCATATGCACCAAGTGCACGATGCACTCATTCAACAGTTGACCATGTTTACACTAAAAGGTTTGTTTCAATTACACTTAAAAGTGTGGTTGAACTACACAGAAAAATTTACACTAAAAACTTATTTTCAGTGTAATCCAACCATGCATACTTTTCAGTGTAATTGAAACAAACATTGCAGTGTAAACAGGGTCAACTGTTGAGTGAGTACACTATACACCAAGTGCACAAGAGAGTTACTCTTATTATGAATGAATCAAAATTAATGTGATGAATTTAACAGATTGTCTAATCATAGTCTATCAATTTGATTTCTACGACTTCCTAAGTGTGAAGAAATTTGGAGGAAGACTTATCACTGAGAGGAAAAATGAGCTTAAACTAGTATGGAGCAATATCGCGTCGTTGAAGGTGGCAGCAACGGCGTGGCGACTACTTCATGACAGGATTCCAACCCGAGTCAACTTAGCAAGAAGAGGAATTATAGGAACGGGTAATGATACTATCTGTGTAGCTTGCGGAGCGGAAGAGGAGACGACAAAACATTTTTTCACAAGATGCCATGTTGTGGGAAACCTTTGGAGTTGTTGTCTGGAGTGGATTAAAGCACCTACTACCCTACCGGATAAGATTATTGATCATTTTCTTATCTTCTCGGGTCTTCTTCGTAAAAAGAAAGTGAAGGAGGTTGGGGTGGCGATATGGGAATGCTTGGTGTGGGTGTTATGGAAGGAGAGAAATAAGTGTATCTTTGAGGGGAGAAACTTTGGGGTGAAAAAAATTGTGGAGGAAGTCGAGGGGAGAGTTTGGAGTTGGGTACTGGGGGAAAACACCATTTATTGTAATTCATCTTTAAATGATTGTAATGAGCCCCCTGTATTGATAGTAGGCTGATTTTGATTGTATTTTTTTTGCTTTTTATTGTAAGACGTGTAGGCATAACTTATGCCACCCTGCTACTGATTCGAAAGAAATAAAATTATCTTGTCCGATCAAAAAATAAATTGATTTCTACAAAAATTTATAAACTTGCCGATATAACAGGAAGAAAATAAGGTGAGATGTCGAGACAAGTCAATGGTCAATAACTTCAATGAAATGCCATCCTGCAACAACTAACGCAATAATAAATCATAATTATTACTGCATCATCAAGAAACGTGGACTAAAAAAATCTTAATTATTGACAAAGATGGCTAATCATCACATAGTTTAAGTTTCTCAAAAAGCTCATGATTCTTACTGCTTAAGGTGCTTCTTTCCTTTTCACTGCAAAAGATTGCCATGTGCTAGCATTGGAAATCTGTTACAATTAAGTAATCTCTAATTTTCATCAATTAATTAATTTATCCAAGATGGATCTAGTGATGGATGATTCCCTCCTCACATGAATCAAATAAAATATAGCATTCCCATTTAGTCGCAGTGCAGATTAAGTAAAACCTTTATATTAATATATTTGTTTTTCTTATTAATCCAATTTCCCTTGTTTGATTTCTCTCAATTTATCAATACTTGGATCATATCATTATAAATAAAATTGATCTTAGTTCGAAAAAACCTATCATATCTTGTCATAATAACGAATAGGGCTTCATGTCTAGTGTTTGGGCCTTTTAATATCAAGACATACATAAGTGTTAAATTATGCAATCTTAATATAATCAAGTGCAATAAATCACACATTTAACCAATAAAATCATGCACAATTTGTTATTTAGCTTATATGAGACCGTCTCATAGCATGAGACCGTCTCATAGCATGAGACAATACAAATCAACACCCACCCCTACCAAAGTGTTGATGAAAATGCCCTAGTTATGTTATGAGACGGTTTCATACAAGACATACTCATAACTCTTTTAGTTAAAAGTTTTTAAACAATTTTTAATGACAAACACTACAAAAAAAGACAGAAGTGGCGAGGGGAGTTAAAGAGGGCAATGTTTGCCCTCGTCCCTAAAGAGAGCTGAGGCGAGGGCCAAAAAAAAATTAAGGCCGACGAGGGCCAAGGCGAGGGAAGGGGCCCCCTCGTTAGTCAACGAGCGCGGGCCCCTCGATAAAATTTGAAATCGGGGCCGGCGAGGGCTAAACCCTCGCGAATTAACGAGGGACGGGCCCCTCGCGACTTAACGAGGGCGTGACCCTCGCCCAGCTGGGCGCTGCTGCGAGTCGAGGGCTCTTCCCCTCGCCCACTTTGCCGAGGGCTCAGCCCCTCGCCCACGGTAAAAACTAGGCAATTACCGTGGGGGTTTACCCTTTTTGACCCCCTCGGTAAAAATCACATATAAATACACACCTTCCCCCATTTTCAGCAGAAACCCTCTCCCTCCACCAAAATTTGCAGCCACCGCCACCTTCCTGTCGCCGCCGTCACCGGAAAGAGCCCTCCACCGGTCGGGTTTTGGCCTACTCGTCCTCGTGAACATTTCTACGGTAATATTTTTCGTTTTAATCCGTTAAATAATTTGTAAAATGCAAATTAATTTCATGTATATATATGTTTATATGTATGTATATATGCATGTATAGGTGTTAATTAGTTGCTAATTATGTAGTTTTTAGCTTGTTATTTATAATTAGTAGGTAATTAATTAATTTGATAATGTATTCATGTTATTAATTAATTAATTAGAAATAATTAACAGCTAATATATATTTGTTGTATTTAATTAAATTAATTTGCATGATATATATATATATATATATATATATATATATTCATGTGATAACTATTAATGTTCGATTATTTACATTGGTTTTCATAATTATTAGTTTGATGAATATATTAGCTAATTAGTTATATATATGTTCAAAGTTTATATTTAATTATGTTGGAGTGGAGGGGGTTGATGAATATATTGTTGGTTGTTTGCTAGCTGTAGAATGTGCGTTCCGACTTGATTAATTTTAATTAAGTCGGAAATGGATGCACTATAGGATCTTAGTCAACTGGAGAATACGATAAAAATAAACAAAACTCTGCCGAAAATTTTAGATTAACTAATTAATTAACAATAGGATAAATATAATTGATCATGAATTTTTATTAAATTTTGAATATTATTTAATTTGAAACAAATTATAATATGAGTTATTCAAGTCGTACTTGGATGTATGGTCCAAGAACAATTAATGGAATGATAGCTCCCGATTTTCTTAGTGGTCTTGAATCGTTTATACAATTCGCTACTAGCAATCCTGATTGAATGAGTGAAGGAGAAATTAGGTGTCCCTGCTCGAAATCTAGATGTAGGAACTAGAGGTTTAGAGCACCAATTGACGTGAAAGCACATTTGTATATAAATGGGTTTATGCCCAATTATCACAATTGAGTTTTACACGGTGAACAAAATTGGGGCCATCTACCATACCAAAACTATGATCAGTCGGTGTAGACTTCGTACGGAGTAGATGATACTGCAGGGTCTACCTCGTACCATGACATGATCACAGACCTAACTGGTCCTAACCTTCATTTTGGAAATGTGGAAGATGAACCCGTTAATGAGGAACCCCCGAATGAACATGCTACTCAATTTTATGACATGTTTCGTGCAGCAAACCAGGATTTGTATCCTGGTTGCGAAACACACTCACAATTGTCATTCAACGCCCGACTGTTGAACATTAAAACTGAAAACAGACTGTCTGAGAGGGGTTATAATCAAGTTGTTGACTTGATTCGGGAAATTGTTCCTCCGAAAAATCTAGTGCCCAGGAAATTTTCTGATAACAAACAATTAATGAGTGGGATGGGTCTTCCAGTAGAGAGGATTGATTGTTGTGCACAAAATTGTATGATATATTGGGGTAATGATAGCGAACTTGAACATTGTAAGGTTTGTGGTCATCCACGATTTAAACCCCGTAAGCGTGGTGTTGATGGTCAATGGAAAAAGAAAAAGTCTTACAAGGAGATGTTCTACTTTCCTATCATTCCTCGATTGCAAAGATTGTATCAGTTCAATGCTACTGCAAAAGATATGACGTGGCATGCAAGTTGCTCTAACGATGATTCTGGTGTTATGCGTCACCTTGCAGACTCATTGGCTTGGAAGCACCTGGATAATTCGTATCCTGAATTTGCTTCCGAGATTCGGAACATAAGGCTGGACCTAAGCACCGATGGTTTTCAACCATTCGGACAGTCTGGGAAACAATATTCTTCATGGTCAGTGATAGTAACACCATACAATCTACCTCCATGGTTGTGTATGAAAGATCAATTCATGTTTCTTACGGTATGATTAGGCGTGAAATTGTCATGATTCGTAGCTAGAAACGCCCTAGTTTTGGTCGAGTTTATAGAGTATTTAGAGTCAATTGAGCGTTATTTCTATACATTGATAAATTTGTCTCTTTGATGCTCATAGGTGAATAGAGGACGAAAAACGGAGTTCGTAGGACTTTGAATCGACTCAAACGGATGCCCGGATGAGAAGATATTGAAGAAATACGATCGGTATTAGTGCGGACGAGGAAAAGTATCACTTGGGAGAAGCTTTGAAGTCACTCGAGCGCCTTACTCGAGCGCCACCGCTCGAGCGCCTTACTCGAGCGCGCAAACGTACAGAACAATTCTTGCGCTCGAGCAGCTCGAGCGCCATCGCTCGAGCGAATCGCTCGAGCGCCCAAAACATACAGAGTCATTTCAGCGCTCGAGCAGCTCGAGCGCGACCGCTCGAGCGAATGCATCATTCGAGCTACACTGCTCGAGCGGGACCGCTCGAGCGTTTTGCTCGAGCGCCCATATACTTTTGCCTCCGGATGCATATTTTCGGCCCATTAACTCCCGTTTCGACCCCGTGCCTATATATATCTCGTCCAAACACGTTTTGAAGGATCCCGAACTTTTAGAAATACTTTAGACTTAGTTTTTGAAGAGGAGAAGAACGAGCAAGCTTTATTTTACGTTTTGTTGAGGTTTTTCATACGAATTCTAGTTTCTTTTCAATTCTTAGTTTCTTTTCATTAGTTCGTTACTTTGAACACGTTTAAATTTCGTTTTTATCAATTCAATTTCAGTTCTTCGTATTTATTTTCTCTTTCAACCCTAGTTTATGTTTCGTATTTTCTTTCTTCAATTCAATATGTTTATGTTCGTTGTTTCTTTAATTGCTTTTAGTTTTGTTAAAACCATGTCCGGCTAAAACCCTTGCATGCTTGGGTTAGGATGAACTCGTAGAAGTAGGATGTGGGTACGTAATTAAGGTAATTCGTGACGTTAGTTTTAATTCTCTTAATTAATGAATTCTTATAATTAATCTGAACTTTACCTTTAAATTTAGTACGAAAGTGTTAGAGAGAGGACGACCGCATCACTCGATAACAATTAGTAGTCTTAACGAGAAGGTTTAGGAAAGGTTAATTCATTTACCGGTTTAGCGAAGGAGGACGACCGCATCACCTTAGTTAAATTAGGGTCTCATTAATTGAGCACAATCCATTAACTTGTTAGTGGATTAGTGAAGTCGAGTGTTAGGGTAAAGTATTAGGGTTTAGAATCTTGAGCTTTCACCTTGCATTCTTTTACTTAGGTTAATTCTTGTTTGTCACGATTACTTTGATTATGTACCTGCTCCGTTAGTATACGTAGGGATTCCTATCCTGAGCATCACCATCTCATACTTGCATATACACCTTAGATACTTAGTTTAATTTTCCTTTTGCATTCATAGGATAATTTAGTTTAGTTTAATTAATCTTTCCAAAAAACCAAAAAAACATTTCACTCATATTAACTACGACGCGTAGATCTTCAGGGATCTATTCGCATATATACCATCCCTTGGGTTCGATAATACTTGGTCCCTATACTTGCCCATACTACAGTGAACCCGTTCTCTTGCGGGGTAGCTACTAGTAAAAGCTAGTGTAGTCGCTTCAAGTCAATGGCGCCGTTGCCGGGGATGGCGTTATATGCTTTTGAATAGGACTTGTAGATAGCTTAGTAGTTAGTAGTGAGTGATTTTATTTTCTGTTTTTATTCTTAATTTTCATTCGTTCGGCAGTTGCGTTTTGATCCTTCTGCTAGTGTTTCAGGTTTATGAGAACACGCTCACAAGGCAACACGAGCGAAGAGAGATTACCTGCAGATCCTGAGACAATAGCCAGAAGGAACCGAGCCTTCTTGAGAAGGATGAACGCTGCCGACTTAGGGAAGGGACCAATGGACCTCAATAATGAGTTGGACGATGCTGCCAACGATTTCAATCAGGCAGTAGACCGGGTTGATGGCTCTGGAGGGAGTGGTGGTCAGAATCAAGACCAGTTCGTGGATAGCCAAAGCCAGAACCCGGGTGCACAAAATGTAAACAATCCAGCTCAGAACCTAGTCCCAAATCCTCTGAACAATCCTGCTTACCCACAAAACCCAAATAACCCTTTCAACAACCCAGTATACCAACATTACCCATATCCACCTTATCCTTACCCACCATATCCATATCATCCACCACCAGTCTATAACTAACCACCTGTTTACCAACCACCACCCCAACAAGTACCAGTACCTGCTGCTAATCCTCAATACATTCCTCAGAACGTAGATCATAATATGGCGATTTGAGGGCGCAGCCACAGCGGTACTATGATGGAGTGGCTCTACCTCCTGTTGAGGCGAACAATTTCTCGATTTCCCCGGGAATTTTAAAGCTGCTTACCGAGAATCAATTCAAGGGGGTGATTGGGAAGGAGAATCCTCATACACATCTGAGGAGTTTTCTCATGATAGCCTCAACATTCAATTACAATGGCATGTCTGAAGATGCCAAGAGGCTTAGGCTGTTCCCATTCTCACTGACGGGAATAGCCAAGGAGTGGTACGATAATATGCTCCCGCGGGGAGGTATTACCACTTGGGCAGAGCTCGAGCGTCTATTCCTCGAGCGATTCTACCCTCCATCTAGGACGATCAAGGCTAGAATTGAGATCTCGTCCTTTCGCCAGAAGTCTGGAGAGGATTTACGCCAAGCGTGGGAGAGATACTCGAACATGCTGATTGAGTGCCCGCAGCACGGGTACAATGAGGGGGATATTATGGCATTATTCTACAGCGGTGCCAGCAAGGATGGTCAAGCCCATTTAGATGCATGTGCGGGCGGAGCATTCCTCAATCAAGGCATAGAGAGGTGTAGGGAGATCGTGGACAATATTGTCACGAATGCCGGTGCTTGGGGAGTGGATGCAGATTTGCAAAGAGTGCATCAGGTGGAAGAGGGAGAAGGAACGAGAAGGCTGCTGATGGCCATGATGGAAAAGATCAACAACCTTGAGTTGGGGAAGAGTTTGGGTGGAGAGCATGCAGTGGAGAATGAGAGAGTAGACCAGCCCAGTGGACAGCAAGAGGTAGCCAATTACATGGGAGGTCCTTATTACAATCAGAATGGCTACCAAGGTGGTAATCAGTATGGAAGGTCTTCTTATGGCCAACCATTTGTGCCTCCAGGCCCTCAGCCACTTCAAAATCAATGGAGGAACACACAAGGATATCAAGGAGGCCAGCAGCCTCCTCAAAACACATGGAGGAAGAATGATAACTTTTCTTATGCTAACCCAAAAGCTGGTGTTACTGTTCCTGCAGGTGTGGATCCGGGGTCTAAACCTCCTGGTGGAGAAGGCGGTGCATCAACCGAGGAGATGTTGAGAGCGATCCTTCAGAAGGTGGAGGAAGGGAGCAAGCGGTTGTCATCCTTGGAGTACGATGTGAAGGAGTTGCACAAGAAGGGTGATCAACGTGATCAAGAGCTCCAGAAGATGAACGTTGAGTGGACTAGAACTCAACAAGAGAACAATCGAAGGTTCACCTCTTTAGAGCTCCAGATGAGCCAGATTGCAAAATCAGTTAATAGAATGCCGGAGGGGAACCCGAAAGAGCAGTGCAAGGCGATCCAGCTAAGAAGTGGAACCAACTACGAAGGTCCTCAGATGCCTGCTGATTCTGAGACGCCCCAAGAAGAGATTGAGCCTAAAGGAGATGAAGTTGAGAAGGGCAAGGAAAGTGAGGAGATTGAGAGAGTTCCTAAGTGGAAGAAGGCAAAGGAAGCAAGGGAGAAAGTGAAAGAAACAGAAAGAGATGAATGGGGGGTACCCAAATCTGTGATACCCGTCCCATATCCACAACGCTTCATGAAAAAGAAGCTTGATGAGAAATTCGCTAAGTTCCTTGATGTTTTTAAACAATTGCATATTAATATTCCTTTTTATGATGCTTTGGAACAGATGCCAAATTATGCCAAGTTCCTGAAGGACTTGATAGCGAAGAGACGAAGAGTGGATGAGCCGAAGTTGGTGCAGCTGAACCACGAGGTGAGTGCACTAGTGCACAAGGCGCTTCCACCAAAGCTGAAGGATCCCGGGAGTTTCACGATCCTATGTGATATCGGGAACGGGATCAAGAAGGGAGCGTTGTGCGACCTTGGAGCAAGCATCAATCTCATGCCCTTGTCGCTTTTCAAGAAGTTGGAAGGTGGTGAACTTCAACCCACAATGATGACGCTTCAACTTGCCGATCGGTCTATTACTCGACCTCAAGGTGTTGTTGAAGACGTTCTAGTGAGAGTTGGAGATCACATCTTTCCAGCCGACTTTGTAGTGCTAGAGATGGAGGAAGATGAGCACGTGCCCCTGATCTTGGGAAGACCGTTCTTAGCTACGGCGGGGATGGTGCTAGACGTGGCAAACGGGAAGATTACGCTGAAGGTTGATGATCAAGAAGTGAAGATCTCCCTATATGAAGCCATGAAACACCCGAAGGAGGACGAGAGCTTGTATTGCATGGATGCAATTGATCCTCGTGTTGAAGACACGTCTTCTATCCCTAATCCATCTCATATTCATGATTTTGCTAGTCCTTCAATTGATAATTTAACCCATGAGCGTTATGATCTTGATTATTTTGATAGGGATGAAGTGAAGAAGTTGAAGGATGAAGAGGTGAAGAAAGTGGACGTGGTCCAGTTAGAAGGGAAAGGAGGAGTTAAGAAGAAAAAGTCCAAACTCAAGAAATTGTTTAGTAAGACTCCTCCAGATAGAGGCAAGAAGGAGTTGAGACCCATAACACTTGGGGATGAGAAGAGAGCAAAGGGGCTCATGATGGTGGGGCATCAAGGAAAGGAGTTCAAACACCACTCTTATGAGAGTGAGGGAGGTAAATTTGAGTATGATGTCCCATAAGCTCCTATGAGCTTGGTCCGGCATGAGGACCTTAAAAATAGCGCTGAATGGGAGGCAACCCATTTTTATTTGCTTTTGAGTGTTTTTAGTTATTTTCCTTTTATGTTACTAGGATGTTGTCGAGTCGTATGTTTTAACCTCGTACTTGAGAGTTTTATTTTGTAGGCTTGTCTCTAAAGGAGTAAAGGTATCATGGAGTTATTTAGATTGAAGGAACCAACTTGAGACAAGGGAGTGTGCAAAGCTATTGAGAGAAACTGAATTGTTCGGTTGAGGTAACCCACAACCCCAAACTTAGACCTCTAGCAAGGTCGAAGTTTGGGGGGGTGGAGTTTTTTATTTGTTTTATTGTTACATAGCACCGGAGCACCCCTTATCTTTGAGTTGAGTTAGTTATTTGGTGCCTTGAGATGCTCCTTGGGCTATTATTAATTTGTTTTGTTACTCAACATTTTATGCCTATCAATCACCTTATGCTTGTTGATTGCTATCTTTGAGTATGATTTGATGAGTAGGGTGAATTGTGAGGATGAGTTAGGAGTTTTCTTGTGTGAGTGTTTGAATTTGAGCTGATTTGAGAAAGAACTTGTATGCTTATTAATTTTTCTTTTGAGTGCTTGTGTTATGAGAGTGAGAATTCACTAGGACTAGCTTGGATGTGAAAGCCGTGAGAGTTGAGCCTTACGAGATTTAAATGCATGAATTAATCTCTTCGTTTGTGAGTGGATCGTCACCTTAGAGGATGCTAGAACTTGCATGTGCTCTTGCTTCTTGATTGTGTCTAGTTTGATATGCCGAATAGGATCTTAGGCCATCTTTGATTTTATTGAGTCACTTAGCCAAAAATTTTCCTTACCAATGACATTGATCCCTTGTTAGCCCCTTTGAGCCTAAAGCCTATTTTATTTGCTAGCACATATGAACACTATTCCAATTCCTAAGCCTTTTTGTCCCAATTTGAGTGGAGAATAGGAAAGTGTGAATATGAAGGGAGTGAATTGAGTTGAAAAAAGGAGAAGGTTATTTGTTGAGTGAATATGAGAAAAAAGGTGTGATGAGATTTGAGTTGTGGGAAAGAACAAAAAAATTTGAGAATGAGCAAAGGAAAAAATGAGCTCATGTGTTTGTGCGAAAAAAAAAAAATGATGAAGTGTTTGAAAAAGTGAAAAAGTGAGAAAGAAAAAAAATTGAAGTGTTGAGAGAATTGAAAGCGAAAGTGTAGTGATTGAATATGTTTGAAGTAGATCGTTCTTAATCTCGAAGTACCGAAGTTTTGAATTTCTATTCTCCATTCACTTGAGTCACTTCACCATATTGTTATCCCACCTGTCCAAAGAGCCTACATTACAACCTTTTGAAAGTCCTTTTTGATTCGGCATTGATTTCTAGAGTATGGTCGAAGTTGAGAGCATTTACAAGCCTATGGCTGCCAATTTGTGTGATTGATTGATTGAGTGAGTCCCTTTACCATTGTTATACACTTGTAAGGGAGTGAAGCACATCGTTGAGTGCACATCCATGCTTGATCTTGGTTTTTCTCATTATTGTTGCATGAATACGATAAAAGGAATTGAGTGAGTATACGGGTGATTGACTTTTGAAGCTTGAGTTCATTAGCTTGCATGATTGAGTTTTCCTACTCATTCCTAACAATTTCACTTGACTTATTATTTCATTGCTTGGGGACAAGCAATATGGTAAGTTTGGGGGGGTTGATTAGGCGTGAAATTGTCATGATTCGTAGCTAGAAACGCCCTAGTTTTGGTCGAGTTTATAGAGTATTTAGAGTCAATTGAGCGTTATTTCTATACATTGATAAATTTGTCTCTTTGATGCTCATAGGTGAATAGAGGACGAAAAACGGAGTTCGTAGGACTTTGAATCGACTCAAACGGATGCCCGGATGAGAAGATATTGAAGAAATACGATCGGTATTAGTGCGGACGAGGAAAAGTATCACTTGGGAGAAGCTTTGAAGTCACTCGAGCGCCTTACTCGAGCGCCACCGCTCGAGCGCCTTACTCGAGCGCGCAAACGTACAGAACAATTCTTGCGCTCGAGCAGCTCGAGCGCCATCGCTCGAGCGAATCGCTCGAGCGCCCAAAACATACAGAGTCATTTCAGCGCTCGAGCAGCTCGAGCGCGACCGCTCGAGCGAATGCATCATTCGAGCTACACTGCTCGAGCGGGACCGCTCGAGCGTTTTGCTCGAGCGCCCATATACTTTTGCCTCCGGATGCGTATTTTCGGCCCATTAACTCCCGTTTCGACCCCGTGCCTATATATATCTCGTCCAAACACGTTTTGAAGGATCCCGAACTTTTAGAAATACTTTAGACTTAGTTTTTGAAGAGGAGAAGAACGAGCAAGCTTTATTTTACGTTTTGTTGAGGTTTTTCATACGAATTCTAGTTTCTTTTCAATTCTTAGTTTCTTTTCATTAGTTCGTTACTTTGAACACGTTTAAATTTCGTTTTTATCAATTCAATTTCAGTTCTTCGTATTTATTTTCTCTTTCAACCCTAGTTTATGTTTCGTATTTTCTTTCTTCAATTCAATATGTTTATGTTCGTTGTTTCTTTAATTGCTTTTAGTTTTGTTAAAACCATGTCCGGCTAAAACCCTTGCATGCTTGGGTTAGGATGAACTCGTAGAAGTAGGATGTGGGTACGTAATTAAGGTAATTCGTGACGTTAGTTTTAATTCTCTTAATTAATGAATTCTTATAATTAATCTGAACTTTACCTTTAAATTTAGTACGAAAGTGTTAGAGAGAGGACGACCGCATCACTCGATAACAATTAGTAGTCTTAACGAGAAGGTTTAGGAAAGGTTAATTCATTTACCGGTTTAGCGAAGGAGGACGACCGCATCACCTTAGTTAAATTAGGGTCTCATTAATTGAGCACAATCCATTAACTTGTTAGTGGATTAGTGAAGTCGAGTGTTAGGGTAAAGTATTAGGGTTTAGAATCTTGAGCTTTCACCTTGCATTCTTTTACTTAGGTTAATTCTTGTTTGTCACGATTACTTTGATTATGTACCTGCTCCGTTAGTATACGTAGGGATTCCTATCCTGAGCATCACCATCTCATACTTGCATATACACCTTAGATACTTAGTTTAATTTTCCTTTTGCATTCATAGGATAATTTAGTTTAGTTTAATTAATCTTTCCAAAAAACCAAAAAAACATTTCACTCATATTAACTACGACGCGTAGATCTTCAGGGATCTATTCGCATATATACCATCCCTTGGGTTCGATAATACTTGGTCCCTATACTTGCCCATACTACAGTGAACCCGTTCTCTTGCGGGGTAGCTACTAGTAGAAGCTAGTGTAGTCGCTTCAAGTCACGGTACTAGTGCCTGGTCCTAAAAATCCTAAGGATAAATTGGATAATTTTTTATAACCGTTGATCCGTGACTTGATGTATTTATGGGAAATTGGGGTGGAAACGTATGATGTTGCTACAAAGCAAAATTTTCTGATGCGAGCTGCACTAATTTGGACCATCAGTGACTTTCCAGCTTACTCAATGTTGTCTGGATGGAGCACTGCTGGACGGACAGCTTGTCCTTACTGTGGAGAATACACTGATGCTTTCACTCTGAGGCTCAGTCGTAAACAGTCGTGGTTCGACAACCATCGTAAATTCTTACATAGACACCATTCGTATCGGAGAAACAAGACTGCATTCAGAAAGAATGTGATAGTGGATGACCTACCACCACCCATCCGATTATGTGAATCACTCCTAAATAAAATCAATTGGGTGGGATGCCGAAAAGTGACAGAAGATGGTGCCGAGGGCCACAACAAGAGATTGGAAACTGGATGGAAGAAGAAAAGTATTTTCTGGGATTTGCCGTATTGGAGTACCTTGTTGATCCGTCATAATCTGGACGTGATGCACATTGAAAAAAACTTCTTTGATAATCTGTTCTACACTGTAATGAATGTGGAAGGAAAAACAAAGGACACGACTAAGTCCAAGGATGAACTTAATAAATATTGTCGTTGTCCATCACTTGTGAAACGTCCACGAATAGGAAAGTACCCCAAAGCTTGTTATTCACTTGATAAGAGACAAAAGGATGTTGTGTGCAGATGGGTAGATGAGCTGAAATTTCCTGATAACTATGTGTCCAACCTGTCTCGAACTATTGACTGGACAAAATTGAAAATGTTTGGGTTGAAGGGTCATGATTGTCACGTGTTCATGCAGAGGCTACTCCCGATTGCTTTCCGTGAAATTCTTCCACAGAATGTGTGGAAAGCTATCACTGAAGTTTGTTTATTCTTCAAGGAGTTGACTTCTACGACGATTACAGTTGAGAATATGACTCGGTTTGAAGTAGATATTCCACTGATCTTGTGCAAGTTGGAACGTATATTTCCACCCAGCTTCTTTAATTCGATGGAGCATCTACCTGTACACCTTGCATACGAAGCACGAGTGGCTGGTCCTGTACGACCACTTGGACGGAAGAATACAAGATATATTGTAGACGAAGAGAAAAACACAGCTCACACCTACGTGTTACTGAATTGTAACGAGGTGCACCTATATGTTGAGTAAGTTCATATTCAACATCTTGCCCCTATAATTAAACCCTAAACATCATTATATAATGATAATATTGTATATCTTCCCTCTTGTAGTATGTTTATGCATCAACTTCAAAGTGTTCAACCAAATCTCTCGAGGGCTGAACAAGATGATAAACTTCAACATCAATTTGCGTCATGGTTTGAACAAGTTGTAAGTCAAGTTGATCAAATTATATAAATAATAAAATATATATATATACTCAGGATTAAATATTTTGTCAACTATAGGTTAAGGTAAACAATATTCAGAACCGGTGGATACGTGATCTCTCAAGCGGTCCTGTGAATTGTGTTATCACATATCCTGGGTATTACGTGAATGGAACAAATTTCACACACGCACTTATGGTGAATCAAAATCGACTGTGAACAGTGGAGTTTGTATCAAGTGGACAAACTATGATTCAGATGAGAATGATTTCTACGGGATCCTTGAAGAAGTTTTACAGTTGGAATACCCTGGACGTCTTGAGAAAAAAATAGTTCTGTTCAGGTGGGAGTGGTATGATCCTACTGTGCCAAATGGAACAAGAATACATCCTAACTACAAACTTGTGGATGTTAATCAGAGAAGAGTATATGGCCGTTATGATCCTTTTGTATTGACAAGCCAAGCCACTCAAGTTTACTATTGCAAATACCCGGGGGTGCGAAATCATGAATGGCTTGCTGTTTGCAAAGTCAAACCCAGATCCTTAGTAGTGAAAATTGATAAAAAGAATGGACAAGAGCTACCCCCGTTCCAAGACGATGAGATTGATTCACAAATGAATAATGTGCAAATAGACACTGATCCTATCGTGTTGGCAGATGTCAGTGGTGCACTAATTCAAATTGAGAATGATGATGTTGAAGATCAAGAAGAAGGAGGAGGAGGAAGACGATGATGATGATGTTGAACATAATTCATACTCAGATGAAGATTAAGTAGTTTAGAAATTGCTACCCCGATATTATTATATTAATTACTATCCCGATGTTAGAAATTATTTAATGTACCCCTAAACTTTGATTTGATCATTTATGTGATAATATGTTATTACATTAATTGATATCCCGATGTTAGAAATTTTTTAATGTACACCTAAACTTTGATTTGATCATTTATATGATAATTAATAAGTTATTTTAAATTTTTTACAGATGAGCAGATCCGATCGTAGCTCTAGCGAGGGACGGTGACAGAGTACAGGTCGAGGGGGTCGAGGCCAATCTACTGGGGCGCGGAACACAATACCTATACCACACATACCGGTGCCAGTCCCGTTGATCCCACGACTGATGACGAGGAAGTTGAGCATACCGACTCGGGTTCTGAAGAACAGTCGGATTCACAAATGGTCAGACAATGACTTGATGTGTATATTGCCTACGATACGTATGTTAGACTTACTATTTTCATGAATTTTGAGGAAGATATATCTGTGAATATTGATTATGTATTACAATCTTGTTTTGTAGCTTGATGCCTTCGAATGCAGTCTCCAAGCTGATCCGACGTATCATGTATGCACATATGGAGTTGGGCGCCTTCACCTTCAGGATGATATCCGAAGAAAGGCTGTAGGAGTACTGAGAGATGTTTCAGGTATATATTCATTTGATTTATAATTATATTATCGTATGACATATAACATCTTTGTTTATCAGAAAGAGGCTAGGTGGGATCCTACTGTCACTTCCACACAGTATGCGCATCACTTGTTCCTGAAAAGGACTACAGAAAGATACGTAGATCTGTTGAACTCAGTGAAAACAAAATGGGAGGTGGAGAGGAGGAAGCCAAAGTGGGATGCAAAAGTATGGAAGGCATTACTCACGTACTGGGACAGAGATGACGTGAAAGCCAAATCCACACAATGCAGAAAGAACCGACTATCTGAGCCTGGCGGCCCGGGTACTGGCATCTCCACCCATAAAGGTGGATCTCGTGGTGCCGTAGAGGTTGCCCTGGATATTGTAAGTCATTTGTTGATACACACTATTTTAATTTTTATAATATGTATACATATTTTAAGTCTTAATCATCATGTTTTAAATTATAGGAGAAGAAGAAGGGACGCCCCGCCACAGATTGGGAAATTGTGGAGCACTTACACTACCGTGGTTCAGGACACTATACATACGGCCTTATATCTGATACATTGGTAAGCATTCTTGTTACATTTTAAAATAATATGAATATTTAGATATCTAGAAAAATAATTCTCTAAAAAAATGTGCAGGCTGATGTACAAGCGAGAGTCTCCCAACTACACCCTACCTCGGACTCTGACGAGCAACCTCCTGAACCTAGTCTTCCAGAATTATCTCAGATGTACGTCAAGACTGCCGGAAAAAAACACGAAAAAGTTTGTGGGCTGGGACAATTGGGAAAGTCCAGACGCATAGTCTCCGACCCAGGTGGGACATCAACTGGGACTCATTTTGGAGTCTACAGTCAAATTGATGTGGACAGACTACTCGCTGAGGAGCGTGAGAGAACGCGGAGAGAGACGGTTGAGGAGCATCACCGATTGTTGGAGCAAGTGGAAGAGAGAAACCGGCAACTACGCGAGGACATGACCCAGAACTTTCAAATCCAATTTACCGAGTGGTTGCGGGCATCACAACAGGGATCCGAACACAGCGTCCCAAAAGCTGGTGGTTATCCCCCATCACCCTCGCCTCCATCCAATGGTTATCCCCAACCCCCACCCCGAGGACCGGGTTCAAGCCGTGACTGTTGTTTACCAAATAAATAAGGCTGGGAATTAATGGCTATTTATGAGAGCTTTGATAAAAACATCAAATGATTGGGTTCATCAATGCTAAATGAATGATTGTGATGAAGTATAATAATAAAGATGATGAACTAAATGCAAGAATACCAAGAGTTGCCAGGGGTTTTTAGTCCCTGGACTTAAATGAGAATTATATTGCTTTGATTGAATGTGTTGAGCTCTCTTTTCTTGTTACAAATGTGGGACTATTTATAGTTTTCTCCATACAGGGGTACAAACGTCATTCCCGACCCTTCAGGGGACAGAGGCATTAAATGCCTCCAGCCTCTGAGGATGCGCGGGTGCCCGTATGCTACAGTCTGCAGGTGGCCGGCCATTAGCATGTCGACACGTGTCTGAGGAGGACGATTCTCTGAAATGTTTCCTTATTTGGGTGGAATATTCTCTCTGTCACTGAGTACGGAGGAGGTTTTTTTCCTCTTGGGGGAAGATCTTGCCAGATTCTATCACGTGCTCTATTTCCCTTTCGTAGGTCAGAGATGCTTTAAGGTCAGAGGTCGGTCCTCTTGGTTGGTCTTGAGGTCGGGAAGTCCTCATGAACACTGGTCGTGCCCCAGCGACCTCTATTGATTTTACATGGTCGAGGCCGCAACGGTCCGGTCCGGGCCCCTTTGTCCTGTGTCTTGATCAAGGTTGATAAGTGTTTAAGCTCGTTTCTGACCTCGTTTTTTAGGTCGGAAAATGTGGTCGGAACCCATGGAGGCCAGAAACCGTCCGGCCAGATCGGTGTCGTCGCAGACGCATTATTTTGTCGCTTCCGGCTTGTTATAGGTCGGTGCCGACCTGTTGGCATGAAATGGCTACAACAATTGCCCCCAGCTCGGCTCTCAGAGTTGATGGGAGGCGAGGGGGTCGTTTGTCGTTCATTTGCAGGCGTCGGCCTTGATTTGCTCGGCGTGGTCGGGAGTCGGCCTTTTTGTTATGTGACGTTTGAGTGGACGTGCATTGTTACGCGTGCCTAAAAAGCGTGCGCAACGTCAAGTGACACATCGAATCCCGCACATTAATTATTGGTGTGCGCTGGCGTTTGGCGTGGGATATGTCGCTTCAGCTTCTTGCATCTAGGCCCCTAAGCCTAGGACTTTATTTGCAAAATAGGCCCCTCCCCTTTTCTTATAAATAGGTGAGACATCCTTTGTTTTGAGTTTTCACTTTCGCGCCTTTGAGTTTTTCATTGCAGACATTGTAATCTCGCGGCGATTTTCTCCGGCGAAATCCTTGAAGCGGCGTTCGAACTTGTACGGCGGCGATTAGGCAATTTGAGTAAGGTAATTTTGTTTATGATTTCGTAAAACTTTCTATTTCTTTCTTTTTCGAAATGGTACGGCGGTGGACTGGTCCTCCGCAAGGGCAAAGGGGCGGCGCCTCCTCGAGCGCTGGTGGCAGAGCCAACTGGAGGCTGTTCGATGAAGGGGGACTTCTAGTGGCGGAAACGGCGCCTCTCCGTCGCTCCTGAGCACGAGCTCAATCTGAGCTCGTGACGATGACGGCTTGGATGCGCTCTTCCCAAGCCCGGGCCGGTCACTCCTGGGAGAGGGTGCTAGGGAGGGAGGCCCTGGAGCGGTTGGGAGTTCCAGGACCGAAACGATGGCCCATCCGGGTGAGGACCGGGATCCGTTGGATGATTTTCTTGAAGAAGAAGATGAGGACGGTGGTCGCGGAGAGGGCGATGAGTTGGCCAACAACCTACTGCTTCAGAATCTCGCAGCCGAGCAAATCAAAGAGAGGCTCGGGATGGTGAATGAAGCCTTGGGGTCGGAGGCCGAGGAAGTTGGTGGGTCGCCCGTTACTGGTCGAAGCGTTAGTCAGGACCGGCAGGACCAGGTCAGGCGAGCCTTCCGCCTGTGGTCGGAATATGTAGAGGAGAAAGATGATATTGAATCCCTCGACTTCGACTTTGAGAGGTACCAAGAGCGTTTCCCGCGGGGGCCGACCGTTCGCAATCCGGCCACCATTCGAATAGCCAATCTGGAGGAGTCCAAGAGGTGGACCATTGGCCAAATACAGAGGAAAGTAACCCAGAGCTATCTCGATGGAGCTCGGGCCGAATGGGATATTCCCTTCGATGTTCAGCTCTATGCCCCCGAGCCAAATGAGCGGGCGGATCAGCCTCCTCGAGGGATGGTGGCCGTCACCCGGGAAATGATGGAGGTCGCTCCTGAGCACCCAGGAAATGACCCGGGGGAGATGACTTACCTCTACCGAATCCAAAGTGAGAAGAGTGGGACCGGCGAGGTCTTTATTCAAACTAAGGGCAAAAACGGGTGACCGGTCTCCCGAGCAAGGCTCGTAATGACCGGAAAAAGTGGTTCTTCATGGGGGGAGCCTGGCAGACCGGATACCCAGTCAGAATCGAGATTGGGGTTCCGACCGACATCCGCCTTAAAAATCCTAGTAAGAAATTTTGAACTTATCTTTGAATAAAAAGTACTGATCTAATTTTTTTATCTTTCTTTGCAGGCTACCCTTGTCCTTTCGATCGCGAGTTGAACTTTGACTTTGTGGTCGTTCGGGAGCGGATATTGTCCCTGCCGGCCACGGAGAGGAACCAAGCTATCCTCCGGACCCGACAAGCTCGAATTTCAAGCCGTTTCTTCCAGTTTCTGCGCCATCTGAATTTGACGGGTGAGTACTAGGGTGAGCCCGGGTCTTCGAGTTGTAGTAGTGTGTTTTTTTAACACTTTGCATTTTCATAATGCAGTGCCCACTAGAGCTTTCCGACCGCTGTCCTGAGATGTTTTCCCGGTTGGGTGCCTGCACGGTGAAGCCGGGGGCCAAAGGACGAAGAAAAAGAATGGGACCAGAGCCCGGACAGGGATCGTAATCCAAGAGCCTCTCCCCCTCCAGTCTGTTCCGGCCGCTGGGACAGCTGCCACTGAGGCACCCACTTCCTCCCCGATTACCGGTCGGAAGAGAGGTCGTGAGGAGATCGAGAGCGATGAGACCGGCCTAATGAGTCGAGCCCGGCCCCTATCAATATTTCAGACGATACGCCTCTCGGACCCAGGCCGGTTGAAGCGGATGCGATGGCCCAAGTGGCACAAGACCCCGGCCGGGAGGATGACATGACCTAATTTGGTCGCGATCCGGCCCGTTTCCAAGCGTAAGTTGCTCAAATTTAAGAGTTTCTTTTACTTAATCGATTTGTGTGGTACCTGACTTGGTTTTTTATTTCTTTTATTTTATTTTACTCAGGTTGACGCGCAATGACTCCGATCTCCCTCCGCTGGTGCTTGACTTCCTGTCATCTCGCGCCCCGGGCTCAACTGTTGATATGCCGGACTACATGAGCCAGACGGTGAACTTCTTGCCCCAGTCTTGGACTCGATAACTGGCTGACATCGCCGAACGCCGCCCTCGATACGCCGGTCGGGCCAGCGTTGCCCTGATCAACCAGACGGCGATCATGGTCAACCTTACGGAGAACGATCTCAACACTGTCGTGAGATCGCTCCGGAAAGCGGAGGCCGACCTGACCCGTGCCCGGGAGGAAAGGGCTGGTTTCGAGAGCGAGAATGTCGCGCTCAAGAAGGAGAGGGATCATGCGGTCGGCCAGATGGAGGTCGTTCTGAAGGAAAAATAGGAAGCCCTTGGCCGGGCGGAGACGGCGTACGGAGGATGCCCGGCACCAGATCACTAAAATGGAGGACATCATTGCTGAGCTGCGGCTGGAGGCTGATTAGGCGTGAAATTGTTATATTTTGGTGCACGGTTTGCCCATGTTTTGAGTATTTTTTATGAGTGTTTGGAGGCATTTGAGTATCATTTCTATAAACTTATGAATTTGTCTCTTTGGTTTTCATATATGAATAGAGGGTGAAAAGAGGAGTTTGTAGGACTTTGAATCGGCCAAAACGGACTCCCGGTTGAGGAGATATGAAGATTTTACGAACATGTGTACAGCTGCCGAAAAGTGCTCGAGCTCAATTGGTCGTGCACTGAGTGCACGACCACTCGTGCACTGTGCACGAGTGGAATCAGGTCGTGCACTAAGTGCACGAGCTGTGCACGAGTAGATGCGTATTTTGGCCCAAAAATGCCCAAATTCGATCCCAAGCCTATTTATACCTTTTTCCAAGCGTATCAACACATACCAACACATATTTTTACATATTTTGAGCGAGGAGAAAGCTTGGGAGGGAGATTGTAAGAGTTTTATACGTTGTAATCGAGGTTTTAATTTACGAATTCTTTGTTTTAGTATTTCTTTTGAACGTATTAGATTAATTCTTTCTTTCTTTACTCTTTGAGACGATTAAACCTAGTTTTTCAGATTTATATATATTTCTTTAGAGACTTTAATTTGTTCTTTCGTTTATGTTCTTGATTTCTTTCGTTAATTTAATTATGCATATGATTTTTGTTCCTGTGATTGATTTTATTATTCAAACAACCATGTCAAGCTAAAACCCTTGCATGCTTGGGGTAGGATGAACTCGTAGAAGTAGGTTGTGGGTACGTAATTAGGGTAACTTGTGACGTTAGGTTTTAATTCTCTTGATTAATGAATGCTTAAAATTAATCTTAACTTTGCTTTTGAATTTCGTTCGAAAAGTGTTAGAGAGAGGACGACCGTATCACTCTTTAACAACGAGTAGACTTAACTAGAGGGTTTAGGAAGGGTTAATTCATCTACCAGTTTAGCGAAGGAGGACGACCGCATTACCTTAGTTAAATTAGGGTCTCATTAATTAAGCACGTTCTATTAACTTGTTAGTGGATTAGTGAAGTCGAGTGTTAGGGTAAAGTATTAGGGTTTAGAATCTTGAGCTTTCACCTTGCATTCTTTTACTTAGGTTATTTCTCGCGCGTCACAGTTATTTTGATTATGTACCTGCTCCGTTAGTATACGTAGGGATTCCTATCCTAAGCATCACCATCTCTTATTTGAAAACAACCCGTAGTTAATTCATTTTCTTTAGTTCGTTAGTATAATTAGTTTAGTTTAGTTTTAATTAATCTTTCAAAAAACCCCCAAAAACATTACACTCATATTAGCTACGACGCGTAGATCTTCAGGGATCTGTTCGCATACACCCCATCTCGTGGGTTCGATATACTTGACCGTTATACTTGCTCATACTACAGTGAACCCGTCCGCTTGCGGGTGAGCGATTAGTAGAAGTTAGTGTAATTTGCAACAAGTCAATGGCGCCGTTGCCGGGGATGGCGTTGTATGCTTTTTGAATAGGACTTGTCGATAGCTTAGTAGTTAGTAGTGGGTGATTTATTTTTTGTTTTTATTTTTATTCATTTGGCAGTTGCGTTTTGATCCTTCTGCTAGTGTTTCAGGTTTATGAAAACACGCTCACAAGGCAATACGAGCGAAGAGAGATTAAAGTCAGATCCTGAGACGATAGCACGAAGAAATCAAGCCTTTTTACGAAGGATGAACGCTGCCGGTTTAGGGAAAGAACCGATGGACATCACGAATGAGTTGGAAGATGCCGAGAATGAGTTTAACCAGGGGTTGAACCGGGTTGACGGCACTGATGGAAACACTAGTAAGAACCAAGATCCGTTAGGGGATAGTCAGAGCCAAAACTCGGGTGCACAAAACGTCATCAATCCAGCTTAGAATTTTGTCTAAAATCCTCTGAACAACCCTGCTTACCCACAAAACAACTTACCATATCCACCTTACCTATACCCACCTTATCCTTACCCACCATACCTGTATCCTCCATCTCCAGTTTACAATCAACCACCTGTTTACCAACCACCACCCCAACAAGTACCCGTACCAGTTGTTCCTCAGCCTGTGCCCCAGAACGCAGATCAACATATGGCCATTCGAGGGAGGTTTGCAGCGTAGCCACAGCGGTACTATGATGGAGTGGCATTGCCTCCTATTGAGGCAAATAACTTCTCGATTTCCCCGGGAATTCTAAAGCTGCTGACCGAGAATCAGTTCAAGGGGGTGATCGGGAAGGAGAATCCTCATACACATCTGAGGAGTTTTCTCATGATAGCCTCCACATTCAATTACAATGGCATGTCTGAAGATGCCAAGAGGCTTAGGCTGTTCCCATTCTCACTGACGGGAATAGCTAAAGAGTGGTATGACAACACGCTCCCACGGGGAGGTATTACCACTTGGGCCGAGCTCGAGCGTCTGTTCCTCGAGCGATTCTACCCTCCATCGAGAATGATTAAAGTGAGAATTGAGATCTCTTCCTTCCGTCAGAAGTCAGGAGAGGATTTACATCAAGCGTGGGAGAGATACTCAAACATGCTGAGAGAATGCCCGCAGCACGGGTATAACGAGGGGGATGTGATGGCGTTCTTCTACAGTGGAGCCAGCAAGGATGGCCAAGCCCATTTAGATGCATGTGCGAGTGGAGCTTTTCTGAACCAAGGGATAGAGAGATGTAGAGAGATCGTGGACAATATTGTCACGAATGCCGGTGCATGGAACGAGGATCCTGAGTTCCAGAGAGTTTGCAAGTTGGAGGAGAAAGAGGGTGAAGAAACGAGAAGGCTGCTGATGGCCATGATGGAGAAGATCAACAACCTCGAGTTGGGAAAGAATTTGGTTGGAGAGCATGCAGCAGAGAATGATAGAGTAGACCAGCCAAGTGGACAGCAAGAGGTAGCCAATTACATGGGAGGTCCGTATTACAATCAGAATGGCTACCAAGGTGGAAATCAGTATGGAAGGCCTCCTTATGGCCAACCATTTGTACCTCCAGATCCTCCGCCACTTCAAAATCAATGGAGGAACACACAAGGGTATCAAGGAGGCCAGCAGCCTCCTCAAAACACATGGAAGAAAAATGAGAATTTTTCATATGCTAACCCAAAAACTGGTATTACTGTTCCTGTAGGTGTTGATCCGGGATCTAAACCTCCTGGTGGAGAAGGCGGTGCATCGACTGAGGAGATGTTGAAAGCGATTCTACAGAAGGTGGAGGAAGGAAGTAAGAGGTTGTCATCCTTGGAGTACGATGTGAAAGATTTGCATAAAAAGGGTGATCAACGTGATCAAGAGCTCCAAAAGATGAACGTTGAGTGGACTAGAACTCAACAAGAGAACAATCGAAGGTTCACTTCTATAGAGTTCCAGATGAGCCAGATGGCAAAGTCATTGAATAGAGAGCCGGGTAAGTATCCTTCCATGCCGGAGGGGAACCCGAAAGAGCATTGCAAGGCGATCCAGCTTAGAAGTGGAACCAACTATGAAGGTCCCCAGATGCCTGCTGATTCTGAGACGCCCCAATATGGAGATGAGAGTGGGGAAGTAGGGGTTGAGAAGGGGATTGAAAGTGAAGGGATTGAGAAGCATAAAGATGTGGATGAGTCTCATCAGAGCAAAGAGCTTGAAGAGGAAGGCATTGAGAAGGGTGAGAGAGTTCCTAAGTGGAAGAAGGCAAAGGAAGCAAGGGAGAAAGTGAAAGAGACCGAGAAAGATGAATGGGGGGTACCTAAATCTGTGATACCCGTCCCATATCCACAACGTTTCATGAAAAAGAAGCTTGATGAGAAATTCGCTAAGTTCCTTGAAATGTTTAAACAATTGCATATTAATATCCCTTTTTATGATGCTTTAGAACAGATGCCCAACTACGCAAAGTTTCTGAAGGACTTGATCGCGAAAAGACGGCGAGTGGATGAGCCGAAGTTGGTGCAGTTGAACCACGAGGTGAGTGCATTAGTGCACAAGGCGCTTCCTCCAAAGCTGAAGGATCCTGGGAGCTTCAGCATTCTTTGTGATATCGGGAACGGGATCAAGAAGGGAGCATTGTGTGACCTCGGAGCGAGCATTAATTTGATACCGTTGTCGCTTTTCAAGAAGTTGGAAGGTGGTGAACTTCAACCAACAATGATGACGCTTCAACTTGCCGACCGGTCTATTACTCGACCTCAAGGTGTGGTTGAAGACGTTCTAGTAAGAGTTGGAGAGCATATTTTTCCAGCCGACTTTGTAGTCCTAGAGATGGAGGAAGATGAACACGTGCCCCTGATCTTGGGAAGACCGTTCTTAGCTACGGCGGGGATGGTGCTAGACGTGGCAAATGGGAAGATTACGTTGAAGGTCGATGATCAAGAAGTGAAGATCTCCCTATATGAAGCCATAAAACACCCAAAGGAGGATGAGAGTGTGTATTGCATGGAGGCAATTGATCCTAGTGTTAAAGACACACCTCCTATCCCTAATCCTTCTCATATTCATGAATTTTATAATCCTTCACTTGATAATTTAACCCATGAGCATTATGTTCTTGATTATGTTGATAGGGACAATGTGAAGAAGTTGAAGGATGAAGAGGTGAAAAGTGTGGACGTGATCCAGTTGGAAGGAAAAGAAGGAGTTAAGAAGAAAAAGTCCAAATTCAAGAACTTGTTTGGTAAGACGCCTCCAGATAAAGGTGAGAAGGAGTTGAGACCCATAACACTTGGGGATGAGAAGAAAACAAAAGAGTTCATGATGGAAGGGCATCAAGGAAAGGAATACAACCACCACTCTTATGAGAGTAAGGGAGGTAAATTTGAGTATGATGTCCCATAAGCTCCTTTGAGCTTGGTCCGGCATGAGGACCTTAAAAATAACGCTGAATGGGAGGCAACCCATTTCTATTTGCTTTCATTTGTTTTTAGTGTCTTATTATGTTAATAGGGTGTTGTTGAATCGTGAGTTTTAACCTCGTACTTGAGAGTTTATTTTGTAGGCTTGGCTCGAGAGAATAGAGGAATCGTGGAGTACTCGAAAGGGAGGAACTCAAGCAAGGGAGTGTGCAACGCTGTTGAGAGAAACTGAATTGTTTGGTTGAGGTAACCCACAACCCCAAACTTAGACCTCTTCGCAAGGTCAAAGTTTGGGGGGGTGGAGTTTTTTTTATGTTTCTTGTTACATTGCACCGGAGCACCCCTTATCTTTGAGTGTGTTAGGTTATTTGGTGCCTTGAGATGCTCCTTGGGGTGATTTGTGGATTTGAGTTAGGGATTCTTTTGTGTGAGTGTTTGAGCTAGAGTGGATTTGAGATAGAACTTGTATGCTTGTAAATTTTTCTTTTGAGTACTTGTGTGATGAGAGTAAGAATTCACTAGGACTAGCATGGATGTGAAAGCCGTGAGATTTGAGCCTTATGAGATTTTGATGCATTAATTAATCTCTTCGTTTGTGAGTGGATCGTCACCTTAGAGGATGCTAGAACTTGTGTGTGCTCTTGCTTCTTGATTGTGTCTAGTTTGATATGCCGAATAGGATCTTAGGCCATCTTTGATTTTATTGATTCACTTAGCCAAAATTTTCCATACCAATGACATTGAATCCCTTGTTAGCCCCGTTGAGCCTAAAGCCTATTTTATTTGCTAGCACATATGAACTATGAACACTATTCCAATTCCTAAGCCTTTTTGTCCCAATTTGAGTGGAGAATAGGAAAGTGTGAATGTGAAGGGAGTGAATTGAGTTGAAAAAGGAAAAGGTGGTTTGTTGAGTGAATATGAGAAGAATGAGTGATGAAGTTATGAGATGTGGGAAAAAGAAAAAAAAATTGAGAATGAGCAAAAGAAAAAAAAAATGAGCTCATGTGTTTGTGCGAAAAAAGAAAAAAAATGAAGTGATTGAAAAAAAAATGAAAAGAGTGAGAAAGAAAAATTGAAGTATTGAGAGTATGGAATTGAAAGGGTGTTGATTGAACATGTTTGAAGTATTCTGTTCCTAATCTCGAAGTGCCAAAGTTTGATTTTCTATTCTCCGTTCACTTTAGTCACTTTACCCTATATTGTTATCCCGCCTGTCCAAAGAGCCTACATTACAACCTTGAGGAAGTCCTTTTTGATTCGGCATTGATTTCTAGAGTATGGTCGGAGTTAAGAGTGCTTACAAGCCTATGGCTGCCAATTTGAGTGATTGATTGTTTGAGTGAGTCCCTTTATCATTGATATACACTTGTGAGGGAGCGAAACACATCGTTGAGTGCACATCCATGCTTGATCTTGGTGTGTCTTGTTATTGTTGCATGAGTATGATGAAAGGAAAGTGAGTGAGTATACTTGTGATTGATCTTTGAAGCTCGAGTTCATTTGCTTGCATGATTTGATTTTTTGACTCATTCCTAACAATTTCACTTGACTTATTATTTCGTTGCTTGAGGACAAGCAACATGGTAAGTTTGGGGGGGTTGATTAGGCGTGAAATTGTTATATTTTGGTGCCCGATTTGCCCATGTTTTGAGTATTTTTTATGAGTGTTTGGAGTCATTTGAGTATCATTTCTATAAACTGATGAATTTGTCTCTTTGGTTTTCATATATGGATAGAGGGTGAAAAGAGGAGTTCGTAGGACTTTGAATCGGCCAAAACGGACTCCCGGTTGAGGAGATATGAAGATTTTACGAACATGTGTACAGCTGCCGAAAAGTGCTCGAGCTCAATTGGTCGTGCACTGAGTGCACGACCACTCGTGCACTGTGCACGAGTGGAATCAGGTCGTGCACTAAGTGCACGAGCTGTGCACGAGTAGATGCGTATTTTGGCCCAAAAATGCCCAAATTCGATCCCAAGCCTATTTATACCTTTTTCCAAGCGTATCAACACATACCAACACATATTTTTACATATTTTGAGCGAGGAGAAAGCTTGGGAGGGAGATTGGAAGAGTTTTATACGTTGTAATCGAGGTTTTAATTTACGAATTCTTCGTTTTAGTATTTCTTTTGAACGTATTAGATTAATTCTTTCTTTCTTTACTCTTTGAGACAATTAAACCTAGTTTTTCAGATTTATATATATTTCTTTAGAGACTTTAATTTGTTCTTTCGTTTATGTTCTTGATTTCTTTCGTTAATTTAATTATGCATATGATTTTTGTTCTTGTGATTGATTTTATTATTCAAACAACCATGTCAAGCTAAAACCCTTGCATGCTTGGGGTAGGATGAACTCGTAGAAGTAGGTTGTGGGTACGTAATTAGGGTAACTTGTGACGTTAGGTTTTAATTATCTTGATTAATGAATGCTTAAAGTTAATCTTAACTTTGCTTTTGAATTTCTTTCGAAAAGTGTTAGAGAGAGGACGACCGTATCACTCTTTAACAACGAGTAGACTTAACTAGAGGGTTTAGGAAGGGTTAATTCATCTACCAGTTTAGCGAAGGAGGACGACCGCATCACCTTAGTTAAATTAGGGTCTCATTAATTAAGCACGTTCTATTAACTTGTTAGTGGATTAGTGAAGTCTAGTGTTAGGGTAAAGTATTAGGGTTTAGAATCTTGAGCTTTCACCTTGCATTCTTTTACTTAGGTTATTTCTCGCGCGTCACAGTTATTTTTATTATGTACCTGCTCCGTTAGTATAGGTAGGGATTCCTATCCTAAGCATCACCATCTCTTATTTGAAAACAACCCGTAGTTAATTCATTTTCTTTAGTTCGTTAGTATAATTAGTTTAGTTTAGTTTTAATTAATCTTTAAAAAAAAACCCAAAAATATTACACTCATATTAGCTACGACGCGTAGATCTTCAGGGATCTGTTCGCATACACCCCATCTCGTGGGTTCGATATACTTGGTCGTTATACTTGCTCATACTACAGTGAACCCGCCCGCTTGCGGGTGAGCGATTAATAGAAGTTAGTGTAATTCGCAACAAGTCAGAGGCGCACAGGGCCAGAGGGGACGCCGATCAGGCTCGTGCCCGGCAAGCCGAGTTGGAGAGAGAGGTGCAGAAAAAAGCTGAAGAGTTGGTGATTAGTGTGATTTTTGCTTAAAATTCGTGTACTTAAATAGCTTAATTGGATAGGATTTTATGCATTTTTCATACTAAAATTACTTCAATGTGTTTAATAGTCGAGAAGGGTGTGTTTTGCGATATTTGCAGGAAATTAGGTATTTTTAAGAGCAAAACAAGAAGAAATTGAGATGAGCTTCGAAATAAATTTTGATTTATGATTCTGGCCCGATTCAAGAATTAAATTTGGAGAGAAGCCCACTTGAGCCCATTAAGCAATCAAACCCATTTAACTATTTCAAGGGAATTTGAGAATTTGGAGAAGCAGCATCACGTGAACAGCCAAGAGAAAAAGGAAAGAAGCAATCATGCGGGCCCCACCTGTTCTAAGAAAGGAAAAGTCAACATTTACTTTTAAAATGAAAACCCATCTCTCACCTTGCTGCCAAATACGTGGAGAGAGAAAGAAAGCTTGACAAGGCAACATCAATGGATACTTACACCATAGAAGCTTCGCAGCACCAGAAATTCACGCCCACATGCCGGAATCGAAGCAGGCTTCACGGCAGCAAGCTCGACGCCGGAAATCACTGTCATCACGCCGGAAAGAGCAGAGCTCCGTGTCGGAAAATTACTGTTGCACCGGAAAACTGCAATTCACGCTGCCATGGATGCCGGAAAAGCTTAGCGTACGTCTGGGATTGAAGCAGTTTCGCCTGGAAGAAATCAACTCGCATGAATTCATGGAGGATTTCGAAGCTCACGACGTCGTTTCGGAAACAGGAATCACTCGACCGAGGAGGAAGTCGACTCGGCCGAGTGAGGGAGGAAAGGTCGAGTGAAAGTTTTCTGGAAGAAATACTCGCCCAAATTGCATTTCTACTCGGCCGAGTGTCGATGAAATCTAGCCGAGTGTGAAATATTGGAAAATTGGTGTATTGAGTAAAAGGGTGAGTGTATGGAGGCGAGTCAGAATTGAGTTCAGCTGAGTTTCCACTGAGTCAGACCGAGTTATGGGCGAGTCAGGGCCGAGTTGACCAAGTTCGTGCCTATTTTCACTGAGTTTGACCGAGTCAAGACCGGGTTGATTCGTCAGTTACTTAAAAGGTGCGAAAATCATCATTTCTTAGGGATTTAATGGTAATTTCGTCCTAATCTCCTCACCCAACTCTATACATACTCCCAAGCATCAAGGAATCAGGGGAAGGAACCATCATACGGCAGTTACCAACACAAGAGAGTCCCTAGAGTAGATTTCTTTCAGTTTTTCTTTTCTTTTTATTTTTCTTTTTCATTTCCTTTCAATTCTTCCATAGATTAGAGTAGATTTAACTTTCAATTTGTAGCAATTTACTTTTCAAGCAAGGATTGAAGCTGTTGCAGAGATTAATTTTCAATTCAAGAGGTTGCAGAGATTAAAATTCTATTCCATCATGAGAGGTGATATCATTTCATTACTATTTTCATTTCAATTGCAGTTTATTTTGATTCTATGAGTTTAATTGTTTGTTTAGCTTCCTTAGCCATGAATATCTCTTCTAGAACCATGAGTTAAGTCTTCTATGCTTTGGATGATTTAGATAGTGTGATTATTGTAGTTTTGGTTTGATTTATGTTTTGATTATGATGATTTGAATGATTAGATTCCTTGATTGTGGATTACTTGAGCTTTGGTGATATGTTTCTAGTAGATTATGCATTATGTTAGGATTGGCAACATGCGAGAGTTGAGCTAGTTCATACATGTGTTTAATCGAGCGAAATGAATTATCAAGTGCTATAGTTAGACGTTTAAGACATCGAGAGATGCTAGATAGTCTAGAATACTCCAAATCGGACATCGAAACCTTCTAAACGAGAGTTTGTTGATTAGATGAGATTGAATTGATCTAGTCTAATCATGATATGAAACATAAGAAGGGCATAAGTTAAGCTAGCTTCAATAATTACATAATCGACGTCATCTGAAGCATATCTCCCCTTGCACTTCGTCTCACGAAGTTAGATAGATTTCTATTTTTTGTTCATTTTAATTCCTTGTTTAGTAGCATAACAAACCCAAGCTTGTACTTTTCATTTCATGCACGCCAACACGATTCTACTTAGCTAACCACTTGTTTCCCTAGGGTTCGATATTTTTATTACTTGGTCAATTGTCTAACTATAACAACGATCTCGTACACTTGCGAGTAGTTCGATTTTGTGCTTTAACGAAATTGGCAATCAGTTGGCTGCCGCTCTGAGTCGGCCGGCCTACGATCCAGATGATCCGGTCACCAGCCCGGTGCTCTTCACCGAATTCTGCTACTACATGGCCGCTGCCGACCTGATCCGGGTTGGGCGCCAGGCCAACCTTGACACCAAGGCCCAAGAAGACTACTTCCGGGAGTATGCCGCCAAGAACCCGATCCATGAAGGCTACTGGCTCCCTTTCCTCGACCTCGAGACCGATTATGGGGTGGACCTTTCATGGTTCCCCCATCGGCATAGGCTGCTCAAACTGGGTCAGAATCCTCCGGCCGCTGAGGATGAGGAGGGGGAGGAAGAAGAAGAAGAAGAAGAGGCTCCTCCGGAAGGCCCCCAGGCACCGGGCGGAAACGTGGCGGAGGCGGAGGCCTGTATTAACGAAGTAGCTGACTTCGTGGCCGGGTCAGGAGAGCAAGTGAGCTCGGCGGGCGGGGCAGGCGATCCCTGAAGATCAAATTTTACCTTACCTTTTTATTGCTTTCCGTGTGTAACCGGCTTCCGACTGGATTTGTTTTTCTTTTGAACTAGTACTCCTTTCTCCGGCTTCAGACCGGTTTTGTTATGAAATTTAGTTCTCGCTAACTTTGTTGCTTTGTTATTATTTTTCTCGTTGTTTATGCCTGTTCAAAATGTTTACATTTTAACGAGTGTATATGAGATTTTTTTTTTAAAACCTGGTGTTTGAAATGGCCTTGGTTGCCTTACCGAGCTCAAGTGTGGTATGCCGATCTCGATATGGTCAACATACACTTTTGAACTTGAGCTTGGTTTTTAAAATGGCTTGGGTGGCCTACTCGAGTTCAAGTGTGATATGCCGACCTCGATACGGTCGGCATATGCTTTTGAACTGAGCTCGGTTTTTAGATGGCCTTGGGTGGCCTTCCCGAGCTTAAGTGTGATATGCCGACCTCGATACGGTCGGCATATGCTTTTGAATTGAGCTCGGTTTTTAGATGGCCTTGGGTGGCCTTCCCGAGCTTAAGTGTGATATGCCGACCTCGATACGGTCGGCATATGCTTTTGAACTGAGCTCGGTTTTTTGAATGAGATTGAGCTGTGCGTAGAACTTTGTATTGATAAGAACTTTGACTACGTAGTACAACTTAATTATTGATAGTATTTCTTCAAGTGAATTGCATTCCAGGGGTATTGGTCCGGAGTGCCATCCATGAGTTCCAGCTCGTAAGCTCCCTTGGAGAGCCAATTGGATATCCTAAATGGGCCCTCCCAGTTCGGGCCGAATACCCCTTTAGGAACTTGAACCTTCTTGAGGACGAGGTCGCCGACCTGGAATTGTCTGGCCTTCACCTTAGAGTTGAAATTTTTTTCGGCCGCGTTCTGGAGATCGGAGTTGAGTCTTCGTTCTTCTAGCATGTCTAGATCGATCATCCGGGCGGTGTCGTTGTCTTCAGTGATCGTCTGGGCTGTCCGATGGCTCAGGAGGGAGACCTCCGATGGGATGACGGCCTCGGTTCCAAAAGCTAAAACGAAAGGTGTTTCGCCCGTCGAGTTTCTTGTAGTTGTTCGATACGACCAAAGCACGTCGGGGAGCTCGGCTGCCCACTTCCCCTTCTTGTCCTCAAGCTTTGCTTTAATAGTGTGCTTGAGGATTTTGTTTACGGCCTCCACCTGACCGTTCGTCTGCGGGTGGTAGGGGGTGGAGAAAACTTTCTTGATTTTTCATTTTTCACAAAACTGGATCATCTGGAGACCGTCAAACTGCTTCCCGTTATCGGAGATGATCACTTATGGTAGGCCTAAACGACAGATGATATTTTTCCAAATGAATTTTATGATCTGGGCTTGATTGATTTTGTTGAGCGGCTCGGCCTCCGCCCACTTTGTAAAATAATCGACGGCCACGACGACAAATTTGTGGCCCCCGGGCGCAGTGGGCATTGGTCCGATCAGGTCGATGCCCCACTGGGCAAAATGCCAAGGGCTGTACATGGAGGTGAGCTACTCAGGGGACAATTTGATGTTGGGTCCCAAGATTTGACATTTGTGGCACGACCTTGCAAAGCTGACAACATCCTTGTTCAGGGTCGGCCAGAATATCCTTGCCTGATCACTTTATGGGCTAGGGCCCGGCCTCCGGCGTGGTTCCCACATACCCCCTCATGGATCTCGGCCAGAATGCTCTGGCCTTGCTCCGGGGTTATACATTTCAGGAGTGGGAGGGTGGAACTTCTTTTGTACAGGAAGTCGTCAATTAGAGTGTACATTGATGACCGGAGTTGTAGCTGTCGGGCCCAGACTCTGTCTTCTGGGAGTGTGCCGGTCTCCAAGTATTTCACGATCGGGGTCATCCAATTCTCGTCGGCGCTCGGAACGGTTGATACTTGTGCCCGGATCACTGTGGGGGTCCCAAGCGTGGTGAGCTGGATATTGGCGAGGTCGGCGGTTCCTTCTGTGGTTGCGAGCTTGGAAATGGCGTCGGCCTGGGTGTTGTGCTCCCTCGGGATTTGCTCTATGAAGACTTGATGAAATTTCTCGCACAAGGTCGTGACCAAGTCGAGATATTTCGCCATTTGCTCTCCCCGGGCCTCGTATTCTCCTTTTATTTGGTTTGCTACGAGTAGGGAGTCCATGAAGACGTGCAGTCGGCATACTCCGATGGTGATTGCGAGTTCGAGGCCCCCGACCAAAGCTTCATACTCAGCCTCGTTGTTGGTGGCCGGGAAGCTGAAACGGACCGCATGAGTGAAACTCTGGCCCTCCGGTCCGACTAGAACGATGTCGGCCCCGGCGCAAGTACTGATCGACAACCCATCTACGTAGAGCTTCCACGGGGGGTGGTTGATTCTTGTGAATTTTTTGGGGAACGTAAGTTCCATTATGAAGTCGGCTAGAGCCTGGCCCTTGATGGTCGTTCTCGGGGCATATGTGACTCCGTACTGAGCTATCTCCAACGACCACTTCAATAACCTGCCGCTGGTGTCCGGCTGGTGTAATACTTGCCTCAGGGGTAGAGTGGTAAGGACCTCCACTTGGTGGTCGAAAAAGTAGGGCCTTAGTTTTCTTACGCTCATGACCAAAGCGTAAGCCAATTTTTCGAGTGGAGTATACCTGAGCTCGGCATCGTGCAAAGCTTGGCTTACGAAGTAGATCGGGAGGTGGTTCTGACCATCCGCCCGGACAAGTACCGCGCTGAGGGCGACCTCGGAGGCCGCAAGATACAAGTAAAGCTTCTCTCCTGGGACCGGCTTGACTAGAATTTGTGGGTTTGCTATGTATTCCTTTAATTTTGAAAAGGCTACTTGGCTTTCACTGTTCCAAGAAAACTTACCATTTTTTTATAGTCGAGAAGAAAGACTTAATTTTATCTCCGAGCCGGGCTATGAACCTGTTCAGTGAAGCTAGGCAACCGATTAGACGTTGTACTTGTTTGATCGTCCTGGGCTCTAGCATGTCGATGCCGGCCTTGATTTTGGCCGGGTTGGCCTCGATTCCTCGCTGGCTGACGATGTGCCCGAGGAACTTGCCGGCCTCCACCCCGAAGTTGCATTTCTTCGGGTTCAGATTCATATTGTATGCCTTGAGGATCTTGAAGGTCTCCTCGAGGTCTTTGAGGTAGTCTTCCTTTTTCAGGCTTTTTACCACGATGTCGTCAATGTAGACCTCCATGGTCTTTCCGATCTGACCTGCGAATATTTTATTGACCAACCGTTGGTAAGTCGCACCGGCGTTGATCAGGCCGAAAGGCATTCAGAGCCAAGAAAATATGTCATTTTCCGTATGGAAAGAGGTGTGCTTGATGTTTTCGACGGCCATCGAAATTTGGTGATAGCCGGCGAAGACGTCCATGAAGGACATCATCTCGTGACCGGCTGTGCTATCCACTAAATGGTCAATATGAGGCATCGGAAAATGATCTTTCGGGCATGCTGCGTTGAGGTCGGTGAAATCGATGCACAGCCTCCAAGTGTTGTTTATTTTCTTGACTAGGACGATATTGGCGACCCATTGGGGCTCGTCTTTGGCCTGCTCGATTAGTTTGTTGTCCAACAATTTCTTGACCTCTTGGGCCAGTGCTTCATATTTTTTCGGGCAGAACTTTCTTCTTTTCTGGTGGACCGGCCTCTTGTTAGGGTCGATCTTCAATTGATGGCAGGCGTGTTTTGGATTTATTCCGACCATGTCTTGGTGAGACCAAATGAAAACTCCTACGTTGGCCTTGAGGAATTCGATCATTTCCCCCCGCATTTTGGTTGGTATGCGAGAGCCGATCAGGACTTCCAATTCCAGCCTCGAAGGATCAACTGGAATGTATTCAAAGTCCTCCAAGGTCGTGGCTTGTTGGTAGCTTCGTCGGTCGTTTTTGTCGAACCTTGGGTCGAGATCGAGGTCAGAGGGCTCGAAGCCGATCCTAGGCTCGGGATCATAAACTTTCATTGGTTGTAGGTCGGGACCAACATCGGGGCCGGCAGAGGTGGACCCGACCTCCATTATGACTTCAGTGGTCGGAAGGGTCCTCTCGAGGCCAATTTGCAATTTGTCTGATGTTTAATCGTTACCAATATCGGGGCCAGCAGAGGTGGACCCGACCTCCATTATGACTTCAGTGGTCGGAAGGGTCCTCTCGAGGCCGGTTTGCAATTTGTCTGATGTTTGATCGTTACAAATTGTAAACAAACAAGAACCGAAATAGTTTAAATATTTTCTTGCCATTGACTGATCACCCTTGACGGTGCCGACCACCCCTCAGGGGTGGGAAACTTGATACAGTAGTAATATGAAGAGGCTACGGCCTCGAAAACTTCTAGAAAAGGCCTACCCAAGAAGCCGTTATAAAAACTCGGCTGGTCTACAATGATAAAGTCTAATGGCCTAGTAATTCTAACCTTCTCGTCATAAAAGCAGACGAGCTCTACTGAGAGCTTTATCTTTCCATATGCGGCGACCGTAGCATCCCCGAAACCTTTCAGCTGAAGGTCGATGGGCTTGATGAAGCTGACGAGATCCCCGAGCCGATCTAGGGCTGCTTTGAATATGATGTTGCAGAAGCATCCATTGTCGATCAGAACTCGGTGGACTTCCTTGCCTAGAATGCGGGCCGCGATCACCAAAGCATCCCCCTTGGGGTACAGCACCCCGCTCCGGTCTCGGTTGGAGAAAGTGATCTCCAGATCTTTGTGGATTTTGGGCTCGGGCGGGGTGACCAGGTTCACGTTGGTCACGGCCCAGATTTCGGCCTTGCGCTTTCTGTTAGAGAGCGTGGAGACGGGAGCGAGGCCGCCCAGGTTCCCTCCGCCGGCCTGGATCATGTTGACCCGGCCGCCAGGGTTCATCGGGGGGAGGTCGTCGTCGTCGTCATCGTCCTCCAATGCTGCAACCGGCCTGAGTGGCCGGCCTCCTTCCTCGTTCCTGCGAGGGGGACGCTGCGGTTGTTGTTGTTGTGGTTCCTGCCGGCCGGCTGACCTTTGTAGAAGGTCATTCAGGCACCCTTCGTCAAACAGTTTCCATAACTGTTTTAAGAGATCACAACACTGGCTCGTATTATGGCCAATAGAGTTGTGATAAGCGCATAACTTTTTGGGGTCCAGCCGGGACCGGTCCCCTGTGAAAGGTTTTGGCCTGAGAAGCGCATCCCTGTGTTGGATCGCGTTGAAGATGTGTGCAGGGGATTGCCTTAGGGCCTGGGTGAGGTGTACTTCAACGTCCTCTAAGGACTTGAAGTTCCCGGACGGCTTGGCTATCTTCTTGGCCTTGGGACCACCCTTGGGGGGGCCTGAGTGGCGGTCTCTGGCTCCTTTGTCGCCGGTTCAGACTCTCCTAGCCTGAGTGCCAGTAGTTTCCTCCGAGCTAGGTAGTCGCCCGCTCGGGCCCGAAAGTCGGCATATGTTTTTGGGAAGTCCTTGGTGAGGTTCCTGAACATCGGAGATCGGCCATGGAAGCCTCCCAAGGTGGCGTGCAGGGCCATTTGGTCGCCGACCGGCTCACCGGTCAAAATGATCTCGTCCACCAGGGTGATATAGTCCTCGTCGGACTCCTCATTCTCTTGGCGGATACGCATCAGCCAGTGCCAGTTCTCCAGCCGGGCGATTTTGGCCGCGAAATAAGACATGAACTGGGCGCTCAAAGTGGCGAAAGAGTCGACCGAGCGGGCTGGGAGTGAGACGTACCATCTGTGGGCGAGATCGCCCAGAGTGAGCGGGAAGAGCCTGCACTTTGTAGCGTCGGTCGCGCCACGCCCGGTCATATAAATCCGGAATTTACTCAGGTGAGTTTCCGAGTCCGTCTTCCCTTCGTAAAGAGGGGTCGGCGGCGGAACGATTTTGAGTTGGACCGGGGCGAGATCGATGTCGACGGATAAGGGCTCGTTTGCGACCGGCCGGGCCTTAGGTTGGCCTTGCGCTTCCATGAGCGCCCTCATCTTGTCAAGCTGCTTTTGCATCTTGACGATCTCCGGGTTTGGGGTCTCGACCAGGGGGCCGATCCGGTCGAATACGGCTGCTCGAGGAGTGCCGCGTCCCAACAGGCCGCTTTGGGCGAAGCTAAGCTTGCGCCTGGCGGAGTTGGCCGGGGCCAGGCTGACCTCGGCCGCCCTTTTGTGGGGCATCTGCGTCGTGTTCCACGAGTTGGAGATGGACTCTGTGTCTCCATACCCAGTATCGTAACTGGGGAGTTGACTGGGGTACCAAGAAGGATCGCTTGAGCCCAGGCGGCCAAAGACCGGATGGGTGGAGCCGCGGGACCGAGTGGAAGTGGGGTTAGCTCGGCACTGGCTTTCCCCCTGGTAATCCGAGGCCTTTGCCTTCCCTTTAAAGTTGCGGGCATGCGACCTCCTCTTTGAGGCGGAGGAGGTGCTTTGGCACTTCCTCGTCTCTTCCACTTAACGGCGTCGTCCCGACCCAGCCTGGTCGGGGGTGAGAAAATTCCGTGTCTGCAACGGATGGGGATCCTCCGGATACCGGATGGGAGAGGCCACGCGTGTGGTCTTTCAGGGGCGAGTGGGGGTCGGTTCCCCTGAGGCCCGGGCCACTGGGTCCCGTGGCGTGGCCGGAGCTCCAATGGCTCTGTGGGCCTGTGATGATCTTTGGTTCGTCATTATTTTGTGGAGAGGGGCTTGTAACTTGAAGATTTGAAGATGGGAAGCTTTGAAGAACAATGGGTGTTCTTCTAAGAGGTAAGGAGAAGATGAGTTTGTTGGGTTGGATACCCTCCTTCTAGCGTCAAATGTTGTTTACCAAATAAATAAGGCTGGGAATTAATAGCTATTTATGAGAGTTTTGGTAAAAACATCAAATGATTGGGTTCATCAATGCTAAATGAATGATTGTGATGAAGTATAATAATAAAGATGATGAACTAAATGCAAGAACACCAAGAGTTGCCAGGGGTTTTTAGTCCCTGGACTTAAATGAAAATTATATTGCTTTGATTGAATGTGTTGAGCTCTCTTTTCTTGTTACAAATGTGAGACTATTTATAGTTTTCTCCATACAGGGGTACAAATGTCATTTCTGACCCCTCAGGGGACAGAGGCATTAAATGCCTCCAGCCTCTGAGGATGCGCGGGTGCCCGTATGCTACAGTCTGCAGGTGGCCGACCATTAGCGTGTCGACACATGTCTGAGGAGGACGATTCTCTGAAATATTTCCTTATTTGGGTGGAATATTCACTCTGTCACTGAGTACGGAGGCGGCTCTTTTCCTCTTGGAGGAAGATCTCGCCAGATTCTATCACGTGCTCTATTTCCCTTTCGTAGGTCAGAGGTGCTTTAAGCTCGGAGGTCGGTCCTCTTGGTTGGTCTTGAGGTCGGGAAGTCTTCTTGAACACTGGCCGTGCCCCAGCGACCTCTATTGATTTTACATGGTCGAGGACGGACCGGTCCGGTCCCGGCCCCGGCCCCTTTGTCCCGTGTCTTGATCAAGGTTGATAAGTGTTTAAGCTCGTTTCCGACCTCGTTTTTAAGGTCGGAAAATGTGGTCGGAACCCATGGAGGCCAGAAACCGTCCGGCCAGATCGGTGCCGTCGCGGATGCGTTGTTTTGTCGCTTCCGGCTGGTTATAGGTCGGTGCCGACCTGTTGGCATGAAATGGCTACAACAGTGACAAAGGACTGAGATCCTGATCATGTTGAAGTTGAAACTTTTGAAAAATGATTAACTATTTTCATGAATGTTTGAGAGTATTGTTTGGAGTATGAATTATTGTGCATCGTCTTTATTATGCTTGAGATGTTTATTTTCATTAATGTTTGTGAGAAATTCGGAGCTATATATCGTGTTTAGTAAGATTTTAATGAATTATTTAGGTTAATTTGTGTATGTGATTTAATTATAAGTAATATTTGATTAATTTATTCATAATATATTCAAAATATTTTAATTAAAAAAATAATATATCTATATATATATATATGCACAAGGACGTTAATTTTTATATATCGTGTTTAAAAAGATTATATACATAAGTGAAAATATAATTAATTTTGCAAGTGTTAATTTCATTTTATATGTGAGAATAAATATATTTCATTTTGAAGTTGTAATGATATATAATAATTAATTAAAAGTGTAATCATAATAGAAAATATTAAATTATTAGAGTAATTCAAAGTTTTAACAAAGATATCAAAATATGAAAATCATGTAATTTAAAATGATAATAGTAATTTAATTAATTTTGAAGGTGTTATTATAAATAAAATGATTTATAATAATATTAGTTAATTTAAAGTGTAAACAAAATAGGAATTAAACGAAATCAGAATAAGAAATAATACATATACTATTACAATAGAAATTATTTCGAAAATAAGCCTTGTCCAAGCGGTAAGGCAAAAGGTGTAAGTCTCCCACGCCTAGGAGGTCTCAGGTTCGAAACTAGTTGCACGCAGGGGCCATGCGATTTTTTTTAAATAATGTTGGCGAGGGCCCCGCCCTCGCAAATTAGCGAGGGGTGAAACGAGGGCCACGTGTCTCACAAGCTTGACGAGGGCCCCGTGCTCGCCAACCTTCATTCGCCCAAGACGAGGGCACTGCCCACGCGAAGCTGGATGAGGGCGCTCCCCCTCGTTAGTTGCCGAGGGATTCGACGAGGGCACGCCTGTTGTACTTGGCGAGGGCCGAGCCGAGGGATAACCTGGCGAGGCCTCTTTTGTCGAGGGTCTCTCCCCCTCTTTAAAGCCCTCTTTAACCCTCTGCCCCTTCCTAAATTTCTCTTTAATTGGACAATATTTTGTAGTGAAACTTTAATTGCTGTCATTAAGGATGTTTTACGTCATAAAATTTTTTAACTAGAGAAATCTATATATCTATCTATATATATATATATATATATATATATATATATATATATATAAAAATAGAAGTGAGGAGAGAGAAAAAATTGTATCTATTGGAGCATGCTTTATGGTGCAATAGTGAATCTCACTCTCCACTAAAGAGAGTGTATTCATTTTTACCAATTTCTTTTCTTTTTTACTTTGCACCAATAATTTCAAAATTCTTTAACTTTTTTAATTTTAAATCTATTTTCAACACATTATATATCAAATTAAATTGTCTTTTGAACATTTTTAATTTAACATATATATTGCACAAATAAAAAGAAAAATTATATTTAAAATATTTATTTTATTATTTAGTGTTTTCTATTGACTTTAACTATATAATTGATTGAATTCAAATAATTTTTATTTAGACTATATAAGTTTTTTAAATATTAAACAATTTTATGAATATTAGTATTTGTTGTGAATTTAGCATACAATTAAATAATTATAATACTCACATATATACAATATAATCTTTACATATTAATTGATAAATGGATAAAATAAATTTCATTTAAACTTTTTTTTATAATAGTTTATTATACAATCTCGCATTTAAAATTTATAATATTCTATTCGTGCATCGCACGAGAGAAATACTAATTATAATAATATTATTATTATTATTAAACGTCAATTTTATTGTGGTGTATGTGATCAAATTCATAATAGGTTCATCATTGATTTAGAGCTTGTTTGACAAAATTTATAAGCTCTTAAAAAATCAAGATTACTAAGAGAGAGTTTGGCTGAGCTTATAAACTCTTTAATACAACTTGTAAGCGGTTTAAAAGCTTATAACTTATAAGCACTGTACATATATATTTGGCAAAATAAGATATTTAATAGCTTATAAGTTATAAAAAAAATAAGTTGAGATTTCTCAACTTATTTTCCTAACCATTTCTACCCCAACCACCTACCCACTCTTCCCCGTCCCCATCCACCTCTGCCTCAACATAAACAATAAAAGTTATTTTATATTAAAATTAGAATTTAAAAATTATTTATTATAAATTCGCAAAGATCTTATAAATTGTATTACTCAAACACTTTAGAAGTTATTTAAAAATTACATCTTATAAGCTCTTAAATTAATTTATAAGAGGTATCAAATAAGTTTAGCTAAACGGACCCTAAATGCAATGGAGAGGTTTGATTGTGATGGGTTTCATAATTGATATAAGAGAGATAAAAGCAAAATTCTAGATTCATCCTAGTGTACAACATTCTTACATTGGATAGAGTAGCTAGATGATCAAAGATCCAACGGGTGTAGGATGATGTGGAGGCCGTGTAGGGGGCGAGTAGTGATGAGAGAAATAGGGGAGTGGACATAATTTGATGACAATGTGAAGTTATAACGCCTTAGAATCATGGATAGAGCAATCTTGACTTGATTGTTTGCAAAGTTTAAGCCGACACATGTTCTTGGTCCAAACCCGAATGGCAGAAACGCCATGGGGTTGTTCCTGGTGGCTGCAGCCACGCCTTGTGCAAATCTGTCAGGTTTAAATAAATGGGCATCGTTGCCCCAAATCTGGGGACTTGTATGGAGTGCTAAACTCGGGATATGGAACTCCATCCCACCTGGAAACTCGTATTTTCCCACCTTCACATTCTTCGCCACTCTCCTTACCAAACTCACTACAGGGTCGTAAAGCCTCAACGTCTCGTTTATGATCATGCTTGCCTACAACAAAGCATTTGAGCGTTAAATGAACTAATTTCACCGTGTAACTGCCTACTTTGTATATTAGTTGTTACAATCAAAATAATAAGTTGCAAACCAGTTGTACCAATGATTAAGCTTACTATTTTCAGTTTAGGAAGGCCTTCTGATGTGGGATTATTATCCTGTCCAAACATTTGAATGGCTTCTTGTCTAGCTTTTTGTTGCCAATCTGTGTGAATTGCTAAGAGGAAAAGAGTCCAAGAAAGTAAGCTACTAGTTGTTTCATGTCCAGCAAGATAGAACACTTTGCATTCATCAATAACTTCTTCAATTGAAATCCTGTTTTTCTTATCAACATTATGGTGCGCTCTAAGTAATGCTCCAAGAAAATCACTCCCAAACTTGTGTGTTTCTCCTGCCACCATTTTCTCTTCCCTTTTCCTCACTATACTCTTCACTGAGCAAATAAGAGACTGCTCGATTTTGTCCGATTCAACGTCTTCTCTCGACTTCCAAATCATTCTGCTACACAAAAAGCCCTGTTCAGCAGATAAAGTCATGGTTAGAGAGCATTATAGAGGTGTGGAAATTACTCTAAAGGTCGAATCTTGTCGACAGCTTTGATGACAATGAACCCCAGCTGTGTTAGCATGTTGAAAACGTTCTTCCCTTCTAAATAGCTGCTCCCAAAAGCTGTTCTTGAGATCACTTCTGAGCTCATCAGTGTAACTTCTCTCGACACGTCCATTTCTTTCGTTTCGTGCAGTTTCCAGCTTTCGAGCATCGTCTCCACGCTTGCAATCATGGCTGGAATCATCTCCTGCACGCGTAACACGCCTCCACTTAATCCCCATCGTCCCACCAAATTACTTGGTGAGGCATAGTGTATCAAAACCTCCTTAAACTATCTACTTTTATTTCATAGCTTTCTAAAATATGTTTTGCTTTAAAACTCGTTAAATAGACTAAAATTGGAAAAGAAAAATTTGATCCACCTCCACATCAAATAATATGCATATCAACTTTCTTTAATATTAACTATATATATGGAGTAATTATTTTTTACAAGTTATTTTAGGTACTAATCACCTGACATGCTGACACTATAGGAAAACATGAATGTCTACGAAAATGGTCAACATGACAATAAAATTTGAGTATGTCTATCTCACGACATGAGATAATGGGAATGAGTATAGCTAGGGTATTGACTCATTAACACTTTTGCAGGAGTGAGTGTTAATTTGTGTGGTCTCATGTCTTGAAATGGTCTCTTACAAGTTTTTGTCATAAAATTTTCAATAAAATATCCGTAGTGTAAATTACCTACAAAAGTTTCTAATTATGTAGACATTTTCATTGTAAGTAATTAGTTTATGAAATTTTCTTAGGCAAATTGTTTGTGGATATATTTTTGTAGGCAAATTGCTTATAGATAATTAATGCCTAGAAATTTCATTCAATGGACAAAATAGATTTCATAGGTAATTTGCTTGTAGGGTTGAGGAATGAAGGTGCTTACATGATTAGAAAATTTTGTAGGTAAGTTGTAGGCAATTCCACTACGAAATATTTTTGTAGGAAAATTTCGTAGACAATTTTTTATTTTCTGATAGGGTAAAGAATTGAGTTGAATTGACTTGCACATAACACATATTCGAAAGTAATAAAATTAACTTTGAGTATATTATTTAATGTGACAATTAAGATGAATAAAAAATTATGTCAATTTTCTTGTGGAAAGATCTCGTGAAATTGAAGTTTATTACTTGAAGAATTTTTTAACGCAAACAATAATTTAAGGGCATGCCAATCGTAAGACATGATTGTTACCTTCAAGCTTTGTGCATAAAATGCATGGTTTGCAATTTTCCTTAGTTTTAACCACTTGGTCCCATCAGCCATAACAAGACCATCTCCTACAAGCTTCTTGAGATGACCTTTACTTTTGATTTTTTGGAAGAAACTTTGTTTATCAGTTAGTATTTCTTTAGCTAACTCAGGTTCAGTTACTACCAACTGAGGTTGAGTGCCAATCCATGTAAGAACATTCTTTCCTGATATTTGAAATAATATACAATTATATATATTTGATAAAAAGGAACATTTAAAAAATTAACAAATTAATGTACCATAAAGCTTTATCCAATGATAGTAATGAGGATGAATATGAGGGAATATGTGATGTGATAACTCCATAGGAGCTCCAACTACTCCTTGTTTCAAGATTAGGCTCTCTTTAGTACTTCCATGGATGAGTTTGTAGGAGGGGCCCGTTATGCCTTGCGATCGCATCATGCCTTGGATACGAAACGGGACCCACATTAGTTTGTAGACCAAGGTTATGAGAAGGAGTGTAATGCCAGACAGCAAGATTGCGAGAACCATGGTGGATGGATGACCTTGGAATTGCAAGATTTCTTAATTTGTGAGGTTGATTAGTACTTGAACACAAAACATCGTATTTAAAGGCATAAAATGTTAAGTTTTGTGTGATGAAATTTTTGGCCTATGTAATAAACAACCATGCCTTACAAGGTATGAAAGTGACTTAAATGTTTCCTAGGAAAATCAACCATGTTTTTGTCGATGATGATTAGATCTAGATGATTTTTTTTGGATGATATGTATTATAGGATAGCATATCGACAGTTAAAAGGTTTCAAATCTGGAAGTAATTATTTTTAGCCTTGTCCTTGCAAAACGCCTGTGATTCTCCCATAGAATTAGGAATTATTTAGATCCGATCCCTTGTATTTTCTCTATAGAATCAAGTTAGCATATGTAATGGTATAATTTATGTACCAAAAACAAAAAATCCATATCATTTTTCTAAATATGACGGGGAAAGTTATGTTGCAGTTACTCCAAGGCTCCAACCATTCAATGATATGGTAAAACCTATTTTAGAAATGTTTTAAATACAAATATCAACTCTTTATTATAGTCTTTTAGTATAGCATAATTTTTTTTTTCAAGTAGGAAAGAAAAATCCTCTTTAATTCCAAAATAGGTTATGCAAATCTTGGATAGGTTCATGCAATTTGCTATCTAAAACGCAACGGAAATGATTTTTTCAGTAAATTCTTTTGTAAATTTTGAGAGGGAAAATATTGAATTCACACCAATACACCCTCCTAAATCTTGCCACAGTTCTCTAAAAAATCGGTTAAACATATGTTATAATCCTTAAAACTACAAATATTTGTACTTTATAGTAAATATAAGGACATATATGTACTTTTATAAGAACAAATATATATGTTCTAATTTAGTCCTCATTCCTTTATATTTAGGTTTATTATTTCATTTTGATACTATTTTGTTTATATAGTAATACATTTTTCAATACCTTACATGTGTTACTATAAGGAAAAATATATATTCATGTTACAGTAACATATGAATATATAACACTTATATAATAACTATGGTAATATTCTTTACATTATTAACATTGATATATAGGCATACACATAAGCTTAAAAATCTGAGAATACACAGAGTACATAGTTATGCAATGGATACAAGTATTATTTATACAATGGCTGAATTTATTGCGGTTCTATTTTTTGTTAATACACTCCACCCAAAAAATATTTAGAATTTTTTTACAGTTTTATATTTTTTTCCTGAAAATGTGTGTATTTTTTTTTTTTTTCGAATTTTCAGAAAAAAAAAACCGAAAATAGTCAAGTTTCTTGGATTTTTTTTCCAAACATTTTTTTGTAGAGTGTATTTATAAAAAAAAGACTGTATTTAACCTGAACCTTTTATAATAAGTTATAACTATGTCAAAGTGCATTAAAAGATCATCTTGTGTCACAATGAGTTCGTAAAACAGAACTCAAATTAATATATTCAACACATTTTCACTTGTTTGAATCGTTTAATTTGACTTTAAACAAATACTATCAGTCTCAACAAAAGATCTCAATCAAGGTTTGCTGTTTTGGTGACATATAAATAGATAATAAACACAACTATTAGATTAATATTGAACACTAATCGTTTTTTTTTTTTTTTTTTGCCTATATGTTTAATCGATGACCATTTTTTTTATTTTTTAAATAATTTAAAAAAACATTACAAGCTTAGTATCATTCCTGTAGTGCTAGTCACCAATCATCGTAAGAAGAAAAAATAAACATCTCCTTGTTTTGCATTAACAGAAACTTACAGTGACATGATACAAAACACAAGTGCGATATATGTCCACAACCTTCAAACTCATGTATCAACATTGTGTATCCTATTATGCTTTGTCCATTAGCTGTATTGGAGATAGGATGTTGGCCTTGCTCGTTTCAACTATACAACCATTCATCACCATTTCCTCCAGCATGAAGTGTGCTTTCTCCAAATGAAACATGATATCCAGCTCGCACTGAAAAAGAACAAAATAAACACTCTCAGATATAATCGCGCAGTTTGTTTCTCCGCCTTTTCTTTAATCAGTAACTTACCACATTGCCAAAATGACGATCCATAGTTTCAACTAGCAGGTGTATAAATTCCAGAATAGCCAGCTCATTCTGCAAACCATATACAGAAAACAAGCTCGTTCAGCAAATCATACTAGCATTAAACAGGCATCTCCGCTAAGACTAGAATCCATCTCCTTCGGTTCTCAACAATTAGTTGTTCCCATTACGATTATTTTCACAAGTTTAAGGCAATCTAATCATCTTAAATGTTAAAATAGCAAGCTCTTTGTTTGACTCATAATTGACTCGTGTCTGCTGAACTCATAAGATGCATCCCCATTAATATACAAGTAAAAAGGTTCACAGGAGTAATATAAACAAGAAACTTTTTTTTTTTTTTGACAGGAAAAGTAAAATATTTCAACCAAAGATCTTTCATCAGGAGATACTACTCATGATTTCTTAACGTGGTATACTAGTCTGCATTGTTTTAAAATAACTTTCTGAACATCACCAATATAAATGACAAACAACTGCATTTCAACACGCTGATGAGAGTTTTGACCTTAATTCACAGTATCTTGTAACCCTAATTTAGTAATTAGCCTGGCATTTCTTTTATGGCAAAATGTGTCTTAATAACTAGTAGACTGAAAGACAACTGGAACACTGGACTTCAGTAAGAGCTTCAGCCGTGATATAGGACTAAAGAACCAAAATTTGGTCAATTACTATTCTTTAAAATAGAAAGCATTTTATCGGACAAGTCATAGAAGAAAGAAAAATTACAAGATCAAGCAGACAACAACTGACAGTGTTTTACTGCGACATACTATCACTTACTTCTTCGTTGTCAACTCCAACCATGAAAAATAACGATGCATATCGCCTATACACAACTTTGTAGTTTCGATGCTCAACAAACGAACACTGTTCAGCACAGAAGAAAAAACACAATAAGCCTGCAGCTTTGGAAACCAAGTGTAGAGTAAGGGGGAACTCAAATAATTAAGTTTACATGGGGAAGATTTTTTTTTCTAAACAAATTATCAATTTCCAGGAGATTAGTTTTTTCACCAGGAGTTTAAATATTCCTCAATTCAAGTTAAGAAGCAACGGACAACTACAAACACAGAATCACCAATGGATAAGTAGTGCCAGTATCTTGATAGTTAAAGAAAGGTTAATGAAAATGCAGTATCCCTATTAATGTTTAACTACCCAATCGCAATTTTACATGCATAATGTCAAATTTTAACAAATACAGTTCAATACCCAAAATGCCACATTAGAAAATTCCAAACATGCCTTCTTTACTATCAAACCGCCATTATATCCACAAAGAATTCGATTAAACCAATAAGTAAAAGATAAATTTCCCGCTTTTAAGCTAGATTTCAATGGAATCAAATGTGCATATAAAGGTTTATGTTGACTCTGTATTATAAAAAAACCCTAAATAAAATAAATCAATCGGTTTAGGCACACACATACATATGAAGATAAGATCGGAGAAAGAGGGGGAGAGACCTGTTGTTCGGTGCGGGCGAGGCATTTGCGAACAATTTCACCTTCGAGAGCTCGACGTTCTTCCAGGGTTAGGTATTCGTAATACTGTGCTAGACGGGTCTGCCCTTGCTTGTTCACCATTAATACGAATCTGATCCCCATTTCGATTGATTGCACCCTTCTTTCTTTCTACTTCTTTTCTCTTCCGATCTTAGATGCTGCGAAGAGATCCGCCCAATTTCCCTTTCTATTTCTGAGAAATGCTTTTTTTTTTTTATATACCTTTTTCTGTCCACAGCCTGCATTGATCTTCAACATTACATTTACTTTTTATATACTTAAACCTAATAGCAGTGTCTTTTCATTTACCCATATATATATGAATATGGAGTCCAACCACCTGCTGCCGAAATTCAAAAACTAAAAATTGAACTGTAGTAATTTTAAAATCGAATTAGTTACTGAAATGGAATAGGGTTACCAATTATGTTGAGAAAAAAAGGATGAGAGGTTCAGATACAGAGAAAGGCGGCGAATCTGAAGGTGAATAAGAACGACAAACGTCAAAAACAAATCATATTACCTGAAGGAGCAGAAAAAATTAATCCGACAGAAGAGGAGGCACGGGGGCGAAATCGTGAACGACGATGAATCCAAGGAGGCGACTTGGATAATGGGTTTGGGAGTTTAGTCAGGCGAGAGATTGTGACAGAGAGGAGAGGACGAGAAAAGAAAAATGTGTGGGCTGGATTTCATTCTCTTGGGCCTGGTTTACTGAATATTGGTAGGATGCGGATATTTGCCCCTTTTTAATTTGTTCACCCCCAATTTTTTTCTTTATTTGAAAACACATTTGAAAAGACTTAAATACCCTTATGCATAATTTTATTTAGATAAATTCGATCAGTTCACCCCTCTTGAAATCAAGTTTATCGGAATGTAAATAGTCACAACGATCTTGAGGGCTTCTAACATTGTTCTCGCTCGTTTTTTATCGTTTTTTTATTTCGATTCATGTTTAGCTCTGGTTTGTCAAACATTTGCATTATTTTTGAAATTTTTTGTCAAATATTTGTCATAATTCGACCAAATCTATTCGAACACATTGTTTGAATTTTTTTTCCAAACAATGGCCTTTTGTTCGGAAAAAAAATCAAAACATTGAGCATTTGTTTGACACTGGTTGTCCAATGTTCGAACAAAAGTGTCAAACAAAGCCCTTCGTCTTTTTAATTTTTTTCGTAATTTTTGTTGTATTCCATCAGAAAAACAAACATTATATGCTCCATTACATTTATAATCACGCACATAAACCCTAATCTATACCAACAATCACACACATAAACCCTAGAATTGAAAAATTAAAAAAATCAACATTTATCCATGGATGTTATGTCACCCCTCTTTGATTGCGGGTCACGACTGCGGCTCATGGCGGAAGGTCACGACGGCTCACGGCGGCGAGTCACGGGGCTGGAACGACGGTCGAATTTTTTTCGCACGTACTCTTTCTATGAAATAAGGGGGTGAATTTACAAAAGTTAAACAAGAACTTAAAATGAGGATGAAGCAATTTTGGAAAACTATGGGTGGTGAACATAACAATAGAATAGTGAACTAAAGAGGGGGGGTGAACAAATTATAAAAGGGGGTGGGGGGAGAATATCCGCGTCCATATTGGTAATCACAACCCATAACAGATTAAATATGTGTATAATGAATTATAAATTTAAGTAAAAATTATGATTATTTATATTTAAATAATTTAAATTTAAGAAATATATCAATGAGTAACTTTCTTGTAGGCTTGGTGTATGGTACACTCACTCAACAGTTGGTATTGTTTACACTAAAAAGTCGATCTCAATTACACTGAAAAGTTGGTCCCAATTACACTGAAAAATTTACATTAAGATTTTTAGTGTAAACTTTTCAGTGTAAACAGTATTAATGGTTGAGTGAGTGCACCGTGCACTTATTGCATATGAGACTTTGTCTATATCAATTAACTAGATGAGTACCCAGCATTTTATGCAAGTTATTCGTAAAATTAATTTAAAATTTTAAATTTTACTAACACATCACATCATTCAATATTTTAACATTATATAATACAATCTATTTAAAAAATATGATGTCGAAATGAAAAAAAAAAAAACACCACAGATAATCTTAAAATTTTCCTTGAAAATCTTCACCCGTCAATTTGCAACACATAGAAAATAAACATAATATTGTCAAGATAGAAGAAGAGAGAAAGAAAGTAGAGTTTATATGAAAAAAAATATCTCTTTAAAAATAAAGTAATCGTCAAATATTAGCAATTAGACATTTACATAAGGACAAATAATCGAGGAACAACACTAAAATATTGTGAAAAGATAAAGACAAAGAAGGAATAAGAAAAAATATAGAGTTTAGAATAATAAAATTGCAAATAATTAAGAATCTTTCAAAAAAAAAAAAGATATAGATAATAAATAACTCAAGTTGTATATAATAAATATTTAAATTTCATAATGATTCATAGTTAGCTTAATTGGTAAACATAATACAAATCGTTGGTTCAAACCCAACTAAAACCAAATTTTTTTATTAGACTTCTTCATATGAAAGGTCACAATGCCACATGAATGACACATATGATAAAGTGACGCACAATCATGCCACGTAAGACTTGACACATAAGCGAAATGCGCCAGAAATCGACACATCAGCAAAAAAAAACTCTCTATTAGTATAATATGAGATATTTAAATATATAGGCACATGTTCAATGAGCAATGTATTTAGACATCTAATCTATAAAAAAATATTTATGAAAAATTGGATTGTGCAAATTTAAACATTTACCAATTTTTTTTATTAGACTTCTTCTTATGAAAGGTCACAATGCTACATGAATGACACATGGGATAAAGTGACGCACAATCATACCACGTAAGACTTGACACATAAGCGAAATGCACCAGAAACCGACACATCAGCAAAAGAAACTCCCTATTAGTATAATAGGGGATATTTAAATATATAGGCACTGTTGGGAAAATAAGGGTGCCCGGAAACTATTCGGGATGAAATTTAAATACAAATTCAAATTTAATTATTACTAGCATGAATTAATCCTAATTAATTCAAATAATAATTCCAACAACAATTTTATCATCATGCATGTTGAATTAATTCACATAATATCTATGACGGAATAACTAAGAAATTATGTGATTACGTACCTCTTGTAGATATGGCCTTTGATTAATCAAGAACGTGCTACCAACCGAAAGACCTTCTCAAGTATGTCCCTTTCGCCTTGCTTGATCACCGGTGGGAAGTGCTTTCAAGCAATTAAAATAACCAAGGAAAAAGAAAAATATTTTTGCTCTTAATTTTTCCAACACATGGAATCATGTACTAGGGGATGAAATAATCATCCCCTATTTATAAGTAGAGGGGGGGCGAAACTTACCATGAAATATGGGGTGAAGAAAATCTTTTCTTAGCCTCTAAGAAATCTTGAATATATCCCATATATTATTTTCTCCATAATAAATTATTCCACAAAAATCTCTCTCTTCTTATTAAGGGGCTATTTTTGAAAATATTAGATCAAGAATACAAGATTTGAATCTTCTTGAATATATGAGATAATCTTGTTTTCCAAGAATACTTATCTTCCATAATATCTTTCCAAGAAAATCAACAAAAAAATTTCTCTCTCCAAATATACCTTTTTCGAAAAATACAAGAAAAAATGAGCAAATATATTTTCTTTTATTTTAATCACCTTATTATTATGAAATTATTACTAATAAGTTCACCTTTAGTCCTTAAACTAGTCTTTAGTTCTACACTTTTTCATATTAGCAAATGGTTCAAAACATGGGTCCTATAATTTAATACAGCCCCTACCCCACGCAGATCTCTCTCTTCTGCACACTCCACCCTATCTCCTCCACACATTTCAAATCCCATTTGTCTCTCTTTCTCTCAGATATTCCCTCTCTCTAAAATTCTCAAATGCCACCGCCCGACGACTTCACTACCATCCAAGCTCCACCGACCCAAGGGAGGCAAGTGGCGACGCCTTTTGCAGTCCTTCCCTACGACGTCGCCGCCTCATTTCACATGGCCGGATTTTACACCTGTGAGCGTAAACTGATGAGTACGCCTCCAATCCGTTCCCCCTTACTCTCACTCACTTGCCTCCACCACTGAGGGTCTCGCCGCCTCCAGATTTGATAGGAGAGGCGAGAGGCTGCTCTCCCACGCCTCTATCCATGGATTCCGGCTCCGATCTGCTCGCCACCGAGCCCAGATCCGCCACCATCGCTTCGAACGACCACCACAGCCTCCGAGTACCGCCTCACCAGGCAAATTTATGTATATATGGTGAATAGTAGGTGTGATTGATTATATAGAATGGTTTGTAGGTTGTTTACGAAAATAGAGGGAATCGCCTCTGGGAGGGGCGAGTTTCCCTTTTTTTTTTTTTTTAGGTCGCCGTTGGGAGGGGCGAGTTTAATTTTTTTTTTTTTTTTTAGTTCGCCGTTGGGAGGGGCGAGTTTAAGCATTTTTTTGTTTTTTTTTTTATTTTATCACGCCGTTGGGAGAGGCGTGTTTGTGTAAGTATTTTTTTTTCGTTTCTTAGTTATAATTGTTCCATGATTAAATGGGTTAAAATAGGTGTGTATTTGAGTTGATTTTAGTAATTATTGTTCAATGATTATGTGATGATTATTCAATGATATATTATAACTAAACCCTAATTGTTAGTGGAGATAAATATAATTGTGTATTGAAATTGGTTTATATTTATACTATCTTTAAAAAAAAATTATAAACTATTTCATAAAAATTGAAAATTATTTCAAACACTAAATAATATTTTTAAGTAATAAATGTAAAATGTAAAAAAAAAATGACATTTATAATAATAGTACCAATACAATTAGCGATGGCCCAATCGACCACCCGTTCCACATTGCGGCGGACGTCTTTCACGATAATTACGACGAGGTTGTTGTTCATGTTGGCTTGGTCCGGGCTCCTCTCCGTATGTGTCCGCATATGGTATAGGCGTTGAACTGTAAACTGGGCGTTGTGCGAATTGAGGTCGATGTTGATAATAGGTACTCATATTAATACCCGTATTTAATATGTCAGTAAATGAACCAGGCCATGATGTAAGAAGATCTGTCACAGATTTAGTTAATTTAGATCAATAATATATATATATTAAAATATATATTATTTATAAGTTGATATTATATACCTGGTTCATTATAAGGTGTCTGAAAACTGGGTTGAGGTATCTCCTGTTGCAACGTCGATGTAGAAGCAGGCTGGGGTACCCCCTCAACGCTTGCCCAACCAACTATCAAGTTAACAATAACATATCATAAGTAAATAAACATAATCTTTAAAAAATATTATTAAGGGTTATGTGTAACTTTCATACCATTTCCAGCAGGATGTGCGTAAGCTCCAAATCCAAATGAGGGCAACTCATAACTTGTGTGAGGCGTAGGCTGAGGTGGCCACTCATTTGATTGCCGAGCATCTATCAAATTAATAGAAATATACATAAACAAGTAAATATAATTTCTTGAATATTTTTAATTTATTATTGTAACTTTGATAATATTGAATTACACACCGTATGCAGTTGGTGTGTTGCCCAAAATTCGAGACGCTCCATACTGTTGGCCCATCGATGTAGAAGCATCTGTAACATGTTATAAAAATATTTAATAATTAAATAAATATAAACCAAAGGAATATCATATTTACAAGTGTAATTCCGTAAATTGCATACCATTTCCAGCAGTATGTTGTGTGCGGGGCGCTGATTGAGGAACTCGGTATTGAGTACCTTGTCGGGGAAAAGGGGAATCTGATGGCACTGCCGAGGAATGTCTTCTTCGACTCGCAGACGTTGAAGGACCTTCATCGCCGTCACGCTCTACAGACCTCCTTCTTGTTTGTCCTCTACTTGTTTCCCCGACTTCTACGTTTTCAACTGAGGCTCGTGGATGTTCAAGATAAGTAGGAGATTCAATAATAGGCTCCACTTCAGTGATGAAATTCTCAGTTGTTTCTAAAAATTCCACCATTGATGGTCTATTATCAATGTGAGCCCGTCGTTTACTGGTTTTAAATTTTCGAAACCAGCTTACCTGTAACAAAAAAATAATAGAATGTTATTCATATTTCAAACATCAAAAATCAATATATAATTAAATTTGTGATATATAATTTACCAAAACATCACTGGCAGATGTTCTTGGTGGTTGGAAGCCTCGGACCGGTGCTGCAGTATACTCCTCTGGTGAAATCAATCGTCGTGTAATGTCATAGTACCACTGCATATAGTCTTCCGTGACCGGATCACCCCCGTTGATAGGCGTGCAAGGCATGAATGGTTGCCTGCTTCTCCAATATCTAATCCATTTGTCATGCTTGGTCGTCCAATCAAAGCCGGTTCTCCCCTGGCGGTTATACTCATGCAAGCTCTGGTCCCTTTCCTCTACATGACTTGGAATGTTTTGGACCATTCCAAATTGTCTGAGCACCCTATTCGGATAGTGAAGCTCCACTATCCAAATATTGATCAATGGACATTGCGACCTCCAATTTAAGGTCCAACAACGAGGTTCGAGATTCCTGATCTCCTCAGCGTCCACATCATAGGGATCCCAAATAAACTGTAAAGACACACACAAAACATTAATATCAATATTCTCAAAAAATAATTTATATTAGTTTGAATCATTATAATAATAACTTACTTGACCATTAGACAAACGCTCAAATATGTCGCGATATACACGAATTGAAAACCTCGTGCTGTCAATATGACTGTGATAATGTATCCACCTATAGTAGGTAAAAAAATAAGTATGTATATCCAAACGAATTATAGATAAATGTGTCTATAGAAAAATACCTAGCTCCATACGGTGGAGGCCCCAAATTACGACCATCTACACTTATCTGCCCTTGTTGGAGCATCGGATGTGCGTTCGATGGTTGGATCGTTATTATCCTTGACCATGCCCATATCTGTTGTTCAATGATAAATTTATTTCAATGTACAATTAATCATAGAAATATTTAAAAGTAATTTAAATTAACCAAGGATTACCTGCAACAAGTATAATGGTCCAGCGATGCTCTTGCATTTATAGTTGCAAGCCATACAGAGTTCGCGATATAAACTCGCTAACACAGCACTTCCCCAGCTGTATTCCCCGACTGTATTCACGTCCCGCAGAAAATACAGATAGACTAATGGGACAGCATTTCGAGAATGGTCGGGCATCATTAATGTTCCCAGGAGTAAAAGTGCACACCCCCGTGCATATTGATCAACGACCTCCTGTAGTGTATAGTCATCAATATCAACAGAATGTCTTCGAGTTGCTCTCTTCGACTCTATACTCACGCCTTGCATATCGGACCGAATAATCCTTCACGACATTGATCACAACATCTTTGTCTTTGAAAATCATCCCTAACCTCAAAACCCCATCATCCGCATCATAGCTTAGATCACCACTTCGAACGCCTACTGAATCGACAGGTACATCATCACATGACCTATCAAAAAATGGCACTCCAACCAAATTTGGATGAGGTCTCACTCTTGGCATTAGGGAATTTGGTACAACAACAGTTGGCATCCAAGGATTGTCAGTGGTACCATCCTCATCAGACGACCCCTCGTCCTCAGAACCATTATCGCTTGGTTCAGAATTACAAGTAAAGTCTGGATATATATCACCAGCTATATCAACTATGGAGGTCCCAACAGGGGCCATCTCAGTGATACCAGAAGGTCCAATATTAGGATCTGAACCACCGGCATGACTAGACCCTAAATGTTGGTATGACTCATCCTCCCAAGCACCCCACTCATTATGGCTCTCTTGTAGGGCCTGATATTCAACGTTGGAACCCCCGTGCATATTGACACCACCATGACCTGGCCATTCAGAAGGATAGTACTGGTTCCCCGACTGGCCATGGGATGTTGGGTACTGCACCTTCATTTCAACCTCCACTAATAGCTCAACGGAATTGAGCCCAGCTTGTGGATGGAAGAAGTATCGTAGGTCGTTGTTGTTCCTAATAGGACAACTAGACGAGGCATTCCCATTTTTTATTATGCAAGACACATTCAAAGAATACACTCGCAAATCTAATCCCGTAACCTCAGACAACTCACGTAATAGATCGTAGAAATCAAGCATACGATCAACTCTTCTTTTTCCAATAACAGCTCCGCAAGAGCGCACAATGATTCCAATGTCGCGAGAGGTTGACATATCTTCAACAACACAAAACACTTATAAAAAATTTATCTATAGGCACTAAATTAATTATTAGCCTCAATTATGTTTACGTCTAGTATAGTAAATCAAACCCAACACCCTAATTTCCATACATTTTTAGTGTTTTTTTTTTCCAGTATTGGAATTTTAGCCTCAAATGAGAATATAAAATTAATTCGTTTTATTTTATTTAATTCATTTTATTTTATTTTATTTTAATTTCGTTTTTTTATTTTAATTAGTTTTATTTTATTTTATTTCGTTTAATTCATTTTTTTAATTTATTTTATTTCGTTTATTTTATTTATTTATTTTTGTTTTTTTTTATTTTTTTATTTTTTTATTTCGTTTTTAATATTTTATTTAATTTCATTTATTTCATTTTATTTTATTTTATTATTATAGTTAAATAAAATTATCTTATGATTGCAAAAATTAAATTTTAAAATGATGATCAATATTTTCATTAAGTAAGTTGTTAGTTATATTAAAATTTAAAATGATGATCAATATTTTTATCAAGTAAGTAATCTAGAGTTTTTTAATACACTATATATATATTAAATATAGATTTTTTAAAACAATAAAAACACTAGAATTTTATAAAAAAATAAACTTACATTGTATACATAATGCTTATTAACATCACGTTAAAAAAAAAGTCAAATTTTACTTTAATAACTTTGATTGATAAAATGTCTAATTTACTCTTCAATTCTTCAAATGTATAAAAGTTATGCATCACCAAAACATTCACTAAATAAACCAAAAGAAACAACACTACTACCAATTTTAAATCAAAATAACAACACTATGACCTTATTAATGTTATTTTAAATCGAAATAGCAACACTACTACCAATTTTAAATCAAAATAAATCAAAAGTAACATGCTAAAACATGTAATTTCTCTAACATATATATATCGACATTATATATATACACTATTTCAAAAAATTGCATGCAAAATAATTCTAAAAATATAAAAAAAAATTGAAATATTTACCACTTAATTTGTAGTGTCTGTACTCCTCAGGTAGATAGCAAAATATCAATTCCTCAAGTACGTGAGACTGCAAGTTTGTAGTTTGGAGGGCAAATTTTATTTTTCTTATTTGAAGAAGAAGAAGAAGAGAGGAAAGGAAGGAGTACGAAGAGGAGAGGAATGAGGTAGGAAGGAGAAGGATAATGAGGAGAGGAGTGAGGTAGGAAGGAGCCACTGATCGAACTATATATCAGTGGGGAGTATCACGCCATGCAAAACGCCAAGCAGAAAAAGCCAAGCAGAAAACGCCAAATGTGATCAGGTCTCGCCTCTGGTAGGCGCGAGAACAGGTTCTGGCACGGCACATGGGGACTGGCAGGCGCGCCTCTGGTAGAGGCGTGTTTAGCCCACGACAAAGCCACGTCGGAACTCGCCTCTGGCAGAGGCGAGTTTATCCGGCATAGCAAAGTCGCCTCTGGTAGGCGCGATTTAAGCTTATATCGCCTCCGCCAGGCGCGATTCCCTTTATTTTCGTAAACTCCTACCCTTCCGCCCTATTTTCATTACTCCATTTCAAAAATACCCCAAATAAAAAAATTTGCCGCCTCACCACGACCCGTCCTCTGCCGTCCACCCCCACCATCGCCGACCATAGATCTGTAAATTTTTTGAGTGTATTTTGTGCTCCAATTATCTGATATATTTTTTTCCCAAAAAAATTCTGATCTGTGTGTTTTGTAATTATCCGATCTGTTTAACGGTGTTGCGATTCTAGTGCGCATGTTGCTCGGAGTGTGCTTGATGCTACCCTTTTCCTGGTGTGCGTGTGTGCTTGATGCTATGATTTTCTAAAAAAAATGACTACAAGTTATCCATTTTTCCATGAAATGTATCGGTTGCTTCTTGATATACTTGATGCTATCATTTTCCATGAAAGTAGGTACTATTTATACAGTTATACTTGTTTGTCATCATTTTAAATGTATCCTTTTTTAAATGCTAGATTTTGGTGCTATTCATATTCTTCAGGCTTGAAATGGGTCTTTGCTTCTGTAATGTGTCAAAATAAGGGAGCAAAATCCTGAATATCTCTTGCTAAAAAAGTTTTGGTGGTGTTATGTGAATGTATATTCCAAATAAATATTTGGAAAGGATCTTGGTCAATAATAGGGAACGAATCCTGAATTATATTTAGCATCTTTGGATCTTAGTTAATTTTTTTTTTTTTTTAATTTTGTCCAATTTTGTACTAATTAACTTTAAATATATGTTGTTCTTAATTTTCTTGTAGCAAAAGGCGAAGCCCTCGCCCTCAGGGCCCCCACCCCCTGGCCCGACAAGATTGGATGGAGGAAGTAAATTGTTCTTAATTTTCTGTTTATCATGTTGTTGCCTTTTGGTGTTGGTTTTTAGATGAAAGATATGGGAAAAAGATGAAGATCAGCAAAATGTAAAGATGAATTGAAGATGAAGACTCTGTGCATATTTTATTTTTTTCTGCACATAGATAAAGATGTCTAAGAATTTTTATTTTTTTTTTCATTTTCTATTTCCTTCTATATAATTTTAAATTAAATCCCTAAATTTGGTTATGTAATTTTGAATTTTTATCTATAAATTTGATTTCTTTGAATTTAATTTCTGTAATTGTGTTATCTATGTATGTGTGCAAAATATTATTGAAATTGCACATTTCATAAACACGTATAATATCTATTTTTTTTTATATCTGTGCATAATATTATCGAAATTGCACTAAATTTTTTTTAATAATTATTACTGTGCAAAATATTATTGAAATTACACATTTAAATAATATCTAAAATATTTCAATATTATATATGTTTGTGCAAAATATTATTGAAACTGCACAGTTAAAAAAATCTGCAAAAATATTAATGAAATTTGACATTCAATTTTTTTTTGAAAAATTACATATGTTGGATAAACTAAGAAATAATAGTAATTATTTAATTTATAACTTTACAATTTTTAAAATACAAAAAGAACTATATAAAAAAAAGTGAACAAACTTCCAAAGTCACATCAAGAAAGAGAAAAGCAGTATGGCCATCGGAGAAGGGTTGCAGCCTGCGGGTGAGAAAAAAGTTTGGGGGTCCCACTTTTGAACCAAAATGTAAATATGATACTCCCTCCGTCCACAAAATATAGGTCTGGTTGCCGCCGTCCATGAAAAATAGTCCTGTTGCCTAAAATGGAAATAATAAACTTTATCTACTTTTTCAACATACACACATAACATTTTTAAAATAATTTATTTTGTACTTGATTTGACACAATATTCTTACTTTTTACATATTATATCAACTTTCTTAATAACCGTGCAAAAAGTAACAGGACCATATTTCGTGGACGGAGGGAGTATATCATAGAACTAAAGTGCTATAAAATGCACTACATAGGACCTATTTGTAACTATCCATATTATTATTGGGCTACTTAATGGGCTACTTGAGGGACCTTTAGGAGAATTAAGATTGAACCTCTAATGGGCTTCTGAATTTCAATAATGAGTAGGTCTTGTATGAGACCGTCTCATGGCATGAGACAATGAGAATGAGTATAATTAGGGCATTGACTCATTAACACTTTGGTAGAGATGGGTGTTAATTTGTATGGTGTCATGTAATGAGACGGTCTCATACAAGTTTTTGCCAAGATAAATATATTCAAACGTTAAACTCAATTTTTGCGGACAACAATAACAAATGTGGGTTTGGTTCAATCTGGTAGGGATGTTTAAAGGAATTTCCATCGGTTCAAAATCTTCACTTCGGTTAAATTCACGTTGGGCAAATGCTATCAATCATTTCCATGAAATCATCACCAACAACAATCGTGATTTGTTGGGACTAAAGTTCGGGGTTAAAATCTATGAGAGGAAAATAAATCGATAAACTCTAATGCCAATATCTACCCCTCAAACTCCAAATCTCAATTCCTCAGCTATCTTCTGCATCTTCGAAGGGCACCACACCCCCATGGATCATTGCATTAATGACTTTATTGAAAAAGAAAGAATTATGCTTGCAATGGGGCATAAGAAAATAAGTTGTGGGTGTCCCGTTGTAAAGCTCCTTATCCTTCATATACTTGCGCAGGGCCTTTTTAAATGCGAGAGTGGTTGACCAAGTTGCCGGCTGGTTTAATTGAGGAAGATAGATGTGAGGGTTTAATTCTTAATTTAAGGATAATTTTGTCTTTTAATATAGAAGTAATTTAGTTTAAAATTGTATGGGGTATGTATATAAATTTCGGGGTTTATTTAGCCGAACCTATTAATATGGGATGGACTAGAATGACAAGTGAGTAAATAAATGTGAAATAGAGGGAGTAATATTATATGTAGTAAAGTTTAGCTAGAAAATATTAATTTTATTGGGCTATAAAATGCAGTGTGGGCTGATTTTTTTATTGGGCCAAAAATTTGACTTGAGATTTTTCTTTTTCTTTTTTTTTACGATTCATATTTTGTATGATTTTCGGGTTTAATTGAGAAAGAGAGAATTGAGGGAGATAGGGAATTTGGGGGAGAATTAGAGAGAGATAGAAGAGAGCCGAGAGAGAATTCAGGAATATATTCTGCTTATTCATTCACTTCCCATTTTGCCCTATTTAATACAACTAAGAATATAAATTGACTTAAAACATAAAATACTAAAGCACAACAAAATTAACTAATTAAATGGGCTAATTCCTTTGTATGTAAATAAAGTAATTAAAGAATAAATGTCCAACTTCAAATGCCTTCAATTATTTGAGTATCATCCCTTTCTCTGCTCATGATATTGTATTTGTTTAAGCACTTTTGATTGGTGATTTAAACATTTGATTTTTCATGATAAGCTCTAAGAATCTAATGAAAAAGGGAAAATAGGCATAACCCAATTTTTATTTTAAGCTCTAAGAATCTAATCTAATGAAAAAGGGGATATAGACATAACAAGGTTTTTATTTGTTCTAAAACGGAATGGACCTTATGTGAAGTTTGTTAAAAAATATTTGATTTTATTTGTTAACAAAATTGCTTAGAGTGCGTCTAGAACAAAAGAGGGGCGTGAACATTAGCGCAAATCGAGCTCCATCACCAATAGAATCCCTACTTAAAAGTCCACAAAATTCTGTGTTATATTTCCAGTAAAGAGTACAATACTGATCTTTATTAGCTTAATAGTACATCACCCCATAGACAATAATGTTAGACATGATCCAAAAATGGAGCACAAACATAACAAAATATTCACTTTGATCATGCTATTGCTACATTATTATACCACCAACCATAAATATTAACAAGGATGATTAATTGATTCATGAAAGAGAGTGCAGATTGATCTGAATTCCATGTTGAGGATTTACCAAGAGAAACTGATGCGGGGCGTGAACATAGTTGGGCGACAGCCTCAAGTTGTAACGCTGCAGGATCATGGCGAGCGCTATCTTTGCTTCGTTAGCTGCAAAGTTCAAACCCACGCACGCTCGTGGTCCAGCGCCAAACGGCACGAAGGCCGTGGAATTTCCATTTGTAGCCTTGGCTATCCCCTCCTTAAACCTCTCCGGCCTAAATACATGAGCATCGTCTCCCCATATCTCGGGATTCCTATGCATTGCAAGTGGTAAAATCATCAGATGTGCATTTTCTGGGATTTCGTATTTTCCCAATCTCGTCTTGCTCTCAACTCTTCGCGTAATTGAAACAACAGGACTATATAGTCTTAGCACTTCATTCACAATCATCGTTAGCTGCACCACCAATGCAAACACTTTATAAATATTCTTTTGAGGCAAAAACTTCTATGCACGTGCAATTTTTAACAGAGTTTGGTCAATGCAAAGTGTTAATCTTTTTTTGTGTGTGAAAATTTTAAGGTTCTTGTTTGCTTACGATTTTCAATCTGCTGATGCCTTCGCCCGTCGGTTTTTCCATCCCCAAGAGATGGATGACCTCGTCCCTCGCCTTTTCTTGCCATTCTGGGTAAACGGATAGCAAAAGTGTGGACCATGATAGCAAGCTACTAGTTGTTTCATGCCCAGCAATGTAGAACACTTTACACTCATCAATTATGTCATCTATTGAAATCGTCGTTTTCGGATTGAGGAGTTGGTGATTAACTTTCATGAGACATCCTAGGAAATCACTCCCAAAATCCTCTGTTTCCCCTGCTTTTACCTTGTCTTGTCGTTTTTTAACCAGCGAAATGATAGAGCCGCGCAGCGATTGCTCAACTTTGTGGGCCTCAACTTCATCTTTCGACCTCCAAATCTTGCTGAAATACAACGCATAATAAGTATAAGTAGCTATTAAAATATGTTAGTGAGGAAAAGGGATGATCATATTCATACTTGAAGAGGCCAAATAATCTGATTTTGAATGCATTTTTAGCTGCCAAATTGCCCAACTTGGTCAGCATATCGAATATGTTCTTCCCTTCTACATAGCTGCTTCCAAAGGCTGTCCTGGATATAACCTCTGAGGTCAAAAGCTTAAATTCTTTGCTTATTTCGATTTCTTTGCCTTGTTCAAATTTCCATTTCTCCAGCATTGTATCCACACTTGCCACCATTGCCGGAACCATATCCTGAGAAGACAAGAATCATGCCACTCAAATTCGAATAATGGACTCCATAACATAAAATTTGAACAAGGCATGAAAAGTGGAACACAAAAACTATTTGATGCAATTGAGAATAGTAGTCTACCTTCAAGCTGTCTCCATGGAAAGCAAAATTAGCAAGTTTCCTTAGGTTTGACCATTTTTCACCCTCTGCAACAACAAGCCCATCTCCTAAAAGTCTCTTAACATAATCCTTAGGTTTGACTTTTCTGAACACTCCTTCATGGTTTATCAGTATTTCCTTAACCAAATCAGGCTCAGTCACTACTATTTGAGGCTGATCACCCACCCAAAAAACGAAATTATTTCCTGCCACACCACAAATCATCTCTTAGAAATACAAAAAATGCTCTTATATATATAGATGCTACACGTGGTAAAATTAATCTGATGCAAGAATCAGGGACGATTTTTTTTCATGTTATGATGTTACTAAAAAATATCTCAAGTGGGGCAAAAAAATCAAAGAACATTTATATGATCTAATACAAGAATGAGGAATTTCATCCTATAATGTTACATAATGGTATTAAAATATATGTAAGGGGGCCAAAAAATTATAAGCAGACAAAATTTTATAAATGGAAGACATAAATAAAAAATTTACATATTAAAAAAAATCACCCCTCTAAATCCGAATGAGAGAAAAGGAAAAGAGAGGCATATATACCATATAGCTTCATCCATGTGTTCATGTGTGGAAGAACTCTAGGGAAGACATCATGCTGAGATAACTCAAAGGGGGTGGTGATTGCTTCTTTCCTCGTAGCGATGATCTCTTTAGTGTTTCCATGTATGAATCTGTAGGTGGGCCCTTTAATCCCCTGTTTGAGCAGTGTGTTTTGTATGTGAATAGGCTTCCACCATAGCTTGTGGATTATTCTTGAGCAGATTATTACAAGTATGGTGCAGAGACTGAATATGAAGATGATCATGGTTGTGAATTAAGCTGGGGGAGATGGAGAAATTTGTCAACTGAAGATGATGGGATATTTGAGCGGAAGGGAACAAAGGGTCATTCTTCAGAGAATATATATATATATATATATATATATATATATATTTTAATGAAGAGATATGCCATGTGTCTGTATATTCTGTGGTGTTGGTAAGATTATTTAAACAGCAGTCAGAGTTGGGAGATGTTTTTTCTCTCTATTCAACATCGCCGGCTCCTGTGATCGATATTCTAGGCATGTCAAGACTTTCGTCGCAACTGTCATAAATTTTAAATGCGAGATTATATAATGATTTATATAAAAAGTTTAAGTTAATCTTATTTAATCTATAATTCAATTAATATGTAAATATTATATTGTATATATGTGAGTATTATAATTATTTAATTAGTTATACAATTTTCAATTTTGTACTAAATTCACAATAAATTCTAATATTCCTAAAATGATTTTAATATTTAACAAAATTAATTATGTAATCTAAATAAAAATTAATTAAATTCAATTCATCATATATAGTTAAAGTCAATAAAAACACTTCAACAAAAATAAAATAAATATTTTTAATATTACTTTTCATTTTATATGTGCAGCATATATTAAATAAAAATATTCAAAAAATAATTAATTTGATAAATAGTGTGTTGAAAATAGATTTAAAATTAATAATTTAAAGAATTCTGAAACTATTGATTCAAAAAAGAAAAAAGAAAATGGTAATGTTAGATTCACCATTGCACCACAAAACAAGTAGACTTCATTTGCTCCAATAATGACAATTTTTTCTCTCTCATCACTTCTATATATATATATATATATATATAGATATATATTTGGAGATTAAAATATATTTTGTCTAAAATATATTCCCTCGTCCCCAAACACTTTTCACAGTTACTTTATCTTTGTGTTTTAGCGAGCGATGTGTTTATTAGTATTTGAAATGATAAAATAATTTTTAAGGTAGGGTATGATAGATATATATCTTCTTTGTTATAAAGTAATTTTAAAATTACTTTATCATTTCAAATACTAATAAAAAACTCGCTCGTAAAAATACGAGAGGAATAGTAACTGTGCAAACTGCAAAGTGTTGTGAGACGGAGGTAGTATGGTTTTTATATTGATTTATACTTGAATTTATATTGATTTTTGCGCCGGCAGTACAAACTTATTAGATTAAGCCCGATGGTACAAACTTATGAGAATATTCTCAAAGTGTTTAAGTAAAATACAATATTTAATCGCTTATAAAATTATAAAATAAATTGCTTACAACTTTTAAGTTTAAACAAAAATATAGGTTAAGATATTAACCACCTTCACCCTAAGGCCCAAACCATCCACCTGATGATCCAATTAAGCTTAGTAGAAATGAGTGGCCATGTTTGGACAGTTTAGAAAAGTAGAAATGATCTCATGCACAGAGAAAATGAGCCAAATGTACCAAAAAAAGTTCAAGTGATAAAAGTAAGTGTGTGAGCTTGGTTGAATTCAAAGAAGCTGATCTCAAATAATGCAGGAATAGGAGATTGGTTTATAAATCCAATCAACATTTTAGAATAAGAGGTTGAACGACATATGTTTCGAACTGATAGTTTTTTGAATATACAAGATGATGTAATATAATCGATGTAAGGGTTGGAAAATCTTTTGTACTCCATTCTAATTTTATTCCTTTTTTTATTGATAAAAAAAAGAGAGAAATATGTATGACAAATTCATACCATATATGTACTTAAAATTATCACGCAACAATTTAATGCAAAATTTATCCTACTTTGTTAAAAAAAGTAGCAGTAAATACAGAAAGTAGATTAGGCTAAAAATCACAAAATGATAATGCCTCTTAGTTGGAAACACGAGATGGGCACTGCCATACAGATTAGTGCATTAAGAAATGTAAATTTATAGGGTTCGAATTATTGTACCATACAAGAGGAGTCTAATGTTAATGGATAAAGAACATATTCCATCAATTTGAGAAGTAGTCTAAAACCTAAATACCAAATTTAAAATATATCCTCCGTTTATGCCCATTTGCTAGCCCAATTGATTTCAATTAACGGATATACCAGAAACTTAAAATAAGTAAAGAAAAGGGAAAAAAAATAAAAAAAGTTGTTCATAGATTAGCCAGTAGCAGCCTCTTTAAATATCCTTCATTCTGGATTCAAGAACTCATATGGTTCACGAAAAAATCTACCAGCATAAGAACAATCAAACACACCACTCGTTAAAAAAAACGGAAGAATCAGACAATTGATCGCCGAAAAAGGAAATAACAATATAATTCTGAATCCAAAATCCGTTTCACATCCTCCTTTCAGGAATCTGTTACTGCATCATCACCCGTGCACCTCACTAACGCCAAATCATGATCTACGCATTTTTTTATATTCACCACAAAAAATGAAGGGCTTGTTTGTTTTGGGATTCACACAGACAGTACTAGGACTTTCCGGCCCCCACCCTATTCTAGTTAGAGATCTAACATTCCGTTTTTACATCTCATTCTTCATCCACACCTATAATACCTATTTTCTCTCACTTACACTCTCTTTCCTACTTTTCTCTCACTTAAACTCTATTTCCTACTTTTCTTTCACTTAAACTCTCTTTCCTACTTTTCTCTTATACACCCTACTTTACTTTTACACATGATTTGACATAAAGTAAAATCTCAACCTACTAAAATCCCAAAACAAACACACACTTTTATTTTCATCCAAGACTTTACATCTTATGGGCGTAAAGTCATGACTTCACACGCCCACCTAAATCCCGAAACAAACAAGCCCGAAGAGTCAGGAATGCCTTCAAAGAGTGTGACTTCTCAATTTTTCACAAATTAAAAAAATATATATATCATTTAATTCAAACCATACTATATAATTTTTTGGTGTTTACTTAACAAATTTGGAAATAAAATTTGATAACAAAAATCAGTTACTATTTAGGAAAGAAGAATTTGTTATTAAATTAAGTATAGATTCACACATTTTACTTGTATTTAATATTTTTTATTCTCTCTCCATCACATTATTATTACTATATTTATAATATGATCCTTTCGCCCCAACATTTTCTACACACGAAATTGAGCACACATTTAAAAAAGAATGTATTTGAGTAAAGTAGTGACATATAGATAAATAAGGCTAGCAAATCAGATAGCCCGACCCGGTCCATCGGGTCAAGCTATGTTCACGGATCGGGCCGAACCGACCCATTTTCAGATCAGGGGTATAAAATTTGAGTCCAATCTAGCCCGCGGGATAATGGGCCGGACCGGCCGGTTTTAAAAAAAAAAATTATAAAAAATTATACTCCCTTCGTCCACGAAATTTTTACCTCATTAATGTTGGACACAAGATTTAATGAAAATTAGTATTTTATTAAAAAAAAAAAGTAAGGGTATTGTAGAGGGTATTGTGAGACCGATTTATTTGTTTGTGATTAGTATTTATTTTCAAAAGGAGAATCATAAAAAAATTGGTGGTCACCCAAAAAAAAAAAGTGAGCAAAAAATTGGTGTACCGAGGGAGTACTACAAAAGATAATTCATTACACTTTCACAATCCACATATATTTTATATATTAATCTACTTTAACTCATAACAAGTAACAACACTAATTTTGACATTAAAAAAAAAATTAATCGGGCCAAGCGGGCGGGATCAAAACGACCCAATTTTTTTGCTATTTTTAGCCCAGTCCGGCCCAAATTCCGACTGGACCGACTCAAATTTTTAACTCTATAAATAAATATGTTATTATTATCAATAATCACGGGACAGATCTTGGAGGAAGACAGATCTTGGACAGCGTGGCAGTTCTAAATGAGGCAATAGATGAGGCAAGAAAGAGGAAGATGGAGCGAGTATTCTTGAAGATCGACTTTGCTAAGGCATACGACTCCGTTGATTGGGATTTTTTAAACACAATGATGGAGCGATTTAATTTCCATCAGAGGTGGAGGAATTGGGTGATGGAGTGCATCAAAACGGCATCAGCATCGGTATTGGTCAACGGCAGCCCTTCTGAGGAGTTTCGTTTAGAAAGAGGGCTGAGACAGGGGGATCCTTTATCCCCCTTTCTATTTATTATTGCAATCGAGTGTCTAAGCATTCTTATGAAAAATGCGACAGAAGATGGGTGGTTCGAAGCAGCAGAAATATGGAAAGGGAAAGTACGCGTCTCAAACTTACAATTCCCAGACGATACTGTCATGATAGGTGCTGCTAATATTGAAAATGCTCGTGCTTTGAAGAGAATCCTCAGAATGGTGGAGATTACTTCGGGTCTCAAGGTGAATTTCGATAAATGCAGTCTAATTGGAGTTAATGTGGAGGATACAAAATTGAATGATATGGCAAATATTATTGGGTGCAAGGTAGAGAAGCTACCTTTCTCTTACCTGGACATTAGAGTGGGCGGTATTCATGGTCAGGTATCGGAATGGGCAGGAGTAGTACAGAAAATTAGAAAGAGGCTCAGCTGCTGGGAAGATCGAAAACTCTCCTTTGGTGGCAGAATCACACTATTGAACTCGGTACTATCTGCTCTACCTACGTTTTAACTATCTTTTTACAAGATTCCGAAGAAAACTTTGAGCGAAATAGTTAGCCTTCAACGCAAATTTCTTTGGGGGGGTGGGGAGAGCGTAAAGAAAATTCCTTGGGTTAAGTGGAAAGTTATTTGCAATCCAAAAATTTTGGGGGGTCTCGGGGTGAGGGATGTGGAGTCTTTTAATATAAAGCCCTCCTGGGAAAATGGAGGTGGAGGTTCCTAAGAGAAAAAAAATTGTTTATGGGTCAAAGTCATCGAGTCCAAATATGGGGAGGGGCGGGGAAGGGGGCTAGATATTTTCCCGAGAGGAGTAAGTAAATGTATGTCGGGTTGGTGGAGGGATATAGTTAAAATTTCGTCGGGGTCGGAAGGGGAATGGTTCCACGGGGGATTGGAGAGAGTAGTAGGGGATGGTAGGCAACCCTTGTTTTGGGAAGATGTGTGGCATAGGGGGGTTTTGCTTAGAGAAAAGTTCCCTAGGTTGTTTAGTATTAATCTAGATAAGGGGGGGAAAGTGGGAAGTTTGGGTGAATGGGAGAGGAATACTTGGAAGTGGAAATGGAGGTGGAGACGTACTTTATTTGATAGAGAGCTAACCATGCTCAATTGCCTTGAAGATTCTCTTGACAGGTTTCAATTAAAGGAGGGAGTTGTTGACCAGTGGAAGTGGACTAGAGCTCAGACGGGATGCTATTCAACCAAGGAGGCATATGAATTCATACAGGCTCGACATCGATCATCAAATGAACTTGGAGTTAAAGAGAGGTGCTTCATATCAATTTGGAAGAGCTGGGCTCCAACAAAAGTTATTGGACACGGTTGGAGGTTGCTTCATGATCGCTTACCTACCAAGGACAATCTAAGAAGACGCAAAATAATGGACTCGGGAGACATCTTAAGGTGCGTATTCTGCAACGATGAGGAAGAATCATCCAAACATGTTTTTTTCGAATGCAACAAAGTGTATGTCATATGGATGGAGATTGCCAAGTGGCTTAATTTTACAACGGCTTGGCATTCCAACCCATTTATACATCTTGCGGAGTTCGAAAGCATGCTTGGAAGAAAAAGAGGCAAAAGAATTGCAATAACTGTGTGGCTAGGAGTTAGTTGGGTCATTTGGAAATGGAGAAACGAAATCATCTTTAAGAATGCGGAGTTTTCTTGTTTGAAAATGGTGGACGAAATCAAAGCGCGGTTATGGAGTTGAATTGTTGTTAGAGACCAAGGTGTAGCTAGTTTTGCTTTTATTGATTGGTTAGATAACCCAAGATTGATTTTGTGAAAGCAATGTAGTTACTGCTCAAAGTTGTAAGGAGACTTGGTACTGCTTGTACCACTCTTTTTTATAAAATTTATTTTTCTGATAAAAAAAAATAAAAAATCACGGGACAATTTGTTTTAATTATTTTGTCCCAAATTAAATAGGAAGTAAAAACGATCCATCCAAACACTACTATTGTAACCCAACCAATCCTAAGTAATTCTGTGGAGCAAACTAGCTCCATGTAATTTCTTATTTCACATACTGGGTATAAGAAAATATATTTTCAAATGAAACTATATTGGCTGTTAGTCTATATATCAGGTAAAATTTTATTTTAGGATCGCAATTTTGGGGTGGTGGTAGAATAAGGACGATAATTTTTCGAGCTGACAAAACAAGGACCACAACTTTTAAAATTAACAAAATAAGAACTGTAACTTTTAAATGTACCAAAACAAAGACCCTAACTTTGAAAGGTAGCAAAACAAGGATTATAACTTTTTAAAAGTAAAAATTTGAGGCTCAATTGGCCCGGATTACCAGCCCATTTTCGAGCTCAAATTGCACACCTGGATGTCAGTTAGACGTCAACTCAAGTATAAGTTGAGCCTATTTTGGGCTCATGTGACTTTCATGTGGAAAATAAGCCTGAAAAAGGATAATCCGAACTTATTTTGACCTCAGATTGCTACTTATATAAGTAATAATTATTTTTTTGTTAACCCAAAAAATTATAGTTCTTGTTTTACCACCCCTCAAAATTAAGGTCCTTAAAAAACATTTTACCCCCCATATCTTTCACAGGAAGAATTAATGTTTCAAGAAGATAGTAGATTATTTGTTTATTAAGAAGGCGAGGATTACCAATTATTTAATTTAAGGGGTTATTTGGTTCGTAGTCAGGAATGGAAATAAGAATATTAGTGACATACTTCTTATATTTGTGTTGTTTGTTAGATAATAAAGAATGACTATTATTACTATTGATGGTGTTCGGTTTATTAAATTATTAAGGAATGAAATGTAATTTTATTATTAATATATTATATATATATGATCCAACACTAATTTGAATTTTTATTTAAACAAACAAAATTATTTTTATTTTTAATTATTTAATAGACTAAAAGTTTAAATTTCACTTTTTTTTTGGGAGGAATGGATGAAATTTGCGAGGAATGAGTCCAAGTTAAAAAAAAAAAAGGGCTGGATACTTATTCATCACACAAAGATACTTTGTTCACCCATTTTTTTATTTTGATAAAAATATTATTAATAAAAAAATACTAATATATCCTTATATAATAAAACAAACATTAAAAAGTTCACTTTTAGTCCCACCATCCACGCACTCATTCGATTTTGGTCCCATTAAAAAGACTTTGATCCCAATACGGTAGAAGTTATCAAATTAGATCCCGATTTTGGCACATTTGGTCCCAGGGTCAATCAAACCATTAGTCAACCGTTAGAACCGTTAGCACTTTTGATCTCAAACTAAGGTTGAGCTTGTTTTCTTCATAAATTGATCTCCCGAACTCCGATTGACTTGATTCTTTTTTCGTGACAACCCTTTCTTCAACGTCCTTCACATGATTTCATTATTCAATTGACTTCAATTAATCATAAAATCGTGTTTTGCTTCTAAAACTCCACAATTTGCTACAAAATAACTTAATTTAATTGTATTTGGAACAAATAATTCTTATAGTTTTATTAAGAAAATCTAAATAAAATATGATTATTTTTTCTAAACCCACAGTAAATATTTACACATAATATTATAAAATTACTCTTAATTTATTTCTTGTGATAATACTTTTATTTTTTTAGTTGTTTGTTCCAAATATATTTGAAATAACTTAATTAGCATTTCTATATGTTTTTTGAATGAGGAAATTAAATATTAGGGTTATTATTGGTTTAGAGGAAATTAAAATAATAGACATTATGAGGCAATTTGCGTGCAAAAATTTATTAGTGTGATAATTGATAGAAATTATGTGTATAATTTGTTCAATATAATAGGATTTCATGCATTTATTTATAGTAAATAAACTAATTGTGTTTAAATGTCGAGAAATGTGGTGTGTATGTTGCTTATTTTATAGCATATTGAGAAGTTTTAGAAGCAAATCACAATTTTAAGATTAATTGAATTCAACCGAATGATGAAACCATGTGAAGGACATTGAAAAAAAAGGTTGTAACGAAAAAAGAATCAAGACAATCGGAGTTCGGAAGCTCAAATTATGAAGAAAACAAGCTCAAATTATGTTTGGGACCAAAAGTGATAATAGTTCTAACGGTTGACTAACGATTTGACTGATTGTGAGACCAAATGTGCCAAATCGGGACGTTAGTGGGATCTAAATTGATCATTTCTGTCGTATTGGGATCAAAACCTTTTTAATGGGACCAAAATCGGATGAGTGCGTGGCTGGTGGGACCAAAAGTAAACTTTTCTCCAACGAGGTATGCAATTTCTTTAAACTCAAATTACAAATTAAATTGGTGGGTGTGTATATATTTAATTGAGTGATGTAAATGATATTAGGATTATAATTGTAAATTTTAAGGTGTACTAAGAAAAAATAAAATGTAGCAAAAATATATGATGGGTTAACTTAGAAGTGTGTATACTAAAGGGTCGTTTGGTTCACAGGATGAGATTGATTAGATGAGATTGGATTAAATGAGATTGACTTAGATGATAGTGGATTAGATAGGATTATTTGAGGAGGAATGTGTGTTTGGATTGAATGATTAAGTGGGTTTAAAATGCAATATATATGGCAAAAACTTATATGAGACCGTCTCATGGCATGGGACTATGGAGTCCCACCACCCCTAAGGGATTATTTAGTCCCTCATTTGATGGATTGGGTAGATTTATGACTCGAACCCCAATTTTATCCCGGGCCGTAAACCTACGAACCAAACACAATATTACATGGGATTGAGTGAGACTAAAACTTTAGTCCCACCCAATCCACCGAACCAAACGACCCCTACCATTTTTAAAGCATGGGACTGTGGAATCCCACCATCCCTAAGAGATTATTTAGTCCCTCATTTGATGGATTGGGTAGGTTTATGACTCGGGCCCCAATTTTATCCCGGGCCGTAAACTTGCGAACCAAACACAATATTCACGACAAGAAAAATGACTTTTAGTGACAGTAATCCTGTCATTGTTGTTTTTCTAGTTAAAAATCTTTAGTGACGGGAAATAATTTTTAATGACAGGATCCTGTCGTTAAAGATTGTTTCCCGTCATTAAAAACTTTTAACTAGAGAAACAATAATGACAAGCCATGACAGGATTGTTGTTACTAAAAATCAATTTTTTTGTAGTGATTACATGGAATTGAGTGGGACTAAAACTTTAGTTCCACCCAATCTAGCGAACCAAACAACTCCTAAATAAATTTGTGGAAATTAATAGTCGTGCCTTAAAAAAATATTCGATTGAACCAAACATTTATTTAAATACCCATACTCATTCCTTAGTCTCAAACAGCGCACCCTTAATTTCAACAAACATATATCAATTGGCTTATTTCTTTTACAGGAAAAGTCAACTTTGATGATGATATTTACATGGTCGCACAAATTCCAAATTAACGTAGGGACCTGCATATATAGTCTCGAAAATCATATTACATTAACTTGAATTTTAAACTCAATTTAATTTTAATTTTTTCAAAACACATAATAACACGCCGAATTGTATATTTTTTTTAATTTGAGTATTACTGATTACTTCTTAACGTATTAGTAAATACTCTTTTGGAGTGTACTAATTATTCTTAAGATTTTACTAATTTCTGCTTAAAATATTTTTCTCAAAATTCAAATATATATTATGCATTCAAGTGCAAACTATAAGTATACAAATCAAAAGGCACCATCACAGATCATAAAAGAGAGGGAAAAAAGAAAAACATAATAATAATTAAAATAGATAGTAAAAGCTTAACAAAGTTGATCTCCGAACAAATTAAGATTGATCAAAATCAAGATCAAGATAGTGATCTTCTGTGTCGGAGTCAATCTCATAGGCGGTCCTGAATCCAATAACCCAGTTCCTTCCCGGGGCTCTCACACTTCTTCTACCGCGGCGGCAGCAGCAGCGGCAGAGGCAAAACACCGCCGTCGTCAGAACCACAGCCGCGAAGAGGAAGCCCAGAACCACGTGGAACAACCCTATTTCCGACCGCAACACATTGTCAAACCAGGCCTCCCTCAACTGTTAGAAACTGGGTGTGTAAAATCGAAACACTGAAACGGGAAAGAAAAAGAGTACGAAACTAATTCGTGTAAAACCGAGTCTAGGTGAAACCTATGCCCGCAAGATCGAATACGCCCGTACAGTGCTTACGGATTATGCGTACGGATCTCCAAAGGTAAAACGGTTTGTCTATTCAGACCGGTAGCACTACCGTGTATGAATTTCCGGCGAACGAAATCGGAATTATAAGCTGAACGGGATTTTCTGGAGAGACAGAATTTCGGAAATTTCTGGGTTCGTAAGTTATTCTGGAAAACTGGACGAAAAGGGGGTATATATAGGCGGAATTCCGACCCTTTAGAGGGCTGCTGGAGTGGAGTACGTGGTGATCATGGATCACCCACGTTCTGTCGTGGAGAGAAACTGCGTTTCTCAGGATTGGGAAGCAAGAAGGAATATTTCAGATGCTCTGGAGTGTATTAATCAAATTCGTAGTGTATTAATCAAGTTCGTGGGCCGACCCAATTCTAAGTGGGCCAACCGAAATGGGCCGACCCAATTCCATACGGGTCACCCAATCCGATTGGATCCAAAAAGATAATGGGCTATTTCATATTTTTGGTACTCTAAAAATATAGGTATGGCACCAAAGCCCACCCAAAGCCCAATTGCCAAGAACCAAGAACCACGAACCCGGTCCCGGGCGCGGGCTCGGGCTCGGGCGGGGCGGGGCGCGCGCGTGTGTGGTCCATGGTTAGGGTCCCCATGTCCCAATTTAGAGAGCATGAATAATTTCCTACTTATATACAAGACAAACTTCTTGTAATTTTCCAATGTGGGATGAAACTTTATTTTCCATTCCCATGGAATTATTCAACACACATGATTAATACTTCAACTTCCCAAATTAATTTCTCACTCACCGGAAATCGGTTTTGAGATATTAAATATACCACGCTCATCTACTCCGCGAGTAGAACAACATCGTTAATTTTATTTTCCCAAAAACTAACGTTTTTACTCCTCAAAAAATTGATCAAAGTAAGGGTATGAACCCTTTACAAAACCAATTTCCAACAATCCCCCACATGAGTGAGAATTGCACCTATACAGAGTCAAGCTTCTTCGTTCAGCTCATGTGAGATCTCATTGCTTCCGGATAAGTAACCAATGGTTTTGAACTTTCCGTAGCCCAGCACCATCGGGTATACCGGCGGCTTAGTGGACATGATGCCTTGAACTAATCCTCCTTAGTGTATACCTTACAGATAGTGCAGACACAAGTCAGTCTCGATTCCGATTTGTTCTCACGTTTTTGTCCATTTTGGCCCTGGACGCCCTTTGTATTCATAAATGTTTGGTCGAAGCGGCCCTCACTTCTCATTTATATAGGTGATCTCCTTTCGAGTATCCCGTCATACTCAGTCCCACATGGACTCATAGGAATCATTAAAAGTCAAAGACTTATCCTTTACCACAACTCACGGGTTCACTAACACTTGACACAGTGCTGTCAGGAATGGTCATGATTTTCAAGTGTTGTACAACTAACATTCACAGCTTAGTTTTCCCTTTTGAACCAAGTTCTTGGGATCTCCAGTCATCATGGTTGGGTTACCACTGTTTCAGTTTTATTTGTGGATTTCAGACCCATTCCCTCTATCAGCTTATTCATTTGATCTCGATTCAAGCTCTTCGTGAGCGGATCCGCTATGTTATCAACTGATCTTACATAATCAATTGTTATTATACCAGTTGAGATCAAATGTCTAACGAAGTTATGTCGACGACGAATATGTCTCGACTTTCCGTTGTACATACTGTTCAAAGCTCTACCAATAGCAGCTTGACAGTCACAATGTATCATTACAGATGATACTGGTTTGTTCCAACAAGGAATATCTTCTAAGAAATTGTGAAGCCATTCAGCTTCTTCACCAGCTTGATCCAAAGCGATGAATTCAGATTCCATTGTGGAACGGGCAATATACGTCTGTTTTGTGGATTTCCACGATACTGCAGCTCCTCCAATAGTGAATACATATCCACTAGTCGAGAATGAGTCTTTACTATCGGATATCCAATTAGCATCACTGTACCCTTCAAGTACAGCTGAATGTCGCGTGTAGTATAGCCCGATGTCAAGAGTATACTTTAAGTATCTCAAGACCCTTTTCAGAGCTTTCCAATGTTCATGACTTGGACTGCTCGTGTACCTGCTTAGTTTGTTCACAGAACATGCAAGATCTGGACGTGTGCAATTAGTAATGTACATCACGCTTCCAATGATCCTTGCATATTCCAACTGATTCACAGGTTCACCTCTATTTTTCTTCAGATGAACATTTTGTTCAAGTGGAGTTTTAGCAGGTGGATCATCAAATGCATTGAATTTCTTCAAGACTTTCTCAACATAATGAGATTGTGTTAAAGAAATTCCATTTGAGGTTCTTTCAATCTTGATTCCTAGAATCACGTCTGCTAAACCCATATCTTTCATGTCAAAATTTCTCTTTAACATGTTTTTCGTATTAACGATCACATTTGAATTGTTACTTATGATTAACATGTCATCAACATATAAGCATACAATAACGAATCCATTTGGTGTATCTTTCACATACACACACTTGTCACATTCGTTAATTCGAAATCCATTTGACAACATAATATTGTCAAATTTCAAGTGCCATTGTACAGGAGCTTGTTTAAGTCCATACAACGATCGAACGAGTTTACAAACTTTTTTCTCGCTCCCGGGTACAACATAACCCTCTGGTTGATCCATGTATATTTCAGCATCCATCTCTCCATTAAGAAAAGCAGTCTTTACATCCATTTGATGTATTTCGAGATTATGCAAAGCAGCAATCGCGACAAGTACACGAATGGATGTAATCCTTGTTACTGGAGAGTAGGTGTCAAAGAAATCATGTCCTTCTCTTTGTTTAAAACCCTTTGCAACCAAACGGGCTTTATACTTTTCAATAGATCCATCTGCTTTGTACTTTCTTTTAAGGATTCACTTACATCCTAAGGTCTCGCAACCTTTAGGGAGGTCAACCAACTCCCATGTATGATTTTGCAGAATTGAATCATATTCACTGTTTATTGCTTCTTTCCAGAGAGATGCATCTGGTCTGGAAAGAGCTTCTTTGATAGTCCTAGGTTCATCTTCTAGCACATACGTGATGAAGTCTGGACCATAGGTCTTATCGATTCTAGCTCGTTTACTGCGTCTTGGTACTTCACTCTGCTGAGTGGAAGGACCTGCAGCTTCACTTAATTCTTCATGAGTTCGTTTATTTGAACTCACTTCTTCTTTGTCCCTACACGGGAACACATTTTCAAAGAACACAGCATTCCTTGATTCTATGGTAGTACCTATTGTCATATCAGGTATCACTGATTTATGAATCAAGAACCGATAGGCACTACTGTTGAAGGCGTATCCTATAAAGATCCCATCGACTGTCTTAGGTCCAATTTTCACTTGTTTAGGAAGTGGCACTTCAACTTTTGTCAAACACCACCACACTTTGAGGTATTTGTATGATGGTTTGCGATTTTTCCACAACTCATAAGGTGTCTTATCTTGAGTCTTAAGTGGAATTTTATTTAAAATGTGGTTAGCTGACAGAATAGCTTCCCCCCACATGTTCTGAGTGTATATCCATTTCGCTTAATATTTCATCAAATATTAATTTTTGGACATAATCTCGAAATACAATTTGGAGAACCAAACGTTCGAAGTCACACTCCAAGTTCGAAATTTAATCTTGGTCAAATACCAAATCAAATTCAATTTTTAGTGTGGCCGTTATTGCCACCTTTGACTCAATAATTCTCCATTAAATTATACGAGTCAAATTCTTGTGAATTAAATTCACATCGCTTGTGCACTCTAAGCACAAATTCAAATGAGGTCTTAATTGCCCTGACTCAAGAATAATTCTCAATTAAACGAGTCAAACCCCTTTTGGACTAGATCCAAATTTACAAATTGCGCTCTCTAGCACAATTTCAAATGAGGCCTTAAATGCCATCATTTATTCGTGAGCAATTTCTCAAGCGAATTCTTTTGGACTAAATCCAAATCACAATTTGTACTCTTACCCCAAATCAAAATTTAATTTGATATCAAGGGGATCCAAATTTATGGAACAACATCCATAAAATGGCCCAAAATTATTTGGCCCACAAAATTTAATTTGAACACTAGAATTCATAAAAATTAACAAGGTCCAAATTAAATTTTATGAAGAGCCCAAATTTAATGAATAAAGACCCCATACCTATTCGTATGGCAAAATGCCACTTACTAGTGAAAGTTGGCCCAATAAATTAATTAATTTAATTATACAGGCTCAACAAATGATTAGCAGCCCATTTACATGACGCTTTGGCCCAAACAAAATAAATGGCCATTTAATTTTAAAATTAATATGGCCTAATGAGAACCTTGACATACCGATACCAGAATCAATTTAATCAAATTGATTTGGTCAATATTTGAACCGTCGTCTCCATTGAAAGAACCTGGTGAATCTCCACACTGAGGACGACATGATTTCTCCGCCAATTTCATCCGTGCTCGGGACTCTCGTTGCGCCTCAAGCCTAAGGTCGTACCACCGCCATCATCACGGTGTCAACAGTGCTCTAGCAGCGCCGTGCCTTGAAATCTGGTCACCACCAGATCCTCATCTGCCTCCATTGGTGCGGCATCGGCCGACCTGATTCCGACGCAACCAGGTTGTTCACCGCCTCATCCGAGAGTGATTGCTACTCTCTGTTCTCCGATGAACTTCTCGGAGCAACCGCTCGGAACAGTGATGTCAAAATTAGATTCGGCGGAACCGGTCTATTTTAATCGGAAGCTATGTCGCCGTCATCTGCATCAATTGATTAAGAAAGGAAATAAGAATTCCCTTTGAATCACCACTTTAATCAATTCTGATTCAAAATCAAAAATGTTTTCTGAAAGTTTTCTTTCTTTTCAGAGATTTGCAATCAAACAGACAAATCACAAAAAATATATATATAACAGATTCATAAGAGATTCATAACAATAATCTTGATTTCACAGAGATTCATAAGATTATAACAATAATCTTAAAAAACAGATTTAGGAAACTAATTAAAAGAAATCCGCTAGCAGAAAAGAGGATAAAACTTCCCTGACAGAGATTTTCATGAATCTATGCCACAGGTATGAGCAGTTCACGCGAACCAGTGCACATGGAACTGTAGTACCAATCCTCAAAATACACACCAGTATTCGATCTTGCGATTGTTAGAAACTGGGTGTGTAAAATCGAAACACTGAAACGGGAAAGAAAAAGAGTACGAAACTAATTCGTGTAAAACCGAGTCTAGGTGAAACCTATGCCCGCAAGATCGAATACGCCCGTATAGTGCTTACGGATTATGCGTACGGATCCCCAAAGGTAAAACGGTTTGTCTATTCAGACCGGTAGCACTACCGTGTATGAATTTCCGGCGAACGAAATCGGAATTATAAGCTGAACGGGATTTTCTGGAGAGACAGAATTTCGGAAATTTCTGGGTTCGTAAGTTATTCTGGAAAACTGGACGAAAAGGGGGTATATATAGGCGGAATTCCGACCCTTTAGAGGGCTGCTGGAGTGGAGTACGTGGTGATCATGGATCACCCACGTTCTGTCGTGGAGAGAAACTGCGTTTCTCAGGATTGGGAAGCAAGAAGGAATATTCCAGATGCTCTGGAGTGTATTAATCAAATTCGTAGTGTATTAATCAAGTTCGTGGGCCGACCCAATTCTAAGTGGGCCAACCGAAATGGGCCGACCCAATTCCATACGGGTCACCCAATCCGATTGGATCCAAAAAGATAATGGGCTATTTCATATTTTTGGTACTCTAAAAATATAGGTATGACACCAAAGCCCACCCAAAGCCCAATTGCCAAGAACCAAGAACCACGAACCCGGGCCCGGGCCCGGGCCCGGGCGGGGCGGGGCGCGCGTGTGTGGTCCATGGTTAGGGTCCCCATGTCCCAATTTAGAGAGCATGAATAATTTCCTACTTATATACAAGACAAACTTCTTGTAATTTTCCAATGTGGGATGGAACTTTATTTTCCATTCCCATGGAATTATTCAACACACATGATTAATACTTCAACTTCCCAAATTAATTTCTCACTCACCGGAAATCGGTTTTGAGATATTAAATATACCACGCTCATCTACTCCGCGAGTAGAACAACATCGTTAATTTTATTTTCCCAAAAACTAACGTTTTTACTCCTCAAAAAATTGATCAAAGTAAGGGTATGAACCCTTTACAAAACCAATTTCCAACATCAACTTCTCCACCACCAAATCCATCAGCTCCATCTCATTTCCTGCTGCTATTGTGCTGCTTTAATATAAGTTGGAAAATGATTCGCATGGTGGAATTTACCTAAATGCCCCTGGCCCACGGGGAAAAGAATGCCTATTTAAATCTCGACAAATATTTGTATATGTTCTTTATGAGAGGTGTGTCTCGAACACTGCACGAAAAAAGTAAATACGAAACGAATTCGTAAGAAAAATCGAGTCAAGAAAAATCATTTTCCCGCAAGACTGAATACGCCCCATATAGTGCTTATGGTATCGTGCGTATGAGTCTCCAAAGGTAAAACGGTTTAACAATTTACACCGGCAGCACCACCGTGTATAAACTCTCGGCGAACGAAATCGAAATTTCGAACTGAACGAAATAAGTATATGCGAAAGGCTTTCTAACTCTAAGATTCGTAGGCTGAAAAGGTTAGTACGAAAGTCTGGATATGAAGGGGTATATATAGGCAGAAATCTGAACTGCAAATGAGGACGATCGGTTGAGAAAATCGTGGACTGACCACGAAATCAGTGGATAGAGGTGTTATATCTTTCTTGGGAAGCAAGAACAGAATATTCCATAGAATATTTCAATTTAAAATCAAATTCCAAATCTGGAGTGTATTAATCAATACTCGAGTGTATTAATCATGTTCGTGGGCCGACTCAAAACCGATGGGCCACCCAAATCGGTTCGGCCCAAAAAGGTATTGGGTCTTTTCATATTTTTGGTACTATAAAAATATAGGTAGGCTCCAAAGCCCACCCAAAGCCCAATTGCCAAGAACCAAGAACAAAAAACGTGAGTTATTAAGATTCTAAACGTGAGCTGACTTGGAGCGAATGTACTAACTCTACTAGTCGCTTACCCGCAAGCGGACGGGTTCATTGTAGTATGAGTAAGTATAGCGACCAAGTATTATCGAACCCAAGGGAAAGTGTGTATGCGAATAAATCCCTGAAGATCTACGCGTCGTAGTTAATATGAGTGTGTTGTTTTTGGATTTTTTGAAAGAATTAATTAAAGCTAATATAAACTCAGTAAACTAAAATACTAAAGAAGACGAATTAACTAAGGTTTGTTTTCTAATGAGAGATGGTGATGCTTAAGATAGGAATCCCTACGTATACTAACGGAGCAGGTACATAATAAAAATAACTGTGACCCACAAGAATTAACCTAAGTCTAAGAATGCAAGGTGAAAGCTCAAGATTCTAAACCCTAATACTTTACCCTAACACTCGACTTCACGAATCTACTAACAAGTTAATAGATTGTGCTTAATTAATGAGACCCTAATTTAACTAAGGTGATGCGGTCGTCCTCCTTCGCTAAACCGGTAGATGAATTAACCTTTCCTAAACCCTCTCGTTAAGTCTACTCGTTGTTAAAGAGTGATACGGTCGTCCTCTCTCTAACACCTTTCGAACGAAATTCAAGAGTGAAGTCTAGATTAATTTTAAGAATTCATTAACCAAGAGAATTAAAACCTAACGTCACAAGTTACCCTAATTACGTACTCACAACCTACTTCTACGAGTTCATTCTACCCTAAGCATGCAAGGGTTTTAGCTAGACATAGATTTAACGTAAACAATAACAATTAGACAAGTGACGAACATGAACATGGTAATTAAATCAAAGAAAAGATCGTACATAAACTAGGGTTTTAAGATATAAAAGAATAAACTGAAATTAATTATCAAAACGAGGTCTCAATGTATTCAAGAACAAAAGATATTAAGAAACGAAACTAAAACGTGAAATCGTAATGTAAATTCGTAAGCAAAAACCTCAAAAACGTAAAACTAAACTTGCTCGTCTCTTCTCGTCCTTCTCTCTCTAAAAATTATGTATAAAAGTGATGTGTTGCGTTCCGGGATTCTTCAAAACGTGTTTGGAAGAGATATATATAGGCAACGGGCCGATTCGTGAACTCGTGGGCCGAAAAATGTAAGTTGGAGAAAATGCCTTGGAAGCGCTCGAGCAGACCCGCTCGAGCGGGTCGCTCGAGCTATGGTGGTCGAACGGATCAGGTGCTCGAGCGGGGCGCTCGAGCTCTCTTGGTCGAGCAATTCTGGTGCTCGAGCGGGGCGCTCGAGTTATCTCCCTCGAGCGGCCCAAACGTTCTGTATGTTTTTAGGTGCTCGATCTACTTCACTCGAGCGGGGCGCTCGAGTGACGATGCTCGAATGGGTCTTCCTTCCTTTGCAACTAACACTTTTCTTCACACGTACTAATACCAATCGTATTTCTTCGATATCTTCTCATCCGGGCATCCGTTTGAGTCCATTCAAAGTCCTACGAACTCCGTTTTTCATCCTCGATTCACCTATGAGTATCAAAGAGACAAATTCATCAATGTATAGAAATAGTACTCATTTGGCTCTAAAACTCAATAAATTCGACCAAAACTAGGGCGTTTCTAGCTACGAATCATGACAATTTCACGCCTAATCATGAGCCAACAAGGAATGTCTTCTGAAAAGTTATGAAGTCATTCAACTTCTTTACCAGCTTGATCCAAAGCGATGAACTCAGATTCCATTGTGGAACGGACAATACACGTCTGCTTTGTGGATTTCCACGATACAGCTGCTCCTCCAATAGTGAATACACATCCACTAGTTGAGAACGAGTATTTACTATCGAATATCCAATTAGCACCACTGTACCCTTCAAGTACAGTTGGATGTCGTGTGTAGTGTAGCTCAAAGTCAAGAGTATACTTCAAGTATCTCAAGACCCTTTTCAGAGCTTTCCAATGTTCGTGATCTGGATTGCTCATGTACCTGCTCAGTTTGTTCACAGAACATGCAAGATCAGGACGTGTGCAATTTGTAGTGTACATCACGCTTCCAATGATCCTTGCATATTCAAACTGATTCACAGGTTCACCTCTGTTCTTCTTCAGATGAACATTCTGTTCTAGTGGAGTTTTAGCAGGTGAATCATCAAATGCATTAAATTTCTTCAAGACTTTCTCAACATAATGAGATTGTGTTAAAGAAATTTCATTTGAAGTTCTTTCTATTTTTATTCCTAGAATCACGTCTGTTAGACCCATATCTTTCATGTCAAAATTTTTCTTTAACATGTTTTTCGTATTAACGATCACATTTGAATTGTTACCCATGATTAGCATGTCATCAACATATAAGCATACGATAACAAATCCATTTGGTGTGTCTTTCACATACACACACTTGTCACATTCGTTAATTCGAAATCCATTTGACAACATAATATTATCAAATTTCAAATGCCAATGTATAGGAGCTTGTTTAAGTCCATACAGCGACCGAACGAGTTTACAAACCTTTTTCTCGTTCCCGGGTACAACATAACCATCTGGTTGATCCATGTATATTTCAGCATCTATCTCTCCGTTAAGGAAATCAGTCTTTACATCCATCTGTTGTATTTCGAGATTATGCAAAGCAGCAATCGCGATAAGTACACGAATGGATGTAATCCTTGTAACCGGAGAATAGGTGTCAAAGAAATCATATCCTTCTCTTTGTTTAAAACCATTTGCAACCAAACGGGCTTTATACTTGTCAATTGATCCATCTGCTTTGTATTTTCTTTTAAGGATCCACTTGCATCCTAAGGTCTTACAACCTTTAGGGAGGTCAACCAACTCCCATGTATGATTTTGGAGAATCGAATCATATTCACCGTTTATTGCTTCTTTTCAGAGAGGTGCATCTGGTCTAGAAAGAACTTCTTTGATAGTCCTAGGTTCTTCTTCTAACACATACGTGATGAAGTCTGGACCATAGGTCTTATCAATTCTAGCTCGTCTATTACGTCTGGGTTTTTCACTCTGCTGGGTAGAAGGACCTGCAGCTTCACTTGATTCTCCATGAGTTCGCTTATTTGAACTCACTTCTGCTTTGTCCCTACACGGGAACACATTTTCAAAAAAAACAACATTCCTTGATTCTATTGTAGTACCTACTGTCATATCGGGTATTTCTGATTTGTGGATCAAGAACCGATAGGCACTACTATTGAAGGCGTATCCTATAAAGATCTCATCGACCGTCTTAGGTCCGATTTTCACTTGTTTAGGAAGTGACACTTCAACCTTGGCCAAACACCCCCACAATTTGAGGTATTTGTAAGATGGTTTGCGATTTTTCCACAACTCATAAGGTGTCTTATCTTGAGTCTTAAGTGGATTTTTGTTCAGAATGTGGTTAGCTGACAAAATAGCTTCCCTCCACATGTTCTGAGGTAAACCCAAGCTGATTAACATTGCGTTCATCATCTCTTTCAAAGTTCAGTTTTTCCTCTCCGCAATACCATTCGATTGAGGTGAGTAGGGAGCTGTCGTTTGATGTATGATGCCTGGTTCGGCACATAATTGTTCAAACGGAGCCACATACTCTCCACCTCTATCACTACGAATTGCTTTAATTCTAGTGTTCAATTGATTCTCTACTTCACTTTTATAATTTTTAAAAGCTTCAATAGCTTCATCTTTACTTCGTAGTAAGTAAATGTAGCAGAATCTTGCGCAATCATCAATAAAAGTAATAAAATACTTTTTTCCACCTCTAGTTTGCACGAATTTTAAATCACATACATCCGTGTGAATTAATTCTAGAGGAGTTGTGTTCCTTTCAACAGATTTAAATGGTAACTTAGTCATTTTTGCTTCAACACATGTTTCACATTTATTGGATGTATCCACATTATCAATTTTGAGTAAATCTAAATTTACCAATCGTTTTATAGAATTTAGATTAACATGTCATAATCTAAAATGCCATAAATCGGAACACTCAGCGATATAAACGGAAACAGGAGCATTTTCATTGATAGTAGTGTTTGTGCTATTACGGCTTACAGTCATAACTGACATCTTAAAAAGATGACAAATTTGCTAAGTACAACTCCATTGGACTCAAACACTAGTTTAAACTTATTACTAACTAACAAGGAGCCAGAAATGAGAATCTTTTGGATGTCTGAGACATGCATCACATCCTTCAGCTTGATCTCCTTTCTCGATGTCAGCTTGATCACCATCGTTCCTACACCAGCCGCTTTAGACGAGGTTTGGTTTCCCATGTAGAGCTTTCTTCCCGTAGCAGGAGAATATGTGGAGAAGGAAGATTTCTCCGAGCAAACATGGCAAGTGGCACATGTGTCCACAAACCATTCTTTCTTGTTGTCCACCATGTTGGCCTCGGTCACTACAGACGACATATCCATCTCCGTGAGCTCTCGTTCTGCAACGTTCACGGAGTTCTTCTTTCCCTTGTCTTCTGACTTGAACCGAAAATACCAGCTTTCTACTAGTAGCTTCCCAGCAAGAGAACGGGTTCACTGTAGTATGGGCAAGTATAGGGACCAAGTAGTATCGAACCCAAGGGAAGGTGAATATGCGAATAGATCCCTGAAGATCTACGCGTCGTAGTTAATATGAGTGAAATGTTTTTGGATTTTTGAAAAGAGAAAATAATCTAAAATAAATTACTCTACGAATGCAAAAGGAAAATTAAACTAAGTATCTAAGGTTTGTATGCAAGTATATGATGGTGATGCTTAGGATAGGAATCCCTACGTATACTAACGGAGCCGGTACATAATCAAAATAATTGTGACGAGCAAGAAATAACCTAAGTAAAAGATCGTAAGATGAAAGCACAAGATTTCAAACCCTAATACTTTATCCTATAAATCGACTTCACTAATCCATTAACAAGTTAATGAATCATGCTTAATTAACGAGGCCCTAATTTAACTAATGGTGATGCGGCCGTCCTCTATAGCTAAACCGGCAGATGAATTAACCTCTTCTAAACCCTCTAGTTAAGTCTACTAGTTGTTTAAGAGTGATGCGGACGTCCTCTCCCTAACACGTTCGTACGAAATTCAAAGGCAAATTTAAGATTGATTTTAAGAATTCATTAATTAAGAGAATTAAAACCTAACGTCACGAATTACCCTAATTACGTACCCACAACCTACTTCTACGAGTTCATCCTACCCCAAGCATGCAAGGGTTTTAGCCGGACATGGTTATAACGATAACAAAAACAATTGACGAAGTAACGAACCTAAACATGATGAATTGAAGTGAAAAACTAAAAAGCATGAACTAGGGTTTTGAAAGAAAATAATTCTAAGAACTGAAAATTAGATTAATAAAACGAAGTCTAAAGTGTTTAATAACAAAAATCTGAAGAAACGAAACTAAAAAGTAACACCGTGATGTCAATTCGTAAAGAAAACCTTGAAACGTAAAATTAAAGCTTGCTCCTCTCATTCCTCTCCAAAAACAAACTCTAAAAGTCAAAATCTATCAAGTGGTGTGTGGTGGTAAGTAAAAAACGAGCTCGGGACGAGTATATATAAGCTTTGGGCCGAATCGGGAACTCGTGGGCCGGAAAAACGAACTCGGAAACTTAAGCCTTGAAGGCGCTCGAGCTTGTTTGGTCGAATGGGGCAGGCGGTCGAGCATAGGCGCTCGAGGTGTTGAGCTCTAGCGAAGAAAACTCTCTGTAAGTCAGAGACGCTCGAGCTATTGAGCTCGAGCGGAAGCGCTCGAGGTGCACTGGTCGAGCGGAACAGGTGGTCGAGCGGAGGCGCTCGAGTGGTCTTGCTCGAGCGGCCCTTCTCTCCTTTCAACTAACACTTCTCTTCTCACGCACTAATACCGTTCGTATTTCTTTGATATCTTCTCATTCGGGCATCCGTTTGAGCTGATTCAAAGTCCTACGAACTCCGTTTTTTGCCCTTAATTCACCTATGAGCATCAAAGAGATAAATTCATCAATGTAAAGAAATAGTACTCATCTGACTCTAAAAACTCAATAAAATCGACTGAAACTTGGGCATTTCTAGCTACGAATCATGACAATTTCACGCCTAATCAACCCCCCCAAACTTACCATATTGCTTGTCCTCAAGCAATGAAATAATAAGTCAAGTGAAATTGTTAGGAATGAGTCAAAGAATCAAATCGTGCAAGTAAATGAACTCGAGCTTCAAAGATCAATCACACGTATACTCACTCATCTTCCAACATCATACTCATGCAACAACAGCAAGAATCACCAAAAATCAAACATGGATGTGCACTCAACGATGTGTTTCACTCCCTCACAAGTGTATATCAATGATCAAGGGACTCACTCAAACAATCAATCACTCATATCGGCAGCCATAGGCTTGCAAGCACTCTCAACTCCGACCATACTCTAGATATCAATGCCGAATCAAAAAGGACTTTTCTCAAGGTTGTAATGTAGGCTCTTTGGACAGGTGGGATAACAATATAGGTGAGTGACTAAAGTGAATGGAGAATAGAAAAATCAAACTTCGGTACTTCGATACAAGGAACATACTTCTTCAACATCTTCACATAATGCACATCAATTCCTTTACTCTCAACACCTCAATTTTTTTTTCAACTCTTTTCACTTTTTCAATCACTCAACTCTTTTTTTTTTCTCTTTTTTATTTCACAACACACATGAGCTCATATTTTCTTTTGCTCATTCTCAAATTTTTTTTGTTCTTTCCCACAACTCAAAACTCAATCACATCCTTATTTTATCACCAAATAACATTTTCCTTTTTCAACTTAATTCAATCCCTTCACATTCACACTTTTCATATTCTCCACTCAAATTGGGACCAAAAGGCTTAGGAATTGGAATAGTGTTAAAATGTGCTAGCAAATGAAATAGGCTTAAAGCTCAAAGGGGCTAACAAGGGACAAATATCAATGGTAAGGAAAATTTGGCTAAGTGACTCAATCAAAACAAAGATGGCCTAAGATCACATTCGGCATATCAAACTAGACACAATCAAGAAGCAAGAGCACACACAAGTTCTAGCATCCTCTAAGGTGGCGATCCACTCACAAACGAAGAGATTAATTCATGCATCAAAATCTCATAAGGCTCAAATCTCACAGCTTTCACATCCATGCTAGTCTTAGTGAATTCTCACTCTCATCACACAAGTACTCAAAAGGAAAACTTGTAAGTATACTAGTTCTCTCTCAAATTTACTCTAACTCATACACTCACACAACAGAATTCCTAACTCAACTTCACAATTCACCTTACTCATCAAATCATACTCAAAGATAGCAATCAACAAGCATAAGATGATTGATAGGCATGAAAGATGCAATAGCGAATCAAATCAAAATCACCCCAAGGAGCATCTCAAGGCACCAAATAACCAAACACACTCAAAGATAAGGGGTGTTCCGGTGCAGTGTAATAAGAAACATAAAAAACTCCACCCCCCAAACTTCGACCTTGCGAAGAGGTCTAAGTTTGGGGTTGTGGGTTACCTCAACCAAACAATTTAGTTTCTCTCAACAATGTTGCACACTCTCTTGCTTAAGTTCCTCCCTTTTGAGTAACTCCATGATTCCTATATTCTCTCGAGATAAGCCTACAAAAATAAAACTCTCAAGTACGAGGTTAAAACTTACGATTCAAAAACACCCTAATAACATAAAAGTACTGAAAAATAAATAAAAATGGGTTGCCTCCCATTCAGCGCTATTTTTAAGGTCCTCATGCCGGACCAAGCTCAAAGGAGCTTATGGAACATCATACTCAAATTTACCTCCATTACTCTCATAAGAGTGGTGCTTGCATGTCTTTCCTTAATTCCCCTCCATCATGAGCTCATTTGCTTCCTTCTCATCCCCAAGTGGTATAGGTCTCAACTCCTTCTCACCTTTCTCTGGGGGCGTCTTACTAAGAAATTTCTTGCGCTTGGACTTTTTCTTCTTAACTCCTCATTTCCTCTCCAACTGGACCACGTCCTTACCTTTCACTTCTTCATCCTTCAACTTCTTCCCTTTATCCCTATCAAAACCATCAGGATCATAATGCTCTTGGGTTAAATCAACAGGTGAAGGACTAACAAAATCATGAATATGAGAAAAATTAGAGATAGGAGGTGTGTCTTCAACACGAGGATCAATTGCATCCATGCAATAACAGCTTTCATCCTCCTTCGGGTACTTCATGGCTTCATATAGAGAAATCTCCGCTTCTTGATCATCAACTTTCAATGTAATCTTCCCATTTGCCACGTCTAGCACCATCCCCGCCGTCGCTAAGAACGTTCTTCCCAATATCAAAGGCACATGCTCATCTTCCTCCATCTCTAGGACCACAAAATCGGCTGGAAAAATGTGATCTCCAACTTTCACGAGGACGTCTTCAACCACACCTTGCGGTCGAGTAATAGACCGGTTGGCTAGTTGAAGCGTCATCATTGTGGGCTGAAGTTCTCCACCTTCCAACTTCTTGAAAAGCGACAACGGCATAAGATTGATGCTCGCTCCAAGATCACACAATGCTCATTTCTTGATCCCGTTCCCAATGTCACATAAGATGGTAAAGCTCCTGGGATCCTTCAGCTTTGGAGGAAGCTCCTTGTGCACTAATGCACTCACCTCGTGGTTCAACTCCACCAACTTCGGCTCATCCACTCGCCGTCTTTTCGCGATCAAGTCCTTCAGAAACTTTGCATAGTTGGGCATCTATTCCAAAGCATCATAAAAAGGAATGTTAATATGCAAATGTTTAGACACATCAAGGAATTTAGCGAATTTCTCATCAAGCTTCTTTTTCATGAAGCGTTGTGGATATGGGACGGGTATCACAGATTTGGGTACCCCCCATTCATCTCGCTCGGTCTCTTTCACTTTCTCCCTTGCTTCATTTGCCTTCTTCCACTTTGGAACTCTCTCAACCTTCTCAATGCCTTCCTCTTCAAGCTCTTTGCTCGCTTGAGTGCTTTCACCCTCAACCTTCTTCTCAACTCATACCTTCCCACTCTCATCTCCATCTTTCTTATGTTATTTCCCCTCTATCTCAACATCTCCTTAGGGCGTCTCAGAATCAGCAGGCATCTGGGGACCTTCATAGTTGGTTCCACTTCTTAACTGGATAGCCTTGCAATGCTCTTTCGGGTTCCCCTCCGACATGGAAGGATACTTACCCGGCTCCTTATTCAATGATTTTGCAATCTGGCTCATCTGGAACTCTATAGAAGTGAACCTTCGGTTGCTCTCTTGCTGAATTCGATTCAGCTCAACATCTCTCTTCTGGAGGTCTTGACCACGCTGATCAACTTTCTTATGCAGATCTTTCACATCGTACTCCAAAGATGACAAACGTTTGCTTCCTTCCTCCACCTTCTGTAGGATAGCTCTCAACATCTCCTCCGTTGAGGTATCGCCTTCTCCACCCGGAGGTTTAGAACCTGGATCAACACCTGGAGGAACTGTAATACCCGCCTTCGGGTTAGCATTTGAAAAATTCTCGTTCTTCCTCCATTGGTTCTGAGGAAGCTGCTGGCCTCCTTGGTACCCTTGTGTGTTTCTCCATTGATTTTGAGGCGGCTGTGGACCTGGAGGTACAAATGGTTGGCCATAAGAAGGTCTTCCTTGAAAATTTCCACCTTGTGGATACCCATTCTGATTGTAATAAGGCCCTCCCATATAATTTACTACTTCTTGCTGAATTGTGGGCTTGTCCTCTTGCTCATTCTCTGCTGCATTCCCTCCAACCATATTCTTCCCCAACTCAAGGTTGTTAATCTTTTTCATCATGGCCATCAACAGCCTTCTCGTTCCTTCACCTTCCTCAACCTGATGAACTCTCTGGAAATCTGCGTCCACATTCCAAGCCCCGGCATTCGTGACAATGTTGTCCACGATCTCTCTACACCTCACTATTCCTTGATTCAGGAATGATCCACTAGCACATGCGTCTAGATGGTCTTGCCCAGCCTTGTTGGCACCACTATAGAAAAATGCCATGACATCTCCCTCATTGTACCCGTGCTGCGGGCACTCTATCAACATGTTTGAGTATCTCTCCCACGCTTGACGTATGTCCTCTCTTTGCTTCTGGCGGAAGGAAGAGATCTCAATCCTTGCTTTGATCGTTCTGGATGGAGGGTAGAATCGCTCGAGGAACAGACGCTCGAGCTCGGCCCAAGTGGTAATACCTCCCCGTGGAAGCGTATTATCATACCACTCTTTAGCTATTCCCATCAATGAGAATGGGAACAACCTAAGCCTCTTGGCATCTTCATACATGTCATTGTAATTGAAAGTGGAGGCTATCATTAGAAAAACTCCTCAGATGAGTATGAGGATTCTCCTTACCGATCACCCCCTTGAACTGGTTCTCTGTAAGCAGCTTTAGAATTCCCGGGGAAATCGAGAAGTTATTTGCCTCTACTGGAGGTAATGCCACTCCATCATAGTATCATTGCGGCTGCGCCGCAAACCTTCTTCGAATAGCCATATTCTGATCTGTGTTCTGAGGAATGTGCTGAGGATTAGCAGCTGGTACAGGTACTTGTTGGGGTGGTGTTGGTTGATAAGCTGGTGGTTGGTTGTAAACAGGAGGTGGAGGATACGGGTATGGTGGATACGGATAAGGTGGGTATGGGTAAGGTGGATAAGGTAAGTTGTTTTGTGGTAAGTTAGGATATGGGTAAGCAGGGTTGTTCTGAGGATTTTGGACAATGTTATGAGCTGAACTATTTTGATTCTCTGTACCCGGGTTTTGGCTCTGGCTTTCCCCTGACGGATCTTGATTCTTACTGGTATTGCCATCAGTGCCATCAACCCGGTTCAATGTCTGATTGAACTCATTCTCGACATCATCCAACTCATTAGTAATGTCCATTGGTTCTTTCCCTCCTCCGTCAGTGTTCATTCTCCTCAAGAAAGCTCGGTTCCTTCTAGCTATCGTCTCAGGGTCCAACGGTATTCTCTCTTCGCTCGTATTGCCTTGTGAGCGTGTTTTCATATACCTGACACACTAGCAGAAGGATCAAAACGCAACTGCCGAATGAATAAAAATAAAAATAAAACAGAAAATAAAACACTCACTACTAACTACTAAGCTATCTACAAGTCCTATTCAAAAGACATACAACGCCATCCCCGGCAACTGCGCCATTGACTTGAACCGAAAATACCAGCTTTCTACTAGTAGCTTCCCCGCAAGAGAACGGGTTCACTGTAGTATGGGCAAGTATAGGGACCAAGTAGTATCGAACCCAAGGGAAGGTGAATATGCGAATAGATCCCTGAAGATCTACGCGTCGTAGTTAATATGAGTGAAATGTTTTTGGATTTTTGAAAAAAGAAAATAATCTAAACTAAATTACTCTACGAATGCAAAAGAAAAATTAAACTAAGTATCTAAGGTTTGTATGCAAGTATGTGATGGTGATGCTTAGGATAGGAATCCCTAAGTATACTAACGGAGCCGGTACATAATCAAAATAATTGTGACGTGCAAGAAATAACCTAAGTAAAAGATCGTAAGATGAAAGCTCAAGATTTCAAATCCTAACACTTTATCCTATAAATCGACTTCACTAATCCATTAACAAGTTAATGAATCATGCTTAATTAACGAGACCCTAATTTAACTAATGGTGATGCGGCCGTCCTCCATAGCTAAACCGGCAGATGAATTAACCTCTTCTAAACCCTCTAGTTAAGTATACTAATTGTTTAAGAGTGATGCGGTCGTCCTCTCCCTAACACGTTCGTACGAAATTCAAAGGTAAATTTAAGATTGATTTTAAGAATTCATTTATTAAGAGAATTAAAACCTAACGTCACGAATTACCCTAATTACGTACCCACAACCTACTTCTACGAGTTCATCCTACCCCAAGCATGCAAGGGTTTTAGCCGGACATGGTTATAACGATAACAAAAACAATTGGCGAAGTAACGAACCTAAAAATGATGAATTGAAGTGAAAAACTAAAAAACATGAACTAGGGTTTTGAAAGAAAATAATTCTAAGAACTGAAAATTAGATTAATAAAACGAAGTCTAAAGTGTTTAATAACAAAAATCTGAAGAAACGAAACTAAAAAGTAACACCGTGATGTCAATTCATAAAGAAAACCTCGAAACGTAAAATTAAAGCTTGCTCCTCTCCTTCCTCTCCAAAAACGAACTCTAAAAGTCAAAATCTATCAAGTGGTGTGTGGTGGTAAGTAAAAAACAAGCTCGGGACAAGTATATATAAGCTTTGGGCCGAATCGGGAACTCGTGGGCCGAAAAAACGAACTCAGAAACTTAAGCCTCGAGCTGTCCCGCTCGAGCGGACGCGCTCGAGCTTGTTTGGTCGAATGGGGCAGGCGGTCGAGCATAGGCGCTCGAGGTGTTGAGCTCGAGCGAAGAAACCTCTCTGTAAGTCAGAGGCGCTCGAGCTATTGAGCTCGAGCGGAAGCGCTCGAGGTGCACTGGTCGAGCAGAACAGGTGGTCGAGCGGAGGCGCTCGAGTGGTCTTGCTCGAGCGGCCCTTCTCTCCTTTCAACTAACACTCCTCTTCTCACTTTCTAATACCGTTCGTATTTCTTCGATATCTTCTCATCCGGGCATCCGTTTGAGCTGATTCAAAGTCCTACGAACTCCGTTTTTCGCCCTTAATTCACCTATGAGCATCAAAGAGACAAATTCATCAATGTAAAGAAATAGTACTCATTTGACTCTAAAAACTCAATAAAATCGACCGAAACTTGGGCATTTCTAGCTACGAATCATGACAATTTCACACCTAATCATCTTCCTTCTTGGGCTGACGACAATCAGTGGCCCGATGATTGGGTTTGCCACAGTTGTAGCACTTCCCACTGAATTTCTTCGGGGCAGGAGCAACAGTAACAGCCTTGCCTTTGCCTTTGTCGTCCTGACGCTTCCTCTTCTTCGATGGTTCACTTTTCTCCATCAGGTTCGCCTTTGCCTCGATAGAAGTAGTCGAGCCCTTCTTCTCCTTTTTCTTGTTATCTTACTCGATCCGGAGTCGGGTAACAAGATCCTCCATGGTCACTTGCTTTCGCTTGTGCTCGAGGTAGGACTTAAACTCCTTCCAAGATGGAGGCAGTCTGGCAATCACAGTGGCAACCTGAAAGGCCTCAGGCAGTTCCATCCCTTGTACTGCAATGTTGTGAAAGAACACTTGCATCTTTTGAACTTGTTCGACAACTGATTTGTTGTCCTCCATCTTGAAGTCGTATAAAGTGGAGACGACGAACTTGCTAGTTCCCGCGTCTTTGATTTTGTACTTCTTCTCCAAAGACTCCCACAAGGCTTTGGAAGTCGGGTATTCATCATATACATCATTGAGGGCATCAGACAACCCATTCAGGATGTAATTCCTGCACAGATGATCATCATGGATCCAAGCATCGTAGGCAATCTTGGTTTCCCGATCAACATCTTCTGCGGGTACACTCGGGCAATCCTCCTTGACATATTTCACCAAGGAGATGGTGGTCAAGTAGAACTGCATCTTCTTTTGCCACCTTTTGAAGTTATTACTCGAAAAATTTTCGGGTTTCTCTCATTTCACCACAACCGGCCTAACAGTCCCTGGGAGGGAGGCCTAATTGTTTGCCAAGAAAGGATTGGCCCCGGCATTTCCTACGAAAGGATTGCCGCTGAAGTTTTCCCCGAAAGGATTATCACTTGAATTTCCCACAAAGGGATTAGTGCTAGAGTTTCTCACGAAGGGATTAGCGTTTCCCACGAAGGGATTGACTTTGAACCACTCATTAAGAGTGTTTCCAAAGTCTCCAAATTGAAAAGCAGAAGGGGGATCAGACTTACCCGTAGGTACAACAGGGGAGTTAGATGTATTACCTTCATCTTTGGTAGGGGTAACTGGCGTTAGTGAATTCATATCCAAATTGTTTTCGGAATCGTGGTTCGACATGGCAGTGATTCTCAACAGAAATATTCAGTCTTGCGATTGTTGTTTATGAGAGGTGTGTCTCGAACACTGCACGAACAAAAGTAAATACGAAACGAATTCGTAAGAAAAACTGAGTCAAGGAAAATCCTTTTCCCGCAAGACTGAATATGCCCCGTATAGTGCTTACAGTATCTTGTGTATGAGTCTCCAAAGGTAAAACGGTTTAACAGTTTACACCGGCAGCACCACCGTGTATAAACTCTCGGCGAACGAAATCAAAATTTCAAACTGAACGTAATAAGTATATGCGAAGGGCTTTCTAACTCTAAGATTCGTAGGCTGAAAAGGGGGGTATATATAGGTGAAAATCTGCACTGCAGATGAGGATGATCGATTGAGAAAATTGTGGACTGGTCACGAAATCAGTAGATAGAGACATTATCTCTTTCTTGGGAAGAAAGAACAGAATATTCCATCGAAGATTTCAATTTAAAATCAAATTCGAAATCTGGAGTGTATTAATCATTACTCGAGTGTATTAATCATGTTCGTTGGCCGACCCAAATCCGATGGACCACCCAAACCGGTTCGGCCCAAAAAGGTATTGGGTCTTTTCATATTTTTGGTACTCTAAAAATATAGGTAGGCCCCAAAGCCCAAGACCCACGGACCCGATCCCGGGCGCGGGTGGGGCGCGCGTGTGTGTGGTCCATGGTTAAGGTCCCCATGTACCAAGTTGAAGAACATGAACACTTTCCTTCTTATATCCAAGGAACACTTCTTGTAATTATTCTATGTGGGATGAAACTCAATTGTTCCTTCTTATGCAATTATTCAACACATGTGAATAATTATCCAACTTCCCATATTAATTTCTCACTCACCGGAAATCGATTTTGAGATATTAAATATATCACGTTCATCTACTCCGTGAGTAGAACAACCTCGTTAATTTTGTATTCCAAAAAATTAACGTTCTCATTTCTAAAAAAAATAGTCAAAGTCAGGGTATAAACCCTTTTGTTTAACCAATTTCCAACAGTATACTCTGAGTGCACTTGAACTTCTAAATATCGCAGTTACGTGTATCAACTATCACTGTTATGTATTCATATATATTATAAGTGATTAAAAATTAAATGAATATGCATAATAATGATAGTATGTACATATAATAGTGATACTTAAATAAAAGATTTCACATTAACTCGGGTTCACACCAGAGATACTCTTAAAAATCTTCGCACATTAGTCTCATATATATCAGGTGCATGATACACTTACTCATCAGTTGATGTACTTTACAAATCATATTTTTTAATGTAAACAATCTCAACTGTTGAGAGAGTGCACCACAAAAACTTTATTAATTTCCAACAAATTCCGACGCAAATTAAGGGAAGTCCTCGTCATGTAAACCAGTTCGTGCAAGTCTTCATAGAGTAGTTCGTAAATAAGGTTGCGAAAATCTACAAGCGGATTCATTTAAAAAAAATGTGACAAAAAATTTAGGACATTGGAGTGTATCTGATTTCGTTCGATATGGTGGGGCAATTGCAGTCCAGTGTCTAATATAAGATGAAGAAGATTATTGGTCCGTACAGAATAAAGGATCACAAAAGAATATTTATTGAAATTAGTATTTTTACTTGACTTACTTTTTTTTTCTTTTTCCTTTTAATATTGTTATGGCCCAGCTGATTTCTGAAACCATTTGAACTTTGAAGGAAAACGCGTGGCCATCAGTCATCACTAATGCATCCACACTTATAATATTAATCAGTGGCTGCTTTCTTATTATAAAGCAGAATTAGATGGATCAAATTATTGCAATAATGCTCCATACAGTATACTTAAGTTAAAAAGTGAAAGAATTCGGTTTATATAAAAATTCGAATTTATAAAGTACGGTGGAATTAAAACGGAATCCATTTATGGGATTAGAGTTACTAGGCTCTTGCATATTCAAACTTTGTAATTCACATCAATTTCATCCTCATTAAATTATATAGTTGTTGAGTTCTTTCAGTCCTCCACATAATGGAGCTGACAAGTTTAGAGAACAATTCAACCCACAAGTAAGGAAAAATATTGAAAACTATATAAATGAATTCATTTCACATTCTTCTACAATAGACTTTTAAATAAGATAAATTTCTTACATGTAATCAGAGTAAAAAGACTCACGTCCCGACAAAGATTCTGAATTCGATTTCCGCCGATAGCAACTTCATTCATTTTAATTAAGGGTGTAGAATTCAAAAATCACTAGCCAGACGGATTTGGAACACCTATCGTCTAGGCCGCCTAAGCGGGGAGTAGTCAGGGATTAATTGATAAGAGCTTTTATTTTTATTTTTTACTCTCTAAATCTCAGTAGTATAGTAAAAAATTATTTGATAATATTTTAAATATGACTAATTTTTTTAGGGTATACTCCCTCTGTCCCAATTTTGTTTTCCCATTTGCCAAAAAGGTCCGTCCCAATTTTGTTTTCTCATTCCTAAAATGGAAACTACTTTATTCATTTAAATACTACTTTATTCATCATTCTCAATACTACTTTTAATATAAATTAAATGACAAACAAAAATATATAACAAGTTAACAAAATAATTTTAATTTAAAAAAATGCAAATAGTCTAATTAGACAATCACACACATTTATCAAATTAATTGAAATTCTATAAATGGTGTCGTTTCAAGGCAGAAAATAAAATAAAACAATGAATGTCTTGCCTGCCTAGGCGGATTACGCTAAAATTGATCGGCTGATGACCGCTTAGCGCCTAGGTGCCGCCTAGGCGGGCGATTAGAGAGATTTTTGCATCACACTTATTAATATGTCTACTCATTGGATCTTCCCAAAGAGAAAAAATTGAGAGTTAGAGGGAGTGTAAGAAAAATAATTAAATGAATTAATTCTAAGACTCTCTATAACTTTGCTAGGACTCGCGGCGACTCGAACAGATCGACGACGGCATGAGGGGCAACGACGCTACACTCGAATGCAGCAAAGATCGACGGTGCTGCATTCGATGGGTTGGTGCCGTGGCGTTCAATTCAATTAAAACGTATTCTGGATTTTTTTCCTCTTAGATTAAATATTATGGATACTAAACGGAATTCCCATTTACATAGTCACACATATTCCAAATTAACGTAGTGGGTACAAATCCAAAAAGCATAAAGCGCAATCATAATTCATAACAGAGAGGGAAAAAGAAAAACAGAGCAATAATTAAAGCCTAACAAAGTTGAGGTCCAGGGTTAGCACGGAGATTACGAAAGTAGCCTTTGGGGTTACCCTCAAAGGCGGCCCTGGGCATCCGACAGTCCCTTCCCGGAGCTCTCATCATCCTCACTCTTCTTCCGCCGCAGCAGCAACAGCAGCAGCAGCGGCAGAGGCAAAACACCGCCATCAGAATCACGGCGGCGATGAGGAAGGGCAGAGCCACGTGGAACCAGCGGTTGATCTTGTCGCCCGGCGGCAACACGTGGTCAAACCACGCCAGCGCCTCGCCGCCAAAGTTCTCGACGGCGAGTAGAGCCTCCTTCAACTTCTCCAACACGAAATCCATCACTTCCTGCAACCCCATCTCACTGCCTGCTTCCTGCTATTGTGCTCGATTAAATGTAATATAAGAAAATGAATCGCTTGGTTAAAATTACCTATATCCCCAGGTCCACGGGGAAAAGAATCTTACTTTACTAATTTCCAACAAATTCCAACGCGAATTAAGGGTATTAGAAAAGACCAGGTCCCACATCATATTCGATCGGAAGAGGAAGATTATTGATCAGCACTCAGTACAGGATAAGGGCCTACCTATTAAAATTATTGCCCTCATACTTTCTTAGTCTTTCTTTTTAATATTTTTTATTTTTATTCGCTTGGCGATGTCATCAGTAAAGCAGTCGCACTACGTCACCACCCACTGCCCACTATCTGTTTTGATTGATTGGGACTTGGGAGAGTGATTAAGAGCATATACTCGAGTTAAATTTCAATTTTTTTTTTAATAAAAAATAATTGATTTTAGTTGGGTTTGGACCAAAAACCTCATGAATATTTTATATTATATTTACCAATTAAGCTAACTATAAATTTTTGTAAAATATAAATTTTTATTATATACAATTTGAGTTAAATATATATATATATACACACACCTTCTGAGAGACACTTAATTATTTGTAATTTTATTATTCTAAACTCTATATTTTTTCTTATTCCTTCTTTGTCTTTTTCTTTTCACAATATTTTATTTGTTCCTCGATTATTTGTTCACATATAAATGTCTAATTGCTAATATTTGACGATTACTTTATTTTTAAAGATATAGTTTTTTTTTCATATAAACTCTACTTTCTTTTTCTCTTCTTCTATCTTGACAATATTATGTTTATTTTCTATGTAATGTAAATTGACGGGTAAATTGACGGGTGGAGATTTTCAAGGAACATTTTAAGGTTATCTATGATGTTTTTTTTCATTTCGACTAAATCATATTTTTTAAATAGATTGTACTCCCTCCGTCCCGGAGGAACTTGCCCACTTTCCTTTTTAGTCCGTCCCAAAGGAACTTGCACACCCTTTAAAAGGAAACATTGATTTGCGTGCACACTCACAAAAATATATACATATTTACCTATATGTCACTACTTTATTCAAAAAATGTCTTTTTCTTAAAAAGTGTGCCCCGGGAGGTGTGCAAGTTCCTCCGGGACGGAGGTAGTATTATATAATGTTATAATATCGATGTGTTAATAAAATATAAATTTTAAAATTAATTTTACGAACAACCCGCATAATATGCGGGGTACTCATCTAGTAGAAAGTTAATACCGAGACAAAGGAAGTATATATTTCAAATTCTATCATAAATTATCTTTTTCAGTTTCTGTGTATGAATTTGTAATTAAATTTAAATAATAAAAAATTATTTATTTGCAATTATTTTTAAGAAAGTTGAAATAATACTAACATTGTATATTTGCAACAGATCCAAAGAAAAACATTGCTTCGATTGTCCAACAACTATTTTCACATTTGCATTATTCAACATTCAACTACTTTCACATTATAAAAAAATATATCTCTTATAAAAATAAATAAAGTAATTATACTGTTAGAAAATATGCACTGTAGATGACTGAAAATAATAGAAACGGAGAATCGAGGCTCGTGTTAGACACAATTTCCTTAAAACAATTTATGTTCTTTACTCTCGGTTCTAGTGAATCGTATGACACTTGTTTCCCAGGATACAACAATTTAGAGCAACGATACACCACTATATCTTTCTCGAGGCGAACTGAGAAGTTGCCCGACTAATCACCGAAATAAGAACGAAACAACGAAGTAAAATTGAAGTTAGAAGAAGGTAGCAAGTGCTGGAAAATATCTGTATATCTTTCTCGTTTCATTGTGTTCTATTCTTCGTTTTGAGGCTCTACTTATAACAGTCAAACACCGACCGTTGGAGCTTATGGAATTAATTGACAGATAATAATCATCTGAAACCGACGAAACGTGTCATTGAATCAGTAAAAAATCATTTAAAAACGTGTTGTAACCTGCAATCAATCAAAGTTAACCTATAGCCGTTCAAGGTTAACCTATAGCCATTCAAGGTTAACCTATAGCTGTTCAACGTTAATTTTCAACCATTCAAAAACAAAACTGAAAAATTAATGACCGAAATTCAAACATAAATTCAAGACCATTATTTTATAACAGTTTTCAGCCGTTACAAATTGGAAAATAAATTCGAGACAAAAGCCTTTTGATTTTCTCTTATCCAATTTTTTTGTTACAACAATTTGAGAGATAATTTTTTTTTTTTGATCGGTAAATGTTAGTAGTTAGTAGTTAGATTAGTTCACCAAGTCTCCAAATACTCCAAGAAAAATCTCCAAGCCCACCTTATAACTCCCATAATTCGTTCCCTGAGGGAATCGAACCCGGGTCACTCACTAAAGTGAGGAACCCGGTGGCCAGGTGAGCTAAGCCACCTGGTTAATTTGAGAGATAATTTATCATTCACACCACCACTATTTTCCAACATATACAGTTTTAGGCTTACCAAGGAATTGGTCAAGTGGTGAAAGCTTAAAATTTTAGGAGTATGATGCTCTATGGAACAAGGTTTATGAACATTATGTAACAAACCCTCTCTAAGGGGTCGTTTGGTTCGCTGGATTGGGTGAGACTAAAATTTTAGTCCCACTCAATCCCATATAATATTGCTTTTGGTTCGCAGGTTAACGGCCCAGGATAAAATTGGGGCTCGAGTCATAAACCTAGCAAATCCATCAAATGAGGGACTATGGGATTCCATAGTCCAATGCTTTAAAAGTGGTATATTGCACTTTAAACTAACTTAATCATTCAATAAAAAAAAAAAACAATCCTACAGTCCAAAGACACACTCCTCCTCAAATAATCCTATCTAATGCAATGTCATCTAATCTAATTCCGATTAATTCAATTCCATCTAATCAATCCCATCCCATGAACCAAATGGTCCCTACGGGTTATATCAACAAAGCCACATTGACTAGAGAGGTCGTTTCCACATTAAAATTAAAGCATAAAACACCACCAAAACCAAAATTAAAAGATGTAAATTATTAGTGCAGTACTTAGATATCAAAAGATTCAAAATCCACCATGTGACACATTTACTAAAGTGGAGCGCGGGTTCGGAGATCCCGAAAGTACCCTCGGGGATTCCCCTGAAAACTGGCCCTCGGTATCCTCAAGTTCCTTCCGGGAGCTTTCATCATCTTCACCGCTCCACCACCGCCGCAGCAACGGCAGATCTGAACGGCCACAACCACCACCACAACGGCCATGAGGTAGGGTCGACCAATAAGGAACCGCATTGCTTCCTCCACAAGATCCACGCCGGCGATGACATAGAATTGAGCAGCGTGTTTCCATTGGTTGATAATTTCCGCCCTTATTTCCGGCGGATAGGTTTCATCGAACCAAGCCCACGCCTCTTGGCCGAAATTTTTCAGGGCAAGTGGGGTTTCCTTGAATTTCTGAAACATAAACTTAATTGCATCCCCCAAATAAACCGTGGCGGCGATAAGATATGATTGGGCGATGTTGATGATTTCAGCTCTTGTTTCCGGCGAATAGGCTTCATCGAACCAAGCCCAGGCCTCTTGGCCGGAATTTTTCAGGGCAAGAGGGGTTTCCTTCAATTTCTGAACCATAAACATAACGACTTTCCCCAAATAAACCGTGGCGGCGACGAGATATGATTGGGCGATGCAGAATATTTCAGCCCTTGTTTCCGACGGGTAGGCTTCATCGAACCAAGCCCAGGCCTCTTGACCCAAGTTTTTCAGGGCAATTGGGGCTTCCTTCAATTTGTGGAGGGCAGCCATGAGATATGAAAAGACAATACAGATGAAGTGGGTGATATTCTGAGGTCTTGGAAACTCTTTATCAAGCCAGGCCAACGCTTCCATGCCCAAGTTTTTTAGGGCTATTATTGTCAACTTTACTGCTTCTTCCATCCCCATATCTATCTACTCTGGTGCTACTGGGGTGTTAAAAAAAAAGCAAATTGAATTGAATATTTCAACCCTAGCTTCCAAATTTAATACCAAATCACAGATTGAAATGACTGGTATCACAGAGAATCTGCACTACAGATTTGGTGATAAACACTATGTATGTGATTAGGGCATCCCCATCCCTCTACCCAACCCCAGGTATAAATTTCTGCCACATCAACTGCCACATCAGCATTTAATTCTACCCCTCAATTTCTACATCTACTCCTCATTCATTTCAGGTACAAATGTTACTATTCATGACCCCACTATCCATATCATTTTAAATTCATCTATATTTATTTAATTCAATATTTTACTTTATTTTGTTTTAAGTTATATTAATTTATTCAAAATAAATAAAATATATGTTATATTTAAAATTATTTTAATTGATTTTTTAGTCTTAATTTTTTTAATTTTGTTTAACACTATTGAATTTTTTTTTAACATATTGAATTTTTTTTTAACATAATTGTGACAAACAAACTTCAAGAATTTTATTTAGAATTGAAAAAACAAGTACAATATTAAAACAAGTACATAGCAACGGTAATATTTTTAAAAGTGTAAATAAAATTTGAAAAAAAAAAACAAGCAAACGGCTAGTTCTATAATTTAAAAAAAAATTATATATATATATATATATATATATATATAATGCTATTCGTAAACGGTCAAAAAAAGAAAAGCTATATATCCATATGCAATGTATGAGAGAAACGATAAACAAAAACTGAAAAAGAAGAAAAAAGAAAGAAGAAAGAAGAAAGAAAAGAAGTGGGGCCGGAAACAGTAATTGGAGTGGCATCAATATATTATACCTCACCTTCTCTCACCTCTACATTTCTACCCCTCCCCATCCCTCTACCCAGGTTTAATAATTCTACACGTAGGAATTGCACCCCTCAATGGGGATGCTCTTAGTGAGTATTTGAAAGGCCGTAACAACTTTCGAGGACTCAAGGATTGTTGTTCTATTTTTTTTCCTTTTAGTCCTCTTGGCTGTATTTATATTGGCCACTTTTCAAATTTGCAAATTCCATCCTATTCATTCCTATTATACGTCTAGAGTCCCCTTAGTTGGAGTTAAAAATTTAGTACCTAAATTTTAATTCTATGTTTAAAAAGTGAGATAAATATTATTTACATGTATTTGGTAACAAATACTCCCTCCGTCTCAAACTTAAATTCCCGTTTACTGTTTGCATGTTTATTAAGAAAAGAATGGTTTATTAGTATTTAAAGTGATAAAGTGATGATAAAGTGATAAAGTGAATGTTTTGGTTATTAGTGTATGGAGAATATAATATTAAAAAGTATTATTACTTTTTTACCAAAAGTAGATGTAGCAAATGAGTATGGGACGAACCTTTTTGGCAAATGAGAACTTAAGTTTGGGACAGAGGGAGTAATAAAATGTGTACTATATTATTTTGAGTGTTTGATAAGTGATACTTTAATTGATATTATTTTTATTCACTTGTTTGGTAGAGTATATACTATTTCGTTTAGTTGTGTTAATTGACTTATATACCCTTCCATTTAAGTTCTTTTTGTTTAAAAATTAAAATCGTTACTATATTACAACCCATTAAGTTCCTAATTAAAAAGCCCACACATGGACCAACATAAAAATCCACGTCTTGGCCCACAAATCGCTGGAATCCTCAAGAAATGGGAACAAACGTTTGAGCTTCCCCACTTCCCCCCTAATTCGGTTCCACCATTTTCATTCATATTGCAGTTTAGCATACCAACAACACACCCCTAATAACATAGATTCCGGCAACCCACCGAAATAGCAGCCCGATTTCGCCGGAATAACAACCCGATTTCGCCGGAATAACAACCCGATTTAGCATACCCAACAACACACCCCAAACAATGTAGATTCCGGCAACCCACCAAAAGAGCAGCCCGATTTTGCCAGAATATGGGCAAATCGACAAATCAAATAGATTTCGGCAACCCACCTTCGGATGAACTGAGTGTTCGATTCGTTAAAATGGGCAAATCAACAAATCTGGTTTTTAAATAATGGGAACAATAATCTTTATTCTTGATTCTAGAGATAGCAATATACCAACTTGGTGGTATAGGTTTTGCAAAGGGGAATAGTAACTAGGAAAGAAAGAAGGTTACTTGGAGTGTCGGGTTGCCTCTTATGCCGGGTAAGGGGTACGAGAATGAACTGCTACCAAAGGGGTGATAAGGAGTGAATTGGTTTATTTCACCCCTTTTTCACACCCTTTTCACCCCTACCAAAAGGGGTCATATACTCATATTTTCACATAATCCAATATTTATCACATCAAATATATATTGTATTAATCTTCATCTTCTACTTTATAATGCACCATCAATTAAATTAGTACTAGTACAAACCCGTGTACTATGCGGGATGGAAAATAAATTGTATAATTATATATATTTGATTTTTAATAAAATTTTATGGAGTACAATTGTAGAGGTATGTTTTATGATATTTTTTTTAGTTCGTAGCAATTTGTGTTCATCATAATCCTATAAAATGTAATCGGAAATTCATAATTTGATAGTCATTGAAATAATTTATTAATTAACTTACAATGAGGAATTGAAATTAATATTTACTTTAACCACATTTTCCATTTTTAATAATATAAAATTTAAAATTGCATAGTGAGAGAATAAAAGTAAGAAAATCACATCCTCGGTAAATCTCCATAGACCATATACGTACAACACATTCATAAATCAAATATCTTGATATTGTGTTGTATTACAAATCTAAGTTGAATTATACCATAGGTAAAAAAAAAAATTCATTTATATAAAACCAATATAAAAAGAAATCTTATTTTGTTTGTTCTATAAAAAGTTTTAAATAAACAACATGATTTAGTTTATCATAGAAAAAAGTAAGACCTTCCAAACGTTTTTAAGAAGAGCACCAGACAACCAAATTTCGCCCAAGTAAATAACTAAATTGAAACTCCACCTGCGCATTACAATGCATTAACAAAGTTACATGCATTGTGCCTCATCCTTCTCTGAGAAGAACCAACCACAATACTGGGTACAAATATGAGGATTATTTTAGACATGTACAACAAAAAGGGCTCCGATGAAGGAAAATAAAATAACATTAAATCATTCAGAAAAACATAAATACAATAAGTCATAGTTAGTGTTAAATAACTCAAAAGAAGTGATCCTACATCTATCTTAATGGCATAAAACCCCAATTATTTGCATTCTGGAAACATATTTTAAGATGATAATTATCACCAGGGCAGTAGTATTATTTCAATTACTTTAGAAATAGGCAAAAAATAAAATAAATTTGTACATCAATATAGTCTTTAAAACCAGAAGGATAGTGTTCAGCTCAGTCACTGGTACTATTATACACATTGTGCTAATTTTTTTTATGTCTTTTGACATAACTTTTAGGCATCAAACTTTGAGAACCTCGCCATATTTCTAGTCATCAACAAAATACCCTATTGAATAAAAAATATCCTGTGCCACATGATTGAATATCGTTTTATTTAACTACACTATGCAGAACATTGAATGTTTTACGATTTGTTTGTATGAGAGTATTGAACATAGTCCAAAGCTTCTATGAGGACATTGCTTTGTCATCAAAGTGCACAATTTACCACTCTATGTTTCGAAAACAGACATTCAATAAAGAAACACATATTTTCGAAATTAATTGCACAATCTGCCTCTCTAAGCCCTTGGAAGCAAAGGTTCATTTGATCAATTGATAATCAATAGTTTCTTTGACCATTTAGATAAAATGAGAGCAATTCTTCATTCAAGGGAAGAGTAAAATTATTTAGCTCATAATAGGCCAATAGCACAATTTCTGCACAGCACAGTCAAAATATATTTCAACTGCACATGATGTTTGTTTAAACTTATTTTAAGCTAGATTATCGATGTTAATAATAATTGAAATGCCTTCCCTCCAATCCACGTAATTGGATGTTAAAAAATTTAATTAAAAGAAAATTGTAAATTTCCATCTTCTAATCAAATGAAATGATGCGGCTTTGCACGTATTGAAGCTTAAAGAATCTAAAAAAGAACTCCAGTAGTTTGCTTTATGAAGTATAGAGGTTTTAGTGGAGTATCTAAAACATGTAGAATGTGAGTGATTGTACCACTTGTTGGGAAAATAGGGGTGCCCGGAATCTATTCGGGATGAAATTTAAATACGAATTTAAATACAATTATTACTAGCATGAATTAATCCTAATTAATTCAAATAATAATTCCAACAACAATTTTTATCATCATGCATGTTGAATTAATTCACATAAAATCTATGGCGGAATAAACAAGAAATTATGTGACTTACGTACCTGATTAGGCGTGAAATTGTTATGTTTTGGTGCCCGATTTACTCATGTTTTGAGTGTTTTCGATGAGTGCTTGGAGTCAAATGAGTATCATTTTTATAAAATTATTAATTTGTCCCTTTGGTTTTCATAGATGGATAGAGGGCGAAAAGAGGAGTTCGTAGGACTTTGAATCGGCCAAAACGGACTCCCGGTTGAGGAGATATGAAGATTTTACGAACGAGTGCACAGCAGCCAGCGCTCGAGCGATTTGCTCGAGCGCCGGCGCTCGAGCGAATCACTCGAGCGGCCAAAAACTTACAGAACAGTTTTGGCGCTCGAGCGAATCACTCGAGCGCGCACGTATTTTCGCCTCCGGATGCGTATTTTCGGCCCATTAACTCCCGTTTCGACCCGGTGCCTATATATACCTCTTCCAAACACGTTTTGAAGGATCCCCAACTTTTAGAAATCACTTTAGACTTAATTTTTAGAGAGAGGAAGAGGAGAAGAACGAGCAAGCTTTACTTTTACGTTGTTGAGGTTTTTCATACGAATTCTTAGTTTTCTTTTCGTTTCTTAGTTTCTTTTCATTAGCTTGATTACTTTAAACGCTTTGAACTTTGTTTTAGTTAATTAAATTTCAGTTCTTAGAATTATTTTCTTTTAAAACCCTAGTTCATGTTTCTTATTTTCCTCGTTCAATTCATTATGTTTATGTTCGTTGTTTCTTCTATTGCTTTTATTTTTGTTATAACCATGTCCGGCTAAAACCCTTGCATGCTTGGGTTAGGATGAACTCGTAGAAGTAGGATGTGGGTACGTAATTAAGGTAATTGGTGACGTTAGTTTTAATTCTCTTAATTAATGAATTCATATAATTAATCTTAACTCTACCTTTGAATTTCGTACGAAAGTGTTAGAGAGAGGACGACCGCATCACTCGATAACAATTAGTAGTCTTAACGAGAGGGTTTAGGAAAGGTTAATTCATCTACCGGTTTAGCGAAGGAGGACGACCGCATCACCTTAGTTAAATTAGGGTCTCATTAATTAAGCACAGTTCATTAACTTGTTAGTGGATTAGTGAAGTCGATTGCTAGGATAAAGTATTAGGGTGAGAAATCTTGAGCTTTCATTCTACGATCTTTTACTTAGGTTAATTCTTGGTTGTCACAATTACTTTGATTATGTACCTGCTCCGTTAGTATACGTAGGGATTCCTATCCTGAGCATCACCATCTCTCATTAGAAAACAACCCGTAGTTAATTCGTTCTTTTTCATTCTTTAGTTAATTAGTCTATTTTAGTCTTTTAATTAATTTTTCAAAAACCCAAAAACATCACACTCATATTAACTACGACGCGTAGATCTTCAGGGATCTATTCGCATACATACCATCCCTTGGGTTCGATAATACTTGGTCCCTATACTTGCCCATACTACAGTGAACCCGTACTCTTGCGGGGAAGCTACTAGTAGAAGCTAGTATAATCGCATCAAGTCAATGGCGCCGTTGCCGGGGATGGCGTTGTATGCTTTTGAATAGGACTTGTAGATAGCTTAGTAGTTAGTAGTGGGTGATTTAATTTCTGTTTTTATTTTTATTTTTACTCAATTGGGCAGTTGCGTTTTGATCCTTCTGCTAGTGTTTCAGGTTTATGAAAACACGCTCACAAGGCAATACGAGCGAAGAGAGAATACCGTTGGACCCTGAGACAATAGCCAGAAGGAACCGAGCCTTCTTGAGAAGGATGAACGCTGCCGACTTAGGAAAGGAACCAATGGACATCAATAATGAGTTGGACGATGCCGCCAACGAGTTCAATCAGGTAGTAGACCGAGTTGAAGACACTGGAGTTAGTGGTAGCCAGAATCAAATTCCATTAGGGGATAGCCAGAGCCTAAACCCGGGTACACAAAACGTAGGGAACCCAGCTCAGAACCTTGTCCATAATCCTCATAACCAAAACCCTGCTTACCCACAAAACCCAAATAACCCTTTCAACAACCCAGTATACCAACATTACCCATATCCACCTTATCCTTACCCACCATACCCATACCATCCACCACCAGTCTACAACCAACCACCTGTTTACCAACCACCACCCCAACAAGTACCAGTACCTGCTGCTAATCCTCAACACGTTCCTCAGAACGCAGATCAGATGGCTATTCGAGGGAGGTTTGCAGCGCAGCCACAGCGGTACTATGATGGAGTGGCTTTGCCTCCTGTTGAGGCAAACAACTTCTCTATTTCCCCAGGAATTTTAAAGCTGCTGACAGAGAATCAGTTCAAAGGAGTGATCGGGAAGGAGAATCCTCATACACACTTGAGGAGCTTTCTCATGATAGCCTCAACATTTAATTATAATGGCATGTCTGAAGATGCCAAGAGGCTTAGGCTGTTCCCATTCTCATTGACGGGAATAGCCAAGGAGTGGTACGATAATACGCTTCCGCGGGGAGGTATTACCACTTGGGCAGAGCTCGAGCGTCTGTTCCTCGAGCGATTCTACCCTCCATCTAGGACGATCAAGGCTAGGATTGAGATCTCTTCCTTCCGCCAGAAGCAAGGAGAGGACCTACGTCAAGCGTGGGAGAGATACTCAAACATGCTGATTGAGTGCCCGCAGCACGGGTACAACGAGGGAGACATTATGGCATTCTTCTATAGTGGTGCCAGCAAGGATGGTCAAGCCCATTTAGATGCATGTGCGGGCGGAGCATTCCTCAATCAAGGCATAGAGAGATGTAGGGAGATCGTGGACAATATTGTCACGAATGCTGGTGCATGGACCGAGGACCCAGAATTTCAGAGAGTATGCAAGTTGGAGGAGAATGAGGGTACGAGGAAGCTGTTGATGGCTATGATGGAGAAGATCAGCAACCTTGAGATGGGGCAGAACTTGGTTGGAGGGAATGGAGCACCAAGCGAGAAAGTGGAACCACCCACGAATCAGCAAGAAGAGGCCAACTATATGGGAAGGCCTAATTACCCACAAGGGGGGTATCCACAAGGTGGAAACCAGTATGGAAGACCTTCTTACGGTCAACCATTTGTACCTTCAGGCCCACAGCCGCCTCAAAATCAATGGAGGAACACACAAGGGTATCAAGGAGGCCAGCAGCCTCCTCAAAACACATGGAGGAAAAATGAGAATTTTTCTTATACTAACCCAAAAGCTGGTATTACTGTGCCTGCAGGTGTTGATCTGGGGTCTAAACCTCCTGGTGGAGAGGGCGGTGCATCAACCGAGGAGATGTTGAGAGCGATCCTTCAGAAAGTGGAGGAAGGTAGCAAGCGATTGTCCTCTTTGGAGTACGATGTGAAGGAGTTGCATAAGAAAGGCGATCATCGAGATCAAGAACTCCAGAAGAGAGACATCGAGTGGAATCGAGTTCAGCAAGAGAACAACAGAAGATTCAATTCCATCGAGTACCAAATTAGTCAGATCGCAAAGTCTCAGCCAAGAGAGCCTGGCAAGTATCCATCAATGCCCGAGGATAACCCAAAGGAACATTGCAAGGCTATTGAGTTGAGAAGTGGGACCAAATATGATGGTCCCGAGATGCCTGCTGATTCTAAGACGCTCAAGGAGAAAGATGAGACAGAAGGGATAGAGTCTCAAAGTGATGGAGTTGAGGTTGAGAAGGAAGGAGTTAAGATGAAAATTGATGATAAGAGTCAAGATATGGATGAGACCCAGAAGAGCAAAGTGCCTGATGAGGAGATCGAGGAGATAGAGAGAATTCCAAAGTGGAAAAAGGCAAAGGAAGCAAGGGAGAAAGTGAAAGAAACTGAGAAAGATGAATGGGGGGTACCCAAATCTGTGATACCCGTCCCATATCCACAGCGCTTCATGAAAAAGAAGCTTGATGAAAAATTTGCAAAATTTCTTGATGTTTTTAAACAATTGCATATTAATATTCCTTTTTATGATGCTTTGGAACAGATGCCGCACTATGCGAAGTTTTTGAAGGACTTGATTGCGAAAAGGCGGCGAGTGGATGAGCCGAAGTTGGTGCAGCTGAACCACGAGGTGAGTGCATTAGTGCACAAGGCGCTTCCACCAAAGCTGAAGGATCCCGGGAGCTTCACGATCCTATGTGATATTGGGAACGGGATCAAGAAGGGAGCGTTGTGCGACCTCGGGGCGAGCATAAATCTGATGCCGTTGTCACTTTTCAAGAAGTTGGAAGGTGGTGAACTTCAACCCACAATGATGACGCTTCAACTAGCCGATCGGTCTATTACTAGACCTCAAGGTGTTGTTGAAGACGTTCTAGTGAGAGTTGGAGATCACATTTTTCCAGCCGACTTTGTAGTGCTAGAGATGGAGGAAGATGAGCACGTACCCCTGATCTTGGGAAGACCGTTCTTAGCTACGGCGGGGATGGTGCTAGATGTGGCAAACGGGAAGATCACGGTGAAGGTTGATGATCAAGAAGTGAAGATCTCCCTATATGAAGCCATGAAACACCCGAGGGAGGATGAGAGCTTGTATTGCATGGATGCAATTGATCCTCGTGTTGAAGACACGCCTTCGATCCCTAATCCATCTCATATTCATGATTTTGTTAGTCCTTCACTTGATTATTTAACCCATGAGCGTTATGATCTTGATTATTTTGATAGGGATAAAGTGAAGAAGTTGAAGGATGAAGAGGTGAAGAAAGTGGACGTGGTCCAGTTAGAAGGGAAAAGAGGAGTTAAGAAGAAGAAGTTCAAATTCAAGAAGTTGTTGAGTAAGACTCCTCCAGATAGAGGCAAGAAGGAGTTGAGACCCATAACACTTGGGGATGAGAAGAGAGCAAAGGGGCTCATGATGGTGGGGCATCAAGGAAAGAAGTTCAAACACCACTCTTATGAGAGTGAGGGAGGTAAATTTGAGTATGATGTCCCATAAGCTCCTTTGAGCTTGGTCCGGCATGAGGACCTTAAAAATAGCGCTGAATGGGAGGCAACCCATTTTTATTTGCTTTCATTTATTTTTAGTGTCTTTTTATATTATTAGGGAGTATTTTGAGTCGTATGTTTAACCTCGTACTTGAGAGTTTTATTTTGTAGGCTTGTCTCTAAAAGAGTAAAGGTATCATGGAGTTACTCAGATTGAAGGAACCAACTTGAGACAAGGAAGTGTGCAAAGCTATTGAGAGAAATTGGATTATTTGGTTGAGGTAACCCACAACCCCAAACTTAGACCTCTAGCAAGGTCGAAGTTTGGGGGGGTGGAGTTTTTTATGTTTCTTGTTACATTGCACATACATGCACACCCTTATCTATGAGTTGAGTTTGATTGATTATTGTTTGTTGAGATACTCCTTGGGCTATTATTAATTTGTTTTGTTACTCAATATTTTATGCCTATCAATCATCTTATGCTTGTTGATTGCTATCTTTGAGTATGATTTGATGAGTAGAGTGAGTAGTAAGAGTGAGTTAGAAATTCTTTTGTGTGAGTGTTTGAGTTTGAGCTGATTAGGGAGAGAACCCGTATGCTTATAAGTTTTCTTTTGAGTACTTGTGTGATGAGAGTGAGAATTCACTAGGACTAGCATGGATGTGAAAGCTGTGAGATTTGAGCCTAATGAGATTTAAATGCATGAATTAATCTCTTCGTTTGTGAGTGAATCATCACCTTAGAGGATGCTAGAACTTGTGTGTGCTCTTGTTCCTTGATTGTGTCTAGTTAGATATGCCGAATGTGATCTTAGGCCATCTTTGATTTTACTGAGTCACTTAGCCAAAATTTTCCTTACCAATGACATTGAATCCATTGTTAGCCCCTTTGAGCCTAAAGCCTATTTTATTTGCTAACACATATGAACACTATTCCAATTCCTAAGCCTTTTTGTCCAAATTTGAGTGGAGAATAGGAAAGTGTGAATGTGAAGGGATTGATTTGAGTTGAAAAAGGAGAGTTATTGATGGTTGAGTGGTGATAAAATAAGGGTGTGAATGAGATTTGAGTTGTGGGAAAGAAAGAGAAAGAAAATTGAGAATGAGCAAAAAAGAAAAAAATGAGCTCATGTGTTTGTGCGAAAAAAAGAAAAGAAAAAAAAAGTGATTGAAAAAAAAAAAGTGAAAGAGTGAGAAAGAAAAAATTTGAAGTGTTGAGAGTAGTGGAATTAAAGTGTATTGATTGCAAATGTTGAAGTGATTCTGTTCCTAATCTCAAAGTGCCAAAGTTGATTTTTCTATTCTCCATTCACTTGAGTCACTTACCCCATATTGTTATCCCATCTGTCCAAAGAGCCTACATTACAACCTTGAGAAAAGTCCTTTTTGATTCGGCTTTGATTTCTAGAGTATGGTCGGAGTTGAGAGTGCTTACAAGCCTATGGCTGCCAATATGTGTGATTGATTGATTGAGTGAGTCCCTTAAACACTGTTATACACTTGTGAGGGAGCGAAACACACCGTTGAGTGCACATCCATGCTTGATCTTGGTAGTTCTTGTTATTGTTGCATGAGTACGATAAAAGAAAGTGAGTGAGTATACGGGTGATTGATCTTTAAAGCTCGAGTTCATTTGCTTGCATGAGTTGATTTTTTTGACTCATTCCTAACAATTTCACTTGACTTATTATTTCGTTGCTTGAGGACAAGCAACATGGTAAGTTTGGGGGGGTTGATTAGGCGTGAAATTGTTATGTTTTGGTGCCCGATTTACTCATGTTTTGAGTGTTTTCGATGAGTGCTTGGAGTCAAATGAGTATCATTTTTATAAAATTATTAATTTGTCCCTTTGGTTTTCATAGATGGATAGAGGGCGAAAAGAGGAGTTCGTAGGACTTTGAATCGGCCAAAACGGACTCCCGGTTGAGGAGATATGAAGATTTTACGAACGAGTGCACAGCAGCCAGCGCTCGAGCGATTTGCTCGAGCGCCGGCGCTCGAGCGAATCACTCGAGCGGCCAAAAACTTACAGAACAGTTTTGGCGCTCGAGCGAATCACTCGAGCGCGCACGTATTTTCGCCTCCGGATGCGTATTTTCGGCCCATTAACTCCCGTTTCGACCCGGTGCCTATATATACCTCTTCCAAACACGTTTTGAAGGATCCCCAACTTTTAGAAATCACTTTAGACTTAATTTTTAGAGAGAGGAAGAGGAGAAGAACGAGCAAGCTTTACTTTTACGTTGTTGAGGTTTTTCATACGAATTCTTAGTTTTCTTTTCGTTTCTTAGTTTCTTTTCATTAGCTTGATTACTTTAAACGCTTTGAACTTTGTTTTAGTTAATTAAATTTCAGTTCTTAGAATTATTTTCTTTTAAAACCCTAGTTCATGTTTCTTATTTTCCTCGTTCAATTCATTATGTTTATGTTCGTTGTTTCTTCTATTGCTTTTATTTTTGTTATAACCATGTCCGGCTAAAACCCTTGCATGCTTGGGTTAGGATGAACTCGTAGAAGTAGGATGTGGGTACGTAATTAAGGTAATTGGTGACGTTAGTTTTAATTCTCTTAATTAATGAATTCATATAATTAATCTTAACTCTACCTTTGAATTTCGTACGAAAGTGTTAGAGAGAGGACGACCGCATCACTCGATAACAATTAGTAGTCTTAACGAGAGGGTTTAGGAAAGGTTAATTCATCTACCGGTTTAGCGAAGGAGGACGACCGCATCACCTTAGTTAAATTAGGGTCTCATTAATTAAGCACAGTTCATTAACTTGTTAGTGGATTAGTGAAGTCGATTGCTAGGATAAAGTATTAGGGTGAGAAATCTTGAGCTTTCATTCTACGATCTTTTACATAGGTTAATTCTTGGTTGTCACAATTACTTTGATTATGTACCTGCTCCGTTAGTATACGTAGGGATTCCTATCCTGAGCATCACCATCTCTCATTAGAAAACAACCCGTAGTTAATTCGTTCTTTTTCATTCTTTAGTTAATTAGTCTATTTTAGTCTTTTAATTAATTTTTCAAAAACCCAAAAACATCACACTCATATTAACTACGACGCGTAGATCTTCAGGGATCTATTCGCATACATACCATCCCTTGGGTTCGATAATACTTGGTCCCTATACTTGCCCATACTACAGTGAACCCGTACTCTTGCGGGGAAGCTACTAGTAGAAGCTAGTATAATCGCATCAAGTCAGTACCTCTCGTAGAACTGGCCTTTGAATAAAACGGGACAAACACGAACACGCTTTATCAACCCAAAAGTCTTCTCAAGTATTTCCCTTTCGCCTTACTTGATCACCGGTGGGAGATGCTTTCAATTAATTTAAATAACTAAGGAAAAAGAAAAATATTGTTGCTGATTTTTTTTTCAACACTGTGAAACTGTAAACTGGAGATGAAATAATCATCCCCTACTTATAGGACAAGGGATTTTCGAAATTTTCATATATTTTAGAGGTGGAGAAAATCTTTTCTTAGCCTCTAAGAAATCTTGAATATATCCCATATATTCTTTTCTCCATAATAAAATATTCCACAAAAATCTCAACCTCCTCCTAATAAGCATATTTTCGAAAATATTAAAGAAAGAATCCAAGATTTGGATCTTCTTGAATATATGAGATAATCTTGTATTCCAATAATACTTATCTTCCATAATATCTTTCCAAGAAAATCAACAAGATCTTTTCTTTCTCCTAATATATCTTTTTCGAAATATCATGAAAAAATCAGCAAATATATTTTATTTTATTTTAATCACCTTATCATTATTGGGCTACTTGAGGGGCCTTAAGGAGAATTAAGATTGGACCTCCTAATGGACTTCTGAATTTCAATATTGAGCCTCAATATAATTCAATCCATTAATATTAATTATTACCACTAATAAATTAATATTGCACTATCCATCTTAATCCATATTACGATAATATGGGCTCCCGGTTATTTTTTCCCGCGTTTAAGATTATCAAGTCCATTAATTAATTAAGCTTCTGAATAGCTCTAAATTAATTAATATATTTCACCTTGGAGTAAAGACAACTCAACATTATTATTCGTACCGAAGAAACTAATTCTTCACTTGCAAGATTTGGTACAATAAAACTTCTGAGCCCACCAAGGGGACTAATCACACGAGCCGTACTCGCACGCGTTTCTCCGTATTAAATATTAGCAACCGTCGTATGATTAATATTACTGCCCAAGACACAAAGTTCGAAGTCGCAATGATTCTCACCCAACATGAATCAAAGCAGTAACCATTAAGCACACACGGTCCTATTTAAGTGGCGGAGATTAAGAAATCAACAACCACTGAGGTCTAATTTTTCACCTTTCAGAACAGAAGAATTTATCCTCGATGTAGGTCCTCTTCAACACATACTAAATGTGCTAGTGCAATCTCTTAGTCAAGACAGACCAATCTGAGCCTTACACATCGACCTTTCACGGCGGATTGTTCAATTCCACCTAGGTCGTGAAAATGTACGTTTAGTTACAAGTAAACTGTTAATGTTGTCTTCCGTGATCGGGTATCACCACATTAACTACATTGTAACATGTACTATATATTGAACGGTTTGCAATAGAAATTCAACATTCAATCATAACTAAAGCAAATGCGATAAAAGAATTATTCTCATAAAACGAGTGTTTGATACACGAGTTATACAAAGTAAAAGCATACTTTCACGTATAACTCCAACAATCTCCCACTTATACTTAAAGTCTGCTTTTAGTATACATCACGCATGTCTTAGTGTAGTAGCTCTCCGTGACATCTCATGTCAACCTACACTAACCTAATAATTCCTCCCACTTATACTTAAAGCAGATTGGCAATAGTCTTGACTCACATTCCATCCACATGTCTCTCGAATGTATTCAGAGGCAGACCCTTTGTGAATGGATATACTAGGTTGTCCTCCGACATTTATCTTTGCCACCTCTTTATCTCCTCTCTTAACGATTTCTCGTATAAGATGGTGTTTTTCTTTCAATGTGTTTGCTGGCCTTGTGGGCTCTCGGTTCCCTTGAATTTGCAACTGCTCCGGCACAATGATTGTGATGGGCAAATTCGGAACAACGTCCAAGTCCACTAAGAAGTACTTGAGCCAAACCGCTTCTTTCGCTGCTTCACAAGCAATTACTTATTCGGCTTTCATGGTCGAATCGGCGATGCATTTCTACAAATTGCTTCTCCATGTCATGGCTCCTTCTCCCATGCAAAACACACTACCCGGGGTAGTTATTTTGGAATCTATATCTGATTGGAAATTTGAGTCCGTGTATCCCATGGGAATTAGATTGTCTGATTGTTAAATCAGCATTCCATACCAAGTTCTTTTCAGAAACTAAAGAACGCATTTAATTGCAATCTAATGTGCTTTTCCGGGGTTACTTTGATATCTTGCCATCATGCCCACGACAAAGCAGATATCCGGTCTCGTACACAACATTGCATACATAAGACTTCCTACGTCCGAAACGTACGGAACGTCTTTCATGTCATCTATCTCCACTTGCGTCTTAGGGCATATTTCTTTGGATAGATGGATTCCGTCCCTACAAGGTACAAAACCTTTCTTGGAATCTTACACGCTGATATGCTTCAAAACAGTGGCTTTGTATGAAACTTGCGATAAGCCCAACATCTTCCTCTTGCGATCTCGAGTGAACTTGATCCCAAGGATGTGACCGGCTTTTCCCTAAGTCCTTCATATCAAACTGATTTGACAGCCATACCCTTACGTCTGACAATACCTTTACATTGTTTCCAATGAGCAGAATATCGTCTACGTATAATACTAAGAATACCACCGCAGTTCCGTCACATCTTTTGTACACACAACTTTCGAACTTGTTTTGATCACAAACCCATAAGACTTAATTAATTGATCAAAACACTGGTTCCAAGTATGCGATGCTTGCTTAAGTCCATAAATGGATCTCTTAAGCTTGCATACGAGGTGCTCTTGGCCTTTTTCAACGAAACCTTTGGGCTGTTGCATATAGATCCCATCAAGACTTCCGTTAAGGAAAGCTGTCTTGACATCCATTTGCCAGATCTCGTAATCTAAGTGCGTAGCGATCGACAAGAGAATACGGATGGACTTAAGCATAGCTACAAGCCACAGGCCACAAGCCTTGCTTTGAAGGTCTCTACCCTTCCGTCCGGTCCTCTTTTCCTCTTGTACACCCACTTGCATCAAATGGGCTCTACCCCATTAGGTGGATCAACCAACTCCCACACTTGATTATAATCCATCGAACCCACCTCGGTTTCCATTGCGGTTTGCCACACTTCCGCGTCTTTGTCTTGGATTGCCTCGTCGTATGTTCATGGGTCTGATTCATCGCCGGGAATCAAATCCGAAGAATCTCCAATTCCCATGAATCTCTCGGGTTGCCTTGCAATCCTCCCACTATGACGGGGTTCCGGTTGTGAAGGTATGACGTGTGGTATATCATCTTGTATACTTGGTATAGGAGTTTGCCCTCTTAACTCGTCTAAGGTAATCTCACTTCTGGGCTTTCTTTTGTTCATATAGTCTTCCTCCAAGAATTTAAAGTGCGAACTAATCACGGTCTTTTAATCCTTGAGACTATAAAACATACACCCTTTCGTTCCCATGGGATATCCTATAAACAACCTTAATTCCGAACATGGATCCAATTTACCGGCTTCCTTGTCTAGCACGTATGCCGGACAACCCCAAATCTGCAAGTGTCTTAGACTGGGCTTGCGCCCCGGTCCACAATTCCATTGGGGTTTTAGGAACCGATTTGGATGGCACCAAGTTTAGAATGTAAGTCATTGTTTCCAAGGCGTTACCCCAAAACGACTTGGGTAAATCCGAATAACTCATCATGGATCTGACTATTTCTAAAAGAGTCTGGCTCCTTCGTTCCGCCACACCGTTCTATTGAGAGGTTCCCGATGTGGTCAACAGGGATACAATCCCTTCTTCCGATAGGTAGTTCAAGAATTCATTGCTAAGGTATTCGCCTCCACGAACAAATCGTAGAGACTTGATACTTCTTTCCCTATGCATCATAAGGTAGATGTATCCGTATCTTGAGTAATCATCAAATTACTCATACCTCTTCTTGCTATGATCGTCATTGAACCACACATATTGGTATGAACGAGTTCTAACACTTCTGTAGTTCTATTCCCCTTGGCTCCAAATGCCCTCTTGGTCATTTTACCCTCTAAACAGGATTCACAAGTTGGAAACGGTTCGACTTGGAATGATTCCAAGGATCCGTCTTTCACCAATCTCTCTATCCACTTTAGATTAATATGACCTAGTCTAAGATGTCATAGAAGTGTTTCGTTCATCTCCGAATAACGCTTTCTTTTATTACTCGAAATAATCGATGTGTTATTAGATTCAATTTTGTGAGTGGTGTGCCCAAATAATGGTATAAAGATCATCCATTAAAGTTCCGGAACGGATAAACTCATCGTTTCAAGCAATAATAACATCCTTATTAAAAGAAACTGAGTATCTATTCAAACAGTTTAGAAACTGAAGGTTGAGTTCTTTCCAAACTAGGAACATGAGGAACGTCTCTCAAGACCATAACTCTATCTTCACAAGATAGGCGCACTTCTCCCACTGCTTCAGCTGCCACTCTCGTAGCATTGCCCGATGTGATGGGGATCTCACTTCCGTTAAGTCGTCGGGTTAGCTTAAACCTATGAAACAAATGTGATCAGTAGCTCTCGTATCCACTATCCACGAATAGACAGCATACGCCACTTCACAAGTTTCGACGACTAAGGTGTGTGAATTACCTAACTTTCCTAGCCTCTTAGGCTTGGAACAGGCAGACCTCCATTGTCCTCTCTCACCGCAACTAAAACACTTCCCCTTCGATGCTTGCCTTTGCATTTGCCTTTCGCAACAATTGGATTTGCTTGGATCCGGCCTTTGGTTCTCTTCCTCTTTTTCCCTCCCTTGGGACCAAAAGAGGTAGACGAACCATTAGCCACCATAGCACTAGACTGGTGCTCCATTATCACCTCCACCGAAACTAAAGCTTGCAAGAGCTCGGACAAACGACTTGTCCGTTCATTCATCTGACAGTTCAGATGAAACTACTCAAAGCTTCTTGGTAGGGAATGGTATATGAAATCAATCAAAATCCGCACCAAGTACTTCCAACTTGTTAAGGTATGCCATTATCTCGAGAACGTGCTCCCTCACGGGCGTTCCTTTCACCATTTCCAACTTGACCGAGTCATGTTTGGTGAACTGATTAGTCATGGGATTCTGATGTGAAAACATCTCTTCAAGGTGTTCCATGATTTCAACAGCGGATACAATGTCTTCATGAATGCGCCTCAAATCCTCAGACAGATATGTCAAGATGATGCACTTCATTCATTGTCACGCTTCCGATCATAAACTGCCTCTTCCCATTGCTTGACTTATCATTAGGCTTGCCGGGTATATTAACATAAATAACCCAATTGTGTTTTCGTGCAGTAAGGACAAATTTAAAAAAAACATTTCCAATCGATATAATTTTCTCCAAAAGGTTTATTAACTTTAAGTATATTAAACAGTGGATTAAAAGGTTGCGACATGATGAAATGAGAATAAAACATACATTCATATCAATATCTAGAAAAATATGAAATTATCACATAATTCGATCACATCAATTATATTGAAACCTTAAAACAATATAATCATGCATCAGCCAACATCTCGAAACAATTTAAATGCGCCACGAGGGGTGGTCTATACATTTAAATACATTCAAGCGGATCACAAACTTAAAAGTTACAAATCCTTAATTCAAAATTAATAGTTGGCTCCCACTTTGACCACATAGAAATTGACAGGGACTCCGAGGGGAGTAAGTTAATATCAATTTCCTATGCCTAAGTAATAACCATAATTAAATACAGGATTATTATTTCGCTTTGAGCAAGCCACTCGTGGTGAGGGTCAATACCGCCACTAGTAATAATCCACAATCATCCTTTCGGAATTTATTCATGTGAAATCCGTTCTTTTGGCCGATCCGAGGGGGAAATGTATTCCAAAAGAACTTCACAAATAAATAAATTATGGAGGCCAAAATAATCCAATTTTAATATCCGGAATAAAATTGCGATTATAAAAACATACTTAGTAATTTTCGAAAGTAAGGTTTTTCTTGGACAATTAAATTCATGCAAACACATATTAATAAATAATAATAAGTGCACGAAATAAAACATCCATCAAAACAAAATTAAACACATTGGAGCACTCAAATCAAATTGTCACGGTTTAATTTCTTCACGTCTTGCGAAAAATCATCCTTGTTGCTTTCCGACGTTCGTCTCGACGTGCTCCCACTCGAACAGCAACACTTCTTCAAAAACAGCATCGTTTGGGGTTCGGGACGACGTTTAAAATCACACGAAAAAAAAATATGAACCGAAAAAATTCCACGGCCTGAGATACAGCGTGCGTCGGCCCACGAAGTGGGCCCGCGCGCTTCCCGGTCCGAGAAGCGCTGAAACGCTGCCCGAGGCGCGCCGAAGCGCAGCCCCGAGGTGCACCCGAGGCGCTGCACGGAGGCGCGCTGAGGCGCACCCGAGGCGCCCCGAGGCGCTGCAGCCCGCGCCCGAGGCGCGCCCACGCGTGCGCGCGGCGCCGAGCCCCCGTTGCGCACGGCGTGCGCCGTGCACCCCCGTGCGCCGTTTTTTTCGCCGTTCGTCCTCATTTTCTTCACCCCTTGCATGATTTTACGTCCATACACGCGCCACGCTTGTATGCGTCGTCCGGGTACGCCGTTTTTAATTCTTCGTTCTTCGTTACGATCCGGTTACAATTTATTTTTACAAAAAAAATAAATACTAGATCTAGACTAGTCTATTACAATGATCGAATCAAAATAAAAACAACTAATCTACTCGTGGATTTTCTCACGAGAAAAACGAATTCGAACGAATCGAATTAAAAAACAATTAATTCACACGCATGAAAAAATATCAACATTAAAAACCATGACAATTGGATACCTGCAAAAAAGATCTAGCAATTCTACTATCCAATTTCAATTTAATGTTAAACAATTTAAATTCCAATTTAAAGATCAGAGCCCGAAACCGTGGCTCTGATACCAGTTGTTGGGAAAATAGGTGTGCCCGGAATCTATTCGGGATGAAATTTAAATACGAATTTAAATACAATTATTACTAGCATGAATTAATCCTAATTAATTCAAATAATAATTCCAACAACAATTTTTATCATCATGCATGTTGAATTAATTCACATAAAATCTATGGCGGAATAAACAAGAAATTATGTGACTTACGTACCTCTCGTAGAACTGGCCTTTGAATAAAACGGGACAAACACGAACACGCTTTATCAACCCAAAAGCCTTCTCAAGTATTTTCCTTTCGCCTTACTTGATCACCGGTGGGAGATGCTTTCAAGTAATTTAAATAACTAAGGAAAAAGAAAAATATTGTTGCTGATTTTTTTTTCAACACTGTGAAACTGTAAACTGGAGATGAAATAATCATCCCCTACTTATAGGACAAGGGATTTTCGAAATTTTCATATATTTTAGAGGTGGAGAAAATCTTTTCTTAGCCTCTAAGAAATCTTGAATATATCCCATATATTATTTTCTCCATAATAAAATATTCCACAAAAATCTCAATCTCCTCCTAATAAGCATATTTTCGAAAATATTAAAGAAAGAATCCAAGATTTGGATCTTCTTGAATATATGAGATAATCTTGTATTCCAAGAATACTTATCTTCCATAATATCTTTCCAAGAAAATCAACAAGATCTTTTCTTTCTCCTAATATATCTTTTTCGAAATATCATGAAAAAATCAGCAAATATATTTTATTTTATTTTAATCACCTTATCATTATTGGGCTACTTAATTGGGCTACTTGAGGGGCCTTAAGGAGAATTAAGATTGGACCTCCTAATGGACTTCTGAATTTCAATATTGAGCCCCAATATAATTCAATCCATTAATATTAATTATTACCACTAATAAATTAATATTGCACTATCCATCTTAATCCATATTACGATAATATGGGCTCCCGGTTATTTTTTCCCGCGTTTAAGATTATCAAGTCCATTAATTAATTAAGCTTCTGAATAGCTCTAAATTAATTAATATATTTCACCTTGGAGTAAAGACAGCTCAACATTATTATTCGTACCGAAGAAACTAATTCTTCACTTGCAAGATTTGGTACAATAAAACTTCTGAGCCCACCAAGGGGACTAATCACACGAGCCGTACTCGCACGCGTTTCTCCGTATTAAATCTTAGCAACCGTCGTATGATTAATATTACTGCCCAAGACACAAAGTTCGAAGTCGCAATGATTCTCACCCAACATGAATCAAAGCAGTAACCATTAAGCACACACGGTCCTATTTAAGTGACGGAGATTAAGAAATCAACAACCACTGAGGTCTAATTCTTCACCTTTCAGAACAGAAGAATTTATCCTCGCTGTAGGTCCTCTTCAACACATACTAAATGTGCTAGTGCAATCTCTTAGTCAAGACAGACCAATCTGAGCCTTACACATCGACCTTTCACGGCGGATTGTTCAATTCCACCTAGGTCGTGAAAATGTACGTTTAGTTACAAGTAAACTGTTAATGTTGTCTTCCGTGATCGGATATCACCACATTAACTACATTGTAACATGTACTATATATTGAACGGTTTGCAATAGAAATTCAACATTCAATCATAACTAAAGCAAATGCGATAAAAGAATTATTCTCATAAAACGAGTGTTTGATACACGAGTTATACAAATTAAAAGCATACTTTCACGTATAACTCCAACCCCACTTTCATGTTTCTGAGCATGTGCACAATAGGCTTGGTCGTTCTACATACTCCAAGTTGTGTTCAATTACGGCACAGGTAGACATAGCTCTGGCAGTGATGTAAATGGTCTGCAGTAGCATTATATTTTCTCGAAAATGTACATGCCTTCAACTTTTTCCTTTTAACATTCCTGCCGTTTGTAATAAATCGAGCAAAATCCTATATATGAACAAAGAAATTCCATTCGCAAAATTCTGATTCAACTTCGGGGATTGAACTTTGGAGATTCAATTTGGGTAGTTCAAGCCAGTTTGAAGATTAAAATTCAATTAGAGCTGTTCTTTCTTTGAATCGAAAATTTTAATCCAATGTACATGTAATTTGCAGAACCATTCAGATTCAACAAAAGTCCACTAACAATTAATCAATCAATCTCCAAAAATCGAATTACCGATCGAATTAGAAATTGAATCAATAGATATACCAAAATTATGGTGAAATCCTATATATTAACAAAGAAACTCTATTAGCAAAATACCGATTCAACTTCGGGGATTGGAGTATGGAGATTCAATTTGCCGAACCATTCAGATTCAACAAACATTAACAATCAATCTCCAGAAATCGAATTTCTGATCGAATTAGAAATTGAAAAATATATTTAAATAGGAATATATATATATATATATATATATATATATATAACACAACTGTAATTTAGAAAATGTATGATTTCAATAAAATCAAATTACATTGGTAATAATTGATATTTTCGTGTCTAATAATTTCTTGTAATTTTAACCACGTTAATATCATTTTATTAATTCAATTGTTTTGTGTTTTAATTCAATTCAAATAATATCATATAATTAAATAATTATATATAATAATGTTAGTTGTTTTATATTACAATTCAACACAATCATTTAATCACTACCTCTTTAATAAATAATAATATAATAATACATCGTCATTATTGATTTGACATAAAGCCCCATCCACCTCTACTACATCCAACGCAAAAAAAAAACAAGGATCACTATTCACAGGATTTCCACCATCCACTTTTTTTCCCCATCCGGATTTCCCCCATCCAGCACAAGACGAAAACAAATGTGGCCTTTAGCTTCATAGATGGTTGTTTTTTTAGTTCCAGTAGTGTGCCAGATGCTCTTATTGACACTTCAATCTACCGAGTTATACGAGATAGATGTGATTATTAATTTGGTGAATAACAACTCAGTTTGGGGTGTTTCTTTTTTGTGAATAGAGCTTTAAATTTACTCGCATTCAACTTTTGGGACAACTCTATATTTTCTCACGATTGCTTTGGAGTAGTACTGCCTTTGATGGAAGACTTGTCCTTTTAAATTTGTATGCTTTATTAATGTAATAGGCTCTGTTTCCATTTGAAACAAAAGAAAAAGAAGAGTAACGTTACTTTGACATGGGAAAAACTCAAATTGGACATGTGTTGCTAGCTAGCTACTCATTGCTTTGTTTTCATACAAAATAACATTTCACGCTTGAAGAAGTCCTGGAGCCTGTTAAAAATATTATACTTGGCTCAGGAAATATCAGCCAAACCTTTTTTTGTTAGTTCCATTAGGCCTGTGTATAATTTGATGGGCTCCGACTCTTTGGGCTTGTCGGGCACAAGGAGGGATTAAGCTTTGGCACAGACTAGTCTCTATGTTAATACACCATAGGAATGGATCTTTTCTCCCCCAAAATTTGATTGTTCACCCCGATTCAGTTCACCACCCAAATTTTCAGTTCACCCCCACAAAATGTCTAAAATTGAATAATGTTCTAATCTTTTTTCGAACAAATGACAAAAGTTCTAAAAAAATTATCGAACAAAACTTTGGGGGAGTAAAGTATTAAATTCTGAGGGTGAAAATATCCGTACCCATACACTATTAGAATGAATACTCTATTTGGTGATCGGAAATTTATTTTGAGATTTTTTCAATTTTTCGGAAAAAAAAATTCAAACATAGTGAAATTAAAAAAAAAAATAGAATTTTTTCTAAAATTTTAAAAATTTCGAAAAAAAAAAAAGTCCGAGAGTAGTGTATTTTTAACAACAAAGCTAGTGCAAGTAACCGTGACCTTAACCTTTTTCTTTTACGTATTTTTAAATAAATTTTACTTTTACTATTAAAAGTTATCCTATTACTATAAAGAGTAATTGACTTGAATTGCACGATGCACCTAATACATAAGATTATGTCTTTTAAATGGTATACTGTATGTATGATTAGAAAAAAAATACAAATATATTTTTAAGCAATATAAATTGTAAATAGTAATTTTTTTTATAGTTCTTACCAGTAAAAATATTAATTCATGTTAATATAAATAATAAATAAATTTTTTGATAATTGTTAACGGGTCCAATGAAATGAAAAGTCGGTCTTACCAAATCCAATTACATCACACGACCCGTTGAATCGGGTTGGACCATACGACCCAAAATTGTCACCTCTACCCTCCATCACTTGAAAATATTTCAAAAGCTCCTAGAGTCCCCCTAAACTCTTCAAATTCATATATACTTGATATTTCATACAAAAACAAATAATTGCATATATAGAAAAACTCAAATTGTACATTTGTTGTCAGCTGGTAAATGAAAACGACCCTTTTGCTACACTCTTTTGCTTCACACACACACACACACAGTTTAATTGTATATGCTTTAATTTTTTTTTATCTATTTCATTTACAAAACATATAATGCAGATGTTCATTAATTAAAATTTAAAAATGATAATACTAAAAATTGATCAAGATCAAGCCAAGAGCCAAAAATCTTTCTGCCTTTTAGTAGTAATGAGATATCCCCCAACTTTCTTGTTCTTCCTCCTCACTGCAATTGCCATACAACTAGCATTTTGTACACAATACTCCGCCACCTCTACCGCCCGATTCCCAGCCCACGCCACCATAAGCCGCCACGTCACTGACCGTTTCTTCTGCCCTACCACCACCAGCGCCGCCCCCTGCCTCTTAGCAGCCTCCACTATAGCAGGGCCCTTCTCTTTCCCTTCCACCATCACAACCTCAACACGCACCTATGTTGCATTATTTGATCAACATTTCAATTAATCACCACATAGTTTGCAACAAATTAAATAACTAATTGTAGTGACAAATTGTACATACCTCAGGCCTTTTAAGTTGGCACAAACTCTTCATACGTGTGAGAAATTCCGGGATTCTTGGATTTGTCACATTATCCCTTTTAATTGATTGCTCATCTACAAAAATTAAATAAAAGCACATTTATTAAAAATCAAATTCTAAGACACTAAACAAAAAAAATATGTTGAGCACATACCTTTTTTACTAGGCTTAGTAACATGAAGAAGGATCACCAAATCTTGATTCTGAATAGTGTGAGTAAGAGCCCATTGCACTGCATTTTTAGCACGGATGCTCGAGTCGACCACGATCATTATTTTTCGACAACTTATTGCCCCCGATTTCTTACCTCCGCGACCAGAGTCAACCTTCACACCACCGGAAAACCCATAATTCTTTTCGAGCTCATCAATAGTGGCTTGACTAGGAGGCGAACGGACCCGAGCTAGAGGCCTAATTCTATTTAAGCAAAAATTAGGCATTTTACTACCAATTTTAACCATGACACAAGTTCTAGATCCTATGAAGAGAAGGGCATGCACTTCTGTTCTGGAAGAGGAAGTTAGTTGTTATACATGTAAGAGAAATGTTTATTTATGAGAAAAAGGAGGCAAATTTGAGCACATTTTTTTGGACAAGGCTAACTACTAGTACATAATTGCATGGGGACAAAGTTTCTCACACTTTTTTTTCTTTTTTCTTAATAATGATTTTTCACTTTGCATCTTTTAATTTCTTTAAGCTTTTGGGCCTACATTTGAACGTGCCTATCATCAAAATGGTGGGACCATTTTCTTTGCAAGATTAGCTGTTCAATACCCCAAATTATTCTGGTAATCTTGAGATAATTATATAATTACTTTGTAATTTGTCATGTAACCAGAAAAGAAAAAATATATTAATCTTATGCAATAATTTGGTTTAGGCAAATATTAAGTGATTGATAAGCATACCTTAGGGCACATATCAATTTTTTTAATCACTTTAGTTAAATATGGTTAATCATTTTTTGACCAACTTTGCCTTTAAAAAAAGCAAAACCCCTCGCTTTTTTCGACCAGTAAAGCCCTTCCCCCGCGATTAATATCCCATGGCTTCACAAATCTCATCTAAGAAAGTCACCCGCTTCAAAACTTCCAGGATTTGAAACTTTGAAATCAATGAAAACAAATTATCAATTTATATATTCTATTTAAATAAAATTTTGTACAAGATGTTACAAATTAGTGTTAATCAAATAGAGAGGTACATTGTGGAGATAAAAATTCATTCTAATACAACAGTTACAAAAATACAATATATTTGTAAAAAATGCAAAGTGCAAAATGCAACATGTGTAATCAAAGTACAATAAATTTGTAAATAGGGCAAATGTAGCCTACTGCAATTATATTGGAATGCATTTTTTTAGAACACGTGCCTCGTTGTAATAATCCCTATAATGGGTGACATTTAGGCATAATCACTAAAAAAAATGCGAATTAACAACCGTCTAGTAATCGGTCTCAAAATCATATATTAGCGACCGATTAGCGATCGAAATTGACCGGTAGTCTCTAAAAAAAAATTGCGACCGCCTATAAAATCGGTCTCAAAACCGACTAATTAGCGACCGCCTAGAAAGGTCGGTCGCTAATCTTATGCGATTAGAGACCGCTTTGGCGGTCACTAATCCCAAAGGTCGGTCAAAAGGACCAATTATTTTTAACCGCCCGATTAGCGACAGTCAAGACAGTCTCTAATTTCAATTTTATAATTAACGACCGCTAGGTGGCGGTCACAAATCGATAAATTTGACCCATTTATGAAAACGGGTGATATTCGGATATTAGCGACTGAAATTAGTGACCGCCTCTGGCGGTCACTAATCCTAAAATTGGTCAAAATGACCAAAGAATTAAAAAAAAATTCCATAAAAAAAATTCAGAATTTTTTTTTTTCAAAAATATGAATTGTTTCGTAAATTGATACATATTGAACAAATTAATTTGATGAATTTAAAAAAAAAAGACTCAATTTGAAGTTATATACAATTAAATGCATAAAAAATTAATAAATTAATAATTTATATTAGTGTAAAATATTAAATTCACAAAATAAAGAAAAAGTTAGTATGTATATATATATATATATATATATATAAATGAATTAGAAACATAAAAGAATTAATTTGATGAATTAAAAAAAAAACAGGATTCAATTTGGAGTTATATAAAATTAAATGCATAAAATAAATAAATTAATAATTTATAGTAGTCTAAAATATTGAATTTACAAAATAAAATAATTAGTGAATATATATATATGTGTGTATATATATATATATAAATTAGAAATAAAAAAGAATTAATTTTACGATTTAAAAAAAAAAAGAGGACTCAATTTAAAGTTATATACAATTAAATGCGCAAAAATGAATAAATTAATAATTTATATTAGTGTAAAATATTAAATTTATAAAATAAAATAAAAAGTTAGTGTATATATATAAATGAATTAGAAACATAAAGGAATTAATTTGATGAATTTAAAAAAAAAGGACTCAATTTGGAGTTATATACAATTAAATGCATAAAAACGAATAAATTAATAATTTATAGTAGTCTAAAATATTAAATTTACAAATTATAAAAATTAGTGAATATATATATATATATATATATATATATATATATATATATATATATATATGTATGAATAAATTAGAAACAAAAAAGAATTAATTTTATGAATTTAAAAAAAAAAAGGACTCAATTTGAAGTTATATACAATTAAATGCATAAAAAATGAATAAATTAATAATTTATATTAGTATAAAATATTAAATTTATAAAATAAAAAAATAATATATATATATATATATAAATGAATTAATTTGATGAATTTAATAATTTATAGTTGTTTAAAATATTTTAAAAAAAACGGGAGTCAATTTGAGGTTATATACAATTAAATGCATAAAAACGAATAAGTTAATAATTCATATTAGTGTAAAATATTAAATTTATAAAATTAATAAAAAAGTTAGTAAATATATATATATATATATATATATATATATATATATATATAAATAACGAATTAGAAACAAAAAGGATTGAATTTGATGAATTTAAAAAAATAACGGGAGTCAATTTGAGCTAATATACAATTAAATGCAAATAAACAAACAACAATAACATGTGTCCTAGTGGTTCACACCTCTTCCGGGCAGGGATGTAAAAAGCGGCTTAGGCGGCCGCTTAGGCGCTAGGCGGCGGTCGGCCGCCCCGATTAAGGTAAATCGGCCAAAGAAAGTCGTGTAGGAGTTCAGACGCTGCCTAGACGGCCTAAGCGCCGCCTAGGCGGCGAGAAGAAAAGAAGCCCTAAATTTAAGATTCGGCGTTGAAAAAAGTAGAATCGGCGCTAGGTGAAGAGAGGCGACGACATCTGTCTGGGTAGAGGAGATGAACGATCGGCGGACGGTGGTGCGAGGCGGCGCTGTAACGGTGGCGTTGAAGAAAAGCGGCGACGACGTCGGCCCGCTGGGTGATAGAGGGCAACGCCACCGCAATTTGACCGCAGTCACTCGCCGCTACCGCCCTTCGATGCTTATCGTTCGCCGGAAAAAACGAAAGTAAAGGGGAGAAGGATGGAGAAGAACGACGACTGAGATGGGATCTGGTTTTAACTTTATATACTTATTGACTTATACCACAAATTGTAATACCTAGTATAAAAGGGCCGAGCCCAACTATTCTTTAAAGCCCAAATAAAAACAATCCAACACTTATTCATCTATGCAAAACAATGTAAAAAAAAAAAGTTAGTCGGATTTTCTAGGCGGCGCCTAGGCGGCCAAGAAACGCCCGCCTAGTATTTTTCGACTTCTGCACCCTTGCTTCCGGGCTACTGATTAGGCGTGAAATTGTTATGTTTTGGTGCCCAATTTGCCCATGTTTTGAGTGTTTTTTATGAGTGTTTGGAGTCATTTGAGTATCATTTTTATAAACTGATGAATTTGTCTCTTTGATGCTGATAGATGGATAGAGGGCGAAAAGAGGAGTTCGTAGGACTTTGAATCGGCCAAAATGGACTCCCGGTTGAGAAGTTATGAAGGTTTTACGAACATGTGTACATCCAGCGGTCGAGCGCCACCGCTCGACCGGAAGAACCACTCGACCACCATAGCTCGAGCGCTAGCGCTCGAGCTGCGTTTTTGCATGTTTTTGGCCCAAAATCGCCCAAATTCATCCCAAAGCCAATATATAACCCTTCCAAGCAGATTTTCACATAACAAGACATATCTACACATATTTACACTCGTTTTTCGAAGGAGAAAGCTTGTGAAGGAGATTGGAAGAGTTTTACAAGTTGTAATCGAAGTTTTAGCTTACGAATTCATAGTTTAATTATTTCTTTCGACTTCTTAGATTAATTCTTTCTTTCTTTGTTCTTGACGATTAAACCTAGTTTTTCAGATTTATATAGATTTCTTTGGAGACTTTAATTTGTTCTTTCGTTTATGTTCTTGATTTTATTAGTTAATTCAATTATGCATATGTTTATTGTTCTTGTGATTGCTTTGATTATTCAAACCACCATGTTAGGCTAGAACCCTTGCATGCTTGGGGTAGGATGAACTCGTAGAAGTAGGTTGTGGGTACGTAATTAGGGTAATTCGTGACGTTAGGTTTTAATTCTCTTAATTAATGAATTCTTAAAATCAATCTTAACTTTACCTTTGAACTTCGTACGAACGTGTTAGGGAGAGGACGACCGCATCACTCTTTAACAACTAGTAGACTTAACTAGAGGGTTTAGAAGAGGTTAATTCATCTGCCGGTTTAGCTATGGAGGACGGCCGCATCACCATTAGTTAAATTAGGGCCTCGTTAATTAAGCACGATTCATTAACTTGTTAGTGGATTAGTGAAGTCGATTTATAGGATAAAGTATTAGGGTTTGAAATCTTGAGCTTTCATCTTACGATCTTTTACTTAGGTTATTTCTTGCACGTCACAATTATTTTGATTATGTACCGGCTCCGTCAGTATACATAGGGATTCCTATCCTGAGCATCACCATCACTTATTTGAGTACAAACCTTAATTAATTCACTTCTTTCGTTCTTTAGTTTACTTAGTTTATTTTAGTTTAGAATTAATTCTTTATAAAATCCAAAAATATACACTCATATTAGCTACGATGCGTAGATCTTCAGGGATCTATTCGCATACTCACCTTCCCTTGGGTTCGATAATACTTGATCGCTATACTCACTCTACTACAGTGAACCCGTAGTCTTGCGGGGAAACTACTAGTAGAAAGCTAGTATTTTCGCATCAAGTCAGCTACCCAGAGGTCGTGGGTTCGATTCCCCTTGGGCGCATATTTGCTCATTTATTTCTACAAGCCTCACAAGGGCTTATACAACATGGCTCGCCTAATATAAGCTAGGGGTTAGTGGTTCAGTGGTTCGTGCCCCGCCCGGACCCCAATGGGCGCGGGTTCGAACCCACTGAGCTATTTTTTTCGTAGGTTCGACGATTAGCGACCGCCGCCAAATCGTTCGCTAATCGTAAATGTTAAATTAAAAATATCATATTTATTAAAAAAAATTAGCGACCGACCTGAGGCGGTCGCAAATCCCATGATCCAACCGGGTCATACCCGGGCGGATTAGAGACCGATCTGAGGCGGTCACTAATATTAGAGACCGCCGGTGGCGGTCGCTGATTAGTGACCGACCTAAAAAATCGGTCGCTAAATTAGTTACACGCGTTTTAATGACCGACGTTTATCGGTCGCTAAATCGGTCGCAAATCATGTTTTGTGACCGAAAATCGGTCGCTAATCTGCATTTTTTTTGTAGTGAATACTTAGAAGCTTTGAGAAAAGATGAAATGACCCGCAACAACTCGTACTAAAAGAAAATCGATAAATGTTAGCCAAAAAGAGTTTCAATTTTTAACAAGCAAGTTTGAAAATGGCCATGTCGCAAAAAATTAATAAAATGCAAGAACAATTATTCAACATAATATATACGTTATTCAACTATAACTAGATTTTCGCCCGTGCAATGCACGAGCCTGTTGTAATATGTATATAACATTATTTTGTACAACAACTTGAGGCATTTCATGTTTAATAAAACAATTACAAAACACTTTTATAGACACATTTGGGCCACCATGTGTATTATAATATTGTGCTTGAATTAGTAATATAATTTTTTAAATCAAAATTTTGAGCTGTGATTTTGAATCATTGGAATGCTTCTTAATTTTTTTTTTTTGTCATCGATTAAAAATTCTATATATTTTGTTGGGGTTCACAAACACCTGGATTAATAAACTCAAATTATTACCTAGTGTACTCTTTAGACAAACCCTTGCATGCCCAACAACCCAAACTCCTGCAGAATTTCCCTCTTCTTAGGCTACAAACTGTTGTAATTTTAATTTTTGTGGTTTGTAAAAGATAAAATGAACTCAGCCTTTTTTTGTATGAGAGAAAAATAGACGTGTTTTGAAATATCTCCTTAATTTGAAGGTATGTTTGGACATGACTTTCAAAAAAAATAATTATGAAATTGTTTCAAAACAAAAGCTAATTATAATTTTTGGTATATATATATGTGAATGAATGTATTGCACAAAATATAGCATCAGTAATACCACAACTCGACTAAACAATGAATTAAAGCCAATAAAATAGACTTCTAAATATTTTGTGCCTGGAGACTATCAAATGTATAATCTATGATAGTTTCTTCAAAATTTCATAACATATAAAAACCAAGGAGCCACAACATCCCAAAATGAAGCAGTACTTTATTGATCACAACATGTGGAACAAAGAATATGACTAAACTGCATTGCAACGATTGATTACTAAATTACAGAACCATGCAAAACCAAAACGAACATTCAAATACTAAAAATCGAGAGTATTTTATCTGCAAGTTGGAGTGCTAGATTTCTTCCATCTTTGATGGTTTTATCCATAGACCATCTAACTTTTAGTACTCAAACTCTCTAGATTGTATTGTGGTATTTGCCCCTAAGAAGGTGCATCATATAGGTGCATTCTTTGCAAGAAATTGCAAAAATAGAATCGTATGCATTCTAAGATAGGTTTTAACCATTAACATAGTTAAAGAAACATAAAAGAAAATAACTATTTGTATTATGCCTAATATGCTTTGAACAACCCAGCATCTATCTTATCACTACAATCTTTAATCTCCAAGATACCTAAAATAGTCTCATAGGAATTGTTGTTAGATATACTAAATTGCTAAGCAAACAGGCACCAAAACAATAACATAAGATATATTCCCATAATCATCTCCATATACTACATATTATAATATAAATGCATTCTTCATTCTAGTAATTTGCTTTAACTATATCTTGATTGTTTGTTTATCTACACCCTTAAATGCATAATATATCATCACTAACTTGGTTCGAGCATTCTTTATAATAGAACTCAAATTTTCCCTTCTAGAGCTATGCCAAAAAATTAACCAGTTAATTAAATTGACAACTTTATTGTTCCATTAAACAAAGTAGACGACATTGATAAATAAAGTTCAATATAAAACACAACCAATAAAAAATTAAAAACAATATATATCCATTTCTAATTATAATAAAAAAAATTAAGAAAAATGCGTCAAATTTCTCCATCACTAAATTTTGTTAATTTAATAATTATATATAAATATTTAGCAACGAAACTTGGCTGATGTAAAATCTTTTGACCCGATGGGGTCTTGACCCGAGAGATTAACGACGGGAATTTTCGTCTCAAATTTGCGACGGACGTCATAATTCATCGCTAATATTAGCTACGCCTACTTTAGCGACAGACTATGATTCGTCTCCAAACCCATCGCAAAACGTGTTTTGAGACTGAAAATCCATATCTAAAATCGTCTCTAATCAGCATTTTTTTTTGTCATGCTTATCCAAGAGAGTGTGATTTCATAGAGAAAGAGTGATTAATTGAATATCAATTGTATTGACCACCTTCTTCTACCATAATTATTTTTGTTAAGTCAAATACTTCTCCAGTACCACATCCCCAACAATCAATTATGAAATACAAATTTTCTCATTCAATTTAAATCATAATAACAATGAGCATATAGTCATTTAAGATTTTATATTATAGCATAAATCAAACTTATTGAGGCATTTTCACAAACACCTTGATTAATAAACACAAAGTAAATACCTATCATGCCCAATAACCCAAACACCAACAGGATATCCATCTTGCTAGAAACTAATATAAAGACCAGAAAGTAATTCAAACATATTTCACTATTTTTCGCTTAAGAAAGAGTAATTATAGAGTAAATTTACAGGGTTCCTCTAGAGCGTCTATAATCGTGGGCATTAGTCACGTAGCCAACAAATTCTGAATAAGCTAAAATTTGTTGCTTCTATGAAACTTCATCCCAATCTTTATTACCAAATACTTCTCCAGCACCACATCCCCCTCTGATGCTGGTTAAGTATTTCACTCCCAAAATTTGTGTAAAACAAATCACTATTAGAAAATTTAAATTTTCAAATTCAATTTCAATAATATTAACAATGGTTGAACAAATAGTCATACATATTTTATATCATAGCACAAATATCGAATTCACTGTTGATAAGCGAGCAGAATCGTCATTTGGGCGAGCATAATTAACCCAAATTACCCACGCTTAAGATGAGATTAAGCCAAGCTGAACGAAAGGTGTCGGGCGAGCAGACCTTGCTCGCCGAGCAACATTAACCAGGCGAGAAACTTTAATAAAAAAACCATGTGGACCCAGATGAGGTCCTAGCGAGCATAATCAGCACCTCGGCGAATAGACCTAGCAACAATATCAAGATAACAACTTATCAAGAATAAAGACCATCAAAATCAAACTAAAGACTCCTCAAGGACAAGTCCAACGGGACGAACAACACCTGAATACGAGCAAGTCCAGTGTAGAAGTATAGAATTTAGTTTAGATAAGGTCAAACTAGTCAAAACCCAAGTGTCATACATGCACACTAGAGAGGTCAAAGGTCATGTACACCTCCTGCTAGACAAACTAGTATAAATACTTAGATTTTTCCAGCTAATAAAATAAGCACAAATTCATATACACGTCCAAACTTCGATTATACACCTAAAGCAGCTCGATTCTCTTATATACGAATTAAATACGTAATCAATACACGTGTTAATTCTACCCTAACCCAAATTTTTGTATTCACTAATTACGTTAGTGATCAATCACACATAATTATTTGGTGGTCTAATTAACGAGTAAAAACAACCACTAATCCTTGTGATTAGAATCGGTCACCAACAAATTGACGCTAGAAGGAGGGTCCGAACCTCCGATTTAAGGATTTAAGTATAATTAAGTAAGAATTACAGACTTAAACTTGAAGAATTGAAGAAAGGTGTTCTTGGTGTTCTCTATTCAAGAACTTTTAAAGATTAATACCCAAACATCAGGTAAAGATGCCTCAGTCTCATGAGACCCAACACTACCAGCACGTGATAAGGGATTCACGCTCAAGGATGTCTCAGGTTGGTAGGCGAGCAGAGACAACCAGGAACGAGCAAGAAAATCTTCCAACAACTACACATCAATTAATGCCACCCGAGTTGGATGACTTTGTTCGCAACCCAGATGAACTGGCTCGAACAATTGCAATGCTTCAGGCCCTGCAAAAGCAACAAGCACAACCTGGCCCATCCCATATCCGAGCAAGGCATAGCCCAACAAGAGTTCGTGAGCATGAGAAGGCCAAAGATGACCATCAAAATGAGGCAGACAGTGCCCAAGTTCGTAAGATGAAGGGCAAGGAGAAACAGCTCGCTGAAGCTACCAGCCATGGAGAATAAACTCCAAATCAAGCTCTGGGGGTTAGTTAGGGTACTCGCCAAAGTGCACTGAACAGATTAGGTCGTCGTGGTCGGGGAGCAACCGAGGTTCATCCCGTGGCAGAAGTAGCTCGCCCGGCTCACGTACCAGCTCGCCAGTCAGTCCACGAAAGGCTGACTAGGTCAGCTTGTGGTCGCTTAGGCCCAGATACAGAGCCCAATCCTAGGAGGCCAGCCCAGGGGGTTCTCACACCAAGCGAGGGACTGCGGCGATCAGATGGTCATGCACCTCTGATCGCCGAACAGCCTCCAAGTCAGGGGGGATCCCTAGAGGAACTGGCCTGCATGAGGAAGGCAATTGAAAGCATGCAGGGTCAATTAGTCCTGCAAAGAGGTTATGGGAGTACTACCCTTCCAACTTCACCATTATCTTCAGTGATTCTAAAAGCTCCCATTCAAAAGAAGATCCAATTCCCTGCAAGTATACAATATGAAGGCACGGCGGACCCCCGGGTGCATTTGATGAAATGTTCTGATTATATGATATCAATGGGGGTAAGTGATGCAACCCAGTGCCAAAACTTTCCATTAACTCTGGGGGACCGTGTCCATAAATGGTTTTCAGCTCTGCTACCAGCTTCAATCCATTCATTTGCCCAACTAGGTAATGAATTCCTGTCCCACTTCTCCACGGTCGGGTCTTATATATCCCAAAGACATCGGTTGTCCGACTTAAAGCAAGCTGACGACGAGTCGGATCGTTCGTACTTGGAAAGATTTGACAAGGTCCTGCTAGAGGGGGAATCAGTCAGCGAAGACACTAAAATTGTAGCAGTCCTAGCTGGATTGAAGAAGGGCACTGAATTTTGGAAGGATGTACATATCAGATGTCCTAAAACTTACGCTGAATTTCGAGACCGGGCAGGTGTCTTTGTCTCCATGCACCAAGCTTTGCAGAAAGACAGGTGGGACAAAGGTGAGCAGAAGGAAAGTGGGAAAAAGACTGGTGGTGGAGGTTATCATGCCCCGAAGAACATGAAAGCATTTAACGAGGGGACGGAACTGAAAGATAAACTGAATCACGTGTTTACCATATCAATTGATGTGGTGTACAACAATGTCCGGGATAAGGAACTACTCACTCCTCCCAGATAGATACGTCAAGATGCTAGCAAGTTAAACCAAAACAAGTATTGTGCCTACCATCAAAGCATGGGGCATTTTACTAGTGAATTTCGTGACTTGCTGAAGCAATTATGGTGATTCTACGAGGAGGGTAAGCTATCCGAGTTTGTGAAGAGGCAACCCGGCAAGAGAGATAGAGATGATGATTCTGAAGGAGAAAATTTGGAGCAAGCTCCTTGCCGGAATCGAGCTGGGCGACCAGCTCAGGCACCAGCAGGAGGTCCAGTCCCTGAAATCCAAATGATGGAGCCTGCGGGACTTGTTGGTGGTTGTTCTGATGGGCGACCACCAATCTCAAATCGAAAAAAAAAGGCTGAGTTGCGGGCAGTGGCCCAGGTGCAGGAAATGGGTGTCAACCTATCCGTCCTTCACACAGCAGAGTTGACTTTCACTGAAAAAGATTTGGAAGGAATCGTAAACCCCCATAATGATTCCCTTGTTATCTGCGCCAAGATAATGGGAACCAAAGTATACCGACTATTGGTGGACACCGGAGCCTACACTAACATCATCTTCAAGAAAATGCTTGATCAGCTAGACGACTATGCTAGCTACATTCAAGATTCCAATCATCGAATCCTAGGCTTCGGAAATACTGTAACAGAGCCATTAGGCATAATTAGATTGTCTGTACAATTGGTGTCGACCAAGGATCCCAAAAAGAACATAACTAGAATGGTGGATTTCCTGGTCGTAGATCAAGAGTCCACCTACAATGGGTTCCTTGGCCGACCGTTTCTGAATAAATTTAAAGCAGCAGTTTCAACCTACCACTACTGTATTAAGTTCCCAACAACTAGCGGAGAGGGAACACTAAAAGGAGACCAAAGAAAAGCTCGGGAATGTCTCCTTCAACTTCATCCAATCAAAGAACATACATTTATGATGGAAGCATTAATCAGCCCTCTCGATAATGAACCGTCAATTCTTGAAGACATTTTGGGAACCCAGAATGATCAGATGGACATAGACGAACAACCCTCGTCCATGGGCAAACAGAAGTTGCTAGACGGCGAGCAAACCTTGCCGGAGATAAGATTGTCAATAGTTACCAATGAACTAAGTCCATACATCAACCTGGAGGGCCCAATTGTGGCGACCAACAATGGCACTAATCCAACAGAGTATTTTGACCCCCGGTTAGGTGCAGAACCAATAAACATCGAGGATGAGCTCAGCCCGGAAGGGCCAATCGTTGATCCACGGTGGAAGGGACAAAAATGGTGAGCAACTCTAGTCAAAGAACTGGAAGCCCTCAAAGTTAACCCTAACCGCGATGACCTTGAACTTTACATTGGATCCGAGCTCCCTGAGCCCTATAGGACTCGAATGGCAGAATTTTTAAAAGCTAACCTCGATGTCTTTGCATGGTCACATGCAGATATGGTGGGAATCAATCCAAAAGATGCTTGTCACAGACTAAACATCAATCCAGCCCGAAGACCCATCCACAAAAAACGACGGAAGTACGGGCTCGACAAGTATCAAGCTCTGGATGAAGAAGTCAAGAAGTTGTTGGACAACGACCTAATCAAACAGGCATTGTGCCCGCAGTGGGTTGCAAATCCCGTCCTAGTGCGAAAGCCGAATGGAACCTGGAGGCTATGCATAGATTTCACAGATCTGAATGCAGCATGCCCGAAGGATAATTTTCCACTTCCGCACATTGATCAACTGGTGGATAGCACAGCAGGGCATGAAATGTTCACATTTATGGATGCTTTTGCTGGTTATCACCAAATTCCAATACACCCGGACGATCAAGAAAATACGGCCTTCTACACAAACAAGAACTTACTTTGCTGGAAAAGAATGCCTTTTCGGGTTAATCAATGCAGGAGAAAGTTATCAGAGGCTGGTGAACAAAATGTTTGATGAACATATCGGGAAGACGGTGGAGGTGTATGTTGACGACATAGTCGTCAAAAGTACTCGAAAAGAAGACCACCTCCAACATTTATCCCAGGTGTTCAACATTCTCCGAAAATACAACATGAAGTTGAATCCAAAGAAAAGTAGTTTCGGAGTACATTCGGGAAAATTCCTGGGCCATCTGGTTAGTAAACGAGGTATCGAAGCCAACCCAGCAAAATTCAAAGCAATCGTTGATATGGAACCTCCTCGTTTCGTCAAAAAAGTACAAAGGCTGACGGGATGCTTAGCAGCTTTAAACAGGTTTATATCACAATCGGGGGACAAATGTCGTCCATTCTTTGAAGCCATAAAAAAAGGCAATTTTACGTAGACAAGAAGCTGCCAGAAAGCTTTCAACCAGTTAAAAGACTATCTGGGAGATGTTAAGATTCTATCAAAACCAATCTCTGGCGAGAAGCTATATTTATATCTGGCAGCTTCAGATATGGCCATAAGTTTAGTGTTGGTATGAGCAGAAGGCAAGTTTCACCTTCCCATCTACTATGTCAGCCAAGCCCTGCATGAGGCCGAGGTGAAATATTCACCCACAGAAAAACTGGCATATGCTCTTATCATGAGCGTAAGAAAGTTAAGACCGTAATTCTTCGATCATCAAGTTGAAGTACTAACAACTTTCCCGCTCAGACAAATATTACACCGACCTGACACAGCTGGTCGTCTGTTAAAATCATCCATAGAGATCAGCCAGTTCGGAGTGACCTATGCACCTCGAACAACGATTAAGGGTCAAGCATTAGCCGACTTCATAGTCGAGTTGACTTTTCCCCAAAATCTGACGAGAGGGCTAGATCACCCATGACATCTCTATGTAGACGGTTCATCAACAAATTTGGCCTCGGGGGCAGGGGTAGTTCTCATCAGCCCTGACCTACAAGTATTCACTTCGACAATTAGATTCGAGTTTATGGCCACCAATAATGAAGCTGAATACGAGACCCTCATTGCAGGTCTCCACTTATCACTAGCAGTTGGAGTCAGACGGCTCCAGATTTTTGGAGATTCTCAACTCATTGTGAGCCAAATACGGGGTGAATATGAGGCCAGAGATGAATATATGATCGAGTATCAACGAATTGTTGCTCATTTGGTATCTATGTTAGACCAAGTATATATCCAGCAGGTACCTCGAACGAGCAACACACAAGCTGATGCCCTAGAAAGATTAGCAACAAGTGACAGGCCAACAGATCTAACAGACATCGTCATTACTAAGAAAAGATGCAATCTAGCTGGCCAGAGCTTGTCACCGATGTCAAATATTTGCTCCAAGTATTCATAACCCTGCTCAAGAACTCATTTCGGTTTTCAATCCTTGGCCGTTTGCACGATGGGGAATGGATATTATTGGGCCTTTCCCGCGATGAAAAAGAAACATGCGATTTGCTGTTGTGGCTGTGGATTACTATACAAAGTGGGCAGAAGCAGAAACTCTAGTTAAAGTTACCCAAGAAAAGATGATTAACTTTATATGGAGGAACATTATCTGTCGGTTCGGAGTTTCTCAAATACTTTTAACAGACAATGGTCCTCCGTTTGATGGGAAAAAGCTTCGAGACTTCTGCACAAAGTGGGGGATCAGAAAGCATTATTCAACCCCTTATCATCCACAACCAAATGGTCAAGTGGAAGCTGTCAATAAGATAATCAAGCATATTCTTAAAATTCGGCTAACAGAAAGTAAAGGCAACTGGTCTACAGAATTGCCAGACGTGCTATGGGCATACAGGGTTTCTCCCAGGTCAAGCACCGGAGAAACACCTTTTGCATTAGCATTCGGAACTGAGGCCATTATTCCAGTTGAATTGAAAATCAAAACAATGAGAACGACCAACTTTGAAGAAGTGGCGAACAGCTCTGCCCTATCAATCGAGCTAGATTTGCTCGAAGAAAAAAGAATCACAGCCGAACTAAAAAATGCGACATACAAGCAGAGAGCAGAGCGTTACTATAATTCTCAAGTCAAAATTAGAAAGTTTGAAGTTGGCGACCTTGTTCTGAGGAAAAAGCTCGCCCCACCTCCAGGCATATTTGGCCCGACTTGGGATGGCCCATATAGGGTAACGGACAGGTTACCCAATGGTGCATATGACATAGAAGACTTAGATGGCAACTCGGCCTAATATTCCTGGAATGCAGCTAATTTGAAGAAGTATTTTCAATAGGCGAGCTACTTTGCCTGTGAAAGGTGAAAGTGATGCTACTTAGCTGGGCGAGCTATTAAGTTCCTTGGGCGAGCTAAAACGGCAGGTGCACGAGTAAGATCCAAAAACTTGCCTAATTTTTTGAAAATTCTACCAAGTACGGATGGTCGAACAGAATTGACTGGGTCAAGATTATTTGCGATCTGATGTTGTTTACCTCTTGTATAGTTTCATTTCCATTTAAGAGTTTAAGGCTGGCTTGACAAAATGTATAGTGGTCGAGCTACTTTAACTTCTGATGTAAATTATGTGTTTTAATAAGTTGATTGTTTGACAATGTTCAGGTCGAACAACTTCAACTTAATTTTATTATAGTTTGTAAATTAGGTCGCATTTGATACTTGTAATTTTTTAAAGTAAGTTCAATCTTAAGTTGTTCGTTCAAAGGAGATTCAAGCTCGAGGCACAAATTAATTATACAATCAAGTCCATCAAAGGTTGTTCGTTTTTAAATGAACATAGCCTAAGGCCAAAGCCCTCAAATTTCTAAGGCAAAAGTTCTTAAGGAACAAAGCCCAACTACATTAAGATTGTTAAGCATAAATATAAATGCAAAAAACAATTAATGTAAAGAAAACAAGTCGAGCAAAACATGATTTCATTAATGATAAGGCATGATCGCCCAAAAATTACAAGATAAACTCCACAAGGGAGCGAACAACAAAAAGAAAAGTACAATGATAGACCTATCTACCCTAATCATCTAAGAGCCCTGTCCGGCAGGAGGAGGAATGTTATCGTCCTTGGGGTCTTCAAGAGGTGTCCCAGTAAGAGAAGGATCAATTGGGACCTCTTGAGTGAGCTCGGCAATAAGCCCTTCAGCATTAGCTCACTCTTGGAGAGCTCTATCGCTTTGATCGACCAGCTGAGTCTGCTTGTCCCCAGCGACTTCTTCCTCCTCATCATCTTTAGGGGGACTCGTAATTACAACCCCAGGGCTAATGAAATCGAGTTTAACTCCATAATCGGGCAGATCGCCGACCTGGAGGGTTGTGCCTGGGGCTGGAGGATTGGATACCATAAAATTGGTGAGCTCTTTGCCAATCTCTTCGACCACGGCCTGGGCTTTGAACTCGTTGGCGATTCGGATGCTCTCAGCATAGCCCATTACAAAGCCAATGATCGAGCCCGCCTCCATCTTTGGAATAAGCTCTTCTGGAGTAATGGAGTTGGCGAGCTGGATCTCGAGGTCGGCAACCTTAGCAGTTGCTTCGGTCACATACTTTTCAATGACCTTTTTCTGCTTTTGGACGCGAGCAAGCTCTGCTTGGATCTGTTCGACCTCGACCATTTTGGTCTTAAGCTCCTCAGAGACTTTGATATGCAGGTCGAGAGCACGCTGCTCGCTCGTTTAATGAGCTATGACCTTATTCTCGAGGTCAGCCACCATCCTCTTAGCCTTGGCCTTGGCTTCATTTCGCTCTTTGGCAATGTGGCTAACCGTGGCCGCATGTTGGCGGGCATCTCTTTCGAGGTCTTCCACCTGGTCGACCAACCTCTAAACGGCGGCCAAAGTGTTGCCCGCCTTAATAAGGCACAGACGACCATTATCATGAGGTGCATGTGCCTTTATGGTTTCATTCAACTCTTTGCTTCAGCCTCGAGCAACAGATTCAGAGGCGCGGCAGACAAAAGAGTCTGAGATCTCCCTGAAGTTGGCCGGCACTTTGGAGCAGGTGAACCGGTGCACCAAGTTTGATCGCCCCGGGTATTGCTCGGCCTCATAACTGTGGAAAGAGGGGCAAACACAAGATTAAAAAAAAGAAGTGAAATGAAATGAATGGTACCCAGGGCGAAGAGAAACTTACGTGTCCAGACTACCTTTATCCCATCCAAGATAGGTCGGGTCAGAGGCTTGCCCATGTCCTTCGGGAGCAGCGACGACCATATGCTGCTCCGAATGCACCTCCATTGTGGGAGTTTGCTCTCCATCGAGCTCGGCTTGGCGAGCTGGAGCGACCGCACAGCATTGGGCGACTTTCACCTTTTTGGCCGTCTTTTCAGTGTCAGAGACGAGAGTGCCATCTCCTCGAAGAAGTCTCTTCGATCTGGGGGTTGTAGTCTTTGGCAGACTACTTATTGGAGCGAGCTGCTGCGCCGAGCTCGACCCACCAGTTGGCCTTGGGTCGTCTTTCCCCCCTTGGCCGCTAGGGTGATCATCTTCGCCAAGGGATTAGCTTTCTTTCGTCCAAATTTGGTTGGTATTTTCCCAAACATGTTGGTCCAAAACCAGATAAGAATGGTGGAGGGCGATAGTAACGAGCTGATCTGCAGAAGAAAGAAACAATATAAATTAGAAGATGATATGCTACATAAAATTGCGAACAAATATATCCGCCAAGATTGAGAAAGTTACCCTCGGGAACTTGGGCCTGGGCCTCAAGATGATGAGGGTAGGTGGTGAAATAGGCAACCCTAAGTGTGGATTCGAGGAAAAGATGGCTGATGCTGCGATCTGCTCGACGACGGAGAGCGATCAGGCTGATAGTGAACAAGAACTGATCTCTGATGCTGTCCTTAGCACTCCGCCACTTCAGATTCTTGGGACCTGAAACATAAAAAGGAAAAAATTAAAATTAGTCTTATCACTTCAAATAAATGGAAGGGATAAGACTCACGCTTTAGGTCCCTAAACTCCACCGGGGTATCAATTCACTCGGGGCCGCCATAAGGGCGAGCAGAAGCGCGCCATTCACCCCCTATCCAAAACCAATCGTGCTTCCAGTCTCGCACTTTTTCGGGAATGTCCTCCACAAGCTTTAAACCTGGTCGCGCCTTGAGGTAGTACCAACCCGCCTCTTTTCCGGTACGGACAGTGATTTTCATAAGGTAGCACACCTCTTCGGCGGACAGTTTACTTGGATACCCTTCTAGGGCGAACAAAATCATTAGGGACGAGAGGTTCATCCATCCAACCGGAGTTAGTTGGGTTATGACTAGGTTTGTCCACTCCAAAAACCTGCTTACCAAGGGATACAGTGGCAATGTGACGCCAACATCTAGTGTTGCCAAGTTGATCACCGTGAGCCCACGCGGTGGGCGATCAGCTCTATCGTCCTTCAGAGGAGCGTACATATGTATGTCGTAGGGAATCTTGTAATCCCTCCTAATTCTGGGTAGCTCCTCCTCAGTGACAGCGGATACGATACAACTCGCCGCATACTCAGTTGCCTTGAGCTTTCGCTTTCCGCGAACTGGAACCTCGAAGCGGCTGGAGTATTCCCTCTCATACTCGTCCCAGTCAATTCGGCGAGCAACGGTGACTGGGACTTGATGTTCAATAGGGTCTGACATAGGGAAGTTGATATCCTTCAGGTACCCCCAAGTTAGTTCGTCTGGGTTAATTGGCTGAAGCACCTCGACCTCCTCGTCCTCGTCCTCGTGGAGGTCAAAACTGGTCTCCTCTACAATCTGGCAAGCAGGATTTGCTCGTTCCTCTCTTTCCCCAGACGGGCGAGCTCCTGAATGCACTGAGCGAGCTACAGAGGCCGCGTCAGGGTCAGATTCTAAGTTTACAAAAGCAGGAAGTTCTTCGATTGGCCGTTTCCCAGGGTTGCGGGGAGGATATGATCCAGTTTCGGAATGGGAGGACATTTAGGACAACAAAGCTTCAAATGGTGTTAATGGTGTTTTCCAGCGGAAACTGAAAGGCCAACGACGGTTCAAAATCCCAAATGGCGGAGTTTAGGGTTTTATGGCATTTCTCACACCCACAGTCACGGAAATAAAAGAGAAGAAGAAGAAAAATAGAGGAGATTACTACCTTGATTTGAAGGAATCGTCGCTGGAGATGAAGTTCAGTTGCTGGAAATTTGAAAAGGGGAGGAGTAATTTTCGCGCTGAGAATGAACAGTGGAAATAAGCAAAAATGGCAAAATTTTCCTTAAATAGTATGCGAAAAAATGGGGTATTAGGCGAACAAGTTTGAAAATACGAGGACTAAGTTGCAATTACCTGGCGCGTGCAGACCCTCTCCGACAAAATTGGGGGTGCGTCACCTCGATTTCGTGTGCGCGTGGGCGGCGGCAATCATTCCGCCCACGTCACACCTCGAGCCACACCCGGGTATTGGGATCCCAACCGTCACCCACCCAGATCAGCTCGACCAATGTTGTTCGCCTATGAAAGGTTGATCGCACCATGTTATATCAGCTCGCCTCCGTATCACCGAATAATTGTCAACCCATAAGTTGTTCGCCTCGCCCTATCACAACATAATGATTGGCAAGGGGGCAATTGTTGATAGGCGAGCATAATCGTCATTTGGGCGAGCATAATTAACCTAAATTACCCACGCTTAAGACGAGATTAAGCCAAGCTGAACGAAAGGTGTCGGGCGAGCAGACCTTGCTCACCGAGCAACATTAACCAGGCGGGCAACTTTAATAAAAAAACCATGTGGACCCAGATGAGGTCCTAGCGAGCATAATCAGCACCTCGGCGAACAGACCTAGCAATAATATCAAGACAACAACTTATCAAGAATAAAGACCATCAAAATCAAACTAAAGACTCCTCAAGGACAAGTCCAACGGGACGAACAACACCTGAATACGAGCAAGTCCAGTGTAGAAGGATATAATTTAGTTTAGATAAGGTCAAACTAGTCAAAGCCCAAGTGTCATACATGCACACTAGAGAGGTCAAAGGTCATGTACACCTCCTGCTTGACAACCTAGTATAAATACTTAGATTTTTTTAGTTAATAAAATAAGCACAAATTCATATACACGTCCAAACTTTGATTATACACCCAAAGCAGCTCGATTCTCTTATATACGAATTAAATACGTAATCAATACACGTGTTAATTCTACCCTAACCTAAATTTTTGTATTCACTAATTACGTTAGTGATCAATCACACGTAATTGTTTGGTGGTCTAATTAACGAGTAAAAACAACCACTAATCCTTGTGATTAGAATCGATCACCAACATTCACTGAGGCATTTTCACAAACACATAGATTAATAAACTTAAGCTATTATTAATAAAGACAAAGAAATACCTGGTGCACTCTTTAACAAACACATGCATGCACAACAACCCAAACTCCAGAAGAATATCACTCTTCTTAGTTTGCAAACTGATATAAACACTTGAAAATAATTCAAACATATTTCAATAATTTTCGCTAAAGAAAGAATAATGAATATTAAATTTACCAAGGTCCCGTTAGAGGTTTTAGAGTTGGCACAGAGATTGAGCAACAAAACTAAACCAATAACAAATAAAGTAATCAAAGATAATGTTTACTCGACTCAGATAAACTGATAAGCATATATTAAAAAATAAATGTAAGATTCAATATCCGTGAAAATCTTGATTAATAAATCGGAAGCACATAATTTTTTAGAAACCTGGATTATAAAATCCGATATTAGAACTTCTGGTTCGTTCTACTGAAAGCAAACAAATACTCATTAGAATATCATACTATTAGATATGCATCAATTATATATATTATTGATTAACACAAGAATCAAAATGCACAATACATATTTGCCCACTTGAAATAGAACATCATGGTTAGCTTTCTTCCGTTAACAACATTAAGAAAACCTTATAAATGCAGCAAAAATGTCAACCACTCGTCCCATCTCAAATACTACATTAATTTAAGCCTTCAAAAGTATACTATTTGATATCCATATCAGTATTAGCATGATATCCACCTATGGGCAAAAAATGGCATGCTACTGGCGAGCATCAAGGAAACAATCTGGTATAGAAAGAAGGAAATAATCTGGCATATAAAGAAAGTAATCAACAATAGTCACTTGTTCATGATTATGAGTTGCGATTTTATCTGTGACAACAACGTGATTTTACAAAGCAAAAAGAAAAATGAAAATTTAAAATAAATCTATGTCAAAGGCGAATTGCACTGTTAATTTTACGGAATATGAGCAGCGATCTAATCTAAATTTCCTTACCAATGTCCTACCTAATTATGAGAAGGGATCTAATCCGCTTTCTTCGGCGAATCTCCAAGAGAATTTGTGGCGATCCCTCTGAAAACGCAGGGGATGAATAGTGAAAACAAATCCCTGTGAGATTGTATTAGACATCTTCGTCACATGGCTTCTTTGTCTGTTGTTTCGCCTTCTTGGTGAGGAGGGGAAAAGGTAGTAGCAACTAGTAAATAAGCATTTCTTTCGTTTCTTCAATTAAGCATTACTAAGCCAATTAACCTGATAATTAAGAAAAGTAGTAAATTTTAGAATATGAATGGTGGATTATTTAAAAAAAAAAAAGGTGGCAGCATACGTAATGTGACACTTGACAACATTTGGGGTGGGGAGATTTTCCTATTATAATATATAAGATTCTCATATTACTTTTAGGCCTAACCTACCACAATTTATACTTAATACACCAAAATACAAATTAAAAAACAATGTTCAACAATAGGAATTCATATTGCATTAAACTACATAAACAAACACAAAGACATTGAATTACATTACATTAAACTAACCTACCTATAATCTCCTTTAAAAGTCCGAGTGGTGATGGACGAAGATAGTGGTGGTGGAGTGCAACAACAATGAAGTTGAAATGTGGTTTTTCAAAGTTTTCACATGGAAACCATGATCAAACATAAGAGAGGAGTTGAGTGTATATACTAATTTTTTTTTTTTAAATCATAAGGACATCTTAGATATTGTTACAATTATATTAAAATAATTTTAAAATGAATGTATGTGTATTTATTAAAAGTGGATATGTATATATTTGTACCTATAAATATATATAGGGATGGAGCAGAACAAGGTGGGTAACTTAATACCCAAGCCTGTCCCACACATATTCCCAGCCGTCCCACCTTGCCTCTCGCTTTGATGAGGGATAACATTTTGAGTCCCATGTCCGCTCTGCTCCACCTCACTCTCTCAAAAAATATATACAAATTTTAAATACAAATACATGCATATTTTCATATTTAATATATTGTGCATCATGATATAACTCATTTCAAGTAAAATGTCAAAATTTCAATTAAACTTAACAATAAATATAATCACCAAACCTACAAATTATATATTTATAACTCATTAGTAAATTACAATAATATATATATATATATATATATATATATATATATATATATATATATATATATATAAATTAGATAGACAACGGGACAGGGCAGGCAGAGTGGGTGGGATGGATCAGGGTAATATGCTTATCTATACTCAATCTACTTTGTGTGCGGGGCGAAATTGAGGCCCAACCGGTGCGGGCGACCTTTGGTAGGGCGTTTTTACCATGGGCCTGACTATATACCCCTCCATTTTTATTTGATACCCCCACCCTAATTTTGAATTATTATAATATATTTTTTAATGACTTTTATACCCTTATCATTAAAAAAATAAAATTCTGAATACTTGATACACCCATTAGAATATCAAAAGACACAAAAAACACAAACACGAGAAGAGAAGTTACACTGAGCGGGGAAGACACGGGAAGAGAAGAGAAAATCCATCTTGTCCACCATTTTATCATCTTTACAACGGTGATGCAATATTTGTTCGCGTGTTTTGTTACAAAAATGGTGTACATACAAGAGTCTTATGCTATTTGTGTAAATGCATTTGTTTGAATATTTGCTTGATGAAGTATAACTTTTATTTTTTATTTATAGAAAGAGTATTGTGTACCAAAATTTTCGTATTTTTAGCCTATAAGTTCGATGACAGTGAGTTATTGTTATTTCTGCATTTAAAAAAAAAAAAATCCCGACACTGATTTTCGAACCTGGTTTGTTGAAAAAATGGTTATAGTTTCGACAAATACTTGTCGAAAAATGGTTAGGGTTTTGAAAAGTTTTTTTGTCAAAATATTAGTTATTTTTCGATATGCATTTGCCGAAATATGAGTTATTTTCGAATAAATGTTGTTGAACCGTAGTGTTAATTTCATTTTTCTTTCAGAATTTGGCGGTCGAGAGGCCGCTGGTGGTCGTGGCGATCTCGAGGCCGCTAACAGTCTTGGGCGCCAGAGTTGTGGCATTGTGTGAAAGAAGTGAGGAAGGGGGAGGGAAATATGTAGAACACGGGGAAGGGAAATGAGTTTTTGTGGGTGTATCAAAATTTTGAAATAATATTAAAGATAAGGATAATGTTGGTATATTATGGTGGGTATATTTAAAATATGATGGCTAGATTAATTGGGTGGGGATATCAAATAAATATGGAGGGGTATATAGTCGGACCCTTTTGCCATTCCTATATGTATATGTATAGTTGCGTTTAGATTAGAATTGTTGTAAATCTAGAAGATTTATTATTCCAAATCTAGAAGATTTGATGTGGACATTACTAATGGACCAATAACCCAATGAGCTTTATATCTTAGACCAGGGTTTTATTCTTATAAATAGACTATTATACTCATAATTGTACTCACTCATACACAAGAATATTAGTGAAAACTCATGGCTTGGCTCGCCCCCAGACATAGTCGTTCCCGACGAACTGGGTGAACAAATCTCGTCTTTTATTTTACGCACTTATTTACAACACGTTATCAGCACGAGACTCTGCCCGAGACTAAACGGTATGCCCTAAATTTAATTTTCTATGAATTGTATGAATTAATTCTCATATAGAATTAAGTAATCCATGAATTACATATTTTTATGTGTACCTGTGCTATGGATTCGATTTATTATTATTCTTGCAATTAATTGAATTAAATTAACTTTGGATTGAGACCCGAAACGACGAGCAACGGCTGCCGCCCGTAGACGAACGGCCGCCGCCCGTCACTCGCCGAGAGGCCACACGCCGCCGCACACGGGCAACGGCCCAGCAGCCCGCCGCCAGCCCGCAACCAGCGCGATGCCCGCGCGGTGCTGCCCGTCGCCGCCAGGCCCGCAGCCAGCGCGATACCCGCGCGGTGCTGCCCGTAGCTGCCAGGCCCGCAGCCAACGCGACGCCCGTGCGGCACTGCCCGTCGCCGCCACCGCGCCGCTAGCACGACGCCTGTGGGTCGCCCCCGTGCACCGCCCGTCGCCTCCGCAGGATGCCACTGTGCGCCGCCTGTCGTCTCCGCGCGAAGCCTCTGTACACCGCTCGCCGCCTCCGCATGCCTCCATGCGCAGCGTCAAGGCGGCGCACCTCTTCGAGCCGCCCGTATCGTGATCGAAGGAGGTTACCTGAAATTTGGCCCCAATCGTGCCTGTAGGACGCGATCGGGGGTGGGAGTCACGCCCTGGGGGAGCGATCACCCACGCCAGGCGCGCCTGCAGGACGCGACTGGCCCCGATTTTCATTTTCTTCATTTTTCGGTTCTCTCCTTCAGCTACGTGTATCATGCACGACTTTCGTGCACTATTAGTCGCACGTAACACTTCCCCCCCCCCCCCCCCCCAGATTTTTCTGAAACCCTAATCTAACTTTGGTTTCGTTTTAAGGTATCACAAAATTCTAACTAATTTATTTTAAAAATCCTAAAAATATTTCGTTAAATTTCATTAATATACATGAAATATTTAGCCTCATGAATATGCATGTTTATTAAGTTGTAAATTTTCCTTGAAATTATTTTCATGTGATTATCATTCATAATATATTATTTAATTTGCATGTATCTATGATTTAATTATCTTACATGCATTATTCCTTCCGCACATAGTTTATTTCTTATAGTCTGCATATTATGCCCGGGTAGGCGGCACCCGGTATTTGTCGAACCGTAATTTATGTTTTGGGTAGACGGTGCCCAATCCTTGTCTCTATGTGCTCTAGAATAATCAAATAAATCCTTGTTTCTCCGTTGTCAATAAATTTTGTCACGCCCCTTACCATGTCACTTTATTAATTGTAGTGAATTATGTCTGACATCACTATGAAAGAATTCGATGAGCTCGCTCTCGATGGTAGCAACTACCCGACATGGATGCTAGATGTCGAGATCCATCTAGCCTCGAATAGGTTGAGCGAAACCATTGTCGAAGGTTCAAAATCCACTAACGCCCAGAAGGCGAAAGCGTTGATTTTCCTTAGTAACCATATGAATGAGGGTCTGAAATATGAATACCTCACTCAAAGGGACCCCAAAATGTTGTGGAAGTCCCTGAAGGACCGTTTCCAACAACAAAGTGACATACTCCTCCCCTCGGCACAATACGAATGGTTGAACATCCGTTACCAAGACCTTAAGTCTATAACGGAGTACAACTCTACTTTGCAGCGTATTGTAACCAGCTTGATCCAGAACTCTGTATCAACATTCCACGCTAGCAACCCAGTACTCCAGCAGCAGTATAGGGCCAAACATGATTGGGCGCAACCGTGGAAGGGGGAGAGTGAGTAAGAAGTTCTGGACTAAATGCCGAGGTCATAGTTCATCCGGTGGTCACATAACCTGAAATTTCGCTACACGAAAACCTAGCTCTCAAGGCATGATTGAGCAGTCCTGCTACAGATGCGGATGCAAAGGCCATTGGTCACGCACGTATCGTACTCCCAAACACTTGGTTGAGGCTTATCTAATAATGCAAAAGGACAAGGGGAAGACTCCCATGGTTGAACCTCAAGATGACAGCCTGAAGCAGAATTTGACCAAGACAACGATGATCTCTTGAGCCCGTAGCTCAAAATTTATGAGACAATGAGTGATCTGCACATTTGATTATTCTAGTACTTTGTTTTTTAATAAAACAATTTTATGTTTTTGGATCTTTTCTTTCTGATACTTCATTTTATTTTATGGATGATACTATTATTTTAGCTTTGATGTGTTTACCTTAAATCGTTGTCCATTACATTTATTTGGATATTGTTGTTCTCATTTATGGCTTGTAAACATATCAGCTATTAGGTTTGGACAATTTCCTCTTGCATGATGGACGCACATAGTGATTTATGTTTGGTAGATAGCGCCACCACACATACAATCCTAAAAGATAGGAAGTATTTTCATAACTTGATAGAACATAAGGGAAGTATAACTACAATAGCCAATGATAGTACGTTGATATTGGGCTCCGGAAGAGCTTCCATTGTCCTCCCCATGGGTACCGAACTCATAATCGATAATGCTTTATTGTTTCCAAAATCTAAGCGTACCCTACTCAGTTTTAGAGACATTAGGATAAACGGATATCACATTGAAACTGAAACTGAGAACAATAACGAATACCTTTTGATGATTATTACTCGAGGTAACCGTAAACAAGTTATAGAAAAACTTCCTTCCTTCTCTTCCGGATTGTACTATTCCTACATCCGGCCGTCTAGTTCCCATCTAGCTATGAATATGAAATTTCATGACCCGAATTCTTTTAAATTGTGGCATCAGCGGTTAGGTCATCCAGGACAAACTATGATACGTAGGATTCTATCTAATTCAACTGGTCATAATATTTCGAATAACAGAATCCCTCATGTTGATGAATTTATTTGTGATGCATGTTCTAAGGGTAAGTTAATAGTACGTCCGTCGCACACTAAGGTTGGACTAGAGTCTCCGGTTTTCCTTGAGTGAATTCAAGGAGACATCTGCGGACCGATTCACCCAGCATCAGGACCATTTCGTTATTTCATGGTCCTTATTGATGCCTCCACTAGGTGGACATATGCCTGTTTGCAGTCCACCCGCAATCAAACTTTTGCGAAACTCATTGCGAAAACTATCGAGCTTAGAGCTCAATTCCCGGATTATCCAATTAAGACAATTCGCATGGATAATGCTGCTGAATTCAGCTCAAAGGCCTTCACAGATTACAGTATGGCCCTGGGAATTAAAGTGGAGCATTCGGTCCCCCACGTCCATACCAAAATGGTCTTGCTGAGGCGCTAATAAAACGTATCAAACTTATCGCGAGACCATTGCTTATGAACTCCAAACTACCCACTTCATGCTGGGGGTATGCAGTCCTACATGCATCGCACTTAATACAAATCCGTCCAACTGCATATAATGATCATTTCCCCTACAATTAGTGCGTGGAAAAGAACCTAGCATTTCCCATCTGCATATTTTCGGATGTGCGATATATGTCCCGATAACATTACCATAGCGGACCTCTATGGGCCCACAAAGAAAACTCGGTATTTACGTCGGATTTGACTCTTCATCCATCGTGAAATACCTCGAGCCTTTGTCCGGGGATCAATTAACGGCCCGGTTCGCTGATTGCACGTTCAATGAAGATTACTTCCCAGCATTAGGGGGAGATCAGAATTCAAAATTGAATGAATGTCGGGAGCTTACGTGGAACATAAGTAATCTTCAGTATCTAAGTCAATCTGAACTAGAAGTTCAGAAGATCATTAACTTGCAAAATCTAGCAAATAATCTGCCAGACGCGTTCACTGACCATAGAGGTGTAACTAAATCGCATATACTTGCACTAAATGCTCCCCAAAGGGTTGAGGTCCCAAGCAAAACAAGTACTCATGCCCCCACGCGCTAGAAGCGCAAAGGACCCTCAAGAGATAGTAATACACCTAAACGAAAGGCTAGCAAATCTAGTCAGTCGAATGTAAAATCTCTAGAAGAGATTCATCTAGATAACTCAAAGTCTCTAGGAGATGAGCATCCTAGTGATGAAGCACATGCACAAAATATTCAATGCACTAGGACCGTGGAACGACCAAACCCAAATACAATGGAAAATGAGAAAGGTCTGGTTGACGTTAACGTCGAAGTCTCTGTGAACTTCACAGATACGGGAGAAACATATAGTAAAAGTATTACTGTCGTTGACGACACATTTGCAGCGTCAATTGCTCTTTCCATTATAAATGATCTAGATCCAGAACCTAAAGCAATCGCCGAGTGCCGAAAGTGCTCCGATTGGGTTAAGTGGAAAGAGGCAATTGATGTAGAGCTCGCATCGCTTAACAAAAGACAAGTATTTGGCTCTATCGTTCGTACACCCGCGCGCGCTATCCCAGTAGGATATAAATGGGTATTTGTACAAAAATGAAACGAGAACAATACTGTGGAGAGATATAAAGCGAGGCTTGTAGCTCAAGGGTTTTCGCAGAGACCCGGGATTGATTTCGATCAAACCTATTCTCCCGTCATGGACTCAATAACGTTCCACTACTTGATATCTTTGGCAGTTAAAATGAATCTCCAAATGAGATTAATGGACGTAGTAACCGCGTACTTATACGGATCACTTGATGTCGACATTTATATGAAAATCCCCGATGGATTTGACATTCCTCAGATGAGGGATGGTGAAAATCGCAGAAGTCGTTGTATGGCCTGAAACAATCGGGCCTCATGTGGTACAACCGACTTAGTGAATTCCTTCAGAAGAAGGGATACACATTCGATAAAGCTTTCTCATGCGTATTTACGAAGAAATCGCAAAATGGTTTTTGCATCATATCCGTCTATGTTGATGACCTTAACATAATCGGAACATGCAAAGAGATTGAAGAAGCCAGTTCAATCTTGAAAGCCGAATTTGAAATGAAAGCCTTGTGTAAAACCAAGTACTGCCTCGGCCTGCAGATCGAGCATCTCCCAGAAGGAATTCTTATACATCAGTCGACCTACGTGAAGAAGGTATTGGAGAGATTTCACATGGATAAATCTCATCCACTTAGCACCCCTATGGTTGTCCGACCCCTCGAAGTGGATAAGGACCCATTTAGACCAAAAGAAGATTCAGAAGAAATTATGGGGCCAAAAGTTCCTTATCTTAGTGCTGTCGGAGCATTGCTCTATCTCGCAAATTGCACTCAACCGAACATTGCATTTGCTGTCAATTTGCTTACGAGACATAGCGCTTCTCCTACAAGGAGACATTGGAATGGTGTTAAGCATGTTCTACGGTACCTCAAAGGGTCTTAAGATCTTGGACTGTTTTACCGTAAGAACCAAGACAAAGCCTTAGTATGTTATGCGGATGTTGGCTATTTGTCTGATCCCCACAACGCCACATCTCAGAATGGTTACATTTTTTCTCCGTGGTGGTACCGCGATCTCATGGAGATCAGTTAAACAAACCATGGTTACCACGTCTTCAAACCACTCAAAGATAATAGCTTTATTTGAAGCCGCACGAGAATGTGTTTGGTTAAGGTCCTTGGTAAAACACATTGGTGACTCGTGTGGTATCGCTAAAGGCGATACACCTCCCACCGTTATATTTGAAGAGAACGCAGCTTGCATCGCACAAATGAGTAATGGGTACGTCAAGGGAAACCTGACGAAACATATTTCACCTAAGTTTTTCTACCCATACGAACTCCAGAAGAGTGACGTGATTACCATTCAAAAGGTGCAATATAGTAACAATCTAGCAGATCTATTTACTAAGTCCTTACCCACGTATACTTTTGAAAAGTACGTTCGTGGTATTGGGATGCAAAGACTCAAAGTGTTGTTGTCTTCAGGGGGAGCGGTAACCCCGAAATGAATCTGGAAGATTTGATCTAGAAGATCGATTACATTCCTCCCTAACTTATTATTTGGTCGATACCTAGCAGGTGGAGTTTTTATGACAAGACATTTATGTTATGTCGTAATGTCCAAGGAAGAGTGTTGTAAATCTAGAAGATTTATTATTCCAAATTTAGAAGATTTGATGTGGACATTACTAATGGACCAATAACTCAATGAGCTTTATATCTTAGACTAGGATTTTATTCTTATAAATAGACTATTGTACTCATAATTGTAATCACTCATACACAAGAATATTAGTGAAAACTCCTGGCTTGGCTCGCCCCCAGACGTAGTCGTTCCCGACAAATTGGGTGAACAAATCTCGTCTTTTATTTTACACACTTATTTACAACAAGAATGACTGTTGAGAGCCAATCATGTACACAACATACAGATGTGTCATTATTTTGGGCCGGCCCACGAACTGTCAATCATGCTGGGTTGGAGGCCCAGCGAAATGGCGACATGATATGGGCTGACTTGCGAGATATCGGCGACATGATATGGGCTGACTTGCAGATAAGCCATTTGTCAGATGTTTGGCCCGTAATAATAATAATTGTGTATAGTCAAATATCAAATAATCTTATATTGTTTCACAATCTGCAGGGCAAATTAGGGTTTTATCACATGTTTCCAATTCCACGGTACGTACATTGAGAGCAAATATTTTTCTAGGGAAATAAGTGTTACTCCTTAAAATAATATCTGAAGGATGATTTTCTTTTCCCCTATATTTCAAGATTCAATAAGATTTTCAATCATTTTTCATGAATTTTTCAGGGGGCTCAATCACAACCCTATTCTGTTTAAATGTCTAAAAAAAAAAAAAAAGAAGTTGATCAATAACTCATAAATTAAGCATAATACAAAATTAGCCGATCCTCATAAACCTGATATGCTCTACTACAGATAAAGTTCAGGTCCAATCATTTTCTGATTTAAATATTCTAATTTGTTAGAGAAGTTGAATTTAATAAGAAATAAAGCACATTACAAATTCCGTGCACAATTTCATAAAAGTATCTATAGAAAATTAATACTCCTATATATTAAGATTTCAATGGTTATCCGTCTGCCAAAGTACAGTAATAACTCAAGTCCCACAAATTTGGTTCTAAATTACCCATACTAACAGTCCTTAAAATAGATCGATGATTAGCAGATTAAAATTAAGTAAATTAACTTATTCCTAAACAAGTAGGAAATTAATTATTCATTAATCTCAAGCAGCAAAGCATCCAAGATTGCATGAGTAGAGTGAATCAAGGGTCAAATCAAGCTCATTCCTTCTAGTCTCCATCGCTTCTCCTTCATTATACACACCACTGCATCAATTCAATTAACCATTAATTAATAACAAGAAAATTGATACTTAGAGAAGGCAGTCCTGTTATTTTAATTTTTTAAAGTAAAAGTCTTTAATGACAGAATCCTGTCATTGAATACTTTTAAGAATCCTGTCATTGAATACTTTTAACTTACAGAACCCGTAATAATCCACTACTAAAGGTCTATTTTTTAACGGTGAACCAAATTCTGCATGAGATTAATTAGTAGCTACCCCATGTTTAAGCAAGGGAATTGAGGTGACATCATGAATGGTTGTGGCGGCGGAGGTGGCGGAGCGTGGTGGCCGTGATTTTGGTGCTCCCACTGCGGCGGCTGCCCCAATTCTTGCTCCTTATCTTTGATCTATATTATTAATTATAGAAATAATAAGTTATACTTTTAAGTTTAATTTAAACATAATGCATGGTAAAATTATATAAGCTGCAGAAATTAATATTGTCACGCACCTGCTTTGTTAGCATAGAGTTTTGCTCTTGTATTGCCTTTTCCTGTCACAAAAATGTTACAATGTTTTTTAATATATATGAAATTAAATAAAATTGAACTTATAAGTAATGCACATTTATTATGTCTCAACCTTTTGTTGCAATTCGCAGATGGATTCGTACAAGAGTTGATTCTGTATTAAAACATAAAAATAATATTGATTAAAGTTCTATAATAGACAACTAATATGCTATAATGAAAATTAGGAGTTAAGTATTTGCAATGTTGATCATATGATACTTTTCTGGATCGGATGTTCTTAATGGCAGTATCAAGTTGTTGTTCCAGATTCTGGAGATCTTTAAGGCTCATTGAATCAAGATCTTCTCCCATATAGTGCCTGAGGGAACCAAATAATAAATTGATAATGTATAAATATGAAATTAATTACATGTATCATTTATTATATACAACCCAATTCACTTTAATAAAGAAATTAATATTTACCTGTGATTTCTCTGCAAAAGTTCAATTCTAGCCCTAAGTTTGCTGTGCTCTAGGCTCCAATTTGCCTGCAGTCCTCAATGTTAAAAGAATATCAAAACATAAACTTTTTAATAGATTTATATACTTTTATTATGAAAATATATTGGACTTAATATCAAGAATTGTCTAGTGTACTATTGGTCGTGTCCAATTTTAATCCTATATCTTGGTACTTTTAAATTTTGGTTATTTTGTTATCAGTTAATTGGTAATATAGTATATAAAATTAAAATTAAACACCAACTAAGTTTCATGACAATTCTTGATATTAACACCACAATATTGATCCAAAGTTCAACGTTGATATATATATATATATATTTTTTTTTTTAAGAAATGAACTATTAAAGTGGTTTTATTATTTTGACTTCGAGAATTGAATATATATTTTTGGAATCGAGTTGAGAAATACATACGGGAGACTGAGGCTCGTTAGCAACGACTTGTCTTTCGGCAAACGAGTATCTTTCGTACTTCTCAAGGATCCTGTCCATACTGCTATGCACCACAAATTTAATCAACTGTTAGTTCAAATGTGTGTTGATGTGCACTCTAAAAATGTTGCACTATTTGATTGAGAATATTCACGTGAATTTTTTTTCCAAGCATCATATATATTATAACTATTATACATATCAACTATCACTGTTTAAAGAAAAGTTTAAATAGTGATAGTACATATGCAATATAATGATAGTCAATATATATAACAGTGAGAATGTATACAGATAAAAGTGATATTTGAAAAAATTGAATTCATATAATTTTGGATTCACACAAATTTTTGTCTCTAATCAATTATATTCAATTGAAAATTGCAACGAGATCTGATCCAATAAAAACAAAATCAATGACGACTGGTATGTTTCATTAGTGTGGTTGTTCAAGGGCTTGAATGAAGAATGTCAGAAACATATTAAAACATGTACCGGGGGTTGGATACGAAAAATAAAAATAATTTGTTGTACTTTTATGAGAAATACAACTGCTCTATCGGAAGCATTTAAGAAATAAATTCAATAAAACATAATAATCGACCTATATCCATATCTCTCATATTAGTTCCTGCTACCTACGAGAATATATAAGTCCTAGGAAACTTTCAAGTACTGTACATCGATGTTACTCTACCACGAGATTACAGCTTTTATATAAATAAATTCAACAAATAATAGAATTTCCATGTACTATTATGCCGATTGCTCAAAGTGAGAAAGAAATAATTTTAATGAATTATTTTCTGATCACATTTGACCAAAACATACTATTTTCATGAATTATTTTCGTAGGTTCACTGAGAGCCAAATATTTACCTGAGGATGGTTACTGTACATGAATTATGTACATACATAAGAAAGAGAACATTGATATGACAGAGTATAGACTTAGTCTTTGTTGGGATTTAAGACTTGTTAATGAATAGAAATGATAGGAATTAAAAGTAACACTATATCATCTTAAAATTATAAAAAAAAATCACAAAATTTCTTTGAACTAACCAATATAACTATCCAAAGCTGGGCTTTGTATAGTTGTTTTTTTTATCGATAAAACTGTGATTTGAACCATGATCAATAATGGAGCTTTAACCACTTACCTATACAACTTCAGTGAAAAATGAGACTAAGTATCCATAATTATTCTTTCACATTAATTTTCTTTGGATAGTTGATTTCGTATATTGTGCTTGATTAATACATGATTTAAAAAGTATTAGTTGTTTGTATTAAAATGTATGAGTTGTTTATACTGAAAAGTTTTAGTTTATTTTCACTAATTAAATAATATTTTTCAGTGAAAACAACTAGTGCATGAACCATTTTTACTCTATACCTTGTATGTTTGCTTTGTTGAATTATGAAACATTGATACTTTAATCTCATCAAAACAAACAAATCTAGTTTATCAGAATAGTACTATTACTTAAATGAGTGAAATTGCATTACTGACTAAATCCAAGTTCAAACAGTAAACAAATTTTACACTAGATTTTGTCAATTTAAAAATGTTTAAAGCTTCAGACTTGTAGAGTGCAAGGCGAATTTTTTTACAAACTGAAAGTTTAATATAAATAAACTGATTCCACATTTTTTACGAACTAAAACTTGTAGATGATGTGAAAATTGTAATCCCACAAAGAACATATATATCAATGCAATGCAAAGAACATCTTCTCGTCCATCGAGTCAAAAATAGAAATAGTGTACATATGTTGATTTCAGTAAGAGGTTCAAGTTCCAAGATTTAAACACCACGAAATAACCTACGGAATCTATAGAAACCCAACGTCACACAAAGCCCTGACCCAGAGTTGATGTTTTAATATCATTTCACATATGTCAGATAAAACCAACGGCATTACAAATCAGACTATCCTTATATTCAATGGATAAAAAAACCACATTAAATTTTATTTGATGATATATGCCTACTAACATCTGTCCCTCCCCCCTACATGTAAGTTTTTTTTGGGTGCATTCTTGCTCTAATTAATTTTCTTCTTAAACATTCTTGCGTTATATATAATAAAGCCCAAAAATCCAAGAAATTAATTAATTCTGTGATTAGTGAAAATCAGAATATATAGGGTTTCTTGCTTTGTGATTATATATAGCGTGAAAAATTCTACAACAGTTGAAAAATTACAAATATTAAACTATAGATGAATTAGACCCAATTACAAGAGAATGAGATATATGATTATACTAGATGAACACCAATAGATTGAGACGAAAAAATTTAATTAGGGTTTCAAAAAATAATCAAGACCTCAGCTTGTTTCTTTTTAGAAATTATATGGAAAATAAGAAAAATAAGATCCAAATCTCAAACCTTTGATTTTAAAACACACCACAATTTTTATTTTCTTTTTTTGAAGTAAATAATAACCGATGAAAAAACCTAAAAGTTGAAAACATAGAATTAACAAGGAAACCCTAGTTTGAACTCAAAATTGAGAGATCCCACATTAGAAAAATTGAAAGAAAGTGGAAGAAGAAACATACCAAGAATCAGTGGAATACTCAAAGAGCTTTCCCTTGTGAGAAAAAACAATCAAGCCCACCTCAGCATCACAGAGCACAGAGATCTCATGAGCTTTCTTCAGCAAACCCCCCCTCCTCTTTGAGAAAGTCACCTGCCTGTTTATCTTGTTCTCTATCCTCTTCAACTGCACTTTCCCTCTCCCCATCTCTCTCTCTCTCAAAAAAAAAAGATAGCTAAAAGTGGAAACCCTGAGGTGCAGTAGTGTGCAATTTAAACAACCACAGATAAAGAAACTGTAAAAATATCTTAGTTATTACTCTCTTGGTTAACAAAAGTAGGGTGTGGGTGGTAGGGAATTTACAGTTTTTACTATATCTCTCTTTTGTTCAATTTAGTACTTTAAAGACCCTTCACATTTTGGGGTACATATTTAATTTAAAAAAAAAATTGTGCAATGAGTAGAATATTGAGGATGATGTGTAAAACTTTATTATTAAAGTAATTAAATCAATTGGAGTGAGTGTAAAAAGTAATAATATTTTGAGTAAATATGTGAATGTTGTGAAGATAAAGTTAAGTAGAAATTTTCTGTGCGCAAAGTGTTTGGAGACGGAAGGAAAAAAAAAAGTGTGCAAAATATTTAGAGACGGAGGGAGTAATATGATATATAGTTCCACCAAAATTTTCAGGAGACACATAAAATTTAATATTCAAGTGAAATGAGTTGAGTTTTTTTAGCATAATTTGATAAACTTTTATGTATAAAATAATAAAGTTTATTGAATTGAGTGTAGCGTGGGCTCAAAATTAGTTACAATATTAGTTTTGTTTAAATATATAAATATTGTAATAATGAAGTTTATATAAAAAAAAAATTTGAGTAAAATAATAAAGCACGTTTGGAAAATAAAAGTTTGGAAATTGTAATAAAACGGAATGAATTACTCCCTCCGTCCCACTCTAAGTGTCCAACTTTCCTTTTTTGGTTGTCCCACACTAAGTGTCTCATTCCATAAATGGAAAAAGCAATACTCTACTACATATAAACTTTAACCTTCAAATTCACACAATATTACAAAAAATGTCACTCATTCAATCAACTTTTCAACACTATTCATTACTTTATTAAACACTATTCATTACTTTTCAACACTATTCATTACTTTTCCACCATATATTAATAAACAAATACACTTTCTTAAACCATTCAACCAAAAGAAATGAGACGCTTAGACCGAGACTGAGGGAGTAGTATATTATTGTCTGATAAAGCATGCAGTGGTGTGGGGGTATGGTAAGGTTGTGATGGGAGGCAGGGCAGCGTCGTTTTATTGAGGATGTGGTGTCAAGTGTGGGTTGGGTATTGACCACTTTGGTGTCTGCTGGTTTATGTAGTTCACATTTGTTAGATGTAGATGTGTTTGGGACAGCTAGCAATCGAATATATGATGCTCTCTTGTCCAAATACTATTCACAGCATACGTACACCTCTCATCACCACTTGCACAACTTACTACACTTACTAATTTAAAAAGCTTTCCGTGCACCACACCTCAAGTACATATTAGAGTTACTTCTTCTTAATTCATAACTTTTCACTAAAAATTAAGGTGATTTTTTAGTAATAATTTGCATAGCCTTTAAAAAATGCAAAATATATATTCCCTCTGTTCTGTTATTAATTTTCTGTTGCTTTTGAACACAAATTTATAAAGGAAATATTAAATATAGATATAATATAGATTTTTTTTTTGTCTTTTTTTTTTTTAAATTAATAGTGAAACGGACGAAAATAACAAAATAAAAATTAATAGTGGGATGGAGGGAGTACATGATTAAGCATTTAAACTACTGTAACCAAATAACTAATTAATGTAAATGAATAGATTTTCTTATTTGTTATTGAAGAATATCTTTAAAACCTATTTTTTGGGTTGCCCATTTAATAATTTGGTTACTCTGTGTCACCTTTTGTAATAAATTTAGTTACGTTTCATTCTGTTAATCATTAACACCTATCAATATATATATATATATATATATAATATTTCAGGTCATATCATTCCCCAGCTAGATTACAATTTTCAAATTTTCACTATCATGAATATTTCATGTGTTTTGTGGAGTTAAAATTCAATTTTGTTCCAATACTTGGTAGTTTTCCATAAAGGGCCTAATTTTATTTATGAATTTTCAATATCGACTCTTGACACTAAAAAAAAAAAAACGCGGATTAGCGACCGAAATAACGATCAATTTTCGGTCGCAAAACGGTATTAACGACTGATTTATAACCAATAAAAGTTGGTCGTTAAAACACGGGTAGCTAATATTAGCGACCGCCTTTGGAAGTCGGTCGCCAATCAGCGACCGCCGAGACGGTCGCTAAAGTTTAGAGACCGTCGGCCTTCAGTCGTTGATCTGACCGGGTCTGACCCGGTTGGGTCAGGTTTTAATAAAACAATTGTTTAATTTGTCATTTTTTATTAGCGACCGATATGAAGACGGTCGCTAATCGTCGAACCTGCGAAAAAAAATGGGTCAGTGGGTTCGTACCTGCGCCCATTGCGGTTCGGGAGGGGCGCGAACCATTGAGTCACTGACCCACTAGCCCATATTGGGCGAACCATATAGTCTATAACCCTTTGCAAGACTTGTAGGAATAAATGGGCACATATGTGCCCAAGAGGAATCGAACCGCCGACCTCCGGGTGTGGACCACTAGGACACTTGCAATTATTGTTCGTTTTCTTGCATTTAATTGTATATAACTTCAACTTGACTCCCGTTTTTTTTTAAAAAAAATTATCAAATTATTCGTTTTTGTTTCTAATTCATATATATATATATGTATATACTAACTTTTTTTTTTAATTTTGTAAATTTAATATTTTAGACTATTATAAATTATTAATTCATTCGATTTTATGCATTTAATTGTATATAACTTCAAATTGACTCCCGTTTTTTATAAAATTCATCAAATTTATTCGTTTTTGTTTCTAACTCATTATATATATATATATATATATATATATATATATATATATATATATACTATTTTTTTTTTAATTTTGTAAATTTAATATTTTAGACTATTATAAATTATTAATTCATTCGATTTTATGCATTTAATTGTATATAACTTCAAATTGACTCCCTTTTTTTAATTCATCAAATTAATTCGTTTTTGTTTCTAATTCATTTTTATATATATATATATTTACTAACTTTTTTTTATTTTATAAATTTAATATTTTAGACTATTATAAATTATTAATTAATTCGATTTTATGCATTTAATTGTATATAATTTCAAATTGACTCCCGTTTTTTTTTTATATTCCTCAAATTAATTCTTTTTTTTTTCTAGTTCACTTATATAGATTCATAAAATATGCAAATCTAAAATATTCAACAAAAAAATAAAATATTCAATAAAAAAACTAAATTGTTCAACAACAAAAAATTCTCCTCTCCCTCTCTCTCTCCCTCCCTCCCTCCTAGGAATGGCAAAACGGCCCGCCCCGAGGTCGCCCCGGCCTGCCCCACCCCGATTGGGCCAGGTCCGCCCCGCCCCGTCCTGAAAATGGGGCAGGGCCCCCCCCGCCCCGCACGTGGGGCAGGTCGGGTATGGGTATGTATATTGCCCCGCCCTGCCCTGCCCCGCAATCTACTTAATATATACATATAAATATATCTCTATTAAATATTATATATATATATATATATATATATATATATATATATACTTACAATTAATTATGACATTCAAATATATATTTTGTTAAATTTGGACTCATAATTATCTTGAATTTGTTGATTAGACTTATTGTCATTTTTTACTTGAGATTGTGATGAATTTGTGGTTTCATGGTTATGTTTATTGTATAATTTAATTGTGAATTTAATTTTATAATATACATGTGTTTATATTTTAAAATATATATATTTTTCTTGAGATAAGAATGGGGCGGAGTGGGGCGGACCTGCCCCGTGCAGGGCGGGCATGGGGCATTAAATGCCGCCCCGCAGTGGGGCACGGGGAGGGGTAGGTCGACTAGGGATAGGCGCGGGGTGGGTCTGGGTACTTAGGTACCCGCCCTGCCCCGCCCCGCCCCATTGTCATCCCTACTCCCTCCACCTAAGTGTCATCATCAAAGAGGAAGTAGTTTATCTCATCGCCATCCTCGCCACCTGCCCCACCGGCTCCATTCCCCCCGGCACCGCTCCCCTCGACATCAAGATGTGATGGAGGTGGAGGTGGATCGTTGAATCTCATCTGTTGAGAGATGTTGGAGAACCAATTACGAAGAGTCTCGTTGTAGCTCGTCAGAGCCTCCATCTGCTTCCGGACGTCTCTGACCCCGACCCTGACCCTGACCCTGCCCCCCACTCTGATCAGGGTTATCTTGAGAACTCATCTGTAATAATTATACATTCAACAGATCAGCATTCCATATTATATTTATACACATTCAACTAAATTCATAACTACGTATATCAATCAACTAAATTCATAACTACATATATCAATCAACTAAATTCATAACTACGTATATCAATCAACTAAATTCATACCTATGTATATCATTAATCAACTAAATTCATACCTAGCTATGTATATCAATCAACTAAATATATATCAAACTAACATATCAATCAACATGTAAAGATGTATAACATACCAACTAGTTAAATATATACCAACTAACTTACTAACTAAATACAATACTTACTGTTATTGTGTAGACATATATATACAAACACATAGATATAAATACTAAACATCTATATACATGATTTTTTATACAAACATATAAATACATACATATACATATACATACATATATATATATATATATATATATATATATATATATATATATATATATATATATATATATATAATCCTATAAACAAACATGCATATACAAACATATATATATATATATATATATATATATATATATATATATATATATATATATATATATATATGATATATAAAAAATATGATATATAAATCCTATATAAATTTAAGGGGGCCTCACTTTGAGGTACAATATGGAATTACACTTTATTGTTTACTACCACCTATATAAACTACTAATGTCAAAAGCAAAATTAGATCTAATATTACAAAAATGCCCATATACAAAATAATGATAAAACAAATGAAAAAATCAATCCAAAAAATAAAAGTAGAAATCAAATCTACCAACATTTACATCAAAACCCCATTACAGTAAATGCTAATAAATCCAAATTGACTAATGTATTCAAAACCTTATTCTAGTCGTAAATGCAGCACAAATTAAGCCAAAATCTTCTTTTCCAAATCCAAAACCGATGACAATCTTAATTCTGCCTAAACCACCGAATTCATGAATAGACTTATATGATTTAGAAAGCAAAACTTGCAGAAACTGACGACAATTACTACTACCTCTAGGTCAGAATTTCATTTGGATCATCCCTTTTTTTCATTAACCCACGGTAATATTTCATCTATTGTGTACTCTCTATTTCAAGTTTTACATTGACTCATCATCTGATTATGTCAGAAATTGAAGAATATAAAACTCTCAATTAAGATCAATTTTGTTAAAATATATATATATATATATCTTTCTTCTGCATGTGAATTTTCGGTTACTAAAAAAATAAAATAAAAAGTGTCTATAGTTATTTTGAGTTGTCGACAAAGAGTTTTGATTTAATTTTGAGAGTTGAGCATTGTTGTATTGTTCAAAATTGAATGAAGTAATGAACAAATTTTATTTTGGGTCTGCAAAATATTGAATATGGGGTTTTACGGCAATGAAGCATGAAAAGAATTTTAGAGTAGTGCCAATTTTTCCAAAGCTTCCTGCCGCAGCTTTAAATTTAGTACATAAGGTTAGATTTGTGTTAGACAATGAGATTTTGTTACCAAATGCAATAACTGATACACATGTGCAGTGGTGTTATGCACATGTGAAATATTTTCATTAGAATATGCCAAGAAGAAAATATATGCCAGATGTCCACTTACAAAAATCCTTAATTGTGGTAAGAACCAAATTTCAAAACAATTCAATATGCTATTACGATTTAATTATACAATCTTGAATTTAATATCTCAATCATATAACTGCAGATTGACTACGTAGAGACAGCTTAACATGAGATATTTCGAAAGACAATGCCTAAACACCCATTGACACATGGAGGATTAGAGAAGCCTGATTTATGAGACCTATCTATAACAGTATGCTGGCTCCCTTGACTGCAGTGTGATTGTTTGTTGCCACATCAAAAACACCATCACTAAAAAATCAAGCGAGAAAGGAAAATTTTCAAACACTTCATCCGGTGAATATAGAGCCAAAATGATAGAATGGTTCATGGACCTGATAAGCGTGGAAGTTGATGTTTGAAAACTATGTTAACTTGGGTTACACTGTTTGTTAAAAGTTTTTTCGTTTTGATTTAACCTTTTGAATTTGGTAAATTCTGCTCTTCAAGTCGAAATATGATGCACACATTATATGTTTTGGATTTCATAATGAATTCTAGATATTTTTCATAATTTGCGTATGAATTTAATTACTCTTGAATATTGATGGCAGATTTCCCAAACACAACACAAATACAAATGTCATCCAACCCATATAAGATGATAGCATACATAAACATCTTTGAAAAAATAATCTTGGGTTTGCAACATTCTTATATCAAAATGTCGTGACGGTTTGGATGTGAAAGGTGTATTACTTTTATATTTTTGACCTGAACATGTGTAGTGTTTTTCCTATTTTTCTTTTTTCACTGCACATGTGCAATGTAAATCAAATTACATATTGCACATGACAAAACTAAAAAAAAAATGGAATGAACACTAAAAATGCTCACCTACATTACATCATAACACAAGTGCATAAATCAATGGAAATGTGTGGTGTATATTGTACATACATTAATTAGACTGCACATGAATTCAACAAACTATACTTTGATTGAATAGAGGCCATAACATTTTGGATGTTGCACATATACACTATAAATTGTAAACCTATTTGAAATGGACTGCACATCTAAGGATCAGGTTGCACATGTTTTACACACCTTGCATATTAACATAATAGTTTGCACATGCGTTAGAAACATTGCATACACGTTGTGGAGAATTAACATTGCATATACCCATAATAGACTGCACGTTGAAAGACAAACATTACACATTTGGTGCTCACATTTCACATGTTTAACCCTTCACACTTCAACAATAAAAATGTTGCTCATTTGCAAAAATACACCTTACCTATTTCACATTCAATTACTACAGTACAAACATAACTGCATAAACATTGCATGCATCTCTTATTTGTTAACCACACAGTCACATTTATAAAATAAATAAAAAAATTATGTGACGTACAAAAAAAAAACCTTCTATAGCAATAACATAAAATAACTTCATCCAGATATATTCTACCAACTGAGAAGCGACAAATAATTTGATGTGCTTGGAATTCAACTCATTTACCAATTACTGGATCAACAAAATTGCTAAAAGAAGTATTTCTGCTCACCGAAATTAATTTGCATTCCCCCTTATACTTGACACTAAGAACGACGTAATTGTCCATAGAAACAACACCAGAAAAAAAAAACTCCGCTTCAAAAAAGAGATGAAACTAAAAAATTTAAAGGCGAATTACACAAGTTTATCACCAATCATAAAAAAAATCTTAAAAAAAAAGAATCAAACTACTATATCCTAAATATTGTTTAAAGAATAGAAATCAAAGGTACTTATCATCCAAAAACTATATCACTAAAACCGTTACAAATAACTAAATGAAAACACTACACCATGGGTTAAAAAAACCGTTACCAGCAAAATGAATTTAAACATTACAAAACCCTGCAACACCCGTTACAAATCACTATTAAGAAAATAGTGAAAAATAATTTTTAACAAATAAGGAAAAATTTATTAAGGGCAAAAAAGGAACAACACAAATATAATTGAACCAATTAATGATGAAAAAATGTACATAGTACCAAAGAATAAATTGATATCCTAGATTGTATCTATAATTAATTAATCCTAAATTTAAAAACATGATATACAAACATAATAAACAGTTAAAACTTAAAAAACTTACAATTATTGTGTAGACGGGGAAGCAACGAGTGATTTGACCGGAACGAAATGCTCGACGGAGGCGGTGGCGGCGGTGGATTTTTGACGTGGGTGGCGAAATGAAGTACGGACCCAGTCTAAAAAGGGTAAAAAAAAAATTAGCAACAGCCAAAGTCGGTCGCTAATCATAGATTATAACGGTCCTGGCTGACCAATTTTAGTATTAGCGACCGCCTCTAGTGGTCGCTAAGTAACCAGCATTAATGACCATCACCCGTTTCCAAGAACGGGTCAAACTGACCGTTCTGCGACCGCCTCCTGGCGGTCGTTAATTGTGTTACATTAGTGACTGACGCCTACTGGCGGTCGCTAAACGTCCAATTTAGAGACCGATTTTGTTGTCGGTCGCAATTTTTTTTAGTTTGAGACCACTAATCTTTTTCGGTCGTTGATCGGTCGCTAATACACGTATTAGAGACCGATGTATTGGCGGTCGCTAATATCGGTCACAAAAGTGCGATTTTTTTTTGTAGTGTGACTTATCAATTTGTTCAATTTTAATCATATTTTTGCAGCAAAATCATAAACGACATTGTATGATCTTTCATTTTTTTTACCATATGACCATCTAATTTTTTACGAAAATATGATTAAAATTGAACCAATTGGTAAATTATAATAGAAATAGATTAAAAATTCCAAATTTTATGTTACATTTTACATAAAAATCCAAAGTTGTGAGGTTATATATTCGGATCAAAACTTTATCGATTAAAAAAAAAAAAATATTCAAAAGTGTGAGACGAATTTCAACTCTATATTTGTGTGTCTTTTTGTAATTTTTAAAATAACTTCATACAATAGTCCAAGAGGGCAAGAAACTTATTGAAGTTGGTGTCCTATAAACTTGAACTCTTTTTATAACATACTACTGTTTAACATATAAATAAAGTGTACTGTTTAATTTTTTTTTTAACTTTATGTGTTTTTATTTCCAAAATTATTTAACAATTACCCTTTGTATACTAAATAACTACTCCCTCCTCCGTTCCTGAGTAAACTTCCCACTTTCCTTTTCGGGTCGTCCCCCAGTAAATTTCTCATTCCACAAATGACAAAAATAACACTTTACTACATATAAATTTTAACCTTCAAATTCACACAATATTACCAAAAATACCACTCATTCAATTCACTTTTCAACATTATTCATTACTTTATTTCAAAAGTCAACATATGGCCCACCATATATTAATAAACAAATATACACTTTCTTAAACTATTCAACAAAAGAAAATGAGAAACTTACTCATGGAGTACTAGACAATAATTCATGTAAAGCTGGACTTATAGACGTTTCTGTAAACTTATTAACTACGTCCTATTTCAAGTAATTACGACTGACTAAGTCTATAATTGGCGTATAGCTAATGTTATTTATTAATCTACCCTCCTCATCAAAGAAGTATGAACTTGTTCTAAGAAGAACTTGTTTTTTCCCTTAAAAGAAGAGAGAGAGAGAGAGAAGAACTTGTAGAAATTATATTCATGATATTATATTCAGTTTGTTATACTCAATCTGATCTGTTTCCTTGGTCGTTCTGGTGAAGAATTTTTTATTCAAAATAATTGTTATATTGCATTAATTAATATGAGTAACGCATTCCACTTTATTTATATTCTCTTTGTGATAATAGCATTATTGATTATGTAAATAAATAGTCACATTAACCTTTATTTAATACCCCATCCGTTCTAAAGGAATTTGCACATATTTTTTATTTGAACGTCTCACACCAATATACACACTACTTGAAAATAAAATATTGATTTGCGTGCACACTCACACAAATATACACATATTTACTCATATACCACTAATTTATCCATTTTCTTAATCCACGTGTAGTTTCAGAGATGCAAATTCCCCTGGAACAGAGGAAGTAACTTTCATAATTCATGTGAAACAATATCTTTAAACATAAAATGTAACATGTTGGGGGAGTAATTAATATTCAATATTCAATTTGGAGTATGTCTTGCGTGATACCTTCTCATGGTAAGATAGGGTATAATTTGGTCATAGCGTATTAATACTTTGGAAGCGATGAGTGTCAATTTATGGTGGTTTATGAACAAAATTACATAAATTTTTGTCTTTCAATTTAATATTGAAATAAAATCATTATTATCGTGCGAATATCTTTTCCGAATGCATGTTTCGTTTTCCTTTGTGATATGAAACCGACACAACACTGTCAATTCAAGTATTAAACCATACTAGCTACAATAACTACCTTATCACAAAATTCGGCATATTTAATTTAATAGTATTCATAAATATTTCACCAATAATTTAGAAAAAAAAACCCTTGGTAATATAAACCTTAAAGATTTGAATAAATTACGCCAACTGTTTTCAATGTCAATAAAAATGGTGGATGTCGGAATTTCTACTTAATCAAATGCACTTACATGCGAATTTATCATATTTAAAAAAAAAAAAAACACGCTTTAATTAAATAATCCTTGCACTACTTTCTTCACTGTGTCTGATGAAGAACTCATTTAATCCTTCCTACCACGAATTAAATTTGAATTATTATGAAATATGGTAGGGGCCATATCGAGGAAATGGGTAAATGAATTATTAGCAGAAAGAATTAATATTTCCGCACCAAAAAAAGCCAAAATATGTGGTGCGTTCCTAATGTTCCAAAAAGTTTGTACTGTAAATTCCTTAATTTGTCTCACCCGTATTCTAAGCTGTATATTTAGCGTACGTATGGTCTCTTTCAATAAATAGCATCAGTCGGCAGTGCACTAAAATTTATTATTTGGGAGAGAGAATTAAATTGGGAGAATTATTGGAACAATTTTTTTAATATATATTTTGGGAAAAATATATTGACTCTTTTATTAAATACATACATTCACACATACTATGCATATATGAAATTTTGTGCACCAATTGCACTGTGTAACTAGATATAGGGCCACAATTTTGGAACAAAGATATGATAATATATTATACTATATAAAAAAAAAATTGTCTGCGGAATTTGTTAATACGGCTACCAAGTTTCCAACTAAAAATTGTATAGTGGGGATTCTCTACAAAAATTTCTTATTGTATAAGCATATTTCTTCCCTAGCAATAAATAATTTGCCTTCGAAAAATCTGTAGGCAAAGTGTGTTGTAGATAAATATTTTGTAGCCAAATTGTTTTTAGGTTGAGAAGTGAAGATGCTTACATTATTAAAAAAAAAAAATTATAGGTAAATCGTTGGCAATTCCTCCAACTAAGTTCTTTGTTGAAATTTTTTCTAGGAAATTCTAATTTCGTAGATAATTCTTTAATTTCTTATAGTGTTAATTGGCAAAGTAAAAGTTGGTGTTATGTTTTATTATACACAGTTAATATATTTCAAGTAAAGAACACAACAAAACTTACTTTGTAAGTGTATTGTTTACTATAAATTAGCTGACACATTGAAATATACCACAAATATAGTTCAAGTGAATAAGACAACAAAATTTAGTTTGTGGTTATATTAGATGACATGTTTTAATTAAAACTAGTGTTATTTTTCATTATATACATCTTATAATGTTCAAGTGAAGAAAAACAATAAAACTTATTTGTTGATTATAATGTTTGATTACCTTAGTTGACTTGTTTCGGTTAAAGCTAATATAGGTTTTTTTAGCATGATGAGCACCACTTAAAGCCCTAGCCATTGGTGAGTGTAAGGTGTTATGTTATACACATGCGCACGAACCATGTTATAAGTTGTTTTAAATACTTATAAAATGTAATTTTTAAGTAACTTATAAGATCTTTAAGAATTTATAATAAATATTTTTTAAATTTTAATATAATTTTTTTTTAATGTTGAGGTAGAGGTGGGTGAGAGTGGGTGGGGTGGGTGGTTGGGGGTGAAGGTGGTTAGAAAAATAAGTTGAGAAATCTCAATTTATTCTTTTAGCTCAATTTATTCTTTTACAACTTACTAGTAACGGAACATAATTGTACAATTAATTTTTGGGTTCTCAATTTATATTGAAGTCTGTTTGTTTCGTTCACCGTAACTAGGGATGACAATATTAACCTGCCCCGGCCCGTGCTGTTTGGGTCGCCCCGCCCCGTGTCCCGTAGTAGAGTGGGGCGGGTCTGGATATCACTCAAAACCCGTGCCCCAGACCTGTGCCCCGTTTTATATATTAAATTTTAATATATATTTTTTTGTAGAAATACATATTAATATATAGAAATAGTATATAATATATATAAATATGATATATTTATCATAACTATTAATATATATAATATATAATAATAATAATAATTCAAATTTATAGACATTTTTATATTATACTATATTTATAATTATTTATATATTATTTTTAAAATAAAAAAAATTATATTTAAAATGGGCTGCCCCGCTCGCCCCGTGGGCCGCCCCGTTTAAAGAATGGGGCTGGTCTGGGTATCTAAGTACCCGCCCGACCTGACCTATTGTCATCCCTAACCGTAACTCTTCACGTTATTCAAAGAGTTGGTACAAGTATGACTTTGTCATTCAAATAATTCAGATAATCCATAATATTATGTATCTCAAAGATATATTCAATATATTTTTATATTATTTCTCAATATTTATTATAGTTTATATTTAAAAATATATCCAATATATTTTGTAATAAAATATTTGTCAATATTAATAATAAAATATATTTAAAAGATATATATTAAAGATTTAAAAAGATATAAAACATATATTACTAAATTAAGCAATAATTTTGACGGGAAAATTCAATAGTTTCTAAATGTAGGCCGGTTAGCGTTATTATTATTATTATATATATATATATATATATATATAAGCTGTTAGAAGCTTATTTTATGATCTTACAAGCTGATAAATATCTTATTTTATCAAACATATTAATAGTTCTTATAAATTTTGAAACAACTTATAAGTTGTTTTAAAGAACTTATAAGAGCAACTCCAATGCTAGTGAGAGATTTTGAGTGAGCAATTTGTCATATATGCGCCACATGTGTGCCACCTCAAAAGTTTATACCCCTACCTCAAAAAACTTATACCTCTTCCAATGCATCCTACCCTAAAATTAACTATTCATGGTCCCATGATTAGACGTAAAATTGTGATATTTTGATACTCATTTAGGCCATATTATGAGTGCTTTTGGTGAGATTTTAGAGTTATTTGCGCCCTATTTTCATAAACTCATCAATTTGCCTCTTTGGTCATGATAGGAAAGAGGCGAAAATGGAGCTCGTAGGACTTTGAATTGACTTAAACAGACTCCTGATTGAGAAGATATGAAGGTTATTCGAAAAGTATTAGTTCGAGCGAAGAAAAGTGTTAGTGCGCAAGGAGGAAGGCTAAACCGCTCAACCAGGGCCTGTGGTCGAGCGCCATATTGGTGCTGGAAGATTGAAGTGCTCGACCTTTGGTCGAGCAGGAGGCACTCAACCAGGGCCTTTGGTCGAGTGCAACTTATGGGCAAATGAAGAAACGAAATAACGCTTTTACCAAACCGCTCGACCAGAGGAGCTGGTCGAGCGGATCCGAAGAGCAAATTTGGAAATCATATAAATTTGATTGGAAACCCTATTGTTATAGACCAACATATGATTTTTTAGAGAGAAAAAACTGAGAACATACCTGGGATCCCTTTGAAAGGTTTGGAGAGAAGATTAGAAGATTTACAACACCACGAGAAATACGAGACAATTAATACTTTCACGGTTTAGTTTTATTCTTAGTTATTAAATCTTTAGAGATTATTGAGATTGGTTTTCCAGATTTTTTTTCACATACTTTGAATATAATTTTCAGATTCTTAATTGTAATTGAATTCCATAGATCGTATATGTTCTTGAATTTCTTGTTGATTTTGATTATGTCTTTGATTATAATATCTATTACTCTTGAATTAGTTATAAATATGCTTGGCTAAATTCGTGTATGTTTAGGGTAGGATGAACTCGTTGAAATTAGGATTTTGGTAGGCGATTAGGATAATCCGTGGTGTGACGAGTTTTATTTCTCTTAATTATTGAATATTTCTAACAAACCCTAGAATAATCATAAAATTTAGTACGAAAATTGTTAAGGAGAGGACGACCGAATCACTCTTTCTCAATGAATAGGCTTAAGTAGAGTTTTTGAAAGGGTTTGTAAGTAACCGATTTATCTAGGGAGGACGGCCGAATCACCCTAGTTGAATTAGGACCTTAGTGATTAAACACTACTCATATAATTTGATTAGTGGGTTAGTGAGGTTAAGTTTAGTAAGAGTTGAGTATTGGAGTAATACCTGAGCTTTTACTTTTACAATTATTAGTGCTAGATTAGGGAAGCTGATTGCCTAGTTTATTGCACACTTAGGATTTTACTTTGAACACCACGAGTGTCTTAGTTGCCTTACCAACTCCGTTAGTATACGTAGAGATTTCTATCTAAAGCATCATTCCTCTTAATTTCACTTCAACCGAAGTTAGTATAGATTTGTTCTTTGTTTGCTAGATAATAGTATTTAAGAATTGAATTTTAAATATTTGTCGTTATACCCAAATCGCATTCATATTAGTTACGACACATAGATTTTCAGGGATTTAAACGCATACAAATCCTCCTACGGGTTCGATACTATTTCGTCCTAATACTTGCCTATATTACCGTGATCTCATATTCTTGTGGGGTAACTGCTAGTTAAAAGCGAGTATTTTACGGTCAAGTATCCCACTATCAAATCATACATTTTATTTATCCATTAATTTATTTGTAATTATAATTTGACTTTTAAAATTAAATATTACAATTAAATGTTAATAATATTATAAAAATAAAATTATATTTGAATTATTTACCTTTCAGACTCCAACCCATCAACTCCAAAAACTAACCTACTACCTTCAATGCCTAACCTATTACCTTCAATGCCTAACCTATTGGTAACCCATCAACTCCAAACACTAAAGTAGTGGCGGGCCCCACCAAGTCTGCAACCCATTTTAGAGTTGTAATAACTCACGCCCCCTAATACTACATGCGCATATACACTACCTATATTTTAGTTGTTTGAGTTCCACTCTCCTTTTTCCCACTCTCACCCTCTGCCCTTTTTTGTCTCTTCCCAGGAAGGAATACTTCTTCCCCAACCTTCCTACCTTTGCCACATCATCTCATCCCTAACTATTCCTACCTTTAATTTGAGTGAGGGTGTTGATAGGCGAACAACATTGAGCGTTAGGCGAACAAATTTTACGGCCTAAATGCGGATTATGACAACAGTTAATCCTCATCCCAGTGGCGAACAAATATGATATAAAGGTGGTGCGCAAATCAATTGGAAGAGTGTATATTATGTCTACCCACATACCTGACGAGCAGCTTCTATGCGAACAGCTCCCACTGAAGGTGAAGATCCAGATTACACAATTCATGGTGGAATGATGGGCGAACAAATTTACACCCATATTTCCCAAAAGGCGAACAATTTACAATGCAAAGTACATGATGGAGATCAGCAAACTAAGCAATGACGAACAACTCTATGGACGGGATAAGACACAAGTGAAGAATTTGTAACTAAGTTTTAGCTTAGATAAGGTCAAATTAGTCAAATAGACACGTGTCAAGCATGCAAGCATGGAAATCCATAGGTCATTTACACCACCTGCTTGGTGGGCTGTATAAATAAGTTGCTCTCCATTTATAAAATTTAAGTTCAAATACCCAAAATTCTCCCTACACACACTCATACACCACAGAACACACACGTACGAAATAAATACGTAATCAATACACGTATTTACAATTTTCTTACCCGAGCTATCGTATTTACTATTACGGTAGTAATCAATCACACGAAATTATTTGGTGATCCTCATTCCGGTTAAAAATAGCCACTAATCCACGTGATTAGAACCGATTACCAATAAATTGGCGCTAAAAGAAAGGTTCGAACCTCTGATTCGTGTTAGATTTCAAGAGATTCAAGTCAAGAACTTGAAGATTTGAAGATGTTCTTGAGTTTTCTTCATAAACTCAAGGTAATTGTTCAAAGTGTTCTTGGTGTTCTTCAATCAAATATTTGAAGATTTGAAGATTCAAGTAAAAAATAATCAAGATGCCTCAGCCCAAGGAAACACAACTCTCACATCCCTCGGCTAGAACCCCGACGACCAGGGCATTGTCCACTGGTCGTCAAGCACAAGAACCACGGCCAGCAAATAGAACTAGACCATCGACCATGACAAATATTATGCCTCCAGAATTGGAGGCTCTGGCTAGTAACCCCGACGAGCTAGCCTAGACTATTGCTGCATTACAAGCTCTACAAAAGCAGCAAGAGCAACCTGGCCCCTCTCAAGTAAGGGACATGCCAAAGCAAGTTGACACACCAAGGCCCAGACTAGCTCGTGACGAACAACATAATGAGGTGGACAGTGCCCAAGTCCAGAAGTCCAAAGGCAAGGCCAAAATGAGTGAGAGACTGGAGGGCTAAGCTGAGTCCACTCCCAACCGAGCAGTTGGGTCTAGTCATGGGACTTCACGTCCCAGTGCTTGGGACAGGCTGGGCAGACCCCAGCCAAGCCAAGAAGTTGCTCGCCCAATAGCAGAAGAAGGGTGAACAACTCCTATGCCAGCTCGCCCTTCAGTACATGAGAGGCTGCCAGATCAGCCTTCGGGTGTCTGGGACCAAATACGGCGAGCAACCCCGAGAGGCCAGTTCATGAGGTACCTCCTCCGAGTGAGGGACTGCGACGAGCATCTGGTCACATACCTCTGCTCGCCGAACAACCTCCGAGTCAGGGGGCATCCTTGGATGAATTGGCATCCCTGAGGAAGGTTATCGAGAGTATGAAAGGTCAGTTGGACTTGCAAAGAGGGATTGGGGCGACCACCATGCCTTCCTCACCATTATCATCCATAATCCTGAAGGCCCCAATCCAAAAGAAGATCCAATTCCAGGCAAGCATCTAGTATGAAGGCACAACAGGACCCCAGATTTATTTAACCAAATATTCAGATTATATGATCTCCATGGGGGCGAGTGATGTGATTAGGTGTGAAATTGTCATAATTCGTAGCTCGTTTTGCCTGTGTTTTGAGTGAATTTGATGAGTATTTGGAGTCAAATGAGTATTATTTTCATAAATTGATGAATTTTCCTCTTTGATGCTTATAGATGGATAGAGGGCAAAAAATGGAGTTCGTAGGACTTTGAATCGACTCAAACGGATGTCCGGATGAGAAGATATTGAAGAAATACGAATGGTATTAGTTCGTGCAAAGAAAAGTATCACTTTATTGAAGAGGAGAAACCATTCGAGTAGATGAGCTCGAGCAATCCCGCTCAAGCAAGGCGTTTGCTCGAGCGCCAAAACTTACAGAGGACTTGGGACGCTCGACTAGCTCGAGCGCCACCATTCGAGCTACAGGACCGCTCGAGCACCACAGCTCGAGCACCACAACTCGAGCAACCCCGCTCGAGCACCACGATCATTTGAGCTATTCCACTCGAGTGCCACCGCTCGACCTATTAGAGCTCGAGCGCCCTTGCTCGAGCCAACACTATTTTCGCGGGATTTTGCAATTTTTATCTGTTTCTCAGCCCGTGAGCTCCCGAATCGACCCGTTGCCTATATATACCCATTCCGAGCACATTTTTGACAACCACTTCACACATAGAGATAATTTTTGGAGAGAGAAGAGTACCAAGAGTTTGAGCAAGCATATTTTACATGTAATCGAGGTTTTGATATTACGAATTCATAGTTTAATTATTTCTTTTGAACCTTTTAGTTTAATTCTTTCTTTCTTGAATCTTTTAGACCTATAAACCCTAGTTTTTCCAGATTTATATTGAGATTTTGAGTTATTCTTTTGTTTATGCTTTTCAATTCTTTTGTTAATTCAATTATGCATATGTTTATTGTTCTTGTTATTGCTTTCGTTATCCAAACCACCATGTTAGGTGATTAGTGTGAAAATTGCTCGAAATTCGTGTACTATTTTTGCCGAATTTAATTGGATTTCTTGCATTTATTTACATTAATTTGACCATTTGTGCTTAATTGTCGAGAAAGGCATTTTTGTTATTTTTGCAGGAAATTGAATGAATTTTAGAAGAAAATACGAGCCTATAATTTTGTGAGGTCGAACGAGGAGAAAAATCGAGAAGAAAACGAGTAAAATTGTAGAAGAAAAAGAATTGGGCCAAGGATTAAATTGGAAAGCATAATTAAAAGGCCCTTTTTGAAGCCCAAGATGCAAGCCCAATGGGAGAAAAAGGAAAAGCCCAAAGATAGGCCCAAAAGTGATGAAAGGCGGCAGCAACACAGGCTACTCGACCGAGCCAACCGCTCGAGTCGAGCTACTCGCTCGAGTAGCCTGAAGCAAAAACGCGGAAAACGCTTTTATAAAGCGCACTCGACCGAGCCACTCGGTCGAGTGAGCCAACTCGGTCGAGTTGCGCACGAAATTTTGGGATTTTTCGAAATTTCACCATTTTTGTGGGGCTCTCTTGCAATTTCGTCTCAAGCCTTCTTCCCCCACTATATATACCCCATTTTCTCAGATTTTTAAAGGGAGATAGAGAGCTAATTAGAAAAACACACCCCACACACCTTTATAGTTATTTTACACCTTAACTCTTAGATTTTAGTTTTCTTTCAATTTTTAGAGTAATTTAGCTAGCATTTGGAGAACAATTTTCAATTCCAAGTTGTAATCACTCTATTGAGGTGACTTCTATCCTTTTTCTTTCAATTAATTGGTATAATATTCTCATTTATGCTTTATTGCAATTTTATTATGATGATCTTCATGGGTTTATTGATTTCATTTGTTTATTTATCTATTAATTGTGTTAGATTAGCCATGGGCTAATCCCCTAATGCTTTGGGTGTTTGATTTATGATGGAATTAGTGTTATGGTGTTAATGGAGCTTTGATTGTGCTATTGAGTTGGTTCTATTGCTTCTATTAATGTGTTTTTCTTGATTAGATTGGTTGATTAGGTTTAGTAGCTCTTGTTAGGTTAATTTGTGCTACAACGAGAGTTGGGTGTGAGTTAATCGAACTTGTGGTGAGGAATTTAGTTAACTAATTGGATTCAATTAGTCGTTTATTAACTCGAGATAGGGTAGATGGCTAGACCACCATTAATAGACATTAGGAACCTTAATCTATGGGTTTAGGGGCCTAGTGAAGGGAGAATACTTTAAGTGCATCGTGTGTTTAAAGTCATTCACTATCCTTTGTGCTTTTGGTAACTAGTTAGGTGCTAATTAGTTCATTTGATCACCCAAGCCTCAAAAGGGATCGGTATTCAAAACTTTAGCGATAGCTCTTAGTACGAACCAACGAAGTAGCACAAGATAAGTGAAATTAACGACGTAGCATTGATTCCGACATAAGGATTTCACCCGAAGCATTACCCTCAACCTTGCACTTCTAAACGAAGTTTTACATCGCTTTCTAGCTTAGTTGTTCATTTTAATTTTAATGCTTAATTCAATTATTGTCTTTTAATTTGATTAGTTTTAAAAAAACCAAAACAAGCCTCTACAATTTTACAAAACTCGTAATCTTAGGGATCCACCGATCATCTAAGTTCTTGGATCGATAAAACTTGGTCATATACTTGCATTGCCACAACGATCCCATACACTTTTGGGTCGTGTTTACGTGTTTATATAGATTTGCAAAAATACGAAAAAGTCATTGGCGCCGTTGCCGGGGACCTAGTTTGATCGCTTTAGGTGGGACTTAGGATTTGTTGAGTAGAGTTGGTAGTTGCATTTACTTTCTTTGTTTTTGTTTTGTTTTTGTTTGAGTTTGATACTTGGTACTTGTTGTAGGTGCATGATCACGAGAGCAAGAGGAGGACAAGTTCAACCAATTGACCACGAGATCGAGGCACACGCAAGAAGAAGAAACCGAAGAAGGAATCGAAGAGGAAGAAATCAAGAAATGGAAGGAAACAATCCGGAGGCGGATAATCCGAACCATGGGAACGAAGCTCGAGAAGGGAATGGAGAAAATGTGCAAGGTGCACAAGCGGTTCAAGGGGGAGCCGTTCTACCGGTTCATCACCAAGTCGAAGTGGGAGCTCAACCAAACCAATACCCAAACCCTTACCAATATCCATACTATGGCTTCTACCCAAATTTTCCTCAAAACCAACAAGCACAAGGTCAACAACCTCAACCCAATCCACCTTCACCACACTATCCATATCCTATACCTCCATACTTCCAACCTCAAAATCACCCACTACCTCCAAATCCACCACAACCACCACCACAAAATCCAAATCCACCAAACCAAGAGCAAAGATATCCGGCTATTCCATTACTCATGCAATTTGAGGGAAGGCCAATTAGAGAACATTTTGAGCCAAGGCAAAGAGAGTATTACGATGGCATCGCTAGGCCAAATGTAGAAGCCAACAATTTTGAGATAGCACCGGCTATGCTCAAGTTGTTAATGGAGAATCAATTCGAGGGGCTTGAGAAGGAAGACCCTCACATGCACTTGAGGAATTTTCTCAACTTAGCCGATACGTTCAAGAGGAACGGGGTACCCGAAGATGCCAAAAGATTGAGAATGTTCTCATTCACACTAACGGGGAAAGCGAAGGCTTGGTTAGACAAAGTGTTACCTCCGGGTAGTGTGAGCACTTGGGATGAGATTAGCAACAAGTTCCTACTCAAATTCTATCCTCCCTCAAGAACGGTTAAGGCAAAACATGAGATTTCAAAGTTTCAAAGGAAGCCCAATGAAAGTCTTAAAGATGCATGGGAGCGAATGAATAACATGTTGATATCGTGTCCACAACATGGGTATCCCGATGAAGAGATTCTAGCTTCATTCTTTTGTGGGATGGACGCCGAAGCACAAAATTTCTTAAATTCTTGTGCGGGCGGAGGATTTTTGGATCTTCCGGCGGGAATGGCTATGAAAATCCTTGATGTTGTGGCTAGCAATTCTTCCCAATGGAATGTTGATACAATTCAAAGGAATCGTGTTAATCGAGTTGATGATCGGGATGTGATGTTGCAAACATTCATGACAACTATTTTGGAAAAGATGAATGCTCTCTCCCTTGGCCAAGCAAAAGATCCTCCTCCATCTTTGGAGCTTAACAACAATGTCCAAAACCCGATGACCCAATTTGAAGATGTGAATTACATGGGTAGGCCTTATCAAGGGGGAAACCAAGGAGGATATTCACAAAATTTTCAAGGTGGAAGACAAGGGCAAGAGTATCAAGGACCTCAAGGTCAAAGTCAACCAAGACCTCCATTCCAACAAGGACCAAATCAAGGGTATCAAGTGGGGAGCTCTTCTCAACCGCAAGGAGCATTTCATGGAAATCAATGGGGACAAACTTCTTCATTCCAAGGGAATTCTCAAGGAGGTGGAGGATACTACCCAAACAATCGAAAGCATGAGAATTTTTCTTACGCCAATAAAAAATGAGTCATCCAACTTCCACCGGGAGTGGACCCGGGATCCAAATTGCCAAGTGGAGAAGGAAAATCAACTTCGGATGAGCTACTCCAACTATTGGTCAAGAGGACGGAAAGATGTGAAACTATGGAAGTAAAAATGGTTGCTCAAACAAACGCCACGATAGCTCAAACAAATTCTCAATTGAGTGCTACTATAGCTCAACAAGGAGCTCAATTTGGTGCCCAACTCAAAAATCTTGAATTCCAAATGGGGCAATTATCCACAACGGTGAGTGGAATGCAAAACAAAGGAAAATTTCCTTCCACAACCGAAGTAAACCCGAAGGAGTATTGTAATGCAATCCAACTGAGGAGTGGAACGAGATATGATAGTCCTCAAATGCCTAAAAAGTTGGAAAAAGAAGGTGATGAGAAAAGAGTAGAAGAAAACATGGATGATGAATGTCAAGAGGAAGAAGACATAGAAGTGGAGAATGAATTTGATCGAGGGGATGAGGAGGAAGAAGAAAAAGAGATGAAGAAGAACATGCAAGAGGAAAGAAAAGGAGAGCTAGACAAAGCCAAAGAGGATAAACAAGAGAAAAATTTGGAAAAGGGGGAGAGCTCGAAGTGGGTACCTAAATAGAAGATCGCTAAAGAGTTGAGAGAGAAGAAAGGAGAAGACGTCCCTTGTGATAAATGGGGGGTTCCCATGACTCCAATTCCTCCACCGTTTCCAAAGAGGTACATGAAGCAAATGCTTGAAGAAAAATTTGCCAAGTTTCTTGAGATCTTCAATAAACTTCATATCAACATTCCATTAGTGGATGCTCTTGAGCAAATGCCACATTATATGAAGTTTTTGAAAGATGTCATGTCAAAGAAGAAGAAGCTAGTTGATAAAGGGACGGTCAATTTGACCGAGGAGTGTAGTGCAATCATTCAAAATCTTCCTAAAAAGCTCAAGGACCCCGGAAGCTTTACGATTCCATGTGAAATTGGTAAGAGCTCAAAGATGAAAGCACTATGTGACTTGGGGGCGAGCATAAATTTGATGCCGCTATCTATCTTCAAGAGATTGGGACTTGGAGAGGTGAAGCCCGCATCCATCAATCTTCAATTAGCGGATCGATCTTTCACCTATCCTAAGGGGATCGTTGAAGATGTGTTTGTTAAGGTGGATAAGTTTATATTTCCGGCCGATTTTGTTGTGTTAGACATGGAAGAAGACGCCAATGTACCTTTAATTCTTGGAAGGCCGTTCCTTGCAACCGGAAAAGCAATCATAAATGTTGAGAAGGGAGAGCTTAAGTTGAGTTTTAATGGTGAGGAGGTGACTTTTTCCATATACGACTCAATGAAAGATGCTCCAATTGATGAAGAGTGTCGCTCAATTCAAGCAATTAAGCTTTGCATGGAAGAACGTGAAGGGATAAAGCAAGAGAATTCTCCAAAGGTACCTTTGAAAGATCCCGGAGATGGAAGAGAAATGAAGAAAGAAGCATCATATCAAACATCCAAACTTGAACAAAGTGCAAGTTTGGGGGGGTTTGATAAGAGGAAGAAATTTATTGAGTTGCTTGAGTCAAGAGAGGATGAAGAAAGAAGGAGAAAAAGCTCAAGGGAGCTTAAAAGGGAAAAAGGCTTTGAAATAGGAGATGAAGTGGTATGGTGCAACTCAAAGTTGAAAACTATTCTTGGGAAAGTGAAACTCAAGAGAGAAAATTCTTTGTTTGTGAAGAATGTGAACCTTGGAGGGAGTCTTGAGCTACAAGATAAAGAAGGTGATACCTTAATCACCGATGAAACTCGAGTGAAGCACTTCGATCCTCCCATTCCCAAGGAGGTCCCTAATATTGATCACATGAATGGGGCTTGAACTCGTAGAGTTCCGTCCGGCATAGGACGTTAAAAATAGCGCTAAATGGGAGGCAACCCATCATTTTTGTTTGTTTCTTTAGTTTTTGCATTGTTTAGTTTAATTTCTTTTGCTTTTGTTTTGTTTAGGTGTTGGGGTCGTGTGTTGAGGCTCGGTGAGGATTTCGAGCTCTTGGAAGACACGTGCTTGAAGGAAGCTTTAGGTACAAACACCTCTCCCTAAACTTAGACATGCTATGCAAAGTCTAAGTTTGGGGGGGTGTTAGTTTTTCATGCATAATTTTTAATTGCACCGATGCACCCCCGTTTTTTAGAGCTTATTGGAAATTATTTTTGTTGGAAGATCTTGGATTTAATTGCTTACATATACTTGTACATGAGTTTTGTCTTGATATGAAGAATCGAGGGTGTGATGTTTTCAAGAGAATTGTTTGATAGGAAAGATGAGCATACTCAAGGAGCTTAACGTGAGGTGATCGTGACTTGAAGAAGAAGATTGTGCTTGGTGCAAATTGGAGGTATTATGCCCCAAACTTAGAATTGCTTAGCAATGTCTAAGTTTGGGGGGGTTTATTTGTTTTGATTTTCATATTTTACATTGCACCGGCGCACTTGAGGCTTCACGTATACATTGCACAGGCGCACGCCTCATTTTTGTAGAGTTTTGCTTATTCGAGTACTTAATATACGTGTTGAGAATTTGAGGGTGAAATGCTTTATTAGGGGTTTTGTGAGTTTATTTGTCGAATTTTTGAATGGCTTGCTTAATGTGGTGAATTGCTTGGTAAGTAGTTGGTTGCAAATCTCTTTGTGGCACTATTTTTCCAAACTTTTTAATTGCATAGCAATGAAAAAGTTTGGGGGGGTATGTTCGTTTTTACAATTCCATTTGCACCAACTTACTTAACTTAATTTTTGAAAAAATGTGTGCTTAATTGTGGACTTATTGAAAATCTTTGAGTATATTTTTTTTGGAGTTGAGATTGTTGGGCTTGGTGTTAATGAATCAATTGATGGTGATTGTTGGTTTTTGAGATTTAGTTGAGCTTGATGGTATTGATTGAGACTTGCTTGTTTATTTGTTCATGTGACGATTATGCTTGATTTTGTGCTCGATCCATGATTAGACAAGCCCGTGAGCTTTAGAGCCTTTAGACTTGCATATATTCTTGGTCTAATTTCTTTCTTGTGAGTATCATTCATGCTTGTGTGCTCTAGAACTTGCCAATTGTCTTGTTTGAGGCTACATTAAGTGATAAATCTTTGAAAGTGATATGAGGCCATCTTTGATTTGAATAGTCACTTAGCCAAATTTTCCATACCAAATAAAATTTTCTGTAGTTAGCCCCTTTGAGCCTATTGACCTATTTTTCTTGGCAACCTACAAATTTAGCCTAATTATCCTTTTGTGAGCCTAATTTTTCCTATGAGCTAGTGGAGCTTGAATGAGGGTAGTAAGGTTGAATTGAGCTTAAATGTAAATTTGGTGGATGAGTTTGTGTGAGAGTGAAAAGAGTGAAAAAGAGAAAAAGATGAGAAAAAATTGTACAAGAAAAGAATGAGTTGGTTTGTGAAAAAAAAAAAAAAAATTGTGAGAAAACTCGATTGTGTACAAGAATTTGGTAGAGTTTCAAGTTCGAAAGGTGCTCGATAGTTGATGGTGAAGATGTGCTTGAAAAATGAGAACTAGTAAATTGTTTGAGTTGGAATTTTGAGTTGCAACTTGATCACTTGCGACCTTTTCTTTTGAGAGTGTAGAGATGTACCATGGCATTTTGACCTCTCGCTCCACTAGTTTACGAGTCACTTTATCCAAATTTCCCCACCTCGACCAAAGAGCCCAACATTACAACCAAATGCAAGTCCTCATTGATTCTTAGATTGACCACTTAGAAAGTGGTGGAGAACTTAGATGATTGGCAAGCCTATGGTAGTGCATTTGTGTGAATTGATTGATGAGTGCATACATTCCTTGATACACTTTGAGTGATGAGTGAAACACTTACTTGAAAGTATATTGTGGATTGAGCACTTGATCTCGCATTGATTTGAACATGACTTGTAAATTTGCTAGTTGATTTTTGATACTTAAGAGTTTGACTAGATTGAAGGAACTTGACAATTGCTACATTATTCTTTTTGACACTCATTTCTCGCAATCCTCCCACTTGTTTATCTCTTTCGTTGCTCGGGGACGAGCAACACTTTAAGTTTGGGGGGGTGATTAGTGTGAAAATTGCTCGAAATTCGTGTACTATTTTTGCCGAATTTAATTGGATTTCTTGCATTTATTTACATTAATTTGACCATTTGTGCTTAATTGTCGAGAAAGGCATTTTTGTTATTTTTGCAGGAAATTGAATGAATTTTAGAAGAAAATACGAGCCTATAATTTTGTGAGGTCGAGCGAGGAGAAAAATCGAGAAGAAAACGAGTAAAATTGTAGAAGAAAAAGAATTGGGCCAATGATTAAATTGGAAAGCATAATTAAAAGGCCCTTTTTGAAGCCCAAGATGCAAGCCCAATGGGAGAAAAAGGAAAAGCCCAAAGATAGGCCCAAAAGTGATGAAAGGCGGCAGCAACACAGGCTACTCGACCGAGCTAACCGCTCGAGTCGAGCTACTCGCTCGAGTAGCCTGGGGAAAAAGCGGGAGCGATTTTGAAAAGCGTACTCGACCGAGTTGCTCGGTCGAGTCGAGTGACTCGTGCGAGTTAATGTCGGTTTATGCAGAACGCTCGAAGCCAATTTGCCTTACTCGACCGAGCCACTCGGTCGAGTCGAGCTACTCGCTCGAGTAGCCTGAAGCGAAAACGCGGAAAACGCTTTTATAAAGCGCACTCGACCGAACCACTCGGTCGAGTTGCGCACGAAATTTTGGGATTTTCCGAAATTTCACCATTTTTGTGGGGCTCTCTTGCAATTTCGTCTCAAGCCTTCTTCCCCCACTATATATACCCCATTTTCTCAGATTTTTAAAGGGAGATAGAGAGCTAATTAGAAAAACACACCCCACACACCTTTATAGTTATTTTACACCTTAACTCTTAGATTTTAGTTTTCTTTCAATTTTTAGAGTAATTTAGCTAGCATTTGGAGAACAATTTTCAATTCCAAGTTGTAATCACTCTATTGAGGTGACTTCTATCCTTTTTCTTTCAATTAATTGGTATAATTTTCTCATTTATGCTTTATTGCAATTTTATTATGATGATCTTCATGGGTTTATTGATTTCATTTGTTTGTTTATCTATTAATTGTGTTAGATTAGCCATGGGCTAATCCCCTAATGCTTTGGGTGTTTGATTTATGATGGAATTAGTGTTATGGTGTTAATGGAGCTTTGATTGTGCTATTGAGTTGGTTCTATTGCTTCTATTAATGTGTTTTTCTTGATTAGATTGGTTGATTAGGTTTAGTAGCTCTTGTTAGGTTAATTTGTGCTACAACGAGAGTTGGGTGTGAGTTAATCGAACTTGTGGTGAGGAATTTAGTTAACTAATTGGATTCAATTAGTCGTTTATTAACTCGAGAGAGGGTAGATGGCTAGACCACCATTAATAGACATTAGGAACCTTAATCTATGGTTTAGGGGCCTAGTGAAGGGAGAATACTTTAAGTGCATCGTGTGTTTAAAGTCATTCACTATCCTTTGTGCTTTTGGTAACTAGTTAGGTGCTAATTAGTTCATTTGATCACCCAAGCCTCAAAAGGGATCGGTATTCAAAACTTTAGCGATAGCTCTTAGTACGAACCAACGAAGTAGCACAAGATAAGTGAAATTAACGACGTAGCATTGATTCCGACATAAGGATTTCACCCGAAGCATTACCCTCAACCTTGCACTTCTAAACGAAGTTTTACATCGCTTTCTAGCTTAGTTGTTCATTTTAATTTTAATGCTTAATTCAATTATTGTCTTTTAATTTGATTAGTTTTAAAAAAACCAAAACAAGCCTCTACAATTTTACAAAACTCGTAATCTTAGGGATCCACCGATCATCTAAGTTCTTGGATCGATAAAACTTGGTCGTATACTTGCATTGCCACAACGATCCCATACGCTTTTGGGTCGTGTTTACGTGTTTATATAGATTTGCAAAAATACGAAAAAGTCATTAGGCTAGAACCCTTGCATGCTTGGGATAGGATGAACTCGTAGAAGTAGGACGTTGGTACATAATTAGGATAACTCGTGATGTTTAGTTTTGGTTCTCTTAATTAATTGAATTCTTAAAATAAACCCTAGAATTATCTTGGAATTGAGTACGAAAATTATTAGGGAGAGAACGATCTTATCACTCTTTAATAACGAATAGGCTTAACGATAGGGTTATAGAAGGGGTTTATAATCTACCAGTTTATCTAGGGAGGACGACCGTATTGCCTTGGGTAAATAAGGGTCTCATTAATTAAGCATAAACCATATAACTTATTTAGTGGGTTGTTAAGTAGGTTGATATGACGAAGTATTAGGGTTTATTCTTGAGCTTTTAGTCTTTCAATCTGGTGCTAGATTAGGGAAGTTGATTGCCTAGTTTTAGTACACTTAGGATTAATACTTGCACATCACGGTTATTTTAATTATCGTACTAGCTCCATTAGTATACGTAGGGATTCCTATCCTGAGCATCACCATCTCGTACTTGATTAAACCCTTGGTTCTTTATTTGATTTTATTATTTGCATTGATAGAAGTAGATTTTAGAGTAGTTTAATTACATTCCTAAACCTGAACACACACTCATATTTATCTACGACGCGTAGATCTTCAGGGCTCTATTCGCATACATACCTTCCCTTGGGTACGATATACTTGGTCCCTATACTTGCCAATACTACAGGGATCCCATACTCTTGTGGGGTAACTACTAGTATAGCTAGTAATTTGCGTTCAAGTCAGTGCCGTCGTTTTCGGGGAATGGCGATGTATGTCCATTGAGTAGGACTTGAAGATAGTTTAGTAGTTAGTAGTGAGTGTTTTTATTTTTCTATTTTATTAGTAGATATCAGGCAGTTGCATTTTGATATTTCTTTTGTGGTTTCAGGTATATGAAAACTCGCTCACAAGGAGAATCGAGCGAAGACCGAACAAAGTTAGACCCTGAGATAATCGCAAGAAGAAACAGAGCCTTCAATAGGAGAATGAACACTGCCGCTGCTGAGAACGATAACATGAACATAAGAAATGAGTTGGATGCAGCTGCGGCTAAGTACAATCAGGAAGTGGAACGGGTTGAGGGAACTGGAGGGAATGACAATCAGAATCAAGTTCCTTCATGGGAAAGTCAGAGCTAAAACCCGGCTCCCCAGAATCAAAACAATCCAGCTCAAAACCTAGTTCAACATCCTCTAAACAACCATGTCTACCCACAAAACAACCCACATCCTTACCCATACCCACCATACCCTTATCCACCATACTACCCCCCACCTCCTGCTTATAACCAACCTCCAGTTCCGCAAGTACCTCTACCACCCGTCTATCCTCAACATGTTGCTGATCTGGGTGTGGCAATCCGAGGAAGGTTTGCGACACAGCCGCAATGGTATTACGATGGAGTAGCATTGCCTCTAGTAGAGACAAACAACTTTTCTATCTCCCCAGGAATCCTGAAGATGCTAGTCGAGAATCAATTCAAAGGGGAGGTCAGAAAGGATAATCCTCATACTCACTTGAGGAATTTTATGATGATTGCCTCAACTTTCAACCATAATGGCATGTCTGAAGATGCCAAGAGGCTCAGGTTGTTCCAGTTCTCTTTAACTGGAATCGCAAAAGAGTGGTATGATAACATGCTCCCAAGGGGAGGTATAACCACATGGGTCGAGCTCGAGCGTCTGTTCCTCGATCGATTCTACCCTCCGTCTAGAATAATCAAAACAAGGATAGAAATCTCATCTTTCCAGCAGAAGCCAGGAGAGGACTTACGTCAGGCTTGGGAGAGATACTATAATATGCTCATTGAGTGCCCGCAACACAGGTACAATGAAGGTGACATCATGGCATATTTCTACTGTGGAGCCAACAAGGCGGGTCAAGACCACCTTGATGCATGTGCTAGTGGAGCATTCCTGAACAGTGGTGCAGCTCGGTGTAGAGAGATTATTGATAACATTGTCAAGAATGCGGGGCAATGGAATGAGGCACAAGAAGTTCAGCGAGCTTATCAGATGGATGAGAGTGAGGGTACTAGAAAGCTGTTGATGGTGATGATGGAGAGATAAGTAACTTGGAGGTCGGCCAGAGTTTGAATGGGTAGAATAATGTGATGCGTGAGAAAGTGGACCAACCGGCGAGCCAGCAAGAAGAGGCAAACTATATGGGAAGGCCTAATTACAATCAAGGCGGATACCAATAAGGTGGCAACCAGCAGGGAAGACCTCTCTACGGTCAACCGTTTGTACCACCAGGTCCACAACCTCCTCAAAATCAGTGGAGAAACAACCAAGGTTATCAAGGAGGCCAGCAGCCTCCTCAGAACCAATGGAGGAAGAACGAGAATTTCTCGTATGCCAATCCTAAGGCAGGAATCACTGTACCTCCCGAAGTAGATCCAGGTTCAAAACCTCCAGGTGGTGAAGGATGTGCCTCGACCGAAGAGATGTTGCAAGCGATCCTTCAGAAGGTGGAAGAAAGGAGTAAGAGATTGTCCTTATTGGAATACGATATAAAGGAGTTGCATAAGAAAGACGATCAGCGTGATCATGAACTCCAAAAGAGATTTATGGACCTGAATAGAGCTCAGCAGAAAAATAATCGCAGGTTTACTTCTATAGAGTATCAAATGAGTCAAATTGCAAAGTCCCAAACGAGAGAGCCGGGTAAATATCCCTCAATACCCGAGACGAACCCGAAGGAGCAATGCAAAGCTATTGAGTTGAGAAGTGGGACCAAGTATGAGGGTCCTCAAATGCCTGCTGATTCAGAGATGCCCCAAGGAGAGATTGAGATGAAGGATAAAGAACTTAAGAAAGATGGGGATGAGACAGTTGATGGGGATGAGACAGTTGATGTAGAAGCTGAGAAGGAAGGAATTGATATGGATGAGTCCCAGAAGGGCAAAGACCTTGAGGAGGAAAAGATGGAGGAGATTGAGAGAGTTCCAACATGGAAGAAGGCAAAGGAAGCAAGGAAGAATGTGAAGGAGACAGAGCGAGATGAATGGGGGGTACCCAAATCTGTGATACCCGTCCCATATCCGCAACATTTTATGAAAAAAAAACTAGATGAGAAATTCGCAAAATTCCTTGATGTGTTTAAAAAGTTGCATATTAACATACCTTTTTATGATGCTTTGGAACAAATGCCTAACTACGCCAAGTTCTTGAAGGACTTGATAGCGAAGAGACGGAGAGTAGATGGGCCCGAGCTTGTGCATTTGAACCATGAGGTGAGTGCCATGGTGCACAAGGCGCTTCCTCCCAATTTGAAGGACCCCGGAAGCTTTACGATCTTATGCGATATCGGGAACGGGATCAAGAAGGGAGCCTTATGTGATCTAGGGGCGAGCATTAATTTGATGCCTCTATCGTTGTTCAAGAAGTTGGATGGGGATGAACTACAACCCACGATGATGACTCTCCAGCTTGCTGATAGGTCTATCACTAGGCCTCAAGAAGTGGTGGAGGATGTTCTAGTGACGGTGGCGGATCACGTTTTTCCCACTGACTTTGTGGTCCTCGATATGGAGGAAGATGAGCATGTACCCTTGATCTTGGGAAGACCATTCTTGGCTACTACCGGGATGGTGCTAGATGTGGCCAATGGAAAGATCGCAGTGAAAGTCGATGATCAAGAAGTAAAGATAGTGATCTATGGGGGGATGAAATATCCAATGGGAGATGAGAGCTGTCACTTCATTGATATCTTGGACACTTATGTTGAAGACACACTCCTTGATCCTTGCTCTTTCTATGTTCATAATTATGATTATCCTATTCTTGATGAACTAACATATGATCCTTATGACCTTGATTATTTTGACAGCTTGGAAGAGAACGAGGACGTAAAGTTCATGGATGTGATGAAAGTCGAGGATGAGGAAGAGTTAGATGTGGAGGAGTCCACTTTTGAGAGGATGTTCGATAAGGCGCCACTATTGGAGGCGAAGAAGGAGCTGAAACCACTCCCAGATCACCTCAAGTATGCTTACTTAGACGATAGCGAGAAGTACCCGGTAATTGTATCTGCCCTTTTATCTAATGATCAACTAGAGAGACTTTTAGTGGTGCTTCGTAAGCACAAATCTGCTATAGGTTGGTCAATTGCGGATATTAAGGGTATTAGTCCTTCCATTTGCATGCATAGGATTAGATTAGAGGATGGTACAAAGGTCATAGTGCAAAATCAGCGTAGAGTGAATCCGGTGATACAAGAAGTGATACATAAGGTATGATCTTTGCAATTTCTAATAGTTCATGGGTGAGTCTGTTACATGTAGTTGCTATGAAGGGGGTACCACAATAATTAAAACTGAATCTAATAAATTGGTAGCCACTAGATTAGTGACGAGATGGCGTGTTTGTGTTGATTATAGAGAGTTGAACAAGGCAATGTGCAAGGATCACTTTCCTTTGCCGTTCCTTGATCAAATGATTGATAGATTAGGTGGTTTGCTTTCTAGACGGGTATTCAGGATATAATCAGATTATGATAGCGCCCGAGGATCAGGAGAAAACCACCTTCACCTGCTATTATGGTACTTTTTCCTTAAGGAGAATGTCGTTTGGGTTGTGTAATGCACCTGCCACCTTTCAAAGGTGTATGATGGCTATCTTCCATGGCTTGATTGAGAAGATTATGGAGGTTTTCATGGGTGACTTCTCCGTCTACGGGGAGTCGTTTGATAAGTGTCTAATCAATCTTGAAGTTGTCTTGAGCAGGTGTGAAGAGACGGACTTGGTACTCAATTGGGAGAAGTATCACTTTATGGTGAAAGAGGGTATTGTTCTTGGACATCACGTGTCCTCGAAAGGGGACAAAGCAAAAGTGATCGCTATTGAGAAGCTCCCTCCGCCTTTGATCGAGAAGGGAATTCAGTCATTTCTAGGCCATGCGGGGTTTTATAGATGCTTTATAAAAGACTTTTCACAAATTGCTAAATCCCTTTCGCGGCTTCTTGAAAAAGAAGTCGCCTTTGAGTTTACTAATGAGTGTTTAGTGGCTTTTAACAGGTTGAAAGAAGTGTTGGTGAATGCTCCCATTCTCGTTACTCCGGATTGGTCGAGACCTTTCGTGCTCATGTGTGATGCTAGCGATTATGATATGGGGGATGCTTTGGGGCAAATACGAGATAAGCGGTTTCACGCTATTTATTATGCCTCGAAGATGTTGAATTCTGCTCAAGTGAACTACACTACTACCGAAAAGGAGTTGTTGGCGGTTGTGTATGCTTTTGATAAATTTCGACCCTACCTCGTAGGGACGAAAATAATTGTATATACGGATCACGCAGTGATTCGGTATCTCATGAGTAAAAAGGATGCAAAGCCCCATCTCATTCGATGGATCTTGTTGCTCCAGGAATTTGATGTTGAGATCCGAGACAAGAAGGGGAGTGAGAATGTGATAGCCGACCACCTCTCGAGGATGGAGCTTACAAAAGAGAACACGGTGGAAGATCGAGAGGTGAACGATGAATTTCTAAATGAGAAGCTGTTTGGATTAAGAGATGTCCCGGTGTATCGAGTTGAAGGAAAGGCGCTGTGGTTTGCTGATTATGTTAATTATTTAGCAAGTGGAGAGTTACTGGTGGAGATGGATTCGTTGCACCGAAAGGCATTCTTGAAGAAAGTCCGGGAGTTTATTTGGGATGATCCATACTTGTTCAAGAGAGGGATCGATCATGTGCTTAGACGGTGTGTACCCGAGGAGGAGTGGAGTGATATCATACGACATTGTCATGCCTTACCATGTGGAGGACATTTGGGTGGAGAGAAGACCGGAAGGAAGGTGCTTCAAGCCGGTTTCTATTGGCATACTCTCTTGAAAGATTGCATGGAATGGGTGAAGAGGCGTGAGAAGTGCCAACGTTTTGGCTCTATTACCAAGAGGGGCGAGATGCCGTTGCACGTGTTTATGGAGGTAGAGGTATTTGATGTATGGAGGATTGATTTCATGGGTCCATTTCCTCCTAGCAATGGATTCTTGTATATCCTTGTGTGCGTTGACTACGTCTCTAAATGGATTGAAGTTGTCCCTACGAAAGTGAATGATTCCCGTATTTGGACCGACTTCTTGACGAAGAATATTTTCTCTAGATATGGAGTCTCGAGAGCCTTGATTAGTGATGGGGGGAGTCACTTCGTGAACAAGTTGATGGAAAAGTTGCTGTCAAAGTATGAGGTAAGTCATCGAGTCTCTACAGCTTATCACCCTCAATTTAATGGTCTTGCAGAGGTGTCGAATCGCCAAATAAAGAAGATCCTTGAGAAGACGGTGAGTATTAGTAGGAAGGATTGGGCATTGAAGCTTGATGATGCGCTGTGGGCATATAGGACAACTTTTAAGACACCTCTTGGTATGTCTCCGTACCAATTAGTTTTTGGGAAGGTATGTCACCTGTCAGTTGAGCTTGAGCACAAGGCATTTTGGGCAATCAAAAAGCTGAATTTTGATAGTGCCTTGGTGGGTGAGAAGAGACTACTTCAATTGCATGAGTTGGAGGAGTTTCGAGATAGTGCCTATGAGAGTGACCGAATTTTCAAGGAGAAGACTAAGAGATGGCATGATGCACGATTGAGAAAGAAGGGGTTCCAAGTTGGTGATCGAGTCCTAGTATTCAATTCAAGGATGAACTTGTTTGGTGGAAAGCTTAAATCCAAGTGGAATGGTCCTTATGTGGTGAGAAAGGTCTACAAGAGTGGATATCTTGAAGTGGAGAAGGAGGACGGGAACGTGTTCATGGTAAACGGGCATCGAGTAAAGAAATTCTACACCTTCTCTTATGAGAATAAGGGAGGTAACTTTGAGTCTCAAGTCCCGTGAGCTCCTTTGAGCTCGGTCCGGCATTAGGACCTTAAAAATAGCGCTAAGTGAGAGACAACCCATTTTTAATTGCTTTATGTGTTTAGTTTTTCGTGTTTATTACTTTGTGAATCGTAAGTTTAACCTTGTTTTGAGATTTTTGTGTAGGCTTGGCTCGGGGTGCTGGAATTTCCGTGTTAGAGCTTAATGAGAAACAACTCTTGAAGAGGTAGTGTGCCTAGTGAAAGAACATCCGGAATTTCGAGTAAGAGGTAACCCTGAACCCCAAACATAGACCGATTGATAAAGTCGAAGTTTGAGGGGTGGAGTTTTTATTTGCTCGTTGATTTGCATTGATGGTGATTGAAGTTCATGAGAATTTAGTGCACGAACTCGTTCGTACTCATTCTTTTCAAACTTTATTATTGCGTAGCAAGAACAAAGTTTGGGGGTGTGTATTCGTACTTCGAGTTTGTACACGAAATTCGAATGAAAAATCGGTCAAATTTTTTTAAAATATGGATGTATGAGGATTGTTGAATTGAGTGTGAGTTCATATGTGTGAGTTGATTTGGCTTGGTGAATTACACGTTGGGAAGAGACCCCAACTCCTCGGTCGAATGAGCAACCTGGCTTAAATCGAGGAGTTCTCAGGTTAGTACATGTTTTAGAAGTGTTAGAATGTGGTTTCGTGCAAGTTCCGTTATGAATTTCGAGTTTTTGGGCCATTTTTCAACATTCTGGAAGTTAGGCCGCTTGAGCAAGTTGAGCTCGAGCGCCACCGCTCGAGCAAGGCATTTACTCGAGCGCCTATTCTTACAGAAGGTTTTGGCCGCTCGAGCATCGAAACCGCTCGACCACCTCAGCTCGAGCGGTACCGCTCGAGCGAGTTGAGCTCGAGCACCCTTCGGCCAAATGCCCTAGCACGCACCCATTATAAACACCCCCTTCCCCACACATTTCACACACTACACATGCACTCAAGGGGCAATTCTCGACGAGTTTCAGCCATTTTCGTCCCCGTACACTCTTTTCGTCCAAATTTCACACGAATTTCACATTTCTTCATCCCAAGGTATGTAATATCTAACTCTCTTCGTTCTTTTCGTGGTTTCTACTTCGATTTAGCATGGATTGAGACTAGGTGTTGGGACATTGTCAGTTTTGATTTAGATCCCAAAGCCCCTGAAAAGATGATTGCCTTAATCTGTCTTTGTCAGGCTAGTCTTGGTTAGGATTAGTACTTAGTCATTTTACACTTCACAGGTACTCAGTGAGAGGAGAACTCACTGGAGACAATCAAGACTCAGAGCCTGAAGACGAAGAGCACCATCCTGAACTTATGGCAGTCTTCTAAGCTGGCTGAGTAAGTGTCAGTGATGAAGAGTATGACCCTGAGGTCATTACTAACTCAGTCCCGAAGGGAACAGGTTGTCACTGAGTTAATGGGAAGACTTGGAGTAGAGCCAAGCAATGCAAAAGGAATTTCAGCGTCAGGACAAGACCGGTGAGCTCAAGACAAAATGAACTTAATAAGACAAGCCTGAAGCTCAGGAATAAGTTCTGATATTCTCACCAACCTGATGACGTGGACCAATCCGAGGAGGACACGCACGTACGAAACCTGACATAAAGACTGAATTCAGACTGCATATTCAACGGGCAAGCATTTAATGTGCATTTAATACAAATACCAAATCTATGCAAAGGCGGCTGCTGCATAGAGATATGTCCGTTTGAAGCCCCTCTACATAGATGGCTAGAAGGCTATCTCTCCAACGGATAGTTTTTCAAACCACCTATAAATACAGAAGGCCTTGAACCCATTCAAGGTTACGGGAAATTTCCAAGCCAGAAATTACTCAAACTCTCAAGCAATCAAAGCATTCAGCCTTTAAGAGAAACACTCGAAACCTTCTAAATTTCCCAAGTGTTTCTCAGCAACTGAGAGTTATTCTGTATTCCAAGAGCTAATTAGAATTATCTTAAGCTTAGAGAGATTATCCAATCCTTAGCATAGCTTTGCCTTGTAAGGATAATCTCAACTTAGTTGGAATCCAAACTGAAACCAAAACCCTAAGTTAGGCTTGTTGGGAGTAAGTCAGTTAGTGTGATAGTAAGAGGAGTTTGTATAGATCAGTGAGGTAACTGGTCTTGGTGCACCTTGGCACGTTAAAAACAAGAATCCCTTGAGTGGATTTCCTGTTAAGTCAGGCCGTGGACGTAGGAGCTTGAGACTCTGAACCACGTTAAACTCCTTGTGTTCTTACTGCTTTGACATTGTGCATACTTGCCATATTACCTGTTCATTCATTGCATTCAAGTTTATCAGGTCTGAATCAATCAACCTGATCTTCAAAAGAACACTGCCCTACTAAACACTTCTAAGTTTTGAGTAAAACAAGTTTTCAGAAAGCAAACTAAACAAGACTTTAAACTATCAGGGCTCAAACATTTCCGCACTGAACTTGAACTGATAGTTAGCCACCTGACCCGCACCAAGTGTAGTCAGTGGGTGTATTATCAGCTCCTAGTTCTTTACCACTCTGAGTGAAGGGGACTCAGTCAGTTTTAAGTTTGAAAATTGGTATACGTGTATTCCCCCCCCCCCATACACGTATTCCTCAGTCTTGTACCGGGACCAACAAGTGGTATCAGAGCAGTGGTTCGAAAGACCACTGACTTTGAATACTAATAGTTTCAGAGGAGAAACTGTTGGTGGTCACTGAACAGATCTGAGTTTGCTTTTCACAAAACTTGCATCATCATCATGACTTCGAGGAGACTTGAAGCTTCGTTACCTGAATTCTCTGTATCTAACTTTGTCTATTGGAAGTTCAGATTAGAGGCACATCTAGATGCCATCCATGACCAGATGCCGCGTGTACTCAGGGAAGGACCGATCAAGATCACTATTCCTAACGTCAGAGGACTGGGATACGATGATCTTGCGATTGGCGTGCAGGTTCCTAAGGAGAGGAAAGACATGACCAACGATGAAATCAAGATGGTGGGGCTTGACAACGTCGCCAGAAACATCATCTTGCATACGGTGCCTTTCGAGGAGTCAGCCAGGCTGATGAACCTAAAGACGGCAAAGGAGGTTTGGGATGAGCTGACCAGGATGTGCGAAGGGTCAGAAAAGATAAAGGAGAACAAGAGGAATATTGCCATTCAGAAATTCGAAGCGTTCGAGATGCTGCCTGATGAGAGCATAGATCAGATGGAGTCTAGATTCATCAAGTTGATGAATGAGTTGGTGATGTTGGACAAGGATGTCCCAAGGAGAGATGTTGCTTCAAAAATTCTGAATGCCCTTCCTGAGAAATGGGACAACGGTGTAATTATGCTTAAGAACACTCAGGATATGAGTAACATAACTTCTGCTTTACTTTTTTCAGAGCTAAAAGCGCTTGAATTTGATCTTAACAAAAGAAAGAAGAAAGTTCAGTCAGAAGAGGAAGGGAAAGAGAAAACTCCTGAGAAAAGTGTGGCGTTCAAGGCCAGGTCTGAACCTGTTGAGCCCTCATCAAATTCTTCATCAAAGTCACTGATGGAGATGAGCAGGGAAAAACTCGCTGAGGAGTACAGCCTGATGGCCAGACGATTTGACAAGCTCAATTCCAGGTTTGGTCGTTATAAAAAGTTTTATCAGGACTCACGTGACAGGAAACCTGAAGGAACCCACCAAAGCTCGAGGAGATATGAGGAGCGAAGAAACACTGACCAGAGGAGAGAACGTGGTGATGAAAGGAGATATTCTGAACCAAAACCTGAAAGAAGAGACGAACAGAGACGTACTCGCGATGATAGATATCCAACCAAGGCTGAAAGCTCACCGAGAACCAGGGAACCTGACTCAAGGAGGAACCCTGAACCGAGAAAAGAAAGAATAAGTGAGCAGGTAGCATGTTACAACTGTAACAAGATTGGTCACTATCACTACGATTGCCCGGAGCTGAGTGCTAGGGAGAGAGAGGAAAGGAGAGCCACAAGGGATCTAAGATCTGCTGATCGAAGGGCTATGGTGGCTGAGGATGCAACAGACTCTGATGGCCCCACTGAAAGGTCACCTGAACTCTTCTCGGATGATGAGTACGATGATGTCTGCCTAATGGCTAGGGATGAGCCTGAGGTAACATCAAATTCTGTTTGTGCTTCTTACACTGGTCAAAATCCTGAGCTCAGCTCAGAGTCAGTTAGAGAAATGAACCTTCAGATCTGTCTTGATCAATTGATGGTTGATTTCTCCAGACTGCAGGAAACTAATGTCTTCTTGGTAGAGGAGAACAAGAAATTGAGTACTGAAGTTCAAAACCTGAATGAACAACTCACTCAGTCTGATCTCAAAGAATCAGCTCAGATTGTGAGACTAACTCAGGAAATTGATATGATCAATTCTGAGCGTCTCCCAAGAGAGAAAATTCTGAAGGAACTGGCTGAGGAAGAGCTGGTCAGGAAGGAAGAGCTGAAAGCACTTAAGAGTAAGTTTGATGACCTCTTTACCAGACATGAAATCCTGAAAAAGAGTGAGGACTCTCTCAAGAAAAAGGTTGCAGCAATGAATAAATCCTCAGTGGCTAGAGAGGAAATAAATAGCAACCAGATACTTGGGAACAAGAAAAAGGGACTTGGATATGTTCCTGAGAAATCCTCACAAGGTCAGTCTCATGTTGCTTCAGGGAGCAACACTGAGAGGGTATTTGTTCAGACAGGCCAGAGTGCACCTAAGGTTGTGCTCCAGGCCCGTCAAACTGATAAGGGCAAGGAAACCGTTGACACAGTCAGGGTTGCTCCTAAGGTAGCTAAGCCAAAACCCAAGGGAAAGGCAAAGCAACCTACGGAAGCCCCTGAGAGCTCAGGCCAGGGTAAACCTCAGCGAAAGCAGAGGAAGACTCAGGCCAAGAGCCCTCAGACTGGTCAGCAAGGGTACCATCATGCTTGGCAATACCATCAGGGAAGGCCAAACATGATGACACCCCCGTGGTTTTGGCATCCTGAGGCCTTTAACTGTTTTCCTTTCCCTCACTTGCCTAGGGGGAATAGAAATCAGGGTCCTTATCAAGAACAAGGCCCAAGACCTGCTGCACCCAGACCTAGGAAGAACAGGAGGCCAGCCCAAAAGGCACCCACTCAGGCTCCTGCGAAGCCTAAGTCTAGCACCCATACACTATCTTCCTCTCAGGCTAAGAAGAAGAAAGTTGTGTATGTCGATGTTTCAGGGAGACAGATTCACCACTCTGAGGCAATCAGGGTTGTGAAGCAAGTCTGGATCCCGAAAGGTACAGCTGACACAATAGGACCCAACACCCAATGGGTACCTAAAGCCTGATTTGCTTACAGGCGGCTGTGGATCACAACAAGAGGAGAGAAGACTCAATCAAAGCTGTTTGGTACCTAGACAGTGGTTGCTCAAGGCACATGACTGGAATGAAGAGTCTTCTCCAAGAATATCAGGCTAAAGATGGTCCACAGGTAACCTTTGGTGATGACTCAAAAGGTGTTACTAAGGGTTTTGGTGTTCTAATTATAGGTACAGTCAGAGTGGAAAATGTGTCCTTTGTGGAAGGACTGAAGCATAACCTGCTGTCAGTAAGTCAATTCTGTGACAAAGGGTTCAGTGTTGAGTTCTCATCGAATAAATGTTCAGTCAAGGACAAATCAACACAAGTGCTTCTATCAGGTATAAGGAAAGGTAACGTTTATCTCGCTGATTGGAGCAGCACTATTCCTAATACTTGTTTTGTTGCTAAAAGCTCTCTAGAGCTCAGTTGGTTATGGCATAAAAGATTAAGCCACCTGAACTTCAAGATTCTTAACAAAATTTCTAGACAGTCACTTGTTGATGGTCTACCTAATGAAGTTTTTAGCAAAGATCACGTGTGCAAAGCTTGTCAGGAAGGGAAGCAAGTCAGAGCGTCATTCAAAGAAAAGGCTTCCTACTCCACTGACAGGATACTTCAGCTCCTGCACATGGATCTATTTGGTCCAATAACACCTGTGAGTATGAATGGTAGAAAATATACCCTTGTGGTTATTGATGATTATTCTAGATATACTTGGGTTATTTTCTTGTTAAATAAGAAGGAAACACAGGTGAAGCTTCCAGAGTTGCTCAGAAGACTCAGCAATGAGAAAAATCAGTCCATTACTAAGATCAGATCTGACAAGGGCACTGAATTTATAAATTCATATATTTCTGACTTTTGTAATGAACTTGGTATAGCTCATGAGACTTCTGCAGCTAGAACCCCACAACAGAATGGTGTCGCTGAAAGGAGGAATCGGACACTGAAGGAAGCTGCAAGGACCATGCTGGCTGAGTCAGGATTGCCCAAGAAGTTTTGGGCTGAGGCAATCAACACTGCATGCTACACTCAGAACAGATCCATGCTGAACAAACAACATGCTCAGACCCCATATGAGACATGGAACAAAAGAAAACCTCGTATTTCTTACTTTCATGTGTTTGGTTGTAAGTGCTTCATCCTCAACAATGGGAAGACCCAGTTGAAAGCCTTTGATAGCAAATCTGATGAAGGAATATTCTTGGGATATTCTGAAATTAGCAAAGCCTTCAGAGTTTACAATTGCAGGACCCTTGTTGTGGAAGAATCACCTCATGTTGTCTTTGATGAATCTGCTAATGAGTCTAGGGCAAAGGTGCTGAATCCTGACACTGAGGAGGTCACGAGGAGTGTGACAAGGCTGAGCTTGAAGAATCAACCTGATCCCAAGATCAAGACTGTGCCAATCCCCAGATGGGATGATGATGACGATCAGGATGATGAACCAAGTGCCACTCCTAAACCCAGCTCATCAGGGATTGTTGAGCCTCAGACAGAGGAACAGGCTCAACCTGAGGTAAGTACCGTCTATGAAGATGCTGTTGCAGCTGAGACGGCTCCTGAGTCACCTCATCAAGGGGGAATCAATGTCCCTGACATTGAGCTTGTTAATCCCTTTGGTATAGACTCAGGATCATACCCTTCTGTTCAATTTCCTGAATTTTATGAGCCTGTAGACACTAACATTGCAGGTACTTCAGGAACAACTCCTGGCAAAAGAACATGGTTAGAAGATCATCCCATTGATCAAATTATTGGTGATCCAACTGAGGGAGTCAGGACCAGACGGTTTCATGGTGAGAGTGCACTGTTCTGTTGCTTTCTCTCTGAGCAAGAGCCTCAGAACATTGAAGAAGCTCTCACTGACTCGAACTGGATCATTGCCATGCAAGAGGAGTTGAATCAGTTCACAAGGAATCAGGTTTGGGAACTGGTAGATAGACCTAGGCATCAAGGTGTGATTGGTACCAAGTGGGTCTTTAAGAACAAGAAGGATGAGAATGGTGTTGTGGTAAGAAACAAGGCTAGACTGGTTGCAAAAGGGTATTGTCAGTCTGAAGGAATAGACTATGATGAGACTTTTGCTCCAGTGGCTAGATTGGAAGCTATCAGGTTGTTCCTTGCCTATGCAACATATAAGAAGTTCAAGGTGTATCAAATGGATGTCAAGAGTGCATTCTTGAATGGTGTACTCAATGAAGAGGTATATGTTGAACAACCTCCCGGGTTTGAGGTTGGAGATAGAGTATACCATTTGAAGAAAGCACTCTATGGACTTAAGCAAGCACCAAGAGCTTGGTATGATACTCTCTCTCAATTCCTGACTGATCATGGGTTCAAGAAGGGAACAGTGGATAGGACTTTGTTCAGGATCACTGAAGGTGATGACATTCTCTTGGTCCAAATTTATGTGGATGACATAATATTTGGATCACCAAATCAGCAGTTATGTGAGAAATTCTCTAAACTGATGACTGGTAAATTTGAGATGTCAATGATGGGAGAGATGAACTTCTTCTTAGGATTGCAGGTCAAGCAGACTGATCAAGGTATATTTATTAATCAGGCCAAGTATACAAGAGACTTGATTCATAAGTTTGGTGTTCAGAACAGCAATCCAGCCAGGATCCCAATGAACACAAATTGGAAGATGGATCCTGACACTGAAGGGACTTCAGTGAATCAGACTGAGTATCGTGGGCTGATAGGTTCTTTACTGTACCTGACTGCAAGTAGGCCTGACATTACGTTTGCAGTTGGTGTGTGTGCTAGGTATCAGTCTGATCCCAAGAGAAGTCATTTGGAGGCTGCTAAGAGGATACTTAAGTATTTGAAAAGGACAGTTAATATGGGACTATGGTATCCTTCAGATGACAACCTTGAACTGACAGGGTATTCAGATGCAGATTATGGAGGTTGTAGGATTGATAGGAAATCAACCTCAGGGACATGTCAGTTTTTGGGAAGTAAGTTGATCTCGTGGTTTAGTAAGAAGCAGAATTCAGTGGCAACATCCACAACTGAGGCTGAGTATATGGCTGCAGGGAGTTGTTGTGCTCAGATCCTATGGTTGAGGCAACAGTTGAGGGACTACCAAGTATTTGCTAATCAGGTTCCAATCTATTGTGATAACAATAGTGCAATAGCAATCACTCAGAACCCAGTGCTTCACACAAGGTGCAAGCATTTGGATATTAGACACCACTTCATTCGAGATCATGTGGAAAAGAAAGATATTAGGATGGAAAAGATTCACACTGATAGGCAAAGAGCTGACATCTTGACTAAGCCCTTGGCTGAAGCAAGGTTTATGGAACTGTCAGTGGAATTGGGACTCTTAGATCCGGGAGAGCAGTCAGTATAGGGTTCTAGGGGGAACTCAGGCCAGACTCGACTCAGCGAGGTATCAGGGTGCTACAATGTCTCCCTGACAGGTATGGGTTCTAACCTGACTCTTGTGAATCTCAAGCGTCTCTCTGAGTCATTCGTCTTGAAAATCTTTATTAAATGCATTCCGTTATCATTAAAAGCGCGCCTTTTTTTTAAACCCACGCGCACGGAGCATTTAATGCCACAGTTACTTTTTCATATACGTGTCCGTTTTATACGGAATGTGACTGACTTGGGGTTTTAATTAAAACTGAGATTAATCCTGGCCTCTCATTTCAAAACCTTTCGAATTCAGGAATCAATCTCAACCCCACGTTTGAGTAACTGACTTAGTCTTATCAATCAAGGGTGTCATTTGAGGTCTTTACGCAAACACAACGCACAATTTGCACACTGAGTTTTCTCTTGCTCAAACACAGAATTTCTAAAACCTCTTTCTCAAAATACAATGGCATTCCTTGATTCCGACTGGACAACCGACAAGATCGTCGATGTTGTTGAGAAGAAGCTGGTACACATGGAGCAAGTCATCTCCATGGAAGGTATCTGTCTAACGGTTGAGGAAATCAAACCTGTTTTTAAATGGATTTCCGACGCCGGGTTGGAAACATACTTCACCACCCGCCCCTCTTCTGTGCTCCCAAGAACAGTGGTGGAAGCTTATTTGAACATGTTCTTGCGGAAGGGTGAAGTCTTCACAAATGTGACTGCGCTAAAGCCGACGGGGGAAAATAACAGCAACGGAGAGCCTCTCTACGACTCGGAGGTGGTCACCATCGATCTCAGGCAGGCGGTGAGGGAAGTCTTCAAGCTGCCATCCTCTGGCATCAACCCCAGGACTTACAAGGAAAACTCGGAGGGAGAATTCCTTGGGAAATGGACCAAGTCAGGGTCTTCGGAGTTCAGGGCCCGTCAGAACAAGAGCACTCTGAAGCCGGAGTACAGGGCTCTGGTGGACTTGGTGTCCAAGATGGTGATGGGAGCAACTGGCTCTCACGAGCAGTTGAGTCTGCCCAAGCTGAGGCTCATGGGAGCAATCGCTGATGGAGTGGAAGCGAACTGGGAGCAGTTCTTCCTCGATCAACTCCATCAGGCGGGATTGGACAAGATCACGCGTGACAAGGAGAAGAAGCACATATCAGTCAGTGCCATCTTGCCATTTGGCACAAGATTGTCCATGCTAATTGCTCATGCGTGCCATGAGTACACTTTTGACTTTGAGGACAACCTTTCCTCAAAGAAGGTCATGTTTTCCTCACTGAGTGACACCTATTCAGTGCTAGGGCTGACTGATCCCAATACGAAAGCAAAGGGTCAGGCCAGAAAGCCAGCTGGGACGGCCAAGAGAGTGGCAACCAGCTTCATTGAAAAGGTGGATGAGCTCCTTGAGAGGAGTAAGGAGGCTGAGAAGGCTGTTGCTGAAGAGGTGGAGCACCCTGAGGTGGGCGTGGCTGAGAAAAAGGAGAGGAGGGTGAAAATCGTGCTGTCAGGGAAGGGCACGAAGTCAGGGACTGAGTCAGATTCCAAGAAGGCCGGGACTGAGGCTGAGGGAACTGATGATGACGTCAGTAAGGAGGGCGCTCAGGGAAAGAGGCCCCTGAAGAGACTTAGGAGGGGAGTAAAGAAGTCTCCTGCTAAGAAACTTCCTGAGTTGAGTGAGAGGGAGAAGTCAAGCTCTCCTGGAGCCTCTGACTTAGAGGAGGTAAGAAAGACTGTTGAGACGGCTGAGTCATTGCAGCCTGAGACAGCACCCAATCAAACACCCCCACATCCTGAAACCCAAACACCCTCCATCCCTGACCCCACACCTCAAACTCCCCAACTCCCCCAACCTTCAGAGCCAAATTACCCTACTGAGTCAGTGCCATCAACTTCACTTACAATTGAGCCTGACCAGTTAGCCGAGCCAAACCTTCCCAACCCCTCAGATTTTCCCTCATACCCCAACCCCAAAGACTGTCCCAAATCTATTTCAACAAAAGAGGACGTGTTCCTTGAAATAGAGGAGGAGGAGCTGGATGAGCACATGGCGGGAGGTATACTGGAGAATACGCTCAGGGGGAATGCCACGGAGTGGGCAGGAAAGTACTGGTCTGGGCTGTACAAATACACTGAATTGCTGGCATATGTGGTGGAGCTCAAAGTTTGGTTGGACTTCAAACAATCAAACATGCAGGAGCAACATATGCTGGTAGACGCACGCGGCTGGGAGCATTGGGAGACGGAGGAGGCCAAGATCTGCTCATTCTTTGGCCTGACAAGCTGGCTTCAACTCTTGAACTTCGATAACCTGAAGAAGCTTGTGGCTGAAATGATGGCCAAAAGCAAGGCTGATCTTCTCCCAGTTGAAGAGAAGGAGGATGATGAGGAGGATGATGACGCTCAAGGTGGAGCTGTGGAAAAGGCAGTAGAGGAGACTGCAAGGGAAGTTGATGAGATGGACTCTGAGCCTCAGGCTCAGGGGGAAGGTGACAAGAACACTGGTGCCAAGGGTGGACCAGTGGCTGAGGATGTTGTGAACATCTCAGCTGCCAATGAGACATCTGTCGATGAAGGGATTCCCTGCCCTGAGACACGAGAGGATGATGTTGAGGCATTCAAGGAGACTCTCAGTTCCGAAGGACAAGTTCCTAAGGTTCAAGTTAGCTTTGCCGAGCCTGAGGAGGCGGCTATGACTACTTCACAACTGCCTTCAGTGTACCTTGAAGAAGGGACTGATGCTGCAGGGGCTGACAAGGGAAAGCAGCCAATCACTGATGAGGCCGCTGATGATGAAGATGTGGTCATAACCGGGGTCGGCCGTGCTGAGTTTACAAGCATAGTGGAGGTCAAACAGGAGAAAACCTCGGAAAATCTAGCTGAACTTCAGGAGGAAGTAATGAGGCTACGTGCTGAAAAAGATGAAGACTCCAAGACCCTGGCGAAACACATCAGGTGGACAAAGTCAGCTTACAACACCCTTGCTAACAGGGAGCTGATCTTGTTAAAGCGCACAATGACTGACACGGCCAAGTCAGTGAAGAATGAGAGGAAGCGCACAAAGAAGATGCTCAGAAACACTCTCAAGAAGCTTGAAGAGAGGGATGCGATCAGGGACGAAAAGATGAATCAGGCAGTGGACAGGCTTGCAGTTCAAACTGGAGCTATTGTCACTCAGGCCTTGAAGGACTCAGCGTCCAAGTTGGAGCTGGAGTCAGGGAAGCTGGATCGCACATCTCAATCAGTGGCGGACATTTTGGCTAAGGCCACTGAGGAGTCTGCGAAGATACTGACTGAGGTTAGCAGAGTCAGCGGTGAGTCCTTGAAGGTGGAAGAAAGGATCACCAAGGCTGAACAAAGTCTCCAACTCTCTATGGAGGTCTTTGAGAAGAAAGTCAATGCTGCCATCAGTTCCGTATCCTTTGCAGGGACTGGGATTTCAATGGGAGTTGGGTTATTGAAGGAGGGAATCAACGATGTCCATTCCCTAGCCTCCTTCGTAATCAACAACGGATCTGACGCATTCCCATCTGAGGCCAATGATGATGCCAAAAAGGGGGAAAAGAAGAAGAAAAGATCCCGCCCTGAGGCATCTGAGGCAGTTAGTCAAGGAGAGATCGTCCTAGCTGATCCTGAAGCCAATCCTGATGGAAATATTCTAAGGGTAAGGAAGTCAGCTAGGTTAGCGGCAGTGGAGAAGGAAGGAGAACAATTAGTTGCCAAGCTGAGGGAGGAGGCAACAAAGGCAAAGGCTAATGAACCTTCAAAGCAACAACCTGAGTCAGTCCAAAGATCATCACCCATGAGCTCAAGGAAGAATCCCATCACTTACTCAGGTGAGTTAGTTGCGGAGCTATGTGCTGAAGCATGGGGAGATCAACCTGAAAAGACTGAGGCTATGCGCAGAGCTGAAATTGCTCAGAAGGAGAAGATGCGCATTTTGGAGAAGAAGGTTGAGAAACTGACGGATATCACTGAGCTTCAACAACGTGAACTAGATGATGCAGTGATCAGCTTGCTAAGGAGGAAGAAGGTGAAGCCTGAGCCAAGGAAGTACAGAAAGAAGCCAACAGTTAGGAAGGCAACAATTCTTCAAGTCAGAAGGCCAGAATCAGGAGCAAGGGAAACTTTTGTTGATGAGTTCGTCTCAGAGACTTTGAAGGAGTTTTGGACTGATGCAAGGGATGAATTTGTCAGGCTATGGTTTGTTGTGAAGAAGTGGGGCGACACTGACGATATTGATGCCCACTTCACTGACTATATGATGGACAATCATCCTGAGCTATTCCAGAAGATCTTGGAGGAGGCTGAGGCAGCTCAAGTCCAAGTGAAGGCTCCTGAGTTCACCATTCGAGCTCCTCCCTTGATTCCTGGAACTCAAAAGCATGACACTAAGGCCATAATGATGGAAGTCTTGAAGATAGCCAGAGCTGAAGGATATGTGAACCAACCTGGAAGACTTGACGAGCTAAAGGCAAGAGTTTATGCAGGATATGGACTCAAGCCTGAAATGAGATTAGTCTAGGTGTTCACAGGCTTCTTTGTAATAGATTAGATTCATTGTAATCATTTCCACATCTATCAATGAAATCTATTACTTTTGCCCACAGACAAAAACTCATTGTCTTTTTGGCTTGTTTAAATTCTGTACTTTATCAAGAATTGCTCTAACACTGTCTTATCTTATAGATAGGTTTGTCTTATTTCCTCTAAGTGTTTTGAGGATCTTTTCAGTGTTTTGGCATCATCAAAAAGGGGGAAATTGTTGGGACATTGTCAGTTTTGATTTAGATCCCAAAGCCCCTGAAAAGATGATTGCCTTAATCTGTCTTTGTCAGGCTAGTCTTGGTTAGGATTAGTACTTAGTCATTTTACACTTCACAGGTACTCAGTGAGAGGAGAACTCACTGGAGACAATCAAGACTCAGAGCCTGAAGACGAAGAGCACCATCATGAACTTATGGCAGTCTTCTAAGCTGGCTGAGTAAGTGTCAGTGATGAAGAGTATGACCCTGAGGTCATTACTAACTCAGTCCTGAAGGGAACAGGTTGTCACTGAGTTAATGGGAAGACTTGGAGTAGAGCCAAGCAATGCAAAAGGAATTTCAGCGTCAGGACAAGACCGGTGAGCTCAAGACAAAATGAACTTAATAAGACAAGCCTGAAGCTCAGGAATAAGTTCTGACATTCTCACCAACCTGATGACGTGGACCAATCCGAGGAGGACACGCACGTACGGAACCTGACATAAAGACTGAATTCAGACTGCATATTCAACGGGCAAGCATTTAATGTGCATTTAATGCAAATACCAAATCCATGCAAAGGCGGCTGCTGCATAGAGATATGTCCGTTTGAAGCCCCTCTACATAGATGGCTAGAAGGCTATCTCTCCAACGGATAGTTTTTCAAACCACCTATAAATACAGAAGGCCTTGAACCCATTCAAGGTTACGGGAAATTTCCAAGCCAGAAATTACTCAAACTCTCAAGCAATCAAAGCATTCAGCCTTTAAGAGAAACACTCGAAACCTTCTAAATTTCCCAAGTGTTTCTCAGCAACTGAGAGTTATTCTGTATTCCAAGAGCTAATTAGAATTATCTTAAGCTTAGAGAGATTATCCAATCCTTAGCATAGCTTTGCCTTGTAAGGATAATCTCAACTTAGTTGGAATCCAAACTGAAACCAAAACCCTAAGTTAGACTTGTTGGGAGTAAGTCAGTTAGTGTGATAGTAAGAGGAGTTTGTATAGATCAGTGAGGTAACTGGTCTTGGTGCACCTTGGCACGTTAAAAACAAGAATCCCTTGAGTGGATTTCCTGTTAAGTCAGGCCGTGGACGTAGGAGCTTGAGACTCTGAACCACGTTAAACTCCTTGTGTTCTTACTGCTTTGACATTGTGCATACTTGCCATATTACCTGTTCATTCATTGCATTCAAGTTTATCAGGTCTGAATCAATCAACCTGATCTTCAAAAGAACACTGCCCTACTAAACACTTCTAAGTTTTGAGTAAAACAAGTTTTCAGAAAGCAAACTAAACAAGACTTTAAACTATCAGGGCTCAAACATTTCCGCACTGAACTTGAACTGATAGTTAGCCACCTGACCCGCACCAAGTGTAGTCAGTGGGTGTATTATCAGCTCCTAGTTCTTTACCACTCTGAGTGAAGGGGACTCAGTCAGTTTTAAGTTTGAAAATTGGTATACGTGTATTCCCCCCCCCCATACACGTATTCCTCAGTCTTGTACCGGGACCAACACTAGGAATTAGGGTTCATAGGTTATGGTCGAAATTTGGGGATTATTGGTATTACTCATTGATTCTTGATTCCTTGTTGATAATTGATGCATATATGCTTTGGGTTTGCTCGTTTTGCTTCCAATTTTGGAATTGTATTAGTAGAATTGGTGAAGTTATAGAGTAAGAAATTAGGAATTTTAGGAAATGATATGGGTATTGCTTGTTGAGTGAAAATTCTTGTAGTTTGAAATGAATTGAGTTGATAGATGGATATTAATTGAGTCTTGAGCATGTAAATTGCATAATTCTTATGATGTTACTTCATGATGGACTTAGTTGTGGGTATTATTATTATTGAATTTGGGATTGTTGAGTTGGTGGAATTCATTTTGAGTTAGGCATAATACCCTTTGAGAGCATTGATGCTAATTTGAATGGCTTGAGCTTGATGAGCATGATTTGAGATAAAAATTACATGTCTATGTGAACTCTTATGCACAAAGGAATTGGATATGAGATTGATTGACTATTTGAGTTGATTTGAGGTGTTTATGATGTTCTTGAGTAGTTGATATTCTCTAATTGTTTGAGCATTTGTGTGAGTTAGGTACTATGGCCCCTCCTAAGTGGAACGAAGATAGGACATTATCGGGAGATAGATTGGTGGAAGTCACGAATGAGCTCACTCGGAAGGGATTGATGCCCTCGAGATGGGATAATTTGGATTTCGAGGATAGTTGGTGCTACGTAGCATATAGATGGAATTTGGTCACTGGGAAGGTTGAAAAAACTCGACGACCCTGTGTCGAGTTTATGAAGGATTTAGGGATCGAGAAGGAGATTAAGAGGATCTTCACCCGGAACTGATTGGGAGACTTCTATGAGTTGATGCTGACTATGGAGACGAACGCTGATCTAGTGGAGCAGTTTTTGGCTACTGTGGAAAAGAGAGATGAAAATTCGTACAGATTCAAGATCAGGAACGAGTGGCAACACTGTGAAGTGAGTGCCATTAACCAAGCTCTCAGGCTTCCAGCTTTGAGTAGGCCTAACCGTCAGTCTAAGGCAAGGCTAATGATTTTTGGAAGGAGATTACAAGAGGTATGAGAAGAGAGTATAGGGCGCAACATGCTCGAGCTTCAACTATCATAAATCCGGTTCTGAGGTACTTGGAGAGGATCTTGGGGAACGCTATCTATGCCCGATCTGAGATGGGGATGGTGACTACGAAAGAGTTGTACGGAATGTGGTGTTTGTTGCATGTCAGGGATCACGACTTCGGGAGAGATTTTCTAGAGTATCACTTGGAGGTTCCTTTTAAGCTTTGTTCGAAGACGTCGAAAATTAGAGGAGGGGGTTTCATCTCTATCTTCGTGAAAAGTTTGGGATTTGTACCGGCTTCGGGGCTTTGCAGTGGGAAGGATTTGGATTTTGAGCAGCTGATGAACAATTTGATGTTTGAGAGATGGTTGGGGTCCTATTGCATTAGGTACAAAGAGGATGATTTGTTCCCTCTTTCCAATGAGCGTTTGGTGACTTTGAAGGGGAAGAAGAAAGAGAATATTGGGATGAACGGGGAACAACATTTGGAGATAGGAAAGAAGTTTAAAAAGGATGTGGATGATAGAGGCTTGCGAGATACGAGGCCGATTAAGAGGACTAGAGGAGAGGGCACGGGTGGTGCCGGTTCGAGTGGGGTCCGTGATTTGCAAGAAGAAGAGGAGGAAGAGTGCGAAAGAGGAGCCGATGAAGAAGGAGGAGTGGCAGCGGATGAAGGACCGCAGGAAATGGAGGTCGAGTCGCCAGTAGCTCAGTCTCCTGAGGCATGGTACCCGTCACATTTGGAGTGGATGGGAATGGGGCAGCGGATCCAGACCCTTCAGAAGGATGCGACTTACCTCCGTGGAGCTCAAGAGAGGATGGACGAGAGATCAGCTCGTATGGAGAACCAGTTATCCGACATGCATAGATGGATGGAGATGTTGTTTGTTTCTCAAATAGGAGCCGATCATCCACACTACCGACCTCCGCCGCCTCTGGATGCTTAATTATGGGGATTCCCCTAGTTTCTTTTCTCTTTTCTTTTCTTTTCTTATTTTCTTCTTTTGAGTGTGAACCGATTTATTTGAGTGATGTGGTTGAAGTGGTCTGTAACTGAATGTTAACTCGTTGGGTTGTGATTTGTGCTGAACTTATTGAGCTGATTGATTTATTTCATGCTTAGTAACTATTGCTACTTATTGATTGTTATTCTTGAGTATGATTTGATGAGTAGGGTGAATTGTGAAGTTGAGTTAGGGAGTCTATTGTGTGAGTGTAGGAGTTACAGTTGATTTGAGAGAAAACTCGTATGCTTACAAATTGTTCTTTTGAGTACTTGTGTGATGAGAGTGAGAATTCACTAGGACTAGCATGGATGTGAAAGCTGTGAGATTTGAGCCTTTTTTAGATTAAGATGCATAAATTGATCTCTTGGTTTGTGAGTGGATCGTCACCTTAGAGGATGCTAGAACTTGTGTGTGCTCTCGCTTCTTGATTGTGTCTAGTTTGATATGCCGAAAGTGATTTTAGGCCATCTTTGATTTGATTGAGTCACTTAGCCTAAATTTTCACTACCAATGATGTTTATCCCTTATTAGCCAGTTTGAGCCTTGGCCTATTTATTTTCTAGCACATTTTAACACTTATCCAAATTCCTAAACTCTTTTTGTCCCAATTTGAGTGGAGAATAGGAAAAGTGTGAATGAGAAGGGATCTAGTTGAGTTAAAAAAGAAGAAGTATTAATGCTTGAGTGAAATTGAGAAGAAGATGTAATGATATTTTGAGTTGTGGGAAAGACCAAGAATTTGAGAATGAGCAAAAGAAAAATGAGCTCATATGTATGTGTGAAAGAAAAAAAAAAGAGTGAAGTGATTGAAAAAGTGAAACGAGTTAGAAAAACAAAATTGAAGTGTTGAGAGTAGTGGAATTGAAAGTGTATTGCATGAAGATGTTTGAAGTGTTCTGTTCCTCGTCTCAAAATATTGAGTTTGATTTTCTATTCTCCATTCACTTGAGTCACTTATCCCACATAGTTACCCCACCTGTCCAAAGAGCCTACATTACAACCTTGAGAAAAGTCCTTTTTGATTCAACATTGATTTCTAAAGTATGGTCGATGTTGAGAGTGCTTACAAGCCTATGGCTGCTGATATGTGTGATTGATTGATTGAGTGAGTCCCTTATCATTGATATACACTTGTGAGGGGGTGAAACACATCGTTGAGTGCACATCCATGTTTGATCTTGGTGTTTTTTGTTGTTATTGTATGAGTATGATGAAGGGGGTGAGTTCGTGTACGTGTGAATGATCTTTGAAACTTGAACTCGATTACTTGCATGTTTTGGTTCTGTGACTCATTCCTAACAATTTCACTTGACTTATTATTTCATTACTTGAGTACAAGCAATATGGTAAGTTTGGGGGGGTTGATTAGGCGTGAAATTATCATGATTCGTAGCTCGTTTTGCCCGTGTTTTGAGTGAATTAGATGAGTATTTAGAGTCAAATAAGTATTATTTTCATAAAATGATGATTTTTGCTCTTTGATGCTCATAGATGGATAGAGGGCAAAAAATAGAGTTCGTAGGACTTTGAATCGACTCAAACGGATGTCCGGATGAGAAGATATTGAAGAAATACGAATGGTATTAGTTCGTGCAAAGAAAAGTATCACTTTGTTGAAGAGGAGAAACCATTCGAGCAGATGAGCTCGAGCAATCCCGCTCGAGCAAGGCGTTTGCTCGAGCGCCAAAACTTACAGAGGACTTGGGGCGCTCGACCAGCTCGAGCGCCACCATTCGAGCTACAGGACCGCTCGAGCACCACAACTCGAGCAACCCCGCTCGAGCACCATGATCATTCGAGCTATTCCACTCGAGCGCCACCGCTCGACCTATTAGAGCTCGAGCGCCCTTGCTCGAGCCAACACTATTTTCATGGGATTTTGTAATTTTTATCTGTTTCTCATCCAGTGAGCTCCCGAATCGACCCGTTGCCTATATATACCCATTCCGAGCACGTTTTTTACAACCACTTCACACATAGAGATAGTTTTTGGAGAGAGAAGAGTACCGAGAGTTTGAACAGACATATTTTACATGTAATCGAGGTTTTGATATTACGAATTCATAGTTTAATTATTTCTTTTGAACCTTTTAGTTTAATTCTTTCTTTCTTGAATCTTTTAGACTTATAAACCCTAGTTTTTCCAGATTTATATTGAGATTTTGAGTTATTCTTTTGTTTATGTTTTTCAATTCTTTTGTTAATTCAATTATGCATATGTTTATTGTTCTTGTTATTGCTTTCGTTATCCAAACCACCATGTTCGGCTAGAACCCTTGCATGCTTGGGATAGGATGAACTCGTAAAAGTAGGACGTTGGTACGTAATTAGAATAACTCGTGATGTTTAGTTTTGATTCTCTTAATTAATTGAATTCTTAAAATAAACCCTAGAATTATCTTGGAATTGAGTACGAAAATTATTAGGGAGAGGACGATCTTATCACTCTTTAATAACAAATAGGCTTAACGATAGGGTTATAGAAGAGGTTTATAATCTACCGGTTTATCTAGGGAGGACGACCGTATCGCCTTGGGTAAATAAGGGTCTCATTAATTAAGCATAATCCATATAACTTGTTTAGTGGGTTGTGAAGTAGGTTGATATGACGAAGTATTAGGGTTTATTCTTGAGCTTTTAGCCTTTCAATCTGGTGCTAGATTAGGGAAGTCGATTGCCTAGTTTTAGTACACTTAGGATTAATACTTGCACATCACGGTTATTTTAATTATCATACTAGCTCCGTTAGTATACGTAGGGATTCCTATCCTGAGCATCACCATCTCGTACTTGATTAAACCCTTACTTCTTTATTTGATTTTATTATTTGCATTGATAGAAGTAGATTTTAGAGTAGTTTAATTACATTCCTAAACCTGAACACACACTCATATTAACTACGACGCGTAGATCTTCAGGGCTCTATTCGCATACATACCTTCCCTTGGGTACGATATACTTGGTCCCTATACTTGCCAATACTACAGGGATCCCATACTCTTGTGGGGTAACTACTAGTATAGCTAGTATTTTGCGTTCATGTCATGATGCCACCCAATGCCGGAATTTCCCCCTAACCTTGGGGGATCGGGTGCATAAGTGGTTTTCCACCATGCCACCAGCATCCATCTATTCTTTTGCCCAACTGGGCCGGTAGTTCTTCTCCCATTTATCTACAGTCGGATCGTACCTTTCCCAAAAACACTGGTTGTCTGACCTGAAATAGTCTAATGACGAGTCAGATCGATCTTTCTTGGAAAGGTTCGATAAAGTGCTGTTAGAAGGGGAGTCTATCAGTGAGGACACCAAAATTGTAGCCATCATAGCAGGGCTGAAAAAGGGCACAAAACTGTGGAAAGAAATGCATCTGTCGTGCCTGAAAAATTATACAGAATTTTGGAATCGGGCCGATGTTTTTATTTCCATGCACGAGGCAGTGTAAACAAACCTGGGAGACAACAAGACTGGTCCAAAGGAAAATTAGAAGAAACCCAGCGGAACTGGCTACCGAGTCCAAAAAAATATAAAAGCATTCAACGAAGGGACGGAGTTGAAGGAAAAACTGAACCAGGTGCTCACCATATCCATTGATACAGTGTACAACAATGTGAAGGAGAAAGACTTGCTCACCCCACTAAGAAAAATCCGCCAAGAGGCTAGCAAGCTTAACCCGAACAAGTATTGTGCCTACCACTAGAAGGTGGGGCACTTTATGAGTGAGTGTCGAGACTTGCTCATGTTGGAGTTATACGTGAAAGTATGCTTTTACTTTGTATAACTCGTGTATCAAACACTCATTTTATGAGAATAATTCTTTTATCACATTTGCTTTAGTTATAATTGAATGTTGAATTTCTATTGCAAACCGTTCAATATATAGTACATGTTACATTGTAGTTAATGTGGTGATACCCGATCACGGAAGACAACATTAACAGTTTACTTGTAACTAAACGTACATTTTCACGACCTAGGTGGAATTGAACAATCCGCCGTAAAAGATCAATGTGTAAGGCTCAGATTGGTCTGTCTTGACTAAGAGATTGCACTAGCACATTTAGTATGTGTTGAAGAGGACCTACAACGAGGATAAATTCTTCTGTTCTGAAGTGTGAAGAATTAGACCTCAGTGGTTGTTGATTTCTTAATCCCCGTCACTTAAATAGGACCATGTGTGCTTAATGGTTACTGCTTTGATTCATGTTGGGTGAGAATCATTGTGATTTCGAACTTTGTGTCTTGGGCAGTAATATTAATCATACGACGGTTGCTAAGATTTAATACGGAGAAACGCGTGCGAGTACGCCTCGTGTGATTAGTCCCCTTGGTGGGCTCATAAGTTTTATTGTACCAAATCTTGCAAGTGAAGAATTAGTTTCTTCGGTACGGATAATAATGTTGAGCTGTCTTTACTCCAAGGTGAAATATATTAATTATTTTAGAGCTATTCAGAAGCTTAATTAATTAATGGACTTGATAATCTTAAACGCGGGAAATAATAACCGGGAGCCCATATTATCGTAATATGGATTAAGATGGACAGTGCAATATTAATTTATTAGTGGTAATAATTAATATTAATGGATTGAATTATATTGGAGCTCAATATTGAAATTCAGAAGTCCATTAGGAGGTCCAATCTTAATTCTCCTTAAAGGTCCCTCAAGTAGCCCATTAAGTAGCCCAATAATGATAAGGTGATTAAAATAAAAAGAAAATAATATGCTGATTTTTTCTATTAATTTTCGAAAATTGTGTATTTAGGAGAGATTAGATTTTGTTGATTTTCTTGGAAAGATATTATGGAGGATAAGTATTCTTGGAATACAAGATTATCTCATATATTCAAGAAGATCCAAATCTTGGATTCTTCTCTTAATTATTTTCGAAAATAGCCCCTTAATATGTAGGGTGAGATTTTTGTGGAATATTTTATTTTGGAGAAAAGAATATATGAGATATATTCAAGATTTCTTAGAGCCTAAGAAAAGATTTTCTCCAAGCCCAAATAAACCTTAAAATTTCGGCCCCCTCATGTTATAAATAGGGGATGATTATTTCATCCCCAAGAACATAATTCCACGTGTTGGAAAAATCAAGAGCATAGATATTTTTCTTTTTCCTTAGTTATTTAAATTGTTCGATAGCATCTCCCACCGGTGATTGAACAAGGCGAAAGGGAAATACTTGAGAAGGCTTTTGGGTTGATAAAGCGAGATCATAATCGTCCCGTTTATTCAAAGGCCAAGTCTACAAGAGGTACGTAAGTCACATATTATCTTGATTAATTCCGCCTAGATTATATGTGAATTAATTCAACATGCATGATGATAAATTAGTTGTTGGAATTATTATTTGAATTAATTAGGATTAATTCATGCTACTAATAATTATATTTAAATTCGTATTTAAATTTCATCCCGAATAGTTTCCGGGCACCCCTATTTTCCCAACAACTGGTATCAGAGCCACAGTTTCGGGCTCTGATCTTTAAATTGGAATTTAAATTGCTAAACATTAAATTGAAATTGGATAGTAGAATTGCTAGATCTTTTTTGCAGGTATCGAATTGTCATGGTTTTAATGTTGTTAATTTTTCATGCGTGTGAATTAATTGTTTTTAATTCGATTCGTTCGAATTCGTTTTTCTCGTGAGAAAATCCATGAGTAGATTAGTTATTTTTATTTTGATTCGATTATTGTAATAGACTAGTCTAGATCTAGTATTTATTTTTATGAAAAATAAATTGTAACCGGATTGTGACGAAGAACGAAGAATTAAAAACATCGTACCCGGACGACGCATACAAGTGTAGCGCGTGTATGGACAAAAAATCATGCAAGGGGTAAAGAAAACGAGGACGAACGGCGAAACTCGGCGCACGGGGTGCACGACCCGCGCGCGACGGGAGGCCGGCCCCGCGCAAGCGCGCGCGCGCGCCTCAGGCCTCGGCTGCAGCGCCTTGGGGCGCAGCGTGCAGCGCTTCGCGCTTCTGGCCGGTGCTTCAGCGCCTCGGCTGTTCTGGCCGAGAGGCGCGCGGGCCCACCCCGTGGGCCGACGCGCGCCATATCTCGGGCCGTGGAATTTTTTTCAGTTCCATTTTTTTCGTGTGATTTTAAACGTCGTCCCGAACCCCAAAAGATGCTGTTTTTGATGAAGTGTTGCTGTTCGAGTGGGAGCGTGTCGAGACGAATGACGGAAAGCAACAAGGACGATTTTTCGCATCAAGACGTGAAGAAATTAAACCGTGACAATTGGATTTGAGTGCTCCAATGTGTTTAATTTTGTTTTGATGGATGTTTTATTTCGTGCACTTATTATTATTTGTTAATATGTGTTTGCATGAATTTAATTGTCCAAGAAAAACCTTACTTTCGAAAATTACTAAGTATGTTTATTTAATCGCAATTTTATTCCGGATATTAAAATTGGATTAATTTGGCCTCCATAATTTATTTATTTGTGAAGTTCTTTTAGAATACATTTCCCCCTCGGATCGGCCAAAAGAACGGATTTCACATGAATAAATTCCGAAAGGATGATTGTAGATTATTACTAGTGGCGGTATTGACCCTCACCCCGAGTGGCTTGCTCAAAGCGAAATAATAATCTTGTATTTAATTATGGTTATTACTTAGACATAGAAAATTGATATTAACTTACTCCCCTCGGAGTCCCTGTCAATTTCTATGTGGTCAAAGTGGGAGTCAACTATTAATTTTGAATTAAGGATTTGTAACTTTTAAGTTTGTGATCCGCTTGAATGTATTTAAATGTATAGACCACCCCTCGTGGCACATTTAAATTATTTCGAGATGTTGGCTGGTGCATGATTATACTGTTTTAAGGTTTCAATATAATTGATGTGATCGAATTATGTGATAATTTCGTATTTTTCTAGATATTGATATGAATGTATGTTTTATTCTCAGTTCATCATGTCGCAACCTTTTAATCCACTGTTTAGTATACTTAAAGATAGAGAAAAAAAGTTATTTGGTCCCATAACTTATCAAGTGTCCAATTTTGGTCCCAAAATTTTTGACTCTTTAATATTGGTCCCGTAACTTCTAGGAATTGTCCAATTTTGGTCCCATTTTCTTCAAAAATACAAAAATGGTGCTCTTTTTTGTCATGCTCAACTCACATTCTGCCCAAAGTTGGGCCTTTACGGTACCCTCGAGTATGTGTCCGCAAAATAATATTTTTTTTCGTTTTGTATTTTTTAATCATTTTTTCCATATCACTAATATGTGGTTGAAAAATGGACAAACCATAGGAGTTACGGGACTAAAATTGAAGAGTCAATTTTTTTGGGACTAAAATCAGACACTCGATAAGTTATGGGACCAAAAAGAAATTTTTCAGCAAGAATGGGACCAAAATTGGACAAACCGTAGAAGTTATGGGACCAAAATTGAAGAGTCAAAATTTTTGGGACCAAAATCGGACACTCGATAAGTTATGGGACCAAAAAACTTTTATTCTCCTTAAAGATAACAAACTTGTTGGTGAGAACTATGTTGATTGGAAACGTAACCTTGATATTGTCCTAACCGCTCAACACCATAAATGGGTACTTACTACTCCTAAACCCCAAGAGCCTGCCGAAGATGCGAGCAAGTCGGTCAAGAAAGGGCATAAGAGTTGGTTTGACTCCGATGAGATGGCTAGGTGTACTATTCTGGCTTCAATGTCAGATGTGTTGCAACACCAACACATGGAGACCGCCTCTGAGATAATGCTCAGTCTTGAAGCGATGTTTAAATATCAGAACCGTACAGCTAGGCAAATCACCATGCGAAAGATGCTTTCGTTGAAAATGGTGGAAGGTACGCCCGTAAGGGATCACGTTATCGAGATGATGGGTTATCTCAATAAGTTGGAAGTACTTGGTGCGGAATTTGACCTCCCTACTAAGGTCGATTTCGTTCTCCATTCTCTGCCGAAGAGCTTTGAGCAGTTTCAGTTGAACTATCAAATGAATGACCGGGCAAATAGTTTGCCCGAGCTCTTGCAAGCTTTGGTATTGGCAGAGACTCTAATGAATCACCAAACCGTTGCTATGGTGGCAAACGGTCCGTCTTCCTCTTCGGGTCCCAAGGGAGGGAAGAAGAGGAAGAGGACAAAAGGCCAGACCCAAGCAAATCCAACCGTTGCGAAACCCAAGGCAAAGGGAGAAGGAGGTGGAAAGAAAGCTGCTAAGGGTAAGTGCTTCAATTGTGGTGAAAAGGGACATTGGAGGGCGACCTGTTCTAAGCCTAAGAAGGCGGTAAAGAAAGGTAAGTCTCATGCTTTAGTCGTTGAAACATATGTTGCGGCGTATGCTGCCCAAGTTTGGGTAGTGGATACCGGGGCAACTGATCATATCTGTTTCACTCTTCAAGGGTTCCAGCTAACCCGGCGACTTAGCAAGAATGAGATCACAATCACTTTGGGCGATGCTACGAGAGTGGCAGCCGAAGCAGTGGGAGTCGTGCACCTATCTTTTGAAGATAGAGTTTTAATTTTAAGAGATGTTTTATACGTTCCGAACTTTAGGAAGAATTTAATTTCAGTTTCTAAGTTATTTTTTGATGGATATTCAGTTACTTTTAATAAAGTCGTTACTGTTTCTTTTAAGAATGATGTTATTTGTCTTGGAACGTTGGTAAACAATCTCTATACGATTAAGTGTGCACACCACTCAAATAATGAATCTAATAACACGTTGATCATTTCGAGTAATAAAAGAAAGCGTTCTTCGGAGATGAACGAAACACTTCTATGGCATCTTACACTAGGTCATATTAATCTAAAGCGGATAGAGAGATTGGTGAAAGACGGATCCTTGGAATCACTCCAAGTCGAGCCGTTTCCAACTTGTGAATCCTGTTTAGAGGGTAAGATGACCAAGAGGGCATTTGGAGCCAAGGGGAATAGAGCCACGGAAGTGTTAGAACTCGTTCATACCGATGTGTGTGGTCCAATGACGATCAAAGTGAGAATGGGGTATGAGTATTTCGTCACCTTCATTGACGATTACTCGAGATATGGGTACATTTACCTTATGAGGCATAAGTCTGAAACTTTTGATAAGTTCAAGGAGTTTAAGGCCGAAGCCGAGAAACATAGGGATAAGAGTATCAAATTTCTACGATCAGATCGTGGAGGCGAATACCTCAGCGATGAATTCTTGAACTACTTATCGGACGAAGGGATTGTATCCCAGTTAACCGCACCGGGAACCCCTCAGCAGAACGGTGTGGCAGAACGAAGAAACCGGACTCTTTTAGAGATGGTCAGATCCATGATGAGTTATTCGGATTTACCCAAGTCGTTTTGGGGTAATGCCTTGGAAACGGCGGCTTACATTCTAAACTTGGTACCATCCAAATCGGTTCCTAAAACTCTAATGGAATTGTGGACCGGGCGCAAGCCCAGTCTAAGACATTTGCGGATTTGGGGTTGTCCGGCATACGTGCTAGACAAGGAAGCCGGTAAGTTGGATCCACATTCGGAATTAAGGCTGTTTATAGGATACCCTGCGGGAACGAAAGGGTGTATGTTCTATAGTCCCAAGGATCAAAAGACCGTGATTAGTACACACTTTAAATTCTTGGAGGAAGACTATATGAACAATCGGAAACCTAAAAGTGAAATTACCTTAGAAGAATTGAGAGGTCAAACCTCGATACCAAGTATACAAGATGATGTACCACACGTCACATCTTCACAACTGGAACCCCGTCGTAGTGGGAGGATTGCTAGGCAACCCGAGAGATTCATGGGGATAGGAGAATCTTCGGATTTGGTTCCCGGTGTTGAATCGGACCCATGGACGTACGACGAGGCAATCCAAGACAAAGACGCGGAGTCGTGGCAAACGGCAATGGAAGCCGAGATGGGTTCGATGGATCATAATCAAGTGTGGGAGTTGGTCGAACCACCCAGTGGGGTAGTACCCATTGGATGCAAGTGGGTGTACAAGAGGAAAAGAGGACCGGACGGAAGGGTAGAGACCTTCAAAGCGAGGCTTGTGGCAAAAGGGTATACTCAGAAAGAAGGGATCGATTATGAGGAAACCTTTTCGCCTGTAGCTATGCTTAAGTCCATCCGTATTCTCTTGTCGATCGCTGCACAACTAGATTACGAGATCTGGCAAATGGATGTCAAGACGGCTTTCCTTAACGGAAGTCTTGACGGGATAGATATCTATATGCAACAGCCCAAAGGTTTCATTGAAAAAGGCCAAGAGAATCTCGTATGCAAGCTTAAGAGATCCATTTATGGACTTAAGCAAGCATCGAGTACTTGGAACCAGTGTTTTGATCAAGTGATTAAGTCTTATGGGTTTGATCAAAATGAGTTCGAAAGTTGTGTGTGTTGGTCCCACTAGTTAGATTAATTGCGGAAGCTTAAGTTAAATGTCTTTCAAAGTCTTTTACAAGAGAACAATAATCAACAAACAATAAGTAAAATAAAGCGATAAAGAACACAAGATGTATAGTGGTTCGGATTGAATATCCTACGTCCACTCACCCTTATAACCAAGGGGTCTCACTAACAACCAACTCACAAACTTACTTACTGGAATTGGGAAGTACCAGTTCCTTCTTACAACCTCTTTAGATTTAACTTCAATCTAAAGATCAACCAGCCAACAACCTTGTCTAATAGATGAACAGGTTGTGGTTTCAATAACTCCTTTAGAGTAGATAAATATTATGAACAGTAAGAGTGCTTGGTATGAATATCAAACGCTTGGATCACTTATGCGCGTGTAGAGTCTCTAGAGAGCTTTTTCTTGAACTGCACTCTTGTATTTATAGAGGGAATTAGGGCTAGCCGTTGGAGGGCTAATCCAATCAGATCCTCTATATAAGGAAGCCTCAATCAATCAATTCCCTAATTGATTGATTAGGTTGGTGGGATCCTTGGATTGATTATCTTCAAATACTTTCCAATCCTGATCATGTTGACTTGATTTGAATCACCAACGGTCAATAGCTTCCTCTGCCTAACTCTGATTCTCTCCAGAGAAGGCAAGACCAGACACAAGGCAGCCTCGGTGTCTTCTGGTCCTAATCTGGTGAACAACCAGAATACTCAGTAGAATCAGGGGATCAAACTGAGCATCTTTTGTTCCACCAAACTCGTCTGGTCCGGACTCGTCTGGTCTGGGGAAGGTCCTCTGCCTCTGGTCTGTCTCATCTGGTGAAGTCTTCTGATGGAGTCCTCTGGTGGGGTCTTCTGGTGACTCTTCTGGTGAAGTCTTCTGGTCTGGCAGTTCCCCCTAGACTAAGTCCTAATCTAGATCATCATCTGGCTAACAGGTCCAGATGGTCCTATTACATCTTCTGGTTTGTTTTAACTCATCAAAACTAACAATTTTTATCCTAACAATTTCCCCCTTTTTGATGGAGTTAAAACACTACCAGAACTGATAAAAAAAACTTAAGCAAGAAAACATTAAAGGATAAGACCTTAGAATAGATCTTATCAGGCAAACAATTAAGACAACAAGAGGTTGTCTTTTGAACAGAGAAGATATGAATTTCATTGATAATAAGGACAAATATGATTACAAATTACATTGAAGATCAGGTCCTATTCTATGCATATCTTATGTTGTCCTTGGGCACCAGGAACCAGTCAAAGAATCTATCTTGAATGGCCTTCAACTCTGCAGAAGATATTGGGGTGAAGTTTGCCAACACCTTGGTCTTGTACAGTCTCTTCAGCTCAGCCCAATCAACCTGGTCTCCTGCCATTGGAGTGTTGAGAAAATGGAACTCAGGAGCAGTGACTTCCAGGTTGAATTCAATGGTTGAATCCATCAACTGCTTGTACAAATCTGCATCATATGCCTGCATCCAAGAATGGAAAGTCCTGTTGATGAGAGCATCATCCTCTGGTGGAGGTCTCTGGATGTAATGTTGAATGAACCAGAGAGTCTTGGCTTCTCTCCATTTTTCTATCAAAGGCACAGGAACAGTTGAGTCAAAGGACCCTTCTGTCCTGAGAGGGAGGATGTTCATGACTTCAACAGGTCATTTCCTCTTCTGGCTTGAACCACTGGCACCAGAAGAAACACCAGCTTCTCTGTTCTTCTTATTTTGCCTTCTAACATATCTGAGCCTCTGCTCTTCATCTATGTTTTTCCTTATCCTTGCTTGCCTCTCTTCAGGCGACTCTTCCTTGAATCTCTTCTCTGCTTCTTCAACCACAGATTCAAGGAAGCTCTTCTTCACTTTCCTGATCTTCCTCTTTGCAGGTCCAGAGATGAAAATTGGATCCTGCTCTGCTTCTGACTCCTCTTCTGCAGCAAGCTGCTTAGCCATGGAAAGAGATTTGAGCTCTTCCTTCTTCTTCTTCTGCAACTCAGCCTGGGCCAATGTATTCTCCAGCAGGTCCAGACGAGCTCCATGGCTGAAGAGAGTTTCATTTGTGGTCTTCGCCAGATAAGTTCTGGCCTTCTCTTCCCCCTTTTTAACTTCATCAAGGAGGGGCTCCACTACCTGCCTTATAATCTGTTTGGCCTCCTCCAGGTAAGCTTTAGACTCTGCAACAAGTCTCTTTTGCTTCTCCAATATCTCCTGGAGGGAGTCTTTCAGCTTGGCCGTTTGAATCATCTGGCTGGCCATCTCCACTTTAAGTACAGATACAGGTCTCAACTGCTCCAGCACGTACTCCTGTAGCTGCTTCTGGCTGTGCATGACATCCAGCTTGACAAATAAGCCATTAGCCTTGAAAGAAGCCTTTACCTCTGCCAGAGAAGACTTTAACTGCTTCAGGAAGATTCTCCTCTCATGCCTGATCTGGTGCTCTATCATAGCAGGGGCCATATGTTGAATAGCTTTTGAAAAGCGCCCAATCTGCATGATTTGCTCATTGAAGAAAGTTTTCATCTTCTGGAGCACGGCAGGAGACATCTCAAAGTCTTCCTCATCTGAATATAGCTCTGGAGGGAAGACAAAATGAGGACCAAACTTGTAAGTGGGGCCCTCTGGAGTGAGCATTACTCCTCTCTGGATGAGCAAGGTGCGAATCAAGACTTTAGCTGCACCAGGGGTCTCCAGCTCTGCTGGGTTCTGAATATTCATCCTCTGCTTTAGCTCAATCTCCCAAGCAGTGAAGTTGGAGGGACCCATTTCCTCAAGCAAAAGCATTAGGTCCTCCACATCTTCAAGTCTGGCCTTGCTCCAGACCTTGGCATCAGTAAGCTCTGCCAGGAGTGGTAAGTGCTCCAGAAGAACTAGGAAATGCTCTCTTAGCCAGAGCTGAGCACTTACACTCATACTCTGCCTAATGGGACCCATTTCTGCAGATGAGAAAGTGAAGGGTCTGGGCCCAGAGGCAGAGGAGGAAGGGGCTAAGTTAGCAGGCTCAAGTGAAGCTTCCTCATCTTCACTATCATCGCTGGTTAAACAGGTAGGAGACGGGGGAGGGCCAACGAATCCCAGAGCCATAGAAATGGTTGGGTCCTGGTCTGTATGGGTTTGGGGAGGGTTAGGATTTTGTGAAGTAGAGGTGTAAGGAATGGATTGCTCTGCACCAGAAGATGATGGAATATCTGGTACATAAGGTGTAGGTGGGATTTGAGATGTGGAAGTGTTTGGAGGGGGGATTTCTGCACCAGAAGAGGTTGAGGGTACCTCTGGTACAGAAGGTGGGGGAGAGGGGTTTGTGGGAAGATGTGTTTGGAAATGTGGGGAAGAAGGTATTTGGGTAGGAATAGTAGAGGGAGTATATACTGGGGTATCTGGGATAATCTGCTCTGGTGTTTCAACAGGGTTACCAGAGGCAGATGGGTTTTGGGGAATATTATCTGGGGGAGAGGTAGAAGGGGAGACAAGATTAATGGGGGAAGAAGATGGAAAGGAAGGATTTACCTCTGCTGGGTCAACACCAGCAGGTACAGCAGACACTGGAGCATCCTCCATCATCTGGGAAGCATCCTCAATTGCCTTTTCCAAGGCCTCTCCAAGATCAGATCCAGAGTCAGGATCCTGAAGAAGGGCTTTCTTGGCTTTGGATTTCCTCACAAGAGGCTCAACCTCTTCTTCCTCTTCTTCCTCTGATGGCTCATCCACCAGAAGGGTTTTCTTGGCCTTTCTGCTAGTCTTTGACTTCTTAGCAGAGCCTCTCCTGGCCTCCTCTGGCCGCTTCCTCTTGGCTGCTCCAGCCTTCTTAACAGCTTTATCATCATCACCCTTCTTCTTAAGCACATCAAGAAGGGGAATCTGGTCCTCCTCTGAGGAACCAGAAAAGGCAACGGTTGAAGAACCAGTTGCTTCAGAAGCTTTCTTATGGGTCTTCTGCTTCTGTTGCTTTCTCTGCCCCTTCGGAGGTGAGGGAATAGATTGAATAGGAGGGGCAGGGATGGCCTGTTCTCCATCAGAGTCGGCATGGCCATGAAGAGGGCCATCCTTAGAGAAGAGGATCTTGGATTTGTGATAACTATGGCACCAAGATGATTTCCACTTCTTCTCTGGAAGGAGAGAATCCAGAATAAGAGTTAACTTAGTCCCCAAAGAGACATTTGCAGTGAAAAAGAACTGCAACTCCCCTGGCTTGGAAGGACAAGGCTCCTTCTTCACCTTCAATCTGTTCTTCCTCAACACATCCCAGAAGAACTCCGCCCAATTGCACTGAACACCATCATATAAAGCCCTCATCAAACACATCCTACCATTGAAAATGGCATCTGTGCTGTGATTCTCACACATAAGCACCTTAACAACTATATCAAAAAGGACCTTGTACTTCTGCCTCAGATGCTTGTCCAAAAAGCCCTTTGTGATATTCTGGCAGGAAGATCGAGCAAAGATCTTGAAGGATCCAACAATATCATCTTCCTTGTACGTCAAAGGATCCACTCCCTCAGCAGAAATATTCTCGAAAAGAGCGCAGAAATCGTGCTTAGAAAACACCAAATCATCTTCATCAATCTTGGACGAAATGTAATCCTCATGAATCTTCATACGAACCAACAACTGGGCCGCATATCCGTCAAGAGTACGAAAATCCTTGGGAACTGTGGAGATCAGCTTCTCCACCCCTGCATTCTGGAGCATCTCCAGAATCGACAGCGCAACAGGGTTCTTGGTGGTATAAAAGTCCACCACCATCTCCGTTTTTAGCTTTTTCATCATCAGGACATGGTCAAAATTGCACGGAGGGGCCATTACTGTGAAAGAGAGAGAGAGAGAGAGAAAGAAATACTTTGCAGAGGTTAGGGTTTGAAAATATGGAAACGTGAAAGGACAGATTGAAAGGAAATTTGATTTAAATAGAGTAATACGCGTGGCGTGATTATTAAATGAAGTGTGAACGTGTGTAATTTCAAAATTTAATCGAGGAAACAAAATCAATTTAGCATTGATTGACATTTTGCACAGTGATTAAATCTGATGGCCACGATGAAAGGCAAGACACAGATTTAATCTGGTGCGTTGGCATAATCATTGGGACTGGGCATAAAGGGGTTTTGTGGCAGTCAAGAGAAAAAGCGAAATGATTGCCTAGGCCCTATACCCTAGTCTTAAATACACTCCGAAGTTGAAACGTTTTGAGTGTACTTACTAATTTGAAAGGTGTATCCCAATGATCAGAGGCCAGAGAAGTAAAGACATACCTGTCACCTGATATTGTAACCAGATGATACCACATCCAGTCTGGTGCTACATATCCTCTGATGGAACTCATCCGGTTCTGGTCAGAGAAGACTCTGGATATAATGGAGTCGGACTCAGCACTTCATCTGGGATAAGTGTCACCTGATGTATACCTCATCTGGAGATATACCTTCTCTGATATGTCTAATCTGCAGGTATGTTAGTTTAAGAAAATAAATGTATGAAGTAAAGTAATAAAACAAAGGATACTTCTCTGTCGTTCCCCCTAAAACAAATCTGTCTCTGGATCCAACAAACCTAACTCAAAAGCTAACTCTCTGAATCTGGTCTCAGCCAAAGGCTTGGTTAAGATATCTGCTCTCTGCTTCTTTGTTGCAATCTTTTCCATCCTTATATCTCCCTTCTCAACATGATCTCTGATAAAATGATATCTTATATCAACATGTTTGCACCTGGTATGAAGAACTGGATTCTGGGTAATTGCAATTGCACTATTACTATCACAGAATATAGGAATATCCTTAGCTCTAATCTGGTAATCTCTAAGCTGTTGACTAATCCAGAGTAGTTGTGAACAACAGCTCCCTGCAGCCATGTACTCTGCTTCTGTTGTTGATGTAGCAACTGAAGTCTGCTTCTTAGAAAACCAGGATACCAATTTATTCCCTAAAAATTGGCATGTACCACTTGTAGATTTCCTATCTATTCTACATCCACCATAGTCTGAATCTGAATAACCACTCAATTCTAAGTTATCATCTGCAGGATACCACAAACCTAAATTCACTGTTCCCTTAAGATACTTCAATATCTTCCTAGCTGCTTCCAAGTGACTCTTCTTGGGGTTAGCTTGAAATCTGGCACAAACACCTACGGCAAAGGTAATATCTGGTCTGCTTGCAGACAGGTACAAGAGAGAACCAATAAGTGCTCTGTACTGAGTCTGGTCCACACTCTCTCCAGACTCATCTGGATCCATGTTGAAATTTGTCATCATAGGTATCTTGGCTGCTTTGCTAGATCCTACTCCAAATTTCTCTAACATGTTTCTGGTGTACTTTGCTTGATTAATAAAAATTCCCTTCTCTGATTGCTTAACCTGCAAACCCAAAAAGTAATTCATTTCTCCCATCATGGACATCTCAAACTGCCTCTGCATGAGTTCACCAAACTTGTCACACAGCTTCTTGTTAGGGGATCCAAATATGATGTCATCAACATATATTTGGACCAGAAGGATGTCCTTTCCTTCTTCTTTCCTAAACAAGGTTCTATCAATCTTACCCTTAGTAAAACCATTGTCCAGAAGAAATTGAGATAGAGTGTCATACCATGCTCTGGGTGCCTGCTTCAGCCCATAAAGAGCTTTCTTAAGCTTAAACACCTTGTCACCTTGTTCAAAACCAGGGGGTTGTTCCACATACACTTCCTCAATGAGAATCCCATTAAGAAAGGCAGATTTCACATCCATCTGGTATACTTTGAACTTCATGTGAGCAACATATGCTAAGAACAATCTGATGGCTTCTAGTCTGGCAACAGGAGCAAATGTCTCATCATAGTCTATTCCTTCAGACTGAGAATAGCCCTGAGCCACTAGCCTTGCCTTGTTCCTAGTAATGACATCATTCTCATCTTTCTTATTTTTGAAAACCCACTTAGTGCCTATCATCTTTTGATGTCTTGGTCTGTCTACCAGCTCCCAAACATCCTGTCTGGTGAATTGATTCAACTCCTCCTGCATAGTAACAATCCAATTTGAATCTTTCAGTGCCTCCTTGATGTTCTTGGGCTCAATCAAGGACACATAGCAACTGAATAAGGCAGCTAAGTTAAGAGTCCTCCTAGTCTGGACACCCTTAGTTGGATCTCCAAGGATTAGGTCATTGAGGTGATTAACCAGGGTCCTCCTTCTCGTGGTCTTGCCTGGTTGATCATCTTCTGCAGTACCTTGGTGATTATCACCACCTGCAGAAGAGCTTCCCCCTAGAGGAGTTCCAACCTCTTCTGGTTCTGCTCCTTGTGAAGGCTGCTGCTTCAGAGAACCAGGAGATGGGTCATCATCTGAATCTGAATCTGAATCAAGAACAGGTGGATTGACTTTGATAACTCTGGGTGTAGTCTAATTCTGGGTCTCATCTGAAGACTGAGAGTCCACCTTGCACTCAAAAACAGATTCATCAAAAACAACATAAGGTGTTTACTCCACACAAAGTGAATTCTTATTAAAAACTCTAAAAGCCTTACTGGTGCTGGACCATCCTAAAAATATTCCATCAGCCACTTTGGCATCAAAGGTTCTCAATTTAGATTTCCCATTGTCATGGATGAAACACTTACATCCAAAAGCATGAAAATATGAAACAGATGGGGTTTTACCTTTCCATACCTCATATGGAGTCTTATTATGTCTCTGGGCAATCAGGCATCTGTTCTGAGTGTAGCAAGCTGTATTAATAGCCTCTGCCCAAAATCTCTGTGGAGTGCTGTATTCTGCCAGAAGTGTTCTTGCAGCTTCTTTGAGGGTCCTATTCCTCCTTTCTGCTACTCCATTTTGTTGGGGTGTTCTGGCAGCAGATGTCTCATGAAAAATCCCATGGTCCTTGCAGTAATCTGCAATGTGTGAATTCAAAAACTCTGTTCCTTTGTCACTTCTGATTCTGACTATGCTCTGGTTCTGCTCATTCTGAATCTGCTTGAAGAACTCTGGCAGCTTAGTCATAGTTTCATTTTTCTTAAACAAGAACACTACCCAAGTGTATCTTGAAAAGTCGTCTACTATCACCAAGGTGTACTTCCTTCCACTGAAACTAAGAGGAGAAACAGGTCCAAACAGGTCCATGTGAAGTAGTTGAAGTACTCTGGTTGTGGTTGTGCTCTGGACATCCTTAAAGGAAGTCTTGGGTTGTTTACCCTTCTGGCATGAACCACAAACCTGATTCTTCTTAAACACTTCATTAGGAAGACCTCGAATGAGACCTTTTCTGGCAATCTTATTCAGTGTTTTGAAGTTAAGATGACACAATCTCTTGTGCCAAATCCAGCTATTCTCTGCAGATCCTTTTGCAACTAGGCAAGCATTTCTTGGGCAACTGTTAAAATCTGCAAGATAAATGTTACCCTTCCTCAAGCCTATTAGCAAAATATCATTATAATCAGAAGAGAAAACAGTGCATGAATCACTAGAAAACTTCACTGAGTATCCCTTGTCACAGAATTGGGATACTGAAAGCAGATTATGATTGAGTCCTTCTACATAGTAGACTTCATCTACAGAAACTCCATTAAAGGTCAACTTTCCAACTCCTCTGGTGACTCCATAGTTGTTGTCACCAAACATCACTCTTGGTCCATTCAATGGCTTGAAATCTTGGAGATTATCCTTCTGGAAGGTCATGTGCTTGGAACATCCACTATCAATGTACCAGACATGGTTGCTTGAAAATCCTTTCTCCAATGGACTCTTATCTACCTCAGTGATGACTGCCATAAGACACACATCATCATCTGATCCAAAGTCAGAAGAAGAAGAACTGGAACTAGTATCCTCCTCCTCTGCTTCTGCCAGCAATGCTCTCTTATCTGCATATCTCCTATCTCTCTTGATTCTTTTCTCTTCTCTTTCCCTAGGAGTGAGTTGAGGACAATCATAACTATAGTGACCAGTCTTGTTGCATGTATAGTAGGCATTGTCTCCTCTGGGACTAGGACTTGGCTCTCTCCTTCTCTGGTTGTAGTCTGATCTGGCAGGACTTCTCTCTCTCCTCTGGTAGTCAGGTCTGCCAGAGCTACCATCCTTCCTCTGATAATCTGATCTCCCAGAGTTGCCAGGGTTGTCATCTCTCCTCCTCTCTGGAGTTCTGAATCTGGTCTCCCTTGAGTCTCCAGATGTCTTCTCCTTCTCTGCAGGCTTGAAGGAACTCTTTCTGTCTCTGGAAGATTCCTTCCAATGCCTTTTGTACCTGTCATATTTTGAACTCATTTTATCTAATTTACGGGTTAGAAGTGCTACCTGCTCCTTGAGGCTCAAGTCATCTGCAGTAGACTCCTTTGGCTTGACATCAGGCTTGATAGTTGAAGAGAATGCAACACCTTTCTGGCCAGAAGAGGAAACCTCTTCTGTTTGATCCTCATCTTGAAGATCATACTCATATGCTTTGAGATCAGACAACAGAAGATGATGATCCAGAGTATTGAGATCCTTGTTGTCCTTGATCACAGTGACTTTAATTCTCCACCTGCTTGTTAGTGAACGCAAGATTTTACTATTAATTTCTTTTTCAGAATAGGTCTTACCTAAGGCACTCGCCTTGTTCAGGAGGTTTGTGAGACGCATGTCCAGCTGGTCAATGGTCTCGTCTGGTTTCATCTTGAAGGTATCAAACGAGTGTTGAACAGCTTGGAGTTTGTTATCTTTGATCTTCTCTGTTCCCTCACAGAGTAACGCCAGTTTGTCCCACATCTCCTTGGCAGTGGCACACGTTCTGACCTTTTCAATCACCTCTTTGGTAAGTGTGTTGATGATCTCTGTTCTTGCCACCTGGTCCAAGTTGTAGAGCTTTCTTTCATCATTGTCAAGCTCATCTTTCTTTTTGAGGATTCGTTACCTGGGGACTCTATCCTCTGCAGCTTTTTGGGCAGCTTCACTAGTTTCTTCCCTGGACTCAGACCTGCCACTATCAATAGGAGTCCAGTAAAATTGAATGGGGCCACTTTCAACCACATCTAACATGCGGTGGTGAATAGCTCCAAGATGATTGCTCATCATGAAACTCCAGTGGCTGTAATCCTCAAAAGAGAATTTTGGGAGCTTACGGCTCTTGTAAGAAGATTTTGCAGACATTTTGATAAGAAATTTAGGGAAATAACAAGAACTTGAACAAAAGCACTGAAGAGCAATGGATCTGCCCGGTGACCACCAAAAGCTTTACAAAGCAGTGGTCGTTGGACACACTGCTCTGATACCACTTGTTGGTCCCACTAGTTAGATTAATTGCGGAAGCTTAAGTTAAATGTCTTTCAAAGTCTTTTACAAGAGAACAATAATCAACAAACAATAAGTAAAATAAAGCGATAAAGAACACAAGATGTATAGTGGTTCGGATTGAATATCCTACGTCCACTCTCCCTTATAACCAAGGGGCCTCACTAACAACCAACTCACAAACTTACTTACTGGAATTGGGAAGTACCAGTTCCTTCTTACAACCTCTTTAGATTTAACTTCAATCTAAAGATCAACCAGCCAACAACCTTGTCTAATAGATGAACAGGTTGTGGTTTCAATAACTCATTTAGAGTAGATAAATATTATGAACAATAAGAGTGCTTGGTATGAATATCAAACGCTTGGATCACTTATGCGCGTGTAGAGTCTCTAGAGAGCTTTTTCTTGAACTGCACTCTTGTATTTATAGAGGGAATTAGGGCTAGCCGTTGGAGGGCTAATCCAATCAGATCCTCTATATAAGGAAGCCTCAATCAATCAATTCCCTAATTGATTGATTGGGTTGGTGGGATCCTTGGATTGATTATCTTCAAATACTTTCCAATCCTGATCATGTTGACTTGATTTGAATCACCAACGGTCAATAGCTTCCTCTGCCTAACTCTGATTCTCTCCATAGAAGGCAAGACCAGACACAAGGCAGCCTCGGTGTCTTCTGGTCCTAATCTGGTGAACAACCAGAATACTCAGTAGAATCAGGGGATCAAACTGAGCATCTTTTGTTCCACCAGACTCGTCTGGTCCGGACTCGTCTGGTCTGGGGAAGGTCCTCTGCCACTGGTCTGTCTCATCTGGTGAAGTCTTCTGATGGAGTCCTCTGGTGGGGTCTTCTGGTGACTCTTCTGGTGAAGTCTTCTGGTCTGGCAGTTCCCCCTAGACTAAGTCCTAATCTAGATCATCATCTGGCTAACAGGTCCAGATGGTCCTATTACATCTTCTGGTTTGTTTTAACTCATCAAAACTAACAATTTTTATCCTAACAATTTCCCCCTTTTTGATGGAGTTAAAACACTACCAGAACTGATAAAAAAAAACTTAAGAAAGAAAACATTAAAGGATAAGACCTTAGAATAGATCTTATCAGGCAAACAATTAAGACAACAAGAGGTTGTCTTTTGAACAGAGAAGATATGAATTTCATTGATAATAAGGACAAATATGATTACAAATTACATTGAAGATCAGGTCCTATTCTATGCATATCTTCTGTTGTCCTTGGGCACCAGGAACCGGTCAAAGAATCTATCTTGAATGGCCTTCAACTCTGCAGAAGATGTTGGGGTGAAGTTTTCCAACACCTTGGTCTTGTACAGTCTCTTCAGCTCAGCCCAATCAACCTGGTCTCCTGCCATTGGAGTGTTGAGAAAATGGAACTCAGGAGCAGTGACTTCCAGGTTGAATTCAATGGTTGAATCCATCAACTGCTTGTCAAAACAATGTAAAGGTATTGTCAGACGTAAAGGTATGGCTGCCAAAACAATTTGATATGAAGGACTTAGGGGAAGCCGGCCACATCCTTGGGATCAAGATCACTCGCGATCGCAAGAAGAGGATGTTGGGCTTATCGCAAGCTTCATACATTGACACTGTTTTGAAGCGTTTCAGCATGCAAGATTCCAAGAAAGGTTTTGTACCTTTTAGGCACGGAATCCATCTATCGAAAGAAATGAGCCCTAAGACGCAAGCGGAGATAGATGACATGAAAGGTGTTCCGTACCCTTCAGCCGTAGGAAGCCTTATGTATGCAATGTTGTGTACGAGACCGGATATCTGCTTTGCCGTGGGCATGGTGGCAAGATATCAAAGTAGTCCCGGGAAAGACCATTGGACTGCCGTAAAGTGCATCTTGAGGTATCTGAAAAGAACTCGTGAGCGGATGCTGATTTACCAGTCAGATAGTCTAGTTCCCGTAGGATACACGGACTCGAATTTCCAATCAGACATAGACTCAAGAAAGTCAACCTCGGGTAGTGTGTTTTGCATGGGAGGAGGAGCCATTTCATGGAGAAGCGTTAAGCAGAAATGCATCGCCGATTTGACCATGGAAGCCGAGTATGTAGCTGCTTGTGAAGCAGCGAAAGAGGCGGTTTGGCTCAAGAACTTCTTAGTGGACTTGGACATTGTTCCGAATTTGCCCGACAAGATAACTGTCTTTTGTGACAATGCCAGAGCAGTTGCAAATTCAAAGGAATCGAGAGCCCACAAGGCCAGCAAACACATAGAAAGAAAATACCATCTTATACGAGAAATCGTTAAGAGATGAGATATAGAGGTGGCAAAGATAGAGTCGGGTGACAACCTAGCGGATCTATTCACAAAGGGTCTGCCTCAGAGTACATTCGAGAGACATGTAGATGGAATGGGAGTCAAGACTATTGCCAATCTGCTTTAAGTATAAGTGGGAGGAATTATTAGGTTAGTGTAGGTTGACATAAGATGTCACGTAGAGCTACTACACTAAGACATGTGTGATGTATACTAAAAGCAGACTTTAAGTATAAGTGGGAGATTGTTGGAGTTATACGTGAAAGTATGCTTTTACTTTGTATAACTCGTGTATCAAACACTCATTTTATGAGAATAATTCTTTTATCACATTTGCTTTAGTTATAATTGAATGTTGAATTTCTATTGCAAACCGTTCAATATATAGTACATGTTACATTGTAGTTAATGTGGTGATACCCGATCACGGAAGACAACATTAACAGTTTACTTGTAACTAAACTTACATTTTCACGACCTAGGTGGAATTGAACAATCCGCCGTGAAAGGTCGATGTGTAAGGCTCAGATTGGTCTGTCTTGACTAAGAGATTGCACTAGCACATTTAGTATGTGTTGAAGAGGACCTACAGCGAGGATAAATTCTTCTGTTCTGAAGTGTGAAGAATTAGACCTCAGTGGTTGTTGATTTCTTAATCCCCGTCACTTAAATAGGACCGTGTGTGCTTAATGGTTACTGCTTTGATTCATCTTGGGTGAGAATCATTGTGATTTCGAACTTTGTGTCTTGGGCAGTAATATTAATCATACGACGGTTGCTAAGATTTAATACGGAGAAACGCGTGCGAGTACGGCTCGTGTGATTAGTCCCCTTGGTGGGCTCAGAAATTTTATTGTACCAAATCTTGCAAGTGAAGAATTAGTTTCTTCGGTACGGATAATAATGTTGAGCTGTCTTTACTCCAAGGTGAAATATATTAATTAATTTAGAGCTATTCAGAAGCTTAATTAATTAATGGACTTGATAATCTTAAACGCGGGAAATAATAACCGGGAGCCCATATTATCGTAATATGGATTAAGATGGACAGTGCAATATTAATTTATTAGTGGTAATAATTAATATTAATGGATTGAATTATATTGGGGCTCAATATTGAAATTCAGAAATCCATTAGGAGGTCCAATCTTAATTCTCCTTAAAGGCCCCTCAAGTAGCCCATTAAGTAGCCCAATAATGATAAGGTGATTAAAATAAAAAGAAAATAATATGCTGATTTTTTCTATTAATTTTCGAAAATTGTGTATTTAGGAGAGATTAGATTTTGTTGATTTTCTTGGAAAGATATTATGGAGGATAAGTATTCTTGGAATACAAGATTATCTCATATATTCAAGAAGATCCAAATCTTGGATTCTTCTCTTAATTATTTTCGAAAATAGCCCCTTAATATGTAGGGTGAGATTTTTGTGGAATATTTTATTTTGGAGAAAAGAATATATGAGATATATTCAAGATTTCTTAGAGCCTAAGAAAAGATTTTCTCCAAGCCCAAATAAACCTTAAAATTTCGGCCCCCTCATGTTATAAATAGGGGATGATTATTTCATCCCCAAGAACATAATTCCATGTGTTGGAAAAATCAAGAGCATAGATATTTTTCTTTTTCCTTAGTTATTTAAATTGTTCGATAGCATCTCCCACCGGTGATTGAACAAGGCGAAAGGGAAATACTTGAGAAGGCTTTTGGGTTGATAAAGCGAGATCGTAATCGTCCCGTTTATTCAAAGGCAAAGTCTACAAGAGGTACGTAAGTCACATATTATCTTGATTAATTCCGCCTAGATTATATGTGAATTAATTCAACATGCATGATGATAAATTAGTTGTTGGAATTATTATTTGAATTAATTAGGATTAATTCATGCTAGTAATAATTATATTTAAATTCGTATTTAAATTTAATCCCGAATAGTTTCCGAGCACCCCTATTTTCCCAACAGCTCAAGCAACTCTGGTGATTCTATGAGGAGGATAAGTTGTCTGACTTTGTTAAACGACAACCTGACAAGAGACCCCGAGCTAACAACAATCAAAGCTCTGATGATGAAGATGACGAATAACCCATCAAGAGAAAAAGACCAGCCCCAGCCGCTGCAGCAGGTCCGACTAGAGAAATTTTGATGATGGAGTCGTCTGGTGCCGTTGGGGGATGCTCAGATGGGCGAGCTCCAATATCCAAAAGAAAGAGGAAAGCTGAGCTACGTGTTGTAGTTCATGTTCAGGAAACATGAGTCAACCCCGCGGTCAAGCAACTTCTGGAGTTGACCTTCAATGAGAAAGAGGATGGGATCCTTACTCACCACAATGATTCCCTTGTCATATATGCAAATATCATGGGGACTAAGGTGCATCTCCTGTTGATCGACACCGGAGCCTACACCAACATAATCTTCAAGAATATGCTCGATCAAGTTGGAGATTACTCGAGCTACATCGAAGATTCAAATCATAGAATATTAGGCTTCGGTGATGTTGTAACTATCCCGCTTGGGATTATAAAGTTGTCTGTCGAACATGTATCGACCGAGGACCCGGAAAGAAGATTAACTAGGGTGGTAGAGTTTTTTTTTATCGTAGATCAACAATCTACCTACAATGGGTTCCTTGGTCGATCTTTTCTGAATGAATTCAAAGCAGCAGTTTCAACTTACTATTGCTGTGTAAAATTCACAATCTCGAAAGGCGCAGGATCTTTGAAGGGAGATCAAAAGAAAGCGAGAGAGTGCCTCCTCCAACTTCAATCCAATGAAAGAAGGCTTTCGATGATGGAAGCGTCCACCAACTATTAGACAGATGAGCCATCTGTTTTGGACGATATATTGGATTCCAGAGAAGACCATATGGAGTTGGACGAGCAGCTCCATACCCTAGGTGAGCAACTCTCACCTAGAGGTGAGCAGCCTGCACTAAGAATGGGAATCCCTGCACATGTCGAGCAACATATGAACATTTACGAATAACCTTTTGTCAATAACTTGGAGGGCCAGAATCCAGCGATCAACATTGGGCCCAGACAAGTAGATGATCCAGAACCCCGCTTTGGTGTTGACCCCATGGACATCAAAAATGATTTCAACCTTGAGGGACCTATAATAGATCTACGTTGGAAGGGAAAAAAATGACGAGCAACTCCAGTCGAAGAGCTGGAGGCCCTCAAAGTTAATCCCGAAAGCGAGGATCTAGAACTCTACATCGGGTCTGAGCTCTCAGAGCCTTACAGAACCCACATGGTAGAATTCCTCTAGGCGAATCTAAATATCTTTGTCTGGTATCATGTAGATATGATGGGTATCGATCCAAAACATGCTTGTCACCAGCTCAATATTAATCCGGCAAAGAAACCAGTCCACCAGAAAAGGAGGAAATACGGACCAGACAAGTACCAGGCCCTCAATGAAGAGGTAAAAAATTTGCTCGACAACAATCTAATCCGACAAACTCTTTGCCCACAGTGGGTAGCAAATTTAGTCTTGGTGCAAAAGCCAAATGGAACCTGGAGGCTATGCATAGGCTTTACTGATCTAAATGCAGCCTGCCCGAAGGATAATTTTCCCCTTCTGCACATCGACCAATTGGTAGACAGCACAACAGGGCACAAAATGTTAACATTTATGGATGCATTTTATGGCTACCATCAAATTCCTATACATCCAGACGATAGAGAAAACACGACTTTCTATACAAACAAGAATATCTACTATGCTGGAAGAGGATGTCATTCGAACTGGCCAATGCGGGAGCAACTTATCAGAGGCTGGTGAACAAGATGTTCAACGAACATATCTGAGAAACAATGGAGGTGTACGTCGATAACATAGTCGTAAAGAGTGCATGGAAAGAAGACCACCTCCAGCATCTTGCCCAAACGTTTAACATTCTCCGACACTATAATATGAAGCTAAACCCAAAGAAAAGTAGCTTTGGGGTCCACTCGGGGAAGTTTTTGGGCCATCTTGTTAGTCAGTGGGGGATTGAAGTCAACCCCGTAAAGGTGAAAGCAATCGTGGATATTCAACCTCCTCGATTAGTAAAAGAAGTTCAAAGACTGACGGGGTGCCTAGCAGCTTTGAATAGGTTCATATCCCGATTAGGAGATAAATGTCGTCCATTTTTTGAAGCTATAAAAAAGGCCAGTTCTTATGAATGAGCAACTGCCAAAGAGCATTCGAACAACTAAAAGATTACCTGGGAGACGTAAAAAATCTATCAAAACCTGGCCCAGGTGAAAAACTATATCTCTATTTGACATCATCAGAGGTGGCGATCAACTTTGTTTTGGTGCGAGCAGATGGAAAGTTCCACCAACCCATTTATTATGTCAGCCAGGCATTACATGAGGCAAAGATCAAGTATTCTCCAACTGAAAAGCTGGCATACACACTTTTCATGAGTGTAAGAAAGTTAAGACCGTACTTCTTCGATCATCAAGTCGAAGTACTAACAACTTTCCCACTCAAACAAATCTTACATCGTCCAGAAACAGTTAGTCGCCTACTCAAGTGGTCACTAGAGATTAGCCAATTTGGGGTAACTTATGCTCCTCGAACAACGATCAAGGGTCAAGCATTAGCCGACTTTATAGTCAAACTAACTTTTTCCCTGACATCTCTATGTTGACGGATCATCCACCAATATGGCCTCGGGGGCAGGTGTTGTTCTTATAAGCCCCGACAGACAAGTTTTCACCTCGGCCATTAGATTTAAATTTATGGCCACAAATAACAAAGCCGAGTACGAAGCTTTAATTGCTGGGCTCCACCTATCACTTGCTATGGGAGTCAGACGACTACAAGTATTCGACGATTCTCAACTTATTGTGAACTAAGTTCGAGGTGAATATGAGGCCAAAGATGAACAGATGATCAAATGTCAGAGAATAGTTGCTCACATGATGTCCATGCTAGATCAAGTCTTTATTGAACAAGTACCTAGGGCGAGCAACACTCAAGCAGATACATTGGCTCGGCTAGCAACAAGTGAAGGCCCAGCAGAGTTGTCTGACATCTTTATCACCAAGATATTCGACCCATCGACAACTAACTACAAAATCAATCAGCTAGACGAGCAACCAGAAGATGATGACTGGCGGACAGAAATAGTCAAATACTTGAGAAGCGGAGAACAACCCAGTAACCCTTTTAAAGCTGTCAAGTTAACTAGACGAGCAGCCAGATATACCCTGGTGGGCGTGCAACTTTACAAAAGGGGAAATTCTCTCTCATTTCTCAAGTGTTTGTATAGGGGGCAAAGACGAGCTATACTTCACGTTGGAGTATGTGGAAATCACACCGGGGGGCAAGCTTTGACATATAAAACTATCAGGCAAGGTTATTATTAGCCAACTTGGTACCAAGATGCAATCAAAGTAGCAAGAACCTGTCATCGATATCAGATTTTTGCCCCAAATATTCATACTCCACCCCAGGAGCTCGTTTCAGTTTACGGTCCGTGGCCATTTGCAAGATGGGGGATGGTCATAATTGGACCTTTTCCTCCTGGGAAAGGAAATGTTTGGTTTGTCGTTGTGGCAGTAAACTATTATACGAAGTGGGTAGAAGTTTGATCAAGATTATGCAGCAAAAGATGATCAACTTTATCTGGAAGAACATTGTCTATCGATTTGGGGTTCCGCAAACAATTGTGACAGACAATGGTCCGCAGTTTGATGGAAAGAAACTAAGGGACTTCTGCACTAAGTGGGGAATCAGAAAAAAAAATTCAACCCCATACCACACCTAATCTAATGGTCAAGTGGAAGCCATCAACAAAATAATCAAACATGTGTTGAAAATACGATTGATGGAGAGCAAGGGTAATTGGTCTGAAGAGCTCCCGGAAGTTTTATGGGCATATATAGTTTCTCCCAGGTCTAGCACCGGAGAAACACCATTTGCATTAACAGAAGTCGTTATTCCAATTGAGCTAAAGACCAAGACAATACGAACAACCAACTTTGATGAAGAGGCGAACAACTCTACTCTGGTTGCTGAACTAGATATGCTCGAAGAAAAAGAATGAATGCCGAGCTAAAAAATGTTACATATAAGCAGCGAGCAGAACGTTATTATAATTTCCATGTCAAACTCAGGGAATTCAAAGTTGGTGATTTAGTTCTACGAAAGTTGCTCGCCGCACCTCCAAGTGTATTTGGACCGACTTGGGAGGGCCTATATAGGGTAACGGACAAGTTACCTAATAGTGTCTATGACATCGAAGTCATGAAGGGCAACTCGGCCCAATACTCCTGGAATGCGGCTCATCTAAAGAAGTACTATCAATAAGGCGAGCAAGTTCCTTACAAGGGCGAACAAGTCTTGACATGTGCAAGTAAGCCAAAAACTTGCCTAATTTTTTGAAATTTTTGCTAAGTATTGTATAGAGGTTGTTCGGTAAAGTGTATAGGTCGAACAACATTTATCATATGACTTGATCATAAGATACTAGCTTAACTAGTAGTTACCCTACAAGAGTATGAGATCACTGTAGTATGGACAAGTATAGAGACCAAGTAGTATCGAACCCGTGAGAAGGCTTACACGCGAGTAAATCCCTGGAAATATACGTGTCGTAGCTAATATGAATGCGATTTTGGTTTATACTAATATTAAGCTATATTCTACTAATTATATTCTAAGAACAGAAATAAAGCTAATCTAACTCCGGGTTGAGCACAGGTGCCGCTCGAGCCCTAGTGCTCGAGCACTTTCCACTCGAACTCGCCTCGTGCTCGAACACTTCTTCATTTTGCACTAATTGATACTTTTCTTCGCTCAAACTACTACTTTTCGTATTTCTTCCATATTTTCTCATCCGTGAGTCCATTTGAGTCGATTCAAAGTCCTACGAACTCCATTTTTCGCCTTCTTTCCTAATATAAGCACCAAAGAGACAAATTGACGAGTTTATGAAAATGTTACTCAAATAACTCTAAATACTCATAAAAAAAACACTCAATAAATGGACTAATTGGGTACAAAACATCACAATTTCACGCCTAATCATCATACTCCTAGGTTCTAAGGTTAATGTAAAGTTGTTCGGCATAATTTATAATTGTCGAGCAACTATTTTTCACTTATAATTATTTTAAAGTTGTTTAGAGTTGTTCGTCAGAATATATATATATTAGTGATGAACAATCTTTTTACACTTGTAAATTTTTTGGTGAATGTAATGATAGTTGTTCATTCAGAAAGAAAATCTAAGCTCAGGGTACAAGTCCAATTCTAAGGATCTAAGCCATTGAAAGGCTGTTCGTTTTTTAAAGTGAGCAAAGCCTAAGGCTAAACCTTTATTCTATTTTAAAGGCAAAGTTCAAATCGAACAAAACTTAATTATATATGTTAGTATTGTAGAGCATTGAGAACTATGTAAAGCAATTAACATATAAAGAAATGACGAGCTAGAAAGATGAAGTTCATTAATATAAAGGCTTTAAGCCAAAAAAAAAGTACAAAAAAGCTCCAGAAAGAAGCGGACAACTATTACAACAAAAAGAAATAGAAAATACTAAGTCTATTCCTGTCCTTTCTCGGCGGGGGCCAAAGGATCTTGGGCCTGGTCCAGCATATTGGCGACCAGACCATCGGCTGCAGCCTGCTCGCCATCCCGATCCGAGTCAGCCTGCTCGCCCTCAGCATTTTGCCCAGTATGTTCGCCATTTCCTTCCTCTTCGGCAGCTAGGGGCGAACGAGGGTATTACTGGAGTCAAGAAAATCCAACTTAACCCCATAGTCAATCATATCACCCAGCTGAAGAGTTGACCCGAGTGGGGGAGGATAGGATTCAAGAAATTCCACCAAGTCCTTGCCAATCTCTTCTTGAACCTTAGGGACATTGTGCAAACTGACTGAACGAATACAATCAACATAAGCACATATGTAGCCCAAATTTGAGCAAGGTCCAAGGTGGGCATTCAGTTGGGCATCAAATTCGGCCAGGATGAGTATTCTAGCCATCCCATCCTTGAGTTGAGCAACCTCAGCCTCCAGCTCAGTCGTTTTCTACTCGACTTCTTCCCTTCTCTTCTTCTCCTCCTCAAGGGCAGCCTGGGAAGTGGCAAACTCAGCCTCTTTAACCTTCAGCTCGGCAGAAAGCTTTTGGTTAGCTTCAAGTTGTTTTTTCTCCGTCTCGTTGGCGAGCTGGAGTTGATTATTGAGCCGGGCAACTTTGGCGTGATAAGACACAGGTGAAGACTTTGTAACTAAGTTTTAGCTTAGATAAGGTCAAACAAGTCAAATAGACATATGTCAAGCATGCAAGCATGGAAGTCCATAGGTCATTTCCACCACCTGCTTGGTGGGCTGCATAAATAAGTTGTTCTCCATTTATAAAATTAAGTTCAAATACACAAAATTCTCCATACACACACTCATACACCACAAAACGCACACATACGAAATAAATACGTAATCAATACACGTATTTACAATTTTCTTACTCGAGCTATCGTATTTACTATTTACGATATTAATCAATCACACAAAATTGTTTGGTGATCCCCATTCCGCTTAAAAACAACCACTAATTCACGTGATTAGAACCGATTACCAACAGAGGGGTTTGGCTCCACCTAAGATTTCTTCCTAGCATTGGAGCTGCTCTAAGTTCAGCCAAACACCCTCTTAGTTCAAATGGTACTCGCGTGAAAAATGCGAGGGATAGTTAAGTGGTGCCGACATTAAAAATATATATAAATTACGAATCATAGTTCAATTAATTTATTAACTTTTATATTGAAGTATACTTTTAAATCATAGAATCAAGAGTTAAGTGAAATTGAATTTACTCTCAGTTGTTTGAAAACATTCTTAAGACGTTGGTGCTGAGTAACTAATTCTTTTAACTATTAATTTTGTAAATTTAATGAATGTGCAGTAGTATGTACGAGTACGACTAATTTTCAAAGAGTTGGTATTACGTGGAACTGATTTACAAATAGTAAAATAATTAATAACCTTCAATTAATACAATTTACAACTAATACTCTATAGTAAAACAATTATAGCCTTCAATTAATACAATTTAATAAAATAACTAATATCATTAAAAATAATATTTTATAATTTTATAAAACCAATTAATATTTTTTAAATATATTCTACATTAAAATTTATTCTGACAATAAGCTGCTTTTTAAAAAATTGACCATTGTGACCCATCGTTCAAGTTCGATGGTTTTGGGCAATTTAAATACTTTTAATATAAAAATTTAAATGACTATATCTCCTTGCCTAATTGAAATATTGTTCATCATTACCCAATCTAAAAATATAAACTATATCTCAGGACTGTTCATGGTACAGAGTAAAACAAATATTTAAAAATATTTGTGTTGATATTAATATTCGGTTATTTTAAAAATCGAGTGTCTGTATCCATAACAAAATTTCAGTATGATACGATACACATATTTTATTTTCGGTACGGATCAGAATAAATTTTCGATTACAAACGGACCGTATCGTATTGGTACGGACGGAACGAAGCGGAGAAACATATTTTTTTTTCATTATTCTCTCCCTTTTAAAAGAAATTTGATACACACTCACATAAATATTATATATTTTCAACCACAATTAAGCATATATCCTTCAAACTCAAATAAAACACATTATATGATAATAAATGGTTAAAAAAAATAACACAAATCACTATGAATAGAATATCTAAAATATGGTATTTAAAATATATATTTAAATAAGACAAAGTATAGAGTAAAACTGGTTTATACATAAATCACTGAAGGGTATTAGTTGTTTTAATTGAATAGTATTAGTTGTATTTACTGAGGAGTATTACTTATTTACACTAAAGAGTCTTAGTTGTTCAATGAAATGAACTAAGACTCTTCAGTGTAAACCAGTAATACTCTTCAATAAAAGCAATTAATACTCTTCACTAAAAATGACTAATACGCTTCAGTGATTCTTATATAAACCAATTTCATCCTATACATACTCTTTAAACAATCCTTTTTAAAATATCTTGTGAATAGATAGTGCAATATTAACATGTTGATCGTGATTCCTAACACGAGGTACACCATATCCAAGTTTTTTTTGAAGAAATGAATATACATTTATAATGAAACTAAAACATGAAACAAATTTAAATTTAAATCATTCTAATATACACCTAAACATGAGTTAATGTTTAAGAACTTAATATGATAAATATAATAGTATTTGTATTCTAAAAACTGAGATAAATTTTGTTATTATATAGTTGTATTTGAATTCAATAATATTAGAATACATTTTGATGGATACAAATAAATAATAATTAAATTTTAATGCATATATAATTAGGCTATTCGATTCAATTCAGTATGATACGGTCTTATTGGATTTTTCGGTATGGTTAATTTGGTAATATTCAGATCCATATAAAAAAAAGCTTTTCGATACGTTTAAAGTAAAAAAATCAACGAATTTCTCGGTATGATTCTTTTCAGTGTGAATTTTGGTACGAATTCGATATTCTCCTAACACCATGAACAGCCCTAAACCTTACCGAATCTAAAAATCTAAGTACTTTTAAACACATCGTTCATCATTGATCTCTTTACCGAATTGAACTTGGACACGGACAAAAACCACAGGATCGCTTGTGGTTATATCTCCTTCCTATAACGTCAATATAGTAGTACTATATATCATGGAGACGTGAATTTATTTTTTTTCTTTACAGAGTATCTCATGGAGACGTTAGGTGGACGTAGTTCTATATAATGGTTAGGCCTAAATGGACACCGGACGTTCACAATCTGTAAAAAGAAGTTTGGCCCATATGAGCCCATCAATCTAAACTATGGATCGTAATTTTTTTTAAATTGTATATAATCGAATAATTTAATTGCTAAATAATCAAAATCCGGTATAATATCCCAATGATGAACTCAGTGATGAAAACCACTTTATAATTTAATTGTTAAAATTATATTTTATCTACTTAAAAAAATTATATTTTATCTAACGATAAACATATACTCCCTCCGTCCATGAAATGTAGTCCTGCTTTTTGCACGTGGTTTAATGCAAAATGTTGGAGGGTATTACGGGGTTTTCTGAGATTCGTTTTTTAATAATATTATTGTTAATGAAAAGTTCGTTTCGCATATTTTCCATAAACGATCATTTTATTAAAAAACGGACTTCGGAAAACCGCGTAATACCCTCCGACATATCGCATTAAACCACGTGCAAAAGAACAAACCTATTTTTCATGGACGGGGGTAGTACTATTAGTCAAATCACTTATATAAAACATTTATATATATATATATATATATATATATATATATATATTTCTTGTTTATTTATTTTGGTGAGGAATTGATTTTAGTTGTTATAGTAGGGTCGAGAAGGGTGGTGGAGAGGGTATTAGCTGTATAAATACGTGATATATTAGGGTTGGTTCGGTTATCTATAGACATTTAATTGTTTTGAGACGGGGGACCAAATACCACCATATTATTAATCCAACATAGCATTGATTATTAGCTTTTAAAAGTGTCCAAATAATTTCTCTAAGTATACTTTGTGACGTGTTACACGAGGATAATTGTATCTATGCCCATGAAATAAATATTGACTTATATAATTATAAAATAAACCATTCTCCGGGAAAATATTTTCCTTATAACATTAGCATATTTAAGGAAAGAGCAAACACTTTAAGGATTCTAAACGGATAAAATAGGGTCAAATAGATTTTCCCCAAAAAATATGGAGGAAAGTCAAAACATAAAATCTCGTTTCCATGTGTATTATTATAAGGGCCACCAAATATGTGTTACCGTATAAACAAGTATATATATGCGTTATTAGCCTTTACAGAAACAAATATACGTGTTTATAATAGCTATAGGGAGTGTTCATATAATAACATATTTTTCAATATCTTATATATTATTATAAGGATAAATTTTTGTTGAACAAGTATATATAGTAACACATATTTAACTTTATAGTAACACACTCGAGCTTTGGGAGCGAGTTTTTATGTTTTTTATTCGTCCTATTTTTTTTTTTTTTTTTTTAGAAAGATTCGTTTGTTTCGACCCTATTAGATTACAAATTTCATTATTATTATTTAGTCTGTATTTCATGAATCGTGAAATATTTTATATAACTTTTAAAAGTCTCCAACCACCTAAGTTCGAACCTACAATTTTCTGGTGTTATCAACTTTACTGAGATTTGTAAAATAAATATGACCATGGTTAATTTTAATCAACTAATTATTCATTATATCTTATCTTATTATAATATATTTTTAAACTTCCCCCAAGGCGATGTGTCAACACCACCTTATTTTAAGGATGAGGTGACATGTCTCAAATCTCTCAATTTCAAAATACTATGCTCTTATTAAAAGTTGGTTTAAATTTTGATTTCAACCATTCGCTCTATATCATTACATCTAAGTCATTAATTTGTAACTAGGGTTAATATAATTATTTATCATTTTCATTCGCCCATAAGTTGTCTCTCTCTCCTCTTCGATCTCTTTTATATCGTCATACTCCTCTTCGATCTTTTTCACAGCGCCACTTCCGCCCCCTCTCCAATTAGCGCGGACCAGCCATGAATGCCAAATTATAATTTTCTCTGTTATTTTTGTCTTTTCATTTCTGCTTATCTCACGGTTCATTTTCTCAATTTTTCATTTCCTAACTCCCTTACTGCGCTGGCTTTCTTGTCGCTGCTTGCCATGACTCCGCCCCAGTCTTATTCTCTGCACACTCCGCCTCATTCCCAAAATCTTCCAAAGGTTAGGGTTTTCTCTAATTCACGAATTTTTGCGAAATTATATTCGATATTACGTTTTCTCTGTGTATTAAGTCGTTCCTCCGCCTAGCCCAGCACCGTGCAAGGTATGTAGGCGTCGCCTCGCTGCTCTACTCCAACCGCCTCAAACCGCATCGGATACTGATTTTTTAGGGATGATACTGATTTTTTATAGTATTTTTCTTGGTCTTAGGTTTTTTTCTTCTTGCCTCCTTTTTTAGTTTTTGTCACCCTCCATTGAAGACTCTCGCCGCCGTCTCCATGTACACTAAGATGTAATGTAATACCCCGTCCCATTCCGTACCCTTTTTCTTAATTAGAAACCTTATTTTATTTTCTTTCTTTTCTTTGTTCTTTTAAATTTAATTATTTTGTGTGGTATTTGTGTATTTAAATATATATATATACCCTTTTTTATAAATTCCTAAATTCGAAGAAAGAAATCGAATCTTTCAAACGAATAAAGGAACTACGAGAATTAAATTAAATTAAGAATTTCAATCCGTGTAATTTTGTGGATAATCAAAATTTCAGTAATTAATTGATTAATTAAAAGATACTGTTAACCTCAAATTAAATCCTCGAAAACCAAACAAGCCCTAATTAAATTCCTAGCAATTAAATTAAAATCTCATGAAAACCTCTTCTTTAATTCTCAACCGTGCAAATCCTTTTCATTTTCTTAAACTAATTAAATTAATAGTAAAAAACTTAAGAGATAAGGACAAATTAAATTTTGAAACATTAGTATAAAAGCCTAACTCCCTTTCTCTCTCCTCATTTTTTTTCCTCCTTATTTTTCTTTCACTCAGTTTCTCTCCTCTCGTCTCTCTCGTTCACCGCCATCATCTTCCTCCCTCTTCAGTTTCCGGCGAAAGGCCGCCGTTCTCCCTCCCTCCGTCGCACATCCGTAGCCGCCTCCCTCTCACACGGCCACCGTCGCGAGCGCCGCCGAGCACCGCCGAGCTCTCTCTCCGCCGCCCCTCTTTCTCCTCTCTCGCCGCCGCTCCCGTGCCGCCGTGGCCCCAGGCGCGACGCCACCGCCGAAGGAGCAGCGCCGTCGCGACGCGATCCCAGCGCCGCCTCCCCTGTGCTTCCCCGAAGTCGGAGCTGCGTCGCCGCCGTGCCCAGCCACCCAGCGCCGCCGTCGCACTCCCTCAAGCCCCAGCCGTCGCCGCCTCTTTATTTTCTCCCTTCATGTAAGTCGATTTTAAAAGTCCTTCTTTCAATTTCGATTTTTTTCCACCGAATTCAGTTTCTAACCAAAAACCCCTCTTTCCATTCGATTTTTCCGATCAATTGACGCCGTTAAACCGGTTGCTGCTGCCGGAATTTCTGGAAATCCCGATCGACGCCGTTAGGCTGTTCGATTCGTTTTTCCGAATTCCCGAACGACGCCGTTAGGCTGCCCAATTTTCGTAAGCAAATTACCGTGTTTCAAAACGACGCCGTTAGGCCGCCCGTTTACCACCTCAAACCCGGAGAACGTAAGGTTTCTACCTTCGTTTCCTTCTTTCGTAAATTTTGGAATTTTTGGCCGAGTTTTGTTCGAACCCCATGGAACAAAGAAGCAGAAAAGAAAGGAGAAAACTTACTATTAAGCTTGGTTTAATGTTTTAGTATCTTTAGTTGACTTATTTAGTATTATTTATTTGTCCTCTTTGTATCACTCTTTAGAAGTAGGATTTGGATATTGTTTTCCTTGTTTTTATTCCTTCACAAACATAAGTTGGACTGTTGGAATTAGATGAGTTAGTATATTGATTTTTAGTTGACCGGTTGATATGTATTAATGTTTTAGATGTATGGTATTAATGACTTAGTGGACTAGTATTATTCTTGCAAATGTTTAGTGTCACTGTTTTAGTGTTATGGTGATATTAGCATAATCCTTTAGTATCCTTGTTTTGATGAGTTGTTATTATTATTTGGATGATGATTTTCAAGGGTAAAACACTTTTGTTTTGAATCCATAGACAAAGGGAAACTCGTCTTCACCTCGTACCCCTGTTAGAACTTTAGAAACGCAAAATAAAACCTTTTAATATAATCCTTTATTTTAGAAGTATCACTAATATTAGAAAAGAAGAATACCCTTTTTATAAACTATTTTAGTTTATAATATAATTTTCTTAGAAAAGTCCAAGTCTTTTAATAAGTTTAGAAGAGAGAAGTTTTATATTCAAGAATTCTTTTAAAAATGAGAAATAGAATTCTTAAGAAAGAAAAACATTTTCTTTAATTTTATTAATTTTTCTAAGTAATAATCTTATTTTTTCTAAGTAATTCCAAGTTTAATAATTATATTATTGTTTACCTTAAAAGGCCTTTATTAAGGACACCACTGAAATTAGTAAATACACCCCCCTAATACACCTCCTCTTAAAAAGGGGTGTACTTATCAATTAGAAATCAACATTTGAAAACTTTAGTTTTCAATAGTTTTCTAAAGACAACAATCTACTCAATCCTCGAGTTTCACACGCTTAAGCTTTTCAAATTCAAAAGTCGATCTTTTAATCGAACTACTCCTTATTAGGATTCTGTACTTTTCGGGACACGCACGGAGGACTCGACCGTCTGCATATACAATATTCCCAGAACTCAGAACAATCAGGTGGGTGATGATCTGTTGATTGATCTGCTAATAATAACATCGTGCCGGTATTTCCTGAACTCGATTAAATCAAATAAAAAAATCTAATCCAACATAAATGTAACACCTATCTATATAATTGTTTGGATTATGTGATATAACTATATATGTTATATATTAGCCTGTTGTTTTATGAATCGATCACCATTGCATGAGTAAACACCTTACGCGAGCATGAATCAGTTCAGTTGTCTGTCAAGTATTTTTCTCTGTAAAGTTTATTGAGTCAGTTTTGTGGAAAGTCAGTATGTACGGAGTCGGGATCGAGTTTTAAATCCGACCTCCGGGGCCGCTGTCGGGGACGCCCTCGGAATCAAGGTTGTTGATCAAGTAGATCTGGTCCCCGGTCAGCTGTCGTTTGACGCACTGGGAATAAGGCCATTGATACTTGCTTATTTTGAGGGATGTTATGGTTGGATGATGTGAGTTTGTGTGGTTGGCTGAAGTAAGTTTTGGTTGGAGTTGAAAAGAGTAACTTTGTTGGAAGTGGAATGATCGTACGAATATGGTTTGACAGTTTGTGACAATATGTGATTATGTTTTGGGCTCTGCCTTAATGTGAACCAACTTGTGTTATTTCAATTATACCATGCGAAATATGTTTAAATGTCGCTTAAACCTCGTAATCTTATTTATATGTCAACTGATTAAATAAAATAAACACTTTATCAATGAGTATAACTTAATATATTTCGCATTTACCAATCTCATGATGTTGCAAATCACCCATAAGTTAGAATTCAATTCTCACGCCCCTTTTTCCTAACCCCTTGTAGATTACAATTACGGGGAGCAAAGACAGTGATACAGAAGACACGAAGTTTCGAATCCGATATAATTAATATATTCTGGGTTCGGGGCGTTCCATGTAAAACATATATTTTTTCCACAGTTCAACAATTTTCTTACTTAGATATTTTTTGAATTTATTTTTGCAAAATATTTATATATGCTAATTTTTGTTAGGGGATGTTGAAATATTTTGTAAAAGATATTGTCACGTAAAAGATGGCAAGATTTTCAAAGAATTTTGTCATCCAATACCATATCTCACCATGAATAATAGATTGTAACATTATTTTTTTAGACAAAATTTTACTATCCAAAAAATATTGTCACTGAAATAACATATTATTCCCAAAAAATCTTGTCATGAAATGCAATATCTCACCATGTATAATACAATAATAGATATTTTTGGAATAAATATGTTTACAAAATATTTATACTCCCTCCGATTCAAAATGTTTGATGTTTTAGGATTTGTTGTGAGAATTAAGAAGTGGTATATAGTGACTATTATACCCTTATGATATATTGATTGAAAAAGAGATTTATGGAAGGTCAAATAGTTTATTTATAGTATAACATTATTAAAAGGTAAGGAAAAATTATGAGTGGTATTTTAGGGGGATTTAAATAGGGGCATAATAGGAAAATAAGGTGCAAAATACCCTAAAACATCAAATATTTTGAAACAAAAAAAACACCCTAAAACATCAAACATTTTTAATCGGAGGGAGTATGTGCTAATTTTCTAAGAGGATATTGAAATATTTTGCAAAAGATATTGTCACGTAAAAGATAACAATATTCCCAAATAATCTTGTCATCCAATACCATATCTTACTATGGATAATAGATTATAACATTTATTTATTTATTTGGGACAAAATTTTACTACCCAAAAAATATTGTTACTAAAATAACATATTATTTCCAAAAGAATCTTGACATGATATACAATATCTTACCATGTATGATACTATGATACTGAAAGTTAACAATTTTTTTTTTTTTAGTTTTTGATTTTTTTAATATTTTTTTTTTTCAAAAGACATTTATTATATTTAGGAGGGAATTAAATTTTTTTAAATAATTCAAATTGACGTTTAATATTATATCGAAATTACAAGATATTTAAAATAAAAAATATATTTATAATTTGAAAATAAAAATAACATTTTTTTTCAATTTGCGAAATTCGCGGGGATAGTATATGGAGGCGTTCTTGCTTTCAAACTAACTCGATTTATTCCATTCATTAATAATATTGGTTAAAATTATTTTGTGAGACTTCTGATACAAACTTTTATCAATAATCATTTGATTCGGCAGCATTTTAATATATATATTCTTGATTAGGCAAAATAAAAAATAAATTAAAGACTATCGTTCTCCAGGCATAAAGGGATGCCCAAAAAATGCAAAAATTACAAAGATAGAGTTTAGCAACCAATAATACTTCTCGAAATTACAAGTCACACATTTAATGAAGAATTTAGCTGTGAATAATAAATTGTGATAGTGGTAATTTGAAAGTTTTGATTGAAGTAAGTAATAACTAAAACTCCAGTGTTACTAACAAGGACGTTTCTACGGTCAGTAAGACTTTCGCCCTACCTGACGTCAGTAAACCCTTTGATTACCGTTAGATCGAAGATCCAATGTATAATATCTTTTATAATGGATTGCACTTTGCATTAAAGCGTTTTCACTCTGCATATTGCAATCACACTGTATCGCCCTATTATTAAATTAAATTAATAAATATAAGATTACAAAAATATCCTTTTTACTTTAAAAAAATTTATAATATTAATTAATTAATTTTTAATATTGGGATAAGATGATCAAATATGCCCCTCAACTATTTTTTCTTACACCCACACCCTTTTTCTTTTCTATTGAGATCAAATAGGCCCTTATCTCCATAAAATTCAAACAGCCACACACTTCGTCAATAATAAGTGTTAAAGTTGTTATCCCCAATCCCCCTTCCCCCGGTTAAACTGCAACTCAAAGAAGCAGTACCCATCCCTCCTCCCTCCCTACACTAAATCCCTAATTTAGCCCTATTGTCAATTGTTGGAAGAGCAATTCATCAATCTGAGAAACAAAAAATTCTTCAATTAAATGTGTTGGCCGCCGACCACGTGAAAGCTGAGTATGTGTCTTGCACAGTCAAAATCTCCGGCCTATCGATGGAGGTAGCAGCGGGAATACGAGAAATCACCGTGACCTTGCGAATGCTGTCGACGTCGCAGTCACCGATGAGTTTTCAGCTCTCTTATGAGTGATTATAGCGCTGCGGATTGTTGAAGCGGCAAACGAGTGGCCACACCGTCGCCGCCGGAGCGTCGATGCGTGTTGGGCAACACATCGAACAGGTGAATTGTGTGCTCCAGCTGCTCGTGTTCGTCGTGCGTTAGGCCATGATGAATTCAAGATTTATCATCCATTACTAATATTCAAGAAATCAAGAAAGGGGAAAATGGCAGTTACTTGTTAAGGGAAGGGTACCCATTCCATCATTTGGTGTAGTGGAGTTAACACTTAACAGCTTTAACTCTCAATTTTGACAGAGATGTCTAATGGTTTGATTTCACAAAGATGAGGGGTTTATTTGATCTGAATTGCAAAAGAAAAGGGTTTAAATGTACATAAAAATAGTTAAAGGGCTTATTTGATACTCCCCTATAAATTGAGGGGCTTATTTGACCCTTTACCCTTTAATATTTCAATAAAACTCTTTTTCATAATATTTAAATTAAAGGAATTAGAGTAAAAATTGTATTTTGATTTAATTTCAAAATTTAAATAATTTTTAAAAGCTCTAATTTTTTTTAATTATTATTAAAAAGATAAAAGATTAAAATAATTATTTTTAAAATAAAATCACTATAAGGATATTTTTGTAATTTTATAATTTTTTCTATTAAAAAATAATAATTTCCCTTCGGACGAACCTAGATCGCAAAAGGCAAAGCTAGATGATGTGTCAAGTTCTTATTGATTTACTGACGTCAGGAAGGGCGAAAGCCTTACTGACCGTAGAAAAACTCTACTAACAACGTTTACGACCAACTGCAGGCATATTATTCATGCGAACTTTTTTTTTTTTTTTTTTTTTTTGCATTTTATAATTTAATTTAATATTTGTTTCGTAATAAAAGGCACTGAAACGGAAAAAGGAAATAAACCTACTTAATAGACAAAAAATAAGAATCGTGAAACGTTTATAAATTATAGGGGTAAAATGTAAAAGACTTCTTGTATTTTGAAAATCCAGCACAAAATCTCCATGTGTTTTAGAAATTAAAGTGCATGCAACAAATTTCACAGTATTTTTTTAAAAAAAGCATAATTTTGTTGTGTTTTAGTAATTTTCTAAATTTTGTACACAATTCCTCAGTATTTTCTAAATTATGCATAAAACTCCTTTTATATATAAAAAAAAACATCAGTACTTCGTTCAACATTTGATACGTCAAAATGAGATACTATATATTTATTTGAGAGTTTTTATTAATTTACAACCAAAAATATATCTCTTTAACTAATTAATATATATATATATATATATTTGTATATATATACACACACACTACATTAGGCATAAATATTTGCCCCAACCTTCTTTAGGGTGGGTGAATTCATTTAGATATTTTAGGGATAAGTGTATTTGCAATTTTTTTTAACAAGGGGTAGATGCATTTAGCGTGGATGTATTTAACAAAAAGGTGAGTCTATATAGTTATTTCTAGTCAGGGCAATTACATTACAGGCACACGCGTTAGTATATAACATAACTAATTGATATGTGCATGCTTAAAAAAAAACATAACTAATTAAAAATATAATATCTCACCTAATGTAGTGTTTTTATTCCTTAGGATAGTATTTTCCATTTTTTTTCACACACTTTAATAAGAATCGTGTCAATGTATTGCAAACATACCAATTTCTAATTTGGTTCATAAATATTTTGCGTTTCAAGCTAGACCAACTGCATATATTGAGCTATATATGCCATCTAATTAATTAAGTCATATATACAAAAAATGATTTTTTATAACTATTTATTATTATTATTATTTATATCTGCATACACACGTGTACAGAGACTACAGAGTAGTTGTTGGGGGTTGACCACTGAGAAATTGACATAGTATTTAATTTGTTTTTTTTTCTTAATAAGTTGCACCGATTTTCCATTGAATTACATATACGTCTGGTGTGACAAATATTTAATACCAGTTCCAATTGTCATTGTGACAAATATTTAATACCAGTTCCAATTGTCATAGATGGTTCGTTTCCAATCGCTATCATACGCTAATGAACACGAGGGCAGTTTCCCAAAAGAGGGTGCCTTCATTGAATGATACATACTACTAAATTTGAACAGATAAAACCCAAACCATATTATTATTATTATTATTATTATTATTATTATTATTATTATTATTATTTAAAAACATATTGTTTTCCTTGAAAAAATATTATGACGTTTATGTGTCAAATATGAAGTTCTTAAGATATTTTTAAAAAAGTTATTATGGTGCACACTGGTATGGGGACAGTAGGATACAAGTTCGGAAGGATTTTGTAAATTTTAGGGTGTAGCAACAATACATGTATTTATTTTTATTTTATTATATATAATAACTGTAAATTATATAAAAATAATAATTCAAATATTATCATCAATCCATTATATAAGACCAAATATATATCATTAATATCATGATCATTTGTATCATTTATCATCATTTAGAGAATTTCTCTTGAAAAATTATAATCATAAAATTTATACAAAATACTAGAAAATACATAAACCCTAGAAAGTTTGTGATTCTGCGCTGTTGGAAGAAAGAGAGCAAAATATAAATATGTTTATACCGCCTAGGAAGTGAGATAGTAAGTCAAATGTTTAATATATTTTAGTTTTTACTTTATTACATTCCATTTTAATTTTTAACTAAAAAAAAAAAATGAAAGGATACGCGTATCTTGTTCCAAGAATTTGTGTATCTTTGGAACCGAAGACATGTATCCAATATTTTTTTCAAAAATTCACCATGTGACGAATTCCACGCGAATCACATTCACACCTGCATCCATACAATATATGTTACTGTATATATAGTACTAGTATTTTTTTAAGAACCATAGGTTCCACATTAAAATCATGTCCGTATGCAATAACTTAAAATATAGGAAAAAAAATTCACAAATGGTCATGTAACTTTGTTCAAATTCATAAATAGTCCTGTAAATTTTTACTTTATTAATTTTAATCCTTTTGGTATCAGTTTTAGTCCTATTCGCCGGAAATTTTAAATTTGGCCGGAAAAGTCACCCACTACAAAAAAAAAAACACTGTTTGCGACGGAATTTGCGACGGACATGTGTCCATTGTTAAAACAGTTGTAGCTAATGGTTCGCGTGGTTCGAGCCCGGGCACCCGGGGCTGGCGGGGCGGGCTCGGACCACTGGGCCACCGGCCCATAGCTTATTATATGTGGCTCACCTTCTATATGTATCAATATTAGGCCTTGAACAATTAATCCAAGTTTGCGCTCAACAGAATCGAACACGCGACCTCTTGTGCATGGGAAGGAGGGGCGGCCGCTAGGACATGTGCTTCTTTCGTTTATTTTTACGCAATTATTTGTATATGTATTCAAATTAAGTCATTTTTTTTATAATTCACCAAATTAATTTCTTTTCGTATCTAAGTTGTTTATTAAAATATTTTGCCCAACTATTTTTTTTATTTTGTAAAATTATTTATTTCGACAATGCATAATTTTATAATTCGTTCATTTGTACGTAATTAATTGTATATGTATCCAAATTGACTCGTTTTTTTTTTTCATAATTCACCAAATTAATTCATTTTCGTTTCTCACTTGTTTTTATAAATGTTGGGGCCATTTAATTTTTATTATTTTGGTAAAATTATTTATTTCGACTCCCGCTTAAATTTATAATTCGTTCATTTGTACGCAATTAATTGTATATGTATCCAAATTGACTCGTTTTTTTCCATAATTCACCAAATTAATTTATTTTCGTTTCTCACTTGTTTTTATAAATGTTGGGGCCATTTAATTTTTATTATTTTGGTAAAATTATTTATTTCGACTCCCGCTTAAATTTATAATTCGTTCATTTGTACACAATTAATTGTATATGTATCCAAATTGACTCGTTTTTTTTTCATAATTCACCAAATTAATTCATTTTCGTTTCTCACTTGTTTTTATAAATGTTGGGGCCATTTAATTTTTATTATTTTGGTAAAATTATTTATTTCGACTTCCGCTTAAATTTATAATTCGTTCATTTGTACGCAATTAATTGTATATGTATCCAAATTGACTCGTTTTTTGTTTCCATAATTCACCAAATTAATTTCTTTTTGTATCTAAGTTGTTTATTAAAATATTTTGCCCAACTATTTTTTTTATTTTGTAAAATTATTTATTTCGACAATGCATAATTTTATAATTCGTTCATTTGTACGCAATTAATTGTATATGTATCCAAATTGATTCATTTTTTTCCACAATTCACCAAATTAATTCATTTTCGTTTCTCACTTGTTTTTATAAATGTTGTGTCCATTTTATTTTTATTTTTTTGCTAAAATTATTTATTTTGACATTAAATAAAAGTAAATTCAAACTAAAATAAATTCACAAAATTATAAATTAAAGTAATAATTCAAAAATTAAATTAAAGTAACAATTCAAACAAAAACAATTGTAATTCATATTTATTAAAAATCAAAATTTTTTAACCGTCGGAATTAAACCTGTCTTCCTCTTCCTCCTCATCCTCGCCCAGGTTAACAATCGGCGGCTGGCTCGGGGGCATCAACGGCATCTGTGGCTGGGTCGGCGGGATCGGCGGCATCGATGGCTGGGTCGGCGGGATTGGCGGCATCGGTGGCGCAGGCATTTGCGCTCGTGGCACTGAATCAGAGGCGAATATCTGCCACCACGCCTGCATGACGACTGTATACTCCTGCACCTCGACTGAATACCGCTGCATCTCGGCTGTATACTGGTCGTGCGCCTCTCGCTGCTGCCTCTCATACTCTTCCTTCTCTCGTTGCTGTCTCTGCATGTTTTTCATCTGCTCCACCACCGTGGCAAGCTGCCTCTTGACCTCACTGGAATGAGAGTCGATGGAAGACTGAGAGGAGGATTAGCGTGAGCCACGAGGTCGGAAAAAGTTCTTTCCGAAGCTGCCCAATCCAGCGAACCGCCCCTTTTTAGCCTTGACGTTCTTGAAGTACAATTCATTTTGAACGTCAACAGAAGGCTGTGTGGGGGGCATCGACCCCGACCCCTCTATCGTTTCCTCAGGCTGAGGCTGAGAGGCAAGGTCCTCGAGCATCTTTCTCTGCAAATTAATTATACAAAAAATTAAATAAATTGAACACAAAATATAAAATAATACTTTTAATTTTAAAAATTGAAATAATACTATTAATATTGAAATAATACTTACGTGGATCTCGGTGGTACGGCCGTAGGTAGACTTCCCAGTCTCCTCGACGAGTGGGTGGGCGAGCTGCAATCTCTCAAAATGAGAGGGCTCGCATCCTTGCTCTGCCGCCTAATTAGAAAAAAAAAATAGTAAAAATTAATACCACCCATAAAAAATTAGGAAAAAAATAATATAAATTCAAAAACTACAAAATTAAAGACGAAACTTACAAATCTCAACCCGTGCTCATAAATGGACCGAGAACCGGTCCGATGTCTCGCCATCCCTTCTCCATCAGGGTCACTACGCCGATTTGCTTTGTTTTTCGCCGACTTCTCTTTGAATTCAGGAGAATCCCAGTACCGGAGGAATTGGTCCCAAATCGACCGCCTTTCACTGTCAGTCCCCATGTCGGTGGCCTCTCCCTTCTTGTACCACTTCTCCATCATTCTAAAAAGAAGGTCTCTGTACCTTTCTGCCGCATATTTTTTGAAATTCTTCCACATCTGGTCATCGTGCTCCGGTGCCCAGACACATTCTTTCTGCAATTACAATTTAAATGTAAATATATGTTTATATATTTGATATTAATAAACGGTGAATTAATACCTTAAACTCCTCGAAGTATGTCTGTTTCATTGCATCGGACACTAGCCCTCAACTGTAAGCGGTGGGCTCGAATCCACATTCAAGGATGGATCGGGAAACCTGATTACTAGCCTCATGACCAGGAATCCAACTGTAAAATTAAAACTTCAAAGTTAGTAAAATAATTAGGTTTTAATTAATAAAAAAATTGAGTATAAAATATTAAAACTTACGTTGAACCATGTGGCTGAACAGTCATCCGTGCTTTAACAATCGGATGCTGTCGGGAGGAGGATAAGCCCTCAGCAGTCTGCTGTGAGGAGGAGCCAGTCTGTGAAGAGGTCTCTAATTGAGACCTCGGTCTGAAAATAGGTGGAACCACGGGTCTCAGTGAAGCCCGTCGTCTCCTCCCTCCTCGACTCGCCTCCTCATCCCTCGGAGGCTGCTGACTGTCACTGCCACTGCCACTGCCACTGTCACTGCCTTGTCCGCTCATCTATAACAAAATTCGAAATATTAAATTAAAATCAATGAAATTAAACATGCTTTAAAAATCTATAACATAATTTGAAAAAAAATTCTAAACATGCTTTAAAATTAAATTAAAATTCGATCAACTAAGCTAATTCAACTAAAATCAATTAATTAACTACAATTCAACTAAAATCAATTCTAAACTTAACAAATTCTAAACATGCTTTAAAATTAAATTAAAATTCGATCAACTATAATTCAACTAAAATCAATTCATTTCTAATATAATTCAAACAATTCAACTAAAATCAATTCTTAACTAAAATCAATTCTAAACATGCTTTAAAATTAAATTATAATTCAAACAATTCAACTAAAATCAATTCTAAACTTAACAAATTCTAAACATGCTTTAAAATTAAATTAAAATTCGATCAACTAAGCTAATTCAACTAAAATCAATTATATAATTCAAACAATTCAACTAATTCAATTCTAAACTTAACAAAAATTAAACATGCTTTAAATTAAAATTCGATCAACTAATTCAACTATTTCTAAACATGCTTTAAAATTAAATTAAAAATCAACTAAGCTAATTCAACTAAAATCAATTCATTTCTAATATAATTCAAACAATTCAACAAATTCAATTCTAAACTTAACAAAGATTAAACATGCTTTAAATTAAAATTCGATCAACTAATTCAACTATTTCTAAGCATGCTTTAAAATTAAATTAAAATTCGATCAACTAAGCTAATTCAACTAAAATCAATTCATTTCTAATATAATTCAAACAATTCAACTAATTCAATTCTAAGCTTAAGAAATTCTAAACATGCTTTAAAATTAAATTAAAATTCGATCAACTAATTAAATTCGATCAACTAATTCAACTAAAATCAATTCATTTCTAATATAATTCAAACAATTCAACTAATTCAATTCTAAACTTAACAAAAATTAAACATGTTTTAAATTAAAATTCGATCAACTAAATTCGATCAACTAATTCAACTAAAATCAATTCATTACTAATATAATTCAAACAATTCAACTAAAATCAATTCTCAACTAAAATCAATTCTCTAAACATGCTTTAAAATTAAATTTTAAACGGTAAAAATGAAGAAAACTTACGGTTTATTTGTAGAAAATGTCGAAACGAGAACTCGGTGGGGACGGATTGACTCTACAATCAACTAAACCCGACTTTTCCTTTCGTTTTCCTCCTCTTCTTCTTTTTTCTCGCACTCTCCGTCTGCTTCGCGAGGAGAGTTTTATAAGTGGAAAAAAAATTGCGACAGACGCCTATCCGTCGCAAATTTTGCCTGTCAAAGCCAAAACGACGTCGTTTTTACTGATTTGCGATGGCTTTTCCATCGCAAATTAGTCAACGCACCGTTTCCCGAGAAGAAGCGTAAAACTGGGTCGGATTTGCGACGGACATTCCGTCGCAAAACAGTCAATGGACCGTTTCCCGAAAGGTCGCGAATATAAATGTAAGATTTGCGACGGCTTTGGTCCGTCGCAAATACAAAGTTAAAAATTGCGACGGCCTATTCCGTTGCAAATCAGTCAAATGGGTCACTTCCCGAACGGTCACTTTTAAACGGGTATATTTTGCGACGGAATGGACCGTCGCAAACTCAAAGTTGAAATTTGTGACGCCATGTCCGTCGCAAATGTAACCGGTTTAAGACGAAGGCGGTGGGCCCTAGTTTTTGCGACGGACACTTCCGTCGCAAAACACTAACTTTTGCGACGGTCTTCCTATGTCGTCGCAAAGTGTCATTTTTTCCGATGGCTTACCAAAATCCGACACAAATTCACGAAATTTGCGACGGATATTTGGTCGTCGCAAATTCTCCGTCCCTAAACTCCGTCTTTTTTGTAGTGCACCGGAAATTTGTTTTAGCTTACATAATGAACCGAAAAAAGTATCAAAATGACGAGTCCAACGAATAAAAGAGAATAGTGTATGTCTTGATCCAAATATTACCGTAAGTTGCTCGAAAACTAGCCATGGGAATAGACAAAATTCACGATTTTAAAACCTCAATTCTTGAGGTAGGTGTAATCGAAACATGAAATTAATTAATTGAGGGGTTCTCTTCTTGGATGCGAGATATAAATGATATTAACGACAACCCTCAACGTGACCAAAATGAAAAATTAGGGCAATTTTCCGGTTAAATTTTAAATTTTCCGGCGAAAAGAACCAAAATTGATACTAATAGAATCAAAATTGATAAAATAAAAACTATGGACTCGAGCAAAATTAAAAGACCATTTGTGATTTTTTTTCTCTAAAATATACATGAAAACGAAAAATTGATGACATTCTTCTATTAACGCTTTCATCTACCTTGCCAACTCATATCCCTAAAATTTCATTTTTTTAATTTATTTTTTTAAGTTAGAGAAGTTTGTAGTGAAATATTTGAGCTTGGGAGTTGGGAGCTAGCAAGCCAAGTACATGTAATTTTTTTTAATTATGATCATGATGTTATGGACATTATTTGATTCTCGAGTACAAAACTTTCACATGGGGGTGACACATCGCTGCTAAAAAATTTATTGTAGCTCAGTACTATTAGTAGACCTCTAGAATAATCGTATATACTCCAATGGGCAATGGTATTGGTTCAAAAAAATGAATTTATTTAAAAATAAGTTCAAAGCATTTGTATAGACACATAAAAATATTTGCACAGAAACAGAAAAAATGTGTCTGTGCAAATGTTTTGAATCTATTTGTAATTAGAGTCACTTTTTAGAACCATATTGTAATTTTCCCAATTTATTATAGTGTTCAATTTTATTTCATAAAGAAATGTAGTATAAAATATCTCAATCATATTTTTAAAGATAAGTATATGACTCGTAGATTTATAGACTCATCTCAATCATATTTTTAAAGAAAAATGTTTCAAATATCAACTAGAACCACATCTCTCACACAAAACTCTATCAACAGATAATTAATTATATTTCAAGAACAAAACTTGATTCCATTTCCCCTAAAATAAAATAAAATAAAATAAAGAAAATAAATTGATCTGAATATACTTTTCACACTTATACTAAGCAATACTCAGGACACTATAACTATAAGTAGGATAGACTCCGAAGCAGTCTCACGGAATGAGTTTATAAGATACAACTTACTTCAATTGAATATTATTGAAGGAAGAAATTAATGATTGGGTTAGTTTAATTGGACTTCTGGTGGATTGAAAATAGATCTATGCACTGAATAACATCTGTTAGATGATTTCACACCATATCATTTCATAAATTAATACTCCATCCGTTTTAAAATAAGTGTCGTTTTAAAGATTAAATTTTGTTTCAAAATAAGTGTCGTTTTAAAGATTAAATTTTGTTTCAAAATAAGTGTCGTTTTAACTATTTTTCCATATTTTTTCCTAATTTACCTCGAATTCAAATTCAAGATATAAGAGATTTTATAAGGATTATATTAAAATATAAAAAATCTATTTAAAATTATCAAAATATTATAGATTTTTTAGAGATTATATGGGGGTATATATATATATGTATAATTCTTAATTTGATAGAAAATCTCTAAAATGACACTTATTTTAAAATAGAGGGAGTACATATTGAAGAGAATTAAATGAAACTGGTACCTTGATAGCTAAATATACATTACTTTCGTTTTGGAGAAACTTGCAAAATTTTTTGTTCCGTCCCAAAATAATTTGTACACAAAAAAAAAAAAAAAAAATTGATTTGTAATTTTGTATACACACTCACAAAAATATACATATATCACTACTTTAATAAAATGGTTTATTTTTTAAATGTGTTCTTTTAAGTGTGCAAGTTGCTTTTGGACGGAGGGAGTATTTAAAAGGTACACTTTTGTTGTTATGTATATATACATACATACGTGTATATATATATTAATTCTGACAAAGTATAGAGTGAAATTAGTTTATACATAAATCCGTGAAGGGTATTAGTTGTTTTTACTGAAGAGTATTATTGATTTACACTAAAGAGTTTTAGTTGTTCGGTGAAAATGAACTAAGACTCTTCAGTGTAAATCAGTAATATTCTTCAGTGAAAACAACTAATACTCTTCAGTGAAAACAACTAATATCTTTCAGTGATTCATATATAAATCAATTTCACTCTATACATGCTCTTTAATTCTACATTCCCATGGTAGCTAGTGTTTAATTGTTGCACAGGAAAAATCTTTCAACCATTACTCAATATATAGTGTTTCCCATCGGTGAAGATCTCCCAGATATGTATAACCTTACCACAGGTTTTCCCATTAAATTCAAGCCTACACATTTTGTCGGCCGGATCTCTTTAATTAGTCTTTACCCATAAATCTTCATTATTTCTTTTCTAAATAAACAATACGCCCCATTAATTTACATTTTTTGGGTCAAATTTAATTTTCATTTAAAGTTAATTCTATATTAATTTACAACTTTAATTTTGGGTCATACTTAATCGCCGGCTTCAACAATATAGTGTAAATTCACATCCTCTAATTAATTGTTCGATTCAACGCACGTTTTTAAATTCCAATTAATTATTGTTGATTGAGATCACAGAATGTTCAACGCCAAGGCCACCAAAACATGGGGAGAAAATGACTCATTCCTCGAGTTGTCAAAATTTGATTGATACGGATACAATACTCGACTTTTAAAACGTTTGTCGGATTAAAACTACTTTAAATGTGATTACTTTACACAAAAATATTAATCTTAAGTTGCGATTAAGTTAATATTTAATCTAAATGCTGTAAATTAATACTCCCTCCTATTCAAAATATATGTCATTCTAGAATAATGCACATATATTAAGAAAAAGATTGGATTCCTATTATGTTCATAATAAATGTTTATCTTCTTCATTAAAATAAAACATTTATCTAAATATTTTAATATCAGTAATGGTATTTTAGAAAAAAAATGTAATTAGTGTACATTGAAAAGTGTAAAACGTCATATATTTTACAAATAATATGAAAAGTCAAAACGACATATAATAAAAATAGGAGGGAGTATATGAATTAACCTTGTTTATTTAAATCGGAAACATATATATATATATGACGTACGTATAAGTAGTCACATAACGCGTGCGCACATACTTTATATAAGGACACGTTTATTATCTGGACCATACACCATTTTATTGGTTTATCATCGGACAAAATCCTCAGTCAGCATCAAATCACAATAATATATATATGTTGGTATCAAATATCAATCATGCTATTATCGTGGTGTATATATATATATATATAAAACTCAGAGACCATATCATATATATGTAAGTATATCCCCCTGAATAATTTGGTACATGCGTAACTCATATAATTTTATTAATGTGGTACACCCCATATGATAAAACCTTTATTTGTGTGTTGGTGCTGGGAATTTAATGCAGGACTGAGAGCATCCATCCAGGCAGTGTCCCATCTGCACTCTTTGTTGATCCTGAAGATTCAATATTTGCTGCGGCTGAGGCTGAGCTGTATCCACCCCAATAAATAAATAATTAATTAATTAATTAAACTGGAGTATATTTTTCAGCTACCCGGCCAATTAATTAGATGCGCGATGTTATTAATTAAGGTGACTGACATACTGAGTGGTGTTGCAGTGGAGTGGCTCGAAGAATGGCTGAGCCGGGCCGGGTTGGTGGTGCGGTGCGGTTCGTTCCTCTTCTAGACATGCTTCTTCACCCACCGCCGTAGCACTAGTTTCTTCAAGCTTCAAATATTGGACTTTCAATTGTCAATCACTTTTGAATGGTTTGTCGACTGGTTTTTTTTTTTTTTTTTTTTTTTTTTTGACCTTTTTGGTTTTTTCAAATTTTTTTCTGAATATTTTTTGTTCAAGGAAAATTGCAGTTTTTGTCAGGTAGAAAATGGATAAATTGCAATTCTGGATCTAAACAAAAATTAATTGGTGGGAACGTATATCATTAAAAAAAAAGACAACAAAGAATGTGGGATCAAATTTTTATCGGAACTGCAACTTTCACCTATTTACCAAATTTTGCTCATATTTTTCACTTTTTGTCAATTTAGCCCAAATTTTATATCTTAATCAAATTAGTTATAAAAAAAATACCTTAATAATAAAAATTTAAAATAAAATATAATATTAAGTTATATAATTGTTTTTAATTTGAAAAAATACAATTTATTTAAAGAATATCAAAATAATATAATATATAAAATATAAAAAATACAATTTATTTTAATTACAAATTCTTATATACGTTGTAAATATCCTTTTTCATTTAATAATTTTAGATAATTTTCAAATTCGCTAATATTTCTAAAATTTATATTTATTGAATTTAAATTTAATTTTTTATTAAAACGTTAAAAAAAATTATTTTCATTACTGTACATGCTCTCAAATTTTAAGAGTGATTATTGTGTGCACACAAGTGCATGTTATGCACTTGGGTGCATATAAGAATTTGTGTATTTTTAATTATATTTTTTTATCTTTTGGTAAATTAAATTAATCACTAGATAACATGTGATAAAAATGGTAAATAATTTATATATTTTATATAATATTTTGAGATTCTTATTTTCAATTTTTTATATTTTCAGAACAAGATATATTATATAATCTTTGCAATAATTTTTATTTTAAAATTTGATCATTTAAAAAAAAAATATATATATATATATATATATATATATTTAACTAATTTAATTATATTTATTAAAAATATGGGTATAAACTATAAAGTATGAGCTAAATTTGATAAAATTTGAAAAGTATGGGTATAATTTAATTAGGTGAGAGAAAAAAAAAGTGTTAGATTTGATAAACGTCTAGACAATGTTCTTTATGGATTTTAAAAATTAGAATTCGAATTTTGAAATTTAAAATCAGTTCTAGTTCTGGATTTTGAAAAATGGGTTTAAAAAACATCATCACCATACTATACACTATCGCACTACTAAAAAAACACCAACTTACTATTTATAAAGATTTCTAAGCCAACAAAATTTCAAAAATTGATTTTTAAAAATTATTTAAAACCCAAAAAGAGCACGCCTCTAAAATATGGTCTTAATTTGGATAATAGAAAAAATATGTGTTAAATTTGATAAAAATTTAAAAGTATAGACTAAATTTGATTAGCTGGCTTTAATAAAATGAATAAATAAAATTAATGAAACTATTTTTCTGTACTTTTTGTGAATGATAGAAAAATAGTGTCGAAAACTATTAATCATGTGGTAAAAAGTATTGGTTATATAATAAAAAGGTCTTGTATTAATTAATACGTATTTTTGCTCATATGATCAAATACTTCTAATTATATGTTTCATTTTTTTTAATTAATCTTTTTTTTTTTAATCAAAATTGAGTCAAAAGTGGTGCACATAAATTTTTGCCAATTCAAATATGGTTACACATGGATGTGTTGTTTTAGCTATAGTTTATAAAGTAATGTGCCTTTTCTTTTCTAAAATATATATAGATAAAATTATTAAGAAGCACTCGACGTTTGGAGATCGGGAGTCGAATCCTTTTATGTGTTGGACTCTTGATTAAACTTATGTAATGCTGTTAGACTAGGAGATTGTGGAAAGTTGTTGTTTGGAAAATTAACTGGTGTATCTCACAATATTATGTACGTACACAATATTTTATTCATAAAAGATTTCTTTTCCTGATAAAAAAGAAAAAAGAAAAAATTATTATATATAACCTGATAATTAAAGAAGGTACCTTGCTTCTGAGGGCCACATTAACGTCCATCAGTTTTTTTTCCTGAAAATGACATTAAGAAGCATTAATAGTTCTCCCTAGTTTTGCTTTTTTAAATCTGGACAATAATTTTCTTTAGTTATGAGCGCATACCTTATGCTGAAGAGTAGAAAGCTGCTCGAACATGTGTTGTGTCTGAAAACATTATGACAGCCAATTTATTCATCCTTTAATAATGTACAGTTTTTTAAAAAATTAAAGGCTTTAATAATGTACATTTAATTTGCAGTATGAAAGAGGATTACCACATTTATTCAGTTAGTTAAATAGTGTAATTTAATGATACCGCATTTAGAAAAACAAAAAAGCAAACACGAAAAACTTACTACCTGATGGTAATAGAAGACTGTCCGAATAAAAATTATCAGAAGTCAAAACCATAGGTTTAAATCGAATCTTGAAATTAAACTCCAACTCAAGCAAGTCCTTTTTTTTAAAAAAAGTCGAGCACAATTTGATTAGAATAATTTAAAATATTCGAGCTTGACTTGACTCGAAAACTTACTTAACATTAATTAGAGATTTCTATTTTACATATAATTAAAATATATTTTGTACATAATTTGTGTATTTGGAGTAATATGGTAAAATTATGTGAGCCTTCAAATATATACTCCACCTATCCCGAATTCCTATTTACCAAAAATGTACTAACTCACATTCATTAATTAAATTAATTTTAGGGGTGCTTGGTTAACAACACTTAAATGGTAATGAGAATGAAAATTTATTTTCTATATATATCCTCTATAATAAAAAGGATATGTTGGGGGATGGATTGTTTCAATGATGGTTGCATTGCTAGTGTCATACCCTAATTTTGAAATAAAAATTGACAACAAGTGGTTGTTGGTGGAGAAATTGGGAAATAATTGTAGGAAGGTAAATGAGTTATCAAAATTAGGTAGTGGTTACTTTATTTAGGAGGGAAAGTAATTGTTTTGTTCTCATTAATCATTATAATTAAACTAATTTTTAATCTCATTCTTATTATTATTGAAAAATTACTAATCAAGCGCACCTTAATATAGAACGACAAAAAATAGCATAGCAATTAATTTTGAAACAAAAAGAGCATAAAACAAGTAAATAAGTCAAGATAAAAATAGTCAAGTGTGAAAGAAGTCAAATAACCATCAACAGTTTTTCTTGTCTTCTTCATTTGTTATATATTATTGATATACTGAGCTCAAGCTACTCGAGTAGTTGGAGCTTAAGCTCGAAGCAATTTCAATTTTTTTTTTTTAAATCGAACATAAATATATAGCTCATTAACCAACATAAATATACCACTCAAATTATATTGCACTTTGAGGAAAAAATAATTAAATAATTTCAACAATGCAAAACCTGTTTGGATCTTATTCGTTTCAAAGACGTATCCACTACGCACTCCAATTGATCGAGTTCCTCTGCGCCCAACTTTCCCAAGTCTTCGCCCAAAAGATGCCTAATTGGAACCAAAAAAAATTTATAATTAAAATTAAAATGATTAAATTTATAAAATAATTCTCCATTCTTCTTATGGATTATTACCTCCTCCACGAAAAAGTATGTTTTACACACTTTCAACAAATAATCATTTTATTTAAAAACGAACCACAAAATACTCCATAATATCTTTCGACATATCGCATAAAACACGTGGAAAAAAAAAAGACAATTATTTACGTGTGGAGGAAGTATTATACTAGTCATCAAACTTTTATATATATTACACTCCATATATTATATACACATTGCATACCTTTGAGTTCTTTGTAGAGCCTCTACCCTTGTCCTGATGTTTAAGTATTCCCGATAATCCTGCTTAAAGAAATTCCATTAATATTTATTATTTCTATATATGGTTTAATTGTAGCACACATGACACATACTTATATATTACAATAAACATGTATGTATTTATATGTATATACCTGCTCATTACTGGGAGATTGCTGATCATCAATCGAACCAAAGCTGCTTCTGTGATATCTTTCCAGTGTCTTGGCCATGCTAATTTCAATAATATAATAGTGTAAAAAAAATTAACACACCATGGCACTAATTGTATGGATATCTAATCCGTTAATTCACGTATAAAATATTTACATTAAACAATATTGATATATCGTGCATACAAAATAACTGTGTTTTATTTTCTTTAATAAATTAATTTGAATTTTAAAATATTTGAACTCGATTTTGTTTTATAATGGTGTTGACAAGTCTCATTTATAGTTATACATCGGTGTTACTAATATTAGATATTTTAAATTTTGGCTAGATATTAAGGTTTCCTAATTTAAATTATAAAGGAAATAAGTTTATAATAAATTAAATAACCGCCAAGTAGAGAACTGCAATTATATGAGAGGGGGGTTAATTGAACAACGGATTCATCAGAGAATTCCCTAAATAAATTATTATATGCATAATAAAAACGTGTTTTTCTGTGATCTAAAATAAATAAAAACATAATGTAGATCTAAATTTGGCAACCGAAATTGAAGTTTTCTTCTCGAGGTAGAAGAGAGAATATTTTTTTGTATATAAATTTACGTATGTTTTCTTCCACATATATATGTTGGCAACTAAACCACGATGATAGGCAAAAGAAGAAAAGATAAAGTATTAATTAAAATATGTACATATGTTGCAGCTTTTTGCCCAAAAAAACCGGAAATTAGAAGCATAAAGATCAGACACAAAAGCCATGTACCAGAGTTCAAACTAATTTTTGGATGTCTTCCTCAGTTTTTGCAGAGAAGAAAAATTAACCCGATTATAATTTATGAATTCTTGGAGCCCCTGATATAATTAGTTATATATGATCAAATAAGAAGTAAATTAATTTTGAGAGAAAATAAAAAATTACAAACCTAGAATTGCTGCAAAACTCATAGAGCTTTCCTTTGTTGAAGATGATAAGAGCCACCTCAGCATCACACAAAATAGAGAGTTCATAAGCCTTCTTGAGAAGCCCATTTCTTCTCTTGGAAAAAGTCACCTGCCGGTTTATCTTATTCTCTATTCTCTTAAGCTCCACTTTCCCTCTCCCCATGTTATATATAATTTTATGTCTTTACCTTTTGTGTTAAATCTCTGTGATCACTTTTTTTAACAAACAATCAAATGGAAAAACACAACTTTTTTGGGCTCTATCACACATTTATGGTTCTGCAAATTAAGTAGGGTTTCTATTTCTCTCTCTCTCTCTTTATACTGCTTTTCTTGGTGGAAGAAATGCAATGCTAGCTGATATGTATTTAGTGGGGTATATTTAATAGGTCTTAGGTTACAACTGTTTCTAATTACGCTATCATTGTGCATTATACACATACCATACATCTACATGTATATATACGCCCATATACACAATCTACATTTTTGTGCTTATAAGCACGATGCAAGTGCGCCACTCCTCTCAACTATAATGGTCATGTTTAACTTATAAGTGGGATCGATAACTGAACTTCCAGTATATGTTCCTAGACTAACATTTCATATATAAATATAAATAATAAAAAAAAAACATTTCATATATAAATATAAGTAGGCATACAAAGGTGTATTATTTTTTTTCTATTAAACAGGGTAACGTGTGTGTACCAATTGTTGCACCATGCAACTAGTGCACAACTAGCATTATTTGTATAAGCAATTAATATTATTTCGTAAAAATAACGAATTAATAATGTTCAATGAAACAACTAACATTGTTCAATTAAAACAACTGACATTATAAAAAAAAAAAATAAAGAATTGTCAACGAAATTATCCAACAAAAAAATTTTGTAGTGGAGATTGACTTTGATTTGCCTACGAAACTTTCTAACCATCACTACAAAAAAAAACGCGGATTAACGACCGATTTAGAGACTGATTTTCGATCACAAAACAGGATTTGTGACCGATTTAGCGACCGATAAACGTCTATCGCTAAAACGCGGGTAGCTAATTTAGCGACCGCCTTTTAAGGTCGGTCACTAATCAGCGACCGCCTTTTTAGGTCGGTCACTAATCAGCGACCGCCACCGACGGTCTCTAATATTAGCGACCGCCTCAGGTCGGTCTCTAATCCGTCCGGGTATGATCCGGTTGGATCATGGGATTTGCGACTCCTCAGGTTGGTCGCTAATCTTATTTTTAATAAAACTAATTTTTTAATTTAAAATTTACGATTAGCGACCGCTATCGATCGCTAATCTTCAAACCTGCGGAAAACAAAATAGTTTAGTGGGTTCGAACCCGCGCCCATTGGGGTTCGGGCGGGGCGCGAACCACTGAGCCACTGACACACTAGCTTATATTAGGCGAGTCATATAGTATATAAGCCCTTGTGAGATCTGTACAAATAATAAATGGGCAAATATGCGTTTAAGGGGAATCGAACCCACAACCTCCGGGTTAAGGTGTGAACCACTAGGACACATGTTATTGTTGTTCGTTTATTTGCATTTAATTGTATATAACCTCAAATTGACTCACCTTTTTTAAAAAATTCATCAAATTAATTCCTTTTTGTTTCTAATTCGTTTATATATATATATATTTACTAACTATATTTTTATTTTGTAAATTTAATATTTTACACTAATATAAATTATTAACTTATTCGTTTATATGCATTTAATTGTATATAACCTCAAATTGACTCCTGTTTTTTTTTTAAATTCATCATATTAATTTCTTTTTGTTTCTAATTCATTTATACACATATATATATATATATATATATATATATATATTTAATAAATTTTATTTTAATTTTTTTAAATTTAATCTTTTGCACTAATATAAATGATTTTAATTTATTCGTTTTATGCATTTTATTGTATATAACTTCAAATTGAGTCCTTTTTTTTTTAAATTCATCAAATTATTTTATTTTTTTTCTAATTTATATATATATATTCACTAATTTTTTTATTTAGTAAATTTAATATTTTAAACAACTATAAATTATTAAATTCATCAAATTAATATCTTTATGTTTTTAATTCATATATATATATATATTTTTTTTTTTTTTTTACTAACTTTTTTATTTTATAAATTTAATATTTTACACTAATATAAATTATTAATTTATTCTTTTTATGCATTTAATTGTATATAACTTCAAATTGAGTCCCTTTTTTAAAAAATAAAAATTCATCAAATTAATTCCTTTATACTTCTAATTCATATATATATATATATATTTACTAACTTTTTATTTTATAAATTTAATATTTTATACTAATATAAATTATTAATTAATTTATTTTTATGCATTTAATTGTATATAACTTCAAATTTAGTCCCCCTTTTTTTTTAAAATTCATAAAATTAATTCTTTTTTGTTTATAATTTATTTATACATATATATATATATATATATATATTCACTATTTTTTATATTTTGTAAATTTAATATTTTAGACTACTATAAATTATTAATGTATTCATTTTTATGCATTTAATTGTATATAACTCTAAATTGAGTCCCCATTTTTTTTTTAAATTCATCAAATTAATTCCTTTAAGTTTCTAATTCATTTATATATATATATATATATATATATATATATATATATATATATATATTTATTTATTTGCTAATTTTTTATTTTATTTTATAAATTTAATATTTTACACTAATATAAATTATTAATTTATTTATTTTTACGCATTTAATTGTATATAACTTTAAATTGAGTCCCCCCTTTTTTTTAAATCATAAAATTAATTCTTTTTTCTTTTTAATGTGTGTGTATATATATATATATATTTACTAATTTTTTTATTTTGTAAATTCAATATTTTAGACTACTATAAATTATTAATTTATTTGTTTTATGCATTTAATTTTATATAACTCCAAATTGAGTCCCCTTTTCTCTTTTTAAATTCATCAAAATAATTCTTTTATGTTTCTAATTCATTTATATATATATATATATATATATATATATATATATATATATATATATATATATATATATATATATATATATAATACTAACTTTTTCTTTATTTTGTAAATTTAATATCTTACACTAATACAAATTATTAATTTATTAGTTTTTTATGCATTTACTTTTATATAACTTCAAATTGAGTCCTTTTTTAAAAACAAAATCTCAAATTAATTTGTTCAATATGTATCAGTTTACGAAACAATTCATATTTTTGAATTTTTTTTTCTGGAATTTTTCTTTTTGGAATTTTTTTTTTTTGGAATTTTTTTTGAATTTTTTGGTCATTTTGACCAATTTTAGGATTAGTGACCGTCAGAGGCGGTCGTTAATTTCGGTCGCTAATTTTCCAGTTACTAATGAATATCACCCGTTTTCAAAAATGAGTCAAATTTACCGATTTGAATTATAAAATTAAAATTAGAGACCGTCTTGGCGGTCGCTAATGGGGCAGTTAAAAATAATTGGTCCTTTTGACCGACCTTTGGGATTAGTGACCGCCTAGGCGGTCTCTAATCGCACAAGATTAGCGACCGACTTTCATAGGCGGTCGCTAATTAGTCGGTTTTGAGACCGATTTTATAGGCGGTCACAAATATTTTTTTTAGAGACTACCGGTCAATTTCGGTCGCTAATATATAATTTTGAGACCGATTACTAGGCGGTCGCTAATATCGGTCGCTAATCCGCATTTTTTTTGTAGTGCATGTAAACATCTTCATCTCTCAATTAAGAAATAATTTGCCTACAAAATAATTTTTTTATGTAATTAATTACCTGCAAGTCATTGCCTACAAGAATTTATCCACAAACAATTTGTTGCATAATTTCCGTAAGTAGATCGTAGTCAATTTCCACTACGGAATTTTTTGTGAGAAATTTTATAGTCATATTTACAGATTTCATAGATAATTCTTAATTTTCTTGTACTGTGATAATGTTCAGCGAAATCAACTAATATTGTGAAAATAAAACAACTAATAATATTCAATAAAATCAATAACACTATATAAAAATACTCATCACTTCCACGATGCAATAGATGCATATAATTTTTTAAAAATTTAATATTCTAACTTTGATTTTTCAGTTAACATAATTAATAACTCAAAATATATGTTTCTTCAACAATCCAACCGAAAGAATTTAGTTTAAGAGTAGGGATCTTATAAATTCGAGTTTATGTAAATTTTATTTTTCAAATATCACTATTGTGTATAAAAATTATTACTGTTATAGATATTAATTATTATTGTTTAAAAAATATTTGTGATAGTTAATATACATAACAGTGATACTAGCTAGCTATGTATAATAGTGATAGTATATATATATATAACAATGATATTAGAGAAACCGAATTTATGTCGAGTTCATCACAATTTCAAGCTAGAAACACTTAAAATATACCACCAAGAAAGAAACCTAGATAAGGTCAGCATCATTTCAGTTGTTCCATCATGGCATGTAAAAGCCATATTCGTCGAAGAAAGCAAATTAGTAAGATGGGGAATTGGGATGGACATTTGGATGGGATTTTGAAGGCCCCCACATATGAGAGAGCGTTCGAGTGGTCTCTAACCAATTGTTAGTTTGTTTTTATGACTTTTATCTAACATAATGAAGAGATCTCTTCATTATTTCAGGTGACTCAATTCTCTTAATTGATAATAAATCACCAACTTTAAATATAATTGCAAATTAATTTTTTGAAAAGTCCTCTATATAACCATGTGTGACGTGGTTTGCGACATAACACCGGGTAACTAAATAACGCCAGTACCGACAAGCCATGCACGAGCACAAAAAGGGTTGCATAGATGAGTGTTTTGCAACAAATTTTCAAATTGACGATTTATTAGTGTGTGTTTAAAAAAAATTAGATTAAATTACAATTGAGTGAAAGATGATGATTTAATTTGCAATTAAATCTTCTCTCAATAAATTGTTAGTTTGTTATTTGTTCACCAACTTTTTTTTTTATATAGATAATGACTAATGACTAATTATATTTGAAATTTCAAAGACATCAAATTCAAAAAAATTAAGAAAAATAATTAACAAAACAATTATTACTAATTTTTTTTGTCAAAATATTAATGTTTCATGCACAATTTATATTCCACCTAAAATATTTTGCAGGTCTCCAGGATTTCACGGGTCAAATTGGGTTGAATTTTGTTAAATAAGCTTAACAAATATATGCATGAAATATAATATAATATAATATTACATGCTTTATATTGTGTTATTAGTGTTATAAATTTGGAAGATTTAATATTCCAAATCTAGGAGATTTGATGTGGACATGACTTATGGACCAAGAAACTCAATGGGCTTTATATCTTAGACTAGGGTTTTAGCTTTATAAATATATCTTTGTACTCATAATTGTATACACTCATACACAAGAATATTAGTGGTACTCCTGACTTGGATCGCCCCCAGACGTAGTCGTTCCCGACGAACTGGATCAACAAACGTTGTCTCTTTATTTACGCACTTATTTACAACACGTTATCAGCACGAGTCTTTAACTGAGATTATACGGTACGCCCTTAATTTAATTTTATATGAATCACATGATTTGTTGTGTACTTTGAATTTGATTTCGTTCCTGAATATACCTGCGTGTAATTATATTACGTTAAAATTATTTTGTTAATTGAATCAACGTGCAACGGTCATCGCCCCGAAGACGACCGACCGCCGCCAACCCGTAGCCGCCACGTGCACCGCGCCGACGCTGCCGCACGCTGCCGTCCTGTTGTGCGCGCAGCCGCCGCGCGCTGCCGCCTCCCCGCTCGCGCGCACCACCGCGCTGTGCCGCCTGCGCCACCACCTCGATGCGCCGAGCACTGCTACCGTGCCGCGCGCCATCGCGCCGTACGCTGCCGCCTCGCCACGCACAGCCACCGCCCTGCCGTGCCGAGCGCTGCCGCCCCATCGCGCCATGCGCTGCCACCGAGCACGCTGCGCCACCGCGCCATGCCGCATGCGCCGCCGCGAGCCGCCGTGACGTCGCGGATGCAGCCGCCGCCCGTCGCGCGCAGGCTGTCGCGCCGCCGCGCGTTTGTGACGCTGCCGCCTCTTGCCGCCGCGCGTCCTCGTCGCACGTTCCCCATGCGCAACACTCGCGGTGTTTTTCCCGGATTTTTGTGATTTGCGTCTTTTGGCATCACAAATCTGCGTTAATTTATTTTAATCCTGAAAATATTTCGTTAAATTGCGTTAATATACATGAAATAATTATTCTTATGATTATTCCCTCTGTCTATTAAATCGTATATTTTCTAGAAATTATTTTCATGTGATTATCTCCCTTACTTGTTTTTGCATGCTTATGTGATTTAAACATCCTACGTGCATTACTATTTTTTTGCACATAGTTTATTTATTTATAGTCCGCATATTATGCCCGGGTAGGCGGCGCACGGTATTTGTCGGACTGTAAATTTATGCCTTGGTTAGACGGCGCCCAGTACGTGCATCTATGTGCCTTAGAATAACTAAATAAATCCTTGTCTCTCCGTTGTCTATGAATTTGGTCAATCCTCTTACTCATGTCACTTTAATTGTAGTGAATTATGTCTGATATTACCAAAAGAGAATTTGCTGAGCTTACTCTTGATGGTAGTAACTACCTGACATGGCCGCTAGATGTTGAAATACACCTAGCCTCAAACAACCTTAGCGGCACGATTGTCGATGATCCAAAATCAACTGACGCCCAGAAGGCGAAAGCTTTGATTTTCCTTAGGCATCATCTCAATCAGGACCTGAAAAATGAGTATCTCACTGAGAGAGACCCTAGAACGTTGTGGAAGTCCCTGAAGGACCGTTTCCAACAACAAAATGACATACTCCCCCCTCAAGCACAATACGATTGGTTGAACCTCTGTTTCCAGGACTTTAAGTCTGTTACGGAGTACAACTCAGCCCTACATCGTATTGTGTCTCAATTAAAGTTATGTAAGAAAACTGTAACTGAGGACGACTTAATCCAGAAGACTTTGTCGACTTTCCACGCAAGCAACCTTATACTCCAGCAACAGTATAGGGCTAAGAACTACAATGTACACTTTGAGCTAATTTATGCACTTCTAGTAGCGGAAAAGCACAACCAGCTCCTTATGCAGAATCATAATGCGAGGTCGGTTGGCTCAAAAGTTGTGCCCGAAGCACATATCGTAGCTCAAAGTAGTACATGAGGTCGCAAGCGTGGAAGGGGGAGAGGAAGTAAAAGAACTCGTAGCTAAGGCCGAGGTCGTAATAAATCTGGTGGTCCAGGTACCTTGAATGACAATTAAGCTCAGGTTCTTGGGAAGGTTGCACCTAACACGAACTCCACTACCCGAAAATCTGATAATCAAGATAAGGTTGAGCAGTCCTGCTACAGATGCGGATGCAAGGGCCATTGGTCTCGCACGTGTCGCACTCCCAAACATTTGGTCGAGGCTTACCAAAAGCAGCAGAAGGACGATAAGAGGAAGGCTCCTAGAGTTGAATCTCACCATGCCAGTCTGTCCGAAGCAGACTCTGACCAAGACAACGCAGATCCTATGGGCATTGAACTTAAGGATTTTGGAGATGACGAGTGATTCACATATTTAGTTATTCCTAGTATTTTACTTTGTTTTCTGAATAAAACAATTTCATGTTATGTTTTGGGATCCTTTCTTTCGGATATTTTATTTTATGAATGAATTTATTATTTTTAGCTTTGATGTGTTTACCTTAATAGTTGTCCATAGTATTTATTTGGATATTGTTGTTCTCATTTATGGCTTGTAAACAAATCAGCTACTAGGTTTGGACTATTTTCTCTTGCATGATAGACGTCCATAGTGATTTATGTTTGGTAGATAGCGCCACCACACATATGATCCTAAAAGATAGAAAGTATTTTCATAACTTGATAGAACGTAAGGGGAGTATAACTACAATAGCCAATGATAGTAGGTTGATAGTGGGCTCCGGGAGAGCTTCCATTGTCCTCTCCATGGGTACCGAACTCATAATTGATAATGTTTTATTATTTCCACAATCTAAGCGTACCCTACTCAGTTTTAGGGACATTGGGATAAACGGGTATCATATTGAGACTAAAACTAAGAACGATAGCGAATACCTTTTGATGACTATTACTCGAGGTAGCCGTAAACAAGTTATTGAGAAACTTCCTTCCTTCTCCTCCGGATTGTACTATTCCTACATCCGGCCGTCTAGTTCCCATCTAGCGATGAGTATGAAATTCCATGACCCAAATTCCTTTAAATTATGGCATCAGCGGTTAGGTCATCCGGGACAAATAATGATACATAGGATTCTATCTAATTCAACTGGTCATAGCATTACGAATAATAGAATCCCTCTTGTTGATGAATATTTTTGTGATGCATGTTCTAGGGGTAAGTTAATAGTGCGTCCGTCGCGTACTAAGGTTGGACTAGAGTCTCCAGTTTTCCTTGAGCGAATTCAAGGAGATATTTGCAGACCGATTCACCCAGCATCAGGACCGTTTCGTTATTTCATGGTCCTTATTGATGCCTCCACTAGGTGGACATTTGCATGTTTGTTGTCCACCCGCAATCAAGCTTTTGCAAAGCTCATTGCGAAGACTATCGATCTTAGAGCTCAATTTCTGGATTATCCAATCAAATCAATTCGCATGGATAATGCAGCTGAGTTCAGCTCGAAGGCCTTTACAGATTACTGTATGGCCCTGAGAATTAAAGTGGAGCATTCGGTCCCCTACGTCCATACCCAAAATGGTCTTGCTGAGGCGCTAATAAAACGTATCAAACTTATCGCGAGACCATTGCTTATGAACTCCAAACTACCCACTTCATGCTGGGGGCATGCAGTCCTACATGCATCACACTTAATCCAAATCCGTCCAATTGCATATAATGATCATTCCCCCCTACAGTTAGTACGTGGGAAAGAACCTAGCATTTCCCATCTGTGTATTTTTGGATGTGCGGTCACTACAAGAAAAATGAGCTTTTACGACAGTGGATAGACAACGGTTCTGGAAAAAAGTGTTGTAGAAAGTAAAAAATGTGTTGCATAAAGTATAACCGTTGTCTTTCATATGAGGCATTTGATGATATACGACGGGTATGGACAACCGTTGTAGTTCGACATTGTAAATTCCCGAAAAATGGGTCATATACAACGGTTATACACCGTTGTAGTTCCACATTGTAAATTCCCGAAAAATGGGTCATATACAACGGTTATACACCGTTGTATACACCGTTGTAGTTAATCGTTGTTTTTTTTAAGGAATGAATAGAAAGACAATGCTTTTCAACCGTTGTATTTCCAATTTGTAAAATTGCGCACATCTTTTTTCAATGAAGTATTATAACAACGTCTTTTGGGCATTGTCTTTCCACAATTTTAAATCAAGTATTATTGACACGGGACGATAACCGTAGAAGACAAACGTTCTTCGTACGAAAGGAAAATTAGTCAAAAAGTGCGTCTACAATATTCGGTCTCACTATTTAAAGGGGGCCAGAACAAGCCCTAAAACGAAAAACGGAAATAAACATAATTGCCGAAAATAGAAAAATAAAGTCCCAAAATAGAAAAGATAGGTCCAACGCTGTCAAACGTTGGAATTTGGGCCCAGGACCACATACATCACCGCGCGGTGCGCCGTGAGTTCAACTCGAATCGTCGATCCGCTTCCAGAAAGGTATCACAATAGCAATTCTGAGCCCGACTCCAAAAGTTACGTCCGTTTTGATTTCTGCCGACGAACACCCGCAAGCTGCCCCACATCAATTATTATCTTCAAAAATCAAAATAGATCATATATATTAAAATCAACACTTTTAACTAGGGGAAATAACACTTTATTTATTTGGAATGACACTTTTAATAAATTGAATTAACACTTTTACAAATACACATAAAACAATAAGAATAACAATTTCATCATTGGAAATAACACTTTTAAACATTTTTGAGTTAACACTTTTACAATTACATCTTTGAAATAACACTTTTATTTATTTAGATTGACACTTTTATGAAATTGAATTAACAACTTTTGGATAAAAGTAGCACTTTTATAAGGAAGAGACTTAGACAAATTCACTTTCAATTTCCCTCCCCTCTTTTCCCGTCTCCCGCTGGAATGTCATGTGCCCTAGCTAGCCACCGTGTCTTTTCCCTCTTCCTTAGCAATTTCCCCAATCTCCGCCATCCTCTGCCGCGCTAGCCACCTGAACAGATCCAATAACGATACCAAAGCGGACCTCTATGGGCCCACAAAGGAAACTCGGTATTTACGTCGGATACGACTCTCCATCCATCGTGAAATACCTCGAGCCTTTGTCTGGGGATCAATTAACGGCCCGGTTCGCTGATTACACGTTCGATGAAGATTACTTCCCGGCATTATGGGGAGATCCGAATTCAAAATTGAATGAATGTCGGGAACTTATGTGGAACGTAAGTAATCTTCAGTATCTAGATCCGCGCACTAATCAATCTGAACTAGAAGTTCAGAAGATTATTAACTTGCAAAACTTAGCAAATAATCTGTCAGACGCGTTCACTGACCATAGAGGTGTAACTAAATCGCATACCTACAGTAAATGCTCCCCAAAGGATTGAGGTCCCAAGCAAAACGAGTACTCATGCCCCCACACGCCAAAAGCGTAAGGGACCCTCAAGAGATAGTAACACACCTAAACGAAAGGCTAGCAAATCTGGTCAGTCGAATGGAAAATCTCTAGAAGAGATCCGTCTAGATAACCCCAAGTCTCTAAGAGATGAGAGTCCTAGTGATGAAGCACGTGCACATAATATTTCATGCACTAGGACCGTGGAACGACCAGACCCAGATATAATGGGAAATGAGGAATGTCTGGTTGACGTAAATGTCGAAGTCTCTGTGAACTTCACAGATACGGGAGAAACATACAATAGAAATATTACTGTCGTCGATGACACATTTGCAGCGTCAATCGCCCTTTCCATTATAAATGATCTAGATCCAGAACCCAAAACAATTGTCGAGTACCGAAAGCGCTCCGATTGGGTTAAATGGAAAGAGGCAATTGATGTAGAGCTCGCAACGCTTAACAAAAGATAAGTATTTGGCTCTATCGTTCGTACACCCGTGCGCGCTATCCCCGTAGGATATAAATGGGTATTTGTACAAAAATGAAATGAGAACAATACTGTGGAGAGGTATAAAGCGAGGCTTGTAGCACAAGGGTTTTCGCAGAGACCCGGGATTGATTTTGATCAAACCTATTCTCCCGTCATGGACTCAATAACGTTCCACTACTTGATATCTTTGGCAGTTAATTTGAATCTCCAAATGAAATTAATGGATGTAGTAACCGCGTACTTATACGGATCACTAGATGTCGACATTTATATGAAAATTCCAGATGGATTTGACATTCCTCAAATGAGGGATGGTGAAAACCGCAGTATGTATAGCATACAACTGTAAAAGTTGTTGTATGGCCTGAAGTAATCGGGCCTCATGTGGTACAACCGACTTAGTGAATTCCTTCAGAAGAAGGGATACACATTCGATAAAGCTTTCCCATGTGTATTCTCGAAGAAATCGCAAGATGATTTTTACATCATATCCGTATATATTGATGACCTAAACATAATCGGAACATGCAAAGAGATTGAAGAAGCCAGTTCAATCTTGAAAGTTGAATTCGAAATGAAGTCCTTGGGTAAAACCAAGTACTGCCTCGGCTTTTAGATTGAGCACCTCCCTGAAGGAGTCCTTATACATCAGTCGACCTACGTAAAGAAGGTATTGGAGAGATTTCACATGAATAAATCTCATCCACTTAGCACCCCGATGGTTGTCCGATCCCTCGAAGTGGATAAGGACCCATTTAGGCCAAGAGAAGATTCAGAAGAAATTCTGGGGCCAGAAGTTCCTTATCTTAGCGCTGTTGGAGCTTTGCTCTATCTCGCAAATTGCACCAGGCCGGATATTTGATTAGGCGTGAAATTGTTATGTTTTGGTGCCCGATTTGCCTATGTTTTGAGTATTTTTTATGAGTATTTGGAGTCAAATGAGTATTATTTTTATAAACTCATTAATTTGTCTCTTTGGATTTCATAGATGGATAGAGGGCAAAAATAGGAGTTCGTAGGACTTTGAATCGGCCAAAACGGACTCCCGGTTGAGGAGATATGAAGATTTTACGAACAAGTGTACTGCTGCTGAAAACCACTCGAGCGTTTTGCTCGAGCGGAAATGCTCGAGCGTTTTGCTAGAATGACCAAAAACTTACAGAACATTTTCAGCGCTCGAGCGAATCACTCGAGCGGACCTGCTCGAGCGTTTTGCTCGAGCAACCACGTATTTTCGCCTCCGGATGCGTATTTTCGGCCCACGAGTTCCTGTTTCGACCCGTTGCTTATATATACCTCTCCAAACTCGTTTTTTGAGAAGAACACATCATAATCCACGAAACACATTAGTTTTAGACTTAGTTTTTAGAGAGAGAAAGAGGAGAAGAACGAGCAAGCTTTACTTACGTATTGTTGAGGTTTTTCTTACGAATTCTTCGTTTAATTTTGTTTCTTCGTTTCTTTTCTTCAGTTCTATTACGTTAAATACTTTAGACTTCGTTTAATTAATTTAATTTCAGTTTTTAGAATTTTTTTCTTTCAAACCCTAGTTTATGTTTATTATTTTCTTCGTTCAATTCATTATGTTTATGTTCGTTGTTTCTTTTATTGCTATTGTGTTCGTTAAAACCATGTCTAGCTAAAACCCTTGTATGCTTAGGTTAGGATGAACTCGTAGAAGTAGGATGTGGGTGTGTAATTAGGGTAATTTGTGACGTTAGTGTTAATTTTCTTAATTAATGAATTCTCATAATTAATCTTAACTTCACCTTTAAATTTAGTACGAAAGTGTTAGAGAGAGGACGACCGCATCACTCGATAACAATTAGTAGTCTTAACAAGAGGGTTTAGAAAAGGTTAATTCACTTGCCAGTTTAGCTATGGAGGACGACCGCATCACCAATAGTTAAATTAGGGTCTCATTAATTAAGCACGGTCTATTAACTTGTTAGTGGATTAGTGAGGTCGTTTGTTAGGATAAAGAATTAAGGTTTAGAATCTTGAGCTTTAATCCTACAAGCTTTTACTTAGGTTAATTCTTGTTTGTCACGATTACTTTGATTATGTACCTGCTCCGTTAGTATACGTAGGGATTCGTATCCTAAGCATCATCACTCATCATTAGAAAAACACCCTTAGTTAATTCGTTTAATTTGTTCTTTAGATTAAGTAGTTTAATTTAGTTTCAAATTAATAATTTTCAAAAAATCCAAAAACACGTTACTCATATTAACTACGACGCGTACATCTTCGGGGATCTATTCGACATACACACTTTCCCTTGGGTTCGATATACTTGGTCGTTATACTTGCTAATACTACAGTGAACCCGTCCGCTTGCGGGTAAGCGACTAGTAGAAGTTAGTAAAATCGCTTCAAGTTAATATTGCATTTGCTGTCAATTTGCTTGCGAGATATAGCACTTCTCCTACAAGGAGACATTGGAATGGTGTTAAGCACGTTCTACGATACCTCCAAGGATCTCAAGACCTTGGACTGTTTTATCGTAAGAACCAAGACAAAACCTTAGTAGGTTATGCGGATGCTTGCTATTTGTCTGATCCCCACAAAGTCATATCCCAGACTGGTTACGTTTTTCTCTGTGGTGGAACCGCGATCTCATGGAGATCGGTTAAACAATCCATGGTTACCACGTCTTCAAACCACTCAGAGATAATAGCTTTATTTGAAGCCGCACGAGAATGTATTTGGTTAAGGTCCTTGGTAAAACACATTGGTGACTCGTGTGGTATCGCCAAAGGCGATACACCTCCCACCGTTATATTTAAAGACAACACTTCTTGCATCGCACAAATGAGTAATGGGTACGTCAAGGGAAACCTGACGAAACATATTTCACCTAAGTTTTTCTACCCATACGAACTCCAGAAGAGTGGCGTGATTACCATTCAAAAGGTGCAATCTAGTAACAATCTAGCAGGTCTGTTTACTAAATCCTTACCTACGTCTACTTTTGAAAAGTATGTTCGTGGTATTGGGATGCAAAGACTTAAAGTGTTGTTGTCTTCAGGGGGAGCGGTAACCCCGAAATAAATCTAGAAGATTTAGATTTAGAAGATCGATGACATTTCTCCCTACTTATTATTTGGCCGATCCCTAGCACGTGGAGTTTTCACGACAAGACATTTATGTTATGTCGTAATGTCCAAGGGGGAGTGTTATAAATCTGGAAGATTTAATATTCCAAATCTAGGAGATTTGATGTGGACATTACTTATGGACCAAGAAACCCAATGAGCTTTATATCTTAGACTAGGGTTTTAGCATTATAAATATATCTTTGTAATCATAATTGTATACACTAATACACAAGAATATTAGTGGAACTCCTGGCTTGGATCGCCCTCAGACGTAGTCGTTCCCGACGAACTGGATCAACAAACGATGTCTCTTTATTTACGCACTTATTTACAACAATTAGTTAACATAACACTATATAAACAAATAGACAATATTAAAGTGTTTAGTAAAATATTTTTATAATCCTATTCGACTTTTAGAAGGGTGTATTAGTTATGGGGTCTGTATGATTTTTTTTTTTAACTTTTAAAAAATTACTCCGATATTTTGTTTCTTATATTTAAGAGATATTGGACCGTGCACTATTAGTGCATATAACTCATTGTTCTAATTTACGGCATACAGACAAAGTACCATGTGAATAATACTTAAGGTAATTATTATCGTGAACAACAATCTATTAGTACTTTATATTGAAATTTGAAACAATTGATACCTTTATTAAAAATTATTAATATCTTTAGTGAAAACAACTAATACCTTTCGAAATTGATACATTTAATGTAATTTACTAATACTCTTCAAATAAGTTTCACTGTAAATATCATTTATATAATACCTTCTTAAACATAAATTAGAATTTAATTATTTTGTACTTTTAATAAGATATAAATTATTGGAACTTAAGTAAAGGTCAATAAAATCAAAAGATTATTCTATCATACTCTCTTATACAGCTTTTAATAAGATATAAATTATTGGAACTTAAGTAAAGGTCAATAAAATCAAAAGATTATTCTATCATACTCTCTTATACAGCCAAAGTTTTAGAAGAGTATGTGGCAACGCCACACATTTATATTTTAAAATACTCTCTTTTCAATCACTCTCTTATACTAATGATGATTTTGATCGTTCAATTCTCCATCCTCTTTTATATATATATATATATATATATATATATATATATATATATATATATATATATATATATATATATATATATATATATATATTACAATTCTATTTTCATTCTCATATAACAATTCTTACTCATTTTTAATATCCTACTTCATTTTTTTAAGTTCATTTCATTTTATTTTTTGGTTACCAAATTTTGTTCTTCTATTATGAAAAGTCGACATTAATCTTAAATTTAATTTGTTTTTTTTTTGTAGGTTGTTCGATGGACCTCTATAAGATAATATTTTATGATTTCTTTGTTCATATATAATTTGTTATGCTTTTTTGTAGGGTTTCTTCATTATATAATTGTTTATATTTTCTAAAGGGTGTATGTGTTTTGTAGGATTGAAGAATTTTTCCGGAAGATTATTTTTTATGAAGACATGAAGATATTATTGACACCATATGATCCAACATTGATCTTCACCTTATTCATGGTGATTGTGAACGACTTTTGATGATGAAGATATTGTCAACAAGATATGTCGACCCAAGATATTGTCAACAAGATATTAAAAATCGAATGGACTTGATCTTAGCAACTGGCGAGAAAATTTCATCATAGTCAATACCTTCGTGTTGACTATAACCTTTCGCCACCAACCTAGCCTTGTAGGTTTGTACCTTGCCATTTGTATCGGTCTTCCGCTTGAAGACTCACTTGCAACCTATGGGTCTAACCCTTTTAGCAACTTAATTAAGTCATAAACTTAATTGGTGTACATCGAGGCCATCTCGGATTTCATGGCTTCATGTCACTTCTATGAGTCAACATCTAATGTTACTTCAGTATAAGTTCTAGGTTCGTCTTTATCCAGAATCTCCACGTCATCATGTTCCTCCACAAGAAAACCATAATACCTAGTGAATGGATTACGAATCCTAGTCAACTTACGGAGTTGTGGTTGTGCAGACAGTACATTCTGATCGTGAAAATTTTGTGGTGCAACGACTTCATCGTTGACCAGAGAGTCCTCAAGAGCGACATTATTCATATGCCTCTTGGGTAGGAGTTTGAACTATGGTATTCTCATTCAGCCCACTTGGAGGTTGTTGCGAAGGCAATGCAACTCCAATTACGCTCCCACTGGCTGAAAGAGGATCACCTAGTGATAAACTTCCACCATGAGAGTTGCTGAATGCTCCCACTGATTTTTTGTCATGTTGCTTTGACAAATCATCAGCCTCTATGTTAATTCGTGGTTCTTGAATCTCTTCAAGTTCTATCTTCTTACGGCTTTGTTCCTTAAAGACGTACTCGTCTTCTAGGAACTTAGCTTGCCTGGAAACAATTATTGTTTGTTTCTCCGGTAGATAGAAGTGATATCCTCTTGTCTCCTTAGGATATCCCACAAATAACCATTTTCACCTTTGGATTCCAACTTATCAATTAGCAGATGACTTCTTGCCATGTCATAGCTCGTATGGAGTCTGCTCAACTGATTTGGACGGAGTCCTATTCAGAATATAGATTGAGGTTTGTAATGCGTATTCCCATAAGAATGTTGGAAAAGGGAAAAAACTCATCATGGACCTTACCATGTCAAACAAGGTTTGGTTTCTCCTTTCGGACACACCGTTCATGAATTCATGGTTAAGGTACTCACCTCCTCGATCCGATCGAAGAGTCTTTATACTCTTACCAAGTTATTTCTCTACTTCTGCCTTGTACCCCTTGAACTTCTCATACGATTCGGATTTGTGTTTCATGAGATACACGTATCCGTACCTTGAGTAATCATCGGTAAAGGTGATGAAGTAGCTGAATTGACCCCTAGCTAGAGTGGGCAATGGTCCACAAACATCGATGCGAATCAACTCTAGAACTTCTTTGACACGCACCCCTTTCCCGGAAAAGGGTTTATTGATCATCTTGCCCAGACAAGATTCGCAATCACCATAAGACTCTAAGTCTAATGGGGTTAAGTAGTTCAACTTTCTTAACCTTGCGATTCTTTTCTCGTTTGCATGACCAATCTACAATGCCACAAGTAAGTCGGGTTTTCATGATTACTAAGCTTGAGTCATCCTACTTTGTATATTAAGAACATCATATCCATAACTCAACAAATGCCTAGTACTTTGAACTATTAGTGAACATGTTTATCTTAATAATAACCATACTTATTCTAGCAGCTAAAACACCTTGTGTTTTCTTCTCGGTTGCTAGAACTTACAGTCCTTCCAATGCCCCTTTCTATTGCAGTAGGGCACACATCATTATCAACCCGCTCTTACTTTTGAACTCCACCTTTCGCCTTCAGTAAGTTGGGCTTGGATCCCTCTTAGCCTTACTCATTCGCTTCTTCTCGTCTTTCAGGTCAGAAGAAGTAGAAGCACTCACCATGAGCACCGGCTTTTCCTTAGCAGTGGAAGACTCAAAAGTCTTAGTCATGTTATAAGGCTCCGGCATTGTCGCTTCTGTCTTCTTCATATTAAATTTACTACGAAACTAGAATATGAATCGGGGAGCGACTTGAGGATAGCACATGAGGTGAAATCTTCCCTCCTTTCGCTAATCAACATTTGAACAGATCTCTCATCACTTCATAAATCTCAAACAAGATCTAGAATCAAAGAGATCCTTTCAGACGCTTAAGCATCTCAAAGGGGTCCATTTTCTCATGTTGCCTTGCAATTCGGGAGTCATGTCGAGCAATCATAACATAGAGTCTGGGAAGCATCATCTTAATACTTCTTTTGAGCTGTAACGTCAAACGCTGCAGCCTCAACTGAACCAGCCTCATGGGTAAAGGGATTGTCGTGTCTAACACGTACTCAATCTATTCTTGCCTTAGCACCAAACACACGTTTCAGTGTTAGTCCAGAAAATTTGGCCAAGTCAATTTGTTCGTTTCCAGAACATTTCTCAATGATAATTTTTCATTTCAACAATTGTAGAGAAATAAATTAAAACGGGAATTAAGCATAGAATTCCTATGATCAATATTCAGCAATCAAAATAAACATGGCCTTTTAATTTATTTTGTCTCCGTTATTTTTACATACTCAACGACCTCATCGGAAGAGTACGAATCTATATCTAATATAAATTGTAATGGACTAGGATCCACATTCCTACTATTACAATGACTGCTAGGGCTGAACATTGCAACAACAGAACTGGTAGGTCTCTAAACTAATTGCCTCACGCAATTCCTAGTTGATTGAACCTAGTTCAATCGGATGTCACCTAATTCTCGTTTCCCTGCTAGGGCTGGTGAAACAGAATTAAGTTGGTTTACAAACATTAAGCGGTGACAAACGTGTCCCTATAAAAGTCACGTTAGATGTAGATCTGAGCAAAAGACTAGGGCCTTAAATACTCATTGGAACGGAATCTCCGGTTTACTTTTAATTTTAATGGAAGACATCTTTCAATCCAATGAAAAACCATATTTTAGTGAGGAGCATTTTAAAGACGGGGTATTAATTGCTTAATCGAGATCCAATCATGATAACTACATCACATTTGAGCAATTATTGGGTGTTGCCTACCCAAACATGATATGTGCGGACAAACATATATAGGGCGCCGTCTACCCAAACATTTAATACGGGATTTAAACCAAATCCGTCCTCTATCTTTTCACCTTTATCAAAATGGTCCTCTATTTATTTGCTTTATCAATTTAGTCCTGTATCTATTCAAGTTTAGCCAAAATGATCCTAATTGGCCTAAAAATGTACAAAACCTCACCGTTTTGGTCCTATATTTATTTTCTTTACCAATTTAGTCCTGTATCAATTCACATTTCTCCAATTAGGTCCTAATTGAACGCATAAAACATAAAATGCCATATTTTTAGTCATGCGCACTAGTTTTTTTTTGGGGAAGCCTATGATGTGGGTTTTTTTTTTTTTTTTAATGTGGCACTAGCGGTGACCAGCTTTGCATATAGACTCAGTCGTTTAACTAGGTTCACATTTTTTTCCGTTTGACACCGGAAAACTCCTCCACACCGATTCACCTGGGAACATAGTTCTGATAACATAATTAGGGCCCCCGATGGACCTCCACCTCTGCATTGGTATGATATTATCCGCCTTGGAACGAGCTAGCCTGCACAAATTTATTTTTGGGTCTTCCTAAAAATATATCATACCAATGGAGAACTTGTTCATCCTTATAAACCCCAAGAAACTCCCATATTATTTTGATGGAATTTAAACCAAATTCATCATCTATCTTTTCACCTTTATCTAAATATTCATTTATTTATTATTTTATCAATTTAGTTCTGTATTTCTTCAAGTTTCGCCAAATTGGTCATAATTTGGTGAAAAATGGTTTTATGCTTTATGCGTTCAATTAGGACCTAATAGGAGAATGTGAATTGATACAGGACTAAATTGGTAAAGAAAATAAATATAGGACCAAAACGGTGAGCTTTTATACGTTTTTAGGCCAATTAGGATCATTTTGGCGAAACTTGAATAGATATAGGACTAAATTGATAAAGCGAATAAATAGAGGACCATTTTGATAAAGGTGAAAAGATAGAGGACGGATTTGGTTTAAATCCCCATTTAATACGGTCCGACAAATATTGATTGCCGCCTACCCAAACAATTTAATGCGGGCTATATAACTAATAATGTAAATATTGATTCACATAAACAATTATACAAGTGGGGGGCAACTAATCAAGTTCTCATGCTTTATTTCAAAATTTAAATTTGCATAAATAAACCATATATTAAATATTTAGCACATAAATCAAATAAACACGCAAAACATCTAATAACACGTAAATCAAATAAACGTGCCTAACAAATAATTATCTGTAGGTAAAATATTGCTAAAATTAGAATTACCAACAAGCTCCAAGCTTTCGGTCAATTTCTAAAGTGATTTTCAAAATTATTTTGCCCAAAATACTAATTTATTAAATTATCAACATTTGGTCCAACCAAACATGACACATCTTTTAAAATTTGGTCCAACCAAACAACCCCTTATTTGAATATTAGAATTTCAAAAATCGTCAAATGAATAGAGTTAATTTTTTTTAAGATATCTGAAAATTCCTTCAAGCCAAATAAGGCTTTAATATCCTTTAGAATTTAAAAATGATAGGGGTTTATTTGCAATTAAATCTGTTAATTGCACAGAAGGGTCTGGGGAGAATCCAATTCTCAACCCAGACCCCAAATCAATTTAGGACCGAAAACAACAGCAGATTAGCAAAGTAAACTAGGCATATCTCGCCGCTAGCCTTCACGCTGCTACGAGCCCCTCGTACCACCCAACCATCATAGCCGCCAGTGGCGCACCACCACCGGCTACAACCGAGACCAATAATAGGCCAGTGCCACTCCGTGGCGGATCGAAGCCAGCGCCGCTGCCTAAGGCGGCCGATTTTAGCATTGGCGGCTGTGGTCGATGAGTGCCACCTCCAAGGATGCCCAACTTCTCCAGTTTCTGATCGTCGACCATCGCTATTGACGCCAAGCGCCACAACCGCTGGCGAACGCTCTTGACGGTGGCTATCTTGTTTTCCGGCAGCGAGACTCGCCTAGCGAGATCGCTCCAAGCGGTGGTCCAACCTGTGTTTATCTTCTCTATAGCAGTACAGATTTGGTTATGGTGGCGTGGCTTTTCACACTTTGCAAATCCGTTTCCTTGTGGAGCAGAAATCCAATCCCTGTATCTCTCCTCAAAAGTTTTTTTTTTTAATTTAATACATTATCTAAAAATCTAATAAATCAAAACCATGGGAAAAACTTTTACTTTAAATCACGCCTTACGTGTTCAGAACGATTTAAAATAATTTGTAAAAATTAATTTTAAAGTACGGATTTGCAAAGTAATTTTGGGAAAAATTAATATTGAAATATGCGCAATATTTTCTATACGAATAATATACAAACAACCATTAAATCAAAGCCTAAAGCTCTGATACCACTGTTGGGTTTTAGAGGCACGAACACCATGTTCGGCGCAGCGGAAGAACACGATTCACCAACAACAAATCTGAAACATGATTGTATAATATAAAACATAAAGGATATATAATGATATATAAATTCTTACAGCGATTTGTACGCGGAATCCTCAACTATAGTATCCACGTAACGGCTTTCTACCAACCCGCACCGATATGCCAGTGGTGAATCTCGAGACAAATTTGCTAGGAAAATTCCGACTAGAGATTTTATGGAGAAATTATATTTCTTATGTGTTTCCGGAATTTCCATATGACACATATTTATAGGGATTAACTTAGCTTAATTCCTGAGCAAGATATTAGGCCTATCCCGTAATATAATCTCTACGGATTATATTTTCCTAGATATGTTCCTATGAATAATATTCCAAATATTATTATTGGGATTTCATATTTAATTAAATCTAATTTAATTAAATAATAATAATAATTAATTCCAAATATAATTATTATTATATTCTCCATAAATTAAATATTATATCTAATACAATATTTAATCAACCAACTATAATTGGTAAATTGTCATTACTTGTTGTGTGACCCATAGGCCCTCGTATATCGAGCGATTAGTCAAACTAACGGTCTTAATTGAACCCTAGACAATAAATCAGACATTCTCAATATACGAGGTACGTTGCGAGGAAATCTACAACTACCTGTAATACTGTAGGCTATTGTGATATCTTCCTTTCATTCGCGAATACCCGATTAAGTCTTGAACATGATGAAGTGTCTATTCAAATAACTTAATCATATTATCTCCAATCACTAATTGATCAAGTATATCACACTTAGCCACAAAGTCTAAGTTGATGTGTGTCGGCCGACGACTTAGATCCAATTATGATGAGAAGACGAGTATTCTCTCTAAATCCACATTGAGGAATGAATCATATTCTTGACTCAACTACCACGCACATGCATTTCGTGATGAACCCAATCCATGTCATATCTACCCGTGGAAAGGTGCAAGCGTCGGTCATAGTCAAAGTTCATCACTCCACACATGTCGTGCATATTAACCTCAAGTCAGAGGAGTATCACATCGCTCCCACTAACCGAGACACCCGTAGACACATTATGTAGAATTACATCAAATGGTTTCTCGGATGGGTATACCAATACCCTCTAAGGTATATGTGTATCCATCATGAGATGCCCGGTATCTCTTAATAAGTGAGATCTTACTACACTCTATAAGAGTAGGATGCAGATCGCACATCAATCTCAATTGCATCATCAATATCTCATTCTTGATGATCCTTGATCGGCGCTATTTGAGAATCATACTTAAGTCATTAAGTCATCTGAGTTCTCACTCACTCAATGACAGTAGTGATTCATGGGAACACAAATAAGAATATATGCAAACAATCAAACATCATATTCAGATAAGTGTAACGTCATACATTTAATATTAAACCAATAATAATATTAAACCAAATCTGAATATTATCTTAGTATTATGTCCTTTCGATGAATTCTCTCTAGGACACTAACACTAACAGATGGCTGGGTGCTTCAACTGTTAATTTCACCTTGGGGAACTATGGAGTGTAGGTTGGAATAATGTAATGTGTACTAGAAGATAGATGAATAGAACTGGTGATAATTTTTTAGATTGTATGGAGTAGTTGTAGGGTATTTCTTATACCCAGATTGTTGGTTAAAATGAAAGTTTATTTTTCTGATAAAAAAAATCCTCTAAAATCTTATGGGTTTAGATGGGATTATTGGTATTTATAAATAACACTAAAAAGTCCTTCAAAATCCATCTAACATAACAATCCTTCAAAATTCTTATATTTTTCAATACCAATGGATTATTTTAAATAGTAAAAAGTCTCGAATGAATTCCAATGGATTTGAATGAACTTTTAAAAAAATCTTAAAAATTCAGATTGAATACCAGGGTATTGTTTTTAAGTAACATAAAATTATGATTAAATACCGGCGGATTTTTTTACTAAAAATAAAATCCTAAATCAATACACCCACCTAAGATTCGACCCTTTCAAAAAAGAAAAGTAAGATTCAACAGAAATATCAAAGAGCAAATTTCTACTTCATATGCTTTTTTTTTTTTTGAACTCTTGAATCAGGATTCAGGAGGTTAAATATGTGTTTGCCTAGTATTAGAACCTTGACACCTTGTGCTTCAGCCTCGAGTATGGCTTCTTTAACATAGTCATTACAAGGGAGAACATTGAGTATTTGGAAAGTTAAAAGATGGAAAAGTGGATTTAGCTAATGGTACCAAAATTAAGGGTTAGGTAGAGAAAAAAAAAAGTTTTTTAGTCCCATAACTTATTGAGTGTCTGATTTTGGTCCTAAAAATCGTGACTCTTTAATTTTGGTCCCATAACTTATAATGTTTGTCCAATTTTGGTCCCATAACTTTAAATTATGTCCAATTTTCATTCAATTTTCGCCGAAATCATGAAACGACGCTATTTTTTGTCATGTGCCGCGCACGTGCCGGCCAGTTTTGGGAATTTCCGACAACCTAGTTGACGTGGACACCAACTGGAATTTTTTTTTTTTTTTTGCTTGTGTCTTCTTCCCACATCACTATATTAGTAATAAAAATAAAGTAAAATAAAATTAATTAATTAAAACACAAATATATTCAAAATTTAAAAAAAATATGTGGGTATTAAAAAAAACACGCATAGAAGGTCGTTTTCCTCATAGGTCTTCTTCCTCGCGATTCCTCCCCCTTTTTGCAAATACTCCTCCGAAATCTTAATAATCACGCAAAAAAAAACCCCCCAAAACGCAGAATCCCGTCCAAATCTTACCCCAATTGTCTCCTAATCTTTGGTTTGTTATCAAATCTTCTCACTCAATTTTCATCCCAACCCTTACTTTTCACAAATTTGGTTTAATGTCCCAATCAAGTCAAAACTCCAAAGTACCAGGTGCTTTTGTGGTCGTGTTGCAGTCCCCGTTACATCTTGGAAGGATAATAATATCTTCTCGTCCGTCTGCAGCAAAGGTCGCGCTGTGTGATTCCCCGCGTCTCCGACCAAATCCTTGTTTCTCCGACGAAGATTGTCCATTTCTGGCGAAAATCGTCGGTCTTCAATTGGGATTTGCCGCCTCTCAAAGTTTGGTGGTGTAAATCGATCGCCTCTCTCTCAAGAATTAATAACCCTAGTTAGTTTAGAAATCCCCTGTGCGTGTTTATTTTTTTAATACCCCAGGATTTTTTTTTTATGTTAATTTGATTAGTTTATAAGATCCCATGTGCGTGTATATTTTTTTAATACTCCAGGATTTTTTTTTTTTTTTGTTTAATTTGATTAGTTTAGCAGAATACCCCATGTACGTGTTTTTTTTAATACCAAGGATTTTTTTTAATATATTGGTGTTTTAACTAATTAATTTTATTTTACTTTATTTTTATTACTAATATAGTGATGTGGAAAGAAGGCCAAAGAAAGAAAAAAATCCAATTGGTGTCTACGTCAACGAGGGCGCCGTAAATCCCAAAATCGGTCGGCACGTGCACTGCTCATGACCAAAAAACAGCGTTGTTTCATGATTCCGGCGAAAATTGGACATCATTTAAAGTTATGGGACCAAAATTAAAGAGTCGCGATTTTTGGGACCAAAATCGGACACTCAATAAGTTATGGGACTAAAAAACTTTTTTTTCTCGGGTTAGGTACCACTATGTACCGATATATTTTGGGATAATAAGTCTACCATATGGGATAATGGATGCCTGTTGGGCCATGTGAGCAAAATAATTTATTTAACAAGGGTATTCGAATATTTTTATGTTAAAGTCGGTATAATTTTTTTTAAATAGTGGATAAAATAAATTTTAAAAATTGAAAGTGGTCATTCTAATTTTTTTCCCTATACATATATACATGAAAAATAAAGAATCAAAAGAGTGCATGTTGCATGTTGAATAATTGATAGTCATAAAGGCAATAGTTTACTTATTGTGATAAATTCTTAATTGATGGTTAGTTAGCGTAGAAAATGCATGTATCATGTAGTAATAAGCTTACTGCTTTGTTTTGGCAGTAGTGGTTATAAGATTAATGTTATCAGGCAAATAAAATACCGTAAATAAAAGATACTCCAATATGTTTATAAAGGTGTACCGTGTGGGTTAAGTATAGATGTTGTAATGAATGCTAAACAATCACTATGACAATCTGAAAAACAGAGTGTAAACGTACACAACGAAAAACTAAAACACAGTATTGTAAGATGGAATAACTTTTTAACACAAACTATAAAATAGTTTGTGCTAACCTTATGGCGAAACGTTCACTGGATCAAAGTAGTGAATACAAATGTTGTGTGGAAAGTTTCCAAGATAAAACTTCCACAACGGAAACAAGGCTCGATATCACCTGTCAAATCTAAATTGGCTAAGTGTATGAAATACATCGTCAAAGTTGATCTCTCAATCTATAAATGGTCTCCCTATCTATTGACACAATAATCGATCTATTGTTATGCAAGATGTACTAGACTTCTAGGCATAATATACAAGTTAAAATAATGACCCTCTCACCTTTGGACTCAGGATCCACACTAGAGCAGGTATACTCGATTATTCCACACTTTGGCATTGAAGATTTCGACTTCTATTTATAGATGGAAAATCTTCATTCCAAAATAACTTCTCATGCAACTTCTTCCATGATCTTTATTCAACCGTGCATGATGTACTTCTTTATTCTGAATATTTTGACTGCAACCGCCTGATCTAGATCTTTCTAAATAATCTGGAATGGCTCAATGACTTAGCCGTAAAATACTAGTTTTTACTAGTAGTTACCCCATAAGAGTATGAGATCATTGTAGTATGGCAAGTATAGGGACCAAGTAGTATCGAACCCGTGAGAAGACTTGTACGCGAGTAAATCCCTGGAAATCTACGGGTTGTAGCTAATATGAATGCGATTTGGGTTAAGACTAACTATTGCTGATTATATTCTAGTAAACAGAAATAATATTATTCTAACTTCGGTTTGAAGTGCAAATAAGATGAGTGATGCCTTGGATAGGATTCCCTACGTATACTAACGGAGTTGATACGTTAATTAAAATAATCGTGATGTTCCAAGTTAAAATCCTAAGGTCATGTTCTTTTTGGGTTTTAAGTGGTTTTTAAAAACCGATTTTTGAAAACCAATGGTTTTTGTAATCCATGGGGTTTTTAAAATCTTTGTTCTTTTTGGGTTTTGAGTAGGGTAGGTTTTAACTTTATTATGTAAAAGTAAAGGAGTGTTGTATTGGTTATTTATAGAGTTGTAGGCTTAGGATTTCAAAAACCTATTTTTAAAACCCAAACTAGAATGGGTTTTAGATTTCAAAATCCAAATCCAGGTTTTTAAAACCCAAAAAGAACATAGTCTAAGTGTACTATAAACTAGGCAATCAACTTCCCTAATCTAGCACAAAGAATTGAAAGAATAAAAGCTCAAAATTAATCTCAATACTTGGTTCTAACAACTTACTTCACTAACCCACTAATTAAATTATATGAGTTGTGTTTAATTATTGAGACCCTTATTTAAACCGGTTGATTCGGCCGTCCTCCCTAGATAAACCGGTTAATTATAAACCCCTTCAAAAATCCTCTCCTCAAGCCTATTCATTGATAATGAGTGATGCGGTCGTCCTCTACTTAATAATTTTCATACTTAATTCTTTGATTATTCTAGGGTTTATTAGAATTATTCAATAATTAAGAGAATTAAAATTATACATCACGAATTATCCTAATTACATTCCAACATCCTAATTCTACAAGTTCATCCTATCCTAAGCATACAAGGGTTTAGCCTAGCATGGTGATTATGAAAACACAAAAAATATCAAGATCAATCATAGATATAATTAAAGAAATCAAGAACATAAAGCGACTATGAATTCAATCAAATCAAAATCAGGAAATCAATCTCTAAAATTATCAATAAAATCTGGAAAAATAATTTTAATCTATAAAAGTATCAAAAAAACAAATAAGAAAACTAACCCGTTCAACGTATAGATCGTTCTATGGAATCCGTATGATAAAAACTTCTTTTCTACTCTTGAAATCCTTGTCAAACACTCAAAAACACCTACTAAGCTTGTTACGCTTCGAAAAACGAGTCTAGATCTGTAAAATAAGGATTGAGGCTGGTATTTATATGATTCGGGCTGATTTTCCTCCAGTGCACTCGAGCCGGCCCCGCGGTCTAGCGCCTAGCGCTCGAGCCAGGGGCGGTCGAGCGTCAATCTCTTCCAGTGTGCAAGGGCCGCTCGAGTAGCAGCGGTCGAGCGCCTAGCGCTCAAGTGAAGCAGTCGAGTGCCTATTTTGTCCAGTGAACCAGGGGTGCTCGAGCCTTGCTCGAGCACTTCTCCTTTTCGTGCCAAATGATATTTTTCTTCACCCGAACTAATACTTTTTGTATTCCTTTTATATCTTCTCATCCGGGAGTCCGTTTGAGTCGATTCAAAGTCCTACAAACTCTGTTTTTCGCCCTCTTTCCTAAAATGAACACCCAAGAGGCAAATTGATGAGTTTATAAAAAGTTACTCAAATAACTCTAAATACTCACAAAAAACACTCAATATGTGGACTATTCGGGCAACAAAACATCACAATTTCACGTCTAATCACTCAAACCGTGTAGGTCCTAGTAGAACCTTCTGGATGTTGTAACTGCCTATGTTGCAACATTCACTGCAGCATTGGGTCTTCCAAATTCTTGTAGATCCTTCTAGATCTTCAAAAGTGTTAGTTAATGAGAAGAAATGACAAATCCATGTTGTTTAATATAAATAGTGATTAATTCACTACCAAAAATATTAACAGTTTACATCTAAATTTTCAACATGGTTTATAAGAAAATATTTCAAAAGAGTTATATATATATATATATCAAATTTATATTACATTAACAATGTAGGTCTTTCTCACATTTTTAACATACAAAGTGTGATTGTTTAGTGATTTTTAAATAGTGGAACCAGACATGCTAAACAAAGGCACTTCATATAATAAATAGTAATTCTTTGAAAAAAAAGAAGAGAAAATTACATCCAAGTATAGTCTTGTAAGCTAAAATAGCAACCAAGTGTAGTACCTTTTTTAAATTACAACTAGGTTAGTTTTTAAAGTTAAAAAGACTTAACTACCCCTAAAAAGTATCAGCAGTTTCTTTCTTCTATTTACATCTCCTCACTTTTTCTTTCCAATTCAGAACGATCACTTCTCTCTCTACTACATTCTCTCTCTCTAATTCAAAATTCACATTTGCCTAGAAAATCCTACCAAATCCAACCACCGCTTCAAAGAAATTCAGCCCATTTCGCATTTGTGTAAGTCTTTTTCAAACCCCTTTCTATTCTTCTTCAAAGACTTTCTTGTGTGTTGCTGGAATTTTGGGGATTTATATTTGGGGGATGGTGGGGGCGAGGGGCTAAATCTAAGAGTAGATCAAAGAAATTGAAGGGAAGAAAATAGTTGTTATCTTATTTTGAATTATTTATCTACAGAGTAAATCAGTGTTTTTCAAATTTTAGGGTGTTTAACCTTATTTCAAGATTTTTCGGTGAAATTTGGGCAAATGGTTAGGGTGGGTTGGATTTTTGGAAGATTTGGGTGTGGTTGGATTTTTGTTCCAAAGATTGGGTAAGTTTTGAGGATTGACGAGGTGGGGGACTATTTGCTACAAAGATAGATCTTTTATTGAAAATGTGGGGGATTGTTTTTGTTGCAGAAGGTTTGGGGGGTGGAGTGGGTAGGAGCTTGCTTGGGATGGTACCTGGGTAGGTTGTGGGCGTGGGAAGTTTTGGGGTGGTGTGGGGTTTGGGCGGGTAGGATGGGTTAGTTTTATAAGATGATTTTTAATTTTTTTATGTTGTGTTCTTGAAAAAACAAAATAGGGTAAGAAGTTATTTCTAGAGAAAATACAACTAGGTATATTTAGTTTTGGGATAATTTGTTTAGCTATTCATATTTGATAATTTGGATTCTTTTGCAAATTATTTTGGAGTTTGAAGGATTATATGTTCATTTTATGATAGGAAAATTGTGTTTCAAGTAAAGCACCCTGCAAATACGAAGTGGAGGATAAAGAAGAGGAGGAGGAGAAAAAGAGAATATGAAGAGGAGAAGAGAATTGTTTAGATGCAAAATGTATATTATGGTATTATGTTTAGTCCATATTAATTTTAGATTCATCGTACAAATAATTCATTTGTACTAAAGCCCACACTCTTATACTACAGATTATGAATTTGTACTATAGTATTATATCTTACACTGTGGTACAAATAATTCATTTACACAAATTAAAAATTTATACTATTGTTCAAATTTGTACTATGCTATTATCTTTTGTACTATACATTTGCGAGAATAATTATTAAATAACAAAATGCAAACAAAAAAATGTCAGTATTTTTTTTATTAAAAAATTGAACATAAAACTTGATAAATTTAAAAAAGTTGGAAGAGAAAAGTGGGAAAGTAGATATCAAATCATAAAATAATGAAAAGTACAATGAATAGTGTTTAAAGAGAAGTTGATGGAAAGTAAGGTTAAAGAGGTAATTTAACACATAAAACTTAACCTCTATGCAATTAAAAATACACTTGGTTGCAAGTTGAAAAAGGTACTACACCCCATTGTAATTTTGTCTTAAGAAATACACCCCATTGTAAGTTCCCCAAAAAAGAATTCATGTCAACTTAAAATCACTCACATTGTAAAAATAGAATATTAATATTGTAAATTGAATGAATCATGATAAATATATGATAATAATTCAGTGTTTCCTCTTATTTCTCAATACATGCCTTGAATTTACACATTTTAATTTAAATACAATAAAATTTTCAATTATTATCTTCACTAATTTATTGATTAATAAATATGTTTCATTTGTTATGTCCATAATAAAAATTTATTTATTTGACATTTGTTTCATCAAATTAAACACAGTGATTATTGAGTATTCAGTGTTGATTTTTACATTTCATTTTTTTTCTCTGACTTTGGTAGAAATTTCTTAGTTCTAAATCTCAATTTCTTGACCAAATAACCTTTGTCCCTAAGTTTTTAATTTAAATGAATAATAAATCTTGTTCACTCATAGTATACTGATTAAACAAAGTTTATTTTATTCATTTAATGTTTTGGTCGTACTTAAATTAGTTAATACTATAACATTCAGTAGTCGTGTTTTTTTTTATAATTAGTTACTTCCATAACCTATAATATAAATTTATAAATGTGCGCAATTTTTAAAATTTTCATGTTTTGATCAAGGATTTTTAAATTTAATTTTTTAGATGTACGCTAAAAATAAGTAACAACTCCTCCAATTAAGGAACTAAAAAACTCATATGATTGAGGAGTTGATTGAATGAAGGAGATGTAATTATTCAATTTTAAAATTTATTTAGTGTTGGTGTAATGCATAGTATGTTAATTTAATGTTTTTCTTAAAGATATCTTAAATTTATTAATATATTTTATTTTTTTTCTCAAAAGCATATGAAGATATTACTAAGTAGGGTGGTGTTGTTGGTTTATTTATTGGGTTAATTGAAGAAAAAATAATAACGAATTGTATGTGTTTTATCAATTACAAAATATTTTTTCTTTGCAATTTAATCTACCACCTTTTAAGTTTTGTAATTTGATACATCTGGTATTTTTTTTTTCCGAGATCAATTAAATGATGTGGCTGCTAAATAATACATAGAGTCCATGTAAATATAAAAAAAAAATCTTTATAATACGTTTAACTGTAGATACATAGTTTAAGAAAAAAATTATTCATCTAATTTTTTTAAAGATAAACTAATAAATATATTTTGATTAATATTAAAAAATCTTCAAACTCGTGTGATTCGGGAGTGGATGATTCTAGTATATGATGAGTGTGGAAGATCGGATTGATGAGGTCGACTCAGATAATATTAAGTTGAGTAGCTCTCTTGTACACTTGGTATATGATGCACTCACTCAACAGTTGAAATTTTTTACACTGAAATCAAGGTTAGATTACACTGAAACTAAATTTTTCAGTGTAATGTAATCATACTTTTCAGTGTAAACAACTCTAACTATTGAGTGAGTGCACCATGCACCATATGAGAGTGTCCCTATTAAATTATATTTGATTCGATTATTTTGATGATCAAAATAAAAACAAAATCAAACACAGTCCATAACAAAACAAAAAAAAAAAAAGCTAGGACGACCATATTGCACACTTCACAAATTGTTATATGAAATATTCTACGAATATAGGATCCGTAGAATAAATCATATTTAAAAAATCGCGAATTTTGACCGGGTCGCGTCGGATTTGGTGAATTTTTCCAAAAATCTCGCGTAGGGATGACAATATAAACCCGTCTTGCCTCGAGGACCCGTGCGGGTCTAGGGTGGGAAAATAAAAACGGGGCAGGTCCGGGTAATTGACTATCCGTCTCGATCTGGCCCATTGTCATCCCTAATCTCGTACAAGCAAAGTTTCAGGATTTTCGCTCTTAATTTGTGTTACTATATGAGCAAATGGATGTTACTGGAGGGCAAAATGTGTGTTATTATTAGATTAAATGTTTTTTTTTTTTTACCAATTTTTGTGTTTTTTTTTACTTAAATAAATATTTTTCCATACAATATAAGAGCAAAATGTGTGTTAATTATTATCTATTCAAATATTAATTTTTGCAAGTATTCATTTATTTTTACAAAAATAATTATTTTTCTATACAATAACATATGTAAGGTAATGAAAAATTGATAACATAAATATCTTACTCAATGGATAAAGATGTATTTGCACAAATACATAAAAGCATCTTCACATGTTGTGTTACCATAAGGACAATCGTACCATATGTTACTGTAAAAGTGTTATTGTTGGAGCAAATATGTGTTAATTTTATAGCAAATGTGTGTTACTGGTGGAGGAAATGTGTGTTGATGTTAGAGTTAATATGTGTTACTGCAAATGTGTGTTAATATTAAAGTAAATGTGTGCTACTACAAATATGTGTTACTATTGGAGCAAATGTGTGTTAAGTTAGAGTAAATATGTGTTACTGCAAATGTGTGCTAATATTAGAGTAAATGTGTGTTACTACAAATATGTGTTATTATTGGAACAAATATGTGTTAATATTAGAGGAAATATGTGTTACTATTGAAGCAAAGTGTGTTAATGTTAGAGTAAATGTGTATTACTGCAAATGTGTATTAATGTTGGAGCAAAAGTGTGCTAATGTTAGAGCAAATGTATGTTATTGTTGGAGCAAATGTGTGTTAATGTATGAAACAATAAATCTAGATTTAAAGGGATAAGGAATAAATTAAAAAATACATATTCATTCTAGTAAAAATACATATTTGTCCTTATTGTTATTTTAAAGTACAAAAATCTTTTTTTTAAGGACTAGTAACGCACATGTAGCCTTACAGTAATACACATTTGCTCATATAGTAACACAACCTGGGAGCAAAAATTCTGAAATAAGCCTTGAGCAATTTTTTATGAAAATCACTTTGACTCGCTTAGCATGCGTGAATTTTGACTTGGAGCGACCCGACCCACGATTTTTTTTTAATATTTGTCTAGTTTATGTATATTTTACATGTGAAATATTTCACAAGAGAGTGTCTCTTCACACTTACCTTAATGTACAGCGAAAATATCAAAACCAATTCAGTAATTTTCACGTTAATACCGTAAAACTTATTCATAGTATGAAACATATATCATTACATATATTCATAGTATGAAACATATATCATTACATATATTCACGTATACCATTATATGAATTTAATTATATCATAAAATTTTATACTGTAATTTCATTTTATAATTATAATAATATCAATAAATATATATAATAGTATCGATAAATACATGTAATGGTATAAATTTCATACTATAAACCTTGTTCATAGAAGATTCTGTGTGTAATTTTACATCTTTTCAATTATAATTTTGACATCGAAAAATACAAATTTTCGTTCAAATCAGCACATGAGGTATATGGACCCTTTCAAATTAGGATTTTTTTTAAAAATAAATAACACTCTTACACATTTAATGTATGGTGTATTCAGTTAACAGTTAAAATTTTTTACACTGGAAGATATGATTTGAAAAAGAACACGAAACGCTAGCGCAACGGGGTCGATTTTTTGTGGGGGGTAAGCTTGTGAAAAAGCAAGCTATCCCCGCCCCGACGGTAGCTGCTAGCTTTCCCCATCTCTCCTAAACTTCCCCCGGTCTTCGGCCTTTGATTACATTGAAAAGTGTGGTCAACCTACATTTTTCAGTATAAACAACCTCAATAATTGAATGAGTGCACTGATGCACTCGGTGCATATGAGAGAGTGCGCCTTTTTTCATTTAACAGCGAATTTGAAATCAGGTGTCTTATCCCACCTGGTCACTAGGTTCCTTACTTTAGTAAGTGACCTAGATTCAATTCCCTTTGGGAACGAATTAAGGAAGTTATAAAGTGGCTGATTAGATGTAAAATTGTGATGTTTTGTAGCCTGATTAGTCCATATTTTGAGTATTTTTATGAGTATTTAGAGTTATTTGAGTAACATTTTTATAAACTTATCAATTTATCTTTTTGGTGTTCATATTAGGAAAGAGGGAAAAAAACAGAGTTTTTAGGACTTTGAATTGACTCAAACGGACTCCCGGATGAGAAGATATAAAAGAAATACGAAAAGTACTAGTTCAAGCGAAGAAAAGTATCAAATAGCACGAAAAGAGAAAGCACTCGAGTAGAGCTCGAATGTCACTCGAGTGCCACTCGAGTGCTTTCTCTTTTCGTGCTATTTGATACTTTTCTTCGCTCGAATGTCACTCGAGTGCCACTCGAGCGGCCATAGAGTTCTGTGGAAAAGTATCCGCTCAACCACCGAACTCGAGCGCTAGGCGCTCAAGTGGTCGAGCTCGAGCGGCAATGCATCCCTGTGAAGATTTTGCACTCGATCAAGCCCCGCTCGAGCGCGAGGCGCTCGACCGCGGGGTCAGCTCGAGTGCCCTGAGTGGATTTCGGCCCATATCGTATAAATACCATTCTCAAACCTATTTTTAGAGATCTAGACTCGATTTTCGGAAAAAAAAGTTTGAGACGTGATTTTGAGAGTTTGGCAAGGATTTCAAGTTTAGAAACGAGATTTTTATCGTACGTATTTATTAGAACAATTAATATTTTGCACGATTTTGATTTCTCTTTTTGTTTCTTGAATTCTTTGAGATACTTAGACCTAAATTCCAGATTTTAGAGATTTATTTCTATATTTGATTCAATTACTTTCATAGATAGTTTATGTTCTTGAATTTCTTGATTCTTTTAATTATGTTTATGATTGTTGATATCGTTATTGCTTTTGAACTTACCATGTTAGGCTAAACCCTTGTATGCTTAGGATAGGATGAACTCGTAGAATTAAGATATTGGTACGTAATTAGGATAATTCGTGATGTATAGTTTTAATTCTCTTAATTATTGAATAATTCTAATAAACCCTAGAATAATCATAGAATTAAGTACGAATGTTAGAGAGAAGATGACCGCATCACTCTTTAATAACGAATAGGCTTAAGGAGATGGTATTTTAAGAGGTTTATAATCAACCGGTTTATCTATGGAAGACGGCCAAATCACCTTAGTTAAATTACAGCCTCAATAATTAAGCACAGTTCATATAATTTAATTAGTGGGTTAGTGAAGTAAGTTGTTAGAACTAAGTATTGGGATTATTTCCGAGCTTTTATTCTTTCAATTATTTGTGCTAGATTAGGGAAGTTAATTGCCTAGTTTATAGTACACTTAGGATTTTGACTTGAACATCACGATTATTTTAGTTGCAGTACCAATACCGTTAGTATACGTAGTGAGTCTTATCCCGAGCATCATCATCTCATTTGCACTTCAACCAGAAGTTAATATAGATTTATTCTTTTTTTTAGAATATAATTAGTAGAAAATAATTAGTAGTATTAGTCTAAACCAAAATTGCATTCATATTAGCTACGACACATAAATTTTCAGGAATTTATTCGTGTACAAACTTTCACACGGGTTCTATACTACTTGGTTCCTATACTTGTCCATACTATAGTGATCACATACTCTTGTGGGGTAACTACTAATAAAGTTAGTATTTTATGTTCAAGTTAGTGGCTTGAATTTTTTTTGGAGTACTTGGGAGTTTGGTGAACTAACTTCTAACTATTAACAATTAACAATTATGATTAAAAAAATTAACAGCGAATTTGGTCACGTGATGTGCCACCAAAACAAAAAAGGGCTTCCGGAGGAGTGCTTGCATACAGTGATATAGTTTTGCCTTTTTTTTGTTATTAACGAAATTATATGTCTTCAGTTATTTTAAAAGGAAAAATAAAAATCAGATTCGTGTCTGACTTTAGATAAGAGTAAGATGTAATAATAATAATCAAGTGCGTAGTCATTAGCCATTAATAGAGCTAGATTAGGGCTACTGATTTGTAAAGATTTTCAATTTCCAATGCCTAAATTAGGCAAACGAACTATGGCAAGATAATGGATTTAAATACTAGATATAAATGGGCTCAGGCGAGATTCTCTAAACTATCATTTATATTTTCTTTGTTTAAATACAAAAGAGAAACACGTAAACCTTGCAAAGTTATTGTGGTCAAGTATACTTCTAATTATTTATATTTTATTAATATATAAATACAAAAAATATATATATATTCTCCATCCGTCCCCCTAGTGTTTGCACCATGAGGTGGACACAATTTTTAAGGAATTTTTTTAATGAGTAATATTTTATGGGGTATAAAGTGAAGAAATTATTTGAAATTAGTGTAGTGTGGACCCAAAAGGCAAAACGTAATAACAATTCTTGTAAATATGTGAATATTATAATTGTGAAGATTATAAAAGTTTTTTTTTTTTTGGTGTGCAAACAATTGTAGGATGGAGTGAGCATATATTTTATGGAGTTTTATCAATTTAGGGCTTAAACGATTACCAAACTATTAATTTAACGCCTGACAAGTTTTTCCTTTCGATTCAGGAGCTAAAAGATTGAAAACTATCAATTCAAGACCTGAAAAATAAAACTATTAATTTATGACTCACTCATTTTAAAACAGTGTTTGATCTCTAATAATATCTTCATATCCGATAATATTTTTATTAATTATATTCCAAAATACAAAAGATAAAAGATAAATTAATTTCACGTGATTGAAAAAAATAAAAATAAAAAAATAATGAAAAAATAGTAATGTATAAGAATATAGATTATAATATGTCAAACATGGACTTAATATTCTTGAGTTTAAAATTGATAGGTTCTATCTTTCAGGTTCTGAATCGATAAATTTCTATCTTTCAGATTGATAGATTTACCATCTTTGAGGCCCTGGATTGACATTATTCCATCCTTTATATTACTAAAAGGGAGTTTCAACTATTCACATGTCATTCTCTCATTCATTTTGTTTATATGTCATTTTGTGAATTTTTTAGAGATAAATTTATATCTTTCAGATTGATAGATTTACGATCTTTGAGACCCTGGATTGACATTATTTCATCCCTTATATTACTAAAAGGGAGTTCCCACTATCCACATGTCATTCTCTATTTCATTTTGCTTACATGTCATTTTGTGAATTTTTTAGAGAAAAATAATTTACATGTCATTTTCACCTATGTGGCATAATTATGGAACCTACACATGTGGCTTTATGAATCTTATGTGTCACTTGTGAAAAAAAAAATGCATTTATAAGGATTTGAACTCTACACCTCCTGAGTAGAGTTTAAGATGTTTACCAATTAAGTTATGTTATGAATACCTTAAAAGAACAATTTCTATTGTATTTAACTATATTTGATGATATTCTATATTTAAAAAAATTATGTTAATAAAGTATATTTAATTCAATGTATTATTAAATTTATAAAATTCTAAATGTTTAACTGAATTGTTTTTATTATCTCATTATATTTGAGGATTTTCTATTTAGAGAATCTTAATTTGTAAAAAATTAAAAGATAGAATTTAAGTATATTCAATAATTTTGATTTATACTATCAACTAAATAATTAATTAATTTTTTTAACATTTAATTGGCAAATTTTATAGTTTAGAAAATACAGTAAACCAAAATTATAATTTTTTAAATTTTTATTTATTTTAAATCAAATTTGATATATATTTTTTTTTATTGACTTAATTGTGTTTAACATGTGTCATTATGTGTGTGTAATAATATTGTCTCTAATTAAAAGAAATGTAATATTTTACTATAAAAAAATGGGAAATAGCGACCGATTTTCGGTCGCAAAACGTGATTAGCGACCGATTCCTGACCGAAAAATCGGTCGTTAAAAAGCGGGTAGCTAATATTAACGACCGCTTTTTGACATCGGTCGCTAATCTGTGACCGCCATGACGGTCGCTAATATTAGCGACCGCCTTCGTCGGTCGCTGAATCAATCGGGTCCGACCCGGCCGGGTCATAAATTAGCGACCGATTTAAGGCAGTTGCTAATTTATTTATTTAAATAAAATTAATCTTTTTATTTTATTTTCTGATTATCGACAGACCTGGAGTCGGACGCTAATCAGCTATCCAGCGTAAAAAAAAGTGGTTCATTGGGTTCGAACCCGCGCCCATTAGGGTCCGAGCAGGGTTGCAAACCATGAGCCACTGACCCACTAACTCATATTAGGCAACCCATGTAATATATAAGCCCTTGTGAGACTTGTAGAAATAAGTGGACAAATATGCGCCCAAGGGGAATCGAACCCACAAACTCCGGGTAGCCCGGAAGAGGTGTGAACCACTAGGACACATGCTATTGTTGTTCGTTTATTTGCATTTAATTGTATATAACCTTAAATTGACTCTCGTTTTCTTTAAAATTTATCAAATTCAATCATTTTTGTTTCTAATTCGTTTATATATATATTTACTAACTTTTTTATTAATTTTATAAATTTAATATTTTAGACTATTCTAAATTATTAATTCATTCGTTTATTTGCATTTAATTGTATATAACCTCAAATTGACTCTCGTTTTCTTTAAAATTCATCAAATTCAATTCTTTTTGTTTCTAATTCGTTTATATATATGTCTTTACTAACTTTTTTATTAATTTTATAAATTTAATATTTTAGACTATTCTAAATTATTAATTCATTCGTTTTTATTCATTTAATTGTATATAATTTCAAATTGACTCCCATTTTTTTTAATTCATCAAATTAATTCATTTTTGTTTCTAATTCGTTTATATATATGTATTTACTAACTTTTTTTATTAATTTTTTAAATTTAATATTTTAGACTATTCTAAATTATAATTCATTCGTTTTTAGTCATTTAATTGTATATATAATTCCAAATTGACTCCCATTTTTTAAAAAATTCATCAAATTAATTCATTTTTGTTTCTAATTCGTTTATATATATGTATTTACTAACTTTTTTATTCAATAAAAAATATATGCAAATCTATAATATTCAATGAAAAATATAAAATATTCAACAAAATTAAAATATTCAACAAATAAAATTAAATATTCAACAAAAAATAAAAAAAATCCATCTCTCATCTCCAGAGAGAAACTCGTTGATATCAATATCATCATCCTCACCCTCACCCTCGCCCTCGCCCTCACCACCTCATTGTCCACTCACCCCGGCACCGCTCCCCCCGACATCGAAATGTGGTGGGAGTGGGGGTTGAGCGTTAATGCCCATCTGTTGAGTGGCGCTGGTGAACCAATCCCGAAGACTCATGTTGTAGCTCGTGAGGGCCTCCATCCACTTTCGGACGTCTCTCAGCTGAAGCTCCAACTGAGAGGGAGCAGAGTCGATCGAGGAGGACGATTCACTGCTCTGGCGATAGGTCTGCAGGATGGTCTTACTGTGACCCCCCCTGCCCTACGACCTTCCCTTCTTGACTCCGACCACATCTAAATAGATGCGGTCCTCGTCAATTCGTGGAGGGGTGAGGTTCTCTCCGCTGTCGTCTTTGGGGGCCACCTGCTGCGAGGCCTGGGTCAGACGATCCTTAAACTGGTTCTGAAATTATATAAATAAAATACAATTCTAATAATTAAACTACAATTATAATAATTAAATTAAAATTAAATAAACACTTACGTGGATCTCGGTGGTGCATGCGTAGGTAGACGTCCCAGTCTACGGGTTCACTGGGTGGGAGATCTCCTTCTGCTCATAGAGAGTGGGTTTTCGTCCCTTCTCATTCTCCTGTTGTGAATCAAATTCAATACATTCTAAATATTAAACATTTAAAAGTTTATTAATATTCAAATGTAAATAAAAAGTATAATACTTACAAAGGCGAAGGAGTGCTCGTAGATGGACCGGGATCCAGCCCGATGTCTGGCGATGCCTTGCTCGGTGGGGTCCTTCAACCGGTTCTCCCTTGACTTCTCAGACTTGGCATTGAATTGCTCACTAGTCCAGTGAGCAACCAAAGCATCCCAGACGGAACGTCCGTCTGGCCATATGCCCAGCTCCAGCTGCGCCCCACTATCGAACTTCTTCTTCAGCCCATAGATAATATTCTTGTAACACTCATGTGCTTTCGCGCAGAACAAGCCGTGCATAACACTATCATGGGTTGGGTCCCAGACGCACAACTTCTGCAATTAAATTAAAAATAAAATATTAGGAAATAAATTCAATATTAAAATATTAAATGTAATTAAGATTATAATAAATATACCTTGAACTCCTCGAAGTACTCCCTCCTCTTTCGCTCGGACACCTTGGACCACGAGTTGGCACCAATCTCGAACGGGAGCTTCTTAATGGCCTCTAAGACGCTAGCGCTGGTCTCATGGCCTGGAAGCATACTGTAACATAAAAAAAAATCAAGTTCATATTAATAATTAATAATAATGAATACAATTAAAATTATTTAATTTGTTATCTAAAAATACTTACATGTTGTCGCTAGGGACAACAATGAGACGACTATCCAACGGGGGATGCTGCCGTGAAGCCGAAGATCCGGCAACAGTAGTAGAGCCAGCAACACTGGACTGCTGTGAGGAGGATGATGTCATCTCTGGGGCCCGTCGAACCTCTGGGATACCGGTCTCAATGACCCCGACCTCATCTTCCCCCTCCCTCGACCCTGTCCCCGACCCTGTGCCCCACTCTAATCGGGGTTATCATGAGAGCTCATCTGTAATAATTATAAATTCAAAAGATTAACATAACATAGTATATTTATACACATTCAACTAAATTCATACCTACATATATCAATCATCTAACTTCATACCTACACATATCAATCAACTAATTAAATATATACCTACATATCAATCAACTAATATCATATATACCTACATATCAATCAACTAAATTCATACCTACACATAATCAATCATCTAAATTCATACCTACACATATCAATCAACTAATTAAATTCAACCCTAAGTATATCAATCAACTAAATTCATATATACCTACATATTAATCAACTAAATTCATACCTACACATATCAATCAACTAATTTAATATATAGTAACATACCAACTAACTTAAAATAACTAAACATTTATATACATGATTTAAAAAAATATACAAACATATAAAATCATACATATATATATCTAACCTCATGCACTATTCAAATATACAAAGATAATAAATAGTTAAAGTTTGAAAAATTTACGGTTATTAGATAGACAGGGAAGCAAGGAGGGTATTGACCGGAACAAAATGCTCGACGGACGGCGGCGGTGATTTTTATTTTTTTTTTTTTTTTGTGCGTAGGCCGAAAGTTAGTACGGCCTGTGACTAAAAAGGGTAAAAAATATTAGCGACCTTCAAGGGCAGTCACTATTTACATATTCAGACAGTCCCAAATGACCAAATTTGTGATTTGCGACCGCCTTACGCGGTCGCTAATCCCTCAGCATTAAATGACCATTGCCCGTTTCCAAGAACGGGTCAACTGACAATTTTGCGACCGCCAAAAGGCGGTCGTTAATTGAAAAGTAAATTCAGGGACCGCCTAAGCGGTCGTTGAACAGACGGTAAATTGAGTTGGTCAAGTTTGACCGACCTTTGAGTTTTGGCGACCGCCATGGCGGTCATAGTTGGTCGCTAATTCTTCAATTTAGCGATCGTCTTTTTAATCAGTCGCAAATTTTCCTTTTTTAAGACCAGTGGTCTAGTACGGTCGCTAATCGGTCGCTAATACAATATATAGCGGCCAATTAAAAGGCGGTCGCTAATTTCGGTCGCCAAAACGCGAGTTTTTTTGTAGTGTTTAAACATTGCACACATTTATAAATATGCCCATATTTTGAATATCTATTTTATTTAACATAACCCTTATATATTTTAAATAGTAAGTCATATTAAAGCTCCAAATGATTTATATTGTCAACGTTATTTTTATTCTAAAATGCTTATTATTTTATTTTATATTATATAATTTAATGACATATATATATATATATATATATATATATGCATGTATGGAAATTACTTATATTGTACATGTACAATAAACGGCATATTTATATCGTAGAATATATTATTTAAATAATTTATGGATTTAATATATTTGAAAATAATAGAGCTTTAAAATAATATCAAAAAATATTAACAAGTTTAGGGTTAATTCTATATTAATTCACAATCTTTAGACCCAATCTCAATTTAATCACAACATTTAAATTCACCACATCTTTAGTTGTTTCAATCCGATATATGAATTGCATTTTTAGCAAAAAATAAATAAAAAATGCATAAGAGTGCATTAGTGCTTGGATGGAAAATCGACCGACGAAACCATTGATTAGGCGTGAAATTGTCATAATTCGTCGCTCGAAATGCCCTTGTTTTGATGGATTCATATAAGTATTTAGAGTCATTTGAGTATTATTTTCACAAACTAACAAATTTGTTTCTTTGATGCTTATAGATGGATAGAGGGCGAAAAGAGGAGTTCGTAGGACTTGGAATCGACTCAAACGGATACCCGGATGAGAAGATATGGAAGAAATACGAGAAGTATTAGTTCGAGCGAGCAAAAGTGTCATTGAAGTACTCAAGATGGAGGAACTCGAGTACTTACTACTCAAGCACTCGAGTAGAGCACTCGATATGAGGCTGGTCGAGTAGCCATTACTCGGGCACTCGAGTAGAGCACTCAGCTGAGGCTGGTCGAGTAGCCATTACTCGGGCACTCGAGTAGACTAATCGAGCTGAGGCCGGTCGAGTAGAACTACTCGAGCTAAGGGGCTCAAGTACTTTTCGGGTTCTGGATAATTTCAACACTCGAGCTTGCATTGCTCGAGCACTTTTTACTCGAGCTCGACGGGAATTTTGGCCCATGCAAGTCAGAGTTGGCCCGACATTTATATATATCCATCCCAAGTTCGTTCTAGAGGGGAACCACTTGAAACCCACGAGATTTAGAGTTCGTTTTTGGAGAGGAAGAGGCGAGCAAGTTTACAATTACGTTTTTTTTAGGTTTTCATTACGAATTCGAATTACGATCTTGTTTTTATTTTCGTTTCTTGTCTTCTGTTCTTACATACGTTGAGACTTTGTTTTGTTTAATTAATTTCAGTTTGTTCTTTTAGATCTTAAAACCCTAGTTCATGTTCGATCTTTTCTTCGTCTTAATTATCATGTTCTTTTTCGTTACTTATTTAATCGTTATTATTTCTGTTAAACCTATGTCTAGCTAAAACCCTTGCATGCTTAGGGTAGGATGAACTCGTAGAAGTAGGTTGTGGGTACGTAATTAGGGTAACTCGTGACGTTAGGTTTTAATTCTCTTGATTAATGAATGCTTAAAATTAATCTAGACTTTACTTTTGAATTTCGTTCGAAAGGTATTAGAGAGAGGACGACCGTATCACTCTTTAACAACGAGTAGACTTAACTAGAGGGTTTAGGAAGGGTTAATTCATCTACCAGTTTAGCGAAGGAGGACGACCGCATCACCTTAGTTAAATTAGGGTTTCATTGATTAAGCACAATCTATTAACTTGTTAGTAGATTAGTGAAGTCGAGTGTTAGGGTAAAGTATTAGGGTTTAGAATCTTGAGCTTTCACCTTGCATTCTTAGACTTAGGTTATTTCTTGTGTGTCACAGTTATTCTGATTATGTACCTGCTCCGTTAGTATACGTAGGGTTTCCTATCTTAAGCATCATCATCTCTCATTTGAAAACAACCCTTAGTTAAATTGTCGTCTTTAATTCTTTAGTAATTAGTTTTTTTCAGTCTTTTAATAAATCTTTCAAAAAAATCCAAAAACATTATACTCATATTAGCTACGACGCGTAGATCTTCAGGGATCTGTTCGCATACACCCCATCTCGTGGGTTCGATATACTTGGCCGTTATACTTACTTTTACTACAGTGAACTCATTCGCTTGCGGGTGAGCGATTAGTATAAGTTAGTGTAATTCGCTCAAAGTCAATGGCTCCTTTGAGCTCGGTCCGGCATGAGGACCTTAAAAATAGCGCTGAATGGGAGGCACCCATTTTTTATTTTATTTTATTTGTTTTTAGTTTTTTATTATGTTATTAGGGTGTTGTTGAATCGTAAGTTTTAACCTCGTACTTGAGAGTTCATTTTGTAGGCTTGGCTCGAAGGAGTGCCAAATACGTGGAGATTGAAGGAACTCAAGCAAGGGAGTGTGCTACGTTTGAGAGAAACCGAATTGTTTGGTTGAGGTAACCCACAACCCCAGACTTAGACCTATTTGCAAGGTCGAAGTTTGGGGGGGTGGAGTTTTTTTTATGTTTCTTGTTACATTGCACCGGAGCACCCCTTATCTTTGAGTGTGTTTGGTTATTTGGTACCTTGAGATGCTCCTTGGGGTGATTTTGATCTGAGTCGCTATTGCATATTTCATGCCTATCAATCATCTTATGCTTGTTTATTGCTATCTTTGAGCATGATTTCATGAGTAGAGTAGATTTGTGGATTTGAGTTAGGGACTCTTTTGTGTGAGGAGTTGAGTTAGAGTGGATTTGAGAGAGAACTAGTATATTTACGAGTTTTCTTTTTGAGTGTTTGTGTGATGAGAGTGAGAATTCACTAGGACTAGCATGGATGTGAAAGCCGTGAGATTTGAGCCTTATGAGATTTTGATGCATGAATGAATCTCTTCGTTTGTGAGTGAATCATCACCTTAGAGGATGCTAGAACTTGTGTGTGCTCTTGCTTCTTGATTATGTCTAGTTTGATATGCCGAAAGTGATCTTAGGCCATCTTTGTTTTAATTGAGTCACTTAGCCAAAATTTTCCTTACCAATGACATTGATCCCTTGTTAGCCCCTTTGACCCTAAAGCCTATTTTATTTGCTAGCACATATGAACACTATTCCAATTCCTAAGCCTTTTTGTCCCAATTTGAGTGGAGAATAGGAAAGTGTGAATGTGAAGGGAGTGAATTGAGTTGAAAAAGGAAAAGGTTGTTTGTTGAGTGAATATGAGAAGAAGGAGTGATGAAGTTATGAGATGTGGGAAAAAAAGAAAAAAATTGAGAATGAGCAAAAGAAAAAAAAATGAGCTCATGTGTTTGTGCGAAAAAAAAGAGAAAAACAATGAAGTGATTGAAAAAAAAATGAAAAGAGTGAGAAAGAAAAAAAATTGAAGTATTGAGAGTATGAAATTGAAAGGGTGGTTATTGAACATGTTTGAAGTATTCTGTTCCTAATCTCGAAGTGCCAAAGTTTGATTTTCTATTCTCCATTCACGTTAGTCACTTTACCCTATATTGTTATCCCACCTGTCCAAAGAGCCTACATTACAACCTTGAGAAAAGTGCTTTTTGATTCGGCATTGATTTCTAGAGTATGGTCGGAGTTGAGAGTACTTACAAGTCTATGGCTGCCAATTTGTGTGATTGATTGTTTGAGTGAGTCCCTTGATCACTGTTATACACTTGTGAGGGAGTGAAACACATCGTTGAGTGCACATCCATGTTTGATCTTGATGGTTCTTGTTGTTGTTGCATGAGTATGATGAAGGAAAGTAAGTGAGTATATGTGTGATCGATCGTTGAAGCTCGAGTTCATTTGCTTGCATGATTTGATTCTTTGACTCATTCCTAACAATTTCACTTGACTTATTATTTCGTTGCTTGAGGACAAGCAACATGGTAAGTTTGGGGGGTTGATTAGGCGTGAAATTGTCATGATTCGTCGCTCGAAATGCCCTTGTTTTGATGGATTCATATAAGTATTTAGAGTCATTTGAGTATTATTTTCACAAACTAACAAATTTGTTTCTTTGATGCTTATAGATGGATAGAGGGCGAAAAGAGGAGTTCGTAGGACTTGGAATCGACTCAAACGGATACCCGGATGAGAAGATATGGAAGAAATACGAGAAGTATTAGTTCGAGCGAGCAAAAGTGTCATTGAAGTACTCAAGATGGAGGAACTCGAGTACTTACTACTCAAGCACTCGAGTAGAGCACTCGATATGAGGCTGGTCGAGTAGCCATTACTCGGGCACTCAAGTAGAGCACTCGAGCTGAGGCTGGTCGAGTAGCCATTACTCAGGCACTCGAGTAGACTACTCGAGCTGAGGCCGGTCGAGTAGAACTACTCGAGCTAAGGGGCTCGAGTACTTTTCGGGTTCTGGACAATTTCAACACTCGAGCTTGCATTGCTCGAGCACTTTTTACTCGAGCTCGACGGGAATTTTGGCCCATGCAAGTCAGAGTTGGCCCGACGTTTATATATATCCATCCCAAGTTCGTTCTGGAGGGGAACCACTTGAAACCCACGAGATTTAGAGTTCATTTTTGGAGAGGAAGAGGCGAGCAAGTTTACAATTACGTTTTTTTTAGGTTTTCATTACGAATTCGAATTACGATCTTGTTTTTATTTTCGTTTCTTGTCTTCTGTTCTTACATACGTTGAGACTTTGTTTTGTTTAATTAATTTCAGTTTGTTCTTTTAGATCTTAAAACCCTAGTTCATGTTCGATCTTTTCTTCGTCTTAATTATCATGTTCTTTTTCGTTACTTATTTAATCGTTATTATTTCCGTTAAACCTATGTCTAGCTAAAACCCTTGCATGCTTAGGGTAGGATGAACTCGTAGAAGTAGGTTGTGGGTACGTAATTAGGGTAACTCGTGACGTTAGGTTTTAATTCTCTTGATTAATGAATGCTTAAAATTAATCTAGACTTTACTTTTGAATTTTGTTCGAAAGGTGTTAGAGAGAGGACGACCGTATCACTCTTTAACAACGAGTAGACTTAACTAGAGGGTTTAGGAAGGGTTAATTCATCTACCAGTTTAGCGAAGGAGGACGACCGCATCACCTTAGTTAAATTAGGGTCTCATTAATTAAGCACAATCTATTAACTTGTTAGTAGATTAATGAAGTCGAGTGTTAGGGTAAAGTATTAGGGTTTAGAATCTTGAGCTTTCACTTTGCATTCTTAGACTTAGGTTATTTTTGTGTGTCACAGTTATTTTGATTATGTACCTGCTCCGTTAGTATATGTAGGGATTCCTATCTTAAGCATCATCATCTCTCATTTGAAAATAACCCTTAGTTAAATTGTCGTATTTAATTCTTTAGTAATTAGTTTATTTCACTCTTTTAATAAATCTTTCAAAAAAATCCAAAAACATTACACTCATATTAGTTACGACGCGTAGATCTTCAGGGATCTGTTCGCATTGTTGGGATATATTTTAGTTTTGATGATTTTCCAAAACAACATGTAATAGGTTTTGATGCAGTCAGGATAGTATCTTTTAGTTTCAGATCAGGCTAGGTCATTTCTCAGTAGAACAGGTTAACAGTGGAGGAAGAACTCAGCTGAGGAAGCACTCAGAGGAGGAAAGCTCAGCTGAGGGGGAACTCTACTGAGGGATAACTCAGTGAGGGGGAACTCACTGTCAGAGCCTGAGGAAGTCAAGATGACATCACAAAGAGATCGACTGAAGCCATGTCAGAAGACCTGAACCTGAAGAGAAGCCTGAAGGAAGTCCCACTGAGTATAAACCTGACTATTCTAAGCTGGTCAGTAGACTACTCAGTGAAGAGCATGATCAGGAGGATCAGTGCTGTACCAAGTAGGTCCTAAAGGAGTCAGGCTACTGTGGTCAGGGAAGATTGTCATTCAGCCTTATGACAATCTTCTTGGAGAGATCTTCAAAAGTCTACTGAAAGACAACTACACTGAAGACATTCATGTCTACTGAAGATTATCAAGTCAGTGGAGGATAAGTCATCTGAAGTCAGTGTGCCCTGATCAAGTCCACTGAACCAAAGAGCCGTTGGACTCAGTCCACGTGGACCAATCAAGTCAAGACAACTCATCTGACACTGACAAGGCCGAGTTCCAAGAAAAGTAGGTGTTCCCTACTGATAGTCTGGATTCAAATGTGACTACCTCCAACGGTAACATTTGAATCTACACTATAAATACAAGCTTCCAGCTGCGGTTTCAAGTGTGTGATAGGGGAAATCTACACCTACGAGCTGGTGGTGCGAGAGTGGTGCGTTTCAAGGGAGGCATAAGGAGGCACCATCTCCATCAAGAACACTGACCTGAGTTCTTCATAGTCATATTTGAGTGTTCCAGTTTGTATACTCGAGCTCATCATATACATCCTAAGCTTAGAGAGATTTTCCCAACCTTAGCTTAAAGGCTAAAACCATGTAAGGGAAAATCTCACCTAGTTGGAGAGAACCAAACCAAACTAAACCCTTTCCAGAATAGTGTTAGGTGTTGCAGTGAGGTGAGGAGAGGCAGTCCCTGAGTGAAGAGGGATGTGAGGCCAGTTCGAGAGGCAGCTCCGCAGAGGGGTGTGAGTCCAGTTGTGAGTGCACCTTGGCACGTTAAAAACAAGAATCCCGGGTAGTGGATTTCCTGTTAAATCAGGCAGTGGATGTAGGAGCTTGAGCCTCCGAACCACTTTACATTGTTGTGTTCTTTATTGCTTTACTGACTTGCATAACATCAGTGTTAAAACAAAAAGTTCTCCTAATTTCCCATATTGTCTTTGTTTGTGAATGTAAAAACGGGACCAACAATTGGTATCAGAGCAGGTTGTTCACATGACCACTGATCTAGTTTTGTTAAGAAAATTGGTCAACCGAGCAGATCTTAAATGTTTTAAAACTATGGGAATTTCTGCATATTTCAAACTATTACATGTGCTCTGACCTCATTCTTGTAATAGAAAATCTTTTTATTAGAAGTTTTGGAATCATCAAAAAGGGGGAAATTGTTGGGATATATTTTAGTTTTGATGATTTTCCAAAACAACATGTAATAGGTTTTGATGCAGTCAGGATAGTATCTTTTAGTTTCAGATCAGGCTAGGTCATTTCTCAGTAGAACAGGTTATCAGTGGAGGAAGAACTCAGCTGAGGAAGCACTCAGAGGAGGAAAGCTCAGCTGAGGGGGAACTCTACTGAGGGATAACTCAGTGAGGGGGAACTCACTGTCAGAGCCTGAGGAAGTCAAGATGACATCACAAAGAGATCGACTGAAGCCATGTCAGAAGACCTGAACCTGAAGAGAAGCCTGAAGGAAGTCCCACTGAGTATAAACCTGACTATTCTAAGCTGGTCAGTAGACTACTCAGTGAAGAGCATGATCAGGAGGATCAGTGCTGTACCAAGTAGGTCCTAAAGGAGTCAGGCTACTGTGGTCAGGGAAGATTGTCATTCAGCCTTATGACAATCTTCTTGGAGAGATCTTCAAAAGTCTATTGAAAGACAACTACACTGAAGACATTCATGTCTACTGAAGATTATCAAGTCAGTGGAGGATAAGTCATCTGAAGTCAGTGTGCCCTGATCAAGTCCACTGAACCAAAGAGCCGTTGGACTCAGTCCACGTGGACCAATCAAGTCAAGACAACTCATCTGACACTGACAAGGCCGAGTTCCAAGAAAAGTAGGTGTTCCCTACTGATAGTCTGGATTCAAATGTGACTACCTCCAACGGTAACATTTGAATCTACACTATAAATACAAGCTTCCAGCCGCGGTTTCAAGTGTGTGATAGGGGAAATCTACACCTACGAGCTGGTGGTGCGAGAGTGGTGCGTTTCAAGGGAGGCATAAGGAGGCACCATCTCCATCAAGAACACTGACCTGAGTTCTTCATAGTCATATTTGAGTGTTCCAGTTTGTATACTCGAGCTCATCATATACATCCTAAGCTTAGAGAGATTTTCCCAACCTTAGCTTAAAGGCTAAAACCATGTAAGGGAAAATCTCACCTAGTTGGAGAGAACCAAACCAAACTAAACCCTTTCCAGAATAGTGTTAGGTGTTGCAGTGAGGTGAGGAGAGGCAGTCCCTGAGTGAAGAGGGATGTGAGGCCAGTTCGAGAGGCAGCTCCGCAGAGGGGTGTGAGTCCAGTTGTGAGTGCACCTTGGCACGTTAAAAACAAGAATCCCGGGTAGTGGATTTCCTGTTAAATCAGGCAGTGGATGTAGGAGCTTGAGCCTCCGAACCACTTTACATTGTTGTGTTCTTTATTGCTTTACTGACTTGCATAACATCAGTGTTAAAACAAAAAGTTCTCCTAATTTCCCATATTTTCTTTGTTTGTGAATGTAAAAACGGGACCAACAGTTCGCATACACCCCATCTCTTGGGTTCGATATACTTGGCCGTTATACTTACTTTTACTACAGTGAACCCGTTCGCTTGCGGGTGAGCGATTAGTATAAGTTAGTGTAATTCGCTCAAAGTCAATGGCACCGTTGCCGGGGATGGCATTGTATGCTTTTTTAATAGGACTTATCGATAGCTTAGTAGTTAGTAGTGAGTGCTTTCTTTTCTGTTTTATTTTTATTTTTATTTATTCAGCAGTTGCGTTTTGATCCTTCTTCTAGTGTGTCAGGTTTATGAAAACACGCTCACAAGGCAATACGAGCGAAGAGAGAATACCGTTGGACCCTGAGATAATAGCTAGAAGGAACCGAGCCTTCTTGAGAAGGATGAACGCTGCCGACTTAGGGAAAGAACCAATGGACATTACTAATGAGTTGGAAGATGCCGAGAATGAGTTTAACCAGGGGTTGAACCGGGTTGACGGCACTGATGGCAACACCAGTAAGAACCAAGATCCGTTAGGGGATAGTCAGAGTCAAAACCCGGGTGCACAAGACGTTATCAATCCAGCTCAGAATTTTATCCATAATCCTCTGAACAACCCTGCCTACCCACAAAACCCAAATAACCCTTTCAACAACCCAGTATACTAACATTACCCATACCCACCATACCCTTATCCACCATACCCATATCATCCACCTCCTGTTTACAACCAACCACCTGTGTACCAACCACCTCCAGTTCAACAAGTACCAGCACCCCCTGTTGCTCCTCAGCCTGTGCCCCAAAACGCAGATCACAATATGACTATTCGATGGAGGTTTGCAGCGCAGCCACAGCGGTACTATGATGGAGTGGCATTGCCTTCTGTTGAGGCAAATAACTTATCGATTTCCCCAGGAATTCTCAAGTTGCTGACTGATTAGGCGTGAAATTATCATGATTCGTAGCTAGAAACGCCCTTGTTTTGGTCGATTTTATTGAGTTTTTAGAGCCAAATGAGTACTATCTCTATACATTGATGAATTGGTCTCTTTGATACTCATAGGTAAATTGAGGACGAAAAACGGAGTTCGTAGGACTTTGAATCGACTCAAACGGATGCCCGGATGAGAAGATATCAAAGAAATACGATTGGTATTAGCACATGACAAGAAAAGTGTTAGTTGCAAGGAAGGGAGGACCATTCGAGCACAATCACTCGAGCACCTCGCTCGAGCAAAAAGGGTCGAGCGCTCCGGACTTATAGAACATTTTTGCCGCTCGAGGGGCACAGCTCGAGCGCATCAGTCGACCTCGTGAACCGTTCGACCAACACGGCTCGAGCGCCTCATTCTACCATGAATCCGTTCGACCACATAAGCTCGAGCGCTTCTGAGGCTTATATGCCAAATTTTGTTTTTCGGCCCATGAGATCCCGTTTTGACCCGGTGCCTATATATACCTCTTCCAAACTCGTTTTAAAGGACGACTTGACACACACACGAGATTTAGACTTAGTTTTTGGAGAGGAAGGAGAGAAGCAAGTTTACTTACGTTTTGTTAAGGTTTTTCGTATGAATTCTTAGTTTCTTTTCGTTTCTTAGTTCTTTTCATTAGCTTGGTTACTTTAAACACTTTGAAACTTCGTTTTAGTTAATTAAATTTCAGTTCTTAGTATTTATTTTCTTTAAAACCCTAGTTCATGTTTCTTATTTCCTTCGTTCAATTTATTATGTTTATGTTCGTTGTTTCTTCTATTGCTTTTATGTTTGTTAAAGCCATGTCCGGCTAAAACCCTTGTATGCTTAGGGTAGGATGAACTCGTAGAAGTAGGATGTGGGTATGTGATTAGGGTAATTCGTGACGTTAGTTTTAATTCTCTTAGTTAATGAATTCTTAAAATTAATCTAGACTTTGCTTTTGAATTTCGTTCGAAAGGTGTTAGAGAGAGGACAATTGTATCACTCTTTAACAACGAGTAGACTAAACGAGAAGGTTTAGGAAGGGTTAATTCATCTACCAGTTTAGCGAAGGAGGACGACCGCATCACCTTAGTTAAATTAGGGTCTCATTAATTAAGCACAATCTATTAAATTGTTAGTAGATTAGTGAAGTCGAGTGTTAGGGTAAAGTATTAGGGTTTAGAATCTTGAGCTTTCACCTTGCATTCTTAGACTTAGGTTATTTCTTGTGTGTCACAGTTATTCTGATTATGTACCTGCTCCGTTAGTATACATAGGGATTCCTATCTTAAGCATCACCATCTCATATTTGAAAACACTCCTTAGTTAAATTGTTTAGTTCGTTCTTTAGTTTCCTTAGTTTATTTTAGTTTTTAATTAATCTTTCAAAAAATCCAAAAACAACACACTCATATTAACTACGACGCGTAGATCTTCAGTGGGTTCGATACTACTTGGTCATTATACTTACTTATACTACAGTGAACCCGTCCGCTTGCGGGTGAGCGATTAGTAGAAGTTAGTATTTTCGCTTCAAGTCAAACCATTGACTTGAAGCGATTATACTAGCTTCTACTAGTCGCTTACCTGAAGATCCCTGAAGATCTACGCGTCGTAGTTAATATGAGTGTGTTGTTTTTGGATTTTTTGAAAGATTAATTAAAAATTAAAATAAACTAAGGAAACTAAAGAACGAACTAAACAATTTAACTAAGGAGTGTTTTCAAATATGAGATGGTGATGCTTAAGATAGGAATCCCTACGTATACTAACGGAGCAGGTACATAATCAGAATAACTGTGACACACAAGAAATAACCTAAGTCTAAGAATGCAAGGTGAAAGCTCAAGATTCTAAACCCTAATACTTTACCCTAACACTCGACTTCACTAATCTACTAACAATTTAATAGATTGTGCTTAATTAATGAGATCCTAATTTAACTAAGGTGATGTGGTCGTCCTCCTTCGCTAAACTGGTAGATGAATTAACCCTTCATATACCTTCTCGTTTAGTCTACTCGTTGTTAAAGAGTGATACGGTCGTCCTCTCTCTAACACCTTTCGAACGAAATTCAAAAGCAAAGTCTAGATTAATTTTAAGAATTCATTAACTAAGAGAATTAAAACTAACGTCACGAATTACCCTAATCACGTACCCACATCCTACTTCTACGAGTTCATCCTACCCTAAGCATACAAGGGTTTTAGCCGGACGTGGCTTTAACAAACATAAAAGCAATAGAAGAAACAACGAACATAAACATAATAAATTGAACGAAGGAAATAAGAAACATGAACTAGGGTTTTAAAAAAATTAAATACTAAGAACTGAAATTTAATTAACTAAAACGAAGTTTCAAAGTGTTTAAAGTAACCAAGCTAATGAAAAGAACTAAGAAACGAAAAGAAACTAAGAATTCGTACGAAAAACCTTAACAAAATGTAAGTAAACTTGCTTCTCTCCTTCCTCTCCAAAAACTAAGTCTAAATCTCGTGTGTGTGTCAAGTCGTCCTTTAAAACGAGTTTGGAAGAGGTATATATAGGCACCGGGTCGAAACGGGATCTCATGGGCCGAAAAACGAAATTTGGCATATAAGCCTCGGAAGCGCTCGAGCTGTCCCGGTCGAGCGGGGCGCTCGAGCTTATGTGGTCGAACGGATTCATGGTCGAATGAGGCGCTCGAGCCGTGTTGGTCGAGCGGTTCACGAGGTCGACTGATGCGCTCGAGCGGCAAAAATGTTCTGTAAGTCCGGAGCGCTCGACCCTTTTTGCTCGAGCGAGGTGCTCGAGTGATTGTGCTCGAATGGTCCTCCCTTCCTTGCAACTAACACTTTTCTTCTCACGTGCTAATAACAATCGTATTTATTTGATATCTTCTCATCCAGGCATCCGTTTGAGTCGATTCAAAGTCCTACGAACTCCGTTTTTCATCCTCGATTCACCTATGAGTATCAAAGAGACCAATTCATCAATGTATAGAGATAGTACTCATTTGGCTCTAAAAACTCAATAAAATCGACCAAAACTAGGGCGTTTCTAGCTACGAATCATGACAATTTCACGCCTAATCAACCCCCCCAAACTTACCATATTGCTTGTCCCCAAGCAATGAAATAATAAGTCAAGTGAAACTGTTAGGGATGAGTCAAAGAATCAATCATGCAAGCTAATGAACTCGAGCTTCAAAAATCATTCACCCGTATACTCACTCACTTTCCTTTATCATACTCATGCAATAATAACAAGAAACACCTAGATCAAGCATGGATGTGCACTCAACGATGTGTTTTGCTCCCTCACAAGTGTATATCAATGATTAAGGGACTCACTCACACAATCAATCACACAAATTGGTAGCCATAGGCTTGTAAGTGCTCTTAACTCCGACCATACTCTAGAAATCAATGCCGAATCAAAAAGGACTTTTCTCAAGGTTGTAATGTAGGCTCTTTGGACAGGTGGGATACAATATAGGGTAAAGTGACTAAAGTGAATGGAGAATAGAAAGTCAAACTTTGGCACTTCGAGATTAGGAACAGACTACTTCAAACATTTTCAATCAACACTCTTTCAATTCCACTTTTCTCAACACTTCAATCTTTTTTTTTTCTTTCTAACTCCTTTCATTTTTTTTTCAATCACTTTTTTTTTCTTTTTTTGCACAACACATGAGCTCTTTTTTTCTTTTGCTCATTCTCAATTTTTTTTTCTTCTTCCCACAACTCAAAACTTCATCACACCTTCTTCTCATATTTACTCAACAAACAACCTTTTCCTTTCTCAACTCAATTAACTCCCTTCACATTCACACTTTCCTATTCTCCACTCAAATTGGGACAAAAAGGCTTAGGAATTGGAATAGTGTTCATATGTGCTAGCGAATAAAATAGGCTTTAGGCTCAAATAGGTTAACAAGGGATCAATGTCATTGGTAAGGAGAATTTTGGCTAAGTGACTCAATTAAATCAAAGATGGCCTAAGATCCTATTCGGCATATCAATCTAGATACAATCAAGAAGCAAGAGCACACACAAGTTCTAGCATCCTCTAAGGTGACGATTCACTCACAAACGAAGAGATCAATTAATGCATCAAAATCTCATAAGGCTCAAGTCTCTCGGCTTTCACATCCATGCTAGTCTAGTGCATTCTCACAATCATCACACAAGCACTCAGAAGGAAAATTTGTAAGCATACGGGTTCTCTCTCAAATCAACTCTAACTCAAATACTCACACAATAAATTCCTAACTCAACCTCACAACTCAACTCTACCCATCACGTCATACTCAAAGATAGCAATCAACAAGCATAAGATAGTTGATAGGCATGAAATATGCAATAGCGAGTCAAATCAAAATCACCCCAAGGAGTATCTCAACAAACTAATAATCAATCAAACTCAACTCAAAGATAAGGGCGTGCATGCATGTGCAATGTAATCATAAAACAAATAAAAAAAACTCCACCCCCCCAAACTTCGACCTTGCTAGAGGTCTAAGTTTGGGGTTGTGGGTTACCTCAACCAAACAATTCAGTTTCTCTCAATAGCTTTGCACACTCCCTTGTCTCAAGTTGGTTCCTTCAATCTGAATAACTCCATCATTCCTTTACTCTTTTAGAGACAAGCCTACAAAATAAAACTCTCAAGTACGAGGTTAAACATACGACTCAAAATAACTCCCTAATAACTAAGAAAAAATCAAAGCAAATAAAAAATAATGGGTTGCCTCCCATTCAGCGCTATTTTTAAGGTCCTCATGCCGGACCGAGCTCAAAGGAGCTTATGGGACATCATACTCAAATTTACCTCCCCCACTCTCATAAGAGTGGTGTTTGAACTCCTTTCCTTGATGCCCCACCATCATGAGCCCTTTTGCTTCCTTCCCCACCTCAAGTGGTATAGGTCTCAACTCCTTCTTTCCTTTATCTGGAGGAGTCTTACTAAACAATTTCTTAAATTTTGACTTCTTCTTCTTAACTCCTTTTTTTCCCTCTAGCTGGACCACGTCCACTTTCTTCACCTCTTCATCCTTCAACTTCTTCACTTTATCCCTATCAAAATAATCAAGATCATAATGCTCATGGGTTAAATAATCAAGTGAAGGATTATAAAATTCATGAATATGAGAAGGATTAGGGATAGATGGTATGTCAACACGAGGATCAGTGGCATCCATGCAATACAAACTCTCATCCTCCTTCGGGTGCTTCATGGCTTCATATAGGGAGATCTTCACTTCTTGATCATCAACCTTCAATGTAATCTTCCCATTTGCCACGTCTAGCACCATCCCCGCCGTGGCTAAGAACGGTCTTCCCAAGATCAATGGAACGTGCTCATCTTCCTCCATCTCTAGCACTACAAAGTCGGCTGGAAAAATGTGATCTCCAACTCTCACTAGGGCGTCTTCAACCACACCTTGAGGTCTAGTAATAGACCGATCGGCAAGTTGAAGCGTCATCATTGTGGGTTGAAGTTCACCACCTTCCAATTTCTTGAAAAGCGACAAGGGCATGAGATTGATGCTCGCCCCTAAATCACATAGCGCTCCTTTCTTGATCACGTTCCCAATGTCACATAAGATCGTGAAGCTCCCAGGATCCTTCAGCTTTGGAGGAAGTGCCTTGTGCACTAACGCACTTACCTCATGGTTCAATTGCACCAACTTCGGCTCATCCACTAGCCGTCTTTTCGCGATCAAGTCCTTAAAAAACTTGGCATAATGCGGCATCTGTTCCAAAGCATCATAAAAAGGAATGTTAATGTGAAGTTGTTTTCTGACCGAGAATCAGTTCAAGGGGGTGATCGGGAAGGAGAATCCTCACACTCACCTGAGGAGTTTTCTCATGATAGCCTCCACATTCAATTATAATGGCATGTCTGAAGATGCCAAGAGGCTTAGGCTGTTCCCATTCTCACTGACGGGAATAGCTAAAGAGTGGTACGACAACACGCTCCCACGGGGAGGTGTAACCACATGGGCTGAGCTCGAACGTCTGTTCCTCGAGCGCTTCTACCCTCCATCAAGGACAATAAAAGCAAGAATTGAGATATCTTCTTTCCGCCAGAAGTCAGGAGAGGACCTACGTCAAGCATGGGAAAGATACTCAAACATGTTGATTGAGTGCCCGCAGCATGGGTACAATGAGGGAGATATTATGGTATTCTTCTACAGTGGTGCCAACAAGGCGGGGCAAGACCATTTAGACGCCTGTGCGGGCGGAGCATTCCTGAATCAAGGCATAAAGAGGTGTAGAGAGATCGTGGACAACATTGTCACGAATGCCGGGGCTTGGAATGGAGATCCAGATTTTCAGAGAGTTCATCAGGTTGAAGAGGGTGAAGGAACGAGAAGGCTATTGATGGCCATGATGGAGAAGATCAACAACCTTGAGTTGGGGAAGAATTTGGTTGGAGAGCATGCAGCAGAGAATGATAGAGTAGACCAGCCAAGTGGACAGCAAGAGATAGCCAATTACATGGGAGGTCCGTATTACAATCAGAATGGCTACCAAGGTGGAAATCAGTTTGGAAGACCTTCTTATGGTCAGCCATTTGTACCTCCAGGCCCACAGCCACCTCAAAATCAATGGAGGAACACACAAGGATTTCAAGGAGGCCAGCAGCCTCCTCAAAACACATGGAGGAAGAATGAGAATTTCTCATATGCTAACCCAAAAGCTGGTATTACTGTTCCTGCAGGTGTTGACCCAGGTTCAAAGCCTCCGGGTGGAGAAGGCGGTGCATCGACTGAGGAGATGTTGAGAGCGATTCTACAGAAGGTGGAGGAAGAAAGTAAGAGTTTGTCATCTTTGGAGTACGATGTGAAGGAGTTTCATAAGAAAGACGATCAACGTGCTCAAGAGCTCCAGAAGATGAACGTTGAGTGGACTAGAACTCAACAAGAGAACAATCGAAGGTTCACTTCTATAGAGTTCCAGATGAGCCAGATTGCAAAGTCGTTGAATAGAGAGCCGGGAAAATATCCTTCCATGCCGGAGGGGAACCCGAAAGAGCATTGCAAGGCTATCCAGTTAAGAAGTGGAACCAACTATGAAGGTCCTCAGATGCCTGCTGATTCTGAGACGCCTCAAGTTGAGAAGGGGATAAAAAGTGAAGGGATTGAGAAGAAGGTTGAGGGTGAAAGCACTCAAGCGAGCAAAGAGCTTGAAGAGGAAGGCATTGAGAAGGGTGAGAGAGTTCCTAAGTGGAAGAAGGCAAAGGAAGCAAGGGAGAAAGTGAAAGAGACCGAGAAAGATGAATGGGGGGTACCCAAATCTGTGATACCCGTCCCATATCCACAACGCTTCATGAAAAAGAAGCTTGATGAGAAATTCGCTAAGTTCCTTGATGTGTTTAAACAATTGCATATTAATATCCCTTTTTATGATGCTTTGGAACAGATGCCCAATTATGCAAAGTTTTTTAAGGACTTGATCGCGAAAAGGCGGCGAGTGGATGAGCCGAAGTTGGTGCAGTTGAACCACGAGGTGAGTGCATTAGTGCACAAGGCGCTTCCTCCAAAGCTGAAGGATCCCGGGAGCTTCACCATTCTTTGTGATATTGGGAACGGGATCAAGAAGGGAGCGTTGTGCGACCTCGGAGCGAGCATTAATTTGATGTCGTTGTCGCTTTTCAAGAAGTTGGAAGGTGGTGAACTTCAACCCACAATGATGACGCTTCAACTTGCCGATCGGTCTATTACTAGAACTCAAGGTGTGGTTGAAGACGTCCTAGTGAGAGTTGGAGATCACATTTTTCCAGCCGACTTTGTAGTGCTAGAGATGGAGGAAGATGAGCACGTGCCCCTGATCTTGGGAAGACCGTTCTTAGCTACGGCGGGGATGGTGCTAGATGTGGCAAATGGAAAGATTACGTTGAAGGTCGATGATCAAGAAGTGAAGATTTCCCTATATGAAGCCATGAAGCACCCGAAGGAGGATGAGAGTTTGTATTGCATGGATGTCATTGATCCTAGTGTTGAAGATACACCTCCTATCCCTAATCCTTCTCATATTCATGAATTTTATAATCCTTCACTTGATAATTTAACCCATGAGCATTGTTGATGGTCCCGTTTTTGAAGGGCAAAATGGGAATTCAGGAGCAATTTTTTTTTAAAAAACTTTTCCTCAGTGAGTTCAGCAAGAGTGAGTAATACTCAAGTCACTGCGTTGCTACGAGTCAGAGCAATCAAGTCAGTGCAACTGACTTGCAAGCTCAGTCTCGTAACAAGGCAGTGGCTCGAGAGGTTTCACTTCAAGTCACTGCGTTGCTAAGAGGCTGAGCTACCAAGTCAGTGAGACTTGAAGGCTCATGCTCTTAGCAACACAGTGACTCGAGATACTGAACTCTTGAGTGCGTTGCCTGAACTGGTCAGTGAGAGGAATCCCCCTGACCTGAATACTTAACCAAAGTTTCCTTTTAAACAATGCTCTCAGTGAGCAGATTTTCACAACACTTTAGTAAATACTTTAATGAAAACAAACGCTCAGTTTAACGTGGTTCAGAGACTCAAGCTCTTACATCCACGGCTTGATTTAACAGGAAATCCACTCAATGGGATTCTTGTTTTTAACGTGCCAAGGTGCACTTACAACTGGACTCACGCCACTCTCTGGGCTGCCTCTCCTCACCTCACTACAAACCTAACAATCTTCTGAAAGAGTTTAGTTTGGTTTGGTTTTCTCCAACTAGGTGAGGTTTTCCTTTACAATGTGTTAGCCTTAAAGCTAAGATTAGGAAAACCTCTCTAAGCTAAGAGTTACAAGCTTGACACTCAATGAATATAAGTGATAACCTTAAAGGTCAGTATCGTGGGTGTGTAACACTTCCTTATGACTCCCTAACAACTAACACACCCTCACAAACTAACACACCCTCACAGCTTGTAGGTGTTTATTTTCTTCTTTCACACAATACAACACGCCTTACAATGAAGCTATGAGCTTGTATTTATAATGGGGATTCAAATGTATCCGTTGGAGGGAAGATACATTTGAATCCAACATTCAATGGTTTCAACCACTTTTCTTGGAATGCGGCCTTTGTCAGTGTCAGAGTTGCTGCCTCGTACTGATTGGTCCACGTGGCCTGGATTCACGGATCTTTGACTCAGTGGGTTTGACTAAGACCCACTGACTTTAGGTAGCTTCCTCCTTCACTGACTGATGATCTTCAGTGGACTGAACGTCTTCAGTGTAGTTGTCCTTCAGAGAATGTTTGAAGATCTTTCCAAGAAGTTTGTCATAAGGCTGAATGACAAACTTCCCTGACCACAGTAGCCTGACACCTTCAGGGCCTACTTGGTGCAGCACTGATCCTCCTGATCATTGCTCTTCACTGAGTGGTCCACCTGACTTAGCTTAGATCAGCCCGGTTTACACTCAGTGGGACATCCTTCAGGCTTCTCTTCTGATTCAGGTTGCAGGCATGGCTTCAGTCAGTTCTTCTGGGTGTCATCTTGATATTCTCAGGCTGTGTTGCAGAGTTCCCCATCGCTGAGTTCCCCCTCAACTGAGCAGCCTATTTTACTGAAAACTAACCTAGTCTGACCTGAAATAAAAGATACTATCCTGACTGCTTTCAAACCTATTACATGTTGTTTTGGAAAATCATCAAAACTAAACATATCCCAACAATTGTGTTCTTGATTATGTTGATAGGGACAAAGTGAAGAAGTTGAAGGATGAAGAGGTGAAAAGTGTGGACGTGATCCAGTTGGAAGGAAAATGAGGAGTTAAGAAGAAGAAGTCAAAATTCAAGAAATTGTTTAGTAAGACTCCTCCAGATAAAGGTGAGAAGGAGTTGAGACCTACACCACTTGAGGTGGAGAAGGAAGCAAAGTAACTCATGATGGAGGGACAACAAGGAAAGAAATTCAAACACCACTCTTATGAGAGTAAGGGAGGTAAATTTGAGTATGATGTCCCATAAGCTCCTTTGAGCTCGGTCCGGCATGAGGACCTTAAAAATAGCGTTGAATGGGAGGCAACCCATTTTTTATTTGCTTTTATTTGTTTTTAGTTTTTTATTATGTTATTAGGGTGTTGTTGAATCGTAAGTTTTAACCTCGTACTTGAGAGTTCATTTTGTAGGTTTGTCTCGAAGGAGTGCCAAATACGTGAAGATTGAAGGAACTCAAGCAAGGGAGTGTGCTACGTTTGAGAGAAACCGAATTGTTTGGTTGAGGTAACCCACAACCCCAAACTTAGACCTCTTCGCAAGGTCGAAGTTTGGGGGGGTGGAGTTTTTTTTATATTTCTTGTTACATTGCACCGGAGCACCCCTTATCTTTGAGTGTGTTTGGTTATTTGGTACCTTGAGATGCTCCTTGGGGTGATTTTGATCTGAGTCGCTATTGCATATTTCATGCCTATCAATCATCTTATGCTTGTTTATTGCTATCTTTGAGCATGATTTCATGAGTAGAGTAGATTTGTGGATTTGAGTTAGGGACTCTTTTGTGTGAGGAGTTGAGTTAGAGTGGATTTGGGAGAGAACTAGTATACTTACGAGTTTTCTTTTTGAGTGTTTGTGTGATGAGAGTGAGAATTCACTAGGACTAGCATGGATGTGAAAGCCGTGAGATTTGAGCCTTATGAGATTTTGATGCATGAATGAATCTCTTCGTTTGTGAGTGAACCATCACCGATGCTAGAACTTGTGTGTACTCTTGCTTCTTGATTATGTCTAGTTTGATATGCCGAAAGTGATCTTAGGCCATCTTTATTTTAATTGAGTCACTTAGCCAAAATTTTCCTTACCAATGACATTGATCCCTTGTTAGCCCCTTTGAGCCTAAAGCCTATTTGATTTGCTAGCACATATGAACACTATTCCAATTTCTAAGCCTTTTTGTCCCAATTTGAGTGGAGAATAGGAAAGTGTGAATGTGAAGGGAGTGAATTGAGTTGAAAAAGGAAAAGGTTGTTTGTTGAGTGAATATGAGAAGAAGGAGTGATGAAGTTATGAGATGTGGGAAAAAGAGAAAAAAATTGAGAATGAGCAAAAGAAAAAAAAAAGAGCTCATGTGTTTGTGCGAAAAAAAAAAGAGAAAAAAAATGAAGTGATTGAAAAAAAAATGAAAAGAGTGAGAAAGAAAAAAAATTGAAGTATTGAGAGTATGGAATTGAAAGGGTGTTGATTGAACATGTTTGAAGTATTCTGTTCCTAATCTCGAAATGCCAAAGTTTGATTTTCTATTCTCCATTCACGTTAGTCACATTACCCTATATTGTTATCCCACCTGTCCAAAGAGCCTACATTACAACCTTGAGAAAAGTCCTTTTTGATTCGGCATTGATTTCTAGAGTATGGTCGGAGTTGAGAGTACTTACAAGCCTATGGCTGCCAATTTGTGTGATTGATTGTTTGAGTGAGTCCCTTGATCATTGGTATACACTTGTGAGGGAGTGAAACACATCGTTGAGTGCACATCCATGTTTGATCTTGATGGTTCTTGTTGTTGTTGCATGAGTATGATGAAGGAAAGTAAGTGAGTATATGTGTGATCGATCGTTGAAGCTCGAGTTCATTTGCTTGCATGATTTGATTCTTTGACTCATTCCTAACAATTTCACTTGACTTATTATTTCGTTGCTTGAGGACAAGCAACATGGTAAGTTTGGGGGGGTTGATTAGGCGTGAAATTGTCATGATTCGTCGCTCGAAATGCCCTTGTTTTGATGGACTCATATAAGTATTTAGAGTCATTTGAGTATTATTTTCACAAACTAACAAATTTGTTTCTTTGATGCTTATAGATGGATAGAGGGCAAAAAGAGGAGTTCGTAGGACTTGGAATTGACTCAAACGGATACCCGGATGAGAAGATATGGAAGAAATACGAGAAGTATTAGTTCGAGCGAGCAAAAGTGTCATTGAAGTACTCAAGATGGAGGAACTCGAGTACTTACTACTCAAGCACTCGGGTAGAGCACTCGATCTGAGGCTGGTCGAGTAGCCATTACTCGGGCACTCGAGTAGAGCACTCGAGCTGAGGCTGGTCGAGTAGATATTACTCGGGCACTCGAGTAGACTACTCGAGCTGAGGCCGGTCGAGTAGAACTACTCGAGCTAAGGGGCTCGAGTACTTTTCGGGTTCTGGACAATTTCAACACTCGAGCTTGCATTGCTCGAGCACTTTTTACTCGAGCTCGACGGGAATTTTGGCCCATGCAAGTCAGAGTTGGCCCGACGTTTATATATATCCATCCCAAGTTCGTTCTGGAGGGGAACCACTTGAAACCCACGAGATTTAGAGTTCGTTTTTGGAGAGGAAGAGGCGAGCAAGTTTACAATTACGTTTTTTTTAGGTTTTCATTACGAATTCGAATTACGATCTTGTTTTTATTTTCGTTTCTTGTCTTCTGTTCTTACATACGTTGAGACTTTGTTTTGTTTAATTAATTTCAGTTTGTTCTTTTAGATCTTAAAACCCTAGTTCATGTTCGATCTTTTCTTCGTCTTAATTATCATGTTCTTTTTCGTTACTTATTTAATCGTTATTATTTCCGTTAAACCTATGTCTAGCTAAAACCCTTGCATGCTTAGGGTAGGATGAACTCGTAGAAGTAGGTTGTGGGTACGTAATTAGGGTAACTCGTGACGTTAGGTTTTAATTCTCTTGATTAATGAATGCTTAAAATTAATCTAGACTTTACTTTTGAATTTCGTTCGAAAGGTATTAGAGAGAGGACGACCGTATCACTCTTTAACAACGAGTAAACTTAACTAGAGGGTTTAGGAAGGGTTAATTCATCTACCAGTTTAGCGAAGGAGGACGACCGCATCACCTTAGTTAAATTAGGGTCTCATTAATTAAGCACAATCTATTAACTTGTTAGTAGATTAGTGAAGTCGAGTGTTAGGGTAAAGTATTAGGGTTTAGAATCTTGAGCTTTCACCTTGCATTCTTAGACTTAGGTTATTTCTTGTGTGTCACAGTTATTCTGATTATGTACCTGCTCCGTTAGTATACGTAGGGATTCCTATCTTAAGCATCATCATCTCTCATTTGAAAACAACCCTTAGTTAAATCGTCGTCTTTAATTCTTTAGTAATTAGTTTATTTCAGTCTTTTAATAAATCTTTCAAAAAAATCCAAAAATATTACACTCATATTAGCTACGACGCGTAGATCTTCAGGGATCTGTTCGCTTACACCCCATCTCGTGGGTTCGATATACTTGGCTGTTATACTTACTTTTACTACAGTGAACTCGTTCGCTTGCGGGTGAGCGATTAGTATAAGTTAGTGTAATTCGCTCAAAGTCAACCATCCAAAAGAGTCAAAGAGAATATTGAAAATCGTAATTAAAATGAAATTGAGCCTAAAGATCGTGAATTAATAAGAAATTAACTCATAATTTTATACATATATATTATTGGAATATATTCATTATATGATATAATTATATTATTTTACGATGAACATATATATTTAAGTATATAAAATACATAAACAATTATTTTTTTGCGAAAACTCCGCGTAATACGCGGGTACTCATCAAGTATTTTAAATTATGTAAATTAAATGTATATAATTCACATTTTCTCTAAACCAAAATTTAAACATATTCAATAATTTAATACTATAATTTATATTAAATAACCAAACATCAACTCAAGTTCCATTGGTCCAATACATACATCACAACAGTGAGTTCAATTTAAAACAAGTGTCACATTGTCAATTTAAAGTGTGTGTATATATATATATAACATATTTAATAAAATTCAATTGAAATAACATATTTAATAATTAATAAGTAGGATTTGTGAGGGGATTCAAGTATTTATTAGTTGGATTCGCCACGTGGAGAATCGAATTCGCGGATTCAAAAATCACACCCTTTTTATGGGGTTGGTACAAATTTGATACTGTATTATAAAATATTTAGAAGAATATGTGTATCATACGTCACAAACTTCCTCGTGATTTGAAAATATTATGCTAAATTCCAACATGTTTTGAAAAGTGTATAGAAACTCTATTTTAACAATTTTTTTAATTTTCCATTACGTCTTTCCTTAAATTGGTTTCGAAACTTTAATATTTGGAAAAATGCGATATGGAAATGGAGAAAATTGATAACATTGTTAACTCGGTATCCCCTATTATACAATCCCTTATATTACTAAAAGAGAGTTCCAACTATCCACATGTCATCCTCTCATTCATTTTGCTTACATGTCATTTTGTGAATTTTTTAGAGAAAAATAATTTACATGTCATTTTCACCTATGTGGCATAATTATGGAAGCTATACATGTGGCTTTATGAATCTTATGTGTCATTTGTGGAAGTTATATATGTGGTTTTATAAATTTTATGTGTAGAATTTAAAATGTTTACCAATTAAGCTATGTTATGAATTGTTTCAAAGAACAAATTCTATTGTATTTTAACTATATTTGATGATATTCTATATTTAAAAAAAATTATGTTAATAAAGTATATTTAATTCTACATATTATTAAATTTATAAAATTCTAATTATGTGAAGTTTTAATGTTTAACTGAATTGTTTTTATTATCTCATTATATTTGAGGATTTTCTATTTAGAAAATCTTAATTTGTAAAAAAAAAAAAAAAAAAAAAGAATTTAAGTGTATTCAATAATTTTGTTTTATACTATCAATTAAATAATTAATTAGTTTTTTTTTTAATTTTAACAATTAATTGTCAAATCATATTGTTTAGAAAACACAGTAAACCAAAATTATAAATTTTTAAATTTATATTTATTTTAAATCATATTTGATATATCATATTTTTATTGACTTAATTGTGTTTAACATGTGTTATTAAGTTTGTGTAATAATATTATCTCTAATTAAAATAAATGTAATATTTAAACATTGCACACATTTATAAATATGCACATATTTTGAATATCTATTTTATTTAACACATTCTTTATATTTTTTAAATAGTAAGTCATATTAAAGCTCAAAATAATTTATATAGTCAACGTTATTTTTTATTCTAAAATGCTTATTATTTTATTTTATATAATTAATGACACATATATATATATATACATGCATGTATAAAAATTACTTATTTTGTACATGTACAATAAACGACATATTTATATCGTAGAATATATTATTTAAATAATCTATGGATTTAATATATTTGAAAAAAATAGAGCTTCAAAAATAATATCAAAAAATATTAATAAGTTTAGGGTTAATTCTATATTAATTCACAATCTTTAGGCTCAATCACAATTTAATCACAACATTTAAATTCATCGCATCTTTAGTTGTTTCAATCCGATATATGAATTGTATTTTTAGCAAAAAAAAAATGCATGAGAGTGCATTAGTGCTTGGATGGAAAATCGACCGAGGAAACCATCCAAGAGAGTCAAAGAGAATATTAAAAATCGTAATTAAAATGAGATTGAACATAAAGGTTGTGAATTAATAAGAAATTAACTCATAATTTTATACGTATATATTATTGGAATATATTCATTATATAATATAATTATATTATTTTACGATGAGCAAATATATTTAAGTATATAAAATACATAAACAATTTTTTTTTACGAAAACTCCGCGTAATACGCGGGCACTCATCTAGTTTATACTAATAGGGAGTTTATATTGCTAACGTGTCATTTTCTGGTTGATTTTGCTTACATGTCATTTTTTGATTGGTTTCGCTTACGTGTCGTTTTATGTGGCGATACCTATGTCAATGCGTTAAATTTGTATTGGATTTTCATAGATCTTATGTGGTCTTTTAAGTAATGTCATTATTAAGTATTGGATTTGAACATTGCATCTCTTGAGTGAATTAAAGACGTTTGACAAAGTATAGAGTGAAACTGGTATATACATGAAACATTGAAGGGTATTAGTTGTTTTAATTGAAGAGTATTAGTTATATTTACTGAAGAGTATTACTGATTTACACTAAAAAGTCTTAGTTGTTAAGTGAAAATGAACTAAGACTCTTCAGTGTAAACCAGTAATACTCTTCAGTAAAAACAACTAATACCCTTCCGTGATTCATATATAAACCAATTTCACTCTATACATACTCAAGACGTTTTTCCAATTAAGTCATATTATGAATGTGTAAAAAAAAAAGTCTTTTATGTAAAGATGTTTTACAAATCAAGCCATATTATGAATCTTAAAAAAAAATTAAATGTCTTTTATATTAACTTGAGTCTATAATACATTACATAAATTTTATTGTGATTGTATTAATTTATATTTTATCCAATCATATTTGAGGATATCTTATATTTTAGAAAATTTTAATTTGTTAGTAATTTAAACAAGTGAATTATAAAAATTCTAACTAAGCGACATATAAACATTTATTATACTTATTTTTATTGTCGCATTATGTTTGAGAAATCCATAACTTTAAACAATTACAATATAATATCGTTGACCCTGCTTTTTTATACTTTTGATGAGATTTTTAATACTTTTGATAAAATATTTTGTACTTTAAAACATTTTTATGGTAAATTTATCACGAATAATTTACATATAAAACTTTGTCATAATTATTATATTATTATTTGATGAAAATATTAATCTATATATATATATATATATATATATATATATATATATATATATATATATATATGTGTGTGTGCGCGCGCAATATAATTTATTATGTTTTAAAATTGAATATAACGAAAATTCCGCGTATTACGCGGGATGTCATCTAGTTGAGAAAAATAGAGAGTCTGCTTTATTTAGTAAATTAGTGGGTTTATGCCATTTTCAAACCACAATAGAATCTAGCACAATATTTTCAACCACAAAACGATTTCGTGCAATTAACCTCAAAGTATTGTATGAACAAATTTCACCGTAAAAATTGTTTTGAGAGTATTAGTTATTTCATATTAAAGAGTATTGATGTTTTACTATAAAGCATTAGTTTTAAATTATATTAGTTGTTTCATTAAAAGATATTAGTTGAAGGACATTAGTTATTTCACTAAATAATATTACTTTTAAACCAATTTCACGGTGAAAATGGTTCCCACAACACCAGCTCAAAGAAAAATAACAAAAACTCGTATTAAATATTCTACATGTAAGATAATGTCCATATTGAAAAAATTGTGGATCTTGGTAGGATCGGGTCTGGTCGGACGGATTTTCCCCAAATTCTCGCACAAGCCTAATTCTAGATTTTCACTCTAAATTTGTGTTACTATATGTGCAAATGTGTGTTACCATCGGATTAAATATTTTTTTTTACAATTATTTATGTGTTTTTACAAAAATAAATATTTTTCTTACAATATAAGGGCAAATGTGTCTTACTAACTATTCAAATATTGATTTTTCACAAATACTTGTTTATTTTACAAAAATAATTATTTTTCTATACAATGGCTTTTAACCCGGACATGACTAGTATTTTCCGGCCCCCGTCCCATTATAGTTAGAGAAGTAAAATCCACTTTTTTACATCACATTCTTCATTCACACCTATAAATACCTATTATTATTCATCTCAATACAATTCACTTTATATTACTTTTCTCTCACTCAATCATTACCCACATATCACTTTTCTCTCACTTATACTCTCTTTCCTACTTTTCTCTTATATATCCTACTTTACTCTTGCACATGATTTGACATAAAGTAAAATTTCACCCTACTAAAATCTCAAAACAAACACATACTTTTATTATCATTCAAGACTGTATATCTTGTGGATGTAAAGTTATAACTTCACACGCCCACCTAAATCCCAAAACAAACAAACTCGTAAAGTAGTGAAAAGTGTGTTGCTATAATAACACAAATATGCTACTCAATGAAGAAATGTGTGTTTGCATAAACGTTTAAAAGCACTCCCTAGGTTGTGTTACCATATGTGTTGTTAAAACACATGTGTGTTATTGTAAAAGCAAATATGTGCTACAAGAAATAAATGTGTGTTAGTGCAAATGTGTGTTATTGCAAAAAAAATATATTTTTGTCCTTATAATAACACATGTAAGGTATTGAAAGATGTACCACTACATGAATAAAATAGTACCAACATGAAACAATAAACCTAGATATAAAAAATGAGGACTAAATTAGGAAATACACAGTTGTTCTTATAAAAACACATATTTGTCCATATAATTACTATAAAATGCAAATATTTGTAGTTTTAAGGATTGGTAACACATGTTTACCAATATAGTAACATAATTTGGGAGCGAAAATTCTAAAATCAATCTTGAGCGAATTTTTTCTAAAAATTTTGTTTGACCCGGCCAAGCTCGCATAACATCTGCGAATCTTGATTTGGATCGATTCATGATCTCGTGAATTTATTATACTTATCTATTTTAAATATATTAATATGTAAATAGAAAATTTTACAAGAATATCCCTCAAGAAAAAATGGTGTGAGTTAAACCTTTTTCCTCTCCAAATATACAAAAGAATTTACTGAAAAAATAATTTCCGGTGCGTTTTAGATAACAAAATGCATGCACTAACCTATCCAAGATTTGCATAACCTATTTTGGAATTAAAGAGGATTTTTCGTTCCTACTTTAAAAAATAAAATAAAAAATGCTATAATCTAAGACTATAATAAAGAGTTGACATTTGTATTTAAAACATTTCTAAAATAGGCTTTACCATATCATTGAAAGGTTGGAGCCTTGGAGGAACTGTAACATTTTTTTTATTTAATTAATGAGTTAATTAATAGAGACTAGCATTGTCCCGGAACTATAAAATAACAATTAATGCTAGGCACGCTCTTATATGTATTTGGTACACGGTGTACTCATTTAACAGTTGAAGTTATTTACACAAAAAAATATAGGCTGATTGTACTGAAAAATGTAGTTAGATTACAGAAAATCAATTTTCAACGTAAACTTTTTAGTATAATTTAACCACAATTTTCAGTATAATCAAATCATATTTTTCAATATAAACAGACTCAATTGTTGAGTGAGTGCATCATACACCAAATACACAAGAGAAATACTCCCAATACTATTGTTTATCCGTGAACATAATATTCTAGAAAATTCCCATTTACAGAATTGAGAAGAATATTTAAATATTTTTATGGCATGAGACAATGAGAAGGGGTGTAACTAGGGCATTAACTCATTAACACTTTGATAAAAGTAAGTGTTAATTTGTGTGGTCTCATGCCATGAGACGGTCTCATACAAGTTTTTGCCAATTTTAGAGATTAATCGAAAATACGAAATTCAGAATTAGTATTTACTACTAGAAAAGTCGCATAGAACTAATTAAGTCTCCGAAGTTATAAGTTATAACCGAGAGAAGGCATAGTTTTGAGCGCATCAATATTCGTGAATAATAATACCTTTCAAAAAAAAAAAAAAATCGTGAATAATAATAAATAAATAAGACAAAGTATATAATGAATCAGTGTTATCTGAAACTGCAATTTTACAATATTAATTATTTTATTAAATAATATTAATATAATAGTAATAATATTTAATAAAAAATAATGATAATTATAAGGAAATAGTGAATTTGATATGAAAATATCCATAAACCACTTTTCAATTTCATTAACCACCGTTTAAGTTTTAATACTCTTAGTCAAATATTGTTTGATACTATTGGTAAAAAAAAATTGATACTTCAAAAGTTTGTTTTAACACTTGATACTTAAAATTTAAATATTATAACACTATATATTTTTAATATTAAATGTGAATATAATTTAAATAGTAAAAAATCAATTGATATTGATATTCATTAACAATAATTAAAAATCACTGACCTAAATTTTTTATATTCCTGATAAGATTCTTAATATTCTTTATAGATATTTGAGACTTCAAATTTTTTTAAACAGATTTATAGTAAATTTATTATAAATTGTTTTTATATAAAATTTATCAAAACTGAACACGGGATAACATGGTAAAATAAAATTTGAAAATTCAAGTGCTTAGTAAAAATAATGGTAAGTTCGCCCACTCTCTATAGTCTAAAGTAGAGTGCCTAGTAATAATAATAGGCAGCACCATAAAGAGTAGCTGGGCAGGCACGTAGTACATATACATAATGGGATTGGGATCAAATCTTCCTAGGTTGAAAAAAGTATTAGTAATATAATTTTGAGAAATAAATAGCACGCATATGCATTATTTCCCTCATTGAAAAATATAAATTATTAACAACCTAATTTATGGCAGTATATTAATAATTTGGACCCCTACTATTTTATATTTCCCCCTCCAACTGGTTTAGCAGCAATGACGGCCCAACTGGTTTCTTTTTTCTTTTTCTAAAAAAAGAGGAATTTCAGCATAAATATATTCTAAGTATGGCCAACTGTTCAGATAATTGATTAGGATCGATGGTCTATATATGTGTGTTATTAAGGCGAGTGAAGATCCACCAAAATAATACAAAATATAGAAATAAATAAAGATTTATGAAGATAATATAAAATAAAAAAATAATATCAATATTGTCTTCGTGGATCTTCACTCTTTGTACACAAATTCAGGTAGACGTGCGTGTATAAGATTGAATGATGAAGTTTATACACTTTTTGAAATTCCTATAGTTTAATTGGCTTGATCAAACACCCTCTTTACATTAGTTGTTTTTATAATTATAATAATAACAATTATTATTACTATTATTAAAATTTACGTTAGTTGTGTGAATTAAAAACTTGTGTGAGACAGTTGTATGATAAGACGATTCATAAATTAACGGATAAATTGCGCCAAACTCCCTTATTGTTTGGAAAATCGACATGAAATTCCCCTATACTTTAAAAATTGCGTCAAATCCCCTTGTGGTTTTATAAATGACAAAGTATAGGGTGAAACTGGTTTATACATAAATCACTGAAGGGTATTAGTTGTTTTCATTGAAGAATATTAGTTGTATTTACTGAAGAGTGTTACTGATATACACTAAAGAGTCTCAGTTGTTCAGTGAAAATGAACTAAGACTCTTCAGTATAAACAAGTAATACTCTTCAGTAAAAACAACTAATACTCTTCAGTGAAAACAAGTAATACCCTTCAGTGGTTCATATATAAACTAATTTCACTCTATACATACGCTTTATAAATATAGCGCAAGACCCCTTTTTTTTCTTAAAAAATTAATAGCGTTAATTTTTAACCGGTATGACCTATTATATACTTCTGACATGTTGATGTTCACTTAAACGCAAACGGGGGTTTATCTCCAAGTAAAATTTCAAAATTTATACAATTTTTTTTTTAAAATGTGAATTTCTTGAAAAAATTTGCTATATGTGAACGTTCAAAGACTTGACCAAGAAGAATTTTGTTGTTGCTGGTTTTCTTTAGAACGAGAAGTGTCCAGAGTAGGTTTCAATTTCTTTTATTTTTTATTTGTACTTTTCTTAATTTTTCTAACTACAAATTATTTATTAAATGCTATATTAATATATAATTAGATATAAAGAGGATTTTTTAAAAATATTTTCACTTCTCATCTATTTATAATACTTTATAGACAATAATTATTAAATGAATTAACTATATGCATAAGATTATAAATAATAAAAATAAAAAACTTAAAAAAATCCATAATAGAAGAAGCATTTAATTTAGTTAATGGAGGGATAATTGTGTCAATATATTAAAAAAAAAAAAAACCCCACTAAAATTCGCATGAAGTGTGCGTGAATTGCACATTACTGTTAATCTTAACAGAGTTGGGGGTTTAATGCTATATTTATAAACCACAGTGGAGTTTCATGCTATATTTTTAAACCACATGGGGGTTTCATGTTATATTTATAAAATTATAAGGGGGTTTGACGCAATTTTTAAAGTATAAGGGGGTTTCATTTCGATATTTCAAACCATAAGGGGGTTTGACACAATTTATCCATAAATTAACATTTATTTTTCTTAAAAGTATTTATACATTATAAATACTCAATTTATAATTTATTTTATTGTGAAATAATTTCACGCAAATCTTACTCATTCCTCCGTGCCAATAGCCTCGCCCATTATTTAACACTAGTTTAAGTACAGAAACTATAATGGCAACCATAAGTTATGAGTGATAAACTTATACCTTCGTGGCCACTTACTTTGAGATCATTTTCCTTTTTTCTTAATTCAGAACATATAGTTCTAAATTCATTCAAATTAGAGCATCTATTTACTATTCTGTCAAATATAAAAACCTTTTAAAAACCAATTTTCTATTTACTAAATTTGGAATTGAAACTTTATATTGGTGCTATAAAAAATTGAAAAGTCATAATCCAACAAAATGAACCGCTAACCTATTCAGCTCCCATCACACAAAAATTAATTTAAAAAATATGTTCAGCTGATTTAAAATTAATGACTACTATTTTCATTCATATACCCAATAACCAAAATTACAGTAAGTATAAATAAGCTTATTTTCTTTGGTACAGCCATTTATTTTCCATTTGAAATTATTTTTGTGGCTTCAAGGTTTGATTTGTCAATAGTTTATTTCATTGATTTTAATTTCGCCGGTCACATTAGTTAATTGTTGGAATTGTCGGTGACAATATCTTCGTGATTAAAGTTTGTTAGTGAGAGTTAAAATATACGATTCAGATGCAAGATTTTTAGGTAAAAAAAAATACTTTTCCCATTTTTTCGGAATATAGTTCTTCATTTTCTGGCACTAGCTACACAACCACAAAAGCTTTTGTGCACAACTTTTGTGCACTAAACACCACCAATAGGAATGTATTCATTTGGTTATCCATTTTTAAACGCAGTTGTATTAATTAAAAATATTGTACGCTTATTATATCGTACATAGTATTTGCATTGAGCATACATTTAACGTTTTTTTTTTTTTTTAGTATTAAAAATGAATATGACTTGTAATTTAATTATTTACATAAATTCTGTATCTTTTTTACTCATAAAGTTAAAAACAAGATTTATCATAGTTTAATATTATTTTATTTTATATAAAGTACTAGTATATTAATTTATTGGAACTACTCTCATATCTCCTATAATTATACTAATAGAGAGTTCATTCTGTCAGTATGTCGTCTCGTGGTTGATTCTGTCTATGTGACGTAAAATATTTATGTACATGGATTTGAAGCTTGAACCTCATGAATACAATTTATAACATTTACCACTTTAGAATATCTATTGTATATAACTCAAGTATATAAAAAGCACTAGAATAGCCCTCACGAATTTCGCGAACTAAAAGAAAAAATATATATAAATTAAGTAATTAGATAATATAAGTATGTATAGAGTGAGATAGGTTCATAAATGAATAATTGAAGGGTATTAATTATTTTCACTAAATGATATTTATTGTTTTTACTGAAAAGTATTAGTTGGTTTCACAGTAGAGAATAGAAACTGGGAGCCTAACAACCGAAACATGAAACCGTGAAATCAGATTTGTTATTTTGGAGGAGAATTAATTGAACTTGGCTTTAGTTCTGTAACTGTAAAATAATTGCAAAACAACCACTATTTTTATTTTCGTCGCAATTTTATTAGACCGCCGACTTGGGTGGTTCAACCAGCCGCCGGTTCAATCTGCTTCTACCATTTTTGGCTGGTTCATGGGTGTTTCCAAAAACTTACGGTCGGCTGCTTATAAGGGGTTCGGTGGGGTTACTTGTTAGCGGTCGATCCTGCCGGTCTGAACCACTTTTTAAAATATAACTTATAAATTTTAACACAACAAAATCGTAGTTCATTTAATTAATTTGTATATATTAAACAATAATGCAATCTTTTAAGTATTTCAATAAGTACAAAAAATTATTATACTCAATGATCGTAAATGAAATAGTAAACTTAAACTTAAAGATTGGATCTAAAATAAGAATTCATTGGATTCCGTCAAACATTTTAGGGGGTGCTTGGTTAGCAATTTTTCAATGGTAATGCAAATGTAAATTGATTTTCATCTATGCCCTCATAATGAAAATGATATGTTAGAGGAAGAAGTGTTCCAATGGTGACTTCATTGCTAGTGTCATGCCCCAATTTTGGAATAGAGGTGGACAACAAATGATTGTTGGTGGAGGAATAGGGGAGTGGTTGAGGAGGATGATTGTAGGAAGAAAATAAGGTAATCAAAATTGAGTAGTGATTACCTTATTTAGGAGGAGAGGTAGTGATTTTGTTCTTATGAACAATGCTAATTACACTAATTTTTAATTTCATTCTCATTACCATTGAAGAGTTGTTAACCAAGCGCCCCTTATAATCTACCAAATATTTAGCTACCAAATTGGTGGAACATCAATAGAATTGACTTTTCTCTATAAATATTCCTTCTTAGACCAGTCAATTTATTGTAAAAATTAGAGATTTTAAAAAATGAATAATCTTTTAGATTCATACAAATAGATTGTCAACAATTTTGTAATTAGCACAGAAAACGTCAAATCGTGAATTAGAAAAATATATTAGTGTTCATTCCTATAATAATTGCAGATTACTTATATGACCATATAATATCCTACCAAATAATCAACAACTTAATTGTAGGAGACGTTAATTTTTATCTATAGTCCAAATCTACATTATAATTCCTAATAAGAGTAAATTTATGATATTCAACTCATATAAAAATTAATTGAGGATTCCTTATATAAACATAAAAACCATTTAATTTATTATTATAGAATAAATTAACTTAACATAGCAACTATATTAAAGGAGATTTTAAAAAAAATAAAGGAAATTTTTTATTGAAATATTAATTGTGTGATAATCATATATAAAAATTTTAGAATTTATATTATAAAAATGACCAGTCCCGCGTCCATATATACATCAACACCTTTATTATAGGAGTGGCCATTTAATGACCAAATTAATATATCTTAACATCATCCACGTAATTAACGATTTAATTGCAATTGTTGTTAATTATTAATTGACCAAATGTAAATAAAAAACAAAATAAAAGGAGATAATTGAGACAATCTTGAATTATCAACTCACCAATCCATATAATTAGCAACTTAATTGTAGAATTCAGTATTTAACAATTATTGGTCAAATATAAAAATATTAACCATATAATTTTAAATTTCAAACTTGAAATATGTTTAAATCGTCAACAAAAAAATGAGAAAATCGTAGGAGATGTTAATTCTTTTGTATTGACCAAATCTACACTATTAAAAACTTTTAATTATAAGAAGATTTTTAAGATTTTCGTCAACTCTTAATTGCATGATGATCAATTATAATAAAAATTAATTGTATGGGATGTTAATCCTTATGTATTGACCAAATATAATTAGAGAAGAAAGTAGATTTATGAGATTTGACTAATATAAAAATTAATTGAAAATTCCTTATATAAACACAAACACCATTTAATTCATTATATTGTCTAATTAAAGAACCTCCAAATTAGTGGTATTCAATGGTAATTTGTATATCTTAACCCTCTATAATATTAATACAGTTAGGAGCTACATATGAATAACATAAAAGAAGAACAAAAGATAAATATATGAAAACTTAGGAACAAAGAAATAAGAAAAGAAAAAATAATTCATTAGTATAAATTAGAATTACATAATCGATTGTTCAACGTATGACATTACACCATCGAGTTACAGATAGCTGTGAATGACCCACAAAACGTAAGAAAATAAATCGTGATACAATATTTCGCATCTAATACATACGATAATATACAACAACCACTTATTACACTTTGACGATAATAACAACACCATTGAAAATCGTCATAAGATAAATAAAGGTCGTCCTCACCTTGAAATGAACACAAACGATCTCCCAAAAATCTACATGTGAAGAAAAAAATGAAAATGCAAACTCACTTGATCAGGAGATTTTCCAAAGCATGAACATGGTGAATATACAAAAAGTAGAGGAAAAAAGGGAAGAAGATCAAGAGAGAAAGATGAAACAAACACGGAAGAGCAAAACATGTGTAGAATGCAATGAAAAAATTATGTGGAAATGAAGAACTTATATAGTGAAATATCAACTCAAACGAATGTTCAAGATTAACCGAAGAAAATAGATGGATGAGATTAGATTGTGCAAGAATGAATGAGAGAAAAGAATACTAAAATAGAGACGCGTGGGCTCGCCACATAAGATATCACAACTTCTCCTATATAGTATATTAAGATTAAGATATTAGAAATCAAAACAAGTAACTTAATTATATGTATTTTATGTACTACTATTGAATTGATTAACTAAACTTAAAAATCTAATTATGTGAAACTTAAATGTTTAATTGACTTATTTTTATTGTCTCACTATATTTGGAAAAAAAAATTATTTAGAAAATCTTATTTTGTTAAAAAAAATAGAATTAAATATATTAAATAATTTTGATTTTGTATCAGTTAATTGGGGATTAAAATCAATTTCATCCCATAACTTTTTACTTTTATCCTTTTGGTCTCACAACTATTTAAATTTATCCAAACCAGCTTCAAATGGTCGGAAAACACATTAAACGATGTTGTTTTGGTCACATGCTCCAATTTTCTGGCGAAAACGAATGACATGTCGCATTTTTTCCATGTGGCATGTTGACTGGCTAATTTTTGCCAATTAAAAAAAAACATGAAATGAAATTATTAATTCAATATTAATAAAAATAAAAATTAAACCTACACAAAGTTATAACAACAAATAAAACTTTAAAAAAAATCCAAAAAATAACGGATTATCTTCCCCAAATCATCATCTTCTTCCCATCCCTTCCGACACCACACTCCATCACCACGCACCCTTCTCCTCGAATTAGGAAAGAAAATAATTCTCCAAAACACGGTTGCCCACGATGACGCTTCTCAATCACTCGTCCTCTGTTTCTTAAACTATCGACGTGCTTCTCTCCTACCTAACCTACATCGCCATACTTCGACGACAACTCAGATGCGCCAAAGCTGCCCCCACCTTTTCCATTTGGGAAGTTGTTGCTCGATTCCTATTTATTCGGTAAGCCAGTTGAATTTCGCCCATTCTTCTATCAAATCCGTCCTTAGGGCGTGGCGCCAGCGGTGATATGATGAACTCGCGAAGGCGATTGGGACGTATCTTCAACTCTAAGGTTTTTTATGCACTTCAACTCTAAATTGACGTCTTAATTAGAGAAAATCCCTAAATTGCAACAATAAATTGTGGTTGCAGATTAATTTAATCCAGAGAATGTCTAAATTTGCAGAGAGTGCGGATACCAAATTTTGATTTATGATGCACTACAACAAAACATAAATTTTCCTACGAAAATTATTGATATAGCTACGAAATTTTCAACAAATTTTTTTTGTAGTGGAGATTGCCTACGGATTTGCCTACAAAAATTATTAATTATATAGGTATTTTCATTCTCCACCTACAAAGATGTCTATGAAATTTTTGTAGGCAAATTATTTGTGGGTAAAATTTTGTAGGCAAATCGCTTGTAGGTAATTAATGTCTAGGAATTTTATTTTGTAGGCAAATTGCTTGTAGGTTGAGAAATAAAGTGGCTACATGATTAGAAAATTTTGTAGGCAAGTCGTAAGCAATTCCACTATGAGAATTTTTTGTAGGAAAATTTCATAGGCAATTTCAATTTTGTAAGCAATTTTTTATTTTCTTGTAGTGGTGATTCATTCCAGAATCCTGTATGGGTTACTCCAATTTTGTCAATTGTCGGTTATTGAATTAGAATTGTTGTTTTACAAATCGAGATTTGTATCAGATTTTGATTTGCAGAGGTAAAGATTGGTATTTGTTTTATTTTATTTTAAGTTTTATGTGTGGCTTTATTTTTTTACTTTTTCATATCTTTTTAATTGTCAAAAAATAACTAGACTGCACACCACGTGGCAAAAATGAGATATGTTATAAGGTGATTAAAATAAAAGAAAAATATAATTGCGATTTTTCCTTGATTTTTTTTTTTAATAAGATGTATGGAGAGAGAAAAGATTTTGTTGATTTTCTTGAAAAGATATTATGGAAGATATGTATTCTTGGAATACAAAATTATCTCATAAATTCAAGAAGTTCCAAATCTTGCTATTCAATCTCATAATTTTCAAAAATTGCTAGATAATTAGGAGGGTGAGATTTTTGTGGAATATTTTATTATAGATCAAATAACATATGAGATATATTCAAGATTTCTTGGAGATCAAGAAAAAAAAATCCTCCCCCTATTCCACTAGGAAAATCGGCCCCTACAATTATAAATAGGAGATGATTATTTCATCTTGAGTTTACAAGTTCCATGAGTTGAAAAAATCGAAAGCAATAAATATTTTTCCTCTTCCTTAGATTATTAAATTGTCCGTAAGCGCTTCCCACCGGTGAACGAATAAGGCGAAAGTGGAATACTTGAGTAGGCTTTTCGGTTGATAGGATCGTTTCACTTGTCCCGTTCTTCTCATTGGACGTCACTTCAAGATGTACGTATTCATGTAAAACTTCTAGATATTCCGCCATAGGATTTTACGTGGTTATATTCATATGCATGAATTTATTTGTTGTTGGATTAATTATTATTTGAATTAATTTAGGATTAATTCATGCTAGTAATAATTGAATTTAAATTCGTATTTAAATTTCATCATGAATAGATCCGGACACCCAATTTCCCCAACAGATTTAAATGTGTTTAACATGTTTGAAAATATTTACTATATAATAGATTTATATTATTTTACGCTGAATAAATTTATGGGTTAATTCTAAATTAATTCATGACTTTTGAACCAAATATCAATTGAATCACAACTTTCAATATTTTTATGTAAATTCACAACCTCTTTTAACAGTTTCAAATTATTTCAATTTGGTACACACTTTTGAATCATGACATGATTTTCCTTGCCACGCGTCCAACACTTCTTTTGCGCTCCATGACACAGCTCCATCCGTGAAGAAAAAAATTCATCAAAGCATTAAATCACCCTCATGCATCGAAAAAAATTTGATAAAAATATAAACCGTATATTAAATTGAAACAATTAAAAAGTTGGTGGATTTACACAAAATGTTGAAAGTCGTGATTAATTTGAAATGTAGTCAAAAGATCGTGAATTTATATAGAATTAACCATAAATTTATTATGTATGTATAATGTACTAGTACGTACCCCTACGAATTTCGCGGACTGGAAAAAAATTTGTTATAATTATTTTTAATTATAAATATATATATATATATATATTTATATTTAAAATATCTTAATATTATTGATATATAATATTAAAATTGAAATTATAATTCAACAAATAATAAAAAATACTAAACATGAATAAATGGAAAATTTGAAAAATATTAATTAATTCACACATTCAATCTCAAATTAATTTAACAATAATATTACTTAAAATTACAGTTGTTGTATACTTGGATGCTCAATTTTTCCCATAGTGTGAAGATATAATAACAATCGAACGCAAACGAATCACATATTTCAGATCTAAAGGTAACATTTGATAAAAAAAAATGTCATAATTAAAATGAAATATTGTGTAGATGTTTGTGTGAAAACAATTGATTAATGTGTTGATATTTATAATACACAGTTCAACAGTAAGAATTGACCTTTAGGCATTAATCTTTTTTTTTTTAAATTCAATTTCCCTCCTAGACATTAATTTGTCACATTTCACATATTCAGATTGTAATACCCCGTCCCGTTTTATACCTTTTATACTCTTAGAACCCTTATTTTATTTTCTTATCTTTGTTTCTTTTAATTTTATTATTTTGTGTGCTACTGTGTAATTTAAATATATACTCTATTTCAAATTCTCAAGTTCGAAGAAAGAAATCGAAACTTTCAAACGGACAAGGGACTACGAGAAATTAAATATTAAAGTTTAAAAATTGGGTTTTTGATCTGTTTAATTTGTTGAGAATAATTAAAATACTTTAAAATATTAATCGAATTTTAAAACTGTATTAATTATCGAATCGGGATTAAACTCGCGAACCAAACGATCCCTAAACTGTATCAAGTGGGAACGAAATTATGAGAATTAAAGGGGATTAATCCCTACCCACATGAATTACTTCCCTTTTTAAATTAATTTAATTAGAGTGTTATTCTCATCCACATATTTTTTTCCCCCCTCTTAAAATTAATTGATTAATTAAAAATAATTTCCCTTATAAATATGAACCGTTCCTTTCCCAAAATCAGTTTCCCTTTTCAATTCCCAAATTTCCATTCTCAGCAAAATACCCAACTCTCTCTCTCTCTCTCTCTCTACTTAACTAAACAACTCTTGCCTCTCTCTACAAATCACCGCCAAACGCCGCCCCTTTCCAGCCGACAACCGCAGCCTCCTCCTCTACCCGACCAAACACCACCACGCTTCTTCACTGGAACGCCATCGCTCCCTCTTCCGAAGCCGCCCTCCACCGCCTTCGGCCTCCGCCCAGCGAGGCGGCGCCGTTCTCAGCCGCGCCGTCCGCCACCACCGAAGCGCCGCTGCACAGCCATCGCCGCCGTGCACCTCTCGCTCCAGCCGTCGCCACGCCGCAACCCGCCTCCCACTGCCGCCGCTCTTCCCGTCGAGCGCCGCCGCCTCCTTCAGCCGACGAAGCCGTCCGTTCGCTTGTTGCCTTTTGGTGAGTCTCGTCCTCCCGATTAATTCACTAATTCGATCCTTTGATTTCAATTTTCCTCCAATTTCTCAATCCCGATTAAAGACTCACAATAATTCCTCTTCGTAATTTCCAATCGAAATTGACGCCGTTTGAATCGGTTGCTGTTGCCGGAATTTCTGGAAATTCCAACCGACGCCGTTAGGCTGTCCAATTCACTTTTCCGAATTCCCGAATCGCGCCGTTATGCTGCCGAAATTATCCGACAAATAATCGAACCCTTTTACGACTCCGTTAGGCCGCCCAATTTGGGACTCGTAAGAATTACTAGCCCCTTCTCTATTTCTCGTATTAGCTAGAATAGAAAACCGGCACGGTTATGAGTTTTGTAAACTTTGGAGTTTTCTATTTAGAGACTATAAGATTGATGGGTGGAGTTTTGATGTTGTTGATATTAGTATTATTGAAATTGTTATATAGTGTTAGTTGTTAGGTTTGGTGGTATTGGTTTTGTTGATTAATATTGTTGAATTAGTTTTTTTTAGTATTGTTGGCTTTGTTGGTTAGTATTTATTAAATTAGTTGGTTAGTATTATTGGAATAGTGGTTTAGTATTGTTGTTTTAAGTTGTTTAGTATTATTGAAATTGTTGTCTAGTGTTATTGGATTAGTTGGATGATATTATTAGAATGGATGAATTAGTTGGTTTGGTTAGCTGATGATTTGGTGATGAAATTAGTTGTTAGTAATATTAGTTGAATTTTTGGAGACAAATGGAAACTCGTCTTCCCCTTGTACGACTGTTAGAAAATTAGGAACGAAAAGACAAGTAGTTTATATCCAAAATTAATAACAAATGAAAAGAGTATTTTTTTGGGAAAATTAATATGATCCTTTTATTTCCTAAAAGTGTCACTAATCAACTTTAGAAGTAATATTAATATTAGAAAAGAAAAGTATTTTTTATAATTTGTCTTAGAAAAGCCAAAGTCTTTAATAAGTTTTAATAAGAGGTTTTTATAAAATATGAATTCTTATATTTTTCTTCCTTAAAGGGCCTTTGTTAAGGACACCACTGAATTCAGTAAATACACCCCCCTGTTACACCACTGCTTTCAGTAAATACACCCCCCTGTTACATCACTGCTTTCAGTAAATACACCCCCCTGTTACATCACTGCTTTCAGTAAATACACCCCCCTAATACACCTCCTCTTAAAAAGGGGTGTACTTATCAAAAGATTGTTTTTGTAGTAATCGAAATAGTCATACCACAAGTATACTAGTAAATACACTCCCTCAATACACTCACCTTTTTAGAAGTGGTGTATTTACCAAAATAGGGTGTGACCCTTAAGCAAGTCCTTTTTGAGTTTATAAGACCACAACTTTCTCGATTCTCGTAACACAAACTCTCAAGTTTTCCTAAACGTTTTCAAAGGTCAACTTTTAATTAAATATCTTCCTACTAGGATTCGGTACTAGTTGGAACGCACACGAGGTTTCCGACCATCTGTTCGTACATCATTCACGGGACCCGGAGTTAACAGGTGGGTGATGATCGGTTGATTGATCTGCTAATAATACGTTGTGCTGGTATACTCTGAACTCCACTAAATCAATCTAAAATCAAATATACAACATGAGTGTAAACCTATTATATAAGTGTGTGAACTATATGATATTATTACGTATATACCTTGTATGGATTGTTGTGTTTATCTAATTATACAATCGTTTGTGACTGCATGATAATAAGAGTATTTTATGAGCATAAATCTATTTAAGTATGAATTACGTGTACAGTTCGAATTGTCAGTTTTGGTAAGGAAGTTGAAAATGGATGTGACCATGTTTGATAATAGATCAGGTGCATGGTCACGGGGAATTGTTTATAATGGATGTGGCCATGTTTGATAATAGATCAGGTGCATGGTCACGGGATTCGTTTGTGGAAGTGGTGCGTGGCCATGTTTGATAATAGATCGGGTGCATGGTCACGGGATTCGTTTGTGGAAGTGGTGCGTGGCCATGTTTGATAATAGATCAGGTGCATGGTCACGGGATTTGTTTGTGGAAGTGGTGCGTGGCCATGTTTGATAATAGATCAGGTGCATGGTCAGGGGGGGACGGAAATTGTTTATATTGTTTTGGAAGTGATTTACTATATGTGAAATTGATTGTGGGCTTTGCCCCTTACTGTGAATCAACTTGTGATATTTCAATTATATGATGTGAAACCTGTTGTGCCCAACTGATTATTATGTGAATTTGTTATTTGTATGATATATGATGTTTGTATTATTATGTCAACTGCTTAAATAAATTATATATTTTATTAATGAGTATAATTTAATATACTTCGGATTTACCAATCCCATGACGTTGCAAATCACTCATACGTGAGAATTCAAATCTCACGCCCCCTTTTTACAACCCTTGCAGATTATGAGTTCGTGGAGCAAGGACAGTAATAGAGACGACACGGAGTTCCCCACTTAAATAAAATGATACTATTGATAATAAGCTTTATATTCATATACATATGCGTGTGAGATACTTATAAATATTATTCTACTCATTCTTCCGCTACATAAAAATCATCTCTCATTTCCGTTATATTTCCTTCAAAAATTTTATACTTCGGATTTTAGTCACAAGTGGCACCTCGAATCTGGGATATTTATGTGTTTTGGATTCGGGGCGTTACACAGATATTTTGGAAAAAAAAAAGTTAAAAAATTGAATTTGTTAAAAAAAAATGTAATCCTACTTTAGAAAACAATATCTGTATTTTACAGTTTCAAATTCTATTTGGCAGGTATTTATTTTATCCAAAAAGGAAAAAATTGTGTAGCAATCTATTATTGATGGTAAGATATTATATTTGGTGGTAATATTTTTTGGGAATCATATATCTTTTAAAAAATATTTCAATTCCTTGCTACAAATTTCACATCTATCAATATTTAGCAATAATAAATTTTAAAAATATCAAAGAAAAGAAATCGTTTGAAAAAAAATATGCTTGCATTAATTTAATGTTTAAAATCTTGCATTATATAATATTTCATATTATATGTAAATATTATGTTTCCATTGATTAAAATATATTCAGATTTATTGTATTTTAGAGTAATATACTTTTTAAAGTTATACTAATACTTAAGTTGTTGGTAAAGAAACTTAATGTCCTTTTTTTTTCCAACACTATAATTTTTTATCCATAAAAAACGTACTCCACATATTAAAATATATATATATATATATATATTAATTATATAGCATATAACAGCCTTTTACTTATTTATTATTTGCAATACTATTTTAATATTTGTATGTTAAAATACTATAAAAGAAAAATCGAAATCCTAATCTATAAAAGAATATATGTACTTTACAGTTTAATAGTCTATTTTTGGCGATATAATTTTAACCAAAAATAAACTTTTGTATTATAATCTATTATTGAAGGCAAGATATTATATTTGGTGACAAGATTTTTTTGGTATTATATACCAATTCCGTGACAATATCTTTTCTTAAATATTTCAATTCCCTCCTACAAATTTAACATCTATCAATATTTTGCAAAAAGAACTTCCAAAAATATCTTAGAAGGGATATTGTTCAACCGTGAAAAAATATCTACTTGTATCAATATAATATTTAAAATAATATTCCACATTTTATTGTATTTTAGAGTAAGATATTCTTTAAAGTTATAATACTAAAATTGTTAGTAAAGAAACTTAATGTCCTTTTTTTCAACACTATAATTTTCTATCCATAAAAAAAGTTATTCCACATGTTTTAAGAAAAAATATATATATTAATTATATAAGATATAACAACTTTTTACTTATTTATAAATTATAATACTCTTTTAATATTTGTTTGTTAAAAATAATATAAAAGAAAATTTGAAATCCTAGTCTAGAAAAGACTATCTGTATTATGCAGTTTAATAGTCTATTTTGGCTGCATAATTTTATCCAAAAATAAACTTTTGTATTACAATCTATTATTGAAGGCAAGATATTATATTTGGTGGCAAAAAATTATTGGTTTCATACACTATTTTGGTAATAATATTTTTTCCAAAATATTTTAATTCCCTCTTACAAAAATTTCACATGTATCAATATTTTGCAAAAATAAATTTAATAAATATCTAATAAGATAAATCGTTCAACCACGAAAAAAGGTATCTACATCACCTTTAGGTTACCTGCAATACAAAACGAAAAAAATATAAAATTTAATCAGATTTCACCAATAACGCGTACATTATTTGAAAAAAAAAATAGTTGGATTAAGATCGTAGGCGTGCGGTGGGAGAATTTTCATATTGAAAGAGAAAAAAGTTATTAATGGTGGATTCTAAAAAAAATACGAATGTAAAGCAATGAATATGAATATACTTTAGAAACTTACACATAATATTTTATTTGGATACACTCGAATGATCTTCAACCCAAATTGATGCACATATAATTTTCTCTCAATATGCGTCTAATCATCTCCATGCGAATAATAAATTAGTTTACTTGCAAAAAAAAAAAATTATATATACAATAAATTATAGAAGTAATCCAAACTAATGAACAAATGAACAAAAAATAAAATCATATTTCTTCACATAGTAGACAACAAATGAGAAAATGAAGAGAAGAGATGAGTATTAGGGTTGAGAACCAGAATAAAAACTAAAGAGAGATTTGACATTTATAGAAAATACAAAATGAAATGAATGGTTGAGATTAAAAGTGTAAAATATATGGTGTAGATTAAGTCTTAATATGATTTAAAACATGCCTAAAATAACTTTTAAGGAGAATGCAGGATTTTGAAATAAAATAATTTGAGAGGTGCCACATCAGCCTATAAATAAGGTGGTGCTGACACATTATTTTGGAGAGGTTTGGAAATATAATATAATAATATATGATTTAGGGTTAATTGCAAATAAAATCACGACCTTTTCGCAAATTGCAATTTAGGGGGGTGTATTCAATTGAGATTTTATTGGATTTTTTTGGACTTTAAAAAGTCTATGGATTTTGAAAATCCATAGACTCCATATAGAGTTTGACTGACTTTTTTTATTGATTTACATGGATTTTCATAGACTTTACAGGATTTTAAAATATACTTTTTTTATTGATTTACATAGATTTTCATAGACTCCGGATCTGAAACTATTGATGCAGATATATATGAAACACACTTGTATATAAAAAATCCAAATTATTTAGAAAAAAATACCAAAAATATATTAGTCAAGAAAAAAAAATACATTATTATTCATCATTATTATTTTCATCTTCATTCTCATCATCTTCATCTCCATCACCGTTATACCTCGGCCTCATTTCCCACATAACATTAGCAATACTCATTCTCCATGCATTAGCTTCCGTTCTTTGTTGTAGTTGGCTTTGAGAAAGCAATTCCAAATTTTCCTCTTCCATGTCGAGATGTGGTGAATCTTGATCTTCTTCATATTCGACTGGAAATTCATCAGAGCGGCATTCTTTCCGAAGAAAGTTGTGTAATCCAGCACAGGCCAATACTAACTCTGCTTGTGTTTGAAATGGGAACGGAGGTGCGGTTTTGAAAATTGTGAAACGTGATTTGAAAATGCCAAAAATTCTCTCAATCACATTTCTTAATGATGCATGACGAAGATTGAATAACTCACTTGCATTTCTGGGGTGACGACCTTGACCACCAAAATCTTTTAGATGATATCGAACACCACGTAATGGAGCTAAAAATTGACGTCGATTAGCAAATCCACAATCTACGAGAAAATATTTACCTAAAAATACAATTTTATTTAATTAGTTAGCTTCTCACCATTTAAAAAATATAAACACAATAAAAAATATGGTACCTTGAGGGACTTGAAGCCCATTTCTTCTTGATAGTGCATCATTTAAAAGTTTTGAGTCATGTGCTGAACCTTCCCACCCACTAAGCACATATATGAACTGCAAATCAAAGTTGCAAGCTGCCAAAATATTTTGCGATTGAATACCATTACGGTTACAATAACTGCTTACTTCTCGGCCTGTTACCATTGCCGGGATATGAGTTCCATCAATAGCTCCGATGCAATCCTAAAATAAAGTGAACATTTGATAAATAAAAAACTACTACATTTGATATAAGTTATATATATATATTACCAAGAGGATTCATACCTTAAAGAAAGGGTTAAACCTTGTACTTTCCTGAATTTTTGCGGGCATCCCTGTAGATGGCTTAACCATCATTTCTGGTGCTATAGTGTTCAATGCCTTTAAGGTTTTGTTGAAGTTTCGACTAGTAGCAAAATGCGAACGACCGAACCTTTGGCGAACATTACCATATCGATCATTGTGTCCTACAATGATCAAGAATGTTGCCACCATTTCTTCAACACATATGTATCTTGTATCTTCTAGATGAGTTTTCTCTCTAATGATAGTGCATAACTTTAGAAACACATCCGGATACATCCTATACAACTGTCTAAAACTTTGTGGATCTCCTTCGATCATATTACGTACAAAATGATATCCAATTCTAGTAATTGGACGTCGCTTCAAAGAAGGTTCAATACGTCGAGGCATCATAGTAATTTTTTCTAATAAAACTATCACTGCCTTAATTGCCAACATCAAGAGCCTAATTTTTTCGTAAAGTTCCATCTCCAAATCTTCATCTATTTCTTCTTCCATTTCTTCTTCTTCTATTTCTTCTTCCAATATTTCACGATTTTCCATGCTACACAGATAAAGATTAATTAAATAACACGCTATGAATTAAACAAATAAATTGATTCAAGCACAAATCCAAGGATTCATATTTTCAAATGCATACATATGACTCAAATAATAATAAAAAATATAGAATTCATTAATTTCAAATATATGATCAAAAGAAAATCTTAAAAAGATCCCAAACAAAATAGTGATAAAAAAGAAAGTCTTAAAACGATCCCTAACAAAATATAGCATAATATCTAATACATGACTCAAATAATCAATATCCTCTAATCTTATAAGCTATCCAATTAGCTCTTTCCTGAATAGTCATCTTCAGAAAACCATCTTTTTTTGACTTGGTGTCAAGCAAGTCAAATGCCTTGAGACAAATATCTTCATCCAAATTTGGGATCTCTTTGATAGCATCCCAAGTTGTATAAGCTCTTTCTTTTTCTCTTTTCTCTAGTATTATATCTCTTTTCTCCAAGAGGCTATGAACTCCTTCAAAAGTGCTGGTTAGTTTTGTAATCTCTTCCATGAGACCATTCTGAGGGATATTTTCAGTGGAACTAGAATTTGCTTCATACTGAGCACTACTTCTTTTGGGTTGACTTCTTTTTTGAGTGGAGACCTCGGACACTTCAGGGAACCCTGAAGGTGGTGTGGAACCAAATGGTGAATCACTTTGAGATAGTCCTACAAACATCTCATTTTCAGCATTATAATTCAAATCTTCTATGCGTACATCTCTATTTTCATCATCTCCTAATGTCCTTGCATCAGTAGCACTACCCAACCCAATCGAATTTTTTCCTACAGCAACACCATTTCCTACAGCAATTTCCAGGTCCTCGTAATCAAGACATTCCCCATAGCGCAAGTTCGCGTCTTTTGAGTGAGCCTAGCATAAATAAAGATTTTTTTTAATTAATTCACTATATTCTCAAAATTAAATTATTCTATAATATTTATTGTAATATGATGCTTAAGAAATTTACCTCTAAGTACGCATCCCATACTTCATCTGTAGCGGTAAACTTTTTAGTAGTTTGGTCATACCCAAAGCCAGAGCTAAACCTCATAAGATTTGAATAAGATAGCCAACGATTTTTAAACCATTTGAGGCGGCTTTGGTAATTGTTATATGTCTTATTACACCCAAGTCTTTCATTAAGAACATGAAGTATTCTTTCTTCCACTGTTGCTTTGGTAAAAATACCACTATTATCACGCCATCCCCGAGTCGCAGCATCAACCATGAGTTCTAACAATAAGTCGCTTTGGTCCTTAGTCCATTGTTCATAGGATGCCTTCTTTTTTGTATCTTGTTGTGAATCCCCCATGATAATATTACTATATTAATCCAGAGAATCTAAACATATAATGTAATATTAGAAGTGGTTCAGAAAAAATTGAGGTATACGTCTTCACACAAGACATAACTCTAACTACAACTATATATGAATAAACATACTAGTTAGCTACCTCTCCTAATTATTTAATCAAATCTTAAATATTCTATAGGGTAATACCCCCAAATAGGCACACCTCTAAAAAAAAAAAAGTAGAACAATAACTATAAACTCTCAATCTCATAGAATTAATTGTGAAAAATGTGTTTGTACGGGCCACAGAGAAAAAGAAGCACACCCACAACTTAAGCAATATTAACGCCACCATCTGGAATTAAATTTTTCAATATGTTGCTATTATATTATAGCCAATTAATTAATTAATTGAAAGTTTGAAATTTGTGAATTGAGAAACATTAATAGACAAAAAATTAACCATACAACATCCGAAACAAATAGGTGTAAAAATCACAGCAACCTTGTGATAGTGTCGTTAAGAAATAATGATCATACGAAAGGAGCTAAAATCATGTTATCTTCATATCAGACAGTGAAAACTAAAAGATTGAAGAATCGTGATAAAATGAATTCCAGGAAAGCAGAAGCATAAGTAGACACAGAGTTACATATTATATTATTACAAAGGCAAATTTCTAATACAAATTCGTACACATATGTTAGATGATTTGCTGCAATTTCTAGTGAATAAATTGACTCACTCCATTTTTGTGCATATCAGTAAGAGTCTTTTCCCCAAATTCATTTTGCATAATTTTATGTAGATAAACGATTTTGAGCCCTAACTTTGTCATTCACAATCATAGCATAAACACTATATCATTCACAGTTTACTAATCTCCTACCTTAATAGGAAAATACGAAACTCAAAGCCCTATGAATCATAAAAAAAAAACAGGAAGAATAGATCGAACCAAGCAGAGTGGCGGTGCTTGAATAAGGCTAGCGTCGGCGGTGGACGTCGAGATTTATTTGGACGTGAGCGTTGGGCACAACGATTCGTCGATGACACCGTTGTGAAGGGATGAAGGCGACGGCGCGACGTCTCTTGAAGGGGCTGCACGATTTTGGTAGAAGAAGAGAATCCGTAGAAATCTTTATACATTAGAAGATATTTTGGAGAGTGAATTTTATTTATAGTTTTGGAAAAGAATCAAATAAAATCTATAGATTGTTAAAATCTATAGATTGTTGAATACCTAAATATTTTTTAAGACTTTTTAAAATCTGTATTGAATACCTCCGGATTTTTATGGACTTTTTAAAATCCGTATTGAATACCTCAGGATTTTTAAAGACTTTTTAAAATCCAGATTGAATACACCTAGACTTTAAAAGTCTAAAAAAATCCTACAGACTCTACAACCAATACACCCCCCTTAATCTAAACTTTGGAATCTTTGCAAACAAAACTCCAACTTAACATTTGGTTGCAATCAGAACCAACAAATAATTTTTTTATTGTACGAAAATGATATTTCACTTACTCGACAATGAATAATTAATTGTATTAATATGTTTAGGTTGGTTCGGATGACAAAACATAATTAATCATTATTTTTGGACAGATTGAAATTTGTCACTTGGTTAAAATTGCTCACAAATTTAAAGTTGAAGTTTTATTTGCAACGATTTAAAAGTTTAGATTAAATTGCAATTAGCAAAAAATCGTAGTTTTATTTGCAATTAACCTATGATTTATAATCAACTTATAAAAAAATAAAAAAAATCCCACGTAATACACTGGACACTTATCTACTGATGCTAATAACCAAAAGTTTTGTAGAGCTGGACGACTTAAATATGGTTCACACTGGGCCAACATAAGCCCATAAATATGGGCCGATGGGCCTACACGATGAGTAAAGGATCCAGCTTCTCTCTTGTTACGTTCACTTATATTGATAAAAGGACGGCCACGATATGGGCATAATTATGGTGACTATGAGGCATTATTTGCCTTGTTAAAGTATAGCAAACAATTTTTTATTTAAAAAAAAAAAACCCCCAAAGTCGCTCATTCATTTTAAATTATTGAAAATATAATTTTATGTGGATCGATACCAAGGCAAAATAATAGTATAGAAAGAAACTGATTATAATTCCAAGGTTAGAAAAAAAAAGACAATTTTTCAGAACTAACTATCTAACATTTTCGGATAGTGGTTGCAGATTCTTTTATATAAAAAAAAGTTTAATATGCCAGACGAAGATAGAAATAGACCCCATGAACGGACATTTTTTTTCTCCAGAAGCAATGGCCCTAAAAAAGCAAAGTGACAAGTGATGGCCTTTCCATGAGGATAAGATAGTGTTTGGTTGATAAATATGATCAAGAAAAGATAAAATATTTTGCTCTCATATTGGCAAACATCGAATGGGATTCAACATCATACATTGCATAGAGGGGTTCATCTTTGGATGCATTAATTTATGACAATTAGATTATCGTAAAGTCACATTCAATGTACGCCTAGCATTAAAATAATAGTATAAGTAATTTGTCATCATTAATATATATTTAAGTTTGGGATTTATGAGGGCTCTATATCATTCTCGTTGCCCATAGACATGTTAGATAGTCATCATTATATTCTAGAGCAAATTTAGAGTGTCTATGGATTTTCGTTTAGTTAATTAAATAGTTTTTAAATATAATTGGAAACCTAACTTGAGAATCAAAGTTGAGATGACAATTTCGTTGGGATAATCAAATAAATTTTCCATTCATGAAATAAAAGAAAGATAGTAAGAATATAAGAAGGACAGTGAAGACAAAAAGAAATTCTGAAAACGTAATTCGATCCAAAATGAACAAATATCATACACATGTGGTGAGGTTATATATGATGCCCATACATTAACCTCTTTGATTCTCTCTCTCAAATAAATCCTGAGCTGTACATCCATTATATATCCACGCTTAGCTAGAGGATAAAAAGTTAGGAAGTACTTTTACATATAATTTGATACAACTTAATTAAAGTACAACTTCGGGGCTCACTTGAATATTTATATATATATATATATATATATATATATATATATATATATATATATATATATATATATATATATATATATTATTACATGTAAGCATAATCAATGTAAATCAAATCGGTGATTTAAACATGGATATTAAATTTTCATGATTATCATATGGATATTATAACATACGATTCACACAAATAAATTCGAAACTATCCGATAAACATTAGTTATTAGTTTAATCCACATTATTAAAATATTTAAAACTTTACAAGTATCTCAATATGCTAATTGCTATGAAATTGTTCTTTTCATTGCTTACGACATGATCAATTTCAAGGAATTCCAACTACAACTTGCATGCATCACATTCTAAAATAGCAGTTTCCACCATCAGTTGAAATTTCGAATATACAGTCTAATATAAATACAAGTTCTATTTTTGGCTGGGCTAATTTTTTTTTTTTTTTTACATAAAAAAAATTAATTTTCCAAAAATTGGCTGGGCTGCAGCCCAGCCAACCAAAAGCTCCGCCACTTGTCTTAAGTAGAAAAAATCTAACTCTTGTCTCGACTTTTGCCCAAATTTACAGTCATTTTAGATCATACCCCACTCAATTCCAACAATTATTATACTATTATATAGTTAAAGGGTTTATGGTGTTTCAATTCAATTATATTTCAAAAAAAAGTATCATCTAAATATTAAAAGAGATATAAACACATGTTAATTATATATATAACTTCACACTCAAATTTAGGTACATAAAAAATAAAAAATAAATTGTCACGTTTAGGAGGTTGAAGCTTTTAGATTTAATTAAACACCTTACATAATTATGCTAGTACAATATAGGGCTGAAGAAATTAGCCAACCCTACTCCCTAGTGTTGGTTTATTAAACCTAGGCAGAACAACCACAAATTAAAAGGTACACCTATCCAAGCTCAATGTACTCCCACATCTATATCATGTATGGGCAAGATTGGGAGACAGGGTTTGGATATAGGGTACCCCTTTCTGTCTGAGCAATGAACATTAAGTAGGTCCATTTCCATAGCCGTGCATGGCCCAGTTGCACCATTGATGACTTATTTGAGACTTGATATCAAATAAAAATCTTGATAAGGTCTTTTTTGGATTCTATTTAATTTCTCGGTTCACAATTCTCATCTATCAATTGTAAGAAAAAATCCCAACATACATATATACATACAATATATGCACGCATATAAAATAATGATATGGAGTCCATGATTGATATCTCATGAAGTTCAACTTAATATAGCATAAAAAACTTGTACATTTTAGTATAAATAATATGAGGCTGATATTTAGCTCCATAAAAAATCTATCATAATTTCCGTGTGGAAATTGTAGGTGAAAAATGTTTTTTTAGGCCCAAAATTTAGAAGGATTTGTGATTTAAGGACAATAATTTTTCGGGCTTGTGATTGTAGGACATTTTACTTTCAAATTTGTTAATGTGTGACATCGAACTTGAATTAGCTAAAATAAGCTCAAATCTAGATGAAATGTCCTGCATTTACAACTTTTAAAAACACAGTGTTCAACATTTACGGGCTCATAAAACTGTAAAAGTAGGACATTTCGGTCCAATTTAAACTTATTCGGACTCAATTGTCTAACATTAACAAATCCAAAAAATTATTATCTCTAAAGCACAACCCCTAAAGTTGCGGCCTAAAAAAAACATTATATATATGGTTTGCCAAGTGATGAGATATGTGAAGTGGGAAGAGATGGGACTTGAGAAAAGGAGTGGCCTAGGAAGTTAACTTTGAATGCATGGTGCACACCAAAAGATGAAAGCAACAAAACATGTTATGTGCATCCGAACTACTACAAGATTAATTGAAAGACCATGTAGTAATAGAACCCAGACACATGGGGTTTTGCTAGAGTGGCGGATCGACTTACCTACGGCCACACGTGTCGTCCGTCTATTGGTCAAACAAACATGGGCCACTTTTTTTGTACGTGGGCTTGGATGTATAGTCATAACAATTAATTTTGTATGTGGGCTTCTGTTTATCAACTATGTTTATTTTCCATTTTTTTTTCATTTATTTTGCGTTGAGTGTTCTTGATTAAGTATTTTTGACCTTTTACTAGATATTTCAAATATTTATTTATGAGCAAATTATGTATAGGAGTTTTTGATCGTTTGAGCTTGACTACTTTTGCAGCCATGTACTCTCACTAGTACTTTTATTTTTATAAAGAGATGATAACTTTTATTTAATTTGTATGGAGATCGATAACAGAAGATAGATAACATCTTGCATCTAGTATACATTTTCTTATTATTATTTTGCACAAACCAATGCTAATTACCAAGGTAGGTATTATTTAAATTGAGTATTTTCTTAATTTTGTGATAATTTTAATTTCTTTTCAAGATTAATCATACCCTGCACTGCCAAAAAGGAGAAACTTATTAAGTATATAGGCATGCAACAAATTATGTCAGGTTATAATTAAGTAAAGACATTTTATACTATATTAGGTGGTAATTGACAGTAATTGCACTCGTGCTTGTAAAAATTTAACTTTTAATTATTCTGGATCGACATGTCAATGCGTTATTGCATGCAACTAGTAATATAAGTGTTAAAATGCTTGCTTGTTCTAGTGATATATGTCATGTTCTTTTTTAATATTTTAAGAATCTTAATTAATTACTTAAACTAATAATTGCAGTCTGTGTAAATTAAAATTATGTATTTAATTAAGAGTAAGTTTTATATAAAAAAAGGATCGCTTATCACTAGGAGTATCATTAATCATGGCTCAAGAAAATTTACACCACAATTACAATATAATACCACCGACCCAAATTAATGATATTTTTGGTCAAATATTCAATATTTTAATATAGTTTCATAATAAGCTTATTATTAACTATTTTCATATAATACATTGTCTTTAATTAATTGTAGTTTTGTTTCACCGTAGCTGACAAAATCATATATCACTGTCTGAACTGATACAATTTAAACAAAAAAAAAAAAAAACTTCTTACGATTTGAATATTTAATTTATTTTATTCCTTGAGTATGCCTAATTAGGGTGTGACTTGGGCTCTAGTTTAAAGTATTGGAGGAAGTAATAATTAAGTAGGATTTTTATCTAGCTTGTTTACTTATCCACAAACGAAGTGGAGACAAGTTTTATGTTAATAACTCCTTCCACCACCACTTTAGATATTAAGATGATGAGATAAAAAATAGAAATAAAAATAAAAAGTAAAAAAGGGATGATGAGATCTAAACCCCACTTTAATTAAAAGTGTTGAATTAATTAAGGAGGCGTTTGGTTAGCAACTCTTCAATGACCAAACAACTCTTCAATGGTAATGAGAATGAATATTTCATCTACGCCCCCGCAATAAAAATGATATGTTGGGTGAAGAATTGTTATAATTGTGATTCTATTGCTAGTGTCATGCCCCAATTTTGGAATAGAGATGGACAACAAATGGTTGTTGGTAGATGAATAGGGGAGTGATTGGAGAGCATGATTGTAGGGAGAGAATAGGGTAATCAAAATGGAGCAGTGATTACCTTATTTTAAAGTGGAGGTAGTGATTTTGTTCTCATGAACCATTATAATTACACTAATTTTCAATCGCATTCCCATTACCATTGAGAAGTTGCTAATCAAGTGCCCCTTAAAAAGATGATGGCGATCATCGATCCAAAAGAAACGCCTCTTTTGCTCCGCACATTCTTTAGATTTCAAACAAGTCATTGGTCAAATGAGTACTTCTTTTGTACGTTAATTGCTCGCTAAGAGCATACTAAACTTATTTAAAACTTTTTACAAGTTATTTTAAAAATTTATAAGATGTAATTTCTAAGTTGTTTTTAAGTTGTTAAAATGTTTGACTAATATAATTCATAAATTTTTTAAATAATGTCAATCTAAGGTTTGAAAAATGGTAAAATTATTAATTTAAAGTTTAAAAGATTAAAAACTATCAATTCAAGATCTGAAAGATAAAACCTATCAATTTAAGACTCAAGAATATTAAGACTGTGTTTTACATATAATAATTTATATTTTTATTTTATTTATGGACATTATTATTTTTTCGTTTAAATTCTTTTGTTCTTTTAAAATTGTATGTACGGGTAGCTTTTATGAATTTCGTACATCGATATTTCACCAGTAAAATATCTTTATGATTAATATATACAGCAAATTTAATTTGTGGTAAAGCAGAATTCGTTATGTACCGTTTTTCATGCTTATTCAATTTATGCCCTCAAGCTTATAACATCCTGATCACAAAAATTGAGACACTGGCTATTTTCTCTTGAATAATACTTCGTCGTACTAGTTACACCTTTTAGGCGTGTAATTTGTATAATTTTGATAAACAAATTTTCCAGTGAGCAATTTTTTTCCTTTGTATAAACAGTTTGTAATATTTTTCTTCATATAAACTAATACTGTTTTTAAATCTCATTTCCATTCTTGTATGTCGGCCTATTTTTCCTTGTATTTTTTTGTTTGTTCTTTTCTACTTGCCATTTGAGTCAATCCTTTCTAGTATGGTGCATGCGATTTCCTTGGATTTTTGTTGTACCAACGGATGGCTACGGTTGTACTTCATTTGTCAAGTTCAATAATGTCTATTATCCTTTCAGAAAAAAAAATCGTAATATTATTGAATAAAAAGTTGTGTACAGGCCAATTTTTCTCAATTAGAGTTCAATACAGATGAAGTATTTGTAAACAACATCATATACATAACATATGGTGCTTGTATATATTTTATTGTCAACAAAATATAAAATAAGTTATGTGTACTAATATTACGAATTTTTCATTCAGCAAATGATTTTTTATTAGATTTTCATTAAAGAAAACTATATACGTTGCAATGTATTACCATTGAACATATTTTGTCGAGAATTGTCATAATGACATTTGTGAGTGCAGCTTGACGCAAATGCAAGGCTCAAGTGAATAAAATAAAATACAGTGAATTTTCGTGAAATAAATTTTAAAAAAACAGTGGGATTTATTTACATAAAAGAGCCAGATGGACAAAGAAAAGGGGATAATTGAATAAAAAATCACGAACTTTATGGTATTATCAATTAAAATTAGTTACACTTTTATTTGTAAGTTTCAGTTTGATTAGAAATGATGGTGGATAGGATGAAGATGGAGATGAAAAAAGGATGGAGCGGTCCAATTAATAGTAAATTTATTTTTGGTTAGAAATTGAGTTGGGTGAAGCTTTATATCAAATCAAAATTGATGTAATATTTTCCTAAAAAAAAATTTTGATGTAATATTTTATTATTTTTAATTAGTGAGATAATGATTGGGTGAGAGAAAAAAGTAGGAGAAAGAATGAATGTGTAAGAAAAATTAGGAGGCATAATAAGTGGGTGGGAGAAAGTAGAAGAGGAGATGAGTGAATGAGAGAAAAGTGATGTGATTGTATAAAGTAGTGTGGAAATATGTGTATAAGTGTATGAATGTATGAATATGATAGGGGTGAATGAGTACTTGGATGAGGAATGTGTCATCCAAAAATCAAATGAGATGGAGGATTGCCTCATTCCCTAACCAATCGGATGAGTTCAAAATAATTTTGATACTTATGTGCAAAAGTGGTTTTTTTTTTTTTTTTTTTTTTTTTTTTTTTTGCAGGTGTGGCCCATCCGTTATTTTTCAAGACTAAAAGTACAATTTTACCATAAGTGCAATTTACTCATTCTCCTAGGACCAAAAGTGTCGAAGATAAATTATGGGACTAAACTGTTGAAAATGGAACCGTTTTGAAATGGAGTCATTGTCTTGGAACCAAATGTGCAAATTACACTTATCAATTATAAAATGATTTTTTTTTTTTTTTTTTTTTGCAAATTGCAATTTAATGTACTATTTTTTAAGTTTTGCAATTTGAAATATCTGATAGTTTTCCGTCAATAATTAAGTGATATGTTTGTCGAATATGTTATATAAAGTCCACGTATAGGGAGAATAATGTCCTTAAATTACGTTATTAATTTTCAAAATATATGTATTTTAAAGATATACAAAATTGATTTTTTTTTTCTATTAACCCAAAAAAAAAAAAAAAAAAAACTACGTGAGAGTGCTTTTTATCATTATAAAAGGAACCTCAACGACAACATTCTCATTTCAAAGTTCAAACTACTCCTTTCCCATTTTTCTCTACGATCAATTCACACATAAAACCCACACAATCTTATTTGATTAAAAAATTATTTATTTATAATGCCTGCTTCAGACCCTAACAAGCTGTGCAAAAATTCATTCCACTGGAGGAATAATTCCGGCGAGCTCGACGTTTTCGAGGCGGCGCGATATTTCTCCGGCGCCAGTGAGAATCCAGGATATAACGATTCATCAATGCTCTCTCCCAAGGTCACCGGAGAAAACAGGTCGCACTGCCAAAGAGCTGCCAGAATGAGCCTGGACATGCAGACGATGAGGAATATTCCTATCAGATCAGAGAATCTTCCGACGATTCAGAAATTACAAACGAAGCAGCCAAGTTCTCCCGGTGGTAGACTCGCCAGTTTTTTGAATTCTCTGTTCAATCAAACAGAGTCGAAGAAGAAGAAGAAATTGAAATTGAAGAATAATAATAATGTAATTAAAGACGAAGGAAGGAAGAGAAGAAGCAGCATTAGCCATTTCCGAATTACATCGAGTAATTCTGGTAACGAATCGAAGTCGTCCTCGAGCTCGGGGGTCATTTCGCCCCCTACGGACGCCAAAACTCCAACGAAATCGTTGTACGAAGAATTTCAAGGCTTTTCCGATCATCAGACAGCGATTGACTGCGAGGAATTCAGATTTAAGAATGGAAGCTTCAGGAATTCTATGGCGATTAACTGGATCGTTGATGAAGAAGAAAGGGGATTCAGAAAATTCAGCGATGTCGATGATGGGGCGGATACTGATTCGAGTTCGGACCTGTTTGATCTACCAAATTATGATTTGGATTTACCCGTTTATGGGACGACGGATATGGGTAGGATCCGGATCGGAGCACCCATTTCCAGCGTGTAATTATTTTCCACTGGTATATGTATCATACAGAATGTCTTTCATTATGGTATGGTATTAATTTTGTTGATCGTGTGTGGGATTTTTGTGAGATCACGTTGAAGATTCTGCTTTTTTACAGCTTTTGATTCTTTTTTTGTGTTTCGACTCTTTTTTTTTTAAATGGTATGATTGTAAATGAATACTCTTTCTTGTTCATGTGGTGGAAAAGATGGCATCATCACAGCTAATAAATGTGATTTAGTCTGATCTTATGATGATTATATACTGTCTACTTTATGCATAAGCAATAATTATACATTATGGGAATTTTTTTTTCTTTTACACAGATATAGAAGTGGCAAAAGAAGTCCACTATGTTTTAGGGCTTGCAATTTCAATCATTAACTTTTTAATTTTGTTACTATAAGATAAATCGGCCCAAAAAAAAACTGAAAATAATTACAAAAATTATAAATAAATTCTGATAATCTTTATTTTCGATGAATTTGTCTCTTGTGGTTCCCCTTATTAGAAAAAAAAAAATTCAGCGAGATTTTAATTAGGTGCTGGCGTGCTGCCATGCTGAGATATTAAAAGGAAGACCAAGCTTATATACAGTCCTATCTTTTATTAATACACTCCACCTAATAAATATTAGGAAAAAATCCAACTTTTTTTTTTACAATTTTCAGAAAAAAAAACCATTAAACATATGAATTTTCGGAATTTATTCCCGCAAATTGTTACATTTTTCAGAAACTTTTTTCGAACATATTTTTGGATCGAGTGTATTAACAAAACATGGGAATGTAGGCCAAGGAATTGTGGTCTGGACCCAAAGATAAATATTTGTCTAATTTGGGCCTTATTTGCTATCAAATGGGCCATCATTAGCAAGCCGCTCGGGAGATGGGCTATATCTCATTAGCCGGAGCGTGGTCCATTGCTTAACAAAGTAAATGAACAGATGTTGATGCCTGAGGATGAGAAATTTCACGAAATTGATATTTTTTTTATCAATTTTGGTCCCACAATAATTTAGGAATTCTGATTTAATTGATGGATTTTGTTAAATAGTTAACAGTAAGAAAAAATTATTTGGGATTAGTATTGCAATTTACCCTTCCTCCCCTCCAAACACCATCTAAATACATGTAGTTTGATAGGTGAAATACTTATATATTTATATATTTTTTTGTATAACTAAATAAACATAGACATTGAGTGTACTATGAATTAGGCAAAATAATATTTTATATAGATGAGATCAACCATCTTATGATAAGAAAGAGTATAATTTGAGAACCTTTAATATTTTGAAAGTATGGGTGTTAATTTTGTGAATTCACCATAAAACTGTCTCACACAAATTTTTATTTATTTTATATTCAGATAAAATCCTACCTTAAAATCCTTTAACTATTCGCGCTCCAGTACTTATCAAACTTTTCAAATAAAAAGGTCATCCCATCCCTATTATACCCACTTCTCAAATCGCAGAAGAAGTTCTCTACACTACAAAAAAAACACTGTTTTGCGACGGAATTAGCGACGGAAAATCCGTCGCAAACAGTGTTTTGCGACGGATTCAGCCATCCGTTGCAAATTAACGACGGACAAATCCGTCGCAAAATCGGCGGGTCAGATCCGGCCGGGTCAAGAATTTGCGACGGACAGTAGGCCGTCGCAAACTTTTCGGGTCAGACCCGATCGGGTCAACAACATTTGCGACGGCTAAATTCCGTCGCAAATGTTTTTATATATTTTTTATACTTTTTTGTGTTATAATTTGCGACGGGCTATTTTCCGTCGCAAAATTAAATATTTGCGACGGAATATGGCCGTCGCAAATTACCGAGCCTATACAAAAAAAAAAAAGTGGCTCGCGTGGTTCGAGCCCGGGCACCCGAGGCGGCCGGGGCGGGCGCGGACCACTGGGCCACTCGGCCCATTGCTTAATATATGCGGCCCACCTTCTATATTAGTCTTATTAGGCCTTGAACAATTAATCCATTTTTGCGTCCAAGGGGAATCGAACACGGGACCTCTTGTGCAAGAGGAGGGGGCGCGCGCCACTAGGGCACAAGCTACTTTCGTTTATTTTTATGCAATTAATTGTATATGTATTCAAATTAAGTCATTTTTTTTATAATTCACCAAATTAATTTCTTTTCGTATCTAAGTTGTTTATTAAAATATTTTGCCCAACTCTTTTTTTTATTTTGTAAAATTATTTATTTCGACTCCCGCTTAAATTTATAATTCGTTCATTTGTACGCAATTAATTGTATATGTATCCAATTGACTCATTTTTTTTTCTACAATTCACCAAATTAATTCATTTTCGTTTCTAACTTGTTTTTATAAATATTGGGGCCATTTAATTTTTATTATTTCTGTAAAACTATTTATTTCGACTCCCGCTTAAATTTATAATTCGTTCATTTGTACGCAATTAATTGTATATGTATCCAAATTGACTCATTTTTTTTTCTACAATTCACCAAATTAATTCATTTTCGTTTCTAACTTGTTTTTATAAATATTGGGGCCATTTAATTTTTATTATTTCTGTAAAACTATTTATTTCGACTCCCGCTTAAATTTATAATTCGTTCATTTGTACGCAATTAATTGTATATGTATCCAAATTGACTCATTTTTTTTTTCTACAATTCACCAAATTAATTCATTTTCGTTTCTAACTTGTTTTTATAAATATTGGGGCCATTTAATTTTTATTATTTCTGTAAAACTATTTATTTCGACTCCCGCTTAAATTTATAATTCGTTCATTTGTACGCAATTAATTGTATATGTATCCAAATTGACTCATTTTTTTTCTACAATTCACCAAATTAATTCATTTTCGTTTCTAACTTGTTTTTATAAATATTGGGGCCATTTAATTTTTATTATTTCTGTAAAACTATTTATTTCGACTCCCGCTTAAATTTATAATTCGTTCATTTGTACGCAATTAATTGTATATGTATCCAAATTGACTCATTTTTTTTTCTACAATTCACCAAATTAATTCATTTTCGTTTCTAACTTGTTTTTTATAAATATTGGGGCCATTTAATTTTTATTATTTCTGTAAAACTATTTATTTCGACTCCCGCTTAAATTTATAATTCGTTCATTTGTACGCAATTAATTGTATATGTATCCAAATTGACTCATTTTTTTTCTACAATTCACCAAATTAATTCATTTTCGTTTCTAACTTGTTTTTATAAATATTGGGGCCATTTAATTTTTATTATTTCTGTAAAACTATTTATTTCGACTCCCGCTTAAATTTATAATTCGTTCATTTGCTTAAATTTTTTTTTTTCATAATTCACCAAATTAATTCATTTTCGTTTTTCACTTGTTTTTATAAATGTTGTGTCCATTAAATAAAAGTAAATTCAAACTAATAAATTCACAAAATTATAAATTAAAGTAACAATTCAAAAATTAAATTAAAGTAACAATTCAAACTAAAAAAAAAATTGTACTTCATAGTTATTAAAAATCAAAATTTTTTAACAATCGGAATTAAATCCGTCTTCCTCTTCATCCTCGCCCAGGTTAACAATCGGCGGCATCGGTGGCGCAGGCATTTGCGCTCGTGGCATTGAATCAGAGGCGAATATCTGCCACCACGCCTGCATGGCGGTTGTATACTCCTGCACCTCGACCCGATACTGCTCCATCTCGGCTGTATACCGGTCGTGCGCCTCTCGCTGCTGCCTCTCATACTCTTCCTTCTCTCGCTGCTGCCTCTGCATGTTCTTCATCTGCTCCACCACCGTGGCAAGCTGTCTCTCGACCTCACTGGGATGAGAGTCGATGGAAGACTGAGAGGAGGATGAGCCTGAGCCACGAGGTCGGAAAAAGTTCTTTCCGAAGCTGCCCAATCCAGCGAACCGCCCCTTTTTAGCCTTGACGTTCTTGAAGTACAATTCATTTTGAACGTCAACATAAGGCTGTGTGGGGGGCATCGACCCCGACCCCGACCCCTCTGCCGTTTCCTCAGGCTGAGGCTGAGAGGCAAGATCCTCGAGCATCTTTCTCTGCAAATTAATTATACAAAAAATTAAATAAATTGAACACAAAATATAAAAAATACTTTTAATATTAAAAATTTAAATAATACTATTAATATTGAAATAATACTTACGTGGATCTCGGTGGTACGGCCGTAGGTAGACTTCACAGTCTCCTCGACGAATGGGTGGGCGAGCTGCAATCTCTCAAAATGAGAGGGCTCGCGTCCTTGCTCCGCCGCCTAATTAGAAAAAAAGATAGTAAAAATTAACAACACTCATAAAAATTAGGAAAAAAATAATAAATTCAAAAACTACAAAATTGAAGACGAAACTTACAAATCTCAACCCGTGCTCATAAATGGACCGAGAACCGGCCCGATGTCTTGCCATCCCTTCTCCATCAGGGTCACTACGCCGATTCGCCTTGTTTTTCGCCGACTTCTCTTGGAATTCAGGGGAATCCCAGTAGCGGAGGAATTGGTCCCAAATCGACCGTCTTTCACTGTCAAGCCCCAAGTCAGTGGCCTCTCCCTTCTTGTACCACTTCTCCCTCATTCTGTAAAGGAGGTCTCTGTACCTTTCCTTTCCATATTTATCGAAATTCCTCCACATCTGGTCATCGTGCTCCGGTGCCCAGACACATTCTTTCTGCAATTACAATTTAAATGTAAATATATGTTTATATATTTGATATTAATAAACGGTGAATTAATAAATTAAATTAATACCTTAAACTCCTCGAAGTATGTCTTTTTTCTTGCATCGGACACTAACCTCCAACTGTAAGCGGTGGGCTCGAATCCACCTCGAAGGATGGAGTCGGAAACCTGATTAGCAGCCTCATGACCTGGAATCCAACTGTAAAATTAAAATTTCAAAGTTAGTAAAATAATTAGGTTTTAATTAATAAAAAAATTGAGTATAAAATATTATCCCTTACATATGACCACATGGCTTAACAGGCATCCGTCCTTCAACAACCGGATGCTGGCGGGAGGAGGATGAGCCCTCAGCAGTCTGCTGTGAGGAGGAGGAGGAGCCCGCACCAGGCTGTGAAGAGGTCTCTGATAGAGACCTCGGCCTGAAAATAGGTGGAACCACGGGTCTTAGTGAGGGCCGTCGTCTCCTCCCTCCTCGTCCTCCTCGACTCGCCTCCTCATCCCTCGGAGGCTGCTGACTGTCGTTGCCACTGCCTTGTCCGCTCATCTATAACAAATTTCACGAATTATTCATTCAACTAAATTAAAATCAATCAACTAATAATATTATTTTATAAATTATATATTAAACTAAAATCAAACAACTAATATTATTTAAAATCAAACAACTAATATTATTTAAAATCAATTAACAACCTACTCAACTAAATTCATTCAACTAAATTAAAATCAATCATCAACTAATATTATTTTGTAAAATTATTAAACTTAAATCAAGCAACTAAAATTATTTTGTAATATTATTTAAACATGCTTAACAATTAAAAATTAACAAATTACTAAAACAATTCAACTAAAATCAAACAACTCAGCTAAAATCAATTCTAAACTTAACAAATTCAACTATTTCTAAACATGCTTTAAAATTAAATTAAAATTCGATCAACTAATTAAATTATAATTCAACTAAAATCAATTCATTTCTAATATAATTCAAACAATTCAACTAATTCAATTCTAAACTTAACAAAAATTAAGCATACTTTAAATTAAAATTCGATCAACTAATTAAATTATAATTCAACTAATTCAACTAAAATCAATTTATTTTTAATATAATTCAAACAGTTCAACTAATTCAATTCTAAACTTAAAAAAAATTAAACATGCTTTAATTAAATTAAAATTCGATCAACTAAAATCAATTCATTACTAATATAATTCAAATAACTCAACTAAAATCAATTCTCTAAACATGCTTTAAAATTAAATTTTAAACGGTAAAAATGAAGAAAACTTACGGTTTATTTGTAGAAGATGACGAAACGAGAACTCGGTGGGGACGGATTGGCTCTACAGCGACGGCACCCGACTTCTCCTTCCTTTTCCTCTCTTTTTCCTCTTCTTCTTCTTCTTTTCTCTCTTTCTCCGTCTGCAACGCGGCGGGCCTGTATAAATAAGTGGAAAAAAATTTGCGACGGACGCCTGTCCGTCGCAAATTTTGCCCGTCAAACGCAAAACGACGCCGTTTCTTACTGATTTGCGACGGAAAAGCCGTCGCAAATCAGTCAACGCACCGTTTCCCGATAAGACGCGTAAAACGGCTCGAATTTGCGACGGACATTCCGTCGCAAATCAGTCAATGGGCCGTTTCCCGAGAGGTCGCGAATATAAATGTAAGCATTGCGACGGCTTTCGTCCGTCGCAATTACAAAGTTTAAAATTACGACGACTTCTTCCATCGCAAATCAGTCAAACGGGTCGCTTCCCAAACGGTCACCTTTAAACGGGTATGTTTTGCGACGGAATTGACCGTCGCAAACTCAAAATTGAAATTTGCGACGACCTTTCCGTCGCAAATGTAGCCGGTTCAAGACCAAGTCGGTGGGCCCTAGATTTTGCGATGGCTTATCCGTCGCAAATTACTATCATTTGCGACGGACTTCCTAAGTCGTCGCAAATTTTCATTTTTTGCGACGACTTACAAAAATCCGTCGCAAATGATAGTAATTTGCGACGGATATTCTTGCCGTCGAAAAATTCCCGTCGCTAAACTCCATCTTTTTTGTAGTGTCTAGCTCGTTTCATTAAATAAATTATTTATCAAAGTGACATTTTGTATATATGACCAGTTAAGTAGTTTAATTGTATAGATGGCATTGAGCAATTAATTTTTTGCTTTTAAGTTATATTATATGTCTCGAAGCATTGAGATCATAAGAGGGGAGAACACACACCGAGAATACTGTAATGGATTTTTTTTTTTTTTCGTTTACTCTATTTTTGGGTAGTAAACTTGCATGTTAATTTTATTATCAGTGATTTAAAAAAAAATATTAAGAAGAATACTATTAGTGACTATTTTAATTTCATTCCACCACATATATATTGCACAAATCTCACTATAGAAAACAAGCATTGCGTGACATGAGTAGATTCCACTTAAATGTCATTTAAAAATATTCCAAATAAATTATATAAGAAAATTATTATATAACAATAAATATATATAAGTGATATTTTATCCTTTACTTAACTATATAAAATAATTTGTTTAATTAATGTATATTATCAAAATAAAAAAAGGTAGAACAAAATTAGAAAATTAACTTAATTCTCATATGTAGATTTAATATTGTGACAATTCTTTAGTGTAACAAAAATAAGGTAATAACATTTTTATTTATCATTTTATATCAAAATAACTAATTATATATCAATAAGTTTGATAACATGTTGAACTGAGATCTTAATTATCAATTTAACGGCCACCAAGACCAATCATACACATTGCTGCATGCATATATATATATATATATATGTATGTATGTATATATTCATACCATAAAATTTAAAGCTGATAAGAAACTAAATTATGTCAACCGTACGTATTTCCAATAACTCATCAGTATATATGCAGCATGAGGTCAATCATATATAGCCAATCACGAAATCACAATTTACATATAAAATCTAGTGCCAAAAGACTGAAATTATAATATAAATTTGTTCCTGACCAAATGATCGAGTTCCACTTAATATAGCATAATTATACTTAAGTTACATTAAACATGCAGTGATGATCAATTGCACTTAATTAATTAGGACAGCATAATTAATTATAAACTAATTATATCGAAATTAATACGCCATTTGCCTTAGTCAATCTCCAGCAACACCACCTGACCAATTCTTCTGCTTCATATATCATAGTTAAATTACCTACAACAAAAAGTAAAAGCAATTACATCGATCAATTAATTAACTAAAAAAAGAGTACTAATTCTACTAATTAAAGATATCAAATTAATTCTTACAGCTTTACTGCTGTTGGAAATAGATCCTTCTGAAGAGGTTGGAATGTATCTAGCCCACTGCCACATATCATTCATAATAAAAACACTAGTTAATTAATTTACCAATGATTCTTTTTTGTACTTTAATTATGATAATTCCATGCATGAATGAAAAGTGAAATCAAATTTCAATTTGTCGAATAAATTCTTGTTAAAATAATAATAAAACCTACATTTTTTGCTGCAGCACTGAAAGCCTCTCGATGGGGTATCTCTGGATTGGCAGCTTTGATGCGTTGTATCTCCTCTCTACAAGACAATTTTGAACATTTTATTTTTATAATAGTTTCTTGATCATGAGATAATTAAATAAATTAACATACTTGCTATATTAATTAATTATTGTAATTTGTAAATTCTTACTTCATGAACCGATTGTAGGCAGATGGAAGCCTGTGTTTCTTCTCAGGAGCTGAAATGATTTAAAAACAATTAAAACTAAATAAAATAAAAAATGGCGAAATTAAATTAGGGTTTCACGTACGTTTGACGACGAATGGAGCTTTTGGGGACAAGGGCTCAGTGGAGGTCGACGAGGACGAGGATGAAGACACACCAGTACCCTTCTTCAATTCGCTACAAAACGGCTGTTGCCAAGAAAATATATATATAATCAACCAAAATATTAATATTAATATTAAATATTAAATCAATATAAGATATATATTGACCTGATGATCATAGCCTTGGCCTTGAAAGGGAGGCTTAGTACTGAGAAAAGAGAGATTGGTGCAATGCCCACACTTGACCGTCACAGTCTCCAACAATCTCTTGCGTGGAATCATAACCTATATATATATAATTACGAATTAATTAATTAAGTAGTATCCAAGAATCAATTAGCGATGGATGGTGATTAATAACTTACGGCGAGAACTGTGGCGCAGAAGTTGCATCGGACGTAGCAGAGATGCTCCGACGATTGGACGGAATCCATGGTGAAAGAAATTAGGGTTTTTAGAAGGTGAGGTGAGTGATGAAGAAGATATATATATGTGTGTATTTATAGAGAAATGATAAAAGTGGAGTTTAGGGTTTGATGATTGAATTAGACAGCTAGCTGGATACATGAGCTGCAGCTTGCCCTTTGCCTTGGGAGTGGAGCTAGCTAAGCTAGGGTTACTAAGTTACGTACTCCAACTAATTATATTTCTGACTACCAGACAAACAGGCCTTGCCCCCCACCTACTTCATCCGGGCATCTAGCTAATCCCTCCCTTACATGTTAATCTTCACACTTATTGTCATATATATATATTTTATTTTTTATTTTTAAATTGATGAAAAGTGGTTCTTGAGAGTTTCATTTAAATATAAAATGGTACGGTAAAGATGCGGAAATTTTCACATACCCATCGATGGGTACAAACTTATATATCCATCGTGAAATGTGTTAATAACACATAAGCAGTGAGATCACGATTATTTTAATTAATTGTTTATATCAGCTTATTTGTCATTAACACAATGAGTATATAAGTTTGTGCCCAGTACCGGTGGGTATGCGATCAATTCCAAGTAAATGTGTTATAATTGAATGTTATTTCTATTTTAAGGGTGTGAAGAATATTGTGAGACGAATGAGAAAAAAAAGTGTAAAGTTTATCGTGGGACAAGAGGCATTTCTTTCTTTAATAAAAGTCTTGATAAATTCATATATGAGAGACGGTATGGTAAATTATAAAATTTCCATTGAGAACCTTGTAGTTTTGAATATTCCCTCCATCTAGTAAGAATTTACATTTTAAGGGAGTGCGCTTTTTTCCTTTTTAAGTATAATTTTTGAATAAAATAGTGACATAAATAAATGTGTAAGTATTTTAATTTGTGAAATTGCATATATAAATCAATATTTCATTTTATGCATGGCAGAGAACAAATTCATATAGAATGAAAGGAGTATATATTTTGGCATTACGAGAAATCGCGAAACAATCAATCTATAAAAAAACACAATAATAAGTTAAGTGAGAGTCGATCAAACAGTTATTTTCCTTCTTCTTTTTTTCGTTTTCCATTCGTTCTAGGAATGTATATTAAGAGTGAGTCAGGTATAAGAAAAAACTTCAATTCAAGTATTTGGGATATAGTTATATTTTAAAATGTGATTGTTATGCGGCTCCGTAAACTCGTATGTATAATGTAACATGGTAAATAGAATCAGTCTCATTTGTGAGACAGACTCTTATAAATTTTTGTTATATAAAAATATTTTTACCTATTGGGTTCTATTGGTAATTTTGACACACTTTAAGGGTTTTTTGTTTTAAAAAAATTACCCATATATGTAAGATGAGATGTCATGAGAAGATTGATCTAATATATATATATATTTTATCTCTTAATTTGTGGTTTGAATTTTTATTTCTGATTAATTAAAATAATAGAATACAAATTTTGTGTAAACGTAAATATCAGTTGCATCTTGCAATTGGTGTGTATTTTTTAATAGTATTAGTTGTTGTCACTGAACATTATTAGTCGATTTCACTAAACATGTACTAGTTGTTTTTATTGAGCGATATCATTGAACAGTATCAGTGATCAATTATATTAGTTGTTTTTATTGAAGAATGGTTTATATTGAACAATATTAGTTGTGCATTACTTTGATGGTGCAACTAGTGTGCACAAATGTTATTCAAATTTATTATCATATATACTTGATAAAAAATAATCAAATTATTATCGAGTTTAAGCCCTTGTAATCATACTTTTTTTATCAAGTTAAACGTGCGTACATGGCTTTGATCACTACATGCTCTCTTGTGTTCCTGTGGATTATTGCATAAGAAAAGAACTTATTCAGTACGCATCAAATAATAACAATGAATTTCTTTGTCTGAATAAATATATGACAAAAACTTCTACGCAATGGATGGTATAATTTTAACCAAATTAAGTTTAGCTTATTCAAAAAAAAAAAAAAAATACCCCATGAAATATATGATAGTTTACACAAACGAAAGTGGTATTGGTTTATAGACTGAACAATATTACTCCCTCCTTCCAATTTTACTAGTCCTGTTTTTTGGGCTGTTATTTTTTATTATATGTCAGAGGGTATTGTGAGATTCATTTTATAAATAAAGATGATTGTTAATGAAAAATATAAATAAAAATGGGACTAACAACCCAAAAACTTAGGATCAGTAAATTAGATGGAGAGAGTATTTTGTAAGCTGGCAATATTAGAATCTCTTTTAGAAAACCTCCTAAAATGCTCTAAATTTTATAGAGTGGATCTTTTTTTCTCCTTTTTTAATACAATTCTTTTTTACAAAAAAAATTGGCAAAACAGTTCAATTCTTTTTTACAAAAAAAATTGGCAAAACAGTTCAAAAATGGTTGACACTTGCTTGCCAATCTTTTTGTGCAAAAAAGAGAATAATTTTTTTTTGCCCTGCCTAAATTTTGAACCTTTTTTTTAATATACAGGTAATATGTTTTCATCATGAGCTAACATTTTTAATCGCATACTTTCGACATTATTTTTTCTATGGTTAGCGAAAAGTAAATAGTTTTGTTGATTTTTTCAATTAAAAATTAGTACAAATGCACCGGGGTGTTTCTCTGAATATGTATATTATGTATATATGGATAAGAATGGCATAAGAAGACAAGGCAAAATCATTCTAGTAATGAAAATGATACTATTTGAATTAGTTTTACGTTACTTAATTTTATCTGTGGTACAAGAGGTACTCAGATGTTCATCGGAGTACGAATTTGCCACTATCATCAAACCGACGACCCTCATCTTTGCAATGAATGCAATTTAAAGTTTCTTTAATATTCGAAGAAATTATAACAATTCACTTACATTATTTTCCTTTGAAGTTTATATTAAACATGTGAGTATTGAATCGACCTGGATTTTTATTATTAAAAAAATAAAAATATAACTATTGAGGAATTCACTGCACCTTCGGATTTGTGAGTTAATTAACTCAATTAAATTGTCTTTTCACTTTCATCTTTCTGACCATTTGAGCTATGACTCAAGACAGATTTTTGAATATAGCCTACTAAACACTCTGGTTAATTTTAAATATCCTTGTGGTATGCAAGTGGTTAGTCTATTTCTCTAACTCTTAACAAGTTTTTGTCGAATTAATATACCTCTACTTTCTATAATGTGTCCTTATTAAGCATATAGTACCTAATATTCCATCCCTAATTAAGTAATTTCAAAGATTTTAAGCAACACAAATACATTATGCCACGTATATAACCACAAGAGGTCAAAAACTCATTAGCTGGATTTTTTTCTTTTAAAATAATGATAATAACAATAATAATCTTATTTAATTATTGGTTTGAAAAAATAATCAATCAATATATATGTTGATGTACAGGAGGAAAATATTTTTTTAGACCTGTAATTTAGGGGTAGTTCTGTTTTAACTTTTGAGGACATATATTTTCGGGTTTGTGAATGTAGGACTATATGTTTTTGTGCTTGTTAAAATAGGATTATATTTTCGAGTTTGTAAAAGTAGGACAAGGTTTTTTTTCAAACTTGTAAAAGTAGAACAATATATTGCAAAAATCTGTAAATGTAGAACAATTGCGCCCGTGAGGGTGTAATTCGGGTCTATATTTACAAATTTTTAAAATATATTTTTCTACTTTTACAAGCTCGAAAACATATTATCCTATTTTATAAGCTCGAAAACATATTGTCCTACTTTATAAGCTCGAAAGTGTATTATTCTTAAGATACACCCACCCTAAATTAATGTCCTTAAAAAAATCCCTCATGTATATGTATTCACACACGCACACCCAATTATAAATCAATGCGATTTAACTCCATATTAGTAATGTGGAGTATCGTAATAAACCAAATCAAGGTGGTTGTTCTATTTTTAAGAAAGTCAATTTAGAGAGTGAATAGGAATTCCATGGACGACTTAAAAGCAAACTAAAATAGCGGGTGGAAATATTAAAAGACATGAAATTGACAGATGCCAAAATCACTTGTCGCATCATCCAAAAGTAAGAGGGTTATATGTGTCATTTAGGTGATGGGACTATTCTTCAGATTGCCAAACATGGACATGTAGCCAATTTCACATTTGATTTCAACAGCTTCCTTTGCTCGTGAAAGCCAACTTTTCCTACTTCACCCACCTCCAGAGTCAAGATATTCATATCTTTAATTAATTAATTAGTTTTCTCTTGTAACAATTTAATTAAATTCAAATAACTGCCTATTCGACCAACCTTCAGGTGGAACTAAGTAAATGTTTACATCAATTAAAAAAATGTTTTTCTTGATATTGCTCTATTTCAAATATATATAATTGCATAGTACAAAATAAAAAAATGTAGCTTGATATACAAAAATGAAAAAAAAAAATCTTCTGCAACTTGTTCATCCTATCAAATTGAATTCATTCAATTACACATTACATTCATTTAGTAATACCATTACTCTTATAAGCTAATTCATAACATTTTACACACTCTACAAGAAAATTGAAATTTAGTGATAGTTAAAAAAAATTGAATGGTAGAATCCGGTCATTAAAAGTGTATCTTATTATTATAAGATTTTTAACTAGAAAAATTATATTGACAGGACATGATATAATTATTATCACTAAATGTCAATTTTCTTGGTATATATTCATGATGCGAAGATTTTCATTTATAAGAGATTTATATGTATATACATACGCAAAATTGTATGTATATGTTGGGTGGGGTAGGGTGGTGTGTCGTTTAAAGAGAATCCATAGGTGATAGAAGGGAGCCATGCATGCAATCGACTGTCAAGTTTGCATGTACGATGTATGAGCACCACTGCCAATATTCATGAATGCACCTTTCCTTTCCTTTCCTTTCGCTTTTATTGTATTTATCTCTCCCATGCGTTTTAGAGATTTATACGCATTTGGGCATAATCATTTGATCTATGCCTCCTCCTCTTTCTTATCTATTTTTGGCAACCTTCGATTTGACGTGTCGACATTAATCCTTGTTTTTTACTCTCTCACACACACCCGCCTTGGTGTCTTCGTGTTTTCGTTTTTGTTGCAGTAAAATTATACTATGCTTTAATTTGTTGCTTGCTTTTTTTGTATCCAAATTTCAAAACACTTTTTTAATATATATTAAAACTAAGGCTTGTAAAGCGTCCATTTTCAATGAAATAGCAACTAAATTTAGAAGGAACGGAAAATGAATGACCAGTTATACGAGAGCGTTCTTTGTAAACCTTTTTCATTGTTCAATTAAATTTTTAAAATATTATAAAAATATCACATCTTACGGTCTTATGTTTACCCCTTGGTACATGAGTTCAATAGATGCAATATATATGGTATAGCTTCAAGTAAAATTTTATATATTTTTTTAATAAATGATAATGGAATTTAATTTCGTAGATGGGTTCACAAGATACGTTTGGGAAAAAAAATATGTAGTAACAGGATTTCTTGTATAAAATTGAGGTGATGCAAAAAATTATTTATATATTTAATTAAAATATAATGCTAATGTTTAGAATTTCAATCATAAAGTCTTTGTAGTATAGTGGTAAGTATCCCTACCTGTCACACGGGTGACCCGGGTTTGATCCCCGGCAATGGCGTGCGTTGCACATTGGACGCAATTTATTTTAAAATTTTATTGCTAAATGATGGATCATTTAGATGATATGCAATAAAAAAATTATTTGAATCATTGTCGGGTGAACACTATTTAAAAAGGAAGATGATGATATCATAGGAGGTTCTGTGAATGGAGTATTTGGTTTTGAGTTGATAAATACAGTGTATTTTGTAGTTGCATTGTTGTGAATTGCTGTATTTTGGTTTAGGTTTATGATTTCTGGTTTGGTTTTAGGCAGAAACTGGCTGTAAGATATTGCACTCATAATCCTGGAGGCACTCGTATTTCATTTCATCACTACTAAATAAATTTTGTTTGACTATGAGCTCTTGAAAATAGCATAAAAACGTGCATTTAAATTTCTTGATACTTTCAACTGCTGAATTCTACTATTGAAGAGTAAGGAAATTATGCAATTATCCAATTCAAAATGAAAAACTGTTCCAAAATAAACCAATAGCAGTTTAGTGTTTTTTGGAATATACAGTCGCTGTAGCTTTCATCTTTATGAACCGGAAAAAGAAAATAGAAATTTGGTCGAATGGGAATTTGACAAATTTAGAGGGTGTTTGACTGAGCTTAAGAGTTCATAAGCAATATCAATGTGTTTGGTAAAATAAAATGTTTAACAACTTATAAGATTATAAAATAAGCTTCTAACAATTTATTAGCAGTAAAAAAAAATAGATTTCTCAACTTATTTTTCTAACCACCCCCTGCCCCACCTCACCTCACCTCATTCCTCTCCCGTCTCTGTCCATCTCTACCTCAACATATAAAAAATTATATTAAAATTAAAATTTAAAAATTATTTATTATAAATTCTCGTCTTATAAACTACTTAAAAGTTACATTTTATAATCTTTTAAAACAATTTATAAAATTATAGTTTGTTAACACGTGCGCTGCACATTATTCAAAATCGGTACTTGTAAAAAGATTTATCTAACACATTTTTTTAAAACTATGTTTTGAAATATACTCAAAACTTAAACCAAAAGTATAATTATCGAAAAATACGTTTTGTATGATGATTTTCATTCTTTAAAACTTTATATAAATATATATATATATATATTATCAATGACACATTTTGATTACTGAAAAAATAAAATATTGCATGATAGATGACATACTTAAGAAATGTACATCTTAAATCGACCAAAATAAAATAGCTTCACTCAATAATTAAAGATAACTAAAAAAGATACAAACAAATATTTACACTCTTACATGTTTTTCTTATTTTTTTTAGACAATCGATATAAATAATGTAGAAATACATCTCAATGCTAAGAGAATGACAAAAACTTGAATGAGATTGTCTCATGGTATGAGGCAATTCAAATTAACGCATACCCCTACAAAAGTGTTATTGCATCAGTGTCTAAGTTATACCTCATCCCATTGTTTCATGAGATAGTCTCACACAAGATTTACTCTAGGAGAATAATCCACCCGATCCCTGCCGGATTGGTGCGAAATTCCGATAGATCATAAGAGGTGATGGTAGAGCCCTTCTCCACTGGGTAACTTGTATAGTTCTTGGTCTTACATAAGACGCTCACGAAAAATAAAGTAATCAAGAAAACTGTACCAAGTATAACCAATTCTTAATTATCAAACAATTTCATATATACCCCTTTAGGATCATATAACATACATCAAATTATGAACTTGAAATTATTTTTTACAAATCTATCCTCAACCCAGATGAGAGGATTTTAAATCTAAAAAAAATTCTAAATTCATTTCGGGATTTGAATTCCCCCGATCCAAACAAAAATTGAATTAATTTTAAATTCTTTGGGTCAAAATTAGAGTCACGTGAGATTGATATTACTTCTTAGTTCTATTTTTTTTTTCCTCCTTGGCGCTCCTAAATTCTCCAAGTGACTCGAACCCATGACCAAACTAATCCATGTAGTGGTTCTCTAACCACTTGATATATTTCACTTAGTGGATTTTAATTTATAATTATGAGTAAATATCAGAGAAAATTCACCTATTAGTAAAATTAAGTACTCAACATTGGAGTATTAAATTTCAACTTACATAGTCAAAAGCCTCTCAAGATTAACTGTTAAAAATAATAATTTAGATTGAACTTTTGATATTGATTACACATTAAAGACATGTACCCTTTACAACTGAGTGACCACTCAAGGGAACTGCAATATATTCTTCAATTATTCACACCACCGCCACAATATAGTGCAAAAAAGTTATGACATATAAGATACAGATGACATATATGAGGGTTTGGGTTTCAATGGATCAAGTCGCAATATACATCAATGTCTATCTCCTCTATTATTTGTTGCTTGCTTTTTTTTTATCCAAATTTCAAAACACTTTTTTAATATATATTAAAACTAAGGCTTGTAAAGCGTCCATTTTCAATGAAATAGCAACTAAATTTAGAAGGAACGGAAAATGAATGACCAGTCTTATACGAGAGCGTTCTTTGTAAACCTTTTTCATTGTTCAATTAAATTTTAAAAATATTATAAAAATATCACATCTTACGGTCTTCTGTTAACCCCTTGGTACATGAGTTCATATATATGGTATAGCTTCAAGTAAAATTTTATATATTTTTTTAATAAATGATAATAGAATTTAATTTCGTAGATGGGTTCACAAGATACGTTTGGGAAAAAAAAAATATGTAGTAACAGGATTTCTTGTATAAAATTGAGGTGATGCAAAAAATTATTTATATATTTAATTAAAATATAATGCTAATGTTTAGAATTTCAATCTTAAAGTCGTTGTAGTATAGTGGTAAGTATTCCCGCCTGTCACGCGGGTGACCCGGGTTTGATCCCCGGCAACGGCGTTTTCCTTTTTTTTTTTTCTACACATACCAACCACAGTGGTTTTTTTCGCTACTAGTTTGAACCACGTGCGTTGCACGTTGGATGCAATTTATTTTAAAATTTTATTGCTAAATGATGGATCATTTAGATGATATGTCTAACAATAAAAAAATTATTTGAATCATTGTCGGGTGAACACTATTTAAAAAGGAAGATGATGATATCATAGGAGGTTCTGTGAATGGAGTATTTGGTTTTGAGATGATAAATACAGTGTATTTTGTAGTTACATTGTTGTGAATTGTTGTATTTTGGTTTAGGTTTATGATTTCTGGTTTGGTTTTAGGCAGAAACTGGCCGTAAGATATTGCACTCATAATCCTGGAGGCACTCGTATTTCATTTCATCACTACTAAATAAATTTTGTTTGACTATGAGCTCTTGAAAATAGCATAAAAATGTGCATTTAAATTTCTTGATACTTTCAACTGCTGAATTCTGCTATTGAAGAGTAAGGAGATTATACAATTATCCAATTCAAAATGAAAAACTGTTCCAAAATAAACCAATAGCAGTTTAGTGTTTTTTGGAATATACAGTCTATGTAGCTTTCACCTTTATGAAATGGAAAAAGAAAATAGAAATTCGGTCGAATGGGAATTTGACAAATTTAGAGGGTGTTTGACTGAGCTTAAGAGTTCATAAGCAATATCAATGTGTTTGGTAAATGAGATGTTTAATAACTTATAAGATTATAAAATAAGCTTCTAACAATTTATTAGCAGTAAAAAAAAATGAGATTTCTCAACTTATTTTTCTAACCACCCCCTGCCCCACCTCACCTCATTCCTCTCCTGTCTCTGTCCATCTCTACCTCAACATATAAATAATTATATTAAAATTAAAATTTAAAAATTATTTATTATAAATTCTCGTCTTATAAACTACTTAAAAGTTACATTTTATAATCTTTTAAAACAACTTATAAAATTCTAGTTTGTTAACATGTGCGCTGCACATTATTCAAAATCGGTACTTGTAAAAAGATTTATCTAACACATTTTTTTAAACCATTTTTGAAATATACTCAAAACTTAAACCAAAAGTATAATTATCGAAAAATACGTTTTGTATGATGATTTTCATTCTTTAAAACTATATATATATATATATATATATATATATATATATATATATATATATATATATATTATCAATGACACATTTTGATTACTGAAAAAATAAAATAGTGCATGATAGATGACATACTTAAGAAATGTACATCTTAAATCGACCAAAATAAAATAGCTTCACTCAATAATTAAAGATAACTAAAAAAGATACAAACAAAGATTTACACTCTTACATGTTTTTCTTATTTTTTTAGACAATCGATATAAATAATGTAGAAATACATCTCAATGCTAAGAGAATGATAAAAACTTGAATGAGATTGTCTCATGGTATGAGGCAATTCAAATTAACACATACCCCTACAAAAGTGTTAATGCATCAATGCCTAAGTTATACCTCATCCCATTGTCTCATGAAATAGTCTCACACAAGATTTACTCTAGGAGAATAATTCACCCGATCCCTGTCGGATTGGTGCGAAATTCCGATAGATCATAAGAGGTGATGGTAGAGCCCTTCTCCACTGGGTAACTTGTATAGTTCTTGGTCTTACCTAAGACGCTCACGAAAAATAAAGGAATCAAGAAAACTGTACCAAGTATAACCAATTCTTAATTATCAAACAATTTCATATATACCCCTTTAGGATCATATAACATACATCAAATTATGAACTTGAAATTATTTTTTACAAATCTATCCTCAACCCAGATGAGAGGATTTTAAATCTAAAAAAAATTCTAAATTCATTTCGGGATTTGAATTCCCCCGATCCAAACAAAAATTGAATTGATTTTAAATTCTTTGGGTCAAAATTAGAGTCACGTGAGATTGATATTACTTCTTAGTTCTATTTTTTTTTCCTCCTTGGCGCTCCTAAATTCTCCAAGTGACTCGAACCTATGACCAAACTAATCCATGTAGTGGTCCTCTAACCACTGGATATATTTCACTTAGTGGATTTTGATTTATAATTATGAGTAAATATCAGAGAAAATTCACCTATTAGTAAAATTAAGTACTCAACATTGGAGTATTAAATTTCAACTTACATAGTCAAAAGCCTCTCAAGATTAACTGTTAAAAATAATAATTTAGATTGAACTTTTGATATTGATTACACATTAAAGACATGTACCCTTTACAACTGAGAGACCACTCAAGGGAACTGCAATATATTCTTCAATTACTCACTCCACCGCCACAATATAGTGCAAAAAAGTTATGACATATAAGATACAAATGACATATATGAGGGTTTGGGTTTCAATGGATCAAGTCGCTATATACATCAATGTTTATCTCCTCTATTATTTGAGAGTCTTAAACTACATCACACAAAAATATGAATTAAAAGGACATAAACCAGACTCTTAAACTACATATTAAATAACCAAAGCACATAAATTATTATTACCTCATTATAATACACAAAATTTGTACTATCAAAAGTTGAAACTACAGTGTTGACAGGCGAACATTAACTAGATATGGAGCGAACAATTATTGAAGTCTAAAACAAAGAAAATCACGATTTGGGCGCATTAACCAATCTGGGAGGTGTACGAAGTGACGAACAACTCTCCCGACGAACAACTAATGGGCGAACAGGTATTAAGGCCCGGGACCAAGAATGAGCCAACTGTGAAGTCATCCATGACGAACAACTTGGTCAAAATATGATACAACAAATAGCCAAGGAGGTGTGTACAAGTGAACAAAGGACAAAGATCCCAAAGCCAAGCTGAACAAAGCCATAAGGCGAGCAACTTCCAAAGTACAACCTCAAGAGGCGAACAACTTTCAGTTGGAGAACCAACAAGATCAATTAAGCCGACCTAGGCGAACAACAGTGAGTCCGAGATAAGGACCAAAGAAGACTTTGTAACTAAGGTTCAGCTTAGATAAGATCAAAGGGACACATGTCAAGCATGCAGGCTAGGGAGACCAAGAGTCTTAGACACCTCATGCTTGCTAGTCTCTATAAATAGTTGTTCTCCAGCTTATTCAAATAATTTTCGAATTTCAGACAAAAAAATACACACAAACACACTCAAACTCACACATACACGAAATAAGTCCAATTTCGACTACCGAATTTACAAATTCGATAAATCCAAACCCCGATTTACCATTTACGGTGGTAATCAATCACACGTTATTGATTGGTGACGTAAAAACGGATTAAAACAGCCACTAATCCTTACGATTAGATTCGTTCACCAACAATTTGGCGCTAGAAGGAGGGTACGAACCTTCGGTTTAGTGTGATTACTCAAGAATTTCAAGTTGAAAACTTGAAGATTCAAAGGAAATCTCAAGAAATATTTGAAGATACAAACAAAAGTGTTCTTGGTGTTCTTGGTGTTCTTCAATTTTAAAATTAAGAAACAAATTAAATTGAAATGCCTCAATCTAAAGAGACCCAAGGATCACGTTTGTCAAAAAGGGCATCTCAGACCCGAGCCACGTCGGCCGACCACCAGGACCGTGACCCGAGACATACGAACAGGTCACAACATACAGCCATAACACATAACCTCCCCCCTGAGATGGAGGCTTTGGCGAACAACCCCAACGAGTTAGCCAAAACCATTGCTGCTCTCCAGGCCCTCCAGAGGCAACAAGAGCAAGTTAGGCCAACACAGGCAAGGCCAAGGGACAAGTCCCTAGAAGTTGTTAGACCCAGGACCACTAGGGGCGAACAGCGAGAGGTTGATAGTGCCCAAGTCAGACGAAATAAGGGAAAGGCCAAGGTGGTCGACCAAGGAGAAGTACAGGCTGAGTCTGGTCGCGGACGAACAACTATGTCTAGCCATGGAACAACACGTTCCAGTGCCCAAGACAGGCTTAGCCAACCCCAGCGGGAAGCTGCTCGCCGGGGAGCAGGAGATGGGCGAGCAACTTTTGAACAGCCTCGCCCATCAGTCCATGAAAGACTCTCCCAGTCAGCCTTTAGGCGCCTAGGGCCAAATGCGGCGAACAACATTAGGAGGCAAGCCCAGGAAGTGCCCACTCCAAGCGAGGGACTGCGACGAGCAGAAAGGTTAATGCCTTTGCTCGCCGAACAGCCTCCAAGTCAGGGGGCACCTCTTGATGAATTATCAAGCCTAAGGAGGGCTGTGGAGAACATGCAAGGGCAACTAGACCAACAGAGGGGGATGGGAACGACCAGCATGCCATCCTCACCTTTGGCAGCTCACATTTTGAAGGCCCCGATCCAGAAAAAGATTCAATTTCCAGCTAGCATTCAATATGAGGGCATCACTGACCCCCGGGTCCACTTAACGAAGTATACGGATTACATGGTCTCCGTGGGGGCCAGCGATGCCACCCAATGCCGGAATTTTCCGTTAACATTGGGCGATCGGGTTCACAAGTGGTTTTCATCAATGCCGCCGGCATCAATCCACTCGTTCGTCCAGCTAAGTCGAGAATTTCTTTCTCACTTTTCAACGGCGGGGTCGTATCTTTCCCAAAAACACCGGCTATCAGATTTAAGGCAAAATGATGATGAAACTGACCGGGCGTTTATGGAAAGATTCGATAAAGTTTTGCTAGAAGGAGAACCGGTGAGCGAAGATACAAAGATCGTCGCTGTGATGGCCGGATTGAAAAAAGGGTCGAAGTTATGGAAGGAGGTACGTCTGAAGTGCCCAAAGACTTATGCCGAGTTCAGAAACCAAGCTGGCATTTTCGTTTCCATGCACGAGGCCCTACAAATAAATTTAGGGGAGAACAAAGCTGATCCTAAGGAGAATAACAAAAAGCCCGTCGGGACAAGCTACAGGGTCCCAAAAAATATGAAAGCATTCACCGAAGGATCGGATTTGAAAGAAAAATTGAACCAAGTATTGACAGTATCAGTTGATACTGTGTACGAGAGCGTAAAGGAGAAAGAGTTGCTTTCCCCACCATGTAAAATCCGTCAGGATACTGGCAAACTCAACCCGAACAAGTATTGTGCCTACCATCAAAGTGTGGGGCATTTTACGAGTGAGTGTAGAGATTTGCTTAAGCAACTCTGGCGATTTTATGAGGAGGGAAAGCTCTCCGATTTCGTTAAGAGGCAACCTGGGAAAAGAGCTCGGGAGAACAACTCAGAAGATGAAGAGGATGGTCAACCTCAGAGAAACAACAAACCCGGGCGACCAGTTCCCAGTATGCCAGCTCAACCTTTAGAAGACCTGTTCATGATGGAACCCGCAGGTCCCGCAGGAGGGTGTTTTGATGGACAACCACCTGACTCTAACCGGAAGAGGAAAGCGGAGCTACGAGCGATTGGCCAAGTACAAGAGATGGGAGTTAAGCCGTCTATCATGCAAACGACAGAATTAACTTTCACCGAAAAAGACCTTGAAGGCGTCTTAACTCCACACAATGATTCGCTCGTAATCTGTGCCAAGATTATGGGGACCAGAGTCCACAGACTGTTGGTGGACACCGGAGCCTACACGAACATCTTATTCAAGAAGACCCTCGATAATCTGGGAGATTATTCGGGTTATGTTCGGAATACAACACATAGAATTATAGGCTTCGGAAATGCTGTGACAACACCGTTGGGAATTGTAACATTAGCTGTACAACTTGTAACGGCCAATGAACCCGAAAGAAATATAACAAGAATGGTAGATTTCTTGGTTGTAGACCAGGAGTCGACCTATAACGGATTTCTTGGCCGACCTTTTCTTAATGAATTTAAAGCTGCGTGTTCCACTTACCACTATTGTTTGAAATTTCCAACAGCTAGTGGAACAGGCACAATTAAGGGAGACCAACGGAGAGCACGAGAATGCGTTCAACAGCTACGAGCAAAATTTGTACAAATATCCATGATGGAAGCAGCAAGTTATCCCATCGACGAACCATCAATACTAAACAATATGATGGACATAGACGACCACATGGATGCGGACGAACAGCACTTGAACGAGCAAGTGTTGGACGAACAATTCGTTACCACCCGGGAGGAGTATCCATCTGACGAACAACAAGGGGGTGATGACGAACAACCTTCAGTAGAAGACTTGGAGGGCCAAGTACAAACGAACAACAATGGGACGGAGCCAACTGATGATCTTGAACCCCGCCTGGGGGCAGAGCCGATGGACATCGAAAATGATTCCAACCCTGAGGAACCCATACTTGATCCCCGTTGGAAGGGACAAAAACGACGAGCAACTCCAGTCGAAGAGCTGGAGGCGTTCAAAGTTAATCCCAACAACGAGGATCTTGAATTATTCATAGGATCTGAGCTCCCAGAGCCTTACAGATCCCGAATGAAAGAGTTCCTCACCAAGAATCTAGATGTCTTCGCTTGGTCTCATGCGGATATGGTGGGGATAGACCCGAAACATGCTTGTCATAAGCTGAACATAAATCAAGCAAAAAAGCCCGTCCATCAAAAGCGAAGGAAGTACGGCCCAGACAAATATCAAGCGTTGAATGAAGAAGTTAAAAAGCTGTTAGACAACGATCTGATCCGTCAAGCACTTTGTCCACAATGGGTAGCAAACCCTGTGCTGGTGAGAAAATCGAACGGAACCTGGAGGCTATGCATAGACTTTACAGATCTGAATGCAGCATGCCCGAAGGACAACTTTCCTCTCCCGCACATCGATCAATTGGTGGACAGCACTGCGGGTCACGAAATGCTAACATTCATGGATGCTTTTGCAGGGTATCATCAAATCCCAATGCATCCTGACGATCAAGAAAGCACAGCTTTTTATACTAACAAAAACTTGCTGTGCTGGAAGAGAATGCCATTTGGCCTCATAAATGCTGGAGCAACATATCAAAGACTGGTGAACAAGATGTTTGATCAACAAATTGGAGACACAGTTGAAGTCTATGTAGACGATATCGTGGTCAAAAGTCCCAGGAAGGAAGACCATCTTCAACATCTGACTCAAGTGTTCGAAATTCTTCGACACTATAACATGAAGTTGAATCCAAAGAAAAGCAGCTTTGGAGTCCACTCAGGGAAATTCTTGGGTCATCTTGTTAGCCAGCGGGGAATTGAGGCCAACCCTTCAAAAGTTAAAGCCATCCTGGATATGCAGCCACCACGTTCAGTGAAAGAAGTGCAAAGACTCACCGGGTGCCTAGCAGCATTGAACCGGTTCATATCCAGGTCGGGGGACAAGTGCCGTCCATTCTTCGAGGCCGTCAAAAAAGGAAAGTTTGCATGGACTAACAACTGCCAGGCGGCCTTTGATCAACTTAAAGACTACCTGGGAGATGTCAAAATCCTATCAAAACCAGTCCCAGGAGAAAGGCTCTTTTTATACTTAGCCGCATCAGAAGTTGCCATCAGCTCTGTCTTGGTGCGCGAAGACGGCAAATTCCACCAACCTATATATTACGTCAGCCAGGCTTTGCATGAAGCAGAGATCAAATATGCCCCAACCGAAAAGCTGGCGTATGCTTTGGTTATGAGCGTGAGAAAGTTACGACCATACTTCTTTGACCATCAAGTCGAAGTTCTAACAACTTTCCCGCTCAGGCAAATTCTCCATCGCCCCGACACTGCAGGTCGTCTTTTAAGATGGTCACTGGAGATTAGCCAATTCGGGGTAACCTATGCTCCTCGAACGGCGATCAAAGGGCAAGCATTAGCCGACTTTATAGTCGAACTAACTTTCCCACCAGATCCGACGAGAGGACTTGATCACCCTTGGCATCTCTATGTGGACGGATCATCAACCAACATAGCCTCGGGGGCAGGAGTAGTATTAATAAGTCCAAACAGACAAGTATTCACCTCGGCAATCAGATTTGGTTTCATGGCAACCAACAACGAAGCTGAGTATGAAGCTCTTATCGCTGGTCTCCACCTATCCCTCGCAGTTGGTGTCAGACGCTTGCAAATATTTGGCGATTCACAATTGATCGTGAACCAAGTCCGAGGTGAATACGAAGCAAAAGATGATCACATGATCGAGTATCAACGGATTGTTGCTCACCTGATGTCCATGTTGCAGCAAGTTTTCATACAGCAAATTCCAAGGACGAGCAACACTCAAGCAGACGCGCTTGCCCGACTAGCAACGAGTGAAGGCCCCATCGAGTTGGCAGATATTATAGTTACAAAGATGAAAGATCCATCAACAGTAAGTTATAATGTCAATCAACTCGACGATCAAACCAGTGAAGAAGAAGACTGGAGAACAAGTATAGTCAAATACTTGAAAAATGGGAAAAAACCAAACAACCCTTTTGAAGCTGCCAAGCTAATAAAGCGAGCCGCCAGATATACTTTGGTGGGCGAGCAACTCTACAAAAGGGGAATATCAATCCCACTTCTCAAGTGTTTGCCTAGGGGGCAAGGGCAAGCAGTACTTGAAGAGATACATGCTGGAGTATGTGGAAATCATACTGGGGGGCAAGCTTTGGCATACAAGACAATCAGACAAGGCTATTATTGGCCGACCTTACGTCAAGATGCAATCAAAAAAGCCAAAACTTGCCATCAATGTCAGATTTTTGCCCCAGGCATCCATACCCCGGCTCAGGAACTTGTGTCAGTATACAGCCCATGGCCTTTTGCAAGATGGGGGATGGACATCATTGGTCCTTTCCCGGCTGGAGTTGGAAATGTTCGATTCGCCGTCGTGGCAGTCGATTATTACACAAAATGGGCGGAAGCAGAGGCCATGGTAAATATAACACAGCAGAAGATGATCAACTTTATTTGGAAGAACATTGTCTGTCGTTTCGGAGTTCCACAGGCAATTGTGACAGACAATGGTCCACAGTTTGATGGACAAGAGTTGAGAGAATTCTGTACGAAGTGGGGGATCAAGAAACATTACTCCACACCTTATCATCCCCAGTCGAATGGACAAGTTGAAGCCGTAAATAAAATCATAAAGCATACATTAAAAGTACGACTGGCGGAGAGTAAAAGCAGTTGGTCTACAGAACTTCCGGAAGTCTTATGGGCATACAGAGTTTCTCCCAGGTCGAGCACCGGAGAAACACCCTTTGCAATGGCTTTCGGAACAGAGGCTGTAATACCAATTGAGTTAAAGGCCACTACATTCAGGACGACCAACTTTGATGAACAGGCGAACAACTCTGCTCTGAATGCTGAATTGGATTTGCTCGAAGAAAAAAGATTGAATGCCGAGCTAAAGAATGCCACATACAAGCAGCGAGCAGAACGTTACTATAATTCCCATGTAAAAGTTAGGGAATTCAGAGTTGGAGATTTGGTTCTAAGAAAGTTGCTCGCCCAACCTCCAGGTGTATTGGGACCAACTTGGGAGGGCCCGTATCGTATAACAGAAAAATACGTCAATGGCGTATACGATATTGAGGACATGGAAGGCAGGCTGGCCCAATACTCCTGGAATGCTGTACATTTAAAGAAGTACTATCAATAAAGTTGGGCGAACAAATGTCTTGGGGGGCAAGGGATGCGTATGAGTTGAAGGAAGGCTAAAAACTTGCCTAATTTTTTAAATTTTCTTAAGTATAGATCCAAAAGTTGCTCGGCACATTGTATAGTCTGGTGCTAGTTCTTTTGATTTTATGGATAGAATTAGAATTGCTCGGCAAAAAATATTATAAGCGAGCAGGTTTTAGTTTGTGTTTAAAGTTGTTCGTCAGATTGTATATGATAGTGATGGACAGTCTTATAACACTTGTAATTATTTTGCAATGTAAATATAATAGTTGTTCGTCAAAAGAGGAAAAGTCCAAAAGCTCGAGGTACAAGTCCATTCAAAGGTTGTTCGTTTTACAAATGAACAGAACCTAAGGACCAAAGCCACTTAAAGGTTGTTCGTTTCTTAAAATGAACAGAACCTAAGGCTAAACCCTGATTCCACTAAAGGCAAAGTTCAATTCGAACAAAAGCCCAATACTATATGTTATAATTGTAAAAGCATTGACAGAAATGTAAAGGCAATTGACATATATAAGAAAATGAGCGAACATGAGAAAGACATTTTCCATTAAAGAAAGGCATTAAGCCTCAAAAATAGTACAAGCTGGAAGCAGCCATTACAAGTACTACAAAAAAGGAGCGAGCAACTACTACAAAAGAAGAAAAGAAAAAAGTTAAGTCCTAAAACTACTGCTGTTCGGTGGGGGGAGGATCTTGAGGTTGCTCGGCAGAGGGGTCGACAATCATGTCCCGAGCAAGGTCTTCAGCCGCCTTATCCTCCGCTTCTTTAGCAATTTGCTCGTCCGCGGCAGCCGGTTCATCTCCTTGCTCGCCATCATCAACAATTGGTGGAGGATGAGTGATGGTGATGCTGGGGTCGAGTTTATCCAGTTTAACCCCTAGCACAGCCAAATCCGCCAATTGGATTTTAACGTTGTTCGGCGGAGGATAGTTCTCGAGGAACTCATTCAAATCCTTAGCCATCTCCTCCACCATCTCCTTGTAATCATAGGCATCAGCCGTACGGATGCTGTCCGCGTAGGCACAAATATATCCAAGGTTGGAGATGGGGCCGGTACGAGTTTGAACCTCCTCTTCAAGTTGCTCACGGGTGAAGAGGTTGGCTTCTGCTTCCCGGAGACGAGCATTCTCCGCCTCAAGCTCAGCAATTCTTTGTTCGGCCGAAGTCAATCTCTTCTCTCCCTCACCGAGCAAAATCTCCTTGTCCCCAAGCAGGGCCTCTTTATCCTTCAGCTCTTTGGACATGGCCTGAATCTCTTCAAGGCGCTTGTGCTCAGCATCAATGTAAACATTGATCTGGTTGTTAAGGCGAGCAATCTTGGCCTCGTATTGGCTCACCAGGCCATCCTTTTCTTCAGTAAGCTGCCGAGCAGTATTCGCATATTGGCGAGCAGACTTTTCTTGCTCGGCAACTTGGGTGATTGCCCTCTGAGCAGTAACAAGGCCGTTGGCGACGAGCATCATCGAGAGATGGAGATTGTCCATTTGCCCCTGCTGAAGGATGGCCTTGTCCAGAGGACGCGTCCAGGCCCGGGCGACCAACTCCGTCGCCTTGCGAACATGTTCGCCAGGAATCTCCCTTATGTTTACGGGAGTCTTCGAGCAAGCGTACTGATGTACAACACTTGCTCGGCCGGGATAATCATCGGCACGGTATCTGCAAACAAAAAAGCAATTGATACTTAGAAAAATAAAAAAATGGATGAAAGTTGTTCGGCAAGAGAGGATAGATACTTACTCGGCAAACTTCCGATCATCCCATCCTAGGAATGTAAGATCTTCTGGGCCACGGAGTGAGCCAACATCTTTGCTCGCTTTTCCCGACTTTTCCGTGGGCTCCCCAGAAGAACGCCTTATAACATCCTCTTCGTGGCGAGCATAACTTTCGCCCACCTTTTCTTTCCCCTTGCCGGGGACATCTCCGGCCAGTGGGGTCCCATCTGCCTTCTTAAGGCGCTTACCACCACGAGGTGGGGAGACGGGAGGAGACCGAATTTGAACGGGGGGGGCAGCCGGTCTTGGAACTTTGGCCCCCTCAGGCTTGTTCGACATGGCGAGCACAGCTTGGGGAGGGTCACCTCTTCTTTTCTTCCCTCTTGGTGGCCCCATTTCAAGGACCCTTTGCTCGAGAAGAGCGTAGCTTGGAGGGACGGCAACTGTTACTTGCTCGGCTAAAAAAAAAAAAAAAAAAAAAAATTAATATTAGGCGAGCAAGTTAAACAAAACATTGACGAACAAAACATTTGAACCGGAAGTTAGAAATCTTCATACCTGGGGGCACCTCAGCTTGAGCCTCCAGGTGGTGAGGATAGGTCAAGAGGCGAGCAGCTTTTTGACACCTTGATCGGCAAAGATAGTCAATAGTTCTATCTGCTCGGTTACGGAGGCCGACCAGGCACGATGTAAATAGAAACTCGGAGCTCAACTCTTCTTCCGAATTCCACTTGGGTAGACGAGGGCCTGCGAACAAACAAAAAAAGTTAAATTAGAACAACTGTCCAAAGGCGAGCAAGAATTGAACTTACGTTTCAGTTTTCCATAGGCTGCTGGAGAATTTATTCGTCCAGGGCCGCCGTGTGGACCAGAAGATGCTCGCCAATCACCCCCAATCCAGAAGAAGTGCTGTTTCCAATCACGAATCTTGTTCGGCACCTCTTCCACCATTTTCAACCCAGTCCTGGCCTTGAGGTAGTGATAGCCATCTTCTCCTCGGGGGCAACTTGTGATTGTCATCAGGTAGTTGATCTCTTCCGCAGTGATCCGATCAACGTACCCCTCCAAAGCGAACAGGCACATAGAGCCTAAAAGGTTCATCCACCCAATTGGGGTAATTTGAGTGATAGCCAAGTTGGTCGCCTCTAAGAATCGACCAACAACAGGTGGAAGAGGTAACTTCAGCCCAGCAATCAAGGTGTGGATGTTGATCGCCGTGCACCCTGGAGGTGGGCGATCAGCTCTTTCCTTCCTCTGAGGTGCCCACATATGAATATCATATGGGATCTTATAGTCCTTCCGGATAGTATCCAGTTCATCTTCGCGAACAACACTCTTGATCTTGCTCGCCTGGTAATCAGTCTTCACCTTGTCCATTATTTGTCTTTGTGGACGAGGAAAGCTGTTCGCATACCTTTCAGCATATGCTCGCCATTCGAATAGGCGAGCAACCCCAGCCGGGATCTCACTTTCCCGCATCCTTGGGGATGGAAAATTGATACCCTCCAAAAACTCACGAGTAAGTTCGTTGGATTCTGGAACTTCAGTTTCGGCAGAAGAAGAGTTTTCGTCCAGATTGTTGTTCGCCACAACTATTAGCCCTCTTCCAGATGGGCCCGCACTGGTGTCCTCCACAGAACGAACAACAGAATCCACGTGAGCGTTCGACGCTGAAGAAACCTCAACTGGCTCTAGATCGCGAGCAACAATGGGAAAAAGGGGATCTAGGGTCTCCTCAGTTTTATTACTCGAATGCGAAGACATAGGAGGGAGAGGGAAAATCTGGGTAGTGACGGATATGACGGATATTGTTGCAGACGGCGGCGCTTTCCCGGAGAAGACGGTGGCGCTCGGATCCACACGGCGGCGATTGAATTTTCGAGAGAAAAAGTAGAGAAAAAGATAGAAAGAAGAAGGTAACTACCTGGGAATGAAGATTTGAAGCCAAATACTGAAGGACGGACGCCGAAAAAAGCTTGGAATCGCCGGAGGAAGGAAGGGTTCGCCGGAGTACTGTTGCAAGAGGGGGAAAAGTGGGAAAGATTTCAGTTTTCCCACTATTTATACCCCAAACAAAAACGGGGTCCAGGGCATAATTTTCCGAAAGTTCCGGGGCTCAACTGGAAGAAGACGGGGTAAATTCCGAGCTAAACTAGGAGATGAAGGACCTATAAACAATTATAGGGGCGCGTGGCCTTGGGGCTGCTCGCGCGTGAGCGGCGCGCAATCATTGCGCTGGCGTCATCTTCGTGATCTCCCCAGATCATGGGAAGACGAAACAGTTATTCCAACATTGCTCGTCACAGAGATGCTGCTCGTCCAAATCTTGGCCAAGACGATATCCTAACTACAGTTGCTCGCCATAAAATTACTCGTCTGATGCAACATCTAGTCAGGATAGGGGGCAATTGTTGACAGGCGAACATTAACTAGATATGGAGCGAACAATTATTGAAGTCTAAAACAAAGAAAATCACGATTTGGGCGCATTAACCAATCTGGGAGGTGTACGAAGTGACGAACAACTCTCCCGACGAACAACTAATGGGCGAACAGGTATTAAGGCCCGGGACCAAGAATGAGCCAACTGTGAAGTCATCCATGACGAACAACTTGGTCAAAATATGATACAACAAATAGCCAAGGAGGTGTGTACAAGTGAACAAAGGACAAAGATCCCAAAGCCAAGCTGAACAAAGCCATAAGGCGAGCAACTTCCAAAGTACAACCTCAAGAGGCGAACAGCTTTCAGTTGGAGAACCAACAAGATCAATTAAGCCGACCTAGGCGAACAACAGTGAGTCCGAGATAAGGACCAAAGAAGACTTTGTAACTAAGGTTCAGCTTAGATAAGATCAAAGGGACACATGTCAAGCATGCAGGCTAGGGAGACCAAGAGTCTTAGACACCTCATGCTTGCTAGTCTCTATAAATAGTTGTTCTCCAGCTTATTCAAATAATTTTCGAATTTCAGACAAAAAAATACACACAAACACACTCAAACTCACACATACACGAAATAAGTCCAATTTCGACTACCGAATTTACAAATTCGATAAATCCAAACCCCGATTTACCATTTACGGTGGTAATCAATCACACATTATTGATTGGTGACGTAAAAACGGATTAAAACAGCCTCTAATCCTTACGATTAGATTCGTTCACCAACATACAGCCCACAAATTCTGGAATCACTATCCTTTGCCTCATATTTACAACAAAGCATACATACAAATGGAAAAAGAAGAATTATAAAATCCTATAGTCCAATTCCAAATCACAGTAGCAAAAACAATTCGACTATTATTAAATAAATTAATAAATGGAAACTTACAACCAAAGATTACCTGAAGATTGTTTGAGAGACCTCAATACTCGAGCATCCGAAGACACTGTCATGAACAGTATGTCCTTTAATGAGTTTTTGGAGTTTAGAGATGAATCTAACTTCAGGAAAAAAAATAGTACTACATTTTATATTTAATTCTGTCATTTTCTTTTCTTTTTTCCTTGTAGTAACAAAAATGTATATATAGTAAGACAAAGTAACAACAAAATCTAGTAAAGTGTAAGCATATGTGTATCAAATTATAAGTATAATGAATGGGTCATCTGGAACTAAAGGTAAGAAGACTTCTCTAAAAGACCAACAAGTGCAATAAAAATTTTCACATTAGAAAAATCCTAGGATGATGCTCTATACTACATAAAAGGATTTTAATAAACTAATAGACATAGCTAAAATAATAGGGATGAATGGTTCTACCGTTTTAGAAACAAAAAAACTAACACCATATGTGAGAGTGAAAAGGTTAACTTTTAAAGAAAAAACTATGAACACTTTATTCCCCTTTATCTTGGTTATATATATTTGCCTATACGGTCAAGTACCTCTTAGCTTGTTGTTCCCCCAACTCTTTGGTTGTGTATATCACTCACGTCCTGCAAGATAAGAAAAGGCCACCCTTACTCATTCTAAAACAGAATTGTGATATTCCAGACACAGAACTACACTACTATCAAACTTAATGGCATCTCACACCTCTATTGGCCAGAAAGAGTAATGCATTTTGGATCAAGATAATCTTGATAAACATGTATTATTGAAACCAACATGGCCGTACTTTTACGTGAAAAGTTAACATCAACAAGAAAATGTCAAACTACATTATTTTACAAGGATTCCAACCTAGTAGCTATGTAAATGTCTAGCTAGACAAACTTCAAATCTCCCCTTACATATGCTAGCAGTTGGACAGATAAATTTCAAATCTCCCCTTATATGTGCTAGCAATTGGCATAGTCAAACTCATTCTTGCACACCAATTAATGTTAGTCTCTTTAGCCTCAAATGAATGATCTTGGGAAAATAAGTTACAGACCATTTTTATCTAAAAAAAAGTACAGGATAAGTAAATTAGATGAACATGTTTTGTTATTACATGGTAATGTAGAGGTCCATTGTCAGAAAATAACTGGTCATGGTAGAATGTGGATATGAACACCAAATTAGCAATTTACACAATCATTGTTCATCAGTAACTGATTCTTCAACGAATAAACAAAAACTTGGAGAAGAAACAAAATACTCGATCTGGGAAAGAGTTTCCAAGGAAACATGGAACATGGGAGAAGAAAAATTTGTCTCTAAGTCTATGCACATAAGTGTTCTTAAATCTTATTTCCAGATTAGGTGTCCAAGTAGTACTTTAGTAAGGTAAAATAGACAGCAAGAGCTATATTGATACAAAATTTAATTATAGTAACAATCAGTATAAATTTATAAAATAAAAAACAAGGAGAACCATGGAGGTAGATAGTTTCATGAATGTGATTTGTTTGCAAGGCAACCAACCAATGATTACCATGGTAATTCATGCAGAAAATTATCACAACTTGCAATCTAGTGTAAAAAATTTAACCTTTGCAAACAAAACCCCAATTTAATATTTGGTTGCAATTTGAACCAACAAATAATTTTTTTACGGTCTGAAAACGATGTTTCACCTACATAATAATGAATAATTAATCATATTAATATGTTTAGATTGATTAGAATGACAACACATAATTAATCATTATGTTCGGGCAGATTGAGATCGGTTTTTTTGTTAGAATTGCTATCAAATTTTAAATTGAGATTTTGTTTGCAACGATTAAAAAGTTTAGTTTAGATTGCAATTTGCGAAAAAATTTGTGATTTTATTTTCAATTAACCATAAATACGCCAAATGTCAAATAAAGTATCACATTTTCCGGCAACATTCAGTAAGCAGAAGCCAAATATTGCTTAAATTATTAAAATACAATAAACAGAGAAGGAATAAGAAGCAAGTTGTACCAATACTTAAATAATAATTAAGTAAATAATCACCCTTAAGAAACTGGGGTGGATTTGATCCAAAAAGTATTTTGAAAATGGAGCAGTCTGAGCATCATCATCCAATTATAAAATGGCATCACAAAAGTAATTTTTCTGAAATTTTTTCAAACATCTAAACTCTTAGAAAACTACGAAAAACTTGCAAAAGTGGAATATAGTTTAAACATCAAATTGTACCTTGCCAAACATTGACTAAGCACCAAATTATCAATTATAAATCTCTCATTGCAGCCGTTGTTTTTTGTGATAGATTTTTAATAGGAAATAGATCATATTCAGGTGAAATCTTATGGGTTGGATTAGAATATTTATTAGTTCCCTTATCCCTGATGGAGTATTTCGAATAACATCTGAAATGCAGATTATAGTGCTTGACAATTTTAATCAACCCAAACTTTTCACAAAGGTCGTTATATGATATGAATGTGTAAACGTGTATATTTTAGTGTGAATTTGCATGTTTAGGATTTGAGATAAAGAAAATTTAAATCTCATATATATTACCTTAGTAATTCCATTGGCAGAAGACTCATATTGAACCGATGGTTTTCATTTCAAAAGTGGGGGCTTTCTATTTAAAAACCTGCAAAAAAAAATCAAGTTAAATTCATATATATGAAATGGCAACTCATCATATTTCATGTGATAATCAACATACTTCAGCTATAATTAAAGTAGAATAAAGAAAAAAATCAAATGTCAGAGCTACATTATTGCCACAGTTTAATGATACTTGCAGAAAAATCATGGCATCTTTTTAATTTCCACTCAGATTGAACCAACATTGATAGACAAAATCATTTCACTCGGTTGATAAAATGCCTTTCTGAAAGTACTAATGTACAGGGTGTTGGTACATGTCCAGGCATACAACATGATAAGAGTGCCACCACCATATGGAAGCTTGAGATATCACGAAATATGAATACCACAATACTTTTGTTACATACATGAATATTATGTATGCTTTGTTTAATCCTCTTGACCATTGGGCATTGTTTATAAATAATCAAGCAAAAAATGCAATGTGTGGACACCAATATACATTGGCTATAAGCAATCCTAATTAACATTTTTTTTTATTAACTTACTATGAGCTTTTGATGAGTATGAGGCATTGACAAATTCGCTATGCTTCTTGAAATGCCCACTAATCAGCCATTATATATCTTGATGGCACATAATAGTAGACCTGCAAGGCAATGGGGACCATGACTGCAACAACAAAAGTGAAAGAAAGCACAGAGGCATTGTTTCAACAAAATTTTCCGATTTTAAAAGCTGATGCAAAATAGCCCGAAAGAAAGCATTTATTTAAAAAATGATCAGCTAATACCTTTTATTAAATGATTTGACATATGATGGGGGCAAGAATATGATCTCTTATGTTAAGAACAACGATGATATTCAACGAATGATGAAGAACGATATTAAGTGAAGGCGTTCTGAATTCATTTGTGGTTTCCTGTATATAAACACAAACTTCAGACCAGGAATCGATTTTTTACACCAAAAATTCTAGACTCCACAGTCTAGGATTACTAACCCCATAATCTCATTTCGAACAAATGAAGGTAGAAATAGGCGAAATCTATCAAATAATTCTCACATAAAACCAAATTCGGAGTAATTTGTATAAAAATTATAGATGAGCAGCAAATATATGATATAGCATATATAATTACCTTGATGAAGAGTGATAGTAGATTTGTCAACCTATCTGGGACCGTTGGAAGCTTCGAAACATTCAACCAGAAAAAGCAATTGGCTTCAAGTTTTTCCATCAGTACAAACAACTTAAATTATAACCTGCACAATTCAATAAAATGATAAATCAAATGACAAAAGACAAAATTCTTGAAGTTTCTGTTTCAAAATTAAAGAAAAATTGACAGTAATTTCTATCTTAGATCTTTCTCATCTCAGGTCGAAGTCCTCGCGTAACTTAGTTTTTGGTAGGAAATGTGCTCATATTTTTTTAGATTTATTTAGACACTGTCACCAAGAGAGGATAAATAGAACAACATTCAGGAATAAATGATAAATTAGGTAGAATATATATAAATGTTTCTCAACATTCTGTCCATCAAAATTAAGAACTTCACTAAAAAAGAATGCATGTATAATTTGCCTTCTAATTTCATTCACGAAACAAAACAAAAGAAAAATAATGTTATTTTGGGCCATTCTTAAGTTACAAAGAAAGGAATCGATTTAAAAAAAAAAGGATAACATATTTTGCACATAATGAATCATTAGTCGAAATGGTTTTGCCTTCTCACATCATCTAGGGGCACCAAACCCTGAACTCCAAGATTATCAATCCAATAATATATTTAAAAAAATAAAAAATAAGAGAGAAGATCATCAATTCTTCAAATATGATAAAAATTGAGACCATCGTGGTTGCTTACCAAGTCTGCCTCCGTTAGTAGCGATATATCACTGGCTCTCCCTTGTCTACCTCCACCACCATCATCTCAAACGTGTTGCCACTATATATTAAACATTTGTAAAATAATACTAAGTTTGGGGCCTATCTTAATTATGATACAAAGAACAACAAAGAAGAAATAAAAGATGACATATCTTGCACAAAACAAATCATTAGCAAATACGGGAAAAAAAAACCCTTAGATGTATAGCAATGATGAGAAGGTGACAAAGGTTTTGCAGAGAATAGATATGAAAAGTGATGATCAAGTGACGCCAATTTTCCAATTCTATATATTTGCTCCCATGAAACGCAAATACTCATAAATGGTTAATCCAGTAACTCAAATTACCCATTCAGAAATACATAAGGATTACCAAATCTATACAACATAAAAATATAGATCCTTCATAAATCCAACTGACATGCCTAAAATTTTCAAAATAAGCCAACCAGGTATGGACCCAGTGAGTTTCATTAAAACTGTTAATATTAACAGTTGAAAAACTGGTCGTAAAAATTTCATACTCACATTTCCATTTAAGAAGTTACACTTCATTTAGCATCATAAAATTTATTTCAAAATGTACTTAATCCCAGAATATTAAGCTACCAAAGAAAACATAAGTTAAGGATTTATTATATTAAACACATTCTCACCTCCTAAAGTTAACACCGAATGGTAATATTGTAGACCTGAACTTCGCTAGCTTGTATTACTATTAGAAGTAGAGAATGATGAAAAATGTGGTTACGGAGGTGTTGATGCTCTTCCTTGCTGAGAGGTGCTGCGTATTGGATTCTTATTTAATTCAGAATCCTGAATACAACTTATTAGTGAGAAATAATGATCAAGGATAAAAATCCACGACAACAAATATGGCAATATCATTTTACTTCAGACATTCAGATTATATAAAGTTAAGATATCCTCAAAACAAAAGCTAACATGTAATTCACATCCAATCCTATTATCAGAAGGATGTTTTTCCTAAACCTGCCAATATTTACATCATTACAAAAAGATTGCAATTCAGCAATTTCAATAAAATTTAAAAAATAAATTGAAACAAAATTAAGAAATTTAATCCACAAGATTGGGAAGGCAATTGAATAAATGACTCTTAAAATATATTTATATATATATATATATCAAAATATCTTTGTACCGGCTTTTAAGTTTGCTACAAAGACATAACACACTCAAAGCAATACAAATTGTTTACGACATTTACAGTAACTTAAATTCATTTGTAGATGACGGATGTTATTCAAGATGGAAGAGTTAGATATATTTTAATGACTTGCACCTGCTCACGGCTTTGAGAGATACTAAGCCCTTTAATTGAAACAGATATTCCCAAGAGAAAAGACATATTGTCCTTATAACCTCTTGAGCATGATCTTCAGTTTGTAACTTTAGCTCTGTGGTTGGTCTGGGCAATACAATGTTTCAAATAAGTCAATCCACCAAGGATTGAATATTCAGAAGATATTAAATTTGTTGATATTTAGATGAATGTATTGCTCCCTGAACATGTTGGAGATGCATATATTGAATGAAGTAAAAAAGAATAAAGATTTTACCAAGTCAACGAAGACATGAGAAGTGAGAACGACCTTCATCTCCGCATACCCAATGCCCAAAATAAATCATTCATGGTTAAAGAGAAATATAACAACTTGTTTGGAAGCATGACTTCCTCTTCTACTTTGAGAAACACATTCTAGATATACTCTTTCACACCCAATGTACCTTGGTTGCTACAACAATTTAAGATGATTAGAAATTCCAATTAATGAACAACACCTCATCTCATCATGAAGCTCATCACCAATTTATTACTAAAAAAATCAGTATGATAATGGTAAAAAGTTGCAACAAAATAATCATGACAATGTATCTCCATTACAATTCCCTTGCCTTGCATATCAAATATTATGTAACTTGTTACGATATAGCCAAGCAAGAACATCATAAGCATTCACTAAACAAGTAATATAATAAATTGACTTGCAATTTCATTTAAGCCAAATAAAAAAAAAAACTATAATACACTGAAAATATAATATAGATGCCATTAGAATAGAACACCATGTCTCGGCTAACTTATAGGAAAAATCATAAATTGTGGAGCCTCTCTCACTGGCTCAGATAAAAGACAACCACAGGTGCTTCAATGTCTGAGACCACCGACCCTAAACAAAGTCCACAAAAGGATCCAAAACAACAGATAAACTAAAAAAAGAATGCAGTCCACCAGAGTATATAATTAAATGAATATTAATCTCTCAGTAAATGGCAAAGTCTCATAATAGCAACGGTTTTAACATACAAGGCTTAATAAAAACACCAGGTTCAGATTAGTTTAGTGAAAATCCCTACACCAAATTTGATGGAGCACCATATCTATAGAAAAATAGAGTAGTTTTATGGCAAGACAGGAGTGAGTGACGGAGTCATAAGGATACTGATAACGATTAAATATGTGTGTATCTTTTAGAATATTAGATTGATATATTTAGCGTAAATAGGTACTGTAATTTAGTACTCTTTTCGTGGATCTGTTGTAACACATTGTATATATATTTGATATACAATGAATACAAAATCAACAATGATTGTCTATTCAATCTGATATGGTATTAGCCTAAACACTATAGAAACCCTTGAATCTATTCTCTCTCACCCCTCTTCCGTCTCTACTAATACACGCACTGTTTCTATTAATTACACACTCTGTTCACCATACCGATAACATTCCCTAGCTACTCTTCTAAACATGTTAACCATCAAATTTAAAATTTGTACTTTTTCTACTGATAAATAAAAATAGACGTATATGGTTACCTGTAGCATCAGATATCTACGGCGGGCTTGTGATACATAGACGATGACGATGACTCACTGCATGACACTCTCTATAATCTGTATTCTCATAAAAATTCAAGTTCTCACCGTCGAATATGATGAGAAAGACTGAAGATAAGCCGGAGGGATGAGTGGCGGGTCGGGAAATGCACGAAATCTGGAAAATCGTGCCGTTGAGGGAATGGTTTGTGATCTTCCTAGGAACCGTCGGAACCAACTCGAGTAGTTCATGCGCCACATTAATGAATCAGTTAGTGCTATATCACCATTTTATTGAATTTGGCGTTTTAGTGGCTTTATTGTCTACTTGATTGTGGAAGACGGAAATTTATTACGTTTAGACAATATAATTGGAATATGAGAACACAGAGAACACATGGCCAAGGGATTTGTGTAGAAGGGATTTGAAAAGTTTTTTTTTGTGTTACTAAAAAAGGTGAGTTTATAGTGTTAAACATAATGCACTGGATGTTAGCATATGACTAATAGAAGGGCAACACAAACTGTCTAATGTATGTAGCATTGGTTGCTTGACACCACTAAAAGATTCATTGATAAAGAGCTACATCACCCAAAAAATAAACTTCAAAGTATAATAATAGCCAATGCAAACTGTCACAAACAGCGAGGCTGAACACAATACATTCTATTATTTTGATAATGCAGCAAAAAAATTATACATTAGCGATCTGTTTAGGGGGTAGATTTCAGTCATCCACTGGAAAATATCAAAAGTTTTTAATTCACTTTCATCAATCAACATACCTTTAAAAAAACCTTGGAAGATGCCTCAAACTTTTCGTTAGTAAAGAACCAGATTAAGTTATCCTAACAAACCAAGAGAAAATTGAACACCGCAAAAACATATCAAGAATTGCTTAATGTGTAAAAAAAAATTCTTGCACATATTCGCTGCTGCAAAAATTTAGGAAATTTATAGATAAACTTGGAGAGAATGGAAAAGAAGGTTTAATGAATATTCAATTTACATTCAGTGGATGATGTATCAACAGAACATGTGTGTATGCTAATTTTGTAAAAAATGCAAATAACTATGGAAATACTCAGAAATAGAAATTTCCTAATGTGCTAGGAAAATGGTAATACCTGCATATCGTTGTCTATTGTTTAATGTTTAACCTCTACTTTAAGAAGTTGGTTCCACCTTTTTTCAGTTTTGGGATGGTTATAAGGCCAAGCCATGAATTGATCCTAATCTTTGAATATCTCAATTAGAAATTTAATCTAGACAAAATAGAACCGGGGAAACTTTCAACTTTTGATACTCCTAACAACTCAAATGATTAAATCCTATTAGATAATAAATCACATAACCGATTGTAAATCCTAACAAAATCAGAACAACTCGACATGATCAAGAATCAAATTCATCACAGCAAACACTATCAATGCATGATTACCATTGCGTTTCACGAAGACGGGAGACCGCTTAAGCGATCTTCTTGAGAGACGATCTAGAAATCTCTGGAGTAAGGACACAAGAACTCACTCACTGCTATTTCACAAAATGAACAGTATTTAGACGCCCAATTCATCAATATTTTAATTTCAAGTACAAATTGATATGGAACTAAAAGCCATAACAATGAGGAATGAAGAAGCAAAACACCTACAAGCACATAGTGGGATTCCTAAATCAAATTCGCGAACATGGGTATAGTGAGCCGTACATACCCGAGGATAGAGGTCTTCAAGACCGGAGTTGAATTAATAATAGACAGACGATTCCCATAAAGGTAGTTGCCGAAAACATCATTCCAATCTGAAAATGAAGGAAATAAATATCTGATATGAATAAAAAAAATGAAAAACCATATCCAGAGATTAAGGGACCCATGAACACAGAGACGGAATAACCATATTGTGTAATCTTCGAAGCCTATGGGAGTCGGAATAGACGCTCGAAAGTACCTGTTAATAATCAGAGGCGATCAATGGAAGAAATCCTTCCACAACTACTCACCGTCGCGTACCAACATCTCGTGCTTCATCATCTCTATCTCAATTATGAATCTCTGAGATCAAATTTCTTACTGGGGAAACTTGGAAGTAGAAAAGTTTCTGAGTGTTGGTAAGGGTAATTATGGAAGGAGTTAAGTGAAATGGGTAGTGAGTGATAATGACCGATGAAATCGTGTTTGACTATTAAATGAAACAAGGGTAAATTAGTATGGTGAAGAAAAGCGAGGGACAAGATTGTCCAAAAATGATTTATAAACTCTAGCCACTTTTATAAGTACTAGTTTATAACACGTGTGTTGCACGTTGTTCATAAATTGTTATATAAGTTGTTAATAAGAAGTTAACATCAAGTATTTTTTGTATGAATTTCTTTTTTGATTTGCACTAAAAGTTTCTATACACATTCTAAGCTTCAAAGTGAAATCAAATATGGTCTTTTAACACAATGAAGTTTGTAGGTTAGAGTATATCCCATATATTGGTCATACCCCACCTTCTAATACAACACCATATATATGTCAACCAAGACATTGATTTTATCATATACAAATGGTGAGAAACAAAGAGGATCAAAATGAGGCATGTTCAGGTTTTTTCATGAAACTAAAAAATATATTAAATGGATTGCTACGCTACAGATCAATCCTTCTCAGTTGGTGTCCAAGAAACCTACTACACACTAATCAACTCAATTAAATGCAACATTTGATAGCCCAGTATACTGGCAATTTGAAACTAAGTTGATATAAAAAAAGTATGTTCCTTAATATTACAGAACTTTTCTATTTATACAACTCTGAATGAAAAAACGGACAATAACATATAAAGAACATGATTTAAAGCGAAGCAAATTTTGTTATAGTTGTTACACCCGATGTTTACTACCCGACCCATCGAGTATCGGACAAAACACACTTACTGTAGCGGGCTCGAATAAGAGTTGTCCGCCGTCTGGACAGACGGCCGGGCAGGGACCTAGAGGCTACCTGACGCGAGCCTCCGGGAGTTGCCTGACCGCCTGACTCCCACAAGCCCAGGTGTCAGGCGGTCAGCGATGAGCTCCGGGGCAAACGCTCTACCCGCCTACCCGTAAAAGAACCACCAAGGTACTCTCGTCCAAACTCGTCTCCCGGTACCCGAGTACCCGTCTGCCCGACCCCAGGCTGCGCCAGCTGTGAGAGGACGTCGGGTGCCATCAGTCCAGAGGATGTGACGGGGTCAAAGAGGGCAGTTGGGGGCTAAGTCCCATCATCTCAGGGGTGACAGCGCCATGTGGCGTCTCCTCATTGGCTCGTAGGGGGAGGCAGTAGCCACTCATTACCTTCCAGCTAGGAGTAGGGGGGGAACCACAGGTCCACCAACCAAGCATGGGGAAACCTACCTTGAACACTATAAATAGGGCTTTTAATGCCCAAATGTAACACACAACACATTTATTGCAAATATACTCTTGAGAGCTCATTTACTCTCTCATTTATTACTTCTTGTTATCATAAATATCGAATCCTATCCGCTAGGAACCCGGCAGCGAGATCCGACATAAATCGCTGTCAACATTTTGGCGCTAGAGGAAGGGAGACTAATATCGAAGTACACTCGGTTTCGTTCATTTAGTCACCTCGAACAAAACCTCATCCACTTTCATTCCAAAAATGACCACTTCGAAGGCCACACGGACCAAGCAGCAAGTCGAGGACATCGGCGAAACCGCCACTCCGGCTTCGGCCACGGCGGAAACCCTCCAGGGTCCTTTCGAGTTTTTGTCGGCCATAAGAACTCCGGAGGACCTCCAGGCCGCAAGGGTCATGATCGAACGCCGTCAGGCCGAGATCGACGCCGCTCCTATCCGCACTCACCGACCTGGAAAGGAGCCGGCCCGGAGCAGGGCCACCAGCCAGCCACGACAGGAGCAAGAAGCGGCCAGGAGGGCCGCCAGCAACCCTCGGCCTCAGAATCTAAAGAGGCGCCTCGATGAGAAAGCCGACTCACGGCGGGTTTCTTGCCGACCTGCGGGATCGGTTTTCTCCCGATTGGGATCCCAGGCTCGGGGAGCTGCCCGACCTTGTGAGTCCAACGCCAGCTCCAGGCCCCGGGAGCGAGAGCAGGTGCGATCTCCCAGGCGTCACAACGATGCGGCCCCGAGGCCGTCGGTCCGTGACCGCTTAGGAGACAACCCTCGTCCCCGTTCTCCCCCCGCGGCCGACAACGCTATGACCGCTATCCTAAAGAAGGTCACGGACCTAGAGGCCAAGCTCGAGAGGCGGGACGGGCAACATCATGTCCCCTACATGCCCAACTCGCCCCTCGCAGACATCCTGGTGCGGGCCCCGACCCAACCAAAAACCAACGTGGCCGCTGTGGGCCAATATGACGGGGAAACGGATCCCGTCACCCACTTGAGCAAGTATTCTACTTACATGATCTCCATGGGGGCCACAGACGCGACCTAGTGCCGAATGTTTCAAATAACCCTCGGTGATCGAGCACACCGTTGGTACTCCTCGCTGCCCGCGGGGAAGGTGGTTTCGTTCCACCAGTTGGGGGAGCTGTTCCTGGAACATTTTTCCTCGATGGCGCCACGACTGGCCGGCGCCAATCGCATGACCAACCTGGCCCAGGGGAAGGACGAGACGGACCGGGCGTACATCGATCGGGTCGACCAGATCATCATGGAAGGCGAGCCCGTCGGGGACGAGGTCAAGCTCGTCGGCGTCATAGGCGGGATCCGCCTAAGGACGAAATTATGGAGGTCCATGAACAAGGACTATCCCAAGTACTACTCGGAGTTCCGGCAGCGGGCTGGGAAGATCATCTACAACGCCGATATTCTGGCGCAGCGGCTGGGCAAAAGCACGCCGACGGAGAAGGAGAAGTCACACGGCACGCCATCCTGAAGAAGCTTTTCCTATCGGGTCTCCCAACCGTTCAAACCCTTCGACTCTGTCGAAGTTAAGCTGGCCGAAAGATTGTCGGCCACCCCGGAGTACGTTTATGTGCAGATCCGGGACAAAAACATGATGCCCAAGGCACGGCCATGGGTTCACAAACCAGGGGTACATATCAACCCCAACAAGTACTGCCACTACCACCAGACCGCCGGGCACAACACAAGCGAGTGCTGCGACCTCCTGAAACAGCTCTGGCGGCTCTTCGAGGAGGGAAAGCTGGAGGAATTCGTGAAAAGACCAGCGGCCAGGCTGGAAGCTCAAGCCGCTGCCCGCCCAGCGGAGCCAAACCGGGAAGCAGCCCTCATATGCCCACCAATGCCAGAGCAGCCGGCCCGACGGGCGGTCAATGTGCTCTCCCCGGTGGGAGGCTTCGCGCCTGCCACCTCGCTGTCCAACCGCAGGCAGAAGAGCGAGCTGCGGGCAATGGACAACGTCCACCAACTCACCATGCCGGTCAACATGACGGCAAGAGAGACAGACCTCCTCGCCTTCAAGGAGGAAGATCGCACTGGGGTCATCTACCCAAACCACGATGTCCTGGTCGTGTCCGTCAACATCATGGGCGTCACCGTCCATCGCATGCTCGTCGAAAATGGGGCCTACTGCAACATTCTCTTCAAGACCGCGTTCGACCAGCTGGATAGCTCCTTCGAAAAGTATGTGGAGCTATGAACCAGTGATGGAACGCGCTGGTGAAGGCGGTCCGTCCCCAAGATCGTTGTTGGGATACCAAACGTGTATAAACAATTAAAGACCTAAACATGCATCTAAAGACAAGTTTAGATCTGTTACCCTTGAAGACCGAGGTGTTGATTCCACTACTGATCTTCTAGTCTGTCTCCCAACCTCGTTCGTACACCGGGTGGACGGCGAACTAGCGAACGTGGAGAAAAGTGCCTCACAATTTCGTCTCCCTCTCAACCCACTCACGAATTTCGGCTGCTGCACGTTTTTTCTTAGAGTGTTAGGGTTTTAAACACGAAATTGAAGCCTTTATATAGACTCCTTAAGTTTCATGGGCCAGACTAGGGATCTGTTAGAAGGTATAGGTTTGGGCTCCTCACGGACCCAAATACTCTTATGTTCAGCCCAGAACATTTATTTGGCCCTTGAACATTAATTCATTCCACTAGAGAATTAATGTTGCACTCCCATCCTATCCCGAACCGAATCAGGGCTTCTATTAGACTCTATAATTTCCCGTGTTAAAGATATCGCACGTCCATTAATTATTAAAGCTCCTGACCGCTTTAATTAATTAACATCTATTATTCCTTGAGTAGTACCACTCAACCTTGTTGTCGTACGGATATAATCCACCTACAGGGTTTAATACGACAATCCTTTATGAGTTTCCTCAAGGGGACGTCATCAACTTGGATCACCAGGACACGGTGCCTTAATGTCAATAAATAGACATCGTGCAAACGATGTCACTACCCAAAATACATAGTGCGTTGAATCTAACAAGATTCTCACCCATAGTAAATCAAAGTAGTGAACAAGCGCTCCACATATCTAGATATCACAATTAGGGTTAAGAATTACAAGAGTCACCAAGACCTTTAGTTCTTCATAACAGTCAGAATAGAAGAACATGTCTTAACTGTGATCCATTCAATACGACATAGCGTACTAGTATGAACTAATGGCCAAGACAAGCCACTAACAAGTTCATACTACAACTTATACCAATAGTTATGTCCAGAACTATCTCAGTTGTGAATACTGTTTATATCTTATAAGGAACTGACAATGTGATCTTCTGTGTGACTACAAACCCACCACATTATCTACAATATAAGATAAACAGACATACAAGTAATACAAGCAATTAATAAGATTGCAATGATGTGAAAAACCATTTATTTCAGATAATAAGGAAATCGAATATATCCATAAAAGCCCAACAAAAGTTTGCTTTACAGTACACACCAACAACCAGGTCATCAAAGGCTTCGGCGACGCCACGGTAAAACCCTACGGGATAGTTAGGCTAGCCGTATAATTAGTTTCTAGTATAGACGCTGAGGTTAAGGCTTCGAAACAGCTCGACTTTATCATTGTCGACTAGCCGTCAACCTATAACGGGTTTCTCGGCAGGCCATTCGAGCACGATTTCGAAGCCGCCGCCTCAGCATTCTATTATTGTATCAAATTCCCAACCCCCTCCGGGAAGGTTGGGACTCTTAAGGGAAATCAGAAAATGGCACGCAGATGTTTGGCGTATATCGATGTTATTTTAAATTTTGCAAATCTAGGTTATGTCTGCACAATCGGGGAGGGAGACATGGAAATAGACAAAGAAAACCCACCCACTGCCCGCCCGATGGAAGAAGACTCACCAAATTTTGAAAAAATTCAAGTCGACCTAGAGCCAAGGCTCGAGTACGAACCCATGGAGATCGACAAAACCCTTACGGGCCAGATCGAGGATCCACGCTACGGCGAGCGGGGAGCCAGTCCGATCGAAAAATTGATTTCGGTCACGATGAAGAATCGGCCGGAAGTAAGTGTTCAACTCGGTTCGTCGATGACCGATGAAATGCGGGCAACGATGACCGCATTTCTGGAAGAAAATTTAGACGTGTTCGCATGGTCCCACGAAGATATGGTCGGGATCGATACAGCCGTATGTTCACACCAATTGCACATTGACCCATCCCGCAAGCCAATCTCACAAAAAAGAAGAAAGTTCGGCCCAGACAAATACGCGGTCATTGCCACTGAAGTCAAAAAACTGCTCGACAACAAGCTCATCGGGATGGTCGACCCCGACGACAAGCCCCAATGGGTATCCAACGCCGTCCTTGTCAAAAAGAGCAACAACACCTGGCGACTGTGCATCGATTTCACAGACCTGAACAAAGCTTGCCCAAAAGATCACTTCCCGATGCCACACATCGACCATCTGGTGGACAGCACGGCCGGGCACGAGATGCTCACTTTCATGGACGCATTTGCCGACTACCACCAGATCCCGATGGCCGTAGATGACTAGAAACACACCACTTTCCTCACCGAGAAAAACATGTACTTCTGGAAGCGGATGTCGTTCGGGCTCATGAACGCAGGGGCAACCTACCAAAGATTGGTTAACCATATGTTCCACGACCAAACTGGGACGACCATGGAGGTATATATCGACGACATCGTCGTTAAGAGCGAGAATAAAGAAGACCACCTCACCCACTTAACCGAAACATTCGAAATCTTGAGGAAATATCGGATGAGGCTCAACCCGAAAAAGTGCAGTTTCGGCGTCGAGTCAGGCAAGTTCTTGGGGCACATGGTCAGCCAGCGAGGAATCGAGGTGAACCCGACCAAGGTCCAGGCGATCCTTGACATGAGCCCTCCCCGCACGGTGAAGGAGGTGCAGAGGGTGACGGGCAGCCTGGCCGCTCTCAGCCGTTTCATCTCCCGCATGGGAGACCGATGCAAGCCTTTATTCGATAGCATGCGGAAGGGGAAACTAAACTGGACTCCCCAAAGTCAGCTCACATTCGATAACTTGAAAGCATACCTGTCAAACGCCCAGGTGCTGGCCAAACCCGTCCCCGGCGAGAAGCTTTTCCTATACTTGGCGGCCTCAGACTCAGCTCTCAGCGCCGTGCTAGTGCGGGCTGAGGGGCAGGCACATCTGTCAATCTACAATGTCAGCCAGACACTCCACGACGCCGAGCTATGGTACCCACCCCTGGAAAAATTAGCTTACGCTCTAGTAATTAGTGTACGCAAGTTGTGCCCATACTTTTTCGATCATCAAGTAGAAGTGCTAACCACAATGCCACTTCGCCAAGTGCTACATCGACCAGACACGGCGGGCAGGTGCCTCAAGTGGGCAATTGAAATCGGGCAGTTCGGAGTCACATACGCCCCCCGAACATCCATCAAAGGCCAGGCCATGGCCGACTTCATTGTCGAGCTCACTTACCCAGAGGCGATGTCCAGGATCAAGCAGCCTCCGTGGAAAATGTACGTGGACGGATCTTCCACGACTATGCGGGCGGGCGCGGGAATTGTCCTTCTCAGCCCGTCCGGCCAGTCATTCACGACAGCCATCAGGTTCGGTTTCCACGCGACCAACAATGAGGCCGAATATGAAGCACTGATAAACGGCTTGGAAATGGCCATGACCATGGGAGTGAAGAGGCTCCAAGTCTACAGCGACTCGCAACTGGTTACGTGCCAAATCTCAGGGGAATACGAGGTGCGTAGCGATAGGATGTTGGCCTACCAAGGATTGGCCAAGAACCTCCTCGAAAAATTCGACCAAGTCCACATAGAGGTGGTACCCCGACTCGACAATACTCAAGCGGACGCTCTCGCCCGTCTTGCAACGTCCGAAGGGGCAGCCGACATGTCACAAATCACAGTCACCTACCTGACCGCCCCGTCTAGCTCGAACCAGCGGGTGACCAATCTGGGGCAGGAGGAAGACAGCTGGATGACTCCCATTCTGAAATACATCCGCGACGGCTAGCTCTCAAATGATCGAGTAGCTGCGAGACAGTTACAGCTTCGGGTGGCACGGTACACGATCATCGGGGACCAGTTGTACAAGCGAGGCTTCGCCCTACCCCTACTAAAATGCGTGACGTCGGGGCAAGGAAAGAAGATCTTGGTAGAAGTCCACGAAGGACGCTGCGGGAACCACGCCGGCGGTCAGATGCTCGCCCAGAAGGTTATCCGACAGAGATACTTCTGGCCCACTCTAAAAAGGGACGCGATTAACTATGCGCGGGCATGCCACAAGTGTCAAGTCTACTCGCCAGCAACGAGCGGATCGAGTCGGCGTAGGCATTGATGTACACCATGGACCCGGCAGACTCGCTTTCGGCGGCCAGTCGAGCACGCTCAGCCTCCAGGCGTGTTTCGGCCTCGGCCGCAAGAGCCTCCTTGGCTTGGCGGACTTCTTCAGCCATTCTCGCCTCGGCTTCGGTGAGCAGCCTCTTCTTCTCCTCCTCCAGCTCCGCCCGGCTCTTGCGGGCAGCCTCCAGCTCCTCCCAGAGTTTCTGGGTCTCCTCACCCAGCCGAGCGACCTCGTCGCGCTTGGCCTGGAAGTTAGCTTTGTAGGCGGCCAGAGTCCGCGCATCCCGCTCATAGTCGAGCATGATGCCCTCCAAAGTGATGGCATCGCGGGAAGCTCTGATGGCGGCAGAACGGAGACGGTCGGGCACGGAGACAGTCCGGGAGGCCTTCTGGCAGTTGATCGTCCAGGACCGAGGCAAGTTCACCACTGCCCGACGAATCTCCTCCGGCCAAGATTTCGGGACGGCCTCCGCATAAGGAGGATCCTGCGAGCGCAGGAACTGGAGGACTTCAGGAGGGGGCAGGGGGTCAGGCCTACAGAATTCCGGGAACACAAGTTAGGAGAAGTAAAATACACAAAAAAACATGAGGCGATGCGGGCAAAACACTTACGTGAGGTGGTTGCCCCAGCTGAGGAAAGAGAAGTCGCTTCAATCGCGAGAGGCCGAGGCCGGGCCCCCAAGGGTCGGCTCGACGGTGCCGGCTATCAGCCCGCCGCAGGCCGGGTCTACATCCATGGTCACCATGGTCGGGTCGACCGAAGTTTGACCCTCCACACGGGCCTGTTTCGATGAACGTTAGCCATCCGTCGGGGAGGAAGTTGTCGGAGGCGCCGGGGTCACGGGTGGACTGTGAATCGCCACCCCGGTAGCACGGACGGCTCCCCGCTTCGCCAACCTCGTCATGGCGTTCTTCTTGGGAGCCATGTCTACGGTCTCCTAGGAGGATTCTACGTTGACGACCGGGATGGCTGCCTGGCCGGCTTCGGGTACCGCCCTCGGGGAGGCTGCCGCGGAAGTAGACGGTGTGGATGATTCGGCCGGGAAGCGCTGCGCTGCAAGAGGAATAACGTGTTAAAAATCGAGAAGGCTAGAGCGAGCTGGAAAAAGAATGAGTCGGGGAGAATCTTACCACCGAAATCCATATGGCGCGGAAAGGTTTGGAGCCCGGACAACCTTCTGTACTCGTTGTCGTTGAGGAGGTCGACGTCACGGTTATCCGCACTCCCAGACTTCACCAAGACAAGTGCCTGCCTGAAGTCATCGGTCAGGTCGGCCTGGTTTGGGACCGCGAAGCCTGCACAGTGAAAGAAGAATTAGATCAGTACGAAGGAATGAATGATAAATTTAGTATTTACCTCGGCGGTTGCGATCCCGATACTCCCGGGGAACCGGGATGGTGTGCCCGTCAACACCAATGCTCTCCCAAGCGCCGCCGACCCACCACCACTTTTCCTGCCAATGCGTCACTTTCGACGAGATGCCGAAGACGATGGCATCGCCATCCCGAGGCTTCACGGAGTAGTACCCGTGGTTCATCCGGCCAACCGAGGCCACGGTATAATACAAGTAGTTGATCTCGGACAGAGTGGGCATACGGTGCAGCCCGCGCCGACCGAGAGCAACCATTGCCCCCAAAATGTAGCTCCACCCGTTTTGGGTGATCTGGGTGATCGACAAGTTCCAGGCAGCGAGGAGCTTGGAAATGGCCGGGTGAAGCGGGAAGCGGAGCCCGGCATGGAGTGTGTCCGAGTTGATGGCGATTAGGCCTTCCGGAGGTTGGTCAGCCCGTTCATCCTCCCGGGGAGCGTAGAAGAAGACGTCAGAGGGCGCCTGGAAAGTCCAGTACAGCTCCTTTAGGTCGGCGTCCGGGGGGAGGCAACTGGGGCGGCGAGAGGCCCCAAATTCGGTGTCCCGGGCCTCGAGAAATGCACGGGCAGAACGCCTTCGAACGAACCGGCTCATATATTTCGAGTAGTCGAACCCGATTAGCCAGCTGTCTACGTAGTCTATTTGGTCGGGCACAGCTTCCTGCGCGAACAGAAAATTCTCGGCTCGGGGCGGGTAGGATGAGACCGGGGAAACGCTTAGAGCCTCCCCCTCTCGTTGGGGGCTCATCCCCTCCAAGTCTTCAGCAAAGGCATCCACATCCGTGGAATTACCCTCGCCCTCTCTGACGGCGGCGGCGCGGGACGTTCCCTCCCCGGCCGGGTGGATAGGCCTCTCGGCGTCGGCGGCGGCGCGACGGCGGAAGTGAAAGGCATCGGCGGCCCCGATGCTTTCAGCGGAGTCACTCATGGCGAATGGAGAGTAGAGAGAAGAGAGTTTCAAAAAAGGAAGCAAGAAAATACCTTAGGACTCGGAAAAGATCGCCGGAATCTGGAAAACTCGCCGGAAAACTGGAATCTTCCTTAGGGGGGCACAAGATTGCAAGAGAGTGAAAATGGTATAATGGGCTGAGAGCCCCTATTTATAGAAGAAATAGGAGGGACTGAATTGCAAAAAAACGGGTTCAAAAATGGAATAAAGCAAAACTCAGGGGGGCGCGTGGGGGCCACGCGCGCAACGGTTGGTGAGCAGGTTCGGCGGACGTGACCCCTGGATTTCTGCACATCAGTCACGCCATCCCGTGACGTCATCAGGCGCGGCATACGAGGCTTCATCTCGGGAGCCGAAACGTCACCCCCAGGATTCAAATTCAAATTCAAGTCTGCAGTTCGACCAGCCCGCCACCCGACGACTACGGCCCCCCGATGTCGGGCTGGTGGGGCAATTGTTACACCCGATGTTTACTACCCGACCCATCGAGTATCAGACAAAACTCACTTACTGTAGCGGGCTCGAATAAGAGTTGTCCGCCGTCTAGACAGACGGCCGGGCAGGGACCTAGAGGCTACCCGACGTGAGCCTCCGGGAGTTGCCTGACCGCCTGACTCCCACAGGCCCGGGTGTCAGGCAGTCAGCGACGAGCTCCGGGGCAAACGCTCTACCCGCCTACCCGTAAAAGAACCACCAAGGTACTCTCGTCCAAACTCGTCTCCCGGTACCCGAGTACCCGTCTGCCCGACCCCAGGCTGCGCTAGCTGTGAGAGGACGTCGGGTGCCATCAGTCCAGAGGATGTGACGGGGTCAAAGAGGGCAGTTGGGGGCTAAGTCCCATCATCTCAGGGGTGACAGCGCCATATGACGTCTCCTCATTGGCTCGTAGGGGGGGCAGTAGCCACTCATTACCTTCCAGCTAGGAGTAGGGGGGACCCACAGGTCCACCAACCAAGCATGGGGAAACCCACCTTGAACACTATAAATAGGGCTTTTAATGCCCAAATGTAACACACAACACATTTATTGCAAATATACTCTTGAGAGCTCATTTACTCTCTCATTTATTACTTCTTGTTATCATAAATATCGAATCCTACCCGCTAGGAACCCGGCAGCGAGATCCGATATAAATCGCTGTCAACAATAGTATCCACCATATTCTTAAACCTAATTTCAAAGTTCATAAATCTTCACTTGCACAAATAATGGATTAGTAAGGGGAAAACTAAAGATGATGGTGTCGAAATCTACGGTCAATTGGCACACTTGATGCTCAAAGTTAACGAATTGTGTGTGTAAAAAGAGTTATGTGCTAACATTACCATCTACAAAAAATATGATAATGACATCAAATAATGTAGAAATATGGAAAAGGGAAGTTGTTTCATATTTTAATCATTGGAAAAAGGAAGTTGTTTCATATTTTAATCATTATGCTCCCTAAAGATAAAGATAAGTCTTAAATAAAATTGCTAAGCACACCAATATGCTAAGAAACTTATAAATCCAAAAGATAATCCTCCTAAAAGCTTTCCAAGAACTTGCATGACGTGATGATATCTCCAAAATTCGAAATACCCCCACTCGAATTGCTAATAGCGTCCACAACAATTCTTGCGTCACCTACCTACACATTCATCAGCTGCAAATTTTATATCTTCGACAAAGCTTCCATAAATCTCATTGTTTCATCAATTTTTACATCCATACAACTTTGGTAAAGCCCCGTTGTCCCCCAATTAAACATTTAGAAAATCGTATTAACGTTCCACAAATTAGAAACAAATCCAACTTACCTTGAGACTCAAAGCTCCTTCAACAACAAGTAAATTGATCAACAATGCATCTGCAAGTATTTTGGGAAGATTGAAACAAAGGAAATTCCCATTAGAAATTAAATCAGTGACTTCAAAATGCAAACACGTTGTTTGATTCTTTGTCAATATGAATTTCAAAAGAACATAAAATGACGCTTGATGTAAAATTGTCTGCACCAACCCAATTCACCATTAGAACACACAACACTTAAGATTAGATGCTAAGCTCACTGAATTTTAACAAAGCAGTAACGGAGTAGCTCAATCACACCCAATTAAAGTAATATCAACTCACATGTTGGAACACTAATTAATTTCCAACAAAACAAATATAAACTACTAAAGAATAGAATAAGCACGCACAAAAATATCCAAACACCTTCAGACATTTAGAAGTACTTGGATGTTCGGGGGGGGTCTGGGTTTCATAATGAAGAATATAGAAAAATATCGATTTGTAAAACTTGAGTAAAATCAAGCTAATAAAAACGAAGAAAATATAGGAATTGTGATTTTTAAAGGATTTTAGTTGCATGTTCCAAGGATATGTAAACAACTTGCATTAATACATATTTAAGGTATGGGAAAAACTAAAATTTTGAAATCATAAGCTAGAAGAAACTTCGTCTTAATAATTAATAGTTTATCTACCACTAATCATTTTAAACATTATATAAGGTACGTTAAATTATTTGGCTAGAAAAATCTTATCTTATTATTAATTTATGTTGCATAGTCAAACATAAAATTTTGTACACTAAATAATTAAAATCCTAATTAAAGTTAAGCATACCATTAAAGGCGTCCCTGCAGCTAGCAGGATTGGAGGTAGTATCGACTTAAATGACATTGCTGATTGGAGCTATGTGGTTGATTGGCTTCCAACATCTTCAACGTCATGATTTTGCAGACCTTATCCAATAATGGCTTTCAAAAGTAAATCTGGAAAGAACAAATAAAATAAAAATAATTAACAATTCTCTAAAGATTATAGCTCAATATAGTGTTAAACTAATATACTATTGCACAAGAATTCTTAGATTAATAACCCAAGGGGCATAAAAAATATAACCTCATCTACCCACCTGCCAAAGGAAAGAAGTTAGATTCAAGTTGTTAAACCATCCCATATATAGTAATTAGATATATTAAGAAAACCAAAAGAGAAATGTTTGAGAAAATAAACCCGACAACATCAGCTTTAATAAAAGTAGATATCCCACAACTAATAATAACTTCTCTAGCACATATTGAGTCATGGACATCAGTTATTCTTATTTTAGCCAAGTAACATAAACATACTCAACCTCTAATTACATATAGAGGCTACACCTAGGCGACATAAAGAGAAAATTTGCTAGCACAAAGATCCATATGAACACAGAGCACATGTAAATCATAGGTCGTGAATCTCACCACTTTCACTTATCTCTCTTGCATATTCAGAAATAGGTCCACTATTCATCTATGACTTGTTCATTTAAGATGACTATTCTCCATTTCCCTGGTATTAGTCCCATGCACGATTGACCAATTTCATGATGTTGAAAGCAGCCCTAACCCCTAAGGTAGCTTTTCTTAAAAAATGCCAGAAAATTTGAAGAAATTAGTCAGAGAGGGGGGGGGGGATAGGGAGAGGTGTATACCTTCAACATCAAGAGAAGTGTGACGATATTTGTTAAAAGTAGAGGTTTAGGCAACCGCCAGAAAATGAGCCACAGAGAAACTTGATGCAATCCAAATGCATAACAGAAAATGATCAAATAAAGAAAATCCTCTACACAAAACACGTAGCTGGAATTCAAACAACTTAGAAACAAACTATAAGCAACATCACATTAGAGCTAGATTTTTATAGAAAGTACAAGACTGTATAATTCGTATAAAGCCACACAACATTGCTATGCATACTGAGTTTCAGCTTGATTGGGTTGATCAAATCCCCAATCTGGAATGAGTGTATCCCACTGCTCAAACAATTTTTATCCTACTCACTTTATCATTCATAGCAAGATAACAGAGACCCAAATCATTGGCATACAATAAAAAGCATTGAAGCAAACAGATCAAAATGGCAATGAGTTTTTAATGATCAAGCTCAACTTATGTTCAAACATCTCGCTTTTAACTCTTGCTAGAAGAGTTAACACTTGGCCTCCTGTATTAGGAAGAAGGGTATGGTTCGAACCTTACCCACGCCATACTTCCCATTTGTAAAAGGGTTCCAAAAATGGGGATTTATTCGAGCTAGTACTATCAATAGAAAGCCACTCAATACCTCAAAATTCTAAAGTAGAACTATTTTGCATCAGTTTCAATATGCTCTTCTCAGGAAAAAAGAGTGTGATGCATGTTTAAATTTGACAGAGTAGAATACAGGAAATAAGCCAACGTCAAAATGTCTAGCGTCAGCTTTGCTTATCTCATGTACTTTTGGTAGTTTCAGATACATGCACAAGCACAGACATTGAACTGCTAGTAAGCATTCCCTATGAGTATATTTAATCTCTTTTAAGATTACTCAGATTAACAACATTAATGCAACAAGCAAAAAAGATAAGCTACAGAACGATCGGAAGAAGATTAAATAAAAAACAAACTTTGGTGAAAATTGTATTAAATAATGTAGCAATTTCCCTAAAAGATTCCAGATGTGCCCTTAATTTTGCTTCAACCTCCACGTAATCTTCGTCTTGGTTATAGGAATGCTACAAAAGGTAATACCTTTATTTATGTGATTGATAACATTAGTGCATATGAAAAGGAGAATCAGAAAAATCATGTCAAATATGATATTTCTTAGATTCATACTCATACTTTAGTCCAAGCACAGTATTTCAATATAAAATCCTCCAATATTCAGTTTCTAATATAAAGTAGTTGCATGATATTAAATCGAAAAACATATGCTTAATGCTTCTTAAATGAAATCTAGATAGAGCATTGATGATGCACATATTTAATATGACTCAGGGTATGTTTGTTTTGGGATTCACACGGATGAACTTTGGACTTTGCGATCAACGCTCTGTTCTAGTTTGGGATTTAAAATCGGGTTTTCAAATCTCAAACTCAATCCCTACCTATAAACCTATTACTACTTTTTCATATAATTAAATAGAATCACATCATCACTTTTTTATCATCCACTCAATCTCTCTCCTACTAAAATCCCAAAACAAACATACATTTATATTATTCATCAAGATTTTCACATCCTAAGATTTCAAAGTCATGACTTCCCCCGCACACCTAAATCCCAAAACAAACATACCCTTACTTGACATCCTGTCCTGCTGCAGCATGCAAACCGAGGAACAATGTAGTGAAGGCAATCATGAAATATTTTGGTAAAAAAGTCCATTCATATAATTATAAGCCCAAGGAAAAGACCACAACACTGTCTTTTCGAGAAAGTTCAAAATTAATATTTCAATCAAGGCAGAAAACTACTCCCCACCATAAATTAGGCCGTCATCCTATGAAAAAAGAGAAATAATACATCTAAGGGTGCAAAATTTCCTTTGTTTCACGTGCATAATCTGTTCAGCATCTATGTGTCTTGCACTTGTAAAGGGGTGATCCAAATAAAAGTTATGTATTGCAAAGAAAATAATAATAAACTTAAAAATAAAGAATTCAATTCACGGTAGATATTGAACTCATCCAAAACTTAAGCCTTAGGTTCAGAAGTCTATTTGATTGATCGAAAAAATGGATAATAATTCACCCTAGCAGGGCATATGCATAGCTAATGGATGTAATGCGAAAATCGCAATGCATAATAAGCCGTTTCTCAAGTATGAATCTAAGAAGCAGTGGGCAGTGCATACATGTAAGCAAAGCTCATAAAGCAGATACAATTGTAAATATTGAGCTAGTTTAAAAAATGAGCATTCAAGATAAAAGGCTTTACAGAATTCAAAGCAGCATTATCTCTCGAGATCAAGGCTGAGAATTATAAAGGGCGTTCAAAACAGGAATACTGCTTGGCAATGAGACCAAACATTTTAAAACAACTACTTCTTACAGTTGATATATTGATTGGATCAGCACATCTGCAAGAAACAACTTGCATTCTTCAGGAAAAAATTGAAGACAGTGTCAAGAGGTTTACCTTCAGAATATCTGGACTACAATATTTATTCATGAGAAGAAACTTATCACAAAATCACCAAAAGGCTAATTATGTAATCGGACGGTGTTCTATTAATTTAGTTATTTTCTAAATCACTCAAAATTCGAGAAAAAAAAATAGTTTAGGATACCTGCAAAAACGGAAGAGGTGGCAACTACAATATCTGCATTTGGAACTGATCCCAATGCCTTCGTGCGATAATAACTTGGACGTCTTACCATCAACCGCCTAGTAGATTGCACGATGGGAAAAGAATAGCTCGATGATTGAAATCCCCAAATCCTAACAAATTCAAGGGTTAGGGCAACATTCGCAGACACTATATTTAATTCAATCATACATAAATAGTAAACAGTTGCAAAATGCATCATGAGCAAATGATTTTAGAAACTTTACATTATTTTCGCGTTAAATGTGTTACCTTTAACTTACCCACCCTGCAAAAACAACAACCAAGTCACATTCAAAGACTTTTTCACCTAAACCTAGACTGAAAATCAAATAAAAAATCGGAAACCGGAATACCCGCTGTTGCCGAGGACGATGACCCTGAGCAATGTTCTACGCATTGATATTTGACGACGATCAAAGATCGGTAAAAGTTGCTTAATCAAAGAAACTTTACATCATTTTGTGTTAAAGTTGTTACCTTTAACTTACCCAACCTGCAAAACAACAACCGAGTCACATTCAAAGACCTTTCACCTAAACCTAGACTCAAAATCAAATAAAAAATCGGAAACCGGAATACCCGCTGTCGTCGAGGACGATGACTTTGAGCAATCTTCATCTACGCATTGACATTTAACGGCGATCAAAGATCGAAAAAGAGAAGAATCTCTTTTGGAAAAGTTGCTTAATCAAATGGAGAGAGTGGAAAAGGTGCGGCGCGCCACACTGCTGGAGGTTTATGGCTCGACTCATTCAGAGCCGATCGTCGCCCGAGATTCGCCGACGATCGTCGACTGAGTTCCGTAGCCGATCGTCGCTTGAGTTCCATCGTTGATCGCTCTCCCCGACCAATTTGACTCCCTGGCACATATCTCAGAGGTGGAAGGACGGGAACGTAAGAAATTACAATTATTAGGGAATAAATGAGTAGGGTGAAAATGTCAAGGGAAAACAAAGGTAAGGGTAAAATGGTCCAAAAATAATTTATGGGGCTAAGCCACTTTTAATAGTATTATGGGGCTAAGTCACTTTTAATAGTATTATAGATTATAGATATAGATTCGCTGTTTCCAGGTAAATGCTTGCTACGAACAATATATATTCTTTTTTTTGCATTATTATTATTATTATTATTATTATTGCAGTTATAATATAACATTATTGACGAAATTATTATTTAGCTTTTATGAATTTAAAATTCAAACAAAGCATGATACGGTATTTTCACTTTTATTCTGCAACAATTTTTTTTCTAATACGTTGTCGTTCACCGATCATGGGAGTAAAAGTTTATTTCCCCTCTCCGCCCTTGAATATATTGAATAATTAATTGCCTCTATGGTGGTTGCACCACTAATGTTGTGCTCTATTTAAAAAAAAAATGAATAAAATGAGAGGTTGTTGGTTGTGACATGGGGAATGGTTGTGGAGGATGATTATAAAAAACTAGAAAAATAAACAAATGGTATAGTAATTATCTTATTTAGAAGGAAAAATAGTACTCCCTCCGATTCATTTTTGCTTTCCACTTTCAAGGTGACACGAGTTTTAATAAAGGAGTTGTTTATTAGTATTTGTGGGTATACAATTATTTTTTTGGATATAAAGTAAGGGTAGAATAGTCATTTCAACTTTTTAAGGAGTAAAGTTAAAATGATATGTGTATATTTTTGCCATTTTGGGAAAGAGATTGAGAAAGTGGGGAAAAAAATCCTTTTATGGTAATACGGACAATCTAAAATGAATCAGAGGGATTATTATAGATCATCTTTTGTTCTCATTAACTATAATTAATTACCTTATAATTATCCTCATTTCCATTACCATTGAAATATTTTCAAACCAAGTTCCACCTAAAATTCTAACTGAGCATGATACAATATTGTCCTATATTTTTTTCAAGTATATAATTCTTTATTAAATAATCTAAGTACGTTATAATTTTATCAAAGAGTATATATAGAGTGATGTTGGTTAATATATAAATTATTGAAGAGTATTAGTTGTTCTCATTAAAAAATATTAGTTGTTTTTACTGAATAATATTAGTTATTTTTAGTTGGGAGATTTAGTTTTTTTTTTCAGTACAAAACTAATATTTTTCAGTGAAAACAAGTAATACCCTACTGAAAACAACTAATACCGTTTAGTGAAAACAACTAAAACCCTTCAATAGTTTGTGTATAAATTATTTGCACTCTATACTTTGTCTTTATCAAATTAATCATTATCATATTATGTAATTATCAATAGTTAATGTGTTATGTCTTTTTAAACAGTAAATGAAAATTTTATTATAAAAATTGGAGTATAAGGGATGCTACAATTTTTACAATAAAACAAAGTTCTTCAAATTCGTTCCTAGCAACTTATATATTTCGACAACAAGATTTCAGATCGCTTGTTTCAATATAAAAAAGAATGACTACTTAGAAGATTCTAACCATGATCATATATATACTTTAGCTTTGATTATATCCAAAAAAAATCCTTATATCACTTGGTTTCTTCTTATTGAAATCAATTCATCCCTCTCGTGGAATGAGAGGCAAATAATTGTTATTCATAAAATGATATCATTAGTTAATGTTTTAAGTTAATATCAACGACCTTATAATTTTAAAACACATATTTTAAAATGTCATATTTCAATGACGGGTCTCTACAAATTAGCTTGTAAGTATTAATGGTCAAAAGAGTAAAGTTGAAGATTTTTTTAACAAAGTCCAAAAATTTAGCTAAAAATGTAATTTTTTTAAAAAAAAAAATTATGATTTAAATTGTAATTAAATCTTTAATTATTATCATATTGTATTTTGAATATTTATTACAAAATTGAAAATGTTAAGGTAATTCAATAGACATTTAATTGATATTAACATCCATTTCCACATTAAGCAATAATAATTAAATTATACACGAATTATTCATTTTATATTGAAAAATATCGTGATTTAAACTACAATTAAATCGTACTTAAAATTACAAAAAAATTATTAAATTAAGGATCACGCACGAATTATTAATTTTATATCTATTAAAATATGTTTGTCTATTATTTACATCAGACTATTAGGTTTTCATAATCCTTATCCTTTTAGATAGATTAGCATTTTGAATATTTGCTGTATTATTTAGATCGTACTGTATAGTCGATTTTGGCTCTGAGCTTATTATAAGTTGGAACCCCTTTTTTCCTTGGTATCAGGTTAATTATGAAGTCACTACTGACAAAAAAAAAAAAAAAAAACCAAAGCAAATAACTCATTCATGGACTACGGTGGTATTCATATTGAGATTATTACAAAATGGTTCCCCCTTAAATGTTATAATACACATCGGTTCCCCCTTTTTATAAATAACAATTAGGTTTTAAAATGAGTCTCACTTTCAAAAAAATGGCCCAGCACCTATTTGTAACTCCCCTTATCATATTAGCTCAACAAAAACAGAGGTAGGCTATGGTGGATTTTGAAATATTTAGTTGTTGTAGTATAGTGGTAAGTATTTTCGACTGTCACGTGGGTGACCCGGGTTTGATCCTCGGCAACCACGAGATTTTGGTGTTTTTGGCCCAAGATCTTTTATTATTGGAGCAAACGAAGTTCACTTGCTTTGTGGTGTAATAGTGAGGCTCACCCTCCATTAAAGAGAGTTAATTAATTTTACCATTTTATTTAATTTTACTTTACATCAATAATCTTAAAATTCTTTTAAGTTTTTTTATTTTAAATATATTTTCAATACTCTATATATCAAATCAATTGTCTTTTGAACACTTTTAATTTAACATATATATTGCACATATAAAAAGAAAAATCATGTTTAAAATATTTGTTTATTATTTTTAAAGTGTTATTATTGACTTTAACTATATGATTGATTGAATTTAAATAATTTTTATTTAGACTATATAAGTTTTGATAAATATTAAAATTATTTTTATGAATTTTAGTATTTGTTGTGAATTTAGTACATAATTAAAAATTGTATGATTAATTAAATAATTGTAATATATATATATACACAATATATTTTTACATATTAATTGGTTTATGGATAAAATAAATTTAATACCGATTTTTTTTTTTTATAATTAGTTTATTACACAATCTCGCGTTTAAAAAGTATAATATTCAATCCGCACGGGAGAAACACTAGTACCTACAACAACAATAAAAATATTACTTATAATTATAAAAAAAATTGTATCTATTCACAAAAAATTATACATCCATGCACAAAATCTGTATTTGTATACAGAATATAGTTGTGAATTTTATTTTTATTTTAATGTATTAGTAAATTATTATTGAATACAAATTAGAATTACTTGGCATTGTTTACATAAGTATTTATGTTGCACGATTTTTAGAACTCATGAGAAAATCGCACGGGTGACTAGAGTTTGATACATTAAGTTACAAGTGTTTAATATATTACGGTTATAATGGGGTATTAGTGATTTTTAATCTCATACAAATTAATTTTCTCTATCTAGTTTTATAACTTTTAAAATAGTGCAATTTTAATACTATATTGATATTTTTTTGGGTTTAAAATAATAATTAAAAAATTCTTATGTTGGGGTCTCATTATGACACATGACACCAAGTCATTAATCCTTGTTAAAAAAATTGTATTCTTTAAAAGTTAGAGGATTTAATTGAAAAAATTAATACTTATTGAACTAAAAATTGCCAACATGGGATTAATTTTGCAATTTACTTCTATATTTTCGGATTAGGTTTCAAATATTTTGGTTTAGAAAAACATTATTGAGTTTTATAATTTGGCGCGACTTCGAAACGTTCTATTCCCGCCACGCCCTCCCCCAGCAGAGGGGCGCGCTTATACACACTTTAGAGAGAGAATTGTGTTGACATCCATGGGGAAAACTTCGAAGGAAGATAATTCGGAGGGTTTGGAAATCGCATCAATCGGAAAGCTCTACACCGGTCCATGGCACAAGAAGTATTGGAGCTCATCTAGGGTTTGGTCCTCTTGTTCTACTTTAATTATGTGTTTAGATCTCTGCAGTATTACTGATTCCTTTTCCTGATTGAATTGCCGTCAAGTATTGAAGCTCGTCTAGGGCTTCGTTCTGTTGTTCTACTTTTTTTTGGTCTAGTTCTGTGCAATATTATTGATTCTGCTTCCTGATAGCTGAACAATTAGCTTGAACTAAGTAGACATGTATGGAATTTTTTTTTTTCTCACCTTCTTTTTGTTATTTTTTTTATTTAAAAAAGGAAAATTGATTAAGGAGATCGTTGCTCAACATCTAGGCCTCATAGAGTTCACGAATTGGATTTGCCAAATTGTTTAATTCTAGACAGATTTGATTTCAAACTTACAAAACTAATTATGTAGGCGTATGTTTATTCGTAATGTTGTTGATAGTTTATAATTAATCATATTGATATATATGTGGGTTCAAAGAATTTCTCACACACCAAACAATATTGAGTGTATATGGATTCAAAAGAATTTCTGGTGCAGCAGAACATGTTCAACTAGAGAAAGCCAAGTCATTTGGAAATTCATTTTTAGTACACTTTAGGATTCAATAGCTTATTCTTGCATCTATTTATAAAGATTCATTAGTGTTGAAGCTGTCATATGTGAGTTAGGTCAGTTGGGGTTGGCTAGTGTTATCCTCCTCATATAAGAAAACTTCTCGTGTGGGCCATACAAAGTCCCCCACAATTCTACATATAGCTTGTTCTTCAGTCGTTCACTTGTTTGTATCATCAAGTTTTTTGGGGTAAGGTTATACTTCTATTTGTGAGATCTAAGAAGTGCTGCACTTGGTAAATTCAAAACCACGATAAACTTGCCCTAGGTTCCACTCGAGTTAGCTCAATGCTGATGCTAAAGATTGCAGCTGCAAGAATAATCTCTATTCTTTAGTACATGCTAAATTCTTTCACTCTTCAGGGTAAAGACCGCTATCCTTATCCTGTTGGATACAAATCACTGAGGACTCAGAATGGGGTTACTTATACTATGGAAATTGTCGAAGGTCTTAAAGGTCCATCATTTACAGTGAGTCAACACCAAACCTTCATGTAATCTGACATGTTTTTATTTGGTTGCATTATTAACTATATATATATATATATATATATATATATATATATATTGGTATTCAATGTCAAATTACAGATCAGTTCTACTGATGGCAACTCATGTTCTGGAGGCACTCCTGACATTGTGTGGGAGAGTTTTCAGAAGAAAGGCTGTGCAAAGTTGTGGCACGCAAAGAGGTTTTCTTGTAAGATAGATGGAGTAGAGGTACATCCTTTTCCTTTCTCCTCTTCCTTTTCTTGAATAGCCCACTCAATATTTTTCTAAAAGCTTCTATAGTGGATCCTGATTGTTTGTGATATTCTGCATTTGTATACTCTGAGAACCTAGACATTCAATTTTCATGCAACGCTCTTGTGTAATTGTGTTTTGAAGAAGTATTCTATTCTTCTCATATTGCATGGTGTTTTTACTGTTGTATTCTACTTGCGTGCTGCCTAGCACCGCAGTGATATTGTCAACTGTCGTTTAATTCAAACCAAGTTTCTTGAATTGTGCTTGAGAAGTGCATTAAGTGGTGAAGTTCATATACTCTCCTATGTTCTATGCAATTTGCAGTTTTTTGGATTCAGAAACACATTCGTTCAGAGGTTACTGCGGGAATTAGTAGCAAATGTTGGTGGAACTACTGAACAGAGTTCCTTACCATCAAACTTCTCAGGTGATGCTTGTGAGACCATTTATCAATGGCAATGCATACGATCAAATCCTGATCCTGATTTTCTAACATATTTGGTGAAATCATGACATGCTAAAGGGAAGAGAAGCAGGAATGACAAAGTTGTTAGCAGTAAACGGCTCAATGGGAATCATGTCAATCAACATGAGCAAGAAGAAAGCACAAAGAATGTTACTTGTTCAACTTATAAGCAAAAAAATCTATCTAATGGCAGAAGCAGTGATCTTCCAACTTTTGCTGCTGCAAATGAAGTGCCCAGAGATTATTATAATTCAAAACCAGAAAGCTCAGTTTCCCTAATAGAGAAAGAAAAATGTCTGCCTATTGCAGAAAGAGGTTTGCAGTTAGATTCTATGGAGATATCTGATACCCTATCCAAAGAAGAACAAAGTCTCCCTGTTCCTACAAATCATTTCAGACTGGAATCTCTTGATATTGATTACTTGCAACAAAAACAAGAACCTGTAAGTTTGTAAGTGATAATAGCTATATTCTTAACTGCTCTGTAATAATTTCCCAGGCATGAATACATAACATCACATGTTTGATTTTGGAAAAATTAATGCATATTCATATCTAGTTCCTAATCTGTGTAATGTGGTGAATTTATGACAGGGTGACAAATCAAAATGTGATGGGCTCCAAAAATCTTATAACAATATACTAGGGGAGAGAGATGGAGCAACTATTGTTCAGCATGATACTCCAGTTTTCAGTGATGCTGGCCTTTTTGCAGCTGACACTTATGATCATTCTGAAGGTATTGCAATCCTAATATATGGTACTCTTTAGACGCACATAACCTATCTTGCAAGCACTCAATAACTATAATAACTTCTGATTTTGATTCTCTCATGACTAGCTTTGAATTATACTTTTATACTTTGGCAGAAAGCTCTTATGTTTCTTCCCTAAAGGAGTGGGTTGTGAAAGATGCAAATGACAAAGATGTGGCCAAGCCAGAGGTTCAAGCGACCGATTCACTTCCAGAAGAAGAAATGGGCACATCTGCTTGCAATACAAACCCAGAAATGTGGGATACCAATTCAGTACAAGAAATAGCCAAGTCAATGATGTCAGTCTTACTTCCTCGAGCTGTTCCTTTTGTTAAAACATTTTCTAGAAGGAAAAGGAAAAGTACAAATCCTTCCAAACCCCTTACTCAAGGATCTCACGGAGAAAATAACATACCCTGCATTAGTATGAATGATTCAACCATCGGTAAGGGTATAAAATATGTTATGTAATTTAATGCACATGTATTTGTGTATCTTCAGGTTTTCTGTTAATCCAATTTAATCAGTTCCAACTTCTTTTATTTGATTCTTACAAACCTACCGGCCACAGGGCTAGCTGAGCATTCAGTTTTGCGAAGAAACAATGAGAAGGCGTGTATACCCTGTTCTGGTCAAGATACAGTTGTCTCCACGTCTGGGAACTCAGATTGTGTGGTGCCTGATAGTTTTGATAATGATGGCCCTCAAGATCTGCATCCTCTCGGTGATGCTGCCCAAGCTGGTCAGTTGCCATGTGGTTCATACCTTCAAGCACAGCCGCTAATCAATGTTGTTGCAGAAGCAAATCCACTGCTTTGTCATAGTAAAAGTAGCAAGCATGGTATGAGTTTCTATTGTGGCTATTTTATATGATAAGCCTAAAATTGCTATGTTTTTCGTATCTAAATTATCACTTAGCCATGACTTCAAATGACATAGGATTTTTTCATAAGTACCCTTTTAGAATTCACCCATCGGTATGGGGTAGCGTTCTTGCTTGCTTGCTTATCATACTTGAGGCTCCTTTGTATAAGCAAAAATGTATAATAATTGCAATTGACTTCTGGAAGCATCCGCACTACATAAGGCTCTTTTTTGGATATCAAATATCTGAACATCTCTTACCAAAAAAGCCAAAGCTATAATCAGTGAATTTCACTTGCTGAAGCATCAGCCATTCTTAGTCCAAAATTTTCTAACCAGGACATTTATCATGTGTTGCTCTATGTATGAACAGACACCATCACTGCCAGTGTTACATTTATGGCTGCAACTAATGCTCTTGCTCCTGTTACAGAATTTGCTGCTAACTCAATGCGAGACAGATTTGATTGTCATCCTGAAGATAGCCTTTCTTCTGTGCAAGCATCCATCATGAATAGGATTTCTACATCAGAAAATATCATCTGCAGAAGTTCCTCAGATATTCACACCCCTGAGGTATAGAACAAATAAATATTTTGCCGACACTTTTAGCCAATCAATTTTCTGAACATGTGATTCCAAGCTCTTCATCCTTTCATGCCTTCATGAAAGCTGAAGATGGTTTTGCCAGATTGCATAAAGTGGCCAATTTGGTGGTTGTGATAATTTTTCTTCAAAACTACAGATACCAAGTACAAGTTACTGCAATCTGACACAAAACATCAAAATAAATGATGACTCAAGGTTGAATGTTCAACCCAAAGCGAAGTTAAATAGCAAGCTACAGGATCTTCTTGAGCTTTTTGCATGCTACACGCACCCTACACCAATTTCAATGGTGCAGCTGACTGTAACACAGAATGAGATTTTCATGTGTGTTAAATGTGGATACTCGGAGCTTGAGGAGGATACCCTCTTTCTCTACAAGGCTCTGAAGAAGGGAGGGAAGGTGGGATGCCCTTCACTAATTGGTCATGTACCTTTACAAATCTCAAAAAATGCACATGGTAGAGATGTAAGATGAATTATTTGATCATTGTATGATTGTATCAATACTTGGTCTTTTATATTTTGGAATACTTAATGTGTAGTCCATTTTGCAGATTGCTTCAGAGAGATCTTTATTACAGTTAACCCCAGATGGTCAATCACTTGTTTTATTAAACAGCATTAAATTACCTTATTGTAGGTAATGGTTCTATGTTTACATGGTCTACTCATGTTTAATTATGTTCATGAATCCTTCAATATTCTTGAGATACTAACTTCTCACTTTTGCTCCCAGGGAGGGTAAATTGCACTGCTCATGTTCAGCTTGTTCTTCAGGCAGCTTTGAATGTGATGCAGTTATAATTGTGAGATTGAACAAGGGATATGCCTCACTGGTGACGAGACTGAAAACGAACAAATCTGTGTGTTGTATATTAGTTTGTGAAACCAATTTCCTTCTGGCTGCTGAGGAGGGTGGGAAGCTGAAGCTGTGGATCATGAACTCTGGATGGAGGTGATTCATGCCTTTCCTTTTTATGTTTACTGCATGGGGCTCTAATTTGGATCAAATTGTGCTGAGATTTTAAATGCTGAAGATAATGTCAACACTTTAGTATCTTGTTACAGCATTTTAGTATACTTGCTTCTCCTCATTCTGGATGTTTTTATATGCTTTCACTTTTTATGGCATCCAGCTGTTACTTAATTATTATTTTTTCGATACTTTTTGGATATTTATTTTTCTCTTTTGGATAATGTAATTTTTCTTTATGTAATTCTTGCTTCTCAATTTGCAGTGGTCCAAACGAAGATTGGGATTTACCTACATTTGACTGCACATTTCCTAGTATAGTGGAGTTGAAAACAGTTCCAGGGTCTGCTGTTTTGGTTGTTGGCCACAATGGGCTCGGGGAATTTGGCATATGGTAACTTGCATTTTCCTTCTAAAATAGTTCTACTAATTCCTCCATCTGACTGTACTTTTTATGCTAAGATTAAGTTTTACCATTTTTTATTTCCACTACGCTGCCCCAGTATTTATTAGTCATATGTAAGTTTTTGGGGTTTGAAAGCTAATTAAATTAACATAGCAGGTTTTATTTTTAATCTAGGTTTACAGTATGAATTTAATCGCATGAATTTCTATGCCTAACTCAAAGGGTCTCTGCTCTAACACTTACGGATTCCTCAGTATCTATTTCAATTTGGTTCATCAGATGTACATAGCATGTTTACATGAATTTCTGTATTTTGCTGATTCATAAATTTTTAAGGTACCATCTTATCTTTCAGGTTAGTTCAATTTTCGTGTTTTTTAATTTGCTTTATTCATGAAGTTGTTTGATATCTTTCACTCATATATTGAAAATTTTCAGTTTGGCATTAGAAATTTCCATACCAATTGTGAAGAGGCTAAAAGCAAAATTATCAGTGCTCTTGCATCTCTTTTGTGCTCCACCTACGTTCTGGTACAAAACAGTTGTGCATCTTGTGCAGGGATGTTGATAAGCGCAACCTCGTATCAAGGTTCACTTCCCAAGACATTTCAGTCTTGGAGTGCATTCCTGTCAGTGTTTTCAGGTGGCAAAGGAAAGGAGAGTATAAGACGAAGTCACTCGTGGGTGAAATCATGGATGCCACAAAAATGGGGTTTTCAGGAACAAGTGAAAAGCGTGTCTTTTCACCAGAGGATAAAGATGTAGCTGTTTGGCTTTTGATCTCGACAAACTCTAGCCCAGATTCCGAATGTTATCAATCAAGTGAGCAAGAAGCTAATGTAGGTAGATGTTGGAGGCTTGCTTTGCTGGTCAACAATACGGTGATCACTGGAAGTGTTTTGGAGGGAGGGTAATCAATAGCTGAATTTAAATATGAAAATAGCTCTTTCTCTCTCTCTCCCACCCCCACCCCACCCCACCCCACCCCTTGGTTGATGGAAATTCTCCTTGCAGGACCGCTGCTGCTGCATCTGGTGATCTTGGAATAATGGGTCGATGTGATGGACAGGTTTATATGTGGGAGTTATCAACAGGAATGAAGTTAGGAAACCTACACTCCTTCAATGGTAATGCATCAGTTATTGCTTCTTAAATATTATCTTGTGCTTATATATCGGCTATTCTTGTACAATGTAGTAATAATCTTAATCCGACATCTTCTTTGAATTGGTGTTTTCAGGTAGCAGAGTTTCATGCATTACTACCGATGCTTCAAACTCAGGTGCTTTGGCCATAGCAAGCCAGGGCCAACTGCTGGTTTATCTTCCAGCTTGAAGAATTTTTAGCAAGATTTATTTTGATGATTTCTTTAAAAGAAAAGAAAAGAAAAGAGTAAAAAATAAACACTCTTTGGTGCTACAAGTAACAAAATAAATACTTTTTTTTTTCTTTCTAAACTTTGTGAACTGTACGCAGAGTATATACATATATTAAATCATAGTATGATATTTTCTGTCCCAACAGTACGCAGAGTATATACATATATTAAATCAGTATGATATTTTCTGTCCCAATATGTATACCAATGTTAATCAATATTACTAAAATATTTTTTTCTCCCCTATTGATAGCGATATTTGTGACCTCGAGTATTGGATATATAAAAATGGAAACTATCATATGCACCAGGTGCACGGTGAATTCAATGAACAGTTATGGTTATTTACACTGAAAAATATAATTATATTATACTAAAAAGTTTACACTAAACCACATTTTTAGTGTAATTAAATCATACTTTTTAGTATAAACAGTTTCTGACTGTTGAGTGAGTGCACCATGCACCAAAATGTATGAGAGAGTTACTCATCAAAAATATATTGTTGAGATATCGAAATTGAATTTACTCAGATCGTTTAATCCCGCATTGCATTCAAAATAATAAGCACCATCAAGAACAAGCAATAACATGCTTTAGAAAGAAGAAAAAAACAAGTAATAAAGGAAGGAGTTTGAGATATATTAATAACTAAATGGCTGTAATATATTATCAAAATGAAAGAAACAAATGCTATCAAATTCCAGGGAAAAAAATTCGTAATAAGTTAATCAATAAAGAGATCACCCAATGGTGAATCCAATACTAGCCACTCTCAACAAAACCAAAAAGTGAGAAACTAAATACTGCTACATTTCTATTTGGCAGCGGCAGCGGCAGCACCATTGAGCTTAGCAGGAACTTCACCAGACGGGTTGAGCTCGTCCCACGCTTCGATCCATGTGACCATAGCATCAGCCAACTTAGTGAAATAAGGATCTAGTGAACTAAGTTTGTCCTTCACTTGTTTAGCTAGCTCAATGTAGCACTCCTGCACAGTTTTGCATTCTTTTGAAAGGGTTGCTTTTTGGAAAAACGGGATGATCTCTTCCTGCCAATAGATCCCTTTGTACTCCTTTTTCAGATTGACAAAAGGGTTGCTAGCTTTGCTGTGCCATATGTAGGGCAAACCAGTCTTCACGCCGAGATTCAAGTGGTCGCATATCACCTTAGAGAAAGAAAATACGCTGACAATTAACTTCTTGCAACATTTATAAATGAATGAAGATGTCACAAGAGCTAGATAACTAAATTTTAGGGGACACAACACTTGTGTGGACTTGGTTCACGTAAACTCCATCCCACTTTTGACTAAAACTTTGTATATAAGACCCATTTAGGAATTGTTGGGCAGCCCAGATCTCAGATCTATAAATCAGATTCATGCAAATTTTTGTCTAGAGACAATACAAAGAAAGCATAATAATTGTACCTTGATGCACCAACCAGCCCACATATCGTCGTATCTCCCAATAGGCTGACCATCACCCATGAGCCCAAAGTACATGGCGGGCCCAATCAGCTCACGGTCGAAGGCCAAATTCATCCCACACATTGGGAAGAGGGTACCCTTGGGGATTGTCAAAACAGCATCCACATATCTGAGATCAGACCAGGCAAGAATAGGTTAAGCCGAAGCCGAATATCATGACGGATTGTATTTTAGGATAATAACTACCTGGTGTTCCTCTCACGGGGCTTAACGAGCTGGGTAGGTGCATCGTAATCAGGGATATTGAGCCAAAGGCCATGAGAGACAGCAGTCGGGGCACCCTCACGTAGACTGAAAGGGTATCCACGAACAAAGTCTGCACCTTCCCTGTACGGATCGTATAGAGTGTTGAAGAAATGCGGTGTGGATGGACACAAGAGATTTGTAATGTGCTGCTGGAGAGCGTTGATGTCTTTGCCAGATGGGTCTTTGGCAACCTGAACAGTTGCCCAAGATTAATTAAGCATCATCCAGTTAACATATTGGTCAATTTAATTACAATTGTTAAAAGTCTCAGCCACCATAGCAGCATGGTAAAACATAAGCATATCCAACACAAGTTCAGTAAATGATAAAGAGAAATGATTAACACATAAAAGGATCAAAGTGTGGAAATCTTTCCCCATTTTGAGAGACACTTTCAGATCTATGTTTCTAAAGTATAGATCAGTAAAACACAATGTAGCTTTATTTGTTATAACTGCAATCAATTTTGCCTAGTCCGGAGTATGCAATTCTAATTCAAAACAGAGGACCCACCATAATTCCTAAATCCAAGAACCCTCCTTAAACCCTAAGATCCAAAAACCCCCTATTCCTCAAAACTCCAAATTGATAAAAAGATCCAACATTTCACATCAATCGCAACTAATCACACAAGAAACAAGCAAAGATCCAATCTTTAATAGAAATCATAAAACATAAACATAAATAAATAGGCAATTGAAAGGATCCGATGTACTTACAAAGCAATCATCATCAATGGTGTAAATATACTTCTTCTTAGAGACCATGTAGCCAAAGCAGCGGCAAGCAGAATCCTTGAAGGAGATGCAAGAAGCCTTGGGGCCTAGAATTCTGTTGATATCATTGCGATTGTAGAGCTCATAATCAAAACCCTCTGGAACCTTGATGACTTTCGAAGGGTCGCCATCTTGAACTATAATTAGATGGTATTGCTCAAAGAATGGCCTCCACATCTCCAGAAAATCAAGGTTTCTGATGGTCGGAATCACGATATCCAACTCATCTTTCAGTAGCGGCGTTGCCTTCTCTCCTGCCATTGCTGCTATTTGTGTTTGCGCGTAAGAAAGAGAGTGAGAAGGTGTTCTTATTCTGAGAGAGATTGCTCCAGTCCAGTTTTATAGGGGAAAAACGACGCCCTCTTGCCCTTCCTCTTCTATTATTAATTATAATTATTATTCAATAAAAGGTCCTATTCAAGTCAAATTGCAATTAAAAAGTTTTTAATTGCAATCAATTAAAAATTCATTTGTCTTACTCAAATAATAAGTTTTAAATAAATACTCTATCCTCCCAAAACCAAACGAAATATGAATTTGAAAAATTATTCCCTAAACACTAATATTTCCTCCATCCCCTTTTATTGTCTAATTTAATTCATTCACGCAAATTAATTAATTTATTTATTATGGTATCAAAACATCTTTATATTTTTATTTATTGCTCCTATTTATTTTTAAATGGTGATTATTATTATTCTCTTTGTCTCACTTTTGTTTCGCATTTCACTATTCATCCCTCTACACACCCCTAAATTAAATATCATTCCACTAATAATTACATGAAAAAATATCTTCATTTTATCTCATGCATTTAAATTGAATAATGCATCATCATTAAAAAACATATTTTATTAATTTCAATACTACAAATCAAGTCTCACATTAAAAATTAAGAAAAAAACAAGACTATGACGGAGCTAGTATTATTTATTCAGGACATTATTGAAAGAAATAAGTAAAAAATACATTGATATTAGTAAAATGTCAAATAAAAAATGAATGCCATTTTATTGAAACAAATAAAATGGGACTGAGGATATATATAGAGGGAAAAAAGAGTAGGTGTATATATTGGCCCAAAAGTATTTGTACTTTGCATGAAATTGTGATTATTGTGAAGATAAAATTTATTAATGAAATTTTATTTTATAAATGTTAAAAATATTACGGACGGATATAAAAAAAAACTATAAAAGTAATTATTGGAGACAGAGTGTATATTATGGGGACGAACCACCAGTTTAACACTGTGTGATCATTTTTTTCATTCGTCGGAGAATATATTTTTTATATATATAAAGTGGACGATCATCAATATATTTTACTCGTTGTCAAATTTTCAAAAATTTTTTATATAAAAGAGATGTGTAATTAATAAATAAACTGGGTAGCACCAAACATCTTGTATCAAGATTTTCAAATTTTGAAAAATTAATCAAACATTTTTTCATCTATTATTCAATATACAACTGTCATGGGATGTGATGAGAAATTTTGAATGGTATATAATGTCTTTATCATAAAAGTACAAAAAAAAAAAAAAAAGGGCAGAAAAGGATTTGCCTTTTCACAATTCATGATTAAACAGCCCACTACATTACAAAGAAATTAACTCTAAGTTGTTCCTTGGGCTACATAGGGATACTTACTAATCATTGGTTGAGTAATAGAGCTAAAGAAATTCAAAATCACAACTCAATAATGTAATCACATCATCTCCTATAATTTTCTTGAATCCCAATTTGGGACTAAGAGGTTTCTTAGTTGTCACCATGAATTTATTTTGACGTTAATTAAAGTTATCTCTTCTAGGTGTTTATACTTTCCTGTTTGTGTATTTGTAAAGATGATTAGGAACTTAAACTTTCCTTGCTCAAAGAACCAAATTTGAAAAGGAGCATACCGTACTAGGTAAGAAGTTGAATATTTCCTTTTCTTGAAGAACCACATTTCTAAAAGAAAAACACTTGGAAAGGAACATAACAAAACTTTCATACTTAAGAATTACACTTGAAAGGAACATTACATATTAGTGGATAATTAAGTTTAACATTTCCTTTCTTGAAGAACTACAATAGTGATAATTATTTTCAGTGGTATTTTCAATCACTGCCAAATAGTGATCATTGTTTATTTTTTAATTTTTTTGAATTGATAAAATCGAACAATTCACTTAGCATGACACAAGCTATTGACTACGTAAATAATTTAAATTATGCTCTATGTTCTGAAATTATTTTCTCGGTAAAAGATATACATTAAAAAAAATGAGTATGTGAATATAAAAGTTAAATATTATAATAATACTTTAATATTTATTGACTATTGCGAGTATATTTTTTTAGAATGTAAAAATAATTGTGAAACGTTTTATTTAAAAATAAGTGTGAAAGTAGTTGGTACTCCCTCCGTCCCACTCTAAGTGTCCCACTTTCCTTTTTTGGTTGTCCAACACTAAGTGTCCCATTCCATAAATGGAAAAAACAACACTCTACTACAAATAAACTTTAACCTTCAAATTCACACCATATTACCAAAAATGTCACTCATTTAATCCACTTTTCAACACTATTCATTACTTTATTAAACAATATCCATTACTTTTCAACACTATTCATTACTTTTCCACCATATATTAATAAACAAATACACTTTCTTAAACCATTCAACCAAAAGAAATGAGGCGCTTAGAACGGGACGGAGGGAGTAATACTTTTCAATTTTTCTTTTCTTTTTTCTAATTACATTACATCCTTATTCATTTTCCACTTGTTTTCAAAAAAGAATTTTGTAATGTAAAAACAATTAAGCCACCGACGCCGACCTACCGCAATTGAAGTTGGAATTGCCACAATACCCAATGTTACGCTACGTGTTTGCTTTTTATTCACCCTCCTCCTCATCCTACAACTTTCTTCACTTTTCCATAGTACAACTCTTTAAAATCTGGACCTGCCATAATAAATTTAACAACAGTCACCTGTTTGCATGATAGAATGTATAAATTTTTTATCTCTTTGTAAGATGTTAAAATGAGTCCATATATTTTAATATAAAAATGAATGAAATTACACTTAATTAACATCTTCTCATTCTAGAAACGAGTTAATTGCATTTTTAATTCTAAGAACACGTGTTCATTTCAAAACGGTCGATTTTTCGATATATTTATTACTTGTTTTTTTTCAACAATTTAATTTGCAGCGTAGAGAATTGCAATTTTGTTTCAAAAGAATGTGGTAAAATTGTAAATTTTGTTCTAAAAATTAATAAATGTGATCAAAACTACAAAATAAAGAATTATTTTCGCGTCAAGTGTTGATAGCTCAAGTGGTTGAGGCCACCACCTAAGACCCAGAGGTCTTGGGTTCAAGACACGGAGAGAGAATTTATTTATTGTAATTGATTACCTTTAAAAAAAAAAAAAAAAACTATCTTCGCACATTAATATTAAAAATTACTACATTTTGTAGGCGAGAAATGCAATTTACCCATAAATATAAATACTAAAAGTTGGGTTGACCTGACACAGAGGAATAGAAGTGTATAACATGACATGATTATTACAAAGTGTACCATGTACAATGTCCAATACAATGGGCATATTTTTTAATTTTTACGTGGTTAGAACGTGGATTGACAGCATCTTTTGACCTATTTTTCTTTATCTGCACGTTCATGTTTCCATGTATTCCTTCATCATCTCATATGCTTTTGATTTTTCAATAAAATTATTACGAATAATGGATCTTTATTTTACCTTGTTTTAACACTTCCATCTGCCCTGTCTTATTGTTAGTTCTAGTCTAGCTGTCAGTCACCCCACTAATTTGAATTTTATTATTCGATTGCACGTGATGAATTGTAATCCCCCGTCTATTAAATATAGTTCTAGTTGCCTTATTTGACTGTCCACGAAAAATAGTCATATTGCCTAAAATGGAAATAATAAAATTTATCTACATTTTTCAACATACACACATAACAATTTTAAAATAATTTATTTTGTACTTGATGTGACACAATATTATTACTTTTTACATATTATATCAACTTTTTTAATAACCGTGCATAAAACAACAAGACTATATTTTATGATGGAGGGAGTACTACTTTAGCATTCCTCATTTATTTACGTACTGTATAATCGGTTTTTAAACGATCGTTTTTTTTATAAAACGTTATGGGATGCATGGAAAAATGAATAATTCTCGACATTGATCAAAATTTTTAAAGTGTTCAAAATATTTAGAACTCACGGACGAAATTTGTAAAAACATGTATATTGTGCAATTTATTGGTATTTAAAAAAAATATTAATTGATAAATTAAAAGGTACTAATTTATTAGTATTATTATATTTACTAAAAATATCCCCTTCGTCCCACTAATGTTTGCACCATCAGATGGACACAATGGTTAAAGAAGAGTAACGAGTAGTGTTTTATAAGGTATAAAGTGAATAAATTAGTTGAATTTAGTGTATCATGGACCCCAAAGACAAAACGTAAAGTGTTTCCATTTTTTTGATGTGTAAACAATTGTGAGACGACTGAATAAAGGAAATTGTGCAAACAATTGTGGAATAGGGGAAGTAGTATTAATTATTTAACTAATTAGTGATATTTATATAAAAGTTACTCCCTCCATCCATGAAATATAGACATGTTGTTTTATACACGATTATTAAAAAAATTGATATAATATGTAAAAAGTAAGAATATTGTGTCACATCAAGTACACAATAAATTATTTTAAAAATATTATTTGTGTATGTTGAAAAATGTAGATAAAGTTTATTATTTCCATTTTAGGCAACATGACTATTTTTCGTGGACAGCCAAATACGACAACCAATACTATATTTCATGGACGGAGGGAGTACACAATGTAAAATGTTACTCGAACTCGTGAAAGTGTGAACTTCTTTTTTACGCCACTAGGCCCGTGGAAATTGATAACTTCGCAAATATTATTTTCTGTTACCCCAATTTTATCTTGAGAATTACTTTTATTTTAAAAATTATCAATTTTTTAATATTTGCAAATAAAATTCACTGACTTTTGAATTCTCTAAAAAGACATTCTTATGACTGAGGGAGGAAAAAACATAACTCCCCATAAATAATTAACTCCGTTATTATAAAAAATAACTTTTTACAAAAGAATATCATTTCCTCAATTTAATTTAAAATTATTTTATTTTCAAATACTTATCACTTTTAATTTTATTAAAAAAAATTAATATCACTTTTAAAAAACGTATAGAATTTCAAAACACACCGTTAATTAAACTGATATCCATAGAGATTGACTTGACTTAACTAGAATGAAATGTTGTCCAAAATATATTCCCTCCATCTCATGATTATTTGCACACTTTTCTTTTTCGTGCGTCCCAAAATTATTTGCATACTCTAAATAAGGAAGTATTGATTTACGTGTACACTCACAATAATATACATATATTTATTCATGTGCAATTACTTTACTTAAAAAGTGAATTTATTTTAAAATGTGTATCATATTAAGTGTGCAGATAATACCAGGACGGAAGGAGAACTTGTTGCCTACTATGCATTTTAAACTGAAGGGCCTGAATAAAAAAAAGGCCCAAATAAACGAGAGGCCCAAGAACTGCAATTAATAACCTTTTCAATATGGCCCAGTTATTTATGTCAATGCACACTCCCCCAAAAAATGGGAAAAACTTCCAAAATGCAAAAAAAAAAAAAAGAAAGCATTTTCGATTTTTTTTTTCCCAATTGTTAAATATTTTAATTTTTTTTTCCGAACATTTTTTTGGGGAGTGTATCAACGAAACATGAGACTTTATGTAACTTGTTCCTCTTAATATAGGTTGCATTGAGGTTTCTTCAAGCCCACAAAAGATGCTGTCAAAAATGGCAAAGGTTGAATCAGTTCAAGAATCAAAACTTTTTATTTCCGCGTGCTTAAATTAAATTGCAGCGAGTAGGTCTTGTATGAGACCGTCTCATGTCATGAGACAACGAAAATGGATGTAACTAGGGCATTGACTCATTAACACTTTGGTAGGGGTAGGTGTTAATTTTTGTGGTCTCATGCCATGAGACGGTCTCATACAAGTTTTTGTCAACTGCAGCATAGATACTTACAACAGAACATACAAGATACGTTTCTAATAAAAAGCAAAAAACCTGAAACAATCTCATCAACTAATGCTTCTTCTCCTTTGCAGCATTGCATCACAGAGTTTGACAGCATCTCTATTATCTCCCACATTATGTACTCTCACTATATTTGCGCCGCCCAATACCCCGGCTGTGACAGCAGCAACGGTAGCCGGATCTCTATCACCCGCACTCGCCTTACCACAAATCTCACCCAAGAATCTCTTTCTTGAAGGCCCTATCAGTATAGGAGCATTACACATTGCTAAGCTTTTCTTACCAATCTCGTGCCGTATGGTTCCCAACCCCATAAGAATGTCCAAATTCTGTCCCGTATTCTTAGAGAACCCGATTCCAGGATCCATAATCATCCTCCATGCAGGAACACCCGACAACTCAGCATCTCTAGCCCTCGTGTACAGCTCCGATGCCACATCAGCACACACATCACCGTACACCAGATTCTCCCGATTCTGCATTGTAGACGGATCACCCCTCATGTGCATTGCAATATACGGAATTTTCAGACCAGCAACCACATTATGCATGTTTTCGTCCATCTGTCCACCAGACACGTCGTTTATCAGATGGGCCCCGTTTCTGACAGCTTCCAAAGCAACCTGGGAATAAAAAGTATCAATAGATATCAGCTTCCCCTGCATTTCAGGCATATTCTTGACGGCTTCCAAGATGGGAACAAGTCGATCCAGTTCTTGCTCTGGAGATAGCTTCGTTGCCATTGGTCGGGTTGATTGAGCACCTATATCAATAATATCCGCACCCTCTGTTACCATTGATTGAACCTGAGAAACAGCTGATTTGGCTGATAGAAACTTCCCTCCATCGCTAAAACTATCAGGAGTCACGTTCAGAATACCCATGATAGATGTGCTAGCGGACCAGTTCCATAACCGATTCCCAACAGGTAATACTCGTTTGATCCCAGCTTTTCCGATGAGTGATTCACCCCCCAGTTTCTGCCACGCTTCAAAAATTCCACCCGGATGTCCTGATAGCAAATCCCATGATTTCACAGTATCATTCTCAGTATGAAACCCCAATAGATCGATTAACGGACCCATTACAAAAGGTCTCTCCCATATTCGTTCATGTGGAATGATGAGTCTATCAGTGTTCACAGTTTGGCTCCCGTAGAATAAAATGTCTAGGTCGATTGGTCTAGGACCGTACCTAATGCCACCTGTACGACCCAGCTCCCTCTCGATATCTTTTAAAGTTGCTAACAGTTTCTGTGGGTCGTGTTTTGTCACTCCTCTAACAGCAGAATTGAGAAAGTGAGGCTGATCGGTTACATAAGCTGGTTCGGTTTCGTATAAGCGGCCATGTCTCGTGATTTGGATGCCTGATTTCTTCATCCGGTCCAAAGCATCCTCAAAATTACGAAGCCTATCGCCCACATTGCTTCCTATAGCAATAACAACTTCCTGCTCTTGAGAGTTTACTTGGACTGAACCATCATGAAATAGGCGGGAAAGACGCAATCTTGCTGCTGTGAAGAGATAGATCCAAAAGCAACACTTCATCAATAATGTTTCAATTGCATTAAATAGATTGCTAACAACTCCACTGGAGAATCTCACATAATCAACCAAGGTTTAGTGAGTGAGAAACAAAAATATACCACAAGAAATATACAAGTGCATAAACAACAAATAGCAAGCAATAACAAACTCCATTGCTCAACAGATAATGTTGTACGATTTCATGACTGCATTATGTGGCAAACACGTGAGTTTCCACATAGACTATAACAGATAAAAGAATCGTGATTCGTGTGGACATAAACAGTAACACAGACAATTATCATTAGTATATGGCTCCTGAGGAATAGTTTTATTTAATAGAGATGCATTACTAGCAACAATCGCGCGAAGAACTCCATAGTAATTGAAAGATGAACGGGTAAATATTCAACGAAACTAGAAAAGAAATCACCTTGACATGGAATCTTAGCAGCTCTCGCCCCATTTTTAATGGGCACCAGCTGTTTGATAATATTCATCAAAGAAATTTCACCAAGACCCAATGCTCTATTCTCGTTGATTCTGCAACCCTTCTGAAATTATGCACTTACATTACGCTCTGCAATCATGGAGAATCAAAGCAGGAAGATTAGCAACTAAAACTATATATTTATAGTTCATGAATATAAAACAAACATTCAAGATACCATCAGGGAAAGCTAAACGAAACAAGCCGCCAAGATTTAAGCAAGTGAATCAACCAACGCTTTATTGGATAGACAAGAAATAAAATCTAGTACCCAAATAGTGGAGACCGATGGACGACGGCAAGAGAGAAAGAGAGGCTTGGACGCTCGGTTGCTGCGAGGCGGAATTAGAGGCAGCGGACGGTGGGAAGATTTTTGGCAATGAGTTGAATTGGACGTCGAGTGGTCGAAGCTAACAGCTAAAAGCAGAAAAATTTGAAACCTAGGCTAGGGGCAATATGTAAGAGTAGAATGTGGTGGGACTTGGGAGGGATAGAACAGTCTTTTCATAATTTTCAAGATTTTATTTTCAGCTACTAAAGTATTAGAAATTCTGAAAATCAAATTATCTACTTCTCCCACTCTTCTCTTCAGTCTCGCCCCTAAACCCCTCTTCAAGATTTTGGGGGTTTAGACAAATCTTTATGCAATGTCTTCAATATCTTTCACTCAGTTTTCGTTGGTGCCCAGGTTATTCTCTTAATCTTTTCCTTTTTCATTATAATAGTCTTTTAGCTTACCTTCTTGTTTATGCTTTCCTCTGCTATATACATAATAATCAGAAGAATGAAATTGCCTGTAGAGGAAGATCTCAATTTAGGCCTTCCCATTTCTTGATGATGTTTTGATTCTGTGCTTGCGTATATGGATTGTTGAAAACTGAAGCAAGATGGAGCTCCATAATTCAGTAGGGTTTAGCCGATTAGGGTAATTATATAGCTTCTTGCATAAGTCGGAATTGAATGAGAAATGTTTGTAGTTTGTAGCTTTATTTAGATAGTTGAATGTTGCAAGATTCCAGGTGAATAGAGTGCTTTGTTACTCTGTGTTTGTGCAGGATATGTAGGTGGCACTTAAAGGGAAATACTTTTCCTCTTATGAAGTTAGTGCAAATTCAAAACAATAGATTAAATAGAAAAGTAATCATGGCAGTCTCGAGGGACGAAGGAACCGATTCGTTAGCCCAGGAGGTAATAGATGGAGAAGCAGGGAGTGTAGAGAAGAAGACTCGTAGAACAAGTAAACGAGCTTCTGCGAGAACCAGGAAAAAAGTACCCGAGAGTTCAGACGACGAATCTTCAGTCAACGACAGTGTTAGAGATGAGGAAACGTTAGCCTCGTTCGAGGTTTTGAAAAAACCCCGAACCAGAACCCGTAAAAAAGGTTAAATCTTTTCTAAACTGGGTCCAACTCATGAAGATTTGAATTGCATGTTTATAATTTGATTAATGTGCAGCTCAATCGACAACTGAAACCACGGAAGAAAAGAGTCCTAAGAAGGCCACGAGGCCAAGAACGCGTAAGAAAAAGGCTGATAGTGAGACGGAACTTAGTGATGACGAGAGGGACACATTTCCATCATTATTTGATGAAGAAAACGAACAAGAACTAGAGCTTGAGATAGAGGATGGAGAGGATATAAGCTTTACGTACGGATGGCCACCCCTAGTTTGTTGTTTTGGTGCAGTACAGCATGCTTTTGTGCCAGCTGGACGACCAGCTAACAGACTCTTTGACCGTGAAATCCACGAGCGAAAGAAGGATGTTCTGTGGGTCCCTGAGAAATTTGTTAGGGCTTCTGGAGGGTGTGCAAGTAATGTTGCGGTAGCTCTTGCAAGCTTGGGAGGAAAAGTTGCGTTTATGGGCAAACTGGGGGATGATTCATGGGGCCAGTCGTTGTTATATTTTCTAAACACCAGTAATGTACAAACGAGATCAATACGCATTGATGATAACAAGGCAACAGGTGTATCGCGCATGAAAATGGCTAGGAGAGGTGGCTTGAGGATGACTAATGTCAAACCTTGTATCCAGGATTGCTTAACAACTTCTGAGATTAATATTGATGTGTTGAGAGAGGTCAGATATCTTCACGAAATTTATGCATTCTTGCATTTATTCAAGAAACTCTTGTTTTAGTGAAGATATCCTAGTAATAATCATACTTGATGCATTCTGTTTTACCTTCAGGATTGTTTTATTAATGAGATTATATGTTATTTAATCATTCAGGCAAAAATGTTCTACTTCAACACATTCAGCCTCCTTGATCGAAGTATGAGATCAACAACATTACAAGCCGTCAAGATCGCCAAAAAGCTAGGAAACGTTGTCTTTTATGATGTCAATCTTCCATTTCCACTTTGGCAGTCTAGTGAAGAAACCAAGATGTACATACAGACATTCTGGAATCTATCCGATATTATTGAGGTCACAAAGCAAGAGCTGGAATTTCTCTGTGGAATAACACCAACAGAAAAATTCGACAACAACGATAATGATAGATCCAAGTTCACTCATTATTCACCAGAAATTGTGTCCCAGTTATGGCATGAAAATCTCAAGGTTTTAGTCGTGACCAATGGGACTTCTAGGATCCATTACTACACCAAGGAACACAATGGTGTTGTACGAGGAATGGAGGATGCCCCAATCACTCCTTATACTTCCGACATGTCTGCATCTGGAGACGGCATTGTTGCAGGTAACTGAACATTTATTTTTAAAGCTTACACTTATTATGCAAAAACTTCTACGCACCGTTCACCAAAAATACATTATGAGAAGTATTTTGTACGTACGAAGAATAGTGTTAGTATTAGTAATTTTTTCAACATACAAGTAATACATTTATCATATGAGCGGAGCAGAACTAATATTTTTTTATATTGATTTCTTTTTTTGGAAATGATTCGTGAAATAATATAAGAAAACAATTTCATTGAAATTTTTTAGTCAAAATTGCACTATGCAACTGGTATTAGGTTACATGTTTAATGTTGGTTCGTTGAATTGGCTCAGGTATAATGAGAATGCTGAGTGTTCAGCCACATCTTCTCTGTGATAAAGGGTATTTGGAGCGTACGATGAAGTATGCAATCAGCTGCGGTGTTATAGACCAATGGCTACAAGCACGAGATTTAGGGTACCCTGCAAAAGAAGGGATGGAAGCGGATGCAGATCCTCACGGTATAAGATCCGTAACAGAAAAGGAATACAGAACCTTAGTGCCTTCATCAACCTCATGAACATCTGCATCTTATTTTCTGTGTATTGTTTCCCAGCTAGTTTAGGATGTACTTTACATGTATCTTGTTCGATTCAGAGCTCTTAGAATCAAATAACTCTCCGCTGTGATTATGATAGTCTAGTAAATTGAAACATGCAGCACAGATAATTACCCATCTTCCTGCTTTTTGTTATGAATTTAATTTACCATGGAAACTTCACTCCGTATTCACACAAAAGTCGCTCTCTTGTAAAACTTGTTCATAGTGTGAAACTGATATCATTACATGCATTCACTGATATTACTGTGGTTATAGTTTATAAATATAATGGTACCATCATGAACAAGGGGGCGCTTGTTTCAAATTCTTCAATGAGAATGAGAATGAAAATTTATTTTCCGCCTCCGCCCTTGAATATATTGGATGATTGATTGTCTCCAACCACTAGCATTGTGCTTTAATTTAAAAAAAAAAATGGACAAAAAGAGAGGTTATTGATTGTGGCATGGGGAATGATTGAGGAGGAGGATTATAAATAGATCGAAAACAGTGATTACCTTATTTAGGAAGAAAAATAATGTTATGAATCATCTTTTGCTATCATTAACTACTATAATTACCCATCCACAAAATATAGGTTTGATTGCCTTATTGGGCACGTCCACAAAAAATAGTCATGCTGCCTAAAATGAAAATAATAAACTTTAGAGTAGTTCTAGGGTGCATCCAAGTGCATATTATGCACTTGAATTTTTCACTCAATTTAAAATCAATTTTGACCAAGTAAAAATTCGCGGGTCAGTCCAACCCGACCAAAACTCGCGGGTCAGACTAACCCGCATCTCTCTCCTCCTCCCTTCCGCTTTCTCCTCTGAATCCGACGGCCAGGAAACCTTCATCGCCCACGTTTCCAAATCTCAGAAGCCTCTCGCCAGTTTACTTGACAGTTTTTGTGATGAACCAAATTGACCTCCGTTCCTGGTGCTCGTCGGTAGAAATCAAAACAGACATAACTTTTGGAGTCAGACTCAGAATTTTTATTGTGATACCTTTTTGAAAGCGGATCGACGATTCGAGTTGAACTCACTGCGCAACACGCGGTGATGTACGCAAGTCTGGGCCCAAATTCCAACGTTTGACAGTGTTGGACCTACTTTTTCTGTTTGAGACTTATTACAACTTGGGGTATTGGTGATTATAACTTCGGGTATTGGTGATCAAATCTTGGGATATTGGTGATTACAATTTGGGGTATTGTTGATTATATCTTGGAGTATTGATGATTATATCTTGGGGTATTGGTTATTATATCTTGGGGAATTGATTATTACAACTTGGGGTATTGGTGATTATAACTTGGGGTATTGGTGATCAAATCTTGGGGTATTGGTGATTATATCTTGGGGTATTGGTGATTATAACTTGGGGTATTGGTGATTATATCTTGGGGTATTGGTGATTATATCTTGGGGTATTGGTTATTATAACTTGGGGTATTGGTTATTACAACTTGGGGTATTGGTTATTATAACTTCGGGTATTGGTGGATCAAATCTTGGGGTATTGTTGATTATAACTTGGGGTATTGGTAATTAACTCTTGGGGTAATCCTGAATAATTATTTGATACATTATTATTGAGTAATTCTTAGGGTATTGGTGATTATAACTTAGGGTATTGGAGAATATAACTTATAGTATTGGTGATTATAACTTGGGGTATTGGTGATTAAGTCTCGAGATATTGGTAAATAATTTTTTAGGGATATAACTTGAGGTATTAGTGATTATAACTTGGGGTATTCGTTATTATAACTTAGGGTATTGGTAATTATAATTTGGGGTATTGGTGATATAACTTCGGGTATTGGTGATTATAACTTCGGGTATTGGTGATTATAACTTCGGGTATTGGTGATTATAACTTCGGGTATTGGTGATATAACTTCGGATATTAGTGATTATAACTTCGGGTATTGGTGATATAACTTCGGGTATTGGTACGAAGCGCGCGCGACCCATTTTCAACTCCGATTGTTGCCAGACCCGCGAATTTTGGTCGGGCTGTGCCTGACCCGCGAATTTTTTGTTGGATCCCATAAACCGACCCGCGAATTTAGTCAAAATTGATTTTAAAATCAATTTCAAATTGGGTGCAAAATCCAAGTGCATAATATGCACTTGGATGCACCCTAGAATTTGTCTAAACTTTATCTACAATTTTCAACATACACACGTAACATTTTTAAAATAATTTATTTTGTGTTTGATGTGACACAATATTCTTACTTTTTACCTATTATATCAACTTTTTTAATAACAGTGCAAAAAACAACAAATCTATTTTTTATGGATGGAAGGAGTAATATTTATTTCAATTTTCGTTATCATTGAATTTTTTTCAAATCAAGCGTCTATAGATTGATTAGTCGTCCGAATAAAAACGGCTTTAACTTTCGAATTTTTAGTTTTGGAAAACTTTGCATTGCACGGTTTTCTAAATTTCTTTATTCGACTACTCGGTTGTAGGATGCTTCAAACTTCTCACGAGACCATGTAATTATGTAATTAGGGTTTTTCAACTGTTACGAAAGTTTCGTCCTTCCTGGCGTCAGTGGTCTCTTTAAATACCATTGGATTCATGATCCAACAAATTATATTTTTCAAATGATTGCACTTCACATTAGAGCGTTTGCACTGTGTTAATGGCAATTGCAGTACATCTCCCTAATAATAAATTAAAAAAACAAATATTAAATGACAAAAATAACCTTTAAAATAAAAAATAAATATTAGAACTATTCTTATAAAAATTAAAAACAAATATAAGAACTATACCTAATAAATATAAGAATTATATAATTTATATCCATATTAAAATAAAAAATAAATATTAGAACTATCCATAATCAACATTTTACATTTCAATCCATGAACCCTAATTTTTCAGTAAATTGGAGTAGTACGCGATGAAGAAAAAAAAAGATGGAAGACAATCCTATGAAGCCAAAGAGGACGAACTTGACGATGACAACCCTTGTATGTAATGCAAAAGTCAAACTTCTTTTAATACGAATGATAATGAGAGAAGGGTAATTAACTCAAGGCAAAAACTTATATGAGACCGTCTCATGGCATGAGACCACACAAATTAACACCTACCCCTACCAAAGTGTTAATAAGTCCATGCCCTAGTTACACCAATTTTCATTGTCTCATGCCATGAGACGGTCTCATACAAGACCTACTCTTAACTCAATTACTTATCAGAATGTTGTGGAAACTTATCAACCATGTCCTAATTTCGTGATCTTAATGTCTGAATTATGGTATATGATTGATTATTTTGAGTTCGGCGAAAATCTTCCACTATGGTTCTATAAGTTTAATTACAGAGCCTTGCAGTATCTTCAATGGCGTATTTTGTTTCTCCGGGAAAAAGACACCTTCGTTTGATTAATTTGGGAAAAAAAATAAAAGATATTTAATTGGTTGGGGAAGAATTAAATTTACTAGAAAATAATTGTTCCGGTATTAAAAAAGAGGTTTAATTTAGTATTGAAGATAACATTTGTAAATCTAGATATAATTAAAAGAAAATTTTTTAAGGATATTTTAGTAAATTAACTTTTTTCTCAAAAAATTAATTATTTAACCTCATGGCGAAGATAGATCGTCAATGGCGAAATTAAATGATGTGTCAACTTTCCATGTAATTAAGCTAGTATTCCTTTCATCTTGCGATTACTTTTATTCTTATTTTATTTGAACGTTCCACAATTATTTTTACATTTAAAAAAATTCATTTTTACAAAAGTCAATAAATTACAACATTATCATTATTTTATTTAACCTCATACTATGTGAATTTATAACAAAAAATTAATTGTAAATTCATCACAAATTCGATCAGTTACATTGTGTAGGCAGACTGGATCTGTTACGAGTAAAGTAAATATCTTGTAAATTAATTTTGTCGTGCACTTAAAAATAATACTATAAATTGTTTTTATTATTTTATATTCCCTCCTTTTTGTGATTATTTTTACATTATTATTTGAATGGATAAAATGACTTTTATTTATCTCTACTCTATTATAATTTTCCTTAAAATTTATTTAATTATTTTAGATTTTAATAAAAAATTATTCGCTAAAATACGAAAATACAATAATTATGAAAAGAAATTTGGGATGGAGGTAGTAAAATAACTAATCCGCTTTTTAAAAAAACAAGTAAAATACAAATAATTTCACATGAGCATGAGCTAGGGCTGTTCATGGTACAGACCAAAACGGATATTTGAAAATATTCGTGTCCATACCAAAGTTCAGTTATTTTAAAATTCGTGTGTCTGTGTCCGTACCGAAATTTTGGTATGGTACGGTACAAATATTTTATTTTTCGGTACGGATCGGAGCGGATTTTCGGTTATAAACGGAGCAGATCGGATCGGTACGAAACGGTGCGGAAAAATGGATTTTTTTAACATTCTCTCTTTTTTTTTAATCAATTTTTTTTCAAAAATAAAAAAAAACTGTTGGTCCCACTCGATAGATTAATTGCGGAAGCTTATGTAATAATGTCTTTCAAAGTCTTTTATAAGAGAGTAATGAACAATAAACAATAATTAAAATAAAGCAATAAATAACACAAGATATATAGTGGTTCGGATTAAATATCCTACGTCCACTCTCCCTTATCACCAAGGGGTCTCACTATCAACCAACTCACAAACTTACTCACTGGAATTTCTGAAGTACCAGCACCTTCTTACAAACTCTTTAGATCTAACTTCGATCTAAAGATAGACTTACTCCAACCTTGTCTAACAAGATGAACAGGTTGAGTATATAAACTCCTTACGAGTAGATGAGTAATTAAGAACAAAAGTGAGTGCAATATGCGTAGTGATCAAAAGCTTAGTATGGCTATATGCGCGTGAATGATTCTAGAGCTTTTTCCAAATCTGCACTCAAGTATATATAGAGGGGATTAGGGACATAGCCGTTGGGAGGCTAATCCAATCAGATCCTCTATATATGGAAGCTTCAATCAATCAATTCCCTAATTGATTGATTGGGTTGGTGAGATCTTGATTGATTGTCTTCATATCTTCTCAATCCAATCTTGTTTTGACTTGATTTGAATCACCAACGGTCAATGCTTCCAATTACCTAACTCTGATTCTCTCCAGAGAAAGCAGGACCAGACACCAGACAACCTCGGTGTCTTCTGGTCCTTATCTGGTGAACAACCAGAATACTCAGTAGAATAAGGGGATCAAACTGAGCATCTTTTGTTCCACCAGACTCGTCTGATTCGGACTCGTCTGGTCTGGGGAAGGTCCTCTGCCTCTGGTCTGATCTCCTCTGGTGAAGTCCTCTGGTGGGGTCTTCTGGTGAAGTCCTCTGGTGGGGTCTTCTGGTGACTCTTCTGGTGAGGTCTTCTGGTCTGGCAGTTCCCCCTAGACTAAGTCCTAATCTAGATCATCATCTGGCTAACAGGTCCAGATGGTCCTATTACATCTTCTGGTTTGTTTTAACTCATCAAAACTAACAATTTTTATCCTAACAAAAACATATTGATGCATGCACACTTATTAGGCGTGAAATTGTTGCGTTTTGGTGCCCGATTTGTCCATGTTTTGAGTGTTTTTGATGAGTATTTGGAGTCATTTGAGTATCATTTCTATAAACTGATGAATTTGTCTCTTTGGTTTTCATAGATGGATAGAGGGTGAAAAGAGGAGTTCGTAGGACTTTGAATAGGCCAAAACGGACTCCCGGTTGAGGAGATATTAAGATTTTACGAACATGTGTACAACTGCCGAAAAGTGCTCGAGCTCAATTGGTCGTGCACTCAGTGCACGAGTGGAATCAGGTCGTGCACTAAGTGCACGAGCTGTGCTCGAGTAGATGCGTATTTTTGGCCCAAAAAGGCCCAAATTCGATCCCAAACCTATTTATACCCCTTTCCAAGCATATCAACGAGACGGACACATATTTTTACATATTTTGAGCGAGGAGAAAGCTTGAGAGAGAGATTGGAAGAGTTTTATACGTTGTAATCGAGGTTTTATTTTACGAATTCTTAGTTTTAGTATTTCTTTTGAACGTATTAGATTAATTCTTTCTTTCTTTACTCTTTGAGACGATAAACCCTAGTTTTTCAGATTTATATAGATTTCTTTAGAGACTTTAATTTGTTCTTTCGTTTATGTTCTTGATTTCTTTCGTTAATTTAATTATGCATATGATTATTTTTCTTGTGATTGCTTTTATTATTCAAACCACCATGTTAGGCTAGAACCCTTGCATGCTTAGGATAGGATGAACTCGTAGAAGTAGGACGTTGGTACATAATTAGGGTAACACGTGATGTTTAGTTTTAATTCTCTTAATTAATGAACGCTTAAAATAAATTCCGAATTTACCTTTGAATTTCGTACGAAAATTGTTAGAGAGAGGACGACCTTATCACTCTTTAACAACTATTAGGCTTAACAAGAGGGTTTAGAAGTGGTTAATTCATCTATCGGTTTATCTAGGGAGGACGACCGCATCACCTTAGTTAAATTAGGGTCTCTTTAATTAAGCACAATCTATTAACTTGTTTAGTGGATTAGTGAAGTAGATTGATAGGATAAAGTATTAGGATTAATTCTTGTTGGTCCCACTAGATAGATTAATTGCGGAAGCCTTTTTAACCGATATGTCTTTAGAAGAAATCCTTTTCTAAGAGCACAAATTATAAACAAGCAAGTATTAAGGAAAGCAATAAATAAGACCGTATATATAGTGGTTCGGATCTGAATATCCTACGTCCACTCTCCCTTGAGCAAAGGGGTCTCACTATCAACCAACAAACTCACTAACCACTGGAATTTCCGAAGTACCAGCGCCTTCTTACAATCTCTTTAGATCTAACTTCGATCTAAAGACAAACTTACTCCAACCTTATCTAACAAGATGAACAGGTTGAGTATATAAACTCCTTACGAGTTGGATGAGTAATTAAGAACTAAGTGAGTGCAAATGTGTAGTGATCAAAAGCTTAGAATGCTATGTGCGCGTATAGAGTCTCTCTAGAGCTTTTTCTTGAACTGCACTCTTGTATATATAGAGCGGATTAGGGCTAGCCGTTGGAGGGGCTAATCCAATCAGATCCTCTATATAAGGAAGCCTCAATCAATCAATTCCCTAATTGATTGATTGGGTTGGTGGGATCCTTGGATTGATTATCTTCAAATACTTTCCAATCCTGATCTTGTTGACTTGATTTGAATCACCAACGGTCAATAGCTTCCTCTGCCTAACTCTGATTCTCTCCAGAGAAGGCAGGACCAGACACCAGGCAACCTCGGTGTCTTCTGGTCCTTATCTGGTGAACAACCAGAATACTCAGTAGAATAAGGGGATCAAACTGAGCATCTTTTGTTCCACCAGACTCGTCTGGTCCGGACTCGTCTGGTCTGGGGAAGGTCCTCTGCCTCTGGTCTGATCTCCTCTGGTGAAGTCTTCTGGTGGAGTCTTCTGGTCTGGCAGTTCCCCCTAGACTAAGTCCTAATCTAGATCATCATCTGGCTAACAGGTCCAGATGGTCCTATTACATCTTCTGGTTTGTTTTAACTCATCAAAACTAACAATTTTTATCCTAACAATTCTTGAGCTTTTCATCTTACAATCTTATACTTAGATTATTTCTTGCACATCACGGTTATTTTGATTATGTACCGGCTCCGTTAGTATACGTAGGAATTCCTATCCTGAGCATCACCATCACATATTTGAATACAAACCTTAGTTAATTCATTTCATTCATTCTTTAGTTTAATTAGTTTAATTTAGTTTAAAATTAATTCTATTAAAAAAAACATCCACTCATATTAACTACGATGCGTAGATCTTCAGGGATCTATTCGCATACATTCTTTCCCTTGGGTTCGATAATACTTGGTCCCTATACTTGCCAATACTACAGTGAACCCATACTCGTGTGGGGTAACTTCTAGTAAAAGCTAGTAAAGTTCGGTTTAAGTCAATGGCGCCGTTGCCGGGGATGGCGTTGTATGTCTTTTGAATAGGATTTGTAGATAGCTTAGTAGTTAGTAGTGAGTGCTTTACTTTTCTGTTTTATTCTTACGTGCTTGGCAGTTGCCTTTTTATTCTTTTGTTAGTGTTTCAGGTTTATGAAAACACGCTCGCAAGGTGAATCGAGCGAAGAGAGACTACAGCTAGATCCTGAGATAATAGCAAGAAGAAACAGAGCCTTTTTAAGAAGGATGGATGCTGCCGGAGGAGAGAACGAGAACGTGAACATGGATATCAGTAATGAGTTGGATGATGCTGCTAATGAGTTTAATTAGGTGGTGGACCAGGTTGACGGCACTGGAGGGAATACCAGTCAGAACCAAGTTCTGTTAGGAGAAAGCCAGAGCCAAAACCCGGGTACACAGAACGTAAACAATCCAGCTCATAACCTTGTCCAACATCCTCAGAACAACCCTGCATATCCACAGAACAACTTCCCACAAAACAACTTACCTTACCCTTACCCATACCCACCATATCCATATACTCGTACCCTCCACCTCATGTTTACAACCAACCACCAGCCTATCAACTACCACCACCACAAGTACCCGTACCACCTGCTAATCCTCAGCACGTTCTTCAGAACGCAGATCAGAACATGACTATTCGAGGAAGGTTCGCAGCACAACCGCAACAGTACTATGATGGAGTGGCATTGCCCCCTGTAGAGGCAAACAACTTCTCAATTTCCCCTGGAATTCTAAAGCTGCTGACCGAAAATTAATTCAAGTGGGAGGTTGGGAAGGAGAATCCTCATACTCATCTGAGGAGTTTTCTGATGATTGCATCCACGTTCAATTATAACGGCATGTCTGAAGATGCCAAGAAGATCAGGCTGTTCCCATTCTCTTTGACGGGAATAGCAAAGGAGTGGTACGATAACACGCTCCCACGGGGAGGTGTAACCACATGGGCCGAGCTCGAGCGTCTGTTCCTCGAGCGGTTCTACCCTCCATCTAGAACCATAAGAGCAAGGATAGAGATCTATTCCTTCCGCCAGAAGCAAGGAGAAGACTTACGTCAAGCGTGGGAGAGATACTCCAACATGTTGATTGAGTGCCCGCAGCACGGGTACAATGAGGGAGATATCATGGCATTCTTCTATAGTGGAGCCAGCAAGGATGGTCAAGCCCATCTTGACGCGTGTGCTAGTGGAGCATCCCTGAACCAAGGTACAACAAGGTGTAGAGAAATCGTTGACAATATTTTCACGAATGCCGGGGCATGGAACGAGGACCCAGAATTTTAGAGAGCTTGTAAGTTGGAAGAGAATGAGGGGACAAGAAAGCTGTTGATGGCCATGATGGAAAAGATAAACAACATTGAGATTGGGCAAAGTTTGGTTGGAGGGAATGTAGCAGTGAGTGAAAAAGGGGATCAGCCCACAGTTCAGCAAGAGGTAGCCAACTATATGGGAGGACCTTACTACAATTAAGGCGGGTATCCACAGGGTGGCAATCAATTTAGAAGGCCTTCTTATGGCCAACCATTTGTACCTCCAGGTCCACAGCCTCCTCAAAATCAATGGAGGAACACACAAGGGTATCAAGGAGGCCAGCAGCCTCCTCAGAACACATGGAGGAAGAACAAAATTTTTTCATATGCTAACCCGAAGGCCGGAATTACAGTTCCTTCAGGTGTTGATCCAGGTTCAAAACCTCCGGGTGGAGAAGGCGGTTCCTCGACTGAGGAAATATTGAGAGCTATCCTTCAGAAGGTGGAGGAAGGAAGCAAGAGATTGTCCTCTTTGGAGTATGATGTTAAAGTGTTGCATAAGAAAGGTGATCAGCGTGATCAAGAACTCCAGAAGAGAGATGTAGAGCTGAATCGAATTCAGCAAGAGAACAATAGGCGGTTCACTTCTATGGAGTACCAGATTAGTCAGATCGCGAAATCATTGGGTAGAGAGCCAGGTAAATATCTTTCTATACCGGAGGGGAACCCGAAAGTGCGATCCAGCTTAGAAATGGGACCAACTATGATGGTCCTCAGATGCCTGCTGATTCTGAGACGCCCCAAGGAGAGATTGAGATGGAGGTAAAAGAACATAAGAAAGATGGAGGTGAGACAATTGAGGAACAAATTGAGATAAAGAGCAAAGAGTCTGAAGAGGAAGGCATTGAGAAGATTGAGAGAGTTCCAGAGTGGAAGAAGGCAAAGGAAGCAAGGGAGAAAGTGAAAGAGACCGAGCGTGATGAATGGGGGGTACCTAAATCGGTGATACCCATCCCGTATCCACAACGCTTCATGAAGAAAAAGTTTGATGAGAAATTCGCTAAATTCCTTGAGGTTTTTAAGAAATTGCATATTAACATCCCTTTTTATGATGCTTTGGAACAGATGCCGAATTATGCCAAGTTCCTGAAGGACTTGATAGCGAAGAGAATGAGAGTTGCTGAACCCAAGTTGGTGCAGCTGAACCATGAGGTGAGTGCATTAGTGCACAAGGCGCTTCCTCCGAAGTTGAAGGATCCAGGGAGTTTCACGATCTTATGTGATATCAGGAATGGAATCAAGAAGGGAGCGATGTGCGATCTTGGAGCAAGCATTAATTTGGTGTCGTTGTCGCTTTTCAAGAAGTTGGAGGGTGGAGAACTTCAGCCGACAATGATGACGCTTCAACTAGCTGATCGGTCTATTACTCGACCTCAAGGTGTAGTTGAAGACGTCCTCGTGAAAGTTGGAGATCACATTTTTCCAGCCGACTTTATGGTGCTCGACATGGAGAAAGATGAGCATGTGCTGCTGATTTTAGGAAGACCGTTCTTAGCAACGGCTGAGATGGTGCTAGATGTGGCAAATGGGAAGATAACATTGAAAGTTGATGATCAAGAGATAAAGATTTCCCTATATGAGGCCATGAAGTACCCAAAGGAGGATGAAAGTTGTTATTGCATGGATGCAATTGATCCTCGTGTTGAAGACACACCTCCTATCCCTAATCTTTCTTTTAGTCATTATTTTGATGATCCTTCACTTGATAATTTGACTCATGGGCATTATGATCTTAATTATTTTGATAGGGATAAAGGGAAGAAGTTGGAGGGTGGAGAAGTGAAAAATGTGGACACGGTCCAGCTAGAGGGTAGAGGAGGAGTTAAGAAGGAAAAGTCAAAATTCAAGAAATAGTTTAGTAAGACTCCTCCAGACAAAGGTGAGAAGCAGTTGAGACACCCACCGCCCGAGGTGAAGAAGGAGGATGGGAAGAGAACAAAGAACTTAGACATCTTCTCTTATGAGAGTAAGGGAGGTAAATTTGAGTATCATATCCCATGAGCTCCTTTGAGCTCGGTCCGGAATGAGGACCTTAAAAATAGTGCTGAATGAGAGGCAACCCATTTTTTATTTGCTTTTGAGAGTTTTATGTTATTAGGGTGTTGTTGAATCGTAAGTTTTAACCTCGTACTTGCGAGTTTTATTTTGTAGGCTTGCCTTGAGGCTGAAGGAGTGCCAAAGAAGTGGAGATTGAAGGGACCAACTCGAGACAAGGGAGCGTGTCAAGTTGTTAGGAGAAACTGAATTATTTGGATGAGGTAACCCACAACCCTAAACTTAGACCGCTTCACAAGGTCGAAGTTTGGGGGGGGTGGAGTATTTATGTGTTTTATGACATATGCACATGTGCACACCCTCTCTTTGAGTTGAGTTGGGTTATATATTGAGCCTTGAGATGCTCCTTGAGCTGTTATTGATTTGATTTGCTACTACATATTTCTTGTCTATCAATCATCTTGTGCTTGTTGATTGCTATCTTTGAGTATGATTTGATGAGTAGGGTGAATTGTGAAGTTGAGTTAGGGATTTTCTTGTGTGAGTGTATGAGTTAGAGTTGATTTGAGAGGGAACTCATATGCTTGCAAACTTTCTTTTGAGTACTTGTGTGATGAGAGTGAGAATTCACTAGGACTAGCATGGATGTGAAAGCCGTGAGATTTTGAGCCTTTTGAGATTAAGATACATGAATTGATCTCTTCGTTTGTGAGTGAGTCGTCACCTTAGAGGATGCTAGAACTTGTGTGTGCTCTTGCTTCTTGATTGTGTCTAGTTTGAGATGCCGAATGTGATCTTAGGCCATCTTTGTTTTGATTGAGTCACTTAGCCAAAAAATTTCCTTACCTTTGACATTTGTCCCTTGTTAGCCCCTTTGAGCCTTAAGCCTATTTCATTTGCTAGCACATTTAAACACTATTCTAAGTTTCTAAGCCTTTTTGTCCCAATTTGAGTGGAGAATAGGAAAAGTGTGAATGTGAAGGGATTGATTTGAGTTGAAAAAGGAGAATTGTGATTGCTTGAGTGATTATGAGAAGAAGGTGTGATGAAGAATATGAGTTGTGGGAAAGACAAAAAAAAAATTGAGAATGAGCAAAGAAAAAATGAGCTCATGTGTTTGTGCGAAAAAAAGAAAAGAAAAAAAAAGTGAAGTGATTGAAAAAAAAAGTGAAATGAGTTAGAAAAAAAATTGAAGTGTTGAGAGTATTGGAATTGAAAGTGTGTTGATTGAAAATGTTTGAAGAATTTTGTTCCTAATCTCGAAGTACCAAAGTTTGAGTTTCTATTCTCCATTCACTTGAGTCACTTATCCATATTGTTATCCCACCTGTCCAAAGAGCCTACATTACAACCTTGAGAAAAGACCTTTTTGATTCGGCATTGATTTCTAGAGTATGGTCGGAGTTGAGAGTGCTTACAAGCCTATGGCTGCCGATATGCGTGATTGATTGTTTGAGTGAGTCCCTTATTATTGATATACACTTGTGAGGGAGTGAAACACATCGTTGAGTGCACATCCATGTTTGATCTTGGTGGTTCTTGTTGTTATTGCATGAGTATGATGAGGGAGGTGAGTTAGTATACGTGTGATTGATCTTTGAAGCTCGAGTTCATTTACTTGCATGATTTGATTCTTTGATTCATTCCTAACAATTTCACTTGACTTATTATTTCGTTTCTTGAGGACAAGCAACATGGTAAGTTTGGGGGGGGTTGATTATATTGGAGTTATACGTGAAAGTATGCTTTTACTTTGTATAACTCGTGTATCAAACACTTGTTTATGAGAATAATTCTTTTATCACATTTGCTTTAGTTATGATTGAATGTTGAATATCTATTGCAAAACATTCAATATATGGTACTAGTTGCATTGTAGTTAATGTGGTGATACCCAATCACGGAAGACAACATTAACAGTCTCCTTGTAACTAAACGTACATTTTCACGACCTAGGTGGAATTGAACAATCAGCCGTGAAAGGTCGATGTATAAGTCTCAGATTGGTCTGTCTTAACTAAGAGATTGCACTAGCACATTTAGTATGTGTTGAAGAGGACCTACAGCGAGGATAAATTCTTCTGTTTTGAAATGTGAAGAATTAGACCTCAGTGGTTGTTGATTTCTTAATCTCCGTCACTTAAATAGGACTGTTGGTCCCGGTACAAGACTGAGCAATACGTGTATGGGGGGGGGGGGGGGAATACACGTATACCAATTTTTCAACCTTAAAACTGACTGAGTCCCCTTTGCTCAGAGTGGTAAAGAACTAGGAGCTGATAATATACCTACTGACTACACTTGGTGCGGGTCAGTTGGCTAACTATCAGTTCAAGTTCAGTGCGGAAATGTTTGAGCCCTGAAAGTTTAAAGTCTTGTTTAGTTTGCTTTCAGAAAACCTTGTTTAAACCAATTCTGAATAGTGTTTAGTAGGGCAGTGCTCTTTTGATGATCAGCCTGATTGATTCAGACCTGATAAACTTTGAATGCAATGAATGAACAAGTAATATGGCAAATATGCACAATATCAAAGCAGTAAGAACACAAGGAGTTTAACGTGGTTCAGAGTCTCAAGCTCCTACGTCCACGGCCTGACTTAACAGGAAATCCACTCAAGGGATTCTTGTTTTTAACGTGCCAAGGTGCACCAAGACCAGCTAACCTCACTGATCTATACAAACTCCACTTACTAACACACTAACTGACTTACTCCCAACAAGCCTATCTTAGGGTTTTGGTTTCAGTTTGGATTCCAACTAAGTTGAGATTATCCTTACAAGACAAAGCTATGCTAAGGATTGGATAATCTCTCTAAGCTTAAGATAATTCTATTTAGCTCTTGGAATACAGAATAACTCTCAGTTGCTAAGAAACACTTGGGAAATTTGAATGCTTTCGAGTGCTTCTCTTAAAGGCTGAATGCTTTGATTGCTTGAGAGTTTGAGTAATTTCTGGCTTGGAAATTTCCCGTAACCTTGAATGGGTTCAAGGTCTTCTGTATTTATAGGAGATTTAGAAAACTATCCGTTGGAGAGATAGCCTTCTAGTCATTTATGTAGAGTGGCTTCAAACGGACATATCTTTATGCAGCAGCCGCCCTTGCATAGGTTTGGTATTTGCATTAAATGCACATTAAATGCTTGCCCGTTGAATATGCAGTCTGAATTCAGTCTTCATGTCAGGTTCCATACGTGCGTGTCCTCCTCGGATTGGTCCACGTCATCAGATTGGTGAGAATGTCAGAACTTATTCCTGAGCTTCAGGCTTGTCTTATTAAGTTCATTTTGTCTTGAGCTCACCGGTCTTGTCCTGACGCTGAAATTCCTTTTGCATTGCTTGGCTCTACTCCAAGTTTTCCCATTAACTCAGTGACATCCTGTTCCCTTCAGGACTGAGTTAGTAGTGACCTCAGGGTCATACTCTTCATCACTGACACTTACTCAGCCAACTTAGAGGACTGCCATAAGTTCAGGATGGTGCTCTTCGTCTTCAGGCTCTGAGTCTTGATTGTCTCCAGTGAGTTCTCCTCTCACTGAGTACCTGTAAAGTGTAAAATGACTAAGTACTAACCCTAACCAAGATTAGCCTGACAAAGACAGATTAAGGCAAACATCTTTTCAGGGGCTTTGGGATCTTAATCAAAACTGACAATGTCCCAACAATTTCCCCCTTTTTGATGATGCCAAAACACTGAAAAGATCCTCAAAACACTTAGAGGAAACAAGATAAACCTATCTATAAGATAAGACAGTGTTAGAGCAATTCTTGATAAAGTACAAAATTTAAACAATAAGCCAAAAAGACAATGAGTTTTTGTCTGTGGGCAAAAGTAATAGATTTCATTGATTGATGTGGAAATGATTACAATGAATCTAATCTATTACAAAGAAGCCTGTGAACACCTAGACTAATCTCATTTCAGGCTTGAGTCCATATCCTGCATAAACTCTTGCCTTCAGCTCGTCAAGCCTTCCAGGTTGGTTCATGTACCCTTCAGCTCTGGCTATCTTCAAGACTTCCATCATTATGGCCTTTGTATCATGCTTTCGAGTTCCAGGAACCAAGGGAGGAGCTCGAATGGTGAACTCAGGAGCCTTCACTTGAACTTGAGCTGCCTCAGCCTCCTCCAAGATCTTCTGGAATAGCTCAGGATGATTGTCCATCATGTAATCAGTGAAGTGGGCATCGATATCGTCAGTGTCGCCCCACTTCTTCACAACAAACCATAGCCTGACAAATTCATCCCTTGCATCAGTCCAAAACTCCTTCATGTTTCTGAGACGAACTCATCAACAAAAGCTTCCCTTGCTCCTGATTCTGGCCTACTGACTTGAAGAATTGTTGATTTCCTAACTGTTGGCTTCTTCCTGTACTTCCTTGGCTCAGGCTTCGCCTTCTTCCTCCTTAGCAAGCTGATCACTGCATCATCTAGTTCTCGTTGTTGAAGCTCATTGATGTCAGTCAGCTTCTCAACCTTCTTCTCCAAGATGCGCATCTTCTCCTTCTGAGCGATTTCAGCTCTGCGCATAGCCTCAGATTTTTCAGATTGATCTCCCCACGCCTCAGCACATAGCTCCGCAACCAACTCACCTGAATAAGTGATTGGATTCTTCCTTGAGCTCATGGGTGACGATCTCTGAATTGGCTCAGGTTGTTGCTTGGAAGGTTCATTAGCCTTTGCCTTTGTTGCCTCCTCCCTCAGCTTGGCAACAATTTGTTCTCCTTCCTTCTCCACCGCCGCTAACCTAGCTGACTTCCTCACCCTTAGAATGTTCCCTTCAGGATTGGCTTCAGAATCAGCTAGAACGGTCTCTCCTTGGTTAACTGCCTCAGATGCCTCAGGGCGGGATCTTTTCTTCTTCTTTTCCCCCTTTTTGGCATCATCATTGGCCTCAGATGGGAATGCGTCAGATCCGCTGTTGATTACGAAGGAGGCTAGGGAATGGACATCGTTAATTCCCTCCTTCAATAATTCAACTCCCATTGAAATTCCAGTCCCTGCAAAAGAAACAGAACTGATGGCAGCATTGACTTTCTTCTCAAAGACCTCCATAGAGAGTTGGAGACTTTGTTCAGCCTTGGTGATCCTTTCCTCCACCTTCAAGGACTCACCGCTGACTCTGCTGGCCTCAGTTAGTATCTTTGCAGACTCCTCAGTGGCCTTTGTCAAAACGTCCGCCACTGACTGAGAAGTGCGATCCAGCTTCCCTGACTCCAGCTCCAATTTGGACGCTGAGTCCTTCAAGGCCTGAGTGACAACGGCTCCAGTCTGAGCTGCAAGCCTGTCCACTGCCTGATTCATCTTTTCGTCCCTGATCGCATCCCTCTCTTCAAGCTTTCTGAGAGTGTTCCTAAGCATCTGCTTGGTGCGCTTCCTCTCATTCCTCACTGACTTGGCCGTGTCAGTCATCGTTTTCTTTAACAAGATCAGCTCCCTGTTAGCAAGGGTGTTGTAAGCTGACTTTGTCCACCTGATGTGCTTCGCCAGGGCCTTGGAGTGTTCTTCTTTCTCAGCTCGTAGCTTCATCACTTCCTCCTGAAGTTCAGCTAGATTTTCTGTGGTTTTCTCCTGTTTGACCTCCACTATGCTTGTGAATTCAGCACGTCCGACCCCGGTTATGATCACATCCTCATCATCAACGGCCTCCTCAGTGATTGGCTGCTTTCCCTTGTCAGCCCCTGCGTCATCAGTCCCTTCTTCAAGGTGCACTGAAGGCAGTTGTGAAGTAGTCATAGCCGCCTCCTCAGGCTCAGCTAAGCTAACTTGAACCTTGGGAGCAAGTCCCTCGGAACTGAGAGTCTCCTTGAATGCCTCAACATCTTCCTCTCGTGTCTCAGGGCAGGGAATCCCTTCATTGACAGATGTCTCATTGGCAGCTGAGATGTTCACAACATCCTCAGCCACTGGTCCACCCTTGGTACCAGTGTCCTTATCACCTTCCCCCTGAGCCTGAGGCTCAGAGTTCATCTCATCAACTTCTCTCGCAGTCTCCTCCACTGCCTTCTCCACAACTCCACCTTGAGCTTCATCATCCTCCTCATCACCATCCTTCTCGTCACCAGAAAGGAGGTCAGCCTTGCTCTTGGACATCATTTCACTCACTAGCTGCTTCAGGTTGTCAAAGTTCAAGAGTTGAAGCCAGCTAGTCAGTCCAAAGAAGGAGCAAATCTTGGCCTCTTCCATCTCCCAATGCTCCCAGCCACGAGCATCTACTAGCATATGTTGCTCCTGCATGTTTGATTGTTTGAAGTCCAACCACACCTTGAGCTCAATCACATATGCCAGCAACTCAGTATACTTGTATAGCCCAGGCCAGCACTTCCCTGCCCATTCCGTGGCGTTCCCCCTGAGCGTGTTCTCCAGTATCCCTCCTGCCATGTGCTCATCCAACTCCTCCTCCTCTATTTCAAGGAACTCATCCTCTTCAGCTGAAATAGATTTGGGACAGTCTTTAGGATTGGGGTATGAGGGAAAATCTGAGGGGTTTGGAAGATTTGGCTCGGCTAACTGGTCAGGCTCATTTGTAGGTGAAGTTGAGGGCGCTAACTCAGTAGGCTGATCTGGCTGTGAAGGTTGGAGGGGTTGGGGAGTTTGAGGTGTGGGGTCAGGGATGGAAGGTGTTTGGGTTTCAGGATGTGGGGGTGTTTGAGTGGGTGCTGTCTCAGGCTGCAACGACTCAGCCGTCTCGACAGTCTTTCTCACTTCCTCCAAGTCAGAGGCTCCAGGAGAGCTTGACTTCTCCCTCTCACTCAACTCAGGAAGCTTCTTAGCAGGGGACTTCTTTACTCCCTTCCTAAGTCTCTTCAGGGGCCTCTCTCACTGAGCACCCTCCTTTCTGACGTCATCGTCAGTTCCCTCAGCCTCAGATCCGGCCTTCTTGGGATCAGACTCGGTCCCAGATTTCGTGCTCTTCCCTGACAGCACGATCTTCACCCTCTTCCTCTTCTCAGCCGCGTCCACCTCAGGCTGCTCCACCTCCTCTGCTGCAATCTCCTCACCCTCCTTACTCCTCTCAAAGAGCTCATCCACCTGTTCAATGAGGCTGGTTGCCACTCTCTTGGCCTTACCAGCTGGCTTTTTGGCCTGACCCTTTGCTTTCGCATTGGCATCAGTCAGCCCTAGCACTGAATAGGTATCACTCAGTGAGGAAAACATTACCTTCTTTGAGGAGAGACTGTCCTCAAAGTCGAAGGTATACCCATGGCAAGCATGAGCAATCAGGATGGACATCCTCGTACCGAATGGCAAGATGGCACTGACGGAAATGTGCTTCTTCTCCTCGTCTCGCGTGAGCTTGTCCAAACCTGCCTGATGGAGTTGATCGAGGAAGAACTGCTCCCAGTTCGCTTCCACTCCATCAGCAATTGCCCCCATGAGCCTCAGCTTGGGCAGACTCAACTGCTCGTGAGAGCCAGTTGCACCCATCACTAACTTGGACACCAAGTCCACCAGCGCTCTGTACTCAGGCTTCAGAGTGTTCTTATTCTGACGGGCCCTGAACTCCGATGACCCTGACTTGGTCCATTTCCCTAGGAATTCTCCCTCCAAGTTTTTCTTGTAAGTTTTGGGGTTGATGCCTGAGAATGGCAGCTTGAAGACTTCCCTCACCGCCTGCCTGATATTGATCGTGACCATCTCTGTGTCGTAAAGAGGTTCACCGTTGCCGTCCCTTTCTCCCGTCGGCTTCAACGCAGTCACTTTCGTGAAAACCTCCCCCTTCCGCAAGAACATATTCAAATATGCTTCCACTACTGTTCTTGGGAGCACGGAAATGGGGCGGGTGGTGAAGTATGTTTCCAACCCGGCATCGGAAATCCATTTAAACACGGGTTTGATTTCCTCAACCGTTAGACAGATACCTTCAATGGAGATGACTTGCTCCATGTGTATCAGTTTTTTCTCAACAACGTCGACGATCTTGTCGGTTGTCCAGTTGGAATTAATAAATGCCATTGTTTTTGAAAGAAAGGTTTTTGAAATTTCTGTGTAGAGCAAGAGAAAACTCAGTGTGCAGATTGTGCGTTGTGTTTGCGTAAAAACCTCAAATGGCACTCTTGATTGATAAGACTAAGTCAGTTGCTCAAACGTGGGGTTGAGATTGATCCCTGAATTCGAAAGGTTTTGAAATGAGAGGCCAGGATTAATCTCAGTTTTAATTAAACCCCATGTCAGTCATATTCCATATAAAACGGACACGTATATGAAAAAGCAACTGTAGCATTAAATGCTCCGTGCGCGTGGGTTTAAATATGAAAAGGCGCGCTTTTAATGAAAACGAAATGCATTTAATAAAGATTTTCAGGACGAAAGACTCAGGGAGACGCTTGAGATTCACAAGAGTCAGGTTAGAAACCATACCTGTCAGGGAGACATTGTAGCACCCTGATACCTCGCTGAGTTGAGTCTGGCCTGAGTTCCCCCTAGAACCCTACACTGACTGCTCTCCCGGATCTAAGAGTCCCAACTCCACTGACAGTTCCATAAACCTTGCTTCAGCCAAAGGCTTAGTCAAGATGTCAGCTCTTTGCCTGTCAGTGTGAATTTTCTCCATCCTAATATCTTTCTTTTCCACATGATCTCGAATGAAGTGGTGTCTAATATCCACATGCTTGCACCTTGTGTGAAGCACTGGGTTCTGAGTAATTGCTATTGCACTATTGTTGTCACAATAGATCGGAACCTGATTAGCAAATACTTGGTAGTCCCTTAACTGTTGCCTCAACCATAAGATCTGAGCACAACAACTACCTGCAGCCATATACTCAGCCTCAGTTGTGGATGTAGCCACTGAATTCTGCTTCTTACTAAACCACGAGATCAACTTACTTCCCAAAAACTGACATGTCCCTGAGGTTGATTTCCTATCAATCCTACAACCTCCATAATCTGCATCTGAATAACCTGTCAGTTCTAAGTTGTCATCTGAAGGATACCATAGTCCCATATTGACTGTCCGTTTCAAATACTTAAGTATCCTCTTAGCAGCCTCCAAATGACTTCTCTTGGGATCAGACTGATACCTAGCACACACACCAACTGCAAACGTAATGTCAGGCCTACTTGCAGTCAGGTACAATAAAGAACCTATCAGCCCACGATACTCAGTCTGATTTACTGAAGTCCCTTCAGTGTCAGGATCCATCTTCCAATTTGTGTTCATTGGGATCCTGGCAGGATTGTTGTTCTGAACACCAAACTTTTGAATCAAGTCTCTTGTATACTTGGCCTGATTAATGAATATACCTTGATCAGTCTGTTTGACCTGCAATCCTAAGAAGAAATTCATCTCTCCCATCATTGACATTTCAAACTTACCAGTCATCAACTTAGAGAATTTCTCACAGAGCTGATGATTTGGTGATCCAAAGATTATGTCATCCACATAAATCTGGACCAAGAGAATGTCATCACCTTCAGTGATCCTGAACAATGTCCTATCCACTGTTCCCTTCTTGAACCCATGATCAGTCAGGAATTGAGAGAGGGTATCATACCAAGCTCTTGGTGCTTGCTTAAGTCCATAGAGTGCTTTCTTTAAATGGTATACTCTATCTCCAACCTCAGACCCGAGAGGTTGTTCAACATATACCTCTTCATTGAGTACACCATTCAGGAAGGCACTCTTGACATCCATTTGATACACCTTGAATTTCTTATATGTTGCATATGCAAGGAACAACCTGATAGCTTCCAACCTGGCCACTGGAGCAAAAGTCTCATCATAGTCTATTCCTTCAGACTGACAATACCCTTTTGCAACCAGTCTAGCCTTGTTCCTTACTACAACCCCATTCTCATCCTTCTTGTTCTTGAAGACCCACTTGGTACCAATCACACCTTGATGCCTAGGTCTATCTACCAGTTCCCAAACCTGATTCCTTGTGAACTGATTCAACTCCTCTTGCATGGCAATGATCCAGTTCGAGTCAGTGAGAGCTTCTTCAATGTTCTGAGGCTCTTGCTCAGAGAGAAAGCAACAGAACAATGCACTCTCACCATGGAACCATCTGGTCCTGACTCCCTCAGTTGGATCACCAATGATTTGATCAATGGGATGATCTTCTAGCCATGTTCTTTTGCCAGGAGTTGTTCCTGAAGTACCTGCAATGTTAGTGTCTACAGGCTCATAAAATTCAGGAAATTTAACAGAAGGGGATGATCCTGAGTCTATACCAAAGGGATTAACAAGCTCAATGTCAGGGACATTGATTCCCCCTTGATGAGGTGACTCAGGAGCCGTCTCAGCTGCAACAGCATCTTCATAGACGGTGCTTACCTCAGGTTGAGCCTGTTCCTCAGTCTGAGGCTCAACAACCCCTGATGTGCTAGGCTTAGGAGTGGCACCTGATTCATCATCCTGATCATCATCATCATCCCATCTAGGAATTGGCACAGTCTTGATCTTGGGATCAGGTTGATTCTTCAAGCTCAGCCTTGTCACCCTCCTTGTGACCTCCTCAGTGTCAGGATTCAACACCTTTGCCCTAGACTCATTAGCAGATTCATCAAAGACAACATGAGGTGATTCTTCCACAACAAGGGTCCTACAATTGTAAACCCTGAAGGCTTTACTAACTTCAGAATATCCTAAGAATATTCCTTCATCAGATTTGCTATCAAAGGCTTTCAACTGGATCTTCCCATTGTTGAGGATGAAGCACTTACAACCAAATACATGAAAATAAGAAATACGAGGTTTTCTCTTATTCCACGTCTCATATGGGGTCTGAGCATGTTGTTTGTTCAGCATGAATCTGTTCTGAGTGTAGCATGCAGTGTTGATTGCCTCAGCCCAGAATTTCTTGGGCAATCCTGACTTAGCCAGCATGGTTCTTGCAGCTTCCTTCAGTGTCCTGTTCCTCCTTTCAGCGACACCATTCTGTTGAGGGGTTCTAGCTGCAGAAGTCTCATGAGCTATACCAAGTTCATTACAGAAGTCAGAAATATATGAATTTATAAATTCAGTGCCCTTGTCAGATCTGATCTTAGTAATGGACTGATTCTTCTCATTGCTGAGTCTCCTGAGCAACTCTGGAAGCTTCACCTGTGTTTCCTTCTTATTTAACAAGAAAATAACCCAAGTATATCTAGAATAATCATCAATAACCACAAGGGTATATTTTCTACCATTCATACTCACAGGTGTTATGGGACCAAATAGATCCATGTGCAAGAGCTGAAGTATCCTGTCAGTGGAGTAGGAAGCCTTCTCTTTGAATAACGCTCTAACCTGCTTCCCTTCCTGACAAGCTTTGCACACGTGATCTTTGCTAAAAACTTCATTAGGTAGACCATCAACAAGTGACTGTCTAGAAATTTTGTTAAGAATCTTGAAGTTCAGGTGGCTTAATCTTTTATGCCATAACCAACTGAGCTCTAGAGAGCTTTTAGCAACGAGACAGGTATTAGGAATAGTGCTGCTCCAATCAGCGAGATAAACGTTACCTTTTCTTATACCTGATAGAAGCACTTGTGTTGATTTGTCCTTGACTGAACATGTATTCGATGAGAACTCAACACTGAACCCTTTGTCACAGAATTGACTTACTGACAGCAGGTTATGCTTCAGTCCTTCCACAAAGGACACATTTTCCACTCTGACTGTACCTATAATTAGAACACCAAAACCTTTAGTAACACATTTTGAGTTATCACCAAAGGTTACCTGTGGACCATCTTTAGCTTGATACTCTTGGAGAAGACTCTTCAATCCAGTCATGTGCCTCGAGCAACCACTGTCTAGGTACCAAACAGCTTTGATTGAGTCTCCTCTCCTCTTGTTGTGATCCACAGCCGCCTGCAAGCAAATCAGGCTTTAGGTACCCATTGGGTGTTGGGTCCTATTGTGTCAGCTGTACCCTTCGGGATCCAGACTTGCTTCACAACCCTGATTGCCTCAGAGTGGTGAATCTGTCTCCCTGAAACATCTGTTGGAGTTATACGTGAAAGTATGCTTTTACTTTGTATAACTCGTGTATCAAACACTCGTTTCATGAGAATAATTCTTTTATCGCATTTGCTTTAGATATGATTGAATGTTGAATTTCTATTGCAAACCGTTCAATATATAGTACATGTTACATTGTAGTTAATGTGGTGATACCCGATCACGGAAGACAACATTAACAGTTTCCTTGTAACTAAACGTACATTTCACGACCTAGGTGGAATTGAACAATCCGCCGTGAAAGGTCGATGAGTAAGGCTCAGATTGGTCTGTCTTGACCAAGAGATTGCACTAGCACATTTAGTATGTGTTGAAGAGGTCCTACAGCGAGGATAAATTCTTCTGTTCTGAAAGGTGAAGAATTAGACCTCAGTGGTTGTTGATTTCTTAATCTCCGTCACTTAAATAGGACCGTGTGTGCTTAGTAGTTACTGCTTTGATTCATGTTGGGTGAGAATCATTGTGACTTCGAACTTTGTGTCTTGGGCAGTAATATTAATCATACGACGGTTGCTAAGATTTAATACGGAGAAACGCGTGCGAGTACGGCTCGTGTGATTAGTCCCCTTGGTGGGCTCAGAAGTTTTATTGTACCAAATCTTGCAAGTGAAGAATTAGTTTCTTCGGTACGAATAATAATGTTGAGCTGTCTTTACTCCAAGGTGAAATATATTAATTAATTTAGAGCTATTCAGAAGCTCAATTAATTAATGGACTTGATAATCTTAAACGCGGGAAATAATAACCGGGAGCCCATATTATCGTAATATGGATTAAGATGGATAGTGCAATATTAATTTATTAGTGGTAATAATTAATATTAATGGGCTGAATTATATTGGGGCTCAATATTGAAATTCAGAAGTCCATTGGGAGGTCCAATCTTAATTCTCCTTAAGGCCCCTCAAGTAGCCCAATTAAGTAGCCCAATAATGATAAGGTGATTAAAATAAAAGAATATATCATGCTGATTTTTTCATGAATAATTCGAAAATTGCATATGAAGAATAAGAAAAGATTTTGTTGATTTTCTTGAAAAGATATTATGGAGGATAAGTATTCTTGGAATACAAGATTATCTCATATATTCAAGAAGATCCAAATCTTGTATTCTTATACTCATTATTTTCGAAAATTCAAGTCTATAAGAGAGATTGAGATTTTTGTGGAATATTTTATTTTGGAGAAAAGAATATATGAGATATATTCAAGATTTCTTAGAGTCTAAGAAAAGATTTTCTCCAAGCCCATAATATTCCTATAATTTTCGGCCCCTATCCTCTATAAATAGGGGATGATTATTTCATCCCCAAGTACATAATTCCATGTGTTGGAAAAATCAAGAAGCATAGATATTTTTCTTTTTCCTTAGTTATTAAATTGCTTGAAAGCGTCTCCCACCGGCGATCAAGTAAGGTGAAAAGGGAAATACTTGAGAAGGCTTTGGGTTGATAGAACGTGATTTCAAGTGTCCCGTATATCCAAAGGCCATTACTACGAGAGGTACGTTAATCGCATATTTACTTGTTTAATTCCGCCTAGTTAAATATGTGAAATTAATTTAGCATGCATGATGATAATTAGTTGTTGGAATTATTATTTGAATTAATTAGGATTAATTCATGCTAGTAATAATTGTATTTAAATTCGTATTTAAAGTTCATCCCGAATAGATTCCGGGCACCCCTATTTTCCCAACAACTGGTATCAGAGCCACGGTTTCGGGCTCTGAATTTTAAATTGGAATTTAAATTGTTGAACATTAAAATTGAAATTGGATAGTAGAATTGTTAGATCTTTTTTGCAGGTATCCAATTGTCATGGTTTTTAATGTTGTTAATTTCATGCGTGTGAATTAATTTGGTTTTTAATTCGATTCGTTCGAATTCGTTTTTCTCGTGAGAAAATCCACGAGTAGATTAGTTGTTTTTATTTTGATTCAATCATTGTAATAGACTAGTCTAGATCTAGTATTTATTTTTTTTGTAAAAATAAATTGTAACCGGATCGTGACGAAGAACGAAGAATTAAAAACGGCGTACCCGGACGACGCATGCAAGCGTGGAGCGTGTATGGAGGTAAAATCATGCAAGGGGTGAAGAAAACGAGGACGAACGGCGAAAAAAAGGCGCACGGGGGTGCACGGCGCACACCGTGCGCAACGGGCGCACGGCGCCGCGCGCACGGCGCGCGCGCGCCTCAGGCAGCCCCTGCAGCGCCTCGGGGCGCCTCGGGCGCGCCTCGGCGCGCCTCTGTGCAGCGCCTCGGGCGCGCCTCGGGTGCGCCTCGGGGCTGCGCTTCGGCGCGCCTCGGGCGCTTCTCCAGCGCCTCTCGGGCCGGGAAGCGCGCGGGCCCATTTCGTGGGCCGACGCGCGCTGTATCTCAGGCCGTGGAATTTTTTCGGTTCGTGTTTTTTTTCCGTGTGATTTTAAACGTCGTCCCGAACCCCAAACGATATTGTTTTTGAAGAAGTGTTGCTGTTCGAGTGGGAGCACGTCGAGACGAACGTCGGAAAGCAACAAGGACGATTTTTTCGCATCAAGACGTGAAGAAATTAAACCGTGACAATTGGATTCGAGTGCTCCAATGTGTTTAATTTTGTTTTGATGGATGTTTTATTTCGTGCACTTATTATTATTTGTTAATATGTGTTTGCATGAATTTAATTGTCCAAGAAAAACCTTACTTTCGAAAATTACTAAGTATGTTTTTATAATCGCAATTTTATTCCGGATATTAAAATTGGATTATTTTGGCCTCCATAATTTATTTATTTGTGAAGTTCTTTTGGAATACATTTCCCCCTCGGATCGGCCAAAAGAACGGATTTCACATGAATAAATTCCGAAAGGATGATTGTGGATTATTACTAGTGGCGGTATTGACCCTCACCTCGAGTGGCTTGCTCAAAGCGAAATAATAATCCTGTATTTAATTATGGTTATTACTTAGGCATAGGAAATTGATATTAACTTACTCCCCTCGGAGTCCCTGTCAGTTTCTATGTGGTCAAAGTGGGAGCCAACTATTAATTTTGAATTAAGGATTTGTAACTTTTTAGTTTGTAATCCGCTTGAATGTGTTTAAATGTATAGACCACCCCTCGTGGCGCATTTAAATTGTTTCGAGATGTTGGCTGATGCATGATTATATTGTTTTAAGGTTTCAATATAATTGATGTGATCAAATTTATGTGATAATTTCATATTTTTCTAGATATTAATATGAATGTATGTTTTATTCTCAGTTCATCATGTCGCAACCTTTTAATCCACTGTTTAGTATACTTAAAGATAACAAACTTGTCGGTGAGAACTATGTTGATTGGAAACGTAACCTTGACATTGTCCTAACCGCACAACACCACAAGTGGGTACTTACCACTCCTAAACCCCAAGAGCTTGCCGAAGATGCCACCAAAACGGACAAGAAAGAGCATAAGAGATGGTTAGACTCCGATGAGATGGCTAGGTGTACTATTCTGGCTTCAATGTCAGATGTGTTGCAACACCAACACCAACACATGGAGACCGCCTCTGAGATAATGCAAAATCTTGAAGCGATGTTTCAACATCAGAACCGTACGGCTAGGCAAATCACCATGCGAAAGATGCTTTCGTTGAAAATGGTGGAAGGTACGCCCGTAAGGGATCACGTAATCGAGATGATGGGTTATCTCAACAAGTTGGAAGTACTTGGTGCGGAATTTGACCTCCCTACTAAGGTCGATTTCGTTCTCCACTCTCTGCCGAAGAGCTTTGAGCAGTTTCAATTGAACTATCAAATGAATGACCGGGCAAATAGCTTGCCCGAGCTCTTGCAAGCTTTGGTATCGGCGGAGACTCTAATGGATCACCAAACCGTTGCTATGGTGGCAAACGGTCCGTCTTCCTCTTCAGGTCCCAAGGGAGGGAAGAAGAGGAAGAGGACGAAGGGCCAGACCCAAGCAAATCCAACCGTTGCGAAACCCAAGGCAAAGGGAGAAGGAGGTGGAAAGAAAACTGCTAAGGGTAAGTGCTTTAATTGTGGTGAGAAGGGACATTGGAGGGCGACCTGTTCTAAACCTAAGAAGGGTGGAAAGAAAGGTAAGTCTCATGCTTTAGTCGTTGAAACATTTGTTGCGGAGTATGCTGCCCATGTTTGGGTAGTGGATACCGGGGCAACTGATCATATTTGTTTCACTCTTCAGGGGTTCCAGCAAACCCGGCGACTTAGCAAGAATGAGATCACAATCGCTTTGGGGGATGCTACGAGAGTGGCAGCCGAAGCAGTGGGAGTCGTGCACCTATCTTTTGAAGATAGAGTTTTAATTTTAAGAGATGTTTTATACGTTCCAAACTTTAGGAAGAATTCATTTTCGGTTTCTAAGTTGTTTTTTTTATGGATATTCAGTTACTTTTAATAAAGTTGTTACTGTTTTCTTTTAAGAATGATGTTATCTGTCATGGAACGTTGGTAAACAATCTCTATACGATTAAGTGTGCACACCACTCAAATAATGAATCTAATAACACGTCGATCATTTCGAGCAATAAAAGAAAGCGTTCTTCGGAGATGGACGAAACACTTTTATGGCATCTTAGACTAGGTCATTTTAATCTAAAGTGGATAGAGAGATTGGTGAAAGACGGATCCTTGGAATCGCTCCAAGTTGAGCCGTTTCCAACTTGTGAATCCTGTTTAGATGGTAAAATGACCAAGAGGGCATTTGGAGCCAAGGGGAATAGAGCCATGGAAGTGTTAGAACTCGTTCATACCGATGTGTGTGGTCCAATGACGATCAAAGCGAGAATGGGGTATGAGTATTTCGTTACCTTAATTGACGATTACTCAAGATATGGGTACATTTTCCTTATGCGGCATAAGTCTGAAACTTTTGAAAAGTTTAAAGAGTTTAAGGCCGAAGCCGAGAGACATAGGGAAAAGAGTATCAAGTTTCTACGATCAAATCGTGGAGGCGAATACCTCAGCGATGAATTCTTGAACTGCCTATCGGACGAAGGGATCGTATCCCAGTTGACCGCACCGGGAACCCCTCAATAGAACGGTGTGGCGGAACGAAGGAACCGGAATCTTTTAGAAATGATCAGATCCATGATGAGTTATTCGGATTTACCCAAGTCGTTTTTGGGCAATGCCTTGGAAACGGCGGCTTATATTCTAAACTTGGTACCATCCAAATCGGTTCCTAAAACCCCAATGGAATTGTGGACCGGGCGCAAGCCCAGTCTAAGACATTTGCGAATTTGGGGTTGTCCGGCATACGTGCTAGACAAGGAAGCCGGTAAGTTGGATCCACGTTCGGAATTAAGGCTGTTTATAGGATACCCGGCGGGAACGAAAGGGTGCATGTTCTATAGTCCCAAGGATCAAAAGACCGTAATTAGTACACACTTTAAATTCTTGGAGGAAGACTATATGAACAATCGGAAACCTAAAAGCGAAATTACCTTAGAAGAATTGAGAGGTCAAACCTCAATACCAAGTATACAAGATGATGTACCACATGTCACATCTTCACAACCGGAACCCCGTCGTAGTGGGAGGGTTCTTAGGCAACCCGAGAGATTCATGGGGATAGGAGAATCTTCGGATTCGGTTCCCGGTGTTGAATCAGACCCATGGACATACGACGAGGCAATCCAAGACAAAGACGCAGAGTCATGGCAAACGGCAATGGAAGCCGAGATGGGTTCGATGGATCATAATCAAGTGTGGGAGATGGTCGAGCCACCCAGTGGGGTAGAACCCATTGGATGCAAGTGGGTTTACAAGAGGAAAAGAGGACCGGACGGAAGGGTTGAAACCTTCAAAGCAATGCTTGTGGCCCGTGGCCTGTAGTTATGCTTAAGTCCATCCGTATTCTCTTGTCGATCGCTGCGCACTTAGATTACGAGATCTGGCAAATGGATGTCAAGACAGTTTTCCTTAACGAAAGTCTTGATGGGATCTATATGCAACTGCCCAAAGGTTTCATTGGAAAAGGCCAAGAGAATCTCGTATGTAAGCTCAAGAGATCCATCTACGGACTTAAGCAAGCATCGCGTACTTGGAACCAGTGTTTTGATCAAGTAATTAAGTCTTATGGGTTTGATCAAAACGAGTTCGAAAGTTGTGTGTATAAGAAGCGTGACGGAACTGCGGTGGTATTCTTAGTATTATACGTAGACGATACCCTGATCATTGGAAACAATGTAAAGGTATTGTCAGACGTAAAGGTATGGCTGTCAAAACAAATTGATATGAAGGACTTAGGGGAAGCCGGTCACATCCTTGAGATCAAAATCACTCGCGATCGCAAGAGGAGGATGTTGGGCTTATCGCAAGCTTCATACATTGACACTGTTTTGAAGCGTTTCAGCATGCAAGATTCCAAGAAAGGTTTTGTACCTTTTAGGCACGGAATCCATCTATCGAAAGAAATAAGCCCTAAGACGCAAGCGGCGATAGATGACATGAAAGGTGTTCCATACGCTTCAGCCGTAGGAAGCCTTATGTATGCAATGCTGTGTACGAGACCGGATATTTGTTTTGCCGTAGGCATGGTAGCAAGATATCAATGTAATCCCGGGAAAGACCATTGGACTGCAGTAAAGTGCATCTTGAGGTATCTGAAAAGAACTCGGGAGCAGATGCTGATTTACCAGTAGGATAGTCTAGTTCCCGTAGGATACACGGACTCGGATTTCCAATCAGACATAGACTCAAGAAAGTCAACCTCGGGTAGTGTGTTTCGCATGGGAGAAGGAGCCATGACATGGAGAAGCGATTTGCAGAAATGCATCGCAGATTCGACCATGGAAGCCGAATAAGTAGTTGCTTGTGAAGTAGCGAAAAACGCGGTTTGGCTCAAGTACTTCTTAGTGGACTTGGACGTTGTTCCGAATTTGCCCATCACAATCATTGTGACGGAGCAGTTGCAAATTCAAGGGAACCGAGAGCCCACAAGGCCAGCAAACACATTGAAAGAAAAACACCATCTTATACGAGAAATCGTTAAGAGAGGAGATAAAGAGGTGGCAAAGATAAATGTCGGAGGACAACCTAGTATATCCATTCACAAAGGGTCTGCCTCTGAATACATTCGAGAGACATGTGGATGGAATGGGAGTCAAGACTAATGCCAATCTGCTTTAAGTATAAGTGGGAGGAATTATTAGGTTAGTGTAGGTTGACATATGATGTCACGTAGAGCTACTACACTAAGACATGCGTGATGTATACTAAAAGCAGACTTTAAGTATAAGTGGGAGATTGTTGGAGTTATACGTGAAAGTATGCTTTTACTTTGTATAACTCGTGTATCAAACACTCGTTTCATGAGAATAATTCTTTTATCGCATTTGCTTTAGATATGATTGAATGTTGAATTTCTATTGCAAACCGTTCAATATATAGTACATGTTACATTGTAGTTAATGTGGTGATACCCGATCACGGAAGACAACATTAACAGTTTCCTTGTAACTAAACGTACATTTCACGACCTAGGTGGAATTGAACAATCCGCCGTGAAAGGTCGATGAGTAAGGCTCAGATTGGTCTGTCTTGACCAAGAGATTGCACTAGCACATTTAGTATGTGTTGAAGAGGTCCTACAGCGAGGATAAATTCTTCTGTTCTGAAAGGTGAAGAATTAGACCTCAGTGGTTGTTGATTTCTTAATCTCCGTCACTTAAATAGGACCGTGTGTGCTTAGTAGTTACTGCTTTGATTCATGTTGGGTGAGAATCATTGTGACTTCGAACTTTGTGTCTTGGGCAGTAATATTAATCATACGACGGTTGCTAAGATTTAATACGGAGAAACGCGTGCGAGTACGGCTCGTGTGATTAGTCCCCTTGGTGGGCTCAGAAGTTTTATTGTACCAAATCTTGCAAGTGAAGAATTAGTTTCTTCGGTACGAATAATAATGTTGAGCTGTCTTTACTCCAAGGTGAAATATATTAATTAATTTAGAGCTATTCAGAAGCTCAATTAATTAATGGACTTGATAATCTTAAACGCGGGAAATAATAACCGGGAGCCCATATTATCGTAATATGGATTAAGATGGATAGTGCAATATTAATTTATTAGTGGTAATAATTAATATTAATGGGCTGAATTATATTGGGGCTCAATATTGAAATTCAGAAGTCCATTGGGAGGTCCAATCTTAATTCTCCTTAAGGCCCCTCAAGTAGCCCAATTAAGTAGCCCAATAATGATAAGGTGATTAAAATAAAAGAATATATCATGCTGATTTTTTCATGAATAATTCGAAAATTGCATATGAAGAATAAGAAAAGATTTTGTTGATTTTCTTGAAAAGATATTATGGAGGATAAGTATTCTTGGAATACAAGATTATCTCATATATTCAAGAAGATCCAAATCTTGTATTCTTATACTCATTATTTTCGAAAATTCAAGTCTATAAGAGAGATTGAGATTTTTGTGGAATATTTTATTTTGGAGAAAAGAATATATGAGATATATTCAAGATTTCTTAGAGTCTAAGAAAAGATTTTCTCCAAGCCCATAATATTCCTATAATTTTCGGCCCCTATCCTCTATAAATAGGGGATGATTATTTCATCCCCAAGTACATAATTCCATGTGTTGGAAAAATCAAGAAGCATAGATATTTTTCTTTTTCCTTAGTTATTAAATTGCTTGAAAGCGTCTCCCACCGGCGATCAAGTAAGGTGAAAAGGGAAATACTTGAGAAGGCTTTGGGTTGATAGAACGTGATTTCAAGTGTCCCGTATATCCAAAGGCCATTACTACGAGAGGTACGTTAATCGCATATTTACTTGTTTAATTCCGCCTAGTTAAATATGTGAAATTAATTTAGCATGCATGATGATAATTAGTTGTTGGAATTATTATTTGAATTAATTAGGATTAATTCATGCTAGTAATAATTGTATTTAAATTCGTATTTAAAGTTCATCCCGAATAGATTCCGGGCACCCCTATTTTCCCAACAACATCGACATACACAACTTTCTTCTTCTTTGCCTTAGAGGAAGATGGTGTATGAGTGTTAGACTTAGGCTTCGCAGGAGCCTGAGTGGGTGCCTTTTGGGCTGGCTTCCTGTTCTTCCTAGGTCTGGGTGCAGTAGGTCTTGGGCCTTGTTCTTGATAAGGACCCTGATTTCTATTCCCCCTAGGCAAGTGAGGGAATTGAAAACAGTTAAAGGCCTCAGGATGCCAAAACCACGGGGGTGTCATCATGTTTGGCCTTCCCTGTTGGTATTGCCAAGCATGATGGTACCCTCACTGACCAGTCTGAGGGCTCTTAGCCTGAGTCTTCCTCTGCTTTCGCTGAGGTTTTCCTTGGCCTGAGCTCTCAGGGGCTTCCTTAGATTGCTTCGCCTTTCCCTTGGGTTTTGGCTTAGCTACCTTAGGAGCAACCCTGACCGTGTCAACGGTTTCTTTGCCCTTATCAGTTTGACGGGCCTGGAGCACAACCTTAGGTCCACTCTGGCCTGTCTGAACAAATACCCTCTAAGTGTTGCTCCCTGAAGCAACATGAGACTGACCTTGTGAGGATTTCTCAGGAACATATCCAAGTCCCTTTTTCTTGTTCCCAAGTATCTGGTTGCTATTTATTTCCTCTCTAGCCACTGAGGATTTATTCATTGCTGCAACCTTTTTCTTGAGAGAGTCCTCACTCTTTTTCAGGATTTCATGTCTGGTAAAGAGGTCATCAAACTTACTCTTAAGTACTTTTAGTTCTTCCTTCCTGACCAGCTCTTCCTCAGCCAATTCCTTCAGAATCTTTTCTCTTGGGAGACGCTCAGAATTGATCAAATCAATCTCTTGAGTTAGTCTCACAATCTGAGCTGATTCTTTAAGATCAGACTGAGTGAGTTGTTCATTCAGGTTTTGAACTTCAGTACTCAATTTCTTGTTTTTCTCTACCAAGAAGACATTAGTTTCCTGCAGTCTGGAGAAATCAACCATCAATTGATCAAGACAGATCTGAAGGTTCATTTCTCTAACTGACTCTGAGCTAAGCTCAGGATTTTGACCAGTGTAAGAAGCACAAACATAATTTGATGTTACCTCAGGCTCATCCCTAGCCATTAGGCAGACATCATCGTACTCGTCATCTGAGAAGAGTTCAGGAGACCTTTCAGTGGGACCGTCAGAGTCTGTTGCATCCTCAGCAACCATTGCTCTCCGATCAGTAGATCTTAGATCCCTCGTGGCTCTCCTTTCCTCTCTCTCCCTTGCACTCAGCTCCGGGCAGTCGTACTGATAGTGACCAATCTTGTTACAGTTGTAACATGCTACCTGCTCACTTACTCTTTCTTTCCTTGGTTCAGGGTTCCTCCTTGAGTCAGGTTCCCTGATTCTTGGTGAGCTTTCAGCCTTGGTTGGATATCTATCATCGCGAGTACGTCTCTGTTCGTCTCTTCTTTCAGGCTTTGGTTCTGAATATCTCCTTTCATCACCACGTTCTCTCCTCTGGTCAGTGTTCCTTCGCTCCTCATATCTCCTCGAGCTTTGGTGGGTTCCTTCAGGTTTCCTGTCACGTGAGTCTTGATAAAACTTTTTATAACGACCAAACCTGGAATTGAGCTTGTCAAATCGTCTAGCCATCAGGCTGTACTCCTCAGCGAGTTCTTCCCTGCTCATCTCCATCAGTGACTTTGATGAAGAATTTGATGAGGGCTCAACAGGTTTAGATCTGGCCTTGAACGCCACACTTTTCTCAGGAGTTTTCTCCTTCACTTCCTCTTCTGACTGAACTTTCTTCTTTCTTTTGTTAAGATCAAATTCAAGCGCTTTGAGCTCTGAAAAAAGTAAAGCAGAAGTTATGCTACTCATATCCTGAGTGTTCTTAAGCATAATTACACTGTTGTCCCATCTCTCAGGAAGGGCATTCAGGATCTTTGAAGCAACATCTCTTCTTGGGACATCCTTGTCCAACATCACCAACTCATTCATCAACTTGATGAATCTAGACTCCATTTGATCTATGCTCTCGTCAGTCAGCATCTCGAATGCTTCGAATTTCTGAATGGCAATATTTCTCTTGTTCTCCTTTATCTTTTCTGACCCCTCGCACATCCTGGTCAGCTCATCCCAAACCTCCTTTGCCATCTTTAGGTTCATCAGCCTGGCTGACTCCTCGAAAGGCACCGTGTGCAAGATGATGTTTCTGGCGACGTTGTCAAGCCCCACCATCTTGATTTCATCGTTGGTCATGTATTTCCTCTCTTTAGGAACCTGCACGCCAATCGCAAGGTCATCATATCCCAGTCCTCTGACGTTAGGAATAGTGATCTTGATCGGTCCTTCCCTGAGTACACGCGATATCTGGTCATGGATGGCATCTAGATGTGCCTCTAATCTGAACTTCCAATAGACAAAGTTAGATACAGAGAATTCAGGTAGCGAAGCTTCAAGTCTCCTCGAAGTCATGATGATGCAAGTTTTATGAAAAGCAAACTCAGATCTGTTCAGTGACCACCAACAGTTTCTCCTCTGAAACTATTAGTATTCAAAGTCAGTGGTCTTTCGAACCACTGCTCTGATACCACTTGTTGGTCCCGGTACAAGACTGAGGAATACGTGTATGGGGGGGAGAATACACGTATACTAATTTTTCAACCTTAAAACTGACTGAGTCCCCTTTGCTCAGAGTGGTAAAGAACTAGGAGCTGATAATATACCTACTGACTACACTTGGTGCGGGTCAGTTGGCTAACTATCAGTTCAAGTTCAGTGCAGAAATGTTTGAGCCCTGAAAGTTTAAAGTCTTGTTTAGTTTGCTTTCAGAAAACCTTGTTTAAACCAATTATGAATAGTGTTTAGTAGGGCAGTGCTCTTTTGACGATCAGCCTGATTGATTCAGACCTGATAAACTTTGAATGCAATGAATGAACAAGTAATATGGCAAATATGCACAATATCAAAGCAGTAAGAACACAAGGAGTTTAACGTGGTTCAGAGTCTCAAGCTCCTACGTCCACGGCCTGACTTAACAGGAAATCCACTCAAGGGATTCTTGTTTTTAACGTGCCAAGGTGCACCAAGACCAGCTAACCTCACTGATCTATACAAACTCCACTTACTAACACACTAACTGACTTACTCCCAACAAGCCTATCTTAGGGTTTTGGTTTCAGTTTGGATTCCAACTAAGTTGAGATTATCCTTACAAGACAAAGCTATGCTAAGGATTGGATAATCTCTCTAAGCTTAAGATAATTCTATTTAGCTCTTGGAATACAGAATAACTCTCAGTTGCTAAGAAACACTTGGGAAATTTGAATGTTTTCGAGTGCTTCTCTTAAAGGCTGAATGCTTTGATTGCTTGAGAGTTTGAGTAATTTCTGGCTTGGAAATTTCCCGTAACCTTGAATGGGTTCAAGGTCTTCTGTATTTATAGGAGATTTAGAAAACTATCCGTTGGAGAGATAGCCTTCTAGTCATTTATGTAGAGTGGCTTCAAACGGACATATCTTTATGCAGCAGCCGCCCTTGCATGGGTTTGGTATTTGTATTAAATGCACATTAAATGCTTGCCCGTTGAATATGCAGTCTGAATTCAGTCTTCATGTCAGGTTCCGTACGTACGTGTCCTCCTCGGATTGGCCCACGTCATCAGGTTGGTGAGAATGTCAGAACTTATTCCTGAGCTTCAGGCTTGTCTTATTAAGTTCATTTTGTCTTGAGCTCACCGGTCTTGTCCTGACGCTGAAATTCCTTTTGCATTGCTTGGCTCTACTCCAAGTTTTCCCATTAACTCAGTGACATCCTGTTCCCTTCAGGACTGAGTTAGTAGTGACCTCAGGGTCATACTCTTCATCACTGACACTTACTCAGCCAGCTTAGAGGACTGCCATAAGTTCAGGATGGTGCTCTTCATCTTCAGGCTCTGAATCTTGATTGTCTCCAGTGAGTTCTCCTCTCACTGAGTACCTGTAAAGTGTAAAATGACTAAGTACTAACCCTAACCAAGACTAGCCTGACAAAGACAGATTAAGGCAAACATCTTTTCAGGGGCTTTGGGATCTTAATCAAAACTGACAATGTCCCAACAAGGACTGTGTGTGCTTAATGGTTACTGCTTTGATTCATGTTGGGTGAGAATCATTGTGACTTCGAACCTTGTGCTTTGGGCAGTAATATTAATCATACGATGGTTGCTAAGATTTAATACGGAGAAACGCGTGCGAGTACGGCTCGTGTGATTAGTCCCCTTGGTGGGCTCAGAAGTTTTATCGTACCAAATCTTGCAAGTGAAGAATTAGTTTCTTCGGTACGGATAATAATGTTGAGCTGTCTTTACTCCAAGGTGAAATATATTAATTAATTTAGAGCTATTCAGAAGCTTAATTAATTAATGGACTTGATAATCTTAAACGCGGGAAAAAATAACCTGGAGCCCATATTATCGTAATATGGATTAAGATGGATAGTGCAATATTAATTTATTAGTGGTAATAATTAATATTAATGGATTGAATTATATTGGGGCTCAATATTGAAATTCAGAAGTCCATTAGGAGGTCCAATCTTAATTCTCCTTAAAGGCCCTCAAGTAGCCCATTAAGTAGCCCAATAATGATAAGGTGATTAAAATAAAAAGATAATATAATGCTGATTTTTCATTGTATTTTTCGAAAATAGCATCACAAGGAAAGAAAAGATTTTGTTGATTTTCTTGAAAAGATATTATGGAAGATAAGTATTCTTGGAATACAAGATTATCTCATATATTTAAGAAGATCCAAATCTTGGATTCTTCTCCTATGAATTTTCGAAAATTACTAGTTAATATGGAGGGTGAGATTTTTGTGGAATATTTTATTTTGAAGAAAATAATATATGAGATATATTCAAGATTTCTTAGAGACTAAGAAAAGATTTTCTCCAAGCCCAAATACACTCTAATTTTCGGCCACCTCCTATTATAAATAGGGGATGATTATTTTATCTCCATGTACATAATTCCATGTGTTGGAAAAATCAAGAGCATAGATATTTTTCTTTTTCCTTAGTTATTTAAATTATTCGAAAACATCTCTCACCGGTGATCGAATAAGGCGAAAGGGAAATACTTGAGAATGTTTTTGGGTTGATAAAACACGTACGTGTTTGTCCCGTTTTATTCAAAGACCAAGTTCTACGAGAGGTACATAAGTCACATATTATCTTGTTTATTCCGCCATAGATTATATGTGAATTAATTCAACATGCTTGATGATAAATTAGTTGTTGGAATTATTATTTGAAATAATTAGGATTAATTCATGCTAGTAATAATTGAATTTAAATTCGTATTTAAATTTCATCCCGAATAGTTCCCGGGCACCCCTATTTTCCCAACAACTGGTATCAGAGCCACGGTTTCGGGCTCTGATCTTTAAATTGGAATTTAAATTGTTAGACATTAAATTAAAATTGGATAGTAGAATTGCTAGATCTTTTTTGCAGGTATCCAATTGTCATGATTTTAATGTTGTTAATTTTTCATGCGTGTGAATTAATTGTTTTTAATTCGATTCGTTCGAATTCGTTTTTCTCGTGAGAAAATCCACGAGTAGATTAGTTGGTTTTATTTTGATTTGATCATTGTAATAGACTAGTCTAGATCTAGTATTTATTTTTTTTGTAAAATAAATTGTAACCGGATCGAGACGAAGAACGAAGAATTAAAGACGGCGTACCCGGACGACGCATGCATGCGTGGCACGTACATGGACGTAAAATCATGCATGGGGTGAAGAAAACGAGAACGAACGGCAAAACCCGGCGCACGGGGTGCGCGAGGCGTACGACCCGCATGCGACGGGAGCCCGACACCGCACGGGCGTGCGCGAGAGGCTCGGCCGCTCGGCGCTCGTCGCTCGGCAGTCAGCGCTTCGGTGCTTCGGCTGCTTGGCCGAGAGGCGCACGGGCCCACTCCGTAGGTCGGCGCGCGCCATATCTCGGGCCGTGGAATTGTTTTCGGTTTTGTTTTTTTGTGTGATTTAAAACGTCATCCTGAACCCCAAACGATGCTGTTTTTGATGAAGTGTTGCTGTTCGAGTGGGAGCGTGTCGAGACGAACGACGGAAAGCAACAAGAATGATTTTTCGCATCAAGACGTGAAGAAATTAAACCGTGACAATTGAATTTGAGTGCTCCAATGTGTTTAATTTTGTTTTGATGGATGTTTTATTTCGTGCACTTATTATTAATTGTTAATATGTGTATGCATGAATTTAATTGTCCAAGAAAAACCTTACTTTCGAAAATTACTAAGTATGTTTATTTAATCACAATTTTATTCCGGATATTAAAATTGGATTAATTTGGCCTCCATAATTTATTTATTTGTGAAGTTCTTTTGGAATACATTTCCCCCTCGGATCGGCCAAAAGAACGGATTTCACATGAATAAATTCTGAAAGGATGATTGTGGATTATTACTAGTGGCGGTATTGACCCTCACCACGAGTGGCTTGCTCAAAGCGAAATAATAATCCTGTATTTAATTATGGTTATTACTTAGGCATAGGGAATTGATATTAACTTACTCCCCTCGGAGTCCCTGTCAATTTCTATGTGGTCAAAGTGGGAGCCAACTATTAATTTTGAATTAAGAATTTGTAACTTTTAAGTTTGTGATCAGCTTGAATGTATTTAAATGTATAGTCCACCCCTCGTGGCGCATTTAAATTGTTTCGAGATGTTGGCTGATGCATGATTATATTTTTTTAAGGTTTTAATATAATTGATGTGATCGAATTATGTGATAATTTCGTATTTTTCTAGATATTGATATGAATGTATGTTTTATTCTTATTTCATCATGTCGCAACCTTTTAATCCACTGTTTAATATACTTAAAGTTAATAAACTTTTTGGAGAGAATTATATCGATTGGAAATGTAATTTTAAATTTGTCCTTACTGCACGAAAACACAATTGTGTTATTCACGTTAATAAACCCAGCAAGCCTAATGATAAGTCAAGCAATGGGAAAAGGCAGTTGATGATTGACAGCGTGACAATAAACACATGAAGTGCATCATCTTAACATCTCTGTCTGAGGATTTGGGCGCGTTCATGAAGACATTGTATCCGTTGTTGAAATCATGGAAAGCCTTGAAGAGATGTTTTCACATCAGAATCCCATGACTAATCAGTTCACCAAATATGACTCGGTCAAGTTGGAAGTGGTGGAAGGAACGCCCGTGAGGGAGCACGTTCTCGAGATAATGACATACCTTAACAAGTTGGAAGTACTTGGTGTGGATTTTGATGTGCCTTCTCAGGTTGATTTCATATACCATTCTCTACCGAGAAGCTTTGAGCAGTTTCATCTGAACTGTCAGATGAATGAACGGACAAGTCGTTTGTCCGAGCTCTTGCAAGCTTTAGTTTCGGTGGAGGTGATAATGGAGCACCAGTCTAGTGCTATGGTGGCTAATGGTCCATCTACCTCTTTTGGTCTCAAGGGAGGGAAAAAGAGGAAGAGAACCAAAGGCCGGATCCAAGCAAATCCAATTGTTGCGAAAGGAAAATGCAAAGCTAGCATCGAAGGGGAAGTGTTTTAGTTGCGGTAAGAGAGGACAAAGGAGGTTTGCCTGTTCCAAGCCTAAGAGGCTAGGAAAGTTAGGTAATTCACACACCCTAGTCGTCGAAACTTGTGAATTGGGGTATGATGTATATTCGTGGATAGTGGATACGAGAGCTACTGATCACATTTGTTTCATGGGTTCAAGCTAACCCGACGACTTAACGGAAGTGAGATCCCCATCACATCGGGCAATGCTACGAGAGTGGCAGCTGAAGCAGTGGGAGAAGGACGCCTATCTTTTGAAGATAGAGTTATGGTCTTGAGAGACGTTCTTCATGTTCCTAGTTTAGAAAGAACTCAACCTTCAGTTTCTAAACTGTTTTTTAATAAGATACTCAGTTTTTTTTTAATAAGGATGTTATTATTTCTTGAAACGATTAGTTTATCTGTTCCGGAACTTCAATGGATGATCTTTATACCATTATTTGGGCACACCACTCATAAAATTGAATCTAATAACACATCGATTATTTCGAGTAATAAAAGGAAGCATTCTTCGGACATGAACGAAACACTTCTATGGCATCTTAGATTAGGTCATATTAATCTAATGCGGATACAAAGGCTGGTGAAAAATGTATCCTTGGAGTCACTTCAAGTTGAGTCATTTCCAACTTGTGAATCCTGTTTGGATGGTAAAATGACCTAGAGGGCATTTGGAGCCAAGGGGAATAGAGCCACAAAGTGTTAAAACTCGTTCATACCGATATGTGTGGTTCAATGATAATCATAGCAAGAAGGGGTATGAGTAATTTGTCATTATTTGAGATATGGATACATCTACCTTATGATGCATAGGGAAATAAGTATCAAGTTTCTACGATTTGATCGTGGAGGCGAATACCTTAGCAATGAATTCTTGAACTACCTATCGGATGAAGGGATTGTATCCCTGTTGACCGCACCGGGAACCCCTTAATAGAACGGTATGGCAGAATGAAGGAAGCAGACTCTTTTAGAAATAGTAAGATCCATGATGAGTTATTCGGATTTACCCAAGTTGTTTTGGGGTAATGCCTTGGAAACGGCGACTTATATTCTAAACTTGGTGCCATCCAAATCGGTTCTTAAAACCCCAATGGAATTGTGGACCGGGCGCGAGCCCAGTCTAAGACACTTGCGGATTTGGGGTTGTCCGGCATACGTGCTAGACAAGGAAGCCAGTAAGTTGGATCCACGTTCGAAATTAAGGCCGTTTATAGGATACCCTGCGGGAACGAAAGGGTGTATGTTCTATAGTCCCAAGGATCAAAAGACCATGATTAGTTCGCACTTTAAATTCTTGGAGGAAGGCTATATGAACAAAAGAAATCCCAGAAGTGAGATTACCTTAGACGAGTTAAGAGGGCAAACTCCTATACCAAGTATACAAGATGATGTACCACACGTCACACCTTCACAACCGAAACCCCGTCGCAGTGGGAGGATTGCTAGGCGACCCGAGAGATTCATGGGAATAGGATAATCTTCGGATTTAATTCCCGGTAATGAATCAGACCCATGGACATACGACGAGGCAATCCAAGACAAAAACGCGGAGTCGTGGTAAACAGCAATGTAAACCGAGATGGGTTCGATGGATCATAATCAAGTGTGGGAGTTGGTCGATCCACCTAGTGGAGTAGAGCCCATTGGATGCAAGTGGGTGTACAAGAGGAAAAGAGGACCGGACGGAAGGGTTGAGACCTTCAAAGCAAGGCTAGTGGCCAAAGGGTATACTAAAAAAGAAGGGATCGATTATGAGGAGACCTTTTTCGCCTGTAGCTATGCTTAAGTCCATCTGTATTCTCTTGTCGATCGCTGCGCACCTAGATTACGAGATCTGGCTAATGGATGTCAAGACGGCTTTCATTGAAACAACCCAAAGGTTTCATTGAAAAAGGCCAAGAGCACCTCGTATGCAAGCTTAAGAGATTCATTTATGGACTTAAGCAAGCATCGCGTACTTAGAACCAGTGTTTTGATCAAGTTATTAAGTCTTATGGGTTTGTGATCAAAACAAGTTCGAAAGTTGTATGTATAAAAGGTGTGACGGAACTGCGGTGGTATTCTTAGTATTATACGTAGACGATATTCTGCTCATTGGAAACAATGTAAAGGTATTGTCAGACGTAAGGGTATGGCTGTCAAAACAATTTGATATGAAGGACTTAGGGGAAGCCGATCACATCCTTGGGATCTAGATCACTCGCGATCTCAAGAAGAGAAGGGCTTATCGCAAGTTTCATACAAAGACACTGTTTTGAAGCGATACAACATGCAAGATTCCAAGAAAGGTTTTGTACCTTTTAGGCACGAAATCCATCTATCCAAAGAAATATACCCTAAGACGCAAGTGGAGATAGATGACATGAAAGACGTTCTGTACGTAGGAAGTCTTATGTATGCAACGTTGTGTACGGGACCGGATATCTGCTTTGTCGTGGGTATGATGGCAAGATATTAAAGTAACCACGGGAAAGCACATTAGATTGCAATTAAATGCATTCTTTAGTTTCTGAAAAGAACTTGGTATGGAATGCTGATTTAACAGTCAGACAGTCTAATTCCTATGGGATGCACGGACTCAAATTTCCAATCAGATGTAGACTCCAGAATATCTACCTCGGGTAGTGTGTTTTGCATGGGAGAAGAAGCCATGACATGGAGAAGCGATTTGCAGAAATGCATGGCCGATTCGACCATGAAAGCCGAATAAGTAACTGCTTGTGAAGCAGCGAAAGAAGCGGTTTGGCTCAAGTACTTCTTAGTGGACTTGGACGTTGTTCTGAATTTGCCCATCACAATCATTGTGCCGGAGCAGTTGCAAATTCAAGGGAACCGAGAGCCCACAAGGCCAACAAACACATTGAAAGAAAACACCATCTTATACGAGAAATCGTTAAGAGATGAGATAAAGAGGTGGCAAAGATAGATGTCGGAGGACAACCTAGTATATCCATTCACAAAGGGTCTGCCTCAGAGTACATTCGAGAGACATGTGGATGGAATGGGAGTCAAGACTATTGCCAATCTGCTTTAAGTATAAATGAGAGGAATTATTAGGTTAGTGTAGGTTGACATGAGATGTCACGTAGAGCTACTACACTAAGACATGCGTGATGTATACTAAAAGCAGACTTTAAGTATAAGTGGGAGATTGTTGGAGTTATACGTGAAAGTATGCTTTTACTTTGCATAACTCGTGTCAAACACTTGTTTATGAGAATAATTCTTTTATCACATTTGCTTTAGTTATGATTGAATGTTGAATCTCTATTGCAAAACGTTCAATATATGGTACTAGTTGCATTGTAGTTAATGTGGTTGTTGGTCCCACTTGATAGATTAATTGCGGAAGCCTTTAAAGCCAAAATGTCTTTAGCAAAAATCTTTTCTAAGAGCACAAATAATAAACAACAGGTATTAAAGAAAGCAATAAATAACACCGTATTTATAGTGGTTCGGATCTGAATATCCTACGTCCACTCTCCCTTGATCAAAGGGGTCTCACTATCCAACCAACAAACTCACTACTTACTGGAATTTCCGAAGTACCAGCACCTTCTTACAATCTCTTTAGATCTAACTTCGATCTAAAGACAAACTTACTCCAACCTTGTCTAACAAGATGAACATGTTGAGTATATAAACTCCTTACGAGTTGGATGAGTAATTAAGAACAAAGTGAGTGCAAATGCATAGTGATCAAGAAGCTTAGTATGCTATGTGCGCGTGTAGAGTCTCTAGAGCTTTTTCTTGAACTACACTCTTGTATATATAGAGGGGATTAGGGCTAGCCGTTGGAGGGCTAATCCAATCAGATCCTCTATATAAGGAAGCCTCAATCAATCAATTCCCTAATTGATTGATTGGATTGGTGGGATCCTTGGATTGACTATCTTCAAATACTTTCCAATCCTGATCTTGTTGACTTGATTTGAATCACCAACGGTCAATAGCTTCCTCTGCCTAACTCTGATTCTCTCCAGAGAAGGCAGGACCAGACACCAAGCAACCTCGGTGTCTTCTGGTCCTCATCTGGTCAAGAACCAGAATACTCAGTAGAGTCAGGGGATCAAACTGAGCATCTTATGTTCTACCAGACTCGTCTGGTCCAGACTCGTCTGGTCTGGGGAAGGTCCTCTGCCTCTGATCTGTCTCATCTGGTGAAGTCTTCTGGTGGAGTCCTCTGGTGAAGTCCTCTGGAGGGGTCTTCTGGTGACTCTTCTGGTGAAGTCTTCTGGTCTGGCAGTTCCCCCTAGACTAAGTCCTAATCTAGATCATCATCTGGCTAACAGGTCCAGATGGTCCTATTACATCTTCTGGTTTGTTTTAACTCATCAAAACTAACAATTTTTATCCTAACAATTTCCCCCTTTTTGATGGAGTTAAAACACTACCAGAACTGATCAAGAATACTAAACTTAAGCAAGAAAACATATAAAGGATAAGACCTTAGAATAGATCTTATCAGGCAAACAATTAAGACAACAAGAGGTTGTCTTTTGAACAGAGAAGATATGAGATTTTCATTGATAATAAGGACAAGAATGATTACAGATTACATTGAAGACCAGATCCTATTCTATGCATATCTTCTGTTGTCTTTGGGCACCAGAAACCAGTCAAGAAACCTGTCTTGAATGACCTTCAACTCTGCAGAAGATGATGGGGTGAAGTTTGCCAACACCTTGGTCTTGTACAGTTTCTTCAGCTCAGCCCAATCAACCTGGTCTCCTGCCATTGGAGTGTTGAGAAAATGGAACTCAGGAGCAGTGACTTCCAGGTTGAATTCAATAGTTGAATCCATCAACTGCTTGTACAAATCTGCATCATATGCCTGCATCCAAGAATGGAAAGTCCTGTTGATGAGAGCATCATCCTCTGGTGGAGGTCTCTGGATGTAATGTTGAATGAACCAGAGAGTCTTGGCTTCTCTCCATTTTTCTATCAAAGGCACAGGAACAGTTGAGTCAAAGGACCCTTCTGTCCTGAGAGGGAGGATGTTCATAACTTCAACAGGCCCTTTTCTCTTCTGGCTGGATCCACTAACACCAGGAGTGATGCCAGCTTCTCTGCTCTTCTTATTTTGCCTTCTAACATATCGGAGCCTCTGCTCTTCATCTATGTTTTTCCTTATCCTAGCTTGCCTCTCTTCAGGCGACTCTTCCTTGAATCTCTTCTCTGCTTCTTCAACCACAGATTCAAGGAAGCTCTTCTTTACTTTTCTTATCTTCCTCTTTGCAGGTCCAGAGATGGAAATTGGATCCTGCTCTGCTTCAGACTCCTCTTCTGCAGCAAGCTGCTTAGCCATGGAAAGAGATTTGAGCTCTTCCTTCTTCTTCTTCTGCAACTCCGCCTGGGCCAATGTGTTCTCCAACAGGTCCAGACGAGCTCCATGGCTGAAGAGAGTTTCATTTGTGGTCTTCGCCATATCAGTTCTGGCCTTCTCTTCCCCCTTTTTAACTTCATCAAGGAGGGGCTCCACTACCTGCCTTACAAGATCAGGCAAGGCAGTGTTGGAGGAAGAGTGAAGATCACGCAGCTGCTTGGCTTCCTCCAGATAGGCTTTAGACTCTGCAACAAGTCTTTCCTGCTTCTCCAACATCTCCTGGAGGGAGTCTTTCAGCTTTGCAGTCTGAATCATCTGGCTGGCCATCTCCACCTTGAGAACAGAGACTGACCTCAACTGCTCCAGCACGTGCTCCTGGAGCTGCTTCTGGCTGTGCATGACATCTAGCTTGACAAATAAGCTATTAGCCTTGAAAGAAGCTTTTACCTCTGCCAGAGAGGACTTGATCTGCTTCAGGAAGATTCTCCTCTCATGCTTGATCTGGTGCTCAATCATAGCAGGGGCCATATGTTGAATTGCTTTGGAAAAGCGCCCTATCTGCATGATCTGCTCGTTGAAGAAAGCCTTCATCTTCTGGAGCACAGCAGGAGACATCTCAAAGTCCTCCTCGTCTGAATATAGCTCAGGAGGGAAAGTGAAATGAGGACCAAAGTTGTAGGAGAAGCCCTCTGGAGTGAGCATAACTCCTCTCTGGATAAGGAGAGTCTTGATGAGGATCTTGGCCGCTTCTGGTGTCTCCAACTCTGCCGGGTTTTGAATATTTAGCTTCTTTTTCAGCTCAATCTCCCAAGCAGTGAAGGTAGAAGGAGACATCTCCTCTAGCAGAAGCATGAGATCTTCAACATCCTGGAGTCTAGCCATACTCCAAACCTTAGCATCAGTCAGATCTGCCAGGAGGGGTGAGTGCTCCAACAAAATTGGAAATTGCTCTCTTAGCCAGAGCTGAGCACTCACACTCATACTCTGCCTGATGGGGCCCATCTCATCAGAAGAGAAAAAGAAGGGTTTGGGCCGAGAGGCAGAGGAGGAAGGTGCTAAGTGAGCAGGCTCAAGTGAAGCTTCCTCATCTTTACTATCATCGCTTGTTAAACAGGTTGGAGAGGGGAGAGGGGCAGGGAATCCCAGAGCCATAGCAATGGTTGGGTCCTGATCTGTATGGGTTTGGGGAGGGTTAGGATTTTGTGAAGTAGAGGTGGTAGGAATGGGTTGCTCTGCACCAGAAGATGATGGAACATCTGGTACAGAAGGTGTAGGAGGTATCTGGGAGGTAGAAGTGTTTGGAGGGGGGATGTCTGCACCAGAAGAGGTTGAGGGTACCTCTGGTGCAGAAGGTGGGGGAGAGGGATCTGTGGGAAGATGTGTTTGGGAAGTTGGAGGAGAAGGTGTTTGGGTATGAATGGTAGAGGGAGTATATACTGGGGTATCTGGTATAATCTGCTCTGGTGGAACAATAGGGGTACCAGAGGCAGATGGGTTTTTGGGAATATTATCTGGGGGAGAGGTAGAGGGGGAGACAAGATTAATGGGGGAAAAGATGGAAGGGAAGGGTTTACCTCTGCTGGGTCAACACCAGCAGGTACAGCAGACTCTGGAGCATCCTCCATCATCTGGGAGGCATCCTCAATTGCCTTTTCCAAGGTCTCTCCAAGATCAGATCCAGAGTCAGGATCCTGAAGAAGGGCTCTCTGGGCCTTGGATTTCCTCACAAGAGGCTCAATCTCTTCCTCTTCTTCCTCCTCTGACGGCTCATCCACCAGGAGGGATTTCTTGGGAGCTCTTCTGCCAGTCCTTGGTTTCTTGGCAGATTTCTTCTTGGCCTCCACCGGCCTCTTCCGCTTGGCTGCCCCAGCCTTTACAGCTTCATCATCATCACCACCCTTCTTCTTAAGTATGTTAAGAAGGGGAATCTGGTCATCTTCCGAGGAACCAGAAAAGGCAACGGTTGAGGAACCAGTTGCACCAGCAGCTTTCTTCTGGGCCTTCTGCCTAGGCTGCTGCTTCTGCCCCTTAGCAGGTGAGGGAATGGCTTGGAGAGGAGGTGCAGGGATGGCTTGCTCACCATCAGAATCAGGATGGCCATGAAGGGAACCATCCTTGGAGAACATAATCTTGGACTTATGAAAGCCCTTACACCAGGATTGTCTCCATTTCTTCTCTGGAAGGATCGAATCCAGAATTAGGGTGAGTTTTGTGCCCAATGATACATTAGCATTGAACACAAATTGTTGCTCTCCTGGTAACTGGGGACATTCTTCCTTCTGGATTTTCACCTTGTTCTTCCTCAGCATCCCCCAGAAGAACTCAGCCCAGTTACATTGAACACCATCCAGAATGGCCCTCATAACACAGAGCCTGCCAACGAAGATGGCATCTGTGTTATGGCTCTCACACATGAGAATCTTTACCACAATGTCAAATAACACCTTATACTTCTGCCTAAGATGCTTGTCCAAGAAGCCCTTAGTAATATTCTGGCATGAATTTCTGGCAAACATCTTGAAGGATTCCAACGCCTCTCCTTCTCTGTACTTCAGTGGGTCCACACCTTCCGCAGAAAGGTTACCAAAAAGACCACAGAAGTCTGCCTTTGAGAAAACAACATCCTCTGAATCAATCTTGGATAAAACATAGTCTTCATGGATCTTCATCCGGATAAGAAACTGAGCAGCATATCCATCCAAGGTACGCAGATCCTTGGGAACCTTTGAGATCAACTCCTCCAGCCCAGAACGTCGGAGAAGTTCCAAAATCTCCAAGGCGGCCGGATTCTTAGTGGAATAGAAGTCCACCACCATTTTTGTCTTGAGTTTCTTGCAGACATAGTCTGGATCGAAATTGCACTTGGGTGCCATTACTGTGAAAGATAGAAAAAGAGAAAGAGAGAAAATGCTTTGCAGAGAGAGGTTAGGGTTTGAAAGTATGGAAACGTGAAAGGACAGATTGAAAGGAAAATTGATTTAAATAGGGTAATACGCGTGGCTTGATTATTAAATGAAATGTGAACGTGTGTAATTTCAAATTTAATTGAGGAAACAAAATCAATTTTATCATTGATTGACATTTTGCACAGTGATTAAATCTGATGGCCATGATGAAAGGCGAGATGCAGATTTAATCTGGTGCGTTGGCATAGTCATTGGGATGGGGCATAAAGGGGTTTTGTGGCAGTCAAGAGAAAAAGCGAAATGATTGCCTAGGCCCTATACCCTAGTCTTAAATACACTCCGAAGTTGAAACGTTTTTAGTGTACTTACCAATGTGAAAGGTGTATCCCAATGATCAGAGGCCAGAGAAGTAAAACCATACCTGTCACCTGATATTGTAACCAGATGATACCACAGCCAGTCTGGTGCTACATCTCCTCTGATGAAACTCATCTAGTTCAGGTCAGAGAAGACTTTGGATATTGTTGAATCTGGCTCAGCACGTCACCTGGGACAAGTGTCACCTGGTGTATACCTCATCTGTAGATATACCTTCTCTGATATGTCTAATCTGCAGGTATGTTAGTTTAAGAAAATAAATGTATGAAGTAAAGTAGTAAAACAAAGGATACTTCTCTGTTGTTCCCCCTAAAACAAATCTGTCTCTGGATCCAACAAACCTAACTCAAAAGCTAACTCTCTGAACCTGGTCTCAGCCAAAGGCTTGGTTAAGATATCTGCTCTCTGTTTCTCTGTTGCAATCTTTTCCATCCTTATATCTCCCTTCTCAACATGATCTCTGATAAAATGATGCCTTATATCAACATGTTTGCACCTGGTATGAAGAACTGGATTCTGGGTAATTGCAATGGCACTATTACTATCACAGAATATAGGAATATCCTTGGCTCTAATCTGGTAATCCCTAAGCTGTTGACTAATCCAAAGTAGTTGAGAACAACAGCTCCCTGCAGCCATGTACTCTGCTTCTGTTGTTGATGTAGCAACTGAAGTCTGCTTCTTAGAAAACCAGGATACCAATTTATTCCCTAGAAATTGGCATGTTCCACTTGTAGATTTCCTATCTATTCTGCATCCACCATAGTCTGAATCTGAATAACCACTCAATTCCAAATTGTCATCTGCAGGATACCATAAGCCTAAATTCACTGTTCCCTTAAGGTATTTCAAAATCTTCCTTGCTGCTTCCAAGTGACTTTTCTTGGGGTTAGCTTGAAATCTGGCACAAACTCCAACAACAAAGGTAATATCTGGTCTGCTTGCAGTCAGGTACAGAAGAGAACCAATAAGTGCTCTGTACTGAGTCTGATCCACACTCTCTCCAGACTCATCTGGATCCATGTTGAAATTTGTCATCATAGGGATCTTGGCTGCTTTGCTAGATCCTACTCCAAATTTCTCTAACATGTTTCTGGTGTACTTTGCCTGATTAATAAAAATTCCCTTCTCTGATTGCTTAACCTGCAAACCTAAAAAGTAATTCATTTCATCCATCATGGACATCTCAAACTGACTCTGCATGAGTTCACCAAACTTCTCACACATCTTCTTGTTAGGGGATCCAAATATAATGTCATCAACATATATTTGGACCAGAAGGATGTCCTTTCCTTCTTCTTTCCTAAACAAGGTCCTATCAATCTTACCCTTAGTAAAACCATTGTCCAGAAGAAATTGAGATAGAGTGTCATACCATGCTCTGGGTGCCTGCTTCAGCCCATAAAGAGCTTTCTTAAGCTTAAACACCTTGTCACCTTGTTCAAAACCAGGAGGTTGTTCCACATACACTTCCTCAATGAGAATCCCATTAAGAAAGGCAGATTTCACATCCATCTGGTAGACTTTGAACTTCATGTGAGCAGCATATGCTAAGAACAATCTGATGGCTTCTAGTCTGGCAACAGGAGCAAATGTCTCATCATAGTCTATTCCTTCAGACTGAGAATACCCTGGGCCACTAGCCTTGCCTTGTTCCTAGTAATGACATCATTCTCATCTTTCTTATTCTTGAAAACCCACTTAGTGCCTATCACCTTTTGATGTCTTGGTCTGTCTACCAGCTCCCAAACATCCTGTCTGGTGAATTGATTCAACTCCTCTTGCATAGCAACAATCCAATTTGAATCTTTCAGTGCCTCCTTGATGTTCTTAGGCTCAATCAAGGACACATAGCAACTGAATAAGGCAGCTAAGTTAAGAGTTCTCCTAGTCTGGACACCCTTAGTTGGATCTCCAAGGATTAGGTCATTGGGGTGATCAACCAGGGTCCTCCTTCCCGTGGTCTTGCCTGGTTGATCATCTTCTGCAGTACCTTGGTGATTATCACCACCTGCAGAAGAGCTTCCCCCTACAGGAGTTCCAACCTCTTCTGGTTCTGCTCCTTGTGAAGGCTGCTGCTTCAGAGAACCAGGAGATGGGTCATCATCTGAATCTGAATCTGAATCAAGAACAGTCGGATTGACTTTGATAACTCTGGGTGTAGTCTGATTCTGGGTCTCATATGAAGACTTAGATTCCACCTTGAACTCAAAAGTAGATTCATCAAAAACAACATGAGGTGTTTCCTCCACACAAAGTGAATTCTTATTAAAAACTCTAAAAGCTTTACTGGTGCTGGAATATCCTAAAAATATTCCATCAGCCACTTTAGCATCAAAGGTTCTTAATTTAGATTTCCCATTGTCATGGATAAAACACTTACATCCAAAAACATGAAAATATGAAACAGATGGGGTTTTACCTTTCCATACCTCATATGGAGTCTTATTATGTCTCTGGGCAATCAGGCATCTGTTCTGAGTGTAGCAAGCTGTATTGATGGCCTCTGCCCAAAATCTCTGTGGAGTGCTGTATTCTGCCAGAAGTGTTCTTGCAGCTTCTTTGAGGGTCCTATTCCTCCTTTCTGCTACTCCATTTTGTTGGGGTGTTCTGGCAGCAGATGTCTCATGAAAAATCCCATGATCCTTGCAGTAATCTGCAATGTGTGAATTCAAAAACTCTGTTCCTTTGTCACTTCTGATTCTGACTATGCTCTGGTTCTGCTCATTCTGAATCTGCTTGAAGAACTCTGGCAGCTTAGTCATAGTTTCATTTTTCTTAAACAAGAACACTACCCAAGTGTATCTTGAGAAGTCATCTACTATTACTAAGGTGTACTTCCTTCCACTGAAACTAAGAGGAGAAACAGGTCCAAACAGGTCCATGTGAAGTAGTTGAAGTACTCTGGTTGTGGTTGTGCTCTGGACATCCTTAAAGGAAGTCTTGGGTTGTTTACCCTTCTGGCATGAACCACAAACCTGATCCTTCTTAAACACTTCATTAGGAAGACCTCGAATGAGACCTTTTCTGGCAATCTTATTCAGTGTTTTGAAGTTAAGATGACACAATCTCTTGTGCCAAATCCAGCTATTCTCTGCAGATCCTTTTGCAACTAGGCAAGCATTTCTTGGGCAACTGTTAAAATCTGCAAGATAAATGTTACCCTTCCTCAAGCCTATTAGCAAAATATCATTATAATCAGAAGAGAAAACAGTGCATGAATCACTAGAAAACTTCACTGAGTATCCCTTGTCACAGAATTGGGATACTGAAAGCAGATTATGCTTGAGTCCTTCAACGTAGTAGACTTCATCTACAGATACTCCATTGAAGGTCAACTTTCCAACTCCTCTGGTGACGCCATAGTTGTTGTCACCAAACATCACTCTTGGTCCATTCAATGGCTTGAAATCTTGGAGATTATCTTTCTGGAAGGTCATGTGCTTGGAACATCCACTATCAATGTACCAGACATGATTGCTTGAAAATCCTTTCTCCAATGGACTCTTATCTACCTGCAGAGAAATCAATTAGGTCCCCTACTAGTGCTGGGTCCTGATTGGTTAGTTGCAGGTTTTGTAGGAATCCATAGATAAAGATCATCCCTTGATGGATGAGGAGATCTTTTCTTCCTTCCAAATCTATCTACCAGCACATGTCCTCTGACAATGACATATTGAGCTACTGGTCTGATAAGGACACATTTCTTATAAACAGGTCTGGTGTACCTTTTCTCAAATCTGGCCTTTGGAATGGCCTGCCTCAAAGACATGGTCTTAAAGGTCTGGTTGTAAGGGTACATCCTAGAAGAACCATCTCTGGTGTCATAACTACCCAGATCAGTTGGTTTTCTATAGATGGGTCTGGAAGACCTCCTCTGGTTCTGATAATTAGACCGTCTCTGGTGGTTATAGTTCCTTTGAGTATACCTATTCTGGAATTGATTCCTCTGAGGAAATTGTCTCTGGGGTACCTGGTTCTGTTGAACATTGTTCCTTCTCTGGTAGTTGTTACTCTGATTGGTATTCCCCTTTCTTGAGTGTTTCCTTTGAGGTCCCCTAATCTGTTTAGGTTCCCTTTGAGGATTTCTCTGGGGTCCTCCAATTTGAGTAATTTCTACTCCTTGGGACTTATTGTTCACAGAACCATCAATCTTTAATGGTTCCCCTTGTTGACACTTATTCTCTAGCATTTTCTCTTCCAGAATAGTAAACTCTTCTGGACCATTTGTTATGTGATTAACAGAGTGATTCCTTTTCCAATCAGGATTGTGAACCACCTTGTAACCATTACCAGACAAGTCTTTATCATTCCAGATTTCTACCAATTTACCAGCTCTTACAGACTTGTCTTTATTATAAAGGTATTTATGAGTTTTAGTGGTAATTCCAGAATATCCTAAACCACTCTTATCACAAATGCGCTGAGAAGACTCTGATATAATAGATACAACAGATGGTATCTTAGGAGCTTCTCTGGGCATAGGTATCTCCTCTATGTTGTGAGCAACTTGTTTTCCCTTGATAAGAGTCTGGTATTTGGCTCTGAGTTCATTGATCTCATCTTCTTGAGAGGTCCTTTCTTTCATGAGTTGATCTACCAGAGTATCTCTTTCTGTGATCTTATCCTGAAGTTCAGAGACTTCTTTGGAATGATCTTTCATGAGTTCTCTGGTGGATTTGTGCTCATGAGAGAGAGATTGAACTTCAGCTCTGAGCCTACCATTCTCTTTCTCAAGTTTTTGACAAAGTTGGACACAATTTTGGAGATCTGATAGCATTTATTGCATATCAGGCTCTCTGGAGTTACCAGATGAATTAGAGGATTCAGTACATTTGGAATTTGATCAAACTAGAGTAGTTTCATTTACCTCAGTGATGTCTGCCATGAGACACACATCATCATCTGATCCAAAGTCAGAAGAAGAAGAACTGGAACTAGTATCCTCCTCCTCTGCTTCTGCCAGCAATGCTCTCTTATCTGCATATCTCCTATCTCTCTTGATTCTTTTCTCTTCTCTTTCCCTAGGAGTAAGCTGGGGACAATCATAACTGTAGTGACCAGTCTTGTTGCATGTGTAACAGGCATTGTCTCCTCTGGGACTAGGGCTTGGCTCTCTCCTCCTCTGGTTGTAGTCTGATCTGGCTGGACTACTCTCTCTCCTCTGGTAGTCAGGTCTGCCAGAGCTACCATCCCTCCTCTAATAATCTGATCTCCCAGAGCTGCCAGGGTTGTCATCTCTCCTCCTCTCTGGAGTTCTGAATCTGGTCTCCCTTGAGTCTCCAGATGTCTTCTCCTTCTCTGCAGGCTTGAAAGAACTCTTCCTGTCTCTGGTAGACTCCTTCCAATGCCTTTTGTACCTGCCATACTTTGAACTCATTTTATCTAATTTACGAGTTAGAAGTGCTACCTGCTCCTTGAGGCTCAAGTCATCTGCAGTAGACTCCTTTGGCTTGACATCAGGCTTGAGAGTTGAAGAGAATGCAACTCCTTTCTGGCCAGAAGAGGAAACCTCTTCTGTTTGATCCTCCTCTTGAAGATCATATTCGTAAGCTTTGAGATCAGACAACAGAAGATGATGATCCAGAGTATTGAGATCCTTGTTGTCCTTGATCACAGTAACTTTGATTCTCCACCTGCTAGTTAGTGAACGCAAAATTTTACTATTAATTTCCTTTTCAGAGTAGGTCTTACCTAAGGCACTAGCCTTGTTTAGGAGGTTTGTGAGACGCATGTCCAGCTGGTCTATGGTCTCGTCTGGTTTCATTTTGAACGTATCAAACGAGTGTTGAATAGCCTGGAGCTTGTTATCTTTAATCTTCTCTGTTCCCTCGCAGAGAAGTGCAAGTTTGTCCCACATCTCCTTCGCAGTGACACAGGTTCTGACCTTCTCTATAACCTCCTTGGTGAGAGTGTTGATAATCTCGGTTCTTGCCACCTGGTCCAGGTTATATAGCTTTCTCTCATCATTATCAAGCTCATCTTTCTTTTTGAGGATTTTCTGCCTGGGGACTCTATCCTCTGCAGTCTTCTGGGCAGCTTCACTGGTTTCTTCTCTGGACTCAGACCTGCCACTATCAATGGGAGTCCAGTAAAATTGTATGGGGCCACTTTCAACCACATCTAGCATGCGGTGGTGGATAGCTCCCAGATGATTACTCATCATGAAGCTCCAGTGGCTATAGTCCTCAAATGAGAACTCTGGCAATTTGCGACTCTTATAAGAAGATTTTGCAGACATTGTAAATAAAATTTGGGAAATAACAAGAACTTTAACAAAAGCACTAAGGAGCAATGGATCTGCCCGGTGACCACCAAAAGCTTTACAAAGCAGTGGTCGTTGGACACACTGCTCTGATACCACTTGTTGGTCCCCACTTGATAGATTAATTGCGGAAGCCTTTAAAGCCAAAATGTCTTTAGCAAAAATCTTTTCTAAGAGCACAAATAATAAACAACAGGTATTAAAGAAAGTAATAAATAACACCGTATTTATAGTGGTTCGGATCTGAATATCCTACGTCCACTCTCCCTTGATCAAAGGGGTCTCACTATCCAACCAACAAACTCACTACTTACTGGAATTTCCGAAGTACCAGCACCTTCTTACAATCTCTTTAGATCTAACTTCGATCTAAAGACAAACTTACTCCAACCTTGTCTAACAAGATGAACAGGTTGAGTATATAAACTCCTTACGAGTTGGATGAGTAATTAAGAACAAAGTGAGTGCAAATGCGTAGTGATCAAGAAGCTTAGTATGCTATGTGCGCGTGTAGAGTCTCTAGAGCTTTTTCTTGAACTGCACTCTTGTATATATAGAGGGGATTAGGGCTAGCCGTTGGAGGGCTAATCCAATCAGATCCTCTATATAAGGAAGCTTCAATCAATCAATTCCCTAATTGATTGATTGGGTTGGTGGAATCCTTGGATTGACTATCTTCAAATACTTTCCAATCCTGATCTTGTTGACTTGATTTGAATCACCAACGGTCAATAGCTTCCTCTGCCTAACTCTGATTCTCTCCAGAGAAGGCAGGACCAGACACCAGGCAACCTCGGTGTCTTCTGGTCCTCATCTGGTCAAGAACCAGAATACTCAGTAGAGTCAGGGGATCAAACTGAGCATCTTATATTCTACTAGACTCGTCTGGTTCGGACTCGTCTGGTCTGGGAAAGGTCCTCTGCCTCTGATCTGTCTCATCTGGTGAAGTCTTCTGGTGGAGTCCTCTGGAGGGGTCTTCTGGTGACTCTTCTGGTGAAGTCTTCTGGTCTGGCAGTTCCCCCTAGACTAAGTCCTAATCTAGATCATCATCTGGCTAACAGGTCCAGATGGTCATATTACATCTTCTGGTTTGTTTTAACTCATCAAAACTAACAATTTTTATCCTAACAGTGGTGATACCCGATCACGGAAGACAACATTAACAGCCTCCTTGTAACTAAACGTACATTTTCACGACCTAGGTGGAATTGAACAATCCGCCGTGAAAGGTCGATGTGTAAGTCTCAGATTGGTCTGTCTTGACTAAGAGATTGCACTAGCACATTTAGTATGTGTTGAAGAGGACCTACAGCGAGGATAAATTCTTCTGTTCTGAAATGTGAAGAATTAGACCTCAGTGATTGTTGATTTCTTAATCTCCGTCACTTAAATAGGAACGTGTGTGCTTAATGGTTACTGCTTTGATTCATGTTGGGTGAGAATCATTGTGACTTCGAACCTTGTACTTTGGGCAGTAATATTAATCATACGACGGTTGCTAAGATTTAATACGGAGAAACGCGTGCGAGTACGGCTTGTGTAATTAGTCCCCTTGGTGGGCTCAGAAGTTTTATCGTACCAAATCTTGCAAGTGAAGATTAGTTTCTTCGGTACGGATAATAATGTTGAGCTGTCTTTACTCCAAGGTGAAATATATTAATTAATTTAGAGCTATTCAGAAGCTTAATTAATTAATGGACTTGATAATCTTAAACGCGGGAAAAAATAACCGGGAGCCCATTGTTACACCCGATATTTACTACCCGACCCATCGGGTATCGGACATAAACCCACTTACTGTAGCATGCTCGAGTAAGAGTAGTCCACCGCCTGGTCAGATAGAAGGGCGGGGACCCAGAGGCTACCCGACGCGAACCTCTGGGGGCTGCCGGGTAGGGTACTTATAACCCACAGGCCCGGGTATGGGCGGCCAGCGACGGGCTCCGAGGTAGACGCTCTACCCGCCTACCCGTAAATGAACCACCAAGGTACTCTCGTCCGGACTCGTCTCTCGGGTACCCGAGTACCCGTCTGCCCGACCTAGGTTGCGCCAGCTGTGAGAGGACGTCGGGTGCCATCAGTCCAGAGGATGTGATAGGGTCAAAGAGGGCAGTTGGGGCTAAGTCCCATCATTTCAGGGGTGATAGCGCCATGTGGCATCTTCTCATTGGCTCGTAGGGGAGGTGATAGCCACTCATTACCTTCCAGCTGGGAGTAGGGGGGGACCCACAGGTCCACCAACCAAACATGGGGAAACCCACCTTGTACACTATAAATAGGGCTTTTAATGCCCAAATGTAACACACAACACATTTATTGCAAATATACTCTTCAGAGCTCATTTACTCTCTCATTTATTACTTCTTGTTATCATAAATATCGAATCTTACTCGCTAGGAACCCGACAGCGAGATTCGACATAAATCGCTGTCAATATTTTGACGCTAGAAGGAGGGTACTAATATCGAAGTACACTCGGTTTCGTTCATCTAGTCACCTCGAACAAAACCCCATCCGTTTTCATTCCAAACATGGCCACTTCAAAAGCTACATGAACCCAGCAACAAGCCGAAGATGTCGGCGAAACCGCCACTCCGGCTCCAGCCACGGCGGAAACCCTCCAGGGTCCTTTCGAGTTTTTGTCGGCCATAAGAACTCCGGAGGACCTCCAGGCCGCAAAGGCCATGATCGAACGCCGTCAGGCCGAGATCGACGCCGCCCCTATCCGCACTCATCGACCCGGAAAGGAGCCAGCCCGGACCAGGGCCACCAGCCAGCCCCAGCAGGAGCAAGAGGCGGCCAGGAGGGCCGCCAGTAACCCACGGCCTCAGAACCTAAAGAGGTGCCTCGACGAGGAGGCCGACTCACAACAGATTTCTCGCCTACCTACGGGATCGGTTTTTTCTCGATTGGGATCCCAGGCTCGGGGAGCTGCCTGACCCTGTGAATCCAACGCCAGCTCCAGGCCTCGGGAGCGAGAACAGACGCGATCCCCCAGAGTCACAACGACGCGGCCTCGAGGCCGTCGGTCCGTGACCGCTTGGGAGACAACCCTCGTCCCCATTCTCCCCCCGCGGCCGACAACGCTATGGCCGCTATCTTAAAGAAGGTTACGGACCTCGAGGCCAAGCTCGAGAGGCGGGACGGGCAACATCATGTCCCCTACATGCCCAACTCGTCCCTCGCAGACATCCTGGTGCGGGCCCCAGCCCAACCAAAAATCAACGTGGCCGCTGTGGGCCAATATGACGGGGAAGCGGATCCCGTCACCCACTTGAGCAAGTATTCTACTTACATGATCTCCATGGGGGCCACAGACGCGACCCAGTGCCGGATGTTTCCGTTAACCCTCGGTGACCGAGCACACCGTTGGTACTCCTCGCTGCCCACAGGGAAGGTGGTTTCGTTCCACCAGCTGGGGGAGCTGTTCCTGGAACATTTCTCCTCGATGGCGCCACGACTGGCCGGCGCCAATCGCATGGCCAACCTGGCCCAGGGGAAGGACGAGACGGACCGGGCGTACATCGACCGGGTCGACCAGATCATCATGGAAGGCGAGCCCGTCGGGGACGAGGTCAAGCTCGTTAGCGTCATAGGCGGGCTCCGCCTAAGAACAAAATTATGGAGGTCCATGAACAAGGACTATCCCAAGTCCTACTCGGAGTTCCGGCAACGGGCTGGGAAGATCATCTACAACGCCGACATTCTGGCGCAGCGGCTGGGCGAAAGCACGCCGACGGAGAAGGAGAAACCACGCGGCACGCCGTCCCTACGAAGCTTTTCCTACCGGGCCTCCCAACCGTTCAAACCCTTCGACTCCGTCGAAGTGAAGCTGGCCGAAAGATTGTCGGCCACCCCAAAATACATCTATGTGCAGACCCGGGATAAAAACATGATGCCCAAGGCACGGCCATGGGTTCACAAACTAGGAGTACAGATCAACCCCAACAAATATTGCCACTACCACCAGACCGTCGGGCACAACACAAGCGAGTGCAGCGACCTCCTGAAACAACTCTGGCGGCTCTTCGAGGAGGGGAAGCTGGAGGAGTTCGTAAAAAGACCGGCGGCCAGGCCGGAAGCTCAAGCTGCTGCCCGCCCCGTAGAGCCGAACCGGGAGGCGACCCTCATATGCCCGCCGATGCCAGAAAATCAAGCCCGTCGCGCCGTCAACATGCTCTCCCCGGTGGAAGGCTTCACACCCACCACCTCGTTATCCAACCGCAGGCAGAAGAGCAAGTTGCGAGCAATGGACAATGTCCACCAAATTACCATGTCGGTCAACATGACGGCAAGAGAGACGGACCTCCTCGCCTTCAAGGAGGAGGATCGCACTGGGGTCATCTACCCGAACCACGACGCCCTGGTCGTGTCCATCAACATCATGGGCGTCATCATCCATCGTATGCTCGTCGACAACGGGGCCTACTGCAACATCCTATTCAAAGCCGCATTCGACCAGCTGGACAGCTCCTTTGAGAAGTATGTGGAGCCATGCGACCAGGTCATCAAGGGCTTCGGCGACGCCACAATGAAACCCTACGGGATAGTTAGGCTAGCCGTAGAATTAGTTTCTAGTATAGACGCTGAGGTTAAGGCTTCGAAATAGCTCGACTTTATTATTGTCGACCAGCCGTCAACCTATAACGGGTTTCTCGGCAGGCCATTCGAGCACGAGTTCAAAGCCGCCGCCTCAGCATTCTATTATTGTATCAAGTTCCCAACCCCCTCCGGGAAGGTTGGGACTCTTAAGGGTAATCAGAAAATGGCACGCAGATGTTTAGCGTATATCGATTCTATTTCAAATTCCGTAAACTTAGATTATATTTGCACAGTCGGGGAGGGAGACATGGAAATAGACGAAGAAATCCCACCCGCCGACCACCCAATGGAAGAAGATCCGCAAAATACCAAAAACTCTCAAGACGACCTCGAGCCCAGGCTCGGGTACGAACCCATGGAGATCGACAACACCTTGACAGGGCAGATCGACGATCCTCGCTACGGCGAGCGGGGAGCCAGTCCGATCGAAAAATTGATTTCGGTCACAATGAAGAGTCGGCCGGAAGTAAGTGTTCAACTCGGCTCGTTGATGTCCGACGAGTTGCGGGCATCGATGACCGCATTTTTAGAAGAAAATCTAGACATGTTCGCATGGTCCCACGAAGATATGGTCGGGATCGATCCAGCCGTATGTTCACACCAATTGCACATTGATCCATCCCGCAAGCCAATCTCACAGAAGAGAAGAAAATTTGGCGCAGACAAATACGCGGTCATTGCCACTGAAGTCAAAAAGCTGCTCGATAACAAGCTCGTCGGGATGGTCGACCCCGACGACAAGCCTCAATGGGTATCCAACGCTGTCCTCGTCAAGAAGAGCAACAACACCTGGCGGCACGGACTTAAACAAAGCTTGCCCCAAGGATCACTTCCCGATGCCGCACATCGATCATCTAGTGGACAGCACGTCCGGGCACGAGATGCTCACTTTCATGGACGCATTTGCCGGCTACCACCAGATCCCGATGGCCACGGACGATCAGAAACACACCACTTTCCTCACCGAGAAGAACATGTACTTCTGGAAGCGGATGCCATTCGGGCTCATGAACGCAAGGGCAACCTACCAAAGATTGGTTAACCACATGTTCCACGACCAAATCGGGACGACCATGGAGGTATATATCGACGACATCATCGTTAAAAGCGAGAAGAAAGAAGACCACCTCACCCACTTAACCGAAACATTCGAAATCTTGAGGAAATATCGGATGAGGCTCAACCCAAAAAAGTGCAGTTTCGGCGTCGAGTCGGGCAAATTCTTGGGGCACATGGTTAGCCAGCGAGGAATCGAGGCAGACTCGACCAAGGTACAGGCGATCCTCGACATGAGCCCTCCCCGCACGGTGAAGGAGGTGCAGAGGGTGACGGGCAGCCTGACCGCTCTCAGCCGTTTCATCTCCCGCATGGGGGACCGATGCAAGCCTTTATTCGACAGCATGCGGAAGGGGAAACTAAACTGGACTCCCCAGAGTCAGCTCGCTTTCGATAACTTGAAAGCATACCTGTCAAACGCCCAGGTGCTGGCCAAACCCGTCCCCGGCGAGAAGTTTTTCCTATACTTGGCGGCCTCAGACTCAGCTCTCAGCGCCGTGCTAGTGCGGGCTGAGGGGCAGGCACATCTGCCAATCTACTATGTCAGCCAGACACTCCACGACGCCGAGCTACGGTACCCACCCCTGGAAAAATTAGCTTACACTCTAGTAATGAGTGTACGCAAGTTGCGCCCATACTTTTTCGATCATCAAGTAGAAGTACTAACCACAATGCCACTTCGCCAAGTGCTACATCGACCAGACACGGCGGGCAGGTGCCTCAAGTGGGCAGTTGAAATCGGGCAGTTCGGAGTCACATACGCCCCCCGAACATCCATCAAAGGCCAAGCCATGGCCAACTTCATTGTCGAGCTCACTTACCCGGAGGCGATGTCCAGGATCGAGCAGCCTCCGTGGAAAATGTACGTGGATGGATCTTCCACGACTATGCGTGCGGGTGCGGGAATTGTCCTTCTCAGCCCGTCCGGCCAGTCATTCACGACAGCCGTCAGGTTCGGTTTCCACGCGACCAACAATGAGGCCGAATACGAAGTACTAATAAACGACTTGGAAATGGCCATGGCCATGGGAGTGAAGAGGCTCCAAGTCTACAGCGACTCGCAACTAGTTACGTGCCAAATCTCAGGGGAATACGAGGCGTGCAGCGATAGGATGTTGGCCTACCAAGGATTGGCCAAGAACCTCCTCGAAAAATTCGACCAAGTCCACATAGAGGTGGTACCCCGACTCGACAATACTCAAGCGGACGCTCTTGCCCGCCTTGCAACATCCGGGGGGGCAGCCGACATGTCACAAATCACAGTCACCTACCTGACCGCCCCGTCTAGCTCGAACCAGCAGGTGACCAATCTGGGGCAGGAGGAGGACAGCTGGATGACTCCCATTCTGAAATACATCCGCGACGGCCAGCTCCCAAACGATCGAGTAGCTGCGAGACAGTTACAGCTTCGGGCGGCATGGTACACGATCATCGGGGACCAGTTGTACAAGCGAGGATTCGCCCTACCCCTACTAAAATGCATAACACCGGGGCAAGGAAGGAAGATCTTGGTAGAAGTCCACGAAGGACGCTGCGGGAACCACGCCGCCCAAAAGGTTATCCGGCAGGGATATTTCTGGCCCACTCTAAAGAGGGACGTGATCAACTATGCGCGGGCATGCCACAAGTGTCAAGTCTATTCACCAGCAATCCACCAGGCTCCAACCGAGCTCGTCTCAATCTTGAGCCCGTGGCCGTTCGCAAAGTGGGGGATCGATCTCATTGGTCCTTTGCCTACGGCCCCGGGCAGCGTCAAGTACGCAATTGTCGCCGTGGATTACTTTACCAAATGGGCGGAGGCAGAGTTATTGAAGACGATCGACCAGGAGCATGTCATTAGGTTCATCTGGCGCAATATAATCTGTCGATTCGGCCTCCCACAGATAATCATTTCGGACAACGGGAAACAATTCGACGAGTTGGAGATGGAAAGATTCTGCCAGAAACATAAGATCAAGAGGTTGTTCTCGTCACCCTACCACCCCCAGTCGAACGGGTAGGTCGAGGCAGTAAACAAGATAATCAAACACACGTTGAAGACAAGGTTGGAGGAGAGCAAGGGAACATGGGTGAGCAAGCTACCCGAAGTGTTATGGTCATACAAAATAACCTGTCGCACCGCAATTGGGGAGACTCCTTTCGCTCTAGCCTTCGGAATGGAGGCAGTCATCCCGGCCGAGGTCATCATCCCGAGCCTCCGCACCTCACAACCCGTGGGGACCGAGAACGACCAAGCCATGCTAAACAAGTTGGACCTGCTGGAGGAGAGAAGGATGTCCGCAGAACAAAGAAACATAGCTTACAAACGCCTGGCTGAAAAATACTTCAACTCAAAAATTAAAATCAGAGAGTTTGAAACCGGGGACCTGGTGCTCCGACGGACGGTCGGGTAACCCAAGAGGGCATTTGGTCCGAATTGGGAAGGACCCCTAAAGATCTCCAGGCGCCTAGCCAACGGAGCCTACGAGCTGGAAAGCCTTGAGGGCAACCCGACCCAATACCCTTAGAACGCCTCTCTACTCAAAAGATACTACCAGTGACGGCGAAGTAGTTTAGCCTAAGTCATCATGACGAGCAACCTCGATGTAATCGCTCTTCGAGCGCAAAGTTGTAATGAATGAAAGCGGTTGTTAATTCAATCTCATCTTCGTGAAGTCGCTGCCCGACATTCGGCTATAGCACTTCATTAATTAATTTGTTGGTTAATTCTTTAAGCGGTTGTTAATTCAATCCCATCTTCGTGAAGTCGCTGCCCGACATTCGGCTATAACACTTCATTAATTAACCTGCTGGTTAATTCTTTAAGCGGTTGTTAATTCAATCCCATCTTCGTGAAGTCGCTGAAAGCCTTGAGGGCAACCCGACCCAATACCCTTGGAACGCCTCTCTACTCAAAAGATACTACCAGTGACGGCGAAGTAGTTTAGCCTAAGTCATCATGACGAGCAACCTCGATGTAATCGCTCTTCGAGCGCAAAGTTGTAATGAATGAAAGCGGTTGTTAATTCAATCCCATCTTCGTGAAGTCGCTGCCCGACATTCGGCTATAGCACTTCATTAATTAATTTGTTGGTTAATTCTTTAAGCGGTTGTTAATTCAATCCCATCTTCGTGAAGTCGCTGCCCGACATTCGGCTATAGCACTTCATTAATTAACCTGTTGGTTAATTCTTTAAGCGGTTGTTAATTCAATCCCATCTTCGTGAAGTCGCTGCCCGACATTCGGCTATAGCACTTCATTAATTAATTTGTTGGTTAATTCTTTAAGCGGTTGTTAATTCAACCCCATCTTCGTGAAGTCGCTGCCCGACATTCGGCTATAGCACTTCATTAATTAATCTGTTGGTTAATTTTATAAGCGGTTGTTAATTCAATCCCATCTCCGTGAAGTCACTGCCCGTCAATCGGGTAAAGCACTTCACTAAATAATCTGTTGGTTAATTTTACAGTTGTTAGTTCAACCCTATCGTTGTGAATTTGATGCCCGTCTATCGGCTAGAGCACTTCATTTTTTATAATCCAATTCCGTTATTAACCCGATCGTCAAACTAAGTTCAAAGAGACAAGAACGAAAGCGAAATAAAGAGCAAATGAGATTTCATTAAAAAGGTTCGCGAAAGGGAAAGTACAAAAGGCCCGCGGCCAGCAAACTTAACAAAACAAAAGAAAAAACAAGAGAGTTCACGGGGCCGCCGCGTACACCACGCCCGGATCCTCGGTCGCCTCCTCGTCGGCCAGAGGGTAGACGAAGGTCGCCGGGTCTCCGAGGAACGAAAGGTCCAGCCCGCGATCGACCAAGTCCTTCAAGGTAATGTCGTAGTCCGGGGAGGGAGGATTGGACTCGACGTAACTCTTCAGGTCCTCCAAGGGCCCGAAGTAGTCGGCCTCGGGATTCCGACGGAGCAGGGAGCGGATCGAGTCGGCGTAGGCATTGATGTACACCATGGACCCGGCAAACTCGCTCTTGGCGGCCAGACGGGCACGCTCAGCCTCCAGGCGCGTTTCAGCCTCGGCCGCAAGAGCCTCCTTGGCTTGGCGGACTTCTTCAGCCATTCTCGCCTCGGCTTCGGCGAGCAACCTCTTCTTCTCCTCCTCCAGCTCCGCCCGGCTCTTGCGGGCAACCTCCAGCTCCTCCCGGAGTTTCTGGTTCTCTTCATCCAGCCGAGCGGCCTCGTCGCAATTGGCCTGGAAGTTGGCCTTGTAAGCGGCCAGAGTCCGCGCATCCCGCTCATAGTCGAGCATGATGCCCTCCAAAGCGATGGCATTGCGGGAAGCTCTGATGGCGGCGGAACGGAGGCGGTCGGGCACGGAGACAGTCCGGGAGGCCTTCTGGCAGTTGATCGTCCAGGACCGAGGCAAGTTGACCACTGCCCGGCGAATCTCCTCCTGCCAAGATTCCGGGACGGCCTCCGTATAAGGAGGATCCTGCGAGCGCAGGAACTGGAGAACCTCAGGAGGGGGCAGGGGGTCAGGCCTACAGAATGCCGGGAAGACAAGTTAGGAGAAATAAAATATACGAAAAACATGAGGCGATGCGGGCAAAACACTTACGTGAGGTGGTTGCCCCAGCTGAGGAAAGAGAAGTCGCTTCGATCGCGAGAGGCCAAGGCCGGGCCTCCAAGGGTCGCCTCGACGGTACCAGCTATCAGCCCGCCGCTGGCCGGATCCACATCCATGGTCACCATAGCCGGGTCAACCGAAGTTTGACCCTCCACCCGAGCATGTTTCAATGGCCGTTGGCCGTGCGTCGGGGAGGAGGTTGTCGGGGGCACCGGGGTCGCGGGCGGACTGCGAATCACCACCCCAGTAGCGCGAACGGCTCCCCACTTCGCCAACTTCGCCATGGCATTCTTTTTGGGAGCCATATTGACGGTCTCCTCGGAGGATTCTACGTTGACGATCGGGATGGCTGCCTGACCGGATTCGGGTACTGCCCTCGGGGAGGCTGCCGCGGAAGTAGACGGTGTGGAGGATTCGGCCGGGAAGCGCTGCGCTGCAAGAGGAATAACGTGTTAAAAATCGAGAAGGCTAGAGCGAGCATGAAAAAGATGATGCGGTGAGAGTCTTACCACCAAAATCCAGATGGCGCGGGAAGGTTTGGAGCCCGGATAACCTTCGGTACTCATTGTCGTTGAGGAGGTCGACGTCACGGTTATCCGCGCTCTCAGACTTCACCAAGGCAAGTGCCTGCCTGAAGTCGTCGGTCAGGTCAGCCTGGTTGGGGACTGCGCAGCCTGCACAGTGAAAGAAGAATTAGATCAGTACTAAGGGATGAATGAGAAATTTAGTATTTACCTCGGCGGTTGCGATCCCGATACTCCCGGGGAACCGGGATGGTGTGCCTGTCAACACCAACGCTCTCCCAAGCGCCGCCGACCCACCACCACTTTTCCTGCCAGTGCGTCACCTTCGACGAGATGCCGAAGACAATGGCGTCGCCCCCCGGGGCTTTACGGAGTAATACCTGTGGTTCATCCGGCCAACCGAGGCCACGGTATAATACAAGTAGTTGATCTCGGACGGAGTAGGCATACGATGCAGCCCGCGCCGACCGAGAGCAACCATTGCCCCTAGAATGTAGCTCCACCCGTTTGGGGTGATCTGGGTGATCGACAAGTTCCAGGCAACGAGCAGCTTGGAAATAGCCGGGTGAAGCGGGAAGCGGAGCCCGGCATGGAGTGTGTCCAAGTTGATGGCGATTAGGCCTTCCGGAGGTTGGTCAGCCAGTTCGTCCTCCCGAGGAGCATAGAAGAAGACGTCGGAGGGCGCCTGGAAAGTCCAATAAAGCTTCTTTAGATCGGCGTCCAGGGGGAGGCAGCTGGGGCGGCGAGAGGCCCCAAATTCGGTGTCCCGGGCCTCGAGATATGCACGGGCAGAGCGCCTTCGCACGAACCGACTCATATATTTCGAGTAGTCGAACCCGATTAGCCTGATGTCCGCGTAGTCTATTTGGTCGGGCACAGCTTCCTGCGCGAACAGAAAATTCTCGGCTCTGGGCGGGTAGGATGAGACCGGGGAAATGCTTAGAGCCTCCCCCTCTCGTTGGGGGCTTATCCCCTCCAAGTCTTCAGCGAAGGCTTCCACATCCGTGGAATTGCCCTCACCCTCTCTGGCGGCGGCGGCGCGGGATGTTCCCTCCCCGGCCGGGTGGATAGGCCTCTCGGCGTCAGCGGCGGCGCGGTGGCGGAAGTGAAAGGGATCGGCGGCCCCAATGCTTTCAGCGGAGTCACTCATGGCGAAGGGAGAGTAGAAAGAAGAGAGTTTTGAAGAAGAAAGCAAGAAATTACCTTGGGACTCGAAAAAGATCACCGGATTCTGGGAAACTCTCCGGAAAACTTGAATCTTCCTTAGGGGGGCACGAGATTGCAAGAGAGTGAAAATGGGATGATGGGCTGAGACCCCCTATTTATAGAGGAAATAGGAGGGACTGAATTGCAAAAAAACGGGGTCAAAAATGAAATAAAGCAAAACTCAGGGGGGCGCGTGGGGGCCACGCGCGCAACGGTTGGGAGGCAGGTTCGGCGGATGTGACCCCTGGATTTCTGCGCATCAGTCACGCCATCCCGTGAAGTCACCAGGAGCGGCATACGAGGCGTCGCCTCGGGAGCCGAAACGTCACCCCAAAATTCAAATTCAAATTCAAAATAGTCTGCAGTTCGACCAGCCCGTCACCCGACGACTGCGGCCCCCCGATGTCGGGCTGGTGGGGCAATTGTTACACCCGATATTTACTACCCGACCCATCGGGTATCGGACATAAACCCACTTACTGTAGCAGGCTCGAGTAAGAGTAGTCCACCGCCTGGTCAGACAGAAGGGCGGGGACCTAGAGGCTACCCGACGCGAACCTCTGGGAGCTGCCGGGCAGGGTACTTATAACCCACAGGCCCGGGTATCGGGCGGCCAGCGACGGGCTCCGGGGTAGACGCTCTACCCGCCTACCCGTAAATGAACCACCAAGGTACTCTCGTCCGGACTCGTCTCTCGGGTACCCGAGTACCCGTCTGCCCGACCCAGGTTGCACCAGCTGTGAGAGGACGTCGGGTGCCATCAGTCCAGAGGATGTGACAGGGTCAAAGAGGGCAGTTGGGGCTAAGTCCCATCATTTCAGGGGTGACAGCGCCATGTGGCGTCTTCTCATTGGCTCGTAGGGGAGGTGGTAGCCACTCATTACCTTCCAGCTGGGAGTAGGGGGGGACCCACAGGTCCATCAACCAAACATGGGGAAACCCACCTTGTACACTATAAATAGGGCTTTTAATGCCCAAATGTAACACACAACACATTTATTGCAAATATACTCTTGAGAGCTCATTTACTCTCTAATTTATTACTTCTTGTTATCATAAATATCGAATCCTACTTGCTAGGAACCCGACAGCGAGATCCGACATAAATCGCTGTCAACACCCATATTATCGTAATATGGATTAAGATGGATAGTGCAATATTAATTTATTAGTGGTAATAATTAATATTAATGGATTGAATTATATTGAGGCTCAATATTGAAATTCAGAAGTCCATTAGGAGGTCCAATCTTAATTCTCCTTAAAGGCCCCTCAAGTAGCCCATTAAGTAGCCCAATAATGATAAGGTGATTAAAATAAAAAGATAATATAATTCTGATTTTTCATTGTATTTTTCGAAAATAGCATCACAAGGAAATAAAAGATTTTGTTGATTTTCTTGAAAAGATATTATGGAAGATAAGTATTCTTGGAATACAAGATTATCTCATATATTCAAGAAGATCCAAATCTTGGATTCTTCTCCTATGAATTTTCGAAAATTACTAGTTAATATGGAGGGTGAGATTTTTGTGGAATATTTTATTTTGGAGAAAAGAATATATGAGGTATATTCAAGATTTCTTAGAGACTAAGAAAAGATTTTCTCCAAGCCCAAATACACTCTAATTTTCGGCCACCTCCTATTATAAATAGGGGATGATTATTTCATTTCCATGTACATAATTCCATGTGTTGGAAAAATCAAGAGCATAGATATTTTTCTTTTTCCTTAGTTATTTAAATTATTCGAAAACATCTCTCACCGGTGATCGAATAAGGCGAAAGGAAAATACTTGAGAAGGTTTTTGGGTTGATAAAGCACGTACGTGTTTGTCCCATTTTATTCAAAGGTCAAGTTCTACGAGAGGTACGTAAGTCACATATTATCTTGTTTATTCCGCCATAGATTATATGTGAATTAATTCAACATGCATGATGATAAATTAGTTGTTGGAATTATTATTTGAATTAATTAGGATTAATTCATGCTAGTAATAATTGAATTTAAATTCGTATTTAAATTTCATCCCAAATAGTTCCCGGACACCCCTATTTTTCCAACAGATTAGGCGTGAAATTGTTACGTTTTGGTGCCCGATTTGCCCATGTTTTGAGTGTTCTTTATGAGTATTTTGAGTCATTTGAGTATCATTTCTATAAATTGATGAATTTGTCTCTTTGGTTTTTATAGATGGATAGAGGATGAAAATAGAAGTTCGTAGGACTTTGAATCGGTCAAAACGGACTCCCGGTTGAGGAGATATGAAGATTTTACGAACATGTGTACAACTGCCGAAAAATGCTCGAGCTCAATTGGTCGTGCACAGTGCACGAGTGCACGACCACTCGTGCACTGTGCACGAGTGGAATCAGGTCGTGCACTAAGTGCACATGCTATGCTCGAGTAGATGCGTATTTTTTGCCCAAAAACACCCAAATTCGATCCCAAGCCTATTTATACCCCTTTCCAAGCATATCAACGAGACAAACACATATTTTTACATATTTTGAGCGAGGAGAAAGCTTGGGAGAGAGATTGGAAGAGTTTTATACGTTGTAATCGAGATTTTAATTTACGAATTCTTAGTTTTAGTATTTCTTTTGAACGTATTAGATTAATTCTTTCTTTCTTTACTCTTTGAGACGATAAACCCTAGTTTTTCAGATTTATATAGATTTCTTTAGAGACTTTAATTTGTTCTTTCGTTAATTTAATTATGCATATGATTATTTTTCTTGTGATTGCTTTTATTATTCAAACCATCATGTTAGGCTAGAACCCTTGCATGCTTAGGATATGATGAACTCGTAGAAGTAGGACGTTGGTACATAATTAGGGTAACATGTGATGTTTAATTCTAATTCTCTTAATTAATGAACGCTTAAAATAAATTCCGAATTTACCTTTGAATTTCGTACGAAAATTGTTAGAGAGAGGACGACCTTATCACTCTTTAACAACTATTAGGCTTAACGAGAGGGTTTAGAAGGGGTTAATTCATCTATCTGTTTATCTAGGGAGGACGGCCGCATCACCTTAGTTAAATTAGAGTATCTTTAATTAAGCACAATCTATTAACTTGTTTAATGGATTAGTGAAGTCGATTGATAGGATAAAGTATTAGGATTAATTCTTGAGCTTTTCATCTTACAATCTTATATTTAGATTATTTCTTGTACATCACGGTTATTTTGATTATGTACCGGCTCCGTTAGTATATGTAGAAATTCTTATCCTGAGCATCACCATCACATATTTGAATACAAACCTTAGTTAATTCGTTTCATTCATTCTTTAGTTTAATTAGTTTAATTTAGTTTAGAATTAATTCTTTAAAAAAAAACATCCACTCATATTAACTACGACGCGTAGATCTTCAGGGATCTATTCGCATATATTCCTTCCCTTGGGTTCGATAATACTTGGTCCCTATACTTGTCAATACTACAGTGAACCCATACTCTTGTGGGGTAACTTCTAATAAAAACTAGTAAAGTTCGGTTTAAGTCACACACTCACAAGAATACTACATAACTTCAACCACAATCAAACATATATCATTACAAGCTCAAATATAACATATTATATGATAATGGATGGTTACAAAATTAATACAAATCACCATCAATAGAGTATTTAAAATACAATATATAAAATATATATTTAAAAATTATTTTAAAACGTCTTGTGAATGGAAAGTACAATAATAAAATCACGTTGATCGTAATTCCTGATACAGGATACACCATATCCAAATTTTTGTAATAAATGAATATACATGAACAATTAAATTAAAAGAATAAAAAATTAGTTTTAAATTATTTTGATATACACCTAAACATAAGTTAATGTTTTAAAAACTTAATAAGATAAATAATATAGTGTTTGTATTCTGAAAATGTGGAGAACTTATGTTATCGTATAGTTGTACTTGAATTCAATAATATTATAATAATATTAGATGAATAAAAATAAATAAAAATTAAATTTAATACATATTTATTTCGGTTATTCGGTTCGGTTCGATACAGTCACATTCGGTTTTTCGGTACGGTTAATTTGGTAATATCCGTATTCGTACCAAAAAATATTCGGTTCAATTTCGGTACGATTAAAATAAAAAAAATCCATAATTTTTTCGGTTCAATTCTTTTTTGGTGCAAATCTCAATACGGGTTCGATAATCCCCGAACTCCGTGAACAACCCTATCATGAGCATCAATCATTCAATCCCGTATTGTTTAAAAAAAAAAAACCATTCTATCCGTATAATGAAAATAATATAAAAATGAAAAGATGTTTACTTAGTTGAGTGGGTTTAGTTGCTAAAGTTGAAAAGTGGGCCAACGGACATGATGAGACGCTGCTGTTGTGAGACGGCCCCTTTTATTTTGGACTATTTATTAAAGTTCTAGACAAATTGGGCCCACCGTACGAACTTAGGCTCAATGATCACCATTTTACTAATAAAATATATGATTATATTCAGATTATTATTAATTAATCTAAAATATTTCATCCTGCCAGGCTCTTTTGGACTATCTGACGTTTTGGGCCCATGCAATGCAAGTTGCAACGACGTTGGGGAGAAGAAGTAGGGTAGGGATAAACTATAACTATTGATAAACTCTCTTGCAGGTTAAATATATTTTTCAACAATATTAATCATACTTTTGAAAATATAAAATATTAAATTGTATTCCTTTAGTGAAAAAAAATAAGAATGGATTTTTTTATTAAAAATATATTTAAATTACATTGCATATAGAGCACAAAGACCAATTCATAATTATTTTAGAGTAATTCTATTGTATAGCTGTGTATGATGCACTCACCCAACCATTGATCATATTTACACTGAAAATTTTGTTCCAATTATACTGAAAAGTGTGGTTGAATTACATTGAAAATTAGTTTTTATTGAAAAAATTTCAATGGAATCCAACCACACTTTTCAGTATAATTGAAACAAAATTTTCAATATAAACACGGTCAATTGTTGAATGAGAGAGTTTGCCATTATTTTAAGATAAAAAAATTTGGACATAGTAAGACCCGTGCAATTCATTCGTCCCAATTATTAATCTTAATTGAGGAGGTAAAAATTCAATTTAAATTTTGAAAGCCAGTGTAATTATCAATTTAGGATTTAAATCTTTTGTTTAATACTGATTCAAGATCTAAAAATAAAAAACTATGAATCCAAGATGATTCACATATTTTTAAACAATGATTTTTTTTCCTGAAAAGATTTTAAGACCATGATTTTGACATCTAATAGTTCTTAGTTATCCATAAATATTTTTATAAATCACAATTTAGAAAATAAGATATATCGATTTCACGAGTAGAAAAAAAAGGAATGAAAAAAAGAATAATGTACATAAATAAATATGAATATAAATTTTATAATACTATCAAATATGATTTTAATATTACTGGATTCTAAAACTAATAATTTTAGTATCTTTAGGTATGAGATTGACAAATCGTCGTGAAAATCTTTTAGACTCTAATTTGATAGTTTTATTATTTTTCAACGATTTTTTAAATTACTAATGAAGACTGAAATTTTGTATTAGGAAACAAATTCTATTATCATATGAGTTTGTTAAATTGGTGTTTATTGGTGCACAATTTTTCCTTTAATATAAATAAAGGATCTTTTGAAATTTGTACAAGTTATTAAAGGATAGTCGTATTTGGATATTCTTGAAAATTTTCAATTTACCTATCATTTGATTTGAGTCATATATATAATTTGAGCAAGAAAGCGAATATTCAATACAAACTGCAAATATTAGTAGTCCATATTTTAAAATCTTATACCGATATTAAAGCGGAAAAAGATTTTCTGTTTGGGTCGAGAGATATATGATCACATAAATGGCGGAAAAAAGTGGGCTTCTCTTTCCTCGTACCATTGGTTAATCGATAAATCATAAACAATCCCATATGCATTCGGTTTCATGAAATCTCTCTCTCTCTTTCCACTCCTCCCACTCACTCTCACTCAACAACTAAGTCCTTTTCTTTATGCTGTCAAAAAAAAAAAAAAAAGTCCTTTTCTTTATAGTCGTCGTAGACTTGGAAATATAGTGAGTCTCTTCGTCTTCTGTTGGCCCTGTTTTCCATTTGATCATTCATTCATGGCTTTTTGAAAGCAGAAGCAGAAGCACTTTTAACTTTGAACACTTATCAAGTCTCCTCGTTTTCTTGGTAAACCCCTCTTCCCTAAAATGCCGTTCTTTACAGTAATGGGATGCTGATTATTATATATTCTTGGGATTTACTGCTTGTAAATTAAATGAATGCATACTTTTTTTCTTTTCTTTTCTTGGGTGCCCTTTTATTTGTGTACTGTCATATATTTTTCTCTACTTTGTTGTTTCACTCTCTGCTTAGGTAACACACACTCTCTCAAATCCCATTATTTTTGTGAAAGGGAGGGATTTATTGTAAATTTAATGGACATCAAATAGGGGCATACTTTAGTTTTCTTGATCACTCTCTTTTGTAATGTAAGTAGGTTAGAAACAGATCTTGTTTTTGCTTTGCTGATATCTTCTTAATATTTGAGTGAGATTAATCTTTAATTTCATATACTTTTTGCTTGAAGATGAATTGATCAATCTAAATATTGTTGTTCTTTGCATTAAACTCATAATAATTTCCTATTCATGATGTAATTGCAGTTTGCTCCAGCATAATGGCAAAGACAATTCAGTTGTCGAGCTTCCCTAGTCTCGTTGAAGCTAACAAGGTAAAAGTGTTCTTGGAGAACATCACAGGCCAAGGGACCGTGGTTGCTCTAGAAGTAAAGCCGTTGAAACGGGGATCTAGAGCGTACGCAAGAGTTCAATTTACAAGCAGCATTTGTGCAGAAAAAATTCTTGAACTGGCTGCACGTGGCTTATACTATGGTCATACTTATTTGAAGGCTTTCGCTGGCGATGCTGACATAACTCGCGATTCTCGAACATTTGTGCATGAAATGGAGGACATAACTTTGAATTTCGGATGCCAGACATCGGAAAATAAATTTCATGTGCTATGGAGGGGTTCAAATGTTAGTGTTAAATTCGGAAAAGGGCTGAAAAAAATGAACTTTCATTTGAGTTATGATTCGGTAGATTACAGGCTTCAGCTCTCCTACGAAAATATATGGCAGATTGTGTTGTATAATGCACGTGGTCAATCATCAAAGTTTCTTCTCATACAGGTGCAATTAAATTGTCTTTTAAGCTTGATTTATTTGCATAGTTAACTTTTTCATGCATCATAGGGAAGAATTACTTTCATCCTTGTTTTGTGTGCACAAGTGAGAATTTCTATCTTACGAGGGGTAGGTGTGTGTGGAAGGGGTTCTATATAATTCAGGCAAGATTGCATAACACTTTTGTTGTCAATTATTGTCTTAGTTGATTCCTTCTTTGTTTCATGACTAAGAGAAGAATTATATTAATTAAAAAAGGTGTCTGTTAGATTGAAGTCTTGCATTTATGTAGTTTAAGTGCAAGTAATATGTTCACACGTCAGAATTGTGCTACTTAAGCTTTCACATTATGGAACAAGGACTCTATGTAATTGCATTCCCTTCTGCAAGAGTTCTTGAATCCGTAAGAATAAGTTCCACTGCATTATCTTGTTTTATATATCTGCTTGCCCCTCATTTTTGTACTTGTTCTTTGCACCATAATAATCGTAATCTTGTTGTCCATTTCTAGATGAATACTAAAGAATTGAAACTGATATATTTATCTCTTATCCTTCAGCTATTTGGTGCGCCCCGAATATACAAGAAGCTCGGTGTTTCCGTGTATAGCTTTTTCCTGGAAACTCAAGATGATCAGTGGGTCAGAACGACGGACTTCACTCAATCATGCATTGGACAATCTTCCTGTTTGTGTCTCCAACTTCCTGTTGGCATGAGACTTCCGAATTTCAGAGATAGTTTTGCATACTATAAGGAAATTGAAAACACGCTCATTTTGGAGAATGGAGTCCCGTTCTGTGAAAATCTGCCTCTGGTCCCTATTGTGAAACCTCCTCAAGGACTTGAATTGCCATATGCAATACTGTTCAAGGTTTGCAGTTTGGTACAGACTGGATGCCTTCCAGGGCCAAAGCTAGGGACAAATTTCTTTCAGTTAGTTAATCCACAAACCTTTGACATAAGATACATTGAGCATGCTCTTGAGAAGCTTTACTATCTGAAGGATTGCTGCTACGATCCTGTGAAATGGCTCATCGAACAATATCAGAAGTATCAGACATTCAAAGAAATACCGAAATCTCCTTCTATTTGTTTAGATGAGGATCTGGTATATGTTCGTAGGGTTCAAGTTACTCCAACCAAAGTGTATTTTTCTGGGCCAGAAGTAAACATGTCAAATCGCGTTTTACGCCACTTTCGTGATCACATTGATAATTTTCTTCGTGTTTCGTTTGTTGATGAGGAATGGAGCAAGTTGTTTTCGACCGATTTAGTCCCGAGGGTAGCAAATGAGAGTAGGAGAACAAAGTTGTACGAGAGGGTACTTTCAACCCTAAGGGATGGCATAAAAATAGGGAAGAAGAAATTCGATTTCCTTGCATTTTCCTCCAGTCAATTACGGGATAACTCCCTCTGGATGTTTGCTCCAACCTCTAGTCTTGATGCTGATGGTATTAGGGAATGGATGGGAAATTTTAGTAACATAAGAAACGTGGCAAAGTATGCTGCCAGACTCGGTCAATCATTTGGTTCGTCTAAAGAGACCTTAAGTGTTGGAGAGGGTGAGATTGAAAGAATACATGATGTAAAAAATGGAACCAAATATACCTTTTCTGACGGGATAGGGAAGATATCAGCAGATTTTGCTAAGAGAGTTGCTGTAAAATGTGGAATTAGAGGTTCTACACCATCAGCTTTTCAGATAAGGTATGGTGGCTATAAAGGGGTCGTTGCCATTGATCCCCGTTCATCGGTGAAGTTATCATTGAGACCAAGCATGTTAAAGTATGATTCAGATAACACAAAGCTCGACGTTCTCGCATGGAGCAAATACCAGCCCTGTTTCTTGAATCGTCAAATCATCACACTTTTGTCTACTCTGGGGGTTAGGGATCATGTCTTCGAGAAGAGGCAAAGAGAGGCAGTTGCCCAGCTTGATGCTATTTTAGTTGATCCCCTAAAAGCAGAGGAAGCTCTTGATTTGATGGCTCCAGGAGAGTACACCAACATTCTGAAAGAATTGTTGAACTGTGGCTACAAGCCCAATGTGGAACCATTTCTCTCGATGATGCTGCAAACGTTTCGTGCATCAAAGTTGCTCGACTTAAGGACAAAGGCAAGAATCTTTCTCCCAAAAGCAAGGCAAATGATGGGATGTATGGATGAAACTGGCACTTTAGAATATGGGCAGGTGTTTGTGCAATTTTCTGGGGCTGGAGAGAGAAGGTTCTATGATGAATCCATGACGTTGGATCATTATGCATCAACTCATTGTAATTACATTATTAAGGGAAAGGTGACTGTTGCTAAGAATCCATGTTTGCATCCTGGTGATGTTCGTGTCCTGAACGCCATTGATGTCCCAGCATTGCATCACATGGTGGACTGCGTCGTCTTCCCACGTAACGGAATAAGGTAAACTGACATTTTCAAAAGGTTTTAACTTTTTTCTTGTGGTACCATTTTGTTCTTTTTAAATTAACAAAATCAAATCTAAAGTGTTGTTATTTATGTTTGCAAAAACTTATATACATTAGGTATACCATGCACTCAAGTGTGATTTTTAAATGTTATTGATTGTTTTACTAAAAAAATATTAGTTTGTTAGCATTAATTGTTTTCACTGAAAGTGTTAGTTGTGTTTACTGAAAAGCATTAATTATGTACAGTCTGTACAACTGATGTACAATAGTGTTACTCCTTATGTTTTTGTATGTTCAAGCCTAACCTTGTAATAACAGGCCCCATCCAAATGAATGTTCTGGGAGTGATTTAGATGGAGACATATACTTTGTTTGTTGGGACCAGGAATTGATTCCCACAATACAATTCCCACCAATGAATTATGACCCCGCTCCAAACACATTACTCGATCACGAGGTGATGATTGAGGTATGCTGCATGCTGCATCTCTTCAATTCCATTGCAAGTCTTGAGTGTTCATATTCAGGCATTGTTCATCTCATTCCAACTGTGTTTTGTCCTGTTCTCTGTAAACTACAGGAAGTCGAGGAATATTTCACCAATTATATTGTCAACGATAGTTTAGGAATCATAGCCAACGCACATACTGTGTTTGCTGACAAGGAGGAGAAAATGGCATTGAATGAAAACTGTTTAGAGCTGGCTAGGCTCTTCTCCATAGCAGTTGACTTTCCCAAAACTGGGGTCCCTGCAGAAATCCCTCCCCATTTACGAGTGAAGGAATACCCCGATTTCATGGAGAAGGCCGACAAGACTATCTACGAGTCTAAACGTATAATTGGAAAGCTTTTCAGGGAGGTGAAAGATATATCCCCTTCCACGGTCTCTTTCCGATCCTTCACAGAGGAAGTCGCCAGGATGTCATACGACTGTGATATGGAAGTTGATGGATTCAGAGACTACATTGATGAGGCCTTTGATTTCAAAATGGACTATGATTACAAGCTGGGCAACTTGATGGAATATTATGGGATAAAAACTGAGGCTGAGATACTGAGCGGGAGTATCATGAGGATGTCCAAGACTTTTGATAGGAGGAAAGATGCAGAGGCAGTGGGGGCCGCTGTGAGGTCGTTGAGGAACGAAGCAAGATCGTGGTTCAAGAAAGGAAGCGAAGCAGATGATGTGTATGCTAAGGCCTCAGCCTGGTATCACGTGACTTATCATCCAGAGTATTGGGGATCGTACAACGTGGGATTGAAGAGGGATCACTACATCAGTTTTCCTTGGTGTGTTTACGACAAGCTCGTGCAGATCAAGAAGGAAAGCTCAAGAAGGCCTGCTGATGTATCTTCACTTAGCAGGCAGCTGGCACAGCGTTTGGTTTTCAGATAATTTGTAAAATATGAGTGTGTGTGAGGTTTGCTTTTATCTGGGATGTTTTAGTTGTTTTGAATCAAAGGGCTGTGCCCTATGTATAGCAGTACTATTTGTTTTTGGTGTTTATAACTAATGCAATATTTGTTTTCTTACTCCTATCTGCAAATTCTGAGATTTAACATTGTGTGAAAAATTGCAAAGATAATCAATTGATTTTAACACAAATATACCCAAAATCTTTTTGTTATTATCCGCCATACTGTCATAATTCTATCTAATTTAGTACTCAAAATACCAAGAACAATGCACAAATCTTCTTGGATACATTCTTCACGGATAACTAAAGCTACCAACTTCACTACCTAAACTAGTAACTGATATAAAAATTTGACCGTTTAATCATAGCATATGGTAGTTTTAGCCTGGCATCCTTCTGTTTACGGCTCATTGGCCTTCCCTTAGCTTCAGGATCTCGGTTTTCCCTCACATCCGCCAACTTCCAAACACAGCATTCTGATTCTGTGTCAACCGAGTCCAGAAAGTAGACTCCTTTCTTTTCTTGGCTTCTTGCATTTGTACCTTCCAAGTAGCTGATAACCATTGGCATTTCCTTGAACCTCAACAGGTCATCCGGTACTTTCAGTAGCCGCTCCACACCAGGGCTTGATACCTTTGGAAGAAAGTAATATACCAAGAAAATGTAAAACAAAAATTAGCTCATCCATTTGCTTCACTTGAAAAGAAAATGTAAATCATCAGAATGTGAAAATGACAGAGTCGGTTGAGGGATTACTTCAAGAGCTAAATCGTCTGGGATTTCTCCAACTTCACCAATCTCATCCAATTTTTTCTTATACTGGCGACTGAAAGATTCAATCTCCTCCATGCTGGGACACCCATATCTGATTGATGACAGGTAAAACAGTAGATTCGTGATTATAAAAAATAATCTATGGGAACAAGTTTCTGAGTGCTCAAAAAGCTTGTTCGTCTCAATGAATCCATGTCCAATATAGAAAAATGTAAGACTGATGGAACAAAAAGGCTTACTCATTTGAAAGTTTATCTAGTCTCACATAAATGTACCCTCGGGGAGAAGTTTTGAATGCATAAAGCTGCATATCTTCACCAAACTCCAGCAGTACTTCTTGGGCTATTGATAACACTCTCTCACCCCAAGTGCAATTTTGCAGGGCAATTCCACCTCCATCTCCTCCATCACCAACCTAAAAATTTAATACCGTAACATAAATTAAGAGCTAAAGAGGCAATATCCCAGTGAAATAACAAACATCAACGCACACCTCAGGTTCAGCTTCATCCTCTTCCTCCCATGTATCAATTGGTTCCACTTCTCCACTAGAATCATCTGAAGCTATAAAGGTACATAAAAATGCATCAATGAAAATAAAGTTAAAATCTGACAACAGAATTGGGTGATGAAAGGCAAGAAGAACAGCTTGAATTACACGATTGCTTGAATATATTTGACCTTGAAATCCGAAGAGCATTGAGTGATAAAACCAATAATCCACCCATATGTATAAATCAACAACGTAAGCAGTTTATTCTACCTTAGCAACTGAATGGAGAGACATATAATCATACAATACAAGCAACCATATTACATGAAAGCAAATTTAAATTTCCTCATTCCACATCCTTCTACTCTACTAATCCAAAATTTTCGTGCATAATATGATTTAGCCATAAAAATTCATGGCAAAGGAACCAGCCTGGATCTTCCTCCCCTCAACAAATGCAGAACAAAGGTTAAAATAGTTACCATTCAAAAGAAAAGGTCATATTAAACCTTCCAACATGGGCGGAGACAAAATATCAAACACATGGTGCGCACAAAAGATAAATAAAAAAGTAATCAAACCAAGAGTGTACCATCAACTGCCTCCTGGAGCGTTTCATCAGTGGTAGCATGTAGCTGGTGAAAAGGGGTCAAAGAAGCATAATTTGATGTGGGTTTCAGAGAAATCCACCTGCTTTTGGAGCCTGCAAGAATGCTACAAAGGCCCGGTTTTGGGGACGTTGGAAAAGGAAGAGCTTGCATATGAGAAAAGAGAGTCGAAGAGGAGCAGAATTTTCTCGAATATCTGTGCTGTAAACATCTGTAAATCCTACCAGTGACTGATGAATTTCTCATACTTTCTTTGTTGAATGGGGGGAAAGGGTTGTCCTTGCGCAAATTTTTGCAGTTTCTCGCGGCGGGAATGGGAATTAGGAAGACGGTAAAACCAAACAGGTATAGGGCATCTTAATCCAAAATCTAGTTTAATGAAATAATTTATCTTCTTTTTTTTTAATGGAATCTTGAAGTTTCCAATTTCTTTTAGCTTTTTACTGTACTAGACCCACGTATTACGCGGGTTTGATATTATATATATATATATATATATATATATATAAATAAAGTGTTTAAATTAAATATTAATTCAATCAAAATATAGTATTTTTTTAATTCAATCAAAATATCAATTTGTAATTAAAAAACATAATAAATTATTCTAACTAACTCATGCAAATTAAAAAAAATAATTTGTATAGTAAATATATATATATATATATATATATATATATATATATATGCGCGTGCATTATAGATAAATGTGGAGTTTCTCGGAGATATAAAAAAATAGGAGTGGGTGAGAGTGCATTAGTTGGTCCGTGTCACGAGACAATGAGAATGAGTGTAATTAAGACATTGACTCATTAACACTTTAATAGGGGTAGATGTTAATTTGTGTGGTCTCATGCTATAAATTTTTTCATTATTTTTACGTACTGAGAGCGAACGGTCTGACGAGATATCAGAGAATATAACATAACGTGTGTGCTAAAACCAGCTCCCTCAACCCATAGACAACCAAAATTGTATATTCATAACACACATAGGTTTACTCATTTTAATAATGTCCCAAAAAAGTACGATAAAAAAACTAAAAAAATTGAGAACTACAATATTCTATCAAAAACCCCAATAATGTTATGTACCAATTGCTCAAAATGATTCTTGTAAAAAAAAAAAAAATTGCTCAAAATGATGAGTAAGTTTCTTATAAACCGTGAACTTAGCATGAGTTACTAAGTTTCAATGAAACAATTAAATATACAACAGCTGACACCATATACTTTTCCCAATATATCACTTTTTCAAGTGTAAAACACGATTTGAATTCACTTATTAATTCCATACATAGGAGATACAGTCATGTGGCAAATTTAGGTTGTTTTATCACACGATTAACGTCAAGTAGATCATACAATTGGGGTACTCGCGACTTAAAATTATTAAACCAAAAGATATACAACCTCTCCAAAATGAAATATTTATTCGATCAGAAAAAATGATTACCCTTGACCAAGAATGCAATCTGTTTAATTTGATAATTAATGTAAATTCTGAAACCATATGATGTTAGATCTCTAAACAATACCATTAAGTGAAGAAATAAATAGTGTTCAAGAATATAAAGTACCAAAATAAATGGCTAGATAAATCATTACAGCGCAAAGGAGTATCCCACGGTACAATATGTCCAAAAACTTTGATCACAACCTATGTTTCTTTTTACATAAATCAGCTAGTGCCCCATAATAAATCACAGAAAACCTTAATTACAAGCGCAGAATAGTCCTGAGGGTATCAGAAAGATTTTGAATGGTCTGCTGTTCCTGCGCTGCCTGCACTTCCTGAAGTGGCATCTCTTCATAACACCTGCAACAAATATCAAACCTATCTAATTGCGCAAGAAAAGCTGGATTCATCACAGCAATGATACCAGATTTGAAACGAAATTCATACATTTTGTGGTATGCTAATGCCTGGGCAAGATTCATCAGAGTCGGGCTAGACGTAAGCCTCTGATACACGCTAGGAGGAAGGGGGACCTGTAACAAGTTAAGAGGAGCTATTAGAGACTCTAGACAGAGAGAGAGCGAGGAGGGAGAGAGGTCATCAGGACTAGGAGGACCTCAGCTTGTCTGCTTCTACCCTTCTTAGGCTGAGTATCACCGGAGAAAAGCTCATGCATTGCTTCTACAGCTATGTTTCCACCGTGATCCCGCTGCCAACCCCCAAGCACATTGTCGGACAAAAGTGCAATTGGGGATATGTCGGTCGACCTTAAGAATGGAATCGGTACTGTGTTGCCAGCAGTGTATATAGACCAAAGCTGTTAAGAGATGGCACCAAATAAAAATGTGTTAGCAAACAGAAAAGCAAACTCTCACCAAAAGGAAAAAAGGAGTACTGAGTTATCTGATTATACAAGTTGGACTTGGAAGACCAGACTACCTACCTTGTCCAATGCTTTTCTACTGACAGTCTCACTAGTAGTTGAAGGATCAGTCAAGCTAGAACCACGGGAAAAAGTCACTTGGGAAGCGCTATTTGCCTTTACGTTTTGAAACCCTGTAGTTGGGGTTCCAACAGTGGCAGGACTATCCATCCTGACAAGGTATTATGAATGAGTTACGATATAAGCTGGAGAGAGAATGTGAAACTGATTTCTTGTTCATGCTTTCTGATGAATTACAATTTCTGGATGAGTGTGTACAATACATCAAAGGAGGAAACTTTTGGAGGAACAACAATCACAAATCTAACCCTAGCAGATGCATATGCGCAATCTGAAGGGAGTGCTTTTTAGTATGTAAGAGTGCATTTGTCAAAGAAGTAAATCATTGCCCCTGCTCCAGTTGGAGAAACACTTGTTTTCTACAAGGCAAAGAAACAACTCATATTTTGACACTTAACAGGTAGACAATTTGGACCAAGGCCTTCAAAGATCTATTTTATGCATAAGGATAAGGATTCGGATGACCCCCTAACTTTAATTTCATGGTAATTTGAGTTAGATGCTTTCTTTTATGTGTTTCTCCACAGTCAATGGAAAGAACCTCCCAGTAAAGTGGGGGAGTTCATACTGAAAATCGCAGAAAAACAGACTAGGTTCATTTTCTTTTTTAATATTGAGTTCAGACTGGGGTATCTACAGTATCACCGAGTGCTAGGCAGTATAACTGAAAACAGAAGTAAGGTCTTTCCATGTCAACTTATTATTCACCCTTCATGAGAGAAACACCAAAAAGGTCTTTAAGGAAAATGTTAAGGATCAAATGAAGTCTTAACAAAAATATCTCAAGCAAAAGCGAAAAGAGCAATTTAATCAAGTGAATACTAACAGTTTTATTGACAAATTAATGGTTAAAAAATTAAGTTATGGAGGCATACAGAGAGTCTTTTGCTTTATCTCCATGTTCACTGACTGAAGGTCTTCCAACATGTCCAGTACCAGGAGACGGCACTTCTGCTCTTGTAGATGCTGACAGAGCAGCTGGTTTAGCATTCTCAACCCTATCACGAACTATTACAGTTCCAAAATCACCTGGTCATAATATTTCTCATCAGTAAACTAGCAAATTAGAGATCCATATTCTAATCGTGATAAAGAAAAAGGAATAAGAAAAGGAAAAAGAAAGAAAAAGAAAGCAAAATGTGGGCCATACTTGTCTAAAATGCAGGCAATCATCAGCTGGTTTTATAATTAAAATCATCACAGAAGATATTTGCAAAATGTTTGTTTATTTCACTACGATGGATGTTAGTTGAATCAAAATACATACGAGGGATTATTTGGTAACCACGTCGTAATCTCATCTGAACTTTTCACAATTTTCAAGTACTGTAGTCAACCTTTACTATTCCAGTAATTTTACGTAGAATTATTCATCCATGTTTAAAGTTTTCATCCCTCGTGTTTATGTTAATTTAGTGCTTTATAATGATGCAGTAGAAATATAAACCAACAAGCTCCAAAAGACAGGTGACAGTTTCTAACAGCTAATATAAGGGGATATCACCTTCTACAGCAGTTTGTCCTCCATCTGGTGGAGCCCGTTTATCCTTTACGCTAACAGGAAGTGCTCCGGAGGAACTATGCTGGCCATCCTGAGGTCTAGATGGAACAGTTCTAGCAATGGTTTCATTTAATGCTGAACCTCCGGGAAGCTGAAATACTCAAAATGAAAAATATCGCAATAAGAAGATTTTGCCTGCTGAGATAAGAGTCCAAGGATGTTTTCTCTTCTATGTTTTGTACAAGAGAATGATAGTGAAGAAATGACAGTTGAACCACAACTTCTAAATAAATCCAATGTAAAATCATGTATACCCCTTCTCTTGGCAATGTCGTGTCTGATTGGATGTCTCGTTGCAAAGCCGCTGATGCCTGTATTTTCTTTGACTGCTCAATTTTTGGAACCATTGCTGATGCTCCAGTTCTACATTTTTCAATGAACTTGTGCTGCAAATGATCAATAAGAAAGCAATTGACATAAGAAGTAAGAACTGAAGTACAAGAGAATAATTTAGCATGTGTACAGTATGCAAGAGCTCAAGTACAAAACCATTTCTCAGGGATAAGCATACACCTTTATCATTCATTTTCACAATATTTTTCTGCATGCTCCCTGAGCTCAGAGTCTTGCGGATATCCATCCATGGTTGAAAGCATAGCCAAACTCAAATATAATACTCCCTCCGTCCCAATGTAAGTTTAATATTTGGAAAGTTGGCACAGGTTTTAAGGAATATTGTATTTTATTGAAAAGTGTATATAAAGAGTATGAAAAATAAAAAGGTGAAAAGAGAGTGTAAAAAGTAGGTGTAGTTGTAAGTGTTGTGGGGTTGTAAACTTTCCTAAAATGGAAATGTTAAATTTTCCTTGGGATGCCCGATTTAGCAAAATGTTAAACTTATCTTGGGACGGAGAGTGTACAAAGAAGTTGTGCTGTTTACATTACATGCAATAGTATGCAGATTACGTTATGAGCACAGTTATGCTAGTAAAAATACAATACTCTTAGAAAATAAACAGCAATAACTACATTACAACGAGTAATATAATTTTGTGAAAGATGTTGAAAAGTTCCCGTTTACTTGAGGTGTTGATTCAATGTGAAACTGAGGAAACATCCAAATGTATATTAAGGCACACAAGAAACATGTAAAATTGTGCATGAAACACAAAGTTACAAAAAGAATGTGCAGGATCCAGCTCAAGCTGAAAGGCTGAAAAACGTCAAAGAAGAATACCTTTAGCATTTCAGCTGCTGTGGGCCGAAGTCGCGGGTCCTTAGTCAGGCATTTTGCAATGAAGTCATGGAACACAAGTGACCTATAACAATGAATTATCGATCCTGTAAGCTGTGAAAAATTAAAGCATTCCACATGCTATCTATATTCAAACAAAACAAGTTGGTTAGTACATTCAAATGTGTGATAATAGGTTCTATCAACAAACTGAATGCGCTATCACTATTCCCCATATTCGTATACAGAAGCTGAAACAATGATCTGATTGCAACACATTGGTAAACACCTCGACCAAGAACATAGAAGGCTAGGAGCCATATATATTTATAACAAAATCAGGCTTTAAATTCAACTCATCAACAAGAAGTTTCACTAGTTAACTCACCCAAAAATGTGATAATTCAAAGATGATGCAGGTTATATTGCATTTAAACTCATGAGACAAGCCTTCTTCATTGACAGATGAATTATCCTTTCTAAAACAAAATCATATATCCTCGAACCGAACAAAAAAAGGAATCTTTGTTATATTTTTTCCATTGAGGTATGCTTGACAGATAATTGTAGCATAAAGTGTATTGTTCATTAAGAACCAAAGTAGACTTTAACACTTTATTCAGAACCGACAAGGGCATAGGTCATGTTCCTGTCTGATATGTAGCTACGATGAAGTAGACAGCTACAAACACCAGTAAAGATTGATTAGCACCAAAGGAAATTAATAACGGCGGGTTTGATACAAGTACTAGCAAACAAACACCTAATTGAATACTTATCAAACCTTAACACCCACCCACCCCCATCCTCAACAAATATCAACACTTCGCAATCTCAAGAAGATTCTCAGGGAAGTTGCTAAAAAAAAAAGAAAGAAAGATATGAAGGTAAACCATTTCTCTTTATCCTCAAGCATTGGAGCAGGTTCGATGGAAATCATAAACAATACCTGCCACAAGTTTTGAACTAGTTAAGCATCTAAAGTAATACAGTAACAATATACACAATAACAGCTACAGCAACATTTTAGAGCGCGAGCATTGTGCAGTATGAGTTAACTTACACAATTAGAGTGTCCTAACTTACACTAGTACACTAATTGTATGAGGTATATAACAATAAAAGAACCAGTGAAGTAGGTTTTATATACACTATAGTGCATGTATCAATCATAATATGTTCATCATAGTAGCTAGAAGTTCTGTCAGCCATTTCACTAACTGCTAACTTAATTGTTCATTTTGGATTATTTTCCTCATCTGCATGTATGGTGAAATTTTAATTATTTCCACACTATGCCTTTTCTAATGTCCCAGCATCTTGGCTAACAGTTTGTAGCTTTTGCCCTTTATTTTCTGTGGTCACACATTAGAAGCCTATCAAAAGCCAGTCAATCTGCACATGTTACCCATAAGAATACCAGAAGAGACCTTGTTCTCAGTCTGTTGTCTTTGATCCTAGCAAAGTCAGCTTTTTACTGGCTAGAAAACTAATATTGGGCATATTTTCAATTACCTATTCAGCTATTCATTCTCAGCACAATATATTTTTTTCACTTGAGCTAGCATAAATAGAGCATCTAGCTCAAGCAAAATACCACACACAGATGCGTAATTGATACCACCATTTTTTACTAGAGTATGCGGGCTTACTCTCATAGGATGAACAGCTGCTCTTGGAGGAAGTCCCTGGAAATAAATAAATTCAAACAGTCACAGAATTAGCATTAAAAATAATTTTGAATCAGTACACTACTCAATTATTCATAATTACCACACTGCAGGAACAAGAGGATAAGGGCTGGTACAAAACTAGAGCTAGTGACATACCTCAGCCATTTCAATCGCAGACACTCCAAGAGCCCACACATCTACCTAAAGAAAGAGCTTAATAAACACAACCTTCCAATACAAAATGTACCAACAGTGCTGAAAAGAATGAACCATCAAAGACTTCCTTCTCAGAAAAACTAATCAGAGAGGATACCTTTCCGTCATAGCGGCTTTCTTGAATAACTTCAGGAGCCATCCAGTGTGGTGTACCGATGAACTAAGGAAAAAAAAAATCAATTATGTAAAAGTTTAAAAGGCAAATATAAAATCAACTTTTAGACTGATAGATTTTTTATTTTTTATGAGACCCTGAATTTTTTTATTTTCGAGAAAAGAATAGTATAGAGAGATAAGAAATCGTTCAATGATGAATTACAAAGAAACTTAAAGCGCAACTCCAATTTTTTAACCACATTCGAAATAAGAAAACGATCCTTGAAATTGTTATTGCTTGAAACCTATCATCCAACTCTAAGCTTAACCCTATCCCATGCTTCCTCTAAAATTCTAATTCTTAATAACAAAGGGGGAGAAACAATTATTAGCGAGATAATCTAGTCATGTTACCGTGTTACGTTTGGACATAGTTCTTGTCAATTGTGCAGCAACTCCAAAGTCACCTGTGAATGTTGTTTTCTCTTAGTCACAGAGCATGAACAATAAAATAACTTTGGCAATAAAATTTTATCTCTACATATCCAAACTGAAACCTATGATCAAGACAACTATTTGGCATTACCTAGCTCAACAAACAGCTGCAAAGTTTTCAGGAAAATTGGAAAAGAGGTTTAAAACATAAAGAATACTGGTAATCTCAAGACCTACCCAGCTTGACTTCTCCTTGCTCAGTCAGCAATATATTACCACCTTTAATATCTCTATGCACTTTAAAAATCGAATGCAGATATGACAGACCCTGCATCAACAGATAAGTTATATATGCAGCAGCCACAGTGATATATTGGCATGTCCCGAGATAATGATTGTTTTTATGGTACAAATTACAAATCTTAACTGGAATTAATGATCCAGGGAATGAGCTATAGCCACATCAGTTATGCTATAGTACTCTATATTTAGATTTTAAAAAAGTAAAATGTCATAAACTCTCACACTTTTACAGATAAAATGCATATACCGAGCAGGATATGAATCATGACAAAACAAATAAGTTATCAAATCTTTTATTAGCAAACAAGGGCCATTACATCAAAGGTACCTTTATAGCTTCCCTACAAATAAATGCTATTTGATACTCCTCAAGAGCCTCATCAGTAACATTCATCAAGTCAGCAACACTACCACCCCCACAGTACTCCATTACTATCTGTCCACAAATCCAAAATTTCAAAGAGCATCACTTTAGCATAAAAATTGAACCATTATAAACAAAACCTCAGACAGAGGTGCCACACAATGTCAAAGCTGTAGTGTCAAAGCAAAAGAAAAAACAGCACTATTCAACACCCATAAACAGAATTGGAAAATAAAATAAGTCTTCTTCATACCCATAGAAACTCTTCGCCTTGGTAGCTCCCTAGATAACGAACAACATTAGGATGACTGCACTGCTGTAACATCTCAATTTCTCCGCGAATTTCTTCGTAACCCTCCTCCTGAAAACACATTGCAATTTATAATTTGAATGCTGTACACATAATCAAAGAAATATCCATAAATGGAAACATATCACGATCATACCCCTTCAGTCAGTGATATAACTTTGATAGCGACTAATTCTGAAGTCCTTATATCTCGAGCCTTGTAGACTGCCCCGTATGAACCCTTTCCTGTGGACAAGAGCATCCACACTTTCCCATTTATTGCAATATAAAATAAAAGATAACTAACTAATTCAAGAAAGTTTAAATTTTTTCCCTAAAACAGTTAACTGCTTATGAATGATTTAATTTTAAATCCTGTAAATATCACGTGTCAGAAGAAGATTTTTTGCGATTTGATTTATTGCAAGATTAATTTTCCTCCCATCTATTGCAATGAAAATGAATAACAATTGACGTTGTAATATTAACCTAGTTGGTAAATTCACAAGAATCTAATGAGATAAGTGACTTACTATATCTTTTATGCTAGGTAAAGAAACAAGAATCTAAGATACGTGTAAAGTAACCCTAAAGAGTATTACTGGGCTACGAAGGAAGTGAAAGTGTTCACAAACGCAAAGAAGAGTTCACACTCGCTTCCTATATGTCTAATTGGACTTCTGCTTTTTCTCATCAGATGCAATGGAGACTGACCAATATATTTGCAACATGTAACCTGTAATATTAGTGACTGAATAAATTGGAGTCTGTTTCACGTGAAACCATCTCATGTGCACTACACTCCAAGTCCCACAAGACCACATTTTCACTCTCGGCACGTGGCACTCCCTTCTTGGCAATAGGACAGAGGTGGTTACTTGTGAGGCAAACTGTCTCGTGTAAAATCACTAAATACTGTGATTTGGTTGCGGAATTCAAATCCACCATTAATAAGGGCAAATATAGCCTCTTCTCAAAAGCTATTACTAACAATCTACTACATAACTTATTGAAATACAATCCACTAAAACTATAAGTAAAATGTTCGTCGTCTATAATAGCATCTACAGAAAAGGCTGCATCATAAACTCTACACATTCAATTGCAGGATTACAACAAATAGTGTAAAAGTAAGCAAAAGATTCACATTTCCACATCTAACGTAGATAATAACCAAATTTTCCCACCAATTATACGACAACCAGTGAGAGAGAACAAGCAAATACTTTACCGAGCTCATGGAGCAACTCATACTTAGTAAAAGGATCCTCTCTAATGCACTCGGGTATGGAGCTTGTTGACATTTTCCCACTTCCCTGCTGCCTCAACTGCTTAACTCCACTCCCCTCGCCACCCAAACCCCCTCCACCACCACTGCTTTTCTTCCGCTTCCCATATCCCATTGCTCCTACCTCCCCCGCCTTCTGCATACTCTCAACAGCCCTCCTCATCGTCCCCCCTACTCCACCACTACTACCTCCTCTCCTCACCATTGTCCCCATCCCCTCCTCCTCTTCCTCCTCCTTTTCTTCGTCGTCATCTCTCTCCCTCACCACAAACGTCGAGAAGTCCCCATCATTCTCCTCCTCCTCCTCCTCGTCCCCAGCTCTGCTCATAGGGCTTCTCCTGTCCCAAATCGGAGTCGCGGCCGCACTCCTGGGCTTCGTGTACGGAGGGGAGACATTGGCGCTCCCATCCGAGAAATTCGATCTCCTCCGATCAGTTTTCACAATCATCGTTCCGGAGATAGACGCGACGTCATCGTCGGAGTCCTCGATGTCGTCTCCGCCGCCGCCGAAATCCTTGGGGAGGCGTTTCAATAGAGGAGGCAGTGATTCTTCCTCGTCTTCAGCTGCATCATCCTTGTACACCATCGTGGCATACAAGTCCGATGAGCTCGTGCCGGGTTCCGGTTCGTCCCTTTCGTGAATCACGACAGTGGAATACAAGTCGGAATTCTTGGGCGGCGGGGGCTTTCGGGCTCGCCGGGACCTCGGCGAGAAGTCCATTATTCAGTACTAGCTTGGGATCAGGGTGTGGTGTGACCTGGAAATTGGAATGTTGGAGCTTTTGCTACTGCACTTCTTCCCGAATACGTGTAACGCTTTATCGATAAAAAAATAAAAAAAAATAAAAATGTATGACGCTTTATCTGTAAATGATGGGAAAAAAATTACAAATGGTCTTATAACTTTGTTCGAATTCATAAAAGGTCTTGTAAGTTTTTATTTTATCAATTTTGGTCCCTTTCGCTAAAAAATTTAAAATGTGACCGGAAAATTGCCCTAATTTTCATTTTATTCACGTTGAGGGTCATCGTTAATATCATTTGAACCGTCTTGCATCCAAGAAGAAAACCCCTCAATTAATTTCATGTTTCGATTACACCAACCTCAAGAATTGAGGTTTCAAAATCGTGAATTTCGTCTATTTTCATGGCTAATTTCCGAGCAATTTATTGTAATATTTGGGTCAAGACATATATTATTCTCTTCTTTTCGTTGAGCTTGTCATTTTTATACTTTTTTTTGTTCATTATGTAAGCTACAACAAATTTCCGGTAATTTTTCTGGCCAAATTTAAAATTTCCGGTGAAAAAGACCAGAATTGATACCAAAAGAATTAAAATTGATAAAATTATGGACTTAGACAAAGTTATAGGACAATTTGTGATTTTTTCATAAAGGTAAGTTTGATTTGTGATTTTTAGAAAATTTTAAATCTAATCGGTTTTTTAGTCTCGTTAAAATTGTTTTCGTTTTTGATATTTTTTTCACATTCATATTTACTTTATTTAGGGATGGCATTATTAATCCGCCCCGCTCTGAACCGTCCCGGCCCGTGCTGTTTGGGTCGCCCCGCCACGTGCCCCGTAGTAGAATGGGGCAGGTTTGGGTATTACTCAAAACCCGTGCCCCGGACCCGTGCCCCGTTTTATATATTAAATTTTAATATATATTATAAAAATACATATAAATATATATAAATATGATATACTTTTCATATCTAATATATATAATATAATTAACAATAATTCAAATTTATAGATATTTTTATATTATATATTTATAATTATTTATGTATTGTTTTTAAAATAAAATATAGTATATTTAAAATGGGTCGCCCTGCTCGCTCCGTGGGCCGCCCTGAGACCCGTGCGGGTCTGGGTATCTAAGTACCCGTTCCGACCCGACTCATTGTCATCCCTAACTTTATTCCTAAAAATCTTTATCTTTTTCATTCTATACAAGATCTTAGAAGCAAGCAACAAACTAAATAGAATGGTAGAATTAATAAATGATAAAAATTTGTGTGAGATTGTCTCATAATATGAGATAACACAAATTAATACGCACTCATGTTAAAGTGTTAATACGACATGTTCAATTTATATTGCAACGCATTATCTCATGGCATGAGACGGTTTCACACGAGACAAACTCTTAATATCTCATGTGCGTCAATTGCATTAGCACGTCGTGCAACTGGGTATAAGATAAAGTATAGGGTAAAGTGCGGGTAATATAACTAAAATATAGTAAAAAAAAAATAGAATAATTAAACTATGGAGCCTAGATTTAACTAATACGGTGATAATAATACTAGGTAAAAAAATTGGGAATTTTGACCAGTGTTCCTTTTAACGTTGCATTTTGGAAAAATCACTCAATATTTTCTTTAATTTTTTTTGTAAAAATGCCCTATAAAGATCGCACGAGACATTTTATCTATTACTATGTAAAAGAGGGTATTGTGCAAAATTGGCCAGTTTCTAGCCGGTTACTGGTATTATTTTTTTATTATATTTCTTATGTGTAGGGGTGTGCAAAATACGGTTTGAACCGAAAAATCCGACCAAACCAAACTGAAATACAAATTTTGGTTCGGTTTGTGGTTTATGGTTCGATTTACGGTTTTCAAATTTTTTTTTTTTTATTTCGGTTCGGTTTACGGTTTTTACGACTTAAAAGCCATATAGACCGAACCAAACCGAAATACTTTTTATAATAATAATAATAATAATAATATATTATATTTATATTAATATTCACTAAATTAATATTTATCAGCTTTATTTTAATATAATATAATAATATTAATATTAGATAATTTATATTCACGCATAAAAGACTTGAGTTGATTTGTGTTTTGCATAAAATACTTGAGGAGTGGTGTTTTGTGTTAATTATATTTTTCAAATTATTGCTTAGATTTTGAAAACTATTATGTTGATGTTTTTATTAGATTATGTACAAGGTTTATTGATGCATCTTTGCCTAAATTATCATTTAGATGTTGACATGTTGCAAATAATTGAATGAAATATATGTGTTGATGCTAAAAAAAATTAAATTGATTTAAAAAAAAGTGTAAAAGATTTCGGTTTATACGGTTTGGGACCGAACCAAACCGAAATATTTCGGTTTGAGACCAAACGGTTTTTCAAAATATGGTTCGGTTTTTGGTTTGTAAAAAAATTTCGGTTTGGTGTTCGGTTTGACTAATACGGTTCGGTTCGGTGACCGAACCGACCGTTGCACACCCCTACTTATGTGACCCAAACTATTTTTCTAAGTGGCCCAAATTAACAATGCCAACCCAGAATACACATCCTCCATTTTATTTTTAGGGTCCTGCTATATACCCCTCCATTTTTATTTGATACCCCCACCCTATTTTTTATTATTATAATATACTTTTTGAATGACTTTTGTGTCCTTATAATAAAAAAAAAAAAAAAAAAGTTGAATGCTTGATACACCCACTGGAATACCAAAAGTCACAAGAACACAAATACAAAGAAAAGCATCAATTCAGGAAGAAAAGAGGAGAAAATCGATACTGTCCACCATTTTAGCATGTTTACGGCGGTGATGCAACATTAGTTCGTTATTTTGTTACAAAGATGGTGTACACTCAGGAGTCTTACGCTATGTGTGTAAGTGTATTTGTTTGAAATTTTTTTGATGAAGTATAATTTTGTTTTTTCTTTGAATGTTGTTTTTTGTTTATGAAATGAGTATTGTGTACCAAGAATTTCGTATTTTAGCCTACAATTTTCGTATATTGTGTACCAAGTTTGTGATTCCCGCGTTTTTTGAAAATAATCACGACACCAATTTTCGAACCTGGTTCGTTGAAAAATAGTTAGTATTTCGACTATGAGTATTCGAAATCCTGGTAAGCGAAATTTCAAAAGTTTCTGGAACTCGTTTTCGATAATAAGTTTTCGAAAATGACAGGTTATTTCGACAAAATGTGTTCGAAAGTTTATGCAAAAGTTTCTGGAAGCCGTTTTCGACACGAAGTTTTCGAAATTTGATTACATTTTCGACTATGAGTATTCGAAATCCTGGTAAGCGAAATTTGATTACATTTTTAATCAAGGCATATTTTAACCATTAACAACACTAACCTTCGTCACTTTTCTCCACCGAGGCATTGCCGGAAGAACGTGGCCTTTTTCGGTGCTTCATAGGTAAGGGCAAACAACAATGGAGGCGGTCGGCGACGCGTGAGCGGTGGCGGTCAGTGGCGGTCGGCGACGGCGGTCTCGAGAAAGAGGAAAGTGCCCTGGCGGTCGCGAGCCTTCGTGGCGGTGGCGGTCGTGAGGCCTCCGGGCGCTGGCGGTGGCGGTGGCGCCGCGGTTCGGCGCCGCTGAGTCCCACGGATTGCGCGCGGTGGTAAAGAGGACGAAGACAAACGAATGAAAACTGAAGGGTTTGTGGGTGTATGTCAATTTTGAATAATATTAGGGAGGGGTAATTTAGGTATATTGTGAGTGGTGTATCTAATAACTATGTAAATTTAAGTGGGTAGATTAAGTGAGTGGGTGTATCAAATAAATATGGAGGGGTATATAGTCGGACTCTTATTTTTAATACATGGCCCAACCCAAAATACATTGCCTCATTCTAAACAAATACGTGGCTCAAATTATGGGTGCCACATACAAATGTACGTGGCGTTTAATAGATTCAGAATTATCTAACTTCGAAATTCTCGCCAACTGTGCATATTTCTTCCTCAAATCGTCTATGGCGATAAAAAAAATATGACTATCTCTTTCCTTCTCTTGAGTGTTCCGCAGCAAAGGTAATTTATTTGTGTGATTTATCTGCAATTTGGAATTGATCTGGATTTGGATTTATAGGGCTATGCTATTTAGTGATTACAATTATACTTACAACCTCAGATGCAAGTTTCTTTGATTTATTAGTCATGGATTATACATATGCTATGTAACCGTGAGCATGGGTTATGTAATGGAGTATGCCCCCCACATGTTTGATAAAATGTTTCAATCAAATTCTTTTACACACTTCCATTGAAATTCATGGTTTAAAATTGCTGCTGAATTTGTTCAATTATTTTGTAATTAATTTATTTCGAATTAATAATTAGTCAAATTCGGTTTAATTAATTTGTCCATTTTTTCCCTCTTGCAGATTCTACTGTGTAACGGAGGTAATTATGTCACTCTAATTCTTCTTGCAATTTGATTTCCTGTCCAATTTTAATTTGGATTCTCAAATTTTCTGGTTATTGATATATTCATTGGGCTTTGAATTTTACTTTTTTGCATGATTTACTGTCTTATTTCATGTATGGAATTAATCACGCCTCTTCTGTTGTAGGACACTACAACTATAAAAAAATGTACAGTTCTTCCAGTAAAGCATTAAATAGGTACGTATTTTATAGGTTCTCTTTTTTGTTACAGTTCCATATCTGCTATCTAATGTGAGTTCTATACGTGTTTTAATTCTTAGTCTTCCATTTTTTTTGTTCTTTGAGTGATCCAAATAACAAGCAAGTTGTTTAAGTTCCTTTAGGCCATAAATTATTTATTGCAGTATCGAAGCCTGTGTGAAGTTCCAAGGATCATTGTAAATATGCCATTTATGTAAATTTCATGAAATATGGAACGCCTGTTTGCTTTATCAAATTAAATTGAATGATTCACTATGTCAACAATACTAAAGGATGAACAACCTACAAATTCCCTGTTACATATTCTTAATCAAGTGCTCTGTGTTAGGTGAAATTGTTAGGCAAACTAAAAATATGAACAGATATAGAAGGCCAACAACACCAATTTGTTCAACAGCTGACTTTCATGAGGTATAACATCACCCCACACCTTTGAAGAAGCAGCGATCTTTTCGATTTTAATGATGAATTGATAAATGTTTTTTTGTTGATGCTGATCTAATTGAGCGCAAAGCTTTAACATCATCTATTTGATTAAATTCAATCAATTTCATATAAATTCTACTGAATTAATTATTAATTTGTTGTTGTTCGATTAAAACAGGCTTTGACTGCCAAGGAATCCCATCTTCCTTTCAGCACACCTAAGAAGATTGAGTCCAAAGAAATTAACCAGCATTTCGATTAATCTGTTTGCCTCTGGTGAAGATGAGGTAAAGGAAAAAGAAGAAAAGGAAAACACAAAAGGCCTTTTTATAGCATTAAAAGTTGTTGATTGTAATTTTTGTCTTTTGGTTGTTAAAGAAATCCTAGGCATTGCCGTCCAGTGAAAAATTCTATATTCGACGGGCCTTACACTAGGTTCCTAAACCATAACTTGCTGCAGGATTTAATTAGTCCTATATAACATGGGATAAGCAAGGAATGTTGTTGATCACTATTTTAAATGCACCAACAGAAAGTTTCCTTTCATTACAGACAATATTCTCACAAAATCTTACCAATGTTCTTTTATTTCATTTGTTATTATAGATAACACACATCCCAATTAAAGTACAAAGTCTGGGTTTACATCTCAAGAATTGAGATGCCCCTCACTAGTATAAAATAAAATGTTGATGATATTTTCAAAATACAACATTAAAAGTAACCTTTCAACAAAACTTAAAAAAAAACATTCTACTTCAAGAGAGAGAAAGTGATTTGTGATCTAGAAATACTCATGGGTGATTTTGTGGAGTAAAGATGTGGACGGATTTTAGTATTTCTTTGTGTTAATCTATTTTGGATTCACAAGAAAACTTGTTTCCGGGAATCGGAATATGAAAGCAATAAGAACGAAATTGAAATCACACAAGAACACCAGATTTACGTGGTTCGGAGATGAATACTCCTACGTCCACGGGATCCGAGAGGATATCTTTTCACTAAGAAAGGAATTGGAAGTTACAAGTTACAAGTTACAATCACACAATCTCACAGTGTTTGCGCTCAAATTGATTCTCTCACTTCTCTCAGCTGAGAAGCCCCTTTTATAGATACAGAGATTGGAAACGAACCCTAGATTCGATTCAGTTGTAACAAACTCAATGCAAGTTAGTTATCCAGCTGGCTAACGACTTCAATAACCGCCATAGTTGATTCAGTTAGAACCGCCTTCGAATTAGCTTCAATTTGGTGTACTTTGCTAATATCGGACTTCAGGATCAGATGGCAAAACCTCCTCTGGCTCTGGTCACTTACACCAGATGACCTCTGGTCCCAGACCTCCTCTGATAGACCTCCTCTGGTGTCTCATCTACCAGACTCGTCTGACCAGACCTCACCTGATGGACCTCTTCTGATAGCTCTCCTGCCAGACTTCTCTGGCCAGACTTCTCTGGTCAACCTCATCTGGTCCATCTCCTCTGGTACCCCAATTTTACCAATTCTCACGGCTAACACTTTCTCAACATAGCCTCATATTGAATTAAGCCCAACAAATTACATACTTCACATATGACCCTTCACAATTCTCCACCTCAGATGAGAAGTATCAGTCCTCTCCTCCTCTCCTCCATACTCCAGCTTGGGCCTAAGGAACATCCCATACACTCATCTTTACCAATTCAACACAGAATTTGAATTTCGTACCTGGTAAAGACTTTGTACACATATCTGCAGCATTGTCCTCTGTAGATATCTTCTGGATCAGAACCACTCCTTTATCAATGATTTCCCTTACAAAATGCAACCTTACATCAATGTGCTTTGATCTCTCATGGAACACTTGATGTTTAACCAGATGAACTGCACTCTGATTATCACAATGAATGACCACAGCCCTTTGACTTATGCCAAAATCCTTGATTATGCCTTTCAACCACAAAGCCTCCTTAACAGCCTCAGACACTGCAACAAACTCTGCTTCTGTAGTAGACAATGTAACTCCACTCTGCAGAACAGATCTCCAGCTTACAGCAGTATTGTAAAGAGTAAAAATATACCCTGTTAAGGATCTTCTGGTATCCAGATTAGCAGCAAAATCAGAATCTACAAATCCTTCCAATGGACTCTTCTGGTCAGCCATCCTCTCAAACATCAAACCCAGATCAGATGACCCCTTAAGGTATCTGAATATCCATTTCAAAGCTTCCCAATGTAATCTTCCAGGATTAGCCATGTATCTGCTCACCATACTCAATGAATAAGCTAAGTCTGGTCTGCTGCAGACCAGAGCATACATCAGGCTTCCAACCCCACTTGCATAAGGTACTTTCATCATAGTCTTCTTCTGTTCATCAGACTTTGGTTCCATTTCCTTAGATAATTTGAACTGTTGTCCCAGAGGAGTTGTCACAGCTCTACTCTCATGCATGTTAAACCTCTTCAGGACCTTCTCAGTGTAACTCTTCTGGGATAAGAATAGTCTTCCAGCTTTTCTGTCCCTAAGAATATCCATTCCAAGAATCCTTTTAGCATTTCCCAAGTCCTTCATATCAAATCTAGCACTCAGCTTCCTTTTGATACTCTGAATCTTCAGAAGACTCTTACTGGCAATAAGTATGCCATCCACATAAATCATAAGATAGGCTATCACATCACTACCTTGTCTTTCCAGGTATACACAAGTATCATATTTGCTTCTTACAAAACCAATGGATAGCATAACTTCATTAAACTTCTTGTGCCACTGTCTTGGACTTTGCTTGAGGCCATACAATGATTTCTTGAGCAGGCACACCTTCCCTTCTCTCCCTGGTTCAACAAACCCTTCTGGCTGGTGCATGTACAGATCCTCAATAAGATCACCATGCAGAAAAGCTGTCTTGACATCAAGTTGCTGTAGCTCCGGATCTTCTTGAACAACTCTACTGAGAAGTAATCTGATTGAACAATGCTTAACAACAGGTGAGAAAACCTCATTGTAATCAATTCCTTCCCTCTGAGTAAATCCTCTGGCAACTAACCTGGCTTTAAACCTCACCTGATCTTTCACACCATATTCAAGCTTTCGTTTAAACAACCATTTACAACTGATTAGCTTCTGCCTAGGTGGCTTATCAACAAGATCCCAAGTTTGATTCTTCTTAAGAGACTCCATCTCTTCTGTCATGGCTATAATCCATGACTCCCTATCATCACACTCAAGGGCTTCCTTGTAACTCTTAGGTTCTTGGTACTCTATGGCTTTTGCTGTAATAAGTGCATAGGAGACCAGATCCACACGGCCAAACCTTGCTGGAGGATGTATTTGTCTTCTGGATCTGTCTCTTGTCAGACTATAATTTCTCAAGTCTGCTTCTGGCACTCATTCTTCCTCTTCTGCAGGTGCACTATCCTCATCTGATAACTCATTCTCTTCTGTATCCTGCTCTGGTTCAGAACCAGATGCACTATCATGTTTATCATGATTAGGCTCCACCTCAACTTGAGTAATTGGCTCAGAAATAACACCATCCATCTCTTCAACTGATGGCTCCCTATCACCTCCACCAGACTTGTATCACATCTGTAATTCATTAAACACAACATCTCTGCTGGTAATACACTTCTGGTTTCCAGGCTCCAGACACCACAACTTATACCCCTTAACACCCTTTGGATACCCAATGAAGACACACTTTAAAGCTCTAGGTTCAAGTTTGTCTTGCCTCACATGAACATAAGCTAGGCACCCAAAAACTTTCAACTTTGAGTAATCTGATATCTTTCCATACCAGACCTCATCTGGGGTTTTAAACTCAATAGCAGATGATGGCACTTTATTAATGAGATACACAGCTGTGTTAACAGCTTCACCCAAAAACTCTTAGGTAAATGAGCATCAGATAACATACACCTAACCCTTTCCAGAATAGTTCTATTCATCCTCTCTGCTAGACCATTCTGTTGGGGGTTTGAGGGAACAGTCTTATGCCTAGTAATACCCTTCTCCCTACAAAATTGTTGAAACTTCTCTGATAGGAATTCAAGCCCATTATCAGTCCTTAAGTGCTTGATAGTTCTGCCTCTCTTATTCTCAAGTTCAATCAACCATTCTTTGAACTTAGAGAAGGCATCACTCTTCTGTTTAAGAATGTAAACCCAAACCTTTCTGGAATAATCATCAATAAGGGTAAGGAAATATCTGCCTCCACCATGAGTGGATACCCTTGCTGGTCCCCATACATCAGAATGTATGTAATCCATAACCTCCTTGGTGGTATGCTTCTCCTTCTGGTATGCTTGCTTCTTTGATTTCCCAAGAACACACCTCTCACAGAATTCCAGCTTACATATCCTCTTCCCAGGGATTGCTCCCTTCTTGGATAACTCCACCAGACCTTTCTCACCAATATGTGCCAATCTCTTGTGCCACAGATTGACCTCAGAAGACCCCATGGTAACATCAGTTGATCCTGTTACAGTTCTTCCAATCAAAGTATACAAACCATTCTTGATTATACCCCTCATAACAACTCTTCCAGAATTGGTTATTGGCAGAACTCCCTTTTCTGTCTTGAATTCAAAACCCTTAGAATTCAAAGTACCAAGAGAAACAAGATTTCTCTTCAACTCAGGAACAAACCTGACATCAGATAAGATCCTATCAACTCCATCACACATCTTGATCTTGATAGAGCCATATCCTTGCACTCTACAGCTCTCATCATTACCCAAAAGAACAAGACCTCCATCAATCTTCTCAAGATCCAGAAACCAGTCTTCATGTGGACACATATGAAAAGTACACCCTGAGTCTAGGACCCACTCTTGACTTAGTCTCTCATGACTAACCATCAAGACCTCTGCACTATCATATCCTTCAACCTCCACCACAGCTGCATCTCCATCTTGATCACCTTGATTGTCTTTCTTCTTTCTCTCAGGGCAATTCTTTCTCAGATGACCTTCCTTATGGCAAGTGAAACACTTCCTCTTCTCAACAAAATCAAACTTCTTCCCACCCTTATTCCCTTTTCCACCATCCTTCTTCTTGGACTGAAACCCCTACTTCTTCTTGGATTGAACATTCAATCCTTCAGCAGGCTTCTTCCCATCAGTTTGGATCTGTAGAAACTTGGTTTTCAGGGCAGTTTGAACATCATCAAACATCACCTGATCTTGTCTTCCAAATAACAAGGCATCTTTGAAATTTTCAAGAGACTTAGGTAGGGCATTCAACAACATCAATGACTTATCTTCATCATCGATTGTAACATCCAAACTCTCCAGATCATCCACCAACCTGTTGAACTCGTCCAACTGATCACCAAGATTCTTATCTTCACTCATTTTGAAGACTTGAAGCTTCTATTTCATGTATAACTTGTTCGTAACAGACTTGGTCTGATATAACTGCTCCATCTTATTCCAGATCCCAAGAGTGGTTTCCTCCTTCGATACTTCCCTCAATGGCTTGTCCCCAAGACACAAGATAAGTGCACTGTGTGCCTTCCTCTTGTTCTCCTCCACCTTCGCCGGATTTGTTCCAGAAGCCACCTGAGCCGGTGGCAACAAGGCTTCGTACAGACCATTGTGTACCAGGAGAGCCTTCATCTTGATCTTCCATAAGCTGAAATCGTTCTTTCCCGTGAACTTCTCAATGTCGAACTTAGTTGCAGCCATGATTGCTTCCCACAGACGGCGCCACTTGTTAATCTATTTTGGATTCACAAGAAAACTTGTTTCCGGGAATCGGAATATGAAAGCAATAAGAACGAAATTGAAATCACACAAGAACACCAGATTTACGTGGTTCGGAGATGAATACTCCTACGTCCACGAGATCCGAGAGGATATCTTTTCACTAAGAAAGGAATTGGAAGTTACAAGTTACAAGTTACAATCACACAATCTCACAGTGTTTGCGCTCAAATTGATTCTCTCACTTCTCTCAGCTGAGAAGCCCCTTTTATAGATACAGAGATTGGAAACGAACCCTAGATTCGATTCAGTTGTAACAAACTCAATGAAAGTTAGTTATCCAGCTGGCTAACGACTTCAATAACCGCCATAGTTGATTCAGTTAGAACCGCCTTCGAATTAGCTTCAATTTGGTGTACTTTGCTAATATCGGACTTCAGGATCAGATGACAAAACCTCCTCTGGCTCTGGTCACTTACACCAGATGACCTCTGGTCCCAGACCTCCTCTGATAGACCTCCTCTGGTGTCTCATCTACCAGACTCGTCTGACCAGACCTCACCTAATGGACCTCTTCTGATAGCTCTCCTGCCAGACTTCTCTGGCCAGGCTTCTCTGGTCAACCTCATCTGGTCCATCTCCTCTGGTACCCCAATTTTACCAATTCTCACGGCTAACACTTTCTCAACATAGTCTCCTATTGAATTAAGCCCAGCTGATTACATACTTCACATATGACCCTTCACACTTTGGTTATATGACAAAAATTGGGTGATATGATATTTCGATAACACAATTTACAAACTAAAACATTTATTTCTTCCAAAATTATGTTTTGAGACGATCGAACAAATCTAATTATATATATTGTATATATCATTGTCATATATTATACGAGAAATAAAAAAATTGTATTTAAAGTTGTGTTTTATTTCATGTAGTTGTGTTTCAATTCTATTCTCTGTACATACAATCCAACAGAAGCTACTAACTAAAATAAAAGAATTAGGTCTGAATTTGGTAAGGGGACTCAAAGATATGTTGTGTTAGTTTAATATATTTACATACTATAAACATGGTGTTTCTTCATATACATCTGAAAAAAATTCCATGGAAATTTTGTGGTGCAGAAAAAGATGCACACAAAAATGAAATTTCATTGAAAAGCATGGTCGAAACAGGGCCTCCTCTGTTTCTGATCCGTGGCGGAAACGATCTCTCTATAGCAATTCAAAAAGGTAACACTCTCATCCACCATGAAATAGCCAATAAAAATCTGGTAAAACTTGTAAAAGCGGTCGCCAAAGGGGAAAAACCAGGTGAAAACGAAGAAGAAGCCTTGGAAAATGTGGACGACGATCATGGCGCGGAAGAGGAGCTCGACGGAGAGGGGGTGAATTAGGTTATTAATGGCAGGTTTTTTCTTGGGGTGCATGTGTTTGAATCGGACGTATTCGTGGTGCAAGTAGGTGCTGAAATAGCCGCCGTGGAAGAGGGAGAGGTTGAGGAGGAAGGCGGCGGAGACGGCGAGTTCCCAGCCGTGGGAGACGAGGAGGAATTGGCAGAGGAGGGAGATGGAGAGGTCGAGGGCGATGGGCATCGCCATTTTCACGCTGAAGAAGAGGCGGTAGGCCATGATGAAGACCACCGCCGCGAACCACGACACCGGGTAGTCCAGGAATCGGGTCATGAAGAGGACCGACCCGTTCGCGTTCGAGATTACGGCCAGGAGGAGCCAGAACTCCGTTAGCCATGGCTGGTGTGCGCAAATTAGCGGTGTCATGTTTCTATGGAGAATGAATTGATGAAGAAAAACAGGGGAAATGGAATTGGAAAGAAAGGAAGAGAGAAAACATTTGGTTTTGAGGGAAAAACGGTTGGTTGGTTGGTTTGGGGATTTGATTTTGGACTCTAAAGTGAACGGTGAAAAACAACATCCAATGGGACTACTCGATGCTCATCAAATTCATCATCTTGTACATCTTCTAAATTAGTATTGTTGTTTTATAAGAATTTTTTTTATTGATGTAAAAAAAAATTATTACCGGTAAATAATTAATACCATTGTTTAACAGTTTATGATGCAGAATGTGTATATAAACTTTAGTTGTTCAAATATGATTAATATAAATTTATAACAAAAGTATATTGCTTTTATTGAAAATACAATATAGGTGGTTTATTTATTTATTTGTAAATGTGACCCTATTAAAAAATAAAACTTATGTTCTAAAAAACATAACACGTGTGTGTGATGCATTATAATTTTTTAATTTAAGTGGTTATTTTTTTTTTTTTTGAATCCTCACGTGTGAAGAGGTGCATGTATTAAAGAATGAGAGTAAGTAGGAATTTGAAGGGTAATTTCCTAAAATCTTTATGTAAAAATTAAATAAATGAATTGGATTGTGTGAATTGTAATGATATTTTGTGTAACTCAGAATAAAGTTTATGAAGGATTTTTTATTTTTAAAGTATGAAAATTATTTTGGGACGAAAAAATGTAGAAAGTATAAAAATAAGAAATAATTGCCCTCTAGTACAAAAGTTCAACATTTTTCCCCTTCCACTTACATTCACAAATATAATTTAATTTGGGTACAATTCATTTAATTCCACTACATACCCTATTATCTCTCCTCATCCATCTTCTCTTTCTTAGTTTAATTCAAATCCACCTCTCTCTCCTTCATTATTTTCGTCGGCCACTGACACAGAAGTTTCTCTCTCCTCTCTTTCTCACCAAAAAAGTCCATCTCTCCATAATCTCTCTCCCCCTCCCGATTTTGCCGCCGCAGCTGAGGAGAAGACGGTGACTCTCTCTCTTTCAAGTATGGAGACGGAGGAGAGTACCGCCGCCGCTGGAATTCACCACCACCACCATCGTTCCCCGCCGGTGAAGGGAGTCCTCGAGCAATAGCCCTAAATAGCTCCATGATTAGGCGTGAAATTGTCATGATTCGTCGCTCGAAATGCCCTTGTTTTGATGGATTTATATAAGTATTTAGAGTCATTTGAGTATTATTTTCACAAACTAACAAATTTGTTTCTTTGATGCTTATAGATGGATAGAGGGCAAAAAGAGGAGTTCGTAGGACTTCGAATCGACTCAAACGGATACCCGAATGAGAAGATATGGAAGAAATACGAGAAGTATTAGTTCGAGCGAGCAAAAGTGTCATTGAAGTACTCAAGATGAAGGTGCTCGAGTAAACACTACTCAGGCACTCGAATAGTGCACTCGAGCAGAAGCCGGTCGAGTAGCCAGTACGCGGGCACTCGAGTAGACTACTCGAGCAGGGTCCGGTCGAGTAGAACTACTCGAGCTAAAGGGCTCGAGTACTTTTCACGTTCTGCACAATTTTAACACTCGAGCTTGCATTGCTCGAGTACTTTTTACTCGAGCTCTACTCGAGCTCGACGGGAATTTTGGCCCATGAGATCCCGTTTCGTCCCGTTGCCTATATATACCTCTTACAAACACGTTTTGAAGGACCCCAGAACGCAACACATCACTTTTATACATAATTTTTAGAGAGAGAAGGACGAGAAGAGACGAGCAAGTTTAGTTTTACGTTTTTGAGGTTTTTGCTTACGAATTCACATTACGATTTCACGTTTTAGTTTCGTTTCTTAATACCTTTTGTTCTTGAATACGTTGAGACCTCGTTTTGCTAATTAAGTTCAGTTTATTCTTTTAAATCTTAAAACCCTAGTTTATGTATGATCTTTTATTTGATTTAATTACCATGTTCATGTTCGTCACTTGTCTAATTGTTATTGTTTACGTTTAATCTATGTCTAGCTAAAACCCTTGCATGCTTAGGGTAGGATGAACTCGTAGAAGTAGGTTGTGGGTACGTAATTAGAGTAACTTATGACGTTAGGTTTTAATTCTCTTGGTTAATGAATTCTTAAAATTAATCTAGACTTCGCTCTTGAATTTCGTTCGAGAGGACGACCGTATCACTCTTTAACAACGAGTAGACTTAACGAGAGGGTTTAGGAAAGGTTAATTCATCTACCGGTTTAGCGAAGGAGGACGACCGCATCACCTTAGTTAAATTAGGGTCTCATTAATTAAGCACAATCTATTAACTTGTTAGTGGATTAGTGAAGTTGAGTGTTAGGGTAAAGTATTAGGGTTTAGAATCTTGAGCTTTCACCTTGCATTCTTAGATTTAGGTTAATTCTTGTGTGTCACAGTTATTTTGATTATGTACCTGCTCCGTTAGTATACGTAGGGATTCCTATCTTAAGCATCACCATCTCATATCTGAAAACACACCTTTTGTTATTTCGTTTAATTTTCCTTTTGCATTCGTAGGATAATTTTAGTTAGTTTAATTAATCTTTCCAAAAAAAATCCAAAAACAATACACTCATATTAACTACGACTCGTAGATCTTCAGGGATCTATTCGCATATACACTGTCCCTTGGGTTCGATATACTCGGTCGTTCTACTTGCTAATACTACAGTGAACCCGTTCGCTTGCGGGTGAGCGACTAGTAGAAGTTAGTAAAATCGCTTTAAGTCAATGGGGCCGTTGCCGGGGATGGCGTTGTATGCTTTTGAATAGGACTTGTAGATAGCTTAGTAGTTAGTAGTGGGTGATTTATTTTCTATTTTTATTTTTATTTCCATTCATTAGGCAGTTGCGTTTTGATCTTTCTGCTAGTGTGTCAGGTTTATGAAAACACGCTCACAAGGCAATACGAGCGAAGAGAGGTTACCTGCAGATCCCGAGACGATAGCAAGGAGGAACCGAGCTTTCTTGAGAAGGATGAACGCAGCCGACTTAGGGAAAGAACCAATGGACATCACTAATGAGTTGGAAGATGCCGAGAATGAGTTTAACCAGGGGTTGAACCTGGTTGACGGCACTGATGGCAACACCAGTAAGAACCAAGATCCGTTAGGGGATAGTCAGAGCCAAAACCCGGGTGCACAAAACGTTATCAATCCAGCTCAGAATTTTGTCCATAATCCTCTGAACAACCCTGCTTACCCACAAAATCCAAATAACCCTTTCAACAACCCAGTATACCAACATTACCCTTACCCACCTTATCCTTACCCACCATACCCGTATCCTCCACCTCCAGTCTATAATCAACCACCTATTTACCCACCACCAGTTCAACAAGTACCAACACCACCTATTGCTCCTCAGCCTGTGCCCCAGAACGCAGATCATAATATGGCTATTCGGGGCAGGTTCGCGGCACAACCGCAGAGGTACTATGATGGAGTGGCATTGCCTCCTATTGAGGCAAATAACTTCTCCATTTCCCCGGGAATTTTAAAACTGCTTACAGAGAATCAGTTCAAGAGGGTGATCGGGAAGGAGAATCCTCACACTCACCTGAGGAGCTTTCTCATGATAGCCTCTACTTTCAATTACAATGGCATGTCTGAAGATGCCAAGAGGCTTAGGCTGTTCCCATTCTCATTGACGGGAATAGCCAAAGAGTGGTATGATAATACGCTTCCACGGGGAGGTATTACCACTTGGGCCGAGCTCGAGCGTCTGTTCCTCGAGCGATTCTACCCTCCATCTAGGACGATCAAGGCTAGAATTGAGATCTCGTCCTTTCGCCAGAAGTCTGGAGAGGATTTACGCCAAGCGTGGGAGAGATACTCAAACATGCTGATAGAGTGCCCGCAGCACGGGTACAATGAGGGAGATATTATGGCATTCTTCTACAGCGGTGCCAACAAGGCGGGGCAAGACCATTTAGACGCCTGTGAGGGCGGAGCATTCCTCAATCAAGGCATAGAGAGGTGTAGAGAGATCGTGGACAACATTGTCACAAATGCCGGGGCTTGGAATGGAGATGCAGACTTCCAGAGAGTGCATCAGGTTGAAGAAGGTGAAGGAACGAGAAGGCTATTGATGGCCATGATGGAGAAGATCAACAACCTCGAGTTGGGGAAGAGTATGGTTGGAGAGCATGCAGTAGAGAATGAGAGAGTAGACCAGTCAAGTGGACAGCAAGAGGTAGCCAATTACATGGGAGGACCGTATTACAATCAGAATGGCTACCAATGTGGTAATCAGTATGGAAGGCCTTCTTATGGCCAACCATTTGTACCTCCAGGCCCTCAGCCACCTCAAAATCAATGGAGGAACACACAAGGAGTTCAAGGAGGCCAGCAGCCTCCTCAAAACACATGGAGGAAGAATGAGAACTTTTCTTATGCTAACCCAAAAACTGGTATTACTGTTCCTGCAGGTGTTGATCCGGGGTCTAAACCTCCTGGTGGAGAAGGCGGTGCATCAACCGAGGAGATGTTGAGAGCGATCCTTCAGAAGGTGGAGGAAGGTAGCAAGAGATTGTCATCCTTGGAGTACGATGTGAAGGAGTTGCATAAAAAGGGTGATCAACGTGATCAAGACCTCCAGAAGATGAACGTTGAGTGGACTAGAACTCAACAAGAGAACAATCGAAGGTTCACTTCTATAGAGTTCCAGATGAGCCAGATTGCAAAGATGGTGAATAGAGAGCCGGGAAAATATCCTTCCATGCCGGAGGGGAACCCGAAAGAGCATTGCAAGGCGATCCAGCTTAGAAGTGGAACCAACTATGAAGGGCCTCAGATGCCTGCTGATTCTGAGACGCCTCAAGCTGAGATGGGAGAAAGAGAACACAAGAAAGATGGAGGTGTTACTGTTGAGAAGGGGGTCGAAAGTGAAGGGATTGAGAAGCATAAAGATATGGATGAGTCCCAGAAGGGGAAAGACTTTGAGGAGATAGAGAGGGTTCCTAAGTGGAAGCAGGCAAAGGAAGCAAGGGATGAAGTGAAAGAAACAGAAAGAGATGAATGGGGGGTACCCAAATCTGTGATACCAGTCCCATATCCACAACGCTTCATGAAAAAGAAGCTTGATGAAAAATTTGCAAAATTTCTTGATGTTTTTAAACAACTTCACATTAACATTCCTTTTTATGATGCTTTGGAACAGATGCCGCATTATGCAAAGTTTCTGAAGGACTTGATTGCGAAAAGATGGCGAGTGGATGAGCCGAAGTTGGTGCAGCTGAACCACGAGGTGAGTGCATTAGTGCACAAGGCGCTTCCACCGAAGCTGAAGGATCCCGGGAGCTTCACGATCCTATGTGACATTGGGAACGGGATCAAGAAAGGAGCGCTATGCGACCTCGGAGCGAGTATTAATTTGATGTCGTTGTCGATTTTCAAGAAGTTGGAAGGTGGAGAACTTCAACCCACAATGATGACGCTTCAACTAGCCGATCGGTCTATTACTCGACCTCAAGGTGTGGTTGAAGACGTCCTCGTGAGAGTTGGAAATCACATTTTTCCAGCCGACTTTGTAGTGCTAGAGATGGAGGAAGATGAGCACGTGCCCCTAATCTTGGGAAGACCGTTCTTAGCTACAGCGGAGATGGTGCTAGACGTGGCAAATGGGAAGATTACATTGAAGGTTGATGATCAAGAAGTGAAGATTTCCCTATATGAAGCCATGAAGCACCCGAAGGAGGATGAGAGTTTGTATTTGCATGGATGCCATTGATCCTAGTGTTAAAGACACACCTCCTATCCCTAATCCTTCTCATATTCATGATTTTGTTAGTCCTTCACTTGATTATTTAACCCATGGGCATTATGATCTTGATTATTCTGATAGGGATAAAGTGAAGAAGTTGAAGGATGAAGAGGTGAAGAAAGTGGACGTGGTCCAGTTAGAAGGAAAAGGAGGAGTTAAGAAGAAAAAGTCCAAACTCAAGAAATTGTTTAGTAAGACTCCTCCAGATAAAGGACAGAAGGAGTTGAGACCTATACCACTTGAGGTGGGGAAGGAAGCAAAATGGCTCATGATGGTGGGGCACCAAGGAAAGACATGCAAACACCACTCTTATGAGAGTGAGGGAGGTATTTTTTAGTATGATGTCCCATAAGCTCTTTTGAGCTCGGTCCGGCATGAGGACCTTAAAAATAGCGCTGAATGGGAGGCAACCCATTTTTATTTGCTTTTGAGTGTTTTTAATTATTTGAGTATTATGTTATTTGGGTGTTGTTGAATCGTAAGTTTTAACCTCGTATTTGAGAGTTTATTTTGTAGGCTTGTCTCTAAAAGAGTAAAGGAATCATGGAGTATTCAAAAGGGAGGAACTCGAGACAAATGAGTGTGCTAAGTTGTTGAAGAGAAACTGAATTGTTTGGTTGAGATAACCCACAACCCCAAACTTAGACCTCTTCGCAAGGTCGAAGTTTGGGGGGGTGGAGTATTTATGTGTTTTATGACATTGCACCGGAGCACCCCTTATCTTTGAGTCGAGTTGATTATTTGTGTCTTGAGATGCTCCTTGGGCTGATTTTGATTTGTTTTGTTACTCAATATTTCATGCCTATCAATTCTCTTATGCTTGTTGGTTGCTATCTTTGAGCATGAGTTGATGAGTTGTGAAGTTGAGTCAGGAATTTTATTGTGTGAGTATTGAGTTAGAGTTGATTTGAGAAAGAACTAGTATGCTTGCAAGTTTTCTTTTTTAGTATTTGTGTGATGAGAGTGAGAATTCACTAGGACTAACATGGATGTGAAAGCTGTGAGATTTGAGCCTTATGAGATTTTGATGCATAATTTGATCTCTTCGTTTGTGAGTGGATCGTCACCTTAGAGGATGCTAGAACTTGTGTGTGCTCTTGCTTCTTGATTGTGTCTAGTTTGATATGCCGAATGTGATCTTAGGCCATCTTTGATTTAATTGAGTCACTCAGCCAAAATTTTCCTTACCAATGACATTGACCCCTTGTTAGCCCCTTTGAGCCTAAAGCCTATTTTATTTGCTAGCACATATGAACACTATTCCAATTCCTAAGCCTTTTGTCCCAATTTGAGTGGAGAATAGGAAAGTGTGAATGTGAAGGGAGTGAATTGAGTTGAAAAAGGAAAAGGTTGTTTGTTGAGTGAATATGAGAAGAAGGTGTGATGAAGTTTTGAGTTGTGGGAAAAAGAGAAAAAATTTGAGAATGAGCAAAAGAAAAAATGAGCTCATGTGTTTGTGCGAAAAAAAAAAGAGAAAAAAAAAGTGAAGTGATTGAAAAAAAAAAGAGTGAGAAAGAAAAAAAAAATTGAAGTGTTGAGAGAATTGGAATTGAAAGTGTTGATTGAATATGTTTGAAGTAGTCTGTTCCTCATCTTGAAGTACCGAAGTTTGATTTTCTATTCTCCATTCACCTTAGTCACTTTACCATATTGTTATCCCACCTGTCCAAAGAGCCTACATTACAACCTTGAGAAAGTCTTTTTTGATTCGGCATTGATTTCTAGAGTACGGTCGAAGCCAAGAGCACTTACAAGCCTATGGCTGCCAATGTGTGTGATTGATTGATTGAGTGAGTCCCTTGATCATTGTTATACACTTGAGAGGGAGTGAAACACATCGTTGAGTGCACATCCATGTTGGATTTTGATGTTTCTTGCTGTTGTTACATGAATATGATGAAGGAAGGTGAGTGAGTATACTTGTGATGCATCTTTGAAGCTCGAATTTATGTACTTGCATGATTGGATTCCTTGACTCATTCCTAACAATTTCACTTGACTTATTATTTCGTTGCTTGAGGACAAGCAACATGGTAAGTTTGGGGGGTTGATTAGGCGTGAAATTGTCATGATTCGTCGCTCGAAATGCCCTTGTTTTGATGGATTTATATAAGTATTTAGAGTCATTTGAGTATTATTTTCACAAACTAACAAATTTGTTTCTTTGATGCTTATAGATGGATAGAGGGCAAAAAGAGGAGTTTGTATGACTTCGAATCGACTCAAACGGATACCCGGATGAGAAGATATGGAAGAAATACGAGAAGTATTAGTTCGAGCGAGCAAAAGTGTCATTGAAGTACTCAAGATGAAGGTGCTCGAGTAAACACTACTCAGGCACTCGAGTAGTGCACTCGAGCAGGGCTTGGTCGAGTAGCCACTACTCGGGCACTCGAGTAGTGCACTCGAGCAGAAGCCGGTCGAGTAGCCAGTACGCGGGCACTCAAGTAGACTACTCGAGCAGGGTCCGGTCGAGTAGAACTACTCGAGCTAAAGGGCTCGAGTACTTTTCACGTTCTGTACAATTTTAACACTCGAGCTTGCATTGCTCGAGTACTTTTTACTCGAGCTCTACTCGAGCTCGACGGGAATTTTGGCCCATGAGATCCTGTTTCGTCCCGTTGCCTATATATACCTCTTACAAACACGTTTTGAAGGACTCCAGAACGCAACACATCACTTTTATACAGAATTTTTAGAGAGAGAAGGACGAGAAGAGACGAGCAAGTTTAGTTTTACGTTTTTGAGGTTTTTGCTTACGAATTCACATTACGATTTCACGTTTTAGTTTCGTTTCTTAATACCTTTTGTTCTTGAATACGTTGAGACCTCGTTTTGCTAATTAAGTTCAGTTTATTCTTTTAAATCTTAAAACCCTAGTTTATGTACGATCTTTTATTTGATTTAATTACCATTGTTCATGTTCGTCACTTGTCCAATTGTTATTGTTTACGTTTAATCTATGTCTAGCTAAAACCCTTGCATGCTTAGGGTAGGATGAACTCGTAGAAGTAGGTTGTGGGTACGTAATTAGAGTAACTTGTGACGTTATTTTAATTCTCTTGGTTAATGAATTCTTAAAATTAATCTAGACTTCGCTCTTGAATTTCGTTCGAAAGGTGTTAGAGAGAGGACCATCGTATCACTCTTTAACAACGAGTAGACTTAACGAGAGGGTTTAGGAAAGGTTAATTCATCTACCGGTTTAGCGAAGGAGGACGACCGCATCACCTTAGTTAAATTAGGGTCTCATTAATTAAGCACAATCTATTAACTTGTTAGTGGATTAGTGAAGTCGAGTGTTAGGGTAAAGTATTAGGGTTTAGAATCTTGAGCTTTCACCTTGCATTCTTAGATTTAGGTTAATTCTTGTGTGTCATAGTTATTTTGATTATGTACCTGCTCCGTTAGTATACGTAGGGATTCCTATCTTAAGCATCACCATCTCATATCTGAAAACACACCTTTTGTTATTTCGTTTAATTTTCCTTTTGCATTCGTAGGATAATTTTAGTTAGTTTAATTAATCTTTCCAAAAAAAAATCCAAAAACAATACACTCATATTAACTACGACGCGTAGATCTTCAGGGATCTATTCGCATATACACTGTCCCTTGGGTTCGATATACTCGGTCGTTCTACTTGCTAATACTACAGTGAACCCGTTCGCTTGCGGGTGAGCGACTAGTAGAAGTTAGTAAAATCGCTTTAAGTCACTCCACCACTGTTCCGAATAGGGATATCGATGTCCTTATCTCGGCAGATCTGGGGTTTTCGTGGCTTGTTGGCGCTTCGAACCGGAATCGAGACGTAGAAGGGGTGAGAGGATGAAGCCACCACCACCGCCTAAATCGAAGCCCCAAATTCGATGACGACGAATCTATGGGGTAGAGGCGGAATTGTTGGGGCTTCGAACAGGTTCGTTCTTCAATTTCTCCCCCATTTTTCATTTCATATGATTTTCCCCCAATTTCATTTTCTTTCGTTGATTGAATGTATCAGTTTTTTTTTTCGATTAGCTTGGTAAAGTAATTTGTTTCAGTGTTTAGGGTTAAGGGTTTAGGAAATGTTTTTGCTTCCCACCATAAGGTTTAAATGATCCGCTTATATATTCGGGGTTTCTCCGTAAGTTTTGATGTATTACCTGCAAATTAGAGATGCTGGATTTAATACATATATCCTAGCTATTTTGCATCAGTTTCCCCCCTTCTTTTCTCTAGCTCGATTTAAGTATGCTGGTTATAGTTTGTCGTTTAGGCTTATGCAACATGACTTTCAAGTTATTTTAACTTTTATCATGGTGTTTATATCTAAAATTTATGGGGCATAAGTACTAATCTTGTAGCTGCAAAAAATTAGATTCCTGGAGTGGCCCTTGTGCTCGATTGTTTGTTTGTTTATGTTTCGACTAATGTTAGATGATGCTAAAGCTTCTTGAATCACAAGACAACTAATTCAAGTAAAATTAGAAGTTCTGTATTAATTCAATCAGTCAATCTTAATGATTCATGTTTGCATAGATTTTGGCTTGCTTTCGATAAGGTTTCTCATATTGTCTTTTTGGGTTCCGAAGGATCATTAGAGCTTTCTTGGTGGAGGAACAAAAGATTGTGAAGAAGGTTTTGAAGATACAAAAGGCAAAGGAAAAGATTGCATCCAAGAGCAGCTAGACTATTTCCCAAGGATGTTGAATTATATTGAGCATCTTTCACTGTGTCCTTCGGAAAATTACTATTTGTTTTTTTTATTTTGTTGAGAAATCTTCTATTTTAGGTTTTGATTTTCCGTAATTGTTGCCCGACAAACTCATTTTGGATTATCTTCAATGTGATTTAAAATTCGATTTTCTGTAATTGTTGCCCGACGAATGTGGTCCCGTAACTGTGTACTATACTAATATAACCATAGTATACTCAACATAGCAATGATATTTGGTGTATAGTATTTTTTTATTGTATAGTATATTGAATATAACCATAGTATACTCAACATAACAATGGTATATAAAATTATACTATAGTATATTTTTTTAATTGTATAGTGTATTGAATATAACCATAGTATACTCAGCATAACGATGGTACATAAAATTACACTGTTGTACACTAAAAAACTGTGTAGTATATATATACCGATAAAGTTGCTGCAGTGTCAAATCAATGTCAGTGAATAGTGTAAAGTGTCAGTGAACAGTGTAACATGTCAGTTATTGTTCACGAATTACACCACACTACATTGTAGTTCTTGTAAACAAATAAAGTGTTTATTAGTGTTACTTAATAAAAGTCTATAGAGTGTACCTCTATGCCACCCCCCCTAAAAATAATTACGGGACGTGGAGTATTATTTTAAAAAATACAATAATTTGAGAATCTAGACTAATTTCTACAGCTTTCTCAGGAAAAGTGAAGGAAGTGGCCCAAATCTGAGCGGATTAGAAGCCCATTACCGGCCCAGTTTATATGCACCACAACTGCGACCTGTTAATAGTACACACACCCTTCAATTTTATTAAATGTAAATTATATACAAAATGCCACAAATACCCTCATCACTCTCCTTTCAAAAACAGGTACACCCACCACAAATTTTAGGAAAAACAACCGAAAATGCAAAAGAAAATAAAAGACAAGATTTGGAAAAAAAACCAATATCTGAACGGTGATCTTTTTCCCCATAAATCTATAATCTATCTATCTATCTATCTATAATATATAATACACCATGGCCTTCCTAATTTAGTTTTCCCGCTCTTTTTTTATAACCATTGATCTGGTTTGACTCATCAATCTTAACCGTCTATTTTTCATTTTCACTGTAGGGAATGTTTGACTCTTATTTTTTATTCATTAATCTATAATCTATAATACTATTAAAAGTGGCTTAGCCATATAAATCATTTTAGGACCATTCTATCCTTGCCTTTGTTTTTTTTTTCAATCTCCTCCTATAGGCATTTTTCTTCCTACTCCTAAGTTTCCTGTTCGGTTTTCGATTCATCTTCCGTCGCCTTGTCCTTCTCTTCCCCCCAGCCGATCTGCGTATTCTTCGGATAGAAATCCGATTCCGTCCCATCATGCCTCGATAACAAGGTGAACCTTTCTCCTCTTTTCCCTCCATTTCCCCTATCTGTGTTGCTTTTCAATTTTGATTTTCAATGTCATCCTCTCTTATTACGTCAACGCGTTGAAATCGTACTTGCCGTCGATCTACGGTTACTTAAGGGGATGGGAATAATGGAGGGGAAATTTTCGGAAAGACGGATCATAATGAGGCATAGATTTTGCAGAGATTGAAATGTGTGAGGTTTTTGTTTTCTTCTTTCAAGTTATTTGCACCTTTTTAAAATTCGGTAGAATGCATTAGAATATATGATATCTTCCTTTTATAGGTGTCTTATACCAATGTAAAGGTTGGATCACCTCATGTTTGACTTTTACATGTCCTTGTGACTCTAGGTTTAGACCAAAATTTGAATGTATAATATGCAATCATTGGTATGAATGATCAACTATGACTTTGGCAATAATTATCACTTATTTGTTTATAAGTATGAACAGTTTCTACAAGAAAGAAAGCTTCTAGAGGTATGCCAATATGAATGTTAGTTTGCTTTCCAAGTTTTGATCACTATACAAATGATTTTTTGGTCGGCCTTGGTCCTTTCTTTGCAAATATTTTATTATAATTGGCTCAATAATATATTATTAATGTAAAGTTATTAGTTTCTCTCATCTCACTTTTCTTTGTAATTACTATTGCAGTATTTCGTAGGGTTTCAGTTATATATTGTTTTCAAAGACAAAGAGGCAGCACTGAAAGTGTTCTAATCAAAGCTTCCACAATCCACTTCAAACCTCTCTTCATACACTCTCTTCGCGTGATAGGGATTTGCAATATAGGACTACGAGGAGTGAAATTTGTGACACTGATTGTTTAATATTTGAATTATTTTCCCCTTCTTCATGTTAAATTTGTAATGATAAAGAATTGTCTTTGTGTTTGGGATACATATTCTAAAACTAAAAAAACTTAGTGTCGATTGTTTATATTTTTCTTGCAATTATTGGGCTCATGTACTTCTCCTGAGACCGTGCTTTTTGGTTTTATGCATGCTTAAAGTTAGAAGTTTGCATGTATTTTTAATGCGCAAATGAAAACATAGTTTACTTTTTGTAAAAGGTAACTTTTTATGGCAGGGTGTGAGGAATGGACCTGAGATTGCTCACTCTTCACGATAAGTCGGACCTCTTGCTGAATATCCTCGTAAGAGACCACCAGAACCGTATACTTGAACGTGCAGTCACAGAAACAAGAGTCATTAGGATCTGGTGTCGAATGGTAGTTGACGCTAAAAGCCCCTTTCATTCCATTTAAAACTTTGACAGTGGTAAGTTTCCCTAATGCTGAATTTCGTTTATACGGTTCTTTCTTTTTAAGAAATAGGGGCTTGAATTGTGCATCGATTTTCTTAATTTAATTTTATAATTTGGTGGGGTTAGACCAGGATTCGGTCAGTAAATGATGTGGAATGGGGAATTGAATGCAATTTGAGGAACTTGAGGGATTTTGAGATATTTTATTTGGTGGTGGAATTATTTTCATAAATTGAATTGAGGTAGAACAGTGCTATTAATTTGGATTGTAGATAGCGATGACTTTGGTAATTTGATTTGTTAAATAGTGTATATGTTAACTAGAGGTTGAAATTGGGCTTCGAATCTTTGTTCCCAGTTTGTTCTCAAAATATGATCAAGTAGTACAGCGTGGAGTTTTATACTGTCGTATATAAGTGTAACTAATTTTTAGGCATACAAGTTTTGAAGTACAGAGCTTGGGTCCAAGTGACCTTGAAATCTTAGTTCTTTTTCTGGTGGAGAAAGTTGGGACTTTCTTTGTTGGTGATCTGCTTTAATGAGCTAAAATTTTCATCTCCTATTAATTCATTTGATGGAATGTTTTACCAGTTAGAATAAACCTTCTTACTAAAGGGGTAGACTATTGCTAACTCTTTGGTCGTGTGAAAGAAAATGTTCTATCAACACGTTGAATTGAAACAAGGATCCACTGGACCATGACCAAATCCTTCTCTAAATTTAAAGGGATTTTCTTATCCATTTGTTTCATTTTCCTATACGTTATACTGCAAGTTAGAGAGGAATATATGCTTCAGTTGAATTTTTGCTAATGAAACGATTCATAGTTGAATTTCTTTGTCAATGTGATTTATCATTATTTGAGTTACAGGACAAAGAGGTTTCCTTTCACACTTCAACGCTATTGTTACTCATTCATTATCTCCATTGCATCAGCAATGGAGGCTGTCACCATAACAACTGTTAATCAAGCTCAATTTTGCATAAAAATGAGGCATCTTTCTGGAAATTTCACAACTGGCTTTGTTTAAGCTCTTTGAATTTTTCTGTCCTGCAGCGGTAAAACTCCGGCGTCTGCATTTTGTGCACAGTAGAAGCTCTGTGACTAGGTTTCAGTTGATGTTGAGAAGAACTAAAACAACTGTAATTAGAATCGACACTTGGAGGAGGTAATGTTTCTTTTATAGCCTGGATTTTAGCTTTCAGATTTAGTACATTTGGAGTTTAAAATGCTTTGCAGTAATATACCAGCTGAAGGATACTTCTCGAGTTTGAAATTATCGTTTTCTTGTGAAAATTTCAATGTGGCTCACTTAATATAATGGAAAGAAAGAAACATACATATTTAGTGGTAGTCTTGATAACATTATTCATTATGAAATTTATAAATCAGTTTACTATACGTCTTATGCAATTTATAAATAGAGCAAAATACTATTTACATTATGTTTTATTGCTTATTTTTGTATTTTTCCTATTGACTTAATTTTTTTTCAGTCTTTTTTATTGTAGGTTTCTTTGTTGGATTTCTTGAAAACACATCAGACGTTCTTTCTCTATTCTCATTTTAGGAGAAGTTATCTTATTCTTAATCACATGTATATGTTGTTAGTCGAGTCTCTACAAATTATTATTTTTTACTGCTATTTTCCTACCAACGTGCAACGCATGTGGTGTACAACTAGTATATTTAAAAGTGTCTTAGATTTGTAAATCATTTTTTCCAACTTTGCCCCTCCCAATTTTTGTAATATACTCTTTCACCCTTCTTCTCTATTCAATTCATGACTTTTCCTATATCCAATCCATAACTCTTAATTTACCGTAAAAAAAAAATCCATAACTCTTAACCATTTAATTTTACATTGTGCATTAATCCTCTTGACTATATTTTTTTTGTTTTTGGTCTAGCTTGTCAAGAGCTTCTCTTGATCCATCCCTTTACATACCATTTCCTTTAATTTCTTTCGCAATATCATCCTCTCCGGTCAGGAACAAGGCAATGTCGGTAAGCAATCTTCTTTCCAATGCCTGAGTTTCAGTCGAATTAGATGAGAAGATTTAATTTGCCCAGAATTGAGAGTACATGTACTCATCTAAAATGCTGTGAATTTAGGGCTTTTTATTTCAGATAATTTGTTACTTTGTTTAAATAATTCTTAATTAGTTATACATCTGATATCTTTGTTATTTTAATATTTTGCTTTCGTCTAGATATGGAGGTGTAAGGTTCATCTCAAGGAATTGAAGCAAATTCTTTTTCCATGTGTTTAGGAGGTAATGGAAGTGGAAGAGTTGGCTTTGGTGATAAAGGCATCTCCAGTCAATCTTGAACCAGCAAAGTAAGCAATTATCTCTGATCTTGAATACCGTGGATTTATTCATTTTATTACATATTTCGTGTTCTTCGTGTTGTGCTTTCCTTTTGGCGATCACACCACTATGGGTGACTGCTAGAATTGGATCCCTCACCCAGACAACGTTGTTTCAGATGGAAATGACGACTACCACCGTCTACGGTCTCGATCAAAACTAAGTACAGTCGAGACCACCCAAATCAACGCCACTAAGCAGGTTTGCTTCAACGAGACAAATCTCCACCAATCCTGGGTTCGGGTACGTATACACACACACCCTATAGTATTGATTATTGTATACATATAAAAAATGAATCGTATAGATTTGTTCATTGTATTGCCTATCTGATTGGTAAAATCGTGAATTTCAAAGAGATTTTCGTTTGCCTTTCGTCTGATCATTGTTGGAAACAAGCAATTTGGTTATGTTTTGTTGTTCAGGTAGAGTCAACATTTCAATTTGTTGCTTATTGTTTGTTAAGCTTATTTGGAATATCTGTACACTGTATAGCAAATCATGAGTGAATGATGGATCTATCGTTCACTGCATCAATGATAGATGATGGATCTAAGCTTAATATTTTGATCTCTTCTTCTGAATGGCTCTAGGCATCATCAATTCGGAATTCGGAGGAGAGAAACACGAGGTTGGAGAATATGTGTTGGAGGATTTGGACCTTGGCACGCAAGAAAAAACAGGTGATTCTCGATTTTAATTGTTTTGGGTTGATTATTGAAAACCAGATGCTATTCCTAATTTTCATTATCTATGCTGCATAATATTTTGAAGGCGTGTGCTTTTATATAGATTGCTTATAGTAATTCATGAAATAATTTATGGTGTCTAACTTGGTTGCACTTCTAGATTGACAGTGAAGAAGCACAACGAAGAAAAATAAAGCACAAGTTATATTGATCAATTTAGAAAAAAATCCTTTGAAATATTATCAATACTTGGTAAATCATATAGGTGAATTTGGTATTAATGCAAACAGGGAGCAAGATATTGGGAAAAGGGGGCTTCCAAATACTATAAAATCTTATTAATCTCTCTTTGCAAAATATTCCTAATTATACGAGTGATTTGGAACAGGGGGCTTCTTGACACTTGAATTTTCATGCTTATAATAATCTCTTTCTAGATTACTCGGAGTATAATTAATATTTTTGCTTTTAGGATCACTTATTTAAGCATCAAATTGTAACTCACCTCACACTTGAATTTAGTTTACAAGTTGTTCATTTGGTTATGAATGCTGGAGATGATGTTGCAGGCATAACTGTAGTTTTAATTTATTTATAGATTGGTCTTATTTTAATATCAAGGGAGTTCGAGAATAATAATGTACTTACCCTTTATGCTATCAATTTCTTGGTAAGAAAATTTTTTGTTCCTTTAATTGCAGAAGGAAGTCGAGAAAATATTAGAAAGGTATTATATCTTATTTGGTATCTATTTTTGTGGAGAAAAGTAGTGTGCTAACTTTTTAGTTAAAGGAAAATGTTTCCAGTATTCTTGTTTTGTTGAAGGTTCTTGGACATGCTTCCATGTTTGATGTGCGGTCTCTAAAGTTAATAATGTGGCCTATTTCACTGCATTGATTTCGTCCTTTTTTTCTCCATATACTGAGACATAAATACTCGGTAATCTTGGTCCATGTGGTTCTTGTAATTGTTGGGAAAATAGGGGTGCCCGGAATCTATTCGGGATGAAATTTAAATACGAATTTAAATACAATTATTACTAGCATGAATTAATCCTAATTAATTCAAATAATAATTCCAACAACTAATTTTCATCATGCATGTTAAATTAATTTCACATATTAACTAGGCGGAATAAACAAGTAAATATGCGATTAACGTACCTCTTGTAGAATTGGTCTTTGGATATACGGGACAATTGTAATCTCGCTCTATCAACCCAAAGCCTTCTCAAGTATTTCCCTTTTCACCTCACTTTATCACCGGTGGGAGATGCTTTCAAGTAATTTAATAAACTAAGGAAAAAGAAAAATATATATGCTTCTTGATTTTTCCAACACATGGAATTATGTACTTGGGGATGAAATAATCATCCCCTATTTATAGAGGAGAGATGGCCGAAATTTTGGTGTCAAATATGGGCTTGGAGAAATCTTTTCTTAGACTCTAAGAAATCTTGAATATATCTCATATATTCTTTTCTCCAAAATAAAATATTCCACAAAAATCTCAATCTCTCTTATAAGCTTAAATTTTCAAAAATAATGAAAATAAGAATCCAAGATTTGGATCTTCTTGAATATATGAGATAATCTTGTATTCTAAGAATACTTATCCTCCATAATATCTTTTCAAGAAAATCAACAAAATCTTTTCTTATTCTACATATGCAATTTTCTAAATATACATGAAAAAATCAGCATTATTTTTCTTTTTATTTTAATCACCTTATCATTATTGGGCTGCTTAATGGGCTACTTGAGGGGCCTTAAGGAGAATTAAGATTGGACCTCCTAATGGACTTCTGAATTTCAATATTGAGCCCCAATATAATTCAATCCATTAATATTAATTATTACCACTAATAAATTAATATTGCACTATCCATCTTAATCCATATTAAGATAATATGGGCTCCCGGTTATTATTTCCTGCATTTAAGATTATCAAGTCCATTAATTAATTAAGCTTCTGGATAGCTCTAAATTAATTAACATCTTTCACCTTGGAGTAAAGACAGCTCAACATTATTATTCGTACCGAAGAAACTAATTCTTCACTTGCAAGATTTGGTACAATAAAACTTCTGAGCCCACCAAGGGGACTAATCACACGAGTCGTACTCGCACGCGTTTCTCCGTATTAAATCTTAGCAACCGTCGTATGATTAATATTACTGCCCAAGACACAAAGTTCGAAGTCGCAATGATTCTCACCCAACATGAATCAAAGCAGTAACCATTAAGCACACACGATCCTATTTAAGTGACGAAGATTAAGAAATCAACAACCACTGAGGTCTAATTCTTCACCTTTCAGAACAGAAGAATTTATCCTCGCTGTAGGTCCTCTTCAACACATACTAAATGTGCTAGTGCAATCTCTTAGTCAAGACAGACCAATCTGAGCCTTACACATCGACCTTTCACGGCGGATTGTTCAATTCCACCTAGGTCGTGAAAATGTACGTTTAGTTACAAGTAAACTGTTAATGTTGTCTTCCGTGATCGGGTATCACCACATTAACTACATTGTAACATGTACTATATATTGAACGGTTTGCAATAGAAATTCAACATTCAATCATAACTAAAGCAAATGTGATAAAAGATTTATTCTCATAAAACGAGTGTTTGATACACGAGTTATACAAAGTAAAAGCATACTTTCACGTATAACTCCAATAGTAATAGGTGTTGTAAAAAATACTAGGACCAATGTGCTTCCCCCCTGTCTGGTCAATCCCAGAAAAATCGTTTCTTTATGGTATGCAACTAAAGTAGCTGCTAATTTTTGCCTCTATTTACATGTAGATGGAAAAACTGGTGATTATGTTGCTCTATTTGAGTGAGTTTCAGAAAGTATAAAAAGGAAAAAAAATTAATCCGGCTATAAAGGCATATCCAGCACTTTCTGAGGCATTTTAGAACCGAGCATTGGTTCTTCATCAGTTTTGCAGGTTAATTTACAAATTTTAAGTTGAACTTCAATAATTTTGTGTTATTTATGCATAGGTTTGTGATAACAAAGAAAAACTAGATAATATCATGATGCATTAGACAAATAAAGGTACTGTGAGAAGTCAAAATCATTAACTTTGTGACCCATCTTACACTTGAATTTTCTCTACAACTAAGGTTGGGGAAGGAGATAAACAGAGATAATAGTGGCTATGTGATATCATGTAGACAGTTGGATTTTGCTGAATGAATTTTATTAATCTGAACCGTAAAGTATATATACAATGATGTTTCATAAACTAATGGAAATTCTAACAGCCTAGATTATTCCAAGATATACATAAAAAGTAAAATATATATTTCAATAAATAATTACAAAAAAATAAACTCTAGACAATGGAATAATCTCTTTTAAATCTAACATGTTGAGTCTGATCTCCAATATCTTTTGAGTTGTGGAAATTTATTTTACCATATTGTGGACCAACCTCATTGAGTAACCACAATACTGCAATAATATTGTGAAAATATCTTAGAGCGAGCACTTAATGGAGAATCTGATGTGTCTACAATGCCATTTCTGATCTTTGGATTTTACTAAGTGTTGATTTTGGTTTTGTGCAGCTATGAATCCCCTTTTGAAGGGAACCCGGCCTATTAATTAAACAACTGTTATCGCAGCTGAAAGAAGGGAACTCCAATAGTGGTGTTTGCTCTTAATTGTTTTATGACATGTTATTTTCTTTGCTTTTATTTGCTCCTTGTTGGTTTTTTAATGGAGAATCTGATGTGTCTACAATGCCACTATCTTTGCTTTTATTTGATCCTTGTTGGTTTTTTATTACATGTAATAGACAACAGAAAAAATATGTTCTCTAACAGCATATGTTTCATATGGTTCGTTGTTTGTTCATACAATAGACAACGGATAACGTCCGTTGTCAAAGATGAAGGGTCTTTAACTACACCTCAATACACGACAGAGATTTAAGTTAATAGACACCATATATTATCAGTTGTCTACTAATATTTTTGTAGTGGTGTTTATATTTATTTTATTTGGTCGTATTGAGAATGACAATTATATCATGATAGCTAATATTTTTTTAAAGAATGTCAATCCCATTTTGTAAAATAAAAAAAAAATTAATTACTTACCTCTGGACATTGATTATACGACCTCTTGCTTCCTATGCCATTTGGATCATATAGTTTTTGTGCGAAAAAGGCAGATCAACTTAAGTTTAAGTATACAAGTTTTATTGTGACATGATAAGAAATTTAAATGTTTTTAACAATAAGCTATTGCATTAAAAATTTCTTTTGTCAGTGTACCTTTAACGGGCATTTCATGCACTCTCCAAATTTCCGTTAAAGATAATGCCCAAGTTTAACGTGACACGATTTTATACATTTTACAGAGTATTTACATGCACACGTGCAACGCAAGTGGTAACAACTAGTTGCTAAAAAAATTCTAACCATCAAGCTTTGGAAGATATGGTATGTAACGTCCAATTAGATGCTTAAATTTAGGATATGTAATGTCCAATTGGATGCTTAAATTTAGGAGACGTTTCTTTGTACTCATATATTTAACTCTGTTGACGATCAGTTCTAATCTTGAAAGTTAATGGCTGATTTAAGCAATTTTAGGTGGTTAATTGATCATCAAACAATTACGTGTGATTGATCACTAACGTAATTAGTGAATACGATTTTTTGGGTTTAGGTGGATTAGAATCGTATAAAAGCTTACGTGTTTAAGTTCGATTGTAAATTAATCGAGCAGCTTTAGATTCGTAATCGAAGTTTGGACGTGTATAATAATTTGTGCTTATTTTATTTGCTGCAAAAATCTAAGTATTTATAGACTTTTGCCCTGCAGGAGGTGGCACGTCCTTTGGCCGACCAAGTCTGCATGCTCGACACCTGTCCTTTGACTAGTTTGACCTTATCTTAACTAAATTCTATCCTTATCTACTGGACTTGCTCGCAGTCTAGAGCTGTTCGTCACTTTGGACTTGTCCTTGAGGAGTCTTTAGTCTGATTCTGATGGTCTTTCATCTTGTTTAATTGTTATTTTGGCGTTGTGGTTGGATCTGATCGGCAGGATGCCGTTTGAGCTCGTCATGTGGCTTTTGATCTGATTTTGTTCGCCTATGTGTCTTGATCGCATGTAGGTTTTGTTCGCCGGATGTCTTGGGTGAATCATGTGTTAATTCCAGTTTAAATTTTGTGTGATTTGCGCTAATCCTGGTCGCCCAAATGATGATCCTGCTCGCCTATCAACAATTGCCCCCTTGCCGATCAATAAATTGTGAAGATGGTGAATGAGCACTTTTTGGGTTGGCAACTTTTAAGTGTCACTAAGGTGAGCAAGAATGTCCCTGGGGCGAGCAGCTTTTCACGGGCGGACAACATTGGTCGAGCAGACTCGGGTCGGGGACGGTTGGGATCCCAAGGTCTGGGCACGGCTCGAGGTGTGACGTGGGCGGAATGATTGCTACCGCCCACGCGCACACAATCCCGAGGAGACGCGCCTTCCCGTTTTGTCGGACAGGTGCTGCACGCGCCCAGAATTTGCAATTTGGTCCTTCCACTTTCAATTTTGTTCGCCCGGTACCCCATTTTTCCAGAAGTATAAAAGGAAAATTTTCTTCGTTTTTTTTCATTTTCACACTGTTTCTTAAGCGCGAATCCCTCTTTCTTCCTTCTTTCAAATTTCCGGTGACGTTTCCAGATTCCGGCGATCTTCGAACAACGTCAAGGTAGTTTTTTCTCTGCTTATTTTCTTCTCTTTCTTCTCTTCTTGCTTCGTGTGCGTTCTAGATTCACCGAGAATTCCTACTCCGCCGTGGAAAATTCCGAGCCGCCGTGTTCTTCCCTTGCCGGAATCTGCAAAACCCTAACATCTCTCCCTTAACTTGTTCGATGGCGTCGCACTCAGAGACCGGTTCTTTTCCTCCCCGGAATCCCGAAAAACGGCCCGTCGAAGAAAATCTTCCTATAGTTAATTTGGAATCTGATCCCGAGGCGGCTTCGGTTGCACGCTCGGTCAATTCTAGAGCCCATCCCTCCGGGGAAAGAGAGGAGCGAGCAAATCCTGCTCGCCAGCTCTTAGAAGAGACGAGCTCGGACCTCCACGAAGACGAGGATGAAGAAGTCGAGGTACTTCAGCCGGTGAACCTTGACGAACTGACTTGGACCTATCTCAAGGATATCAACTTCCCCGCGCCCAGATTGATCGAGCATCGGGTTCCAGTCGCGGTTGCTCGCCGTGTCGACTGGAATGAGTACGAAAAGGAGCACTCCAATCGCTTCGTCATTCCTGCTCGCGAAGTGCGGAAACTTAAAGCGACCGAGTTCGCAGTGAGCTGTATCGTATCCGCCATCACTGAGGAGAATTTGATCGAGATTCGGAGGGATTACAAGATTCCCTTTGATATCCCAATGTATGCTCCTTTGGTGGACGACAGAGCTGATCGCCCACCACGCGGATTGACGGCGATCAACCTTGCCACCCTAAATGCTGGAGTTTCATTGCCGTTGTACCCTTTGGTCGGCCAATTTCTACATGACGTGAACTTGGCTATCACCCAACTTACTCCCGTTGGGTGGATAAATTTGATGGCCCTGATGGTAATGTTCGCTCTGGAGGGGTATCCCAACAGGCTGTCCGCCGAGGAGGTTGGCTACCTAATGACGATAACCGGCTGCACTGGGGAAGAGGCGGGCTGGTACTATCTGAAGGCGCGACCAGGGCAAAAACTTGTCGAGGATATTCCTGGGAAAGTGCGGGATTGGAAGCATGACTGGTTCTGGATCGGAGGCAATTGGCGTGTTTCTGCTCGCTCTTCAGGGGGTTCTGAACGAATTGAGACCCCGGCGGAGTTTAGGGAATTAAAGCGTGAGTCTTACCTTTTCTATATCTTTGAAGTGGTTGGACTAATTTTAATTCTCTTTTCCCTTTGTTTCAGGTCCCAAGAACTTGGGGTGGCGAACTGTGAAGAATAGCATAAGCGATCTATTCATGTTCGTTGCGTGTTTGATCGCCCTTCGTCGCCGAGAAGATCGAAGTATCGGCCACCTCTTCTCTGAGGACACACTGCGAGTTGCTCATCTCACGACCTACCCTCACCATCTCGAGGCTCTAGCTCGTATCCCAGAGGGTAAGTATCTTCATGCTGGGCGAGCAGATCTGATCGATTTTATACTTGGTATTAATTTGTTTTCCTGTCCTTTACAGATCAGCTCGCCTCCGTTGTGCTTCACCCTTCCTTCCTAGAGCTTGATAACCGTGTCTGGGAGATGCCGACCAAAAAAGGACGCAAGAAGTCGGATCCCCTCTCCAAGATCATCGCCCTTGCGGCCAAGGGTGGAAAAGGAGACCCTCGGCAAACCGGAGGGTCGAGCTCGGCTCAACCTCCCGCCCCCGTAGCGAGTCCGCCCAAGACACTGGTCCCGAGGACGAAGAGACTTCTTCGTGGAGATGGCACTCCCGTTACTGAGGCTGAAAGGGCAGTCAAACGAACAAAGACTGCCCAAGAAAAGGTGACAGTGGCTGTCCGACCATCTGAAGGCGACAGCGAGCAAACTTCTTCGGTGGAGCGTCCCGGCGAGCAAGCTTTGGTCGTCACCACTCGTGAAGGATCTGGTCCTTCATCTGACCCCACCTACCTTGGCTGGGATAAAGGTCGTCTTGACAGGTATAACCTTGCTCGCCCAGGACACTTAGCATTTTTTTTTAACTAACTGGAAAATTTCTTTTCAGCTATTCGCCCGAGCAGTATCCAGGGCGATCTAACCTGGTGCATCGTTTCGCCTGCTCAAAGGTGCCGACCAATCTGCGCGAAATCCCAGACTCTTTTGTTCGCCGCGCCTCTAAGGCCGTTGCTCGTAGCTGGACCAAGGAGCTAAATGAGACCGTCAAGGCACAAGCGTCTCGTGATAATGGCCGTTTGTGTCTTGTCGAGGTGGGAAACACCTTGGCGGCCGTGCAACGTTTGGTCGACCAGGTTGAAGACCTTGAGAAGGACTCACGCCAGCATGCGGCCACGGTCAGCCGTATTACCAGAGAGCGTGATGACGCTAAGGCTGAGGCGAATAAGATTATCGCCGACCTCGAGAATAAAGCCAAAGCTCATCAGGTTAGCGAGCAGCGTGCCTTGGACCTGCATGTCAAAGTCTCCGAGGAGCTGAAGGTCAAGATGGCCGAAGTCGAGCACATGCGAGCAGAACTTGCTCGCGCTCAGCAGCAGAAGGAGGTCGCCGAGAAATTCGCGACTGAGGCAACGGCCAAAATTGCGGACCTTGAAATCCAGCTCGCCAACTCCATTACCCAAGAGGAACTTATTCCTAAGATGGAGGTGAGCTCGATTCTTGGTTACGTAACTGGTTATGCGGAGAGCATCCGTATTGCCCATGAATTCAAGGCTGCCGCAGTTGTTGAAGAGATCGGCAAGGAGTTGTGCAATTTTGTTGAATCTAACCCTCCTGCTCCGGGCACAACTCTGCAAATTGGCGACCTGCCTGAATATGGGATCAAGCTCGACTTCATTGGCCCCGAGATAATTATCACAAGTCCTGCCGAGGACGAGGAAGAAGAGGGCGATGCTGCGGAGGGCGAGCAAATCCTTCCTGCCGATCAAAGTGAAAGAGCTCTAAAGGAGCGTGCTGATGCTGAGGGATTGATTGCTGAGCTAACTGAAGTGGTCCCAGTTGATCCTGCCATTGAAGGCTCTCCACTTGAAGACCCCAAAGATGACAACATATCTCCTCCTGCCGGACAAGGATCTTAGCGGACAGGATTAGCTAGGAACTTGTACTTCTTTTTTGTTGTTGTTCATCCTTTTGTAATTTTTGGGCGATTAAGCCTTATCATCAATGGATATATTTCGCTTACTTGCTCGTCTTTTATCTTACACTAATTGTTCTTTGCATCTTTTTCTGTGCTTCAACAATCTTAATGTAGTTGGGCCTTGTTCCTTAAGAACCTCTTTTTTTTTTTTTGCCTTAGGATTTGATGGGCTTTTGGCCTTAGGTTATGTCCATTTAAAAACGAACAGCCTTCAATGGGCTTGGTTGTATAATCAACTTGCGCCTTGAGCTCACACTTCCATTTCGAACGAACAACTTAATATTGAACAAACATTTAAAAATTACAAGTATCAAACGCGACCAAGAATGTAACCCTGCACTAGCTAGGTTGGATTTGCTCGACAGAAACAATGTTAAGCTTCCAACTTATTAAAAACATAAATTACACCAAGAGTCAGAGTTACTCGACTACTATACAATTTGTCAACTCTTAAGAGGAAATGAAATTATCACAAGATACTAACATCCCAGCATGCGACCAGACTTGACCCAATTCATCTTTGTTCGACCATTTATACTTGGTGAAAAATTTCAAAAAATTAGGCAAGTTTTTTGGACCCATCTTGTATCTCTGCCATTCCAGTTCGCCCAGTGGACTTAGTAGCTCGCCTATCCTAACTTCACTCTCTCATGAAGCAGAACTGGTCGCCTACTGAAAGTATTTCCTTAGATTAGCTGCATTCCAGGAATATTGGGCCGAGTTGCCATCTAAGTCCTCTATGTCATATGCTCCATTGGGTAACCTATCTGTTACCCTGTACGGGCCCTCCCAAGTCGGGCCAAATATGCCTGGAGGTGGGGCAAGCTTCTTTCTTAGAACGAGGTCACCAACTTCGAATTTTCTTATCTTGACTTGAGAATTATAGTAACGCTCTGCTCTTTGCTTGTACGTGGCATTTTTTAGCTCAGCGTGTAATCTTCTTTCTTCGAGCAAATCTGCTTCTGTGGCTAAGGCAGAATGATTTGTTTGTTCATCAAAGCTGGTTGTCCTGGCTGTGTCAGTCTTTAATTCAATTGGTATTACCGCCTCTGTTCCGAAAGCCATTGCAAAAGGTGTCTCTCCGGCGCTTGACCTGGGAGAAACCCTATATGCCCACAAGACTTCCGGGAGTTTTTCTGACCAGCTGCTTTTGCTTTCTGCCAGACATATTTTCAATGTATGCTTGATGATCTTATTTACAGCTTCAACTTGCCCATTTGACTGGGGATGATAGGGAGTTGAATAGTGTTTCCTGATCCCCCATTTTGTACAAAAATCTCATAATTCCTTTCCATCAAACTGTGGGCCATTATCTGTCACGATTGTTCGTGGAATTCCAAAGCGACAGATGATGTTCTGCCATATGAAGTTGATCATGTTCTGCTGTGTAATTTTCACCATGGCCTTTTCTTCTGCCCACTTTGTATAATAGTCGACTGCTATGACGGCAAATCGAACATTTCCCACTCCTACCGGGAAAGGGCCAATAATGTCAATCCCCCATCTTGCAAATGGCCATGGGCTGTAAACTGATACAAGCTCCTGGGCAGGGGCATGAATGCTTGGAGCAAAAACCTGACATTGGTGGCAAGCCTTGGCTAATTGGATTGCATCTTTCCGTAAGGTTGGCCAATAGTAACCTTGCCTTACAGTTTTGTAGGCCAAAGCTTGCCCCCCAGTGTGATTTCCACAAACTCCAGAATGTATATCCTCCAGGACTGTCCTTCCTTGTCCCCTAGACAAACACTTGAGTAGCGGGTGTGAGAAACCTCTTTTGTAAAGCTGTTCGTCTACCAGAGTGTATCTGGTTGCTTGTTTTTTAATTCTTTGAGCTTGAAATGAGTTGCTTGGTAACTCCCCGTCTTTTAAGTATTTGGCTATATGAGTTCTCCAATCATCATCGTTGTTGTTCTCGACTATTTGATTTACTTCGTAGTCCATTGTTGATGGTTGAACTTTTTTGGTAATGACAATGTCCGTCAGGTCTGCCGGCCCATCACTTGTTGCTAATCTTGCTAGGGCGTCAGCTTGTGTGTTGCTTGTTCGTGGTATCTGCTGAATAAACACTTGGTCTAATTGGGATACCAAGTGTGCAACTATTCGTTGATACTCGATCATTTGCTCATCTCTGGCCTCATATTCGTCTCGTACTTGGCTTACAATGAGCTGGGAGTCCCCGAAAATTTGGAGTTGTCTAACTCCAACTGCTAGTGACAAGTGAAGACCTGCAATGAGGGCCTCGTACTCTGCCTCATTGTTAGTGGCCATGAATTCAAATCTGACTGCTGAAGTGAAGACTTGCCGGTCGGGACTAATGAGCACTATTCCTGCCCCCGAGGCCAGATTTGTTGACGAGCCATCCACGTAAAGATGCCATGGGTGATCTAGCCCTCTCGTTGGATTTTGGGGGAAGGTTAGTTCAACTATAAAGTCGGCTAACGCTTGTCCCTTAATCGCGGTTCGAGGTGCATAAGTCACGCCAAACTGGCTTATCTCTATGGACCATTTCAAAAGACGGCCAGCGGTGTCGGGTCGGTGTAATATTTGTCTGAGTGGGAAAGTTGTCAGGACTTCGACTTGGTGATCGGAAAAGTATGGTCTTAATTTCCTGACACTCATGACAAGAGCATATGCCAGCTTTTCAGTTGGTGAGTACTTTATCTCAGCATCATGCAGGGCCTGGCTGACATAGTAGATTGGCAGGTGAAATTTGCCATCTGCTCGAACTAACACCGAACTTATGGCTGTGTCAGATGCTGCCAAGTATAAATATAGCTTCTCACCGGGAATTGGTTTTGACAGAATTTTTACATCTCCCAGATATTCTTTCAATTGATCAAAGGCTTTCTGGCAGTTTTCTGTCCAGGTAAAGTTGCCCTTTTTGATGGCCTCAAAGAATGGACGACACTTGTCTCCTGATCGTGATATGAATCTGTTTAAAGCTGCTAGGCATCCGGTTAACCTTTGCACCTCTTTAACAGAACGTGGTGGCTCCATATCAACGATCGCCTTTACTTTTGCTGGATTAGCTTCAATTCCGCGTTTGCTGACCAGATGGCCCAAGAATTTCCCAGAATGTACTCCAAAGCTACTTTTCTTTGGATTTAACTTCATATTGTATTTTCGGAGTATGTCAAATACTTGGGAAAGATGATGGAGGTGATCTTCCTTATGGGGACTTTTGACTACGATGTGATCAACGTAGACTTCTACTGTATCTCCAATTTGTTGGTCGAATATTTTGTTCACCAACCTCTGGTAGGTTGCTCCAGCATTAATTAGACCAAACGGCATCCTCTTCCAGCACAACAGATTTTTATTTGTATAAAAAGCCGTATTTTCTTGGTCGTCCGGGTGCATTGGAATCTGGTGGTATCCTGCGAAGGCATCCATGAATGTGAACATTTCGTGACCGGCAGTACTGTCCACCAGTTGATCGATGTGTGGGAGCGGAAAGTTATCCTTCGGGCATGCTGCATTAAGATCTGTAAAATCTATGCATAACCTCCAGGTTCCGTTCGGTTTCCGTACTAGGACAGGATTCGCAACCCATTGTGGACATAACGCCTGTTTAATTAAATCGTTGTCCAGCAGCTTTTTGACTTCTTCGTTTAAAGCTTGATACTTGTCTGGTCCATATTTTCGCCGTTTCTGGTGGACAGGTTTTCGGGCTGGGTTGATATTCAACCTGTGACAGGCATCCTTCGGGCTGATTCCCACCATATCAGCATGAGACCACGCAAAGACGTCCAAGTTAGCCTTCAGAAAGTCCGTCATGCGCGTTCTGTAAGGCTCAGGGAGTTCAGATCCAATGTAAAGTTCAAGACTGTCACGCTCAGGATTAACCTTGATGGCCTCCAACTCTTCAACGGGAGTTGCCCGTCGTTTTTGCCCTTTCCATCGAGGGTCAACTATTGGTCCTTCCGGACTTAGCTCATCCTCAATGTCCATGGGTTCAGCACCCAATCGAGGGTCAAAATCATCTGTGGGCCTTGGGTGAGACTCGGCCACCGAAGTTGGACTTCTCTGGTTATCATTTGGGCACGAACGGTCGGCTACGGGAGGTAACACTGCTTTCGGCTGGTTTTGCCCGTCGCCCTGCTGTGCCTGATCGCCTATAGGTGAAGGTTGGTCGTCAATGTCCATCTTATTGTCTTGGGCTCCAAGGATGTCCTCCAAAATTGAGGGTTCATTTTCGAGTTGACTAGTTGATGCTTCCATCATAGATACTTGTCCCTGTCTTGACTGAATTTGCAGAAGACATTCTCGAGCTTTTCTCTGGTCTCCTTTCACCGTGCCAACTCCACTTGCTGTTGGGAATTTTATGCAATAATGGTAAGTTGAACATGCGGCCCTGAATTCGTTTAAGAAAGGTCGACCCAGGAATCCATTGTATGACGACTCTTGATCGACGACCAGAAAATCCACCATTCTTGCAATATTATTCTCAGGCTCTTTGACCGTCATAAGTTGCATAGCGAAAGTTACTATTCCCAACGGGATTGTCACGGCATTTCCGAATCCCAGGATACGGTGATTTGTGTCTCTGATGTAGCCTGCATAATCTCCCATTTGATCAAGTGTCTTTTTGAAAAGGACATTAGTGTAGGCTCCAGTATCCACCAGTAATCTATGCACCCTTGTTTCCATAATCTTGGCACATATCACAAGCGAATCGTTGTGGGGGGTCAGAACTCCTTCCAAATCTCTGTCGGTGAAAATTAATTCCGGTGTTTGCATGGTAGGTGGAATGACCCCCATTTCCTGTACATGTCCGATCGCTCGTAATTCTGCCTTTCTTTTCCGGTTAGAGATTGGTGGTCGTCCATCAGAATAACCACCTATGGGTCCTGCGGGTTCCATCATCTGGATATCCGGTATTGGCCCCCCGGCTGGCGCCTGAGCTGGTCGTCCAGCTCGATTCCGATGAGGTGCCTGGTCCTGGTCTTCTTCATCAGAATCTTCGTCTCTGGTTCTTTTGCCGGGCTGTCTTTTCACGAACTCTGATAGCTTTCCCTCTTCGTAAAAACGCCACAACTGCTTTAGCAAATCACGACATTCGCTTGTAAAGTGCCCTACACTTTGATGGTAGGCACAATATTTATTCTGGTTCAACTTGCTCGTTTCCTGACGTATCTTACGGGGAGGCGTTAGCAATTCTTTGTCCCGGACACTATTATAAACTGTATCAATTGATACAGTGAGAATGTGGTTCAGTTTGTCTTTTAGCTCAGTGCCCTCGGTAAATGCCTTCATATTTTTGGGAGCTCGATAACCAGTTCCAGGTTTCTTTGCACCCTCTTTTTGTTCTCCTTTGTCTCCCATATCCTTTTGTAGGGCTTCATGCATTGAGACAAAAACGCATGCCCGATCCCGAAACTCGGCGTATGTCTTTGGGCATCTTAGGTGCACATCTTTCCAGAGTTCAGTACCCTTCTTGAGCCCAGCCAAGACAGCTACGATTTTGGTGTCCTCGCTTACGGATTCTCCCTCTAACAAGACCTTATCGAATCTTTCCAAATACGATCGGTCCGACTCGTCGTCAGTTTGTTTCAAGTCGGATAACCGATGTCTTTGGGATAGATAAGACCCGGCTGTAGAGAAATGGGATAAGAACTCTTTACCCAGCTGGGCAAACGAATGAATTGAAGCTGGTGGCAGGGCCGAAAACCACTTATGGACACGATCCCCGAGAGTTAAAGGAAAGTTTCGACATTGGGTTGCATCACTTGCCCCCATTGATACCATATAATTGGTATACTTCATCAAATGCACTCGGGGATCCGCCGTGCCCTCATACTGGATACTTGCTGGAAACTGGATCTTTTGTTGAATTGGAGCCTTCATAATTACTACTGACAAGGGTGAGACCGGAAGAGTCGTGTTCCCATAACCTCTCTGTTGATCCAGCTGGCCCTGCATGCTTTCGATGGCCTTTCTCATGGAGGCGAGCTCCTCTAAGGATCCCCCCTGACTCTGTGGCTGTTCGACGAGCTGAGGCGCACAGCCGTCTGTTCGCTCCAGTCCCACATTGGGAATGGGAATCCCCTGGATTGGCCTCCTGGGATTGGGCTCTGCATTCGGGCCAAGGCGACCAAAAGCTGACCTAGTCAGCCGGTCAAGGACCGATTGGCGAGCAGGTATTACGGCTGGGTGAGCTGCTCCAGCAGGGGGATGTATCTCCAGGATTCCCCGGCCACGTCGACCCAATCTTTCCAGAGCACTTTGGCGTGTACCCTGACTTGCCGCCATGGCCGGGTTCTGAGTTGAACCTCCCTGACTGGCGACCTCAATGTTCAATTTTTCTTTGCCTTTGGCCTTACGAGCTTGGGCGCTGTCAGCCTCATTCAAATGATCCCCCCTAGCCTTATCATGTTCGCGAGTCTTTGTGGGGCTACCCCTTGCTCGTACATATGATGGGCCAGGTTGGGCTTGTTGTCTCTGTAAAGCCTGGAGCATGGCAATTGTACGCGCCAATTCGTCGGGGTTGCGGGCAATGGCGTCCAACTCTGGTGGTATTAACTGGCGAGCAACATTAGTTTGATTTTCTTGGTTGTTTCTGCTCGCTCTTGCTCGCCCACCAACTTGGGACATTCGAGAGTGTGAATCCCGGGTTATATGTTGAGAACGTTGTGTCTCCCTTGATTGAGGCATTTTCACAGTGAATATCAAGTGTTGTTCTTGGTGTTCTTGAGTTTTTTCTTCAAAAACTCAAACTTGTTCTTCAATTCTGGGATAATCTCCTTGTATTCAATGAATCGGAGGTTCGCTCCCTTCTTCTAGCGCCAATTTGTTGACGATCAGTTCTAATCTTGAAAGTTAATGGCTGATTTAAGCAATTTTAGGTGGTTAATTGATCATCAAACAATTACGTGTGATTGATCACTAACGTAATTAATGAATACGATTTTTTGGGTTTAGGTGGATTAGAATCGTATAAAAGCTTACGTGTTTAAGTTCGATTGTAAATTAATCGAGCAGCTTTAGATTCGTAATCGAAGTTTGGACGTGTATAATAATTTGTGCTTATTTTATTTGCTGCAAAAATCTAAGTATTTATAGACTTTTGCCCTGCAGGAGGTGGCACGTCCTTTGGCCGACCAAGTCTGCATGCTCGACACCTGTCCTTTGACTAGTTTGACCTTATCTTAACTAAATTCTATCCTTATCTACTGGACTTGCTCGCAGTCTAGAGCTGTTCGTCACTTTGGACTTGTCCTTGAGGAGTCTTTAGTCTGATTCTGATGGTCTTTCATCTTGTTTAATTGTTATTTTGGCGTTGTGGTTGGATCTGATCGGCAGGATGCCGTTTGAGCTCGTCATGTGGCTTTTGATCTGATTTTGTTCGCCTATGTGTCTTGATCGCATGTAGGTTTTGTTCGCCGGATGTCTTGGGTGAATCATGTGTTAATTCCAGTTTAAATTTTGTGTGATTTGCGCTAATCCTGGTCGCCCAAATGATGATCTTGCTCGCCTATCAACAAACTCGATACATCAAATCTTCATTCCACCTCTTCATTTCTAATCGTCTTTTTGATATATTCTTCAATAACATGCATGTGGCATGTACTCCTTCAAGGTCCATGCTCTCGGAGTCGGGATAGGGAAGAAATCTCTTTGGATTTTAAGTTTTTGTAGTTTTTTTTTTTAATAATTTGTTACCTACAGCAAGATAAAGGTTTTGTTTTATCATTATAATTATAGATTAGTGTTTTTTGCATTTGATTCTGTGTTTCAGATTATAATTACTATGATTTCAATTATTCAATTGTAAAAGTTGTTGGAGTACTTGAATCACTTGGATTTGGTTATGTTTAGTGTTTGATGGGGATAAGATTTGCAGTCACTGTCATTCATCGGATTTGATCATTTTTTAGTTAATACAACTATTCAAACGGTTGATTTATTGGGTCTCATTGTTCAATGCTTAATATGTTTAAATATTGTCTATATTTTTATCGTGATTGCTTAATATTTCAATTGCTAGAATAAAAAAATATGGTACATTGTTCCATAATTATTAGGATAAATAATTATAAAAAAATATAATATAATTTTTATTTATCATGTCATGTTCATTTTGATATGATTTGTAAATATTAAAGGTAATAATTGTACTTCATTTTCGAACCACCATTTCTTTTGTTTAGTATATACTAATATATTTAAGTGTATTGAATTTTTATAGTTAATTTGAGTATTCAAAGGATACAGTTTCTTATGATTCCAAAGCTATTAATCATTCTTCAATCAATTACTATAAACATGACAATATAAACTTATATTACTACATATATATATATATATCTATTATATTTATAAAAAAAGTAATCAATTAATTGAAATTTTTGCCTAACACAACCCAATAATCGGTAGAGGGGAGATAGGCCTCTGAAAAATAAAATAAGATTAACAAGAGTATTATTATTAGTGTTGAATATATTAGCTTAATGGTACTCGAATTTAAAAAAAAATGAGATTAAAACATAACATTCCCTTGTTTATAACGGTTTTTTTACTATTCATCACATAAGAGTATTAATTTTTATGTTTAGTAATATTTAGTACCATTATTTAATAAATATTAAGTAACAACATTTAGTATCATTATTTAATATATTAAGTAACAATATTTAGTATTATTATTCAATATATTAAGTAACATTGTGTTTATTAATTGTTAGTAACATTATTTGTACACGATTGAGTAACATTATGTTTAATTCAAAATTTTTGGTATGATTTTTTCAATTAACATTATGTTTAGTAACAAAAAAGTGGTGGATGACAAAAAGGAAACATACTAATTCATTCCATTAAAATGGTAGATGGTACGAACAAGATGCAAGGATAGATAGTATTACCAATATGCATAAAAAATTTAATTTATTAAAAATTAAATTAATACTAGTATTACTAATATGCATTGATAGTGTTATCAATAGGGATGTAAAGTAATACAATTATTATTTTCTAACATTACGAGTCCACTCGCGATTAATTCTCAATAATTTAATTAATTTGAAAAATATAAGGATTGTGATATTAAATCCATGTTTTATTAATTTGTTACATGTAAATTAATTTTTGAAATATGGTCTTTATTTTTTGGGAATAGATCATCTCCCATAGATTTTTCCTCTATTTCATCAATTTTATTGTGTCTCATCACTAATTGTAATCTATGCTTCAAAATGTTACACGTCCTACTTTTACTAATGAAGATACTCATTTTCACTTATGGTAGGTTTCTTGTGTTTACTTTTCCTCATATTTTGCACACACTTCTCCATCAGAAAATTTAGCGATGGTGAGTTTGCTGTATTTATCATTTTCCAACAAAAATTTCAGTCGGTTCAATTTGATCGGAATTTCCGTCCACCATATGCACGTCCCCACCGGAAAATCTATTAGCCGCTCGACTCTACTGGAAATTATATTAGATGCTCAAGTTCATTACTTGAGATTTAAAGAAAGAGAAAAGGAAGGAAATAAATTAATTTTTTTTGTAAAAATTAATTGCTTAAATGTAATAGTTGTTACAGATATCAACATAAATCAAAAAATGAGGCCGGAGAGTTTCAGGGAATCATGTTAATGGAGGTGAAATATATTTTTGATTTCATGTTGATATTTATAACAACATTACATTTTTTTTTTATAAATTCCTCCCTCTGTCTCCTTTTAATATTCACACCCCAAATATAGAAATAAAATACTCTCACACTACCTACTTTAATTCAAAATACTCTCCATTCATTGATTCAAAAAGTCAATAAAGCAGTTTTTCTTAAAACATGTGCCCACGCAAGTGTAAATATTAATAGGGAACGAAGGGAGTACATTTTTTAAACAATGCATTCATTTTTTAATTTAATGCTTTTAAAACAATTCAATTCTCTTATATGAGATTGTCTCATGACATAATGAGAATATGTATAATTAGAATATTGACTTATTAACACTTTGGTAAGAGTGAATATTAATATGTGTTGTCTCATGTCAATAGACGGTCTCATAGAAGGTTTTATCATTTTTAAAAATACACCAACATTTTAATTCAATATCAATCTTTCATATCCCATCTAAGAAAAACATGCATTTAGGAATTAATCAAGTTTTTAAAATTTGGTAATTTTCTTCCATATAAAATATTTGACGTGTTTAATAATATGGGTGAATGAATAATATTTTTTATATATTTATTTTTTGTCATATTGTTCAAGTATGTTATTAGGTGATTGCTAAAGTATATTATTAATATTGCACGTTTTGAACCACTAATTTCCTGAAAATATTTTCAGATTTTTGAATGCACTATTTATCTGGCATAATTTGTGCCGCCTAATAATTTATATTCTTATTTTAATGGTTTAATGTCTCATTTTATTCCCTTATTTTATGCCGCCAATAACATTATATTTGGCTTGGTTTAGTTTATACCGCAATATAAATATATTTGACTTGATCATTCTAAATTAAACAAAAATGACAAACTTTCATATGCACCAAATGCATGGTGCACTCACTCAACAGTTAACACTGTTAATATTGAAAAGTTTATTCCAATTACTAAAAAGTTTACACTGATTTTAATTTTCAGTGTAATCTTTTCAGTGTAATTGGAACAAAATTCTTTGAAAATTTTGGACAATTTGATAGTGGAGCGGTTGTTGATCAAATTAAAAAACACTAACCGGCCTACATTTGGAAACTATTAAATTTTTCCGCTAAAATTATCGCTAAATTGATTAATATTTGTTTTAAACTTTTTATACTCTGGTATATATCTTTGAAATATATTCTATTATAAATATTGACAAATAATTATTTACAAAATATATTGGATATATAGTTTTAAATTTTTTTGCCACCATATTGTTCCAAACTCTTTGTTAAATGTATCTTCTTCCTTGTGTTGACTGACTTTTCTCCTCCAAAAAACATTATATGCAGATTTTATAGAAAAATTACATATAGTATCCGACCTCTAAAAATACAAATCACTACGTTTAGTTCCATAAAATTGAAGTTCATTTGAATAATAGCTTCTATTTAAAAAAGAAGAAAATGTCTCTTTTTTAAAAGATCTTCATTTCAAATGTCTGATGGTATAAAATTGATCAACTAATGAATCACTTGATGCCCTTGATTTGAGTCGACCATCATCTTGGTAAAATATTTATTGAATTGACATCGTCTATTTTACAATGTATTGAATTCTCCAATAATTCTCTAATCCAGCATATTAGAAAATACGATTGTAGAAAAAACATGTTCAAATGTCTGCGGTGGTAATCCAATATTATATAAATAATTTTAAATTTTACAGGTTTAGACTATATTTAAGATTGATATCAAACACACTATTTGATTAAGATAAGTTGATAGTAATAATTATAAAATAATTCATTATTCTTTATAAATATCTATTTTATAATAAAACAGATATATTCACATGTTACACTTATGTATAATTAGAAAAAAATTGTTTAAAATTAAACCATTGTGTGAAGAAATTGCGACATTTGTAAAACATAAAAAATATATATAATTATATTTAAAAAAATAGTAATGGAAATAAATATATTTTGTATGCAATATTTTGAAGAAATAAATATATAGTTATTTAATTTGTTTTGGTTACTTATTATTTAGAATTGCATTATTATTTATTGTAACTTTTTTATTCATTCGAGTATATAAGGACTCAATAAGATGTTACCAATTTATATCTTTGATTAAAGATAATAATAATTCATTGAGAATTTTGTAAGATTTGAAGTTTATTTTGCATGTGTTCGAGTGTATTACTAATGATGTAAAAAAAATGGAATTTTTTATGGCCCATAATTAAAGGGCTTTGAATTTTTAGGATATAATGCTTTTACGGACACCTGGATATAAGAAATATGGTTCTAAAATCTGCAAATGTAGGACAATCGTGCAACGTATGTAACGCTTACAGATTTTAAAATATAATAATCTACTTTTATAGACCCGGTAAATTATTGTCCTTAAAAGTCAACACCAAGTTACGTGCCTATATTTTTCCCGTATATTTTCCTTAGTCAATTTCTCAAAATGTCACGCGCAACCGTTGCACCGCCCTCAACGTGCGCGCTACCTTCTCCGATGTGGCTACACCTAATAGCTTTGTCTTGCTCCTTGAAATTTTTCTCCAACTCAAATTCATGTTTTTGTGACATCTTCATCGCCAATTTTTGGAATTTGAAATTCAACAAAAATATCACATTTTTAAATCCAAATATGTGTAGTCCTTCGTCCGGCGATTTTCCGACAACCAAATGCCACTTTATGCACAATTATCCCTAATAAATCCAAAAAAAAAAATCTACTTTTAAAAGTTAATGTCCTTAAGTTGTCAGTTCGGAGAGTTACGATCCTCATTTTTCTAACCTGAAGAGTTTTTGTCCTGATTTTACCCCTTCCCCCGACTAAATAACACCTTGAAGAGTTAATGTCGATCACTTAATCCTCAAGGTGAAAATTAATATTTTGAAAATATAATTTTTAGGACCGTAATTTTGGGGTTGACAATTTAAGGACTCTAATTTCTAAGAGTTGCGAATTTAGGCACAATTAGCCCTAATTAACCAAAAAATTCACTTCTTTTAAAATTTAATGTCCTTAAATTGTCAGCTCGGAAATTTACGATCGTCATTTTTCCTGCCTGAAGATTTTTTGTCCTCATTCTGCCCCTTTCCCCAACTAAATAACACCTTGAAGAATTAATGTCTATCACTTAATCCTCAAGGTGAAAATTAATATTATGAAAATATTATTTAAGGACCGTAACTTTGGGATTGACAATTTAAGGACTGTAATTTCTAAGAGTTGCAAATGTAGGCACAATTAGACTAATAAACCCAAATTGGGCCCGAATTCAGCCCCAGTCAGGCCAAATAATGTTAATTAGCCCAAATTTTAGATCGAATCCAGCCCAATCAGGTCATGTAGCATAGTCTAATTTGGATTTATTTGGGATGGTTTAACCTCAATTTGTGACTTTTAAAAATTATTATCATGAATTACAATCTCAAGAGTTAGGTTCCCCATTTTTTCACCCACTAAGTCACAGTCCTTAAAAAAAATCCCATGAGTTGAGATACTTATTTTTGTTAAATTTGACTTAATCATTTATTTTTAATTTCATTTGTGTATTTTTACAATTATATTGTAAACTTGATTTTTGTTTGTAAATTACATTAAATTTATTATTATTTAAAAGTCTTAAAAAATAACATTGTTTTTGTTTTATATATCAAAAAATCAAATATGAAATTGTTAATTATTAATGCAGAGAGAAATAAAATATTTTTTATAGAATGTAGTTATCTTACCACTCTATTTTAATAAGTTCACCCACTTCTTAACTCACTCACTTTTTTTTTACTAAATATACAACTTTAAAATTATAATTTTATCTAACATATAATACTTGCACCTATGTCTCTAAAGATACTCACCCGCCAATCTTCTTTAATTTTAATACAGCTACCAAATATACTTACTCCCTCAAATTTCTACTCTAGAACGGAAAAAAAAATTATTAGTGTCTTGCACAATTTGGTATGAAAGAAACCAATAAAACAAGATAATTTTGTGATATGTAATATGTGTTTTTAATGTTAACGTAATAAACTTTATTTTATATTATATAATATATTTTATTATCTTCTATTTGAACAGTGGTGAAAAATTCAATTGGATCATCTATAGGCAATTTAAATTTTTCTTGAAATATTTTTGCTGAAAATAATCTCATTCAATTTCAATACCATCAAACAAATCGACTATCCCACCTCTTTAAAATACCGGTGGAAAACATGATCAACGTCACTGTACAGAAGTCATTATAAGTCAGAGAGATTTAGAATTGAGTACGAAAGAAACCAACAAAAAAAAGTAATTTGTTCAGACATATTTTTTTTAAGAAAATGTTATAATTGTTATTTTTAATTTCATTATTATTATTGTTTGATACTTTTTGTTTGAACAATGAAGAATGTAATTGAACCATTTAAAGACAACATAAGTTTTCCGCCAAATTTTTCAGCTGAAAGCCAAATTGATCATTTAAAGATTGTTTTGAAGGAAAATTAGAACCAGTGAATGTGGTGAAGTAATTGAGTTTTCTGTTAAATGCAATAATATTGAATTTAAACGTCGTCTGGTGATGGTTATATTTCTTTGGATACATTTTTTTTGCTTACTGAAATTGCAAATCTAATATCAGTGTCCAGTGTGAACTTAAATGGGCTTGGGTTATATTATGTTGAATTGTGTTAGAACTGAAGATTTTTTCCTAGCTTATTATAAATCAAGGTTAATTGTTGATACAGATTATCACATTCTTTGCTTAGCTAAAACTTGGTATAAATTTATTAGAAATGTTTGACTGTGTAAAGATGATTTTTATTTTTTTTGGAAGAAATATAATTGTGTTGATGCTAGAGCAAGATTGATTTACATTGTATGTGTACAAATATTGATATTTTATATTGATTTTTTAAATTAATTTTCTTTGTTGATTCTTTTATTTGTATTGCAATATTTTAACAACAACAATATATATATATATATATATATATATATATATCTTTTAATTATATAAAAAATTTATTATCTCATGTGAATTGTTAATGTTTAAAAATAGTTGATTATTGAGTTAGAGAGATTCGAATTTATAGTGATCTTTATTATGGTTTAAAATTTTCTTTATAGTTTACTTAAAAATATATTTTTAATTTTGTTTGTGTGTTTGTTCCTTTATTAATATAAAATAATTTTTTTTTTTAAATATTTTTAAGGATCGTAACTTTGGGGGTGATAAAGAAGACCATAATTTTTGGGGCGGACAAAATGAGGATTGTTACTTTTCGTGCTGGCAATTTAAAGACTATAATTTTTAAGAGTCGTGAATTTAGGCACAATTGGCCATAAAAAATCCTAATAGGGCGGACAAAATGAGGAATGTAATTTATTTGAAAAATACTCCCTTCGTCTCACTGTTTCTTTACATTTAAAAGTGTGACGTTATTTAAGAAAAAGTGTGTTAAGTGAGTATATAGTTGAATAAACTAATGATGATTTTATACTTTATTCATTTTTTGTGATGTAGAATTATTTCATTTTTATGTGGCATGAAAATATTTGTGGAATGTCTCAATTAGACAAATATCAAAGTAATCATGAGGCGGAAAAAAACAATATCTTCCAAACACCATTTAATTATGTTTTATTGCACGGTATTTTTCAATAAACTCTTAATCAATTAATTTAAATTTATTAATAAAAAATGATCTAATAAATTCTCAAATTTTTACTTTTTAACAGTAAAGAATAATTTGTGCATTATATTTGCCTTATTTGGCATATATAATTTTAATCTTATCAAGAACTACTTTTTAAATAAAAAATTAATGAATTTCATTTTTTTAATGTTATTGAGTTAAAAAATTAAAGGAAACCTGTAAATGTATTAGTAATTTTATTTATAATAATAAAAAATAAATGATAACATTTCAGTTATTTTTGTGAATATAAATTATTTTCCTGTAACTATTAGTTTTAGTTATTTTTGTTAAAGAAAAAAAAAATTCATTTTAGAATCATTCAGTGTATATATATATATGTAATAGAATAAAAAAATGATTTCCGTGCGAAACACGGGTAGGTCTGTTACTAGCTAGTAGAAGAGAATAGTGAATAAAATTGTGACTGAGGCTGAGGCTTAGATGATGTGAATTTATAATTCTTAATAATTAATATTAAGATTGTAAAAGATATTTATGGAAACGTATCACAAAAGATATATTTACAAATATTTGATTGACTAAATTAATTATCGATTTACTTATTCCTGGTAAATTAAACGGTCTAGATCATTTTATATAAATATAGGGTTGAAATTAAAAAATTAGATAACTTTTAATGAGAACGCAAGAATTTTCAAATAATATAATTATATAACATAAGATAGAAGACACATTCTCATATGCAACTGGTACAATTGAGATCGCTTACACTGAAAAATGTAGGTTGATTATACTGAAAAATGTGGTTAGTTCACACTGAAAACCAATGTAAAATTTTCAGTGTAATCTAACTACATATTTCAGTATAATCAAGTCATACATTTCAATGTAAATAGTCTTAATTGTTGAATGAGTGCACACGAAAGTTATTCAAGATAGAAATAGAAAAATGTAGCATTGAAATATCAACTTAAAAAAGTTTGATTTTATAATATATAAATATTAATTCGTAATTGTTGATGGATGGATATGCAGGGGGATTTACGTGGTGAACTCGAAACTACTCACTTGTATAGACTTTTAAAGTATTGCAACACTGACGTTTTGAATGGATTTATGCTTTTAACCTATTCAACACTTGCTTTTGGAATGGATTATATATAAATAGCCTAGTACAAGAAAAATGTGAAAAAAAAAAAAGGGAAAGAACAACAGTTTAGCTCATTTTGTTATAATTTATTCTGTTTTTACAAATTTTTGAAGTACCGTACCGAGAAACAATTATATTTTCGGAAAAAAAATTCCGAAATAATGTACGACCTCCATCCATGAAAAGTATGTTCATGTTTTTGTACGTGGTTTATTGCGATATATTTGAGGGTATTATGAGATATTGTAAAATTCGTTTATGGATAAAATAATTATTTACGATAACGTTTCTATAAAAATGTTATATGCACACTGATTAGTGTGCATGGAATAATATATTTAAAGTATAAGTCTCGACATTTATTTCATTACCCTTTATTTTACTCCACATTAAATTAAGTCACTGTTTTTTTGTCCACTTGCGTCATTGACTTGAAGCGAATTTACTAACTTCTACTAGTCGCTCACCCGCAAGCGAACGGGTTCACTGTAGTATCAGTAAGTATAACGACCAAGTATATCGTACCCAAGAGACAGTGTATATGCGAATAGATCCCTGAAGATCTACGCGTCGTAATTAATATGAGTGTATTGTTTTTGGATTTTTTGAAAGATTAATTAAACTAAACTAAATTATTCTACGAATGCAAAAGACAAATTAAACGAAATAACAAAAGGTGTGTTTTTCAAACAAGAGATGGTGATGCTTAAGATGGGAATCCCTACGTATACTAACGGAGCAGATACATAATCAAAATAACTGTGACACACAAGAATTAACTTAAGTCCAAGAATGCAAGGTAAAAGCTCAAGATTCTAAACCCTAATACTTTACCCTAACACTCGACTTCACAAATCTACTAACGAGTTAGTAGATTGTGCTTAATTAATGAGACCCTAATTTAACTAAGGTGATGCGGTCGTCCTCCTTCGCTAAACCGGTAGATGAATTAATCTTTCCTAAACTCTCTCGTTAAGTCTACTCGTTGTTAAAGAGTGATACGGTCGTCCTCTCTCTAACACTTTTCGAACGAAATTCAAAAGTGAAATCTAGATTAATTTTAAGAATTCATTAACCAAGAGAATTAAATCCTAACGTCACAAGTTACTCTAATTACATACCCACAACCTTCTTCTACGAGTTCATCCTACCCTAAGCATGCAAGGGTTTTAGCTAGACATCGATTTAACGTAAACAAAATAAATTAAACAAGTGACGAACATGAACATGGTAATGAAAACGAAGAAAAGATCGAACATAAACTAGGGCTTGAAGATATCAAAGATTAAACTGAAATTAATTAACAAAAACGAGGTCTCAACGTATTTAAGAACAAAAGTTATTAAGAAACGAAACTAAAACTTGAAATCGTAACGTGAATTCGTAAGAAAAACCTCAAAACCGTAAAACTACAACTTGCTCGTCTCTTCTCTTCCTTCGCTCTCTAAAAATTCTATGTAAAGTGATGTCTAAAAGTCGGGGGTCCTTCAAAGCGTGTTTGGAAGAGGTATATATAGGCACGGGTCGAAACGGGAGTTAATGGGCCGAAAATACGCATCCGGAGGCAATCTGTGGGGCTTCCATTAACAAGTACTGCAAAAGACACAGTAGTAACACAACGCATAATCATATGAACTAAAGAATCATTTATACCAATCTTCAAAAGAACTTTCTCCAAAAAAAGCCATTCCACTCGATCGTACGCTTTACTCATGTCAAGTGTTGAGAACAAATTGTCAGCTTTGCTCAGAATGGAAGAATTGTTCTGGCTACAGCGATCGAGGGTCAGTTGGATGAGGGAGGGGGATAGGAATACATCTTTTCTCCACAAAACGGCGAGTGGGAGGAGGAGGAGGAATACGATCCAAGCTCTGGTTGATGATAATGGAGTGGTTTGGAAGAAAGAGAGAGATAAGCAGAGAATTTTCGTGAATTACTTCTCTAACCTCTTTTCGAGGAAGTCCAACTTGGTGATGGGGGATGTAATTGAGGCTGTGGAATGTCGAGGCTCAGAGGATATGCATGCTTCGCTTTCAAAACCATTCACTGTGGGGGAGGTGACGTCTGCTCTTTCTCAAATGCATCCAACTAAAGCGCCGGGACCTGATGGTATGTCCGCTATCTTCTATCATAAGTTTTGGCATATTGTGGGGGATGGGGTGATTAATTCGGTTCTTGATGTTCTTAATGGTGGGGCTGATCCCAGTGTCTTTAATCATACTCATATTGCGCTTGTTCCCAAATTCAAGAAACCAAGACGCTCTGTTGATTTTAGGCCTATTAGTTTGTGCAATGTGTCTTTGAAATTGATTACAAAAACCATTGCAAATCGTTTAAAGTCTTTTCTGCCTGATATTATTGATCCTTGTCAGTCTGCCTTTGTTCCTGGTAGATTAATCACTGATAATGCCTTGCTTGCTTTTGAAATCTTTCATTACATGAAGCATAATAAAGCAGTGTCTAAGGGGTCTTTTGCTTTTAAACTAGATATGAGCAAGGCGTATGATAGAGTTGAATGGGATTTCTTAGAGGAAGTGTTGTTGAGGGTGGGTATTGTTGGGTCGTTGGTACATACAATTATGAGATGTGTGAAAACTGTTACTTTTTCGGTAATGGTAAATGGTATCCCATCAGAGCCGTTTACTCCTTCGAGGGGAATTCGACAGGGTGACCCATTATCTCCATATTTATTCTTGTTTTGTGCTGAGGCGTTATCTTCGCTTATTAGGAGGGAGGTTGAACGAGGGGTTCTGCATGGGATACGTATTTGTAGAAGGGCTCCAGTTGTTACTAAACTATTTTTTGCAGATGACACGTTGGTGTTTGGACGAGCAACAGCTCCTGAGCTAACTCGTGTGAAAGGCATTCTGAAAGCCTATGAGGAAGCTTCGGGTCAGGTGATTAATTTAAATAAGTCGGATATTATGTTTAGTGCTGGTGTCTCAGAGGAAATGGGTAATGAGTTGGCGTCTGTGCTTGGAGTGAGGAGGGTTCAACAACATTCAATCTATCTGGGAATTCCAATACCACGTGGGCGGGCGAGGTCTGACATTTTTGTGGAGTTGGTGGATAGAATTCATAAAAAGCTTAAGGACTGGAAGGCGCGTATGTTATCTTATGCAGGCAAGTTAACGTTGGTTAAATCAGTTGCTCAAGCAATTCCTACGTACTTGATGACATGTTTTAAAATTCCTCAAGGGGTGATTGATAACATTGAGGCGGCGTTGGCTAAATTCCTATGGGGGCAGCAAAATGAGGAAAAGAGGGTGCATTGGTTACGTAGGGAGTGGCTGTACAAACCAAAGTATGAGGGGGGGGTTGGGGTTACGTGACCTTTCGGCTTTTAATAGTGCTTTATTGGCAAAACAAGGGTGGAGATTAGTGCAGGGTTGTGGGTCGCTTTTGGAGTCGGTGTTGCGGGCTAGGTATTATCCGACGGGCACTTTTAGAACTGCTGTGATGGGGTATAATTCAAGTTATACCTGGCAAAGTATTCTTGAAGGTCGGAAGGTGTTGGAGGGAGGTTTAGTGTGGGTTATTGGAGATGGAACCAGGGTGAATGTGTGGAAGGAGCCATGGCTGTTTGATGGGGGAAGTATGTTTGCTACGTCTGATCGGAGTAGCTCTGGTCCGGATTTAATGGTTTCGGACCTTATAAATTCGAATGACGAGAGCTGGGATGAGGAGAAGTTGGGGTTTTGGTTTACTGGAGCAGTGGCGGATAGGATCAGGAGAATTCCGGTGGGGGGTGGAGGAGGGCCTGATGTGCTTGCATGGAGATTTGAAAAATCTGGAGTTTATTCGGTGAGGTCTGGGTATGTTGAGGTGTTGCGGCCAACTATTCCGACTGTGGAGTCACGGGTGGCAATGCGGGTTTGGAAACAGGTGTGGTCTCTGGATGTAATCCCGCGGATTCGGTTTTTCTTGTGGAAACTGGTTCACGGGATTATTCCATCGTCTATCAATTTAATCGGCCGGTTTGTTGATGTGGAGCCTTTTTGTAAGCGCTGTGGAGTCGAAATTGAAACATCAGAACATGCTATACGGGATTGCCCATTTATTTCTGATGTTTGGCGTGCAGATCAGCTTGGTTTTCCTGAGATAGTTTACGGGGATACTCCGGGGGTTTTGCAGGAATCATTGGTTGAGTGGTTTGTACGGGTGATGGAGGAACTTTCTGATGAGAAGAGGTGTTTGTTTGCAACACTTCTGTGGGTGGTGTGGAGTTCACGCAATCAAGGGGTGTTCCAACATAAAAAAGTTTCTGTGCATGAGATTATTAGCCGAACGTTAACTCATGTTGAAGATTACAAGGCTGCTGTCTTCCGTAGAGTGGTACGACCAGCAGCTGTTGCTGCTACATGGAGACCTCCTGAGATGGGTTTTCTGAAAGTTAACACTGATGCTTCGGTTGTGGGGGGTCGTGGTGCAGCAATTGGAGGCGTGGCGCGTGACTCATTGGGGAAAGTGCAGTGGTGCTTCGCGGAGAAGTGTCGCGTCTCGTGGTCTGTTGAGATGGTTGAAGCTGAGGCAGTCCGCAAAGGGATGATGCTGGCATTGGAAAATGGAGTTCGTCGAATCGTGGTAGAAGCTGATTCACAAGTACTTATTAAGGCGCTGTTTCGACCGGTTTCCGATTTATCCTATTTGGGATGTCTAGTGAGGCGAGTTTGGCTTCTTAGTTTAAGTTTTGATGAGGTTATTTTTACTTGGACTAGGCGTCAAGGAAATGTCATTGCTCATAGATTAGCATTATTTTGTTATTTTTGTTCTATTCCTTTCTTTTCGGCTGATGTCCCGGCTACGATTGTAAACGATGTTGAAGCCGATTTCATGGCTATTTGATTTATGAAGGTTATTTTCCCGTCAAAAAAAATAAAGAGACCTAAAAAGAATAACAGCAAGAACAGCCCCAAATTTAGGGAAAATGATTTTTTTTCGTTCTATAACTTTACCATTATTTTATTTTCGTTCTGCTGACTTTCAAATTTTGATTTTAGTCCTGTAACTTTACCTTTTTTTTTCGTCCTGTTGACTTTCAAATTTTGATTTTAGTCCTGTAACTTTACCTCTTTTTTATTTTAGTCCTATAAGGGTTGGTAGGTTGTAGGACCAAAATAAAAAAAATATGTAAGTTACAGGACCAAAATCAAAATTTGAAAGTTAGCAGGACGAAAATCAAAATTAGGTAAAATTATAGGACTAAAATCAAAATTTGAAAATCAGCAGGACGAAAATCAAAATGAGGTAAAGTTACAGGACAAAAAAAAATAATTTTCCCAATTGATCCAAATTTAATCAATTACTCCTCTACTGGGTAGCTTGGTAATAACATTGCCTTGATTTTGGTGATAAAAAATTCTATAAGTGAATTCAATTTTTCAAATGTCACTGCTATATATATATTATTATTGAGTAACTCTCTTGTGCACTTGATGTATGGTGCACTCACTCAACAATTGACATTGTTTACACTATTTTTTATGAAAAATATGTAATGAGTGTATTTTATTTTTCTAATTCAAAAGGGTATAAAACTTTTTTTCCTGTTAGAGTTATGTATATTTGCCTTCTTCACGGCTAATACTTTTGAATTAAGTAACTAATATTTTTGTAATATTAAAAAAATATTTACTCTAAACAATTATTACTTTTGAATGAAACAACTAATATTTTTTGTAAAATAATTAGAGTAAATAAATAAAGATAAATAACATCATCCCATCATCACCCTAAACATTGTACTAATATTTTTTGTAAAATAATTAAAGTAAATAAATATATAATTAGAGTAAATAAAACAACTAAATAATTAATATTTTTAATAATTATCATCTCATCATCACCTAATCATCGTCGTCTTATATCTAAAAATGACTATACACTACGTTCAAAAAAAAAAAAAGACTATACACATTGATGTGACAACACAAGATCTCATCAATGTGCATATAGTATCACTCCGTTTCTATGCATACTTACTATAAATAATAAATTTATTTATAAACGGACCTTACAAGACCCCTAAATACCCTCCAACATATTGTTTTAAACGGATTTGATATAATGTCCACCGGTGGACATAAACTTATATGTCCACCGCGAATGTGATAATGACACGTAAGCAAATTTAAGTAATCAATTAAAATAATAGTGGGACCCCTATTTAAATTTGCTTACGTGTCATTATCACATTCACGGTGGGCATATAATTATGCCTTATGCCCGCCGGTTGTCATTATATCAAATCCGTTGTTTTAAATCACATACAAACAAATGAACATACTTTTTGTTCAAAAAAGAAAATCGTAAAAGAAGACATAATTCATAAAAACAAAATTTTCGGTAATTTTTTTTCGAAAATGGACAAAATATAAGAATTTTATTTTCGAAATTTATACAATTTTTCGTAAAACTAGAATGAATTAAAACCCTGCGCACTTGGAGGGTAGAAATAGGAGTTGAGGGAGAAGAATAGAGGAGTGGGGGTTGAGGAAAAAAAGAAATCCAGTATTTCCCTTACCTTTTTATTCACATTTTTAGATCCATGGATTGTTGGCGCTGTGAATGGAGCGACTAAGGGGAAGGGGAAGGGGCGCCCGGCGCCGGACACAAGGAGAGGAAGGGATGACGGTGGGTGTGCACGCTGGGGAAGAAAGAGACGAGATTGGAAATTGGAAAACTACAATAGTCAATAGGTGTACTCATCATCACAGACGCGGTGCACATAACCTGGGCCTGGGCCCTTTAAAAACCCTGTGAAATTGAATGGGTCGACTTTCAGCAAAAATGTGTAACCCATAAAAATAAAAAAATTATTTTTAAAACCGCCTACTGCCACACGACGTCGTTTGCTGATGATATGAAGCTGGAGACCTAACCGGTAAACCGCAAGCACAGAGGGATTCTCCGAAAGTTTGGAGTACTCAGGTAGATAATCTCACCACGTTTATTTTTTCCGGCCTCAATTATGCGGGCAAATAGCTGATCTTATGTATTATGCTTCCTTTTTTCTTTTTTTTCGACGGTAATTTGTGTACATTTTTAGCAATTTTTTACAAAGTTTGCAAGAGTTTCATTCTTCGTTGTATATGATGAACAATGTGTTAATGAAATAGTGCCTTGAATTTCCTAAAAGCTTTTTTTTTTTGGATCGGTTTTCCCAAAAGTTTCTGCCTAATATGGATGGTGATCACTGTTATTTCCTTTGGACCAATCTCTTCAGGTATTGGCTTTACATAATTGTAAATCACTTGGCTTTTCGTTTAACAACAATCACTCTGTTTCCTAATTTTAATTGCCAACAAAAAATATATTATTGAGAGTTTATAGATGTAGCCAGCAAATTAATGCTGTAATTTTGTGTTTATTATAGTTGGGTATAATTGATCGTTACTTTAAAGTAGTGAGTTTTCTAATTGTTGCTCTAGAGTATGAATCTTCTGTGTTTTCTTACCACTTCTTGTTGAGTTTTCCTTAGGGTATGTTTGTTTTGGGATTTAGGTGTGCGGGGGAAGTCATGACTTTGAAATCTTTAGGATGTGGAAATCTTGATGAATAATATAAGTATGTGTTTGTTTTGGGATTTTAGTAGGGTGAGATTTTGCTTTATGTCAAATTAATGTTTATTAGGGATAGATGTATTATTTTATTATATTGTGTAAGAGAAAAGTAGAAGAGAGATTGAATGAATGATAAAAAAGTGATGATGTGATTGTATTTAATTATGTGAAAAGTAGTAATAGGTTTATTGGTATGAATTGAGTTTGAGATTTAAAAACCTGGGTTTAAATCCCAAACTCGTATGAAGCGTGGATCGTAAAGTCCAAAGTCTATTCGGGTAAATCCCAAAACAAACATACCCTTAGGAATTTGTATTGTACCAACATATAGCTGATTTGGTTTTGATGAGTTTGACAAACTTATATGATATAGCAGGGAAATGATAAAGGGTGCTCGAGTTGGACTGAAGGGATGGCAGCAGGCTGCCATTGCAGTTGGATCAGCTGTTGGAGCATTGTTAGATCCACGAAGAGCTGATTTGATAGCTGCTCTTGGGGAGACTACTGGAAAGCCTGCATTTGAAAGGGTGTTAGAGAGGATGAAGAGGAGTACGGAAGGCCAAGTGAGCTTTTTGTTTATTAAATGGTTGCTGTTATCCTTTGGTTTGGTTGTTAACATGGAATTGTTGCATAAAGGAATTGACTTTTGTCTTTCAACTAACATTTTCTGAAATGCGGTTTTATGTGTGCTCGTGACTATAGTGCATCTTTAAGTTTGCTGTTATAATCAGATTGAATAGTTAGTGATACGAGTAACAGATTGGTCGTAATGCGCTAGATGTGGGGGAATTGACCTTCTTATCTTTTCAAGCCCTTTGTAAAACATTGTTATTCATTTTATATTTGGTAAATAGCTTAGATCCAATTGAGTTGAATTACCTGGGCTGGCATGAAGATTTTTCTTGAAAGTGATTAGGAAAGAATATCAACAATCTTGTATGACTCTTCCAATTCCATCTTATAGTCAGTTTGATCTTTGGCATCATATAAGCAATTGTGATTATCAACCATATGCCACCAAAGTTGTTCTTTTGCTCTCGTCAATAGATTTTGGAATATAATTTTGCTTTCTGACATCATGTGTTCTTAAAATCAATGTGGAGAGATGGAAAATTGGAGATTTATTCATGTACTTTCAGGTCCAAGTGGTGTGTAACTACCTTTAACAAGGAATCTACTTGATAATTACACACTTTATCTATCACTCACAGGCTATGCTAGTGGAACGTCCTCGTGTTATCTCTGCTAATGTAAGCCATGCATGGGACCTTCCACCAAACACTTTTGGAGCTGCATATGCAAAGTTTATGGGATCTAGAAATTTCTCCCCAGATGATAGGCCACCCGTGCGGTTCATGGAGACGGACGAAATAGCCTATGTTGCAACGCGTGCACGTGAGGTTCATGACTTTTGGCATACCCTGTTTGGGCTACCCACCAATTTGATTGGTGAATCTGCACTCAAAGTTATAGAATTTGAGCAGATGTTTCTCCCTATGTGCGCCCTATCAGTTGTTGGTGGTACTGCAAGATTCACCGGAAAGCAGAGGAAATTATTCTACCAACATTACTTCCCTTGGGCCCTCCAGGCTGGTGTGAAATGCAGTGACTTGATGTGTATATATTACGAGCGCCATTTTAATGAGGATTTGGAAGATGTTCGTCAAAGATGGGGAATCATTCCTGCTCCTCCACCCCAACAACATGCACCCTGAAATTAATGTATTTTGAGATCAAAGAATGTAACATCCACTTTTCTTGCTTGCAATCTTTATATTTACAAAAGGAACTGTTGGCAAGACTCTTGGTTTTTTATTCAAATTTTGCTGGTGGAAAATTTCTTAAGTATAGGGTATGGGAGTCTCTCCATATTAGAGATAATAATGAGGTTAATATCATTTTCCCACCTGCATTATACTTTTTTTTTTTTTCTGATAGCATCGTATATTATTCGAGATTGGTTTCAATTGCAGCATGTACTTTATTTAATACTCGTATTTTTTGGCCAAAAGTCTTAACACGTGACTTCTCACGCAAAATGTTAATCAATTCAATATTAAATGCATTGATTATATCATGGTTATTAAGTATTATAAGTGATACGGTACTTTTATGTGTTAGATGTAATATTGATCGAGGGTTAAGTGACTGAATTATTCTATGTTCCTGCATTAATCATGATTAAACAAAATAAGTATTATTTGTTCAACATTTGGACTGAAACCCCCACTAAAACAAAATGCAGATTGCAACCGGAGTCCATCTCAATGAATATATGATCCATTCAGAAAAAGAAAACAAGGTACAAGTTTGATAAAGAGATGATATACCCAAATAATATCATGATAATACCCTGTAGATGTATAAACAACTCATATAGCATAAGATAAAAGTGAACCTCTTAATTGATGCTTAAAGTGTTCAAACGTTTGTCCTATATTTAGGCAACACACTCATGTATATATGAGAATACTCAACCAGGTCTTAACGACCACAAACATAAAGGCGTGTTGTAAGGCACGTCTAGTTTTAACCACAAATTTCAAAGAAATTGACAGAACACTGCACGAGGCTTAATTGAAGCTGAAGATAAACACAATTGCACCACATCTACACACAAAATTCACATAGCACGCTTGATGAGGCTAGCAGGGGACTTAGTTGCTGCCACCACCAAACAGGTAATCCAAAGAAGAACCTCCTCCAGGGGCAGCATGAACCTTTGTCGATGGTCGATCCTGTGAAAAAAGAAATTACTCAAATCAAACCAAATGCCAGCACAGAAAAAGAAAAACCATGCACTAGCGTGCTATGGAATAACTATTTGGTTCATAAGCAATCAATCAAAAAGTGACTCAAGAGGCCCATACATAATACATGGCAACGTGCAGTAGTATGATTGCCACCTAAAAGGGTAAAACTTGTAATAATTTATCTGATAATTGTCATTTCGGATACATTTGCATATTGACAATGGAATAACATAAAGGAGGAAAGAGCACAAAAGGCAGAACTTAGAATACTAGTTACATTTATAAGTAAATGATGAAGATGAAGGGTAAGCGACGAAGACAATAATGAGATGACGTTTATGCTATTGTCACATATTATTACTGTCAAAGAAGCGCACAAGGAGTGCTAGGAGTTGTGTTCTCTATGGTTAGAGGTGTGCATGATGGGAAACATATGTGGCACATATTTTTAAAAAAAATGAGTGCACTGTAAAACAAGTGTATGAATTATCTCTAAAATTCAAAGTAGACTGTCAAGTGCCAACAGTTCAACACACAAAAATTATAGATCAGGTGAGGAATAAGATTTAGTTTAATTCTAGCAATGGAAAGTGTCATAGAATACTAGGCATGACCAGCATTTTCGCTGTATGGGTACCAATAAATTACATTGCAAACATGCCTTATAATTGAAGTAAAACAAATAATCATCAAAGATAAACTCTGTTTCATTTTCAGAAATACTTAATTAAAATACCAAAATACTGTGACGAAGGATCCTCATCAACATCAATCAAAAACAAAAAGTATTGTTTCATTGGAGACATACCGTGATGAAATTGGAAGTATTTTGACCATCTGCTCTGAAGTAGTTGTTGGTAGCAGTACTATGAATGCCTGCAGGAATCTGCTTGCTAATGTCTACTGGCTGCGGAGGAGCGGCATTAGGTTTCGCTGAAGGTTCTTTACTTTCATTTGGAACGGGTTCAACTTTCTGAGCTGCTGGCTTTGGAGCCTCACCATTACCAAACAAGTACCCCAATGAGCTCTGTCCCCCACCATTGCTAGTTCCACGACGCATATTTCCTATTATATCCAGATCAAACCACAAATCTGATCAGAGCAATGCAGATGAAAGCAATAAGCTGAAGCTGATGAACATTAACTTCTATATATGTTTATGTAGAAATTCCCAGAGAAATGCAAATCATTTGTGGACTTAATTACAACAGCATGATTATAAAAAATAGAAAAAAAATCAACTGTCATGTTCTGAAACTCAATTTAGGCGCAACTAGTACGCCACTAAAGACTATTGTGTGGAAGAAAGCATAAAAAACAATAATCCAAATCACAGGGTTCAGGTATGTCTATATCGGCCTCAAATTCTAGGTATTGCACCAATCTTACGCTAAGCAAAAAAAACATCAGATCAAGCTTCTTTAATCTTAAACATCAAACAACATGGAAATTGACATAAAAGCAGCATAATTTCAAAATCTTATACTACTATTTCAACTAATTGCAGTAACCACAATTGGAACTGTAAGTCGATAAACGCGATTCTAAATCAGCTCAAGTGCCCAATAACATCCCATCAAACACACTCATCATTAACCCAAATAAACAATTAAAAAATGTATACAGAAAACCGACATAGAATCATAGCTCGCAAATCAAATCAGCAACTAAACATCATTTGGAAAAGAAAAAAAAAAAAAGCATACTGAAATAGACAGATGCGAAAATGAAGTAAGCGTTTCAATTCCAAATTTTTTTCCTCAATTACCTTTCGCCTCTTTCAGATCAGATCTACCAGAAGGAGAGAGAGAATTTGAGTCGCACTACACTTTAGAGAATGGAGCCGTGAAATGATTAATTTGAGCAAAAAAATATTACTGTTTCCAGAATCTTATTGAATTTTCCAGGCCAATTGCAGCTGTACGGGTCTGGATTATAATGGAGCGGCGGTTGTTGGGTGAGGCTACAGGAGCTGGAACGCCCAACTCAGGAGTGGAGATAGTTATTTTTTTGTAGGGACCATACATACAATATATGCTTGAGCTCAATGGTTTAATTTGGGATCCTCAAACAAAAGTGAAATATCAAAATCCACCCCTAAAATAAATAATTAATAATACAAATATCCAAATCGAATAGTACAAAACTTCGAGATTACTTTTTAGATTAGGTCCTCACCGACACCAATAATTCTTTGACAAAGTATAGAGTGAAACTGGTTTATACATGAATTATTGAAGGGTATTAGTTGTTTTAATTGAAGAGTATCAGTTGTATTTACTGAAGAGTATTATTGATATACACTAAAAAGTCTTAGTTGTTTAGTGAAAATGAACTAAGACTCTTCAGTGTAAACTAGTAATACTTTTCAATAAAAACAACTAATACTCTTTAGTGAAAACAACTAATACCCTTCGATGATTCATGTATAAACCAATTTCACTCTATACATACTCTAATTCTTTAATCCAAACAAATGATTTATATTCCCCGATAATTATTTGCAAAACTTATCTTATCTAATACGTCCGGTTATTATTGTTTCACATCCAAAAAGGTTTTTTTTTTTTAAAGTTATTTGGGTTTTTCTATCAACAATGCTCTATAATTGTGCTATGTGTCATCGCACTGTGTCGCACTGACCTATTACCTATTGAGTTCATATATTATTTTTAAATTAATTTTTAAAATTTAATTTTTAATTTTACTATTATATCCTTTTTAATTAAAATTAACATTAATTATTATTATTGTCCAACTATTAATTTAAATTCAAATTCAAATCTTATAATTAGATCTCAAAAAAAAAAAAAAAAAAAAAACACCGTCCCAAAATAAAAAAACTCTTTCAATTGAAATCATTGAAAACTCTTAGTAAAAAAGATACAACCGTTTTTTTCCTTGAATTAAATCGAAATTTATAGTGATTTGTGTATGTAAATTATTGGGCGTGTTTAGGTTTGAAATGACAATCATATGAAAACTAGGGTTTTATTCATTCTAAATTGAAAAAGGACTATTTGCATCCCTAAATTGTTGATCTGCCTCTTCTGTGTTTGATTTTATGTGTGAATGGAATAAAAGTTAGATTATCCTTCAAATGCTGACCTTAGGTGGTCCTGAATTCAATTTGGAATGCTTCATAATAAATCTTAATAAATATATTGGGAGAGAAAGAAGTGTAGCGGCCGAGGAGAAGATTGAAGGTATGGAGAAAACCGATGATTTTTAATCATTAAATATATGTGGTTTAAAATTTTGATCTGATTATGTGATATTTAATCTCATCTATTATTATTTTTTAATTTGTTTTAAAAGGGTAAACTCGTACTTTGCAAAATAAAATTTAAGAAATTATTGAAAAATAATATATTGATAAGATAACATGATACAACTAGATAATACTCGATGCAAAACGATAGAAAATTGGATGATTAATTCAACAGGTTGCAAGTCATCAATTTTAAGTCATTAAAATTTATTAGATTTTGGATCTGAAAGTTTATAGAGCATACCTCATATTAGGCAACTCGATAGGGTGTCTGACCTAAGAAAACCCCAAATTATTTTCACATTATTTATACAATTTTTTTTTCTTTTTTGATTCACACTGCATTTTTGCACATTCGGAAAGATTTTTTTTTTATAAAATTACACACCCACATTATTCATATATTTATATAAAATCTCATGTGTCCATACGTCATCCAATCCAATTCATTTTAAGAGGTTAACACTTAGGCTGCGTTTACTTTTAGGGATAAAGACCATTTAGAGAGATAACAGACCTTTAACAAATGTTTACTTTGGAAGTTGTTTCTCTTGGTTTAACCGTCCGACCCGGGAGAAACCCATGTTAATTGGCTCTTTTTAATCCGCCCAAATTGGGCGGTTTGTTTTTATCTCGCGCTTCCGATGATGGAGAATTACCATTTAGTCCTTGTTTGAGACGGTATACCCACCAAATCCTAGTCCACACTATCACACATCGCCGCTCATCCACGAATCTTGAAGGAAAAGTGGAATCGACGGATGACCACAACAAGGTCGTCGTCGACGGCGATTAAGTTAGTTTTTTCATTTTTTTACGAAGAGGGTCAAATTAAAATTTGTGCTTCGAATTTGGATATGGTCAAATTTTGCATACTCTTCGATTCATGGTGCGCCGGAATTGTGCTTCAAATCTCGATCTGGTCGGATTTTACAAATACTTAACTTCGATTCATGGGGCGCGGGATGAAGCTCGATCGAAGGAGATCGAGGATATATTTTTCGGTGAGAAATGAATTTTATTTTTCGAGATGAAGCTTGATCGGAAGAGATCGAGAATCCATCACTGCTGGTGAGAAATGAATTTCAAGGGTTTAAGCTAATTAATTAGGTGAGATTTTTGTCGATTACAAGTTAGAAGGAGTGTTAATTTTGAATCAATGGCAGAGATCAATTTATTGTAAATCGAGAGCGTAAAATAGAGACGCAAATTTGTTCACACAATTCGTCGATAACGACTACGTCTGGGGGCGTATCAAGCCAGTAGTTTCACTAATATTTGTGTTTATGTGTGTGTACAATACTGAGTACAATGATGTATTTATAAAAGATAAAACCTAGTCTAAACCTAAAGTCCGTTTAGGTTATAAGTCCACTAGTAATGTCCACATCAAATCTTCTAGATTTGGTTAATAAATTTACTAGATATATAACACTTCCCCTTGGACATTACGACATAATATATATGTTCTGTCATAAAAATTTCACATGCTAGGTAGCGACCAAAAAAATATTTAGTTAGGGAAGAATGTAATTTATTGATCTTCTGGATTTACTTCGGGGTTACCACTCCCCATGAAGACAACAACTCTTTGAGTTTTCGCATCCCTATACCATGAATGTACTTTTCAAAAGTAGATGTAGGTAAGGACTTAGTGAACAGATCTGCTAGATTGTCACTAGATTGCACCTTTTGAATGGTAATCACACCACTCTTATGGAGTTCGTATGGGTAGAAAAACTTTGGTGAAATATGTTTCGTCAGGTTTCCCTTGACGTACCTATTACTCATTTGCGCGATGTAAGCTGCGTTGTCTTCAAATATAACAGTAGGGGATGTATCGTCTTTAGCGATACTACACGAGTCATCAATGTATTTTACCAAGGATCTTAATCAAACACATTCTCGTGCGGCTTCAAACAAAATTATAATCTCTGAGTGGTTTGAAGATGTGGTAACCATGTTTTGTTTAACCGACCATGAGATCGCAGTACCACCAGATAAAAACGTAACTAGTTTGGGATATGACATTGTGGGGATCAGACAAATAGCCAGCATCCGCATAACCTACCAAGGTTTTGTCTTGGTTCCTTTGGTAAAACAATCCAAGATCTTGAGACCCTTGGAGATCCCGTAGAACATGCTTAACACCATTCCAATGTCTCCTTGTAGGAGAAATGCTATATCTCGCAAGCAAATTAACTACAAATGCAATGTCCGGTTTAGTGCAATTTGCGAGATAGAGTAATGCTCCAATAGCGCTAAGATAAGAAACTTCTGGCCCCAAAATTTCTTCTGTATCTTCTCTTGGTCTAAATGGGTCCTTATCCACTTCGAGGGATCGGACAACCATAGGTGTGCTTAGTGGATGAGATTTATCCATGTAAAATCTCTCCAATAAACGTAGGTTGACTGATGTATTAGAATTCCTTCTAGGAGATGCTCGATCTGTAGGCCGAGACAATACTTGGTTTTACCCAAGACTTTCTGTAACTGCAAATTTCGAATTTATTAATTATAATAAACACGAAAAAGATTACAATTTATATTTATTCGGATTAAACCGAAAGTCTTGTGCGGGTTGACTAACTCTGAATTTGATCCTCTAATTCTTCTCTTCGGTATTGACCTTGACTTGGATGTTTCTTCGGGAGAAATCCTCGCCTTGATCTTCGTTTGGGATTGATCTTTGAATTTATAACGTTAATCCAAGGGCGAAACGCCTTATTTTGGATTAAACGTTATTTTTTGGATTTGGGGGATGAACGCCTTCAAAGGTGGGATGAACGCCTTTGAATTTGATGAAGAACGTCCTTTGAATCTTCGAGGAGAAACGCCGGATCGGAGGGGTGTTGAACCTTTATCTCGGATTGGAGGCCGTCTGTCGTAGACTTGCGCGAAGAACGTCTTGAAGCCGCGAAGAACGCCTTTGAATCTTCAAGGAGAAACGCCGGATCGGAGGGGTGTTGAACCTTTATCTCGGATCGGAGGCCGTTTGTTGTAGACTTGCGCGAAGAACGCCTTTGAATCTTCAAGGAGAAACGCCGGATCGGAGGGGTGCTGGACCTTTATCTCGGATCGGAGGTCGTTTCTGATCGTTTTCCACGAAGAACGCCTTGAATTTGATGAAGAACGCTTTGAATCTTCAAAAGCTCTCGAACTTCTGAATTCCTTGTGCTTCTGCTTGTCTGGATGTGTGTGTCAAATGAATGAATGAAGGACCATATTTATAGGGTGGGGAGATGAAAACTTTCCTCCTTCATGGTGCCACGTGGCGCTTTATGATTGGCCGATGCCGATTTGATGGGCTTTTATAGGCCAATTTCTAGATTTAGTTGATTCTCATTAATTTCTTTCCTTCTTCATGCAAGATACGATTTGATTTTTTCTTGGGCACTAAGTCAACCGTATTAATTACTGCAGACTCGTATTTTTGGCAAGTTTGTACATGTATATTAAATATCAATAAATTTAATTATTTAATTTGAGAATTAATTTATTTAAATCCCCAAAATAAAATAATAAATTATTTTGATATTAATATTTATTCGTACACATGTCATCATTTAATTGGGTGCAAAATTAATGTGCTTACAAATGCCCCCTCGTGCTTTGTTCACGGTCATTTGTGACTTGGAGTGAACGGAGCACGAAAATCTTTAAGCCCTCATTTGCTTTTGGACTTTTGAATCATGACTGAACTTAGAAGATGTCTAAGCTGCCTACGTACCTCTTTGGTCTAAAAGGATCAAGTCATAACGTAGTTCAAGGGGAATTTGATTTCATTTGGGGGTGCCATAAACATTTTATACTCGTGTAGGCTAGGAGTGACATACAATTTAAGCTCGTGCGTCAAGGAGATTTGATTTGAATTTGTTTGATAGTTTATACTCGTATCAGGGAGATATACATTGAACCTGTTTGATAGTTTAGACTCGTATCAAGGAGATTTTATTTGACTTGGGGAGACTTCAATTTGATCTTTAGCTTGAGAGCTTCAGACAATTTTGTCTTTCATTAAAGAAACTTGATTTGGCTTTGAGATAGTTTTCGCTCGTATCAAGGAGCTTCATTTGATTTGGATTTTGGAGAGACTTCAATGTGATCTCCGGCTTGAGAGCTTTATACAGTTTTATCTTCTATCAAGGAGAATTTGATTTGGCTTTGAGATAGTTTTCGCTCGTATCAAGGAGCTTTACAGACAGTTTATGCTCTTGTCAAGGAGCATTTATTTGACTTTGGAGAACTTCAGAAAGTCTCTTCAAGTACTATATCTCCTTGCTCGACCTAATTGCATAACTTTTTCCTTGAAGATAAAACAATCTTCAATTTAGTGGCCTACTAAGAGGTGGTACTTGCAATATTTTGGATCGTCAATGCGTCCAGCTTCTTCTGGCCGTTTTATCTTAGGTAAATCAATGAGTTTCGCATCCATCAAGTCATCGAATATCCCTGAGACGTCAGAGTCTAAGAAAGGATATTGTTTTTATTTTAGCTCTTTTAGAGTCAACCCGCTTTGCCCCCTATCACGAGGAAGATCCGTTATGTATTCCTTACTTGAAGGCTTAACATATATCATGTCGTGATGCTTTTGACTTGGTGGTTCTTCAACTCCACTTGCGGTCATACTTAACTCCATGTCATGAGCTCTTGTAGCTAGCTCTTCGAAAGTCTTTGGTTGAATTCCTTGAAGAATGTATCGGAGACCCCACTGCATGCCTTAGATGCACATCTCGATTGCCGAAGTCTCAGACAGTCGATCCTTGCAATTTAGGCTCAAGTTTCTCCATCGATTTATATAATGGATAACGAGCCCATCTTTCTTTTGGTGAGTGTTGGTTAGCTCGATCATGCTAAATGTCCTCCTTGTGCTATAGAACCGATTTAGGAACTCATACTCCATTTGATCCCAACTGTCGATGGAGTTAGCCTCCAAGTCGATGTACCAGTCGAACGCATTTCCTTTCAAGGAGCAGACGAATTGCTTGACCAGATGATCTCCGTAGGTTCCGGCATTGTTACAAGTTTCGACAAAGTGAGCTACATGTTGCTTTGGGTTCCCTTTGCCGTCAAATTGTTGGAATTTTGGAGGTTGGTAGCCGGTTGGCATTCTCAAGCTATCAATCCTCTTCGTGTAAGGTTTGATGTAGCTGAAGGTTGATTTGGAGGTGTCATCAAACTTCCCTTTCACCGTCTCCAGAATGAGTTCCTTGAGCTGGTCGACTTGGATCCCTCCATCTGATGAGATCTGCAGCTTTTTGGCAGTTAGCCCAGTTTTACCAACTTGATGTTGAGTTGAAGTTTCCTCGTCGTGCTCCTCAACTTGCTTTCCTTTGACGTGGCTTGCATCACTGCCATCTACCCTATTCATCAGACTAGCGATCTGGATGTCTTGATTCTTGACATGATCTGTAAGCCCCGCTACGGCCTTGATGAGGCTGTCAAGCTTTTCATCAATGGTTGAGGCATCCGCCATCATGGCTGGCGCTACGCTTGAGTCCGAAGATGTGCCCGATGATGAGCGCGGGGTAGAGCATGCAGAGTTGACTTTCTCATCTTCACCGATATTGAGAGGCTTGTTCATAACTATCCCGGATGAGGGGCTTCCTTCTGAAGAGGTGTGTGTCGATGACTTCTTCGACATGCTTCTTGTGATAATGTTGGCGTTAGGAGCCGTTGGGGGTTTGGTCCTTAGCAAAATAATCTTGCGTGGAGGAGTCATTCTGACGATCCTAAACTTGCTTGAGGAGAGAAGAGATGAAAGGTAGAGTTAGTCCCACTGGGCGTGCCAAATTTGTAATCTAGATTTCGAATTTATTAATTATAATAAACACGAAAAAGATTACAATTTATATTTATTCGGATTAAACCGAAAGTCTTGTGCGGGTTGACTAACTCTGAATTTGATCCTCTGATTCTTTTATTCGGTATTGACCTTGACTTGGATGTTTCTTCGGGAGAAATCCTCGCCTTAATCTTCGTTTGGGATTGATCTTTGAATTTATAACGTTAATCCAAGGGCGAAACGCCTTATTTTGGATTAAACGTTATTTTTTGGATTTGGGGGATGAACGCCTTCGAAGGCGGGATGAACGCCTTTGAATTTGATGAAGAACGTCCTTTGAATCTTCGAGGAGAAACGCCGGATCGGAGGGGTGTTGAACCTTTATCTCGGATTGGAGGCTGTTTGTCGTAGACTTGCACGAAGAACGCCTTGAAGCCGCGAAGAACGCCTTTGAATCTTCAAGGAGAAACGCTGGATCGGAGGGGTGTTGAACCTTTATCTCGGATCGGAGGCCGTTTATTGTAGACTTGCGCGAAGAACGCCTTTGAATCTTCAAGGAGAAACGCCGGATCGGAGGGGTGCTGGACCTTTATCTCAGATCGGAGGCCGTTTCTGATCGCTTTCCACGAAGAACGCCTTGAATTTGATGAAGAACACTTTGAATCTTCAAAAGCTCTCGAACTTCTGAATTCCTTGTGCTTCTGCTTGTCTGGATGTGTGTGTCAAATGAATGAATGAAGGACCCTATTTATAGGGTGGGGAGATGAAAATTTTCCTCCTTCATGGTGCCACGTAGCGCTTTATGATTGGCCGATGCCGATTTGATGGGCTTTTATAGGCCAATTTCCAGATTTAGTTGATTCTCATTAATTTCTTTCCTTCTTCATGCAAGATACGATTTGATTTTTTCTCGGGCACTAAGTCAACCGTATTAATTACTGCAGACTCGTATTTTTGGCAAGTTTGTACATGTATATTAAATATCAATAAATTTAATTATTTAATTTGAGAATTAATTTATTTAAATCCCCAAAATAAAATAATAAATTATTTTGATATTAATATTTATTCGTACACATGTCATCATTTAATTGGGTGCAAAATTAATGTGCTTACACTTTCATTTCAAATTCAGCTTTCAAGATCGAACTAGCTTCTTCAATCTCTTTGTATGTTCTGGTTATGTTTAGATCATCAATATATACGGATATGATGCAAAAACAACCTTGCGATTTCTTCGTGAATACGCATGGGAAAGCTATATCAATTATGTATCCCTTCTTCTGGAGGAATTCACTAAGTCGGTTGTACCACATGAGACCTGATTGCTTTAGGCCGTACAACAACTTCTGCAGTTTTATGATATACATAGTGCAATTTTCACCATTCCTCATCTGGGGAATGTCAAATCCATCGGGAATTTTCATATAGATATCTGCATCAAGTGATCCGTATAAATATGCGGTTATAACGTCCATCAATCTCATCTGGAGATTTAATTTAATTGCCAAAGATATTAAGTAGCGGAACGTTATTGCGTCCATTACGGGAGAATAGGTTTGATCGAAATCAATACCGGGTCACTGCGAAAACTCTTGAGCTACTAGCCTGCTTTGTATCTCTCCACAGTATTGTTCTTATTTTGTTTTCGTACAAAAACCCATTTATATCCTACAGGGAAAGCGAGTACGGGTGTACGAACGATAGAGCTAAATACTTTTATTTTATTAAGCGATGCGAGCTCTGCTTCAATTGTCTCTTTCTATTTTACCCAATCGGAGTGCTTCCGGCACTCAGCGATAGTTTTGAGTTCTAGATCTAGATTATTATTTATAACGGAAAGAGCAATTGTTGCTGCAAATGTGTCATCGACGACAATAATATTTCTATTATATGTTTCTCACGTATCTATGAAATTCATAGAGACTTCAACGTTTATGTCAACCAGACCTTCTTCATTTCCCAGTGTATCTAGGTCTGGTCGTTCCGCGGTCCTAGTGCGTTGAATATTTTGTGCACGTGCTTCATTACTAGGACACTCGTCTTCTGGACGAATCTCTTCTAGAGATTTCACGTTCGGTTGACCAGTTTTACTAGCCTTTCTTTTAGGTGTGTTTGTATTGGTTGTAGGTCCTTTACGCTTCTGGTGTGTGGGGGCGTGTATACTTGATTTACTTGGGACCTCAACCCTTTGGGGTGCATTTACTGCTGGTATATGCGATTTAGTTACACCTCTATAGTTAGTGAACGCGTCTGACATATTATTTGCTAAATTTTGCAAGTTAATGATCTTCTGAACTTTCAGTTCAGATTGGCTAGTGTGTGGATCTAGATACTAAAGATTACTTACATTCCACGTAAGCTCCCGACATTCATTCCATTTTGAATTCGGATCTCCCTCTAATGCTGGGAAGTGATCTTCATCGAACGTGCAGTCAGCGAACCGGGCCGTTAATTGATCCCCTGACAAAGGTTCTAGGTATTTCACGATGGATGGAGAGTCAAATCCAACGTAAATACCTAGCTTCCTTTGTGGGCCCATAGAGGTACGCTTCGGTAATATTATCGAAACATACACCGCACATCCAAAAATACGCAGATGGGAAATGCTAGGTTCTTTCCTATGCACTAACTGTAGGGGAATGATCATTATATGCAGTTGGACGGATTTGTATCTGGTGTGATGCATGTAGGACTGCATGCCCCCAACATGAAGTGGGTAATTTAGAGTTCATGAGTAATGGTCTAGCGATAAGTTTAATACGTTTTATTAGCGCTTCAGCAAAACTATTTTGGGTGTGGACGTAGGGGACCGAGTGCTCCACTTTAATTCCCAGAGCCATACAGTAATCTGTAAAGGCTTTTGAGGTAAACTCAGCAACATTGTCCATGCGAATCGATTTTATTGGATAATATGGGAACTGAGCTCGAAGCTCGATAGTGTTCGCAATGAGTTTTGCAAAAACTTGATTGCGGGTAGACAGCAAACAGGCATATGTCCACCTAGTGGAGGCATCAATTAGGACCATGAAATACTGAAATGGTCCCGATGCTGGTGAATCGGTCCCCAAATGTCTCCCTGAATCCGTTCAAGGAAAACCGGAGACTCAAGTCCCACCTTGGTGCACGACGGGTGCACTATTAATTTATCCTTAGAACATGCATCACATATAAATTCATCAACAAGAGGGATTCTATTATTCAAAATATTATGATCAATGGAATTAGATAGAATCCTATGTATCATATTTTGTCCTGGATGACCTAACCGCTGAAGCCATAATTCAAAAGAGTTCGGGTCATGAAATTTCATACTCATAGCTAGATGGAGATTAGACGGTCGGATGTAGGAATAGTACAATCCGGAAGAGAATGAGGGAATTTTTTTTATAACTTGTTTACGACTACCTCGAGTAATAGTCATCAAAAGGTATTCGTTATTATTCTCAGTTTCAGTTTCAATGTGATAGACATTAGATCTTATGTCTTTAAAACAGAGAAGGGTATGCTTAGATTGTGGAAACAATAAAGCATTATCAATTATGAGTTCGGTACCCATGGGGAGGACAATTGAAGCTTTTTCGGAGCCCACTATCATAATATTATCATTGGCTATTGTGGTTACACTCCCCTTTCTTTCTACCAAATTTTGAAAATACTTCCTATCTCTTAAGATTATGTGTGTGTGGTGGCGCTATCTACCAAACATATATCACAATAGAATTCATCATGCCAGAGGAAAAAAACCCAAACCTAATAGCTGATATGTTTACAAGTCATGTATAAGAATAGCAATATCCAAATAAATTTGATGGATAACATATATTAAGGTAAACATATCAAAGCTAAATCATAAATGTCATATTATTCATAAAAATAAAATATCCGAAAGACAGGATCCAAATATAAATTAGTTTAACCAAAAAAACAAAGTACTAAAATAATCAAATACTCAAATTACTCATTGCCTACAAAGTCTTTGAGCTCTATGCCCAATAGATCGTCGTTGTTATGATCAAAATCTGCTCCAGGTAGGCTGGCATGGTGAGATTCGACTTTAGGGGCCTTTCTCTTGTCGTCCTTCTGCTGCTTTTGATAAGCCTCAACCAAGTGCTTGAGAGTACGACATGTGCGAGACCAATGGCCTTTGCATCCGCATTTGTAGCAGGACTGCTCAACCTTATATTGAGTGCCAGATTTTTTAGGAGCGGGATTCGTGTTAGGTGCAGCCTTTCCACGAGCATGAGCTTGATTGTCTTTCGAGGTACTTGGACCATCGGATTTACTATGACCTCGGCCTTTGCTACGAGTTCGTTTACTTCCTCCCCCCCTTCCACGCTTGCAATCACTTGTACTACCTTGAGCTATAGCATGTGCTCCGAGCACTGCTTGTGAGCCAACCGGTCTCGAGTTATGATTTTTCATAAGGAGTTGGTTGTGCTTTTCTGCCACTAAGAGTGCAGAAATTAGCTCAGAGTGTACATTGTATTTCTTAGCCCTGTACTGTTGTTGGAGTACAAGGTTGCTAGCGTGGAAAGTTGATAGAGTCTTCTGGATCAACTCGGCCTCAGTTATATCTTGCTTTCATAGTTTTAACTGAGATCAATACGATGTAGGGCTGAGTTGTACTCCGTCACAGACTTAAAGTCCTGGAAACAGAGGTTCAACCAATCGTATTGAGCCTGAGGGAGGAGTATATCGTTTTGTTGTGGAAAAGGTCCTTCAGGGACTTCCACAACGTTCTGGGGTCTTTCTTAGTGAGATATTCATTTTTCAGGTCCTGATTAAGATAACGTCTAAGGAAAAGCAAAGCTTTCGCCTTCTGGGCGTTAGTTGATTCCGAATCATCGACAATAGGCCAACTTAACTTAGTTGAGGCTAGATGGATCTCAACATCTAGCGCCCATGTCAGGTAATTACTACCATCAAGAGCAAGCTCAACGAATTCTCTTTTGGTAATATCGGACATTATACACTACAATTTTTAAAGTGACATGGTGAGTATTGTGGCCAATTTATTGACAACGGAGAAATAAGGATTTATTTGATTACTCTATAGCACATAGAAGCAAGAATTGGGCGCCGTCTATCCAAAATATAATTTACGGTCCGACAAGTACTAGGCGCCACCTACCCATGCAATATAAACGGACTATAAATGGGGACTATGTGCAAAAGTAATAATGCATGCAAGATAATTAAATCATAAATGCATGCGCATATAACAATTAAGCACATAAAATAATAAATTTATTGAGAACTAATATTAAAATTAATTTCAAAATTTTTGAGCTTAATTAATATGCATAAGTTATTACTTTTTAATTTTAAGTATTATTTGGAAACTTGATAAATTAATTTGAGGGCATACAAAAATATTATTAAAATTATATGAGGCCCAATTGAATAATAAAATTTAATTGCCCAATAATTAAAATAATTTCAGCCCATAAAATTTGGAGCTTCAGGCCGAAAATATAATATAGAATAGGCCCAAGACATTTAATTCCAGCTTAAAAAACTGGGCTTCTGGCCCAAAATAATTTTTTTTTAGTTGTGGCCCAAATGAGTTAGGCCACTGAGGCCCAAAAGAGAGAGGGGGTTGCGCAGAATTAGGTGGGGGAGGGTGAAGGGGCGCACACTGCTGGCTGCTTCGGGCGGAGCCCGGGCGGCGGACACGGGCGGTTGCACGCCGCTGCGAGGCGACGCGGCCTTCGGCCGTAGTTGCCCGGCGGAGCACGGCGCTCGGTCATCGCTCAATGCTCGGAGGCCGATAGGGGGCTCACGGTTGCACGATGCCAGGCTGCGGCGGAGCAGAGCTCGACGCCCGGTGGCTCGCAGTGGCGGACGAAGACGCGGTGGTGGCGTGACTTAGACGCAATGTACTAGCTATACTAGTAGTTACCCCACAAAAGTATGAGATCACCGTAGTATGGGCAAGTAAAGGGACTAAGTATTATCGAACTCAAGGAAAGGTTTGTACACGAGTAATCCCTGGAGATGTACGTCTCGTAGCTAATATGAATGTATGTTCTGGGTTTAAGGATTATATTATACTACTCTATATTCTTCTAATAAAATTGAACTAAATAAATAACTTGGTTTGAATGCAAATATGGAATGATGATGCTCGGGATAGGAATTCCCACGTACATAACAGAGTTAGTACGATAACTAAAATAATCGTGATGTGCAAGTAATAATCCTAAGTGTACTAAAACTAGGCAATCAACTTCCCTAATCTAGCACAAGATTGAAAGACTAAAAGCTCAAGAATTAACCCTAATACTTCATCATATCAACCTACTTCACTAATCCACTAAACAAGTTATATGGACTGTGCTTAATTAGTGAGGCCCTAATTTAAGCCTATTCGTTATTAAAGAGTGATGCGATCGTCTTCTCTCTAACAATTTTCGTACTCAATTCCAAGATAATTCTAGGGTTTATTTTAAGAATTCAATTAATTAAGAGAATTAAAACTAAACATCACGAATTATCATAATTATGTACCAACGTCCCGCTTCTACGAGTTCATCCTGGTTTTGACAACGAAAGCAATGACGATAATAATATACTTACGCATACTCGATTTAACTATTGAATTGAAGAACATAAACAAAGAACAAATTAAAGTCTCAAAAATATCTTTTAAAATCTGGAAAATTAGGTTTAAAAGTCTCAACAATCTAAGAAATCAAGAATAAAACAATAAACTATGAATTCGTACTCTCAAAACCTCGATTACACGGTGAAATCCTTGCTAAAACTCTCTATCTTCCTTCCAAGCTCTTCTCTCTAAAAAAAATATCTCTAATGGTGTCAAGGTAAAGTAAAATCGAGCTTGAAATGGTATATATATAGGCATGGGCCGAATCTAGGACGTTTGGGCCAAATCCACATAAATTTGGGTCAGTCGAGCGCTATGCTCTTCAAGCTTCCTTGGGGTGCTCGACCTCTAGGCAGTGCTCGCTCGAGCACTTTGCTCTTCCAGTGCCAAATCGGCGCTCGACACCAACCCACTCGAGCACTTTGGCGCTCGACCAAGGGCCAGTCGAGCGCCTCTTCATTCCAGAGCTACCAACACGCACGACCATGGGTGCTCGAGCACTCCCTCCTCTTGAGCCAACTAACACTTTTACTCGCCCGAACTAACATTTTTCATATTTCTTCAATATCTTCTCATCCGGGAGTCCGTTTGAGTCGATTCAAAGTCCTACGAACTTTATTTTTTGCCCTCTTTCCAACTATGAGCATCAAAGAGGCAAATTCATTAGTTTATGAAAATGATACTCAAATTACTCTAAATACTCACGAAATATACTCAAAACATGGGCAAATCGGGCTACAAAATACAACAATTTCATGCCTAATCACGGCGGCCGTGCGGCACCAAGCTAGCGACAAGCGCGCTGCGGCAGGGCCCACACGGTGGTGAGCGACTACCGGTTTGGACGTGGCCACACCGTGCGCGGCGGCCTGGTGGCACGCGGTGGCGGCGGTCCGGCCGGTGGGCATCAATTTAATTAAAAAAAATCGATTCGATCCAATTAATTGTAAAACACAATAATAATCGATGCAATTTAAAATAATTCAAGTGCACATAAAAACATAGCACGTATGGATCAAAGAGTTCGATACGATAATTAATAATCATGCAATAGAGAAAATTAATTTAGATTCGTACCGATTAGCTTCGGGCAGAGTCTCGTGCTGATAACGTGTTGTAAATTGAGAGCGTAAAATAGAGACACAAATTTGTTCACCCAGTTCGTCGATAACGACTACGTCTGGGGTCGTACCAAGCCAGGAGTTTCACTAATATTTGTGTGTATGCGTGTGTACAATACTGAGTACAATGACCTATTTATAATAGATAAAACTTAGTCTAAACCTAAAGCTCGTTTAGGTTATAAGTCCATTAGTAATGTACACATCAAATCTTTTAAATTTGGTATAATACATCTACTGGATTTATAATACAATTGATGGGGAAGAAAAGATTTAATTGATGACGGACTGTGGATTAATTGATTACGGACTGTGGATTAATTGATTGAGGATTAATTGATGGAGGAAGAAGAGATAATTTAGCCGATTAAGGTGCAATTTTTTATGGATGTGAATTGAAGCAGAAGATGAGAAATAATTTCCAGAATGGTCTAACTACCTCTCGATCTAATTATCTGAAGCTATTAATAAGGGGTATATTTGTAAATAAATAATATTTATCTGTATAATTTTGAAAAGTAAACAATCATCAAATCAACCAAAGTAAACAAGTTATAACTCAAAATAAGTTAATCATGGTCTACTATATAATTTTAACTACACAATCCAACTATTAAAGTAAACGCAGCCTTATGAGATGGAGATAGTAATATTGAGAAGAATGATTACACCATATGACTATGTGAGTTTACAAGAAATTTTCTATTATAAATGAGTTTTTTATTTCTTATTTATTTATTTTTATGCCTACCTAATACATAATGTTTCAAAAAAAAAATTAACAATTATATCCTCCACCTACATATTTCGTCAATAAATATATTCCGAAATTTTATTGATTAATGAACTAACACAAATAATTTTTTAGTAACATTATGTAAAGAAAAAAAAAAGAAACGTTATAATATATTAGTTAAAAGTATGGAATATTGAGTTATATTTGTATATTGGGTAGGTCTCAAATGCAACAGGTGCACGGTGCACTCATCTTAGCCCTACCCAAATTATATTTGTTCGGATCCTTATAAATAGGAACAAAATCTCCTAGAGATAGAGTACATAAACGGAGCCGTGACAGTCCAGATGGTGGTTTGTGTGCAATGGCTTGAGGGCGGCTGAGATGATGGCCGGAGCATGTGATGGAGACTCGGTGGTGCTGTTTGAATTTGACGCCGGAGCATGTGATGGAGACTGATGCCTCTTCTTCTTGAACGGAGGCATCGAATCAATGAAAATATGTGAGGCGTTAGGCCTTGACGGTGGCGTAAAAAAGTGTGGCGACAATTATGGACGACACTGCAAGTCTTTCGGTGATCCAGTGCGATGTAACCGCGCCTCACGATGGCGTCAGTTCGATCGGCGATTTAAAAAAAATGGCCGGGCGTTGTGATGCCAGAAACCGATTCGGGGGAAGACGCGGCCGTGTTCCTAGAAGAAAACAACTATGTGTTCCTGAATATCAATTTGTGTGGGCCATTTGATTATGTGAGCGGAACAAATTAAGATTTAATTGTTCCATCAATGGAGAATAAAATTTTGTTGTCGAAAAAAACATTAAAATGTGTACTGAAGGTGTTTGTGAAAATGTTAATGAGAAAAGTTATACTAACTTTAACTGAAAAGTTACACTAGACATAACTAAAAAGTTACACTAATTTTAACTAAAAAGTTACACTAGCTACAACAGAAAAGTTACACTAGATTTAATTGAAAAGTTACACCAATTTTAAATAAAAAGTTACACTAACTTTAACTGAAAAGTTACACTAGAAAATACTGAAAAGTTACTCGAGAATACACAGAAAAGTTAATCCACGTTACGCTGAAAATTTACACCAACTTTAACTAAAAAAGTTACATCAAGACATAACTGAAAAGTTATATTAGAAAATACTGAAAAATTACTCGAGAAAACACTGAAAAGTTAATCCACGTTACACTGAAAAGTTACCCTTACAAGCAGTAGGATCAATAGGATGTTTCATTGAAATTTTTTGGTATTAGTTAGTACAAATGGGCGTTAATTAGTACAAATAGGATGTTTCACTGAAAAAGTGTAGGCCCTTTTTGACAAACAGTTATGGTGGATATATTGTTAAGTAAAATGTTACCCTACATAACATAGAAAAGTTACTCTACAAAGAACTGAAAGTTACCCCACGTTACACTGAAAAGTTACCTTAACAAACACTGAAAAATGCATGATTCCCCCCCCCCCCCCCCTAAACTAACCCTACCTAACATGAAAATGCTACTCATTTTAATACTGAAAAATGTAATTTTTTTGTCAAACAATTATGGTGAATATATTTGTTAAATAAAATGTTACCCTAAATAACAAAAAAAAAAATTATTCTATAAAAAATTGAAAAATTATCTACATTACACTAAAAAGTCCATAATTTTCCCCTTAAAGAAAAGGAAAAGATAGCCTGAAAAAAGAAAAAACAAACTGAACAAAAGAAAAGGAAAGAAGAAAAAAAACAAGCCATCGAACTTGTGACCTCCACATGCTCAACCAAGATTTAATCCACTAGGCCAACTCACCAACATGGTAAATGTTTCAATTTTCTTTTATTTAACAGATATTCGAGCGACCCATGTTAAATATGGGTTAAATCTATACCCGGTTACACGGTGCACTTGGTGCACAAGAGACCCACTCTTGTATATTTAATGATGGACATGTGTGGTATGAAATCGTCAAATGCAATGAAATGATGGAATATATATAAATTAAACACAGTACATTAACACTTTGATAGAATCGAGTGTTAATTTGTAATGTCTCACACAAATTTTTGCATTTAGCTAACTCTACAACATTACATACATTCCTATGCTATAATTTATTTGATGAGTAGTATAAAATTAATTGCGCATATATATATCTTTAAAGAAGAAAAGTCTAGTTTCATTTATGAATAACTGATCTTCAATGTTAAAAAATTTACCGATGACAAGTCATCAATACCAAGTCAACCGTCTCTTGAAGCAACTCGCCGGTCCAGTTTAATTACAGTTTTTAATTCTTAAAAAAATAAAGAAGAGAGTATACAGTGTATTTTACTTTATCAACAAAAAGAAAAAAATCATTATATTGTCCGGCTTCCATGTATTCCTAGACTACTGGGATTTGGTTGTAATTGAGCCATCTGTTGAGTTGATATGCGTTTCTCTGGGAATTTCTACACAAACATCAACATAAATACAGCCTAGCAACATTGTTACTTTAAGTTCATTAATTATTTCAAATCGGTACTATTAATAAGGTTTCATGTTTCACTGACCAACGAAATAAAGAATCAGCTCAAGTCGGGTTTAACAAAATATAAAATATACTCCGCCACCAATAAAGATAGATTTACATTCTATTTTCACTCGTCCCATAAAAATAGACTTATTATTATATTTAAAATATTATTAAAGTTGAATTTTCATCTTTATTCCTATCTAATATATCATTTTATTATAATATTTGGTCTTAAAAAATGAATAGTTGTAGGAATTATATGGAAAAACATACCAAAACTTTAATGTTATAATTATAATAACTTTTATTTATTAACCTGCGAAAAAAAAGGGGCATTTGCAAATTGATTCAAAGAATTTGCGCACACACATGTTGATAGGCGAACATCAAATACGATACGGCGAACAAGGGTTAAGTCCTAAAAGAGGATTATCCAAGCCAAAGGTAATTAACAAAGAAAAATCAAAAGGGAGTGCATAAACAAAACTAAGAAGTGTACTCTGTGACGAACAACACTATTGACGACCAGCATTTGGGCGAACAAGTCCAAGGACTCGAGACCAAATATGAACCCTGCACCAGACCATAAATGACGAACAACATTGACAAGAGAAGGTGTATCTACCATCTTAAGAGGTGTATACCACCCGATCACCTAACTGACCCGCTAGGTGCATGACGAACAAAGGACAAAGACCACGAAGCCCATCAATAAAGACCATAAAGACGAACAACTTATGAACCACAAATTCAAGAGGCGAACAACTTTTATTAATAGAGTATTGGAGCAACCAAGCCAACCAAGACGAACAACAATGAATCCGAGATAAGACCAAACACAAGACTTTGTAACTAAGTTTTAACTTAGATAAGGTCAAACAAGGTCAAAGGACACATGTCAAGCATGCTAGCTTGGAAGTCCAAGAGTCTTGTACACCACCTAGTTGGTGGTCACTATAAATAGTTGTTCTCCAGCAATAAAATTTAAGTCCAAATTCACAAATACTCCAAATACACACATTCAAACACATAAACGTGCACACACACTAAATAAATACGAATTCGATAATCGTGTTTACGATTTTATAACCCGAACAATCGAATTTACCATTTACGGTGGTAATCAATCACACGTTCTTGTTTGGTGATCCCAAAATTGGTTAAAACAGCCACTAATCCACGCAATTAGAACTTATCACCAACAATTATGCGCTAGAAGGAGGGTTCGAACCTCCGTTTGAAGTGTGATTATCAAGAACTTCAAGTTTAAAACTTGAAGATTTGAAGGAATCCTCAAGAAATTCTTGAAGATTCAAGCAAAAGTGTTATTGGTGTTCTTCAATATCAAATTTGAAGATTCAAAGATTGAGAAGATAATTCAAATCAGGATGCCTCAATCCAAGGAAACTAGGGTTTCACACCCGTCGATGGAAGTTTCCCCAACCCGGGTTTCATGCACTGACCATCAGGATTGTGATCCATGCCACATGAACAAAGGCCAAACTTCGGTTGCAGCTCATGTAATGCCTCCAGATTTGGAAGCCTTGGCTAAGAACCCCCAGGAGTTAGCTAAGACCATTTTTGCTCTCCAGGCAATTCAGAAATAACAACAACATCATAGACCTTCACAAGCAAGGTCTAAGTCTCGCCACTTAGAAGTAGTGAGAGCAAGGTCTGTTCGTGACGAGCAGCGTGAAGTCAACAGTGCCCAGAACCGAAGGGACAAAGACAAAGCCAAAATGGTCAACCAAACCGAAGGACAAGCTGAGTCTGCCCATGGGCGAACATCAGTGTCCAGCCATGGAACATCTCGTTCCAGTGCACAGGACAGACTTGGCCAACCTCAACTCCAACAAAAAGTTGCTCGCCAGGGGGCAAGAGATGGGCGAGCAACTTTTGAGCAGGCTCGCCCATCGGTGCACGAGAGACTCACTAGGTCCGCCTTTGGACGTCTAGGGCCAAATGCGGCGAGCAACCCTAAGAGACAACCTCAGGAGATTCTTCCTCCAAGGGAGGGACTACGACGAGCAGAAGGGCAAACGTCCTTGCTCGCCGAACAGCCTCCGAGTCAGGGGGCATCTCTGGATGAATTGTCAAGCTTAAGAAAAGCTGTGGAGAGCATGCAGGGGCAACTTGACCAACAAAGAAGAATTGGGGCGACCAGCATGCCCTCCATTATCTTCAATCATTTTGAAGACACCAATTCAGAAAAAGATACAGTTTCCGGCGAGCATACAGTACGAAGGCATTGCTGATCCCCGAGTCCATCTAACAAAATATTTGGACTACATGATTTCTGTGGGAGCCAGTGATGCTACCCAATGCCAGAATTTTCCCCTAACTTTAGGGGACATAGTACATAAGTGGTTTTCAACAATGCCACCAGCATCTATTCACTCATTTGCCCAGTTAAGCCGAGAGTTTCTCTCTCACTTTTCAACTGCAGGATCGTACCTTTTCTAAAAGCACCGACTATCAGATTTAAAACAAAATGATGACGAATCGGACTGGGCTTTCATGGAAAGGTTCGATAAAGTATTGCTGGAGGGAGAACCAGTTAGTGAAGATACCAAGATTGTAGCCGTCATGGCCGGGCTGAAAAAAGGGTCAGACCTATGGAAGGAGGTACGCCTGAAGTGCCCAAAAAGTTATGCCGAGTTTAGAAATCAGGTCGACATATTCGTCTCCATGCATGAAGCTTTACAAGCAAACTTGGGGGACAGCAAGGCTGATCCAAAGGAGAACAACAAGAAGCCCGGTGGAACAGGTTATCGGGTCCCTAAAAACATGAAGGCATTTACCGAAGGGACAGAGCTGAAGGAAAAGCTAAATCAGGTGCTAACAGTATCCATCGATACTGTGTACAACAATGTAAAGGAGAAAGAATTGCTCTCCCCTCCCCAGAAGATTCGCCAAGAAACCGGTAAACTCAACCCAAATAAGTATTGTGCCTACCATCAAAGCATGGGGCATTTTACTATTGAGTGTAGAGATTTAATCAAGCAACTTTGGTGATTCTGCGAGGAGGGAAAACTCTCCGAATTTGCCAAAAGGCAACCTGGGAAGAGAGGCTGGGAGAGCAGTTCGGGAGATGAGATTGACGATCAACCTCCACGAAACAACATACTTGAACGACAAGCCCCTGCCGCTGCTGCTCATCCAGTAGAAGATTTGTATATGATGGAATCCGCAGGACCTGCTGGAGGGTGTTCTGATGGACGACCACCAATATCTAACCGTAAGAGAAAAGTGGAATTACGAGCAATTGATCATGTATAAGAAATGGGGGTTAATCCATCCGTCCTACAAACATCAGAATTAACCTTTACTGAAAAAAGACTTGGAGGGAATATTAACCCCCCATAATGACTCTCTCGTAATTTGTGTCAAGATTATGGGGACCAGGGTGCATCGTTTGTTGGTGGACACAGGGGCTTACACTAACATCCTCTTCAAGAAGACACTTGATCAACTGGGGGATTATGCAGGCTATATCCGAGACTCAAATCATCGTATCTTAGGTTTTGGAAATGTTGTAACGATCCTTCTGGGAATAATTACTTTGTCTGTGCAACTTGTAACGACCGAGGAACCCGAGAAAAATATCACAAGAATGGTAGATTTCTTGGTCGTAGATCAAGAATCGACTTATAACAGGTTTTTTGGTCGACCCTTTTTGAATGAATTCAAGGCTACATGTTCAACCTACCATTATTGCATAAAATTCCCAACAGCAAGTGGAGTTGGCTCATTAAAGGGAGACCGAAGAAAAGCTCGTGAGTGTCTCCTACAAATTCAATCAAAACAGGGACAAGTTTCCATGATGGAAGCCACCACCCGCTACCCAGTTGATGAACCATCAGTGCTGGAAGACATGATGAGGGCAGAGGACCGTATGGACACTGACGAACAACTTCTTCCAAGTGACGAACATCTATTGGGCGAGCAACTCGTCACCACCCAGGAGGAACTCATACTTGACGAACAACATGTGTGTGGTGACGAGAAACATATGACAAATGGCTTGGAGGGCCAGATTTTGACTAACAACAATGGACTAAGGCCAGCAGATGATATAGAGCCCCGCCTAGAAGCAGAGCCCATGAATATCGAAAACGATTTCAACCCTGAGGGACCAATACTTGATCCTTATTGGAAAGGACAAATACGACGAGCAACTCCAGTCGAAGAACTGGAGGCGTTCAAAGTTAATCCCGAAAATGAGGATCTTGAATTATATATAGGATCTGAGCTCCTTGAGCCTTACATATCTCAAATGAAAGAGTTCCTCAGCAGGAATCTAGATGTTTTTTAATGGTCACATGCAGACATGGTGGGGATAGATCCAAAGCATGCTTGCCACAAGATTAACATCAATCAAGCAAGAAGACCAGTCCATCAAAAACGAAGAAAGTACGGCCCAGACAAGTATCAACCTTTGAATGAAGAAGTGGAGAAGTTGCTATACAATAATCTAATTCGGCAGGCACTTTGTCCACAATGGGTAGCAAACCCAGTCCTTGTGCGAAAGCCAAACGGAACTTGGATGCTATGCATAGATTTTACAGATCTGAATGCAGCATGCCCGAAGGATAACTTTCCTCTCCACACATTGATCAATTGGTGGACAACACTGCTGGACATGAAATGTTAACATTCATGGACGCCTTTGCCGGGTATCATCAAATCCCAATGCATCCTGACGACCAAGAAAACACAACATTTTATACAAATAAAAACTTGTTGTGCTGGAAAAGAATATCGTTCGGCCTCATCAACACGGGAGCAACCTATCAGAGGTTGGTGAACAAGATGTTCGACGAACAAATTGGAGATACTGTAGAAGTCTACGTAGACGATTTCGTGGTCAAAAGTCCCCGAAAAGAAGATCATCTCCAACATTTAACCCATGTGTTTGAAATTCTTCGATACTACAACATGAAGTTGAATCCAAAGATGAGTAGCTTTGGAGTTCATTCAGGGAAGTTCCTGGGTCATCTTATTAGCCAACGGGGAATTGAGGCCAACCCAACGAAAGTCAAAGCCATTGTGGATATGCAACCTCCACGTTCAGTAAAAGAGGTGCAAAGGCTTACAGGATGCCTAGCAGCATTGAACCGGTTCGTATCCCGATCAGGAGATAAATGCCGTCCATTCTTCGAAGCCATTAAGAAAGGAAAGTTTACATGGACTAACAACTGCCAGAGGGCATTCAAACAACTTAAAGACTACTTGGGGGATGTCAAAATTTTATCAAAGCCCATCCCAGATGTAAAGCTCTATTTGTATCTAGCAGCATCGGAAGTGGCGATCAGCTCTGTTCTGGTGCGGGAGGACGGCAAATTTCATCAACCAATCTACTACGTCAGCCAAGCTTTACATGAAGCAGAGATCAAATATTCTCCGACTGAAAAGCTGGCGTATGCACTTGTTATGAGTGTAAGAAAGTTACGACCATATTTCTTCGACCATTAAGTTTAGGTGCTAACAACTTTCCCACTCAGACAAATTCTCCATCGCCCAGACATAGCTGGTCGTCTATTGAGATGGTCACTAGAGATTAGCCAGTTTGGGGTCACCTACGCTCCTCAAACAGCGATCAAAGGGCAAGCTTTGGCCGACTTTATTGTCGAGCTAACGTTCCCTCAAGATCCGACGAGAGGACTAGATCATCCCTGGTATCTTTACGTTGACGGATCATCCACCAACATGGCCTCGGGGGCAGGAGTAGTTCTTATTAGCCCCGACAGATAAGTCTTTACCTTGACCATCAGATTTGGTTTCATGGCTAACAACAATGAAGCTAAATATGAAGCACTTATTACTGGTCTCCACTTATCCCTTGCGGTAGGTGTCAGACGTTTACAAATATTCGGCGACTCACAATTGATCGTGAACCAAGTCCGAGGTGAATACGAGGCAAAAGATGATCACATGATCCAATATCAGCAAATTGTTGCTCACCTAATGTCCTCACTGGATCAAGTTTTTATTGAACAAATTCCAAGGACGAACAACACTCAAGCAGATGCGTTGACTCGACTAGCAACAAGCGAAGGACCTGCAGAGTTAGCAGATATTATAATCACAAAGATGAACATCCCGTCAATGATAAGCTATAATGTTAACCAGCTAGACGAGCAAACTAATGAAGAAGAAAACTGGAGAACAAACATAGTCAAATATTTGAAAAGTGGAGAAAGACCAAACAATTCTTTTGAAGCTGTCAAGCTAACAAAGCAAGCCGCCAAATATACTCTGGTAGGCGAGCAGCTTTACAAAAGGGGAATATCGATTCCACTTCTCAAATGTTTGCCTAGGGGGCAAGGACGAGTAATACTTGAAGAAATACATGCCGGAGTATGCGGAAATCACACTGGGGGGCAAGCCTTGGCATACAAAACTATCAGACAAGGTTATTATTGGCCGACTTTACACCAGGACGCAATCAAGAAAGCAAAGACTTGTCATCAATGCCAGATTTTTGCCCCGAACATTCACACCCCGGCTCAGGAGCTCGTATCAGTTTACAGCCCATGACCGTTTGCAAGATGGGGGATGGACATTATTGGTCCTTTTCCAGCAGGAGTTGGAAATGTTTGATTTGCCATCATGGCAGTCGATTATTATACGAAATGGGCAGAAGCAGAAGCCATGGTGAAAATCACACAACAGAAGATGATCAACTTTATATGGAAGAACATTGTCTGTCGTTTTGGAATTCCGCAAACAATTGTGACAGACAATGATCCGCAGTTCGACGGGAAAGAATTGAGAGACTTCTGCACAAAGTGGGAAATAAAAAAGCATTATTTTACTCCCTATCATCCCCAGTCTAATGGACAAGTCGAAGTTGTTAATAAGATTATCAAGCATACATTAAAAGTACGATTGACGGAAAGCAAAAGTAGTTGGTCTGAAGAACTTCCGGAAGTCCTGTGGGTATATAGAGTTTCTCCCAGGTCGAGCACCGGAGAAACACCTTTTGCAATGACTTTCGAAACAGAAGCCGTAATACCAATTGAGTTAAAGACCAATACAATCAGGACGACCAACTTTGATGAACAGGCGAACAACTCTGCTCTAGCTACTGAAATGGATTTGCTCGAAGAAAAAAGATTAAATGCCGAGATGAAAAATGCTACCTATAAGCAGCGAGAAGAACGCTATTATAATTCCCATGTCAAAATCAGGGAATTCAGAGTTGGAGATTTGGTTCTAAGAAAGTTGCTCGCCCAACCTCCAGGTGTATTGGAACCGACTTGGGAGGGCCCGTATCGTATAACGAACAAATTCCTTAATGGTGTATACGATATCGAAGATATGGAAGGCAAACCGGCCCAATACTCCTGGAATGCGGTACATCTGAAGAAGTACTATTAATAGATCGAACAAGTTCAACTCTTGGGCGAACAATTTGTTGGGAAAAATAGGGGTGCCCGGAATCTATTCGGGATGAAATTTAAATACGAATTTAAATTCAATTATTACTAGCATTAATTAATCCTAATTAATTCAAATAATAATTTCAACAACAATTTTATCATCATGCAAGTTGAATTAATTCACATAAAATCTATGGCGGAATAAACTAAGAAGTTATGTGATTTACGTACCTCTCGTAGAATTGGCCTTTGAATAATACGACACAATCACGAACGCGCTTTATCAACCCAAAGATCTTTTCAAGTATTTCCCTTTCGCCTTACTCGATCACCGGTGGGAAGTGCTTTCAAGTAATTTAAAAAACTAAGGAAAAAGAAAAATATATATGCTCTTGATTTTTCCAACACATGGAATCATGTACTTGGGGATGAAATAATCACCCCCTATTTATAATAGTAGTGGCCGAAAATTTCATGTATTTTATGGGCCTGGAGAAAATCTTTTCTTAGTCTCTAAGAAATCTTGAATATATCTCATATATTCTTTTCTCCATAATAAAATATTCCACAAAAATCTCACCCTCCTATTATACTTGAATTTTTCGAAAAACATAGGAGAAGAATCCAAGATTTGGATCTTCTTGAATATATGAGATTTGGTTCTAAGAAAGTTGCTCGCCCAACCTCCAGGTGAAACGACTTGGGAGGGCCCGTATCGTATAACGAACAAATTCCTTAATGGTGTATACGATATCGAAGATATGGAAGGCAAACCGACCCAATACTCCTGGAATGCGGTACATCTGAAGAAGTACTATCAATAGATCGAACAAGTTCAACTCTTGGGCGAACAAGTATCTTAGGGGGCAAGTGAATCAAATGAACAAAAAACTAGCCTAATATTTTGGAAATTTTGCTTAGTATAGAATGAAAAGTTGTTTGGCACACTGTATAGTTTGGTGCTGTTCAGATTTTTTTGGTTCTAGATAGAATTGCTCGGCAAGAATATTATAAGCGAGCAAGAGTTTTTGTGTTAGTGTTCAAAGTTGTTCGTCAGATTGTATATGTTAATGATGAACAGTCTTACAACACTTGTAAATTTTCATGATGTAAATATAGTTGTTCGTTGGAAGACAAGTCTAAAGCTCAAGGTACAAGTCCATTTTTTGGGATCAAGGCCATTAAAAGTTTGTTCGTCTTTTAAGATGAGCAAAACCTAAGGCCAAACCCATATTCTATTAAAAGGCAAAGTTCAAATCGAACAAAACCCAATATTATATGTTATAATTGCAAAAGCATTATACAGAAATGTAAAGGCAATTAACATATAAAGAAAAGATGAGCGAACAAAAGGCATATTCATTAATACTAAGGCATTGAGCCTAAAAAATAGTACAAAAGTGTACTACAAAAAGGATGAGCAACTATTACAAAAAGAAAGGAAATCCTAAGTCCTATTCTAAATAATGCTAGCCCTGAGGAGGATCTTGGATTTGCTCGACCGAAGGATCGACAATCATGTCACTCACCAAGTCCTATGCAGCCTTTTCTTCCCTCTCGGCCGTTTCTTGTTCATCGACCACAGCTTGCTCATCCTCAACTGGAGCGGGAGGCCGAGTAACAATGATGCTGGAGTCAAGATTGTCAATCTTGACCCCATAGTCGATCATATCCCCCAGTTGGAGTTCAATGTTGTTAGGAGGGGGATAGTTCACAACAAACTCGGCCAAATCCTTCCCCATCTCTTCGACCATATCGGAGTGTTCGTACGCACCGACCATACGGATACAGTCGGCGTACGCACAAATGTACCCCAAGTTTGAAATAGGAGCGGACCGGACTTGTAGCTCGGCCTCCATCTGTTCTTGGGAATACATACCGCTAATAATCTCATTGAGGCGAGCAACTTCTGCCTCAGACTCTGCAGCTCTTTGCTCGGTAGCCGCCAACCTTTTTCCTCCCTCCTCGAGCAGGGCCTCTTTACATTTCAGCTCGGCAGACAAGCTTTGATAACTCTCGAGATGTTTCTTTTCAGAGTCGAGAGAGAGGGTGAGCTGGTTGTTCAGACGAGCAACTTTGGCCTCATAGTTGTTCACCAGGCTATCTTTTTCTTCGGTCAGTTGCCGAGCAGTGTTGGCATATCGCCGAGCAACATCTTCCAGCTCGGCCAGTTGGGCCATTCCCTTTTGGGCCGTCACCAGGGCGCTTGCACTTTGCATCATGGAGTAGTGGAAGTTGTCCGCCACCCCTTGCATGGAGATGGTTTTCTCCATAGGTCTGGTCCAGGCCCTGGCGATCAGCTCGGTCGCCCTTCGAACATGCTCGCCCGGAATCTCTCTTATATTTACCGGGGTCTTGGAGCAGGTGTATGACTTGAAGCGAAAATACTAACTTTACTAGTAGATTCCCCGCAAGCGTACGGGTTCACTGTAGTATAAGTAAGTATAGCGACCAAGTATATCGAACCCACAGGATAAAGTGTATGCGAACAGATCCCTGAAGATCTACGCGTCGCAGCTAATATGAATGTATGTTTTTAAATTTTTGAAAAATTAATTCTAAACTAAAATAAACTAATTAAACTAAAGAACGAAAGAAACGAATTAACGAAGGTTTGTATTCAAATAAGTGATGGTGATGCTCAGGATAGGAATTTCATACATATACTAACGGAGCAGGTAAATAATCAGAATAACCGTGACGCGCAAGAAATAACCTAAGTTAAAGATTGTAAGATGAAAGCTCAAGAATTCATACCCTAATACTTTATCCTAGCAATCGACTTCACTAATCCACTAACGAGATAATAGATCGTGCTTAATTAACGAGACCCTAATTTAAACTAAGGTGATGCGGTCGTCCTCCTTAGATAAACCGGTAGATTAATTAACTCTTTCTAAACCCTCTCCTTAAGTCTACTAATTGTTAAAGAGTGATAAGGTCGTCCTCTCTCGAAAACTTTTCGAACTAAATTCAAAGGTAAAGTTAAGATTGATTTTAAGAATTCATTAATTAAGAGAATTAAAACCTAACATCACGAATTACCCTAATTACATACCCACAACCTACTTCTACGAGTTCATCCTACCCCAAGCATGCAAGGGTTTTAGCTAGACATGACTTTTACGGAAACGAAAACAATTAAAGGAGTAACGAACATGAACATAATGATTATAACGAATAAATTATCACACATAAACTAGGGTTTCAAGAAATCAATGTTAAGAACTCAAATTAAATTAATAAAAATGAAGTTTCAATGTACTCAAGAACAAAGGTCTAAAGAAACGAAATTAAAAAGCAAAACCGTACTATGAATTTGTAAAGAAAACCTCGAAAACGTTAATCTAAAGTTTGCTCGTCTCTTCTTCTCCAAAAACTAACTCTAAAAGTACTATGGGGTGTTGTGATAAGTGGTAATCTCTAAAAAACAAGTTTGGAATGAATATATATAAGCGTCGGGTCGAATCGTGAACTCATGGGCCGAAAAACGTATTCGGAGGCAAAAATCTTGGAAGTGCTCGAGCTATCTTCTGTAAGTTTTGGGCGCTCGAGCAACACGCTCGAGCGCTAGTGCTCGAGTTGATCCACTCGAGTGACTCCAAAATTTCCCAACTAATACTTTTCTTCTTCCGCACTAATACCAATCGTATTTCTTTGATATCTTCTCATCCGGGCATTTTTTTGAGTCGATTCAAAGTCCTACGAACTCCGTTTTTTGCCCTTGATTCACCCATGAGCATCAAAGAGACAAATTCATCAATGTATAGAAATAATGCTCAATTGACTCTAAATACTCGACAAAATCGACCAAAACTAGGGCATTTCTAACGACGAATCATGACAATTTCACGCCTAATCAGCGTACTGATGTACCGGGTTTGCTCGCCTGGGATGGTTCTCTGGCCGATATCTGCGAACAACATTATGGATTTATACTTAGAAAAAATCCAAGGAAATAGAACTTGATCGACAAAGTTAGATACACTTACTCGGCAAATTTGCGCTCGTCCCAGCCCATATGGGTGATATCTTCTGGGCCTTGGAAGGGGGTAACATATTTCCCACCTTTGCTCGCCCTATCGATCGGCTCGATAGAGGAGTGGCGAGCGGCATCTTCTTGGTGGGGGTGAGCATGCCATTTTCCCGCCTTTTCCTTCCCCTTATTTCCAATAGGGGCGGCTTGTGCAGCTGGGGTCCCATCACCTCTCTTTAATCTTTTTCCTCCCTGCGGAGAAGAGGCAGGAGGAGACGGTGGTTGAACATTTTTCAGTGTGGCGGCCTGACGAAGAACTGTGGCCCCCTCAGGTTTGTTCGTCATCGCCAACACCTTAGATGGCGGATCCCCTTTAATTTTTCATCCTTTGGGAGGCGGCATTTCGTGAACTCTTTGTTCTAGAAGTCCAAAACAAGGGGTTACAACAACAGTAACTTGTTCGGCTAAAAGAGAAGAAAAGATGAAAATATCAAGGCCGAACAAGTATGATAAATGGCGAACAAGGGTAACTTGAGAAGTTAGAAATTTTTTGCATACCTGGAGGCACCTCGATCTGAGCCTCAAGGTGATGCGGGTAAGTGAGGAGGCGAACAGCTTTCTTGCACTTCTCTTTGTTCACGTACTGGATCGTCCTATCTGCCTTATTTCTGAGGACGGCCAGACAGGAGATGAAGAGGAATTCAGAGCCAATCTCTTCTTCCTCCATATTCCACTTGAGTAAGCGGAGACCTGCGAGCAAATAAAAAAAGTTAAATTAGAACGACACAGTTTAAAGGCGAACAAAAGTGTGCTTACGTCTAATTTTTCCATAAGATGTTGGGGAATTAATACGCCCAACACCACCATATGGGCCAGAAGATGCTCACCAGTCACCCCTTATGAAGAAAAAGCACTGCTTCCAATTTTTTACCTTGTTCGGCTCTCCTTCGACAATCTTAAGTCCAGTTCGGGCCTTCAAATAGTAATAACCTTCCTCGCCCACGGGACACTTGGTAATTGTCATGAGGTAGTTGATCTCTTCAGCCGTGATTCGGTCAACGTACCCTTCCAGTGCGAACAAACTCATTGTCCCGAGCAGGTTCTGTTGGAGTTATACGTGAAAGTATGCTTTTACTTTGTATAACTCGTGTATCAAACACTCTTTTTATGAGAATAATTCTTTTATCACATTTGCTCTAGTTATGATTGAATGTTGAATTTCTATTGCAACCCGTTCAATATATAGTACATGTTACATTGTACTTAATGTGGTGATACCCGATCACGGAAGACAACATTAACAGTTTACTTGTAACTAAACGTACATTTTCACGACCTAGGTGGAATTGAACAATCCGCCGTGAAAGGTCGATGTGTAAGGCTCAGATTGGTCTGTCTTGACTAAGAGATTGCACTAGCACATTTAGTATGTGTTGAAGAGGACCTATAGCGAGGATAAATTCTTCTGTTCTGAAAGGTGAAGAATTAGACCTCAGTGGTTGTTGATTTCTTAATCTCCGTCACTTAAATAGGACCGTGTGTGCTTAATGATTACTGCTTTGATTCATGTTGGGTGAGAATCATTGCGACTTCGAACTTTGTGTCTTGGGCAGTAATATTAATCATACGACGGTTGCTAAGATTTAATACCGAGAAACGTGTGCGAGTACGGCTTGTGTGATTAGTCCCCTTGGTGGGCTCAGAAGTTTTATTGTACCAAATCTTGCAAGTGAAGAATTAGTTTCTTCGGTACGAATAATAATGTTGAGATGTCTTTACTCCAAGGTGAAATATATTAATTAATTTAGAGCTATTCAGAAGCTTGATTAATTAATGGACTTGATAATCTTAAATGCGGGAAATAATAACCGGGAGCCCATATTATCGTAATATGGATTAAGATTGATAGTGCAATATTAATTTATTAGTGGTAATAATTAATATTAATGGGCTGAATTATATTGGGGCTCAATATTGAAATTCAGAAGTCCATTAGGAGGTCCAATCTTAATTCTCCTTAAAGGCCCCTCAAGTAGCCCATTAAGTAGCCCAATAATGATAAGGTGATTAAAATAAAAAGAAAATATATTGCTGATTTTTTCATGTTAATTTCGAAAATTGCATGATAAGAAGAAAAAAAAGATTTTGTTGATTTTCTTGGAAAGATATTATGGAAGATATGTATTCTAGGAATACAAGAATATCTCATATATTCAAGAAGATTCAAATCTTGGATTTTCCTCTTATTATTTTCGAAAATTACACCTATATAGGAGAGTGAGATTTTTGTGGAATATTTTATTTTGGAGAAAAGAATATATTAGATATATTCAAGATTTCTTAGAGTCTAAGAAAAGATTTTTTCCAAGCCCAAAATATGTCAAAAATTTCGGCCACTCTTGTCTATAAATATGGAGTGATTATTTCATCCCCAAGTATATAATTCCATGTGTTGGAAAAATCAAGAAGCATAGATATTTTTCTTTTTCCTTAGTTTATTAAATTACTTGAAAGCATCTCCCACCGGTGATCAAGTGAGGTGAAAGGGAAATACTTGAGAAGGTTTTTGGGTTGATAGAGCGAGATCGTAATTGTCCCGTTTATCCAAAGGCAAATTCTACAAGAGGTACGTTAATCACATATTTACTTGTTTATTCCGTCATAGTTAATATGTGAAATTAATTCAACATGCATGATGAAAATTCTTTGTTGGAATTATTATTTGAATTAATTAGGATTAATTCATGCTAGTAATAATTGTATTTAAATTCGTATTTAAATTTCATCCCGAATAGATTCCGGGCACCCCTATTTTCCCAACAATTGGTATCAGAGCCACGGTTTCGGGATCTGATCTTTAAATTGGAATTTAAATTGTTAAACATTAAATTGAAATTGGATAGTAGAATTGCTAGATCTTTTTTGCAGGTATCCAATTGTCATGGTTTTAATGTTGTTAATTTCATGCGTTTGAATTAATTGTTTTTAATTCGATTCGTTCGAATTCGTTTTTCTCGTGAGAAAATCCACGAGTAGATTAGTTGTTTTTATTTTGATTCGATCATTGTAATAGACTAGTCTAGATCTAGTATTTATTTTTTTGTAAAATAAATTGTAACCGGATCGTGACGAAGAACGAAGAATTAAAAACGGCGTACCTGGACGACGCATACAAGCGTGGCGCGTGTATGGACGTAAAATCATGCAAGGCGTAAAGAAAACGAGATCGAACTGCGAAAAATGGCGCACAGGGTGCACGGCACACGCCCGTGCGCGATAGGAGGCCGGCGCCGCGCGCACGCGCGCTCCCGCCTCGGGCGCGGCCTGCGGCGCCTCGGGGCGCTCTGTGCGGCGCCTCGGCGCGCCTCCTGCAGCGCTTCGGCGCTTCTGGCCGAGAGGCGCGCGGGCCCACTTCGTGGGCCGACGCGCGCCATATCTCGGGCCGTGGAATTTTTCAGTTTGTGTTTTTTTTCCGTGTGACTTTAAACGTCGTCCCGAACCCCAAACGATGATGTTTTTGATGAAGTGTTGCCGTTCGAGTGGGAGCGTGTCAAGACGAACGTCGGAAAGCAACAAGGATGATTTTTCGCATCAAGACGTGAAGAAATTAAACCATGACAATTGGATTTGAGTGCTCCAATGTGTTTAATTTTGTTTTGATGGATGTTTTATTTCGTGCAATTATTATTATTTGTTAATATGTGTTTGCATGAATTTAATTGTCCAAGAAAAACCTTACTTTCGAAAATTACTAAGTATGTTTAATTTAATCGCAATTTTATTCCGGATATTAAAATTGGATTAATTTGGCCTCCATAATTTATTTATTTGTGAAGTTCTTTTGGAATACATTTCCCCCTCGGATCGGCCAAAAGAATGGATTTCACATGAATAAATTCCGAAAGGATGATTGTGGATTATTACTAGTGGTGGTATTGACCCTCACCACGAGTGGCTTGCTCAAAGTGAAATAATAATCCTGTATTTAATTATGGTTATTACTTAGGCATAGGAAATTGATATTAACTTGCTCCCCTCGGAGTCCCTGTCAGTTTCTATGTGGTCAAAGTGGGAGCCAACTATTAATTTTGAATTAAGGATTTGTAACTTTTAAGTTTGTAATCCGCTTGAATGTGTTTAAATGTATAGACCACCCCTCGTGGCGCATTTAAATTGTTTCGAGATGTTGGCTGATGCATGATTATATTGTTTTAAGGTTTCAATATAATTGATGTGATCGAATTATGTGATAATTTCATATTTTTCTAGATATTGATATGAATGTATGTTTTATTCTCATTTCATCATGTCGCAACCTTTTAATCCACTGTTTAATATACTTAAAGTTAATAAACTTTTTGGAGTGATTTATATCGATTGGAAATGTTTTTTTTTTAAATTTTGTCCTTACTGCACGAAAACACAATTGGGTTATTTACGTCAATATACCCGGCAAGCCTAATGATAAGTCAAGCAATGGGAAGAGACAGTTTATGATTGGAAGCGTGACAATGAACACATGAAGTGCATCATCTTGACATCTCAGTCTGAGGATTTGAGGCATATTCATGAAGACATTGTATCCGCTGTTGAAATCATGGAAAAACCTGAAGAGGTGTCTTCACATCAAACCCATGACTAATCAGTTCACCAAACATGACTCGGTCAAGTTGGAAATGGTGGAGGGAACGCCCGTGAGGGAGCACGTTCTCAAGATTATGGCATACCTTAACAAGTTGGAAGTACTTGGTGCGGATTTTGATTGATTTCATATACCATTCTCTACCGAGAAGCTTTGAGCAGTTTCATCTGAACTGTCAGATGAATGAACGGACAAATCGTTTGCCCGAGCTCTTGCAAGCTTTAGTTTCGGTGGAGGTGAAAATGGAGCACCAGTCTTGTGCTATGGTGGTTAATGGTCCATCTACCTCTTTTGGTCCCAAGGGAGGGAAAAAGAGGGAGAGAACCAAAGGCCGGATCCAAGCAAATCCAACTGTTGCGAAAGGCAAATGCAAAGGCTAGCATCGAAGGGGAAGTGTTTTAGTTGCGGTGAGAGAGGACAATGGAGGTCTGCCTGTTCCAAGCCTAAGAGGCTAGGAAAGTTAGGTAATTCACACACCTTAGTCGTCGAAACTTGTGAAGTGGTGTATGCTGTCTATTCGTGGATAGTGGATACGAGAGCTACTGATCACATTTGTTTCATGGGTTTAAGCTAACCCGACGACTTAACGGAAGTGAGATCCCCATCACATCGGGCAATGCTATGAGAGTGGCAGCTGAAGCAGTGGGAGAAGTGCGCCTATCTTGTGAAGATAGAGTTATGGTCTTGAGAGACGTTCCTCATGTTCCTAGTTTAGAAAGAACTCAACCTTCAGTTTCTAAACTGTTTGAATAGATACTCAGTTTCTTTTAATAAGGATGTTATTATTTTTTGAAACGATGAGTTTATCTGTTCCGGAACTTCAATGGATGATCTTTATACCATTTTTTGGGCACACCACTCACAAAATTGAATCTAATAACACATCGATTATTTCGAGTAATAAAAGAAAGCGTTCTTCGGAGATGAACGAAACACTTTTATGGCATCTTAGACTAGGTCATATTAATCTAAAGCGGATAGAGAGATTGGTGAAAGACGGATCCTTGGAATCGCTCCAAGTCGAGCCATTTCCAACTTGTGAATCCTGTTTAGAGGGTAAGATGACCAAGAGGGCATTTGGAGCCAAGGGGAATAGAGCCACGGAAGTGTTAGAACTTGTTCATACCGATATGTGTGGTTCAATGACGATCATAGCAAGAAGGGGTATGAGTAAATTGTCTTTTTCAATGATTACTCGAGATATGGATACATCTACCTTATGATGCATAGGGAAAGAAGTATCAAGTTTCTACGATTTGATCGTAGAGGCGAATACCTTAGCGATGAATTCTTGAACTAGCTATCAGACGAAGGGATTGTATCCCTGTTGACCACATCGGGAACCCCTCAATAGAACGGTGTGGCGGAACGAAGGAGCCAAACTCTTTTAGAAATAGTCAGATCCATGATGAGTTATTCGGATTTACCCAAGTCGTTTTGGGGTAACGCCTTGGAAACAACGACTTACATTCTAAACTTGGTGTCATCCAAATCGGTTTCTAAAACCCCAATGGAATTGTGGACCGGGCGCAAGCCCAGTCTAAGACACTTGCGGATTTGGGGTTGTCCGGTATACGTGCTAGACAAGGAAGCCGGTAAATTGGATCCACGTTCGGAATTAAGGTTGTTTATAGGATATCTCATGGGAACGAAAGTGTGTATGTTTTATAGTCTCAAGGATTAAAAGACCGTGATTAGTTCGCACTTTAAATGCTTGGAGGAAGACTATATGAACAAAAGAAAGCCCAGAAGTGAGATTACCTTAGGCGAGTTAAGAGGGCAAACTCCTATACCAAGTATACAAGATGATATACCACACGTCACACCTTCACAACCGGAACCCCGTCGTAGTGGGAGGATTGCAAGGCAACCCGAGAGATTCATGGGAATTGGAGAATCTTCGGATTTGATTCCCGGCGATGAATTAGACCCATGAACGTACGACGAGGCAATCCAAGACAAAGACGCGGAGGCGTGGCAAACCGCAATGGAAACCGAGGTGGGTTCGATGGATTATAATCAAGTGTGGGAGTTGATTGATCCACCTAGTGGGGTAGAGCCCATTGGATGCAAGTGGGTGTACAAGAGGAAAAGAGGACCGGACTGAAGGGTAGAGACCTTCAAAGCAAGGCTTGTGGCCTGTGGCCTGTAGCTATGCTTAAGTCCATCCGTATTCTCTTGTCGATTGCTGCCCACTTAGATTACGAGATCTGGCAAATGGATGTCAAGACAGCTTTCCTTAACGGAAGTCTTGATGGGATCTATATGCAACAGCCCAAAGGTTTCGTTGAAAAATGCCAAGAGCACCTCGTATGCAAGCTTAAGGGATCCATTTATGGACTTAAGCAAGCATCGCGTACTTGGAACCAGTGTTTTGATCAAGTTATTAAGTCTTATGGGTTTGTGATCAAAACAAGTTCGAAAGTTGTGTGTATAAAAGGTGTGACGGAACTGCGGTGGTATTCTTAGTATTATACGTAGACGATATTCTGCTCATTGGAAATAATGTAAAGGTATTGTCAAACGTAAGGGTATGGCTGTCAAATCAGTTTGATATGAAGGACTTAGGGAAAGCCGATCACATCCTTGGGATCAAGTTCACTCGAGATTGCAAGAGGAGGATGTTAGGCTTATCGCAAGTTTCATACAAAGCCACTGTTTTGAAGCATTTCAGCGTGCAAGATTCCAAGAAAGGTTTTGTACCTTTTAGGCGCGGAATCCATCTATCTAAAAGAAATATGCCCTAAGACGCAAGTGGAGATAGATGACATGAAAGATGTTCCGTACGTTTCGGACGTAGGAAGTCTTATGTATGCAATGTTGTGTACGAGACCGGATATCTGCTTTGTCGTGGGCATGATGGCAAGATATCAAAGTAACCCCGGGAAAGCACATTAGATTGCAATTAAATGCGTTCTTTAGTTTCTGAAAAGAATTTGGTATGAAATGCTGATTTAGCAATCAGACAATCTAATTCCCATGGGATACACGGACTCAAATTTCCAATCAGACATAGATTCCAAAATAACTACCTCGGGTAGTGTGTTTTGCATGGGAGAAGGAGCCATGACATGGAGAAGCGATTTGCAGAAATGCATCGCCGATTCGACCATGAAAGCCGAATAAGTAACTGCTTGTGAAGCAGCGAAAGAAGCGGTTTGGCTCAAGTACTTCTTAGTGGACTTGGACGTTGTTCCGAATTTGTCCATCACAATCATTGTGCCGGAGCAGTTGCAAATTCAAGGGAACCGAGAGCCCAAAAGGCCAGCAAACACATAGAAAGAAAATACCATCTTATACGAGAAATCGTTAAGAGAGGAGATATAGAGGTGGCAAAGATAGCGTCGGGTGACAACCTAGCAGATCCATTCACAAAGGGTCTGCCTCAGACTACATTCGAGAGACATGTGGATGGAATGGGAGTCAAGACTATTGCCAATCTGCTTTAAGTATAAGTGGGAGGAATTATTAGGTTAGTGTAGGTTGACATAAGATGTCACGTAGAGCTACTACACTAAGACATGCGTGATGTATATTAAAAGAAGACTTTAAGTATAAGTGGGAGATTGTTGGAGTTATACGTGAAAGTATGCTTTTACTTTGTATAACTCGTGTATCAAACACTCGTTTTATGATAATAATTCTTTTATCACATTTGCTTTAGTTATGATTGAATGTTGAATTTCTATTGTAAACCGTTCAATATATAGTACATGTTACATTGTAGTTAATGTGGTGATACCCGATCACGGAAGACAACATTAATAGTTTACTTGTAACTAAACGTACATTTTCACGACCTAGGTGGAATTGAACAATCCGCCGTGAAAGGTCGATGTGTAAGGCTCAGATTGGTCTGTCTTGACTAAGAGATTGCACTAGCACATTTAGTATGTGTTGAAGAGGACCTATAGCGAGGATAAATTCTTCTGTTCTGAAAGGTGAAGAATTAGACCTCAGTGGTTGTTGATTTCTTAATCTCCGTCACTTAAATAGGACCGTGTGTGCTTAATGATTACTGCTTTGATTCATGTTGGGTGAGAATCATTGCGACTTCGAACTTTGTGTCTTGGGCAGTAATATTAATCATACGACGGTTGCTAAGATTTAATACGGAGAAACGCGTGCGAGTACGGCTTGTGTGATTAGTCCCCTTGGTGGGCTCAGAAGTTTTATTGTACCAAATCTTGCAAGTGAAGAATTAGTTTCTTCGGTACGAATAATAATGTTGAGATGTCTTTACTCCAAGGTGAAATATATTAATTAATTTAGAGCTATTCAGAAGCTTGATTAATTAATGGACTTGATAATCTTAAACGCGGAAAATAATAACCGGGAGCCCATATTATCGTAATATGGATTAAGATGGATAGTGAAATATTAATTTATTAGTGGTAATAATTAATATTAATGGGCTGAATTATATTGGGGCTCAATATTGAAATTCAGAAGTCCATTAGGAGGTCCAATCTTAATTCTCCTTAAAGGCCCCTCAAGTAGCCCATTAAGTAGTCCAATAATGATAAGGTGATTAAAATAAAAAGAAAATATATTGCTGATTTTTTCATGTTAATTTCGAAAATTGCATGATAAGAAGAAAAAAAAGATTTTGTTGATTTTCTTGGAAAGATATTATGGAAGATATGTATTCTAGGAATACAAGAATATCTCATATATTCAAGAAGATCCAAATCTTGGATTTTCCTCTTATTATTTTCGAAAATTACACCTATATAAGAGAGTGAGATTTTTGTGGAATATTTTATTTTGGAGAAAAGAATATATTAGATATATTCAAGATTTCTTAGAGTCTAAGAAAAGATTTTTTCCAAGCCCAAAATATGTCAAAAATTTCGGCCACTCTTGTCTATAAATATGGGGTGATTATTTCATCCCCAAGTATATAATTCCATGTGTTGGAAAAATCAAGAAGCATAGATATTTTTCTTTTTCCTTAGTTTATTAAATTACTTGAAAGCATCTCCCACCGGTGATCAAGTGAGGTGAAAGGAAAATACTTGAGAAGGTTTTTGGGTTGATAGAGCGAGATCGTAATTGTCCCGTTTATCCAAAGGCAAATTCTACAAGAGGTACGTTAATCACATATTTACTTGTTTATTCCGCCATAGTTAATATGTGAAATTAATTCAACATGCATGATGAAAATTCGTTGTTGGAATTATTATTTGAATTAATTAGGATTAATTCATGCTAGTAATAATTGTATTTAAATTCGTATTTAAATTTCATCCCGAATAGATTCCGGGCACCCCTATTTTCCCAACAGGTTCATCCACCCAATTGGAGTGATCTGGGTAATGGTAAGGTTGGTCGCCTCCAAAAAGCGAGCAACAACTGGGGGCAGAGGCAGCCTTAATCCAGCCATCAGGGTATCAACGTTGATCGCCGTACATCCAGGTGGAGAGCGATTAGCTCTTTCTTTCCTCGTTGGGGCCCACATATGGATGTCGAAGGGAATTCGATATGTTTCTCGAATCGAGGCAAGGTTTCTCTCGCGAACAATACTTTTTATCTTGCTCGCTTGGAACTCTATTTTCTGCAATTTGAGAGTTTGACGCTCGGGGCACGAAAACCTGTTCGCAAACTCATCCACATATGCTAGCCATTCGAATGGGCAAGTAACTCCTGTGGGGATTTCATTCTCAAGCATCCTAGGGTTTGAAAAATTGATCCCCTCCAAAAACTTACGGGTTAGCTCGCCAGGTACAGCCTCCTCGTCCTCAGATTCAGAACTTGGCGAAGACGAAGAATCCCTATTTGAATCCCTGCTCGCCACAACCACAATTTCTTCGCCAGACGGACGAGCACCGGTATCCTCCACAAATCAAACAACTAAATCGACGTCGGTGTTTGTTCCCGATGAAATTTCGAACGGAGGTTGGTTTTCGTATGTAACAATTGGAAAGAGAGGATCAAGAGTTTCCTCGGAACTGTGATTGCTCGAGTGAGAGGACATGGAATTGGGAATGAGCAAATTTTAAGTTTAAAGTGTTTTTTGGAAGAAATAATGAAGAATTTCGGTGGAAAATTTCAAAGGACGACGGCGTTTATTTATAGGAGACGACGACAATGGAGTACACGGTGGTGATAGGGTATTTTTCGAAAGAAAAATAAGAACGAAGAAAAGAATGATGTTAAAATAAACAAGAAGAATAATGAAGAAACTACCTTGAAAGTAAGTTGAAGGCTGGAAATCGAAAGAAACAATGCCGGAAAAGCTTGAATATCACCGGAGATGGAGTGTTATTGCTGGAATTCTCTGTAGCAAGTAAATAAGAGTGGGAAAATTTTGTTTCACACTCATATATATACCTACGCAAGAAAACGGGGTAAAACTCGTAATAAATGAGAAATGTTGGGGTCAAAATGCGAAAAGACGGGGTCTCTGGCGAATAAATTAAAAACTTGGAGGGCCTATATGCAATTATGTGGGCGCGTGGCCTCGGGTTTGGTCGCGCGTGGGCGGCGCCTAATCACGCCGCTCACATCATCCTTGGAAGATTCCCAAAATCTTGGGAATATGTAACGGCACTATCAAAGTTGCTCGTCAATATCGAAGATGCTCGCCTACCCTTATCATCAATAATTGATATCCTGGCCACAGTTGCTCGACACAAAATTGCTCGTCCAAAACAACATCTGGCCAGGATAGGGGACAATTATTGATAGGCGAACATCAAATACGATACGACGAACAAGGGTTAAGTCCTAAAAGAGGATTATCCAAGCCAAAGGTAATTAACAAAGAAAAATCAAAAGGGAGTGCATAAACAAAACTAAGGAGTGTACTCTGTGACGAACAACACTATTGACGACCAGCATTTGGGCGAACAGGTCCAAGGACTCGAGACCAAATATGAACCCTACACCAGACCATAAATGACGAACACCATTGACAAGAGAAGGTGTATCTACCATCTTAAGAGGTGTATAACACCCGATCACCTAACTGACCCGCTAGGTGCATGACGAACAAAGGACAAAGACCACGAAGCCCATCAATAAAGACCATAAAGGCGAATAACTTATGAACCACAAATTCAAGAGGCGAACAACTTTTATTAATAGAGTATTGGACCAACCAAGTCAACCAAGACGAACAACAATGAATCCGAGATAAGACCAAACACAAGACTTTGTAACTAAGTTTTAACTTAGATACGGTAAACAAGGTCAAAGGACACATGTCAAACATGCAAGCTTGGAAGTCCAAGAGTCTTGTACACCACCTACTTGGTGGTCACTATAAATAGTTGTTCTCCAGCAATAAAATTTAAGTTCAAATTCACAAATACTCCAAATACACACATTCAAACACCTAAACGTGCACACACACGAAATAAATACGAATTCGATACTCGTGTTTACGATTTTATAACCCGAACAATCGAATTTACCATTTACGGTGGTAATCAATCACACATTCTTGTTTGGTGATCCCAAAACCGGTTAAAAACAGCCACTAATCCACGCAATTAGAACCGATCACCAACAACACATTTTTACGAAAAAATTATGTTTATGTATAAATATTTTATGTATTTGTACAAATCTCTTGGACCAAATTATAATTATAATCCATTTTTTTTAATCATTTTGTAATTTTTTTTTTTAAAATGTATAAAATTATTTTTATGGATGTAGGAGTAAATGCGAACAGCTCGGGCGGTTAATTGGAATATGATCGGGTGGAAAAATATAAAGAATCTAGTCGGCTAAGGAATTAAAATGAAAATGCAATCCTTTTCTTCATTAGCAAAGGAGAACATATTACTCTCTCAGGTACCAATATTTTATCCTGTTACTTTTACACGGTTATTTAAAAAATTGATATAATATGTAAAAAATAAAAATATTATATTAAATCAAGTACAAAATAAATTATTTTTAAAATGTTATGTGTATGTGTTGTTAAATTTAAATAAAATTTATTTCTATTTTAAACAATATGACATTTTTTGGGATGACCTAATAAAACAATGAGAACCATTATTTCGGGACGGTGTTTGAGTAAAAAGGATACTCAAACACTATTTAAAAAGAAAAAGAACACCGGCCATTTCTAAGATCAATTGTGAAAATCAAAATTCCTATGTAGCTGATTTAAAAATAAAAATAAAAATAAAATTATATCGAACCGTGATCACCTACACTAGACCACATTTTTATATGTGCAACTTACTCTTTATATTGAAAAATGAAAGCACCTACTTTCCACTTTCACAAATCACAATCAAGATTCCAAATTTCCAATGGCACTTTATTTGCCGGAATATTTCCACTTTCGCTGGTATCTTCACCGACGCTTTATACTCCGGCAACATCGGAAACTAAAACCCACATAATCATCGAAGAAGCATAGAAAAGGCAAAAAAAAAAAAAAAAACGAAGGGGTGGGTGGAGACCTAAACTTCATCGCCTCCCAGATTTGGACCAAATCATTGTTTGATTTCAGGACTAGTCTAAAAAAAATTAGACTTCATTTGATTTTGAGTAAACATTTTATCTCTCTATTTCTTAAGACTTGGACTTTTCTTAACTTTATTGGTTAGAGGCCAATGCATAAAATAATTACATGGCTTAGTGTAAATTGATCATTAATTAGTCACTCTTATCTACTCAATAAAAATCTAAAGCGGTTGTTGAGAGGGAGACAAAAACAGATTTTTTGTTTTTTTTATTCTCCACTCACTTAATAATTGAGTTATTTACACAGTTTTCAGAATAAACAATTCATATTTTTAATGTAATCAGCTCATACTTTTCAATATAAATAAGCTTCAATGGATGCTTTTGAGACTTTGGCTAATAAATGTTGTTTTAAAGAATTTGATTAAATTAAGAAACATAAAATGTTGATATATTATTACACGATTTTGCATATAAATTATCAAACTATATTTCTTAGCGCTAATACATACTATCTCCGTCCCGGAGGAACTTGCACACTTTCGGGGGCACACTTTCGGGGGCACACTTTGTAAGAAAAATTTATTTTTTGAATAAAGTTGTGACATATAAGTTAATATGTATATATTTTTGTGAGTGCACACAAAAAATAATTTTTCTTTTTAAAGGGTGTGCAAGTTCCTTTTGGACGAACTAAAAAGAAAATTGTGCAAGTTTCTCCGGGATGAAGGGAGTACAAACTATCAATTTTTTTGCACATAAGCCACTAAATTTATTTTTGATCAATTTTTTCCTATATATATTAATATATATATAATGACACATGTCAGCATGTGTCTTAGAAAATGATATTTTTCTCAAAACTCAACATTATTTCATTTAAGTTGGAATGGAAAATACACAACATTCATCACTAACGTCGTCTACTTCTTCATGTCTTCGCCCCGCTGTACACAACCTCGGGCGTCCTTTTCTTGATGTCGTTCTACGTCTCATGCGCTACCTTATTGCGTCATTTGCCATCAATTTGACCTTTTGATAACAAAAATACCCATCATATGTTGAAATCGGAGAATTTTTTGATTGAAAATTAAGTTTAGTGGTTTATGTGCCAAAATTTAATAGTTTGTATTTATTAATACCAAGAAATATAGTTTGGTGATTTAGATGCAAAACCGTCGATAGCTTGATGAGTTTAGTACAATTGGGCCTTAAAAAATAAGAGATGTTTTTAGGGACATAAACGAATGTAAATTTCAAAATAATATGGACCTATTAATGACTAATTTCACTAAGTCATCTAATTATTCCATACAGTGACCATCAACCAATAAAGTTAAGAATCAAGTCTCAAATTAAGAGAAAACAGATTATTTAAAATCAAACCAAGTCAGTGATGCAAAAATCACTCTAAGTTGCCGCTTAGGTGGCGTCTAGGCGTTGGGCAGTCATCAACCGATCGATTTTAGTGTAATTCGCCTAGACAGGCAAGACATTCATTGTTTTTTTTTTCCGCCTTAAACGTCGTTTAGGGAATTTCAATCAATTTGATAAATGTGTGTGATTCTATAGTTGAACTATTTATATTTGGAAACTACTAACTTCTTATATATTTTTGTTTGTCATTTAATTTATATTAATTTATAATTTATATATTGATTATTATTCGTTGAATCCTTGATTTATACAAATTATATATACTAAAAAAATTAGTCACATTTAAAATGTTATCAAATGAATTTTGACTATATTACTAAGATATAGAGGGTAAAAAAGGCGCAAGACGTTCCAAATCCGTCCAATTAGTGATTTCGGATTTTACACCCTTGATTTTTTTACACTAGTCCTAGAATCAAGCCATGATACAATGTCAGAAAGAACGGTGAGTATTATATCATCAGGTTCCCCTTCCAAAATACAGTGGAAACCTCCATCGTAAAGCTTCAGAGTTTTGTCATGGCTAGAAGCGGCGTTGTATAGAAACTGGCTCACACGGGGATCCGTCACCTTATCAGCAGCTCCGTGAAGGATGAGCATCGGAGACGCAACCTGCCACATCCCGTTATTGTTGTGATTCAAACAGATTGTGTAATAAATCATAATTCATCAAACAGTTTTACCTAATAATTGGTTTGTAACTGTCACTTATATTTTTTTAAATAAACAACTAATACTGTTAAAAATTACACACAAAATGCAAACCACTGACACGATAAACTTGGTTTATATAAGAGTTTGCGTAATTTTCATATTGTTTTGTGCTTACCTTGTCGACTTGTGATTCAATGTACTCTGTAGCATTCAAGAGTTCCACGGCAGTCTTCAACCGTGTTTGATCTGAGTAACATATCACATTGTACGGAGCCTAGAAAAAAAAGGTTCAGTAACTTCAGCATGTAATAACTAAGCCAGGAAGTTGCATCTTATATAAGGCAAAAACTTGTATCGGACGGTTTCATTCAAGAGACACATCTCATTTAACATGTTTTATGATACATGGGATCATGGAGTCTCAGGCCAATAATGTATTAAAAGTATGGCCCAAATACAGTAGTGGAGCTCCGACTCATGTTTGAACCATCTCACACGACTCCCTCCTTGTACAATTCTTTCTATATCAAGGAACATTTGAAGACTTAAGGAATGATAGTTATGTGTTAAAATGTTAAATTTTTATGAGGATAGGTAGGAGAGATAGATGATGCACCATTTGTTTCTTGTTCGACTCTCTGAATGCCAAGTCTGCTAAATCTTTCTGAGGGACGAGCTTTGCTTGTGGCATAAGCTTTGACAGAAAGATTAGGATTTTCTGGAGTGGAAGAGGAGGTTTCATTTCCTCTGAGATCTGAGAAGCAAATCAAAGTCAGTGACTCATAGAATAACGCTAGCTTTCCTAGTGTCGTGTATCATAAAAAAATCCGAAAGAAAATGCAGAGCAAAAAGAAATGGCAAAGCAATCGACATGGCATAATTCATAAATTGGTTGTTATTAAGCACATCATATGATGAATACATGCAAATTTGTACGAAGCTTGGACAGCAAGATTGAAATGGGGGAGGGGGGGGGGGGGGGGGGGGTGTCTTACTTTACACATTGGAGCAACAAGCACAATGCCATCCCATTCATCTGGTGCTCTTAGAAGTGCTTTAAGAGCTATTGCTCCTCCCATCGACTGACCAAATATGTAGCGGGGCAGGCCTCGAATCTCTGGCCTTCCTGTGTATCACAACACAAACCTGATTTTGAGTGGGCATTCAACTCCAAATGAAGCAAATCATTCTTACAAGTCTCCGAGGAAAAACAAATTCTTATAGCATCATTCAAGGAACGAAAGTTCCTAGTTTTAGAGGAGTATGGAGAATGCACCTTTCATTATTGAGAACTGCTCTATAACATTATCAACTATGCCGTCAAATGAGGGGACGTAGCCGTGTAATCCTTCAGAGAGACCAAAGCCGGGATGGTCAATGGCATAGACACCATAACCAGAAGAAGCAATGTGCTTGGCAATGCCTAGAATTCAAAATATTACAGATAGTAAGTTGGACTCTTTCAGATATATCCTAGGGCGCGCTTGGTTCAAATTCTTCAATAGGAATTGTAACGAGAATCATCGAATAATGAACTACAATGTGAATAATGGTTACATTGTTAGTGTATTGCTCTAATCTGGGAATAATTGAGACAAAAAATAATTGTTGGATGATGAATAGTGAACTGATGGATGAAAAATGATTATAGGAGAGGAGACAATGGGAGAATTGATCATTTTTAGTTCTCATTAACTACCAAATATCGTATATGCATCTTCATTATCGTTCTCATTGAGGAATTATGAACCAAGTGCCCCATAACTCAAAGTTTCTACAGGTGAAAAGGATGGACGTGGATGAAATGAAGAGATACAAAACCTTCAAAGAAAAAGGTGCAGGTATCACCATATCCATGGCAAAAACACAAAGCCCCTTTGATCCGTACACCGGGCTTTGGTAACCAGCTTTTACAAAAGATTTCTTGTCCTTTTGAGTTCACTTCATACCACTACATAAACACGGCGATTCCATCATAATTTTGGATAAAAACAAGTGTTCTACTTCCAAAAACAAAGCCCCGTTTTTCCGAGAACAGCAATGATTGGGAGATATCTCCAGAAAGCCAATAGAAATGTAACGAAATAAAGCATGCATATCACTTCTCAACTATACATGGAGATTGAATCATACACAAATGAAAACGTAAACCTTGTGTAATTCAATTGTTGAACTTCCTAGTATCCAAAATTTTAATTTCCCCCCTTTCTATCATACAAGAATCTTCAATTGAACCCCAAAAGGGCAATACAGTGAAACAGCAAGAGCTAGCTCAAGCAAAATGAACAAAAGAACCTGACGTCATCATTCTTCACAAAAAATTGTCAAAAGTAGATTGAAATAAAAACAGAAGTTACCTCCTCTGTTCTGATCCCAGGTGGAGCCATCTGCTCGCCACAAGAAACAAAACGTAACTCAACCACTCAGCATAAATTACATAAATAATCGCGATGAATAACGACAAAATCAAGAGAGATTCAAGGAATCATTCGTACCTTGAGCAAAACATGATCGAGCTGGTGCTGAACATTTTGAAAAGCTGATCGCACCCTTCTTCGCGCAGATACGTGGTCCAAATTCTGGGAGGCGATGGAGTTGAGTTCTTCACTCACCCCTTCGATTTTCGGCTTTTTCTGTGCTGCCATGACCACTGTTTGCCTAGATAATGTGGGTTTTAGTTTCGGGTGGATAAAGTGACGGTGAAGATCCCGGCAAAAGTGGGAATATCCCGGCAGATAGAGTGGCCGGAAAGTGGAGGTCAGAGCAAGGTCCATTGGGAATCTTGGTTGTGATTTGTGAAGGTGGGAAGTCAGGTGCTTTCATTTTCTAATATAGAGTGCACACCGAAAACGTGGACCACCATTCCATAGGAAGAAAAACAATTAATTAATAATTGTATACCAACTTTTGGATTTTCAATTCAAATTCATCCGCCGACCAGATTCCGATGAGTGTCACTTTTATTTGTGTCACACAATTCTACTCATCTAATTCGGTACACATAGATATCATAGCTCAGCTTCTATACAAATATAGAAAGAGTTTGATTGAGGGATATAAAAACGAGCCAAAGTAAATGAAATGAAAAAAATTGCTTGGTATTCATTATTTTTTTTAAGAATTTCTAAATTTTAGAAGGCATAATTTTAATTTCTTTCTGTTATTGTAATTATTCTCTTATTTATTCATCACCCTCCAACCAAACACATACGTGTAAAGAATGAAAATAAACTCCAAAAATAGGGAATCAATCCCAATTATTCCTCAATGGATTTCATTCACTCATACCCTTTTAACATGGCTAATTTATTTAAATATTGTATTTTTATAAAATATGTTGCAAAAGTACAGTGAATGTATAGAAGTTTACGAATTTAAGCACAGTCGCGGGTCATGGGCGCGATGTGTCAGCACAATCGCGGGTGTAGCCAGCGACTTGTCAGAGCCGTCTCATCATGCGACCAATTTTTACATTTTATTTACCTTCAAACATAGATTCCTACACAGTATACTAATTGGAGTGACACAACTAGTTATGCCAAAAGCTCAATATCATATAATTAATAATTTTATTACTTCTATTTTTTTTTTAATTATAAGTTAAAAAGTATTATGAGGTTCATTTATAAATAAATTGATTGTTTATGAAAATTATGATAATTATATTTACAATCACTTTATTTAAAAATGGATTTCACAATACTCCATAATACCCTACAATAAATGACAAAAAATAATAGACAAAAAACAGGACCAAGTAATATTGGACGAAACATATATGGTTAATTGAAAAAAAAATCAAATTTATAATTTTTATTAATTATATTTTTTTTCTCTATACACCACATTTTTAAATTTTACAATTTTAAACATCTGGTCATTTTCGGTAAGAATTAAATAACAATGTTGCTCATTTCTAATCATGTAAGCACCTTCATTCTCAACCTTAAATGACTACAAAATTTTCAATTTAAAATTTGTAATTTAAGTTTTGAATGAAGGTGCTTACATGATTAGGAATTTGTAATTTAAGCTTCTAATCATGTAAGCATCTTCATTCTCAAAAAAATTTGTAGTCGTTTCAAATTGCAATTTGAAATTTTCAACATATAATGATGTTGGTCATTTAAGTTTTGCAATTTGAAATATCACTACAAGAAAATATAAAATTGCCTACAAAAATTATGACTACGAAATTTTCAATAAATGATTTCATAGTGGAGATTCTCTACGAAATTGCCTAAAAAAGTGTAATTATTAGGGGTGAGCACTAATCGGTTAAAACCGAATTAACCGACCGAATCGAGATTTACTATTCGGTTCGGTTACGGTTTTTAAAATTTAAAATTTCGGTTCGGTTTCGATTTTTGTATGAAAATAACCGAAAACCGAATTTAATTAATAATTATTATAAAAACATATTTAATAATTAAAATAAGTATTATCAAGTCAAATTATCAATCACATATTAATCTATTTTGGAGTATGGACATTGGACTATTATGTTATATTAGTATTTGACTAATTCTTGGATGTTATTTTTAATTTTTTATGGACTTTTAGTTTATTAGGATGTTAATATACTTTTGTAAATGATTTATGAATAGTTATTGTTGTTTTATGGACTTTTATCAGATTTTTTTTATTATTATTTGGACAAAAAATATCTAAAAATCCAAAAAATTAGTACATATAATATTTCGGTTATTTCAGTTAATAACTGAACCGAACGGTTCGGTTGAAATTCGATTTTAGTGCTATTCGCTTCAATTTTAGTTATCGACTAAGGGCTTTTCGGTTAATTCGGTTCGGTTCGGTGACCGAATAACCGAATGCTCACCCCTAGTAATTATATAAGCATTTTCATTCTCTACCTACAAAGAAATTTTTGTAGGCAAATTGTTAGTGGGTAATTTTTTGTAGGAAATTGCTTTTAGGTAATTAATGTCTAGGGATTTTATTTTGTAGGCATTTCGTAGGTAAATTAATTTGTAGGTTGAGAATGAAGGTGCTTACATAATTAAAAAATGAGCAACATCATTATTTAATTCTTACCGAAAATGACCAGATGTTTAAAATTGTAAAATTTAAAAATGTGGTGTATAGAGAAAAAAATATAATTAATAAAAATTATAAATTTGATTTTTTTTCAATTAACCATATATGTTCCGTCCAATATTACCTGGTCCTGCTTTTTGTCTATTATTTTTGTCATTTATTTTAGGGTATTATGGAGTATTGTGAGATCCATTTTTAAATAAAGTGATTGTAAATATAATTATCATAATTTTCATAAACAATCAATTTATTTATAAATGAACCTCATAATACTTTTTAACTTATAATTAAAAAAAAAACAGAAGTAATAAAATTATTAATTACTCCCTCCGTCCATGAGTAAACTTCCCACTTTCCTTTTCGGGTCGTCCACGAGTAAGTTTCTCATTCCATAAATGGAAATAACAACACTCTATTATATATAAAATTTAACCTTAAAACTCACACAATATTACAAAAAATGTCACTCATTCGCTTTACTTTTCAACACTATTCATTACTTTATCCCAAAAGTCAACATGTGGTCCACCATATATTAATAAACAAATACACTTTCTTAAACCATTCAACAAAAAGAAGTGAGAAACTTACTCGTGGACGGAGGGAGTACACTACAAGAAATTATACATTTCGCGACGAAATATTTTGCAACGATACGAAAATCGTCACAATTTGTTACTTAAAGACGACAAAATATATTTTCGTCATTAAAATACGAGCAATAGTGACAATTTTTTATTTTGTCACCATTAATAATTTTTTTCGTCACTAATTTATAAATTTCATAACGATATAAATAAATATGTCACAAAAAGAATATGTGACGAATTTAATAATAATTGGTAACGGAATTCGACGTCACATAAATACATAATTTCGTGATGATGTTATTTTTTGTCATTAATTATCCAAAATAATTAGTGACAAAAACTTTTCGTCACAATAATAATTGGTGATAATTTTAGTAATTAACGGTGACGATATTCAATGTCATAAAAAATATATTTTCGTGACGATGTCATTTCTCATCATCAATTATGTTATATAATTAGTGACAAAACTATTTCGTCATAATAGTAAGTGTTGACGATTTAGTAATAAACAGTGACGATATTCGACGTCATTAAAAAAATTAGTGACGATACTTATTTTCGTCATTACTGAAAATAAGGTGACAATTTTAATAATAAGTGGTAACAAAATTATTTTGCCGCAATAATAATTGATGATGATTTTAATAATAAGTAGTGAAGATAATCAATGGCGTGAAAAATACATTTCCATGACGATGATACTTTAATTATTCGTAATAATTAGTGGCAATGTTATTTCATTGCAATTATAATTTTGATGGTTTTAATAATAACTTGTGATAGTATTCAACGTCGTAAAAATATTCTTTCATTAATTATTTTGAAATAACTAGTCAAAAAAATTATTTCTTCACTATAATTATAGAGAATATATTCTTTAATATATTTGATGACAACCATTTAAGTTATATATTACAATATTTTCATGTTAATGCTATTCGTCTTCATTGAATGTATATATAGAGTGAAAATAGTTTATACATGAATTATTAAAGGGTATTAGTTGTTTTCACTATATAGTATTAGTTGTTTTCGTTGAAGGGTATTAGTTGTTTTCACTTAACAACTAAGATTCTTCAATATAAATAAGTAATACTCTTTAGTAAAAACAACTAATACTCTTTAATAGAAACACTAATACATTTCAATGATTCATATATGAACAAATTTCACTCTATATTATGTCCTTCATTAATTTTTCGAAGCAATTAGCAAACACATTCTTTCAAAACACGCACACAAATATATATATATATATATATATATATATATATATATATATATATATATATATATATATATATATATATATATCACTATTAATAATCATTTGTCACTTTTATGCACGAATTTCATAATCATTTCTCACTTAAATATGAAGAATTTGAATTTAGTCATTCAAAATTATTCTTTCTAACGGATTTATTATTGTCATTATCAATGATTTATTAGTTACAATTAGCATATTTTAAAAAACAATGATCAGATTCTGAGTTACTCCCTCTGTCCCATAATTGTTTGCACACTTTCCTTATTCGTTCGTCCCACAATTGTTTGCACACCCATAAAAGGAAATATTTTTATAAACTCCACCCTCACAATATTCACATATTTACAGAAATTGTCATTACTTTGTACCTTTTGGGCCCACAACACACTCAATTCAACATCTTTCTTCACTTTATACCCCACAAGACACTACTCATTACACTTTTGTCTTAAAAGTTGTGTCCAAATTATGGTGCAAACCCTTGTGGGACGGAGGGAGTAATTTTTAGTTATTGTAACTCAAAATTTCCATCACTTTGGAGTTAAAAAAAATAAGAGGTGTAAAAAGTTGGATTGCTAGGCTTAGCCTAACTAAAGTTTATAAAATGGATAGAACTTGTGTGAGACCATCTAATGATGAAGTATAAATTGAATATGACACATTAATATATTGATAATGGTGAGTATAAATTTGTGATGTCTCATGTCAAGAGACGGTTTCACGTAAATTTTTGTCAAATGATCTTAATTAAAAAATTGAAAATATTATTATCGAGTGCTTGGTAGGATAAGAGCAATAAAAATATAAGATTCAGATTATTTTTAAGATATAGTATTATACAGTAATGAGATGAGATTACAAAAAAAATAAAAGAAAATTGTGCCCCTGTTTTTTCTTCTTGGTTTGCATTGTATGATAGTTTCTACGTATATTTAGAGAGTGCAAATTATTTTTGCAAATGAATGTGAGTTGAAGGGTACAAAGTGTATGAGTTGTTTAACTAAAGTGTATTAGTTATTAACACTAAAAAATATTAATTATTTACACTAAAAAATATTACAAAATAATTTATACATAGCACAATTTTCACTCCATACTTGCTGCTTTTTCTTTCTATTTTTTTTTTCTCGAAAGCATTTAGTCTGCTAAAGCCTGTCCATATGTGATGGCTATGTTTCTTTACAATAAAGAATTGCTATTGATGTAGTCAATGTTTGGTATTTATTTGTGCCCCTCTCCTAATTGTAAACAGTCCCTGCTTCAACTGTAAAAAATTTAAGTGCTAATTTGCAATATATATAATACCTAGTGCAGTATCTATCTACACGTTCAGGTTTCTCTAGTATACCAACATATACTCATAATTAAGGTTCCAAGAAGGGAAGATAAATAAGAACCCATGGGCTGGCTTTGGTCTTTTGGAAGTTGGTTTTCATCAGATGGAAAATGTTCAACAACCGGTAAGAAAACTATGAACTTTGCACAACACAAACAACCAAAGCAAAAGAAATAAATGAAGTGGGCAGCTTCCAGACAAAAATACATGCCATGATTTATGAAAACAGAAACATGAACAAGGAGACGAATAATAGTTTCAGAATAGGCATGTTTGCACCAAACATTAAATTCTCGAACGCACATATAGTTAATAAGAAATATTCAAATTCCATGGACCATTGATTTAGGAATATCTGATCATATGACAGGTGATGATAATTTGTTTCACAAAAACACTTGCAAAGAAAATTACTCTCAGATATTATGTGTTTATGGTTAAACCCCTTACTGATGTAACAAAAAAGGGTCAAATTTTGTGGCATGAGAAAGCTGGGAAGCATTTCAGAAACTGACACATGATATGGCTACTACTCCTATAGTGCAACTTTCCATATTTTGTGACTGAAACAGATGCTAGTTGTGATGGTTTGGCAATAGGTTGATGCAAGAACATCACCATCTAGAATAGGTTGATGCAAGAACACTCCCCCGCATATGTTGGAGGAAGAATTATCCATGGTGGTGACATGTCATTTGTATTTTGTGTTATCCCACATATTTAAAAAAAACGAGACAAAAGAAGGTTGTTGATGGAGGTGGAGGAGAGTGCTTAGGAGGAATGATTGTAGGATGTGAAGCGGTTAATCAAATTGGCTAATGATTACCTAATTAGGAGAGATAGTAGTGTCATTGATCAATTTTTGTTCTCGTTAACCACCATAATTGTCCTATTTCATGACCATTATCATTTCTATTGAAGAATTTCTAACCAAGCGTCCCCAAAAAAGTTATCTGATACACAAACCCTTAATCATCATAAAGATCAACACAGTTCAAAGTAAATTAACAAAAATTGTCTACACAGTTTAAAGTAAGATAACATAATTAAGAAAATGCACTTGACTAGAGTTGGAAATCTTGCAGCAAAGAGTCCAAGTCATTCAAACTGTTGCAGCACAAGTTATGGTTATAACTAAAGTACATACCTTAACATCCACTGTCATGGGTCAACTTGTAAATAAGTGCAGTTTTTCCACCACCAACTGAACCATAAAGAAGCAACAATACCTCTAATTCACAGCTAATGACACCATCTAAATTTTTTGTCCGAGCAGAGGTCAAGATAAAGGGCATTTCAGGACTTCTTCATATAATTAATGCAGAATGTGAACAATTATAGTTGCATATAATTAAGAGGTTGCAGAGACTATAACATTTTTGCCTTAAAAGGATAAATGTAATAGGTATAATATATAACTTATGAGAAATACATCTTTCTATGAGGCAGAAACATGGAAAACACACAACAACTGTGAGTAGAAAATTTGCTTTGTATATGGTAAGAAGACCGTCAAAATACATGTACATATAAAATTGAATTCCTTCCACTAACAAAATTCCTACCTTGTACCCTGTATGTCAATCTGATTTGATGGCAAGGTCTTCTCAGCCGTTGAAGATGTGTTCAAGGAACTACAACATGAATGCTATGAACCAATACCATCTTTAAGATCGACTTTTGTTCCAACTATTGCATCAGCATCACTAGTAGAACAATCAAGATGCCAAAGAAACATCTATACAAAATTCTTGCCGTCTGCAGATAATATAAGGATATAGCCTATTTAACTATACACTTGCAACGAGAGGATAACAGGTACATGTTAACGAATACCAAACAATTTTATGATTCTAAAGCAGACCGTCAATTACCTTGATTTCTTTCAACTGAGTATCACCAGCAATAATTAGAGTAAATGATGCAAGTCAAAATATAGCTCTGGCCCTATTTTGCAATTTGAAAGAAGCACCAACCAAAAAAAATGATAAGGTAATTATTATACATGACCTCCGTTAAAACTCATCTGACATTATGGCACATCTAAAACAACTCCAGCCCAAATCACTTCACATCATGTTATTAGCGAGCTAAAATTTAGAATGAACTGCAGATGTTAGTCGAAAGAGAATATAAACTGTCCACACATGGGAACACCTACAATCTAGAATAAACTTTCGAGCATTGATCACCACGTAGCACCTAAATAGCTCTGGCACATACAACCGCCGCTTAATCAACTAAATAAATGGCATCAAAGAGAAAGAGGAATTTTGATATCCTGCCTCCCTACGCAACACATAAATTTAATCAAATCTTAAATAATTATTACTAAAAAAGAAAATCTAAACAAATTGATATATTGAATCAATTTCAAAGATTAGACATAGAAACATGTTGGTTTCAATTATTTCTAAGCCACACCATAATATATATATATATATATATAATAGTATATATACCTAAACTACTCACAAATGGGACCTTGTAAAGGGCATGAATAGAAAAAATTAAGAAGAAGTGGGTGGGGGATTAATGCTTACAAGAAATTAGAAAAAATTAAGGAGTATATGTACTGTAGAAACGCACGATGTGACGATAATTGATGTACTATAGAGGGCGGCGATGGCAGGTGGTGGCTTGCGGTGCATATGTACTGTAGAAATGGCGGGTTATATTTTGGCCTCCCGCGTGTTTTTAGCACAAACCTAGCAGCGTCAAGGCATAAATAAAATGAAAATTAAGATATATAATAATATTACCTATAAACTTTGAGAACAAATCGTATGAATTTTGCAATGTGTTAAAATGGCTGAATTGGAATAATTCATCATTATTTAAGTTAGACAAAGTATAGAGTGAAACTAGTTTATACATAAATCCATGAGGGGTATTAATTGTTTTTACTGAAGAGTATTATTGATTTACACTAAAGAGTCTTAGTTGTTCGGTGAAAATGAAGTAAGACTCTTCAGTGTAAACCAGTAATACTCTTCAGTAAAAACAACTAATACCCTTCACTGATTCATATATAAACCAATTTCACTCTATACATACTCTTTAAGTTACTATTTATGTTTAAGTATGTATAGATTGAAATTGATTTTTACATAAATTATTAAAAAGATATTAATTGTTTTCATTAAAAAATATTAATTATTTCACTTGCAAGTCTTAATTTGTTTTCACTAAACAACTAATCTTTTAGTGAAAACAATTAATACCCTTCAATGAAAATAATTAATATTTTATAATGGTTCATGTATGAACCATTTTCACTCTATACTTTATCTTTAAGTTTTAATTTTATTTGTGTATAATTTTAATCTATACAAATTTAAAAATAAATTTTTATGAAATTAGATAAAAAATTATGATGAAATTTTATATGTATGATCACAATTGTTTATTATTATTATTAAATTTCAACAAATTTATAATTAATTTAAAAGAGTATGTATAAAATGAAATTAGTTCATACATGAATTATTGAAGGGTATTAATAGTTTTCACTAAAGAGTATTAGTTGTTTTTACTAAAGGGTATTGGTTGTTTTCACTGAAGAGTCTTAGTTTGTTTTCACTGAACAACTAAGACTCTTCAGTGTAAATAAGTAATACTCTTCAGTGAGAATAACTAATACTCATTAGTTAAAATAACTAATACTCTTAAATGATTCATATATGAACTAGTTTCACTATATATTTTGTCAATTTAAAATATATGTAGACACATATAAGTAAGTCACGTCTAGAAAAACATGTAGACACATATAAGTAATTACAAAATATTGTGAGAAAGTTTCACCGTAAAACTGTTTGAAAAACATTAGTCAGTTATTTTTTATTAAAAATTATTAATGATTTTTACTAAAGAATATTAACTATATTTACTAAAATATTATTTGTTTTCACAAAAAGTATGTGTGATATCCATTCATACATCAACAATATCTCAAACATTAGGTATACATGCATACATGATGCTCCCTCCATTGCTCCATCCCAAAACTACTTCCGTGGTAAAAGATGATACATTTTTTAAGGAAAAATTTGAGCGAATGTGGAGTTAAATAATAAAATAATACTCCCTCCGTCCCAACATTATTTGCACACTAACTTTATTTTTGTATTTTAGCGAGCGAGTTGTTTATTAGTATTTGAAATGATAAAGTAACTTTTAAGGTAGGGTTTGATAGATCTATCTCTCCTCTATTATAAAATGACTTAAAAATTACTTTATCATTTTAAATACTAATAAAAAAAAACTAGCTCGCTAAAACACGAGAAAACAGTAAAAGTGCGAGTAATGCTGGGACGGAGAGAGTAGTATTTTATTAACTTTTATGAGGGAAAGTTACTCTTACATTTTTAGAAGTGTGAAATTAGTTGTGTGATGTCCAAATAAGATAAATACGAAAATTTTGAGACGGAGGGAGTAACTAAAATCACATTAGTCAAAATATTATGTACATGATACATGCGACAACTATCACCGTGAACAACAATTTACTAATATGTTATATGTTGAAACAATTAATGTCTTTAATGAAATTAACTAATACCACTTCAATTGATAGAGTATGCATGAAGTGAAATTGATTTATACATGAATCATCGAAAGATATTAATTGTTATCACTAAAGAGTATTATGTATTTTCATTTAAGGGTATTAGTTGTTTTCACTGAAAAGTCTTAGTTCATTTTCACTGAACAACTAAGATTCTTCAGTGTACTAGTAATACTCTTCAATGGAAATAACTAATACTGTTTAAAAAAAACTAATACTATTCGATAATTCATGTATGAACCAATTTACTCTATACTTTGTCCAATTAATATATTTAATGAAAACTACCGTTAATGCAATTCATTGATACTTTTAATATACTTTGTTAAAACCTTTCAGACAAACTTTATTGTGAATATCAATCACAAAGTACAAGTCTCAAAAGATTTAAGAATTATTGTGGGTTGAGTGAATTAAGTAACTGCATTAAATAAAGTCATAATACATTATAGATCATAATCATGTTAAAAGACTAATATACCATTTGACAGAGTGTTGTGAGAGCCTGAGTTAGATTTCTTTTAATATCACAGTTATGTATACACAATATTATTAGTGAAAATACACAAAAGTGCCCAAAATTTAAGGGGGCACTTGATTTTTGCCCTTTTTTTTTTCAAAAGATGTATATTACCCAAAAAAAATATTTACAAAAGGTTGGCGAATGGTTGGCACACAGGTTGGCATGAGTGTCAACCCTTTGCCAATCGTTATGCCAACATTTTTTGGGCAAAAAAATACCTTTTTTAAAAAGTAGGGCAAAAATCAAGTGCCCCTTAAATTTTGGGCAATTTTGTTTTTCTCCCATATTATTATTATGTGCATTTTCAATTACTATTATGTATTTGCATTATTACTGTATAAAAATTAAGAGCATATACACAATAATGAGAGTAAATATATATAACAGTGATAATATATACAAATAACAATAATACTTAAATATGAGAGTTCACGTTTAAAAAAAAAAATATTCTATAAATTTTATTTGTAAATCATGTAAAACTAAAATTTACCCCTCATTAATTGAACCAAAAATCCAACTTTTAATTAACAATTCAACTACACATAGCATCATTCAGCATCTAACCAATGAAATTGTAACTAAACGTAATTAAATTTTCCGATGTAATTTTTTTTTTTTGAAAACCTAAAGTTTCCTATATAATTAAGTGTCGTATATGAATTCATAAAATTCAGAAAACGACTTAATGATTATATCCATATTTTTCACATAAAATACATTTTTTATTTTTAAATATTAATAAAACAGATATGTTATAGTATGAATTTAGAAAGAAAATTAAAAATTAATCTTGATTAAAATTCTAATATTAAAATGAATAAAAAATAATATCATTTATAATATATTAAAATACAATAACAAAAGTAAACAATAAAAGTCTAAGAATTAAATATATCAAAGAATTTTCTATATTATTATAAATTTAGGCTTAGAAAATTTATATTAAAACATTAGTTAGTCAATTCCTTATTCCCGCCAATTATTCCTTCTTAAAATTAAAGAATTGAATAGTGTAAATTTTAAATTTTTTTAAAGCTAATTTTTTAAAAATTATTACTCCCGCCTAGCATTCCTTATCCCGCCTAGTATTAGTCAATTCCTTATTCCTTCTTAAATTCTTAATTCCGCCGATTTCTCCTTGGTACGTCCCTGTAATCTCAATTTTGGCAATTTCCTTTTACCCCCAAACTGAAGAAATATACCCTAGCCATAGCCGCTGCCCGGTCGCCTACATCTCCATAGCGGTGTCTTGGATATATTGCATGCATGCATGTAATACATGAACAATGCATGCGCATACTTGCTCCAAGACCTTCATCCGTGATCTTCATACATCCACCTCCTCATGCACACGACGGTTAGGAAGTTATTCGGTTAGGTAGTTATAACGGCATGCACGTGTGCATTGCTTGTTGTTTGTTACTTAACTGAGTACAGCTGTATAACCGAATATGGTTACTCTTAGTTGTTAGTAGACGGTTCTAGAACCACTCCAACTAGTATAAATACAACGCACATTGTACAGCAGAGTTTGTAATATGAAATATGCTTTACACAATGAAAATAATGCCTCTTCTTTCGATGATTCCCTCTGCTATCTTCTCTAAATTCTACATGGTATCAGAGCAGATCTGATCCATGGCAAGGGGGAGAAACAATCCAGCTGCTGCTCCACCTAATGTGTGGCAGAACGCACGATACGGGAAGAGATGAATGTGATCCGAATGGAGATGTCGAAAGTACTCAACAAGTTTCTCCAGCCTATGTGGTTCATGGATCAGAACATCCTGGATTGGTACTGGTTTCACAGCCTCTGAATGGTACGAATTTTGTTTCATGGCAGAAGTCAATGTTGATTGCTTTAGGAGCTAAATCAAAATTAGGTTTCATTGATGGTACCATTGTTGCACCTGCACGAAATTCTACTGATTATGCCCTTTGGAAGAAAGTTGATCACCTAGTTGTGGGATGGTTATTAAGCTCCATAAGCAAAGAATTGTATAATACATTTGTGTCTGCAAAATCAGCAAAGACACTTTGGGATGACATATGTGAAAGATTTAGCTCTACCAATGGAACTAAATTCTTTCAGTTGCAGAGGAGAATAAATACACTCAAACAAGGCCATGACTCTGTGGTTATTTTCTATGGGAAAATGAAGGAGATTTGGGACGAGTTAGATGATTTTAACCAGATCATAGGATGCACCTGTGGACATTGTGTATGTGATGTTGAAGGCTAGCTGTACATGAAGGATAGTAGACTTAGATTAACTCAGTTTCTTATGGGGTTGAATGAGAGCTTTGAACACACCATCAATCAGATCATGATGATGGATCCATTACCTTCTCTGAATAAAGCCTAATCTATTATAACAAGAGTTGAGCAACAGAGGGAAATTCAATCAGGAGTTACTGAAGGAGAAGGATCTGTGAAACCTGCTCATATGCAATCTGCAATGTTCTCCAAAGTCAGATCATATGAAAAAAAGGAATTTCAGAACTATGATAAAGGAAAATCTGATTACAGAAGCAAGGAAGAGAAGGATCTATTAAAGTGTTCTCACTGTGGAAGAAGAAGACATGATGTATCCACCTGTTTTAAGCTGCATGGTTATCCAGAGTGGTATGAGCATAAAGGAGAAGGGAAAAGAGCATATGCATCTGCACATTACAGTAGTGAAGGAGGAAATTCTGGGAATGCCTTGGCTGTACATCCTCAAGCTAATGGACCTGATATTGCATCTATGATCCAGCAAGAAATTGCAAAATATCTGAACAAGACACAACATGCAGAAGATAATATACATGCTCATTTTGTTGAGTATGCAGGTACCTCTATTCCTAACACCAACATGTTTGGTTTTACTCTTGCTGATAAAATGATAAAAGGAACCTGGATCTTTGATACAGGAGCTAGTAAGCACATGAGCTTTGATCTAACACTCTTTCAACAACCTTTAACCACTCTCAAATCACCTATCTCAGTTTTCCTTCCTGATGGAAGTAAACAGCTAGTAGAAAAATCTGGAACAATAAAAATTAACAACACCCTAACCCTTAATGATGTTTTGTATATACCTGCCTTCAAATATAACCTACTCTCAGTGCCCTTCCTTCTTGCTAATACTGACCTATATTGCACATTTACTGCTTCATCATGTCAAATACAGGACCCCAAGAGTAATGCTGTTTTGGTTGCTGGAAAAATGACAGGGAGATTGTACATCTTTCAACCTTATTTTGACTCATCATATTCTGCTTGTAATCCTACTTTAGCAGCCTCAGTTTCTATTGATGTATGGCATAAGAGGCTAGGCCATGCCTCACATGATGTAATCAAACATATTGACTGCATTTCTTTGAATAAAAGTTCACATTCCAGTCCTTGTACTGTGTGTCATGAGGCAAAGCAAACCAGAATGTCTTTTCCCACAAGCACCATTCAAACCAAATCAGTTTTTGAGCTATTACATGCAGACATTTGGGGCCCCTATAACCATCCTTCTCTTACTAACACACCCTATTTCCTGACCATAGTGGATGATTTTTCCAGAGCCACTTGGGTCTTTCTCCTTACACAAAAGAGTAAAGCCATACCAGCTCTTAAAACCTTTCTTACCATGATTAACAATCAATACAAAACGAGTCCAAAGACCATTCAAACAGATAATGACAGTGAATTTATGAGCAATGAATGCCAGAATATCCTTCATAATATGGGAATAATTCATCAGAAATCCTGTGTTTACACCCCACAACAAAATGGGGTTGTTGAAAGAAAGCATAGACAGCTTCTCAATGTTGCTAGAGCTCTCATGTTTGAATCCAAATTGCCTTTAAATTTCTGGCCCTACTCAATCCTGCATGCAGCTTATATCATAAACAAACTACCTACTCCCCTTCTAAACTGGTCCACACCATTTGCTATTCTGCACAATAAACCTTCTACCTATGACACCCTAAAGACTTTTGGTTGCCTTGCCTTTGCCACAGATACATCACCATTCAAGTCCAAATTCACACCAAGGGCTATTAAATCTGTGTTTCTTGGTTATGAGCCTGGATACAAGGGTTACAAGCTATACAGTCTTATTGATCATTCTGTATTTGTTTCCAGAGATGTCAATTTCTTTGAACACATTTTCCCTTTCATCCATGATCATGCCACACCCCTTGATCATGACACTGAACCAAATGTATCCAAAAATGCTTTCCCAGTGTCTTCTTCTGTTTCTTCACCAGAAATTCCCATTGCACCCCCTAATATCAGACCTACTACTACCAGAACCAGGGTGATTAACCCTCCTACTTGGCTCAGTGATTTTGTTTCAGCATGTACAACTCCCTCTCCTTTACCAGAGACCAAACAACATGACTCAGGTAATGTGCATCTTACTTCCACTTCTGATAATACCTCTGATCATTCTTTACATACAGTACATACTTCCTCCTTTTCTTCCCCTTACCTGTGCTTTCTAGCTAATGTTTATCAAGAAAAGGAACCTGCTACATATTATCAAGCATTAGGTAATCCAAACTGGGAGAGAGCTATGCAAGAAGAGCTGTCAGCTCTTGAGTCAAATGAGACTTGGGACTTGGTTGAATGTCCTAGACACAAAAGTCCTATTGGGTGCAAATGGGTGTTGGGATATTTTAGTTTTGATGATTTTCCAAAACAACGTGTAATAGGTTTGAAAGCAGTCAGGATAGTATCTTTTAGTTTCAGGTCAGGCTAGTTTGTTTTTCAGTAGAACAGGTTATCAGTGGAGGAAGAACTCAGCTGAGGGGGAACTCTGCTGAGAGGAACTCAGCTGAGGGAAGAACTTTACTGAGGGGGAGCTCAGTGAGGGGGACTCACTGATAGAGCCTGAGAAAGTCAAGATGACATCACAAGGAGAACGACTGAAGCCATGTCAGAAGAGCTGAACCTGAAAAGAAGCCTGAAGGAAGTCCCACTGAGTATAAACCTGACTATTCTAAGCTAAGTCAGTGGACTACTCAGTGAAGAGCATGATCAGGAGGATCAGTGCTGGGCCTAGTAGGACCTGAAGGAGTCAGGCTACTGAGACTGGGAAGCTTGACAAATAGCCTTATGTCAAGTCCCCTGAGTGGACTTCAAGTCTACTGAAGAAAGGTATCCTGAGAGGATTACAAGTCAGCTGAAGACAAGTCGCCTGAAGTCAGGACTACCCTGATCAAGTACCCTGAACAAAAGAGCCGTTGGACTCAGTCCATGTGGACCAATCAAGTCAAGGCAGCGAATCTGACAAAAGCTGACAAGGCCATACTTCACTGAAAAGGAGGATTTCACTCCAGAGATAGTCTGGATTTGAATGTTACTCTCTCCAACGGTAACATTCAAATCCACACTATAAATACAAACTCAAGCTTCATTTGTAAGAGAGCGAATGCAAGAGCTGGAGGTGCGAGAGTGGTGCAAGTTCATAGGGAGGCATAAGGAGGCACCATCTCCATCAAGAACACTGACATTGAGTTCTTCATAGTCATATTTGAGTGTTCCAGTTTGTATACTCGAGCCTATCATATACATCCTAAGCTTAAAGAGGTTTTCCCAACCTTAGCTCAGAGGCTAAAACCATGTAAGGGAAAACCTCACCTAGTTGGAGAGAACCAAACCAAACTAAACCCTTTCCAGAAGAGTGTTAGGTGTTTCAGTGAGGGGAGGAGAGGCAGTCCCTGTGTGAAGAGGGATGTGAGGCCAGTTCGAGAGGCAGCTCCGCGGAGGGGTGTGAGTCCAGTTGTGAGTGCACCTTGGCACGTTAAAAACAAGAATCCCGGGTAGTGGATTTCCTGTTAAATCAGGCAGTGGATGTAGGAGCTTGAGCCTCCGAACCACTTTACATTGTTGTGTTCTTTATTGCTTTACTGACTTGCATAACATCAGTGTTAAAACAAAAATTTCTCCTAATTTCCCATATTGTCCTTGTTTGTGAATGAAAAAAACGGGACCAACAATGGGTTTACAAGTTAAAAAGGAAACCAGATGGTTCTGTAGACAAATATAAAGCAAGGTTGGTTGCTAAGGGATACCACCAGGTTTATGGTATAGATTATGAGGATAGCTTCTCACCTGTTGCAAAATTTGTGACTATAAGGTTCTTGATAGCATTTGCAACTGGAAAGGGTTGGCCCTTATGTCAACTAGATATCAACAATGCCTTCTTACATGGATACCTTAATGATGAGGTCTACATGGAACCACCTTTGGGGTATGATAAAGCTCTGCAAGGTCAAGTATGCAAATTAAAAAAGAGCCTCTATGGTCTGAAACAAGCTTCAAGAGAGTGGAACACAGAGTTTTGCAAGACCTTGTTTGCCTATGGTTTTACACAATCCATCCATGATCACTGTCTGTTCATTCTGAAGACTGATGATTTCTTCTTAGCTTTGGTTGTCTATGTAGATGATGTTCTTATCACTGGTTCTTCCATGGATCAGATTGATAGGTTGAAGACTCACTTACACTCTGTCTTCACAATTAAGGATCTTGGATTTTCAAAGTATTTCTTGGGGGTTGAAATTGCAAGAGGGGAATCAGGCACCTATCTATCACAACATAAGTATATACATGATCTCATTTCAGACCTTGGATTGGATGCTTGCAAGTCTGCCTCATTACCTTCTCAACCTGGGATACATCTTTCTTCTACACTTGGTGATTTGCTTCCTGATCCTTACAGGTATAGAAGAGTGGTTGGCAGATTACTTTATCTCAATTTTACCAGACCAGACATAACCTACTCAGTTCAGCAACTAAGCCAATTTTTCAATGCACCTCGTTCTAGTCATTGGGATGCTGCCCTACAGGTTGTCAAATATCTACATGGTACTCTGGATCTCAAACTTTTCTATCCTTCAGTGATGCTGATTGGGGATCTTGTTTGGATACAAGAAGATCACTTACTGGCTACTGCGTTTATCTTGGTTCTTTCTTGATTTCTTGGAAAACAAAAAAGCAAAACACTGTCTCTTGTTCATCGGCCGAAGCTGAGTATAGAGCATTGGCTTCAGCTGCTTTAGAGCTTCAATGGATTTCTTATCTTGCACAGGATTTTCTTCTACAGGTTGATTTCCCTCTCCAACTTTGGTGTGACAACAAAGCCGCTTCTCACATTGTTGAAAACCCTGTCTTTCACGAAAGAACAAAGCACATTGACATTGATTGTCATATTGTGCGGGACTTGTACAAACGGGGCTTCCTCAGCTTACATCATGTTTCATCTTCCTTGCAAATGGCAGATGTTTTCACAAAGTCACTCCATGGCCCGGCCTTCCTTCGTTTCCGCTCCAAGATGAAGATCATTTCTTGTTCACCGGCTTCATCTTGAGGGGGGGATCTTGGATATATTGCATGCATGCATGCAATACATGAACAATGCATGCACATACTTGCTCCAAGACCTTCATCCGTGATCTTCATACATCCACCTCCTCATGCACACGACGGTTAGGAAGTTATTCGGTTAGGTAGTTATAACGGCATGCACGTGTGCATTGCTTGTTGTTTGTTACTTAACTGAGTACAGCTGTATAACCGAATATGGTTACTCTTAGTTGTTAGTAGACGGTTCTAGAACCACTCCAACTAGTATAAATACAACGCACATTGTACAACAGAGTTTGTAATATGAAATATGCTTTACACACTGAAAATAATACCTCTTTTTTTGATGATTCCCTCTGCTATCTTCTCTAAATTCTACACGGTGTGAAGGCGGCATCTCCTAGACGGTGTCGTGAAGACGACATCTCCCAGACGGTGTCGTTAAGGTTGCAGCGTAAAGTAGTAGATCGGATTTCGAGGCGATGCAAAATTCGGCGTGAAGCGGCAGTCCGAGTATCCCCGATGACAGCATGAAGGCAGCGTCTCTCCAATTATCGTGAAGGTGACGTTCTATTCAGATTGCATCTTGAAGCTAATAATATATTCAACTAGCATTATAACACCAACAAAACTCGACCTAATGATGAATACAATTAAAAGTAATATCAAGACATAAATTTCTTATTTTAGATAATTAAATAATCTAGTTATCTCTCTGTCTTGCTAAGTATATACCAAATTATGGCCGCAATCCTGTATGGTATATGGGTATTCTTTCTTCTAGTTGATCTATGTTATTCATCAGAAATCCTAGATTATTTAATTATCTATGTTATTCATCAGAAATCCTAAATCATATATTAGATGTGTGCTAAAGTCATAAATATAAAAAAACGTGATATATCTTTACAAACTCGTGTGAATTGACATTTAGTATTGGTAAGCTTATACCTAGGTTTTGTAAATGCTTATTTACCAATTTGGAATGAATAATTCCAAAGGAAGTTAACTGGATTATAGTTTGATTTCAACCCTTTTTAGGGGCATATCCGAGAAATAAGCAATACCAACTATTTAGGAAGTACAAGATGTTGTTAGGAGAGATGAAAGGGTCATTATAAAATCAATCAAATTATGTTGTTAGGTAACAACCAACTTTTCACTGTCTAATGTAGTATGTTACAGAAATAAAATTAAACTAAGGGATGCAAATAAAAAAAAATCAACTAATGTTCTTGAAAAATGACAGAGTAAAGAGTGCAATTTGGGCAGTCCTGGACCTAAAGAAAATTTTATTGTTATGGTGGGCAATGAACTGATTTTTTATTTTGAAGGGAAAAAAGAAGATGCGAAGGTGGTGTGGTGAGTGGGGGTCGGGGGATAGGGTAATGGCGAAGGCCCCAACGAGCTGATAGCCTTTTTGATTAATGCATGGCCATAAAGATGAAATAAGCTTTGTTTTCTATTATTGAAGGTAACAAAAGGTATCAATTAAGAAGTTATGCAGCTTCAGTCTTTGTTTCTCAAATTTTCTTAGTGAAATAATATTCTAACATGTTTGGCTTGTTTACTTGGAAAGTTCTTTCAGGGTATTTTTTGGTTTCACATAAAATGTGTGTTCCATATTTTTAGTATGCATGAATAGAGCCAGAACAATGAGCTAAAGACCTAGTTTTAGTTTTAGCTCTAGTCTGAGTTACATTATGAAGGAAGGGCCATTTTTTTTAATACTTGCATTACTATTACATGAAATACCATATCACTTCTACTTGTGTTACTACATCATGAAATGCCTTTTTACATTGGAAAATTTGTTGAACATGAAAGAGAAAGAGATACATAGCATCCTTCTACCAGATCTCTTATTTTGAACTAAATTTTGAGGGATTTGAGTGGATATGAAACCTATCCTCTTCTCATTTCACTTGCTCATTGAAATCTCGTGTCATGTGTTGAATTCTGACTTAGTTATACCTACTTTTGCAGTTATCTTTGATTTTCATTTTAGTGGATTTTTTATTAAGTTGGCGGTTTATAGAGACTATTTTCAGGTTCGAGTATGCTCCACATATTGTTCGATTCGATTCTCATTTTACAGGCATATTCAAATTGTGGAAGGTAACCATTTGCTGTTGTTTGTTTATTTCAATGTATATTATGTCCAACTATTACTTGTTCATTGTGATTTTCTAGTTACCTCTCAATTGATCTCTCACCATTTGTTATTTGTGTTTTCTTTAAAATTCACTTCACTTTTCAATCTTGCACGTTTCCCCATTTTAATGACTAGTTTTATGTTGTTTTAGGAACATTTAGCACCTTCTAATTAATCAGAATTACAACAGTGAGTGATCTTTTTTCTTTCTTTTGCGACTATATCTCTATAGCACTTACTTCTTTTCTTATTAAGTTAATATATACTTGTTTCCAGGACCTGGAGGCCTAGTGTAAAGGATGCACGCTATCAGAGCTTAGAGACAGATGAATAAAGCTAGGACGAAGGGAGCATGGAAACAAGATTTGAGATCTACCAATTGAGCTATATCCCCCCGAATTAAGTGGAGCATGCATGAAGTAGTCAAATGCTTCTTCTATTCTTTTCACTGGCACAACTGGGCCATCCTGGACTTGAACCAGAGACCAAGAATTATTTTTTCTATATATTTTTCTAAGTGATTTTTTCTGTACAATTTTAGTACAATTTGACTCAATGCATTTTTCTTATCTTATTATGCAAAATAAATTTGTGATATTAAGTTTTGTGGTCATAATAATTATTTATTTATTATATTATAGTCATTAAAATAGTTTATCATTTTTTCAATTTAAATATATTTAATTATTATATTATTTGATGGTAATTAGTAATGACAATATATATTGTCACTATATCTTAAATTTTGGTGACGAATACAATTTTTGTAACTTAACAACATTTTATTATGACAACAATAGTTCATCACAATTTCTATATCATTTAGTGATAATAATGTTTTTGTCACTAAATTATTACCCTTTAATGACAATTTGTGTTGTCATTATATATACAAATATAATTACGATGAAAATTGGTCACAATAGTGTAATTCTTTCTTGACGAAAATTTTAAAAGAAGACAAAATATATGTTGTCATTGTATCTAAACATTTAGCGACAATTATCATATTTGTCATTGAATAATATTTTATCATGACAAAAATAATTCGTCACCATTTCTACACCATTTAGTGACCACACAACTTTTGTCATCGAATCTTACTATTTTGTGATGTCGTTATATAGATACATATAACAACGATCCAAAATTCGTCACTAAAGTTTAACTCACTGGTGACGAATTATACAAAAAATGACGAAATAGTTAATCTAAATGTGACGAAAATTGTGTCACTAACATTTGAAAAGGTTGGTAGTAAATGGATAATCGTCACTAAAAATTCATATTCTTGTGACAATAAATCAAATGGTCATGAAAAGTTGAACTTTTAGTGACGAAACACCATAATTAGTGACGAAATTTGATTTCAAATGTGACGTTTTATTTGTCACTATAGATGAGAAGACATAGTGACGATGGCCTTTAGCGTCACCAAAAGATAACTTCAGATGACGAATTTAAATAAAGTCACATTTACATAATACGACGCACTTACGATGACTATCTATGCGACAAAAAGAAATCGTCACCAAACATCTTTTGTGACAAAATATGAAGTTTTTATGACGAATTTCGTCGTCGCGATTTCCCAATTTTCTTGTAGTGGTATATGATATTGAGCTTTTGGCATAACTAGTTGTGTCACTCCAATTAGTATACTGTGTAGGAATCTATGTTTGAAGGTAAATACAATGTAAAAATTGGTCGCATGATGAGAATGTAATCACATGGAGCTGGGTGTTTGGTACGGCTCTGACAAGTCGCTGGCTACACCCGCAATTGTGCTGACACATTGCACCCATGACCCGCGACTGTGCTTAAATTCGTAAACTTCTATACATTCACTGTACTTTTGCAACATGTTTTATAAAATACAATGTTTAAATAAATTGGCCCTTTTTAACATATATATTTTTACCATTACTTTAAATTTACCTAGTTGCTTGAAAGCGTTGTTTGGCTGCAGGATTTGCCAATATTTGTTCTTTATCGTTGATTCAAGAATAAAGTTGGGAATTGTTTGTTTGTGCAAGGTGAAAACTGAAAGTGAAAGTATTTTCTCAAAATTAGAGAAATTATTTGTATGAAAATATTGTTGATGTTATTAATTTCTCCAGTTGTTCGAAAATTGAAAAACCATTGTTGGATCTTGACATATAAGGGAGTTGGAACGACCAACCTCGTAAATGTATCGGAAGGAATCGAACCGGTTGGATTCTATGTATAATCTGTAATTTTCGTTGTCAGAATTCAATTACGTTAATTACTTTACGAATTGATTCGTATTCCACAATATAAATGTCTTTTACTAAAGATGCAACAATTTTTTTTAGAGTGAGTTCTTGGAGAGATAATCATATACAGTCTGTGGATATCATTATTTCTCCTTTTCATATATATGGGAATAGAATTCTCGTAACCTCTCTCCTTCTTATCCACTTCATGGATGGATAATTAATTAATTTAATTAACTTTAATTAAATAACTTCTATCTCCCACTCACATATGACTACTTCGTATCTTTATACCATCACATAATACTTATTCACACACACAAATATATCGTGTGACCCTCGAAAATATGAGTTTTCTCACTATACACTTGTTAAGGAATATAGCAACTCTACCAGATATATATGAAGAAATCAATTCTCCTTATACCCCATAACACTTTTCGATTAACACAAGTTGACATATCTCTTTCAATCCTCTGAAAGTATTATTAGAGCATATTCAACCTTTATTAAATCTACTAGTATTTCTCCACTGCGATACACGAATAGAATATTATAAATTTTAATGCGAGATTGTATAATGAACTATTATAAAAAAAAGTTTAAATTAAATTTATTTTATCCATAAATCAATTAATATGTAAAGATTATATTGTATATATGTGAGTATCATAATTATTTAATTGTATACTAAATTCACAACAAATACAAAAATTCATAAAATTATTTTAACATTTAAAAAACTTATATAGTTTATATAAAAATTATTTAAATTCAATCAATCATATAGTTAAAGTCAATAGAAAACACTTAACAATAAAATAAATATTTTAAATATGATTTTTCTTTTTATTTGAACAATATATGCATTAAATAAAAAAGGTTCGAAAGATAATTTAATTTGAAGTATAATGTGTTGAAAATAGTTTTAAAATTAAAAAGTTAAAGAATTTTGAAATTATTGGTGCAAAGTAAAAAAGAAAAGAAATTGGTAAAATTAATTCACTCTCTTTAGTGGAGGGTGAGATTCACTATTGCACCATAAAGCAAGTGCACTTCACTTGCTCCAATAAATAAAACTATTTCTCTCTCCTCATTTCTACTTATATATATATATATATAGATATAGATATAGATTTGTTCATAATCAAGTTCTCAACTCGATTGACCGGTCAATAAATACAACATAATGTGTTAATAAATGTGTTCATCCTTTCATACAAAATATCTACAGGCTCCCACTATAGTTGTTTTCCTAGACATGCACCGCATCGCCATTATAATTCATAGCTATTGGTAACATGCTAAAGTAGCAACAATAAAGTAAAGGGGTACTTATAAGAGGCTTATCCAAACCTCAAGGTCTCATACAATGAGAAAATGGAGATATTTTTCGCATTTCCTTGTGGTCATCTCAGCACATGTGGTATGAAATACATGTCACGATGTCTAAACTTTCAAGAATGGAAGTGTATGTCATCAAAGTCATTTATCTAACATCGTGTAAAGTACAGTTCAAGTGTATCCTCGACACTTAACTTGGATTTCCTCCCACTTTCGTCCAAGAATCCACTTATTTAGCTTTGTAACAAGTCAAATAGATTTGTGGTAAAATCTATTACGATTATCTTTCAAATAATCTCATCTCTTCACATACTTCGATGTAAGAGGCGATTACTCGTATGAGAGAGCTAATCTTTACTTGTTGACATATTACTATATGAACCTTTAATATAATTCACAATACATAAAGTTTTTAGGAACATTAACATCTACATCGTACCATGTTCAAATCCATGCAAGAACTTTAACCTTAGATGTTAAAAACATCACTTGGGTAGTCAAGCGGATTTGCTAACATCAAACGAGTAGAAAATCTCTTAAGAAAATATTCGTTTCTTCTTTGCAACATCCTTACAAAGTCAAACTTTATATTGAGATGTTTGATTTTCTTGATACTTGAATATTCAGAGTAAGTTTTAGCTGTTTTATTATCACAATGAATTGGAACAACTCCTATTGGAGTGCTTTATTCCATAATGAACAGTTACAACTCCCACTGGAGTGTTTGATTCTACAATGAATCGCTACAAACTCCCACTCGACGGTTTGATTCCACAATAAATCATCTCAGCTTCCTTTGAAGTGCTTACTATTTCAAAAAAATATCAAGAAATTTCTCAACCAAACTACATTTTGGATTGCAAATGCACATGCCACAAACTCGACTTTCTTAGTGGACAATGCTATACAAATCTAGTTCATGTTATGCCTTAAGATTGTTTCTTACTTAAGTAAGAAGGCATAATTGGAATTTTATTTATATCCATTTAAATCATAATTCTAATTGATGTTCGTATATTCTTTTAATCCTAAATTATCTCCTCAAGATAATAATATGCAGTACCTTTCAAATATCTAAAAAACTCTCACACCATCTTTCAGTGTGTTTTCCCAGATTAATTGATATCCGCTAACCAAGACAAACAACTCAATAATTGTCTCGATGTGTGCACAATTTAGCAAACATCAGACATCCAATTTCATTTTCATATGGTACTAAACATTTTATCTTTAGAGTTCTCGGACACTAATCATAGTTCAATGACTCGCTCTTTTATAACATGAGTATCTGCACGTTCTCAAAGTTCATTCTGAATCATTCAAAGAAGACTCTTTATGTATGTCTCTTGAGACAACTTAAGTAACTTCTTTGGATAAATTCAATGAATCTTTTCACCAAGAAAATATACTCATTATTATCATTCTAGCAAATGGTGTATCAACATCTGGTGATAGAATTATAAAAATTACCTTGGACCATTCAACATAAATACAATGACATTTGTCTACCATAACAAAGTTAATGAAACAATCATTTAATAAAGTCCCAGTTCCACTATCTCTGAGGATTGTTTAAGTCCATAAAATGACTTCCTCAATTTACAAACATTATCCCTCTTGAAGAAATAATTTTACTACTTTACATGTAGATTTCTTCTTCTAATTCTCCGTTGAGAAAATATAATGTTCAACGTCCATCTTTATGTAATTCAAGATCATGATTTATTTTAGCTAGAGTTGTGATGAATCGAGGTATAACTCACAACATACAGGAAAAGTTTATACATCCCCTTTTAGAGTATAATATTTTCTATAGTGTGAACTTAATTTGTCACCTCAGGAGAGACCTATTGATCTTTCTTTAACTTTTTTTTTTGAGAATTCACATTCTCAACAATATTGTGTCTCGATGAAAAAACTTCAAATTTTTCAAACTTGATTTGATTTCATCATCTCTATCTCTTCTTATATTACTTTATTTCATTAATCTTTACTAGAACAAGATAGAACCTCTCAAAGGTTTGTAGGTTTCTCATTCCCTAAAGATTTATCATATTTTCTGGAGATCGTGATGCTTCTCAAGCACATGCTTCCTTGTGTTTGTAAGAGATTAAAATTCTATGAAATTCTGTAAATGATATCTTCTCTAGATAATTACTCTCATCAAGATCCATCTAATCTTTAATGGGTAAACATCTATTAAAAATCACATTAAATTACTCCTACTTGAATTTGGTAGAAAGTGATTATTCCAATCTCACAATGGTTTAGCCTAAAAAAAATGCTACCCTTACTAGAAAATTCAATTTTTAAGAAAATTGATATTATGTGATTCTATCTAATGTACTACTTATAACTCAATGAACTCCAATCATCATGTAATCCTTATATTTAACAAAGTAACTTATAAAGACGCATTTATCATTGGAACCAACTTCTAGTACTAACTCGCACAAGTATTGTACAAAAGTTGTTGATCCCTAGATTCTAAGGTTACTTAGATCAGACAATTCATGTGTCCAGAGTTTAATTGGATCTTATCACATCCAACAATATTCAAAACTTCTTTCAGCCAAACTATTGTGCAGTGATATATAAAGTTTTGATACTTGTTGAATTATACCTCTTTCACTACACAGTTCCCTGAACTTGTTTGGATAATATTCACGTGCTCTATAAAATCTTTAAAGTTATTATTGATAGGCGAGCTACAATAAACACAAGGCGAACATGTTTAAACAAAGTAACCCCACAAGAAATAAGATTAAACAAGTTAAACCAAGCCAGGCCGAGCTGGAATAGCCAGACGAGCTACTCCAGCTAGGCGGGCTATTTTGTTCAGTCGAGCTACCACACAACAAAGACCATCCGAACCCAAATAAGACCATAGAGAGCTACTTTAACCAAAGTGCCACGGCAGAAGATAAGTCGACCAACAAAATCAAACTAATGACTCCTCAAGGACAAGTCCAAAGAGACAAACTACTCTTTAATACGAGTTAATCTAGCTTAGAGGATAGAAATTAGCTTAGAAGGTCAAATAGTCAACTCCTCATGTGTCAAGCATGCACACATGTGAGAGCAAAGGTCAGACCACCTCATACTTGGATGACTTGTATAAATACCTCAATTTTTAATGAATAAAACTAAGTACAGATTCACAAATACATCCAAACTTCACCCACACACACTCGTACACCTTAATCAATACACATATGAACTAAATACGTAATCAATACACGTATTTATCTTTTCTTAACCCGATTATCTAATTTACTATTTACGGTAGTGATCAATCACATGTAATTGTTTGATGATCTAATTAGTGATTAAAAACAGCCACTAATCCACGTGATTAGAAACGATTGTCAACAAAATTGGCGCTAGAAGGAGGGTCCGAACCTCCGATTAAGTGTGATTAGCAAAAATTTCAAGTTTAAAACTTGAAGAGTTGAAGAAGTTCTTTGAGTTTCTTTTGAAAATTCAAGCAAGAGTGTTCTTGGTGTTCTTCATTTGAAGATTTGAATATTTGAAGATTCATACAACACCCAAGCTAAGGATGCCTCGGTCTCATGAAACGCAACACTCCCATGATGAAAATTGTATGATGCTACAGTCAAGGAATTGAGTTGCACCATTTTCTTCCTCTTGCTTTGGGTGTTCTCCATAATTAAAAAAATTGAGATATTGGTAAATTTTCTCCCAATTTAAAAAAATTATTCTTATTTCATAGGATGTATCCATGGCAAGGGATACTAAGGCACAAAATTTGCCACAGGAGAGCTCTGTAGAGGTGTCTACTGAAGTTCTCCCACAATAGCCCTCAGTGGTGGCTAAGGAGTCAACTGAGGTGTCTGGTACTGGTGGAGTTGAAGATTTAAATGAAAAAGAAACTGAGGTGGAAATCACAGGAGTGAAAAGTGGAGAGATTAGAGCAATCATCCCTGTAAAGGGTGAATTGGCTGAGAAAATGTAGTCGAAAAGGAGAGTGATGGTGAGAAAAGAAAGAAGAGTGAGGAGGAGGGAGTCCCTATGGAGGTAGAAGCATCAGGAGACTTAGGTTGTGAGGCTGAGGGAGATAAAACTGATATTATTTGTCATGCAGGTACTCAAACTGTTGAAATTCCCCCAGTAGAGGTCAATCTAACTCCTCTGAGTGATGTTGTTCACACACTCAAAGAAGAAAGCTTTCCTTCTCTCCAAGCACAGCTGAGGGATGTCCAGGAGATTGTACAAGAAGAAGTAGATGAGATGGTCTCAGACCATGTTGATGAACTCATGGAATCCACAACAACATCACTTCAAAATCTTACTCTCAAAGTTGAAGATTCTCAGCAGATGGTGATTGATGTTGTTGAAGGACAAAGCGTGCTGGTCATAGATGCCTTGAAGAAGCTGGAGCAGAAGGAGGAAGAGGCCAGAACCAAATTTCTAAAAGACTCAGTGGAGAATGTATCCATCAACCTAAAGTCCTTAGTAGAGGCTTTCTCAGCGGACCTACTTGGGAAGGTTGAAGGGTTGTGGAATTCTACGCTGACAGAATTCGAGGCCAAACATGCTGAATTGGGAGCTAAACTGGGAGAAGTTCTGAAGAAGGCAGCAGAAGACTTCCCCACTCAGGAGAAAACAAATGCACTGATTGATGAAAAGCTAGCACAGTTTGTACAATTTGGGCAGACAGCTGGAGCAACCTTGGAGAGGCTAGAAGATGAAGTTGATCATTGCTCAACTGAGCTGAAAGCCATAGCCCATGATCAACTGAAGCTCAATATCACTGTGGCTGAGTGCATGATTAATGCCGGAAAGGGGGAAAAAAGGATAAGTGCTAAGGATATGAAGCTTGATCCCAAGAACAAAATGAACATTATCCTTGAGACCCCTGACTTTGAGAAAGGCCAACAGGTGAAGAGCACTTTGAAGAAGGTGGATGCTGAGGCACAGAAGATTGCAGAGGCCAAGAAGGGCAAGGAGATCCCCTCAGATGACCTGTCAAAGTTCAAAGAAGAGCATCTTAAAGAAAAGGAGGAGAGAGCTGCAAAGAAGGGGGAAACCACCAAGAGAAAGGCATCTGATGCCCTCTCAGCTGAGGTAGCCAAAAAGACTAGAACCTCAGGGAGGTTGGCAGCTAAGTCCACAACCTCATCTGATGAAGTTCAGGTACTCCCCATTCTTAACCCTGAACCTCTGTCATCTGAACCTCCTAAGTCTGCACCCACAAGAGTCACAAAGCTCACTGAGCTAATTAAAGAGGCTGGAGGGATGAACGAAAGAGCTCGAAAGCTAACAGCTCAGCAGCAGGAAAGGAGAGACAAAGTGGTTGGGAAGATGGAAACCATTGCCGAGCTAGCTGAGAGGAAAAGGAATGAGAGGCTGTCCACTTTTGATAAAACTACTTCAAAGAAGTTCAGGAGTGGTTATCAAAGATGGGCTGCTAAGCTAAAGAAAGATAAAATCACTCCATCTAAGAACATATTTCCTCACCATGATGCTTGGGTGCCTAAGAAGCTCAATGATGCTTGGGAAATTGCTAAAAGGGAATTTGTGTATTCCTTTTATGTCAGTGGAGAATTAGGAAGAGATAATGCTCAAGAAGTTTTCAACTCATGGTTGTTTGAAGCCTATCCTAAACTCTATCCTGAGATCAGTGATGCTTGGAATGATGCCTTCCCAGATCATGCCCTGAAGGCCCCTGGGCAAATCACCTACTAGCCTCCTCAAGATGCTACTGGTGCTGTTGATAGAGAAAGGATCACTGAAGAGTGGACTTCCTTATGTGAGCATCTTGGACTCAGAGGACACTCAAAGGAAATGATGGAAAGGAAGAACGAGCTGAAGATCAGAGTATTCAAGAAGTATGGACTTGAACCCACCTTCGAATCCATCTGAGAAATTAAGTATCTTTGTTGGGCATTTGTTTATAAGTCCCAGATGTTTTTAAGTTTAAATCTTTTGATAGTAGAATTCATGTAATCTGTACTTCACCATTTATCATGAAATGAACTCTACTGATGTTTTGCCCAAGATAATATCTCATTATCATTTAGGCTTATGTACTTGAATGTTTTTACTTACAAATTTTGTGAACTTTGTATGTCATCTGAAGAACCTCTCTGAAATAAGATATGTAATAAGATAGGTTCCGGCATAATCAAAAAGGGGAAAATTGTTGGGAAAATGTATAAGACTTAAGTTTTGATTAGATGCCAAAATGTTCCTCCTAAGTTGATTTGTAAGTAAATTATTCAGTAGAGTTAGTACTTAGTTAATCAGTTCAACTGTTAAGGAACTGAAGTACAGTTAGTAATTTTTAGAGTGTATTTAAGAATGAAGTCTGCTGAAGTCAAAGTCTGCTGAAGATGAAGTCCACTGAAGACAAGTGATCTGAGAAAAAGTCTAAGTCTTGAATGTTTTCTAAGTACATTCTCACTAAGACTAAAACCATCAGGAGAGGACCAAGGTCCACTGATGAGAACTAACAAAGCACATTCAATGCTAAACATATTAAAAACTGTTAGTTAATCTGGTTGGAACAAGGCAAAACGAATTACAATGAAGCCTACATTAAATAAAGGAATAAGAAGGTTCTCTCAGAGGAGTTCCACCTTAAAACAAGACAAAAATCTGGGCATACAGACTAAAGGTCCAATGAGAAGATGACACGTCAGTGTACTTTACTGACAGCTGACCTGCTCCGGACTGACAAGTACCAAAAGTCTTTCCCTAGCTATCTACAGAAAGTTGGTGAACAGGCATGGTCTTTCAGCCGTTTCTTGACAAGACTTAAAGCTTCAAATAGAGCCGTTTGAGCCAATCAGATACAAGAAGACTTACTTGAGAAGATTCAAATCCAACGGGAAGATTTTCAAGGAAGCCTATAAATACAGAAGGACGTGCTCATTTCTATGCACGGGAAACTCACAAGATCAAAGTTATCTCTATATTCATAACAACTAGAAGCACTCGAAATTATCATTATTTCCCAAGTGTTTCACATTTGTAGAGAGCCTAACAAACCTTCTGTAACCAAGCTTAAAAGCTATATCCAAATCTTAGAAAGAGATAATCCAATCCTAAGCCTTGAGCTAAACTTGTAAGGATTATCTCAAAATAGTTGGAACCAAAACCCTACTCAAAACCCTACTCAGTGTTTAGGTTGTTAAGTGGTGTTAGTAAGCTGATTGTTGTATCAGTCTGAAAGTTGGTTTGTTTTGGGAACTAGGACCTGGAATTTCCTAGTGATCAATCATCCTAAGAGAGGATTAGTTGATCAGTGCACCTTGGCACTATAACACAAGGAATTCCAAGTGAAATGAATTCTCCTGTTTGATCAGGACAGTGGACGTAGGAGATTCATCTCTGAACCACTTTATATCTTGTGTACTTATTATCTGCTTTCCTAAGTGTGTGTTAATCTCAAAGTTTATCAAAGTAAAATGAGTTTTCTAAAGGGCTCACTAATCCGCATCTGAAAGCTAATTAGATAGTAGTTCAACTGAAAGTCTTGAGCTTTCAGTGGAGGTATTATCTCAGTAAGCTTTCACAAGTAACTCTCAGCAGACCTCAAGTCCACCGACGAGCTACTGTCTTAAGTAACCTGATAAGTTTTAAAAGAACTTTTAATTTGTAATCACATGTGTATTCCCCCCCATACACCTGTTCACTCGTTTCGGGACCAACAGAGAGACCTCAAAGAAGATGCAGACGCCCAAAAGCTAGCATGTTCAAATCCATCAACATACTCAATATCATTATCTAACAAACTTCTAGTAATAACAAAATATCATACCATCATTGAAGTTGAGCAATATAAATGAACGAATCAACAGAGAATTAAAAGATCAATATCAATTACTCAACCAGGGGTGGAGCCAGTATTTTAGGGTAGAGGGGGGCAAATTTTCACTAATGATTAAGTATCAAAACTTTTGCTAATTTTGATTCTGGAAATTAATTAACAGATGTGACTGATATATTGAACTTTTAACTTTTTTTTTTTTGAAAAATGAATCAATTATTTTTTATTTTTTCATCTTAAAAAATAGAGTACGATATATATATATATATATATATATATATATATATATATATCACTAAATATTGTTGGTCTATATTTTATAATGTCCACTAATTGAAATTTTACAAATTTGAAATCTAAATTGACATCAAAATAATAACATAGAATGAAACAATATATATTGATATATAATTCACACATTCTAATAAAAATAAAGAGAAGTCGAACATCTAACCGAGAGAACGAACAATAAGATGGAATAATGCTCAAATACTTCAAACCCTAGAATTTATAATCATTTAAAATTGAAAATAAATAAAGATTAGAGAATGATTAGTAAGAGAATTGAAATTTGAGAAGTAGAAGAAGAATTCTATACCAAAATTAAATAACTGATATTTGAAATAACAATCATGTCGTGCTAGTCTTCTGCGTGGACTAATACTCTATGATTTTGAATATTAAAAATCTCAATCTCAATTACATAATTTAGTATTTAAAATTTAATATTTTCATTATTATTATTTTGTGCACTCAAAAGGTTGCTCGCCTTTAAAATGTATTTAGCTGACATAGGAAAGAATTCTAAAATCATGCTAAACAACTCAACAATTAATTAGTCTCATATGAAAAACTCAAAAACTCTATCATTTAAGCACACATATATATTACAACAGTAAAAATAAAAATTTAGGAAAGGGCACCCCTGGTGCTCAATATTGGCGTACACAAACAACGAAAAATATTTTTAGTCCGACATAAAAACTTAGTACAATTCTTAAAAATAATTTTATCTCTTTACTCAATCAAACACTTCTAACTTGAGAACTAAATCACTAAGGATAGTCTTAAAATTTAGAGTAAAAACCAATTGATCCATAAATTATTACTTGCATAAAAAACTCAAGCTTGTGGGAATTGTAAATAACATAACATGGAATATCGAAATTTATAGATACCATAGAAACACTATGTAATTAAGATATAATTAATTGTAAATTGCAATAGAATAGCTACAATATTGAACCACAACTGAACTATCTCGTATTCTCATCTATAAATTACCTCAACAAAATCATTATGGTCTAAAACTACATTATAGGACTTTTATTAACATACATTATGGTCTAAAACCACAGTATATTATGTTAAATTTAATCATTTATATTTCCACTAATTATGGTCCAAAGCTACATCATAGGACTTGAAAGTGAATTATGGACATTGAAATGTTATGATAATATTATGGAAACTCTAGTAAAAATCATAAACATAATTATAAGTCCAATGGGTGATATTGATTTACCACTAAATCAGCTACAATAAAAATCAATCGCCTTGAAAATGTATTTAGCTGACTTAGGAAAGATTTCTAAAATCATGCTAAACAACTCAACAATTAATTAGTCTCATAAGAAAAACTCAAAAACTCTATCATTTAAGCACATATATATATTACAATAGTAAAAATAAAAAATTAGGGAAGGGCACCCCCGGTGCTCATTATCGGTGTACATAAACAACAAAAAATATTTTTAGTCCGACATAAAAACTTAGTACAATTCTTAAAAATAATTTTATCTCTTTTACTCAATCAAACACTTCTAACTTGAGAACTAAATCACTACGAATAGTCTTAAAATTTAGAGTAAAAACCAATTGATCCATAAATTATTACTTGCATAAAAAACCCAAGCTTGTGGGAATTGTATAAATAACATAACATGGAATATCAAAATTTATAGATACCATAGAAACATTATGTAATTAAGATATAATTAATTATAAATTGCAATATAATAGCTACAATATTGAATCACAACTGAACTATCTCGTATTCTCATCTATAAATCACCTCAACAAAATCATTATGGTCTAAAACTACATTATATGACTTTTATTAACATACATTATGGTCTTAAACTATGGTATATTATGTTAAATTCAATCATTTATATTTCCACTAATTATGGTCCAAAGCTACATCATAGGACTTTAAAGCGAATTATGAACATTGAAATGTTATGATAATATTACGGAAACTCTAGTAAAAAACATAAACACAATTATAAGTTCAATGAGTGATATTGATTTACCACTAAATCAGCTACAATAAAAATCTGTTGGTCCCAAAAGTATGTCCAAGTCTAGAGGGGCCGGGGGGGGGGGGGGGGGGGGTGAATAGACCTTGAGTTTTTAAAAACTTAATATTTTTCTCTTTAAAAAACAAACCAAACCAAACCAAACTCTGCAGCTGTAGAGTTTAAAACAAAGAAGTTTGCAGTTGCAGACTTTTAAAATGTAAAGTCTGTAGAGGTTGATCCAAACACTTATCAAAGTTGATGTTGTAATACATTAGAGTATTTTAACACCTTGTGCAACGGAAATAAATAAAGTGTGTGAGAAATCAAATGGGCAGACCTTTAGCTAAGTGATTCAAAGAATCTATAGCTTTAGCTTTGTAAAAACTTATGCACACAGAAAATATGAATGAAATGATGACACAGGATATGAAGTAAGATAAACAACAGATATAAGCACAAAAATAATTTGATAAGAATAGAAATGAACAGATATAAACAGAACAAAGAGAGTTATAGTGGTTCAGAGGTGTTGTAATCCTCCTACATCCACTGTTACACCACTCGGGTGCCAAATTCACTAAGACACTTCACTTAGACATACAGTTGTTCCCCCTTAGATTTAGAACTCTCACTCAAATTACTCTAATCTAGGCAGAAACAAAAAAATTCACTCAGAAACTCTCAAGTTCACTCAGAACCAAACACTCACTAAGAATAATATCTACACTAGGTAGAACAAAGGGTGTGTATAGTGAGGGAACAACAACAAAATACAAGACAAATATCTCAACTCTAAGTCCTAAACTTCTAGATTTTGAAGCGCTGTAGACTTGAAAGCTGTAGATATTGTGCATATGCGCTTGAAAGCTTGGGTTGTTGTTGTTGAACCTTTGAGGTCTCCTCTCCTATTTATAGGAGTCTTGAGGGGTCCTCTAGTCGTTGAAGGGATTGAAATTTCAAATGAAATTCACCTCCAGCTTAATTAAAGCTTCTTGTCATATAGCATTATCCTGAAGTAGTACAGGTTGTCTTTTAATGATGACTGCTCAAAGAACTATTAATCACTGAGCAATTTGTATCTACTGGCTAGAAATTAGCTCTGGTAAACAGTGAAACACTTAAAACTAAATGAGTGAATGTACAGGATGTACTACACTTAATTAGTCTCACTAATCTCAGGTTTACAACTAGTAGTCTTTAACTCTGCAGATGTAGACTCTTCGGTTGTGGACTTGTCTTCAACTCTTCAGATGCAGACTTGTCTAGAATCAGTTGTAGGGTCTGAATCCATCTTTGCAGATGTAGACTTTATCTCTTTAAACTCTTCATTTCTCTTTGTACCTGCAAAGTTAGTTTCCACAATACAAAACAATATATGTTTTGACATTATCAAAATCAAAGTGAGACAATCATTAGGACAAAATATCCTAACAAATTCAATCGCGTACATTCAACCAACCAATCATAATCACCTAAAATATCATTAGGAAATATAGTAAAATGCTATATAATAGGATGTACATAGACATTGACCTATTATGATAATATTAAGGAAAGAAGAATTAATAACATAATTTCCAAGTCCAACGGCTGATATTAATTCACCACTAAATCAACAACCACCAAATATTCAAAAAATTTATACACACAGCCTATCAATTAAAATAATTCAAAGTAACAAATTTATAGTAATTAGGAGCCAGTGTATATTATTAAGAATTTTTTTTTGGTTAATAACTCATACTCATTCCTTATTGTATATGGACTTATTTGAGAAGTGTATATCCATGACCTATAGATAAATACATTATTTTATGTTTGGAATAAGTATACAATGAATTTATCATAAGTCATACATTAATATTAGTTTGAGTATTAGAAAAATAATGTACCATTCACAACCCACAAATTTTGACCCAACATATACAACATAAATGTACTTGTCAGTGTTCTTCTTATAAATGAACATAAATTTCAATTTAGTAGCATACTTTCTTAAAGATTAGCTAAAATCAGTAACCCCACCCTTAAAAACTACACCAACACCAGCAATCATTAGGTCTTTCCAACTATCAGATAAATATGTGGTCTTTGACAATGGTGGGCAAACATCAATGGATGGAAGTGAAAAATCACCATCGAATTCCCCCCTTTCGCCAGAATCAGAGGAATTACGGTGATCAGTAGAAGGGGTGGTTTTTTCTATGTTAGGAGTAGTGGAATCATTGGATGAAACATTGTTGATCACAGGGATGTGGGAGAAATGTTAAAAACTTCAACAGGGACAATTTTGGATGTGAAATTGCTACATAACTGACGAATAATATACAAATCATCATCCAAATCAAGGCAACAATCACTCAAACCACCAACAGTACATGATAATGAAAATATACAGGAATTCAAATCCCCCCACTTAGCCCTAACCTGAGACTGGAGAGATCCAAATTGTAAGCTTCCACATCGGTAATCAATTTGCACTCACCATTGTGCTTTACAGCAAAAAACAATTGATCATCCATCATCTTAACTAAATAGAGCTCGGAATTTCGAATTTCATGGACCAAACTCCCTATCAACGAACAACTTTGATAAAGGATGATAAAAATTTGAATTTTAAGATTGAAACTAGTATAATATGATATAATTTAAATTATGACGGACTCATGTATGACACATCCACCAGATTTGACAGCTTCCATATTTTTGGTGAAAAAAGAAGAAAAAAAGGAGGAAGGCGGCGAAACTTTGGGGAAGGTGCACAGTATGCGGAAGTTGAGCTATGGGAGAGAGATGGTGGCAACCGGTAGTAACCGGGTATGAGAGGTGGAGAAATGAATGTGGGGCCCAATTTTGAACTTAAATGTAACTGTAAAAAAGGTATGCACTAAAAACTAATATCACTATAGAACTTGAACCAATTTGTAATAATTCCTATTTTTCAAGAATATTAATTGTGGAGGGTACAAATTATTTTTACTAAAAATAATATAAATTAAAAGGTTCAAATGATACAAATTATTTCATTAAAGGACATGAATCCTTTATACTAAAAAAATATTAAAGGCTCTATTAATAAATAATTTATTTATAAACAAATTTATTTATAAAATAATGGAGTGTGGGGTTGTTGAGTGATGTTAGGACTTGTTTGTTTTGGGATTTAAGTGTGCGTGTGAAGCTATGATTTTACATCCACAAGATGTAAAGTCCTTCATGAATAGTAAACATATGTGTTTGTTTTGAGATTTTGCTAGAATAAGATTTACTTTATGTCAAATGATGTGTAAGAGTAAAATAAGATGTGTAAGAGAAAAGTAGGAAAGAGAGTGTGAGTGAGAGAAAAATAATATGTGAGTAATGATTGGGTGAAAGAAAAGTGATATGTAAGTAATAATTGAGTAAATGAAAAATTATACTCCCTCCGTCCCAAACTCAACTTCTCATTTACTGTTTGCATGGTTATTAAGAAAAAAAATTGTTTATAGTATTTAAAGTGATAAAGTGGTAAAGTAAATGTTTTTTATTATTAATGTATGGAGAATATAATATTAAAAAGTATTGTTACTTTTTTGCTAAAAGTAGATGTAGCAAACAAGTATGAGACATACCTTTTTGGCAATGTAGGAAACGAGAGTATGTGAGTAATGATTGAGTGAGAGAAATAATATTTTTAAATTGTATAAAGTGAATTGTATTAAGATAATAATATAAATTTTATAAGTATTTATAAGTGTGAATGGAGAATGAAATGTAAAAACTGAATATTATATCTCTAATTAGAATGAAACAGAGGTCGAAAAGTTGTAGTCTTGTTTGAGTGAATTCCAAAACAAACATACCTTTAGTGATGCTACAGAAGTTGGAGCGCCCAACTCAAGAGTGGAGATAGTAATTTTTTTTCCTAGGGATCAAAACATATGAGTCCGCAATGATATAAGTTGCGATCTTCCAACAAAAGTGAAATATCAAAATTCACCCCTAAAAAATAATTAATACTTCAATAGTCCAAAACACACAAAGTAAGAAGGTGGAGTAATAAATATAATTTTAATGGGTAATTTTGAAAATTTTATGTATAAAGTAAAGAAAATGAGTTGGATTGTATGTGTGTAGATAAAAAAATAATACTCCCCCTGATTCAAAATAAGTGTCGTTCTAGAGATTTTAGGACAAATTAAGAATTATAAATTTTGACATATATACCCCATTAGAGATTTATTATATTTTGATAATCTTTAATGAATATGTTATATTTTAATATATTTCTTAAAATATCTCTTATATTTTGAATTTGAATTAAGGGTAAATCAGGAAAAAACGTGAAAATATAGCTGAAAACAACACTTATTTTGAAACAAAATTTAAATTCTTAAACGACACTTATTTTGAATCGGATGGAGTAACATTTTATATAAAAATATAAATATTGTGGGGTGAACTCCATTGAGGGTAATACATTTCAAGTGCGAAAACGAATGAAAAATTTAGTGTAAAAATAATTATAGACTTAGGTAAGTAACTAAAATATCCAATCCAATAATGCAAAGTAGAGAATGAAATTAAAAAATCCAATCCAATAATGCAAAGTAGAGAATGAAAATAAATACTAGCTTTGTCCACTAATTTCAAGAAATATAAAAGGATATGTTTTGGTTTTTTTTATAGATAAATTGATTATTTATAAATAAAATATGATGATAATTTAAATAATCAAATGATGGTGGAAGTAAATGGTTAAGATAAAGTGATTATTTTTATTTTGAATATAAAAATAAATTTGGTGGATAAAACAATAAACAAGTGACAACAAATTTAATATGGAACAAACACTTATTAATTCATAATCAAATCCCATTTCGATAGTACAAAACTTCAAGATTACTTTTTAGGTTAGGACTTCTCACCGACGTCAATAATTCTTTTAATGCTAATAACATGATTTCTAATTAATATATAAGGGACCGGAAGAAATGATTACATCATACGACTATATAGGAGTTCACAAGATTTCTTTTACTGTAAATGATATTTTATTTCTTATTTATATATTTATTTATTTATTTATTCTATGCCTACATAATATACTTCCACTAAATTATTAATATATACAAATAAAATTGTCAATACATATCCGACTATAATACACTTATCATATATTTTACTTGTCCCATAATAAATTACACATTTTTCTTTTTCATTCGTTCCAAAATAAATTTCATAACATTCTCATAATATCACTTTATATTCAAATGCACCCTAATACTTCCACTAAGTTATTAATATTAATTATATAAAAAAGCCACATTCTAATAATTTTTTATTAAAAAGTGTGTCTCACTAGTCACCAGTGTGTGAAGACTTCTTTGGGAGTAATTAATATGCCCCATACAAATTTTTTAGGGAAAAATTATAAATAGTCCTGTAAATTTGTCCGAATTCATGAATAGTCCCGTAAAATATTATTTTATCAATTTTGGTCTTTTTGGTGTTAATACTGATCATTTTCTTTGGAAAAATTAAAATGTAAGCGAAGATTATCATCATTGATTTTGGTCACATTGATGATTATCATCATTCTCATTTGAATTGTTTATCATCTAGAAACAAAAACTTTCAATAAATTTCATGTTTCGATAACACCTATGTCAAGATTTGCAACTTCTATAAATTTTGTCAATTTTTGTGACTAATTCGGGTCCTACCTTAAATTATGTATTTTATGACATTTTATATTAATACTTCTTAAATTTTGCAATTCTTTTATGAAAAGTTTTTTATTGAGACGTCAGGCGAGGGAATATAAATTCCAAAATTTTTACCGACAGTTCATCAATAGCAAAATGTCAACCGTCATGAAGTCACACAGTTTTTAATTCTATAAAAATATAAAAAGATTATGGTATACCCCAAAATAAAAAAAAATTGGGTTCTTTCTAAAACTTAAAATTGGATATACCGGGTAATATTTTATTTTATTTCTTTTAAAAAAAATCATTATATTGTCCGGCTTCCATGTCTTCCTCCGGGATTTGGTATGGAGTAACCTTGAAGGTACGCCGAGATATGTACCATTAATTCAGATTCAGATGTTCTCTTCTAATCTTGCTTAATCTTTAAGTCTCCCTCTCTCTCCAGTTGGTACGTTTGGTATATCATAATGATGAACCATGCCTTTTTTGTTTTTTTTCCCGATCCCATTTACTTAAATTACTTAAATATTGATCCTTTTTGTCATTAGTTTTGGGCATGAATTGGTGTTTGTGTAGTATAAAAAGGTGAAGTTGCTGCTGTTGGATTAGTGAGAGAGTATTACATTACTGTGATCAATATAAAATTCGTAAATTAATAGGTGATCAACCCTTGATTTACTCATTTATCTGTTTGTTTTCTGTGATTCGCAATGCTGGCCCGATTTGATTTTGTGAAGAAAGATATATGTTTTTGGAGTATGGATATTTGTGTTGGGGATATTGCTTATTTTGTTTCTAATTGGGGATTGATTTGTACAGTGTGTTGCTAATAAGAGGGGTTTAGTTTCCTCTTTGAGTGTTGAAATCTGATTGGGTAGGAAGTGGATCTGCACTGACATTATTAATGTATTGTTTACTTTGAATTGTTTTTTAAGTGATTACGGTTTGATTTGTTCATGATCTGCAGTAAAGGTTTGCTTTTTATTTCAGATAATTTACTACTGAAATAGATTTGGTTTCTCCTTTTTAGAGTTGAAATGCCCCTAATTTGATAAAATCTGCATTTGAGAGACAAAATTCTGAATGAAATTGTTGCTGTTACTTTTCATGTTCATTTCACCGTCGGTTTCTGAATCACGAGTGAGTTTCTGTTTCGTCTAACACATATAAGGTTGTAGTTGCTAGTCTGGTTAAAAGGAATAAAACTAAAGGTTGTTCATATGGCTTTTATTTGATCTGTAGATCAGATTTAAAAAATGGAATGCTCTCTGACCCTTTACGCTGGTTATTGGTTATGAACTCAGAAACTGAAGAAGGTATCTTGTAATGGCTAGCGAATCGAATGGAGGGAATGTAACCACCAAGCCACCTCCCGAGCCTTCACCGTTGAGGAAGGCAAAGTTTTTTAAGGTATGGTATGATATGATATGGATGATGTTTAAAACTTGGGTTTTCTGATTCGCTTTTTAAGGACTCGAGAAATTTCGACAAAATATTGGAAGACATGATATGATATTTTCTTAATAAGAACATTGATATATGGTCCATGTAACTTGGATCAACAGGCAAACATGAGAATTTTGGTTACTGGTGGAGCTGGATTCATTGGCTCTCACTTGGTTGATAAACTGATGGAAAATGAGAAAAACGAAGTAAGCATTTCTTACACTGGCATCAAACAATATGCAGTTGGGGTTCTATATATTCCTCAATTCATGCATGTAAATCAATTCTTTTTGTCGGTTTTTTCATAGGTGATTGTTGTGGATAACTACTTCACTGGATCAAAGGACAACCTAAAGCAATGGATTGGTCATCCACGATTTGAGCTTATTCGACATGGTAGGTTGTTTGCAAGTTTATCAGTTTGTTGTACTTTTAATAAGAAGGATGTGCCCCCCACACTTTCATAAGGGGCTACGGAAATCTAATGTTTTGGTTGAATTTATTATATAATTTGTTACTGTAACTCTAATGGAACAGGGGAGACATAAAAATACTTTTCTGTAACACTAAAGAATGGGAATGTCATTTACCTAATCTGTTGAATCCGATCTTAAATTTGGGTTTTTTTGGACAGTGTTGCGTTGCATTAACCTATCTCTTTTGTTAATTTGAATCTTTTCTTTTGCAGATGTCACAGAGACTTTATTAGTCGAAGTTGACCAGATATACCATCTTGCTTGCCCTGCTTCCCCGATTTTCTACAAGTACAATCCTGTGAAGGTGACTCTCTCTCTCTCTGATTATATAAGTACAACCCAACACAAAAAGGGGCCATCTTTTTTCTGTCAAAAAAAAAAAAAAAAGGGGGTCATCTTTTATTATTCATATTCACAAAGTTTCACAAACTTCATGATTGGTAAAAAATAATTTCTTCTCCAATGGTGCAGTGATCAATAATCTTGATATTCATTTTTTTTAAACAGACAATAAAGACAAATGTAATTGGAACGCTGAACATGTTGGGACTTGCCAAGCGAGTAGGAGCAAGGTTCGTTAAAATTTGTCCATTTATCTCTTTATCTTTTACTGCTTTTATGCAATCATTAATTTAATTTGTTTGAATAATTCAATAGGATATTGTTGACATCAACATCTGAAGTTTATGGTGATCCACTCGTGCATCCTCAGACTGAAGACTACTGGGGAAATGTGAACCCTATAGGTAGTTTGGTGTCCCTAAGCGTAGTAAAATTTTGAAATTATCCTTTAAAGTTCACCAAACTGATTATTAATAGCGAATTTCCACTCCAATAAACCAAAATGTTTTTGTTGGCCAATGAAGCAATTGGTAAAAGAATGAACACAAATCATGGTAATTTATTTTTTACTGTTGCAGGAGTTAGGAGCTGTTATGATGAGGGGAAACGTGTAGCAGAGACGTTGATGTTTGATTATCACAGGCAACATGGAATACGTAATATCATCTCTTTTGTCATTTACGTAAAACATTCAAATAAGGCTATAATACGTAATATGAATGTCTTTAAATGTCTATAGAGATACGGATTGCACGGATCTTTAACACATATGGTCCACGGATGAACATTGATGATGGTCGGGTTGTAAGCAATTTCCTAGCTCAAGCAATACGGTAATACTCTCCAACCATTCTGCTATCTTCCACATCAAAAACCTTAAGCTTGATTGTGTTTATGTGTGTGTGAGCGAGTATTGAAAAAAAATTGTGGTTCAATTTCTTAAATACTACTTCATGCAGTGATGAGCCTTTGACTGTTCAGTTGCCTGGAACACAAACGAGGAGCTTTTGCTATGTTTCTGATATGGTATGCTAAAGGATCTTTTTTGTTTTTCCATGCAATTAAATACACATAATCATTCCTTGCATAATCTTATCCCACTTGCTTTCGATTAAGGTTGATGGTCTCATCAAACTGATGGAAGGAGATCATACTGGGCCCATCAACATCGGGAATCCAGGTTAGTATATCACTCCTCGATCTCAGATAAATCTATCTTAAAACCTTTGATGCTTTTGCCCCAAAAATTTACTTTCACATGAATACTCACTGAGGATGATACTATCAGGTGAATTTACGATGACCGAGCTTGCTGAAACTGTGAAGGAGGTAACTTTGTTTTTGCGCCTGATACTAGAATTACCTATACACTTAAAATCAAGAAAAATTAAATTCTCTTCTCGATTTAACACGAAAAATGTTGCTTGCAGATGATCAATCCGGATGTGAAAATCATAACCGTGGAGAACACTCCAGATGATCCTCGCCAGAGAAAACCGAATATCACAAAGGCAACCGAGTTGTTAGGCTGGGAACCAAAGGTCAAGTTGCGCGATGGGATTCCCCTTATGGAGGAAGATTTTCGCAGGAGGCTTGAAATTTCGAGGAAGAAGTGAATGAACACTGTGAGGGATCATGTTTTTCTATAAGTCAAGTCCCTGTTAATTTTGGTTTGCTAAATGTTTGTCATTTTTGGTGTGCTTTGATACCAGGTTATTGTTCTTGCTTTTTTTAAAGAACCTATAGAACTCTTGTTGGTTCAAATAATGTGACATTGTCTTGGTTTCAATGAAATTTTCTGGTGTAATTGTCTGTGTTTGAGTTTATTTTGAATAAATATTAAGTGTACACAAAATAATTACAACCAATCTTATCTTTAGCAGGGTAATTACCCACCCTTTTTAAAAAAAAATTACGTCCTTTTCAGCTATATAATGTTCTTGTTCTCGTCCCATACCAGCTGCTTCACATCTGAAGTCTTCTAAGCCCGCTTTTCCACACGTTACTTCTCTGGGATCTTCGATATTTCTGTAAGGAGCCTGTGCAGCGCCTGAGGCTTCGAGAAAAAAGGCGAATGATCTGAGCCTTTGAGGTGAAAGACTTGTTTGGGAGGACTTGATTGTACCATGGCATCCTGAACTTGTTCAGGAATGGCAAAATCGTCATCTGTTTTTATATAAAACCTCGGGATTGAACCATAGTTTGTTGCAGAAAGGGTGAGTTTCTGTGTCACTGGTCCAAATGGTACAGACCTCATGGATACTGATGCTAATGCAATATCCTGGTTCATATACGTAAGAGTACACAGATTAGAATATGTATTCTTGGAGACGACGTAGATGATGATGAAGATGTTAAACACTGCGTATTATTATACCTTGGATGGAGATCGATTGAACAGGAAATCTTCCAGCAGGGATTTGTCGAAATCTATAGCAGTTGGTTGATTTTTCGTCCCATTTGCATAGATGAACTTCTGAGCACGTTGGTTTATGTCACTTAAGCATGCCTGCAGATCAAAGATGAAGTCAGAATAGAGCAACAAAATCATCAAGGAATTTTGTTTGCAAACCTACCTGTTGGGAGAAGATATCAAGGGCACTTTGGTCATTGCAGAGCATTGTTGCAGCAACAAAAATGGCTTTAGAAACTTTGGTTGGATACATCTCCATTGCATGAGAAATGCAAGCTCCACCAAGATCATGCCCCACCAAAATCACCTGCATTATCATCAAGTATTGATCATTACATACATCATAACTCAAGAAGTTTGCATTTTCCTTTTTCTTGTTTTAAGAAAGAAAATTTGTCAATAAAAGTAGGTCCCTTGTGAAACTTGTTCATAGTATGAAATTAATACCATTGCATGCATTCACTGATACCATAACATTATATACTGTAATTTCAGTTTATAAGTTTAATGGTATCACTGAATACACGTAGTGATATAAATTTCATATTATGAAACTAGATCATAGGAGATTTTGTGCTCGAGATAAACCTCAGATCCCATTTCAATAATTTAATAAAAAAAAAAAATTAAGGAGACAAAAGGTGCATACCTTTTTGTCATTAGGAAGATTTGCTAGGAAATCAGTGAGAGGTTTGGCGTATTGAGAAATAGTTGTGATGGAATTTATGTCACAAAAATTAGAGCCAGAACCAGTGAGGTCTATTGCATCAACTTCACATTTGCCTTCTTTCAAAAGGGCAATAATTTTGTACCAACACCATGCCCCTAATCCTCCCCCATGAACCAATACAAATTGCTTCCCTTCTTGCTCATCATCACTTCCTACATCCTTTAATTAGTGCAAACACAAAATTTTGTCAGAAAACTAAAACTTGAATGTAAATTGATGACATTTTAGAAGTTAAATTTAAGGTAAAGTCTTGTCTAGATCAATTTTAAGATGCAACTGATTTACATTCTATATTTATTTTTTAACAGTATTAGTTGTTTTAGTAAAGTATTAATTACAAAACAGGTTCACAGTGCTAAGTTTAAATGATCATGATGATAACTGCATTCTTTCATGGAGGTCATGTGTGGAAAAGAAATGTTTAATTTATGATGGGGTCAGAAAAATGATACTACTCATAAAGAAAAGTATTTCATTTTGTCAAAAAGTCAAGAAAATTTATTCACACATTTTGATTAGTCAAGCGTGGTGAACTGTAGTGTTGCCTGGGCTAAAAGTAAAAGTTCATTTAAAGACGCTGCCTACCCTGCTTGCTGACTACGACAATTTAAAGCATAAAATTAAAACAAACAATCATTTAGAAAAAGGAAAAGGAAATTAGCATCAGAGGGAGATGTGAAACCTGAGAAGAGAGTTGCAGAGAGGAGAGCGTATTTGAGCTGGAAACAGATTGAGATCGTTTGGAAAACTTCTTGTGACTCTTGGTTGAAGAAGAAGAAAGTGGAGTTCTGGTGGAAACTGATCGATCCAAAATGTTGATGAGATCGGCGCCGCCATTGTTCTGCAAGTGGTGCTGGTAAAGCATGGTGGCAATCTGGGCTTGTTGTTTGATGTAAGAATCATCGAAAACTTCAGGGCTTTTTTGGGGCGGAGAAGAAGATGGTGCTGTTGATTTTCTTGATTTAGAGAAGGGGTTGGCAGGGGAGAGCCATGGAGGGAGGAGTTCTTTTGGGGGTGATTTGGAAATTGTTGATGGGGAGAAACATGTGAGTGAATTTCCCATACTTTCTCTCTGTTTTTATTTTTTGGTGTCTCTCAAGGTATAACTGAATTATTTGTCTCTTTTATAACATCAAAACTTGAACAGAGTGAATGGAGAATTTGGTCAAATTGGACCAGTATTAATATTTGACATTTAGATGAGGAAATGGGGGGTGGGGGGTAGGTTAATATTTTTAATTAATGAAAAGGGTATGCTTGTAATCTTGACATGTGCATTGAATTTTCAGAATTATACAACATGTGCTTACAATGGTGGAATAATAATAATAGCTACATGTCCTTGAAAATAAATATATTAAGATATTTTGAAGAAAAATGCCAAAACAAAGGTAACAATTGAGCAAAATGCCACATGATTTGTTTTTTTAGTCACAATCAATAGCAATAACTAAATTATTTAGGTTGTGTTTGGTTAGGTTAGAGATGACGGTGGATGGGATAAAAATGGAAAAAAAGAAGAATGTGAGTAATTTAATGAATAATAAATTTTGTAGGAAAGAAAAATAGGGCAAATAAAGAAAAAGTATTAGCGATAAATGAATGTATAAATAAAGATAATAAATGGAAAGAAAAAAAGTAGTAGAAAAAATGAGTGAATTATAAGAAAAATAATTGTTATTGTATAATATATGGCGAAACTTTTACATTTTAGAAAATAAATTAGGGTGAAAATATATATATAAATGTATAATATGGACAAATGAGTATTTGGATAGAGAATTAGATATATCCATCCAAAGAGAATGACTCATCCCATGCAAATGACCATATTTTTAACCAAACAGCTTTTAACATCTCATACATTATCAAATATTATAACTTTGATGAAGAAACAAATTTAAATCAATAATTGAACCTATTATTCGCATAAAGAATTGCTAGTTTTGGCCTACAGCCGTTAAGTATCAAGAGAGGAAACCATTATTGAACCAATTATAGAAAATATAATAACTGGTCTTTGCAACCCCACCACGAGATGATTCCTTGTCAAAATTTGCAACCCCGAGCTTAGCACCCTGTACTATCAAATAGGGTTAGGGTTGTAAGGTGAATGTATTGAGTAAAATTCCAGGTGTCAATAATCTAAACTGAAAACTCTACTAATCTACTTGATGCAGAAATTAATGTCTACATTCACTATTATATTACATTATCATAGTCCAGATAAACCAGCTTGGGTTAAATATTATAATAGCTTCATGTGGGGCCCCTTTACTCACATGAACCAGCATATAATATAAAAGAAGCCTTGACCAAAGATAATGGCAAATGCATCTTCCACACTCTTGCTTTTGCCAAGAATAAAATACCAGAAACAAACTATAGATTGACTAAAATAAATAATAATAATGACTTTGTAACATCCATACATAAAACATGTTATTACAAGAACTGTGTTATGAAGCTATAGGTTCTCACATCTGGGCGAATTTGCACGTGGGGTGGAGAAATTGGAACAAGAACCACACCCCTTTTTTCGGATGATACATGATGAGTAAAGGCATGGTTTTCACCTTTTTACCGGCAGTGTTTGCATCGAATATGTTGAAGTAGGCGTTAAATATTTCTATCGGGAAATGCATTCAGATCATCTATTCGACCATAATGGGACGATTAAAGCGAAGGTCTGTTGATAAGTTTATTGAATCCTTTGAGCATCTTGTTGCACTTTCTCTGAATCAATGTGCATGTAAGATTACCTATAGTGTAAAAGTCAATGATTTTCTTCAAACAGACATGATAAATTCTAATTGAATATATGAAAGACGTAAAAATAACTCTACTTTACCGGAGTGTTTCACGCCTATTCCTGAACGGCGTAACATTGTGGAGCGAGCTCAGGTAACCACAAGTAATCTATTGTAGAAACGTCGCGCACATAATTCTGATTAGTTCGGACTAATTCATTGAAAATTATGCACTCTGGTTTCATCCGGAATAATACAGACGAAGGATGAATTTGCACCACCAGACCACTTGACAAAGCCCTGCCATTTGTTGATTTCACAACTTAAATATACAGCCACAGCAACAACAAACTCAAATATAGAGAGAGAACCACAAGTTCATCTACTTTCAGCATCTTGAGACCATAATAAAAGCCACAACCACAATACCAATGAAATAAAATCAAGTGATTACCTGTAAGTACCATCAGGCTGCTTCAAAGCTGCATTGAGAAAAAAGGATGCAGCTAAGCATCTGCGGAGCAAAAGTGTGTCATCTCCACATGAAGTGATACAAAGACCCATCTGTTCAACATTCCTCCAAATTTGACTAAAAATAAAGAACAAAATCAAATTAGAGACACAAATTTATGTTGTAAAAAGATCAAGGTAGTTTAATTATCTATACATGTAACATTATGGCCACCACTCATAGTAGTAGCCTTTTTTCAGAAAAGAGGGGTGGGGGTGACATGGTTCGCCTTTTGGTACACCAAGGAAACCATTTCAAACCTGTGGATATCACGAGCATGCTTTAAAGAGCGGCCATTGATAAAATTCTCTTTGCACCACTTTCTGAGTTTCTTTTGGGCCTTGTCTTCACTGCCTCCTTCCTTGCTCTTCTCCAACAGCTCGTCAGAAGCACGATAGATATTTAGTAATGTCAAATGATCTCCCTCAGGACTTGAGAAGCTTTTCAAAGCAGTTCGTGACTGCACCAAAGAGAAGTTTGAAATATCAGCAAAGAGCTTGCCGTGAATTGAACAAGAGAGCACATCAACAAAGACTGTTAGGCAGCATGAACCAAATATAGCAAGAATAAAAACAACTAAACAAGCTAGCACGTACTTAGGAAAATACTGAAACCAGATTATACAAACATCAATATTATATAAACTTAAAATCTATCTTATTTGCACAGTCAGTTTCAGTACTAAATTGAACCATATTAAATAACTGATTCTACCAATGCTAAATAAAATGATCCCATCGAACCAATTAAAGAGAGAATTTGAGTTGCAACATGATAATCATCTTCCCCAGCAATATAGAGGAAAGATAAATTGGTTTCTTGAAAGCACTATAGACTATTATTATTGATCACCTTAATCAGTTTCTAGAAGGATAAGCTATTGGAATTTGGAAAAAATAGAGTACTGCCTCTTTATGACTGTTTTTCAACAGACTACATTATCTTTTTGAAGAATACACTGAATACAGAATGTTTCTCGAGAATACTGCAGAAATACCTCTTCCAACTTTTCACGGGGAGCATAATGTATAGACTCTACTGAGAGCATTGAAACAACTATTAACATTTCTTCCAAGCAATTAAATTCACTGGCGACAATGAGAGCTTTGGAATAAATAGGATCCAGTGGAAGCCTGGCCATTTGTCGACCAACAGGATCAGACAATTTACTTCCATCTGTAAGGGCACCTAACAAGAATAACAACTCCATCGACTTGATGATGGCCATCCTGCATGAGCAAACACAGCAGACTGTGAATTGAAAAAACTACACATAGCAAGCACAAAGTGGCAAATATACATGCCTTGCAGCAATACAGCCACTGTACGAAAGCGAGCCCAATAAACAAGGAAACAACTTTTCAGTGTTGAATGTATGATAGAATATAAGTTTTGTCATAATCACCTGTCTGGTTCTTCAATGAAGTCAAACCCCAGAATATCATCAATACCTAGAGCTTTAAGCTGCAAAATCACATTTGAGAGATTGCATCGCTTAATTTCTGGCGTTGTGGAATCTTTGAGTTTGTAAAATTCATACTCTGGATAAAGGCGGTAGCATTTCCCAGGTCCTTCACGGCCAGCACGGCCACTGCATTTCAAATTTGGAAGGTTTGTCACTAAACAAATATTTGGTGCATTTTACAAGTATAAATAAATCCCTGTGGTGATTAACGTAAGATGAATTCAACTGTTGTACCTTCTTTGAAGCGCTTGCGCTTTTGAGGTTTTAACAATGATCAATGGCTCAATTCCTGTAGTAGCATCATAAGTGCGTACTTTAACCATTCCTGGGTCAACGACGTACTTGATTCCAGGAATTGTCACTGACGTTTCAGCTATATTGGTTGCTAATATTACCTAAACAGCAAACAGAGAAAGCAATTTATGGTCAGATATACTGAGCAATTAAGGTCCCAAGCAATAATTGGAGGGTGAAAGCACTAGTGCTTTTGATAAACTCTTACGAACTTTTCAGTCTCCAGTTCTTTGCAATAAGAGAGTTCATCAACAAAGAACTAAACAGCTTCAGCTTAAACAAACAATAAAAAATATTCTTCAACCTTACGGAACCCAGTAGGTGGGGGCATGAAGACTTTCATTTGTTTCTCTGATGGAAGAGATGCAAATATTGGAACTACAAGGAGCTTGCGTTTACTCTCAGGTAACTTTGGAAGGCGCTCTTGGATGAGCCTCTCAATAGATTCTATTTCTTCTTGGCCAGTCAAGAACACGAGTATATCACCCGGTTCTTCCTCTAGATGGATCTGGCAGGTCAAAGAAAAAAAATCTAAAAATGATGCCAGTAAAGAGAACTGCAACTGTCAAAAAAATTACTTAATTTCCCAGTTGAACCTGAGACTATAGTCTGAGAGGGAAAATTAAAGACCTTTCACATGTCATAACACACAAACAACATTTGCAAACTAATGACCTGATGGAATGAAAAAAGAAGTATACAGACTGCAGCATCTTATGCTGATACCTCGAAGATATGAAACTATTTTTTAAGCTTGGCTTTATGAGAAAGTTGGCTCAGTTGTCACGTTTATGAAAGCATTAACTCCAAATCAATGCAATTTATGAACAACCATGCATAAAACATCTTTGAAAAACTATATAATAATAAAGAACTGCAGGAGGCAGAGACAGCTGGCTTTGCAAGCTTGTCCTGAGCCAGAAAAAAAAAACTAGGATAGGATAGGTGTTGGCATGAAAGCTTTAGGAGTGATTTACTGACATATACCTTAATTATGTAATCAATAATAAAAGACAGATGTTATACCAACCTGAAATATAGTAATTAAGGTTGCATCTATGTAATCGGTCTCCGGTTGAAGAGTGTATAGTATGTCAACAGGATATTGTCGGCCCTGTACATGCACAGCCCTAGCACCACCAAAATACTCGGAAAAATTTTGTGCATCCAGACTGGCAGACATGATAATTAACTTCAATGGGGTAAATTTCTGTCCATCCAGATTATTTATAGTATTATTGACACCTTGAGACCTTGTCTTTTGTACAGCCTTTAACAGACCAAGCAATACATCAGTGTGGACAGTTCTCTCATGAGCCTCGTCCACAAGAATAACTGAATATTTAGAGAGATATGGATCCAATAATGCTTCCCTGTAATAGTGGTGCAAGTATGACCAGTTAGTTTACAAACATTTGTATTCAAGAGGTCAACTCCAAATATCTTAAATGATATTATATGGACCTGATGCACATATGCAAGACTGACTAACCTATGATTTTGTTCAAATTAATTTGTCTGAAGTTACAACTAAAAACAGACATATTTTCCTCACCTCAATAACAAACCATCTGTCATGTACTTAATCCTTGTTGAGTTGGAAGTCTCATCCTCAAATCTAATTGCATATCCAACCTTTTGGCCCAATGGCACTCCACATTCCTCAGCAACCCTCTTTGCCACAGTCACAGCAGCAACACGTCTAGGTTGAGTAATCCCAATGATTCCACCGTTGCGGCAAAACCCTCCATTATATAGATACTGGGGTAACTCTGTCAAAATATTAGTACTCCATACGGATTAGATGTTCAGACTAAATACGTAACAGTGAGCAGATAAGAGTGTGGATACTGGATAGAGTAGCTGTAACAAGTAGTTAACATTATGGAAGGCCAAGATGATACAAGTTGCAGAACACTAGGCAATTGATAGAGGAATTTGAAGAACACAAGAATAATTGATAGAAGACATTTATAATTCAATATTCAATGATGATAATAATAAGAGGTACTCAAAACGTAGCACTTAAGCCTTAATTTATAGGCTAAGAGCCATAGTTCAAATGGGAAACTAACGAAATAACTAGAATTCTAATACTCCCTCCGTCTCCAAAGACTCTTCACACTTTTGGGGACACACTTTTCAAGAAAAATGTGTAATGAATAGAGTATTAAGGGTGATGTGTAAAGTTTTATTATTAAAGTAATGAAATTGGTTGAAGTGGGTGTAAAAAGTAATGGCATTTTGTGTAAATATGTGAATATTGGGAAGATAAAGTTAAGTAGGGATTTCCATTTATAGTGTGTGCAAAGTGTTTGGGGACAGACGAAAAAGGAAAGTGTACAAAGTGTTTGGGGACGGAGGGAGTACTAATTTCCTTGTCAAAGCTTCTTCCTAAAATATACTTTAATATCTATATGATTCATATCACAAGTAGACTAAACTTTATCAATCAAGCACATGAAGGACTTCCTTCCATGAATGCCTTTACATGCATATAATATTCAATGAACCCAACAGATCATCTCCTTCAGCTGTTGAACACTATACTAGTATGCTACCCTGTCCAGAAAACAATCAAACATAAAGAACCTACTTCCAAGTATTTTAAGTGGAGAAATAGATAAAGCCAAGGAAGACGGTGTCAACCTAAACGAGGCCCAAAGTTTGTATTGTAGATAAGATAAGAGTCAACGAATAAGGGAATGATGTGGGCATATCCTCAGAAAATATCATGCAAAATTAATTGCAGCATGTGTACATATTGGAAAATTAGGTGCACAAAGGAGAGACCACAAGGCAAAATAAGAAATACTCAATCCATGAAATTGGACGATCGTACAAATCTTGGTCAGGGAATTCTTAGATTAAAGGGCATACCTTCCTTCTTCCTTTAGTCACTACAATAGATTGTGCAGAATTCCACATTCATTGCATTAATATGAGAAGCACAACTAAGAACACTAGTGGTCATTAACATAGATATATGAGGAGTCAAGGACTAACTTTGATGGCAACATCAAATGAACGTCTCGTGTTATCTACACCCCAAGCATTAATATGAACATCTACACTACCAAGCATACAGAGTAAAGAAATATAAAACTCACGTGTAGTCTTCCCACTGCCAGTTTCACCAACAATAATTAGCACGTCATTATTGCGAACTTCCTCCACAAGTCTCTTTTCAACTGCACAATGTTACAAAATCAGAAACAAAAATCTTTCTTCCCCATAAAACTAATCAGCACACCAAACTGCAACCCGTTCAACATCATTACAAGCAAAAGATAACCCTATAAAATCGTTACTGAATTTAAGCTTCCACTCACAATTACATATCTTGAACCCAAACTAAATATCAACCAGCTAAAAAAAAGACTCAAGCATCCAGCAACAGTAAACACGCCAAGACAAAGTGTTTCACAAGCAAAAAGCATCAAATTTTAAAAACACACACGTACCCGAAGCAATTGGGAGAGCTTTCCTGTGCTGGTCGATCTTTTTCCTCCTGCAATAATACAAAAAATTGATTTGCAAACACATAAGATTGAAATGTAAATTAAAACTACATGTGTAGGTGCAAGTAGAAACCTGGCAACAAAGTCGGCGGTTGGGCCATTGAGTTGGTTGGTTCTGGGAGTGTGTGGAGAGTTATTGGAAGCCATTGAAGGCATGGCGAATCAGTGAAATGCAAGTCAGTACGGCGCCCCTTGTAGGAGTACTGTTCATATGTCAATTTCCATGTATGAATTAAAGTCTTTGAACTGGAAAGGAGTCGACAAAACCAAAAATAACTCACGCATACAGATTCGAGATTTTCTGCAAGTTCTTACTTTCGTTAAATTGGATTCCGAATTTATCCGAACTTGCTACTCGCACGAGAAAATCGCTGCTGGGCGTCGCCAAACGGAAAGCTGTTGTCTACCTACTCTCTCTACGCGCCCACTATCAAGAGTGTTATGGAAATATGTCCTTGCTATTTATTTGGGGAGAATAAATACTACAGAGACGGTAGGTTTTGAGGGAATTCTTCTTTATTTAATTTAAGTGTTTTTTTTTCTTTAATTTTTTAGGGGTGTATTAGTGTTGACGATCAGTTCTAATCTTGAAGGTTAATGGCTGTTTTAAGCAATTTTAGGTGGTTAATTGATCATCAAACAATTACGTGTGATTGATCACTAACGTAATTAGTGAATACGAATTTTCGGGTTTAGGTGGATTAGAATCGTATAAAAGCTTACGTGTTTAAGTTCGATTGTAATTTAATCGAGCAGCTTTAGATTCGTAATCGAAGTTTGGACGTGTATAAAAATTTGTGCTTATTTTATTTGCTGCAAAAATCTAAGTATTTATAGACTTTTGCCCTGCAGGAGGTGGCACGTCCTTTGGCCGACCAAGTCTGCATGCTCGACACCTGTCCTTTGACTAGTTTGACCTTATCTTAACTAAATTCTATCCTTATCTACTGGACTTGCTCGCAGTCTAGAGCTGTTCGTCACTTTGGACTTGTCCTTGAGGAGTCTTTAGTCTGATTCTGATGGTCTTTCATCTTGTTTAATTGTTATTTTGGCGTTGTGGTTGGATCTGATCGGCAGGATGCCGTTTGAGCTCGTCATGTGGCTTTTGATCTGATTTTGTTCGCCTATGTGTCTTGATCGCATGTAGGTTTTGCTCGCCGGATGTCTTGGGTGAATCATGTGTTAATTCCAGTTTAAATTTTGTGTGATTTGCGCTAATCCTGGTCGCCCAAATGATGATCCTGCTCGCCTATCAACAATTGCCCCCTTGCCGATCAATAAATTGTGAAGATGGTGAATGAGCACTTTTTGGGTTGGCAACTTTTAAGTGTCACTAAGGCGAGCAAGAATGTCCCTGGGGCGAGCAGCTTTTCACGGGCGGACAACATTGGTCGAGCAGACTCGGGTCGGGGACGGTTGGGATCCCAAGGTCTGGGCACGGCTCGAGGTGTGACGTGGGCGGAATGATTGCTACCGCCCACGCGCACACAATCCCGAGGAGACGCGCCTTCCCGTTTTGTCGGACAGGTGCTGCACGCGCCCAGAATTTGCAATTTGGTCCTTCCACTTTCAATTTTGTTCGCCCGGTACCCCATTTTTCCAGAAGTATAAAAGGAAAATTTTCTTCGTTTTTTTCATTTTCACACTGTTTCTTAAGCGCGAATCCCTCTTTCTTCCTTCTTTCAAATTTCCGGCGATGTTTCCAGATTCCGGCGATCTTCGAACAACGTCAAGGTAGCTTTTTCTCTGCTTATTTTCTTCTCTTTCTTCTCTTCTTGCTTCGTGTGTGTTCTTGATTCACCGAGAATTCCTACTCCGCCGTGGAAAATTCCGAGCCGTCGTGTTCTTCCCTTGCCGGAATCTGCAAAACCCTAACATCTCTCCCTTAACTTGTTCGATGGCGTCGCACTCAGAGACCGGTTCTTTTCCTCCCCGGAATCCCGAAAAACGGCCCGTCGAAGAAAATCTTCCTATAGTTAATTTGGAATCTGATCCCGAGGCGGCTTCGGTTGCACGCTCGGTCAATTCTGGAGCCCATCCCTCCGGGGAAAGAGAGGAGAGAGCAAATCCTGCTCGCCAGCTCTTAGAAGAGACGAGCTCGGACCTCCACGAAGACGAGGATGAAGAAGTCGAGGTACTTCAGCCGGTGAACCTTGACGAACTGACTTGGACCTATCTCAAGGATATCAACTTCCCCGCGCCCAGATTGATCGAGCATCGGGTTCCAGTCGCGGTTGCTCGCCGTGTCGACTGGAATGAGTACGAAAAGGAGCACTCCAATCGCTTCGTCATTCCTGCTCGCGGAGTGCGGAAACTTAAAGCGACCGAGTTCGCAGCGAGCTGTATCGTATCCGCCATCACTGAGGAGAATTTGATCGAGATTCGGAGGGATTACAAGATTCCCTTTGATATCCCAATGTATGCTCCTTTGGTGGACGACAGAGCTGATCGCCCACCACGCGGATTGACGGCGATCAACCTTGCCACCCTAAATGCTGGAGTTTCACTGTCGTTGCACCCTTTGGTCGGCCAATTTCTACATGACGTGAACTTGGCTATCACCCAACTTACTCTCGTTGGGTGGATAAATCTGATGGCCCTGATGGTAATGTTCGCCCTGGAGGGGTATCCCAACAGGCTGTCCGCCGAGGAGGTTGGCTACCTGATGATGATAACCGGCTGCACTGGGGAAGAGGCGGGCTGGTACTATCTGAAGGCGCGACCAGGGCAAAAACTTGTCGAGGATATTCCTGGGAAAGTGCGGGATTGGAAGCATGACTGGTTCTGGATCGGAGGCGATTGGCGTGCTTCTGCTCGCTCTTCAGGGGGTTCTGAACGAATTGAGACCCCGGCGGAGTTTAGGGAATTAAAGCGTGAGTCTTACCTCTTCTATATCTTTGAAGTGGTTGGACTAATTTTAATTCTCTTTTCCCTTTGTTTCAGGTCCCAAGAACTTGGGGTGGCGAACTGTGAAGAATAGCATAAGCGATCTATTCCTGTTCGTTGCGTGTCTGATCGCCCTTCGTCGCCGAGAAGATCGAAGTATCGGCCACCTCTTCTCCGAGGACACACTGCGAGTTGCTCATCTCACGACCTACCCTCACCATCTCGAGGCTCTAGCTCGTATCCCAGAGGGTAAGTATCTTCATGTTGGGCGAGCAGATCTGGTCGATTTTATACTTGGTATTAATTTGTTTTCCTGTCCTTTACAGATCAGCTCGCCTCCGTTGTGCTTCACCCTTCCTTCCTAGAGCTTGATAACCGTGTCTGGGAGATGCCGACCAAAAAAGGACGCAAGAAGTCGGATCCCCTCTCAAAGATCATCGCCCTTGCGGCCAAGGGTGGAAAAGGAGACCCTCGGCAAACCGGAGGGTCGAGCTCGGCTCAGCCTCCCGCCCCCGTAGCGAGTCCGCCCAAGACACTGGTCCCGAGGACGAAGAGACTTCTTCGTGGAGATGGCACTCCCGTTACTGAGGCCGAAAGGGCAGTCAAACGAACAAAGACTGCCCAAGAAAAGGTGACAGTGGCTGTCCGACCATCTGAAGGCGACAGCGAGCAAACTCCTTCGGTGGAGCATCCCGGCGAGCAAGCTTTGGTCGTCACCACTCGTGAATGATCTGGTCCTTCATCTGACCCCACCTACCTTGGTTGGGATAAAGGTCGTCTTGACAGGTATAACCTTGCTCGCCCAGGACACTTAGCATTTTTTTTTTAACTAACTGGAAAATTTCTTTTCAGCTACTCGCCCGAGCAGTATCCAGGGCGATCTAACCTGGTGCATCGTTTCGCCTGCTCAAAGGTGCCGACCAATCTGCGCGAAATCCCGGACTCTTTTGTTTGCCGCGCCTCTGAGGTCGTTGCTCGTAGCTGGACCAAGGAGCTAAATGAGACCGTCAAGGCACAAGCGCCTCGTGATAATGGCCGTTTGTATCTTGTCGAGGCGGGAAACACCTTGGCGGCCGTGCAACGTTTGGTCGACCAGGTTGAGGACCTTGAGAAGGACTCACGCCAGCATGCGGCCACGGTCAGCCGTATTGCCAGAGAGCGTGATGACGCTAAGGCTGAGACAAAGAAGATTATCGCCGACCTCGAGAATAAAGCCAAAGCTCATCAGGTTAGCGAGCAGCGTGCCTTGGACCTGCACGTCAAAGTCTCCGAGGAGCTGAAGGTCAAGATGGCCGAAGTCGAGCACATGCGAGCAGAACTTGCTCGCGCTCAGCAGCAGAAGGAGGTCGCCGAGAAATTCGCGACTGAGGCAACGGCCAAAATTTCGGACCTTGAAATCCAGCTCGCCAACTCCATTACCCAAGAGGAACTTATTCCTAAGATGGAGGTGAGCTCGATTCTTGGTTACGTAACTGGTTATGCGGAGAGCATCCGTATTGCCCATGAATTCAAGGCTGCCGCAGTTGTTGAAGAGATCGGCAAGGAGTTGTGCAATTTTGTTGAATCTAACCCTCCTGCTCCGGGCACAACTCTGCAAATTGGCGACCTGCCTGAATATGGGATCAAGCTCGACTTCATTGGCCCCGAGATAATTATCACAAGTCCTGCCGAGGACGAGGAAGAAGAGGGCGATGCTGCGGAGGGCGAGCAAATCCTTCCTGCCGATCAAAGTGAAAGAGCTCTAAAGGAGCGTGCTGATGCTGAGGGATTGATTGCTGAGCTAACTGAGGTGGTCCCAGTTGATCCTGCCATTGAAGGCTCTCCACTTGAAGACCCCAAAGATGACAACATATCTCCTCCTGCCGGACAAGGATCTTAGCGGACAGGATTAGCTAGGAACTTGTACTTCTTTTTTGTTGTTGTTCATCCTTTTGTAATTTTTGGGCGATTAAGCCTTATCATCAATGGATATATTTCGCTTACTTGCTCGTCTTTTATCTTACACTAATTGTTCTTTGCATCTTTTTCTGTGCTTCAACAATCTTAATGTACTTGGGCCTTGTTCCTTAAGAACCTCTTTTTTTTTTTTTTGCCTTAGGATTTGATGGGCTTTTGGCCTTAGGTTATGTCCATTTAAAAACGAACAGCCTTCAATGGGCTTGGTTGTATAATCAACTTGCGCCTTGAGCTCACATTTCTATTTCGAACGAACAACTTAATATTGAACAAACATTTAAAAATTACAAGTATCAAACGCGACCAAGAATGTAACCCTGCACTAGCTAGGTTGGATTTGCTCGACAGAAACAATGTTAAGCTTCCAACTTATTAAAAACATAAATTACACCAAGAGTCAGAGTTGCTCGACTACTATACAATTTGTCAAGACATCTTTAAACTCTTAAGAGGAAATGAAATTATCACAAGATACTAACATCCCAGCATGCGACCAGACTTGACCCAATTCATCTTTGTTCGACCATTTATACTTGGTGAAAAATTTCAAAAAATTAGGCAAGTTTTTTGGACCCATCTTGTATCTCTGCCATTCCAGTTCCCCCAGTGGACTTAGTAGCTCGCCTATCTTAACTTCACTCTCTCATGAAGCAGAACTGGTCGCCTACTGAAAGTATTTCCTTAGATTAGCTGCATTCCAGGAATATTGGGCCGAGTTGCCATCTAAGTCCTCTATGTCATATGCTCCATTGGGTAACCTATCTGTTACCCTGTACGGGCCCTCCCAAGTCGGGCCAAATATGCCTGGAGGTGGGGCAAGCTTCTTTCTTAGAACGAGGTCACCAACTTCGAATTTTCTTATCTTGACCTGAGAATTATAGTAACGCTCTGCTCTTTGCTTGTACGTGGCATTCTTTAGCTCAGCGTGTAATCTTCTTTCTTCGAGCAAATCTGCTTCTGTGGCTAAGGCAGAATGATTTGTTTGTTCATCAAAGCTGGTTGTCCTGGCTGTGTCAGTCTTTAATTCAATTGGTATTACCGCCTCTGTTCCGAAAGCCATTGCAAAAGGTATCTCTCCGGTGCTTGACCTGGGAGAAACCCTATATGCCCACAAGACTTCCGGGAGTTTTTCTGACCAACTGCTTTTGCTTTCTGCCAGACGTATTTTCAATGTATGCTTGATGATCTTATTTACAGCTTCAACTTGCCCGTTTGACTGGGGATGATAGGGAGTTGAATAGTGTTTCCTGATCCCCCATTTTGTACAGAAATCTCGTAATTCCTTTCCATCAAACTGTGGGCCATTATCTGTCACGATTGTTCATGGAATTCCAAAGCGACAGATGATGTTCTGCCATATGAAGTTGATCATGTTCTGCTGTGTAATTTTCACCATGGCCTTTGCTTCTGCCCACTTTGTATAATAGTCGACTGCTATGACGGCAAATCGAACATTTCCCACTCCTGCCGGGAAAGGGCCAATAATGTCAATCCCCCATCTTGCAAATGGCCATGGGCTGTAAACCGATACAAGCTCCTGGGCAGGGGCATGAATGCTTGGAGCAAAAACCTGACATTGGTGGCAAGCCTTGGCTAATTGGATTGCATCCTTCCGTAAGGTTGGCCAATAGTAACCTTGCCTTACAGTTTTGTAGGCCAAAGCTTGCCCCCCAGTGTGATTTCCACAAACTCCAGAATGTATATCCTCCAGGACTGTCCTTCCTTGCCCCCTAGACAAACACTTGAGTAGCGGGAGTGAGAAGCCTCTTTTGTAAAGCTGTTCGTCTACCAGAGTGTATCTGGTTGCCTGTTTTTTAATTCTTTGAGCTTCAAATGAGTTGCTTGGTAACTCCCCGTCTTTTAAGTATTTGGCTATAGGAGTTCTCCAATCATCATCGTTGTTGTTCTCGACTATTTGATTTACTTCGTAGTCCATTGTTGATGGTTGAACTTTTTTGGTAATGATAATGTCCGTCAGGTCTGCCGGCCCATCACTTGTTGCTAATCTTGCTAGGGCGTCAGCTTGTGTGTTGCTTGTTCGTGGTATCTGCTGAATAAACACTTGGTCTAATTGGGATACCAAGTGTGCAACTATTCGTTGATACTCGATCATTTGCTCATCTCTGGCCTCATATTCGCCTCGTACTTGGCTTACAATGAGCTGGGAGTCCCCGAAAATTTGGAGTTGTCTAACTCCAACTGCTAGTGACAAGTGAAGACCTGCAATGAGGGCCTCGTACTCTGCCTCATTGTTAGTGGCCATGAATTCAAATCTGACTGCTGAAGTGAAGACTTGCCGGTCGGGACTGATGAGCACTATTCCTGCCCCCGAGGCCAGATTTGTTGACGAGCCATCCATGTAAAGATGCCATGGGTGATCTAGCCCTCTCGTTGGATTTTGAGGGAAGGTTAGTTCAACTATAAAGTCGGCTAACGCTTGTCCCTTAATCGCGGTTCGAGGTGCATAAGTCACGCCAAACTGGCTTATCTCTATGGACCATTTCAAAAGACGGCCAGCGGTGTCGGGTCGGTGTAATATTTGTCTGAGTGGGAAAGTTGTCAGGACTTCGACTTGGTGATCGAAAAAGTATGGTCTTAATTTCCTGACACTCATGACAAGAGCATATGCCAGCTTTTCAGTTGGTGAGTACTTTATCTCAGCATCATGCAGGGCCTGGCTGACATAGTAGATTGGCAGGTGAAATTTGCCATCTGCTCGAACTAACACCGAACTTATGGCTGTGTCAGATGCTGCCAAGTATAAATATAGCTTCTCACCGGGAATTGGTTTTGACAGAATTTTTACATCTCCCAGATATTCTTTCAATTGATCAAAGGCTTTCTGGCAGTTTTCTGTCCAGGTAAAGTTGCCCTTTTTGATGGCCTCAAAGAATGGACGACACTTGTCTCCTGATCGTGATATGAATCTGTTTAAAGCTGCTAGGCATCCGGTTAACCTTTGCACCTCTTTAACAGAACGTGGTGGCTCCATATCAACGATCGCCTTTACTTTTGCTGGATTAGCTTCGATTCCGCGTTTGCTGACCAGATGGCCCAAGAATTTCCCAGAATGTACTCCAAAGCTACTTTTCTTTGGATTTAACTTCATATTGTATTTTCGTAGTATGTCAAATACTTGGGAAAGATGATGGAGGTGATCTTCCTTATGGGGACTTTTGACTACGATGTCATCAACGTAGACTTCTACTGTATCTCCAATTTGTTGGTCGAACATTTTGTTCACCAACCTCTGGTAGGTTGCTCCAGCATTAATTAGACCAAACGGCATCCTCTTCCAGCACAACAGATTTTTATTTGTATAAAAAACCGTATTTTCTTGGTCGTCCGGGTGCATTGGAATCTGGTGGTATCCTGCGAAGGCATCCATGAATGTGAACATTTCGTGACCGGCAGTACTGTCCACCAGTTGATCGATGTATGGGAGCGGAAAGTTATCCTTCGGGCATGCTGCATTAAGATCTGTAAAATCTATGCATAACCTCCAGGTTCCGTTCGGCTTCCGTACCAGGACAGGATTCGCAACCCATTGTGGGCTGGGTTGATATTCAACCTGTGACAGGCATCCTTCGGGCTGATTCCCACCATATCAGCATGAGACCACGCAAAGACGTCCAAGTTAGCCTTCAGAAAGTCCGTCATGCGCGTTCTGTAAGGCTCAGGGAGTTCAGATCCAATGTAAAGTTCAAGACTGTCACGCTCAGGATTAACCTTGATGGCCTCCAACTCTTCAACGGGAGTTGCCCGTCGTTTTTGCCCTTTCCATCGAGGGTCAACTATTGGTCCTTCCGGACTTAGCTCATCCTCAATGTCCATGGGTTCAGCACCCAATCGAGGGTCAAAATCATCTGCGGGCCTTGGGTGAGACTCGACCACCGAAGTTGGACTTCCCTGGTTATCATTTGGGCACGAACGGTCGGCTACGGGAGGTAACACTGCTTTTGGCTGGTTTTGCCCGTCGCCCTGCTGTGCCTGATCGCCTATAGGTGAAGGTTGGTCGTCAGTGTCCATCTTATTGTTTTGGGCTCCAAGGATGTCCTCCAAAATTGAGGGTTCATTTTCGAGTTGACTAGTTGATGCTTCCATCATAGATACTTGTCCCTGTCTTGACTGAATTTGCAGAAGACATTCTCGAGCTTTTCTTTGGTCTCCTTTCACCGTGCCAACTCCACTTGTTGTTGGGAATTTTACGCAATAATGGTAAGTTGAACATGCGGCCCTGAATTCGTTTAAGAAAGGTCGACCCAGGAATCCATTGTATGACGATTCTTGATCGACGGCCAGGAAATCCACCATTCTTGCAATATTCTTCTCAGGCTCTTTGACCGTCACAAGTTGCATAGCGAAAGTTACTATTCCCAACGGGATTGTCACGGCATTTCCGAATCCTAGGATACGGTGATTTGTGTCTCTGATGTAGCCTGCATAATCTCCCATTTGATCAAGTGTCTTTTTGAAAAGGACATTAATGTAGGCTCCAGTATCCACCAGTAATCTATGCACCCTTGTTTCCATAATCTTGGCACATATCACAAGCGAATCGTTGTGGGGGGTCAGAACTCCTTCCAAATCTCTGTCGGTGAAAATTAATTCCGGTGTTTGCATGGTAGGTGGAATGACCCCTATTTCCTGTACATGTCCGATCGCTCGTAATTCTGCCTTTCTTTTCCGGTTAGAGATTGGTGGTCGTCCATCAGAATAACCACCTATGGGTCCTGCGGGTTCCATCATCTGGATATCCGGTATTGGCCCCCCGGCTGGCGCCTGAGCTGGTCGTCCAGCTCGATTCCGATGAGGTGCCTGGTCCTGGTCTTCTTCATCAGAATCTTCGTCTCTGGTTCTTTTGCCGGGCTGTCTTTTCACGAACTCTGATAGCTTTCCCTCTTCGTAAAAACGCCACAACTGCTTTAGCAAGTCACGACATTCGCTTGTAAAGTGCCCTACACTTTGATGGTAGGCACAATATTTATTCTGGTTCAACTTGCTCGTTTCCTGACGTATCTTACGGGGAGACGTTAGCAATTCTTTGTCCCGGACACTATTATAAACTGTATCGATTGATACAGTGAGAATGTGGTTCAGTTTGTCTTTTAGCTCAGTGCCCTCGGTAAATGCCTTCATATTTTTGGGAGCTCGATAACCAGTTCCAGGCTTCTTTGCACCCTCTTTTTGTTCTCCTTTGTCTCCCATATCCTTTTGTAGGGCTTCATGCATTGAGACAAAAACGCCTGCCCGATCCCGAAACTCGGCGTATGTCTTTGGGCATCTTAGGTGCACATCTTTCCAGAGTTCAGTACCCTTCTTGAGCCCAGCCAAGACAGCCACAATCTTAGTGTCTTCACTAACGGATTCTCCCTCTAACAAGACCTTATCGAATCTTTCCAAATACGATCGGTCCGACTCGTCGTCAGTTTGTTTCAAGTCGGATAACCGATGTCTTTGGGATAGATAAGACCCGGCTGTAGAGAAATGGGATAAGAACTCTTTACCCAGCTGGGCAAACGAATGAATTGAAGCTGGTGGCAGGGCCGAAAACCACTTATGGACACGATCCCCGAGAGTTAAAGGAAAGTTTCGACATTGGGTTGCATCACTTGCCCCCATTGATACCATATAATTGGTATACTTCATCAAATGCACTCGGGGATCCGCCGTGCCCTCATACTGGATACTTGCTGGAAACTGGATCTTTTGTTGAATTGGAGCCTTCAGAATTACTACTGACAAGGGTGAGACCGGAAGAGTCGTGTTCCCATAACCTCTCTGTTGATCCAGCTGGCCCTGCATGCTTTCGATGGCCTTTCTCATGGAGGCGAGCTCCTCTAAGGATCCCCCCTGACTCTGTGGCTGTTCGACGAGCAGAGGCGCACAGCCGTCTGTTCGCTCCAGTCCCACATTGGGAATGGGAATCCCCTGGATTGGCCTCCTGGGATTGGGCTCTGCATTCGGGCCAAGGCGACCAAAAGCTGACCTAGTCAGCCGGTCAAGGACCGATTGGCGAGCAGGTATTACGGCTGGGCGAGCTGCTCCAGCAGGGGGATGTATCTCCAGGATTCCCCGGCCACGTCGACCCAATCTTTCCAGAGCACTTTGGCGTGTACCCTGACTTGCCGCCATAGCCGAGTTCTGAGTTGAACCTCCCTGACTGGCGACCTCAATGTTCAATTTTTCTTTGCCTTTGGCCTTACGAGCTTGGGCGCTGTCAGCCTCATTCAAATGATCCCCCCTAGCCTTATCATGTTCGCGAGTCTTTGTGGGGCTACCCCTTGCTCGCACATATGATGGGCCAGGTTGGGCTTGTTGTCTCTGTAAAGCCTGGAGCATGGCAATTGTACGCGCCAATTCGTCGGGGTTGCGGGCAATGGCGTCCAACTCTGGTGGTATTAACTGGCGAGCAACATTAGTTTGATTCTCTTGGTTGTTTCTGCTCGCCCTTGCTCGCCCACCAGCTTGGGACATTCGAGAGTGTGAATCCCGGGTTATATGTTGAGAACGTTGTGTCTCCCTTGATTGAGGCATTTTCACAGTGAATATCAAGTGTTGTTCTTGGTGTTCTTGAGTTTTTTCTTCAAAAACTCAAACTTGTTCTTCAATTCAGGGATAATCTCCTTGTATTCAATGAATCGGAGGTTCGAACCCTCCTTCTAGCGTCAATTTGTTGACGATCAGTTCTAATCTTGAAGGTTAATGGCTGTTTTAAGCAATTTTAGGTGGTTAATTGATCATCAAACAATTACGTGTGATTGATCACTAACGTAATTAGTGAATACGAATTTTCGGGTTTAGGTGGATTAGAATCGTATAAAAGCTTACGTGTTTAAGTTCGATTGTAATTTAATCGAGCAGCTTTAGATTCGTAATCGAAGTTTGGACGTGTATAAAAATTTGTGCTTATTTTATTTGCTGCAAAAATCTAAGTATTTATAGACTTTTGCCCTGCAGGAGGTGGCACGTCCTTTGGCCGACCAAGTCTGCATGCTCGACACCTGTCCTTTGACTAGTTTGACCTTATCTTAACTAAATTCTATCCTTATCTACTGGACTTGCTCGCAGTCTAGAGCTGTTCGTCACTTTGGACTTGTCCTTGAGGAGTCTTTAGTCTGATTCTGATGGTCTTTCATCTTGTTTAATTGTTATTTTGGCGTTGTGGTTGGATCTGATCGGCAGGATGCCGTTTGAGCTCGTCATGTGGCTTTTGATCTGATTTTGTTCGCCTATGTGTCTTGATCGCATGTAGGTTTTGCTCGCCGGATGTCTTGGGTGAATCATGTGTTAATTCCAGTTTAAATTTTGTGTGATTTGCGCTAATCCTGGTCGCCCAAATGATGATCCTGCTCGCCTATCAACAATTAGTATTAAAATACGTTAACATAAAATCATATATTTATGTAACTTATGTTTTTTTTAAGGTCAAAGTTTCCTATAAACAAATTTCATAGTATGAAATTTATATCATTATATATATTTAAAGCTACTATTATATATGTATTTATTGATACCATTAAACATATAAATTAAAATTACACTTTAAAATATTGTGCTATTAGTAAATGCATATAATAATATGAACAATTACATGTAATAGTATCAGTTTCATACTATATACAAATTTCATAACAAACCTGCTCTTTGTTAAGATACTACAGAAAATTATTTTTTTGTTTATTTTTATTCCATAAAAGTTCATAAACGCAAATGTTGCTTAAATCATTTTAAAATTTTAATGTAAATTAAAATTATTACTTAAAAAAAATACGTAGTATAATTGATATTAAAACAATTATTCAACAATATAAAAAATAAAAAGAAGTATTCCATGTAAAACAAAATTTGAGGCAAATCATTAGAAGAGAGCTTTGATTTACTTCAAATACTACACAAAAACAGTGCAAAACTTGGAACTATAGGAGAGTTAGAGCTTTGCTGCTTTGGAGAATGATCGTCTACATTACAACTCATATTTTCCATCTATTGAATTCCAATCTAATTCAATACCCTAAATACACGATTCACTCAATTAAATCACTTTTAATAGGGGGAAAAAACACATATTTGTAACAAAAGTTCAAGTCCTTGCTAGTTCTACGAATGTACTGTCAGTATTGACATGAATACCCTTGAAACCAGTATACAAAACCATACCAAGTACAGCAATTGCAACAGGAGCTGCTCGAAACAATCTAGTTGTTGTCTTGCTCTCCCTCCGCACCGTTGATTCACATCTTAAATATGGATTCTTGAGAAATGAGGCATATGAATCAACATCTTCTCTAGACAATGCGGGCTTAAGTGATCTCAATACCTCCTCAAAATGTCTGTTGCACACGACGGTGTCTGATGATATGCCTTCCCTCATAGCAACCATACCTGCTTCGTTGCATAGCCCCTGGAGCTCAGCTCCAGTAAAGAGCTCAGTATCCTCTGCTATTTGTTTCAGATCAAGATCGTTGCCTACTTTCATTTTACGTGTATGCACGTGGAGGATTTCCTGCCTAGCTTCTAAATCTGGTGGCGGGATGTAAAGCACCTATTCGACAGACAAACAGAGGTATTAGCTAATCAACATTTACCTAATTTTTAATAAAGTAGAGCCATTAATTAAAAGATTTTGAGTAACACTGTTGTACATAAATTGTACGATGCAACTGTACTTTTCAGTGACAGTGTGGCTGTGAATTGAGTTTGTAGTGTGTTGCACAGAGCACCAACTTACCATGTCGAAGCGTCCTGGACGCATAAGTGCAGCATCAATTGCATGAGGTCGATTTGTTGCAGCTAAAACAAGAATTCCCTGAAAAAGACAGCAAGGGAAAGTAGTAAAAATATGATTCCAGTTTATAATGTTTATAAAACGAAATGGACAGGAAGTGAATGATATTAGAGCTTACTTTAGTCTGCTCTAAGCCATCCATTTCAGTCAGCAACGTAGAGAGAAGTCTTTCCCCTACAGTTGTGCTTCCACTTGCACTTCCTCCTCTGCCATTGCAAATGAAGATGTAGAATTCAAGAAGTCATGTTTATAACATGGTACGAGAGCTTCATTAATAATAGTGTGCATTGAGGAATATCTTAGACATGCTACATGCAAACATCACAGTTGTACCCTAGACTAATCAAATATTATTTGACTAAATGAGATTAAAAGCAAGCATTTATTGAAGTTGTGGAGCGTTTATCAAATAAACTACGGAAAATGACCTTTTTGCAGCAACCACATCTGCCTCATCGAAAAATATTATGCTTGGTGCAGCAAGGCAAGCTTTTCGAAATGTATTGCGCAACAAAGCTTCACCCTCACCAACATACATGGAATAGAGATCTGCACCACTGACAGGGAATATGGTTTCAGACAATAAAATAAAGTGAAAAACAAGAATCAAAAGCCAAGTATTGATTACAGGCAAGCTTGTAAAAAAAATTAAATCTTAGTTTTCCATAAAAATAAGATTGCCATTATTTTGCAACTAAGCATCAATCTCCTTCCAACTAGAGTGAAGAAGAAACAGAAGGAGATCATACCTCAAAGAGAAAAAAGAAGCTTGGGCAGCACAAGCAGCAGCCTTAGCGAGGGTTGTTTTCGAGCATCCTGGAGGCCCATGAAGAAGAATACCACGGATTGGTGATACTCCCAGCCTTGAAAATGTTGAAGAATACTTTAAAGGCCACTCAACTGCTTGCTGTAGCTTTTTCTGTTAAACGTGTGGAAAATTTATCAGATATTGCCAATGTTCAATGCCCGATCAGTTTTAGATGGCCATGATTCAAACCTTTACATCTTTTAGTCCTCCAATGTCATCCCAGGACACCTTAGGAATTTCCATAGTAACACCTCTTGTTATACTGGGACCCACAACAGATTTAGCCTGCTTCCAGTCATCCATTGTTACACTACAGAGATTAACATCTTGATGCATGTTGGAAGATCTTTTTTGCGCAGACATGGCAGCCTCACGACATAAAGCTTCTAAATCTGCCCCAACATATCCATTGCAAGATGCAGCTATACCTTTTAGATCATCATTTGAATACAAAGGGACCTTCTTTGTATAGAGCTGTCATTTTGAGAGTAAAGAAATATGTAAATCATAGCTTCTTTAGAGTAGATGTGATTGCTATAACTACAGAAAAGTTGACTGCCATAACTTTAAAGTCAAATGACTGGGTTGGGATGATGTCACACATGGTACCTTTAATATTTGAAGGCGGTCAACTTCATTGGGTGTGGAGACTTCAACCTCAGCATCAAAACGTCCTGAACGTCTTAGTGCAGGATCAATTGCATCCACCCTAGATAGAAAATAAGTGACATCAATGGGAGCTTAGAGGAAAACTGTTTTGGAACCCAAAGAGGAGTAATCAAGAGGGAGGGGGGAAAACAGAAAACTGTTGATTTTAATTTTTTTTAATACATAACTGGACTACTTCCGTGACTGTCAAAGTTGTTTGTTTTGGGATTCACCCAGACAGGACTAGGACTTTCCGGCCCCCGTCCCATTCTAGTTAGAGATGTAACATCCAATTTTTACATCTCATTCTTCATCCACACCTATAAATACCTATTATTACTCATCCCAATACAATTCACTTTATCACTTTACTCTCACCCAATCATTACCCACATATCACTTTTCTCTCACTTACACTCTCTTTCGTACTTTTCTCTTACACATCCTACTCTACTCTTACACATGATTTAACATAAAGTAAAATATCACCCTACTAAAATCCCAAAACAAACACACACTTTTATTATCATCAAAGACTTTACATCTTGTGGATGTAAAGTTATGACTTCACACGCCCACCTAAATCCCGAAACAAACTTCCAGTAAAAATAAATATGTCTGATATTATTGCTGCTTTCTTATTTATTCTTTTACCAAAAACGATAGTGTATTTATTAATAAAAAACTGAAAAGAGATAGATACAATACAACTAATCGCTAACTAGCTGATTGCTCCACTTAATTACATCAAACACCAAAGAAGGAACTAAAAACACCCTACAAAGAAGGAAAACTTCACAGTACTGGAAAATTTGACAATAACACAAGCAAGTCCAAAAAAAATATCGCTATCATTCAACACCCAGCCACAAAGGGAGAAAGAATGCTGGCTATGACAAGAAATCCAAGAACTACCTATTAGTTGATGCAACCACCACGACATGTGATCCTGATGCGGAAAAGGATTTGTTTGAATCCATCAACAAAAAGAGTTGAGAAGCTATACGGATATCTTGTTCCCTCCTGCAATTGAGGATGCACTGTGTCAAAAATTAAACTGTGTAGTTTATATACATTGTACGAGCAGTTAACAAACTAGACATCAACTGCAATACTATTTTCCTCATTTTTATCAGAGAAGTTCTGACTATCATTCAACAGACAAATTTACATCATACACAATTATACTACCAATCATGCTGAATTTATACTCTAGTGACTTATCTTTCCGTTTCAGAACTGACCGTTTCTTCATTATTGTAACTTTAGCATCCACATAAAGATTAACGAGTTCACTTCACCCCAAATAACATCAGTACTAAATTTTCCAATCAAAATGGCAGGAGTTTCTATCATGCAAGAAAAAATTGTCTAATTTTCAGGTACCTTGAGTCTCTACGAGGGCAAAGTGCATCAATTTCATCAATAAAGATAACTGAAGGTTTGCCCAACTTTGCATGATCTCCTGCTTCAGCAAATGCCTCACGCAAAATCTTTTCACTTTCTCCAGCATGTGATTTGAGGACAGAATGAGGACTGCAAGAATGGAATGCAAACCAATAACTGCTATAAATTTGGAAATACAATTCATCTAAACTTGGACAGTTTTAATCCCGCTAATGTGCATTGCCAGTTGCAGTGAATACTTTAACAGTTGCATCACCTTCTTACTTTATACCAAATTAACGTTTGGAAAGACATTAAAATATAAAATCGTGTAAATCCTTAACTCATGCCACAAAAACACACAATGACTATCTAATGTCGATTTGGTTTTAAAAATTCCAATCTGAAAGACTGGTTAGTTTTCCCCTGCTTAGTAATAGATAGATAATCTGGTGTAAAGCTTTCGATTGGTAACAGCTTGTAGGCATTTCTTATGCCGTGAGGTTCTTAAAGCAATAAAATTGCCTTTCTCTGTTCAAAAAAAAAAAAAAAAAGCAAAAGAGGGATAAATTTACAAACGGCACCAGTACATCAACTTAAAAAATCCATGAAACAACTCAAGAGCATCATTATAAATTCACACACAGACTGAAAGAATAACATTACCTAATAACTATCAAATGCGCATCACATTCGCGAACAACTGCTCGAACCAAACTCGTCTAAAAATCCAAAAAATCAAAAACATCAATTGTATGCTTATAAACAACAGAAAATCAAACTAAAGTTACAAACCTTTCCCGTTCCCGGCGGGCCGTGGAGCAGCAAACCGCGAGGCCACTGAAGAATTGGAAAAAAAAATTACTGAAATATTCTTCAATGATAATAGAATGATAAAGCTTTGAGTGCGAAAGTGTCAATACTGTGTACCTTCAGGCCGAGAATCTTGGACTCGCGAGAGTACAATAAAGGGTAGGAGATGAGCTCTCGGAGTGCTTGTAAAGCTTCTGAATATCCGGCTACAGATTCCTCAGCCCTGCACGTGGCGACGGCGGCGGCGCCGCTGCTATTGCTATTTGTACGCTGCGCAGGCGCAGTACTGCTTTGGCTTGAAAGCGCCATTGGCTTGAAATTTTTCAGCGACTCTGCATTTACAAACTAGAGATCCTAACCGGGGTTAAATGGGCTGACCCACTTATATTAGAGGTTTTGGGCTAAACAAATTACTAGTAGGGGCTGACTATATACCCCTCCATACTTATTAGATACACCCACTCAATTTATATATTGTTATAATATATTTATTAAATTATTTTAATGCCTTAATTATTTAATTTTATTTTTACATATTTGATACACCTACCAAGAATTTCAAGAGTCACCACCATACATGAGAAACTAGGGGAGAGTCGGAGCCTACGTTGCAACACGAGCATTAATTGAAAACCTTCTTGTGGCTCCACCATTTTATCCTTCGTATGGTGGTTGTTGCAACCTTATAAGCTCAATAATAAGTGTGATACTGTTATTCCCGCATTTAGAAAAAAAAAATCCCGACACTGTATTTTCGAACCTGGTTCTTCGAATAATAGTTGAGTTTTCGAAAAAAACTTGTCGAAAAATGACAAAAAATTCGACAAAATATTTTCGAAAAACTATGTTTCGACAAGATTTAGCCGAAATCCTAACCACATTTCGACAAGTTTTTATCGAAATCCTTACCATTTTTCGAAGAACCAGGTTCGAAAATACAGTGTCGGAATTTTTTTTTTCAAAATGCGGGAATAACATTAACACACTTATTATTAAGCTTATAAGGTTGCAACAACCACCATACGAAGGATAAAATGGTGGAGCCACCACAAGAAGGTTTTCAATCAATGCTCGTGTTGCAACGTCGGCTTCGACTCTTCCCTAGTTTCTCATGTATGGTGGTGACTCTTGAAATTCTTGGTGGGTGTATCAAATATGTAAAAAAAAAAAATTGAATGATTAAGACATTAAAATCATTTAATAAATATATTATAACAATATATAAATTGAGTGGGTGTATCTAATAAATATGGAGGGGTATATAGTCAGTCTCTTACTAGTATTGAGTTGCAGGATAAAATCTAAAAAGTATAAATTCAAAATTCGTCAAGATATACGAGGATACATTTTAAAAAATAAAATATGTAAAATAGTTAAATAATTTAAAATAAAATTTATCTCTAAAACGTCAATTAATATAAAATGGATGAGGTATCTTCTAAGTCGTCTTCATCTAAAATATATAGAATAATAAAAATAAGGGTAACTCTCTTGCGCATTTGATGCATGATGCAACCACCTAATAATTGTGTCTATTTATACTTAAAAATATGATTTTATTATACAGAAAAGTGGGTTAGATTGCACTAAAAGTTTTACACTGAAAATCGATTATTAGTCTAAACTTTTTTATGTAATCTAATCATATTTTTCAGTATAATCAACCTACATTTTTCAGTATAAACAATTTCAACTGTTGAATGGATGCATCGTGCACCTGATGTATATGAGAGTGCACGTAAAAATAAATAATTAGTCTTTATAAATTTACAAATTTGCTACGAGAAAAAAAAAATAGTTTACAGTTCGCAGCACCAACTATAAGGTTACAAGGTCGTGTAATATATTAATTGCTAGAATAATTAACTTATGTTACTCAAAAAAAAAATTTATGGTTTTTTTGGTATTTTGAATATTGTTGTTTGTATTTTTATGGAGAATTTTGGGATTGGTTAAAATATAGGGCAATTCCGCAATTATGATAGTTAATGTGAAAAAAAAAAATATTAATATCATTACTTTCTATCTAAATAAAGTAATTATTATTCATTTTAATTGACTTTTTCACTTACTATATACAATTATTTATCCTTAATCATCCCTCTCTATCACCACCATTAACCCCTTTTTGTTTATTTTTTGAAAATTGGAGCATAATAGTACTAATAATGTAATCACTATACAAATAATTTTTTCTCGTAACATATCTAAACTTGGCAATGGAACGGGAACAGGAAATTCTTTTGTCCATAGTCAGAAAAATGAATAGTATTCTCCACCCCGTCCCCATAGGGGATCCAAATTTTATTTAATATAATTATATGTATATAACTATGTATTATGTAAATTTAGAAGTAAATTACAAATAGATATTTCCTCCGTCCCCAAACATTCTTCATAGTTATTGTTTTTTTCGTGTTTTAGCGAGCGAATTTTTTATTAGTATTTGGAATGATAAAATAATTTTTAAAGTAATCTATAATAGAAGAGAGATAAATCTATCATACCCCTTTTTTAAAATCACTTTACCATTTAAATACCAATAAACATTTCGTTCGCTAAAACACGAGAATAAAATAGTTGTGAAGAGTGTTCGGGGACGGATTAGTTTCAAATTATATAATTTATACTTTAATATATATGCTAACTAAAAATATTATAATTAGAAGCTCTTCAAAATTGTTTAAATTAGTTGTTATTTAACACCACGCTAAGCTAATTGTTGTGTGTGATTAAATTTTTAAATTAGATATTATTTTATATTTTTCTATATTTTTAAGATGAGATATAAAATTAGATGGGGAATGGAGAATCTCTACATAGACAGGAATCCCGGAAGGACGGAGATGGGGAAAAAATGTCCCCGTTAACATCCCTAAACATATCGAGGGTATGGAGAGAAAATACATTATTATTTTCATTGAAAAATTGAAGCAAGTGTCACCTTGGATTGTTGCTTCGAGTGTAGAGACCATTCAATTTGTTGGCAACATAAATGCAACTAGAAAATTCCGAAATAATGTGAATTGTTGGGCGTTGGGGGTTTGGGGTGGGTACGGGTGTGACCGCCCCTCTACATTGTTTTAAGTTATACGTACGTGTGCACAAGTATGACCGTCTTTCTGAATGTTATGTTCCTCCAACCAATTCACGACCCCTAGTTTATATTTCCTCGTAGTGTGTTCTTTAGTTCTTTATCAGCCCCGAGTGGTTGGGAACCAAAGCTGTTTTCCTTCAATTTAGAATTGGTTTGTTGGGTGATGATTATAGAATAATGGAAAATAAAGAGATTGAGAAGTCATTCAAATATAGGGTAATAACTGAGGAGTCATTTGAGCTATATTATAATTCATTTTCAATCTTATTACAATGTATTGATGATCCAAACACTACTAATGAAATCATTCTTATTGCCATATAATTATCACCCCAACCAAGCGGACCCTTAGTTCTTATGTTGTTTGGATTGGATGTGTATAATTTGTTGATATTTTTTAATAATCAATGTGTCATACATATAATTATACACAAATTTTAGCATGCACTTGAATTTTAAACTCAAATTTAACTTAAATTTTGATTTTTTTTTTCCAAAACACACGGAATTGTGTGTTTTTTGCAGTTGGGGTATTACTGATTACTTCTTGGAGTATTGTTGATCACTTCTTTGGGTATCGCTCATTACTTTTTGGGTATTGCTTGGGGTATTTTTTTTTTTTTTTAAATTTAAATGCATACCATGCACCCAAGTGCACACTAGAACTACTCATATTTATATATAATGTTAATTTAAATATAAAATGAAATATGTAAATTGTTACATGTGATATCATTGTATATTTCTTGAAGACAGTGGATATTAGCAAAGTTGAGGCTCTATTCTTCAATTAAGTTGTAAATACCTACTAAAATTTATTTCAATGATTATAGAGTGTCTTCTTCTAGGTTGGAATTTGTACATACTTGAAACTTAGTGCACATATTGTTTCAACAAATTATCCAATTGAATTGGAAGTCATTAAACTATAATAGAAAGGTTTGCCCACATTTCATCGGGAGAGTTGGTGCCTAGAAGTCTAGAGTTCAATTATTTCTTCTCTTGAATATCTCAATTGTTAAAAATATTGAATTTACTAAAAAAATAAGCTATAATGAAAGGTTTTGCCAAATTAAATTTAACAAATATTATAACAATAATATGTAAACTTGACCCCGGAAATAATGTGGGAAAGGGGAACTATTAAAAAAAGAAGAAGATTTTGTTATATGAAGGTGTGAATTGTAATAATAATCATCCAACAACTACATACATTGATTAGACATATTCTCATGCCCCAAAAATACAATATCTTCGTTTTCACACATATTTACAGCTGTGTCCTTGACTAGTGAATACACAACTTGTCAACTTCTGTACACTTTCGACTAATTTACATTACTTTATAAGGACTATAATAAGTATTTATGATTTTTCTAAAGATATTTTGATTAATTTTTCAATCAGAATTTCTTTATAATTTATATATGTTGGAATAAGTTAAATGTTGTCTCTTTATTAATACGCACACAATGTAACACATAACATGTATTCCAAACACATATTATATGATAAATATATGTATTAATTAGTGGATTTTAAGTGTACTTTTAAATAATATTAATTATACTATGCAAATATATTAGTTGATAATCTGAGTTGTTTTTATTGATCAATATAAATTATTTTCATTGAATAATAATAATTGTGTATCTCACATTTTCTTCACATGACCTTGCGAGGAAGGTATAGGCTAGTCGTTGCGAATGGACGTTGATTTTCATGGCTCCACATTTTATCCCGACTGTTCACTTTCTACAACACGATGATATGCTCAGCAACTCGAAGAAATCAAAAGTATCTGCAACTCTTCGGATAGCAGTCGTGTTGTCTTTGTGGAATGAAAGAAACGAAATGATCTTCAATGAAAGGAAGTCGAATGATTTCATAATGTGACTAGGCGTCAAAGGTAATATTCTTAAGTTGCATTCTTTTTTCAATTGGAGTAAGAGGCCCTAGGTCGAAATTCCATTTTGATAGGACCACTCTCAAAATTATTTGACTTATTGTAAAAATTGGAACATCCCCTTTTCTTCAATTCTTATAATAAATTCTCTTTTCGTTAAAAAAAATGTTTATTAACTCTGAAGATAATTAACTCTTACCTTTCCCATAAGTTACTTGTTAAGTTGTCAAGATTCAATTTATGTCCACATTTTCGATGTATAAAAAAAGAAACCCTACAATATTTTTTGAACTTTTTCCGTCAAAATTAAAACACAACACAGATGATATATAATTACCGAGAATATAATTGTTTGTGGAATATGTGTGAAAAAAATGGATTTTCATTTCCAAAAAACTTGAATCGCGACAGTTGCGCCACAATGTATATGTACAATTGAATGCTAAAACAACCCCTTTTCATCTTAAAAGGGGTGCACATTTTTACTTAATCCACCATTAACATTAGTGAAAAAACCCATCAACTCCGGCCGGTACGGCAAATACGTCCGCCGCCGCCCCTCCGCCCTCGCCTTACTCCTCAGGTACACTTCATGAGCCGATAATGCCGCCTTTTTGCCCTTCTTCACCTTCTCCGTCGTTTCATTTTTCACCGGCGCCGGCTGCTCCGCCGCCTGGCCGTTGTTCAGGAAAACAAAAGTGTCCCTCCCATCACTATTACTCCTCCCAAGCAAATCCTTGAACCGCCAAATCTTCGAAAAACCCGTCGAGTTGCTCTTCTTACAGATCTCTGGCGACGCCTCCACCTCCAACGCCTGGCCGTAACCCTCGCCGGTCTCCACAAAAATGTTCTTCACCGGCGGCCTCATGGGCAAATTCTCGAGTAATTCGTCGGAATCTTCACCGGAGAAAAGTAAATCGCGGTTGAACAATGGGTAAATTGACCTCAATTGGCCGTCGATGAACGCATCCTCCGCCGCAATCGGCGACGAATTAGCTCCGACGCACATAAAAGAAAATTCCTCTTCGTCTTCCTCATCCTCTGTTTCTTCGTCTCCATGATTATCTACAGCTTCATTTTCTTCATATTCCAAATCACCATCTTGGATAACTTCAGTTTCCGAATCTGGGCTGAGCTTTTCTATCGCCATATCTGAAAGTGATTTCCCCTTTTGATGAATTTGTGAATATTTTGGAGTGTTTTGAAGGATAGATAGAGGAAGAGGGTTTGATTGATGAAGAAAATGAAATAATTTGGGGGTTTTTATATAAGGGTAGTTGGAAAGAAATTTAGTCTGTTTTAATTTTCAATTAATTGGTTGTTCATCTTTGAACACGCTTATTTTATGTGGAATGATTTTTGTCTCCATCTCATTAATTTTTTAAACCCGGCTGCAAGGATATTTCCTTTGGAATTAAGCTTAAACCTTTAAGTATTACTACATGTCACATACATGATTAAATTAAAATAATTATCCAAATCAAACCACAACTATTTAATTTAATAGTGAGTATATATCTTGTTAGATCGTTTGACTCATTATTTATTTACCAATGATCAGATTTTTTTTAAATTGAATTAATATTCATACCCATCAGTCATGTGTATGCTACATTTAAAGTTTATACATTATATCATCACCATGATTATTAGTAGTGAAAAAGTGGAGTATTTAAATGATTAAATTAGGACCAAAGACATATTTACGAGGTGGAGGGACAATAATTTCCCTTGGGTTTTTTATTTCTTTTGTATTAGGCATTTAGAATTTTTTTTTAAGTCATACATTTATTTTAGAGTAGTTCTAGTATGCACTTGAGTACATAAATTGATACTTTAATTTTTTTTTTTAAATATCCTAAGTAGAAATCAGCAATATTGCAAAAAATAATTAGTAATATCCAAATTGCCAAAAAAATATATTATATTTCGACGTGTTAGTATTTATTTTGAAAAAATCAAAATTGAAATTAAAGTTTAATTTAAAATTCAAGTTCATGTCATGTATTTGAATCTTTTGTATTAAATAGATGCAAGAATTTATGTTCATTTTATATGAGTCTGTCCTCCTTACATTCAAAAATATTACTCCCTCTGTTCAATATTAGTAGGCCTACTTTTTGGACTGTTATTTTTTGTCATAAGTTGGAGGGTATTATGAGGTATTGTGAGGTTTATTTAATAATAAAATTATAAAAAATATGATACTTATATTTTCCACAAACAATAACTTTATTGATAAATAAACCTCACAATACTCACAATATCATCCAACTTATGATAAAAAATATCTGCACAAAAAATAAGTTTACTAATATTAGACGGAGGGAGTATAATACTATAATTAGAAAAAAAAAAATTGTTCCCTTAAACCTAAATTCTAGATTCATCATGTTTAGGAATTTGAGTCTTAACAATAATAGCTTCCGTCCTTACTTCACTTTTGAATCTTACTTCTTTGGCAAAAAATTATACTCCCTCCGTACTAACATTTTTTGCACACAAAAATGAGCACATATATTAAGAAAAAGTTAATTTTTGAGTAAAGTAGTGATATATGAGTAAATATGTGTATATTATTGTGAGTGTGCACGCAAATCAATGTTTCCTTTTTTAGACTGTGCAAATAATTTTGGGACGGATAAAAAAGGAAAGTGTGCAAATAATGGTGGAACGGAGGGAGTATGATCAAATATTTATATGGGATAGTCTCATAGCATAACTATAAGACAACAAAAATTAACATTCACTCCAATTAAAATGTTAAGAGTAGATTTTGTATGAGACGTCTCATGTCATGAGACAATGAGAATAAGTGTAACTAAGACATTGACTCATTAGCACTTTGGTAGGAATAGATATTAATTTGTATGATTTTATGTCATTAAAAATAGTCTCATACAAATTTATGCCAAATATTAATGAGTGAATATTTTAATTATACCCATTTTTATTATGGAAGAGAAAATTGAAATAGTCTTTGTTAGCCAAAGTTGGCGTGTGAGGGGTATTTCGTGGAATTGCAGAGAAGGTTCTGGTAAGATGTTGATTGTTTGTCTCCAGTATCGACTCTAGTGAAGTTGTGGGGAACTTGCGTTTGGTATTAACTATAGCGGCCCACAAATGACGAATATTTTTCTTGTTTTTTATATGTTCTTTAATTAATTTATAATGCTGAGAAAGTAACTTATATTAATTTTTATATTAATGTTTATATATCCCATATGATCATTATATCTGGTCAGATTAATTTATGGAATTGAGTATTCATTAAAAGCAATTATTTTTTAATGTAAATTAGAAATAAATATTGAAGTGAATGCGATCTAATTGATAAAACATTACATATCGTGTATTATCTTATGGCTAATATATTCTTGGGATTTATTTTGTTTTTGGTCTATGTACTACCTCCATTTTTTCTTTAAGAAAACTTTCCCAACCATTTCTTATATCTACTCTGAAAATTTTAATTAGTATGTGTTCCAGCATACTTAATTATATTACTATTTAGGCTTAATTGTAATTTAAATCACTATCTTTTACAAAATTGCATTTTAAGTTAAACTTTTGAATTTTGTTAAAAAAATATTCAACTTAACTTTTTTTCGCATTTAATACTTACGGACAGATTTGTCTCTACTCGTTGCTGGCGTGGCGTCTACGTGACAACCGCCCAAAAACATAAATTAAGTGGAAAATAAATTTAAAATTTAATTGCATTTTAAATTATGACATTTTCCGAAATTGCATTTTAAACTAAATTTTTTTTATCATGTTCTCCAATTTAACTTTTTTTGACAATTAAAACTTACGAACAAATTTGCAGAGGTATGTCGTTGACATAACGTCTACGTGGTAATGTGGCAAAAAACTTTAAATGTGTGGCATAACTTAACATTAAAATTTCAAATTTTAAATGTTTGTATTAATGAGAACATAAATAAATGAATCCAAATAGAAAGAACACAAATTCTAGCATGCACTCAAGTGTATAGTATGTACTTGGATTTTAAGTTCAATTTTGACTTCAGTTTTGATTTTTTCAAAATACACACAAACACATCGAACTGTGTATTTTTTCTCAATTGGGGTATTACTGATGTCTTCTTGGGGTTGTTGGTGAACGAATCTAACCGTAAGGATTAGTGGCTGTTTTAATCCGTTTTTACGTCACCAATCAATATCGTGTGATTGATTACCACCGTAAATGGTAAATCGGGATGTGAATTTATCGAATTTAAAGTTGGACTTATTTCGTGTATGTGTAGGTTAGGGTGTGTTTGTGTGTGTATTTTTGTCTGAAATTCGAAAAAATATATTAATAAGTTGGAGAACAACTATTTATTGAGGCTAGCAAGCATGAGGTGCTACTGACTCTTGGTCTCCCTAGCTTGCATGCCTGACATGTGTCATTTGACCTTAGTTTGACCTTATCTAAGTTGAATCTTAGTTACAAAGTCTTCTTTTGGGCCTTATCTCGGACTCATTGTTGTTCGCCTAGGTCGGCTTGACTGATCTTGATGACCCTTCAACTGAAAGTTGTTCGCCTCTTGAGGTTGTACTTTGGAAGTTGTTCGCCTTATGGCTTCGTTCAGCTTGGCTTTGGGATCTTTGTCCTTTGTTCACTTGTACACACCTTCTTGGCTGTTTGTTGTATCATAGTTTGACCAAGTTGTTCGTCATTGATGACTTCACAGTTGGCTCATCCTTGGTCTCGGGTCTTAGAACCTGTTCGCCTATTAGTTGTTCGTCGGGGGAGTTGTTCGTCACTTTATACACCTCCCAGATTGGTTAATGCACCCAAATCGTGATCTTCTTTGTTTAGACCTTAATGGTTGTTCGCCCCATATTAGATGATGTTCGCCTATCAACAATTGCCCCCTATCCTGACTAGATGTTGCATCAGACGAGCAACTTTGCGGCGAGCAACTGTAGTTAGGATATTGTCTTGGCCAAGATTTGGACGAACAACAACTTTGTGACGAGCAACATTGGGATAACCGTTTCGTCTTCCCATGATCTGGGGAGATCACGAAGATGACGCCAGCGCAATGATTGCGCGCCGTTCACGCGCGAGCAACCCCGAGGCCACGCGCCCCTATAATTGCTTATAGGCCCTTCAACTTGTGGTTTAGCTCGGAATTAACCCCGTCTTCTTTCAATTTAGTCCCTGAGCTTTTGGGAAATTACGTCTGTGTTGGTCCCACTAGATAGATTAATTGCGGAAGCCTTTTTAACCGATATGTCTTTAGAAGAAATCCTTTTCTAAGAGCACAAATTATAAACAAGCAAGTATTAAGGAAAGCAATAAACAAGACCGTATATATAGTGGTTCGGATCTGAATATCCTACGTCCACTCTCCCTTGATCAAAGGGGTCTCACTATCAACCAACAAACTCACTAACCACTGGAATTTCCGAAGTACCAGCACCTTCTTACAATCTCTTTAGATCTAACTTCGATCTAAAGACAAACTTACTCCAACCTTATCTAACAAGATGAACAGGTTGAGTATATAAACTCCTTACGAGTTGGATGAGTAAATAAGAACTAAGTGAGTGCAAATGCGTAGTGATCAAAAGCTTAGAATGCTATGTGCGCGTATATATTCTCTCTAGAGCTTTTTCTTGAACTGCACTCTTGTATATATAGAGGGGATTAGGGTTAGCCGTTGGATGGCTAATCCAATCAGATCCTCTATATAAGGAAGCCTCAATCAATCAATTTCCTAATTGATTGATTGGGTTGGTGGGATCCTTGGATTGATTATCTTCAAATACTTTCCAATCCTGATCTTGTTGACTTGATTTGAATCACCAACGGTCAATAGCTTCCTCTGCCTAACTCTGATCCTCTCCAGAGAAGGCAGGACCAGACACCAGGCAACCTCGGTGTCTTCTGGTCCTCATCTGGTGAACAACCAGAATACTCAGTAGAATAAGGGGATCAAACTGAGCATCTTTTGTTCCACCAGACTAGTCTGGTCTGGGGAAGGTCCTCTGCCTCTGGTCTGATCTCATCTGGTGAAGTCTTCTGGTGGAGTCCTCTGGTGAAGTCCTCTGGTGGGGTCTTCTGGTGACTCTTCTGGTGAAGTCTTCTGGTCTGGCAGTTCCCCCTAGACTAAGTCCTAATCTAGATCATCATCTGGCTAACAGATCCAGATGGTCCTATTACATCTTCTGGTTTGTTTTAACTCATCAAAACTAACAATTTTTATCCTAACAATTTCCCCCTTTTTGATGGAGTTAAAACACTACCAGAACTGATCAAAAGTAAACTTAAGCAAGAAAACAATAAAGGGATGAGACCTTAGAATAGATCTCATCAGGCAAATAATAAGACAACAAGGAGTTGTCTTTAGAACAAAGAAGATATGTATTTTTCCATTAATAAACAGAGGACAAATAATTACAGATTACATTGAAGTTCATAGTCCTACTCTAGGCATATCTTCTGTTCTCTTTAGGGACAAGAAACCAGTCAAGGAACCTATCCTGGACGGCCTTCAACTCTGCAGAAGATGTTGGGGTGAAATTCACCAACACTTTGGTCTTGTAAAGCTTCTTCAGTTCTGCCCAATCCACCTGGTTCCCATTCATGGGAGTGTTAAGATAAGTAAATTCAGGAGCAGTCACCTCCAGGTTGAACTCAATGGTTGAATCCATTAGCTGCTTGTACAAGTCTGCATCATAGGCTTGCATCCAAGAATGGAAGGTTCTGTTGATCAGCTCATCATCTTCTGGTGCTGGCCTCTGGATATAATGCTGAATGAACCAGAGGGTCTTGGCTTCTCTCCATCTTTCAATCAGAGGATACGGCACAGTAGAGTCAAAGGACCCTTCTGTCCTGAGTGGCAAGATGTTAATAACTTCCACAGGAGCTTTCCTCTTCTGACCTGAGCCACCTGCACCAGAAGGAATACCAGCTTCTCTGGCCTTCTTGTTCTGCCTCTTAACATATCTGAGCCTATGCTCTTCATCTATGTTCTTCCTGATTCTGGCTTGCCTCTCTTCTGGAGTCTCTTCCTTGTATCTCTTCTCTGCTTCTTCGACAACAGATTCAAGGAAACTCTTCTTTACTTTTCTAATCTTCCTCTTAGCAGGACCAGGAATGGTAGAAGGATCCTGCTCAGCTTCAGATGACTCTTCTTCTGCAGCAAGTTGTTTAGCCATAGTAAGAGACTTCAACTCTTCTTTCTTCTTCTTCTGCAACTCATCCTGGGCCAGAGTGTTCTCCAACAGGTCCAGACGAGCTCCATGGCTAAACAGAGTCTCATTGGTGGTCTTCGCCAGACCAGTTCTAGCCTTCTCTTCCCCCTTTTTAACTTCATCAAGGAGGGGCTCCACTACCTGCCTTATAAGATCAGGCAAGGCAGTGTTGGAGGAAGAGTGAAGATCACGAAGCTGCTTGGCTTCCTCCAGATAAGCTTTAGACTCTGCAACAAGTCTCTCTTGCTTCTCCAACATCTCCTGGAGGGAGTCTTTCAGCTTTGCAGTCTGAATCATCTGGCTGGCCATCTCCACCTTGAGAACAGAGACTGGCCTCATCTGCTCCAGCACGTGCTCCTGGAGCTGCTTCTGGCTGTGCATGACATCTAACTTGACAAATAAGCCATTAGCCTTGAATGAAGCCTTTACCTCTGCCAGAGAGGACTTGATCTGCTTCAGGAAGATTCTCCTCTCATGCTTAATCTGATGCTCAATCATAGCAGGGGCCATATGTTGAATAGCTTTGGAAAAGCGCCCTATCTGCATGATCTGCTCGTTGAAGAAAGCCTTCATCTTCTGGAGCACAGCAGGAGACATCTCAAAGTCCTCCTCATCAGAGTACAACTCTGGAGGGAATGAGAAATGCGGACCAAAATTGTAGGAGAAGCCCTCTGGAGTGAGCATAACTCCTCTCTGGATAAGGAGAGTCTTGATGAGGATCTTGGCCGTCTCTGGTGTCTCCAACTCTGCTGGGTTTGAATATTTAGCTTCTTCTTCAGCTCAATCTCCCACGCAGTGAAGGCAGAAGGAGACATCTCCTCTAGCAGAAGCATGAGGTCTTCAACATCCTGGAGTCTTGCCATACTCCAAACCTTGGCATCAGTCAGATCTGCCAGGAGGGGTGAGTGCTCCAACAAAATTGGAAACTACTCTCTTAGCAAGAGCTGAGCACTCACACTCATACTCTGCCTAATGGGACCCATATCATCAGAAGAGAATATAAAGGGTTTGGGCCCAGAGGCAGAGGAGGAAGGTGCTAAGTGAGCAGGCTCAAGTGAAGCTTCCTCATCTTCACTATCATCGCTTGTTAAACAGGTTGGGGAGGGGGGAGGGGCAGGGAATCCCAGAGCCATAGCAATGGTTGGGTCCTGATCTGTATGGGTTTGGGGTGGGTTGGGGTTTTGTGAAGTAGAGGTGGTAGGAAGGGGTTGTTCTGCACCAGAAGAGGAAGGAATATCTGGTACAGAGTGTGTAGGAGGGATCTGGGAGGTGGAAGAATTTGAAGGGGGGACTTCTGCACCAGAGGAGGTTAAGGGTACCTCTGGTCCAGAAGGTGGGGGACAGGGGTTAGTGGGAAGATGTGTTTGGGAGTTTGGGGGAGAAGGTGTATGAGCAGGAATGGTAGAGGGTGTAAAGACAGGGGTATCTGGGATAGTCTGCTCTGGTGGAAGAGTGGGGTTACCAGAGGCAGATGGGGTTTGGGGAATGTTATCTGGGGGAGAGGTGGAAGGGGAAACAAGATTAATGGGAAAAGAAGATGGAATGGAGGGATTTACCTCTGCTGGGTCAACACCAGCAGGTATAGCTGTCTCTGGAGCATCCTCCATCAACTGGGAGGCCTCATCAATAGCCTTCTCCAAGGCCTCTCCAAGATCAGATCCAGAATCAGGATCTTGAAGAATAGCTCTCTTAGCCTTGGATTTCCTCACAAGAGGCACTACCTCTTCTTCCTCTTCTTCTTCAGATGGCTCATCCACCAGAAGGGTTTTCTTGGCCTTCCTGCTAATCTTAGACTTTTTAGCAGAGCCTCTCCTGGCCTCCTCTGGCCGCTTCCTCTTGGCTGCTCCAGCCTTCTTTACAGCTTTATCATCATCACCCTTCTTCTTAAGCACATCAAGAAGGGGAATCTGGTCCTCCTCTGAGGAACCAGAAAAGGCAACGGTTGAAGAACCAGTTGCTTCAGCAGCTTTCTTCTGTGTCTTCTGCTGCTGCTGCTGCTTTCTCTACCCCTTAGGAGGTGAGGGAATAGATTGAATAGGAGGGGCAGGGATGGCTTTCTTTCCATCAGAGTCGGCATGGCCGTGGAGAGGACCATCCTTGGAGAAGAGGATCTTGGACTTGTGATAATTGTGGCACCAAGATGACCTCCACTTCTTCTCTGGAAGAAGAGAATCCAGAATAAGTGTTAACTTAGTCCCCAAAGAGACATTTGCAGTGAAACAGAACTGCAACTCCCCTGGCTTGGAAGGACAAGGCTCCTTCTTCACCTTCAGCCTGTTCTTCCTCAACACGTCCCAGAAGAACTCCGCCCAATTACATTGCACACCATCGTATAAAGCCCTCATCACACACATCCTACCATTGAAAATGGCATCTGTGTTGTGATTCTCACACATAAGTACTTTTACCACGATATCGAACAACACCTTGAACTTCTGCCTTAAATGCTTATCCACAAAGCCCTTTGTGATGTTCTGGCAGGAAGAACGAGCAAAAATCTTGAATGATCCAACGATATCATCCTCCTTGTATGTTAACGGATCCACTCCCACCGCAGAAATGTTCTCGAACAAGGCGCAGAAATCGTGCTTAGAAAACACCAAATCATCTTCACCAATCTTTGAAGAGATGTAATCCTCATGAATCTTCATGCGAACCAGAAACTGGGCCGCATAACCGTCAAGGGTGCGAAAATCCTTGGGAACAGTGGAGATCAACTTCTCCACCCCTGCATTCTGGAACATCTCCAGAACCGACAGCACAACTGGATTCTTGGTGGTATAAAAGTCCACCACCATCTCCGTCTTAAGCTTTCTCATCATCAGGACATGATCGAAATTGCACGGAGGAGCCATTACTGTGAAAGAGAGAGAGAGAGAGAGAGAGAGAAAAATGCTTTGCAGAGAGAGGTTAGGGTTTGAATAGTATAGAATCGTGAAAGGACAGATTGAAAACAAAATTGATTTAAATAGAGTAATACGCGTGGCTTGAAAATTAAATGAAGTGTGAACGCGTGTTGTTTCAAATTCAATTTAGGAAACAAAATCAATTTTAGCATTGATTGACATTTTGCACAGTGATTAAATCTGATGGCCACGATGAAAGGCAAGATACAGATTTAATCTGGTGCGTTGGCATAGTCATTGGGACTGGGCATAAAGGAGTTTTGTGGCAGTCAAGAGAAAAAGTGAAATGATTGCCTAGGCCCTATACCCTAGTCTTAAATACACTCCGAAGTTGAAAGGTTTTGAGTGTACTTACTAATTTGAAAAGTGTATCCCAATGATCAGAGGCCAGAGAACTAAATGCATACCTGTCACCTGATATTGTAACCAGATGAAACCACAGCTACATCTCCTCTGATGGAGCTCATCTGGTTCTGGTCAGAGAATATTTTGGACAAATGACTCAGCACCTCATCTGGGACAAGTGTCACCTGGTGCATATCTCATCTGGTACCTTCTCTGATATATCTAATCTGCAGGTATGTTAGCTCAAGAAAATAAATAGATGAAGAAAAGTAATGAAACAAGGATACTTCTCTGATGTTCCCCCTAAAACAAATCTGTCTCTGGATCCAACAAACCTAACTCAAAAGCTAACTCTCTGAATCTGGTCTCAGCCAAAGGCTTGGTTAAAATATCTGCTCTCTGCTTCTCTGTTGCAATCTTTTCCATCCTTATATCTCCCTTCTCAACATGATCTCTGATAAAATGATGCCTTATATCAACATGTTTACACCTGGTATGAAGAACTGGATTCTGGGTAATGGCTATGGCACTATTACTATCACAGAAAATAGGAATATCCTTGGCTCTAATCTGGTAATCCCTAAGTTGTTGACTAATCCAGAGAAGCTGTGAGCAACAGCTCCCTGCAGCCATGTATTCTGCTTCTGTTGTTGATGTAGCAACTGAAGTCTGCTTCTTAGAAAACCAGGATACCAATTTATTCCCTAAAAATTGGCATGTTCCACTTGTAGATTTCCTATCTATTCTGCACCCACCATAGTCTGAATCTGAATAACCACTCAATTCTAAATTGTCATCTGCAGGATACCATAATCCTAAATTCACAGTTCCCTTAAGATATTTCAAAATCTTCCTTGCTGCTTCCAAGTGACTTTTCTTGGGATTAGCTTGAAATCTGGCACAAACTCCTACAACAAAAGTAATATCTGGTCTGCTTGCAGTCAGATACAAAAGAGAACCAATAAGTGCTCTGTACTGAGTCTGGTCCACACTCTCTCCAGACTCATCTGGATCCATGTTGAAATTTGTCATCATAGGGATCTTGGCTGCCTTGCTAGATCCTATTCCAAATTTCTCTAACATGTTTCTGGTGTACTTAGCTTGATTAATAAAAATTCCCTTCTCTGATTGCTTAACCTGCAAACCCAAAAAGTAATTCAATTCTCCCATCATGGACATCTCAAACTGTCCCTGCATGAGCTCACCAAACTTCTCACACAGCTTCTTGTTAGGGGATCCAAATATGATGTCATCAACATATATTTGGACCAGAAGGATGTCCTTTCCTTCTTCTTTCCTAAACAAGGTCCTATCAATCTTACCTTTAGTAAAACCATTGTCCAGAAGAAATTGAGATAGAGTGTCATACCATGCTCTGGGTGCCTGCTTCAGCCCATAAAGAGCTTTCTTAAGCTTGAACACCTTGTCACCTTGTTCAAAACCAGGAGGTTGTTCCACATACACTTCCTCAATGAGAATCCCATTAAAAAAGGCAGATTTCACATCCATCTGGTATACTTTGAACTTCATGTGAGCAGCATATGCTAAGAACAATCTGATAGCTTCTAGTCTGGCAACAGGAGCAAATGTCTCATCATAGTCTATTCCTTCAGACTGAGAATAGCCCTGGGCCACTAGCCTTGCCTTGTTCCTAGTAATGACATCATTCTCATCTTTCTTATTTTTGAAAACCCACTTAGTGACTATCACCTTTTGATGTCTTGGTCTGTCTACTAGCTCCCAAACATCCTGTCTGGTGAATTGATTCAATTCCTCCTGCATAGCAACAATCCAGTTTGAATCTTTCAGTGCCTCCTTGATGTTCTTGGGCTCAATCAAGGACACATAGCAACTGAATAAGGCAGCTAAGTTAATAGTTCTCCTAGTCTGGACACCCTTAGTTGGATCTCCTAAGATCAGGTCATTGGGGTGATCAACCAGGGTCCTCCTACCCGTGGTCTTACCTGGATGATCATCTTCTGCAGTACCTTGGTGATTATCACCACCTGCAGAAGAGCTTCCCCCTACAGGAATTCCAACCTCTTCTGGTTCTGCTCCCTGTGAAGGCTGCTGCTTCAGAGAACCAGGAGATGGGTCATCATCTGAATCTGAATCTGAATCAAGAACAGGTGGATTGACTTTGATAACTCTGGGTATAGTCTGATTCTGGGTCTCATCAGAAGAATTAGAATCCACATTGCACTCAAAAGCAGATTCATCAAAAACAACATGAGGTGTTTCCTCCACACAAAGTGAATTCTTATTAAAAACTCTAAAAGCTTTACTGGTGCTGGAATATCCCAAAAATATTCCATCAGCCACTTTAGCATCAAAGGTTCTTAATTTAGATTTCCCATTGTCATGGATGAAACACTTACATCCAAAAACATGAAAATATGAAACAGATGGGGTTTTACCTTTCCATACCTCATATGGGGTCTTATTGTGTCTCTGGACAATCAGGCACCTGTTCTGAGTGTAACAAGCTGTATTGATGGCCTCTGGCCAAAATCTCTGTGGAGTGCTGTACTCTGCCAGAAGTGTTCTTGCAGCTTCTTTGAGAGTCCTATTCCTCCTTTCTGCAACTCCATTTTGTTGAGGTGTTCTGGCAGCAGATGTCTCATGAAAAATCCCATGATCCTTGCAGTAATCTGCAATGTGTGATTTCAAAAACTCTGTTCCTTTGTCACTTCTGATCCTGACTATGCTCTGGTTCTGCTCATTCTGAATCTGCTTGAAGAACTCTGGCAACTTAGTCATAGTTTCATTTTTCTTAAACAAGAACACTACCCAAGTGTATCTTGAAAAGTCATCTACTATTACTAAGGTGTACTTCCTTCCACTGAAACTAAGAGGAGAAACAGGTACAAACAGGTCCATGTGAAGTAGTTGAAGTACTCTGGTTGTGGTTGTGCTCTGGACATCCTTAAAGGAAGTCTTGGGTTGTTTACCCTTCTGGCATGAACCACAAACCTGATCCTTCTTAAACACTTCATTAGGAAGACCTCGAATGAGACCTTTTCTGGCAATCTTGTTCAATGTTTTGAAGTTAAGATGACACAACCAGGCAACCATTCCTTGGGCAACTGCTAAAATCTGCAAGATAAATGTTACCCTTCCTCAAGCCTATTAGCAAGATATCATTATAATCAGAAGAGAAAACAGTGCATGAATCACTAGAAAACTTCACTGAGTATCCCTTGTCACAGAATTGGGATACTGAAAGCAGATTATGCTTGAGTCCTTCTACGTAGTAGACTTCATCTACAGATACTCCATTGAAGGTCAACTTTCCAACTCCTCTGGTGACTCCATAGTTGTTGTCACCAAACATCACTCTTGGTCCATTTAATGGCTTGAAATCTTGGAGATTATCCTTCTGGAAGGTCATGTGCTTGGAACATCCACTATCAATGTACCAGACATGGTTGCTTGAAAATCCTTTCTCCAATGGACTCTTATCTACCTGCAGAGAGATCAATTAGGTCCCCTACTAGTGCTGGGTCCTGATTGGTTAGTTGCAGGTTTTGTAGGAATCCATAGATAAAGATCATCCCTTAATGGATGAGGAGATCTTATCTTTCTTCCAAATCTATCTACCAGTACATGTCCTCTTACTATGACATATTGAGCTACTGGTCTGATAAGGACACCTTTCTTATAAACAGGTCTGGTGTACCTTTTCTCAAATCTGGCCTTTGGAATGGCCTGCCTCAAGGACATGGTCTTAAAGGTCTGGTTATAAGGGTACATCCTAGAAGAACCATCTCTGGTGTCATAACTACCCAGATCAGTTGGTTTTCTATAGATGGGTCTGGAGGACCTCCTCTGGTTCTGATAATTAGACTTGTTCTGGTGACTATAGTTCCTTTGAGTATACCTATTCTGGAATTGATTCCTCTGAGAAAATTGTCTCTGGGGTACCTGGTTCTGCTGAACATTGTTCCTTCTCTGGTAGTTGTTACTCTGATTGGTATTCCCTTTTCTTGAGTGTTTCCTTTGAGGTCCCCTAATCTGTTTAGGTTCCCTTTGAGGATTTCTCTGGGGTCCTCCAATTTGAGTAATTCCTACTCATTGGGACTCATTGTTCACAGAACTATCAATCTTTAATGGTTCCCCTTTTTGACACTTATTCTCTAGCATCTTCTCTTCCAGAATAGTCAACTCTTCTGGACCATTTGTTATGTGATTAACAGAGTGATTCCTTTTCCAATCAGGATTGTGAACCACCTTGTAACCATTACCAGTTAAGTCTTTATCATTCCAGATTTCTACCAATTTACCAGCTCTTACAGACTTGTCTTTATTATAGAGGTATTTATGAGTTTTAGTGGTAATTCCAGAATATCCTAAACCACTCTTATCACAAATGCGCTGAGAAGACTCTGATATGATAGATACAACAGATGGTATCTTAGGAGCTTCTCTGGGCATAGGTATCTCCTCTATGTTGTGAGCAACTTGTTTTCCCTTGATAAGAGTCTGATATTTGGCTCTGAGTTCATTGATCTCATCTTCTTGAGAGGTCCTTTCTTTCATGAGTTGATCTACCAGAGTATCTCTTTCTGTGATCTTATCCTGAAGTTCAGAGACTTCTTTGGAATGATCTTTCATGAGTTCTCTGGTGGATTTGTGCTCATGAGAGAGAGATTGAACTTCAGCTCTGAGCCTACCATTCTCTTTCTCAAGTTTTTGACAAAGTTGGACACAATTTTGGAGATCTGATAGCATTTGTTGCATATCAGACTCTCTGGAGTTACCAGATGAATTAGAGGATTCAGTACATTTGGAATTAGATAAAACTAGAGTAGTTTCATTTACCTCAGTGATGTCTGCCATGAGACACACATCATCATCTGATCCAAAGTCAGAAGAAGAAGAACTGGAACTAGTATCCTCCTCCTCTGCTTCTGCCAGCAGTGCTCTCTTATCTGCATATCTCCTATCTCTCTTGATTCTTTTCTCTTCTCTTTCCCTAGGAGTAAGCTGAGGACAATCATAACTGTAGTGACCAGTCTTGTTGCATGTGTAGCAGGCATTGTCTCCTCTGGGACTAGGACTTGGCTCTCTCCTCCTCTGGTTGTAGTCTGATCTGGCTGGACTACTTTCTCTCCTCTGGTAGTCAAGTCTGCCAGAGCTACCATCTCTCCTCTGATAATCTGATCTCCCAGAGTTGCCAGGGTTGTCATCTCTCCTCCTTTCTGGAGTTCTGAATCTGGTCTCCCTTGAGTCTCCAGATGTCTTCTCCTTCTCTGCAGGCTTGACAGAACTCTTCCTGTTTCTGGTAGACTCCTTCCAATGCCTTTTGTACCTGCCATATTTTGAACTCATTTTGTCTAATTTGTGAGTTAGAAGTGCTACCTGCTCCTTGAGGCTCAAGTCATCTGCAGTAGACTCCTTTGGCTTTACATCAGGCTTGAGAGTTGAAGAGAATGCAACTCCTTTCTGGCCAGAAGAGGAAACCTCTTCTGTTTGATCCTCCTCTTGAAGATCAAACTCGTAAGCTTTGAGATCAGACAACAGAAGATGGTGATCCAGAGTGTTGAGATCCTTGTTGTCCTTGATCACGGTGACTTTAATTCTCCACCTGCTTGTTAGTGAACGCAAGATTTTACTATTAATTTCCTTTTCAGAGTAGGTCTTACCTAAGGCACTAGCCTTGTTTAGAAGGTTTGTGAGACGCATGTCCAGCTGGTCAATGGTCTCGTCTGGTTTCATCTTGAAGGTGTCAAACGAGTGTTGAACAGCTTGGAGCTTGTTGTCTTTGATCTTCTCTGTTCCCTCACAGAGAAGTGCGAGTTTGTCCCACATCTCCTTGGCAGTGGCACACGTTCTGACCTTTTCAATCACCTCTTTTGTAAGTGTGTTGATGATCTCGGTTCTTGCCACCTGGTCCAGGTTATGTAGCTTTCTCTCATCGTTGTCAAGTTCGTCTTTCTTTTTGAGGATTCGTTGTCTGGGAACTCTATCCTCTGCAGCGTCGCTAGTTTCTTCTCTGGACTCAGACCTGCCACTATCAATAGGAGTCCAATAAAATTTAATGGGGCCACTTTCAACCACATCTAACATGCGGTGGTGAATAGCTCCAAGATGATTACTCATCATGAAGCTCCAGTGGCTATAATCCTCGAACGAGAATTCTGGCAGTTTGCGACTCTTATAAGAAGATTTCGAAGACATATTTACTAAAATAAGGATTTATCTAGATTTTGAACAAAAACAATAAATGAGCAATGGATCTGCCCGGTGACCACCAAAAGCTTTTCAAAGTAGTGGTCGTTGGACACACTGCTCTGATACCACTTGTTGGTCCCACTAGATAGATTAATTGCGGAAGCCTTTTTAACCGATATGTCTTTAGAAGAAATCCTTTTCTAAGAGCACAAATTATAAACAAGCAAGTATTAAGGAAAGCAATAAATAAGACCGTATATATAGTGGTTCGGATCTGAATATCCTACGTCCACTCTCCCTTGATCAAAGGGGTCTCACTATCAACCAACAAACTCACTAACCACTGGAATTTCCGAAGTACCAGCACCTTCTTACAATCTCTTTAGATCTAACTTCGATCTAAAGACAAACTTACTCCAACCTTATCTAACAAGATGAACAGGTTGAGTATATAAACTCCTTACGAGTTGGATGAGTAAATAAGAACTAAGTGAGTGCAAATGCGTAGTGATCAAAAGCTTAGAATGCTATGTGTGCGTATATATTCTCTCTAGAGCTTTTTCTTGAACTGCACTCTTGTATATATAGAGGGGATTAGGGTTAGCCGTTGGATGGCTAATCCAATCAGATCCTCTATATAAGGAAGCCTCAATCAATCAATTTCCTAATTGATTGATTGGGTTGGTGGGATCCTTGGATTGATTATCTTCAAATACTTTCCAATCCTGATCTTGTTGACTTGATTTGAATCACCAACGGTCAATAACTTCCTCTGCCTAACTCTGATCCTCTCCAGAGAAGGCAGGACCAGACACCAGGCAACCTCGGTGTCTTCTGGTCCTCATCTGGTGAACAACCAGAATACTCAGTAGAATAAGGGGATCAAACTGAGCATCTTTTGTTCCACCAGACTCGTCTGGTCCGGACTCGTCTGGTCTGGGGAAGGTCCTCTGCCTCTGGTCTGATCTCATCTGGTGAAGTCTTCTGGTGGAGTCCTCTGGTGAAGTCCTCTGGTGGGGTCTTCTGGTGACTCTTCTGGTGAAGTCTTCTGGTCTGGCAGTTCCCCCTAGACTAAGTCCTAATCTAGATCATCATCTGGCTAACAGATCCAGATGGTCCTATTACATCTTCTGGTTTGTTTTAACTCATCAAAACTAACAATTTTTATCCTAACAGTCTGGGACCCCATTTTTGCTTGGGGTATAAATAGTGGGAAAACTGAAATTTTTCCCACTTTTCCCCCTCTTGCTACAGTGCTCCGGCGATTTCCATCTCCCTCCGGCGATTTCAAGCTTTCCGGCGTCCGTCCTTCAGCATTTGACTTCAAATTTCAATTCCCAGGTAGTTACTCTCTTTTTTCCATCTTTTTCTTTACTTTTTCTCTCGAAAATTCTATCGCCGCCGTGTGGATCCGAGCGCCACCGTCTTCTCCGGGAAAGCGCCGCCGTCTGCAACACTATCCGCCACCACCCGGATTTTTCCTCTCCCTCCCATGTCTTCGCATTCGAGCAATAAAACTGAGGAGACCTTAGATCCCCTTTTCCCAACTGTTGCTTACGATCCACAACCCGTTGGAGTTTCTTCAGCATCGAACGTTCACGTGGATTCAGTTGTTCGCTCTGTGGAGGACACCGGTGCGGGCCCATCTGGAAGAGAACTAACTATTGTGGCGAACAACAATTTGGACGAAAACTCTTCGTCTTCTGCTGAATCTGAAGATCCAGATCTTAACGAACTCACCCGCGAGTTCTTGGAGGGTATTAACTTCCCATCCCCAAAGATGTTGGAAAATGAGATTCCAACGGGAGTTGCTCGGCCATTCAAATGGCGAGCATATGCTGAGGAATACGCGAACAGCTTTCCTCGTCCACAGAGACAAATAATGGATAAGGTGAAAACCGGATACCAGGCGAGCAAGATTAAAAGTGTTGTTCGCGAAGATGAACTGGACTCTATCCGGAAGGACTATAAGATCCCATATGATATTCACATGTGGGCTCCACGGAGGAAAGAGAGAGCAGATAGCCCCCCACCAGGATGTACGGCGATCAACATCCATACTTTGATCGCCGGATTAAAGCTGCCTCTTCCACCCATTGTTGGTCGATTCCTGGAGGCGACCAACTTGGCCATCACCCAAATTACTCCAATTGGGTGGATGAACCTCCTAGACACCATATGCTTGTTCGCCTTGGAGGGGTATGTTGATCGGCTTACTGCGGAAGAGATCAACTACTTGATGACAATTACGAAATGCCCCCTGGGAGAAGAAGGCTATCATTATCTCAAGGCCAGAACCGGGCTGAAGATGGTGGAAGACGTGCCGAACAAGATCCGTGATTGGAAGCAGCACTTCTTCTTCATTGGGGGTGATTGGCGAGCATCTTCCGGTCCACACGGCGGTCTTGGACGAATAAATTCTCCAGCAGCCTATGGAAAACTGAAACGTAAGTTCAATTCTTGCTCGCCTTTGGGCTAAGTTGTTCTAATTTAACTTTTTTTGTCTGTTCGCAGGCCCTCGTCTACCCAAGTGGGATTCAGAAGAGGAGTTGAGCTCCGAGTTTCTATTTACTTCGTGCTTGGTTGGCCTCCGCAATAGGGCAGATAGGACTATTGACTATCTTTGCCGAGCAAGGTGTCAAAGAGCTGCTCGCCTTTTGACTTACCCTCACCACCTGGAGGCTCAAGCTGAGGTGCCCCCAGGTATGAAAATTTCTAACTTCTGGTTCAAGTCTTGTTCGTCGTTGACTTGTTTAACTTGCTCGTCTAATTCTAACTTTTTTTTAGCCGAGCAAGTAACAGTTGCCGTTCCCCCCTGCTACGCCCTCCTTGAGCAAAGGGTCCTAGAGATGGCGCCTCCAAAGGGACGGAAGAGGAGAGGTGACCCGCCCACGAAGATTCTGGGGATGACGAATAGGGCGGAGGGGGCCAAAGTTCCGCGGCCCGCTGCCCCTCCTGCTCCTGCCCAGCCATCTTCACCAATTTCTCCCCCCGCGCGGGGAAACGCTTAAAGAAGGCGGATGGGACTCCGTTGGCCCACGAAGTCCCCATTGCTGGTAAGGGGAAGGAGAAAGTAGGCCACAGTCATCCTCGTCCAGAGGGGGATGCTGTTCGTCGCTCTATTGAGCCTGTAGAAAGAACAGGCAAAGCGAGCAAGGATTCTACCTCTGGCCGCGGGCCTGAGGATCTCACCCATCTGGGTTGGGATGAGCGAAAATTCAAGGAGTAAGTCCACATTAGCTTTTGCCAAGCAAGTTCCATCATCATCTTTTTTTTTTCTAAGTATCCTTTCCTTTCTTGTTCGCAGATATCGTGCTGACGATTATCCTGGTCGAGCAAGTGTTATACATCAGTACGCTTGCTCGAAGACTCCCGTTAACATAAGGGAGATTCCTGGCGAGCATGTTCGCAAGGCGACAGAGTTGGTCGCCCGAGCCTGGACGCGTCCCTTGGACAAAGCCGTTCTTCAACAAGGGCTATTGGACAATCTCCACCTCTCAATGATGCTCGTTGCCAACGGCCTCGTCACAGCCCAAAAGGCTATTGCCCAAGTTGCCGAGCAAGAAGAGTCTGCTCGCCATTATGCCAGCACTGCTCGGCAGCTTACTGAAGAGAAGGATGGCCTGGTCGGCCAATACGAGGCTAAGATTGCTCGCCTCAACAACCAGATCAATGTTTACATTGATGCTGAGCACAAGCACCTTGAAGAAATTCAAGGCCTGTCCAAAGAGCTGAAGGGCAAGGAGGCCTTGCTCAAGGATAAGGAGGCCTTGCTCGGCGAGGGGGAGAAAAAGCTGTCCGCAGCTGAACAAGAAAACGCCGAACTGAAAGCAGAAATTGCTCGTCTTCGGGAGACGAAAGCCAACCTCTTTACGCGCGAGCAACTTGAAGAGGAAGTTCAGGCTCGAACTGCTCCCATTTCCAACCTTGGATATATCTGCGCCTATGCGGACAGCATCCGCACGGCCGATGCTTATGACTTCAAGGATCTGGTGGAGGAAATGAGCAAGGACTTGAATGAATTCATGGAGAACTATCCACCGCCGAACAATATTGAAATTCAGTTGGCGGATTTGGCTGTGCTAGGGGTTAAACTTGACAAACTTGACCCCAGTATTTCCATCACTCATCCTCCTCCTCCAGTTGATGAAGGCGAACAAGAGGAGGAGGTGGCCGCCGCTGTCGAGCAGAGTGCTAAAGAGGCGGAGGATAAGGCAGCCGAAGACTTGGCTCTAGATATGATTATTGAGCCTCCCGCCGAGCAAGCTCAAGATCCTCCCCCCGCCGAGCAACAATAGTTCTTAGGACTTAGCTTTTTCCTTTTCTTCTTCTCTGTAATAGTTGTTCGTTCCTTTTTGTAGTACTTGACTTCTTGAATCATTGTACTATTTTTTAGGCTCAACGCCTTTTGATTAATGGAATGTCTTTCTCATGTTCGCTCATTTTATTTATATGTTAATTGCCTTTACATTTTTGTCAATGCCTTTGCAATTATAACATATAGTGTTGGGCTTTTGTTCGAATTGAACTTTGCCTTTAGTGGAATCAGGGTTCAGCCTTAGGTTCTTTTCATTTTTAAAAAATGAACAACCTTTAAGTGGCTTTGGTCCTTAGGTTCTGTTCATTTAAAAACGAACAACCTTTAAATGGACTTGTACCTCGAGCTTTGGACTTTTCCTCTTTGACGAACAACTATTATATTTACATTCATATAAAAAAAATTACAAGTGTTGTAAGACTGCTCGTCACTAACATATACAGATCGACGAACAACTTTAAACACTAATCAAAACATGCTCGCTTATAATATTTTTGCCAAGCAACTTTATCTAAAAAACAAAAGATGAAATAGCACCAGACTATACAATGTGCCGAACAACATTAAACTCTATACTTAGCAAAATTTTCAAAAAATTAGGCAAGTTTTTGGTATGCCTTACTTGGTTTCTCTGCCCCCCAAGACAGTTGTTCGTCCAACTAAGAACTTGTTCGCCTTATTGATAATACTTCTTTAGATGTATAGCGTTCCAGGAGTATTGGGCCGGCTTGCCTTCCATATCTTCAATATCGTATACGCCATTAACGAATTTTTCCGTTATACGATACGGGCCCTCCCAAGTTGGTCCCAATACACCTGGAGGTTGGGCGAGCAACTTTCTTAGAACCAAATCTCCAACTCTGAATTCCCTAAGTTTAACATGGGAATTATGATAGCGTTCTGCCCGCTGCTTATATGTAGCATTTTTTAGCTCGGCATTTAATCTTTTTTCTTCGAGCAAATCCATTTCCGCGGCCAGAGCATAGTTGTTCGCCTGTTCATCAAAGTTGGTCGTCCTGATTGTGTTGGTCTTTAATTCAATTGGTATCACAGCTTCTGTTCCGAAAGCCATTGCAAAGGGTGTTTCTCCGGTGCTTGACCTGGGAGAAACTCTGTATGCCCATAAGACTTCCGGAAGCTCTGTTGACCAACTGTTTTTGCTTTCCGCTAGCCGTACTTTTAATGTATGCTTGATGATTTTGTTTACGGCTTCGACTTGTCCATTTGACTGGGGATGATAGGGCGTAGAGTAATGTTTCTTGATCCCCCATTTTGTACAGAAATCTCTCAACTCTTTTCCATCAAACTGCGGACCATTGTCTGTCACGATGGTTTGTGGAATTCCAAAACGACAGACAATGTTCTTCCAAATGAAGTTGATCATTTTCTGTTGCGTGATCTTCAACATGGCCTCTGCTTCTGCCCATTTTGTGTAATAATCGACTGCCACAACGGCAAATCGAACTCCTCCAACTCCTGCTGGGAAGGGACCAATAATGTCCATTCCCCATCTAGCAAAAGGCCATGGGCTATAAACCGATACGAGCTGTTGAGCCGGGGTATGAATGTTTGGTGCAAAAATTTGGCATTGGTGGCAAGTCTTTGCTTTTTTTATTGCATCTTGGCGTAAATTTGGCCAGTAATAGCCTTGTCTGATAGTTTTGTATGCCAAGGCTTGCCCCCCAGTGTGATTTCCACATACTCCGACATGTATTTCTTCGAGTATTGCTCGTCCTTGCCCCCTAGGCAAACATTTGAGAAGTGGGAGTGATATTCCTCTTTTGTAAAGTTGCTCGCCTACCAGAGTATATCTGGCGGCTTGCTTTATTAGCTTGGCAGCTTCAAAAGAGTTGTTTGGTTTTTCCCCACTTTTCAAGTATTTGACTATACTTGTTCTCCAGTCTTCTTCTTCACTGGCTTGATCACTTAGTTGGTTGACATTATAACTTGTTGTTGATGGGTCATTCATTTTCGTAATTATAATGTCTGCCAACTCTGCAGGTCCTTCGCTTGTTGCTAGTCGGGCCAATGCATCTGCTTGAGTGTTGCTCGTCCTTGGGATTTGTTCAATGAATACTTGATCTAACAAGGACATCATGTGAGTAACAATCCGTTGATATTCGATCATATGGCCATCCTTCGCCTCGTATTCACCTCGGACTTGGTTCACAATCAATTGTGAATCGCCGAATATTTGCAATCGTCTGACACCTACTGCAAGGGATAGATGGAGACCAGCAATGAGAGCCTCATACTCGGCTTCGTTGTTGGTTGCCATAAAGCCAAATCTGATTGCCAAAGTGAATACTTGCCTGCCTGGACTAATTAGAACCACTCCCGCCCCCGAGGCTACGTTAGTCGAAGATCCGTCAACATAAAGATGCCAGGGGTGATCAAGTCCTCTCGTCGGATCTGGTGGGAAGGTTAGTTCGACTATAAAGTCGGCCAACGCTTGCCCTTTGATCGCTGTTCGAGGAGCATAAGTCACTCCGAATTGGCTAATCTCTAGTGACCATTTCAATAGACGACCAGCTGTGTCGGGGCGATGGAGAATTTGTCTGAGTGGGAAAGTTGTTAGCACTTCAACTTGATGATCAAAAAAGTATGGTCGTAACTTCCTCACACTCATAACTAGTGCATACGCCAGCTTTTCGGTTGGGGAGTATTTGATTTCTGCCTCATGCAAAGCTTGGCTGACGTAGTAGATGGGTTGATGGAATTGGCCGTCTTCCCGTACCAGAACGGAGCTGATGGCCACTTCCGACGCTGCCAAGTATAAATATAGCTTTTCTCCTGGGACGGGTTTTGATAGGATTTTCACATCTTCCAGGTAATCTTTGAGTTGGTCGAACGCCTTTTGACAGTTGTTAGTCCACGTGAACTGTCCTTTTTTGATGGCTTCGAAGAATGGACGGCATTTGTCCCCCGATCTGGATATGAAACGGTTTAGTGCTGCTAGATATCCTGTGAGTCTTTGCACTTCTTTTACTGAACGTGGTGGTTGCATATCCATAATAGCTTTAACTTTTGTTGGGTTAGCCTCGATTCCTCGTTGACTAACAAGATGCCCCACGAATTTGCATGAATGGACTCCAAAGCTGCTCTTCTTTGGATTCAGTTTCATGTTGTAGTGTCGAAGAATTTCGAACACTTGGGTCAAGTGTTGGAGATGGTCTTCTTTACGGGGACTTTTGACTACGATGTCATCAACGTAGACCTCTACTGTATCTCCAATTTGCTGGTCGAACATTTTGTTCACCAGCCTTTGATAGGTTGCCCCGGCGTTGATGAGGCCAAAGGGCATTCTCTTCCAACACAGCAAGTTTTTGTTTGTATAGAATGCTGTGTTCTCTTGATCATCTTGATGCATCGGGATTTGATGATATCCGGTAAAGGCATCCATGAATGTTAGCATTTCATGACCTGCAGTGCTGTCCACCAATTGGTCAATATGAGGAAGTGGAAAATTGTCCTTCAGGCATGCTGCATTCAGATCCGTAAAATCTATGCATAGCCTCCAGGACCCGTTTGGTTTCCTTACAAGGACCGGGTTTGCTACCCACTGTGGACAGAGAGCTTGTCGGATTAGGTCATTGTCTAACAACTTCTTTACTTCTTTATTTAAAGCCTGATACTTGTCTGGGCCGTATTTTCTTCGTTTTTGATGGATTGGTCTTTTTGTTTGATTGATATTGAGCTTGTGACAAGCATGTTTTGGATCTATTCCCACCATGTCTGCATGAGACCAAGCAAAAACATCTAGATTCTTACGGAGGAACTCTTTCATTCGGGATCTGTAAGGCTCAGGGAGCTCAGATCCTATGTATAATTCAAGATCCTCGTTTTCAGGATTAACTTTGAACGCTTCCAGTTCTTCAACTGGAGTTGCTCGTCGTTTTTGTCCTTTCCAACGAGGGTCGAGTATTGGTCCCTCAGAGTTGAAATCATTTTCGATGTTCACTGGTTCTGCCCCCAGGCGGGGATCTAGATCATCTGTTGGCCTTGATTCGTTGTTGTTAGTCAATACCTGGCCCTCCAAGCCATCATATGAATGTTGCTCGTCACCACCCCCTAGTTGTTCGTCAGGATGATGTTCCTCATGGGTGGTGAGGAGTTGTTCGTCCAACATCTGCTCGTCATGATGTTGTTCGTCAGTATCCATGTGGTCTTCCTCTATGTCCATCATGTTCTCCAATATTGATGGTTCTTCAGCTGGATAGTTTGTTGTGGCCTCCATCATGGATACTTGCGCATATTTTGCTTGCATTTGCAAAAGGCACTCCCGAGCCTTTCTTTGATCTCCTTTAACTGTGCCTGCTCCACTTGCTGTTGGAAACTTCAAGCAATAATGGTAAGTTGAACAGACAGCTTTAAATTCATTCAAAAAGGGTCGACCAAGGAACCCATTATAGGTTGATTCCTGGTCTACGACCAAGAAATCTACCATTCTTGTAATATTCTTTTCGGGTTCCTCGATCGTTACAAGTTGTACAAGCAAAGAAATTTCTCCCAAAGGGACGGTTACTGCGTTTCCGAAGCCTAGGATTCTATGGTTTGAATCCCGGATATGGGCTGAAAAGTCTCCAAGTTTATCGAGTGTGCTTTTGAACAAGATGTTGGTATAAGCTCCAGTGTCGACCAACAATCTATGGACTCGAGTCTCCATGATCTTTGCATAGATTACGAGCGAATCGTTATGTGGAGTCAAAATTCCTTCTAAGTCCTTCTTGGTGAAAGTCAGTTCTGCTGTCTGCATAATAGATGGTTTGACCCCGAATTCTTGAGCTTGATCGATTGCTCGTAATTCAGCCTTTCTTTTCCGGTTGGAGATTGGCGGTCGTCCATCAGAACATCCTCCTGCGGGACCTGTAGGTTCCATCATGTATAAATCTTCCAACGGACGAGTAGGGATGGCAGGAACTGGTCGCGCCGATTTATTGTTCTGAGGTTGATCATCTTCGTCCTCAGAGTTGTTCTCCCGGATTCTCTTCCCGGGTTGTCTTTTGACAAAATCGGAGAGTTTTCCGTCCTCGTAGAAACGCCAGAGCTGTCTGAGCAAATCTCTACATTCACTTGTAAAATGCCCCACGCTTTGATGGTAGGCACAATACTTATTAGGATTGAGTTTGCCAGTGTCTTGGCGAATTTTCCGGGGAGGGGAGAGCAACTCCTTATCTTTTACATTCTCATAAACAGTATCGACTGACACTGTTAACACCTGATTCAACTTTTCTTTGAGTTCTGTCCCTTCAGTGAATGCTTTCATGTTTTTAGGGACTCGATAGCTTGTTGCACCAGGTTTTTTGTTGTTCTCCTTGGGGTCGACTTTGTTCTCCCCCAAGTTTGATTGCAGGGCTTCATGCATAGAAACGAATATGCCTGCCTGATTTCTGAACTCGGCGTAGCTTCTTGGGCACTTCAGATGTACCTCTTTCCATAACTTTGACCCTTTCTTCAGTCCTGCCATTATAGCAACAATTTTTGTGTCCTCGCTGACGGGCTCACCCTCCAATAGCACTTTGTCAAACCTTTCCATGAATGCTCGATCTGATTCATCGTCATTTTGTTTTAGGTCCGACAATCGATGTTTCTGGGACAAGTATGATCCTGCCGTTGAAAAATGAGACAGGAACTCCCGACTCAGCTGAGTGAATGAATGGATGGATGCTGATGGCAATGCTGAGAACCATTTGTGCACCCGATCCCCTAAGGTTAACGGGAAGTTTCGGCATTGAGTGGCATCGCTAGCTCCCACCGAGACCATATAGTCCAAGTATTTTGTTAGATGAACTCTGGGATCAACAAGGCCGTCATATTGAATGCTTGCATGGAATTGGACTTTCTTTTGAATCGGGGCTTTCAGAATGTAGGTTGATAATGGTGAAGATGGCAAGCTGGTCGTCCCTACACCTCTTTGCTGGTCCAATTGTCCCTGCATATTTTCTATCGCCCTCCTCAAGCTTGATAGCTCATCCAGAGATGCCCCCTGACTTGGAGGCTGTTCGGCGAACAAAGGTACAAACCTTTCTGTTCGTCGCAGTCCCTCGCTTGGAGAAGGCAAATCCTGGAGCTTCTTTTTAGGGTTGCTCGCCGCATTAGGTCCCAAACGCCTGAAGGCAGATTGAGAAAGTCTTTCATGGACCGAAGGGCGAGGCTGTTCAAATGTTGCTCGCCCATGTCCCTCTTCCTGGCGAGCAACTTTCTCTTGTTGCTGGGGTTGGCCAAGTCTGTCCTGGGCACTGGAGCGAGTTGTTCCGTGGCTCGACATTGTTGTTCGCCCGCGAGCAGACTCTGCTTGGCCCTCCCTTGGCTCGTCCATCTTAGCCTTGCCCTTGTCCCATCTGATCTGGGCACTGTTTACCTCGCGCTGCTCGCCCCTTGTTGATCTGGCCCTAACAACCTCCAAGGGTCTATCTTTAGGCCTTGCCTGTGAAGGCTTATTCTGTTCTTGTTGTCTCTGGAGAGCCTGGAGAGCAGCAATAGTTTTGGCCAGTTCATTAGGGTTGTTCGCCAGGGCCTCCATTTCAGATGGGAAATTATGGGTTATGGCCGTGTGCTGTGATCTATTCACATGTCTAGGATTTCGATCCTGGTGGTCGGCCGACGAGGCTCGGGTGGGAGATGCTCTCCTTGATAAACGTGATGCTTGGGTTTCCTTTGATTGAGGCATTTGAATTAGATTGTTCTTTAATTTTAATATTGAAGAACACCAAGAACACCTTTGCTTGAATCTTCAAATATTTCTTGAGGTTTTCTTTGAATCTTCAAGTTTTCAACTTGAAGTTCTTGAGTAATTACACTAACCGGAGGTTCGAACCCTCCTTCTAGCGCCAAATTGTTGGTGAACGAATCTAATCGTAAGGATTAGTGGCTGTTTTAATCCGTTTTTACGTCACCAATCAATATCGTGTGATTGATTACCACCGTAAATGGTAAATCGGGATGTGAATTTATCGAATTTAAAGTTGGACTTATTTCGTGTATGTGTAGGTTAGGGTGTGTTTGTGTGTGTATTTTTGTCTGAAATTCGAAAAAATATATTAATAAGCTGGAGAACAACTATTTATTGAGGCTAGCAAGCATGAGGTGCTACTGACTCTTGGTCTCCCTAGCTTGCATGCCTGACATGTGTCCTTTGACCTTAGTTTGACCTTATCTAAGTTGAATCTTAGTTACAAAGTCTTCTTTTGGGCCTTATCTCGGACTCATTGTTGTTCGCCTAGGTCGGCTTGACTGATCTTGATGACCCTTCAACTGAAAGTTGTTCGCCTCTTGAGGTTGTACTTTGGAAGTTGTTCGTCTTATGGCTTCGTTCAGCTTGGCTTTGGGATCTTTGTCCTTTGTTCACTTGTACACACCTCCTTGGCTGTTTGTTGTATCATAGTTTGACCAAGTTGTTCGTCATTGATGACTTCACAGTTGGCTCATCCTTGGTCTCGGGTCTTAGAACCTGTTCGCCTATTAGTTGTTCGTCGGGGGAGTTGTTCGTCACTTTATACACCTCCCAGATTGGTTAATGCACCCAAATCGTGATTTTCTTTGTTTAGACCTTAATGGTTGTTCGCCCCATATTAGATGATGTTCGCCTATCAACAGGGGTATTACTAATTATTTCTTGGGGTATTGCTAATTTCTGTTTGAGATGTTTTTTTTTTCAAGTTCCAAGTGCATATCATGCACACTAGAACTACTTTAAAAGGAAAAGAAGTAAAGAAAAGACGAAATTAAGATACAATATACTTGCATTAATAAGAACTTAAATGAATCTAAATAGGATAAAAACAACCATTTTACCATTAAAAAAATTAATAACCTATTTTACCATGAAATTGAGACGTAGGGTTTTGAAAAATTATTTGGAAGTTGATAATATAATTTTAAAAAATTACATGTATTTAAAGTTTTTTGCCACAATATTTAAGTTTATTCTTTGGGTTGTTGCCACGTAGATGCCGCACCAATGACGACCCTCTGAAAATCTGCCCGTAAGTCTTAATTGCCAAAAAAATTCAATTTGAATTTTTTTTAACATAATCCAAAAGTTTAGCTTAAAATGCAATTTTGAAAAATGTCGTGATTTAAATTGCAACTAAGCCTTAAAGTTTTTTGCAACCTAATTTAAAAAAAAATTGGACGGTTGTTACGTACACGTCACATCAGCAACGGACAGAGGCAAATCTGTCCGTAAGTTTAAATTGCCAAAAATTGTTAAGTTGAAGCTTTTTTAACAAGATTCAAAAGTTTAGCTTAAAATGTAATTTTGGAAATATTGTGATTTAAATTGCAATTAAATCTTATATATATATATATATATATATATATATATATATAACTACTTTGTTATTCAAATAAATTTATTTTACAACTTCTGGATAAGCTGCATTGGATGTATCGTTACGAAAATTGGAATTTTAAATTTATATTGCAATATATACAAACATCATAGTTTTTCTTTTTTCTTTGTGTGTGTGTGACAAAAAATAAATTAAATAGTCTCGATATATAAAAAAATCTAAAAGTATTAATTGTTCACACATTATATTAATGACATAAAGACCAATGTGTGAAATAATTGTGTTAGAGTTGTCAAAATAGATTTAGAGGGTATTTAGTGATTGTTTGGAATCACTATTTAGTGGGTAGAATTGATTTTATTTTGAAAAAATTCAATTCTGCATTGTTTGCAATTACTATATAACCACCTTAGAATCTATTTTGGAGAAGCAGGAAAAACCTGCTTTTGGATTCTGAGAATTGATTTTTTTAAAATTTATATTAATTAATTGATTTTTTTACAAACAATTCAACTTTTAAAATTACTTAATTTCAAAATATGTCTCACTTTTAATTTTACTACAAAAATCACTTAAAATCACTTCTGATTTTGCAGTAGAGTTTCAAAACATACCCTTAGTAAAAGACCGTTTTTGAAAAAATACTTCTAAAAGTAATTCTCTGTGTTTCAAAACACCCTTAACCAATGTGAATCAATCCCTCCCTATATATTTAGACATAAATGGGTTGTCCCTCTTAGGTCCTTGTACTTTAGTGTGGTGACACTAGGGCTGTTCATGGAGTTCGGATATTACCGAATTCGTACGGAAATCCGCACCGAAAAAGAATCGAAGCGAAAAAATTATGGACTTTTTTACTTTAACCGTACCGAAATCGAACAGAATATTTTTTTGGTACGGATATGGATATTACCAAATTAACCGTACCGAAAAACCGAATGTGACCGTACCGAACCGTACCGTACCGTACCGAACCAAACCGAATAACCGAATTAAATATGTATTAAATTTAATTATTTTTTTATTTATCAAACATTATTATAATGTTATTGAATTCAAGTACAACTATATTATATCATAATTTCTCCTCCTCTCTTTCAAAAGAAAAAAAATATCCTCATTTTCACAATACAAACACTATACTTCCTCCGTCCCTAAGTTGTTTTCTATCTTACTGTTTGCACATGTTTTAAAAAAAATAGTTTATTAGCATTTAAAGTGATAAAGTGATAAATTAGACGTTATATAGTTAGGAGTGTATGAAAAATATAATATTAAAAAATATTGTTGGTTTTGCAAAAAATTGATGTAGCAATTGAGTATGTGACAAACTTTTTTGGCAATATTGGAAATAACTTTGGGACGGAGGGGGTACTATTTATCTTATTAAGTTTTTAAAATGTTAACTTATTTTTACGCGTATATCAAAATGATTTAACTTAATTTTTTATTATTTTAATTTCATTTTTCATGTATATTCATTTCTTATATAAATTTGGATATGGTGTACCCTGTGTCAGGAATTACGATCAACGTGATTTTAGTATTGCACTTTCCATACACAGTATATTTCAAAAAGTTTTTTAAGCATATATTTTATATACTGTATTTTAAATATTATATTGGTGATGATTTACCTTAATTTTTTAAGTATCCATTAACATATAATATATTATATTCAAGTTTATAATGATATATATTTGATTGTGGTTGAAGTTGTGTGTTGGTGATCATTTTTTATCGGATGTATTAGTGACTTTTAGGTTCGGTTTAAAGATCATCAATCAATTACGTGTGATTGGTTACCACCGTAAATGGTAAATCGAGGGTTCGGGTTATGAACTTGTAAATATGAAAGTCGAAATCGTAATAATTTTGTATGTGTGTATGTTTAGGTGTATTAGTGTGTGTTTTGGGAGTGTTTATGAATTTGAACTTGTATTTCTTAAGCTGGAGAACAACTATTTATAGAGACTAGCAAGCATGAGGTGTTTATGACTCTTGGTCTCCCTAGCCTGCATGCTTGACAAGTGTCCTTTGACCACAATTTGACCTTATCTAAGCTGAATCTTTGTTACAAAGTCTTCTTTTGGTCTTATCTCGGACTCATTGTTGTTCGCCTAAGTCGGTTTGACTAATCTTGATTGTTCTTCAACTGAAAGTTGTTCGCCTCTTGGGGTCATGCTTTAGTAGTTGTTCGTCTTTTGAGTGCATGACTCAGAAGTTGTTCGCCTTTGTGTTTTACACAGATTGGCGTTGGGATCTTGATCCTTTGTTCGTCGACATGCACCTCTTAGGTTGGTAGATGCACCACCTTTGGTCAATATTGCTCGTCATCAGTGACTTAGCAGAATGTTCATCTCTGGTCTTGGGCCTTAAAACCTGTTCGCCGATAAGCTGTTCGTCACTTTATACACTCCTTGGATTAGTTTATGCACCCCGGCTTGATTTTCTTTATTGATCATCTTTGATTTGGGGTTGATTTCTCGTAATCCTTTTTATGGCTTTAATCCTTGTTCGCCCATCATTGATTTATGTTCGCCTGTCAACAATTGCCCCCTATCCTGGCTATATGTTGCCCCAGATGAGCAACTTTGTGGCGAGCAACTATAGTTAGGATATTATACTGGCAAGGATTTGGACGAACATCATTGGTCCTGGCGAGCAACAAATGGTACGTCGTTCCGTCTCCCCAAGGTCTGGGGGTTGTACGAAGATGACATGGGCGGCATGATTGTGCGCCGCCCACGCGCGAGCAATCCCGAGGCCACACGCCCCTATGTTTGCATGTAGGTCCTTCAATTTTCACACTTGCTCGAATTTTACCCCGTTTTTTGGCAACTTGGTCCCAATTTTTTGGGGTAATCACGGATTTTACCCCGTTTTTGTTTGGGGTATAAATACGGGAGAAACTGAAATTTTTCCCACTTTTTCCATCTTTGCTACAGTGCTCCGGCGATTCTTCCTTCTCCGGCGATTCCAAGCTTTTCCGGCGTCCGTTCTTCCAGTATTTGGCTCCAAATTCCATTCCCCAGGTAGTCACTTTTCTTATTTCATCTTTTTCGTTCCTATTTTCTTCAAAAAGCCTCCATCGCCACCGTGTGGGACCGCGCGCCACCGTCTTCTCCGGGAAATACGCCGCCGTCTGCAACTTCATCCGCCGCCATCTGGATTTTTTCCTTTTCTCTTCCCTTTTCCTCCTATGTCTTTGCATTCGAGCAACAAATCTGAGGAAACTCTTGAACCCCTCTTCCCTATTGTGGCACACGAGAATCGACCCCCTTTCGAAGTCTCTTCGACTTCGGATCCCCACGTGGACTCTATTGTTCGATCGGTAGAAGATACATGTGCTCGCCCATCAGGGAGGGAAGTGGTGGTCGCTGCGAATAGGGATTCCGACGAAGGCTCCTCGACCAGCGCTGAATCGGAAGATTCCCAATTTGACGAGTTGACTCGTGAATTTTTGGAAGGGATAGGGTTCCCATCTCCAAAGATGATGGAGAATGAGATCCCAACTGGAGTTGCTCGGCCTTTTGAATGGCGAGCATATGCTGAGGAACACGCGAACAACTTTGCTCGCCCACATAGAGAAGTGTTGGATTTGGTGAAGTCCGAATTCCAGGCGAGAAAGATTAAAAGTGTTGTTCGCGAATATGAGTTGGACTCGATCCGGAAGACCTACAAGATTCCCTATGATATTCATATGTGGGCCCCCAAGAGAAAAGAGAGAGCTGATCGCCCACCTCCAGGATGCACGTCGATCAACATTCATACTCTGATCGCTGGATTGAAACTGCCTCTTCCACCCATTGTTGGTCGCTTCCTAGAGGCGACCAACCTTGCAATCACTCAAATTACTCCGATTGGGTGGATGAACTTGTTGGGGACAATGTGTCTGTTCGCACTGGAGGGGTATGTTGATCGTATAACTGCAGAAGAGATCAACTACCTTATGACGATCACAAGATGTCCCCCTGGAGAGGAAGGTTACTACTATCTCAAGGCCAGGACAAGATTGAAGATGGTAGAGGGAGTGCCGAACAAAATCCGCGATTGGAAACAACACTTTTTCTTCATCGGGGGTATTGGCGAGCATCTTCTGGTCCATACGGTGGTGATGGACGAATAAATTCCCCAGCCTCTTATGGGAAATTTAAACGTAAGATTATTTTCTTGTTCGTCCTTGAACAATACTGTTCTAATTTAACTTTTCTTATTTGTTCGCAGGCCCTCGTTTACCCAAGTGGAACTCAGAGGAAGAAGAGATCGGCTCGGAGTTTCTATTCACCTCTTGCTTGGTCGGCCTTCGTAATAGAGCGGAAAGGACCACTGAGTATTTGCGCGAGGGAAAGTGCCTGAGAGTTGCTCGCCTGCTTACGTACCCCCACCACTTGGAAGCTCAAGCTGAGGTGCCCCCAGGTACGCAAATTTCTAACTCCTAACACCAACTTTGCTCGTCATTTGACTTCCACAACTTGCTCGTCTAACTCTTCTTCTTTTTTTTTAGCCGAGCAAGTCACTGTTGCAGTTCCCCCCTGTTTTGCTCTCCTCGAACAAAGAGTTTTCGAAATGGCGCCTTCGAAAGGACGAAAGAGGAGAGGTGACCCGCCTACCAAGGTTCTGGGGATGACGAACAAGGCTAAAGGAGCCAAAGTTCTGCGACCAGCTGCTCCCCCTGGTCCTGCTCAGCCATCTTCTCCGATTTCTCCTCCTCGCGGGGGGAAACGTTTGAAAAAAGCCGATGGGACTCCGTTGGCCCAAGATATCCCCGGCGGTGGCAAGGGGAAGGAGAAGGTGGGCCACAGTCATGCTCGCCCTGAGGGGGATGCTGTTCGGCACTCCTCCATCGAGCCCACAGAGAAATCCGGCAAAGCGGGCAGGGATTCCACCCCTGTCCGTGGCCCTGACGACCTTACCCATCTGGGCTGGGATGATCGGAAATTCAAAGAGTAAGTCCACCCCTGCCTTTGCCGAGCAAGATTTAGTTTATCGTTATTTTTTCTAAGTGTTATTTGCTTTCTTGTTCGCAGATATCGCGCTGACGATCATCCCGGGCGATCAAGTGCTGTCCACCAGTACGCTTGTTCAAAGACTCCCGTTAATATAAGGGAAATTCCCGGCGACCATGTTCACAGAGCGACAGAGTTGGTCGCCCGAGCCTGGACACGCCCACTGGATAAGGCTGTTTTCCAACAGGGGCTGGCGGACAATGTTCATCTTTCCATGATGCTTCATGCTAATGGCCTTGTCACTGCTCAGAGGGTAATGGCCCAGATCGCCGAGCAAGAAGAAGCTGCTCGCCGCTACGCAAGTACTGCTCGGCAGCTTACGGAGGAGAAGGATGGCCTGGTCGGCCAATACGAGGCCAAACTTGCTCGCCTCAACAACCAGATCAATGTTTACATTGATACTGAAAAGAAGCACCTTGAAGAAATTCAGGGTCTATCTGGTGAATTGAGAGGCAAGGAGGCCATGCTCGGCGAGGGGGAGAAAAAATTGTTTGCAGCCGAACAAGAGATTGCCGAGCTCAAAGCTGAAAATGCTCGTCTTCGGGAGGCGGAAGCCAAACTCTTCACAAGCGAGCAACTCGAAGCCAAAGTTCAAGCTCGAACTGCCCCCATTTCAAACCTTGGGTACATTTGCGCCTACGCGGACAGCATCCGCACGGCCGATGCTTACGATTACAAGGATATGGTGGAAGAAATGAGCAAGGACTTGAATGAATTCATGGAGAACTATCCACCGCCGAGCAACATTGAAATTCAGCTGGCGGATTTGGCTGTACTAGGGGTTAAACTTGACAAACTTGACCCCAGTATTGTCATTACTCATCCTCCGCCTCCAGTTGATGAAGGCGATCAAGAGGAAGAGGCGGCCGTGGCTGACGAGCAAAATGCTAAAGAGTCTGAGGATAAGGCTGCCAAAGACTTGGCTCGAGATATGATCGTTGAACCTCCCGTTGATCAAACTCAAGATCCTCCTCCTGCCGAGCAACAGTAGATATAGGACTTAGCTTTTTTCTTCACCTTCTTTGTAATAGTTGTTCGCTCCTTTTGTAGTACTTGACTTTTAGGATCATTGTACTATTTTTTAGGCTTAATGCCTTTTAATTAATGGAATGTCTTTCTTTGTTCGCTCATTTTCTTTATATGTTAATTGCCTTTATATTTTCATCAATGCCTTTGCAATTATAACATATAGTGTTGGGCTTTTGTTCGAATTGAACTTTGCCTTTAGTGGAATCAGGGTTCAGCCTTAGGTTCTGTTCATTTAAAAAAACGAACAACCTTTAAGTGGCTTTGGTCCTCAAAATGGACTTGTACCTCGAGCTTTTGGACTTTTCCTCTTGACGAACAACTACTATATTTACATAATGAAATTTACAAGTGTTGTAAGACTGCTCGTCACTAACAAATATAATCTGACGAACAACTTTGAACATTAACTAAAACATGCTCGCTTATAATATTTTTGCCGAGCAACTCTGTCTATAAATAAAAGATGAAACAGCACTAAACTATACAATGTGCCGAACAACTTTAAATTCTATACTTAGCAAAATTTTCAAAAAATTAGGCAAGTTTTTGGTTTGCCTTACTTGATTCACTGGCCCCCCAAGACATTTGTTCGCTCAATTAAGAACTTGTTCGTCTCATTGATAGTACTTATTCAGATGTACAGCATTCCAGGAGTATTGGGCCGGCTTGCCTTCCATATCTTCAATATCGTATACACCATTAACGAATTTTTCCGTTATACAATACGGGCCCTCCCAAGTTGGTCCCAATACACCTGGAGGTTGGGCGAGCAACTTTCTTAGAACCATATCTCCAACTCTGAATTCCCTGATTTTAACATGGGAATTATAATAGCGTTTTGCTCGCTGCTTATAGGTAGCATTTTTTAGCTCGGCATTTAATCTTTTTTCTTCGAGCAAATCCATTTCAGTAGCTAGAGCAGAGTTGTTCGCCTGCTCATCAAAGTTGGTCGTCCTGAATGTGTTGGTCTTTAGCTCGATTGGTATTACAGCTTCTGTTCTGAAAGCCATCGCAAAAGGTGTTTCTCCGGTGCTTGACCTGGGAGAAACTCTGTATGCCCACAAGACTTCCGGGAGCTCTTCAGACCAACTACTTTTGCTCTCCGCCAGCCGTACTTTCAACGTATGCTTGATTATCTTGTTTACGGCCTCAACTTGTCCGTTCGACTGGGGATGATAGGGCGTAGAATAATGTTTCTTGATCCCCCACTTTGTACAGAAATCTCTCAACTCCTTTCCATCAAACTGCGGACCATTGTCTGTCACGATGGTTTGCGGAACTCCAAAACGACAGACAATGTTCTTCCAAATGAAGTTGATCATTTTTTGTTGCGTGATTTTCAGCATGGCCTCTGCTTCTGCCCATTTTGTATAATAGTCGACTGCCACAACAACAAATCGAACTCCTCCAACTCCCGCTGGGAAGGGACCAATAATGTCCATCCTCCATCTTGCAAATGGCCACGGGCTATAAACTGATACGAGCTGTTGGGCCGGGGTATGAATGTTCGGGGCAAAAATTTGACATTGATGGCAAGTCTTTGCTTTCTTGATTGCATCCTGGCGTAAAGTTGGCCAATAATAGCCTTGTCTGATAGTCTTGTATGCCAAGGCTTGCCCCCCAGTATGATTTCCACATACTCCGGCATGTATTTCTTCGAGTATTGCTCGTCCTTGCCCCCTAGGCAAACATTTGAGAAGTGGGATTGATATTCCCCTTTTGTAAAGCTGCTCGCCCACCAGAGTATATCTGGCGGCTTGCTTTGTTAGCTTGGCAGCTTCAAAAGGGTTGTTTGGTTTTTCTCCACTTTTCAAATATTTGACTATATTTGTTCTCCAATCTTCTTCTTCACTTGCTTGTTCATCAAGTTGATTGACATTATAACTTCTTGTTGATGGATCATTCATCTTTGTAATTATAATGTCTGCCAACTCTGCTGGTCCCTCACTTGTTGCTAGTCGGGCCAACGCATCTGCTTGTGTGTTGCTTGTCCTTGGAATTTGTTCAATGAAGACTTGTTCTAACAAGGACATCAAGTAAGCAACAATTCACTGATACTCGATCATGTGATCGTCTTTCGCCTCGTATTCACCTTGGACTTGGTTCACAATTAATTGTGAGTCGCCGAATATTTGTAACCGTCTAACACCTACTACAAGAGATAGGTGGAGACCAGCAATAAGAGCTTCATACTCAGCTTCGTTGTTGGTTGCCATGAAACCAAATTTGATTGCCGAGGAGAATACTTGTCTGTCTGGACTGATTAGAACTACTCCTGCCCCCGAGGCTATGTTGGTTGAAGACCCGTCAACATAAAGATGTCAGGGGTGATCAAGTCCTCTCGTCGGATCTGGTGGGAAGGTTAGTTCGACAATAAAGTCGGCTAACACTTGCCCTTTGATCGTTGTTCGAGGAGCATAGGTCACCCAAAATTGGCTAATCTCCAGTGACCACTTTAATAGGCGACCAGCTGTGTCGGGGCGATGGAGAATTTGTCGGAGTGGGAAAGTTGTTAGCACTTTGACTTGATGATCAAAGAAGTATGGTCGTAACTTCCTCACACTCATGACAAGTGCGTACGCCAGTTTTTCAGTTGGGGAGTATTTGATCTCCGCATCGTGTAAAGCTTGACTGACGTAGTAGATAGGTTGATGAAATTTGTCGTCTTCTCTCACCAGAACAAAGCTGATTGCCACTTCTGACACTGCTAAGTATAAATATAGCCTCTCTCCAGGGATGGGTTTTGATAGGATTTTAACATCTCCCAGGTAGTCTTTGAGTTGGTCGAACGCCTTTTGACAGTTGTTAGTCCATGTGAATTGTCCTTTCTTGATAGCTTCAAAGAATGGACGGCTTTTGTCCCCCGATCTGGATATGAACCGATTCAATGCTGCTAGGCATCCCGTAAGCCTTTGCACTTCTTTTATTGAACGTGGAGGTTGCATATCCACGATTGCTTTAACTTTTGTTGGATTGGCTTCAATCCCCCGTTAACTAACAAGATGGCCTAGGAATTTTCCTGAATGAACTCCGAAACTGCTCTTCTTTGGATTCAGCTTCATGTTGTAGTGTCGAAGGATTTCGAACACTTGGGTCAAATATTGAAGATGATCTTCTTTTCGGGGGATTTTGACTACGATATCGTCCACATAGACTTCTACCGTATCTCCGATTTGTTCGTCGAGCATCTTGTTCACCAACCTCTGGTATGTTGCTCCGGCGTTGATGAGGCCGAAGGGCATTCTTTTCCAACACAACAAGTTTTTGTTTGTATAAAATGCTGTGTTCTCTTGATCGTCTGGATGCATTGGAATTTGATGGTACCCGGCAAAGGCATCCATGAATGTTAGCATTTCGTGACCTGCAGTGCTGTCCACTAACTGGTCAATGTGAGGAAGTGGAAAATTGTCCTTCGGGCATGCTGCATTCAGATCTGTAAAGTCTACGCATAGCCTCCAGGTTCTGTTTGGTTTCCTCACAAGGACTGGGTTTGCTACCCATTGTGGACAGAGTGCTTGTCGGATTAGGTCGTTGTCTAACAACTTTTTTACTTCTTCGTTCAAAGCTTGATACTTGTCTGGGCCATACTTTCTTCGTTTTTGATGGATTGGCCTTTTTGCTTGATTGATATTGAGCTTGTGACAAGCATGTTTTGGATCTATCCCCACCATGTCTGCATGAGACCAAGCAAAAACATCTAGATTTTTGCTGAGGAACTCTTTCATTCGGGATCTGTAAGGCTCAGGGAGCTCAGATCCTATGTATAATTCGAGATCCGGGTTTTCAGGATTAACTTTGAACGCATCCAGCTCTTCAACTGGAGTTGCTCGTCATTTTTGTCCTTTCCACCGAGGATCAAGTATTGGTCCCTCAGAGTTGAAATCATTTTCGATGTTCATCGGCTCTACCCCCAGGCGAGGATCTAGATCATCTGTTAGCCCTGATTCGTTGTTGTTAGTCAACACCTGGCCCTCCAAGCCATCAGATGAATGTTGCTCGTCACCACCCCTTTGTTGTTCGTCAGGATGATATTCCTCATGGGTGGTGAGGAGTTGTTCGTCCAACACCTGCTCGTTATGATGTTGTTCGCCAGTATCCATGTGGTCTTCTTCAACGTCCATCATGTTTTCCAGTACTGATGGTTCATCAGCGGAATAGCTAGTTGTGGCTTCCATCATGGATACTGATACATGTTTGGCCTGCAACTGTAAGAGACATTCCCTGACCTTTCTTTGATCTCATTTGATAGTTCCTGCTCCACTTGCTGTTGGGAATTTCAAACAATAATGATAAGTGGAACACGCAGCTTTGAATTCATTTAAAAAGGGTCGACCAAGAAAACCGTTATAAGTTGAATCCTGATCTACAACCAAGAAGTCAATCATTCTCGTAATATTTTTCTCGGGTTCGTTGGCCGTTACAAGTTGTACTGCTAAAGTAACTATTCCCAATGGATCCGTTACAGCATTTCCGAAACCTATTATTCTGTGAGTTGTATCCCGAATATAGCCCGAATAATCTCCAAGATGATCGAGCGTCTTTTTGAATAGGATATTGGTGTAGGCTCCGGTGTCCACCAACAATCTATGGCCCGTGTTCCCATAATTTTTGCGCATGTTACGAGCAAATCGTTGTGCGGAGTTAAGATTCCTTCCAAGTTATTTTCGGTGAAGGTCAATTCTGCTGTCTGCATGATAGATGGTTTAACCCCCATTTCTTGGACTTGATCGATCGCTCGTAACTCAGCTTTTCTTTTCCGGTTGGAGATTGGTGGTCGTCCATCAGAACATCCTCCTGTGGGACCTGCAGGTTCCATCATATACAAATCTTCCAATGGACGAGTAGGAATGGCAGGAACTGGTCACGCCGGTTTATTGTTCATCTGAGGTTGATCATCCTCGTCCTCAGAGTTGTTCTCCCAGACTCTTTTCCCGGGTTGTCTTTTGACAAAGTCGGAGAGTTTTCCATCCTCGTAGAAACTCCATAGCTGTCTGAGCAAATCTCTACATTCACTTGTAAAGTGCCCCACGCTTTGATGGTAGGCACAATACTTGTTAGGGTTGAGTTTGTCAGTGTCTTGGCGAATTTTCCGGGGAGGGGAGAGCAACTCCTTATCCTTCACATTTTCATAAACAGTATCGACTGACACTGTTAGCACTTGGTTCAACTTTTCTTTGAGTTTTGTCCCTTCTGTGAACGCCTTCATGTTTTTAGGGACTCGATAGCTTGTTGCACCAGGTTTCTTGTTGTTCTCCTTGGGATCAGTTTTATTCTCCCCCAAGTTTGATTGCAAAGCCTCATGCATGGAAACGAATATGCCGGCTTGATTCCTGAATTCGGCATAACTTCTTGGGCATTTCAGACGTACCTCTTTCCATAACTTTGATCCTTTTTTCAACCCGGCCATAACGGCAACGATTTTCGTGTCCTCACTGACGGGTTCACCTTCTAACAACACCTTGTCGAACCTTTCCATGAATGCCCGATCTGACTCGTCGTCATTTTGTTTTAGGTCAGATAATCGATGTTTCTGGGACAAGTATAATCCCGCCGTTGAGAAATAGGATAGGAATTCTTGACTTAATTGAGTGAAAGAGTGGATAGATGCTGGTGGTATCGCCGAAAACCACTTGTGCACCCGATCCCCCAAAGTTAAGGGGAAATTTCGGCATTGAGTGGCGTCGCTGGCTCCCACCGAGACCATATAATCCGAATACTTTGTAAGATGAACTCTGGGATCAGCAACACCGTCATACTGTATGCTTGCCGGGAACTGGACCTTCTTCTGAATCGGGGCTTTCAGAATGACAGGTGATAGTGGTGAGGATGGCAAACTAGTTGTCCCCACACCTCTTTGTTGGTCCAACTGTCCCTGCATGTTCTCCACTGCCCTTCTTAAACTTGATAGCTCATCCAAAGATGCCCCCTGACTTGGAGGCTGTTCGGCGAGCAAAGGTACCAACCTTTCTGCTCGTCGCAGTCCCTCACTTGGAGTGGGCAACTCCTGGAGCTGTTTCCTAGGGTTGCTCGCCGCATTTGGCCCTAGACGCCTGAAGGCAGATTGAGAGAGTCTCTCATGAACTGATGGGCGTGGTTGCTCCAATGTTGCTCGCCCACGCTCCACCTCCTGGCGAGCAACTTTGTCTTATTGCTGGGGTTGGCCAAGTCTGTCCTGGGTACTGGAACGGGTAGTTCCATGGCTCGACATTGTTGTTCGCCCGCGAGCAGACTCAGCCTGGCCCTCTCTTGGTTCGACCATCTTAGCTTTGCCTTTATCCCGCCTGACCTGGGCACTGTTTACCTCGTGTTGTTCGCCCCTGGTTGACCTAGCCCTAACAACTTCTACAGCTCTATCTTTAGGCCTCACTTGTGAAGGCCTATTTTGATCTTGATGTCTCTGTAGAGCCTGGAGAGCAGCAATGGTTTTGGCCAGTTCATTAGGGTTGTTCGCCAGGGCTTCCATTTCAGGTAGGAGATTATGAGTTATGGCCGTGTGCTGTGATCTATTTACATATCTAGGATCACGAACCTGGTGGTCGGCCGATGATGCTCGGGTGGGAGATGCTCTCCTTGATAAGCGTGACGCTTGGGTTTCCTTGGATTGAGGCATTTCAATTAGATTGTTCTTTAATATTTATATTGAAGAACACCAAGAACACCAAGAACACTTTTGTTTGAATCTTCAAATATTTCTTGAGGTTTTCTTTGAATCTTCAAGTTTTCAGCTTGAAGTTCTTGAGTAATCACACTAATTCGAACTTTCGAACCCTCCTTCTAGCACCAAAATTGTTGGTGATCAATTTTTATCGGATGTATTAGTGACTGTTTAGGTTCGGTTTAAAGATCATCAATCAATTACGTGTGATTGGTTACCACCGTAAATGGTAAATCGAGGGTTCGGGTTATGAACTTGTAAATATGAAAGTCAAAATCGTAATAATTTCATATGTGTGTACGTTTAGGTGTTTTAGTGTGTGTTTTTGGAGTGTTTATGAATTTGAACTTGTATTTCTTAAGCTGGAGAACAACTATTTATAGAGACTAGCAAGCATGAGGTGTCTATGACTCTTGGTCTCCCTAGCCTGCATGCTTGACAAGTGTCCTTTGACCACAGTTTGACCTTATCTAAGCTGAATCTTAGTTACAAAGTCTTCTTTTGGTCTTATCTCGGACTCATTGTTGTTCGCCTAAGTCGGTTTGACTAATCTTGATTGTTCTTCAACTGAAAGTTGTTCGCCTCTTGGGGTCATGCTTTCGTAGTTGTTCGTCTTTTGAGTGCATGACTCAGAAGTTGTTCGCCTTTGTGTTTTACACAGATTGACATTGGGATCTTGATCCTTTGTTCGTCGGCATACACCTCTTAGGTTGGTAGATGCACCACATTTGGTCAATGTTGCTCGTCATCAGTGACTTTGCAGAATGTTCATCTCTGGTCTTGGGCCTTAAAACCTGTTCGCCGATAAGTTGTTCGTCACTTTATACACTACTTGGATTAGTTTATGCACCCCGGCTTGATTTTCTTTATTGATCATCTTTGATTTGGGGTTGATTTCTCGTAATCCTTTTTATGGCTTTAATCCTTGTTCGCCCATCATTGATTTATGTTCGCCTGTCAACATTGTGTAGTATTCGCGTGAATGTACATGCATCAATATTTTTTTAAATTAATTATAAAAATGAGAGAATGATAAAAAAATGGGTTAAAAATCCGTTTCTCCACTCCGTTCCGTACCGATCCGTTTGTAACCGAAAATTCGCTCCGATCCGTACCGAAAAATAAAATATGTGTACCGTACCGTACCGAAATTTTGGTATGGACACGGATACACGAATTTTAAAATAACTGAACTTTGGTACGGACACGGATATTTTCAAATATCCGTTTTGGTCCGTACCGTGAACAGCCCTAGTGACCACCTTCTTTATTTTATTTTATTTTCTAATAAAATTTATCTTTACATTTTTTTATACATTAACAATTATAATATTTTTTAGATTCATGTTTATGATGAATTAGTATGGTTGATGAATGAACAACTTCAATTGGTAGAAAGTTATGTTGTAATGAAAAACAAGTTTTATTTGTGAGAGGTTTTGTTATATTTTTTAATAATGACGATCAACAAGATAAATTGATCGAATACATTTGATTATAATGTATTTAATATGTTAAACTTTTAAGTTACATACTTCCATGTTTTTTTTAGGAGGATTAGTTTGTATGGACCTATGGCCTCGCCAAGAAGTGGGATGAGGGTTTATAGCTCACTAGATTCTTGTTTCTCCCAATCAAAAGATATATTTTTGCGAGTTTTGACTCGTCCCGACAACTCTATGGAACACTATGAACGCACCCCCACTAATTTTTTGACGGAAATAAAAAATGCATTAATCAACTAGCCAACTCGGCTTCAAGAACATTCTCACAACATAAAGGAATAACCTCTCCAACAAACGGAGATGAATAAGAAAAGCTAAACGAAGCTAACGTATGAGCAACGACATTTGACGAACGCCGTACCCAAAAGCACTCAAACTCGTCCAGGCACTTCGTCTGCTCAATAATATCCTCTACTATTAAGCCAAAATAAGAGAAATCCTTACCCCGACGACGAATGGCATAAAAAAGAATTTGTGAATCCACCTCAAGAACCAACCTACGTTCCCCACGAAGCACCGCCAACTCAATCCCACGTCTCGCAGCTAACGCCTCCCCAACATCATGTTGGGTTATGGAGCCTGCTCGACTGCTTCACGTCCCAGCTTCTCGGTTGGATGGGCTTAGGGTTTTGGCCCAGGTTTCTTATATATTCTTACATGACTCATTGTAATTGTATCACCGAAAATTAGTATATCTCACGGCTTGGTAGTGCCCCCAGACGTAGTCTTTACAGACGAACTGGGTAACCAAATTGTGACTTTTCGTTCTTCGTTTCATTTTTTCAATTTCTCCATAATTGCAGTTAAAATCCTAACACATCAACCTCACACCGCCCCTTCAAAGCTTCCGCAAAACACCATTTGACATTACCCCCAAGTCCTCTAGCTACACCCCCAAGGCCCACCCCCCGATCACCCCGGAAAGAAGCATCTGTATTAAGTTTTGTGTAGCCCACAGGAGGATCCACCCATCGATCTGCACCGCTAAAAGGAGAACCAACCAGCTGTGATCGCTTACTCCTCCTAAAGTCAGTGATATAAGCAGCCACAAAAATTGGAATATGATGAGGCTCTCGCACCTTATTTCGAAAAATAAGTGCATTCCTCTCAAACCACATACTCCACAAAGTAACAAAAAATACCACTTGATTCTCTGCAGATACCCTTCCTACCACCTCCATCAACCACGTCCCCAAAGATCGGCATTCCCCCTCCTCGATCACAAACCCTGACAGCTCCCAAATCTTCCTTGCCCACATACAATCACGCAAAGCATGCTCCATCGTTTCAATATTACCCTGGCAACATTGGCAATAAGGATCAACATCCACAAATCGACTGACTAAATTTATCTTAGTTGGGAGAATATCATGAAAAACTCTCCACAAGAAGAATTGAATTTTCGGAGCCACATCCACCCCCCACACCAATCTCCAAAAATCCCCATAACCCTCAATAAGCGCATGTTCTTCTCCCATCGCTCTCCAATACCCTTCCTGGACTGCATACACTCCATTTCTAGCAAATCTCCAATACAGTGAATCCGGGCAAGACCTACGAGATAAAGGCAACATTCCAGTAATTTTTTGCTCATCCCAGTGTCGCTCTCCATTAACAATCAGTTCTGCCACAGGAATATCAACCACATCTCCTCCCACCACCGACTCCAATCGAGCACCATCAGAAGCCCAAACCTCCCTCCCGATTCGTAGAGAACAACCATCACCCACTCTCCATGCTAACCCATTTAACAAAACCTCCCTCCCCAGCAATATACTGTACCACGTGTAACTCGGGTTGTATCCTTGAACAACCTCCGAAAAAGACGAATTTCAGAAATAACGAGCTTTAAGTGTTTGAGCAAGCAAAGATGTCGGTTCCGTTAAAATCCTCCACCCTTGTTTTGCTAACATCGCTCTATTGAACACCGTCAAGTTTCGAATACCCAAGCCCCATCCCTCTTAGGCCTACATAACATCTCCCACCGTAACCAATACACTCGCCGCTCCTCCCCCTTCCGTCCCCATAAAAAATGCGCAATAGCTCCTTCAATCTTCCTAATCGTAGAAGAAGGAATCTTGAAACAGCTCATCACGTATAACGGAATGGATTTTGCTACAAATTTCACCAACGTAAGCTTCCCAGCAGATGACAGCATTCTACTCTTCCAGTCCTTTAGTTTCTTCTCTACTCTTGCCACGAAGCTGCCAAAAATAGCCTCTTTTGAGCGACCCACATTCATTGGAAGCCCAATATAGAGGCCAAGTTCACGCACACACCGCACACCCAACACACCAGCCAGCACATCTGCCATCTCCGCAACCACTCCAGCACTAAAAATGATATCAGACTTTGCTAAATTAATTTCCTGCCCTGATGCCCCCTCATAGACCTCCAACACCCTCCTAACCACCAGGATCTCCTCAATGTTCGCCCTTCCAAAAATTAAACTATCATCAGCAAAGAACAGATGCGACACCTGGGGAGCTCGCCTACAAATCCTCACTCCATGCAAAGCCCCACCATCCACCTTCTTTCTAATCAAAGCAGATAATGCCTCTGCACAAAATAAAAAAAGATATGGAGATAAAGGATCACCCTGGTGAATGCCACGGGTGGGAGCAAACTGCGGAGAAGGCACACCATTAATTAGCACAGAAAATGTCACTGAAGAAATACATCTCATAATAACATACACCAGACCCTCCGAAACCTCCATTTTAAGTAAAACGTTCTCCAAAAAAATCCACTCCACTCTATCATACGCCTTACTCATATCTAACTTACAAGCAAACGACCCTTTAGTTACCGCTTTGTTCAATTTCATATGGTGAAAAATCTCATACGCAACTAAAGCATTATCAGTAATAAGTCTACCAGGAACAAAAGCAGACTGACAAGGATCAATAAGAGATGGGAGAAAAGTTTTCAAACGATTAGCTATAGCTTTTGTAACAATCTTATGAGACACATTACACAAGCTAATAGGTCTAAAATCAACAGCAGAAACATGTTTTTTCTTTTTTGGAATCAAAACTAAATGAGTATGGTTAAGAGGGGCAGGTGAAGCTCCATGATTCAGAATATCAAGAGAAGCTTTAATAACATCACGACCAACAACATGCCAGTATTTTTGGAAAAACAGAGCTGACATACCATTCGGGCCAGGAGATTTAGTTGGATACATCTGTTTCAGAGCTATAGTAATCTCCTCTTCTGTGAATGGTAACTCTAAACTCTGCCTCATATCCTTTGTTCCCTTGCAATCCACAGCTTCAAGTGCCTCATTCATATTTAGGTGATATTTTGCAGTGAACATCTTGGAAAAATAACTCTGAAACACCCTTTCAATCTCCTCTTCCTCATCCCAAATTACTAGGGGTGAAAACGGATCGGATACGGACGGATAGTGCTTATACCGTATCCTAAATCATATTTTTTTCTCGAATTCGGAGTCGAATACGGAAAAGCCAGATTCAGATACGAATTCGGTATATTCGGTATACGGATACGGGAAGGATATCGAACGAATCCGGGCCGGATTCGAATAACTATAATCGGATAATATATTTCATATGAAAATCATCAAAATGTGATTGAAACACATAAAAAAAACCACCTATGCAATATTTCATAGAAGTTCTAATGCAAATTATAAAAATTATTATTATATTATTATATATATAATATATATATTAATATTATATTATTATATATATAATATATATATTAATATTATATTATTATTATATATATTAGAATTTAGAATTGGACTGATATTATATTATTATATATATAATATATATATTAATATAATATAAAATAAAATATATTAAAAAAATCCAGATATCTGGATATCCGGATTTGATATCCGGATAATATCCGATAAAATATGGTAAAAGTCGAATACGGTCGAATATTCTGTATTCCGAATCCGATTCCGAATTCGAAGTCAACTATCCGTATCCGATTCCGTATCCGCCCGGATACTAATTTTTTATACCGAATTCGATACCGACCGGATACAGCTTCGGATCGGTCGGGAAATATCCGATCCGTTTTCACCCCTACAAATTACCCCTTCATTATCCATGATAGAACTAATGTGATTACGTTGTTTTCTTCCACTTGCAACCCGATGAAAAAAAAGACGTATTCTTATCTCCCTCCACCATCCAATTAACTCTTGATCGCTGGAGCCAATAAAGTTCCTCCTGTCTTAACAGGGCAACAATTCTATTCTCCATAGCCCGAGCAGCCTGCAAATTCTCCTCCAAAGGTGGTCTCTGATGCAGCTTATTCAAAACCTTCTTACATCTTTCAATTTCCTTGGGCAGATTCCCAAAATGAGCATTATCCCACACCTGCAACTCCCTTCCACAAACTTGCATTCGTTTCGCAAGAGCTTCCGCAGGGGCACCTGAATCAAGCAACCCATTACTCCCCCTCCAAGAGTTTATTACCACGTCTGTTGGTCCCAAAAAGGTTATCCAGCGGAAAGCGTTTTTAAGTTTATTTTAATGAAAACCCGTTTACAAAATAAAGTGCTAGAATTGAAATGCAGAAATTTAAAGTGCAGAAAAGTAAAGAACACAAGGATTTATAGTGGTTCGGACAACAGGTCCTACGTCCACTCTCCCTTTCTTCAAAGGGGACTTACTCTCTCTCCAACCAACTTACTTACTTACTGGAATTTCCAAAGTACCAGCTCCTTCGTACAACTTACAACAACCTTATCTAACAAGATGAACTGGTTGAGTAATAATCCAACTAAACTCCTAATAGAGTGTATATAAACTAGAAAGGACAAAGGTGAGTGATTGGAAGAGTTCGTGTGTTCTTAGTGTGCTCTTGCGCGACTCTTCTATGTTGAACTAATCCAAGCACTCCTATTTATAGTTGTGGAATAAACTAGCCGTTGGGAACTAGCAATTCAAACAACCATAATTGGAAGAATATAATCAATCAAAGATTGATTATATGATTGATTAGTTGACTTTCAATCAAGCAATCAATCAAATCCTCCATCAGTTGACTTCCAGATTGCCTTCTTCTCCATCAATGATCTCAAAAATCTCCTTGTCTCCAGATTACTAAGATGCTTCTGGTAGGTGAACTAATCCGTCTCTCGTCTGGTCTGGTCTGGGGTCTTCTGGTCCTCATCTGGGAGAGGTCTTCTGGGGAGTCCTCTGGTGAAGTCCTCTGGTGGGGTCTTCTGGTGACTCCTCTAGTCAGACTCCTCTGGTCCAAGTTCATCTGGTCAGACTCCTCTGGCAGACTCCTCTGGTCCAAGCTCATCTGGTCAGACTCCTCTGGACCTCATCTGCTCTGGCGACACTTCTGCTCTGGTGACTCCTCTGCTCTGGACATCTCATCTGGTCACCTCTCATCTGGTCACCTTATCTGGTCACCTTCTCTGGTCACCTTCTCTGGTACCTTCTCTGGTCACCTTCTCTGGTCTGCACAGATTTCTTCCCCCTTAACCAAAGACCTATTCTAGACCAAGACTAATCTGTAGCTGACTAACAGGTTCAGCTAGTCCTATTACAAGTTCTTGTTTTAACATCTTCAAAACATCTAATCTATATCCTAACAATTTCCCCCTTTTTGATGATGTTAAAACTGGAAGAACTTTAAATAAAACAAGACAAGAAAATATTGAAATAACAAATAGAGATTCTAGCAGGCTGGGTCAACTGATCTTCCCCCTCAAAGTATGCTCAGCTGATATTGGGGCAAAATATCAGCTGGTCTTCTTGTGTATCTGCAGGCAATCAACTTTTTGGTACCCTACTGGGTCCAGGGGGGTTAGCACAGTTTTTAGGAAGCCATAAGAATAGATCATCCCTTTTTTAATCAGGTGATCTTATCTTTCTTCCATACATATCCACAAAAACACACTGAACATAAGAAGCTTCGACATGGTTATTTCTTCTAGAGGCTCTTCTTCTCTTATGAGCTTGTCCAGTAGAAGGAATAACTTGTCTTAAGGCAACAGTCTTGAAATTCTTTTGATAAGGATAAGTTTTACTAGAACCATCAAAGGTTCCAGCGGGTCTGGCAGGTGACTTGAAAGTCCTCTGCAGGTGAGTAGGAGTCATCTGGTTCTGCCTCTTTTGAGAAGATCCAGACTTTCTTCTACTCTGCTGGCCTGGCTGAGGTCTTTTATTCTGGGTATAGCCCTTCTTAAAATTCCTCCTCTGCCTTTTAGGTTTTTGAGTTTTAGGACTCATCTGCCCATTAGGCTGAGTTGCCTGGTCAGCTGGCCTTTTACCCTTATCAATAAAATTACTAGTCTGTTCTTCTTTCTGAACATGTGAGGATTCAGGTTTAGTATAACCAAGGCCTGTTTTATCATGCTCTCTTTGAGATGAGGCAGTTATATGTGACACAGCATTGTTTGCTATAGTCAGCTGCTCCAGTCTCAGCTTGAGCTTGTCCTCACTATCTTTTACAATTTTGTTTTGATGGAAGAGTTCATCGAACTTAGCTTCCAGCAGAGTATATTCATTATCTTTCTCAATGTTTTCAGCAAGCAACTTTTCTATTAGCTTAGTTTGTTCATCACATCTGGTTTTCAAGTCAGTGGACTCTTCTACCAGAGTTTGAACTTGTTCAGCTGGTAGATCAGTTGGGTTGCTAAAACATTGTGAAAGCTTCTGATTTTCTGCTTTCAACTTTGTGTTCTCTTCTTCCAACTTTTGACAAAGTTGTATCGAAGTTTGGAGATCTAATAGCATTTTCTGCATATCAGACTCCTCTGATTGTTCAGAAAACGAAGAATAAGAAGAAGAAGAGGGAGTTCGATTGCATACCTCGTCTGTCATAAGACAAACCTCTTCGTCTGGTCCAAAATTAGATGATGAACCAGAAGTGGATACCCCATCTTCCTCATCTGCTAAGCTTCTTTTGGAGTACCTCCTGGTGTCTCTTCTACTGCATCTCTTTGAGTCCATTTCTGCAAAATTTGTTAGCACAACAAATATTTGGTTTTAAAAAAATGGATCTGCCCTGGTGACCACCGAAATAATTTCAAAACAGTGGTCTGTAGGACACACTGCTCTGATACCACTTATTGGTCCCAAAAAGGTTATCCAGCGGAAAGCGTTTTTAAGTTTATTTTAATGAAAACCCGTTTACAAAATAAAGTGCTAGAATTGAAATGCAGAAATCTAAAGTGCAGAAAAGTAGAGAACACCGGATTTATAGTGGTTCGGACCAACTTGTCCTACGTCCACTCTCCCTTTCTTCAAAGGGGTCTTTCTCACTCTCCAACTTACTTACTCACTTACTTACTGGAATTTCCAAAGTACCAGCTCCTTCGTACAACTTACAACAACCTTATCTAACAAGATGAACTGGTTGAGTAATAATCCAACTAAACTCCTAATAGAGTGTATATAAACTAGAAAGGACAAAGGTGAGTGATTGGAAGAGTTCGTGTGTTCTTAGTGTGCTCTCGCGCGACTCTTCTATGTTGAACTAATCCAAGCAGTCCTATTTATAGTTGTGGAATAAACTAGCCGTTGGGAACTAGCAATTCAAACAACCATAATTGGAAGAATATAATCAATCAAAGATTGATTATATGATTGATTAGTTGACTTTCAATCAAGCAATCAATCAAATCCTCCATCAGTTGACTTCCAGATTGCCTTCTTCTCCATCAATGATCTCAAAAATCTCCTTGTCTCCAGATTACTAAGATGCTTCTGGTAGGTGAACTAATCCGTCTCTCGTCTGGTCTGGTCTGGGGTCTTCTGGTCCTCATCTGGGAGAGGTCTTCTGGGGAGTCCTCTGGTGAAGTCCTCTGGTGGGGTCTTCTGGTGACTCCTCTGGTCAGACTCCTCTGGTCCAAGTTCATCTGGTCAGACTCCTCTGGCAGACTCCTCTGGTCCAAGCTCGTCTGGCCAGACTCCTCTGGACCTCATCTGCTCTGGCGACACTTCTGCTCTGGTGACTCCTCTGCTCTGGACATCTCATCTGGTCACCTCTCATCTGGTCACCTTATCTGGTCACCTTCTCTGGTCACCTTCTCTGGTACCTTCTCTGGTCACCTTCTCTAGTCTGCACAGATTTCTTCCCCCTTAACCAAAGACTTATTCTAGACCAAGACTAATCTGTAGCTGACTAACAGGTTCAGCTAGTCCTATTACAAGTTCTTGTTTTAACATCTTCAAAACATCTAATCTATATCCTAACAACGTCCACACAAGAGTTCTCTTGAGTCCACATCTTCTCGAACCTAAAAAGATTCGGCCTCCTCCGCTGCCCCCGACGACCCCTCTCAGTCCTCCTCCATTCCAAAAAATTGGAGAATGATCAGACAAAAGCCTAGTCAAATGATGCACCCCAAAATTCGGGAATCGCGCCATCCAACTAGAATTTGCAAGACCACGATCCAACCTCTCCTGAATATTACGGTCTCCTCTCTGCTTATTTGCCATGTAAAATTTGCACCACTAAAGCCCAAATCAAACAACTCACACTCCTCCACACAATCTCGAAATTCCAACATTCTTTGTCTCTTCCGAAAATTACCCCCTGACTTTTCATAATCAAACATTATCTCATTAAAATCTCCAACACATAACCATGGGAGAACATTACCATCCGCAAGAGCCCGCAGCAACTCCCAAGTTCTCCATTTGTGAGCATCCTCAGGCCACTCGTAAATACCTGTAAATCTCCAAGAATCACTCCCCTCGCCAATCAATAAATCAATTGTGATTTAAGGAGGCCAACAAAACCTGAACCACACAATCCGCCCTCCAAAGAACAGCCACACCCCCACTACGACCTCCCCCGTCAACTAAACAATCAATCCCAAAAAAATCATCAAATCCTAATTTCCTAACCACTGAGCCCAACTCTGAACAAAAAAAATTCGTCTCGCACAAGAAAATGAAATCGGGACCTTTTAGGAGAATCTCCTTTTTCAAAACTGGAACTTTTCGAGGGTTCCCAAGCCCCCGACAGTTCCAAGCTATACAACTCATTGGTCTCGGCGGGGTTGCTCGTTTGGAAAAAATCTGACTTCCTCCTCTTAACCACCTGCACATCACTGCTACCCTCCTCACTTTTCTCCACCAGGAAAAAACTTCTCTTCGAGCCCACTGGAACACTCACCTCTACGCCCCCATCCTGATGATGCAATCTAGGAATCCTCGTCTCCCTCTTCCAATTCCTACCCTTATCTCCCCCCAACCGGGTCGAACTAACCAAATTCTCCCCCTGAAGAAGACTGGAAGATGAGCCACGATGAGGATAAGAGTCCTGACTTTTGTCGATTACTGAACGATTTGTAGACAAAGCTTTTGACAACGACTGAGTTTCAGAATGAATCACTATATTGAAGTTAAGGACATCAGCTAGTGCAAGATCGTGCCGAAGCTTATCAAAAAGTTGGTCAACAGGAACCAGACTGTTAGCAGTTGGCGGATTAATCAGAGAATTTGTAGATGAAGAATTCACTGGATCAATGGTAATGACACGTGCTTGCGGTTGGCTGTTATCTAAGAGTTTGGGTTGAAAGGAAATAGGTAACTGGTGTGTAGGTGCGGACAAGGATGGATTTACTGGGAAAGGATTTTGGGTGGACGTATTTATAGGATTGGTTTGCATGGAGAGGGGCCCAGGTAGGGTAGTGGATTTTATGGAATGGTTCACTGGTAAGGAAGCGGTTGGGACAGATCGGGTCACTGGCACGGAAAAGGTATGCATGGATTGAGGCACATGCGTAGGTTGGTTCACAGGTAGACACATGTTTTGCATAGGTTGATTGATACGTTGGATTGGGTCAGGTTCAAAAACAGGTGTGCATGCCTTAACCCCCTTTGGCCTCCGCAACATCGGCGCCTTCAGATTTGGCCCAAACGGCAAATCGACAGCACCCGGCATCACGTCCCGATCCAATTCCTCGCATGCCTTGAAGAAATGACCCAAACACCCACAACAATAGCAGTAGAAAGGGAGACCTTCATACTGTAATGGGATCCACAACTGTTCGTCCTGAAGTCGGATTGTAATACCCCGGATAAGCGGTTTCCGTATGTCAATATATACCTTAAACCTCACAAAGGAACCAAAGTTGTAGTCACTCGGGGAATCAAAGGACACCAATTTACCCACCTTCTTTGCAACCATACGAATCACACCATCAACCTGGCATGCCATTGGCAAGTCGCAGGCTCTCACCCAAAACGCTGCCTCCGATATGTTTACAGCCGATGGTTGCTCCGTACCAATCAACGGAACGATTGCAAAAAGAAAGCCGTCAAAATGCCAGGGTTGATTTAGAATCACCCACTCTCTATCCTCTTCCTTCTCAAAACAGAATATCAGCATACCTTTTCCCCATTCCCTCACCGTAGCCTTTCCAGTAGGCTGAAAGGATTTCATCATAACATCGGATAAAGCAAACATGTTTGGTGTTTTCCCCGAAATAAGGCAACCCGCCAAACAATAAGATAACTGCCCCACCTGCCTTACAACTCCACCCAAATCCAAAATATCCACCACCTCATCCGTAGAATCCACCATTGATAAACACTCCAACAAAACCCTAAATATGAATGAAGCAAACGAAGCTGGCCTACAAGAGAACAAAACAAAACACAGAGAAACTAGAGCAAACAGTCAGCGGAAAAGCAAGAAAACAATCAACACTGAAACAAATAATCCTGAAAATAACCAACAAAACGAGCAAAAAACAGCATGCAAAGAAAATGAACGGGAAGATGAAAGGAAACCAGGAATAGACACGAAAAAAATGCGAATCTGAGACGAAATCCAATGAAACCAGTGATCAAAACGGTAACTGCAAGGGACGCAAACCCTAACCCTAGCTCACACTCTGAGTAACCACTACTCCGCACTTTTCACCCCCACTAATTACAACAAGGTAAGTCTGTAACTTTTTTTGGAGTACAATTTTACGGTTTCGTCTATGCCACTACAAAAAAGACGCGGTTTAACAATGGAAAATTTGCGACGGCCAATTATCCATCGCAAATTTCGTGTATTTGCGACGGATTTGGGCAAGCCGTCATAAAAAATGTCGGTTTGCGACGGATATGAAATTCCGTCGCAACAGTTAGTGTTTTGCGACGGAAATGTCCGTCGCAAATCCTAGGGCCCACCACCTTCGTTGTACTCATGCTACATTTGCGATGGATATTTCGTCGCAAAGTTAAAATTGAAATTTGCGACGGAATTTTTTGTCGCAAAATGACCCATTTAAAAGTAGCCACCCGGAAAACGACCCACTTGCCTGTTTTGCGACGGAATGGCCGTCACAAAATTTAAATTCATATTTGCGACGACCACTTTTCAATCGCAAAATTGAGTAGTTGAAGCTCGTCAGAGGGGTTGGTGACCAATAATTGACCTGGGTCGTCGCAAATACGCTTTGCGACGGAATTGCCGTCGCAAAATATAGAATTTGCGACGGAAAATCTGTCCGTCATAAATTTGTGCAGATTTATAACAGTCCCCTTCCTTTTCCTTCCCTTTCACTTTCACTCTTCTTTCCCTTTCACTTTCACTCACGAAAAAAATAAGAAATGATGCGGTTTTCATATGTTCTTCACGTATAATTGGTGTATTTGTCATTGCCTTCAACCTCACCGTACGTATTTGTCATTGCCTTCAACTTCACCGTACGTTTTCACATTTTTAACCGTTTAAATGTCATATTTTTATTGTTTCAATTTGTTAGTACACTATTAGGTAATGAGCATGATATATGTTTATTCGATGGGTTTAATTAATGATTGATGATATATGTTTATTTGATGGGTACGTTAATTTTAGTTTGTGTGATATTTATACCTATTTTTAGTCGAAACTCTGCTAAATTTTTATGTACACTATTAGATAAATTGTGTGATATTTGTTTATTTGATTGGTTTACTATGATTGATATATATGGTTGTGTTGGATTGATTTTTGTGAAGGAAAATTTTGTATATCCTTATTTTTAGGCAAACTCTGCCCAATTTTTTACAACTCACGTGATATTTACTTTTAATCTGTAACAGATGCAATTTCCAGATCGTGGTTGGATGTACTCAATACCTAGAATGATAGGAGGAGGCATTAACTCTGCCTTTTGCAATAAAATTGATGAGTTTATTGAGTTTGCACTACAACATCCATGCAGTATGGATTGTATGGGTAATATTAGGTGTCCGTGTAAAGACAGAAGATGCAGAAATATGAGATTATTGAGTGTTGATGAGGTTAGAACTCATCTTGTGATTTCCGGTTTTGTTCTCCGTTATTACAACTGGACCAGTCACGGTGAACAACGGTGGAATGTTGACATCGAAACCGTAGAATACTGGTATACTGGGTGGAGCGGTGGTGGAAGTTCTGATGTTGGTGGTTCAAGTTATGTTCCGTATACTCAATTTGAACCACAAATAGAGGATGAACCTGATAGATATCGGATGATGATTGCAGAATCTGTTTTGGGTGGTCAACCACAATTCAATAAAACACCTATGGAGGAGGAACCAAATCATCGGTCAAAGAAGTTTTTTTATATGCTTAAAATCATTGATCAAAAGCTGTTTCCTGGTTGTGAGACTGAGACGCAATTGTCATTCAATGCTAAAATGTTGAATATCAAAACTGAAGGCAAGGTCAGTCAAAAAGTGTTCAATCAATTTGCTAAATTGTTCAAACGAGCTCTACCTGAAGACAACACAGCGCCTGATAATTTCTATCAGAGCAAGAGGCTCTTGAAGGATATGGGTCTACCCTTTGAGAAGATTGATTGTTGTACAAACAGTTGCATGTTGTTTTGGGATGAGGATGAGGATCATTGCAAGATGTGTGGTCACCCACGGTACAAACCATCTGGTCGTACAAAAAGTAAGAAGAAAGTGCAGTTGAAGGCTTATAAGGCAATGTATTACCTTCCCATCACTCCTCGTCTAGAGAGGTTGTATCAGTCTAGTGCCACGGCTAAAGACATGACATGGCATGCTGAGGAGTGTTCTGGTGAGAATTCTGGAGAGATGCGGCATCCTGCAGACTCGGAGGCATGGAAACATCTTGATAGGGAGTTTCCATATTTTGCAAGGGAGACGAGAAATGTGAGGTTAGGCTTGTGCACGGATGGTATTGCTCCATTTGGAATGCACGGAAAAAAGTATTCATTATGGCCTGTGCTGTTGACCCCGTACAATCTACCTCCTTGGTTATGCATGAAGCCTCAACATATATTTCTTAGTATCTTGGTGTCTGGACCACACAACCCCAAGCATAAATTGGATGTATATCTCTAGCCATTGATTAAAGAGTTGAAATCTTTGTGGTCTACGGGGGTGGAGGCCTACGACGTTCATAGGAAGCAGAACTTCACGATGCCAGCTGCACTTTTGTGGACCATTAGTGACTTTCCAGCATTTTATATGTTGTCTGGGTGGTCAACAGCAGGAAAACTAGCATGCCCGTATTGCATGGACGGTTCTGATGCATTCTATCTTCCATTGAGTAGAAAAGTGTCATGGTTTGACAACCATCGCAAGTTTCTTCCTCCTGATCATCTCTTTCGGAGGAACAAAACAGACTTTCTAAAGGGTAAAAATACAGTAGGCCGCCCAAGACCACGACGACTTTCCGGTGGTCCCGCGACTTTCCGGCGGCGGTTCCGGTGGCGGTCCGTGTGACAAACCAATAATAAATAGTACGACCTTTTGGACCGAATTAATTTTGTAAAGGTGAATAGTGCTTTGGAGGTATTGCGCCTTACTATTTTACAGGGTCGGGCATATAAGAAACGAGTCGATTGTTGATGATCTTTGTTAATCAAAGATGATTAGTGGCTGTTTTTCCTCATTAAGATCACCAAATAAGATCTAAGATCATGAGATTTGACTAAGTAATGTTCGAGAAATAAGTTTGCAAGAGTTTATGTAATGTTTTTGAATTATGGAAAAATCCCCCCTCCTCCATGCAAATGAAGGGGTATTTATAGATATACAAGAAAGCCATGTGTCACTATTTTGGTGGTTCAACCATGGGATCTATGCCAAGTGTTGAGACACTTGTACAACATCTAAACTATTATCACTTGGATGGATGCCAAGTGTTTGGACACTTGGACTATATCTAAATTAGTGACTCTTGGAGTTCCCAATGTTGTACTTGGCTCTCATGACTAATCAGTTGTTTTCCTTGGTGGCTAGTGGCTTGTATATCCTTGTTGGGCGCAGTGGACCTCGTGTTCGCTCCTGGTCGCGTAGACTGCATTTGACCACATTCTTGGTCGCGTAAAGTATTGTTCTTAAAATTCTGATGGTCGCCTCTTTCCCTATTTTGGTTCATCAACTCCTTAACCTTTGATCACTGGTGCTCGCCTGGTCGCCTATCAACAATGCCCCCTGACTTGTTCTTCGTTAGGGAAATTATTGCCTAATGAAGGACAAGGCACAATTTTGGTGTAATGGTTTATATGACGCGAGCAATGAGTTTTTTGAATCTCATTAGGCATGAAGACGGGCGAACATTAGGGTACTAAAGCGAGCATCGGGGTGTAATACGCATGGGTGACGTTTGGTTTCCCGAGGTCCTTGAAAACTGAAACGTCGTGGGCGGCGATGACGTCACTCCCCGCCCACGTGTATTTTAATTTTGCAAATAGGGGCCTATGGAATTTTTCAAAAATTTCATTTTGGCCCCCATTTTTGAACCTTATAAATACTTCCTTCATTTCTTCTTTTCACTCTTTCAAAATCGTTTTCCCTCTTCCGCCATTAAAGCTTCTATTCAAGCTTTTCTACTTTGATTTCCACGAGATTTTTGGTTGATTTCGCGTGTTTTCTTCAGGTAATAATCGATCTTAGTCTTGAATCTTGTTCTTGCTTTCGATTTTGCATTTATTTTTGTCATTTTTCTTCAAAATTTTCTTTCTGCCGCCGCGCTCTTCCTAACACCGCCGTGCCTCCGTCGTGCTCCGCCGCGCATCATCGTCTTTGCCACAAATATCCTTCTTTTCGATTTCTCTTTCGAAATTCTTTGTCATTCCAGTTATTTCTTCCGTTAACAATTTTCAAAATGGTCTCCTCATCGAGTGAAACTGCTTCGATTGAGATTTTTTAGCGTAACCCCGGGAAGCGTCCCATGGAAGAAATCTCTTCCCCTGCTCCTCGCCGATCTGTTCGTCAAGCTCTTTCTCGAAACCCAAGAACTCTATTGGTGGACAAAGAAACGGGATCTGAGACGTCTTCGGTTGTTTGCTCCATTGAAGCTTACGCTTCAGAGAACTCTGGCGAGGAAGAGATCCAACACTCTGTTGGTCGCTCAGATGCAGAGGAAGGGACTTCCTCGGATTTAGGAGAGGATTCGGAGGAGGTGGCCATGGAAATCGAGGCTGAAGGCGACCATCCCGAAGTTGAGCGACCACGGTTGGCCATGACTTGGGAGTTCCTTGAAGAAATAGGTTTTCCTACTTCCAAGGTGACTCCTGAGTCCCAAATTCCTGAAGGTGTTGCTCGCCAAAATGAATGGACAGAGTATGCTGATCGCTACTCAAAAGCCTTCCCTGCTCGCTCCCGAGTGATTATGTCCGCCGAAAGGAATACTTATACGGCGAGCAGGATATATAGCTTAGTCACTGAGGACGACTTGGTCAATATTAGGACTCAATACAAGATCCCCTATGACATATTCTTGTATGCCCCCAAGGACAGAGAGACTGCTGATCGCCCTCCGCCAGGTTGCACAACGATCAATCTGGACATACTCAACACGGGGTTCCCGTTACCGCTCCATCCCCTCATTGGTCGCTTCTTGGCGGACATCAATCTAGCTATCACTCAAATTACTCCTGTTGGGTGGAGTAATTTGCTCGCCCTGATGACACTCTTTGGCCTCGAAGGATACAAGAACAAGCTCAGCACGACTGAGATTTACTATGCCTTGGTTATTTCAGCCTGCAACGAGGAAGGTGTAGGCTGGTATTACGTCAAGTCGAGGACGGGGTGAAGCTTATTGAGGGAGTCCCTAACAAAGTTAGAAGTTGGCACAACCAATTCTTCTTCATTGGGGGTGACTGGCGAGCATCAGCGGATTTCTCGGGCGGCCAAGCGCGCATTAATACTCCAGAGCGCTTTGGCATAATTAAACGTATGCCTTCCTATTTCCTTCGTGGGACGGCGTTGGGGACTGATTTTAATTTCTCCTTTCTTTTTGTTTTGCAGGTCCAAAAGTTTTGAAGTGGGGTAATCCAGGCCTCAGTGAGGAGTTCTTGTACACTTTGGCAGTAATTGTGCTTCGGAACCCGGCTGATCACGACATACTACATCTTTCGAAGGCTCATTGTCGAAAGATTGCTCAACTTTTTATGAGTCCTCATAATTTGGAGGCTCAAGCAGAGATCCCCGAAGGTACCCATTATTATTCACTTTACTTTATTGCTCGCTTGATCGCCTATTATTCATAACTTTTTCATGTGATTTTTCCTTTGAATAGATCAACGGGTGACTGTTGCTGTCCCAACCATCCCAAGGTCCTACCACTTGCTCGCTGATAGAGTCAAGCAGATGGCTGCCGAGGAGCCAACCAGGAAGAGGCAGGATCCACCTTTGTCACTTATGCGCCTCCGAGCCGGAGAAGGCATGAATGCTCTTGCTCGCCCGCGAGCACCTGGTGGTCGCTCAAAAGGAGCCCCCCAAAACTTCCACTTCCTCCCAGGGTGAGGAGAGGGAGAAAGCGAAGAAGAAGGCCCCACGGGAAGATACTCGTGGTGAGGGGGAAGTGGCTGAACGAGCATCGAAGCGTTCCAAGACCACTAAGGAGGCGAGCAACCGCGCTCCTCGCTCTCCTGCTCCTAAACACACCTCGCTTGAGGTTGTAAGCGAGCAGCAAGCCGTTGCTGCCATCTTGAGCAAGAAGTCACGATCGTCTGGTGATCGTTCATACCTTGGGTATGATCCCGTAAAACTGAGGAAGTAAGTCTTCTAACCGTAACTCTGATGATCACCTCTTTATTGTGTTTTTACTTAAGATTTTTCTTTCTTTTATAGGTACAAGCCTGAGGAGCACCTTGGGCGGGTAGAAGTGCTTCATCAGCTTAGCTGTGTAAAGACCCCTCCTCCTTATTTGGATATCGCAGACTCCCATGTCCGGCGAGCAACAGAGATGATTCCCCGCTCTTAGACCAAGACTTGCGAAGAAATCGTCCAAGGGCAAACCACTAGTGATAATGCTCGCTTGATCGCGTACAACGCCAGCCATCAAGTTGTGATGGCTCAAAGGCTCCTTGATCAGATCGTGCTCTTGGAGAGGATGAATCGCAGTCTTGGTTGCAAGATCGAGGGCTTCGAGGCGGAGAAGGTTGCCGTCTTGAAGAAGAAGGACGAAGAGCTTGCCCAAGAGAAGGCCAATCATGCCAAGGCGGTGGCTAACTTGGAGCAAATATACAATGCTTCCCTGGCCAGCGAGCAACTTGCCCTGAATCAGTCAGAGAAGTTATCTCTTGAACTGGGAGTGGCCGATGAGCGAGCAAAAGCGCTAGAGGGCGAGAAGACGGCCATGGTCGCCCAGATTGAAGAGCTCCAGGCTGAAGTTGCCCGCCTTCAACAAGAAAAAACCGGCCTGGTCACTTACGAGACATATGCTCAGGATGTGGCCGATAACATTAACTTGGGGTACGTGTGTGTCTACGCCGAGAGTCTGAGGTCAGTGAAGTTTGCCTTGGACCACAACTTGGATGTCTTCGCCACTTCCAAGAAGGACTTCACTGAATATGTTAAAGACAACCCTATTGCCGCCGGGTTCTCGGTCCCAGTGGCTGATCTGGAAGAGATGGGTGTTCCTTTGGACATCTTTGGAGAAGATGTTCAAATTATTCCTCCCCAGTTCTCAGGCGAGCAGCCGAACAAGGAGGAGGAAATTTTTGATGGCCTCAACTCTCTCCCCATGACCCTTATTGATGGGGCGGGCACCTCGGCTGCAGCAGCCACGACTGCTCCCACCTCTGACACGGCGTCTATTGCTCCTGCGGCCACGGATGCACCCTCAGCCCCTCCAGCCTGAAGACTCTTCGTTGCTCTTCTTCTAGATTTTTGTTAGGGCTAGTTAGTACTTTTGCCTTCTTTTTATTGTAATATTTTGTTTCCTTAATGAATGAAAAATTTGGACATATTCACTATCTTTTTTCTTTGTTTTTATTTCTTTTGTTTCTCGCTTGTTCGCGTTTTGCACTGTTGTTCGCCTTGAATTTTTGTAGTTTTGGCAAACTTAGTGCTTTTTCTTTTTATGACAAGCATTTCCGTGCTTTAGCGAACACGGCAGCTTTGTGCTTAGTGATCGCGTGGCCGGCTTAGATGGGCTTTCTTTGTCTTTTAAAAGACTTAGCCTTAGGCAATGCAAGCCTTATGGTCCACTTACGGACTTGGCTTTGGGTCCCTTTGTTTTTCGCGCTGTTGCTCGCCCCTTTTGCCCGGTTATTTTGAGCGAGCAACTTTGCTTTATACAACGAATAACTTAATAAATTGAACCTTATAACAAAAATTTCACTTACAACGACAAAATCTTGAAAGTTGCAACGTACTTACGACTTTATATAAACAAACTAATTTTTACATTAACCATACAACATTTGTCTATTGATAATACTTTTTTAATAAAGCTGCGTTCCAGGAGTATTGGGCGGAATGGCCTTTCATGTCTTCTAAGTCATAAGTACCGTTGTCCCATTTTTTAGTTATCCTGTACGAGCCTTCCCAGGTTGGTCCGAATACTCATGGCGGTGGTCCCAACACTTTTTTTAGCACGAGATCCCCAACTTTGAACTCTCTAACTTTTACTTGCGAGTTGTAATATTTTGCGATCCTTCTCTTGTATATTGCATTTTTCATCTCTGCCGAGATTCTTTTTTCTTCAGCTAAATCCATTTCTGCAGCTAGAGCTCGTTCATTTGCCTGTTCGTCGAACATTGCTATCCGTTCTGTTGGAACCTTCAACTCCATGGGTATCACTGCTTCGATGCCAAATGCCATAGTAAATGGGGTTTTGCTGGTACTCGTTCTGTGAGACACTCGATATGCCCACAACACTTCTGGTAGCTCTTCTGACCATTTTCCTTTCTTATCCATTAACCGGATCTTCAGTATGTGTTTGATTATTTTATTAACTGCTTCGACCTGGCCGTTAGATTGAGGATGGTATGGAGTTGAAAAGTGCTTTTTTATTCCCCATTTTTCACAGAAGCTCCTTATTTTCTTGCCTTCGAACTGTCGTCCGTTGTCAGTCAATATTGCTTGCGGGACCCCAAATCGGCATATGATGTTCTTCCATATGAAGCTGATCATTTTTTCTTGTGTAATTGTCACGAGTGCCTCTGCTTCGGCCCACTTTGTGTAGTAATCCACGGCCACCACTGCAAACTTTACATTTCCTTTCCCTATCGGAAAAGGTCCTATGATGTCGATTCCCCACTTCGCGAATGGCCACGGACTATTGACCGCTATCATCTCGGTTGGTGGCTTATGGATACTGGAGGCGAATATTTGGCATTTGTGACAAGTTTTCGCAACTTTGATAGCGTCTTTCAACAATGTAGGCCAATAATACCCTTATCTAACTGTTTTGTATGCTAATGCACGCCCTCCCGCGTGATTTCCACAAACGCCTTGATGGATCTCTTGCAAAACCTCTTGGCCTTGTTCTCTTGTCAAGCATTTCAGTAGTGGGAGTGAGAAGCCTCTTTTATACAGCTGGCCGTCTATGATCGTAAACCTTGCTGCCCGCTTGCTAATCTTGGCAGCTTCCAGGGGGTTCTCTGGGACTTCTCCATCATTGAGATATTTAACAATGGGAATTTTCCAGTCGTTTTCCTCGGACTCTTCATTCACTTGATTAATTTCGTAATCATATGTTGATGGTCGACCGATTTTTGTAATGATGGCCTCTGACAACTCCGCCGGGCTTGTACTGGTAGCTAGGCGGGCAAGTGCGTCTGCTTGAGCATTGTTCTCTCTTGGTATTTGTTCGATGAAAATATGCTCGAACATGGATGCTAGCTGGGCTACGATTTTTTGATAGAGCACCATGTTCGTATCCTTAGCCTCGTATTCTCCCCGAACTTGGTTGACTATTAGTTGTGAATCCCCATATACCTGTAGTCTTCTAACTCCGACTGCTAGTGCCAGACGGAGCCCGGCTATCAACGCTTCATATTCAGCTTCGTTGTTCGTTGCCATGAAATCGAATCAGATAGCTGAAGTGAAGACTTGTCTGTCAGGACTTATCAGAATTATTCCTGCCCCCGACGCTGTGTTCGTAGATGATCCGTCAACGTACAAATGCCAGGGGTGATTATGTCCTCTCGTCGGATCTTGGGGGAAGGTTAGCTCGACTATGAAGTCGGCTAATGCTTGCCCCTTGATCGTTGTTCGAGGAGCATACGAAATTCCGAACTGGCTAACTTCCAAAGACTACTTCAGGAGGTGACCGGTCGTGTCAGGTCTATGCAATATTTGTCTTAGTGGAAATGTTGTGAGGACTTCCACTTGGTGATCAAAGAAATACGGGCGAAGCTTTCTAACACTCATCACTAGTGCATATGCTAGCTTTTCTGCTGGTGAGTATCTGAGCTCCGCTTCGTGTAGGGCTTGGCTTACGTAGTAAATGAGCAGGTGGAACTTCCCTTCTGCTCGAACGAGTACTGAGCTGATTGCGACTTCTGAAGCTGCCAGGTACAGGTATAATTTCTCCCCTGGAACCGGTTTGGCAAGAATCTTTGTATCGCTGAGATATTCTTTCAGCTGTTCGAACGCTCGTTGACAGTCATCCGTCCATTGGAACTTTCCTTTCTTGATTGCCTCAAAGAATGGTCTGCACTTATCTCCGGATCTCGAGATGAATCTGTTCAAAGCTGCCAGACACCCGGTTAACCGCTGAACCTCTTTTACTGACCTGGGTGGTTGCATCTCCACGATCGCTTTCACTTTTACCGGATTTGCTTCAATTCCTCGTTGACTGACTAGATGCCCCAGGAATTTTCCCGAATGGACTCCAAAACTGCTTTTCTTGGGATTTAGTTTCATGTTGTAGGTCCGGAGTATCTCAAATGTTTGGGCCAGATGTTGCAGATGATCTTCTTTCTTTGGGCTCTTAACAACGATATCGTCCACATATACTTCCATTGTCTTCCCAATGTGGTTAACAAACATTTTGTTGACCAACCTTTGGTAAGTAGCTCCGGCGTTGATCAATCCAAATGGCATCCTTTTCCAGCACAACAAATTTTTGTTAGTGTAAAACGCTGTGTGTTCCTGATCGTCTGGATGCATCGCGATCTGATGGTATCCTGCGAACGCATCCATAAATGTAAGGAGCTCATGTCGGCTGTGCCATCAACTAGTTGGTCGATATGTGGTAACGGGAAGTTATCCTTTGGGCAAGCGACGTTTAGGTCGGTAAAATCGATGCACAATCTCCATGCCCCGCTTGCTTTTTTGACCAATACCGGATTCGCCACTCATTGCGGGTATAAAGCCTGTCTGATCAGATCGTTGTCCAGTAACTTTTTGACTTCTACATCGAGCGCTTCATACTTGTCGGGCCCAAATTTTTTCCTCTTTTTATGGATTGGTTTTTTTCTCGGGTCGATGTTGAGTTTGTGGCAGGCATGCTCAGGGCTAATGCCTACCATATTTGCATGCGACCATGCGAACACATCGAGATTTGCTTTAAGGAACTCCGTTATTTTAGATCTGTATGGCTCTGGGAGCTCAGATCCTATGAAAAGTTCCAAGCTCTCTTGGTTCGGGTCGACCTTTACTGCCTCTAACTCCTCCACCGGGGTAGCCTTCCGTTTCCGGTTTTTCCAACGTGGGTCAACGATGGGTCCTTCCATGCTCAATCTATCCTCCACCTCCATTGGCTCTGGGCTCAGCCGTGGTTCAACATCTTCCACCTCATTGTTGGTCGGTGTTGTAGGCACTACTCCGTTGCTAGCTGATTTGACTTCATGTCTCTCCTCGTCGGGTTGTTCATCCCGGCACTGTTGCTTGTCTATTTCCATCATCTCTGTATTGAGAGATTCCATGGTTTCGTTGGGCGTGGATGATTTATCTTTGACACAGCTACTCGGTTGTTCATCCATCATGTGGATTTTGTGATCTTTCGGTTAGAGTTGCAGGAGGCACTCACGAGCTTTCTTCTGGTCACCTTTGATCGTGCCTGCACCTTTTGATGTGGGAAATTTTACACAATAATAGTATGTTGAAACGACGGCCTTAAATTCATGCAAAAAAGGACGGCCGAGGAACCCATTGTAGGTAGACTGTTGATCTACAACTAGGAAGTCTACCATCCTACTCAGCCTCCTCTCAGGGTCCTCGACCGATACAAGTTCAACTGCTAGTGTAATCATTCCTAATGGGACGGTCACAGCATTTCCGAATCCCACTATTCTATGATCACAATCCTTTATATATTCGGCACATTCTCCTAGCTGATCCACCGTGCTTTTGAATAGGATGTTTGTGTAGGAGCCAGTGTCGACAAGCAGACGGTGTACCTTCGTTCCCATAATGTTAGCGCAAATGACTAACGAGTCGTTGTGGGGGGTGAGCACCCCGTCTAGATCCTTTTCTGAAAAAGTGAGGTTCCCGATTCTTTTGGTTGATGGATTTACACCAACTTCCATCACCTGCGCTACTGCTCGTAATTCTGCTTTCCTTTTCCTTTTTGACATGGGTGACCCCCCATCAGAACAACCACCCACAGGCCCATATGGTCCTAGCATTAGGATCTCCGGGATTGGTCTCGCGGGGGTTGCTGGGACTTTTCTTCCTTTCTTTCCTGCTCTGCTGGGTTGCTCGTCGCTATCATCATCGTCTGAGCTGGACGGCGCTGCTGCTCTCGGCCTCTTACCCGGTTCTTTTTTCACGAACTCAGATAATTTTCCTTCCTCATAGAACCTCCACAATTGTTTTAACAAATATCGGCATTCACTGGTGAAATGGTCGATGCTCTGATGATATGCGCAGTACTTGTTCGGGTTCAATTTTCCTCTCTCCTGCTTTATCTTCCGTGGTTCAGGCAGCATCTCCTTGTCCTTGACATTGTTGTAAACAGCGTCCACCGACATCGTGAGGACTTGATTCAACTTTTCTTTCAACTCTGTTCCTTCGTTGAGTGACTTCATGTTCTTCGGAGCCTTGTAGTCATTTCCTCCAGTTTTCTTTCCAAACTTCTTTGGGTCAGCTTTATCTCCCATTTCTTTATGCAAAGCTTCTTGCATCGATACATGAATTCCTGCCTTGTGTTTGAACTCTGCGTATGTCTTTGGGCAGGTCAAATGCATTTCCTTCCATAGTTCGGTCCCTTTCTTCAATCCGACCATCACTGCAACTATCTTAGTATCTTCACTCACCATCTCACCCTCCAGCAGAACTTTATTGAATCTCTCCAGAAATTGTTTATCTGACTCCTCGTCTCCTTGCTTGATGTCTGCCAACCGGTGCCTGTGGGTCAGGTAAGACCCAGCGGTTGAGAAATGAGACAAGAACTCCTTACTGAGCTGGGTAAAGGAGTTAATGGAGCCGGGAGCCAGTGCTAAAAACCATCTGTGAGGGCCATCTCCAAGGGTGAGTGGGAAATTTCGACATTGTGTGGCGTCCGTTGCCCCCATTGATATCATGAAAGCCGAATACTTTGTCACATGAATATGGGGGTCCGAAGTTCCCTCGTACAGGTTGATGGCCGGGAATTGTATTTTCTTCTGGATTGGTGCATTGAGAATTGACGGGGACAACGGTGAAGACGGGAGAGAAGTAGATCTGACACCCCTCTGGGATTCCAACTGTTTTTGCAATTCCTCGATTGCTTTTTTCATTTCCTGCAGTTTGCTTGGGGGAGTTCTCCCATCGGAAGACTTTTCATCGTGATTGGGTACGACCTCCTCACGATGCAGTCCCTCTCCGACGGGACGTTTCTCCTGGGTGGCCTTCCTAGCAATGTTGCTGGCCCCGTTTGGCCCTAATCGGCCAAAATCTGATCTCCTGATCCTGTCGTGTACTGACAGGCGAGCAGTAGGGCGCGGTTGTTCTCCGTTCCCCCTGGATCGTTATCTGCTAGTTGTATTCCTCGTACCTAGTCTTTCCAACGCACTTGTTTGAGACGTGCTTTTACTTGACTCACTTGCCGGACTCGGCGATGATTCCCTTCGATTCCCTAAACGTTCACTTATGGGAGCCTTTCCTTTATTTCTACGGACTTCAATGTTATCAGCTTCATCATGGTGTGCATCCTCTCGCATTTTACTTCTCTGCTCGCCCACCTGGTCAGTTGTTCACCTTCCTGCTCGCCTGCTCGTCTGCTCGGTCCTAGATGGCCCAGCTAGCTCTTGCTGTTTTTGAAGTGATTGTAGCACGGCTATCGTTTTTGCTAGCTCCTCGGGATTTTGGGCGAGGGCTTCTACTTCCGGTGGAATTGTGTCAATTGTAACTTGGACGTTCTTCCGGGAAGTTGTTCTAACCGTTCTTGCTTGACCTTCGGTGGACGAAACCCTAGTTCTTGACCTATGACTCGGAGATGCACTTGAGGGTCGATCTTCTTGTGATCTTATCATCTTGATTGTTAAAATATAGATGATAAACAAGGGTTTTGGGGTGGTCTTGCTTCTAACACCTTTTTAAGAGTTACTAGCCTTGTATATATGAATATGGTGGTTTTGAAAACCCTAGTTCATATAAATATGCATTCAAACTCTTAAAGTGATGTGTATGTGAATAACTTTGCTCCAAATAGTGTGCACATTTGACTTCCGGTGGTCTCTTCCCGGATTCCGGCCAACTTTTGCAAATTCCGGTGAATATCTTCAATCTTTCTACGATTTTTAGAAATCGGAGGTTCGAACCCTTCTTGTAGCGCCAATTGTTGATGATCTTTGTTAATCAAAGATGATTAGTGACTATTTTTCCTCATTAAGATCAGCAAACAAGATCTAAGATCATGAGATTTGACTAAGTAATATTCGAGAAATAAGTTTGCAAGAGTTTATGTAATGTTTTTGAATTATGGAAAAATCCCCCCTCCTCCATGCAAATGAAGGGGTATTTATAGATATACAAGAAAGCCATGTGTCACTATTTTGGTGGTTCAACCATTGGATCTATGTCAAGTGTTGAGACACTTGTACAACATCTAAACTATTATCACTTGGATGGATGCCAAGTGTTTGGACACTTGGACTATATCTAAATTAGTGACTCTTGGAGTTCCCAATGTTGTACTTGGTGGTTAGTGGCTTGTATATCCTTGTTGGGCGCAGTGGACCTCGTGTTCGCTCCTGGTCGCGTAGACTGCATTTGACCACATTCTTGGTCGCGTAAAGTATTGTTCTTAAAATTCTGATGGTCGCCTCTTTCCCTATTTTGGTTCATAAAGTATTGTTCTTAAAATTCTGATGGTCGCCTGTTTCCCTATTTTGGTTCATCAACTCCTTAACCTTTGATCACTGGTGCTCGCCTGGTCGCCTATCAACATCGATATTATTTTAGTATGTCCTACCAAGCAGAATATTAATTATACAACACCCCATAATATGGGCTTATATGCCCTACCAAGTGGAGCCTTACAAAAATATCACCAATATTTATAATTTTCAATGTCATAGACTATTGACTCGGGTACTACTTGCCCTTATGTTTAGAATTGGAGTATAAATAATTAGCTGTAATTAACCATTCTATAGGTTTGACCTTTTTTTTTATCACAAATTCTAGCATACACTCAAGTACATAGCATATTCTTGAATTTTAAACTTAATTTCTAACTTAAATTTTATTTTATTTTAAAAATACACTAAACTACGTATTTTTTTATAGTTGGAGTATTAATAATTATTTTTTAGAATATCATCAATTTCTATTTAGATTTTTTTTAAAAAAATTTAAGTGCATAACATACCATTTTTTTTTCTTTTTAAGATTAAAACTACTCTTTTTCGATGTCCGTTGTGCATATATTATAGAATAAAAAAAGCTGCCGAATTTTTTTTTTTTTTTTTTTTTGACGGGTAAAAGCTGCCGAATTGTTAATACGCACGTCTTTCTAGAATTCCTTGACTTAATATGAAAATTGGAAGAAGTCCTGATACAACCTCTACGTGAATTTCTTTTCAAGGATATTTAAACTGTAATTGAGATCTGATATGTTTAAGAAATCAAGCCCAATAAAATTTTAATCCAAAATCCACTTAGGTAGGTATTAAGAAAATAATATTGACGACAACTACTATTTTGAACAACAATTCTCTAATATATTATTGTAAAACAATTAAAACTCTTTAATGAGACAATTGATACATATTTATTGTTGTGACCGTTTCGGACCGCGCATTGGATCCGGCCGGAAGAAAGCCTGAGAAGGCAAGAAGATACCCCGAGGTCGGGACCGACCTGTCCGGCCTGAATCCGACCTCAGCGGGCTCCGAACACGAGATTCCGGCCGCGAAAGCGAGGCCGGAAACCTGCCTGGGACTTCCGTCCACGTCGATCACAGCTACATCAAAGCCCTGCCGTGGCCGGTCCGGCCCGGCCATGATCAGTGAGTTCCAGCAGAAGGCGCCCGGACGCGACCGACTGGCTGGAGCGTTTTCCGACCTCAGTGTCCGCCAGGAGACCGACATCCGATCACTTAAGGCCCCCGGCCGGCAAGAGGGATCTCGAGCACATGACAGAATCAGGCAAGATCCTCTCCCAAGGAAGAAAAAGGCCGCCTCCGTACCCTGCAACAGAGAATATTCCATCCAAATGAGGAAATTCGTCAGAGAATCGTCCTTTTTGGACACGCGTCGACACCCAAATGGCCGGCCGCCTGCGAGTCCTGACACATCAGAGCCCGCGCGTCCTCAGAGGCAGGAGGCATTTAATGCACCTGTCCCCCGAGAGGCCGGAAATGACCAACATACCCCTACAGTGAGAAAACTATAAATACCCCAACACTTGTAATGTAAAAGGAGGTTCAATCATTCTCAGTAGAATCAATACACATACTCATTCAAGTCCAGGGATTAACAACCCCTGGCAATTCTTGGTGTTCTTAGTGTTCTTAAGCCTTTCTTCATCCAAGCATTCATTTTAGCATTTAAGAACCCAATCATTTGGTGTTTTTACCAAAGCTTTAATAAATAGTCATCCAATCCCAGCAAGATATATTTGGTAAACAACATTTGACGCTAGAAGGAGGGTATCTAACCCATCAAACGCATATTTTCTTCATCTCTTTGAAGAACACTCACTGTTCTTCAAAGCTTCACATCCTCAAACCTTCAAACCTTCAAACCTCAAACTCCTCCTCTTGAAAGGAATGGATCCCCAGAGGTCATCCCACGCCCACGGGAAAGCCACACGAGTGGCCTCCCCAATTCGTTTTCCGGAGGAACCACTCCCATCCGGGGGTCGAGGTTTCTTTACCCCTGACCAGGCCGGGTCAGGAAGACGCCGCCAGGCGGAAGAGGCGAGGGGGTGCCGGAGCACCACCTCTGCCTCCAAAAAGAAAGCCCAGGCTCGCGCTCTCAAGGGTAAGGCGAAAGCCGGAGAGCACCAAGGCGAAAGCCAATGTCGGGCAAACCCCGCCTCCACCCGTTCACGAGGCTCCGCCCATCCGGTTTTTGACCGTTTGGGCACGACGGACCCGTCGTGGTATCCGAGCCGCGTACCCAGTTACGACACTGGGTACGGCGACACCGAGTCCGTCTCCAACTCTGGGAGCACGGCCCAAATGCCCCACAAGAGGGCGGCCGAGGTCAGCCTGACCCCGGCGAACTCCGCCAGGCGCAAGTTAAGCTTCGCCCAAAGCGGCCTCTTGGGACGCGGAGTCCCTCGCGCGGCCGTTTTCGACCGTATCGGCCCCCTAGCCGGCGTTGGTGACCAGCTGGCCGAAACCCCCAGCCCAGAAATCGTCAAGTTGCAAAAGCAACTGGACGAAATGAAGGCGCTCCTCGAAGCGCAAGGCCAAACCAAGGCCCGGCCAGTCGCCAGCGAACCTCTGGCGGTCGATATTGAGTTCGCGCCGGTCCAGCTCAAGATCGTCCCCCCGCCAACTCCTCTCTACGAGGGGAAAACAGATCCTGAGACTCACTTGAGCAAATTCCGGATCTATATGACCGGGCGTGGCGCGACAGACGCCACGAAGTGCAGGCTTTTTCCCCTCACCCTGGGCGATCTCGCCCACAGATGGTACGTGTCCCTCCCGGCACGGTCCATTGACTCGTTCGCCACTCTAAGCGCCCAATTCTCATCTTACTTTGCGGCCAAGATTGCCCGGCCGGAAAGCTGGCACCGCCTGATGCGGATCCGCCAGGAGAAAGAAGAGTCCGACGAGGATTACGTGGCCAGAGTGGACGAGGTCATGCTGACCGGCGAAGCGGTAAGCGATCAACTGGCTTTGCACGCAACCCTGGGGGGTTTCCACGGCCGATCCCCTATGTTCAAACATCTCACCAAGGATTTCCCTAAAACCTACGCCGAATTCCGCGCCCGAGCCGGCGATTACCTGGCTCGGAGGAAGCTTCTGGCACTAAGGTTGGGGGAATCCGAGCCAACCCCAAAGGAGACAGAGGCGGCAGCCCAAACCTCCCCCAAGAACGGCCCAAAGGCCAGGAGAGTGGCCAAGCCGCCCGGCAACTTCAAGTCCTTCGAGGACGTTGAGGTTCACTTAACCCAGGCCACGAGGCAGTCCCCCGCGCATATCTTCAATGCGATTCAGCACCGGGACGTGCTTCCCAGGCCAAGGCCCTATTCCGGGGACCGGTCCCGGCTGGACCCTAAAAATTTCTGCGCTTATCACGACTCTATTGGCCATAATACGAGCCAGTGTCGTGATCTCCTAAAGCAGCTTTGGAAGCTGTTTGAGGAAGGGCGTCTGAACGACCTCCTTCAGAGGCCAGCCGGCCGGCAGGACCAACAGCAGCAGCAGCAGCCCCAGCGCCACCCTCGGAGGAACGAGGAAGGCGGCCGGCCTCTTAGGCCGGTCGCAGCTTTGGAGGAAGATGATGACGAGGATGACCTCCTCCCGCCCATGAATCCCGGCGGTCGGGTCAACATGATCCAGGCCGGCGGAGGGAACCTAGGCGGCCTCACCCCCATCTCGACGCAGTCCAACCGGAAGCGGAAAGCAGAGGTCCGGGCAGCAACCAACGTCAACTTGGTCACACCCCCAGAGCCGAAGATTCACAAGGACTTGCAGATAAGTTTCTCCAACCGGGACCGGACCGGGGTGCTGTTCCCGAAGGGCGATGCGCTGGTGATTGCCGCCCAGATCCTGGGCAAAGAAGTTCAACGCGTTCTGGTCGACAATGGGTGCTTTTGCAATATCATCTTCAAAACAGCCCTAGACCAGCTCGGAGACCTCGTCAACTTCATCAGGCCAATCGACCTTCAGCTGAAGGGATTTGGGGACGCGACGGTCGCCGCGTACGGAAGGATAAAGCTCTCCGCAGAACTCATCTGCTGCTACAACAAGGAGGTCAGGATAACTAGGCCGCTAGATTTTATAATTGTAGATCAGCCAAGCTCGTATAATGGCTTTCTGGGTAGGCCCTTTTTAGAAGTTTTTGAAGCCGTTGCTTCCTCCTATTACTACTGTATCAAATTTCCCACCCCCGAGGGGGTGGTCGGCACCATTAAGGGTGACCAGGCAATGGCTAGAAGGTGTTTGAACTATTCCTACTCTTACTTATTTTCAATTAGCAGTAACCAAACACCGGACGGGCCACACCCCGACTCTGAAACGGCCATTTCGGCCGCAGAACCCACCGCGGAGGTCGGATCCACATCGGCCGACCCCCAGCCTATGCAGATCGACGATCCCGAGCCAAGGATTGGTTTCGAACCATCCGAGCTCGACCTCGATCCCAGATTCAATTCTTCCGACCGGCGGAGCTATGAACAAGCTACGGCTTTGGAGGATCTGGAACGCATTCCGGTCGACCCCTCGAGGCCGGAACTGGAAGTACTGATCGGCTCTCGCATACCGACCGAAATGCGGGGGGAAGTGACCGAATTCCTCAAAGCCAACGTTGGAGTCTTTGCCTGGTCTCACCAAGACATGGTCGGGATAGACCCAAAGCACGCATGCCATCGTCTAAAGATCGACCCCAACAGGAGGCCGGTCCATCAAAAAAGAAGGAAGTTCGGCCCGGAAAAGTACGAAGCTTTGGCTGAGGAAGTCAAGAAGTTGCTAGACAACAAGCTGATCGAGCAAGCCCGGGACGAGCCCCCAATGGGTCGCGAACGCCGTCCTGGTCAAAAAGACAAACAACGCCTGGAGACTATGTATAGACTTCACCGACCTCAACGCGGCGTGCCCAAAGGATCACTTTCCGATGCCACACATCGACCACGTGGTGGATAGCACGGCCGGACACGAGATGATGTCCTTCATGGACGCCTTTGCCGGCTACCATCAAATCCCCATGGCCGTTGAAGACATCAAGCACACCTCATTCCACACGGAGAAGAACATATTCTCTTGGCTCCGGATGCCTTTCGGTCTGATCAACGCCGGCGCGACCTACCAACGCCTAGTCAACAAGATGTTTGCAGATCAGATCGGAAAGACCATGGAGGTCTACATCGACGACATTGTGGTGAAAAGCTTGAAGAAAGAAGACCATCTCAGGGATCTCGGAGAGACTTTCAAGATCCTCAAGGCCTACAATATGAAGTTGAACCCGAAGAAATGCAACTTCGGGGTGGAGGCCGGCAAATTCCTGGGTCACATCGTCAGCCAGCGCGGGATCGAGGCCAATCCGGCCAAGATCAAAGCCGTCCTTGACATGCAAGAGCCAAGGACGATCAAGCAAGTGCAACGCCTGACCGGATGCCTCGCCTCTCTCAACAGATTCATAGCTCGGCTCGGAGATAAAATCAAGCCAGTCCCAGGGGAGAAGCTTTACTTGTATCTCGCGGCCTCCGAGGTCGCACTGAGCGCGGTACTAGTCCGGGCAGACGGTCAGAACCACCTTCCGATCTACTTCGTAAGCCAAGCCCTCCACGATGCCGAGCTCAGATACACCCCGCTCGAAAAGTTAGCTTACGCTCTGGTCATGAGTGTAAGGAAACTAAGGCCTTATTTCTTCGACCACCATGTAGAGGTCCTCACCACTCTACCCCTTAGGCAAGTCCTACACCGGCCGGACACCAGCGGCCGGTTATTGAAGTGGTCGTTGGAGATAGCTCAGTACGGGGTCTCATACGCCCCAAGGACGGCCATCAAGGGCCAGGCCCTGGCCGACTTCATAGTAGAGTTAACTTTCCCACCCAAATTCACAAGAATCAACCACCCACCTTGGAAGCTCTATGTGGACGGATCGTCAACTAATTCTTGTGCCGGGGCCGGTATTGTCCTGATCGGTCCGGAGGGCCAAAATTTCACCCATGCAGTCCGTTTCAGCTTCCCGGCCACCAACAACGAGGCCGAATACGAGGCCCTGGTCGGAGGCCTTGAGCTCGCAATCGCAATCGGAGTTTGCCGGCTGCATGTTTTCATGGACTCCCTGCTCGTGGTAAACCAGATCAAAGGAGAGTACGAGGCCCGGGGGGAGCAAATGATGAAGTATCTCGACCTGGTCACAACCTTATGCGAGAAATTTCATCAAGTTTTCATTGAGCAAATCCCGAGGGAACACAACACCCAGGCCGACGCACTTTCCAAGCTTGCAACAGCGGAGGGAGCAGCCGACCTCGCCAACATCCAACTCTCCACGCTCGGAACGCCCACGGTCATCCGAGCACAGGTGGCAACCGTTCTAAGCACGGATGAAAATTGGATGACACCGATCGTAAAATATCTCAAGACCGGCGCGATCCCTGAAGATAGGACTAGGGCTCGGCAACTGCATCTCCGGTCGTCAAGGTACACCCTCATTGATGATCTTTTATATAAGAGAAGCTTTACCCTCCCACTCCTAAAATGTATAACCCCGGAGCAAGGCCAGACCATTCTGGCCGAGATCCATGAGGGGGTTTGCGGAAATCATGCCGGAGGCCGGGCCCTAGCCCATAAAGTGATCAGACAAGGATATTTCTGGCCGACCTTGAACAAGGACGCCGTCAACTTCGCAAGGTCATGCCACAAATGCCAAGTCTTGGGACCCAACATCAAACTGTCCCCCGAGCAGCTCTCCTCTATGTATAGCCCTTGGCCTTTTGCCCAGTGGGGCATCGACCTGATCGGACCAATGCCCACTGCGCCCGGGGGCCACAAATTCGCGGTCGTAGCCGTCGACTATTTCACAAAGTGGGCCGAGGCCGAGCCACTCAACAAAATCAGCCAGACCCAAATCATCAAGTTCATTTGGAAAAACATCATCTGCCGTTTCGGCCTGCCGCAAGTGATCATCTCCGACAATGGGAAACAGTTTGACGGCCTCCAGATGATCCAGTTCTGTGAAAAATGGAATATCAAGAAGGTTTTCTCCACCCCCTACCACCCGCAAACGAACGGCCAGGTAGAGGCCGTAAACAAGATCCTCAAGCACACTATCAAAGCCAAGCTCGAAGACAAGAAGGGGAAGTGGGCAGCCGAGCTACCCGATGTCCTCTGGTCATACCGAACGACCACGAGGAACTCGACGGGCGAAACACCTTTCGCTCTAGCTTTTGGGACCGAGGCCGTCATTCCTTCAGAGGTCTCCCTACCAAGCCACCGGACAGCCCAGACGATCACCGAAGACAATGACACCGCCCGGATGATCGACTTGGACATGTTGGAGGAGAGAAGACTAAATTCCGACCTCCGAAATGCGGCCTACAAGAAGAAATCCGAAAATTTTTTCAACTCCAAAGTGAAGGCCAGGCAATTCCAGGTCGGGGACCTCGTCCTCAAGAAAGTTCAAATACCAAAAGGGGTATTCGGCCCAAACTGGGAGGGTCCGTTCAGGATATCCAAATGGCTCTCCAAGGGAGCTTACGAGCTGGAACTCATGGATGGAACTCCGGACCAATACCCCTGGAATGCAATCCACTTGAAGAAATACTACCAATGATTTTGTACTATGTTTATCAATTAATACAAAAGCTCTTCGCACAGCTGTATCTCAGTTCAAACACCGGGCTCAGTTCAAAAGCGTATGCCGGCCGTATCGAGGCCGGCATATCACACTTAAGCCCGGAAAAGCCGTTTAAGGCCATCCAAAAAACCGAGCCCAGTTAAAAACGTACGCCGACCGTATCGAGGTCGGCGTATCACACTTGAGCTCGGAAAGGCCACCCCAGCCACTTTAAAAGCCGAGCTCGGTTCAAAAGCATATGCCGACCGTATCGAGGTCGGCATATCACACCTGAGCTCGGCAAGGCAACCAAGGCATTCCTACAAACCGGGCTCAGTTCAAAACATATGCCGACCGTATCGAGGTCGGCATATCACACTCGAGCCCGGGTCAAATCTCATTTCATACTTGGGAAAATTTACTTCAACAGGTATAAGAAAGCGAGAAAACAATAATAGAGAATAAAATTCAAGGGAAATCTGAATTATATTAAGTCAAAACCGGTCTGGAAGCCGGGAAGTACAACGTTTTGAAACAAAACAAATCCGGTCGGAAGCCGGTTACATTCAGGAAAGCAAAAATAAATCTAAGGAAATTAAAGCTCAAGAGCCGCCTTCCCCGGCCGCCGGGCTTGCCTGAACTCCGGTCCCGGCCACATAATCGGCCACTTCATTGACCAAGGCCTCCACCACGGCCCCGTCTCCGACCGGTGCCTGGGGCCCCTCCGCAGGGACTTCCTCCTCCTCGTCTTCTTCTTCCTCATCACCGGCCGGCGGGTTCTCGCCATGTTTGAACAATCTGTGCGGATGGGGGAACCAAGAGAGGTCCAGCCCGTAGTCGGTCTCGAGATCGAGGAAGGGGAACCAGAAACCGTCGCTGACCGGGTTCTGGGCAGCATACTCCCGGAAGTAGTCTTCCTGGGGCTTGGTATCGAGGCTGGCCTGGCGCCCGGCCCGGATCACATTGGCGGCGGCCACGTAGAAGCAGAACTCAGAAAAGAGTGCCGGGTTCTGGGTCGGATCCGCAGGGTCGAAAGCCGGCCGGCTCAGTGCAGCGGCCAGCTCATCATTCTTCCTTTGGAGCTCCTTCTCCGCCTCGACCTGCCGGGCAGCAGCCTGGTCTGCATCCCCCCGAGCACGGTGCGCCTCCAACCGCAGATCGGCGAGGGAGTCCTCCATCTCAGACACGCGGTGTCGAGCATCCTCCAGGGCTTTGTAGGCCATCTCCGCCCGGCCCAGAGCATCATCCTTCTCCTTCAGGACGGCCTCCATCTGCCCGACCGCACCATCCCTCTCTTGTTTAAGCTTGGCGACTTCGCTCTCGAGCCCGGACTTCTCTTCCCGGGTACGGGTCAGGGCGGTCTCAGTCCTCCGGAGCGACCGAGAGATCTCGGAGAGCTCGTTCTCCATCGTGTTAACCACGATGGCTGCCTGACTGATCAGCACAACCCCAGTCCGACCCGCGTGCCGGGGACGGCGCTCGACAATGTCGGCCAGATCTTTTGTCCACGCCTAGGGGAGGGAATTCGCAGCCCGGCGCATGTAATCCTGCATCTCGGCCGTTGAACTCGGGGCACGAGAGGAGAGGAAATCGAGCACCATTGGAGGGAGATCGGAGTCATTTCGAGTCAACCTGGACAAGTGAAAAGTCAGATCAGGTATAGAAATGAAATGGTATGAGTGGGAATGTCGAAGTAAAAAGACTTACGCTTGGAAGCGGACCGGGTCCCGACCAAAGTAGGTCCGGTCATCCCCTTGTCCAGGAACGGACTCCAGACGAGCCGCAGTCTCTGTTCCGACCAGCCCGGCCCCTGGGGGGGTGTCGTCGGAAACATCTATCGTGGCCGGGCTCGACCCATGCTGGCCGGATCCCTCGATCCCGGCCTCCTCCCAACTCCGTTTCTTCCCCGTAATCGGAGAAGAGGTCGGGATCTCAGCAGCTGCTGCCCCGGCGGCCGGAACAGACTGGAGGGGGAGAGGCTCTTCTATCACGATCCCGGCCCGGACGCCGGTTCCTTTTTTTCTTCTTCGCTCCTTTAGCCGTTTTCTTTGCCGCACAAGCTCCCATCAAGGCAAACATCTCCGGGCAACGATCGGAAAACTCAGGGGGGCACTGCCTGACGATCGGAAAATCTGGCACTGAACGACCAAGATCCAAGTTAAAAATATATATATATATATATAATACATATATGTATACATATATATACATAAATACAGATCGGAACCCGGTCACTTACCCGTCAATTTTATATGACGAGGAAACTGGAAGAACCGACCGGAAATTCTAGCTTCCCGTGTCTGGAGGACGGCCTGGTTTCTTTCCGAGGCAGGCAGGGACAGGATCCGCTCTCTGACGACCGCGAAATCAAAGTTCAATTCTCGATCGGAAGGGCAAGGATAACCTGCAAAGGAAGGCAAAGATTAGATCAGTACTCTTAATCCAAATTTAAGCTAAAAATTCCTTACTGGGATTCTTGAGACGGATGTCGGTCGGAACGTCAATCTCCGTCCCATCCGGATACCCGGTCTTCCACGCCCCACCAACAAAGAACTATTTCTTTCGATCGTTCCGACCTTTACTGGGCAGGCCGGTCACCAATTTCTGCCCTTTCGTCTGGATGTAGACCTCTCCGGTCCCACTCCTTTCGCTCTGGATCCGATAGAGATAAGTCATCTCTCCGGGGGTCGGCATCCGGTAGAGTCGATTCCTGCCGAATAAGGTCATGACGCTCACTATTATCATCCAGGCGTTCGGCAGCAGCTGGATGGGCGCCTGACTCCAGTAGTTCAACAGGTACGACACGGCCGGATGGAGGGGGAAGCGGAGCCCGACCTCCATCATATCCTGAGTTACGGCCACCATCCCACGCGGAGGCTGGTCCGCCCGTTCATTAGGCTCGGGTGCGTAGAGATTAACATCAAGAGGTACCTCCCATCCGGCCCGGGCCTCGTCGAGTTGGCGTTGGGTCATCTTACTCTGTACTTGGCCAATGGTCCACCTACGGGACTCCTCCAAGTCGGCTATCCGAATAGTGGCCGGATTGCGAACGGTCGGCTCGCGCGGGAAATGATCCAGATACTCCTCGTAATCGAAGGAGAGAGACTCGACCTCATCCTTCCTCTCAACGAATTCCGACCACAGACGAAAGGCATGTCTGACCTGGTCTCGCCGATCTTGGCTAACACTCCGACCAACTGCGGCCGGCCTCTCAACCTCCTCGGAATCGGATCCCGAGGCCTCCCCCGTGCTCCCAAGCCTTTCTTTAATCATCTCGGCCGCGAGATTTTTGAGGAGCTGGTTAGTGGCCCGGTCGTCGCCCTCGCCGCGACCGCTTTCTTCTTCATCTTCCTCCAAGAGGTCGTCCAATGGATCCCTCTCCTCCACCGGTCGGGCCACCTCCTCGTCCCGGGATCTCTCCGTAGCCAAAGGAACTCCCTCCCGGGCACCTTCACCCAATAATGATCGTCCCGGGCGCGGGAATAGGGCATCCAAACCGTCGTCGTCGTGGGCCCAGATCGAGCCCGCTAGACGAGAAGGAGAGGCTCCACTCCCCCCGCGGGAACTTCCCCCCTCTTCGAACAAACGGCGATTAGCTCCGCCACCGCCGCCGCCACTGGAGGAAGCGCCGCCCCTTTGCCCAGGCGGAGGACCAGCCCACCGTCGCACCATTGTATAAATAAAACGAGTTTTGAGATACGGAAAGTTGGAAATTACCTTCGAAACGCCGATCGCCGCCGTGCAAAGTTCGTCGCCGCCGTGAGAAGCTCGCCGGAAATCGCCTAAGGAACTGTAGCAAAATCGCAAAGAGTGAAAACCTTTGAAAACGAGGTAACACCCCTATTTATAGGAAATGGGCGAGGGCCTATGCCGAAATAAAATCCTAGGCATAGGGACCTAGGTGCAAGAATTTGAAGAGACGGTTTCGGCGTCAGATGCCTCGTACACTGCACGCATTAAATGAACGGGATTCGAGGAGTCGCGTCACGTCACGTCAGGCTAGTGCGCGAAACCCGAAGCGTCGCCTGACAACATACGTCACCTCAACCATCTCCTAACCGTTGACCGATCTCCGATCACCCCGGGCGGATCCAGGCCGGCACCAATAAGAAACGATAAACGACCACCTCGCCCCTCAAATTGAGAAACGAGCTGGGGGGCAATTGTTGTGACCGTTTCGGACCGCGCATTGGATCCGGCCGGAAGAAAGCCTGAGAAGGCAAGAAGATACCCCGAGGTCGGGACCGACCTGTCCGGCCTGAATCCGACCTCAGCGGGCTCCGAACACGAGATTCCGGCCGCGAAAGCGAGGCCGGAAACCTGCCTGGGACTTCCATCCACGTCGATCACAGCTACATCAAAGCCCTGCCGTGGCCGGTCCGGCCCGGCCATGATCAGTGAGTTCCAGCAGAAGGCGCCCGGACGCGACCGACTGGCTGGAGCGTTTTCCGACCTCAGTGTCCGCCAGGAGACCGACATCCGATCACTTAAGGCCCCCGGCCGGCAAGAGGGATCTCGAGCACATGACAGAATCAGGCAAGATCCTCTCCCAAGGAAGAAAAAGGCCGCCTCCGTACCCTGCAACAGAGAATATTCCATCCAAATGAGGAAATTCGTCAGAGAATCGTCCTTTTTGGACACGCGTCGACACCCAAGTGGCCGGCCGCCTGCGAGTCCTGACACATCAGAGCCCGCGCGTCCTCAGAGGCAGGAGGCATTTAATGCACCTGTCCCCCGAGAGGCCGGAAATGACCAACATACCCCTACAGTGAGAAAACTATAAATACCCCAACACTTGTAATGTAAAAGGAGGTTCAATCATTCTCAGTAGAATCAATACACATACTCATTCAAGTCCAGGGATTAACAACCCCTGGCAATTCTTGGTGTTCTTAGTGTTCTTAAGCCTTTCTTCATCCAAGCATTCATTTTAGCATTTAAGAACCCAATCATTTGGTGTTTTTACCAAAGCTTTAATAAATAGCCATCCAATCCCAGCAAGATATATTTGGTAAACAACATTTATAAAAACAACTAATATTCTTTAAAACCAATATTTTTAGTAAAAACAATTAATATCATTAAATGAACTAACTAATATACTTCAAACAAGTTCTACAGTGAAAATTATTCACACAATATTGTACCTTTCCACTATATCAAGACATTGAAAGAAATTAAAAGATATTCAGTAAACAACTTTTAACTTAACCACTATAAATAATAGAGTAGTTCTAGTGTGCACTTGAGTGCATAGTATGCACTTGGGTTTTAAAAAAAATACGCCAAGCAGAAATCAGCAATACTCCAAGAAGACATCAATAATACTCCAACTGCAAAAAAATACGTAGTTCAGTGTGTTCGTGTGTATTTTGAAAAAATCAAAATTGACGTCAAAATTGAGCTTAAAATTCAAGTGCATAATGCACTTGGATGCACCCTAAAATTTGCCTAAATAATAAATAGTTAAGTAACTACTTTACCGATAGGGGAAAAAAAAAGAGTGAAGTAACAAGAGCTTTAAGATGAAGTTGATTAAAAAGCAAGTAAATATTTTGGCCCAGGTTATTGGCACTACAAGATGGAGTGAATACACTATACAAAATTTAATTCATAAGATGAATACTTGAAATGATAATATTATCCTTCTAGCCTTCCCTCAAAAAATAATTTTAGTAAATACACTACACTTCATTTTCATACTTCACTTAGAACAAAGAAAATCATTTCGAACAATTCAAACGAGTTACATCTTCAAGAATATGACCCACCATCAATCGACTACTAGGCGCTTGAAATGTGTTGTGACGGCCTACACTGTAAGGATTAACGATCCTCCAAGTCCAGAATACGTATATATAAGTGTTTTGATATTTTCTAGAAACTAGGTTTTCTAAATATTGAATTTTGTTGGTGTTATGATGTTTATCATTCATATTATTGTTCATTGAGTGTATAGAATTGTATGGGTATGATAATATTATTGTTGTTTGCTTGTTTCGAACAATTTTTTTTCTTCTGAAAATCGCGATGATGCTGTTCGACTCTGGTTATATGAACTCGACCAGAATGTTCGGATTTTTTTTCCGAACATGACCACAATTTTCGGAAAAAATATTCGAACACAATTTTCGACTTTGGCGATGGCCGACAGAGGCGGCGGAGGGCGTAGACGGCGAATGACGATGTTGTGGCTATGGGCGTAAACGGCGGAGGAAGTTGAAGACTCCGTATTCAAAATATGGGCAAGAATTCGAAGAGTTTTTTTATAGTTAATTAGGGTATTTTAGGAATAAAATGTAGTGTATTCAATCTAAGTGTAGTGAATTTATACATATAGTGTATTTACTCTACATTGTAGTGCCAATAACTGGGCCAAATATTTTATGGCAAATATTTCTATGAAAGTACACAAAATATCTTAAGACAATAATGAAACATCATTCTTCTCAAGAAGAGTAGACTAGACAACAATGGCCTGTGAAATAATAATCAAGAATGGGCTTCCATATCTATCGTTACTTAAATAATTATCTCACCATATTTCTATATCTCTGGTATGACCACACTTCCTGCAGAGACTTGGTTAGCTGCTCGATTACTTCCAAAATTCTTCCTGTTCGACTCCCTTGCAATCCTCGACCCAAACTAAAATGACGAGCAAGGAAAGAATAAGACCATTGATGTATTCTCTTCATTTCATCTGTAATTTAGTTTTGAGACTAGAGTACAAAAAAGGGAAAGAATGAAAACTGTAAGTAATAAGACAAGAAAAGCACACACACCTGAATTGCCCTTTTTGGCAGAATAGCTGCTTCATTCAGACCAAGTAATCGTGCAACCTGCAATAATGTAATGGGGATATTATTGCATAGCTTAAAAATGTTGGGTACCATTATTAGTAGGCTCTAAACCACGCTGTAATTTCATAATTACTCTAGTAAGAGATTTGTGTGAACAATTAAAGTATAATATCAATTAAAGTGTACCTCTCTCAGAATTTTCTTATCACCGACTCCACTTGGTTGATTAAGGTCCGCAATCTCCCATAGAGGAATATCAAGCAAAGTCTTTATGACATCTTCATCCAGAAACGGAAATCTCGCCTGGCGAATGAAAACAGATAATAAGACACACATTATTGCTTTCAATACGCTAATAAAAGTTAAAGAGAAAAACTTGAAATCATATGTATTCAAGAACTTTCACCACCTCCTTTCCATTGTCACTTATGCATCTATCATCTCTCCCTAAGTTCCTCTTCCAAATTCTTTGCACGTCTAATTTCATTTCCTCATGGAGCCCAAGCCAACTGATAACACACACACAAGAAAAGAACAATGAGGAAAGGAACTAAAATATTGAAGTTTTGTGTCTCTTTTCAATAGAAGGAAATGAGCAACATCCTTTTGAAATATACTGTTAAAACAAATGAGATACCACCTTTTGTTTCGAAATTTTGTTTTATGTCGACCATATCCGGCGCATTGTTCATCTGCACCAGAACCCACCAGAAGAATCCTGGCCATAGATTTGTACTTGACACGTTGGCACTGTGTGCCATCAATTTTGCTGGTCTCGTTATAAATCCAACCATCACCTCCAGCAGCTAGCCATAATGCTATACCTATATTCAGGTCCTGAATCAATGAGGAATAGAGATTTCACTGAGGAATTTCTATATATATATAAAGGGAGCTCAATAACTAAGTACTAGGTAACATGTATACGTTTTGAACTAGGAATGCACTTGAAATAACAGAAAAACAATATTGAAGTTAACAGTCAAAATTGCAGAGTGTAATCAACTAGCTAATATGTAAAGCTTGACAGAAGCATCTGGAGAACAGTAATCATAAGAAACATGCTAAGATGTGTGTAAGAGAAAGAATGGTACCATGTAGGTTTTAGCAGGATTTATAAGAGCCATGACATGCTTCGTCTCAGAGGTCAACTTCAGTAAATCAGCATCAATCTCTATGAGGTTCCATCTGTAAATGGCGAGGCAAAATAATTAAACACGTATACATAAGACAACAATCATAGGCATAGGGGATCAAAAGAACACGAGAAAAACAGCCAAGTGCAGAAATTCCGCATGTAAAATATGAGTTATATCTGACGATCAACCGGAACTATAACTCCAATCCTTTTGCAAATAAACTCAGATAAAGGCAAGGCAAAAATGTTCATCAGGCATATAAGTGACAGGCTGACAAGTGTAAACACTTCTGAACAGAAAAACGAATCTGAACTAGCAGACCTCCTCAATGGAGCAATCTTCTGAAGTTCCTTCAGTCCAGCCCTTGCTGAGATTCTATCAGGTGCTGACAATCCATCAAAGCTGACATTAAGAAGATCAATATCATCTGCAATCACCATTCCAGAAACAGTTATGTTGATGCCCTTTGTTTGACAAAAGTCAAACAAGTAAACTCTTTTGGCAAACAAAAAAAATCACATGATAAATATGCAGAAATATCATGAATCAAGAGTTTTTTCATCACCAAAGTTCAACACACTGTGAACTAGGAAGAATTTCAATTAATTGCCTAATACAGCATAGATCTTTTAAGGGGCAGATGTCCGTACAAAAAAGTCAATGAGAGCTGAAGCATTTATTTCAATGAGTGCTTACATTTAGAATCAATGCACTGATGCAGTAATGCAGCAATTATCATTGAATCTAAACCACCGGAAAACAGCACTGCTATTGGAGCATATCTCTCTTGCCTGTGATTCTCCAAAAAACCCTGAGTATGTATGTAATCCATTAATCATCAAAATAAGAATCTGTCAATAGAATAATCACCCACAGCCAAAATAAACAGATAACAGAGAGCTAAAAGAAATCCAAGGGAAGAAATCAGCAAGAATTCAATTATAGGGGAGAAAATTCAGCACATCCAAGGCAACCTAAGTCAGAACATCATAATCCATTCCTTCGCATATCAGAAAACATCCTCAAAAGTTCCCTGTATCTTTGTTACTTATTATGCATTTTAGAAACTGGAAAGAAGTTCATAAGGAGAAAGAAAAATATAGGATGGAGCTCCTCAGTCAATCTTAAGCATAATATAGCATTTCACAACCCTTTCCCAAGACTCAACTAAAAGTGGCACAAAAAATGCTTCACATTGGTTCCAAAAGTATGACCTGGCTTGATCAGATAATATATCAGTAAACGCTATGATATAATTGCTAGCAACGTATTAGAACTTAGAAGCTTTGTACTTAAGAATAAAATCCGGTGACCATAAATTTAGAGGCCATTCACCATTCCATGGCTAGATCAACGTTTACTCATTTAATTAGTAATGGAAGTCGAGCCAAGATCTCATGCAAGTTACTAAAGTATTGCACAAACCTCGTAGATTCTATTCAAAGTGCTGCGCCGTCTTACAGATTCTGTCAGAGCCATCAGAACTTCATGACACGTTCCTGAAGGCGGGCCTCCTACACATCCAGTGGCAATTAATCAAAGCGAACATCTAATAGGCTAAAAAAGGATACATGGAGGCTTTAGGCACCTCATGGCTTGACACTGACCTAATTCAGATGAAACCTTAGAAAGCATATCTTGCTGACTCATCAGAGGTATCTTGCAGTAAACACTTAAATTCTCAGGTTTAGGCTCAATGCAGGTTCTCTCCCATGTTATCAATTCTTTTAGCTCAAAACCAGTCCATTCATGTTTCTTAACTTCTCCAATTATATGTCCTCCCTGTGGACAAGGAGACATGGAGATACTATACACACCGCATGGCAGCTCTTCCCAGAAATTCAATGCACATTTTTCTTTCTCATCATCAATAATATCTGTTTACAGATCCAACCAATAAGTTAGTAGAATGTTAATAGTTAAAATTAATTTAGTGAAGACTTAATGTAAATTAGACTACACTGGAAAACACTATACCCAGTTTGTCAAGATTAAATTGGTGATACAGGTAAGAAGAATAAGATGAACTAATTGCATATCACTTTGTGCAATCAAATACAAGTATTTGTAATATGTTTATCAGTTTATGTGTAGTGCTGTTGTTAGTTTAGAGATCAATTCCTGATCCAGAAATAAAATTTAGCCATAATCTGGACACTGTTTTCAATTCAACAAGGGATAGTTTTTAAAACAAGAGGGAGACAAGTATGATATAAAAAGGATAGAAGGAGCAGGAATCTAGCAATCAGTATGTACCATAGTGTTGTTGAGTAGAAGATGGTGGTGACACAGAAGATAGCAGCAGCCGAGAATCATCAAGTGATGGCCAGTGAACTAGAAGACTCCGTCTCCCAAATGCATCTCGACCAAACCACAAAGTTTTTGAACTATCCTACATGCATCAGACAGGTGAGCAAAGCAGCTAATAACAAAAATGGAGAGCCACATTCAAAGATATTTTTTAAATCATGGAAGAAACTTACCACGAATAGTTACCTGCCAATATGCCAAAGCCCATGGCCCCCTGATTTTTGATAGAAGTTCTGGAATAGATTTTTTGCTTCCTTCTGAACAGGAAGGAGATCCATCTTCTTCATGGGAAATACATGAGCCGCACTGTCCCAGAGACTGCATAAGAATTTCTGTGTCATTGCTATCACCCCCACAATAAATCCCTCCAAATATTTCACCTGAAAACAATAATTCCATGAACAAGATTATCATTTTCTGCTTTCAGTTTCAGAAACAGAAAATCAGATAAGAATTCAAGGGTGCCTGTTGAGGACTACACAATAGCAATACAACAGTCAACTAGTCAAACCCTCAACAGTGATTCTAGAAAAAAACTCGAGATCCCTGACGGGCCTGATCAAGTCAAAACCAACAAACACATCTTACTGAAATTAAAGAAGCATAATTTATTCGACTGGCTGATATTAGAAGCATAATTAACCTTAAATTTAGGTAGTAACGTATGGAAAATGTCCTCTTAAGCAATAAATCGAATATCAATTATACCACTCTAATCTCAACAAGATGTGTTTGACATCAAATTTAGAGCAGTAAAGTACGGAAAATGTCCTTTTACTGATTATAACAGTGCATTGGCCTAATAAAGATCCGATTCTACATTAAAACAAGATAATGAACGAAAAAAGTTCTACAATCAAATAGCAACCCACTCATTTGCTAAAGAAAAGGGTAAAAAAAGAAAATCTCTTAGAAAAATAACCATTCAAATCTTGAAGCATAAGGCATTGAAAAATCAAAATACTAAATTATAAATATACCGTTATAAACAAGAACATTGCCCAGTGCATCAGTCAATGGTTGGACAACCGGATTCACTCCTCTAAGTTGCAGCGTTGCACCAAGAAATCGCAATTCCCCATGTAATTCACTCCCGCGACCATTTTCCACAGCTTCTTCTTTCTGAAGAAAAGATTGCAGAAGGAAGTCTTTTCCCTTATCATAAGAAACTTCTGAATAGAGATTAATAAATTTACTTCCTAAACTATCAGGGCCCCTCCTCTGTAGAGCTGCTTTTAATCCGTCCTCCGACACTAAAGGCTGGAGATTGACCAAACAATTCGGGGAGAAGAATAAAATCAGACTGCATAAAAGGCAAATTGTAACAATTCTAAAGAAAATGAAAGAAATTAAATGTGAACATTACGGAGTTTTGAGATTGAGCAGATGGACAACTATAATTCGGAATTAAAAACGATAAATCGATTTTAATTCCAGATACGATCAGTGCTATGCCACACATCTTCTCTCCTCTCAATTGCTAAAACCCTAGTCGTGAGGTCAAGTATGAACCCTAATAAGTACGGAATTTGAAATTTGGGGTTTAAGAGAATTAATTAAATATTATATAAGAAAAGATTTATTCTAATAAGTAAATTGCCTCTGTAGCATAGTGGTAGTGCGTTCGCTTCGTAAGCGAAAGGTCGTGAGTTCGATCCTCACCAGGGGCTAATTTGTTCTGTTTTTATTTTTATTTTAAAAGAAAGAAAAACACAATAGTTGATTTGTAGTAATTTGTTCTGTCTTTTTATTTTTTTAAAAAGAAAAACACAATAGTTGATTTGTAGTATTTAAATAAATAAAATAATTTTTTGATGATGAAATATCGTTCAGCTTAAATGAAAAAACAAAGATATAGAGTATTAGTTGTTTACTGAAAATAAACTAAGACTCTTTAGTGATTTTTTAGTGAAAACAATTATAATCTTCAGTGAAAACAATTAAAATCTTTTAATGAAAATAACTAGGACACAAATTTTAGGGTGCACCCAAGTGCATAATTTGAAATTAATTTTGATTTTTCAAATTCTATATAAAATTGGGTCAGACATTTACGGGTCGAGTCAGTCTCCCCTCTTCTCTTACGCTTTTCTCCCCTCTTCTTGAGGCATCGCCTTCTTCTTCGATTTTGCGACGAGGCTTCTGCTTCTTTCCGTCATTAATGAGGATACGGTGGATGCGGCTCTATTTTTCGGTGGTTCTCTTCAATTAATTCCGGTGAAAATAGTGGTGGCGAGTCTCCTTTTCTCTAACGACTCGATTTGGAGGTTTCCAACCTTAATTTCCTCCATTGATGATCCACTGAGCTTTTTTTATTGATTTGTAGCCATGGCCTTTAGCACCGGTATCGGAGGCGGAGGAATCGTTGTAGCAGATTGTAACTCCACCACCACCACTATATGAGACAGATTTGAAGCAGGGAACGATTCAAATTCACGGATCTTCTCATTTAAATGCAATTTTTTTCCCTTCTCAATCTCACCATTCAATCCCCAAATTATCATCGCAACATGGTTAATTTTTCTATGTCTTTGTATCATAACCCTCAAATTTATTCAAATACAAGAATTTATTACTTTGATTATTATTGATTACTTGGAGTATTGGTTATTTATTTATTGAGGTATTGTTGCTTGGGATATTATTGATTAGGGTACTACCGAATCATTATTGGGGATATCATTGTTCAATGTATCGTTGAGTAATTATTGGGGTATTGGTGATTATAACTTGGGATATTGGTTATTAAATCTTCGGGTACTACTGAATAACTAGTATATTACCCGTGTGTACACACGGTCAATAAGTATTAAATAAATATAATTTTTTAAATTATAATTATCTTGAATTTTGTGTGTGCGTTAAATTGGTAAAAAAATAGTTATTATCTATAATTTTGTATACCTTTTCTTCTTACATTATATGTGTTGTTGATTTTCTATTTTGGAAATTCTTATACATATATATATACAATAAATCATCCTTATTTGATGTGATGTTCAACTTGTCAGTCTCTTTTTATTCTTCAAATCAAACACATAAAACGTTTTGCGCTCAAAATATGAATAATGATTACATTGTTAAGTAAACTTAATATAAAAGATATTATATTTATTTATAAAATTTGAAGTGTTCTTTGCAAATCATGTTGATTATTGTTTTTTGTTATTGTCATGGTAAAACCATGTATTATATTCCATTTAATGCTTAGCCCATAACAAGAAAATTAGATATAGGAGGGTCCCGAAGATAACAACTTCGAAAATTAAGTTCTAAAATAAAAGAATTATCATTAATCAACACAAAATACAATGCACACAAAAACACCCTAACCTCCAAAAAATGAAAACAGCGACACATGTATCAGTAAAATATGTTCACCTACTTTGCCATTATCAATCCTGAAATCATCGATCTGCATCCCATTTTCTCCCGATCTCATCCCCTGCCACAAACTCGACATACTTGTAAACTGACCCAAAAAAATTTGATTCAGCAAATTTTACATATATCTTCAAATGTGACTTCCAAAATGATTAAGAGAGTTGCACGGAAAGTACTTCACAATGAACGTGTCAAGCTCTTTTGTGAGAGATAAGGTTTGCTTATTAGAACTCTTACTAATATGATTTATTGCCTAGATCTAATTTATGTTTACCCATATATATCTATTAAAAGAAAAGTATGTATAGAGTGAAATTGGTTTATATATGAATCACTGAAGGATATTAGTTGTTTTCACTGAAAAATATTAGTTGTTTTTATTGAAGAGTATTATTGGTTTACACTAAAGAGTTTTAGTTTATTTTCACCGAACAACTAAGACTCTCTAGTGTAAATCAGTAATACTCTTCATTAAATATAATTAATATTTTTCAATGAAAACAACTAATATCTTTCAGTGATTCATGTATAAACCAATTCACTCTATACTCTGTCTTAAAAGAATAAACAAACAAAAACCTACTTTTGGGAAATCTTCTAAAATGAACGACGATCTCATGATTCTCAACTCTTTTTATAATGAGTAGATTAAACAAAGTTTAATTCTAACTTTCACTTTACCGAGTACAGGTTAAAATCCAGTAGGTAAAAATAGATTTATATTCAAGAGCAATTTAATAAAAAAAAAAAAAACAACAATTAATTATAGACTCAATGAATTCATCAAAAGTTTTGTATTTTTATTTTGCCCGATGACTTCGAGAATTTGGATCAGAGCTCTAGCCTTATTTCTGGCTTTCAAATCATGTGTTTCTTTACTAAATCAAATACTCATTCCGTCTCGGTATTATTTGTATACTTAGAACGATAAACTTTAAAAAAAAAAGCATTTTTTAAGTAAAGTAGTGATACATAGGTAAATATGTGTGTATTATTGTGAGTGTGTATGCAAATAAATTTTTTTTAAGTGTATAAATAATTTTGGAACGAACGAATAACAAAAGTATATATAATATAAAATACAAATAATCATGAGACAGAGGGAGTACAAAATACATTGGGATTGATTTTTGCAATAAATATAACTTCCTAAATAGGGTCAACTTGATTTTTCCAATTTAAAATATTATTAACCGTGCATGTTGCAGGATAGCTAATGAAACTAAGCCACTCGCATACGTACACTCTTATTGAAAATTATTTTGTATGTGTACTGGGTTAAGACTTAAGAGCTCTGTTGTCTGTTATACATGTTATTCCAAAATTGTTTAGTTTAAAATACCCTTTTAAGAATAAATCTGTTTAATATTTCTTATAAACTTTTGGTTATTTTTAATGGAAAAGCGTAAGAAAATTTGCTAATTATTTACATAACTTTGAATCTATTATTCAAATACATTCTAAGTTCTTATGAGTTGTATTCAATATGCAGGTAGTTGATACACTTCAATATGATCCTTTAAAGAGTATTGGGAGAATCCATCTTATTCAACCGCCTGAAAAAATAGTTGAATATATATTTGCACCTTTGAAAAAAAAGAGTTTAATTTAATCGAACAGAAATTAAAATACCAAAAGTATTTTAAATTAGTTTAAAACGAACCTGCTATTGAAATTGTAATCATCATGTCTGCTTCCTGGATCATTTTAAATCAAATGGGTAAAATTGTAATCAATCTTGTCTAGGGATGTTAAACGGGCTGACCCTAACTTTATAGGGTCAGCCCTACAGGGCTGCGGACCTAAACGGTTTCGGGTTTTATCGGTTCATTTTAATCGGTTCACAAACATTCGAAACCTATCCCTAACCCTAGCGGTCCACGGGCTAAACGGGCCACTAACGGACTCTGAAAAAAAAAAAATATTTTAATAAAAAGATATAGATTTGTAATTGTAACACGCTACCATTTAAACTAAAAAATTTAAACATTGTTCAAAAATTGTTCATAATTGAAAAAAAAAATCAAACATTGTTGATAAAGTTCGAGCATTAAAAATATTCAGAATTTAATATAAATGTCTCAAGGCTCTTCAATCTTCGGCATTCGATCCTTTCTTGGACAATGACATAACACCATCTTCCAAATCATCACCAATTCACCATCATCATCATCATCATCATCTTCTAAAACATATAAAAAATATAATTAGTTATTAAATGTGAAAAACTTAAGGTAAGAAATAAATTTAACATCCCCAGTACTAACTTAAGGTAAAAAAAAAATTCGGGCTAACGGGCCAGCCTGGTAAACCGGCGGGCTAGCCCGTTTAGCCTGCGGCCTAACCGGTCCGGGCCAAAAAAAACCCGGTTTTTAAACGGTCCATTAGACCCCTCGAACCTAACCCTGTGCGGTTCAGGGCTAAACGGGCTGGCCCGCCAGCCCGCGGCCCGTTTAACATCCCTAATCTTGTCTGCTTCCTGGATCAATCACCGCAAAAGTTATAAATTAAATGGGAATAGGGATTAAGGTTCTTATATAGAGCTAACTTCACTTTTGGTCCCACAGGACATCTGACAATTTCAAAATGATCTCAATACTTTCATAATTGGTCCCAAACGATTTTTTTCTTGTAAGTTTGATCCCACAAGATTTTTGACTTGCAAACATAGCCCCAAAACTTAACAGTGGAAAACGGAAGTTTGATTGCACGTTAAGTATTGCATACTTACTCCCAAACATATATCCAGTGGTACCAAAAATGCAAAATTTTCATTTCTTTTTATATTAAAATATAGAATTTGAATAAATTATTACAAAATTAAAATAAAGTGAAATATAACAATATCATTATATTAAAATTAATTTTTATTTTTAGTTTTTTAAAAACCTCGTGTTAATAGAAAAATAATAAATAAATTTATTATCCTAATTTTTTTATATACCGCACTTATACAATATCATTTACGATTAATAATATTTTATATTTTTGTTAATACCAAAACAAGAAAAAAATAAACAGATTTATTATCCTAATTTTTTTATATACCGCACTTATACAACAGGCCCCGGCTAAATAAACCCCCGATTCTTCTATACATACCCCAATTTATTTTTGCCAAAAATAGTTTTAAATAAAAAGTCAAGATTACTCATTCATAAATATTATTTTAATTATGAATTAAATTTTTTTTAGTTTTTCACACCATTTTCTCATTCTCAGCATCACAAAATTAACATTTTGAGATTCCTAAAAACCAAGTTTCTTGATTATTTTCATTAAAACCCTAAAACCTAAATTTCTGGATTATTTTCATTCAAATTAACACAAGATAATCCAAGTTTCAAATGACAAAAAGAATCACATTAATGTAAGTATTTTGTTTCTTACACTGAATGACAAGTTAATATGTTACATAGGGCATTAGTATTATTTTGTGTGAGATTATGTTTGCGTTTTTTTCGGTAGCATTAGTGAATAATATTCATATACGTTAACTTATAATTTTCTTTGTAAAGACAATAAATTTAGTGAACTTGGAACAAAATTTTAAACACACTTTGTTAGCCTACGTTGTTGTTTTTTTTTTTTTTTTTTTTTTTGCAAATTTTATTTTCTTACAAAAAAAATCTGTTTTTTTTTTTAAGATTAAGAATATCACCTTTTTTTTTATTGTGTTTGAATGAATTTGGAGGTCAAATTCTTTGTTTTGATCGTGTATATGTTTAAGTGAATAGAATTGTGAGTTTACAATTATTTACCTTTTTTTTTTATGTTTTAAATGTAGGTTAATTTTCTTAAAAGGACATAATTGTCTAAACTTGGGGTATGTTTAGTAATTATATAAAATAATCATATTTTTATGGGGTTTGTATAGTAATTGGGGTATGTATAGGAGAATCGGGGTTTTGTTTAGCCGCAGCCTATACAATATCATTTACGATTAATAATATCTTGTATTTTGTTAATACCAAAACAAGAAAAAAATGAACACATTTATTATCCTAGTTTTAAATTATTATGATTATTTAAATAAATATTCATATTTTTCTAATTAATTTTATCAAATTTTTTAATAGAAGAATTATAGAATTGTTTCTGGAAAAATTCAAAATAATTTTAAAATAAAAAATTAAATTATTTTAATTTTTTATAATTATTTAAATAAAATATAGAGTGAATTATATCAATTTATAATTTTTGTAATATTCTTATGTTTAAGTAAATAAAAAACAAAGTAAATTATTCATTTTTAATAGAAATTTTAATTTATTTTATAATTAATTAAATAAAATGTAATAGTAAATTGTTATTACTTTTTCAAAATTTGCACACAAATCAAAATAATTTATATTTATTCTAAATTAAATAACATGTATAGTACTAAATTATTATAATTTAAAGGGTTAATTGCAAGAAAAATCACAAACTTTATAGTTTTTATTAATTATAACATGAACTTTTAAATTAATTTATTATTGTAATTCGATACATGTTGTAAATTTTCGCGATATGTACGCTTAGGTGGCAGCTTTAGGCGATACCAAAGACGTGTCACACGCCACGTTAGATGCTAAATTTGCTAAATTTTGTTTTTTTAATATTTCAAAATGTTCTTTTATAAAATATTGCTCAAACACATTTAGTAATGGATTATAAATATTTGTGTTGTCTAGTTTTAGGTAGAAAAAATGTCTTACATATACAAGTTAATGTTAATGTTGTAATTGATAAAGACTATAAAGTTAATGTTGTAATTGATAAAGACTATAAAGTTCGTGAATTTTATTGCAATTAACCCTAGTTTAAAATATGGGACTAGAAAAGCATCATATGGGACCATATTTGCAACTAAATTCCCGCCAAAATTGATAAAAAAAATTGTAATTTTAAATTCCAGTTCCTATGGGACCATATTCACAACTATTTGTATCACTAAAAATCATAAAAGAAATATTAATTAAATTTTAAATCCAGTGGGACCAAATTTGCAAGACACTTAACGGAGCCTAACGGATTTTCTAACGGCGGGACCAAACTTGCAAGAAAAAAATCGTTTGGGACCAGTTTTGAAAGTATTGGGACTGCTTTGAAATTGTCAAATGTCCTGTGGGACCAAAAATGAAATTAGCTCTTCTTATATATAACACGAACGATGAAGTCATAATATCAGGCTTTCAAATAGTCTTTAGATTTTAATGATAAGACTTTTCAATTTTTCACATATAATAAGAGTAATTACATCATTAAATTAAACAATTAAATAACTTTACAGTTTTTATTTTTATTTTTTCATACCTAATTTGGAAATACAAATTGAGAATAGAAAATTAGTTTCTATTTTTTGCAGAAGATTTTGTTATTATATATGTATAGATTCTTGGGAATATCACTATTCAATGTATTGCTAAATAATTATTGGGGTATTGGTGATTATAACTTGGATATTGTAATTATAACTTGGGGTATTGGTGATTAACTCTTGGGGTACTACTGAATAATTATTTGGGATATTATTGTTAAGTAATTCTTGAGGTATTGATGATTATAATTTATAACTTGGGATATTGGTGATATAACTTGGGGTATTGGTGATATAACTTGGGGTATTGATATGAATTACGAAGTGTGTGTGACCCATTTATGACCCGGTTTGTTGCCAGGTCCGCGAATTTTGTATGGGCGGTCAACAGACCCGGGAAAGTCAAAATTAATTACAAAATGAGATCAAATTCCAAGTGCATAGTGTTGGGAAAATCGGGGTACCCGAATCTATTTGTGATGATATTTAAATACGAATTTAAAATTCAATTATTACTAGCATGAATTAATTCCAATTAATTCAAATAATAATTATCCAACAACAAATTAATTCATGCATATGAATAAATTCACGTAAAATCCTATATCGGAAAATCTAGGAGTTTACGCGATTACGTACATCTTAAAGCGACTACCGTTGAGAAGAACGGGACAAGCAAATTAATCCTATCAATCGAAAGACCTTCTCAAGTATTCCTCTTTCGCCTTGTTCGTTCACCGGTGGGAAGTGCTTAACGAACAATTTAATAAAACAAGGAATAAAGAAAAAATTTATTGTTGCTGACTTTTTCCAACACATGGAACTGTAAACTGGGGATGAAAGTATCATCCCCTATTTATAAGAGTGAATTTCGAAATTTTCATGTGGAAAGGGGGAAAAGAAAATCTTTTATTGATCTCCAAGAAATTTTGAATATATCTTATATATTATTTTCTCCATAATAAAATATTTCACAAAAATCTCACCCTTCTTATTGTTATGGAATTTTAGAAAATTATGAAGAATGAATAACAAGATTTGAATTTTCTTGAATTTATGAGATAATCTTGTATTTCAAGAATACATATCTTCCATAATATATTTTCAAGAAAATCAACAAAATCTTTTCTCTCTCTATGATTTTCAATATTTTCGAAAATAGTATAATAAATATCTAAGTAGGAGATTTCTTGAATTTAATGAGATAATCTTGTATTTCAAGAATACTTATCTTCATTCCATAACAAAATTCAAAGAAAATATTTCTCCCCTTATTTATTAAATTTCGAAAAATATGAGAAAAATAGGCAATAAATTTTTTTTATCACCTTATTATTATTGGACTAATTATTGGACTACTTGAGGGGCCTTTAGGATAATTAAGATTGGACCTTCAATGAGCTTCTAAATTTTTAATATTGAGCTGCAATATAATTCAGCTCATTAATATTAATTAATACCACTATCAAATTAATATTGCATTATCCATCTTAATCCATATTACGATAATATGGGCTCCCGATTATTATTTCTCGTGTTTAAGATTATCTAGTCCATTAATTAATTAAGCTTCTGAATAACTCTAAATTAATTAATATCTTGTGCCTTGGAGTAAATACAAATCAACATTATTATCCGTACCGGAAAACTAATTTCCACTTGCAAAATTTGGTACGATAAAACTTTCGAGCCTACCAAGGTGACAAATCACACAAGCCGTACTCGCACACGTTTCTCCGTATTAAATATTAGCAAATGTCGTATGATTAATATTATTGCCCAAAACACAAGGTATCGAAGTCACGATGATTCTCACCCAACATGTATCAAAGCAATAAGTAATAACCACACACGATTCTATATAAGTGATGAAAATTAAGAAATCAATAAGCACTGAGGTCTAATTCTTCTCCGTTCAAAACAGAAAAATGTATTCCCGTTGTAGGTCCTCTTCAACACATACAAAATGTACTAGTGCAATCTCCTGGTCAAGACAAGCCAATCTGAGAACTACACCTCGACCTTTTTCGGTGGATTGTTCAATTCCACCTAGGTCGATAATTTGTACATCTAGTTACAAGAAACTGTTAATGTGTTCTTCCGTGATCTGGTATCACCACATTAAATACTGTTGATGACCTTTAATCAAAGTGATGAATTAGTGGTTGTTTAAGTTTATGAAGATCATCAAACAAGGATTAGTATGCTAGATTTTTGTAAATGAAGATCAAGAAAATAAATTGAAAGAGTTTGGACAAGTTTTGAATATAATGAACTTATTTTCCCCCTCGTATGAGGTAGTATTTATAGATGTACGAGCAAGTATGCGGTGTCACTCCCTAAGCCACCCTGTCTTACATATTGACAAGTGTTTAGGCACATGTTTAATCTTAAACTATTGTATTTTATACAATGACAAGTGTTATGACACTTGTTTGCTTATAATACAATGCCTAATTGGTGGGATTCTCGGTTGTTCTTCGAGAAGCTCTACTGCTCGTCTGTTCATCTTTGTGGGGGGGGTACTTGGACCTTTCTACTAAGCTGCTCGCTCATCTTTCTTTGATTTTTGACCATCTGCTCGCCTGATGTTATTATGACATTTTGGCCAGGTGCTCGTCTTTTGTTGCATCATGTCTCTTGTGCACATTTGTTTGCCACTTTGTCATTTTTTCCTTAATTAATTTTGTTATCATCGTTACAATAAATTTATTGTTAATCTTTCTGCTCGGTTGCTCGCCTATCAACAACTACAATGTAACACGTACTATATATTGAACGGTTTGCAATAAATATTTAATATTCGTTCATATTTAAAGCAATAGTGATAAAAGATTAATACATATGTTATACAAAGTAAAAACATACTTTCACGTATAACCCCAACACATATTATGCAGTTGCATGCACCCTAGAATCACTCAATAATTAATATTCTTCAATGATTCATGTATGAACCAATTTCACTCTATAGTGCTAGTAGGTTGGATGATTATATATTTTAACAAGTTTTTTAGGATGTATTTTGATTAGGGATGTTAAATGAGATGGGGGCCAAAATGGTCTCGGGCTTTATCAACTAATTTTTATTGGTCCACTAATATTCAGAACCTAATCCTAACCCGCGGGTTAAATGAGCCACTAACGGACGCCAAGAAAAAATAAAAAAATATTTTTTAATATAAAATATAGACATGTAATTATAATACGATAACATTTAAAACATTGTTAAAAAATTAATGAAAATTACATTAAAATATTGTTCAACAGTTCACTTTTTCATAAAATAAATTTGTAATGTCAATGACAATTTGATAGCGGTGGCGACATTCGGCAATGGTGACAACCGATGAACCCTAATTGGAAAGATAATAATGAAGTAGGGATGTTTAAAATTCACATTGTTCATAAAGTTCAAGCATTAATTAAATGACTAAATTCAATTTCATGTAATTTAATAAATTAACTAAATGAAAATATAAATTAACTAAATAAAAATTAAATATACAGTTGGACTTGGATTGAAATTTTGAAGTTGAAGTAAAATATGGTAGGTTGTGTACACGACTATAGTTGTACAAGTAAAATATATAAAAAGAAAATAAAAGAACCGGGCTGGCCCGTTAGACCGGCGGGCTAGTCCGTTTTAGCTCGTGAGCTAAATGGTCCAGCCAAGAAGGCCCAATTTTGAACGAGCCACCAAAATGCTTGGACATAATCCTTATTCGATCCAAGGCTAAACGGGCTAGCCCGTCAGCCCGCGGGCCATTTAATATCCCTAATTTTGATGGAAAAGTGATCATTTAGGAATAAAACGATTTAAAAAAACGTGTGCTTGTATATTTTAATCTAAGTTCCTCGTCAATTCTTTTGAGTTAGAGCTTTTTTTTTCGTTTAAAAATCTACTATTTTTTTTTGCTTTTTTGCTATAATAATCTCTGTAGTCCGCTCTGTTTTTTAATTTTGACTTTGCATTGGGTATAAGTAGTTTTTACAAAAGGATATAAGTTAAAGGGTATAAAAAATATAAATTACTTCACTAAAAGATAGTATTATTTATATTCATAGAAGATGTTAATTGTTATACTACAAGGTATTACAAAATAATTTATGTGTGAATAACTTTCACTCTATACGTATTTTTTTTATTACAAACGCAAAATAAGAAAGAATCAAACTACATATAATAATAAAATCTTTTCGAAATAGTAATACAAATTCTAATTGTTAAAATTTTATTACTATATTTAGTATTACCAAACAAAAACGTAACTTCTAAGTAACATTATTGTTTTTTTTTCAATTGCCATAAAATCGTATTAATATATTTACTGTACAAAATGTAACGTACTACTCCCCTTGTCCAAAACCTATTTGCTACTTGCCGAAAATACCACTATCCTTACTCAATCGATATTTCTATAAATGACAATACATCAATATTATTTTTTGCAATAATATCTTTCCTACACTAGTATACTTACATCTCATGTTATTACGTTGCACATACTAATTCAACTTATTAGTTAAACTCAATTTAGTTTAGGGTGGTAAACATTAAAGTAGCAAACGACTTTGGGACAGAGGGAGTACTAACTACTAAGTAACATGGTTTAGTACTTTTTTTCACTAGTTAAGCACCACGTGCATTGCACGTTGTACGTAAATAGTTAGAAAAAGTAAAAGTATAAGTTTTTAATGGTGAACCTCTTTTATGCATTATAAAAAAAACTAAAGTTTAAATTTTCGTTATTGTGTATACTATGTTAATTTTGAGAAAAAAATATTTGTAAACACTTCACCTTTACATTAAAAATAACAGTAAAACACCAACCATCGTTAGATAGTATCTACCTAAACAATGAAGGTGACTATACGATAAAATGGAGTTGGAACAAACACTTCATAAAATTTGCTATGTCATCGATCTGCAAACAATGAAAACATAAAAATGCCTCCCAAAATCTGGACTGGACCATGTACTCAGTTTTGCTATCCACACTGGAATAACTCTATACATGTTACATGTTGCGTATAGTTTTCACACAAAAAATTTGGAAATAGATTGATCAAAGAACTCAATTAATCAAATGAAAAACAAAACCTTATCTCATCGTAGATACATTTATCGGGTGCCCAAGCTCAATTTCTACATTTTATTTACATCAGTATCTAAAAAAAAAAAATTCTACCACTAATGAGAATGTCTTAATGCATCATCAATGAGAAAACTATACGCATAGTAGCTTATCTAAAACCTTGACAACCTTACTTACATTGGAGAATATTCTGCCTTCATTCTAACATATAATTTATAGCTCACGGACTGGTGAAATACGTGGTACAATTAATTTTTGAAATCAACGAAATCCAGATGGAAATTAAATCACATACGTCGCCACCTGTCACACGACAGTTAGTCGTGGTCCTCAATAGGGTGCTGTCTTTGGGGGCATAACTTGGTGCATTTTTATGATAGCAAATACACCCGCTCTCAAGCTCCAACCTTTCTTCCAGTCTTCTAAACCTTAACAAAAAGAATCAAGAACCAAAGTCCTAAAACCCAGCCAACGATATCCAACTTAAAAATTAAATCAGTTACACGATCGTAATATGAAAAACGTAGTTGCATTTAAAAGTGGAGCACATGTTACACTAAGCCAGCATAAAAAAAAACGCTATTGAGCTTACTCATCACCTGTCCATTCTACTTTAAGATATATATAATGGTAATCAATAATCTTCCATCTCTCTATAAAATGCCTCTTCAACACCTGATGGCTTCAGCTTCTTAATCTCAGCTCCAGGTAGCCAAACATATCCCGACTCAAGTTTCTGCCTCACAGAATTATTATACATCCCTATATACAATAGACAAAAATAAATCCTTTAAGATTGATTTTACATCGAAAAAACACTATAAATTAAAATTTAAAGCATCTAATAATATTTTGATAATGAGTTGGCTTGGAATGACATGATAAGTTCTAAATGCTCTCACTATAAGGTATGTTCTTAAATCAATCGCTTCACCTAAAAATTACACAGTTATGTCAAAGAGGCATGCAACAAAGGAGCTTGCAAATAAGGAGGTTGAGTATCCTCTCCCTCTATAATTTCAATTTACCATCATCAATAAATTAACCTGAAAATAACAAAATCACAAAATCACTAAAGTGAAACAAAGAGATACGCTAACATTGTTTTAAAAAAAATCAACTCTTGAAAAAACCACAAAATGAACCAATAATTTTAGCACAAATAAGCCTAGGGAGATGTGTTCATTGTCTAATAACCATGATTAAAATATCAATCATTTGGTGAGAGCAAATAAATTTACATGCTTTAAGCTGATAGAAAATATTAATAGTAGGCATTCTTAATCGCACTTGATGAACCAAGAATAACTCCAAGGGGTGTTCTGATGCAGCAATAGTGCAAGGCTTCCCTGCACAATGTTTACCAGTATAATTCTGGAATTAAGCATATTACCAAATGGTGAACAAATAACAATAGAGATGAAAGAAAATGATATTGTGGATCTCAAGTAGCAATAGAGAAATGTGTATTCACCTCAACAACAAGTATTCCATGCATATTCGCCGTAGTAGCCATGCTAGTTGGGTAATAGAAGAGAGTATCTGCAACCAGAGAAGAAAACCATGGATATATGTAAGATTAAATTTATAACCTGCGTTATTAAAACGAACATGTCAAACGTTGATCTTTATGTGAGTTTAATACAGTAGACTTATCTTTATGTATTAAAAATGTTTGTTCTGATATTAAATTCTTCGCGCTCACCTTAAATTTATATTCCTGCCTTTATAACAAAATATACTTGAGTAGCTCAAAGTTCAACAAAAAAAAAAAAAATCATGAGTTTTTGTTTCTAGGATAATGTTCTATACATATTCACTTATGCAGATTGATAGCTTAACCTTGTCAGCAACAACACATTCGAGGTTCTACATCTGGAGGTGAAAATAAACCAACCTGGCGGTGGTGGAAGAACAATGCTAGTTTGCGAGATATTGTGCGATATTGTGCGATGTATCTTCACACTTTCTCTCTCTAAAGCAAGATATTGTGCGATGTCAAGTAGCTGATTGGTAGCATTGATCATCTCTCGATGCTTTGATGTGCCTATTTAACCATGGATTGGCGCTCCCATGAATGGATTGAAGCAATGAAAACTTCTAATGCAGAATGTGAATTGAGAGAAAAAAATAGTATAGTGATATGATTTCACAATACTTCATTGTTGTATAAGCAGAGCAAAGAAGAGTTGTGAGGGTTGTCTATTCAAGTATCCAGATCAAGATGTGATCCTTTCACGAATTGAGCCCATTAAAATTTTTTAAAACTGATAAAAGGGTAGCAGAAAATCAGAATAGAAAACACATCACTCATTAGAAATGCAGAAACCAGAAATTCAAGATGCATAAAAGAATTCTTTTTAAACAAAAGTAAATAATTACCAAGAAATATAAACTTTTCACCTTACCTGTTATAAAGTTGGGAATAGGTCTACCAGGTGCAATAATAAAATTTAACAGAAACGTCTACATCACATCAGCATAATAGTCAAGCTTCGGCCAACACTGAATAGCTATGAGTAATGAATTGTCGTAGCATGAATCCATCAGTTCTGGCTCTCTATCTTTTTAGTTTCTTATTGTAATTATGTAAAAACAATAATTATATTAAAACTCATACATCGATAACTGAGCCCCTCCCCCATTTACATAAGCAGCCCTCCACCATCATTTCCCTCACTGGCTTTCGAAGTGGAGCAGTACTTATTACTTACCGTGGTGTTAGGGGCACAACATTATTTGCATAGCAACCAATAGCCAAACCAAGAATTTTAGATAAAAAGAATGTTAAGTCAGTTACAAATTCTTTTTTGCAACACATGATTAAAATTGCACCATAAAGGCATCCATACAAACAAAAGCATAATTAAACTAAATTTGCAATTATTTTGGTAGATCATATTAATGACCAGTAGTGCTCAATATCTGAATATACCACAAGTTTGTATGTTATATATGTTTCAACGATACTAATATGATTCAGTGGTGAATAGGCATGTGCCTAATTAATTTTAAAACATTACTCTATTTATTTACATAGATGTTTTATTGAAAAACATGGAAATACCAATGAAAAAACAATAGTATTTTATTAAAACCTAAGAAAAGATAAATGCAAAAGAATCATTACGAAATTACGGAAGGGAGAAGAGGAGAAGGCTCACAGCGATATCGGGGGAGAATGGGACGGAATCGAATTCCTATCCGGAGTAGGCGCAGATCGGCGGGAGGAGAAGAGTATAAGGCGATAAAATATTTTGAATTGTTTCTTTGCCACATCCAGCACTACTGAAAACTCCAGGGCTTTGCTCCTTCACAATAAGCTATAGTACATACTCAAATCAGCCCCTGTTTTTGTTAAATTGGAATAGGAACCTGATAAAAGAATTTGATTAGGAGATAGTGGGGAAGAGACAGAGTATTTGCAGATTAAAATTTGTAAACCTGCAATGAAGAAAAGTAGAAGAAATGACAGATTAGGGTAAAAATAATCACTTACTGGGACATTTATCGCCATCGTCAACCGCGAGCCGCTCCACCGCGCGCCACACTACTGGAGGTTTAGGGCTCGCCTCATTCAGAGTCGATCGTTGCTTGAGTTCCGTCGTCGATCGCCACTTGAGATCCATCAAAATCAACCGGCACAAATCTCAAAGGCGGAAGGAAGAAAAGGGAAAAATTAGAATTAGGGAATAAAGGATTATTAGGAGGAAAATGTCAAGGAAAAAAAAGACAAGGGCAAAATGGTCCATAAATGGTTTATGGTGGTAAGTCACTTTTAACAGTATTATACATATTATAGATCTCCAATAAGATTTGGTGTGTATTTTTAATTAAGTCCTAGATTAATATTTTGAGTGGTCTATTTAATATTATTTATTGGTTGGGTGTAATATATTAATTTAATGACGGTGAGACAAGAACTAAAATAGTTGATGCAAATTAATAATTCAACTTTGTAGATATATTTTAAGCAGATGTATATTATTAATACATAATATCGAATATGATATTACGTTTGATGGTCCCATTTACGAAGGGCTAAAATGAGAATTTAGGAGCAATTTTTTTTAAAACTTTGCATTTCACTCTGAATGAGTTCAGTGATTGAGACACTCAAGTCACTGCATTGCTAAGAGTCAGAGCACTCAAGTCAGTGGGACTGACTTGCGAGCTCAGGCTCTTAACAAGGCAGTGACTCGAGAGACTGAACTCTCGAGTGCTAGCCTAAGCTTGTCAGTGAGATTGATTCTCCCTGACTAAAATATTTAACTAATTTTCTTTTCAATCTTTCCAAGTACACTCAGTGAGCATACACTACAAATAATTAACAAGTGCTTAAACAATAAACAACGCTCAGTTTAACGTGGTTCGGAGACTCAAGCTCTTACATCCACGGCTTGATTTAACAGGAAATCCACTAACTGGGATTCTGCCAAGGTGCACAAAACACTGGACTCACGCCACTCCTTGGGCTGCCTCTCCTCCCCTCACTACAAACCTAACATTCTTCTGAAAGGGTTTAGTTTGGTTTGGTTTTCTCCAACTAGGTGAGGCTTTTCCTTACAATGTGTTAGCCTAAAGCTAAGATTGGGAAAACCTCTCTAAGCTAAGAGTTACAAGCTGAACACTCATTTATGTATATATTATAAACCCTACTGGTCAGTGAACAAGGTGTGAATCGTGCCTCCTTATATCTCCCATACAATGCACTAAACACTCACACCTTCACAGCTCGTAGGTGTTGATTTTTCTCATTCACACACACCTTAAACCGAAGCTATGAGCTTGTATTTATAGTGTGGATTCAAATGTAACCGTTGGAGGAAATTACATTTGAATCCATACAATTAATGGTTTCAACCACTTTTCTTGGAATGCGGCCTTTGTCAGTGTCAGAGTTGCTACCTCGTGCTGATTGGTCCACGTGGGCTGAATCCAACGGATCTTTGACTCAGTGGGTTGACCAAGGCCCACTGACTTTAGGTAGTTTCCTCCTTCACTGACTTGATGATCTTCAGTGGACTGAACGTCTTCAGTGTGGTTGTCCTTCAGATACTGTTTGAAGATCACTCCAAGAAGTTTGTCATAAGGCTGAATGACAAACTTCCCTGACCACATTAGCCTGACTCATTCAGGGCCTACTTGGTGCAGCACTAATCCTCATGATCATGCTCTTCACTGAGTGGTCCACCTGACTTAACTTAGATCAACCCGGTTTACACTCAGTGGGACATCCTTCAGGCTTCTCTTCAGGTTCAGGTCTCTGGCATGGCTTTGGTTAGTTCTTCTTGATGTCATCTTGATATCCTCAAACTGTGTTGCTGAGTTCCCCCTTAACTGAGTGTTCCCTCAATCTGAGTTCTTCTCAACTGACAGTCTATTCTACTGAGAAATAACTTAGCCTGACCTGAAACAAAAGATACTATCCTGACTGCTTTCAAACCTATTACAAGTGGTTTTGGAAAATCATCAAAACTAAACATATCCCAACAACGTTCCACCTAAAAAGTTGGAGTAATTGATATCAACATCTTTAAAAGGTAAAATTAAATTCATAAACATACTTCTAATATTAACTATTTATTTCTCAATTGAAACCTAAAAATAATTATGTTAAATATTTTAAAATATATTATATATTATTGCGACAATAACATGTTGATTTCGAATGGGTCTATTTATTTCTTTATTGAAAACTTATAAGGTTTATGTTGAATATTTTAAAATATATTATATATTATTGCAACAATAACAAGTTGATTTAGAACGGATTGTTGCGCCCAATTATCTATAGTGGTCGCCCCACACATCTTATACCCCTATCCATATATAAGGGACGAGAAAATCAGATCTATATATTCAAGTACCCTTACACCCCATTGTCATCCCCTTATCCATTGTGCATCACGTGTAATAATATATTATTTTATTAGTTTTAGGGTGCATAAATATAATATTCCTTTTATCACATTATGATGATCAATATTGTTTTGTTGGACATAAATGTTTGAAAATTTATTTATTAATACAACCAAATCAAAGTATTTGAATCTCTTAAATCTCATGTCTCAATTAGTGTTTTAGAATTATTCTGTTCCTCCCTGCATGATTTATTCGCATGTATACGAGTTCTAACTTTATTTTCTTATTCTTATATTAGAAGAAAAATCATCGATAACAATGCCTAATAATTGTATTGATTGTTTGGTTATATACTATCTATCAAGATTTCGTATATATTTAAAAAAAAAAAAATTATTATTTATAATAACGATCAACATATAAATAAACAAAATAAATTTAGTGTAAATTGGGGAGTCACGTGTGAGACTATTTCATGTATGAGATTGAATTCCAATTACTTTATTTGATGAAGTTGTGACTTGAACCCACGACCGAACCTCAAATTATAATTTACTAGATAAGACCTCGCGAATTTCGCGAGCTGAAAAAAAAATATGTATAAAAAATGATGATTTAATTTTTTTTGGTGTTTTTCTAAATAATCGTAAAATATACATAATACATGATAAAATTAAAATATTATTTGATACTCCTTCCGTTACAATTTAGATTATTCTAAACTATGAAAAAATAATTTTACCCTCTTAAACTAATCATTTCCAAACATCCCTTATTTATTCCTCACTGCACTAATTTTTTCAATATATCATTTAGTATTTTATTTAACTAAACTCCCTTTAATAAAGTAAAACTAACTAATATGTCCTCAACGTTTGGTATCGGTCCCTCGATATTTTTTATAGCAATTCGAAAAGTTACCGGACAAAACTATAACATGCATAATATTTTCAATGAATACCGCTAAATTACATCACAACATGAGCATATAACTGGAAGTCCATATTGAATATGTTTGACATTGGTCCCTTGTATATGATTTGAGTGAGTGTAAACTCATACGCATTCTTCACGGTGAATAAGATATTCATTCATCTTATGTAACAATTAAAAAGAATCGTATATGATATCAGATAAATAAAACACCATTAAATCTTATGTCTCTCTATCTCCAATTGTGTGTTTAATCCCCTTCACACATAACTCTATCTTCTCTTACAGACCTCATGACAGAAATAACATCCGCGTCCATTGCATCCCATTTAGTTCCTCTAATTACTCTTCAATGATTAAAAATTAATAATTAATAAAATTGTATACATTTTTTTCTAATAAAAATTAAGGAAAATGATTTTGTTCGTCCTATAACTTTACCACGTTTTGATTTTTGTCCTATTGACTTTCAAATTTTGATTTTATTCTTGTAACTTTATCTCTTTTTATTTTCGTCCTGTTGACTATCAAATTTTGATATAAGTCCTGTAACTTTACCTCTTTTTTATTTTTGTCCTGTAAGGGATGGTAGGTTGTAGGACCAAAATAAAAAAATATATGTAAGTTACAGGACCAAAATCAAAATTTGAAAATCAACAGGACGAAAATCAAAATTAGGCAAAGTTACAGGACTAAAATCAAAATTTGAAAGTCAGCAGGACGAAAATAAAAAAGTGTTACAGGACAAAAAAAATATTTTTCCCTAAAAATTATACAAAATTAAATAAACAATAGGTATAAATAGACTCTATGACTAAAAAAATTAATTGTAAATGTGTTTATTTAAAATAATTCACGTAATTATGGTGAACCAATTAATTGAATAATGATGTGTGAATTGCAACTTAATGAGCTAGTATTAATTTTATTCTGAATCATTTCATTATTTGATTGTATAACATTTCAAAGTGCAATTCTCCAAAAAGTTGAGGTTGGTTTGTCCAGAATATATAAACAAAATTATTACATTTAAAATGAAAATATAAAACCTAAAACAATATTGCTTTAAAATGAAAGCAATATATTAGAAAATATATAAATTAATTTGTAAAAATATATAAAAATCTCAATGTACATCAAATCTGAAGGGGTAATGTTAGATACCATTTGTGAAATTGTATTATCTCGTACCTACTTTATTCAAGCTCATACCACTATATATTTAGCATGTACCGCAATTAATTCAATCCGTACACAATTTTATTTAAACATGTACAATCAAATATTTAGTTTGTACCAAAACTAATTCATCTAGTACACACTTTAATTAAGTCTGTACCACCATTTATTCACCATGTACCACGCTTTATTAAGCTCTTATTACAATTTATTTAAAATTATAACGTTAGTTATGTAAATCAAGCCAACAAATTGAAAAGTGATAATTTTCTTTTAAAAGTAATTAATTAAACTTAATTCCTAAACAATCTCATTTTGCGGTCCATAATCACGCTATAAAATTGGTAATCACGCTTTTAAAGGGTGTGTATTATCTATTATGGTAATATGTAATATTACTAACTAATTATTAACATATTAATTAAAAACTGTGACATGTGCTAAATGTGTTATATTCAAAATTAAAGTTGACATAGGTAAGAAGAAAAAAAGACCACAATTTTGCAATCACCAAAGAATACTTCTTTATTTTTGATGAAGTCAATTCAATCACCTAAAAATTAGTGTGTAATAAATTATATTTAAGCACCACATTTAAAATGTCAACATTACTTTGCAAGATTGATCCTGAATTTCGTATATAAATTTCTTATAATTAATTTTTACTAATTATATATTATAATTCATCTATATCATACGTGGAATAAATGTGGTCAATTATTTATATTAAGTAATAAAATCTTTTAAAAGATAAAATGACATTGCACATCATTGATTTTTTTTTTATCAAAATAATCAATAAAAATATCATCATTTGAATTACATAATAAACGTTATTTGTTAGATTTTTATGTAATGGACTATTAAAATGATATTTGGTGAAAAATCTATTTTTTCATTCTATATATACTCAACATATTAAATATTCTTAACAGTTAATAATTAAATGATAAACTGAAATTTAACCGATAATATAGAGTCCTAATTTAGTAAAACATCAAACAAATTTAAAATAAATATAAATCAATAATAAAATCTATTTTTTAAATTTGTATTAAAATAATTAAACCATGAATGTGTTATTGTTAAATATTCTTTAAATGGTATTAGTCAACAATGCTTGATTTCGGCTATTACATTAAAAATTAGTATTAATGCATTGAAAATTAATTGACAAACAATTTGACTTCACCTATTATTAAGAGTTAACTTAGCTTATATCATGTAATTATATACTCAATAATTAATTCAAGAACACATGATGAAATTTAAACTAACGTAAGAATTGAACTATTTTTTTCATTATTTATAACATGTACAATTTTTTTTAATTTTTCAATGATTAATTACTTTACAACAACAATAAGTATTTTAATTCGTTTATCTTAAATGGATTTATTTTTAGAACTTTCAGACTTAAAATTATGTATTGATAAAGAATTTTGATATTATTTATATAATAATACTAGTGTTAAACCCGCGATTTTCGCGGAGCTATACATAAAATTTATAGTAAAATTATTAATCAATTTTTTTGTTTAGTTTTATAAATGTTGTTACTATTATTATTTTACTTATTCAATATTTTTAATGTATTTTTAAAAATGTTAGTTAATAATTCTATTGCAAGGACAATAAACTATATATTCATGACATTTATTATTAACCAAATGCTTAGAAAGCAATGCTTATAAATTGCGGAAAATCTCCCTATAAAAAACATTTGTTGCATATTTGGATGGTATTCCTTTAGAATCAAGTGATAAATTTTCAATCCTCTACTCGATCCAACTCTGGATACTGCAACATTAAGTTGACCATGAGTAAAAAACAGGCTTTGGAAGATACAATCCAACAGTAGAAAGTGGTTGTCCTTGACTTGTATTTATTGTCATGGCAAAACACAATAGAATTGAAAATTATTGCCTTGTAAAATTCACCGGCATTGAAGGATCAACTTGTCAATGTCATTCTTGGGATAAACACTTTATTTCAATATTCCTTCCAGATATTATTTCAGCCTCGAAATTGTGGTTGCCAAGTTTGGTGACAATAAATTTTGTTCCATTGCACAAACCGGATTTGTAATCAACATTTCTTAATAACACTATAGGTATTCATTCTTTCAAGATCAGATGGTGATTTGGTATTCCGGAACACCTAATATAATTTAAAAATTCAATTGTAACAATTTGGCCATTACCTCCTTCTCGAGATTCAGAGACACAAACACTATTTGAACTCTAGTATACTTTAGTATCTCGCCTTGAATCATAAGTAGAATTTTATCATTTATACACTCCACATCTCAATGTGTAGGTGCAAGTATTGCCTTATCCTCAAAGTATTTATGTGTCCTTAAATATCAATTAGGGGTGGAAAATACTTTCTATTATAGATGCAATTGGATCACCGACATCATAAATCAAATTATCTTCTGGAATCTCAATATCAGCGAAATAATCTTGTCTATTTCCAATTTTTTTATCACCAACTTCCAAAATCCACCTCGAAAAGTTAACTATATCAACATCAAATGAGGACGTATTGAGATCAGAACTTCGTATTCTCATGTTCTTTGTCAATCTTAAAACCTTAAAATTGAAAATAAATTAAATGTATTTAGTTTTTCAATAATTAATTCTTTAAAAATATTATTATTTAATAGAAGATGCAGAAAATACCTTGCAATGATCCCACAAATATGAAGCATAAATAGTTGAATGCACAATATCCTCTTGACTTCCTGTTGGTATAACAGGAAGTATCTGTCTGAAATCTTCTCTAAACACAACGATTTTACCACCAAAAGGCATATCATTCATGATTGCAATTGGAGATCTAATAATATCCCTCGAGCCTCCAAAGCTTCAAAGTTATATATGTTAATCATTGGTGCCTCATCCTATATAATAAGCTTTCTCTTCAATAATTGTTCGGACAAATGTGTCCCCGACTTTATGTTACACATGGAAGTCTCATCAATATTAAGTGGTTTTATATGCATCATACAAAGAATCTCAATTCTTAAAAATAAGTCAACAACACATGAAATATATAAATTATAAACTCTTAATTGTAAAATATTAGTTTTCCATGATAATAAATATAGGTTGAAAGTCACGATCTGAAATTTCACGTGTCATTTGATTTGTAGACCACCACATACTCCTATAAATGATTATATCTTTCAAAGGAGTTGTTTGTCATAACTCTATTCAACCTAGCTTTATTATATTAGATGTATTGTATTAGTTTGATATTAAGAAAAGAGAATTTATTAAAAAAATAGATTATAGAAATTTCATTAAATATCTATAATAATTAAGGCATTACAATACTAACAGACTGTCAAACAAAAAGGTACCACTACAATGAAAGAAAGGGGAGCTTGCCCTTAAAATTGCTATTATATACACTTTTTTTCTAAACCACTATTTTGTTAAAAAGGAAAATAGAAATTTAATTATAAAATAACAGCTTAAATTATGACAAATTGTTCTTATGTGAGTCTTTTCTATAAAGTTTTACTCAATAGGGAGGTAAAAAATATAAATAAACACCATTATAAGTTGAAGTTCATCTAACTGAAAAATATCTAAATACAAATATTTATCTTCTTATACATGGAGAAACCTTAAAATATTACCTTATACATTTTGATGTAAAAAAACATCAAGCACAATTCCTATATGAAAAATATAATATATGTATGTTAGATTTTTTTTTATCTACTAATTGCTAAAAATGTTCACTAAAAGGTAATATTTGTTTTCTAAATACATTCAACAATGTCACTTTAGAAAAAATTCATAGTAAGAATATCGAGAACCTAACTTAATATTGTATATGCATCATATGAAAAGTATTCATAGCTTCATGTGAGGCTTCAAGCATTAAAAAAAAATTGTTTATTGTATATGCATCATATGAAAAATCACACATCTTAAAAGTAAGTCAATCACACATGATATATATAAATTATAATCTCTTAATTGCAAAAAATTAGTTTTCCATGGTAATAAATATAGGTTGAAAATCACGATCTAAAATTTTACATGTCATTTGGTTTGCAGATCACCACATATTCATAGGAATAAATATATCTTTCAAAAGAGCTACTTGTCATAACTCTATTCAACCTAGTTTTATTATATTGGATACGCTGTATTAATAAGTGTAAGAAATTAAGAAAAAATATTTTATTGAAAAATCTTAGAACATAAGAATTGAGTACAACTATATATAATAATTAAGACATTTAACACTAAAATATTGTCAAATAAAAAAGACACCACTTCAATGAAAGCATGTGGAGTATGTGTCTTTAAAAGTGTTCACGTTACACTTTTTGTCTAACCCACTATTTTGTAAAAAGAAGAATTTCAAAATTTTAATTAAAAAATAACTTAAATTATGATAATACATGCCTCTTCTTACTTGAGTGTTATAAAAAGAGGTTTATTCAATACGGAGGAGGAAAATATTAGAACAAATAAACACCATTAAAAGTTGATATTATCTGAATGAAAAAAAAAAATCTAAATACAAAGATTTGTCTTCCTTAAACCTAGAGATGCCTAAAAAACATTACCTTATGCATCTTGATGCAAACAACATCAAACACAATTTATAAATGAGAATATTATATATGCTAGAGTTTTTTTTATCTACTAATTGCTACAAATGTTCACTAAGAGGTAATTTTTTCTATAATTTTACTTTAGAAAAAACTCATATAGTAAAAATATTGAGAACCTAACTTGATATATGTATTTGTAGCTTCGTGTGAGGCCTCAAACATTAGAATAAAGTTTAATTTTTTTATTTTATATGCATCGTATAAAAAATATCATGTCTTAAAAATAAGTTAATCACACATGAAATATAAATTATAAACTTTTAATTGTGTAATATTAGTTTTACATAATAATAAAAATATATTGAAAATTATAAATGTTATTTAGTGTGTAGACCACAACGTACTCATAGGAATGATATTATCTCTTAGTGAACATTTATAGCAATTAGTAGATAAAAAATCTAGCATATATAGTATTATTTTTAATTATATAAATTATAAACTCTTAATTGTAAAATATTAGTTTTCCATGACAATGAATATAATTTGAAAATTATGATTTTAAAATTTACATGTCATTTAGTGTGTAGACCATTACGTACTTATGAGAATCATATTACCTCTTAGTGAACATTTGCTGCAATTAGTAAATAAAAACTCTAGCAAATATAATATTCTCATGACATATATAACTTACAAACTTTTAATTGTAAACATTAGTTTTCATGGTAATAAATATATATTGAAAATCATAATATAATTCATTAAGATTAGTATTAGTATATAGAGGACTAATATAATACGAATTTTGTTTCTATCTAAAATATGATATATATATATATATATATATATCTTAATATACTATAAAGATTTAGTTCCTGTTTAAAATACTGTGTATGTATACAGAATATTTATTTGATCTTCTATATGGAAACTTATATTTGTATAATAATCCATTTAAATTTATATACATGATATAGAATAAAAAAAACAAAATTTATGTCATTATATGTAATATACATCCATTAAAATCAAAACTATATGAATATTATTCTAAAAAAATCAAATTTTTTAAAACCACACAACATGTTAATTAAACCACATGTTTTAAAAAGAGAATATTTTTTCTAATAAGAAAAAGTATATCTTAATATAAACTATATATTACTTAAATTAAAAAATAAATTTTTTTTTGGATTATGCATAACATTTTTTTCGAAATATTTTAAAAGATATTTTTTTTGGAGTATAAGATATATTATTACTACAATATGGGGACTCAAGATACGCACCAATGGTGACTTCAAAATTCATTATATATTACTCAATATATAATTATGCTACTTTTTTATAAGAGTCAAATTTTTCTAATATACTAAGATTTTTATTGAATGATACGGGATATAATAAAATATAGTCAACTATAAATTTGATCCTAATAATGACAATCACATATATAGATTGGTATATGACTTGTAAACTAAATCACATGATTTAAACACATGTCAATTTTTCCTAAATTATATAATCAGTATTGAATGTGCCATAATATTAAATTTTTTAATAAAAAATCGTGTACATATATACATACAAAACAAACCCGTCCAACTAATATGTTTGTTAACCATATTTTATTTTTACTAATATAATAAAAAGTATATCAAAAAATATTGTGTGCATATATACCAAAAAACCATATTAATCTTTTTTTTAAAATAATCGTGTGCATATATACCAAAGATCGCGTGCATATGATTTGTTAATAATATTTTATATTAATTAATTTTATTAAAGGTAATAAAAATATCTTAGTTTTTTTAACAATTCTTAGTTATTTATAGAATTGTAAATAATACATTGAATTGTAAGTAATACATTACAATATTTAAAAAAAAAAATCTAATTTTTAACATATAACCAATGATTCTTCATCTTACATGTGGTTATATTATTTTATACAGTGTCAATCAAAATATAAATCTTCAATCCCAAAAAATAATAATTCAACGTGGGTATATTACTTTATACAAAATCGTAGTTTTAATTAGACACCAACTAACCAAAAGATTAGGAATATGAGATACACATAAAATTAACAAATAATCTACATATACAACGTGGGTATATTAATTTATATAGTGTCAAACAAAATATGAATTTTCAATCCCAAAAAATAATAATTCAACATGGGTATATTACTTTATACAGTGTCAATAAAAATATGAATCTTCAATCCAAAAAAAAAAAAAAAAATCCCACTAACCAAAAGATTAGGAATATGAGATACACATAAAATTAACAAATAATTTATTTAACAAAACTATCATTTATATTTAATCGATTTTTCCCAATATATTTAAATTGAAATTTAAAACTTATAAAATAAGTAAAGTTAATAATTAGTATAAATTTATTTATTATTCCTAATATAATTTAAAATTTAGAAATGTGGGATAATATAAAATTACCAAATATATTATCTGAGCAAATTATCATTTAAAATATGACAAAATTAAAAAAAAAAGTTTCAGACGGAAAGCTATATATACCTTCTCTATGAAAATTTACAGTTCTTAAGTAAAATAATTTTTAAGCTATATATGATGTTGATCTCTATAAAATTTTCATATTTAGATATGAAGATGCATGGCACTGTTACGTATATTCTGGTACCCTGCGTATATTAAAAAAAAAAACGTTAAATACACTTTTTTTTTTATAAAATTTTAGTAGTTTTAATTACTTTATACAAAATCGTAGTTTTAATTAGACTTTATACAGTGTCAAATAAATATGAATTTTCAATCCCAAAAAATAATAATTCAACGTGGGTATATTACTTTATACAGTGTCAATCAAAATATGAATCTTCAATCCAAAAAAAAAAAAAAAATCCCACTAACCAAAAGATTAGGAATATGAGATACACATAAAATTAACAAATAATTTATTTAACAAAACTATCATTTATATTTAATCGATTTTTCCTAATATATTTAAATTGAAATTTAAAACTAATAAAATAAGTAAAGTTAATAATTAGTATAAATTTATTTGTTATTCCTAATATAATTTAAAATTTAGAAATGTGGGATAATATAAAATTGCCAAATATATTATCTGAGCAAATTATCATTTAAAATATGACAACTTTCCTAATATATTTAAATTGAAATTTAAAGTCAATTAAATAAGTAAAGTTAATAATTAATATAAATTTATATATTAGGAATAATATAAACGTACATATACAATGTGAACAAAAAATAAATCTTGGAATGTTAGACCAAGTCAAAAACTTGCTTTATATGTGAACAAAAAAAAATCTTTGACCGAAACCGTATTTTTAATATATATAGAAATAAATTTGTGTCAGTTTATTTTGAATATATGATTTCATCTATGTTTCCAAAATTTAATTAATTTATCTTTTTAAACTGATACATACGATTTGATTTTCATATGGTCTAATATCTAATTATTTTTGTACTGTTAATATTTGACTTATACATAGAGTGAATATATATTAACATATTAATATATAAACAATAACTAAAAAGATAAAACTGAAAAAAAAAATTAGACGTAACCAATAATTTAATTTAATTAATACATTACAATAATATCAATAATAGTAACAACAATTATGATTCTACATCTTCACAATAAAATTGATATTCCACTTCATCTTCGTATGAAAAAATTGATCATCCACTTCATCTTCATTGCTGATGTTCAATCCTAAAAAAATCAAACAATAAAAATTATCATACGAATAAAATAAAATAATAATTAATAAAAAAATAAAAACAAACATCATATATGTAAATAGAGTAAAATCATTGGTACAAGACATAAGACAAAATATGAAGATTAAATTCATACACCAAATCTATAAAATAAAATAGAAAACAAAAAGTAAATACCTTAAGATGAAGATCCTGCAAAAAAAAATATATATATTAAGATTGAATATATTGGGATGAACATCCTGCAAGAAAAGAAGAATATGAAGATTTAGACGAAAAGAAAAATAATATAAAACTTCATAGCAAAATTGAAAAGAAGAAGAAGAAGAATTGGAATATGATGTAGAGAAATTATTGTAAAAATATGAAGATTAAATTCATACACCAAATCTATAAAATAGAATAGAAAACAAAAAGTAAATACCTTAAGATGAAGATCCTGCAAAAAAAAAAAATTAAGATTGAATATATTGGGATGAACATCCTGCAAGAAAAGAAAAATATGAAGATTTGGACGAAAAGAAAATAATATAGAAGAAGAAGAAGAAGAAGAAGAAGAAGAAGAAGAAGAAGAAGAAGAAGAAGAAGAAGAAGAAGAAGAAGAAGAAGAAGAAGAAGAAGAAGAAGAAGAAGAAGAAGAAGAAGAAGAAGAAGAAGAAGAAGAAGAAGAATTGGAATAAGATGTAGAGAAATTATTGTAATTGATTTTTGGTTGTGTGAGATACATGGTATATATAGAGGAAATGTGAAAAAATCAATGGTCAAGATTAGATTAGATATTAAGATTCAATGGCTGAGAATAGTTTTAAAAGTCAATGAATTGGGTGAATGAGAGGAGAATATTTTTAAAATAGAGGCTTGAGAGCTTGCCACATAGAATTCCAAAACTTTGTCTTTATAATATATTAAGATATACGAAAAGTAATATTCATTTGTATTATTTATATTGAATTTAAACGTTGAAAATTCTATAAATAAATTTATACCAATAATTAAATCTGTTTTTAGGTGGGAATTGAAGGACATTAAATATTAATTTGAGCCAAATATTCCATATACAAAATAAAAATATATGGTCATAATTAAGAAAGAATTAAAATTCATTAAATATTTGAGTCAAATGTTCCATTTACAAAATAAGACTTAATAGTCAAGAGTAAGTTAAATTACATCAAATATTAGAGTCAAATTTACATAGTCATTCATCATGGAAAACATTGCATGATCTTACAATATTTTGATCTTCATGTAATATGAAGAAGATGTACACATTTCTTATAATAAAATATAATTTTAACAATTTGAGCATGATCTTAAAAGATAATGAAAACGACCAGATTCATAAGAAATCTTCAATCTCATGTTCCGACGATGTAATTAGCACATATGTTATAATCTGCTAAAAAAAAAGTAAATATAATTGGATTAGACAAAAAAATATTCAAATAAACATATGATTATAAGACATATAACATCATAAAATACAAAATACTTACCGATCAAAGAAACCCTATAAAAGAGAAAATATATTCTGCAAAAAAAAAAAAAAAAACCACAAATGTGTTATTAGATATATCTTTTGAGATCAAGTTGGATACAATACAAAAGCAGAAAAATAATGCGGCCTACGAAATCTAAAAAGAAATATAAAAATGTTAGATAGAAATCATATGATAATCAACAGATCATTGTTTTCATAAAAAATAATCGGCTAGTCATTGGATAAGAAAAATACGATAATAGAATTACCGTGAATTTTCTTTAAACTGCAAAAGAGGAAGAAAAAAAATCAGCAGAGCTTCATTAGAGAACTTTAGTGAAGAATAGGATGTTAGAGATAAAGATTAGGATATAAATTTATAGAAAATGTATATTGAAATGAACGATTAAGATGATAAAGGGTTGAGACCAAAAGTTTACATTTGAGTGAATGAAAAACAAAGAATTCTGAAATAGAAGACAAAGAGCATTGCCACATAGGCATGAGATGTTTCCTCTATATATTAGTATGAATATCTTACTTTAGCTCTAAAACATTATTGGAGAACATTCATAATTTCACTACATTTTGCTTAATTACAATTATCACCTTTAAATATTATTGCAAATTAGTAGTTTTTTGCAACCCCTTTGCGTCATTAATATGCTTTAAAAAAATTATTATATAAGATTAAGGGCATACTTGATTGGAGGTTTGGATGGTGAACTATGAAAATAAAACTAAAAGGCATAGTGTGTGCATAAAATTACACTACTATAACTTTAATTCCTCCAACACAAGAAATCTTCCACACTTCACCCCATTGAAACCTATGGGTATAATTCCCTTCACTTTCCCTTTCCATGATCTTTTGCTTGATTTTTCCATTCCTTGATATTTTACCAAGCAACCCCAAAAAAATAACGCTACTTCACGTTGACAAGTCACATAAGACACATACACTAAAAAGGAAGCCTGGAAGATTTTTTGCAACATTATTATTTAAATGTGGCGATTTATTAGCAATTAACCAAAGTTTCATATTAGATTATCAACAAATAAAATGTAGTGATTTAATTTGCAATTAAGCAAGTAACATAAATGTGATGAGAGTACATCTTATTTATGAAACCGTCACAAATAAATTTTTATTAATTTAAATTATTATCACAATACGTCTCATATTACATGATCTCTATGAAAATTTATCAATATATAATCAAATTGTGCATTGCACGGGTGAAGTATTAGTTTAGTATAAGAAAAAATTTAGAATAAGATATGATGTTGATCTTGTACTTCCTTCGTCCTCTAATACATTTCACATTTTTTTTATTGCCCCACAATAAATTTCGCACCCAAAAAAGTGGAAATAAAACACTCTCACAATACCCACTTAATTTCAAAATACTCTCAAGTCATTGGTTAACAAAGTCAATAAAACAATTCTCCTTTAAAATTTGTGCACTCTCTCCTATAAAATTTATTAGGTGATGGAGGAGTATATTTTTGTGATAATTTTAAAATTTGAGTATAAAAAATTGACAAAAGTACCACATATTTTGGGTTTGATTCTCACTAAAAATAACTTTATCTATATTAAATTATTCATTTAATAGACCTCATCCCCAAAGGGAAAAGTTGAGAGCAAGAGTGTTCGGGAAATTGATTAATTAATTTCACACTTTAAAAAAGTTAGAATTTTTAGATGAGGTGAAATTATTTTAAATTCCACCCACTTTCCATGCTCACAAACATTTAAAAAACAACAAATCTGGCGATGGTTCCTACATTGCCACAACTTTCCAAAAGATTTCCAACTAATATTGCTTTATACTGAAATCCCCTATTATACTAATAGGGAGTTTCTAATGCTTATGTGTCGTCACGAGGTTCATTTCGCCTATGTGTCGTCGTGTGATTCATTTCGCCTATGTGTCGTGGAAGCCTACATGCCAATTTTATAAATCATATGTGTCATCTACGTGTCTTATTATACAATAAGGAATCTAACAAAAAAATTGTATATACAAGGATTTGAACCCTAAACCTCATAAGTAATATTCATGATATTTACCAATTAAGCTATGTTATGAACATGTTTAAAGTTTGAATACTATTATATATAACTTGAGTTTAAAAAAGTATATTATAAATTTTACTATGATTATACCAATTTACATTTTACTTAACTATATTTAGGATATCCTATATATAAATTTTTTTATTGTGTTAGTAATGTAACTAAGTAACTTTAGTATATTTAATTCTACATACTATTACTAATTTGATTAAATAAATTTTAAAAATTCTAAATATGTGAAATTTTAATGTTTAATTGTGTTATTTTTATTGTTTCACTATATTTGAGGATTTTTTATTTCGAAAATTTTAATAATTTCCAATAATTTTATGAATATTCACTACATCTTTAATTGTTTCAATCTGATATTTCGACTTGCACTTTTAAAAGAAAGAAAAAACGCATGAGGTATCTGGCGCGTAGTTGAGGAAATTATGTCATAATTTAAAAGTGTATACTAAATAAAAACAAAATATTACGTGAATTTTTATAATAATATTGAAAATCATAACTAAATTGAGATCAAGTCTGAAAGTCGTGAATTAAAATATTATCCCATAATTTTATGAATACATATTATTTGAATATATTTATTATACAATATAATTATGATATTTTATGATGAACACAATTATTTAAATATATATAACATTTATATAATTAATTTTTACAAAAACCCCGCGTGGGTAGTCATCTAGTATAAACTAATTTCAAGGTGGTTTTGAGCCCGTGGTTTTTTAGTCAAAAATTACGGTGGGTTGAAACAGTCTTTGGTTTTTTTCCTTAATATGTTTGAAGCTTATAAATTCCACTGCTCATTTTCTCTCAATTGTGTGTATGTGTGAAAAGGGAAAGAAAAAACATCACATAATCTTTATAGAGTGTTTTTTTTTTTTTTTTTTCACTTTTTAGTTCCTTTCTCCCTATGGTTTTGGAATTCTAAGAGGTAGAACCCCTAATTTTCTAGCAATATTTTTTCATCATATGTGCGACATGTATATGTTCTTGGAATATATGTGTTACATTGAAAGTTTCTTTTATAAAAAATTTAATTTCATATGTTATCAATATAGAGGACCGTTTATTGATTTGCATTAATTACTTAAGAAACTTTTTTTTCATGTTTTTATCAAGCTCTTGTCTTTCTTATTTAAGTTTGTGGGTTGAATTTATATCTTAATTTTTTAAAAATGTTTTTTGAATTTGAATTGTAGTTTCTAAAAATTATGACTATTAATTAAGTTTTGATATTTGTGTTTATAATGAATCATGAATTTTGGGCTAAACATCATGAATATCTATGCATTTGTTTCACCAATGGTTTCTCACTAGTTGGTCTATGATTATGCATGACTTATATCTCAACCAAAACAACACTACATGTTTTACTTTTTGGTGTGATTTTTTGTTCCATATAAGATTATATTCATATGGATACTCACTATTAGATTACTTTGTTTCTACCTTTTTAACAAATCTCGTTTTAAATTCAACATGTTGTCATTTCTAAAGTTATAGAATTCATTAAAATCAAACCATTAATGCTTGTGATCATTTTTTTATATTTGCTTTTAGATTCACAATTCTACATAAATTTGTATATTCTTTCTTTAAATTATATATTTATTTTATTTTCTTGATTTATAAGTTTCATAAATGTAGCTTAGTTTACATAATTAATAAAATATATAAGTGTTTTGTGCATGTACAGACATTATTGTGTTCGAATAAATATTATTTGTTACACCATAAATCTCTTTAGGTTATTCGTGAAACATCTCCATGACAAATGTTGCATTTCCTTCTCGTAATCAATTAAGTATTGTTACAATTTTTTTTAATTATATATATATATATATATATATATATATATATATATATATATGCCTATCAATTTCATGCACGCATGACATGTGACTTGTGTTTCAAAAGACTAGCTAATGCTTTTGTGAAACAATACAATAACATCTTTAAAACATGTCCAGAAAAATCATTATAGATTTTACAAAGAGCCAAGTTTGTTAATCTGACCCTAGTTTGATGTTGTTTTGAGACATGTGAATTTGTGACAACCTTAAAAGTAAGTATCTATCTCGGCCAGATTAGTAAATTTGGCTCTTTGTAAAATCTATAATGATTTATCTGGATATTTTTTTATGGATGTTATAATATTGCTTGACAAAGACATTTGCCACTCTTTTGAATCATAAATCACATGTCATGTCATGCATGAAATTAACAAGCAAACAAAAAAATTGTAAAGATTATTAGAGTTTTAACAAAACTTAATTGATTATGAGAAAAATAAAATGCAATGTTTATCACGGAGATGTTTCACGAATTAAATAAAGAGACCTATGGTGCAACAAAAAATATTTGTTAGAACACAATCATGTGTGCATATGCTTGAAACACTTATATATTCAATTAATTATGTGAATTAAACTACATTTATGAAATTTATAGCTGGTCAACAAGAATTTCTTTTCTATAGTTTAAAAGAAAGAGATACAAATTTATGTAGAACATAAAAGCAAGTACCAAAAAAGGATCACAAGCATTAATGATTCGATTATAATGAATTTTATAACTTTAGAAACAATGATATGCTAGATTTAAAACAAATTTTATTAAAAAAATGTACAAATAAAATAATCTAATAGCGAGTCATGCATAATAATATTTAATAAACTAATGAATTTTGAATGACTAAAATTTGCAGAAGGATAGTCCGGTCTTTTTCTTGGTGAGTTCAAAAAATAAAATGTGGGTGGGTTTTTGACCAACTTACTTATTGGGGTAAAAAATAGGGTACAAATATTTACACCCCAAAATTCAGTACTTCACCACCAATTCTTGTTCAAGAGTTTTTTTTTTTTTTTTTTTTTAGAACATTTGTCATTTGTTTTGGAGTTTTTTTTAGAACATTTAGTGTTAGACATTTTTTTTCCGGGAGGTGGGGGGTGAAGGGTTGGGGAAGGGGAGGGTGAACTGAAAATTTGGGTGCTGAATTGAATCGTGCGGCAAACAATTAAATTTTAGAGGTGAAAAGATTTGTTTCCATAAAAATATGGTGTCCCTTTAGTTGGTCTTTTCCTGTTCCCCTAAATGGGATACTAAGGGCCAATTTGGTAGGTCTAATAGGAAAATGAGGCAAGATGGGCCTTGAGAAAATGTTTATGGATGATAATGTTTGTTGATGTTTGATATAACATAATAATAATCATATTTAAGTTGTTTGGTAAAGAAGATAATTCTTAAAAAAAATATTAGAAATTTGTGGAAATCTCTATTTTGTCCTCCCCACCCATCTTCAACCTCTTGAGATACTACTTTTTATAGTGATGTTGAGAAATAAATAAAGGTGCATAAATTTCATATTGCTTGAAATGACTTGTGGTAATGCTGCAGGAATAACTAAACTTCGAAAAAAGATTGTCTAAATAACTAATAAATTTCGAATAGAAACTGTAGAAAATAAGAATTTCGAACACATACCGTCGAAATAATAAGTAAATTTCGAAAATTTCTTCTCGAAAATGGCTTCAAGAAACTTTTGCAATTTTGCTTACCTTAATTTCGAAAACACACAATCGAAAAATTATGTAAATTTCGAAAACAGCTTATCGAAAACGGCTTCCAGAAACTTTTGCAGTTTTGCTTACCTTAATTTCGAAAACACACAGTCGAAAAATTATGTATCGAAAACAGCTTCCAGAAACTTTTGCAATTTTGCTTACCTTAATTTCGAAAACACACAGTCGAAAAATTATGTAAATTTCAAAAACGGCTTCCAGAAACTTTTGCAATTTGCGTTCTTGTGACTTTTGGTATTCCAGTGGGTGTATCAAGTATTCAACTTTTTTTTTATTATAAGGGCACACAAGTCATTCAAAAATTATATTATAATAAATAAAAAATATGGTGGGGGTATCTAATAAATATGGAGGGGTATATAGCAGGACCCATTTACCAAACATCAATACTGGGCCGAAAATAACTTTTCTTGAGGCTTATAAGGGCTACCAAACAGGTCCTAAATTGGCTGTTAGTGGTAGAGCCGGGAAATTGGGTCCGGCCCGCCCGACATATGGGCTGGGCTGGGCCCAAAAAATATAGGCCCGAAAAAACTAGGCCATTTTTTGGCCCGGCCCGGCTGGCCCGACGGGTCATGGGCCGGCCCGTTTGGCCCGGTTGATTTTTTTCTTTAAATGATATTCAGTGTTGTAATTACAAATATATGGACATACTTGACTTGATACTGCCATAATAAGGAATTTAGTGTTGTATATTTAGTTTTTAAATGATATTTAGTGATATTTAAATGATATTTAGTGTTGTATATTTAGTTTTTTTTTAAAACATACTTGACTTGATAGTTGATGCCATAATAAGGAATGTTGTAAATGAAGTCCTTCAATTTTCAGTACCGTGGAATAAAAAAAACTCTACCAAACATTATTTTGAGATTAGAAAAAAAAAATTAAAAAAAAAAGTTGAAATGGGCCGGGCCGGCCCGTTAGCCCGCGGGCTATGGTTGGGCTGGGCTGGGCTGGGATTTTACAGGTCCGACGTGCAAATGGACCGACCCGGCCCGGCCCGCGAATAGTGTTGGGCCCGACGGGCTGGGCCGGGCCGAGCCGGCCCGCCCGTTTTGCCAGCTCTAGTTAGTGGGTTATGTTAAGGCCATGATTACTTGCTCGACCTTTTTGTAAAATACACTACCCTCGATTTTTTTTTCGAAAATTTTTAAAATTTTTGATAAAGATTTTCAATTTTTATTTTTCAATTTCCCTATGTTCGATTTTTTTTTTAGAATTTCTTTTTGAAAATAAATTCAGAACACTAAGTAGTGTATTTAACATAGTGGTTGCTGCAAATAACCTGTGCTTTATGTTAAACTAGCTTTGTGTAATTTGGGCTTATATAATGCCTGATCCATTAGGCCTTTTAATTTTTCTCTATTCTAAATTATTCCTAACTCATTTGAAAACTTTCAATGCTTCTCATTCTCAAATTTGCACGCTATTATGTACGAAATTATGTTCTTTAATATATTTCACGGTTGCACAAAATTTAGTAGAGACTTATAAATCTATGAAATTAATTCATTTTTATCTTATTTTTACATCAATTATCTGTTAGTAATAATATGTTTTTCAAATTTATTGAAGCGTTTTAATGAAAAACATAACTCAAAATTGATCTTTGACATTAGTTTGGATCTTTGATTTTGAGTGATCTTAATCGCATATTTACATCAATAATCCAATAATAATATTGTTTGAAAAATAAAAATTGGGCCACTTACCCACATGTCTACTTTTTTACTCCAAGTTATAATCAAGTGTAAAAAAAAAAAAAAAAAAAAACACCCACACACACTACAAAAGAATCCAAAAAATTGCTGTACTACACCGTAATATGCTATCCTGCGATCAACCCCTTTTGTAATTTGTTTTTTTTTTTTCCTTACACCCCGTTGTATATTGACTTGGAAATGGACTTGTAATTTTCCGTTAAAAATGTAATATTTTTAGAAAATACGATATGTAACAACAAATTTAGTGGAAAACACGAAAATAATATTATAACTTGAATTTAATCGAACCGATAAATTATGCGGTTTCTTTACTCTAAACTTGATCCTCTGATTCTTCTATTCAATGATTTTGACTTTAACCGAATTTTGACTTCGATTTCGAGCTTTGTCTGTTTATAACGTTAATCCAAGGGCGGGATGCCTTGTTTTGGATTGAACGCCTGGTTTTTGGATTGAACGCTTGATTGTGGATTAAACTTACCAATCAAGGATGTCAAATAGCAGATTTTCTGCTAATCAAGGAATCATTCTGCTCCCAAAAATTATGTCAATTTCTTTCCATTTTCCATTTCCGGACATTGCATTGCACCTATAAAAGGATCCTCCTTTTCATTTCTCATCCACGCAGCAAACAAGAGAAACACATTACAACTTGCAGCAAACAACATAAGCATATGTATTTTTTTACCTCTGGAAATTAATAACATAACTTGAACTTGCTCTCAACAGACCTGCAAGACTTGGTTTCCTAGCAACAAGATCATCAATCGAAGGTAATCTCTTGTGCTTTGATTTTTATATTAACCAATTGTCTCTCTTTTGGTGGTCTATTGTAAAAAAATAAAAAAATAAAAAAATTGAAGAGCAAATAGCAATCTGTCTTCCTACTATGCACGAACCGTTAAGCCAATATCCACTAGGAGCAAATTTGTAGGCAATCTTCTCCCAATCACTCCGTTGAATAGGTCACGTGCGTGATGTGGGTTTCTTCAACAGGGCAGTGGGTGCGCGGCACCAACCAAATCCAAGCAGTGGTTTCAGCGATGCGTCTTTAGGCGAGACGGATTGCGTGGTGCTTCTTTGATTTTGCGACCGAGGCGGCATTCCGATAGTGATGCGATTTGAGTGACGGCGTCTCCACGCAAGGCTCAGGTGGTGATTCTGGTTCCTTGCTGTGGTGGTGACAACAAATTCGATAGACTCCCGGAGGCGGCTCACGGTTCAGACGAGGCAGGGGCGGCGTGACGGACCGGACTCTAGGCGGTTCGCGGCGTGAATACATTGGGCTTCACTTGACTTCCCAATAATTTCTTTAATATGGACTAAAATAAAATCCCTGCACATATAATTAAGTAAATTTTTTAGACTTAAAATTAAATTTCATGTCCAATTAAATTACTTAGTCTTCTTGCCCCCAATGCTTTTATTTTGCCCTTTTAACCCCATGTATAATTTGTTTTGCAGCTTCGTCTCTCTAACTTTCATCATGGTTCACTTCAAAAATACCACGACATCCACCGGCAAGCGCTACTTAGTAATCCTTGACGACGAGAATCAACCTCTCGACAAGAGCATCCATTTGAACGTTGAGAAGCCGGTTTTTGGAAAGTATGCGGAGCCAATGACTCATATCAACAATGAGTTTCGCATAGAGGAGTGGTCTAAGGTGGTTTCACTAAGCAAGATGTCTAAGACGTGGGTGTTGAAAGCAGCGAATCACGAAAAGCCTGCTCCGAACAAAGTCGACCCTCTACCCACTTTGGGATGTCGCATCATGGATCATCAAACAAGATGGAGCGGTCCTTTGAAGTTTGCGGGAGAATTCCATTACATCAAAGGATACTGGGAATGGACGGAGGACATCCTGAGCAGTTGCGAAAAAACTCTCCGGAATATACGGAGTTATGACGCTGTTTTTGCATTGCTCTTCACATATGACTGCAATTCAGAGATCATCAAGGCTTTCTGTGAGGCGTGATGCCCATCCACCAACACTTTGCTCACGACTTTCGGAGAAATGTCGATTTCGCTATGGGATATACATAACTCGACAGGACTTCCTTTGACAGGCCAGATTTTTGATGAAGTGGTACTAGATGCATTGGAGTTGCTTGACATAACTAGTGATTTCCTCCTCCTGCAGAGCTGCAAACATCTTCTTCATGCTTATCAGTTGCTTTGTGGAGGCGAAAGTGAAGCCAAAGTGTCCATTGCTCGATGGGTAAGCTTCTGGTCAATCAAGCCTATAAAGCATCAACCACCCCTGACTCGCGCCGAAAAAAGAAAGACCACCCGTCCCAAGACTACTCACAATCCTTCTAGAGTGGTGCCCCCGCATAAACCATGGACCCCTGGGGAATTAGCTTCGTATTTGGCCGCCTTTCTAGCGTGTTGGCTCTTCCCAATGAAGAAGAAGATTTGATAAGGCTGAGTACCTTCAAGATAGCATGCTTAATGGCAAAAGGGGAGAGGCCAGTCTCGCTATTCCAGTCTTGGCGAGCATTTACAGAGGATTGAACAATATCTCGAATAGATCAGACCCTTCTAAAGATCGAGGGGCCTTCCTGGTTCACTTCGTCTATGTCTGGATAGCCCAGTATTTCAAGACGCATTACATGGCTAACCATAGATTAAATAGAACTCTCATGATACTTTACTCTGGAGAAAACGACGCTCGTTACTACGAACCTGGAGACGCTCGTAAGCGAATTCATAAAGGAGACCAGGTCGTATTGACATGCAACATTAAGAATGACCAGGGCTCGTATGTGGACAATGGAGGCGGGCGATGGGGCACTTGGGGTTACTTCGTAACCATGCGTTCCAACATCCTTCCTAGGCGACAAGGCGATCATTTCATCATTGAGCCTTACAGTTCGCACCGTTTTAGCCGTCAGTTTGGTTTCTACCAAGAAGTGCCGGGGATATCGAAGATAGATGCTACCCGTGAGTGTTCATTGACAAGAGACTTCTTTTGCTGGAAATGGTGTATTTCGCGTGGTACCCGCTCCAGAGTGTATCTTCTACCTCCTTCTCACACTGCAAGGAGCTTATAAGAGATGGTGGCACCAAGTCCATGGTGAATACTTAGACTCCCACATGAATATTTTGACTGGTCCAGAGCCCATTCCTAAGCAACGGAACAAAGTGGTTGATGCTGATGAAGTCATTTCACGTGATAAACGCAAGACTTCTCCAGATCAAACGATTTCAGCCTCAGCGTATGCTACAACATTCCTTGCTGGGCCAAGCAAAAGGAAGAGCACCTCTCAACACTTAGGAGAAAGTCGAAGCGGTCAAGATGTCAACTAGAAGCATGTACAACAGACTTCCAAGTCCCCGAAACTTGTGATAGATCCTGGCATGTCCCTCCAAAAGAAGGTTTATTATCATTTCTTCTTTTCCATTTACCTTTTACCTCATAGTCTCTTATCATCCTGCATATCTGATTCTTTTCAGGCTAGATAAGAAATGTTCGGCACTGAGGATGAAGGGCACAATTCAGATGAAGGGGAATCATCTTCCTTAGTAGCAGCTTCAGTAGCTCCTGTTGGACTTTCCGCATTCAAGCCCGTCAAGCCCTTCAAGCCAACCAAGCCCATCGAGCTCATGACAAGTGCTGTCTCCGTATTTAAAGGAGAAACTTTCATTGAGAAACGTAAATGGACTTACGTCTCAACCCTGTGGAAGGACTTCTTAGAAAGAATTATGAAAACTCCTATCGAATTATTGTCTTCTATGAAGGACGAGGTATCTTTCGTGATGGAAGAAATCAAGACATTCGGCCGAGTTGATTCTTCTATCCTGGAGGAGCGTTTGACAGATTTGTTTGGCAAATCTGATGTCTATGATGCAGCAAGGTCCAAGTCTACCGAGGGAGCGGCAAAAGAGATTCTTGCTTCACAGAAGGTGGAAGCAGCGAGTGCTCTTAATGTTGTGAGGCAACCGAAAAGGATGAATCCAACAAGTTGGAGGCTACTCGAGTAACATTGAAGCAGGTGGATAAGGAGCTTATTGAGTTATCCAAAAAGAGGAAGAGACTTGCTGAAGAATTGCAACAACACCAAGAATCTCTTAAGAGTGCCAAAGTTAAAACTCAAGTTGCCAAGGATGCCCTCCTTGTAATCGACAACACTCCGGTTTTGGAAGAGACTGTAGCTGAAGAAGTGGTGAAGACAAGATCGAAGTTGGAAACTGCCTTGGAGGAGTTGAAGGACTTGGATCCTTTTGCGTAGATTTTGTTTAGGATTTCCCTTATGTTATTCCCTTTTTTATTACCAACTTCTTTGGCTTTGAATAAAACTTGATCAACTTTGTCTTTACTTTCCATGCAGTTTTTCTTTTTCAACACCTTATTTAAATATTTGAATTCAAATAAGATTATCGAAACATGACTGAACTTGGAGAATTTCTAAGCTGCCTACGTACCCCTTTGGTTTAAGAGGATCAAGTCATAACCTAGTTCAAAGAAGGGTATGATTTGATTTGGGAGGGGGGGATACGCAGTTTAACCTCATACAGGCCAGAAGGGACTATTCTTTAACCACTGTAGACAAAGTAAGGTATTTGATTATTTAGCCATAGAAACACCCTTGTGGGGTGAATTAACAATTTAACTACATGATTACCTTTGGTGGTTATCGTTCACAGTTTATCCTCATGTGGACCAGGAGCGACTGATAGTTTAGGCTCGTGCGTCATGGAGCTTGCTGCTTGGTTTATTTACGCGTAGTAGCGTTCCAAGAATTTCCCATTTATGGGGCCAATATTTACACCATCTTCAGAGATCAGCTTGTAAGCACCATTCGTAGACTTCCGTCACGACATATGGACCATCCCATATGGGCAAGAATTTATTTCCGACACGATGAGTGACAACAATAGGCCTCCTCACTACCAACACCAAGTCACCTACTTGGAAAGATCGTGTCTTCACCTTCTTATTAAAAGTTCTGGCAAGGCGAGACTGATAACACTCGAGTCTTTGTTGTGCTTCCAGCCTTTTCTCATCCAAAGCTTCTAACTCTTCAAGACGCAGACATGCGTTCTCTTCTTCTGTCAGACCTTCTTGTATAACCATTCTCAAAGAGGAAATTTGTTTCTCAAGAAGTACCACTGCTTCAACACCATACACCAGCGAATATGGAGTAGCTTGCGTAGGTCTCCTATAAGTTGTTCGGTACGCCCATAGAGCTTCATTTATCCGTTCATGCCAATCCCGTTTGGACTTAGAAACAACTTTCTTCGACAGACTACAAAGAGTTTTGTTGAAGGCTTCAGCAAGCCCATTGACAGCTGCATTATACATCGAAGACTTTCTTTGTTTGAAGTTAAACTTCTCACAGAGTTTGTCAATGTGACTGTTGGAGAATGACCTTCCATTGTCAGTCATAATGTAGCGTGGGACTCCGTATCTGAAAATGATGTTGACACGGATGAAGTCGGCAACATTTTCTTTCTTCACTTCCCTCAAAGGCACTGCTTCAGCCCATTTAGAGAAATAGTCGGTTGCAGCTAAGATGTAGAGATGACCACCAGAGGACTTCGTCAATGGCCCCACAAAGTCCAGACCCCAAGCATCAAAGGGCCACGATGCAACAGTTGGATGTAAAGGCTCAGGAGGTTGATGAATCAGATTTGCATGAAACTGGCATGCTTGACATCTCTGTGCATAGTCCATGCAGTCTTTCACCATTGTCGGCCAGTAGTAGCCCATCCTCTTTATCCAGAAATATAACTTGGGTCCTGATTGGTGGGCACCACAAACTCCTGAGTGAGCTTCCTCCATAGCTTGAACAATTTCCTCATCTCCTAAACACCTTAAGAAGACACCATCAAATGATCTCCTATAAAGGATTCTTTGGTAGTAGATGAATCGAGGTGCACGATGCCGAATGTCAACTCTTCGTCGTGGATCATGGGGTAACTTCTCATGCTGCAAGTAATCCACGAAAGGTTGACACAAATCCTCATTTTCGATTTCAAAAACTTCTACGGCATGATTTTCAACTTCTTCATTGCCTTCCTCATCGAAGATTGGAGGTATAACCCAGCTTTTACATACAGGTATTCGTACGTGAGTTCCAGGCATAGCTATAATTGATGCTAACTTAGTTAAGGCATCGACTTGCTTATTCTCACTTATTGGCACATGCTCGACTTCCACATCTCCAAGCCATCCTATCATCCTTCGGGCATAATTGTAGTATGGAAGCAATTCGGGCTTCTTGACTTCATATAATCCACGGAGTTGGTTTACAATCAGCAAGGAATCTCCATACACCCTGAGATGCAACTGCTTAATGTCCACTGCCATCTCTAGCCCGAGTATGAGTGCTTGATACTCAGCCACATTGTTGGAGCAATTCTCAGTTAAGGAGAATGAATAAGGCAAGACTTCATCTTCGGATGTGATGAACACCACTCCGGCACCAGCTCATTCCCTATGGGAGGCCCCATCGAAATACATCTTCCAAGGAGGAGAAACTTCCACTACTAAGACATCTTTATCTGGGAGATCATCAGATAACTCCCATTCAGCAGGAATTGGGTGGTCTGCTAAGAAATCCGCCAACACTTGCCTTTTTACAGCTTTCTGCGGAACGTATATGATCTCGAACTGTTGTAGCTAAAGATACCACCTTGCAAGTCGGTCAGAAAGAACTGTCTTTGCCATGACGAACTTCAGTGGATTTGCCTTCGAGATAAGACGAACTGTGTGAGCCTGGAAATAGTGCTTCAACTTCTGAATTACGAAGATAAGTGTCAAACATATCTTCTCAATTGGGGAGTAATTCAATTCATTCGGAACTATCATCCTACTCAAATAGTAAAGAGCACTTTCTTTACCCTCATCATTTTCTTGTGCCAACAGGGCTCCAACAGACCGCTCCTGAGCAGCTATATAAAGTATCAACGGTCTTCTGGGTACTGGAGCGACTAGCACAGGTGGTTTCATCAGATAATCTTTGATGCCTTTAAAAGCGTTTTTGCAAGCTTCGTCCCACTTGAATGAGTTTCCTTTCTTCATCAAATGGCTGAATGGTTGACATCTACTAGCCAAGTTTGAGATGAATCTCCTCAGATACGCCAACTTCTCTTGCAAGCTTTTAAGCTCATGGATATTACGAGGTTCAGGCTCTTTCAGGATTGCATCGATCTTTACTTGTTCAATCTCGATGCCTCGTTGACGGACAATGAATCCGAGAAATTTTCCTGAAGAGACTCCGAAGGCACACTTCAAAGGATTTATCCTAAGTTGGTAACGTCTGAGGCGTTCAAAGACTTGCCTCAAATCCTGCAGATGATCTTTCCTTCTTTTCGATTTGACCACTAGATCATCCACATAACACTCGGTATTCTTGTGGAGCATATCGTCAAAGATTTTCTGCATAACCCACTGATAAGTAGTACCAACATTCTTTAAGCCAAAAGGCATCACCTTGTAACAATAGATTCCTTTTGGTGTACGAAAGACAGTAAGCTCTTCATCGCTAGACGACATGCGGATTTGATTGCATCCTGATGAGCCGTCCATGAAAGATAACCCATAGTCGCATCTATCATTAGCTCAGTGATAGGCAATGGGAAGTCGTCCTTGGGGCATGCCAGGTTAAGATCACGAAAATCCTCACACAACCGAATCTGACCATTTTTCTTTCTCACCGAGACGATGCTGGAAATCCATGTAGGATATTTCACTTCCCGAATAAAACCAACTTCAATGAGCTTGTTCACCTCATTCTCGATTTGCGGGATCAACTCAGGTCGAAATCGGCGTTGGCCTTGCTTGACTGGTTTAATCCCTTCCTTTATTGACAATTGATGAACAACAACTTTCGGGTCTAACCCTGGCATTTCCTTGTACGACCAAGCAAACACATCCTGGAACTCTGTCAAGAGTGTAATATACGCCTTTTCTTCTTCGGATGTCAACAAGGCGCTTATGTAGGTTGGCCGTGGATCATTGGCATCTCCCAAGTTGATTTCTTTCAATTTATCAACAGTGGCTTTAACACCTTCTTCCAATTCTGGAGGAGCATCCTCGACATCTTCTTCCACTGAAAAAACCTCATTATACACAGTGATGTGATTTACGGTTGCTACCTCTTCATTAGCTTCTTCTTGTCTCGCGATATCAACGGTTGCTCTCACTCGACCATCCCTTCTTCTAACTAGGACCGTCCATGCAACGCTATCGGTGTTAGTGATGAATTCATTTCTGATCATCATAACAACTCTTCTTTGTAAGACTTCTTCACTTTCTTGAGGAATCTGTCTTTGGGAAATGGAAGCGTTGGCAAAATTTGATGATGCAACACTTTCTTTATCATCGTCTTTCTCGGTGTAGATGACCGTCCTTATCCTTGCGGTTAAAGCCTCTCTACATGATTCGATCAAAGTGATTTGTCGCTTCATACGGGACAGGATTAAGCTTCGAATTTTGAAGGTTTAGAAATTCTTCATTCTCGACATTCATTTCTTTTATACGGCCCTAATCTTCCAAAGACGGATCTGGACTTTCTTCTAGCCGACCCCAACCTGTTGAAAACTGATCCATGCTTCAGGCGACTGCCTCCTTCAAATGTCCCCAACCTCTCGAAGATAGACATTTTTTTCACTTTCTCACCGTTCTCATCAAATACGTCCTCCGTGGATGAGAATGCCCCTTCAGAGATATGATTTGTGCTTGTGCTTGCTCTTTTGATTGCGATGCGAGCCGGTTTTGGTACCACATGCCCCAAACCAACTCTGGTATTCTTGACGGGGGCATAAACGTTTCTTCTTGCTGGCTTTTAAATGGAGTTCACCCCATGCTTTGGTGGTTTGACAACCTCTTGGGGTAATTCCTTCAACGCAGAATTTCCTTGTGGATCATATCCAGCCCGAACAAGGAGTCTGAAGGCTTGAGGGCCATAAGATTTTGATATCACAGCTTCAGCTAGTTCACCATGTTCTATCGTAGCTCCACGAGTAGGACGAGTGAATCCTTCAAGTGGTTGAGAGGAAGGTCTTGTTGCGTCAAGCTTGGTTAAGGGCAATGTCAATCCCTCTAATGCTTCAACAATTTGGAGAGGCCGTTTACCTTTATCAACACGGGCTGGCGGTGCAGTTTTCTCTTTCGCTGCGGTTTGCACATCCTTGGCTATTTCTTGTGGCAAGTCTGCTTCAGCTTTAGTTGTACTCTGAAAGTAGTACCTAGCATCAGCAAAATATGACTCAACATCCGTGAAAGGCTTGACATCACCGAATACTCTCTTTACTTCACCATCCTTATAGTATTTGAAACATTGGTGCATCGTAGAGGGTATCACATTGTTTTCATGCCACCACAGACGTCCTAGAAGCATGTTGTATGAGGTCCTGACATCTATCACATGAAAAAGCACAGGTGAGGCCATCTCATCGATTAGCAAGTCCAAAACCATTGTTCCAAGGGCCCTCTGACCTTCTTGATTGAAGCCTTGGATCATCAGTCGGATGTGGCCGAGTTCATCAACTGTTATGCCCAACTTTCTCATCACCCTCAAAGGCAGGATGTTTACCCCAGACCCTCCATCAATTAGCATACGATTGATCTTTTGTCCTTTGGTATAGTCTGTCACGAACAAAGGTCGGTTATGAGGCTGCGAGCCGAGCAATAAGTTATCTTCTGTAAAGTTTAAAATGCGTGCACAATAAACACTTTTGTCACAAGGCTCTCTTTCAGATGAAGAGGTTTCATCTATGTCCGCCATATGACACGAGATGTCATAACTGTCACCATGTTCAGCAGTGACGAAATTTGCAGTTGCTTCTTCTTCTAGCAGGATTGTCCCTTGCTCAACCAGCTGCATGACTTTATCCTTGAAGACGAAGTAGTCTTGGATTGGGTGACCCACAAGCCTATGGTACTTGCAGTATTTCGGGTCATTAACACGCCCAACTTCTTCTGGGCGCTTCATTTCTGGCAACTCGATGAGCTTGCTTTTCATCAAATCATCGAATATTCCTGGGACATCAGAGTCTAGGAATTGATATTGCCTCTGTTGCATCTCTTTCAGAGTTTTTCTTCTTTGCCCCCTTTCTGGAGCAACAACAACAACTTTCCCTTTGTCATTTCTATCTTCTCGCTCCTTTTAATATTTGATAGTCTTTGTATTTGTTTGCATGACTTCTTTATGAAGAGTTCGGACAAAGGTTTTGCTTCCTTTCTTAATTTCTTGCTTGTCCTTGAACTTTCGAGGTTCTTGGACTGGTGGCCCATTGGATCCACTTGCTGCCATGCTCAACTCCGTATCGTGAGCTCTTGTAGCCAACTCTTCAAAGGTTCGCAATTGGATACCTTGGAGAATGTATCGGAGACCCCACTTCATCCCTTAGATGCACATTTTGATCGCAGAAGTCTCTGATAGTCTTTCTTTGCAGTTCAGACTTAAGTTTCTCCATCGATTAATGTAATCGATGACAGGCTCTTCTTTCCACTGGCGTGAATTTGTCAGCTCGATCATGCTAACCGTTCTTCTTGTACTGTAGAAACGGTTCAGGAACTCTTGTTCTATTTGATCCTAGTTGTTGATGGAGTTAGCCTTCAGATCAATGTACCAGTCGAAGGCATTTTCTTTGAGGGAGCGGACGAACTGTTTGACAAGATGGTCTCCATAAGTCCCGACATTATTGCACGTCTCAACAAAGTGTACCACGTGCTACTTCGAATTTCCCTTTCCATCGAACTGTTGGAACTTAGGAGGTTGGTAGCCTGCTGGCATTCACAAGTTGTCAATCCTCTTTGTGTAGGGCTTGGTGTAGGTGAAGGTGGACTTGGAGCCATCCTCACAATTTCCCTTTCACCGTCTCCAGAATGAGTTCCTTAAGCTGATCAATCTGGATCGCCCCGTCAGATAAAACATGCAGTTCTTTAGCAGTCTCTCCTTAGTTTCAGCTGCTTGTCGCTTAGTTGAGGTCTCATCCACTCCTTAGTCCTCAACTTGCTTCCCGTGAGCGTGACTTGCATCATTATTCTCCACCTTGTTCATCAAGTTGACAATCTGAATGTCTTGCCTCTTGACATGATTTGCAAGCCCTTCGATAGCTTTGAGAATGCTATTGAATCGTTCCTCAATAGTTGAGGAGTCTGTCATCATGACTGGGGCAACGCTTGAGTCTGACAGTGAGTTTGAGGATGAATGCGGAGTGGAGTTTGGAGAGTTGACCTCTTCGTCTTCAGCAGTGTAGACCGCCTTCTTGGTTATTGTCTCCACTGATGGATTAACTTTTGTAAAGGTCTCAGTCAGTGACCGTTTTGCCATACTTCTTGTCATGCCTTGGCCTTCGGAGGTTTTCGATGAGTTGACTTTTTGCACAATAACTTTGCGAGGAGCCATCCTAGTGATCTTGAGCTTACTTGAGGAGAGAAGAGATGAGAGGTAGAGTCGGTCCCACCGGGAGTGCCAAATTTGTAACAACAAATTTCGTGAAAAACATGAAAATAATATTACAACTTGAATTTAATCGGATCGAACCGATAAATTATGCGGGTTCTTAACTCTAAACTTGATCCTCTGATTCTTCTCTTCGAGGATTTTGACTTTAATCGAATTTTGACTTTGATTTCGAGCTTTGACTGTTTATAATGTTAATCCAAGGGCGGGATACCTTGTTTTGGATTGAACACCGGATTGTGGATGAACGTCTTCGAGTTTGATGAAGAGGGTGCGAAGAACGTTCTTGAGAATTCTTCGAATCTTCAAAGACAAACGCCGGATCGGAAGGGTTTTGAGTCTTAATCTTCGATCTGGAGCTGTTTCTGGTGGGTTTGGACGAAGAGCGGCGAAGAACACCTTTGAATATTCAAAGGCCTTGAAGAGTGTTCTTGAAGAAGCTTCGAATCTTCGAAGAGGAAACACCGGATCGGAAGGACTTCGAACCTTGATATTCGATCTCCAGCAGTTTCTGATCGCTTTCCACAAAGAACGACAAAAAACACTTTGAGTCTTCAAGAACAGTTGCAGAGGATTCACTTGTTGATTGTCTGAATGCTCGTTCGCTTGTGTTCGTGTTGTTGTGTTTTTTAAATGAATGATGAAAGGCCCTATTTATAGGGTGAAGGTTGAGAAACCTTCCTTTCTTATCGTGTCACGTGGCGCCGCCTGATTGGCCCATGCCATTTGATTGACGTGATTTATGAATTAGTTTAATTCGCTTCAATTTTTAATGAGATATTATTTAATTCTCGTTCTTATGGTAAATAAACTGTATTTATTACCCAATATGAGTATCGAACACTCATTTTAATTCGACCGACTTGTATCGTGTACATTTAATATCAATTTTAATTATTTAATTCAAAAATTAATTTAATTAAATTCTCAAAATAAAATAATAATTTTAATTTGACATTAATATTTGATTTGTACACATGTCACCATTTAATTGGGTGCAAAATTTAATTTGCTTACACGACGTATCTTCTTTTTTTCCGGAAGGATACAATCATCAATTATTATATATCATATGCTACCTGCTGAATATTAACCGCATGATTTTAAGGTGTGGTGTTATCTCTTTAATTTATTATATTCTCTCCATTCTGAAATTATTTGTATATTTATTTAATTGAGACATTTCAACATTGAGTGGATCTCTTGTGCACTAAGTGCACCATGTAACTGGGTCAAATGATGACTCATTTACATCAGGGGCATGCTACATATATTAAATATTCAAATTTTTAATTGCATTGCGCTTGTGCCCTAGAGGAAATTGAAACTTGCACCTTACGCGAGGTCCAGGGTTCAATTCATGGTTAACTTTTCAGCTTACTTGGGTTCATTATTCTGTTTTATCTTGAACAACTTTTCCAACTGTTATATGAAAATGTTGAATTCATCACATTTTTCCAGCATTCATGACTTGATTGCCACTTCACAAGGAAAAAAAATACACCAAGGAGTAAGATTATGTTAAAATAAATGAGTTTTGTTTTGTTCTACATTGATTTCTTATCAAAGCTAATTCTTTAAGTATAGTCGCACTTTAATTTGTAAGTTATACAAATTTGCTAGTGTAACTTTTCAGTTTAAGTTTGTGTAACTTTTCAATTTAAGTCTGTGTAACTTTTCAATTTAAGTTTGTGTAACTTTTCCATTTAAGTTTGTGTAACTTTTCAGTTAAAATTAGTGTAATTTTTCAGTTAAAATTAGTTTAACTTTTCTTTTAAAGTCTGTGTAACTTTTCAATTATATCTAATATAACTTTTCAGATAAAATCAAGTGTAACTTTTCAGTTAATGTTTGGGTAACTTTTCATTTAAAGTTAGTGTAACTTTTCATTTAAAACTTGGATAACTTTTCACTTACTGAAGTGCCAAAATTACTAAGTACTACTCAAACCCAATCTGAACACTCTGATCGAAATTCCATGCCCATAAGCATCTCTATCATCATCATAACCTCCACTCACTCTCACTAAACCCACATTTTATCTCTCTACTGAAACTTTTGTAACAGAAAAAGCACAGCAAAAAAACAGATTACCTTCGCCAGCACACGATACTCGTACGTGCAGAGAGAGAAAATAGGAATATAAATCTAGAGTCGCTGAATTTCAGTGACCTCTCCTCTCTCTCATAAGTACGAATTGAAGAAATTGAGGAAGCATGAGAGAGAAAGTTGTTGTGGAACGGGCGGCGACGGAGATCGAGGCGGCGGCATTGGGAAGGAAGAGAGGGGGAGCTGGCGACGCGATTCAAGGAGAAAGGGGGAGCAAACGGGCGCGGGCAAGTGGGCGGCGGGTCAAGTGAGTGGGGTGAGTGCACGGTGTAACTGTTGCATATGAGACTTTCTCTTCAATATTACTTTTACACTAAACAAAATGAAATGTTGATTTGTGTGTGATTAGGCGTGAAATTGTCATGATTCGTCACTCGAAATGCCCGAGTTTTGGTTGATTTTGTTGAGTATTTAGAGTCATTTGCGTATCATTTTCATAAACTAATGAATTTGTCTCTTAGATTCTCATAGATGAATAGAGGGCGAAAAGAGGAGTTCGTAGGACTTTGAATCGACTCAAACGGATACCCGGATGAGAAGATATCGAAGAAATACGAAAAGTATTAATTCGGGGGAGCAAAAGTATCATTGGAATGCACAAGCAAGAAGAGCTCGAGCACTAGCGCTCGAGTAGTCGTGCATAGCGCACGAGAGGAAGAAGGTCGTGCACCCCTGCACGAGTGCTCGTGCAGTGCGCTCGAGCAAGGCATGTGCTCGTGCACTAGTGCACGAGCTCTTGTGGTCGTGCAGTTCTTTGGCTATGGAAGATTGGAATGCTCGAGTGGGATGTGCTCGTGCACTAGTCCCATACGATCCCGACTCGACCCGTTGCTTATATATACCTCCCCGAACACGTTTTGAAGGGATTATCCACGAATTATCACATACCAAATCACTTTTAGACTTAGTTTTTAGAGAGAGAAAGAGGAGAAGGAACGAGCAAGCTTTACTTTTACGTTTTGAGGTTTTTCTTTACGAATTCATAGTCCGAGTTTATACTTTCTAATTTCGTTTCGTAAAACCTTTGTTCGTTATTTCCTTTTAGACTTCATTTTATTAATTAATTTCAGTTCTTAGAATTATTTTATTTCAAAACCCTAGTTCATGCTTTTTAGTTTTTCACTTCAATTTATCATGTTTATGTTCGTTACTTCGTCAATTGCTTTTGTTATCGTTATAACCATGTCCGGCTAAAACCCTTGCATGCTTGGGGTAGGATGAACTCGTAGAAGTAGGTTTTGGGTACGTAATTAGGGTAATTCGTGACGTTAGGTTTTAATTCTCTTAATTAATGAATTCTTAAAATTAATCTTAACTTTACTTTTGAATTTCGTTCGAAAAGTGTTAGAGAGAGGACGACTGTATCACTCTTTAACAACGAGTAGACTTAACTAGAGGGTTTAGAAAGAGTTAATTCATCTACCAGTTTAGCGAAGGAGGACGACCGCATCACCTTAGTTAAATTAAGGTCTCATTAATTAAGCACAATCTATTAACTTGTTAGTGGATTAGTGAGGTCGAGTGTTAGGGTAAAGTATTAGGGTTTAGAATCTTGAGCTTTCATCTTGCATTCTTTTACTTAGGTTATTTCTTGCGCGTCATGGTTATTTTGATTATGTACCTGCTCCGTTAGTATACGTAGGGATTCCTATCCTGAGCATCACCATCTCTTATTTGAAAACACAGCTCAAATTTTTAGTTTAATTTTCTGTTTGCATTCGTAGGATAGTTTAGTTTATTTTAATTAATTCTCTCAAAAAATCCAAAAACACTTCACTCATATTAACTACGATGCGTAGATCTTCAGGGATCTATTTGCATACACTTCATCCTTTGGGTTTGATACTACTTGGTCCCTATACTTGCCCATACTACAGTGAACCCGTACTCTTACAGGGAAACTACTAGTAGAAAGCTGGTATATTCGCTTCAAGTCAGTGTGCAGGTTCACAAAAATACATACATATTTGCTACGTCCCTCCGTCCCCTTTTAATTTTCAGAGGGGAGGTGACACAAATTTTAAGAAAAACTGCTTTATTAACTTTTTGAATCAATGATAAAGAGTATTTTGAAATAAAGTAGGTATTGTGAGAGTGTTTTATTTCTATATTTGGAGTGTGAAAGTTATTATGGGGCATCCCAAAAAAGAAAGTGTAAAAATTATTAGGAGACGGAGAGAGTACTACTTTACTAAAAAAGATGCATTTTTTCTTAAATTGAGTGCATAGTTAAATGTGTAAGTAGCATTCGACGGAGAGAGTGCAATATATGCCAACAGGGTTGTATAACATCTCAAACACTATTGGACGCTCTCAAAGCATCCCCATCGGTAGGTGCAATTCCTACCTGACATATAATTCAACCTAGGTATACAAATGGGGTGAGGTAGAAATATTGGAGAGAGAAAATGAGGGGTAGAATTATTTAAGGTACCCCAATTACTAATCATCTGATAAAAGTGATAAAAATAGCTTCTTCTTTTTTAATAGATAAAAAAACTGGAATAATCGTTGCATATATGTATATATTTTTTTATCATGTTTCTTTTGGTTTATTTCACTTTAAAAATAGGCAATAGTGTCGTTGTTTATTTTAAATATTTGATGAATTTAGTTGTTTCAATTTAAAGATATGGTTTCATATTAAAAAAAAGAAATTAGTGTTGCTATTTTACTCTCTATATATAGATGTTTACACAATTTTTTTAAACATCATTCTAATTCAATCTCACATTCTCTTCCATATTGTAACAAATTAAAATTTGAAAATAAAAAATACTTCTTGATCGAATTGGTTTGAAATTTGTTGGTCACAATTATGTGAATAAATTATTAGTAATTTAATGTGTTAAATAAAATTACAAAAAAAAAAAAATTAAAAATAAATTTTAATATAAATTCATAATATTTATTTATTTATTTGAAAATTATTATAATTAAAAACAATATAAAATAAGAAATATTGAATTAATAAATGTTAAATGAATTAGATGATGTGGATAATGGGGTCTTGAACGGTAACATTTGTACTTGAAATGATTGGTGAGTAGAGATATAAATTGAGAGGTGAAATTAAATGTTGATGTGACAGTTGTTGTGACCAAAATTTATACCTGTAATTGGGTAGAGGGATGGAGATGCTTTCTACTGAATTGCATGGAAAAACTCAATTGTTAAGCAATTTTATTTTTATTTTTTTCAATTTAACAATTCATCTAATATTTCTAAAAAAAGTAATCTCCGTCCCCAAGTAATATTCTCACTTCTTTTTGTTGAATGATTTAAGAAAGTGAATTTTTTATTAATATATGGTGGGTCACATGTTGACTCTTAAAATAAAGTAATGAATAGTGTGGAAAATTGAATTGAATGGGTGACACTTTGATAATAATGTATGAATTTGAAGGTTAAAGTTTATATGTAGTAGAGTGTTGTTTTTGCCATTTATGGAATATAAAGTTTATTGAGGGACGGTTCGAAAAAGAAAGTGAGAAGTTTACTCAAGTACGAAGGGTCTATATATAATAAACACGTGGAAAGTGATAATTATTTTGAAAAAAAAAATCAAAATAGAAAATTTTACCCATGCCTTTGACCTTTTGCTACTCAGTTATTTACTGTTAAATTTTTATTTTTTCTTATCCACTTTTAACCAATTTCTGGTAGGACTGCCAGTTGCCACCAAACCCTAGTTTCTCCAACTGTGGTCACATGTGTCCCCCAAGCTGGACCCACACCTGTCCTTTAACATCAATATTTTTCCTACACGTTTGTACTAATGTTAATAGAATCTTTTGTATCATTTGTCTTAATCAATGACGTGTCCCCCTAATAACAACTTTTTACAATTTCTTTTACTCTTTTTTTTTCTTCATTTTTTCTTACTTTATTTCTTCTTCCCTCTTTATTTTATCACATTAATTCATTGTAAAGTGCCTAACTTAAAAGACAAGTGGAACTGATTTATACATGAATCATTCAAGGGTATTAGTTGTTTTCATTGAAAAATATGAATTATATTTACTAAAGAGTATTACTGATTTACACTAAAGAGTCTTAATTGTTCGGTAAAAATGAACTAAGACTCAGTGTAAACCAATAATACTCTTCAATAAAAATAACTAATACTCTTCAATGAAAACAACTAATACCCTTCAATAATTCATATATAAACCAATTTCACTTTATACATACTCAACTTAAAATCCATCCCACCTCTTATATCTAGTCTATCTTCCCAACTCACCACGAACAAATACTTTTCACTTCATGTATTTTTTATTCAATATGCTACATTAATATTTGAAAAATTCCAAATTATTTTTGGACTTATATAGTCAACTAAATATATATATTTATGCATTTCTTGGATTGGATTAAGATCCAATTTTTAATCTTTCCTTCTTCATAATGTATTTGGTTCAAATATAATATATCCACATCATTACTCAATCATTATCATAAAAATGTCCTTGTTGGTTCTATGTAAAATTGCTTCACGTACAACCGCTTCAAACTATCTATTTATAATAAAACAACTAACACTTTTTATTAAAACAACTAAAAAAATTACAATGAATCTTTTTGAAAACATAAGTAAAACATCAAAATACTTATTCAGAAAATAAAAACTGATTTACATGAAACTTAGACATAAATTAGTCATGTTGAGGGCACATTATTCTTAAATACGATGCAGAATATATAATTTAACTTTAAACAATATTATTGCTATAATTCAACGTTACAATCGAGAAGTTTGTATTTAAGTATAGAGTAATGTATAGTCTACGAAGAAAAAGAACAAGTGAACGACATTTTAAATGTCAACTTTAAGTATATGTTTCCAAATTTTGGGTTTTCCAAATACATAACAACTCGTAAGAGACGCAATTGTTTTGCCAAAGAGATATATTATGCATGTCAAATTGAAATTTGTAAACATATATACATCTCCTCATAGAGATACGCAACTCTCTTTTTACTCTTTTTACTTTTTGTAATCATGTTATGTTTCAACTAAATAAGTATATGTTTCCCTACGAGGTTTTTTTTTAGGGTAAAGATTTTATTACAATAATTGAAGTACAAGAGGTGTTCTAATTTGTTAAGATCATGAAGAATACAGATATGTGCATAATCAATGCAGATGAATTCCATGCTTAAAAGAGGAGTATTGTTCTTATTTCTGAGAAAGTTGAATCTATCATTACAAGAAGAGAAGTTGGATGCGCAGCATGCTATATATACTATGTTCTTATGATCTAGAACCATCCAGTGGTTGTTACAACTAACATGAAGAATCAGTAACTAAGTAAGCCGTGTGCATGGTGAGTTAGTTATAACTAACTCACGTGCATGTTAGTTATAACCGAAATTACAAGTGCAATGTGTATCCTTGAGTGTTAGCTGCTCTAATAACTCCAATATCCCCCCCTCAAGATGAAACTATAGGAGAAGGGAATAGTTTCATCTTGGAACGAAAACTGCAGAAAGTAGGTCCACTGAGTGCCTTGGTAAAGACATTGGCAAGCTGAAGATGTGAAGGCACATGATGCAAGGCAATCAGCCCCTCTTTGTACAAATTACGAACAATATGACAATCAATGTCGATATGTTTCGTGTGTTCATGAAACACTGGATTCTCGACAATATGAGTAGCCGATTTGTTATCGCACCATAGCTGAAGAGGCAAGGTGAGATGTAGAAGAAAATCTCGAGCAAGAAAAGAAATCCATTGAAGTTCAAGTGAAGTAGTAGCAAGTGCTCTATACTCAGCTTCAGCGGAAGATCTAGACACAGTGTTTTGCTTCTTTGTTTTCCAAGATATCAAGGAAGAACCAAGATAAATGCAAAAGCCTGATAAGGATCGTCTAGTATCCAAGCAGGATCCCCAATCCGCGTCGCTATAGGCATGAAGAGTGAGTGTTGAGTGAGAAGAATAGAACAATCTGAAAGTCTTAGTACCATGTAGATAACGAACTAAGTGGAGAGCGGCATCCCAATGAGCTGTTCTTGGGGAATTCACAAATTGACTAAGTTGCTGCACCGAATATGTGATGTAAGGCCTGGTGAAGTTTAGGTATAAGAGGCGTCCAACCATTCGTCTGTACTTCTCTGGATCTGGTAGAAGAGTACCCTGGGTTGAGGATAGATGAATACCAGGTTGAATAGGCAGGGGTGATGGCTTACAATTGTCCAAACCAGAATCTGAAACAAGGTCCTGAATATACTTATGTTGGGATAAGAATGTCCCTTCATCACTGCGAGCAATCTCTACACCAAGAAAATACTTTGCAAAACCAAGGTCCTTTATTGTGAAAACAGAATGAAGATGCTTTTTCAGTAGATCAATCTCCTCCATAGAAGAACCTGTAAGTAGGACATCATCCACATATACCAGCAAAGCCAAGTAACGAGTATCAGTATTAAGAGTGAAGAGGCAATGATCATAGATGGATTGTGTGAAACCATAGGCAATAAGGGTCCTGGAGAATTCAGTATTCCACTCCCTAGATGCCTGTTTCAGTCCATACAAGCTCTTCTTAAGTCTGCAAACCTGTCCTGGAAGAGCTTTTGTGTAACCAAGTGGGGGCTCCATATATACTTCATCATTCAGAAAACCATGCAAAAAGGCATTGTTTATGTCCAATTGGCAAAGAGGCCATTTCTTTGCAGTAGCAAATGCAATCAAGAATCTGATTGTAACTGTTTTAGCAACAGGTGAAAAACTGTCCTCATAATCAACACCATGAACTTGGTGATAACCCTTAGCTACTAACCTGGCTTTATGCCTATCAATAGTTCCATCAGGCTTTAATTTCAACTTGTAAACCCATTTACAACCAATGGGTGTTTTATGAGATGGACATTGCACTAGATCCCAAGTATCATTAGTTTCAAGGGCTCTTAATTCATCATCCATTGCCCTCTCCCAGTCTGGATTCCCCAGGGCCTGATGATAGGTATTAGGCTCTTTGAATTGGTGCACATTAGCTAGAAAGCAAAGGTATTCAGAGGATAAAGGAAGTTCAATAGGACAAAGTATGTCAGGAGATAAATGAGGGGTAGGTGTAGGAATACCTGGAGTGAGCTCTTTGGAATCTGGATTATGCTGGAAATCTGTACAGGAAGTAGCAAAATCTTTTAACCATGTGGGAGGTGAAATGGTTCTTGTCTTAGTTGTCCTCCTTGAAACATCATTAGGGACAGAGGAGGGATCAACAGAATTAGGAAAATGTAAAGGAGATGTGTCTGGATTAGTGGATAGAGTACTGAGTTGATCAAAAGGTGTGGTGGCTTGATCATGGAATGGAAATATGTGTTCAAAGAAACACACATCTCTGGATGTGAAAATGGAATGATCAGAAAGACTGTATAACTTGTAACCTTTTTGGCCATGTTCAAAGCTAAGAAAGACAGATTTGATTGTTCTTGATGCAAATTTGGATTTAGAAGGAAATGTATCAGCAGCAAGAGCAAGGCAACCAAAAGTCCTTAGGGTATTATAGAGTGGAGGCTTGTCATAAAGGATGGAAAACGGTGTTGACCAGTTAAGTAAGGGTGATGGCAGTTTGTTTATGATATGAGCAGCATGTAATATGGAGTATGGCCAGAAATTTAGTGGCATTTTTTATTCAAACATAAGGGCTCGAGCAACATTCAGTAGTTGTCTGCGTTTCCTCTCCACAACCCCATTTTGCTGGGGAGTGTAGACACAAGATCTTTGATGTACCATGCCCAGGTCTTGGAGTATGACCTGACATTCATTGCTTAAAAACTCTGACCCATTGTCAGTTTGGATTGCTTTTGGTTTCACACTAAATTGAGTTTGAACCATAGACAGATACTGTTTAAGCATAGGTATAGATTTTGATTTATGTGTTAGAAGGAACACCCAAGTAGCTCTTGAGTAATCATCCACTATGGTTAGGAAATAAGGTGTATTGGTTAAACAAGGGTGATTAAAAGGGCCCCATAAGTCTGCATGGATGAGATCAAAGGGTTGTTTTGTATGAGTGGTATGGGTTGGAAAGGAACTTCTGGTTTACTTTGCCTCTTGACACACAATACATGGTGAAAAAGTGTCAAATGAATTATTTTTATGTGAGGAAGAAATTGCATCAATATATTTCAGTACATCTACAGAAGCATGTCCTAGCCTTTTATGCCACAAATCAATTGAAACAGAAGCAACAATAGAATGAGAAGTACATGGTTGAAAAGTAGTGGGATGGGATTGAAAGATGTACAACCTTCCAAGCAATTTCCCAGTAGCCAAAGCAACATCACTCCTGGGGTCCTGAAGTATACAAGATGTGCCAGTGAAAACACAATTGAGGTTAGTATTTGCAAGAAGATATGGTACAGAAAGTAAGTTGTATTTGAAAGTGGGGATATAAAGAACACCTTTAATGGTTAATGTCTTGGTTAAGGTGATGTTTCCAGATTGGAAAACAAGTTGTTTACTACCATCTGGAAGCAGGACTGATACTGGTATGTTAAGATTGTGTAAAGGTTGATTAAAAAGGTTTATATCAAAGCTCATATGTCTGCTAGCTCCTGTGTCAAAGATCCAGGAGCCCTTTACCATATCATCAGAAACAGTGAATCCAGAGATAGTAGTGGTAATGGATGTACCTGCATACTCCACAAAGTGTGCATAACCTGGTTCACTTCCTTGAGCTTTACTGAGGTATCTTGCTACCTCCTGTTGTATAATTGCAGCTATATCAGGTGATTGATCTTGAGAACAAGTTGGTGTTTCAACACTGCAGTGTGCTATAGCCTTTCTGCTGTCATCCTTAGTCTTCCTACCATCATCCTTTCTTTGAAACCAGTCAGGGTACCCATGTAATTTGAAACAAGTGGTCACATCATGCCTTTTCCTTCCACAATGAGAGCAAACCAGAGAATCCTTCTCTTCCTTAGTCATATAATCACTCCTTCTTCTATCAAATCTGTAAGATTCAGGTGGTTTTGCCTTGGAGTACATGGCAGATTCTGGTTCCTTAGCTTTGGAATACATAACAGATTGTACAATAGGTTTCTCTCATTCAGAACTATGGTGAACTTCCCTTTGTTGTTCCACCCTTGAGACGATTGAATATGCCTTATTCAATGATGACAAGGGATCCATCATCATAATCTGATTGACTGTGTGTTCAAAGCTTTCATTCAATCCCATGAGAAACTGAGTGAGTCTTAGCCTAGTGTTCTTTGTATGTAGCTGTTCATCAACATCACACGTGCAATGTCCACATGTGCATCCAATTATTTGGTCAAAGTCATCCATCTCATCCCAAACTTCCTTCATTCGGCCATAAAAAATTGAAACTGATTCATGTCCTTGTTTTAATGTGTTAATCTTCCTTTGCAACTGAAAGAATTTCGTGCCATTGGCAGAACTAAAACGCTCACATATGTCTTCCCACATAATTCGTGCAGATTTAGCAGAGACAAAGGTGTTATATAGCTCTTTGCTAATTGAGCTTAGCAACCAACCAACTACAAGATAATCTACCTTCTTCCATAATGCATATTCAGGTGAATTACGATTTGGTGCTACAATTGTACCATCAATGAAACCTAATTTCGACTTAGCTCCCAAGGCAATAAGCATAGATTTCTGCCATGATACAAAATTCGAACCAATTAAAGGCTGTGAAACAAGAACCAAACCTGGATGTTCAGATCCATGGACTACAAAGGCAGGAGGTATCTGCCTATTTACTTCGAGTTCTTCATTTCTCTCATCATTATCAGCAACATTCTGCCAAACATTTGGCGGAGCCGTTCCCGGATTGTTTCGCCCCCTTGCCATGGTTAATCAGTGCTCTGATACCATGTTAAGATCATGAAGAATACAGATATGTGCATAATCAATGCAGATGAATTCCATGCTTAAAAGAGGAGTATTGTTCTTATTTCTGAGAAAGTTGAATCTATGATTACAAGAAGAGAAGTTGGATGCGTAGCATGCTATATATACTATGTTCTTATGATCTAGAACTATCCAGTGGTTGTTACAACTAACATGAAGAATCAGTAACTAAGTAAGCCGTGTGCATGCTGAGTTAGTTATAACTAACTCACGTGCATGTTAGTTATAACCGAAATTACAAGTGCAATGTGTATCCTTGAGTGTTAGCTGCTCTAATAACTCCAATATAATTCTTACAAAAAATTAAGTCAAATCTCATAAATTTGCCCCTCGCAACTTATGAATTCCTACAACATAATCTAGACTTTATATTCCATTAACAACTCTGAAAAAATTTATCTTCTATTTCGGACTAAGTCCAATCTTTCCTACAAGTATATTAAATGTGTATTTTTTATAAAGATAAAAGGATCAATCATGTAATAGGAGGACATAAATAATTTATTTAATCTATGAATTCACCTGTGATCTTTTTCATAAATTAATATATTGAAAGGGAATCACCCTTTAAAAAGTCTATACACAAATTAATAATGTTGGAAATATATCCGTTCTAGATGACAAAATAAAGTCGGGAAGAATGGACGGGATAATAAATGATATTTTCGATGTAAATTAATTAGTTGTATTTTTTAATGAAGAAGATAAGCATTCATTAAGAACATAATAGAAGTTTAAATATTTTCTTTATCATTAAGGATATAATAGAAGTTTAAATATTTTCTTAATGTGTGTATTGATCTAAAATGATCCTCTCTCCAACACTTTTTTATTTTAAATGTTTAAGAATGAATCACACAAATTAATTTTTTTTATTAAATAGCAATAATTATGAGTGTTATTTGACCATTTTACTTTTATTTATTTATTTTAAAAGATAAGTAGAAGGATAAAATTAGAATATAATATTTAATTTTTTCAGAATAAATTATTTTGGATAAAAAAAATTCTCCAATTATAGAAGGGATGCATATTTTGAATATAGGTGAGTAATAAATTATCCGGCGACTCAATTTTGGGTCACCCAGCTGAAATGAGACACATAGACTATAAAATTATCAACAAAATGAAGAAAGTAGTATTAAAATGGATAACCCCTATTTATCTTTACTTATCAATAATGTGGGCCATCCCCATTTTGGGCAATTTTATTCAAGAGAATTTTCCAATTTAGTTTTGACTCAATAAAATATTTGTTGGAGGAGTGATCCACACCTAACAAAAAGGTACTCCTGCCCATTTTACAACCTTTCTACGTGTCCTTCCCATATACCAAACCCAACCTTTTGTTATACTTTCACATCAAAAAACATATAATTAATCTAATTACTAGCATAGTTTATTGCAAAAATCAAATGTCGCCTTAATTAATCAAATGTAATCTTATTTATTCGACACGTACGTACCCATTCGTAGGGTTGTGATAATAATTAAAGTGAGGCATATTGAGTGTTCTGAATGTTGTAAATCTAGAAGATTTGATATTCCAAATCTAGGAGATTTGGTGTGGACATTACTTGAGGACCAAGAATCATATTGGGTCTTATCCATTAAACTAGGGTTTTTACTATTATATATATCTCATTGTATTTATGAATTATGTACTCCGATATACAACAATATTAGTGGAACTCCTGGCTTGGATCGCCTCCAGACGTAGTCGTTCCCGACGAACTGGGTCAACAAATCGTGTCTTTTTATTTATACACTTATTTACAACACGTTATCAGCACGAGACTCTGCCCGAGACTATACAGTACGAATCTCAATTCGTTATATATATCACGTATGCACATTTCGGTATTAGATCCGGAATTGAGTGTTCGATTTTTTTTTACTTGCTGTGGACAATATCTAATTCGTTGTTACGGGATAATTAACTAAAGAATTAGCTTCAAGCTTTGTGCATCAGGAGTATTTTCATGGCTGTCGATTCACGAATCACGGCCGTCTTAATTTGCTCATGATATGAGAAAAAGGGTGCTTAATTTGTTTTCTAACCTGGGCCAACTTCCCGAAAACAATATGAACAGAACTTGGGCCCTTTAATTAATTTAACTTGAGCCTCTTTAATTATTTACCTTGAGTCAATTTGCCTGAAGCAAATGGGCCAGTTTGCCTGAAGCAAATATGAAAATTGTATAATTATTCATGCGCATTAAATTTAAATTGTCTCTTGGAATTTATTAACCAATTTCATGTTGAGCTTTCATTTGAACTCGATGCCTAAATGGTTGCTCCACCCACTTGAGACGTGTACAAGTCTTTGCCCGAGATAAAACGGTACGCCTCATAATTATTCCCCCTTAAATCACATGATTTAATTCACGTACTTGAATTTCTCAATCCATGTTTTGCATGATTTATATGCACGAATATAATTATCCTATTTGATTCCGATATTCGTTCTTGTTTGAATTATATGTGTTATTGTATTAAATTCGTTAATATCACTTTATGGATCGAGATTGAAAAACGAACACCGCGAGACGCATGACGTAGCACTGCCCGAAACGGCCCCGGAGCGCCGCTCGGGGCAGCGCCACGCAGCCACCCGGAGTGGCCGTCCAACGCCGCCGCCGCTGCGAGAGCCACGGGCGCCGCCACCCTTCGTTCACGGGCGGGGCTTGCCCGCTGCCGCCGCCGATGACAACGCGACGCCGCCGCCCTTCGTTCACGGGCGGGGCTCGCACGCCGCCATCGTCTCTCGCCCGCGACCGACGCCGCTGCCCTTCGTTCACGGGCAGCGCTCGCCCGCTGCCGTCGCCTCTCGCCCGCGAGCACCGCCGCCCCCTCGTCCGCGCCAGCGCGTCGCCACAGTGGCTAGAAGTCACCGAGCGCGACGCGGCCGTGAGCCGCCGCGACGCGGGCAGCTTCCCCCGGCGGGCGAACACCGGATACCTCCTCCGCCAGCTTCCAATTTTATTTATTTTCGTTTTTCTTTTATTTTTCGATTCTCTCCTCTCGCCATGTGTTACCTGCATAGTTTTACGTGCACTTTTAGTCACATGTTGCGATCACCCCTTGTGAATTTTGTGATAACCCCGATTTTATTTCGGTTGTCGTATCACAAAATTTATATTATATAATCCTGAAAATATTTCGTTAAATTGCGTTAATATACACGAAATAATTATTCTAATGATTATTTCCTCTGTCTATTAAACCGTATATTTTCTGCAAATTATTTTCATGTGATTATCGTTATTTATCGTTATTGCATGCTTAAGTGATTTTATTATCCTACGTGCATTAACACTGTGCACATAGTTTATAGTCCGCTCTTTATGCCCGTGTAGGCGGTGCCCGGTATTTGTCGGACCGTGAATTTATGCCTTGGGTAGACGGCGCCCAGTACGTGCATCTATGTGCCTTAGAATAATCAAATAAATCCTTATTCCTCCGTTGTTAATTAATTTGGTCACAACTCTTACCATGTCACTTTAAAAATTATAGTCCAATATTACCATGATAGAATTTGATGAGCTTGCTCTCGATGGTAATAACTACCTGATATGGGCGCTAGATGTTGAGATCCATCTAGCCTTAAATGAGTTGAGCGAAACAATTCTCGAAGGTTCAAAATCCACTAACGTCCTGAAGGCGAAGGCGTTGATTTCTCTCATGAACCACCTGAGTGAGGAATTCATTATTCATATCCTCACTCAGGGACCCTGGAATATTATGGAGCTCCCTGTAGGACCATATACTCCTCCCTCCGGTACAATACGACCGGTGTATGCACCGTATTGTAACCCAGTTGATGCAGAACAATCTGCCAACATTCCACGCTAGCAACCTTATACTCCGGCAGCAGTATAGGGACAGTTATATTATTGGTTGCAAACGTGGAAGGGGGAGAGAGAGTAAGATGATCTGGGTTAAAGGCCGAGGTCATTGTACATCCGGTGGTCACTGAACCTCGAATTTCGCTCTTCAAAATCTGGCAAGGTTAAAGCAGTCCTGCTACAGATACGGATGCAGAGGCCATTGGTCTCGCACGTGTCGCACTCCCAAGCACTTGGTCGAGGCTTATCAAAAGCAGCAGAAGGACGACAAGGGGAAGGTCCCTGGAGTCGAAACTCACCATGCCAGACTGCTTGAAGCAGACTTTGACCAAGACAGCGTCGAACCTCTGGGCATCAAGCTCAAGGACCTTAGAGATGATGAGTGATTTGTGTATTTGATTGTTTTAGTACTTTATTTTTTGGATCCTTTCTTTCGGATATTTTATTTATGGATGAATTTATTAGCTTTGATGTGTTTACCTTAAATAGTTGTCCATGTGTTTATTCGGATACTGCTGTTTTTATTTATGGCTAGTAAACATATCAGCTATTAGGTTTGGGTTAATTTTCTCTGACATGATGGATTGAGGTTGTGATTTATGATTGGTAGATAGCGCCACCACTCATATAATCTTATAGAAGAATTTTCTTCCTTCTCCCACGGATTGTACTATTTCTACATCCGGCCGTCAAATCTCCATCTAGCTATGAGTATGAAATTTCATGACCCGAACTTCCTTAAATTAGGCATCCGCGGTTAAGTCATCCAGGACAATATATGATACGTAGGACTCTACCCAATTTGAATAGTAGAATCCTTCCTCTTGATGAATTTATTTGTGATGCATGTTCTAAGGGTAAGTTAATAGTGCGCCAGTCGCGCACTAAGGTTGGACTAGTGTCTCCGGTTTTCCTTGAAGTGAATTCAAAGAGACATTTGCGGACCGATTCACCTAGCATTAGGACAATTTCGTTATTTCATGGTCCTTATTGATGCCTCCACTAGGTGGACATTTGCATGTTTGCTGTCCACCCGCAATTAAACTTTTGTGAAGCTCATTGCGAAGACTATCGAGCTTGGAGCTCAATTCCCGGATTATCCAATTAAATCGATTCGAATGGATAATGCAGTTGAGTTTAGCTTGAAAGCCTTTACAGATTACTGTATGGCACTGGGAATTAAAGTGGAGCATTCGGTCCCCTACGTCCATACCAAAAATGGTCTTGCTGAGGCGCTAATAAAACGTATCAAATTTATCGCGAGACCATTGCTTATGAACTCCAAACTACCCACCTCATGCTGGGGGCATGCAGTCCTACATGCATCCAAATCCGTCCAACTGCATATAATGATCATTCACCCCTACAGTTAGTGCGTGGGAAAGAACCTAGCATTTCCCATCTGCGAATTTTTCGGATGTGCGGTATACGTATCGATTACGATACCCAAGCGAACCTCTTTGGGCCCACAAAGGAAACTCGGTATTTACGTAGGAATTGACTCTCCATCCATCGTGAAATACCTCAAGTCTTTGTTCGGGGATCAATTAACGGCCCGGTTTGCTGATTGCACGTTCGATGAAGATTACTTCCCGGCATTAGGGGGAGATCCGAATTTAAAATTGAATGAATGCCGAGAACTTACATGGAACGTAAGTAATCTTCAGTATCTAGATCCGTGCACTAATCAGTCTGAACTGGAAGTTCAGAAGATCATTAACCTGCAGAACATAGCAAATAACCTGCCAGACGCGTTCACTGACCATAGAGGTGTGACTAGATCGCATATACCAGCAGTAAATGCTCCCCAAAGGGTTGAGGTCCCAAGTAAAATGAGTACTCATGCCCCCACACGCTAAAAGCGTAAGGGACCCTCAAGAGATAGTAACACACCTAAATGAAAGGCTAGCAAATCTGGTCAGTCGAATGGAAAATCTCTAGAAGAGATCCGTCTAGATAATCCCAAGTCTCTAGGAGACGAGAGTCCTAGTGATGAAGCACGTGCATAAAATATTCCATGCACTAGGACCGTGGAACGACCAGACCCAGATACAATGGGAAATAAGGAAGGTCTGGTTGACGTAAACGTCAAAGTCTCTGTGAATCTCACAGATACGGGAGAAACATGTAATATAAATATTACTGTCGTCGACGACACATTTGCAGCGACATTTGCTCTTTCCATTAACGATCCGGATCCAGAACCCAAAACTATCGTAGAGTGCCGGAAGCGCTCCGATTGGGTAAAATGGAAAGAGGCAATTGAAGCAGAGCTCGCATCGCTTAACAAAAGACAAGTATTTGACTCTTTTGTTCGTACACCCGCGCGCGCTATCCCTGTAGGATATAAATGGGTTTTTGTATGAAAAAGAAATGAGAACAATACTGTGGAGAGGTTAAAGCGAGGCTGGTAGCACAAGGGTTTTCGCAGAGACCCGGGATTGATTTTTATCAAACCTATTCTCCCGTCATGAACTCAACGTCATGGACTCAATAACGTTCCGCTATTTGGCAGTTAAGTTGAATCTCCAAATGAGATTAATGGACGTAGTAACCGCGTACTTATACGGATCACTAGATGCCGACATTTATATGAAAATCCCAGATGGATTTAACATTCCTCAGTTAAGGGATGGTGAAAATCGCAGTATGTATAGCATACAACTGCGTAAGTCGTTGTATGGCCTGAAGCAATCGGGCCTCATGTGGTACAACCGACTTAGTGAATTCCTTCAGAAGAAGGGGTACACGTTCGATAAGGCTTTCCCGTGCGTATTCACGAAGAAATCGCAAGATGGTTTTTGCATCATATGTTGATGACCTGAACATAATCGGAACATGCAAAGAGATTGAAGAAGCCAGTTCAATCTTGAGAGCTGAATTCAAAATGAAGTCCTTGGGTAAAACCAAGTACTGCCTCGGCTTGCAGATCGAGCACCTCCCAGAAGGAGTCCTTGTTCATCAGTCGACCTACGTGAAGAAGGTATTGGATAGATTTCACATGGATAAATCTCATCCACTTAGCACCCCGATGGTTGTCCGATCCCTCGAAGTGGATAAGGATCCATTTAGACCAAGAGAAGATTCGGAAGAAATTCTGGGACCAGAAGTTCCTTATCTTAGTGCTGTTGGAGCTTTACTCTATCTTGCAAATTGCACCCGGCCGGACATTGAATTTGCAGTTAACTTGCTTGCAAGATATAGCGTTTCTCCTACGAGGAGACATTTGAATGGTGTTAAGCATGTTCTACGATACCTCCAAGGATCTCAAGATCTTGGACTGTTTTATCGTAAGAACCAAGACAAAACCTTAGTAGGTTACGCGGATGCTGGCTATTTGTCTGATCCCCACAACGCCGCATCCCAGACTGGTTATGTTTTTCTCTATGGTGGAACCGCAATCTCATGGAGATCGGTTAAACAATCCATGGTTACCAAGTCTTCAAACCACTCAGAGAACATAGCTTTATTTGAAGCCGCACGAGAATGTGTTTGGTTAAGGTCCGTGGTAAAACACATTGGTGACTCATGTGGTATCGCCAAGGGCGATACATCTCCCACCGTTATATTTGAAGACAACGCTGCTTGCATCGCACAAATGAGTAATGGGTACGTCAAGGGAAACCTGACGAAACATATTTTACCTAAGTTTTTCTACCCATACGAACTCCAGAAGAGTGACGTGATTACCATTCAAAAGGTGCAGTCTAGTAACAATCTTGCAGATTTGTTTACTAAATCCTTACGTACGTCTACTTTTGAAAAGTACGTTTGTGGTATTGGGATGCAAAGACTTAAAGTGTTGTTGTCTTCAGGGGGAGCGGTAACCTCGAAATGAATCTGGAAGATTTAGATCTAGAAGATCAATGACATTCCTCCCACTTATTATTGTGGCCGATCCTTAGCACGTGGAGTTTTTATGACAAGACATTTATGCCGTAATGTCCAAGGGGGAGTGTTGTAAATCTGGAAAATTTGATATTCCAAATCTAGGAGATTTGGTGTGGACATTACTTGAGGACCAAGAATCATATTGAGCCTTATCCATTAGACTAGGGTTTTTACTATTATATATATCCCATTGTATTCATGAATTATGTACTCCGATATACAACAATATTAGTGGAACTCCTGGCTTGGATCGCCCCCAGACGTAGTCGTTCCCGACGAACTGGGTCAACAAATCGTGTCTTCTTATTTATACACTTATTTACAATACTGAAATCCTAATCAGAGTATGGGACTGCAATATAATTGCTTATGGTAACAAATTATAAAAAGATTGCATTAATAATACAATATCAATATGATTTAAGCCAAATTATATAGTGTATCTTGTCAATTAAATGTATTGACCCTTTGAAATTTTGTGATATGACCTTCATACTTCTATTAGGAAAATTATATAAATAAATTGAATCAAAATATTATTTTCAAATTTTTAAATAAAATATAATTTTTTATAGTTTTTTTTTTTTTTTTTATCGGTAAATGTTAGTTGTTAGTAGTTAGATTAGTTCACCAAGTCCCCAAATACTCCAAGAAATCTCCAAGCCCACCTTATAACTCCCATAATTCGTTCTCAAAGGGAATCGAACCCGGGATGAAATTAATTTTTTTTTTATGCTCACATTCAAAGATTCTGAATTCAATTTTCACTGAGAAATTAAATGAATTGAATTAACATCGTTTTACAAATTTTCAATTTTTAATGGGATGAAATTCATTCATTCGGAGAGAATAAATGATAAATGTGGCCCCTGCATAATTTAATTTTAAAAATAAAACTGAAAAATAAAATTAAAAGGATCTTTTGACTTTTTGCTGGAAAATATATTTTTCCAGTAACCACATATTACACAGTCGGTTGTACTAATTACCTGACACTAAGTTTGTTAAATTTTAAAACAAACACTAAAAAAAAATATATATAAAATTGTTCACGTAAATTATCAATATACTACAAAATTTGCAATATAATTTTTTGTAGTGAGAATTACCTATAAAATTTTATAATTATATAAACATCTTCATTGGACCTACAATATTTTCGTAGACAAATTATTTGTGGATTATAAATTTTTGTATGCATATTGTTTGTATGTTGAGAATGAAATGGTATACATGATTAGAAAATTTATAGGCAATTCGTAGATTCAACATGTAAATTTTTTGTTAGAAAATTTTGTAGATAATTTTATTTTATTTTATAAGTCGTTCACTTTTAAATCATTATTCAAGGTATAAAGTGAATAATACCGTATTGCAAAAAAAAAAAAAAAAAAAAAAATGAATAATACCATATTATGTAGTTGCAAATTTGTCCATTAATGCCCAACACGCAGGAAAGGCTTTTATAGGGACGACTGGATTTAGGGGCGGCTGTTTTTATATAATTATATATATGTAAAATAAAAAATTTTAGAGTATGTATAGAGTGAAATTGGTTTATATATGAATTATTGAAGGGTATTAGTTGTTTTCACTGAAGAGTACTAGTTATTTTTACTGAAAAATATTATTGATTTACACTGAAATTTTTTAGTTCATTTTCACTGAACAACTAAGACTCTTTAGTGTAAATCGGTAATACTCTTCAGTAAATACAACGAATACTCTTCAATAAAAACAACTAATACCCTTCAATAATTCATGTATAAACCAGTTTCACTCTATACTTTGTCAATTTATTAATGTCTTGAACTTCATAAAAAAATAATAAATTTTTTTTTTTTACCCCATTTACATTTCGTCCCCTCAATCCGCTCTTGCATATTTATATTTTTCAAAATTAATTATATGCTTTCTCTAGTTAATTACTAGTTTACTATGCACAGTCTTGTACTATTAGTTCGGTGAATAGTGTGTAATGATCGTTGTAGACTTAAATGTTTGAAGACTTAGGCTCGGAATGGAGTTAATTGTGTTGTATTTTCATGAATTTTGTAATAGGCTTTGTTTTTCTTTAACAATATAAAGGTAATGATGGAATTGAATCGACGCACCATTTTTACGTTTATTTGAATAATAATAATAATAATAATAATAATAATAATAATAATAATAATAATAATAATAATAATAATAATCAAGATCAACTCTAACTTAATGAAGCGGCAATTGAATTAATAAGTCATAAAATCTAAATTAGTGAAACATCGCTCGACATAATAGAACTCATCAACCAAATTACACCAACTAGAAATTAAATTAAGGAAAGTCAATCATTCATCAATTTTCCACATAATTTAAAAGACCCAAAACACTATGTAATAAGCTCATTTTTGACAAGGTAGCTAATTAACTAAAGGAAAACGAGGAAAAATAAACGAGTTTGAAAAGTTCGAAAATATTGGGCCAAAAATCACCCTGAACCCAAGTGGCACCGCTACAAAAAAGGCGGGGTTTAACAGCGGAGAATTTGCGACGGCCACATATCCGTCACAAATTTCGTGAATTTGCGACAGATTGGGGTAAGTCGTGGGAAAAAATGACAATTTACGACGACTTAGTAAAGCCGTCGCAAAAGTTAGTGTTTTGCGACGGGAATGTCCGTCGCAAAATCTAGGGCCCACGATCTTCGTCTTATACCGGCTACATTTGCGACAGATAGGTCGTCGTAAAATCAAAGTTGAAATTTGCGACGGACACTTCCGTCGCAAAATCTACCAGTTTAAAAGTGACAGTTCGGGCAACGGCCCATTTGACTGATTTGCGACGGACTAGGTCGTCGCAATTTTTAACTTTGTTTTTGCGACGGAAAGGGTCGTCGCAAATCTTACCTTTTTTTCGCGACCTTTAGGGAAACGGTCCATTGACTGGTTTGCGACTGACTTTCCGTTGCAAATCCGACCCGGTTTTGCGTAACTTTTCGAGAAACGGTGCGTTGACTGATTTGCGACGGAAAAGTCGTCGCAAATCTGTAAAAAACAGTGTCATTTTGCTTTTGACGGGCATAATTTGCGACGGACAGGCGCCCGTCGCATTTTTTTTCCTATTATATATACAGACCCGCCGCGTTGCAGACGGAGAAAGAGAGAAAAAAAGAAGAAGAAGAAGAAGAAGAAGAGGAAAAAGAGAGGAACAGGAAGGAGAAGTCGGGTGTCGTCGCTGTAGAGCCAATCAGTCCCCACCGAGTGCTCGTTTCGTCATCTTCTACAAATAAACCGTAAGTTTTCTTCATTTTTACCGTTTAAAATTTAATTTTAAAGCATGTTTAGAATTTGTTAAGTTTAGAATTGATTTTAGTTGAATTGTTTGAATTATATTAGTTACTTAATTGATTTTAGTTGAATTAGTTGATCGAATTTAGTTGATCGAATTTTAAAGCATGCTTAGAATTTGTTAAGTTTAGAATTGATTTGATTTTAGTTGAATTGTTTGAATTATATTAGTTAATTAATTGATTTTAGTTGAATTAGTTGATCGAATTTAGTTGATCGAATTTTAATTTAATTTTAAAGCATGCTTAGAATTTGTTAAGTTTAGAATTGATTTTAGTTGAATTGTTTGAATTATATTAGTTAATTAATTGATTTTAGTTGAATTAGTTGATCGAATTTAGTTGATCGAATTTTAATTTAATTTTAAAGCATGCTTAGAATTTGTTAAGTTTAGAATTGATTTTAGTTGAGTTGTTTGAATTATATAAGTTAATTAATTGATTTTAGTTGAATTAGTTGATCGAATTTTAATTTAATTTTAAAGCATGCTTAGAATTTGTTAAGTTTAGAATTGATTTTAGTTGAATTGTTTGAATTATATTAGTTAATTAATTGATTTTAGTTGAATTAGTTGATCGAATTTTAATTTAATTTTAAAGCATGCTTAGAATTTGTTAAGTTTAGAATTGATTTTAGTTGAATTGTTTGAATTATATTAGTTAATTAATAATTTTTAGTTGAATTAGTTGATCGAATTTTAATTTAATTTTAAAGCATGCTTAGAATTTGTTAAGTTTATAATTGCTTTTAGTTGAATTGTTTGAATTATATTAGTTAATTAATTGATTTTAGTTGAATTAGTTGATCGAATTTTAATCTAATTTTAGTTGATCGAATTTAGTTGAGTGGTTTGAATAATATTAGTTGTTTGATTTTAGTTTAGTAATATTAGTTGATTTATTTTAGTTTAATTTAGGATAGTGGTTTGAATAATATTATATTTAGAATATTATGTTATGAGTATTTCATTGATTTTAATTTAATATTTCGAATAATATTCGTGAGTTTTTTTATAGATGAGCGGACAAGGCAGTGGCAGTCAGCAGCCTCCGAGGGATGAGGAGGCGAGTCGAGGAGGGCGAGGAGGGAGGAGACGACGGGCCTCACTGAGACCCGTGGTTCCACCTATTTTCACGCCGAGGTCTCTATCAGAGACCTCTTCACAGCCTGGTGATGGCTCCTCCTCCTCACAGCAGACTGCTGGCGGCTCATCCTCCTCCCGCCAGCATCCGGTTGTTCAAGCACGGATGACTGTTCAGCCACATGGTTCAACGTAAGTTTTAATATTTTATACTCAATTTTTTTATTAATTAAAACCTAATTATTTTACTAACTTTGAAGTTTTAATTTTACAGTTGGATTTCGGGTCATGAGGCTAGTAATCAGGTTTCCAAGTTCATCCTTAGCGGTGGATTCGATCCCACCGCTTACAGTTGGGGGCTAGTGTCCAATGCAAGAAAACGGACATACTTCGAGGAGTTTAAGGTATTAATTTAATTTATTAATTCACCGTTTATTAATATCAAATATATAAACAGATATTTACATTTAAATTGTAATTGCAGAAAGAATGTGTCTGGGCACCGGAGCACGATGACCAGATGTGGAAGAATTTCGAAAAATATGCGGTCGAGAGATACAGAGACGTCCTTTATAGAATGAGGGAGAGGTGGTACAAACATGGAGTGACCACCGACATGGGGACTGACAGTGAAAAGTGGTCGATTTGGGACCAATTCCTTCGGTACTGGAATTCCCCTAAATTCAAAGAGAAGTCGACAAAAAACAAGGCGAATCGGCGTAGTGACCCTGATGGAGAAGGGATGGCGAGACATCGGGCCGGTTCTCGGTCTATTTATGAGCACGGGTTGAGATTTGTAAGTTTCGTCTTTAATTTTGTAGTTTTTGAATTTTTATTATTTTTTCCTAATTTTTATGAGTGGTATTAATTTTTACTATCTTTTTTTCTAATTAGGCGGTGGAGCAAGGACGCAAACCCTCTCATTTTGAGAGATTGCAGCTCGCCCACCCACTCGTCGAGGAGACTGGGAAGTCTATCTACGGCCGTACCATCGAGATCCACGTAAGTATTATTTCAATATTAATAGTATTATTTCAATTTTTAATATTAAAAGTATTATTTTATATTTTGTGTTCAATTTATTTAATTTTTTGTATAATTAATTTGCAGAGAAAGATGCTCGAGGACCTTGCCTCTCAGCCTCAGCCTGAGGAAACGGCAGAGGGGTCGGGATTGATGCCCCCCACACAGCCTTCTGTTGACGTTCAAAATGAATTGTACTTCAAGAACGCCAAGGCTAAAAAGGGGCGGTTCGCTGGATTGGACAGCTTCGGAAAGAACTTTTTCCGACCTCGTGGCTCGGGCTCATCCTCCTCTCAGTCTTCTATCGACTCTCATCCCAGTGAGATCGAGAGACAACTTGCCACGGTGGTGAAACAGATGAAGAACATGCAGAGGCAGCAGCGAGAGGCGCACGAAGCCAAGATGCAGCAGTATACAGCCGAAATGCAGCTGTATACAGCCGCCATGAAGGAGTGGTGGCGGTTGTTCGCCTCTGATGTGCCACGAGCGCACATGCCTGCGCCATCGATGCTGCCGATCCCACCGACCCAGCCGTCGATGCCGCCGATGCCCCCGATGCAGCAGCCGATTGTTAACCTGGACGAGGATGAGGAGGAAGAGGAAGCCGGATTTAATTCCGACGAGTAGAAAAATTTAAATTTTAATAAATGTGAAATACACTTTTTTTTAGTTTGAATTGATGTTATTTTTATTTAATTTTTTGTGAAGTATAATTTATTTACTTTTAGTTCAAAATATATAATTTTTCCAAAATAATAAAAATTAAATGGCCACAACATTTATAAAAACAAATGAGAAACGAAAATGAATTAATTTGGTGAATTATGGAAAAAAAAAATGAGTCAATTTGGATACATATACAATTAATTGCGTACAAATGAACGAATTATAAATTTAAGTGGGAGTCGAAATAAATAATTTTACCAAAATAATAAAAATTAAATGACCACAACATTTATAAAAACAAGTGAGAAACGAAAAATGAATTAATTTGGTGAATTATGGAAAAAAATGAGTCAATTTGGATACATATACAATTAATTGCGTACAAATAAACGAATTATCAATTAAGCGGGAGTCGAAATAAATAATTTTACCAAAATAATAAAAATTAAATGGCCACAACATTTATTAAAACAAATGAGAAACGAAAATGAATTAATTTGGTGAATTATGCAAAAAAATTAGTCAATTTGGATACATATACAATTAATTGCGTACAAATGAACGAATTATAAAATTATGCATTGTCGAAATAAATAATTTTATAAAATAAAAAAAATAGTTGGGCAAAATATTTTTATAAACAATTTAAATACGAAAAGAAATTAATATGTTGAATTATAAAAAAAATGACTTAATTTGAATACATATACAATTAATTGCGTAAAAATGAACGAAAGAAGCTCATGACCTAGCGGTCGCGCCTAATCCACACGAGCGCAAACTTGGATTAATTGTTCAAGGCCTAATATTGATACATATATAAGGTGAGCCGCATATAATAAGCTATGGGCCGGTGGCCCAATGGTCCGAGCCCGCCCCGGTTGCCCGGCTTGAACCACACGAATCACTTTTTTTTTTGTACAGGCTCGGTATTTGCGACAAATAATAATCGGAAAAAATAAAAAAACACTAATGAACATTTGTGACGGCTTATGTCCGTCGCAAATATTGTTGACCCGATTGGGTCTGACCCGCCAATTTTGCGACGATTTTATCCGTCGTAAATTTGCGACGGAAGACAAAAATCCGTCGCAAAAAATAGCTACAGTTGTTTTAACAACGGACTCGTGTCTGTTGCAAAATTCGTCGCAAATTTCATCGTTAAACAGCGTTTTTTTTAGTGCACGCGTGACCTATTGGGCCAAGCCAAATAGACCCGCTTCTTTTTGAGCCACCAAATTTATAATCAACACAGTCTAGACAACGGGATACTTGGCTGACCAATTGGATCGAGAGTAAAATGTCAGCTCTTAACTAGAATTAAATAAAGATATTAAAATTATTCTATGAAAATATATAGATGAGCAAGTGGACCATCGGTTTACTTACGTACCTATAACTAGTTTGTCACATGGGCTAGCTACTATCTTTTAGAAGATAAATATATTCACAAAGTCCGTTAATAATTATATTATGAACTAGATGTTGAAAGTATTCGGTGTTGCTATGAAAACTTACAATGACTTTGCTCAAAAAGAAAACTTACAATCACATGTTTAGTGTTGCACAACAACACATTGATATGTTTTCTTTGAAAGTAAGTAGCATCGTAAATTTGATATTTTAACTTCTATTCTTCTCGTTAAATTATCGATCGTATTTAATTTAATTCAACTAGTCAAACTCATAACTATTTCTTAAATAATTTGGCAAAACCTCTATGCTTTTTATTTCCCTGATCAATTCAAGGTTAAGTAAATTAGCTGGGAATCCACGCAAGTTGATATTATAAAAATGATCTATGGATGACTTTTTGATGGATGTTCGAATTTGATGAAGTTTGTGCGTATAATGCATGAGCACAAATTTCAAGTTTACATATTATTTTTTTCAAATATAATTAAATGAACCCTGAAATTTATTTGCATTTTGTTTGTATTTAAAAATAATATTAATTTTTTAAATTAAATTATGTCAGTTTGATGGTAATATGTACTCCCTCCGTCCATGAGTAAACTTCTCACTTTCCTTTTCGGGCCGTCCACGAGTAAGTTTCACATTCCATAAATGGAAATAACAACACTCTATTATATATAAACTTTAACCTTCAAACTCACACAATATTACCAAAAAGCCACTCATTCACTTTACTTTTCAACACTATTCATTACTTTATCCCAAAAGTCAACATGTGGCCCACCATATATTAATAAACAAATACACTTTCTTAAACCATTCAACAAAAAGAAGTGAGAAACTTATTACAGTGGATCCAAGTGCCGATTGCACTTCCAAATAAAGTCACGGATCACTTTCTCCTATTTTCCGGCTTGTTTCGCAAGAAAAAAGGAAAAGAAATTGCGGTGACTATTTGAGAATGTGCGGTTTGGGTGTTGTGGAATTATAGGAACAAACTTATCTTTGAAAATAAGGAGATTAATTTGGACAAGGTGGTGGACGAAATCAAGGGTAAATTATGGAGTTGGTTCTTAGCAAAGAAGGTGATTGATTGTAATGCTTCTTTAGCTTCTTGGTTGGTTTACCCTTTTGAGATCCTTAATGTGTAATCTTTAAGCTGTAATCCTCTCCCCGGGTATATCTTATGCCTGGTGGAGTTTTTGGTAATAAAGGTTTCTTTTGACTGATCAAAAGAAAAAAAAAGAAGTGGGAAACTTACTCTTGGACGGAGGGGGACGGAGGGAGTATCATACAAGAAAACAACTAATCTCAATTTAAATTGCAGAATATATCTGATTTAATTTCTTTTTCCAAACAAATATATTCGAATAGCGTGCCTTACATCTTTTATATAATTGATCAATATTATTACACAACACCGCGTTTCCTTCTTTAATAGAAAATAATTTATGTAAAGAAATAATTTCAAAAGTGTCCACATCATTATTTTATGAAAACTTTACCTACATGACGTTGCAGAGAGACCTTCGTGTCCACATATCAATTGATAATAATTAAATTCCAATAACTAGGGTGAGAGAAGAGACGGCGTACGGTTCTATGATTTCATGATCTTTTTTTTTTTTTTAATATTTTTTCTGGAGTATATGTTATACAGTTTATCTATATTAATCTTTTTATATATGTGACAGAAGGAAAAAGAATTATATTATACAAAATAGTCGCGCCTAGGAAGTTCCGATGAGATATTGCATATTAGGAATAGCGCTCAAAATTCTATATTTAACAACTTATGAATAATTTATTCGAAGACCAGATATTGCATCCACTGGAATTGGATCCGTGAAAAATCTCAAAATTTCCGCAATGTAAAAATAATGGAATTTTTTTTTGCACTTACTATGGTTTTTTATTAGTTAGCACAATATCATAATAAAATAATTTAATTATACATAATACTAATAACTAATTTCCACATCAAAATTTATTTCGGAGTCAAATGGACAAATAATATGAGACAAGAGAAAGTACATATATAAAAGAATTCGCAAAATATATTTTTTTTTTTAGTTGAAAAATAAATTTCATTAGACAAATTGGAATCAATTAGAATTGTTAGATAGAACGAAATTGGAAATCGACTTCAAAAAAAAAAAAAAAAAAAAAACTCACAAGATACATTTATTTTGGCTAGAGAGGTTAGATGGTACTCCCTCCATCTATACAAAAAAATAATCTTCATTTTTTATGGGTGGACTAATATGATATATCGAAGGATATTGTGGAGTATTGTGATATATTTTTTTTAATAAAATGATTGTTTATAAATAATTAATTTATTTAAAAATAGATTTCATAATAACCTGTAATACCTTCTAATATTTTGTATTAAACTACGTGAAAAAATAGAATTATTTTTTTGTGAACGAAAATAGTGCATTCCAAATTGCAATAATAAATTAGGTTTTTGTTTAATGGAAAATGGCCTTAAAATTTAGGTAGTGGGACGCTATTAAACCCATGGCAGAATCCCCCAAAATAGAAAAGAATTTTAAACAAATAAAATACGATTAGATTGTTATGTTCCCTGGCCCTTAAGAATCAATATCTAGCCTAACTTTTGATCCATACCAAATAGGTAAAAGTGACATAAATCTTCACATATTCTGTTATTTCTCCTAGAGAAAAAATATTTTATTTCCGATTTTTGGACATTATTATATTAAAAAAATTAATACCATTTTAACCAAAACATACTTGATAGATAAAGTATCAAATGTATGTGTCATTTCTCAATTATTGTAACTAAAAAAAAAAGAAGATTAAAAATAAATGTGGAATAAAAAATGGAGTAGGGCAGGGTGAGGTGTGAGTGGGGGACTGAATTATTAAATGGGTGAACAGCGAAACAAGACAACGTTTGCGGCTTGACGAGGCAGCCTCGATGCGTGACACGTGGCATACCATCACTGATCGCATACTCTCTAAACACGTGTCCCTGTCTTCCATGATGAACACGCGTCGCCTGCGTTTTCTCTCTCTTATTAATCCCGGTGCTGCTACCCTGCCCCCCACTCCACCATACTCCACTGCATCCGCGCCCCCTCTCCTTGGTTGACTTTAGTAGAGAAAATATCAAAAATGGTCCTGTAACTTTGTCCGAGTCCAAATTTGGTCCTTTATCTTTTTAATTTCTCAGTTATAGTCCTTTTGTTATCAAAAATGGTCCTTTCCGGCGGAAATTTAAAAACTTGGCCGGAATTCGCACCTGCTCCGGCAATAGAATCACCCCAGCCTCGACCCAGAGTTCTCGCTGGATTTCGGAGCAGATTTTGGAGATCATTATGGAGTTCATCAAGCCGAAAGAGAGCATTCTTCTGAATGTTCTATCCAAAAGCGTCGATTTCTCTACGTTGAGTCTATTAGAATGTCACAAAAGGTCGACAAGGGGCAGAGGACTCTGGCTGTGGTGACTAAAGCCGATAAATCTCCGGAAGGGCTCGTGGATAAGGTGACCGCCGATGATGTGAATAGCGGGCTGAGTTACATCTGCATGAGGAATCGAATTGGTGAAGAGTCGTATGAGGAAGCTCGGGACGAAGAGATGAGACATTTCAAAACTCATCCTCAAGTCTCCAAGATAAGCAAATCGATGGTGGGAATTCCTGTTTTAGCGCAAAAATTGGTGCAGGTTCAGGCGGCTCATATTGTGAGGTGCTTGCCGGATATTGTTCACAAGATAAACGAGAAGCTGTCTTTCAATGTGGAGGAGTTGAATAAGCATTTGGAAGGAGCAGGTGCAAAAACTTCTAAAAGGACCATTTACAGACCCAAGAACGTTTGGAACGTCTGGAAAGTTGGGAAGTCTTTGAGAGATTTGTTAAATTGTGGGTTGGTAGCCGGAGCAGGTTCGAATTCCGGCCAAGTTCTTAAATTTCTGCCGGAAAGGACCATTTTTGATAACAATAAGACTATAACTGAGAAATTTAAAAGATAAAGGACCAAAATTGGACTCGGGCAAAGTTACAGGACCATTTTTGATATTTTCTCACTTTAGTAACCCAAGTATCGTAGCTCGAAGGTAATTATTTAGAGGATCGATTAACTCATAAGGTTTTTTAATATCATGAAAACTTAATAATGACTTGTACCGTAAAGTGTTGAAGAAAAAAAATGTACATATTAAACAAATTAGTTACATATTATGTAAACCAATTTGCAATACAACTAATTTGTATTTTGCATGTTTAATTTTTTTTATTATACAAAAATATAGTTTTAACTAGTAATAATTGAAAATCAACTTAACCATTTTATAATAATATGGATCGGACTCTATAATCATCATATATAATTTTTGCTGAAAAATATACGTGATAATTGATTGCATCCTAAATAATTGATTATCAATATCTAGTCTATAAAAATGGCAATTATTATACATATGATATGATGCTGGCCAATAATTTTCCTGCAAGAGTATATATTACTTTAAGACACGTCTTATGTTATTTTTTCATTTAATTTAATATATTTATTATGATGTAGTAATTGATATTACCATTTTAAAAATTAATATATGACAAACACTTGTGTGGGACCGTTTCATAGTATGAAATCGACCAAATAAAAAAAAAGATAGAATTTAATAAAATGTGATAGACAAAGTATTATATGAAAATAGTTCATGATAAGCTTATCATGAAACAATTTTAAAGTACCATTAATTTTATCGGGAGTATCATTAATCTCATCAGGGAGATCATTAGTTTGAGTTTAAGAAAATTATTTTAAATTTTCTTGAACTCAGACTAATGATACCCCTGACAAGTTTAATGATACTCCTGATGAGATTAATGATACTCTAAAACTATTTTAATGTTAAATTTATTATAAAGCGTTTTCATATAAAACTTACTCAATGTTATAATGTTTTTAAAGAAAAGTGTTAAGTTACTTTTAACAAAAATATTATCACTTTTTAATTAATAAGTAAAATATTTTAAATTAAAAGTGGATCAAATAACGATCTCACACAAATTTATTATTTAGATAATTTTAACTTTTATGTACAACCATACAAGTAAAGATTGAGTCCTTTAATTTTCTGATAGAACTGTCGTCGAATTTCTACAATAATTCAGGTGAGAGGACATCCTTTTCTTATATTTGATAAAATTGATATCGTTCAGTAATTAATAAAGTTTTCAACTCTTGTTAGACGGGTGGTATAAAATGAAATCAGTCCTTTTTGTTATTGATTCGTTTTTTTTATGCGAATCAGGAGCCGTCCACGTGTTCCGTGATTCAATGCGCTCGGCCACACTGTAGCATTATCCAATCCATCGCCAACACTTTCTATCAAGACACTTTGATTAGAGACAGAGACACCACCAAAAAGGACCAATTCACTCACACCCACGTGTCACCTTCTTCTCTCTCTAACTTACGCCACTTGTCCGTTCCCAGTACCCCCCACCAATTCCTTGCATCCAGGGACATTCTCGTCATTCCGCCCCCTCCACCTTCCCCTCTTCCCAAGCTCCCGTTTTCTTTTCTTTCCTCTTTCCCTCTCCCTCTGCAATGCCTCTTTCCCCATCCCCTTTGCTATTTGTTAGATTCTTTTGTTTGTTTGTTTGTTCTTTGCGTTTTAATTGATTCATTTGTTGGTTCAGTATTAATCTTGGAGCTCAATTGCTCATTCTATTGAAAATCTTGGTGAATTTTGGAAAATTGAATCTTGGAGCTTTGGTGTTAGTATGCAGTCAAAGATCAAATTTTTACATCTGGGGTTTTGTGAATTAGATCCGGGAGTGCTTAAAAATGCATATACATCTCGGAACAGTTGAGCGATACTGTAGTTGGATAGTTCTATGGGGGGTAGTGAAGACAGTAAAAGCATTTCAAAATCGTTAGAAATGGAGAATCTTTCTCTGGACATTTCGGCATCGAACAGATTTTCGAGGGATTTGTTGCAGAGGTTTAGGGGCAGCGCTAATGAACACGGCGAAACTAAAGAAGAAGATGAAAAGATTGAGCTGAATCTGGGGTTGTCAATGGGGGGAAGATTCGGAGTGGATAAGAGTTCGATGAAGTTAGTGAGGTCTTCTTCGATAGCGAGCTGTTTGCCGGAATCGAGAGATGATAATGAGGCGGCCACCGCGGCGGCGGCGGCGTATCCGGGGTTGGTGAGGACGTCGTCGCTGCCGGTGGAGACGGAGGAGGAGTGGAGGAAGAGGAAGGAGTTGCAGACTCTGAGGAGAATGGAGGCTAAGAGACGGAGGTCTGAGAAACAGAGGAATTTTAAGGGCGAGAGTGGTTCCGGCGGAGGGAGTTTGAGTTTGGAGGAGAAGAAGGAAATTGAGCTGAATTTGAGGGCGAGATTGGATAGGGAGAAGTCTTTGTCTTCTTTGAAGAGGGCAGGATCAGGGTTGGCTTCACAATTTGGGTTGCCGGCGTGGGCCGACGTGGCGGCGGCGAAAGGGAAGGGGTTTGGGTCGCAGGGTTCGGTGGAATCTAAAGGGGGGAGTTCTTCAACCGTATCGGATTTGGAGAGTAAAAATCTACAAGGTATTTCAACTTACTTGAAAATCGAATTATGTGAAGTGGAAAATCGATTTTGTGTTGAATGTTGTTGCTTGAATTGATGCTGCCACACATTAATTGATATCTTTGGCCATTTTCTCCTAACATTAATTGATGATTAACATACGGTCATGAACAATCTGTTTCTCCAATAATTATTTTCTTAATTTCATCATCATAATTTTAGGCCAAAACTCCTGTTATCAGACAGATATTTTACTTGTGATTGCTGTCATGGAGTTACAATACAACACTAATGTCCCTCTTGTGTCTTAGATGTGAAACATTCATGCAAAAAGTAGAAATTTCCTCTATATATCTGTAAGTTCCAACTATGTGAAGCATTAGTAGACATAAGAGACGGGGAGGCTAAACTAGAATTCATGATGTGGTGGTCCGAAATATAAATCAACTATCAAGAACTGGGACATTACCTAATCATGGTGCCACATTGCTATCTATGTTTTGGTAAAAATTAGGAAAACTGTTGAGAAAAGGAACCTTTCGCTTTCTGGTGGCATCTCATTCGGGTCCTTACTATCTATTATTCTCCATTGTTTCAAGAAGATACTTCCGGAACATAGTTAAGATCTATTTAAAGACGTCAACACCAAATAAAGAGATTCCATTCCTGGTATGTAATCGTCATACTTGTAGATTCCCTCTACTAATTAATAACGGATTCCCTCTACTGAGAACATTAAGTTTTCTTCTGATGTTTCGGGGAGGGATCTAATAATCTAAAGACCATATGTGTTGATGGAGGAGAGCGGGCGAATTGCTGGTTTCGCTTAATGAATTAGCCTAATGAGCCGCATGCTTCTTATTAAAATGTTCAAGACATATTGGCATTAGTATATATCTGTATATTATCTTGATTAAGAATTGTCTGTGGGATTGTTGTGGAACTAAAAACTGGGAAAAAATGGTGCAAATACAGATTCAGAACAAGAAGGTGGCAAAGTATTGTGTGAGTGTATTGGTTGTTCCATTAAAGGGTATTTGTTGTTTCGGTAAAGGGTATCAATTTTTCATTAAAGAATATTAGTTGTTTTACTATAAAGGAGTATTAGTTTTAACCAGTTTCGCGGTCAATACCAACTAGTGGAAGAAATTTGAGAAAATTGGGAAACACAAGATTTAGTTTGTTGTTATGTCAATTTGAGATGAAGCAAGAAGCTATATTAAATATGAGTGCCTAATTTGTAAATGCATCTGAGAAAGTGTTTTTTGAGGTAATATCTGTATCAGGATCCAGTGGTGAACTGAGCCCTGCCAGCATTCAGTCAGCTGCAGGCAATCCGGACGTCGGCTCGTCCGCTACAAAAGCAACTAGCAAATCGGGAGCAGCCGACACGGACAGTCCTAAGACCGAATCATCAAGATCCCGAGGCAAGGACAGTGGGGCGAACCCGAGCCCATTGGAGGACATGCCTTGCGTTTTCACCAAAGGAGACGGCCCCAATGGACGCAGGGTGGATGGGATACTGTACAAATACGGTAAAGGCGAAGACGTTAGAATAATGTGCGTATGCCACGGCAGCTTCCACTCCCCTGCGGACTTCGTGAGGCACGCTGGTGGCACGGACGTCGACAATCCGCTCAAGCATATCGTTGTAAACCCGAACTCGCCATCCCTCGTGTGATGGCGATTGTGTGCATGTTTTAGAATTTGGGGTAACATTGTGGAGACACTGGTAAAGAGTAGCGGCTTTTCTTTTCCAGTTTGGTTTTTTTTTTCTGGAAACCAACTGTGGGACTCATGTTTCCACTTTCCATGAGCTATCATACAGGAAATACAGGAAAAAGGGATTTTTTTTCTTCTTCCTTTTGGATGATGTTTGCAGGTTGGGGCGAAGGAGGTGGCAATCTTTTTTTAATGTGTGTATATATCTTTATGCATGGTACTTTTATTGATATTTTTTTTATTTACACATGTTTTTTTTTTTTTTCATGAGGCCCATTTAAAAAAGGAAAAGGGTCTGACTATACACCCGTTAAACTTATTAAAAATGTCCATTTTTAGGGGTGGAGGTAGAAATTAAATCCATGTAGGGTACAAAAAGTTATCGAAATGGAATAAAAAGGTGCACAGTGCATTCACTCAATAGTTGAAACTGAAAAGTGCAGACTGATTATATTGAAAAGTATGGTTAATTTATACTTTTCAGGATAATTATCCTATATTTTTCAGTGTAAACAGTCTCAACTGTTTAGTGAGTGCACCATACTTCTTTTACACAAGAGAATTCATAAAATATGTATTAGGTCACAAAATTCAGGTGGGTCATTTTCCCCACCTTGCCTTAAGAGCATCTCCAAGGATAATCTTCATTTTAGAGTACTCTATCCTCTAAAATAGAGTATAGAGTATTCTATTTCACAAATCATTTTCAACAATGCATCCTCTATATCATTAAAATATCTATTTTATTTTTATTTTTATTCAAATTAAAGAATTTAAATAACAATATGTTTATATAATTATAAAATTAATGCATCCAAATCAATTAATTAATACCGATTTTTTTTTTCAAAATAATTTCTTTTATTTGAAATTAAATATGAATTCATACAAAGTACAAATTAAATTGCGACTTATTATAAATATCACAACAAACAATTTAAAAAACAATAACATAATAAATTGGGAAACTTAATACTCCAAGTTGGATAATTCTTCCCACAAATGGTCGAAACGAGCATCTCGAAGTGCATAATGAGCCGATTTACCTTTAATTTGACGATGACGTGCAAGGAATTGTTAAAATCGATTGAGTTCATTGTGTGCAAGTTCAACCTCTGGGGCGGGTGCTTCACGATAATCAGTAATAGGCGCCTCGATATCTCGCTCATCTTCAGTAATCATATTATGCATTATAATGCATGTTGTCATGATGTTATGCAATACTTTTTTTTATCCCAAACTCGTGCTGGACCTTTGATTATTCCCCACTTTGATTGTAATACCCCAAATGCCCGTTCCACATCTTTTCTACAACTTTCTTGTCGTGCTGCAAAATGTTGTTGCTTCGGACCTTTGGATTTGTGAATTGTCTGCACAAGAGTTGCCCACTTTGGATATATACTATCGGCTAGATAGTAACCTGACTTGAAGCGATGATACTAACTTCTACTAGTCGCTTACCCGCAACCGGACGGGTTTAATGTAGTAAGAGTAAGTATAACGGCCAAGTATATCGAACCCAAGGGACAGTGTATATGCGAACAGATCCCTGAAGATCTACGCGTCGTAGCTAATATGAGTGTAATGTTGTTTTTGGGTTTTTTAAAAGATTAATTAAAACTACACTAAACTAATTAAACTAAAGAATTAAAGAAGTGAATTAACTAAGAGTTGTTTTCTAATGAGAGATGGTGGTGCTTAGGATAGAAATCCCTACGTATACTAACGGAGCGGGTACATAATCAGAATAACTGTGACACACAAGAGATAACCTAAGTCTAAGAATGCAAGGTGAAAGCTCAAGATTCTAAACCCTAATACTTTACCCTAACACTCGACTTCACTAATCTACTAACAAGTTAATAGACTGTGCTTAATTAATGAGACTCTAATTTAACTAAGGTGATGCGGTCGTCCTCCTTCGCTAAACCGGTAGATAAATTAACCTCTCCTAAACCCTCTCGTCAAGACTACTAATTGTTATTGAGTGATGCGGTCGTCCTCTCTCTAACACTTTCGTATGAAATTCAAAGGTAGAGTTAAGATTAATTATAAGAATTCATTAATTAAGAGAATTAAAACTAACGTCACGAATTACCCTAATTACATACCCACAACCTACTTCTACGAGTTCATCCCATCCTAAGCATGCAAGGGTTATAGCCTAACATGATTTTAACAAACATAAAAGCAATAGAAGAAACAACGAACATAAACATGGTAAATTGTACTAAGAAAAGATGAAACATGAACTAGGGTTTAAAGAAATAAATACTAAGAACTGAATTTGAATTGATAAAAACGAAGTTTAAAGCGTTTAAAGTAATCAAGCTAATGAAAAGAAACTAAGAATCGAAAAGAAACTAAGAATTCGTATGAAAAACCTCAACAAAATGTAAAGTAAAGCTTGCTCGTCTCTTCTCTTCTTTCTCTCCCTAAAAACTAAGTCTAATTCTCGTGGTGGTAAGTCGTTTTTCAGAACGAACTTGGGATGGATATATATAAGCGTCGGGCCAACTCTGACTTGCATGGGCCAAAATTCCCGTCGAGCTCGAGTAGAGCTCGAGTAAAAAGTGCTCGAGCAATGCAAGCTCGAGTGTTGAAATTGTCCAGAACCCGAAAAGTACTCGAGCCCCTTAGCTCGAGTAGTTTTACTCGACCGGCCTCAGCTCGAGTAGTCTACTCGAGTGCCCGAGTAATGGCTACTCGACCAAGCCCTGCTCGAGTGCACTACTCGAGTGCCCGAGGAATGTCTACTCGACCAGGCATGGATCGAGTGCTCTACTCGAGTGCTTGAGTAGTGTTTACTCGAGCACCTTCAGCTTGCGTACTCCAGTGACACTTTTGTTCGCTCAAACTAATACTTTTCGTATTTCTTCCATATCTTCTCATCCGGGTATCCGTTTGAGTCGATTCAAAGTCCTACGAACTCCTCTTTTCGCCCTCTATCCATCTATAAGCATCAAAGAAACAAATTTGTTAGTTTGTGAAAATAATACTCAAATGACTCTAAATACTTATATGAATCCATCAAAACAAGGGCATTTCGAGCGACGAATCATGACAATTTCACGCCTAATCAACCCCCCCAAACTTACCATATTGCTTGTCCTCAAGCAATGAAATAATAAGTCAAGTGAAATTGTTAGGAATGAGTCAAAGAATCAAATCATGCAAGCAAATGAACTCGAGCTTCAACGATCGATCACACATATACTCACTCACTTTCCTTCATCATACTCATGCAACAACAGCAAGAACCCTCAAGATCAAACATGGATGTGCACTCAACGATGTGTTTCACTCCCTCACAAGTGCATAACAATGATCAAGGGACTCACTCAAGCAATCAATCACACAAATTGGCAGCCATAGGCTTGTAAGCGCTCTCAACTCCGACCATACTCTAGAAATCAATGTCGAATCAAAAAGGACTTTTCTCAAGGTTGTAATGTAGGCTCTTTGGACAGGTGGGAATCAATATGGTAAAGTGACTCAAGTGAATGGAGAATAGAAAATCAGACTTCGGTACTTCGAGATTAGGAACAGACTACTTCAAGCATATTCAATCAACAAACTTTCAATTCCAATTCTCTCAACACTTCAATTTCTTTCTTTTTTTCTTTCTCACTCTTTCACTTTTTTTTTTTCAATCACTTCATTTTTTTCTTCTTTTTCGCACAAACACATGAGCTCATTTTTTTTTCTTTTGCTCATTCTCAATTCTTTTTTTTTCTTTTTCCCACATCTCATAACTTCATCACTCCTTCTTCTCATATTCACTCAACAAACAACCTTTTCCTTTTTCAACTCAATTCACTTCCTTCACATTCACACTTTTCCTATTCTTCACTCAAATTGGGACAAAAAGGCTTAGGAACTTGGAATAGTGTTTAAATGTGCTAGCAAATAAAATTAGGCTTAAAGGCTCAACGGGGCTAGCAAGGGATACATGTCATTGATAAGGAAAATTTTGGCTAAGTGACTCACTCAAATCAAAGATGGCCTAAGATCCTATTCGGCATATCAAACTAGACACAATCAAGAAGCAAGAGCACACACAAGTTCTAGCATCCTCTAAGGTGATGATTCACTCACAAACGAAGAGATTAAATCATGTATTTAAATCTCATAAGGCTCAAATCTCACGGCTTTCACATCCATGCTAGTCCTAGTGAATTCTCACTCTCTTCACACAAGCACTCAAAAAGAAAACTCGTAAGTATACTAGTTCTCTCTCAAATCCACTCCAACTCACCTACTAACACAAAACAATTCCTAACTCCAATCCACAAATCACCCTACTCATCAAATCATACTCAAAGATAGCAACCAACAAGCATAAGATGATTGATAGGCATGAAATATTGAGTAACAAAACAAATCAGAATCAGCCCAAGGAGCTCCTCAAGGAACCAAATAACTAACTCAACTCCAAGATAAGGGGTGCTCCGATGCAATGTAACAAGAAAACATAAAAAAAACACCACCCCCCAAACTTCGACCTTGCGAAGAGGTCTAAGTTTGGGGTTGTGGGTTACCTCAACCAAACAATTCAGTTTCTCTTCATCAACTTGGCACACTCCCTTGCTTGAGTTGGTCCCTTCACTCTGAATAACTCCATGATACCCTTACTCCTTTAGAAACATGCCTACAAGCAACTCACTCAAATACGAGGTTAAACATACGACTCAAAATAACTCCCTAATAAAAAAAAAAAAAACTCAAAGCAAATAGAAAATAATGGGTTGCCTCCCATTCAGCGCTATTTTTAAGGTCCTCATGCCGGACCAAGCTCAAAGGAGCTTATAAGACATCATACTCAAATTTACCTCCCTCACTCTTATAAGAGTGGTGTTTGAATTTCTTTCCTTGTTGTCCCTCCATCATGAACTCTTTTGCTTCCTTCCCCACCTCAAGTGGTATAGGTCTCAACTCCTTCTCACCTTTATCTGGAGGAGTCTTACTAATCAATTTCTTGAATTTTGACTTCTTCTTCTTAACTCCTCCTTTTCCCTCTAGATGGACCACGTCCACACTTTTCACCTCTTCATCCTTCAACTTCTTCACTTTGTCCCTATCATCATAATCAAGATCATAATGCTCATGGGTTAAATCATCAAGTGAAGGATTATAAAATTCATGAATATGAGAAGGATTAGGGATAGGAGGTGTGTCTTCAACGCTAGGATCAATGGCATCCATGCAATACAAACTCTCATCCTCCTTCGGGTGCTTCATGGCTTCATATAGGGAAATCTTCACTTCTTGATCATCGACCTTCAATGTAATCTTCCCATTTGCCACGTCTAGCACCATCCCCGCCGTAGCTAAGAATGGTCTTCCCAAGATCAGGGGCACGTGCTCATCTTCCTCCATCTCTAGCACTACAAAGTCGGCTGAAAAAATGTGATCTCCAACTCTCACTAGGACGTCTTCAACCACACCTTGAGGTCTCGTAATAGACCGATCGGCAAGTTGAAGCGTCATCATTGTGGGTTGAAGTTCAACACCTTCCAACTTCTTGAAAAGCGACAAGGGCATAAGATTGATGCTCGCCCCTAAATCACATAGCGCTCCTTTCTTGATCCCGTTCCCAATGTCACATAGGATCGTGAAGCTCCCGGGATCCTTCAGCTTCGGTGGAAGCGCCTTGTGCACTAATGCACTCACCTCGTGGTTCAGCTGCACCAACTTCGGCTCATCCACTCGCCGTCTTTTCGCGATCAAGTCTTTCAAAAACTTTGCATAATGCGGCATCTGTTCCAAAGCATCATAAAAAGGAATGTTAATGTGAAGTTGTTTAAAAACATCAAGAAATTTTGCAAATTTTTCATCAAGCTTTTTTTTCATGAAGCGCTGTGGATACGGCACTGGTATCACAGATTTGGGTACCCCCCATTCATCTCTTTCTGTTTCTCTCACTTTATCCCTTGCTTCCTTTGCCTTCTTCCACTTAGGAACTCTCTCACCCTTCTCAATGCCTTCCTCTTCAAGCTCTTTACTCGCTTGAGTGCTTTCACCCTAAACCTTCTTCTCAATTCCTTCACTTTTTATCCCCTTCTCAACTTGAGGCGTCTCAGAATCAGCAGGCATCTGAGGACCTTCATAGTTGGTTCCACTTCTAAGCTGGATCGCCTTGCAATGCTCTTTCGGGTTTCCCTCCGGCATGGAAGGATATTTTCCCGGCTCTCTATTCAATGACTTTGCAATCTGGCTCATCTGGAACTCTATCGAAGTGAACCTTCGATTGTTCTCTTGTTGAGTTCTAGTCCACTCAACGTTCATCTTCTGGAGCTTTTGATCACGTTGATCACCCTTTTTATGCAACTCTTTCACATCGTACTCCAAGGATGACAACCTCTTACTTCCTTCCTCCACCTTCTGTAGAATCGCTCTCAACATCTCCTCGGTTGATGCACCGCCTTCTCCACCAGGAGGTTTAGACCCCGGATCAACACATGCAGGAACAGTAATACCAGCTTTTGGGTTAGCATATGAGAAATTCTCATTCTTCCTCCATGTGTTTTGAGGAGGTTGCTGGCCTCCTTGAAATCCTTGTGTGTTCCTCCATTGATTTTGAGGCGGCTGTGGCCCTGGAGGTGCAAATGGCTGACTATAAGCCGGTCTTCCAAACTGATTTCCACCTTGGTAGCCATTCTGATTGTAATACGGACCTCCCATGTAATTGGCTACCTCTTGCTGTCCACTTGGCTGGTCTACTATATCATTCTCTGCTGCATGCTCTCCAACCAAATTCTTCCCCAACTCGAGGTTGTTGATCTTCTCCATCATGGCCATCAACAGCCTTCTCGTTCCTTCACCCTCTTCAACCTGATGAACTCTCTGAAAATCTGGATCTCCATTCCAAGCCCCGGCATTCGTGACAATGTTGTACACGATCTCTCTACACCTCTCTATGCCTTGATTCAGGAATGCTCCGCCCGCACATGCGTCTAAATGGTCTTGCCCCGCCTTGTTGGCACCACTGTAGAAGAATGCCATAATATCTCCCTCATTGTACCCATGCTGCGGGCACTCAATCAACATGTTTGAGTATCTTTCCCATGCTTGACGTAGGTCCTCTCCTGACTTCTGGCGGAAAGAAGATATCTCAATTCTTGCTTTTATTGTCCTTGATGGAGGGTAGAAGCGCTCGAAGAACAGACGTTCGAGCTCATCCCATGTGGTTACACCTCCCCGTGGGAGCGTGTTGTCGTACCACTCTTTAGCTATTCCCATCAGTGAGAATGGGAACAGCCTAAGCCTCTTGGCATCTTCAGACATGCCATTATAATTGAATGTGGAGGCTATCATGAGAAAACTCCTCAAATGAGTGTGAGGGTTCTCCTTCCCGATCACCCCCTTGAACTGATTCTCAGTCAGCAGCTTTAGAATTCCTGGGGAAATCGAGAAGTTATTTGCCTCAACAGGAGGCAATGCCACTCCATCATAGTACCGCTGTGGCTGCGCTGCAAACCTCCCTCGAATAGCCATATTGTGATCTGCGTTCTGGGGCACAGGCTGAGGAGCAACAGGTGGTGCTGGTACTTGTTGAACTGGAGGTGGTTGGTTGTAAACAGGAGGTGGATGATATGGGTATGGTGGATATGGTTAATGTTGGTATACTGGGTTGTTGAAAGGGTTATTTGGGTTTTGTGGGTAAGCAGGGTTGTTCAGAGGATTATGGACAAAATTCTGAGCTGGATTGATAACGTTTTGTGCACCCGGGTTTTGGCTCTGACTATCCCCTAACAGATCTTGGTTCTTACTGGTGTTGCCATCAGTGCCGTCAACCCGGTTCAACCCCTGGTTAAACTCATTCTCGGCATCTTCCAACTCATTAGTGATGTCCATTGGTTCTTTCCCTAAGTCGGCAGCGTTCATCCTTCTCAAGAAAGATCGGTTCCTTCTAGCTATTGTCTCAGGGTCCAACGGTATTCTCTCTTCGCTCGTATTGCCTTGTGAGCGTGTTTTCATAAACCTGACACACTAGCAGAAAGATCAAAACGCAACTGCCGAATAAATAAAAATAAAACAGAAAAGAAAGCACTCACTACTAACTACTAAGCTATCGACAAGTCCTATTCAAAAAACATACAAGGGTTCATCCTATCCTAAGCATGCAAGGGTTCTAGCCTAACATGGTTTTAACAAACATAAAAGCAATAGAAGAAAAAACGAACATAAACATGGTAAATTGTACTAAGAAAAGATGAAACATGAACTAGGGTTTAAAGAAATAAATACTAAGAACTGAATTTGAATTGATAAAAACGAAGTTTAAAGCGTTTAAAGTAATCAAGCTAATGAAAAGAAACTAAGAAACAAAAAGAAACTAAGAATTCGTATGAAAAACCTCAACAAAATGTAAAGTAAAGCTTGCTCGTCTCTTCTCCTCTTTCTCTCCCTAAAAACTAAGTCTAATTCTCGTGGTGGTAAGTCGTTTTTCAGAACGAACTTGGGATGGATATATATAAGCGTCGGGCCAACTCTGACTTGCATGGGCCAAAATTCCCGTCGAGCTCGAGTAGAGCTCGAGTAAAAAGTGCTCGAGCAATGCAAGCTCGAGTGTTGAAATTGTCCAGAACCCGAAAAGTACTCAAGCCCCTTAGCTCGAGTAGTTTTACTCGACCGGCCTCAGCTCGAGTAGTCTACTCGAGTGCCCGAGTAATGGCTACTCGACCAAGCCCTGCTCGAGTGCACTACTCGAGTGCCCGAGGAATGTCTACTCGACCAGGCATGGATCGAGTGCTCTACTCAAGTGCTTGAGTAGTGTTTACTCGAGCACCTTCAGCTTGCGTACTCCAGTGACACTTTTGTTCGCTCAAACTAATACTTTTCGTATTTCTTCCATATCTTCTCATCCGGGTATCCATTTGAGTCGATTCAAAGTCCTACGAACTCCTCTTTTCGACCTCTATCCATCTATAAGCATCAAAGAAACAAATTTGTTAGTTTGTGAAAATAATACTCAAATGACTCTAAATACTTATATGAATCCATCAAAATAAGGGCATTTCGAGCGACGAATCATGACAATTTCACGTCTAATCATAACCCATAGTGTATTCTTTTCCCTGTATGACATAGTTAGCGGGTGGACCTATGTCATTGGCCAGGTTAGAAAATAAATGAGATTTTAACAATACATTAATATCATTGTTCGATCCTGATAAACCAAAAAATGCATGACATATCCATAGTTCGTGATCAGCAATAGCCTCCAAAATGATTGTTGGACTTCCGCTACGACCAGCATATTGTCCTGCCCAGGCTGTTGGACAATTTTTCCATTTCCAATGCATACAATCAACGCTTCCCAGCATCCCTGGAAATCCTCATTTTTCTCCAATATGGAGAAGTCTTGCAATGTCTTCTGTGTTGGGAGACCGAAGATACCAGTCACCAAAAACTTCCACCATGGCTCGGCAGAACCTCTTTACACTTTCAATACAAGTGGACTCCCCAATCTTAATATATTCTTCAGTCGCATCAGCCGCTACACCATATGCTAGAGTCCACATTGCAGCAGTTATCTTTTAGTGTGGGATAACCCAAGCTTGCCGGTTGCATCACGCTTTTGTGTAAAGTAAGTATCGTGTGCTTGAACAGCCTCCAAAATTCGAGAGAATAAACGACGTGACATGCGAAAACGACGTTTGAACATTGCCTCATTGTAAACTGGAGAACTTGAAAAGTAGTCATTGTATAAACGTTGATTGGCGGCCGCTCGATCACGATTAATTACAATATGACCTGGAATTGAGTCTCGATGGAGCACATTGTCAAATTGTTGGTAATATTCGGATACAACAGCAACATTAGTTTGCATTTGGAGGATAAACATTTGTTGTTGTTGGCCAATGGCCGCTCGCTCATTTCTTGGTTTAGCATATGACTCTTCTTCAGCTTTAGATGATGATGATGATGATGAATAAAAAGAATTGTTGGAAGGACCCCCCTCATGAAAATTCATCTTAGTAAGATCGATGAAATAAGATGAAAACTTTGAGAAAATTAACTAAGAGGAAAGATGATTTTTGTATGAGAATGTGCTGAGAAAGTGAACAAAGGCACCACCTTTAAATAACACAATGAGTTGGTGTATCCATAATAATTTCCTTACTACTTTTATTATATTTGTCAAATCTAACTTCAATTATATTTGTATGAGTTGCCCCATCCAAAATTTTATTTGTATCCATAGTGACAAAAATCTGAGATCAAATCACATTCAAAATCAAAACTTTAAATATGAACCATTGATCAACTTATTCGTATCCCTAGTGATAAAAACTGAAGTGAATTGTCACAATCAGATTCAACACTTTAAATGTGAACCGTTGATCAACTTATTCGTATCCCTAGTGATAAAAAAATGAAGTGAATTGTCACAATCAGATTCGAATACCCAGTGATAGAAAACTGGAGTGAATTATCACAATCACATTACTATGCTTTCTGCAACCATATTTATTTATTATGTTCTCAAATTCAAATTTCTTTAAATATGAACTGTACTATGCTCTCTGCAAGACATGAATAATGGAAACTTGTCTTTTATTTACTATGCATGAATAGTGAAATTATTTAATATGCACTTACTATGCTCTCTACAAGACATGAATAATGGAAACTTGTCTTTTATTTACTATGCATGAATAGTGAAATTATTTAACTTCCCAAGACAATAATAAAGATTACTTCTCTGCAAAGTTGGGGCCAACAATAATATAGATAATATATACACGGGTGTGTGTATCCTCTCTATATAATGTGTGGTCATCTTCACTTATTCTTGTATCTTATACACAATTTCTCACACTTGGTAAAATGAGTTCATCTAAACGTAGCTCTTCTTTTTCAATTGAGGAGGACAAAAACCTAGTGGATTGTTATATTGAGTCTTCAATGAATCCTATAATTGGTATATCCCAAACCAATGATAGTATGTGGTCTCGAATAACTTCCAGCTACAATAGCCAACTACAATCAAAGCTTCGTACCGAGAAGGCCCTGCAATGTCGATTTAGAGCTCCCCAGTGGTGCTTTAGAGAAAGACATTGTAAGTAGTTTTCATATACATTTTAATCCTCAATTTTTTTATTTTCTAAATGTGATTTCTTATTTTATAGTTGGATGAAGCAAAAGAACTATACAAGTTATTTGCGCCACCTTGGAGGTTTGATCATGTCTGGTCAGCTCTAAAGGACCTAGATAAGTTTAAGCCAACCAATGTCACTTTACCTGCTTTTGTGGCAAATGGTGGAAATGATGATTCATCGCAATCTGATTACTCACCAACTCAAAAGTCACCGATGCCAGATCCTCCAAATCTGTCTGGATTTTCCATAAACCTAGATGAAGATGGTTCACCGGCGGAAGGTTCTCAACGACCAATGGGCATTAAAAAGGCAAAACATAAAGCCAAAGCTAATGAGAAAAACTCAAAAGCTCTTTCCACCATAGCAACTTGCTGTGAGAGAATGTTGAATATGATGCAGAATGCCGAGATTTCTCGACTCGACAGGAGCTCATTGATATTGAGAAAGAAATGAATTCCATATCGGCTTGTAGAGAGGAAAATAAAGTGTTGCGAATGAACCCTATGTCTTTTGATGAATCACTCCGTCCATTCTTGATTGAGGAGCAACGAAAGATTTTTCAGAAACGAGCAGCAAGAGATGAAGGTGGTGGGAGTACTGGTCCATTTGGCCAGTTCTTTAATGGAACTTCCCCATCCGACTCTGAGTTTCCTCCGTACTAGCATGTTTCGATATTTTATTTATGTATCTCGTTTTATTTAATTTGAGTTTACTTGTTTTAATTGTAGGGGGTATGTTATTTATATTTTCATCTATGCTCTAGTATGTTTGGTAATTGTTGTAATATTTCATTTTTAAATTATGTAATATTTATTTCGTGTGAGTCATTATCTCGTAATTTAAGAATTAAATTCTAATTATTAGTAGAAAAAATTAAATTAAAAAATCGAAAAATATGATAATTCAAACAAACAAAAATAAAAAATAAATAAAAAACACTAACACTTTAATTAATTAAATGAAACAATATAATTGTTATAATTGAAAAAAAAAATGGCATTTTTGTAAATAAATTCACCCTCTATCTTCATCCTAATTCTTCAAATTTGAAGTTTCTCTCTCCACCCTCTATCTCTATATCTAAATATAGAGTATGGTTGGAGGGCCACCATTCTCCATTTTGTGCCAAAATCTCCAAAATGGAGAATGGTTGGAGATGGCCTAAGGTGGCGTCACCTCCTCCATCCACTGTATTTTTCAAAATTTAGTCAATATTTTGATAAAAATGTTTCGAATATTTGTTGGGTAAAATTTCAAATATCTTCTGTAAGTGGGGTTCGGCAAATAATTATTGAAATTTAGATGATTTTTTCAACAAATATATGCTAAACATAGGGTCGACTTATTAATATAGTGGATCTGTATCTATTAAGTTTGAAGGGTATATAGTCGGGTTAAGGAAAAAAAAGAATTGCAAAATAGACTTTATGCCCCGTAACGGAGTATAACTCAGCCCTACATCGTATTGTGTCTCAGTTAAAGTTATGTCAGAAAACTGTAACTGAGGACGACTTAATCCAGAAGACTTTTTCGACTTTCCACGCAAGCAACCTTGTACTCCAGCAGCAGTATAGGGCTAAGAACTACACTGTACACTCTGAGCTAATTTCTGTACTTCTAGTAGCGGAAAAGCACAACCAGCTCCTTATGCAGAATCATAATGCGAGGCCGATTGGCTCGACAGCGGTGCCCGAAGCACATGTTGTAGCTCAAAGTGTTACAAGAGGTCGCAAGTGTGGAAGGGGGAGGGGGAGTAAACGAACTCGTAGCCAAGGCCGAGGTCGTAATAAATTCGGTAGTTCAGGTGCCTTGAATGACAATTAAGCTCAGGTTCGTGGGAAGGTTGCACCTAACACGAACTCCGCTACCCGAAAATCTGAGAATCAAGATAAGGGTGAACAATCTCGCTACAGATGCGGATGCTAGGGCCACTGGTCCCGCACGTATCGCACTCCCAAATATTTGGTCGAGGCTTATCAAAAGCAGCATAAGGACGATAAGGGGAAGGCTCCTAGAGTTGAAACTCACCATGCCAGTCTGCCCGAAGCAGACTCTGACCTAGACAACGCAGATCACAAAGGCATTGAGCTTAAGGATTTTGGAGATGACGAGTAGATTTACGTATTTAGTTATTCCTAGTGTTTTATTTTCTGAATAAAACAATTTCACATTTTGTTTTGGATCCTTTCTTTCGGATATTTTATTTATGAATGAATTTATTAGCTTTGATATGTTTACCTTAATAGCTGTCCATGTATTTATTTTGGATATTGTTGTTCTCATTTATGGCTTATAAACAAATCAGCTATTAGGTTTGGACTATTTCCTCTTGCATGATGGACGCCGATAGTGATTTATGTCTGGTAGATAGCGCCACCACACATACGATCCTAAAGGATATGAAGTATTTTCATAACTTGATTAATCGTAAGGGGAGTATAAGTACAATTTTGAATGGCAGTACATTGATAGTGGTTTCTGGAAGAGCTTCCATTGTCCTCCCCATGGGTACTGAATTAATAATTGATAATGCTTTATTGTTTCCGCAATCTAAGCATACCCTACTCAGTTTTAGAGACATTAGGATAAACGGGTATCATATTGAAACTAAAACTGAAAACGATAACGAATACCTTTTGATGACTTGTACTCGAGGTAGCCGTAAGCAAGGTATAGAAAAACTTCCATCCCTCTCCTCCGGTTTGTACTATACCTACATCCGGCCATCTAGTTCCCATCTAGTGATGAGTATGAAATTCCATGACCCAAATTCTTTTAAATTGTGGCATCAGCGGTTAGGTCATCCGGGACAAACAATGATATGTAGGATTCTATCTAATTCAACTGGTCATAATATTTCAAATAATAGAATCCCCCCCGTCGATGAGTATTTCTGTGATGTATGTTCTAAAGGTAAGTTGATTGTGCGCCCGTCGCGCACCAAGGTTGGACTAGAGTCTCTGGTTTTCCTTGAGCGAATTCAAGGAGACATTTGCGGACCGATACACCCAGCATCAGGACCATTTCGTTATTTCATGGTCCTTATTGATGCCTCCACTATGTGGACATTTGCATGTTTGCTGTCCACCCGCAATCAAGCTTTTGCGAAGACTATCGAGCTTAGAGCTCAATTCCCAGATTATCCAATTAAATCGATTCACATGGATAATGCAGCTGGGTTTAGCTCGAAGGCCTTTGCAGATTACTGTATGGCCCTGGGAATTAAAGTGGAGCATTCGGTCCCCTACGTCCATACCCAAAATGGTCTTGCTGAGGCGCTAATAAAACGTATCAAATTTATCGCGAGACCATTGCTTATGAACTCTAAACTACCCACCTCATGTTGGGGGCATGCAATCCTTCATGCATCACACTTAATCTAAATCCGTCCAACTGCATATAATGACCATTCCCCCTACAGTTAGTGCCTGGGAAAGAGCATAGCATTTCCCATCTGCGTATTTTTGGATGTGCGGTATACGTACCAATTACGATACCCAAGCGAACCTCTATGGGCCAAAAAGGAAACTCGGTATTTACGTCAGATACGACTCTCCATCCATCGTGAAATACCTCGAGCCTTTGTCCGGGGATCAATTAACGGCCCGGTTCGCTGATTGCACGTTCGATGAAGATTACTTCCCGGCATTAGGGGGAGATCCGAATTCAAAATTGAATGAATGCCGGGAACTTACGTGGAACGTAAGTAATCTTCAGTATCTAGATCCGCGCATTAATCAATCTGAACTAGAAGTTCAGAAGATCATTAACCTGCAGAACTTAGCAAATAACCTGTTAGACGCATTCACTGACCATAGAGGTGTGACTAGATCGCATATACCTGCAGTAAATGCTCCCCAAAGGGTTGAGGTCCCAAGCAAAATGAGTACTCATGCCCCCACACGCCAAAAACGTAAGGGATCCTCAAGAGATAGTAACACACCTAAACGAAAGGCTAGCAAATCTGATCAGTCGAATGGAAAATCTCTAGAAGAGATCCGTCTAGATAATCCCAAGTCTCTAGGAGACGAGAGTCCGAGTGATGAAGCATGTGCACAAAACATTCCATGCACTAAGACCGTGGAACGACCAGACCCAGATCAATGGGAAATGAGGAAGGTCTGGTTGACGTAAATGTCGAAGTCTCTGTGAACTTCACAGATACGGGAGAAACATACAATAGAAATATTACTATCGTCGACGACACATTTGCAGCGTCAATAACTCTTTCCATTATAAATGATATAGATCCTGAACCCAAAACAATCGCAGAGTGCCGGAAGCGCCACGATTGGGTTAAATGGAAAGAGGCAATTGATGCGGAGCTCGCCTCACTTAACAAAAGATAAGTATTTAGCTCTATCGTTCGTACACCCGCGCGCGCTATCCCTGTAGGATATAAATGGGTATTTGTACAAAAATGAAATGAGAACAATATTGTGGAGAGGTACTGACGCAGCGCAAACGTGATTAAACGTGATAATCCATTGATTCTATACGAATACTGGAATAACACAAATTAAACACGAGAAAAGGGATTAAACCTAATATTTTAATTCATAAACAACCGAATAACAATAATTCTAAGATTCCTATTTATAATACTAAACGACTTAACGGGCAAGAAATATAATAACCAAATATATAAATAAATCTAATCTAATTAAATAAAATATAATCTTCTTGATTCTCCAAATCTTCATATAATAATCCGAGATCGTTATCACGATCTCGTCTCCATCATTCTCTCCCCCTTCGAAACGATTCGTCCTCGAATCGAAACGGATCTCGTCTGCAGGGTAATAAATTAATGCCTCCAAATATTTAAGCTCGAAAATGTCAGCAATGCGAATGTGACCCAAAATTTTGAGTCGATAGGCAAATTGAATTTTTGGAATATCACCAACAAAATAACTATCATTATTAATAAAATAATAATATTTATTTTGGGCGATAAAACCAATAGTACCATTTAGGCATGGATTGTCGGCAGGCACAACACCAATTATGGGGAGTTCATCAATTGGTTCTTCGTCAAACACTGGAGGTCTGTCATAATTCAACGAAAATTCACCTTCAAACTCATCACACTCGAAAATATTAAATGGGTCATCATAAATAAAATGATCCAAATCATTAGTAGGCCCATTAGAGGAGAAATGCCCAATATCATCCATGTTACTCCTACATTCAAATGGCCCAAAGCTGTCATTCACGTGAAGAGGCCCACCTTTTGCACCTAGAGCGTCCAGACTCAAATCGTGGTTGTCAATTTCAAGGGACAATGCAGCGCCGCTACGCTTGTCAGTGAAGCATCGGGAACCCGTTGGGATTTTTTTGGCGTCGTCATCATCATTCGCAGCGGGAGGGAACTGTACTTCACCATTTTGCATCGGATTTGCAGCAACAAAGGCATATGGGTACGCCGTCGGTTGGCATGTGGGAGCGGTGGAGTTAACGATAGTGGTCGGAGTTGGCCGATCTGTAGGACCCGTTGTTGCACAGGGAAGACTGATCTGGCTGGAAGAGCTCGTGTTGGTGGTCGGCGCGGCGGTGCCGGTGACAGGTGTTGGCGGGTAGTATCGTTCTATGTACGAGTCAAGATTTTGGGTAACATTAACAAGTTGGAGACGTATGGACTCGAGGCCTTGAGCAACAACTGCGAATTGCTCCTGAAGAAGGGCAATATCGTGTTGCCTAAAACTGTATCTGGGAGGCATCACAGGAGTCGTTATTGACTCTGGATACCAACTGACGCATCGCAAACGTGATTAAACGTGATAATCCATTGATTCTATACGAATATTGGAATAACACAAATTAAACACGAGAAAAGGGATTAAACCCAATATTTTAATTTATAAACAACCGAATAACAATAATTCTTAGATTCCTATTTATAATACTAAACGACTTAACGGGCAAGAAATATAATAACCAAATATATAAATAAATCTAATCTAATTAAATAAAATATAATCTTCTTGATTCTCCAAATCTTCATATAATAATCCGAGATCGTTATCACGATCTCGTCTCCATCAGGTACAAAGCGAGGCTGGTAGCACAAGGGTTTTCGCAGAGACCCGGGATTGATTTCGATCAAACCTATTCTCCTGTCATGGACTCAATAACGTTCCGCTACTTGATATCTTTGGCAGTTAAGTTGAATCTCCAAATGAGATTGATGGACGTAGTAACCGCGTACTTATACGGATTACTAGATGCCGACATTTATATGAAAATCCCAGATGGATTTGACATTCCTCAGTTAAGGGATGGTGAAAACCGCAGCATGTATAGCATACAACTGTGAAAGTCGTTGTATGGCCTGAAGCAATCGGGCCTTATGTGGTACAACCGACTTAGTGAATTCCTTCAGAAGAAGGGATACACGTTCGATAAAGCTTTCCCGTGCGTATTCACGAAGAAATCGCAAGACGGTTTTTGCATCATATCCGTATATGTTGATGACTGAACATAATCGGAACATGCAAAGAGATTGAAGAAGCCAGTTCAATCTTGAGAGCTGAATTCGAAATGAAGTCCTTGGGTAAAACCAAGTACTGCCTCGGTTTACAGATCGAGCACCTCCCAGAAGGAGTTCTTGTTCATCAGTCGACCTACTGAAGAAGGTATTGGAGAGATTTCACATGGATAAATCTCATCCACTTAGCACCCCGATGGTTGTTCGATCCCTCGAAGTGGATAAGGACCCATTTAGGCCAAGAGAAGATTCAGAAGAAATTCTGGGACCAGAAGTTCCTTATCTTAGCGTTGTTGGAGCTTTTCTCTATCTTGCAAATTGCACCCGGCCGGACATTGCATTTGCTGTCAACTTGCTTGCGAGACATAGCGCTTCTCCTACAAGGAGACATTGGAATGGTGTTAAGCACGTTCTACGATACCTCCAAGGATCACAAGATCTTGGACTGTTTTATCGTAAAAACCAAGATAAAACCTTAGTAGGTTATGCGGATTGCTGTATATTTGTTTGATCCCCACAACGCCGTATCCCAGACTGGTTATGTTTTTCTCTGTGGTGGAACTGCGATCTCATGGAGATCGGTTAAACAATTAATGGTTACCACGTCTTCAAACCACTCAGAGATCATAGCTTTATTTGAAGCCGCACGAGAATGTGTTTGGTTAAGGTCCTTGGTAAAACACATTGGTGACTCGTGTGGTATCGCCAAAGGCGATACACCTCCCACCGTTATATTTGAAGACAACGCTGCTTGCATCGCACAAATGAGTAATGGGTACGTCAAGGAAAACTTGACGAAACATATTTCATCTAAGTTTTTCTACCCATACGAACTCCAGAAGAGTGGCGTGATTACCATTCAAAAGGTGCAATCTAGTAACAATCTAGCAGATCTGTTTACTAAGTCCTTACCTACATCTACTTTTGAAAAGTACGTTCGTGGTATTAGGATGCAAAGACTTAAAGGGTTGTTGTCTTCAGGGGGAGCGGTAACCTCGAAATAAATCTGGAAGATTTAGATCTAGAAGATCGATGACATTCCTCCCTACTTATTATTTGGTAGATCTCTAGCACGTGGAGTTTTTATGACAAGACATTTATGTTATGTCGTAATGTCCAAGGGGAAGTGTTATAAATCTAGAAGATTTAATATTCCAAATTTACGAGATTTGGTGTGGACATTACTTAAGGACCAAAAAACATATTGGGCTTTATCCATTAGACTAGGGTTTTACTATTATATATATCCCTTTGTACTCATAAATTATGTACTCTCATACACAAGAATATTAGTGGAACTCTTGGCTTGGATCGCCCCCAGACGTAGTCGTTCCCGACGAATTGGGTCAACAAATCGTGTCTCTTTATTTACGCACTTATTTATAACAAAGAAAAAAAAAGAATTGCAAAATAGTCTTTAAAAATGTTTGAGGGAAAAAAAAGCATAGGGCCCTATCGGGTTCGAACCGATGACCTCTTGATCTGCAGTCAAATGCTCTACCACTGAGCTAAGTACCCTCGTTAATTTTGTAAAATTATTTATTATTAATTTTTAACCTAAATATTGAATAATAAGTTTTAGTGTGTTGAGTTGAAAATTAAGATGCGCCATTAAAGGAAGACTTGTGTGATATCATTGAATTTTATTTAATAATAAGTTAATTAATTTAATTTGACTTTAACAATAATTCATCCCAATCATGTTTTGGTGCATATAATTCTTTTTTTTTATTCCGTATACATATAAAAATATTTATATCAAGGAATTAGAATTCTGATACTTATGGCTTATCTCAATAAGTGGAATACGTATAGGTGAATTATATATAGCTTAATAATTAACGGAATGTATTTCAAATATCAACGTTGAAGTAATTAAAGTGATATCTGTAATGAAGTCCTTCAAATGTCACAATCAAATGCTATTAATTGTAAATTTTGGGTATATAGTATTTCAAATATCATTATCGGTGCTTCGAATAAATTAAGACGATTAAGATTTTCGAGTCTTGCTGTTTTCTCTTCTGATTATAATGATATCTTGCTAATAGGCTTGAGGAAGGGTAATATTTATCTTGCAGATTTTAGCAGTTGCCCAAGAAATGCTTGCCTGGTTGCAAAAGGATCTGTAGAGAACAGCTGGATTTGGCACAAGAGATTGTGTCATCTTAACTTCAAAACACTGAATAAGATTGCCAGAAAATGTCTCATTCGAGGTCTTCCTAATGAAGTGTTTAAGAAGAATCAGGTTTGTGGTTCCTGCCAGAAGGGTAAACAACCCAAGACTTCCTTTAAGGATGTCCAGAGCACAACCACAACCAGAGTACTTCAACTACTTCACATGGACCTGTTTGGACCGGTTTCTCCTCTTAGTTTCAGTGGAAGGAAGTACACTTTGGTGATAGTAGATGACTTTTCAAGATACACATGGGTAGTGTTCTTGTTTAAGAAAAATGAAACTATCACTAAGCTGCCAGAATTCTTCAACCAGATTCAGAATGAGCAGAACTAGAGCATAGTCAGAATAAAAGTGATAAAGGGACAGAGTTTTTGAATTGCATGAATCACTAGAGAACTTCACTGAGTATCCCTTGTCACAAAATTGGGATACTGAAAGCAGATTATGCTTGAGTCCTTCAACATAGTAGACTTCATCTACAGATACTCCATTGAAGGTCAATTTTCCAACTCCTCTGGTGACTCCATAGTTGTTGTCACCAAACATCACTCTTGGTCCATTCAATGGCTTGAAATCTTGGAGATTATCCTTCTGGAAGGTCATGTGCTTGGAACATCCACTATCAATGTACCAGACATGGTTGCTTGAAAGTCCTTTCTCCAATGGGCTCTTATCTACCTGCAGAGAAATCAATTAGGTCCCCTACTAGTGCTGGGTCCTGATTGGTTAGTTGCAGGTTTTGTAGGAATCCATAGATAAAGATCATCCCTTGTTGGATGAGGAGATCTTATCTTCCTTCCAAATCTATCTACCAGAACATGTCCTCTTACAATGACATATTGAGCTACTGGTCTGATAAGGACACCTTTCCTATAAACAGGTTTGGTGTACCTTTTCTCAAATCTGGCCTTTGGAATGGCCTGCCTCAAAGACATGGTCTTAAAGGTCTGGTTGTAAGGGTACATCCTAGAAGAACCATCTCTGGTGTCATAACTTCCCAGATCAGTTGGTTTTCTATAGATGGGTCTGGAAGACCACCTCTGGTTCTGAAAAGTAGACTTGTTCTGGTGGTTATAGTTCCTTTGAGTATACCTATTCTGGAATTGATTCCTCTGAGAAAATCGTCTCTGGGATACCTGGTGCTTTTGAACATTGTTCCTTCTCTGGTAGTTCTTACTCTGATTGATATTCCCCTTTTTTGAGTGTTTCCCTTGAGGTCCCCTAATCTGGTTAGGTTCCCTTTGAGGATTTCTCTGGGGTCCTCCAATTTGAGTAAGTTCTACTCCTTGGGACTCATTGTTCACAGGACCATCAATCTTCAATGGTTCCCCTTGTTGACTCTTATTCTCTAGGATCTTCTCTTCCAGGACAGTCAACTCTTCTGGACCATATGTTATGTGATTAACAGAGTGATTCCTTTTCCAATCAGGATTGTGAACCACCTTGTAACCATTACCAGTTAAGTCTTTATCATCCCAGATTTCTACCAATTTACCAGCTCTTACAGACTTGTCTTTATTATAAAGGTATTTATGAGTTTTAGTGGTAATTCCAGGATATCCTAAACCACTCTTATCATTAATGCGCTGAGAAGACTCTGATATGATAGATACAACAGATGGTATCTTAGGAGTTTCTCTGGGTATGGGTATCTCCTCTATGTTGTGAGCAACTTGTTTTCCCTTGATAAGAATCTGGTATTTGGCTCTGAGTTCATTGATCTCATCTTCTTGAGAGTTCTTTTCTTTCATGAGTTGATCTACCAGAGTATCTCTTTCTGTGATCTTATCCTGAAGTTCAGAGACTTCTTTGGAATGATCTTTCATGAGTTCTCTGGTGGATTTATGCTCATGAGAGAGAGATTGAACTTCAGCTATGAGCCTACCATTCTCTTTCTCAAGTTTTTGATAAAGTTGGACATAATTTTGGAGATCTGATAGCATTTGTTGCATATCAGACTCTCTGGAGTTACCAGATGAATTAGAGGATTCAGTATATTTGGAATTAGATAAGCATAGGGTAGTTTCATTTACCTCAGTGATGTCTGCCATAAGACACACATCATCATCTGATCCGAAATCAGAAGAAGAAGAACTTGAACTAGTATCCTCCTCCTCTGCTTCTGCCAGCAATGCTCTCTTATCTGCATATCTCCTATCTCTCTTGATCCTTTTCTCTTCTCTTTCCCTAGGAGTGAGTTGAGGACAATCATAACTGTAGTGACCAGTCTTGTTACATGTGTAGCAGGCATTGTCTCCTCTGGGACTAGGACTTGGCTCTCTCCTCCTCTGGTTGTAGTCTGATCTGGCTGGACTACTCTCTCTCCTCTGGTAGTCAGATCTGCCAGAGCTACCATCCCTCCTCTGATAATCTGATCTCCCAGAGCTGCCAGGGTTGTCATCTCTTCTCCTCTCTGGAGTTCTGAATCTGGTCTCCCTTGAGTCTCCAGATGTCTTCTCATTTTCTGCAGGCTTGAAGGAACTCTTCCTGTCTCTGGTAGACTCCTTCCAATGCCTTTTGTACCTGCCATATTTTGAACTCATTTTATCTAATTTACAGGTTAGAAGTGCTACCTGCTCCTTGAGGCTCAAGTCATCTGCAGTAGACTCCTTTGGCTTGACATCAGGCTTGATAGTTGAAGAGAATGCAACACCTTTCTAACCAGAAGAGGAAACCTCTTCTGTTTGATCCTCCTCTTGAAGATCATACTCACAGGCTTTGAGATCAGACAACAGAAGATGATGATCCAGAGTGTTGAGATCCTTGTTGTCCTTGATCTCAGTGACTTTAATTCTCCACCTGCTGGTTAGTGAACGCAAGATTTTACTATTAATTTCTTTTTCAGAGTAGGTCTTACCTAAGGCACTAGCCTTCTTCAGGAGGTTTGTGAGACGCATATCCAGCTGGTCAATGGTCTCGTCTGGTTTCATCTTGAAAGTGTCAAACGAATGTTGAACAGCTTGGAGCTTGTTGTCTTTAATCTTCTCTATTCCCTCACAGAGAAGTGCAAGCTTGTCCTACATCTCCTTGGCAGTGGCACAGGTTCTGACCTTCTCTATCACTTCCTTGGTGAGTGTGTTGATAATCTCGGTTCTTACCACCTGGTCCAAGTTGTAGAGCTTTCTTTCATCGTTGTCAAGCTCATCTTTCTTTTTTAGGATTCTTTGCCTGGGGACTCTATCCTCTGCAGCTTTTTGTGCTGTTTCACTAGTTTCTTCCCTGGACTCTGACCTGCCACTATCAATAGGAGTCCAGTAAAATTGAATGGGGCCACTTTCTACCACATCTAACTGACTTGAAGCGATTTTACTAGCTTTTACTAGTAGCTACCCCGCAAGAGAACGGGTTCACTGTAGTATGGGCGAGTATAGGGACCAAGTAGTATCGAACCCAAGGGATAGTGTATATGCAAATAGATCCCTGAAGATCTACGCGTCGTAGTTAATATGAGTGTGTTGTTTTTGAATTTTTGGAAAGATTAATTAAGCTAACTAAATTATCCTACGAATGCAAAAGGAAAATTAAACTAAGTATCTAAGGTGTATATGCAAGTATGAGATGGTGATGCTTAGGATAGGAATCCCTACGTATACTAACGGAGCAGGTACATAATCAAAGTAATCGTGACAAACAAGAATTAACCTAAGTAAAAGATCGTAGAATGAAAGCTCAAGATTTCTTACCCTAATACTTTATCCTAGCAATCGACTTCACTAATCCACTAACAAGTTAATGAATTGTGCTTAATTAATGAGACCCTAATTTAACTAAGGTGATGCGGTCGTCCTCCTTCGCTAAACCGGTAGATGAATTAACCTTTCCTAAACCCTCTAGTTAAGACTACTAATTGTTATTGAGTGATGTGGTCGTCCTCTCTCTAACACTTTCGTACGAAATTCAAAGGTAGAGTTAAGATTAATTATATGAATTCATTAATTAAGAGAATTAAAACTAACGTCACCAATTACCTTAATTACGTACCCACATCCTACTTCTACGAGTTCATCCTAACCCAAGCATGCAAGGGTTTTAGCCGGACATGGTTATAACAAAAATAAAAGCAATAGAAGAAACAACGAACAAAAACATAATGAATTGAACGAAGAAAATAAGAAACATGAACTAGGGTTTTAAAATAGAATAATTCTAAGAACTGAAATTTAAATTAACTAAAACGAAGTTTCAAAGTGTTTAAAGAAATCAAACTAATGAAAAGAAACTAAGAAACGAAAATAAACTAAGAATTCGTATGAAAAACCTCAATAACGTAAAAGTAAAACTTGCTCGTCTCCTTCCTCTCCAAAAACTAAGTCTAAAGTGATTTCTAAAGTTGGGGATCCTTCAAAACGTGTTTGGAAGAGGTATATATAGGCACCGGGTCGAAACGGGAGTTAATGGGCCGAAAATACGCATCCGGAGGCGAAAATACGTGGTTGCTCGAGTAAAACGCTCGAGCGGTTCCGCTCGAGTGATTCGCTCGAGCGCTGAAACTGTTCTGTAAGTTTTTGGTCGCTTGAGCAAAACGCTCGAGCGCTGGCTGCTGTGCACTCGTTCGTAAAATCTTCATATCTCCTCAACCGGGAGTCCGTTTTGGCCGATTCAAAGTCCTACAAACTCCTCTTTTCGCCCTCTATCCATCTATGAAAACCAAAGAGACAAATTAATAATTTTATAAAAATGATACTCATTTGACTCCAAGCACTCATCGAAAACACTCAAAACATGGGCAAATCGGGCACCAAAACATAACAATTTCACGCCTAATCACTAACATGCGGTGGTGAATAGCTCCCAGATGATTACTCATCATGAAGCTCCAGTGGCTATAATCCTCAAATGAGAATTCTGGCAATTTGCGACTCTTATAAGAAGATTTTGCAGACATTTTGACAAAATAAGGATTTAACAAGAATTTAAACAAAAACACTAAAGAGCAATGGATCTGCCCGGTGACCACCAAAAGCTTTTCAAAGCAGTGATCGTTGGACACACTGCTCTGATACCACTTGTTGGTCCCACTAGTTAGATTAATTGTGGAAGCTTAAGTTAAATGTCTTAACAAATTCTTTTACAAGAGCACAAAAACCAATAAGAGAATAAGTAAATGAAAGCAGTAAATAACACCAGATATATAGTGGTTCGGATCTGAATATCCTACGTCCACTCTCCCTTTTATCCAAGGGGTCTCACTATCAACCAACTCACTTACTTACTCACTGGAATTGGGAAGTATCAGTTCCTTCTTACAAACTCTTTAGATTTAACTTCAATCTAAAGATCAACAGCCTACAACCTTATCTTGTAGATGAACAGGTTGAGGTTCAACAACTCCTCAAGAGTGAATATAAATGGAAGAACAATAAGAGTGCTAAGAATGATTATCAAAAGCTTGGAATGACTTATGCGCGTAGGGTGTCTCACTAGAGCTTTTTCTTGAACTGCACTCTTGTATTTATAGAGGGGATTAGGAAATAGCCGTTGGAGGGCTAATCCAATCAGATCCTCTATTTAAGGAAGCCTCAATCAATCAATTCCCTAATTGATTGATTGGGTTGGTGGGATCCTTGGATTGATTATCTTCATATACTTTCAAATCCTGATCTTGTTGACTTGTTTTGAATCACCAACGGTCAAATGCTTCCTTTGCCAAACTCTGATTCTCAACAGAGAAGGCAAGACCAGACACCAGGCAACCTTGGTGTCTTCTGGTCCTAATCTGGTGAACAACCAGAATACTCAGTAGAAACAGGGGATCGAACTGAGCATCTTTTGTTCCACCAGACTCGTCTGGTCTGGGGAAGGTCCTCTGCCTCTGGTCAGGTCTCATCTGGTGAAGTCTTCTGGTGGAGTCCTCTGGTGAAGTCCTCTGGTGGGGTCTTCTGGTGACTCTTCTGGTGAATACTTCTGGTCTGGCAGTTCCCCCTAGACTAAGTCCTAATCTAGATCATCATCTGGCCAACAGGTCCAGATGGCCCTATTACATCTTCTGGTTTGTTTTAACTCATCAAAACTATACAAATTTTTATCCTAACACTGAGTATATGGCTGCAGGTAGTTGTTGTGCTCAGATTTTATGGTTGAGGCAATAATTGGGGGACTACCAAGTGTTTGCTAATGAGGTTCCTATCTATTGTGACAACAATAGTGCTATAGCAATTACTCAGAACATAGTGCTTCACACAAGGTGCAAGCATGTGGATATTAGGCATCACTTCATTCGAGATCATGTGGAGAAAAAAGATATTAGGATGGAGAAAATTCACACTGACAGGCAGAGAGCTGACATCTTGACCAAGCCTTTGGCTAAAGCAAGGTTTATGGAACTGTCAGTGGAGTTAGGACTGTTAGATCCAGGAGAGCAGTCAGTATAGGGTTTAGGGGGAACTCAGGCCAGACTCGACTCAGCGAGGTATCAGGGTGCTACAATGTCTCCCTGACAAGTATGAGTTCTATCCTGACCTGTGTGAATTTCAAGCGTCTCTCTGAGTCCTTCGTCCTGAAAATCTCTATTAAATGCATTCCATTTTCATTAAAAGTGCGCCTCTTCATATTTAAACCCACGCACAGTGGAGCATTTAATGCTTCAGTTACTTTTTCATATACGTGTCCATTTTATACGGAATATGACTGACATGGGTAATTGATTGATGCTGAAATTAATCCTGGCCCTTCATTTAGAAACCTTTCAAATTCAGGAAGTAATCTCAACCCCACGTCTGAGTAACTGACTTTTTCTAATCAATCAAGGATGCCATTTGAGGTTCTTACGCAAACACAAAGCACTTCTGCACACTGAGTATTCTCTTGCTCAAAGCACTCACAGATTTTTCAAAAAACCTTTCCTTCAAAATCAATGGCATTTCTTAACTCCAACTGGACAGCCGACAAGCTTGAGGATGTTGTTAACAACAAGCTGGTACACATGGAGCAAGTCATCTCCATGGAAGGTATTTGTCTCAATGTCGAGGAGATCAAACCCATTTTTAACTGGATATCCAAGGCAGGGTTGGAGAAATACTTCTCTTTGTGCCCAGTCTCTGTGCTTCCGAAGGTGGTGGTGGAAGCATACTTCAACATGTTCCTGCGCAAGGGGGAACTTTTCACCAAAGTGACGGCTCTTAAGCCAACTGGTGAAACTGATGAGGATGGAGAACCTTTCTACAGCACAGGTGAAGGACATCAACCTGAGAAAGGCCATCAAGGAGGTCTACGCATTGCCATCCTCAGGCATCAACCCCAGGGTGTACAAGGAGAACTCTGAGGGAGAACTCTTGGGGAAGTGGACGAAGACGGGCTCAGCTGAGTTCAGAGCGCGTCAAAATAAGGGTACCTTGAAGTCTGAGTACAGGGCCCTTGTGGACTTAGTGTCCAAGAATGTTATGGGATCCACAGGCTCACATGAGCAATTGAGCCTGCCCAAGCTGAGGATAATGGGAACCATTGTCGATGGAGTGGAGGCGAATTGGGAGCAGTTCTTCCTTGATCAAATCTATCAGGCTGCAATGGACAAAGTCAAGAGGGATGATGACAGACAACACATCTCGGTTGGTGTTATTCTCCCGTTTGGAACCAGGCTGTCCATCCTGATTGCTCATGCCTGCCACGGGTACACATTCGACCTGGAGGACTCCCTCCCTTCTAAGAGGGTGGTGTTCACTTCACTGAGTGACACCTACTCCGTGCTAGGGCTTACTGATCCCAATGCTAAGGCAAAGGGTCAGGCTAAGAAGCCAGCTGGAAAGGCCAAGAAGGTGGCAACCAGCCTCATGGAAAGGGTGGATGAGCTCTTTGAAAAAAGCAAAGAAGTGGAAGAGGAGATCACTTCTGAGCGTGCTGAGGTGCAGGCTGCAGTGAAGGAGGTAGAGAAGAGGAAGGTAAAGGTGGTGCTGTCAGGAAAGGCCACCAAACAAGGGACTGAGTCAAATCTCAAGAGGGCCGACTCAGAGGCTGAGGGAACTGACGATGACATCAGAGTGGAGAAGGAGCAGGGCGGGAGGCCTCTGAAGAGATTACGGAAGGGACCCAAGAAGTCCCCAGCCAAGGGCCTGCCTGAGGTAAGTGAGAGGGAGGAGTCAAGCTCTCCCCGAGCCTCTAACTTGGAGGTGGTGAGATCAACGATCGAGATGGCTGAGATGTTGCAGCCTGAGATCAACCCTACCCAATCACCTGAACCCACCCCTGAACCCACTTCCCAAACCAACCCTGACCCCACACCCCAACAGCCGCAAACACCCCCACCTGAAAACCCTCCTAACCCATCTGAGTCAGCCCCAACATCCTCACCCATACCTGAGCCTGACCAGCCCTCTGAGCCAAATATTCCCAACCCTTAAGACTTCCCTTCTTACCCAAACCCCAAAGATTGTCCCAAATCCTCACAAGCCGAAGATCAGGAGGATGACTTCTTGGAATTGCAAGATGAGGAGGAGTTGGATGACAACTTGGTTGGTAACATTCTGGAGAACAACCTGAGGGGGAATGCCACTGAATGGGCAGCTAAGTGATGGGCCAGCCTGAACATGTACAAAGAGCTCCTTGCAAATATTGTGGAGCTAAAGGTATGGTTGGACTTCAAGCAGTCCAATATGCAGGAGCAACACTTGCTGGTGGATGCTCGAGTCTGGGAGCACTGGGAATCTGAGGAAGCGAGGTTGTGCACGTACTTTGGGCTCACCAACTGGCTGCAGCTCTTAAATTTTGACAACCTGAAGCAGCTTGTACTAGAGATGATGTCGAGGATGCAAGCTGACATCAGGTCTGATGGTGAAAACGATGATAAGGAAGATGATGATGCTCAGGGTGGAGCAATGGAGAAGATGGTGGATGAGACGGCGGTGGAAGTGGATCGTATAATCCCTGAGTCTCAGACTCAGGGGGAAGGTGTGAAAGACGTTGGTGCCAAGGGTGGACCAACGGCTGAGGATGTTGAGAACATCTCAGCTGCCAATGACACATCAGTCAATGAGGGGATTTCCTGCCCTGAGACAAAGGAGAATGATGTTGAGGCATCTAAGGAGACTCCTAGTTCTGAGGGACAAGTTTCCGAAGTTCGAGCTGGCTTAGCTGAGCCTGAGCAGGCTGCTATGACCACTCCACAATTGCCTTCAGTGCACCCTAAAGAGGGGACTGAGGATGCAGGGGCTGACAAGGGAAAGCAGCCGGCCACTGACGATGCCGATAAAGATGAAGATGTGCTCATTACTGGGGTCGGATGCGCAGAATTTACCAGTATTGTCGAAGTTAAGAAAGAGAAGACTACTGAGAACCTAGCTGAACTTCAGGAGGAAGTAATGAGGCTACGGGCTGAGAAAGAGGAAGACGCCAAGGCCCTGGCAAAGCATATCAGGTGGACCAAATCAGCGTACAACACCCTTGCCAACAAGGAGTTGATACTATTGAAGCGAACAATGACTGATATGGCAAAGTCAGTGAGGAGTGAGAGAAGGAGGACTAAAAAGATGCTGAGGAAGACATTACAACAGCTGGAGGAGAAGGATGAGCTCAGGCAAGAAAAGCTAAATCAGGCAGTAGATAGGCTTACAGTTCAGGTTGGAGCGCTTTTTACTCAGGCCTTGAAGGACTCAACGTCCAAGTTGGAGCTGGAGTCAGGGAAGTTAGCTCAGACTTCTCAAACGGTTGCTGATGTGTTGGCCAAGGCAACTGACGAGTCTGCTAAGATACTGGCTGAGGCTAGCAGAGTCAGCGGTGAGTCCTTGAAGGTGGAGGAGAGGATCACTAAGGCTGAACAAAGTCTTCAACTCAATATGGAGATCTTTGAGAACAAGTTGAAAGCTGCTATCAGTTCAGTTTCTTACGCAGGGACCGAGATTGCAACGGGAGTTGAGATGCTGAAGAAGGGCGTTCTGGAAGTCCAATCATTAACTTCCTTCATAATCAACAGTGGAGCTGGAGCACTCCCATCCCAGGCCAGTGATGATGCCAAAAAGGGGGAAAATAAGAAGAAAAGATGCCGCCCTGAGGCATCTGAGGCAGTCAACCGAGGTGAAACGGTTGAGGCTGATCCTGGCACCGAAAATGTATCAGGGCTCAAGTGATTCACCGAAGCGACGAGACCTTGAAAGCTGCTTTTTCAAGTGTCTAGCTCCGGGGAATGTTTTCAAAACAGAAGGGTGGGATTGGGCGCGGGCACGAACTGCTCTCTGAAGCAAGGCTCAGTACAACCTCTACTCTGTCCTCATCCACTTCGATGCTCTATGCTTTTCCCCAGCTTTCTTTCCCTCTAGTAAAAGATTAGCTCGTACACAGAAGCTCTCCTTTTGACTCAGGGGGGCCTTCCACCACTTCGATTGATGCGGACGCGGTTCTCTCGTGATCGGTCTGGGCTAAAAGCAAAAGGGGGGGAGATGGAATCTGAATAAATAAAAAAGAAAAGAGGATGTGGCATAAACAACTATGTCATTCCTACAAGCGATCCCCCATCCAGGACTCCCTATATCAGCGGGAGCTTTCTCGCCCTAGGAAGCCACATGCAAGTCGGACGGGAAGTGGTGTTTCCAGTGGCGGACGGGTGAGAGGCGAAAAATGAAAGTGTTCACAACGTCATCGATTTCTCTTTTTGTCTCCCCTGAGGCGTCGGCTGTGGTCGTTTCCGCTGCGTATGGCTGGTCATGATGGTAAAAAAGGGCATAATGAGAAGATTCTCTTTTTCTGGCTGTTTCGTTTACAACCCGGTTCTACTTGACTAAGCCCGTGCTCGGGAATGATTTTATAATTAAATATAAGTAATAAGTAGGAATGTGGATTAAACTAACCCAAGAAGGAAGGAGACAATAAGGATAGTAAAGTCAAGCTTTGGAAAAAAGTGCCTATTCACATTGCATTCGAAACTCACCTGGATCTCATAATGGGGATTGATACCCCGAAGGTTGACCCTTGGATTAGTCATATTGTATTATTATAGTAGGTGTAGAAAAAGTTTTTTCTAAAAAAGGTTGACTCGGCCTGATCGACTCGACTCTTTTCCCCGACCCCCGGCCTCTTTGAATAATTAAGATAATTCCTACGTACCAAGTCCAAAGAAAATAATTAAGCAGGTGAATTAGGTGAAGGTAAGTGAATGTTAGAAAAAATAAGGTAATAACGAGTATTAATCAGATTACAGATTGAATGATTAAATTATTAGTGACGTGATGATAAAATAAACACGTGAATTACTATTAATAAGGTAATGAATCGTGCATAATTCCTTTATTCACGCAATTACTATAAACAAGAATGAAAATATTGTGAATATATAACAAAATAATGATATCGGTTTATTTGTAATATAAAATTGAATAAAAATTAGGAAATGTAATATCGCGAATAAATTGCAAAATACTGCATGAATATAAAAATCAAATTTTGCAATGAATTTTATAAAAATAACTATTTATTCCTTTTCTTTTTTATTTGTTGTGATTATAATTTTGTAATAATAATATATTCTCTCTTAAAGTAATATCACTCATATATCTGACATGCCCATAATATATAGGATTATTCTAAGAGTAGGTCTTGTATGAGACCGTCTAATGGCATGCGACAATGAGAATGGATGTAACTAGAGCATTGACTCATTAACACTTTGATAGGGGTAGGTGTTAATTTGTGTGGTCTCATGCCATGAGACGGTCTCATACAAGTTTTTGCCTTATTCTAATATGATGAGTTGGTATGCATATTGTTTGGATAAACATGAGAGTTATTATAATAAGAACATTAAAATTTTGTTATGTTTTTCATTTAGTTTTATAACTACTTAATGAGTTTTGAAAAGTCAAATTTGATTTGAAATTAGACTTAAAATTCAAATGCATGTTATGCACTTGCATTGCTAATTTAATGAAATTTTAAATATAGTAACAAAAAAGGATGAAGATAGAAAGTAAATCTATCTTTGTGACACAAAAAGAATATTATATTGTCAATTATTTTACGTCAGACAATGTTTATGCAGTCCATTATTTATATGTTTGCTTCAAACATGTCATTTTATTGTGATATTAAATGAAACATATGCATACTTACATGTTATATTAATCTATAAAATTTCATGCTAAATTTTCAAAATTTTAATAAAGTTTCCATAATTTTTTTAATTTTTATCGATATATCTATTGATATTACCATAAATTTAAGACTGCAATATTACTTTCGATAGCGATATTTTCATACTTATTATAAAATAAGTAAAATCATGTTAATTTTCCATTTTGATTCGAATTTTATTATAGCAACATTTGTAACCTATAAAAGAATCTCCTATCTTGTGTATCAAATTCCTTGATTCATGCAATAATTATTCAATAGCATTTTTGCGAATGATGATGTTCTAATACTACATATATGTCAGAATACTTATGTTATTGTTACATTAGAATTAAGAAGGAAAAAAGACACATACATTCTCTCTATAATCCATATTCTACCCGATTTAATTCAAGATAAATGGCTTCAACAAAGATGCGTTCTTAGCCATTCTCATGTTGATTGTTTTGGGTTAGTTAATTAGTTAGACGGGGTTGTCAATTTTTACATGATTTTATTTCGTGTGCATTTCTATCTTTCACCCCACCAATTATTATATTGTTTTGAGTAGTATACATAAATTGTTAATATAATACTCCTTCGGTTCCTCTTTAAATTTAAAATATTGACAGAGATTTTTTTTTACATCACAATTTTGCAATAAATATATATTATATTCTTTAAAACTTATGTTATCTTCCAAATCTTAAATTTAAGAGAGAATGGAAAGAATATATTTTAATATATAGTATTTATTTTTATAAATATTGATTTATTTTCAAAATTGACAGGTGGATCACTAATTTGTAAGGGCAGAAGTTTAGTGAAGGAGAATAGTGAAGTGAACGATTGTAGCTGCACCTGGTTGATCTGTAAATGCACGCCTCCAGCGGCGGAGAAGGTGGCGCAACTAAGGAAGAAGGAACTTCCAAGAACACAGTTAAAGCTGATGGCATTAACTAATTGTGATAAGTTAATAAATTTATGAATTTCTATATGAATATGAATAATACCAACTTTTGGATTTTTATTGGATTAAAAAACGTGTTGTCTCATTTTTTTTTTTTTTTTGTCTCATAATTGTTTATTTTATTGATTTAATCCCAAGTGGTCTAGTAACTTAGCCGAAACAACTTTTTTCATTCATGTGCTGGGTAAGTGATTATATTTTAGTGAAAGTTGACGACGCATAAACTGACTATATTTGCCCGTTAAAGAAAGTTTTAATAATAAAAAAGCTAACACATGAAATGAATAAATATAAAAATAATTTAATGATTAATTAATATATGTTGTCAGCCAAATCAATCTAAATATATATGTAACCATTTTTGGACTGAACCAAAATTGTTCGTGAAAAAAAAAAAATATAAAGGTTTCGTTTGCATAGATTTAAAATATTTAGTTTATATTGCAGTTTGAAAAAAATAAATTTGAAATTAAGCAAGATCCAGGGTTGAAATATAATACATCCCATATTGAGGTACAAATGCACTGAAAATGGTTGGGTGGGGGGGGTGGGGGGGGGGGGGGGAGGGTTCTCAATAAATTTCTAATTTAATAACAAGGCGGCAGCAACAGCTTAAATAATATTTTTATAAATACAATAAAATCTCTATGAATTAATAATGTAGGGACCAAATTTTTTTATTATTTTATAAATGTATTAATTTATCTATAAATTAATAATTTATTAATTAAAAGAGTGTTCTGAGTACAATAATTTTTTTTTTTTAGTTTTTATAAAAGTGAGTTATTGAATATGCATTATATTCATTGAACCACTAATATATTGAACCACTAATATAATAAATATATTCATCATACATGACATAAAATATATATTCATCGTGTATCATATTTATCAACGTATGTATGAATTTAAAAATTATTACATTTAATTAATATAACTATAAATCATATTCATCAACCAAGAGAAATCAATATAAACAGAATAAAAATTCTTGAAAATCATGCAAGACAATGACTTCTCATTTAAAAGGTATTCTAAAATTAACAATGACTATAGATCAAATTCGTAAAATGTTGTGTGAATACAAAAGAGATCATTCCATACATGTTAAACAAGATTTTTTTATCGTAACTTGATAAAAATTAAAGTGTCATTTGAAAAATAGTCAAACTACAATTACTAATACACTTAAACGATATATTATTATTTATTAAAATGTCCTAGTTATTTTTGTAATTTGAAGAAAATTTTAATTTATGATACTGATGGGACCACTAATTTATATAGAGGTTTTTTTTTAAAAAAAAATTATCTTACTATCTTATTTCGATAGGTAAAATTTTAAACTGGTCCAAGTCGGGATTAGATAAAATTATTATTTTAGAGAGATTATTAATTTATAGAGTATTAATTTATGAAGGTTTTACTGTATATTGATTTGGCAAGCGGGATGAGTTTCTTGTTTTAATAATAAGAAATTAATTTTTATTAGAAACATTGGTATGTTTTAACAGTATAATACAAACACATTATTTTTACACGAATACGCAAACCTAACAAAATTAGTGCAAAACTAGTTTTTGCACGTGAACAGATTTTTGTGCTAACTTTAACATTTAAAAAAAAAAAAAAAAAATCCCACGCCCCCATATGAGTGCATTAAATTAATCTTTTTTTTTTTAAGCATCCAGCTCATTCATTTACTCACCACGACTTATAATATAAGTCCACACACAAAAGTTCAAGAAATGAGATCAATCTAAAGAAGGATAAATTTTCAATATACTCGGTATAAAAGATAAGGTTCGTCTAATTAACATGTGACAAAGTATTATATAAAAAATAGTTCATGATAAGTTTATCATGAAACTATATTAAAGTATCGAATATTTGAATAGGAGTATCGATAATTTCACCAGGAGTATCATTAATTTGGGTCGATGATACTAAATTGTAATTATTGTAAAAAAAATTAAACCCAAATTAATGATACTCCTGGTGAAATTATTAATACTTCTGGTCAAATATATCGATACTCTAAAACAGTTTCATGATAAATTCATCATAAACCATTTTCATAGAAAACTTACACTTTAAATTGTTCATCAACTTTTCAAATTTAATAATGTTAGTACCTTGGGGAATGGTAACGTTAAATATATTTCATTCTTTGCACGATTTGATTTTTAGAAGACCTAAATCCCAATGCACAAAATTGTCATGTGCAATATCTTTGTCAGTTTGTCGTGATCTCCCTAAAACTAGACGTCGTAAAGACGTCCTTCACTTGACCTTGATTGAGTAACATCATGGCCCACGAAACGATGTTGAACCGTCTTCGTGTAAATAGGAGGGATCGAGAACCCTCTTATCCAACATTAGTTCCAACAACATCCCGCCGTAACTGTGAACATCTGCCTTATTCGACACACGTCTTGTAAGCGCATATCTAGAGCCATGCATCCATACGTCCCAACTACACGCGTAATGTAAAGACGTTAAATCTTAATTTTAATAATTTATTATACGATTTAGATCTGTAATGCATTTTATGATATCATATCATTTCACATTACGATTAATTAGAATTTTATGATGATATACAATATCTCTACATTGTGCAAGTTGTGTGCTGCTAAAAAGATATTTGCACTTTAACCGATATAATACTGCTAATCATAATAGTATACGAAATCACTTGTGACATCAGCTTTTATTTACAACCATTATATTTTTTTAAGAAATATTAATTGATGAAATTGTAAACCACATGCTAATATATAGGATTTTCATATATTCCATATCCAATTAACTTAACATCAAGATTAATTTTTTTTTTTTTTTTTTGAAAGAATCGCGATTAAATACTAATAATCATGAATTTGGATCATCTACATTTCTATACTATATTATTTTGTACATTTCGAAAAAGGGAAAACATACCGAAAGAAAAATTGTGTAAATTTAATTTTTTGTTTTCTATTTTCACTAATTTCTTAATAGCAATACATTTTTCTCTCCAAATTTACATAAATAAAATGTTGAAGATCCACTCACACTAACCACCTAATTTTACCACATAACACAAATAAATTTTATTCTTTGGGTAACAAAACTATAAATTAAAGAATATTAAAGATTTTTTTAATTAAAAAATAAAGAGTTTTTTTTTTTTTTTATAGATATGAATGAGAGTAAATTGGAAAAAATATGAAAAAGAAAAAACAGTTAAAAGGACCATTAACTTATAAAAAAATTTAAAACCTAGGTTTGAGTTAAATGGATACATTTCTTGTCCAAATGATAGGAAATTATATTTTTATTTTTCAGAACATTATGTTTTAACAATATAATAACATTAATTTTTACTCAAGTACGTGATCCTAATAAAATTATTGTAAAACTAATTTTTTAACAATAGCACAAAGCTTGCACTATTTTAGCGCAAAATGTTGGAGAGGCTCGAACAAAAATACAACCTTCTAATTGTAACATTTCAGAGATTTTCCAGTTCCCAAATTCCCATAATTGGACAATATTGGTTATGAATGCATAAATTTACAAACAATTTTTTTTGGAGAATCAACCCAATGATTTATGCATAATGCATGATCTGTTATAACTTATAAGCATTCTAAGACATGTATTTATGTTCATTGCCAAAATTTCAAGAAATGAGATCAAAGTAAAGAAGGAAAATTTTCAATTCAATTAGTTGACAATTATATTGTTCATCTTCAATATAAAAAATATGATTCTAATTAAATCGATAAAATCAAAGTTAAAAAATAATGGTAATACTGGGAAGAAGCTTAACTTTATTGGGACGTTATGGCGCACAAAATTACAGTAAATTAATCTTTGAAAAATGACAATAGTACAAAACTTGCGAACATGTCCTGTAACAAAATTTGACAGAGGAATCAGCCCAATGATTAATTTATACATCATGTTATACTTATATGCATTCTTGGCATGTATTCACGTTCATACCCAAATTTTAAACAAATGTGATCAAAGTAAAGAATGAAAATTCTCGATACAAAATTAAGAATAGGATTTTTGTTAAACTGATACCTTGAAAAGCTTAATTTGGTGGCGCTGAAGTTGCTTCAGTCTTTGCACGACTTGCCTCAACAAGTGTTGCAATATCATAAATTACATATACGAATTGTCCCACATTATAAAATTAAAAAAAGCGAGACTAGTTTATAAGTCTATTGGGCTGCTCCTCCTTAATCAATTGGTTTTAGGATGAAACCCTACTTGATGCGTGGCGAATTAAAGTCTCCCATGCATCAGGTGCACCATGCAACTCACGTGAATTTTTAAAATTCACCACCAATATTATTAATAAGTTATTCTTGTTTTTACTGAAAAGTCGGCATTTTTTTTTCTCGGAAAAGTCACTACTTACTAATTGTAAAAGGAATGATTTTTCAGAAATAACAAAGATGATTTTTTAAAAATTGACTTGAAGCGATTTTACTAGCTTCTACTAGTAGCTACCCCGCAAGAGAACGGGTTCACTGTAGTATGGGCAAGTATAGGGACCAAGTATTATCGAACCCAAGGGACAGTGTATATGCGAATAGATCCCTGAAGATCTACGCGTCGTAGTTAATATGAGTGTATTGTTTTTTGGATTTTTGGAAAGATTAATTAAGCTAACTAAATTATCCTACGAATGCAAAAGGAAAATTAAACTAAGTATCTAAGGTGTATATGCAAGTATGAGATGGTGATGCTCAGGTTAGGAATCCCTACGTATACTAACGGAGCAGGTACATAATCAAAGTAATCGTGACAAACAAGAATTAACCTAAGTAAAAGATCGTAGAATGAAAGCTCAAGATTTCTCACCCTAATACTTTATCCTAGCAATCGACTTCACTAATCCACTAACAAGTTAATAGATAGCGCTTAATTAATGAGACCCTAATTTAACTAAGGTGATGCGGTCGTCCTCCTTCGCTAAACCGGTAGATGAATTAACCTTTACTAAACCTTCTCGTTAAGACTACTAATTGTTATTGAGTGATGCGGTCGTCCTCTCTCTAACACTTTCGTACTAAATTCAAAGGTAAAGTTCAGATTAATTATAAGAATTCATTAATCAAGAGAATTAAAACTAACGTCACTAATTACCCTAATTACGTACCCACATCCTACTTCTACGAGTTCATCCTAACCCAAGCATGCAAGGGTTTTAGCCGGACATGGTTATAACAAAAATAAAAGCAATCGAAGAAACAACGAACATAAACATAATGATTTGCACTAAGAAAATACGAAACATGGACTAGGGTTTTAAAAGAAAATAAATACGAAGAACTGAAATTGAATTGATAAAAACGAAATTTAAACGTGTTCAAAGTAACGAACTAATGAAAAGAAACTAAGAATTGAAAAGAAACTAGAATTCGTATGAAAAACCTCAACAAAACGTAAAATAAAGCTTGCTCGTTCTTCTCCTCTTCAAAAACTAAGTCTAAAGTATTTCTAAAAGTTGGGGATCCTTCAAAACGTGTTTGGACGAGATATATATAGGCACGGGTCGAAACGGGAGTTAATGGGCCGAAAATACGAATCCGGAGGCAAAAGTATATGGGCGCTCGAGCAAAACGCTCGAGCGGTCCCGCTCGAGCAGTGTAGCTCGAATGATGCATTCGCTCGAGCGGTCGCGCTCGAGCTGCTCGAGCGCTGAAATGACTGTATGTTTTGGACGCTCGAGCGATTCGCTCGAGCGGTGGCGCTCGAGCTGCTCGAGCTGCTCGAGCGCAAGAATTGTTCTGTACGTTTGCGCGCTCGAGTAAGGCGCTCGAGCGGTGGCGCTCGAGTAAGGCGCTCGAGTGACTTCAAAGCTTCTCCCAAGTGATACTTTTCCTTGTCCGCACTAATACCGATCGTATTTCTTCAATATCTTCTCATCCGGGCATCCGTTTGAGTCGATTCAAAGTCCTACGAACTCCGTTTTTCGTCCTCTATTCACCTATGAGCATCAAAAAGACAAATTTATCAATGTATAGAAATAACGCTCAATTGACTCTAAATACTCTATAAACTCGACCAAAACTAGGGCGTTTCTAGCTACGAATCATGACAATTTCACGCCTAATCAACCCCCCCAAACTTACCATATTGCTTGTCCCCAAGCAATGAAATAATAAGTCAAGTGAAATTGTTAGGAATGAATCAAGAATCAAATCATGCAAGTAATTGAACTCGAGCTTCAAAGATCAATCACCCGTATACTCACTCACTTTCTTTTATCGTACTCATGCAACAATAACAAGAAACACCAAGATCAAGCATGGATGTGCACTCAACGGTGTGTTTCACTCCCTCACAAGTGTATAACAGTGTTTAAGGGACTCACTCAATCAATCAATCACACATATTGGCAGCCATAGGCTTGTAAGCACTCTCACCTCCGACCATACTCTAGAAATCAATGCCGAATCAAAAAGGACTTTTCTCAAGGTTGTAATGTAGGCTCTTTGGACAGGTGGGATAACAATATGGGTAAAGTGACTCAAGTGAATGGAGAATAGAAATTCAAAACTTCGGTACTTCGAGATTAGGAACAGAATCACTTCAAATATATTCAATCAACACTTTTTCAATTCCACTTCTCTCAACACTTCAATGTTTTTCTTTCTCACTCTCTTTTCAATCACTTCACTTTTTTTCTTTTTCGCACAAACACATGAGCTCATTTTTTTCTTTTTGCTCATTCTCAATTTTTTTTCTTTCCCACAACTCAAATTTCATTCACACCCTTATTTTATTTTATCACCACTCAACCTTCAATAACTCTCCTTTTTCAACTCAAATCAATCCCTTAACATTCACACTTTCCTATTCTCCACTCAAATTTGGACCAAAAGGCTTAGGAATTGGAATAGTGTTCATATGTGTTAGCAAATAAAATAGGCTTTAGGCTCAAAGGGGCTAACAAGGGATCAATGTCATTGGTAAGGAAATTTTTTGGCTAAGTGACTCAATAAAATCAAAGATGGCCTAAGATCCTATTCGGCATATCAAACTAGATACAATCAAGAAGCAAGAGCACACACAAGTTCTAGCATCCTCTAAGGTGATGATTCACTCACAAACGAAGAGATTAATTCATGCATTTAAATCTCGTAAGGCTCAAATCTCACAGCTTTCACATCCATGCTAGTCCTAGTGCATTCTCACTCTCATCACACAAGTACTCAAAAGAAAAATTCACAAGCATACGGATTCTCTCCCTAATCAGCTCAAACTCAAATACTCACACAAGAAAACTCCTAACTCAGTCTCACAATTCACCCTACTCATCAAATCATACTCAAAGATAGCAATCAACAAGCATAAGGTGATTGATAGGCATAAAATGTTGAGTAACAAAACAAATTAATAATAGCCCAAGGAGCATCTCAAGGCACCAAATATCTAACTCAACTCAAAGATAAGGGGTGCTCCGGTGCAATGTAACAAGAAAACATATAAAACTCCACCCCCCCAAACTTCGACCTTGCTAGAGGTCTAAGTTTGGGGTTGTGGGTTACCTCAACCGAACAATTCAGTTTCTCTCACTAGCTTTGCACACTCCCTTGTCTCAAGTGGGTTCCTTCAATCTGAATAACTCCATGATACCTTTACTCCTTTAGAGACAAGCCTACAAAATAAAACTCTCAAGTACGAGGTTAAACATACGACTCAAAATAACTCCCTAATAATATAAAAAGACACTAAAAATAAATGAAAGCAAATAAAAATGGGTTGCCTCCCATTCAGCGCTATTTTTAAGGTCCTCATGCCGGACCAAGCTCAAAGGAGCTTATGGGACATCATACTCAAATTTACCTCCCTTACTCTCATAAGAGTGGTGTTTGAACTCCTTTCCTTGATGCCCCACCATCATGAGTTCCTTTGCTCTCTTCTCATCCCCAAGTGTTATGGGTCTCAACTCCTTCTTGCCTCTATCTGGAGGAGTCTTACTAAACAATTTCTTGAATTTGGATTTTTTCTTCTTAACTCCTCCTTTCCCTTCTAACTGGACCACGTCCACTTTCTTCACCTCTCCATCCTTCAACTTCTTCACTTCATCCCTATCAACATAATCAAGAACATAACGCTCATGGGTTAAATTATCAATTGAAGGACTAGCAAAATCATGAATATGAGAAGGATTAGGGATAGAAGGCGTGTCTTCAACACGAGGATCAATTGCATCCATGCAATACAAGCTCTCATCCTCCCTCGGGTGTTTCATGGCTTCATATAGGGAGATCTTCACTTCTTGATCATCAACCTTCAATGTAATCTTCCCATTTGCCACGTCTAGCACCATCCCCGCCGTAGCTAAGAACGGTCTTCCCAAGATCAGGGGTACGTGCTCATCTTCCTCCATCTCTAGCACTACAAAGTCGGCTGGAAAGATGTGTTCTCCAACTCTCACTAGGACGTCTTCAACAACACCTTGAGGTCGAGTAATAGACCGATCGGCTAGTTGAAGCGTCATCATTGTGGGTTGAAGTTCACCACCTTCCAACTTCTTGAAAAGCGACAGTGGCATCAAATTAATGCTCGCCCCGAGGTCGCACAACGCTCCCTTCTTGATCCCGTTTCCGATATCACATAGGATCGTGAAACTACCGGGATCCTTCAGCTTTGGTGGAAGCGCCTTGTGCACTAATGCACTCACCTCGTGGTTCAGCTACACCAACTTCGGCTCATCCACTCGCCGTCTTTTCGCGATCAAGTCCTTCAAAAACTTCGCATAGTGCGGCATCTGTTCCAAAGCATCATAAAAGGGAATATTAATATGCAGTTGTTTAAAAACATCAAGAAATTTAGCAAATTTTTCATCAAGCTTCTTTTTCATGAAGCGCTGTGGATATGGGACGGGTATCACAGATTTGGGTACCCCCCATTCATCTCTTTCTGTTTCTTTCACTTTATCCCTTGCTTCCTTTGCCTTTTTCCACTTAGGAACTCTCTCTATCTCCTCAAAGTCTTTCCCCTTCTGGGACTCATCTCCTTTAGGCTCAATCTCTTCTTGGGGCGTCTCAGAATCAGCAGGCATCTGAGGACCTTCGTAGTTGGTTCCACTTCTTAGCTGGATCGCCTTGCAATGCTCTTTCGGGTTCCCTTCCGGCATTCTATTCACGGACTTTGCAATCTGGCTCATCTGGAGCTCTAAAGAAGTGAACCTTCGATTGTTCTCTTGTTGAGTTCTAGTCCACTCAATATTCATCTTCTGGAGCTCTTGATCACGTTGATCACCCTTCTTGTGCAACTCCTTCACATCGTACTCCAAGGATGACAACCGCTTGCTCCCTTCCTCCACCTTCTGAAGGATCGCTCTCAACATCTCCTCGGTTGATGCACCGCCTTCTCCATCAGGAGGTTTAGACCCCGGATCCACACCTGCAGGAACAGTAACACCAGCTTTTGGGTTAGCATAAGAAAAATTATCATTCTTCCTCCATGTGTTTTGAGGAAGCTGCTGGCCTCCTTGAACTCCTTGTGTGTTCCTCCATTGATTTTGAGGCAGCTGTGGGCCTGGAGGTACAAATGGTTGGCCATAAGAAGGTCTTCCATACTGATTTCCACCTTGGTAGCCATTCTGATTGTAATACGGACCTCCCATGTAATTGGCTACCTCTTGCTGTCCACTGGGCTGGTCTACTCTCTCATTCTCCACTGCATGCTCTCCACCCAAACTCTTCCCCAACTCGAGGTTGTTGATCTTTTCCATCATGGCCATCAGCAGCCTTCTCGTTCCTTCTCCCTCTTCAACCTGATTAACTCTCTGAAAATCTGCATCTCCACTCCAAGCACCGGCATTCGTGATAATGTTGTCCACGATCTCCCTACACCTCTCTATGCCTTGATTGAGGAATGCTCCGCCCGCACATGCATCTAAATGGGCTTGACCATCCTTGTTGGCACCACTATAGAAGAATGCCATAATGTCTCCCTCGTTGTACCCGTGCTGCGGGCACTCAATCAGCATGTTTGAGTATCTCTCCCACGCTTGACGTAGGTCCTCTCCTTGCTTCTGGCGGAAGGAAGAGATCTCAATCCTAGCCTTGATCGTCCTAGATGGAGGGTAGAATCGCTCGAGGAATAGACGCTCGAGCTCTGCCCAAGTGGTAATACCTCCCCGCGGGAGCGTATTATCGTACCACTCCTTAGCTATTCCCGTCAGTGAGAATGGGAACAGCCTTAGCCTCTTGGCATCTTCAGACATGCCATTGTAACTGAATGTTGAGGCTATCATGAGAAAGCTCCTCAGATGTGTGTGAGGATTCTCCTTCCCAATCACCCCCTTGAATTGATTCTCGGTAAGCAGCTTTAAAATTCCCGGGGAAATCGAGAAATTGTTCGCCTCAACAGGAGGTAGAGCCACTCCATCATAGTACCGCTGTGGCTGCGCTGCAAACCTCCCTCGAATCGCCATATTATGATCTACATTCTGAGGAATGTATTGAGGATTAGCAGCAGGTACTGGTACTTGTTGGGGTGGTGGTTGGTAAACAGGTGGTTGGTTATAGACTGGTGGTGGATGATATGGATATGGTGGGTAAGGATAAGGTGGGTATGGGTAATGTTGGTATACTGGGTTGTTGAAAGGGTTATTTGGGTTTTGTGGGTAAGCAAGGTTTGGGTTCTGGTTTTGGGGTTGTGTTTGTGCAGAGTTGATTGTGTCTTGTGGGTTTGGGAGTTGATTCTGAGCTTCCCCTATGGGTTTTTGCTGGTTACTGCTCTCAACTCCAACCGCCTGCTCCACTAAAACAGTATACTCTGCAGCTATTTTGTCTAAGTCCCCATCTCCATCCAGATTCATGTTGTCTTTGTCTCCAGCAGTAGTCATTCTTCTCAAGAAAGCTCGGTTCCTTCTGGCTATCGTCTCAGGGTCTGACAGGATTCTTTCTTCGCCCGTATTGCCTTGTGAGCGTGTTTTCATAAACCTGAAACACTAGCAAAAGGATCAAAACGCAACTGCTGAACAAATAAAAATAAACAGAAAATAAGTCACTCACTACTAACTACTAAGCTATCGACAAGTCCTATTCAAAAAGCATAAAACGCCATCCCCGGCAACGGCGCCATTGACTTGAAGCGATTTTACTAGCTTCTACTAGTAGCTACCCCGCAAGAGAACGGGTTCACTGTAGTATGGGCAAGTATAGGGACCAAGTATTATCGAACCCAAGGGACAGTGTATATGCGAATAGATCCCTGAAGATCTACGCGTCGTAGTTAATATGAGTGTATTGTTTTTTGGATTTTTGGAAAGATTAATTAAGCTAACTAAATTATCCTACGAATGCAAAAGGAAAATTAAACTAAGTATCTAAGGTGTATATGCAAGTATGAGATGGTGATGCTCAGGTTAGGAATCCCTACGTATACTAACGGAGCAGGTACATAATCAAAGTAATCGTGACAAACAAGAATTAACCTAAGTAAAAGATCGTAGAATGAAAGCTCAAGATTTCTCACCCTAATACTTTATCCTAGCAATCGACTTCACTAATCCACTAACAAGTTAATAGATAGCGCTTAATTAATGAGACCCTAATTTAACTAAGGTGATGCGGTCGTCCTCCTTCGCTAAACCGGTAGATGAATTAACCTTTACTAAACCTTCTCGTTAAGACTACTAATTGTTATTGAGTGATGCGGTCGTCCTCTCTCTAACACTTTCGTACTAAATTCAAAGGTAAAGTTCAGATTAATTATAAGAATTCATTAATCAAGAGAATTAAAACTAACGTCACTAATTACCCTAATTACGTACCCACATCCTACTTCTACGAGTTCATCCTAACCCAAGCATGCAAGGGTTTTAGCCGGACATGGTTATAACAAAAATAAAAGCAATCGAAGAAACAACGAACATAAACATAATGATTTGCACTAAGAAAATACGAAACATGGACTAGGGTTTTAAAAGAAAATAAATACGAAGAACTGAAATTGAATTGATAAAAACGAAATTTAAACGTGTTCAAAGTAACGAACTAATGAAAAGAAACTAAGAATTGAAAAGAAACTAGAATTCGTATGAAAAACCTCAACAAAACGTAAAATAAAGCTTGCTCGTTCTTCTCCTCTTCAAAAACTAAGTCTAAAGTATTTCTAAAAGTTGGGGATCCTTCAAAACGTGTTTGGACGAGATATATATAGGCACGGGTCGAAACGGGAGTTAATGGGCCGAAAATACGAATCCGGAGGCAAAAGTATATGGGCGCTCGAGCAAAACGCTCGAGCGGTCCCGCTCGAGCAGTGTAGCTCGAATGATGCATTCGCTCGAGCGGTCGCGCTCGAGCTGCTCGAGCGCTGAAATGACTCTGTATGTTTTGGACGCTCGAGCGATTCGCTCGAGCGGTGGCGCTCGAGCGCAAGAATTGTTCTGTACGTTTGCGCGCTCGAGTAAGGCGCTCGAGCGGTGGCGCTCGAGTAAGGCGCTCGAGTGACTTCAAAGCTTCTCCCAAGTGATACTTTTCCTTGTCCGCACTAATACCGATCGTATTTCTTCAATATCTTCTCATCCGGGCATCCGTTTGAGTCGATTCAAAGTCCTACGAACTCCGTTTTTCGTCCTCTATTCACCTATGAGCATCAAAGAGACAAATTTATCAATGTATAGAAATAACGCTCAATTGACTCTAAATACTCTATAAACTCGACCAAAACTAGGGCGTTTCTAGCTACGAATCATGACAATTTCACGCCTAATCAAAAATACATTTAAATTGTACGGTGCACCTAATACATATAAAACTATGGCTTTTTAGATTAAAGACTCTTATAATTCTTCATTCTATATTTTCTATTCTTCAATTATATTTCATATGTACCATATACCACGAATTGGTAGTCTTTCATTTAGTTCTTAATTATCTCTCATAGGGTATTTCATATCAAAAAATATATTTAGTAATAACAAATTGGATAAGATTTTTTTAAACAAAATAAGTTTTACTCCCTCCGTCCCATCATTATTTGTATACTAACTTTATTTTCGTGTTTTAGCGAGCGAATTGTTTATTAGTATTTGAAATGATAAAATAACTTTTAAGGTGGGGTTTGATAGATCTATCTCTCATCTACTATAAAATGACTTAAAAATTATTTTATCATTTTAAATACTAATAAAAAACTCGTTCGCTAAAACATAAGAAAATAGTAAAAGTGCAAATAATGGTGGGACGGAGGGAGTATAACTTAAGAAATGTTGGAATAAAAACTATATAGAAAACTATCTATAATAGCTGGAGGTTCAACCTAATAATAAGAATTTAAGAATGATTCAAATGGACTAACATAAGAATGAGTCAAATCATTGGTTTTGCTATGAACAAAACAAATCATATAATCTACATTGTATAACTTTACAAGTCATTGGAAAAGTGGAAATATAATTTGTCTTCAATGTATCTTCACTATCCAACTTGTCGAACCACCACTCTCATCAAAACTTGACCCCAACTAATTGACTTCACAAGACACATGAAGAATAAAACGAAGGCTCTCAACTCGAGAGAGAAATGAGAGGCTCTAAACTTAGGAGAGAAATTAGTGACTGCACAATCTTGGATGACGACAAATGACGACATAACGATATAATTCTTCCAGGCAGGGGCCACGCAAACCGCTCGAATCTAAAATGTATGAAAATTGAAGGATGATCTAAAACCAACAAAGAAAAAAATTAAAACCTACAAAAAAATTAAAAGACGCTACATTTCCAAGGGTTCTAGATCGCGCGAACTATCGCAACCAAGAACCCCACTAATTGTAATTCACAAACGAATTTGATAGAAGTACAAAAATAACAAGTATTCAAAGAAAGAGTGGGGGAATGAGCTCTCTAGGTTATTCCTGTGGTAGTTCGATGCCTTAGACATATAATTTTTTAATACTACAAAAATATGTGAAAAATAACATAAAATAAAAGATAATATATTAAATACATCAATAGAAAATCCTAAATAAATTGATTTTAAATAGATTGAGATAACAAAATATTAATAAATGAAAATGAAATAGTATAATTTGATAATGAATTGAAATTATTATTATTATTATTATTATTATTATTATTAAGATTGTTATTCAATGTTTTATACTTGATTGCGATAATTTAATAATAAAATGAAGAGTATAAAACAAGTTTATTGTATAACTAGCTCGCAACAATCACTTAAAGTATAACAACTAATATTATCGAATGAAATAACTAATAGTAATACAGACAAACTAATACTCACTCCGTCTCAGTCTAATGTTTGCACGTTTCTTTTTTCATGTGTCCCATTCAAAAGTTTACATGTTCTTATTTGCTAATTGTGGTCTATAAATCTCTTGTTATCTCTATCTATCTTTTACACATGTAAAAGGAAGTGTAAAGATTAGAATGAAACATAGGGATATGTTTTAAGAGACCTCTTGTGCATTAAGTACAACTGTACAACTGGTACAAAAATGACCCATTTTTTATATGGATCGCGCCTATGTATTACCAATGTATAAAAGAATTTCGATTATATGTCATCCACCATCTAGTGGTTTAGTGGCATGCGAGTGATTTTAGTATCACTTGTTCTCCCTAGTCATGAGTTCGGTCCCTAGTCAATGAGTCAATTTATACTTATGGTATGATCCATTTTTTGAATCTATTTATGTTCCAACTAGTTTTTTTAGTAACTTTTCTTTATAATACACAATGAATTTTTATTTATATTAAATTGCAATTTTAAGTGTTAGTTGGGTAAAAAAAAATGATCTACATTTTACAACGTTAAGAAGTGTAATTTTTTAGTGTTGAAGGGATAAATTTTTCTGTGTTAGGTATGATAACTTTTTATTGTTGTATGAGATAATTTTTTTGTTTTAAGTAGGTTACCTTTTGTGCTATATGAGGACCAACGTTTCAATATTGAGTGAAGTAATTTTTTACCAAACAAATGTATATCAATCTAAAATTGTTTGTCAAATAAAGTCCACACTTTTCTATTATATGAATGTTAACTTTTCAACTTTACTTGAAGTAACTTTTCAGTTTTATTTTGGGCAACATTTCTGTGTAATGCACAATTACTTTTAAGTTATATATGAAGACCAATTTTTTTGTATTTTATGGGAATACTTTTCAATGTTAAATAAAATAATTTTTATCCAAACAAATGTATATCCATAAAAAAAATTGGTAAATAGAGTTCACACTTTTCTATTATAGGAAGGTTAACTTTTCAACTTTTCTTGGTGAAACTTTTTAGTTTTATCTTGACTAACTTTTTTTTGTAATGCACAATTACTTTTGTGCTATATGAAGACAACTTTTCAGTGTTTCGTAGGAATTATATACACATTAATGTGATAAAAATCTGCAAATATGATATAATATTTATAAAACATAGTTTACAAAAAAGAAATCCACCTATATCTCTCGATTTAAACCCCTACAATTATCTCTAATTTCTTCAATGAGATTGTAGATGAATTGATGGTTGCATCCATAGGCATCATAACCTGTTGTTGTGACCGTTTCAGACCACGTGTTGGATCCGACCGGAAGAAAGTCGGAAAAGGCAACAAGGAACCCAGAGGCCGGGACCGACCCGGCCGACCTGAATCCGACCTCAGCGGGCTCCGATCACGAGTTTCCGGCCTCGAAAGCGAGGCCGGAAACCCGCTTGAGACCCTCGTCCACGTCCGTCCCAGCCACGTTCAAGTCCTGCCGTGGCCGGACCGGCCCGACGAAGATCAGTGAAGTCCAGCAGAGATCGCCCAGACACGACCGACCAGCTGGAGCAATCTCCGACCTCGCTGACCGCCAGGAGGCCGGCCTCCGATCACTCAAGGCCCCCGGCCGGCAAGAGAGATCTGGGGCACGTGATAGAATCAGGCAAGATCCTCTCCCAAGAGGGAAAAAAGCCGCCTCCGTACCCAGAGACTCAGAGAATATTCCATCCAAATGAGGAAATTCGCCAGAGAATCGTCCTTTTTGGACACGCGTCAACTCCCTAGTGGCCGGCCACTTGCAAGCCCTGACATACCAGAGCCCGCGCGTCCTCAGAGGCAGGAGACATTTAATGCACCTGTCCCCCGAGAGGCCGGAAATGACCGAAATACCCCTATAGTGAGAAAACTATAAATACCCCCACTTTTGTAATGTAAAGGAGGTTCAATCTCTCTCAGTATAATCAATACCCATACTCATTCAAGTCCAGGGACTCACAACCCCTGGCAATTCTTGGTGTTCTTAGTGTTCTTATGCATTTATTGCTTTTCTTCATTCAAGCATTCATTCTAGCATTTAAGAACCCAATCATTTGATGTTTTTACCAAAGCTTTTATAAATAGCCATTCAATCCCAGCAAAATATATTTGGTAAACAACACCTGTTGACACTACAAAAAAGATGGAGATTAGCGACGGCAAGAATATCCGTCGCAAATTCCTGAATTTGCGACGGATTTTTGTAAGCCGTCGCAAAAAATGACAATTTGCGACGGCTTAGGAAGTCCGTCGCAAAATATAGTAATTTGCGACGGATAAGCCGTCGCAAAATCTAGGGCCCACCGACTTCGTCTTGAACCGGCTACATTTGCGACGGAAAGGTCGTCCCAAATTTCAATTTTGAGTTTGCGACGGTCAATTCCGTCGCAAAACATACCCGTTTAAAGGTGACCGTTCGGGAAGCGACCCGTTTGACTGATTTGCGACGGAAGAGGCCGTCGCAATTTAAACTTTGTAATTGCGACGGACTAAAGCCGTCGCAAATGTGAGCGGTTGAAATTTGTCAGGCGGGTTGGTGGCCAATAATTGACCCGTGTCGTCGCAAAAGAGCTCTGCGACGGAATAGCCGTCGCAAATAATGCAATTTGCGACGGAAATTTAGGCCGTCGCAAATTTACGCAGTTTTACACTAGTCCCCTTCCTTTTCCTTCCCTTTCACTTTCACTCACGAAAAAAAATAAGAAATGATACGGTTTTAATATGTTCTTCACGTATAATTGGTGTATTTGTCATTGCCTTCAACCTCAGCGTACGTATTTGTCATTGCCTTCAACTTCACCGTACGTTTTCACATTTTTAACCGTTTAATTGTCATATTTTTATTGTTTCAATTTTTTAGTACACTATTAGGTAATGAGCATGATATATGTTTATTTGATGGGTTTTAGTATGATTGATGATATATGTTTATTTGATGGGTTTAGGTTAATTTTAGTTTGTGTGATATTTTATACCTATTTTTAGTCGAAACTCTGCTCAATTTTTCTGTACACTATTAGATAAATTGTGTGATGTTTGTTTATTTGATTGGTTTACTATGATTGATATATATGGTTGCGTTGGATTGATTTTTGTGAAGAAAAATTGTGTATATCCTTATTTTTAGGCAAACTCTGCCCAATTTTTTACAACTCATGTGATATTTACTTTTAATTTGTAACAGATGCAATTTCCAGATCGTGGTTGGATGTACTCAATACCTAGAATGATAGGAGGAGGCATTAACTCTGTCTTTTGCAATAAAATTGATGAGTTTATTGAGTTTGCACTACAACATCCATGCAATATGGATTGTATGGGTAATATTAGGTGTCCGTGTAAAGACAGAAGATGCAGAAATATGAGATTCTTGAGTGTTGATGAGGTTAGAACTCATCTTGTGATTTCCGGTTTTGTTTTCCGTTATTACAACTGGACCAGTTACGGTGAACAACGGTGGAATGTTGACATCGAAACCGTAGAATACTGGTATACTGGGTGGAGCGGTGGTGGAAGTTCTGATGTTGGCGGTTCAAGTTATGTTCCGTATACTCAATTTGAACCACAAATAGAGGATGAACCTGATAGATATCGGATGATGATTGAAGAATCTGTTTTGGGTGGTCAACCACAATTCAATGAAACACCTATGGAGGAGGAACCAAATCATCGGTCAAAGAAGTTTTTTGATATGCTTAAAACCGTTGATCAAAAGTTGTTTCCTGGTTGTGAGACTGAGACGCAATTGTCATTCAATGCTCAAATGTTGAACATCAAAATTGAAGGCAAGGTCAGTCAAAAAGTGTTCAATCAATTTGCTAAATTGTTCAAACGAGCTCTACCTGAAGACAACACGGCGCCTGATAATTTCTATCAGAGCAAGAGGCTCTTGAAACATATGGGTCTACCCTTTGAGAAGATTGATTGTTGTACAAACGGTTGCATGTTGTTTTGGGATGAGGATGAGGATCAGGATCATTGCAAGATGTGTGGTCACCCACGGTACAAACCATCTGGTCGTACAAAAAGTAAGAAGAAAGTGCAGTTGAAGGCTTATAAGGCAATGTATTACCTTCTCATCACTCCTCGTCTAGAGAGGTTGTATCAGTCCAGTGCCACGGCTAAAGACATGACACGGCATGCTGAGGAGTGTTCTGGTGAGAATTCTGGAGAGATGCGGCATCTTGGTATCTTGGTGCCTGGACCACACAACCCCAAGCATAAATTGGATGTATTGATTAAAGAGTTGAAATCTTTGTGGTCTACGGGGGTGGAGGCCTACGACGTTCATAGGAAGCAGAACTTCACGATGCGAGCTGCACTTTTGTGGACCATTAGTGACTTTCCAGCATTTTCTATGTTGTCTGGGTGGTCAACAGCAGGAAAACTAGCATGCCCGTATTGCATGGACGGTTCTGATGCATTCTATCTTCCGTTAAGTAGAAAAGTGTTATGGTTCGACAACCATCGCAAGTTTCTTCCTCCTGATCATCCCTTTCGGAGGAACAAAACAGACTTTCTAAAGGGTAAAAATGCAGTAGGCCGCCCAAGACCACGGATTCGATCAGGTATGAGTCTGGGTACTGAATCACTACTGATGTCTATGTGTCTCATATATATAAGTTAACCATATATAAATTAATTATTTCAGGTGATTCGTTGTTGTATGAGGTTACAGTCACTGATTTGATGAAGACAACTGAGGCGGGTGCAATGGAGCACAATAAACGTATCCAGGGTGGTTGGAAGAAGAGAAGTATCTTTTGGGACTTACCTTATTGGAGCAAGTTGTTGATTCGACACAATTTGGATGTGATGCATATAGAGAAGAATGTTTTCGACAACTTGTTTCATACGGTCGTGGGTACTGAAGGGAAGACCAAAGATACTTCAAAATCCAGAGATGAGTTGAGGCTCTTCTGTTCTCGTGCTTCCCTACACAAGGATGAGCAGACAAGAACATATCCTCAGGCCTCTTACACAATTAGTAAAGCAGAAAGGAAGAATTTGTGTAAGTGGGTGAAAGAGTTGAGCTTCCCTGACAATTATGTGTCGAATTTGGGAGACAGGGTTGACACGGAAACCGGAAAGGTGTCTGGAATGAAGAGTCATGATTGTCACGTGTTCATGCAACGACTCTTACCTATTGCATTTCGGTACTCACTTCCCAAGAATGTATGGAGTGTCATCACGGAATTAAGTCTCTTTTTCAGACACTTAACGGCATCAACGATTACAGTTGAGGACATGAGGCGTTTGGATGAGGAGATCCCTGTTATTCTATGCAAACTTGAGCGGATTTTTCCACCCAGCTTCTTCGACTCGATGGAGCACTTACCCGTACACTTAGCGTATGAAGCCTCAATTGCTGGTCCCGTACAGTATCGATGGATGTACCCTTTTGAGAGGTAATTCTATACCATTTTTTAAATCGACTTTTAAGATCAATACTGAATAAATTTTCTAACACAAGAATGTTTTAGGTATTTGCACAATTTAAAGCTCAATATTGGAAATGCGGCCCACATCGAAGCATCAATTGTTAATGTATACCTTACTGAAGAGGTTGGAGCATTTTGTTCTTACTACTTCGGCGATCAAGTTCAAACCAGAATCAGAAATGTGCCTCACAACTACGATGGTCGTGGAGTAGACCATCCCCTTCGTGATGTTGAAGGTATGTTATCTGTATTTTTGCATCCGGGTCGACCAATGGGTAAGGGCACCAAACGACCGTTCAGGGGCAGTATTGAAGAGGAAACAATACATTCATATGTTTTGATGAATTGTCCTGAAGTCCAACCGTATATAGAGTAAGTAATTTAATTTTATAGTTGAGTTTTTTACAATATGTATACTGTTGATATCTGAAAAGTAATTAATTTCTTTTTTCTGATATATAAGCATGTTCTGTGAGTATAAGCGTCAAGTAGAACCAGACATCACAGATGCAACAGTTTTTCAATCCATCCGCAATGATTTTATGTTTTGGTTCCAACGTTACGTGAGTACCACATAATTATATGATTTTTACCTTATAACAAATATGTTATTATTTTTATACATGATAATTTAATATTTACAGGGACAAAATGGCCTACTTAATAACAACCCACATCTTGAAGCTCTGAGCAAAAGACCACTACGTAGTGTGGTATCATACCACGGATATTACGCAAATGGATACAAATTTCATACTGAAGCGTATGCTTCAACGAAATCGACTACAAACAGTGGTGTTTGCGTTATCGGTGCAAACTACAACGAAGAACCCATCGATTACTATGGAGTGCTGCAAGAAGTAGTTGAAATAGAATATCCGGGTTGGCCGAGCAGGACGATAGTGTTGTTCTTGTGTGAATGGTATGATCCAGGGAACCAAGGAACAAGAGTCGACAAAAACTACAAGATTGTTGATATCAACACCGGAAAGAAGTTTCTGGCGGCATACGATCCTTATATTTTTGCAACGCAAGCATCTCAGGTATATTATTGCAAATACCCCGGATCAAGTAGGCCCAACTTGAGGACAGTTTGCAAAGTAAAGGCAAGATCATTGGTTGAAGTTTCTAATCCGTCAAACAAAGATGGTGTAGAACCAACAGATCCATTTCAAACAGAGATACAAGAGGCTCAAACAGAGGTTGATCAAGCAGGTGTGAATATTTTTGTCGACTTACTTGCTGCAAATCCAGAAATGATAATGATTGAAAGTGATCATGAGGGTGATGGACAAGAGCGCGGTGGGGAGGAAGAAGAAGAGGAAGAGGAAGAGGAAGAGGAAGAGGAAGAGGAAGAGGAAGAGAAAGAGGATGAAGATGATGATGAGGATGACGAGGAAGAAGACGGCGATTAGAATTACTAAATTATTGTATATATAACAAGTGAAAAACGAAAATGAATTAATTTGGTGAATTATGAAAAAAAAAACGAGTCAATTTGGATACATACACAATTAATTGCGTACAAATGAACGAATTATAAATTTAAGCGGGAGTCGAAATAAATAAATTTACAGAAATAATAAAAATTAAATGGCCCCAATATTTATAAAAACAATTTAGAAACGAAAATGAATTAATTTGGTGAATTGTAGAAAAAAAATGAGTCAATTTAGATACATACACAATTAATTGCGTACAAATGAACGAATTATAAATTTAAGCGGGAGTCGAAATAAATAAATTTACAGAAATAATAAAAATTAAATGGCCCCAATATTTATAAAAACAAGTTAGAAACGAAAATGAATTAATTTGGTGAATTGTAGAAAAAAAATGAGTCAATTTAGATACATACACAATTAATTGCGTACAAATGAACGAATTATAAATTTAAGCGGGAGTCGAAATAAATAGTTTTACAGAAATAATAAAAATTAAATGGCCCCAATATTTATAAAAACAAGTTAGAAACGAAAATGAATTAATTTGGTGAATTGTAGAAAAAAATGAGTCAATTTGGATACATATACAATTAATTGCGTACATATGAACGAATTATAAATTTAAGCGGGAGTCGAAATAAATAGTTTTACAGAAATAATAAAAATTAAATGGTCCCAATATTTATAAAAACAAGTTAGAAACGAAAATGAATTAATTTGGTGAATTGTAGAAAAAAAATGAGTCAATTTGGATACATATACAATTAATTGCGTACAAATGAACGAATTATAAATTTAAGCGGGAGTCAAAATAAATAATTTTACAAAATAAAAAAAATAGTTGGGCAAAATATTTTAATAAACAACTTAGATACGAAAAGAAATTAATTTGGTGAATTATAAAAAAATGACTTAATTTGAATACATATACAATTAATTGTAAAAAAATAAACGAAAGTAGCTTGTGCCCTAGTGGCGCGCGCCCTCTCCTCTTGCACAAAAGGTCCCGTGTTCGATTCCCTTTGGACGCAAAAAATGGATTAATTGTTCCAGGCCTAATAAGACTAATATAGAAGGTGGCCTGCATATAATAAGGAATGGGCCGGTTGACCCAGTGGTCCGCGCCCGCCCCGGCCGCCTCGGGTGCCCGGGCTCGAACCACGCGAGCCACTTTTTTTTTTTGTATAGGCTCGGTAATTTGCGACAGCCATATTCCGTCGCAAATATTGAATTTTGCGACGGAAAACAGTCCGTCGCAAATTATAACACAAAAAAGTATAAAAAAATATATAAAAACATTTGCGACGGAATTTAGCCGTCGCAAATGTTGTTGACCCGATCGGGTCTGACCCGAAAAGTTTGCGACGGACTACTGTCCGTCGCAAATTCTGTGTGACCCGGCCGGATCTGACCCGCCGATTTTGCGACGGATTTTTCCGTCAATTTGCGACGGATGGCCGAATCCGTCGCAAAAATTTGCTACGGCTGTTTTAGGTATGGATACGTGTCCGTCGCAGATCCCGTCGCAAAACACTGTTTGCGACGGATTTTCCGTCGCTAATTCCGTCGCAAAACAGTGTTTTTTTTGTAGTGTGATTTGCTCCTCCACACAACTGAAATAAATATTTTATAGTGGTGAGAACCATTAGAGAGAGAGGAGGAATCGAGAGGACGACGGTGAAAACAAACAGAAAGATATAGAATGGGGCAGGGGCAGGGGCAGGGGTGGGGGTGGGCAAGAGGGAGAAGTTCGAATCTGATAAAATAACTCTTATAAAAGATCTAACTATGCGGTGTGGGATAGGGTCAACCCGGTGCACGGTGCAACAGGTGTCACTACAAGAAAATGCATTTTTTGTAACCAATTTATTTGTAACCAATTGCTAAATGGTTACAAAAAGGTTACTTATTGTAACAAAATTTTATTTTCGTTACAAAAAGATTACTTATTGTAACAAAGTTTTATTTTCGTTACAAAATGATTACTTATCGTAGCAAAATTTTATTTTCGTTACAAAAAGATTACTTATTGTAACAAAATTATATTTTCTTTACAAAAAGATTACTTATTGTAACAAAATTTTATTTTCGTTATAAAAAATTATATTTTAAATAACATTAAGTATTTATTGTTCCAAATAATAATATTTTGGTTACAAATAGTAGACATGACTTATTGTAACCAATATCTAAAAATAAATAATTTTATAAACATGAAAACACCAATATCATGTGAATAATACTCACAGTAATTATTATTGTGAGTCTGTGAACTACAAGTTATTAATACCTTATGTTGAAACAACTAATACTTTTAGTGAAAATAACTTATTTCACTTTAACTAACACATTTAGGGAACACAATTTATACCCTTCGGGACTAATACTTTTCATGCAATTCACCGATACCTTTTGGTTAATTCAATAATACCCTTCAAACAAGTTTCAACGTGAATATCATTCATATTATAATATCATATATTTAGAATAATAGAAATAATTAGGCAAAATATTATATGAAAATCGTTCATGATAAGCTTATCATTAAACTATATCAAATTATCGAATATTTGACCTGGAGTATCGATAATCACCAGGAATATCATTAATTTGGATCGGTGGTATTATATTGTAATTTTTGTAAATTTTCTTAAACCCAAATTAATGATATTTCTGGTAAAATTATCGATACTCCTGATCAAATATTTCCAGCTAAAAAAGAATGGATAGAAAAAAAAGTTATTGAGTTTACCCCAATATAATAATATGCTTATATTATACTATAAAAATATTGTTATGTCCTTTGTCGTTAGTAAAGAATTATGAAAATAAAAAATAAGTTCAATGGCGTTAATAAGAAATTCATTTTCTGCCATTATTAAGATAAATAAAAAAAATATGAAATTTGTAAGTATTTGTGTTCTTTTAAAAGCATTTCTCGTCTCTCCCCCTTCTCCCTGAAAAAACAATGATTTAGGGCAAATTTCTCATTTCTTCTCCATCTCGCAGAAATTTCTCCTTCGTTCGCTCTGTATGTCTCCGCCTCTAAGCCTCGATAATTCACCGCTACCTCTTGTTGTATGTCGCGCACGCGCCACCGCATCTTTTACCTCCATCTCGCGCATTGCATCGTCTGTTCTCTCCCTCGTGCATAGCCGTTGTACTGGTAACTGCTGAACCCAGTAAATTTGAAGTCTGAGATTTTCATTAGCTATTCTAATTGTCGATTTTGTCGCCCAAGAATCTGCCATTGCTAAGTTTTCTTCTTTTCTTTGGTTCTTGTATTGATTTATCAATACCAATACGTGACTTCTTGTGTTTTAATTCATGAGTGGTTTCTTTTCTTGTTTCTTAATTCTTGAATATGATTGTCATTGGGTCTTAATTTGTGTGTATTAATTCTCGTTATTGGTTTGTAATTTTGAGTTCTATGTCTTCTTCGGTATTGATTTGTGCTTCTACAGAAGACGTTTTTATTTTCTTGCTTCAAGTTTATATATTTGGTTCAAGTGGATGATAGGTTTAATATGGGCAATGTGAATTCATCTGTATCCGTGGAACAAGCTTGACATATTTTTAATACTTTATCTGGGCAATGTGAATTCATCCCAACTTGATAGTAAAGCAACACAACATCAAGTATAAATCCTAAGATGTATTCAATTTTTAATATTTTACAGCTAATGTAATCTGTTGAAACTAAATGAATCCAAATTTATTTTCTAGTAAATGTTGACTTGATCTCTTGTTGCTTGTGTAATTTTCTTGATTCTCTATCTAATAATGGGGATCAAATCCCTGTAGAGATCATAACTAATCCCTTTGTCCCAAACATAATTGCTACTTATCGAAACTACTCTCTCCCCTTGCTCAATCGGTATTTCTATAAATGACAATACTTACATCTCATATTATTATTTTTACACATATTAATTCACATTGATTAATTAAATTCAATTTAGTTTAGAGTGACAAATAGTAAAGTAGAAATTAACTTTGAGACAAAGGGAGTATATGATATTCCTTATCTGTGTTTTTTTCCTAGCTATATGTCTCGGTGTCAATACTTGTGATAGTGAATTTAGTTCAGGGTTTAGAATCCTTAGACTCGTAATTGCAAATTGCCTATTACATCTTCACTAATATTGACTGATTAAATCTTGATAAAGTGTTTTGTGCTCTGGTCTGCTCTTTTCACTCTTATTTCTAGGAGGCCAATATTGATCTGAAGCTCCCAAGAAGAACTATATTAGTAACCTTTACATCTGATTCTTGTTGTGCACACTAAAAAAGGTAATAAATATATTATCTTTCAAACGTGGGCTAGTTTATGTGCAGGTAATTATGGATTTATGCATCCATCATTACCATGTTGTCTTGCATTTTGTTTTATCATGTTCTTTTCATTTTTGTTTGATCATACATCCTAGATGTTATCCATTTTTGTGAAAGAGAAGTCAGTCATTTATCTGTAGATCTTTCAAAGAAGTTAGACATTTGTCATACATCTTAGCTATTTTTTTTATGATTGCAAATAGTTTTTCATGAATTTTGCTTGATAATTGTAAATGCATTTCATACTTGCAACTTTTTGCTTTAAATTCATTTCCTTACAACACATGTCTTTGTTTCTTTTGCTTAAAAGAAATTGATTATTCTAATATGAAATATGAATAGATTGTGTATGCATACAATGAACCAATATTTATGATGATATTCAATATTGTTTTGCCTATATCAATTCTTAAATTGAATTTATATTTGTGCATTATAAAGACTAATTTTATGGTATGTTATTGTTGTGTCTCTCTTATAGGACCATGAAGTTTCAATTTGATCGTGGGATAAGAAGACAAGTCTAGACTTCCAATCCAATTCAATACGTTTGATCGAATATATATTTTCTATTCATGTTATTATGTACTTTGAGATGTTTAAACACATCAATAGTTTTTCTTATGAGATTGTAGATATAGTTTACTTAAATGTATTTGGAGAATTGTTATTTTTTGAAATAAAATTATTGCATTATGACCAATTATTTTTAAGGTTTCTCATACATGATCATATAGTCATTTGCATTGTGGCACTATAAAGTTATTTGTAATCATTTTTCTGGAATAAAATATAAAAAAATATTACTAATAAATCAAATATTAAATATTAGATATATGACTTTATGTAAGAATTTATTCGTAACGAAAATAACTTTTGGTAACGAATTTTAATTATCGCTGCTAAAGTTTTTGTAACGAAAAAACTTTCGTTACAATTGTATTGGTAACGAAACATATATTTTTTTCGTTACAAAAACTTTTTGCGACGGACTTTAAAGGACCAACTTTTGTAACGAATGTTTCGTTACAAAAAAATTTTGTAACCAAAAATGGACATTTTGTAACCAAATTTTTCGTTACAAAAAACATATTTTCTTGTAGTGTGTATATGAGACATTGTCTTGTTTTAATGAAACAATTAATATAGTTTAAAGAGTAAGTCTTGTGTGAGACCGTTTTATAGTATGGGGTCGATACTAATTGATCCACTTTTAACTTAAATTGTTACTTACTAATAAAAAAAGTTATCGCTTTTAAAAAGTGATAAAGTTTTAGCAAAAAGTGGTAATATTTTTTTTAAAAATGATTTATCACTTTTCTTTAAAAATATTGTGACATTTTATTATAATCCTATCACTTTTATTAATTTGGTCGGTCTCATACTATGAGATAGTCTCACACAAAACTTACTCATAAGATTATGATTAATAAGTACAGATACATAAACAAATGCACTTAATATTTAATAAAATATTAATTAAGAACTAACTTACATATATTACTGAATTATATCATCATCTAAATTTTAGATTTGTGGTTCTCATATTAATCAAAATTGAATTATTATTTTTTAATTGCACATGTAGCACATGATTATTAATTTATTATTACTAATATTTTTTTAATTGATAAATCATAATTTTGTTTCACTTCAATAACATTATAATATCAATTTTGATTAATTTGATGGATATAAAGTAAAGTAATAATTTAAATATAGTACATATTTAATTTAATTATTTGGTTCGTTAAATTTCGATATGGTGTTTGATTAGGCGTGAAATTGTTATGTTTTGGAGCCCAATTTACTCATGTTTTGAGTGTTTTCGATTAGTGCTTAGAGTCAAATGAGCATCATTTCTATACATTGATAAATTTGTCTCTTTGATGCACATAGGTGAATAGAGGACGAAAAACGGAGTTCGTAGGACTTTGAATCGACTCAAACGGATGCCCGGATGAGAAGATATTGAAGAAATACGATTGGTATTAGTGCGGACGAGGAAAAGTATCATTTGGGAGGATTAGAGATCACTCGAGCGCATCACTCGAGCGCCACCGCTCGAGCGCCTTACTCGAGCGCGCAAACATACAGAACCATTCTTGCGCTCGAGCAGCTCGAGCGCCACCGCTCGAGCGAATCACTCGAGCGCCCAAGAGTAACAGTGTCATTTCAGCGCTCGAGCAGCTCGAGCGCGACCGCTCGAGCGAATGCACCATTCGAGCTACACAGCTCGAGCGGGACCGCTCGAGCGTTTTGCTCGAGCGCCCATATACTTTCGCCTCCGGATGCGTATTTTCGGCCCGTTAACTCCCGTTTCGACCCGTGCCTATATATATCTCGTCCAAACACGTTTTGAAGGATCCCCAACTTTTAGAAATACTTTAGACTTAGTTTTTGAAGAGGAGAAGAACGAGCAAGCTTTATTTTACGTTTTGTTGAGGTTTTTCATATGAATTCGTAGTTTCTTTTCATTAGTTCGTTACTTTAAACGCTTTTAATTTCGTTTTAGTCAATTCAATTTCAGTTCTTCGTATTTATTTTCTTTCAACCCTAGTTCATGTTTCTTATGTTCTTCGTTCAATTCAATATGTTTATGTTCGTTGTTTCTTTAATTGCTTTTAGTTTTGTTAAAACCATGTCTAGCTAAAACCCTTGCATGCTTAGTTTAGGATGAACTCGTAGAAGTAGGATGTGGGTACATAATTAGGGTAGTTTGTGACGTTAGTTTTAATTCTCTTAATTAATGAATTCTTATAATTAATCTGAACTCTACCTTTGAATTTCGTACGAAAGTGTTAGAGAGAGGACGACCGCATCACTCGATAACAATTAGTAGTCTTAACGAGAGGGTTTAGGAAAGGTTAATTCATTTACCGGTTTAGCGAAGGAGGACGACCGCATCACCTTAGTTAAATTAGGGTCTCATTAATTGAGCACAATCCATTAACTTGTTAGTGGATTAGTGAAGTCGAGTGTTAGGGTAAAGTATTAGGGTTTAGAATCTTGAGCTTTCACCTTGCATTCTTTTACTTAGGTTAATTCTTGTTTGTCACGATTACTTTGATTATGTACCTGCTCCGTTAGTATACGTAGGGATTCCTATCCTAAGCATCACCATCTTTTATTTGAATCCAACCCTTAGTTAATTCGTTTGCTTTAGTAATTTAGTTTACTTAGTTCATTTTAGTCTTTTAATTAATCTTTTCAAAAAACCAAAAAAAACATTTCACTCATATTAACTACGACGCGTAGATCTTCAGGGATCTATTCGCATATATACCATCCCTTGGGTTCGATAATACTTGGTCCCTATACTTGCCCATACTACAGTGAACCCGTTCTCTTGCGGGGTAGCTACTAGTAGAAGCTAGTGTAGTCGCTTCAAGTCAGTGTTCAACACTTTTTAATTGAATAATATAAGAATGTATTTTTAAAAAAAAGTTTAATTCGGTTCAAAAGAAAAATAAAAAAATCTATTTTCAAGTTGATTCTTTGATGTGGATTTTGGTACAAATTCAAAACCTCCACGCTCTATGCACAATCTCAATCTCTCGTACGATTTATTTTTTCTATTCTAAACTTAATTGCTATTTATTGAAATTATTTCTCCCTTTGTTCAATTGATAACATTATTTTGTTACAATTATATCTCTCATATACTAGTATATTTATAACTCATGTTATTATTTTACACATTTTAATTTATATTTATTAAGTAAAATTAGTTTATTTTGGATGACAAATAGTAAAGTAGAGGATGAGTTTGAAATGGCGGGAGCATTGTATTTGGAAGGCAAAAAAAATATTAACAAAGTAAAATATTAAATTTTATATTTCTTAATTAGAAAGTACATCTCTAAAAAGTCATTTATTACTTTGATCTATGGGTAAAGTTTTATATGAAAATAGTTTATGATATTTATTATTAAATTTTTTTAAAATATCAAATATTTAATTATAAGTATTAAAAATCATTAGGAGTATTAAGAATTGGGTTAGTAGTATTATATTGTAATTATTGTTGATTTTTTTTTTATCTCAACTTTTAATACTCCTGATCAAATATTTAATACTTTAATACAATTTCGTGATAAGTTTATCACAAACATTTTCATGTACACAAATTATAGCATGCACTTTGTCAAATAAAAAAAAATTATAGCATGCACTCGAGTGCATAGTATGTACTGAATTTTAAGCTCAATTTTGATTTTTTCAAAATAATTTTTTTTTATAGTTGGGGTATTACTGACTACTTCTTGGGGCATCACTAAGTACTTCTTAAGGTATTACTGATTTCTGCATGAATTTTTTTTAAAAAAATATTCAAGTGCACATTAAAATTATTCCTTCATGTATAACCTACCCATTTTATATGTTTGTTTCATACAAATTTAGAAAGTCATTAAATAGCCATAAATATATGGAAAATGTGGCATTTTGCCTTTCTGTTTGTATATATGATTATTTATATATTCATTTAATGCATTACAAAAAAAAAAAAACAATTAAACTGATGAAATTGGAATATAATATTTAATTCTTCTAAATTTGTGCAAAATTATAATTACATTGGAATAAAAATACTTTTATTTAAAGACAAACAAAATGGGATGAAGCTTGAGGGTTTTTTTTTTTTTTTTTTTTTTGCCTTCTTTCAATAAATGGTGTATTTAATATATTTAGTACATATAAAGAGTGGTGAGGTCTCAATTAATTTCCAAATTAATAACAAATCAACTTCTTAAATTATATCCTATCTATTCCACAATGAGTATCTATAAGAAAAAGATATATGAATCGATGTCATATAAAAATTTATATGTTGCCCTAAGGTATAGTATGCACTTGAATTTAAAAAAAAAAAATCTAAGTAAAAATTAGTAATACTCTAAAAAGTAATCGGTGTTACTCCAAGTAATAATTAGTAATATCCTAACTGCAAAAAATATACAGTTCGGTGTATTTATGTGTGTTTTGAAAAAATCAAAATTGAGTTTAAAATCCAAGTGTATGCTATTCACTTGAGTGCATCCTAGAATTTGTGTTATATGAATTCTATATCATATGCAAAAAATTATATGAGACATTTCACAAACTAGTACAAATTAATACATATTTTTTCTAAAGTATTAATACAATGTGTTCAATTTATATTCCGTCTCATCGTGAAATTGTCTCGCAAGACTTACTCTATACTATATGACCATGATCATGAACTTATAGAGCTCCAACCCAATTATTTTTTAAAGAAAAATATGATTCAATCGTCTCATACAAGAGGACACTATCTTTTAAGAGATTTAGTGTCAAAGAAAAACACAAAATTTGGATATGTTTCCCCTCAATTTACCTTATATAAGTTCTGGAAAAAAAAAGTTCTGAAAGATATTCTTAATTAAAAAATAAAATCTTTTAGATACAAATGATGGTAAATTTGAACGAAATGTGCACAAATAACTAAAATCGTAATTTTATTAAAAACAAACTTAAATTTCTTATCCTAATGACAAGAAATTATACTTTTTTATTTTTTGAACATTGTGTTTTAACAACATAATATTCATCTTTTGTGAAATTTGAATATGCAAAATAAAAATAAAGTGAACGAGATTTTTTACACAAATACGCTCAAAAAATTACTGGAAAAGTACAAAAGTTGCACTATTTTTGTGCACACTGTTGGAGAAACTCTAATAAAAATACAACCTCTTACCCGTAACATTTTAAAGGAATGTCCAAATTCCCATAATTGGTAATGAATGGATTAAATTTACCAACAAAATTTCTAGGAGAATCAACCCACTGATTTATTTCCATCACGACCTGTTATATGCATTCAAGGCATGCAATTATGTTCATACCAAAAATTTCAAGAAATAAGATCAAAGCAAGAAGACAATTTTCAATTAAATTTCTAATCACATTTGACAATTGTTCATCTCCAATACAAAAGATAGGGATTCTATTCAAACCAATCATCAAATGTTCAAATTAATAATGATGTTAATGGTTCTGAATTACAAAAGAAAAATGTTAATACCTCGAAGAAGCTTAACTTGGTGAACGTTGAATCTCCTTCAGTCTTTGCACGACTTGCCTCATAGAAGGCCTGGCGGACACCGTTTCCACAGTGCACAAAATCGCCACGTGCAGTATCTTCACCAGTTTGTCGCGAGGGCCTGCCTCCCACAAACTGGCGGTGAAGACGTCCCCCGCTTGCCCTTGATTGAGTAACATCATGGCCCACGACACGATGTTGAACCCGTCTTCGTGTAAAAAGAAGGAGGGATCGAGGACCCTCTTATCCGACATTAGTTCCAGCAACACCACGCCGTAGCTGTAAACATCTGCCTTATTGGACACACGCCCTGTAAGCGCGTATTCCGGAGCAATGTATCCGTACGTCCCAGCTACACGAGTAGTGACATGAGTTTCTGTGGGTGCCAAAATCTGGGACAATCCAAAGTCAGATAAGAAAGCGTTGTTCTCTCCGTCCAACAATATGTTACTCGGCTTGACATCGCGGTGCAGAATGCGTGGAGTGCACTGTTCGTGCAGAAATGAGAGGGCAGAGGCGACATGAAGGGCAATCTTGTGAAGTATGTCGAAGTTGAATGCTCTTCTTGCACGATCCCTGATGAACCGGTCTAGGTTTCCGCCGGGGAGAAAATTGTAAATCAAGAACATCTCTGCATCTTTGGCATAGTACCCAATCAATGTGATGAGATTTGGGTGTCTAATCCGACCAAGGGTGCTGATCTCAGCATGGAACTGTGGGGCGCCTTGGTGCCGTTCAGCAGTGAGCCGTTTAACTGCCACGATATTTCCCGGTCCAAGCTCTGCCTTGTATGTATAACCAAATCCACCATTTCCAATGCAGTTTCTCTGGCTGAAATTCTCTGTTGCCTCAACAATGGTGTCATATGTTAAAGGCACCCCTACATCTTCAAATACTGTGATTCTCTTCGAGTTAGGTGTTACAGAAATTTCTCTTGTTGAAATCTCTTTCCCTTTTTTTACATAACAGAAATAGAACAACAAAATGAGAGAAATTGCAGTAACAGTAGGTCCAGCTATTATGCATACTATGATAATGATGGAGAATCCATGATGGCTGCCCTCAGAATTCTGTTTTGGTATAGAAGGAGGACCATCCCATGGAATTGATGTAGGAATTCTGTTTCTGCTCACATTCAAAGCCAAGGATCTACCATTATTGCAACCAGCAAGAAACGCATACTCAATTTCCTCTTCGCATCCATCTTGGGATAATGGAAGCACAGGAAGTTCACCACTGAAATTATGCCGACTGACATCCTGGATCACCGAAGGTCCCGTTCTGGAGAAGGGATGAGGAGATTCAGAAAGCAGCCCATAAGAAAAGAACAAGAAGTAAGCAACAGATGGATCGAAGGGAGATACGATCTTCTTCCTGGTTGAGGGCTGATGGCGGCACACATTGGTACCAAAATCTGGGATTGGACCAGATAATAAATTCCCACCAATATTAAACATTGGTAAACAAGACAGCCCATGATTTCTACCCAACTTCCCGGCTAACTTATTAGAGCTCAAGTTGAGGTATCTGAGCTCAGTGCATCCTGTGAATAGATCAGAAATCTCTCCTGTAAAATGGTTTTGAGCCAAATTCACCATCATTAAGCTCTTACAACTGCCCCAGTTGCTTGGAATGTTGCCTTCAAAACTGGCACCAGGAGCCCACATAATTTTTAGCCCTGGAAGCGTTGTAATCTCATCAGGAATGGGACCTGCAAACGAGTTGTGATCATCCAATGACGCTCCTCCACGTGGACATTTCTTCATCGGAGGAACATTAAAGTGAGTCGAGAGGACAAGAACCGACAAACCAGTACAGTTTCCTAGATTCGCAGGGAGAGGGCCGCTTAGTCTGTTTCTGGAAACATCTAGAACTTCAAGTCTTTGAAGTTTCCCGAGCTCATTAGGGATAACGCCACGTAATTCATTTGATGAGAGCAAAAGTGTTCTTAAGCGGACGCAATCTCCCAGAGCACGTGGGATTTCCCCCTTTAATAAGTTGGCGGATAAATCCAAGTGCTCTAGATTCCCACAATGGTATCTGATATCATTTGGAATATAGCCTACCAACCGATTAAACGACAAATTCACCACCCTTAACTTCTGAAAACGGCCAACAAATCCAGGAATGACGTCATTGATTCTGTTTCCCGCTAAGTTCAAAATCTTTAAACCCCCACATTTCGATAGAGAATGAGGAAACAGCCCCGAGATCCTGTTAAATGCTAGGTTAAGAACCCTTAATTTCTTCAAATCAGAGAAATCATAACCCGAGAAACACCCAGAAAATAAATTTCCTTCAAGATCAAGCACTTCAAGATTTTTCAGTCCCCATATCTCAACAGGAATCTCACCATAAAATTCATTAAATGGAAGTGATAAAACCCTAAGAGCTGTGAGTTTTTCTATAACAGATGAAATTCTTCCCCCTAATCTTCCATTCATTACAGATGAAACAGAGCAGTTTCTTCCTGTTCCAAAGTCATGCAATGCCAACTCTGAATTTAATGAGCAGGAATGAGCAAGTGAAAAATTACCTCCAATCCTCAGCCCTGAAACTCTGAAATCCGAATTGCAGGAAACTCCGAACCACGAGCAATGGTTGAAGTTACCAGCATTCCAGCTGTTGAGAATCCCATATGGATCAGAAACAGATTTCTTCAATTCAAGAAGATTCATTCTTTCATCAGAAAATTGTCCAGAAACTGAAGGAATGTAGAGAAAAAATAGAAGAGACAAGAAATCAACTGCAGCAGAAACCAGAGAATCCTTATTTCCCTTATGAGCCAAGGGCGCCATTGTTTTAAATCTTAAAAAAAATCAAGAAACAGAACCCTGGAAGAAAAAGAAAACACCAAACAAAAAATGTTAATTCCTCATGTTCTATAGTTCTTGAAAATTGAAACAGGAAAGAGAAAAAGAGAAAGTAGAGAAGCAACAGCAATTATAGCAGATAATCTTATAACAATAAAAGGCTTTAGTATCCACATAACATTTAAAAAACATAAAGAATTCTTTTCTATTTTCAATTAATCATAAGTTTATTGCAGAACACAAGAAAGACATTCGGTTTCCCATCAGAAGCAAGGACCTTGGAGAGTGAGCAAAAAGAGGAAGATTTGTGTTGCTTCTATTTCTTCTGCAGATTGGTGTTACTTCTTCTGAGCTTACTAAATTATGCCAAACAAGCTTTTTCCCAAACAATTTAACGTGAGAAATGTGGGGCCCCAAGAAGAAATTTTGGCCCCTGGCGTGGGCCCTACATAGCAAAATCTATTCAGCATTAGGCGGGCATTAGAATGAAACACGGATTTCAAGTCATCCCATCAGTTGGCCCACATGGCCTGACAAAGATACTGTCCACGTGGAGTAACTGTCTGAAATGTAACGGTTGACGTAGCTTTTTGAACTGATTTCACCTAAAGAACGACACCGTTTGATTCAAGGTGGTATCTTTTTCTTCTCCTTAAGAAATTAAAATCTTACAGACATTCAAGGTTCGCAATTTCTGGAGAGTATGATGATTACAAAAATTGTAATCTCTTTAACATTAGATTATGAAAATCTCTTGAAGATGAGCAAATCTGATAATAACAATCAGTGGTTAATATTTCAAGGTCTTTTTCTCAAAATCTTGGTCTTTTAGAGCAGATTCATATAAACATGATGTTAGAAATTATTTTATAAAATCAAAAAGGGAAAAACCTATGAAATCAGTGCAAACTATTGTGGGAATTTTTTGCTGGGGATTACAGATTATTCACTACTGGAAAGGAAGGTGAAAATAGTTGTCACAGTACTGAAATGGTGGAAAATTTGTAACTGACAGTTGTTGAACAGCATTAAATTCAGTATTATCTAAAATTTTCAAATTATTTTCTGGATTATCTCAAAATATTTTGAATACAATGTTAGAGTCACACAATTTAGGAAAAAAAGGGAAGTAGTGAAAACGTATTCATGTACCAAGCATAGGAACCTAAGAATTCTCCTCCATTTATTTTGTAAATTTCTTGTAAATTTAAAAGGATGTAGATACATGGTAAAATAATGAGTGGGGCACACAAAATATCTCTCTAAATTTACGCAAAAGAAATGGAGAGGATCCATTTCCACTGGGAATCTGTAGTAAATAAATGGAGTTGCTTTTTCTGGAGTAAAAAGCTTGTGTAAATTTAATGACACTGAAGAAAATACACATCAATTAGGATTCTAGCAATTTGTCGATAATATCAAACAATGAATGAAGATTAAGTAAAGGAGAAGAAAACATAGATATGAAAAACAGCCATTCACACTTAGTCGCATAAGCCTAAATAAATTTATCACCAGATTTAAAATCATTTGCAGAAAATATTCATCATTCATAAATTATAATGTCAAGATTACATATTTATTCTAATTTAGCACCCTTTCTCTTTTTCTCCCAAGGAAAGAAAACACTGCATATAATTACAACATACAATCAAAAGAAAACTAGTATGATATTTCATTACGACGTGGCATTATTCAGTGTCAGGTAAAACCATAAATAAAATCAACTCACGCATTTGTGACTTTTCCATCATAAGTTGCTTGCTAATTTTGGAAGTTCGGACAAAAAACCTAGAATAGCATGAGAATAAATAAAAATATAGTGGTCTTATTGGATTAAAATTATGGCCTGGAGGAGGACCATTAATTTTCTAAGGAGAAGAAGTCAATTCACCAAATTGGAGCAGGATCATGTAACAAAGGCTCCTAAACTATCAGCAACATACGGATCAAATACTTGATTAAAAAGGATCTTAAGTATTTCTATAATTCTAATAGAGCTAAGGAGCAGTGACATCTATTCTTCAAATTAATTGGCTAAGTAAAAGGTATTTACTACAGTTAGAGCCTAAGTTATGCATGTCCATTCCAGGTGAAGCTTTAGAAGCACATTAATGAGGTCCTCATTTTATCAATAAAAGCATGAACAATATGATGAAACGTGAAAAGTCAGAGTATTGCCTTCTTGTTTGATGCCCTCATAAAGCTCAGTTGCTGGCTGTACAGTATTTGTTGATGTTCTTCGCATGCTGTGATCATTGTCCCATTCTCTGAGCTGTGGAGCATTGAAAAAAAATGTTTGAACTTGCTCAAAATCAAGAATACTATTATGGTAAGCATTAAAACTTCACATCTACGCTACTCATAAACCATGCATAAATACGATAAAACAAGTGTGATTCAATAAACAATTGCATGATGCTAATTAAACACAGAAAATCATACTACAGAAGAAGAGAGAAGCATACGTATAATTGGAGCCAACACATGTCTACCATGCCTATGTACAGTTTCAATAGTTGTGCTTAACACAGCAGCTTGACCAGATTGGACTCTTGCAATAACAGCTTGGCCACTTGAAGGAGCAACAGCTGGACCACTTAAAGCAATGAAATGCCGAACATAAGTCAGGGCAATGGCACAATGAATGCGGTTTTTTCTTCTTTCTGGAACACACAAAAGGGCATTTTTTAGTTCTTCAATGAATTTATCCCATAACTTCTTGGTATGAGTAAGATATATGTGCACTTAAGAAACGTCATATAATATATTTCTTTTGTATATTAATATCATATTACATAGCAACAGCACGGTGTGGACTCATATATGTTAATTAATGTGCAATGCAGCCCTAAGGAATTCAAAAACTAAAAGTGATCTATAAAGAAATACAAGATTGAACTGAGGAGTATCATATGGTAGTGAAATAAATGTGTAGCTATGATATAGTATTTTAGATGATGTTGATGGACCAAATTGAAGTAAAGGAACCTTAAAATATCGAAAGGTTGCAGTCCCCAAACGAGCTGATGCTTTTAAATACTGTATATTATCCTGTTGAAGGGTTATGGTCCTATGTGAGTTCATATGTTGGACTTTCCCAACACTAGGAGCAAGAACAGTATATATGCAAGTCAATGTACTAGCCTGGTATGAAGTAGATATATAATACTATATCATATGAATTGATGATATAATTTATTGAGCGAGAGAGAACGGCACTCACACTGATTGACATTTGGCACTAGAAGAATCCCTGGAATCTCCTACATTTGTGTCAAATGGATTATTCATGGGCGACTTTGAAATATGATTGATTGATTCATCGACCATTCCTTTTTCTCTAGATTTCACATCGTCTCCAATAGCCTTTGCCGTGTTTAATTTTCTGGTAGGTTCTACTCCAGATTGACACGATTCCCCAGTTTTGGGTTGTTCTTCTGACTTGTACGAGTCTACATCTGTCCTCAAAGCATCTTTCCTTTTGTTTGTGATGTGAATACGGAACACCGAATCATCAGAAGCACCAATTCCATGACGATTAAAATCTTCCGGCCGTTCCATCATTTGGATGGAAGGGGATAGGGTAGGTAACATGTAATCCCTTACAGATTCATGGGGGTCATCCAAGCCCTCACTTGTTAAAATACATTTTTCTTTTACATTTGATGGTTTTGTGCTCACAGTAGGCTGAGAAATGTTATTTTCTCCACCGGCCTTTAGAAGTATTTGAGTATTAATTTGGATGAAATCATCAAAGGAAGAGTTTGACAAGGATGAAGACTCAGTAATAGAAGAGTCCGGACTTTTGATTTCTCTATATGTTTCAGAATCTAGTCGACAACCACTACCATGGCTAGAATTTAAAAATCTAATCCGCGGTGCGAATGTCACATGCCTATAATTAGAAGCACACATATCTGCCTCCAAATTATCGTCATATCCACCTTCACTGTCCATAGCTAAGCCAAGGCATTAAATATCTCTGAAACATAAAATGAAGATAAAATCATCATTCAGAATTTCAGATGAGTTTATGCCTACATAAATTTACGAGATGGGGAAAGAGGTTACGCAATCGATGAGGTTGTAAGAACAATAAAACACTCGAACTTTACATGCAAGTGACTAATTTAAGTAAATCAAGACTTGATGGTTATATTCCAGTACACAAGAGTTAGCAATGCAAATGATGAATAATGCCAAGAATGAAGAGAGAGGTTGCATGAACTAGCTGGAATATGTAACAAATCAAATCACTAAGATTTCCCTTGAAAGCTATTGCACGTTTGAGTTGCTCCTGATGGATACGTACTTATACGCCGATTAGATTTTACATCATTCACAATTTAGGATCAAGCATGCAGCATAATTCCCTAAAAGTCATAAATAATAAAACTATTTACTGAGAATTGAAATTTAATATCATACCTATTTGAAGCTACTCCACCCATAATGATAGGATTTTCTGTAAACAGCTGCTGCTCAACACAACTCAACCCTACTTCTAGTGTTCCATAGATATGCCAAAAATTGTGGAATTCTTAGATTAGATTATACAGATAATCAATTCTCTGTTAGAAAAAGAAAATAAAAAAACATCATTTGTCCTGCATGTCAGCATGTGTGCCAATTCAATTTCTATACAATTATAGATTACTTGCAACAATTTAGCAATTCTCCACCGTTGAAGATAAGAATATAAAGGAACTGCAATTAAATTCCACCCGTTTACAACAACTCAAATAACCCTATAAAAACCCATCAGAAATTGTTTTAAGTTGATCCATGAATAACATTTCTCATATATCAACAAATTCGGAGAAAACAAGCCAAACACAAAAAACCCAAATTAAAAAAACACAATAGGAGTAATAAATACATAACTATATTACCCTAATGAAATGTTTGAATCGCAGTTAATTCTCAGAATATTCATTCCTGTTATTGAAATTCGGCTTATACCGGGATAATATCCCTTTCTTGCGATTCTCTCTGAAATTAGGATTTTAAAATAATACCTTCGAAGGAAATAATGTAGGGGAATGGATTAGGGTTTTGGAGGAAATTGAATTCATCAAATTTGATTGGACGGAAGAGCTGAGTTTTCGGGGTACAATTTCGATGACTATTTTATACCATTTCCCTTTGGCGCCATATTTTAATTACTGAATTTTGCGTCACGTGAGCCTCACGTGCGTCGGTAACATCGATTTGAATTTGTTTGAATTTTGATTATCAATAAAATGGAACTGTTTTTTTTATTTTTTTCAGGAAAATATAAAATCAAAACCGAGTCCAATATAATGTAGATTTTTTTATTTTCAATAATAGTTTTACTATCTCTTATTTATAAACCCAAGTACAAATATGTTCAAATTTGTTATATATAATCCTTTAAAAAAAAAAAAATTTGACATTGTTATCAAACAAAAGTCAAGTTTTTAAGAAAACCTTGTGTGAAACTTATTTATAAAATAAAACTAAATTCATTCTAATATCATTATATTTATTCAATAATAGTATTACACTATAAACTAATACGATCGTACAAATAAGGCAAATTTTTTGTGGTATTAGTGTATAATGTAATAATATTATTGAATGAATGTTTGATATAATTAAATGAAAAAAAAAAAGTTAGATTGAGAAGTTTCACTAGAGATTTTTTTTTTTAAAGCTCTACTAGCAATTTACGTCTTCATTTATATAAGTCCTCAAATGTTTTGTCAAATTGGAAATTTTGTACTGTACATTGTATAGTATTATTATTGAGTAGGTTTTATATAAAAATGGTTCATAATAAATTTATCATAAAATTATTTGATAAAAAATATCAAAAATCTCACTATGTGTATCCAAAGTTTGGGTTAGAAAAATTAACAACAGTTTCGATATAATACCACTGATTCCGTTTTTTGGTATCCTGATGAGATTTTTTATACCCTTAAATAAATATTCAATACTTTAAAGAAAATTTATGATAAGCTAATCATGAACTATTTTCATATAAAACTTTGTCACTGTTATTAATACTGATGAGTTAACTTTCACTGAATTTTTTAGAATCTCTTCCTTGGGAAACTTTTTTTAGCCAAAAAAAAAAAAAAATCATTAATGAAATGAACAAGGGTATTAGAAAGACTGTCCACGTAACTAGGTGGCTTTAGCCCACCTGGCCACCGGGTTCCTCACTCTAGTGAGTGACTCGGGTTCGATTCCCTCTAGGAACGAATTATGGGAGTTATAAGGAGGGCTTAGAGATTTCTGGGTGTATTTGAGGACTTGGTGAACTAATCTAACTACTAACAACTAACATTTACCGATAAAAAAAAAAAAAAAGACTGTCCACGTTCACCGGATCGAATAGAAAACAAATGGTTTATTTTCTTCAAACAGTTTTAATGATTGTCCCAGGCTCTCAATTCATCTTCTTTGATTGCTTGCCACATCAATTACCTAATTCCAGCATAAGGTATTTGAACATGAAAAAAATCCTATGTAAGTTAACTTTATTGTTTAATTAATTTACATTTTGTGTGTGTGTGTGTTTTTTTTTTTTACACATTATATAGCTAGCTGATTATATTAGTTGTTTCGTTAATATATTCTTTTACTGATTATTATATTTGTGATCATTTATCCTACCTATCAATATTAATAAAGAGACATAGTTGGACAAACAACATATAATATCTTTTGAAAAATAAAAGCGATATATTTTAGAACAAAAAATTTCCTACAAAATTATCTAATCAATTAGTGACGAATAGAGATGATTTCATAATTATAAAATTAGCAATGAATGGAGATGTCTACATAACTAGAAAATTTTATAGGTAAGTAACTAGGCAATCCTCACTATTGATTATTTTTTTTCTTTTTGAAATTCAGCTATATTTAAAAAAATTCTAACTAATTCTTTATTTTATTGTAGTTTTATCTAACGGTTTTGTTATGATGATTCAACGACTTTTGTGAATTTGTTCTCGAGGGATCTCGTGAAATAAAAATTTAATAGTTTATGAACTCTTTAACACAAACTAGTAGTTTAAGGACTTTTTGAAACAAGAATTCTTTTAAGGACTCTTTAAAGCAAACAAATAGTTTAAAGACTTTTCGAAACAAGAATTTAATAGTTTACGAAATTAAAAATGTATTTTGCCTTTTTTATACTATTAAGAAGTTTTTAATAACATATATTAAATATTTGTTACTTCCTAAAACATGTTGATGGTTAACATTAATTATGACAGTTGTGATGAGATCAATGAACATGACTGTTTGAAATGGTTATTCCATTCAAGAAGTTGCCTTTTTAGAAGGTTGATTTATTTTAAAAGTTAGAACTGTCATGTGAAAAATTATAATCATTGTCCACGGTCTATAAAAACACATCACATTCTACCTTTCAATTTGGGGTAAAGGTAAGATTTGGATGCTAAACTAATGTTATGGATACAAATTGGATCCTAAATTATGTTTTTGTACAAATAAGACCTTAAATTAATGTTTTAGGTACAAATTAGACCACAAACTAATGTCTTGGATACAAATTGGATCATGAACTATTTTTTAGTACAAATTGAACTATGAACTTATAATTTAGGTACAAATTGGACCTCAAACTCTTTTTTTTTTTTTTTTTTGTATAAATAAACACTAACTTTTAAAATCAAATAAATAAACCCCAACTAATAAAAAAAATTAAGCATTGGTATATACTTAACATTTGACGAAAAACTTTATGATAAATTTTATAAATTGATATTTCAATCCAACATTATTTATCAACAGTGGTTATTTTCATCCCATACTTATTAAAGTAGTTATTCTTTTAAGGATTAATTTAAACACACATTGCACATTATATATAAAAAAAATCTAAGTCAATTGCTAAAACATAAAAAAATTGCTTAATTATGTTTTAAAACAAATTAAATTAATTTAACCATAGCATTGGTAAAAAAAAAATTACCAACATAAAAAATAAAAAGTATTGCTTAATTAATATAGATCAAAATTTAGCAACGTAATTAATTTATTTTACCAAAATAATTAATTTTTAGCAACATAAAACATTAGTGTTTTTTTTACCAACATAATTAAATTTTTTAGCAATTGATTTAGGAAATTTTATTTATTTAATATGTAATACATATTTAAATTAATTTAAGAAAAAAATAATTTAATAGTATGAGTTGAAAATAACCACTGTCGATAAGTAATGCTGGATTGAAATACCAATTTATAGAATTTATCATAAAATTTTAGTCTAATATTATATATCAATGCTTAATTTTATTATTAGTTGGGATTTATTTTTTAAATTTTAAAAGTTAGTGCTTATTTATAGCAAAAAAATATATATATAGTTTGAGGTCCAATTTGTATTTAAAACATTAATTCAGAGTCCAATTTGTACCCAAAACACTAGTTCGGGGTCTAATTTATACAAAAAAAATAGTTTAAGGTCCAATTTATACCCTTGACATTAGTTTTGTGTCTAAATTGTACATTTTCCCTTCAATTTAATCCAGTCAAAATTGCATTCAAATATTTTAAAAATTGAGGTTTTTCTCTATTGTACAAAAGAAAATTCCAAGGGTTTAGTTCATCGAAAACTTTAGCTTTGTCGTGCAAATCTGAAGTTAGAAAACCATTGTATATTAACCAGGTGGCTTAGCCCACCTGGCCACCGGGTTCCTCACTCTAGTGAGTGACCTGGGTTCGATTCCCTTTGGGAACGAATTGGGAGGGAGTTATAAGGTAGGCTTGGAGATTTCTGGGAGTGTATGGAGACTTGGTGAACTAATCTAACTACTAACAACTAACATTTACCGATCAAAAAAAAAAAAAAAAAAAAAAAAAAAAAAAAAAAAAAAGAAAACCATTGTATATTAACCAGAAGGAGCATACTTGTAATGACTTAAATTGTTTTTATTTACATTATTTTCAAGTACACCACAATTTTCTTTAAAAAATAAAAAATACTTGTCTGGTTGAGAAACCGTTATAGCTTTTCTTGAAAGAAATACTTGTGTGAACAAATTGCACATTGCACAATTCGATCCATTCATTAATATCATTATTTTTGTTTAATAATATTACATTTCGTATTAAGTAATACTATTATTCCAATAAAGTAATTCAACATTATTTTTTTCACACAATTCAATGTGTTTTGTGCATGCAGAATATCGTGGTACTGCTTTATAGACATAGTGATATTACTTGATAAGTTGTGTGATACTCCCTCCGTCCCAATTTTGTTTACCCAAAAACTCAAAAAAAGAAAAAAAAAAATTGTTTACCCATTTCCTAAAATGGCAAAAAGCAACATCACTTTTTCAAACTCAACCTTCAAAAAGCTAATTTATACTAAAAAATATTAATAAATAATTCCTAAAAAGCTACTTTATACTCAAAAGTATTAATAAACAATTTTTTTCTTAAAAATCGTGTCATTTAGAAATAGGTAATCTAAATTGGGACGGAGGTAGTATTAATAAATGAATCAAGTTGCACGGAGTGCAAGTGTGACTCAAGTTTAAAGGATTGCTTGGTTTGTTGAAAGTAATGGTAATGAGAATGATAATGATTGTAGTGAGAAATTGAATGAATATGCTTATTTAAAATTGTATTGTTTGGTTGAATATGAGAATTACTATCATAACCATTGATTTCATTTGGTTTGCTAAATATACATGGAATCAACTAACTTTGTTTTGGTGGAATTGAGGAGTGAAATGTGTTGTAAATCTAGAAGATTTATTATTCCAAATCTAGAAGATTTGATGTGGACATTACTTATGGACCAAGAAACCCAACGGGCTTTATATCTTAGACTAGGGTTTTATTCTTATAAATAGATCATTGTATTCATTATTGTAATCACTCTCATACACAAGATCATTAGTGAAACTCCTGGCTTGGATCGCCCCTAGACGTAGTCGTTCCCGACGAACTGGGTCAACAAACATTGTCTCTTTAATTTACGCACTTATTTACAACACGTTATCAGCACGAGTCTCTAACCGAGATTATACGGTACACCTTTAATTCATTTTATATGAATCACGTGATTTGTTGTGTACTTTGAATTTGATTTCGTTCCTGAATATACCTGCGTGTAATTATATTACGTTAAAAAAAATTTGGTAAATTGAATCAACGTGCAACAGTCGTCGCACCGAAGACGGTCGATCGCCGCCACGCGCACCGCGCCGCCGCGCGCTGCCGCCCCGTCGCGCCGTGCGCTACCACCGCGCCACGCACCACTCGCGCCGTGCACCGCCGCCGCCGCCGTGTCGCGTCGCCATATCGTCGTGCGTGCAGCCGCCGCCCATCGCGCACGGACTGCCGTGCCGCCGCGCGCTTGTGCCACTGCCGCCTCGCGCCGCCATGCATCCTCGTCGCCCATGCGCGACACTCGCGGTGTTTTTCCCGAATTTTTGTGATTTACGTTTTTAGTCCTTATCGCAAATCCGTGTTAATTTATTTTAATTCTGAAAATATTTCGTTAAATTGCATTAATATACATGAAATAATTATCCTTGTGGTTATTCCCTCTGTCTATTAAATCGTATATTTTCTAGAAATTATTTTCATGTGATTACCTCCCTTATTTGTTATGCATGTTTATGTGATTTAATTATCCTACGTGCATTATTTTTCGCACATAGTTTATTTTCTTTATAGTCCGCATATTATGCCCGGGTAGGCGGCGCCCGGTATTTGTCGGACCGTAAATTTATGCTTTGGGTAGACGGCGCCCAATACTTGTATCTATGTGCTCTAGAATAATTAAATAAATTCTTATTCGTCCGTTGTCAATAATTTGGTCACAACTATTACCATGTCACTTTAAAATCGTAGTGAAAATATACGATATTACCATGAAAGAATTCGATGAGCTTGCTCTCGATGGTAATAACTACTTGACATGGGCGCTAGATGTCGAGTTCCATCTAGCCTTAAATGAGTTGAGCAAAACAATTCTCGAAGGTTCGAAATCCACTAACGCCCTGAAGGCGAAAGCGTTGGTTTTTCTCATGAACCACCTGAGTGAGGAATTCATCATTCAGATCCTCATTCAGGGACCCCGGAATGTTGTGGAACTCCCTATAGGATCGTTTCCAACAACAAAATGATATACTCCTCCCTCCGGTACAATACGATAGGTTGAGACTCTGTTTCCAAGACCTTAAGTCTATAACAGAGTACAACTCTGCTTTGCACCGTATTGTAACTCAGTTGATGCAGAACAATCTGTCAACTAGGGGTGGCAATTCGTGCTAACGGATTGGATTTCGTGTCGACACGATAGTGACACGACACGATAAGACCCGACACTAACACGACACGATAAGGATCTGTACCGACACGAACACGATAAAATCTGTGTCGACACGACACGATAACAACACGATATTTTTCGTGTTAGTGTCGACACGACACGATAACGACACGATTCATTCCATGTCGACACGACACGATAACGATACAATTCATTCCGTGTCGACACGACACGATTCATTCAGTATCGACACGAACACGATATAAACCTGATAAAAAAGATGACTAAATTTAAAATTTCAACACAAAAAACTACAAATGTTCATAGAAAGCATATTCTATCCAAAACGATTACAAACCAAAATACCAAATGCATAGTTTATCCAACATAATAATTAAAGTCTCATACTACAAACCAAAGTGTTAGAAATCAAATGATAAACCAACGTTTCAAAACACACAAAAAAAGAATCATCACTTCAATTTTCACTTCAACGTCAGAATTGCTTTCACATCGACAAAGCTCAGTACAATAGCACACCTACAATTCAATATATAATTAATTTAGTAAAACTTAATAAATGACAAATCCCAAAAAAATAAGAGAACACTTTAAAGTTTACCTTTCATGATGAAAGGGTAGAACATTGAGTCGAAATATCATATGTATTATCCATCACATCTTCAAGCAATTCATCAATTGGTTGATGCTTCTCAAGAACTAAAAAAAATATATAAAAAATTAGCACATTGCTTTATATTAATTAGCTAATATTAGTAAAAAGATATACATCCATCTCCATATAGCCAATCTCTAGTACAAATTATTGCTTCCACCGTGCTTGGTTAGAGTGTACTTCGATACTGGTCTAACACTCTTCCATTAGCACTAAATGTTGACTCCGAAGCCACTGTAGTTATAGGTATGCTCAATATATCACGAGCCATATGAGCAACTTGTGGATACATATACTGGTTTCCTTTCCAATAATTGAGTATGTCAAGATTAGCCTTCACATCCATTCGTGGTTCCTCCAAGTAAAGTTCCAACTGTGATTTCTATTGGCTCAATCCAAACTCAGTATCGAATTCACTAAATTCCTACAATTAAGATATGTCAAAAATAAATAACAGTAATAATAAAAAAACAGCAAACTTAAAGAAAAATAAATTAATTAGTGATTACCTCAGCCATAGCCGTCGACATTTCACTTTCAAATGGAACACCCGAAGAGGTCTTTGAATCCGTATCACCTCTAACTTGATTATTAGATAGTTTGGAATACTCTTCAAAGAGTGCAAATAATTTTTCCTTAACTTGCATATATTGGGTAGAATCAGCTCCATACAACTTCTTATAAGAAAAATCAACGAATTGCAGTTTGTATCGAGGATCAAAGACAACAGCTATTGTCAAGATCAAACTGAAATTTAACCAATATTTCTCAAACTTTACCAACATCATTGTTGCCATTTTCTTGATATACTCATCCCCGATGTCTCTACTTTTTATCAAAGAAGCATAGCATGCGACAATTGGACGGAAATACAAATTGGCAGTTGGGTACAAACTCCCACTAAACAAGTTGGAAACCTCATAAAACACACCCAAAAAATTACGGATCTTCTCTACTTTATCCCATTCAATTGAAGAAGGATAGTTCAAATAGTTGGGCTCAATCAATTGTAAATTCATGAATGTTTTTTTATAGTACAAAGCACTATCAAGCATCATAAACGTAGAATTCCATCTAGTAGGCACATCTTGCCTCAACCCTTTCTTATCACTCAAAGATGGTACCATGCCTACACATTCAAAAAATTTATGTTTCCTCATTTGTGATCCCCGAACAAATTTGACGCTTTCACGAATCTTAACAACCACCCCATTAATATCTTTTAAGTCATCTTGGACCACCAAATTAATAATATGCGCACAACAACGAATATGGAAAAACTCCCCATTGGAAACGAGTGCATCATTCAGTTTCAGTTGTGTAATAAAAAAATCAGCATACACATCATTCGAAGAATCATTATCCAAAGTTAATGAAAACAATTTCATCTTAATCCCCCACCCAGACATCATAGAAAGCAACTTATTGGATAGTGCAGCACCAGTGTGTGGAGATGGCATAAGAGAAAAATTCAACACCCTCTTTTGTAAGACCCAATCCATATCAATAAAATGAGCTGTCAACGTGATATAACCATCAATAGTAATTGAACTCCAACAATAGATGTTAAACATATTCTATCAGGTGCCATCTCTAGCATAACCCTAATTCTTCCTTTTTCCCTTTCAAAAATTTTCAAGACATCAGCTTTCAATGTGTTCCTAGAAATCAAGTTGAGGTCGGGACGAAGGTACTCAAAAGCCATTCTAACGCATTTATACTCAATAAAACTAAAAGGCAAATCATGCACAACCACTGCAGAACACAACAACTCACGAAAGTATGCATCATCAAATTTAGAGGACTGTCCAATCTTAGCAACCATCATTTGCCCAACATCACGAGTGCTTCTCCTAGGACAAACAAGAAGATGACGACTCATATTTCCTGTTCCAGTTCTACTAGAGATTTTACTATAGATATGTCCACAATATTTGCACTTGCATGTTTTAAACCCATCAGCCCGAGTCTCAGTAACAATAAAATGAGTCCAAACATCTGACCTTTTTTTCTTTTTATTTTGTAGTGGTGGTTTTGCGCTTTGATCTGGCTGCTCGGTTGCGTTTCTAGGGCTGGAATCTACTTCCACCTCTGTTACCCTCTCACCATCATTTGTGTCAACCTTAGACATTACAATATAACCTGCAAAAATTCAGAGATTCAGATATAGACAATTAAGAATAAGTGAAGCCAATAAACCACGTGCTGCAAATTCATCATAATTTCTCCTCCGGCCCATTAAATATCAGCTGCTATACTCCCACTCCCTCCACCTCACAAAATTAAAGAAACATTATATATAGGAAAGGGGTGACTCATGCTTATTATATTAACTAATCAGTGATACATGAGTTCCACACGAGTTGGCATAGTTGTACTAGTAGGAGATAAATAGAGAGAGAGAGAGAGCAATCAAAATTAATGCATATGGGTGGGTAGTGACCCTTTCTGGGGGGGCGACAGAGATATTTTGTATCATATGTATAGAGAGAAAGAGAGACTGCTTACATTCTTTATTTATTCATCCTTTTTATTATTTTAACCATTACCAAATGATTATTGCAGTTTTGTGCAGAGAGTGAAATAATGACTGGAAATTAATCTTCATCTTTTTAGTGCAGTGTAGACAAAAACTAAATTTATTGTTTGTAGTATTTTCATTTATCAAATTCTACTTAACATGCTACAACTTATGTCACAGAATATGTGTTACAATTTTGAAACTTACAATTAACATATCTAATGCAAAATCACGTACATAAATGTACATCTTGCTAGAAGAAACAAAATACCGAATTCCGAATTTGAATCAAGACTGAATATGAATCAACACAGTCACAGTTAAAGAAATATGGAATACCGAATATTTCATACTCCCATAAACCCTTAAATTGATTATGCCCATTTCAATATCTCACTCACAGTCACGGTTAAAGAAAGACCCAAAAATTCCAAATCTCTCGACTCTACTTCTCCGTTAGAATCAAGACCCAATCAATATCCCAATCATATTTCTCCAGCTTTTGTAATACACGAATTCTACGTACAGATCTAAACTTCCAGATTGTTTCAACTTTCTTTAATTTCCCCTCAAAATGCCCCATTTTAAAGACAAGAAGAAGTATGTAAGTATGGAATTAAAAAATGAGTAAAACTACATGAGAAGAGAGGAGCTGAAGCGGCAACGGACGACGGTGGCTGGGACTATGTGGCCGACCGAAGAAGAGAGGAGCTGAGCGTGCACCCGAGCGCGAGCGTCAGCGGCCGAGTGCGAGCGTCGTGCGCCGAATGCGAGCGTTGTGCGCCGAATGCGAGCATCGTGCGACCGAGTGCAAGCGGCGGCGTGGCCGACTGCATGCGCCAGTAAAGGTCGGCAGTGGGTTGTGGACTTGTGGGCGACGCGTTGTGAAGAGAAGAGAGAAGAGGAGCAGAGCGGCGCGACTCAGATTTGGAAATTGGAATGGAAATTGAATTACTAGGGCTACAAAATGTTTCAGATATTTTGATTCATTAATTTATTTACATTTCTCAATTATAATAATATAAAATTAGTAATAATTATAAGAAAAAATATATATTATTGTTTTTGTAAAAATATTATTAAAATATATTTCGTGTCACTATCGTGTTATGTGTTATTTCGTGTCACTATCGTGTTCATGCTTAACGGGTTGTTAACAGATTAATGGGTTATCCATTAATTTTATCGTGTTTAGCGTGTTGACACTAATCCGACACTAACTCGCCACGAAATTTTCGTGTTCTTATCGTGTCGACCCGATAAGGACATTAACCCAATAAGATCAACACTAACCCGCAATTTTTGTGTCGGATTCGTGTCGTGCTATCGTGTCGTGTTCGCAATTGCCACCCCTACTGTCAACATTCCACGCTAGCAACCTTATACTCCAGCAGCAGTATAGGGACAATTATATTATTGGTTGCAAACGTGGAAGGGGGAGAGAGTAAGATGATCTGGGTTAAAGGCCGGGGTCGTAGTACATCCGGTGGTCACAGAACCTCGAATTTCGCTCTTCATCTGGCAAGGTTAAGCAGTCCTGCTACATATGCGGATGCAGAGACCATTGGTCTCGCACGTGTCACACTCCCAAGAACTTGGTTGAGGCTTATCAAAAACAGCAGAAGGACGGCAAGGGGAAGGCCCCTGGAGTCGAATCTCACCATGTCAGACTGCCTGAAGCAGACTTTGACCAAGACAACGTCGATCCTCTGGGCATCAAGCTCAAGGACCTTGGAGATGATGAGTGATTTGTGTATTTGATTGTTTTAGTACTTTATATTTGGATCCTTTCTTTCGGATATTTTATTTTATGGATAATATTATGTTTTAGCTTCGATGTGTTTACCTTAACGTTGTCCATTAAATTTACTTGGATATTGCTTTTCATGGCTAGTAAACATATCAACTATTAGGTTTGGACTATTTCCTCTGGCATGATGGATTGAGATTGTGTTTTATATTTGGTAGATAGCGCCACCACTCATGCAATCTTAAGAGATAAGAAATTATTTCATAACTTGTTAAATCGTAAGTGGAGTATAACTACAATAAAAATGATAGTAGGTTGATAGTGGGGTCCAGAAGAGCTCCCATTGTCCTCCCTGTGGGTACCGAACTCATAATGAATAATGCCTTATTGTTTCCACAGTTTAAGTGTACCCTGCTTAGTTTTAGAGATATTAGGACTAATGAATATCACATTGAAACTGAAACTGAGAACAATAACGAATACCTTTTGATGACTATTACTCGAGGTAGCCGTAAATAAGTTATAGAAAAACTTCCCTACTTCTCCCCCGGATTGTACTATTCCTACATTCGGCCGTCAAAATCTCCATCTAGCCATGAGTATGAAATTTCATGTCCCGAACTTCTTTATATTAAGGCATAAACAGTTAACTCATCCAGGACAATATATGATACATAGGATTCTACCTAATTCAATTAGTCATAATAATTCGAATAATAGAATCCTTCTTGTTGATGAACTTATTTGTGATGCATGTCTTAAGGGTAAGTTAATAGTGCGTCTGTCGCGCACTAAGGTTAGACTAGAGTCTCCAGTTTTCCTTGAAGCGAATTCAAGGAGACATTTGTGGACCGATTCACCCAGCATCAGGACCATTTCAGTATTTCATGGTCCTTATTGATGCCTCCACTAGGTGGACATATGCTTATTAGCCGTCTACCCGCAATCAAGCTCTTGCAGAGCTCATTGCGAAAACTATCGAGCTTAGAGCTCAATTCCCGGATTATCCAATCAAGTCGATTCGCATGAATAATACATTTGAGTTCAGCTCAAAGGCCTTTACAGATTACTGTATGTCCCTGAAAATTATAGCGGAGCATTCGGTCCCCTACGTCCATACCCAAAATGGTCTTGCTGAGGCGCTAATAAAACGTATCAAATTTATCACGAGACCATTTCTTATGAACTCCAAACTACCCACTTCATGCTGGGGGCATGCAGTCCTACATGCATCGCACTTAATCCAAATCCGTCCAAATGCATATAATGATCACCCCCCTACAGTTAGTGCGTGAGAAAGAACCTAGCATTTTCCATCTGCGTATTTTTTGATGTGCAGTATACGTTCCAATAACGATACCAAATTGGACCTCTATGGGCCCACAAAGGAAACTCGGTATTTACGTCGGATATGACTCTCCATCCATCGTGAAATACCTCGAGCCTTTGTCTGGGGATCAATTAACGGCCCGGTTCGCTGATTGCACGTTCGACGAAGATTACTTCCCGGCATTAGGGAGAGATCCGAATTTAAAATTGAATGAATACCGGGAACTTACGTGGAATGTAAGTAATCTTTAGTATCTAGATCCACACACTAATCAATCTGAACTAGAAGTTCAGAAGATCATTAACTTGCAAAACTTAGTAAATAATCTGCCAGAAGCGTTCACTGACCATAGAGGTGTGACTAAATCGCATATACTTGCAGTAAATGCTCCCCAAAGGGTTGAGGTCTCAAGCAAAACGAGTACTCATGCCCCCACACGCCAAAAGCGTAAGGGACCCTCAAGAGATAGTAACACACCTAAACGAAAGGCTAGCAAAATTGATCAGTCGAATGGAAAATCTCTAGAAGAGATCCGTCTAGATAACTCCAAGTCTCTAGGAGACGAGAGTCCCAGTGATGAAGCGCGTGCACAAAATATTCCATGCACTAGGACCGTGGAACGACCAGACCAAAATACAATGGGAAATGAGGAAGGTCTGGTTGACGTAAACGTCAAAGTCTCTGTGAATTTCACAAATACGGGAGAAAGATGTAATATAAATATTACTGTCATCGACGACACATTTGCAGCGACATTTGCTCTTTCCATTAACGATCCGGATCCAGAACCCAAAATTATCGTTAAGTGCCGGAAGCGCACCGATTGGGTAAAATGGAAAGAGGTAATTGAAGCAGAGCTCGCATCGCTTAACAAAAGACAAGTATTTGTCTCTTTCGTTTGTACACCCGCGCGTGCTATCCCTGTAGGATATAAATGGGTTTTTGTACGAAAACGAAATGAGAATAATATTATGGAGAGGTATAAAGCGAGGCTTGTAGCTCAAGGGTTTTTCGCAGAGACCCGGGATTGATTTCGATCAAACCTATTCTCCCATCATGAACTCAATGTCATGGACTCAATAACGTTCCGCTACTTGATATCTCTGGCAGTTAAAATGAATCTCCAAATGAGATTAATGGACGTAGTAACCGCGTACTTATACGGATCACTAGATGCCGACATTTATATGAAAATTCCCGATGGATTTGACATTCCTCAAATGAGGGATGGTGAAAACCACAGTATGTATAACATACAACTGCAAAAGTCATTGTACGGCCTGAAGCAATCGGGCCTCCGACTTAGTGAATTCCTTCAGAAGAAGGGATACACATTCGATAAAGCTTTCCCATGTGTATTCACGAAGAAATCGCAAGATGATTTTTGCATCATATCCGTTTAACGTTGATGACCTAAACATAATCGGAACATGCAAAGAGTTTGAAAAAGCCAGTTCAATCTTGAGGGCTGAATTCGAAATGAAGTCCTTGGGTAAAACCAAGTACTGCCTCGGCCTGCAGATCGAGCACCTCCCAGAAGGAGTCCTTATTCATCAGTCGACCTACGTAAAGAAGGTATTGGAGAGATTTCACATGGATAAATCTCATCCACTTAGCACCACTATGGTTGTTCGATCCCTCGAAGTGGATAAGGACCCATTTAGACCAAGAGAAGATTCAGAAGAAATTCTGGGACCAGAAGTTCCTTATCTTAGCGTTGTTGGAGCTTTGCTCTATCGCAAGTTGCACTCGGCCGGACATTGCATTTGCTGTCAATTTGCTTGCGAGATATAGCGCTTCTCCTACAAGGAGACATTGAAATGGTGTTAAGCATGTTCTACGATACCTCCAAGGGTCTCAAGATCTTGGACTGTTTTATCGTAAGAACCAAGACAAAACCTTAGTAGGTTATGCGGATGCTGGCTATTTGTCTAATCCCCACAACGCCATATCCCAGACTGGTTACGTTTTTCTCTGTGGTGGTACCGCGATCTCATGGAGATCTGTTAAAAAATCCATGGTTACCACGCCTTCAAACCACTCAGAGATCATAACTTTATTTGAAGCTGCACGAGAATGTGTTTGGTTAAGGTCCTTGGTAAAATACATTGGTGACTCGTGTGGTATCGCTAAAGGCGATACACCTCCCACCGTTATATTTGAAGACAACGCTGCTTGCATCGCACAAATGAGTAATGGGTACGTCAAGAAAAACCTGACGGAACTTATCTCACCTAAGTTTTTCTACCCATACGAACTTCAGAAGAGTGACGTGATTACTATTCAAAAGTGCAATCTAGTAACAATCTAACAAATCTGTTTACTAAATACTTACCTACGTCTACTTTTGAAAAGTACGTTCGCGGTATTGGGATGCAAATACTTAAAGTGTTGTTGTCTTCAGGGGGAGCGGTAACCCCGAAATAAATCTAGAAGATTTAGATATAGAAGATCAATAACATTCCCCCCTAACTTATTATTTGGCCGATACCTAGCATGTGGAGTTTTTATGACAAAACATTTATGTTATGTCGTAATGTCCAAGGGGGAGTGTTGTAAATCTAGAAGATTTATTATTCCAAATTTAGAAGATTTGATGTGGACATTACTTATGGACCAAGAAACCCAACGGGCTTTATATCTTAGACTAGGGTTTTATTCTTATAAATAGATCATTGTATTCATTATTGTAATCACTCTCATATACAAGATCATTAGTGAAACTCCTGGCTTGGATCGCCCCCAGACGTAGTCGTTCCCGATGAACTGGGTCAACAAAAGTTATCTCTTTAATTTACGCACTTATTTACAACAAAATGAAAGATGTAGTCTAGGTTTTCCTAGTGAATAAAGAATTCCTCAATTTTTAGATATGAAGTTACTATGGAAGGAATGAAAAGTCTCAACCAAATATTAAAAAATCACTCCACTTCCATTCACTAGCTCTAAAGGAGTGTACCAAGCAGACCCTAAGTAAATCTCTTGTGCACCATACAATTCAAATGCATTCTAAACAATATCAGTTGTTTTCACTGAACAATTGCAACTATTTTCATTGAATAGTTTCAGTTGAACAAATGCAACTATTCCATGCATAGCTGTAACCATTTGCAAGAACAATTGATACTTCATCCGTTGCAAAACAAGTATCATTCTAAAAAATTCGTATCAATTTAAAAATTATAAATTTTGACATATATATACCCACCTAAATCTATAAAAGATTTATTATATTTTGATAATATCTAACATATTTGTTATATTTTAATATAATTTCTAAAATATCTCTCATATATTGAATTTGGATTTGGGGTAAATCAGGAAAAAATATGAAAAATAACTAAAACGACATTTATTTTGAAACAAAAATTAACCTTTAAAACAATGCTTATTTTGAAAAGGATGGAATATTATTTAAAAAATGCACTTTAATTGTACAATACATTTGGTGCATATAAAATGATGCCCTTAAATTTTACACAAAATTTAAAAGATTAATTGAATTTTTTTCCCCAAAATAATCTTTGTTTTTTTAAGAAAAGGAATGCTTTACCTTGTGAATTCGTCGTCAGGAGCTCAAAGTCGCGTTTCTAAAAAATTAGAAAGCGTGCTCAACTCTCTCTATCCCAATCACGCACACGAACACACAACCACATGCCCAAAGTTCCCAAAAGGAGTGACACTGAGCGAAGTGGTGTGTTGGGAATCTCCGTGGGGAAGAACACATAATTTCTTCTCATAAAAGGTATGCCTTTTCGTTAATCTATGCCATGTTGCGTGTTTTATCGGCAACCTAGTCGAATTTGGAAAACGGGGGCGGGCTTGTCTGTCGATTTGGTTATGTTGTTTTACCGGCGTTCTTCCTTCGATTGACGTTTGATGTTATTGCAAATTAACCCCCCCATCCCAGGAAAAAAATTAAAAAAACAGATGGATTTTATCAGTATAGCATTGAATTTCGGGCTGTAGGTTAAAAAAAAAATTCGTTATTTCTTGAGGATAATCTGCCGATGACTTGACTGCTTACCTGATTGGTCAAAATTCTTCTTTGTATGTTTCTTTGTTATTATGATTATGATTATTATTTTTAGATCCCTGAATGAAAGAGTTCCAGTCATGCTGGTATTAGTGGTCATGCTTAAAGAATTTGTAACAAGTGTTAAGCTTGTACTTTCTGAGTAATGAAAATTGGACAAGTTGATTTAAGAATATTTGCTTCCTGCAAAGCTTGTATGGATTATGGGATTGGGTGAATCTATTAGAATAGAGATATAAGGCCTTAAGCATTTTGGTTGTTTAATGAGATTTGGAATTATAGAATTGAGGACTTACAATTTGTATACAACAACAATAACTAAACATTTATCAAACTATGTGGTTTCGAAACATGTTCTCATTTACACATTTTGACCTTAACCTTGATTCTTTCAGGGAATTCTTCTACATTTTTCTCTTTAATTTTTCCTTTTTTTTCTTCTGGTTGACGCATTCAACTGTCTAGATCCATCTTCCCACCCACCAAATTCATTTGTTGTATGTGGAACTGTGAGTGCTAAGCTCTTTCTCAATTTATACAGTTGTCTTTGCGTGCTGGTCAAGTGTGCTTTCTTGGCACACAACTTCTATTCGTGGTATCGCCTCATGCCTCATTGTTAATGTTCTGGCAATGATTGTTTGATGATGCATGCTTTTTGTATGTCTCTAGAGAAATATAATAGGGTCAACTCACATGAGTCTATCTCCTGAATATAACCAACTGAGTTCTATTTTTTCTTCTTAACGCTTGATCTATTATTTGGCATTTTTATTTATTAAATTATAAATCATGCGAAGTTTTTCTTGATCTATAAACATAAATGTGTTTCATTTTCAGTTTGTACATCAAATGTAGAAAGAAATTGGCTTCAACGGCTGCAACAAAAATTTGAATGGTAGACTTAATTCTTAGACTGCACACACTAGCCTACATCTGGAACTTGACTGATGAAGAGACCTCTTAGCTGTAACAATCTGGACGAGATAAAGGGGACAGAAAAACAAACATGGCTCAATCTCCATCTTCCAGTGCTGATCCCGAATCCATCACTTCCCTCAACTCATCAAGATATTACACAATTGGGCGGGGGAGTCACAGTGCACGTGGATCTGGATTTCCTGGCCTGAAGAAGAGATCTCATAATGTTGGAACTCGGTCTTGGATATTAATTGATACCAAAGGGCACTCGGAAGTTGTTGAATTCGATAAGTCTACTGTTATGAGACGTTGTTCGTTGCCTTCCAGAGATCTCAGGCTTTTGGATCCTTTATTTATCTATCCATTCTCAATATTAGGCCGTGAAAAGGCTATTGTTGTTAGTCTTGAACAGATTAGGTGTATAATCACAGCTGATGAGGTTATATTGAAGAACTCTTTGGATACTTCTGTTCTACAGTACAAATCTGAATTGTGCAAGCGTATAGAGATGGCAAGAGACAATTATGGTAAGATAGCAGAGGGACACATGCTCAAGAATTTGATATCTTAGCAGTAGAAGTTGACACTGACAATACACACCTCATTCAGTAATATAGGTTGTAAGAAGCTGCTAAAGTTTTCTGAATCAAAATTATGATGTTTTTTTCAAAGGGCTAGCATAGGGTTGGGCGCTAAGTGTCGAACTTTTGTAAAGAGAGTCTTTAATTGGTGGTACTGCTTTAAAATCTTTAACAAAAATTTAATTTATTTAATTGTTGAGTTTGCTGGTGCCTGGTAGTCTTAAATGTTGTACCTGATATTCTCGTGTGCCATCTAATGCATTTTGAGACAAACTTTGGTTATTGTTTATCTTGCAAGCAGCATGTCCTACGACTTCCAATAGTTCGAGTCTCAAGCTAGATAGTTCCCATTTTTGCTTAGAATTTGAATGTATAATTAGTTTTTTCATCTTTCGAGTGAATTTTCGGTCTCACTGACAGTATTGCTATGTGGTTCAGATGATCTGCCTTTCGAGTTTAGGGCATTGGAGCTTGCTTTGGAACTTACCTGTATGTCCCTGGATACGCAGGTATGCAATTCTAATTTGGTGTAATTAGGGACTCTTCTTTTCACCTTCAGTAAAGATTCAGCTTTTGAATAGAATGATTGGGAATTCTTTTCTCTATAAAAGAACACCACATGTTCTTCAACTGAGTATCTGCTGCATTTTGCATTAATGTTTTAAACCTTTTCTTCCATCTGAATCAGTTTTAGCCATGTCATTATACTGAACTTCATGGATTTAGTAGGTAAAGGAATTAGAGCTGGACATATATCCCGTGCTTGACGAATTGGCATCATCAATAAGCACTCTCAATTTAGAGCGTGTACGTAGATTCAAAGGGCAACTTCTTGGATTGACTCAGAAAGTACAAAAGGTAAGATATAATAAATTGTAGCTGCTCACGCCCAACAAACACATTATACTATTGATAATATTTTGCTTGTCCTTGAGTTTTAGGTTTGTGATGATATAGAACATCTTATGAATGATGACGGAGATATGGCAGAGATGTATTTAACGGAGAAGAAAGAAAGAAGGGACAACTCAACCAATAGTGATTTATGTGATCAAAACAATACTTCAGAAGATGCCAAGACGGTATCTAAATCTGCACCTGTCTCTCCTGTGGCATCATCTAGTGGAGTTCAGAAATTGCAGAGAGCTTTCAGCACTATGAGTTCCAGTAAACATGGAAGCTTCTTGAGTTCTTCTGGTGGTGGAGAAAACATCGATCAACTCGAAATGTTACTAGAAGCATATTTTGTCGTCATAGACAACACACTCAACAAGCTGCTAACAGTAAGAAAAAAGATTTACAATAAGCCCATTTTACCGTATTTTATTGCTGCATCAAGTACGTTTGTTTACACATTCAATTTTCATGATTCAGCTTAAAGAGTATATAGACGATACAGAGGATTTAATCAACTTAAAGTTGGTAAGGACCAATCCTAAATAAATTATGTATCGTACATCTAGTAATATATATCATCTTCAATTTTCACAGTACTTTTCATTCTAACAGGGAAATGTTCAGAACCAGCTGATTCAATTCGAGCTGCTTCTTACAGCTGCTACTTTCGTGGCCACCATATTTGCTGTTGTAACTGCAGTTTTTGGTATGAACTTTGAAGACACCATATTTGACCATGGACCTCTATTTAATTGGGTGCTCATCATTTCTGGAGTTTTTTGTGGTATGTTATACATATCCTTTTTAATGTATTTCAAGCACAAAAAAGTCCTCCCATTGTAGACTGTATAGTGGAGTTATATTGTTCCAGGATCGATCGATTTGGAAATGACATTACACATTTGGTTATTAAATAGAGAATGCTTGAAACCAATCAAAAATGAGGTCCATCTTTTACTTTAAATTGGTCTTTTTTACCTATACATGTAAACTATACACTCTTCTGTATCAATGTGAATCTGAGTTCTACATTTCAATTTCAATCTATTCTAAGATTGAAGTTGGAACCTGATTTCCTCCTCTCAACTATCTGCTTTATCAAAAGCATATCTGACTCATCACTGCCTTCATCTCCACTCGTTGAGTCCTCGTTGTACATAAAGCTCATCCGTCTTTGCTTATCCCGAAACTGATGCACATCCTGAACCAAAGTCTGTGATCTATATTCTCCATCTTCCTTTTCTTGATCAGTATCCATCACCTTATGCAGAATCCCATTGTTGCCCTTATATGTGGAAACCTCTTCTTGTAATTCATCATGTCCAGAACATATACGTGTAGGACTTTGGTGAGTAGATGAGGATTCTGTTTCGCTGTAAGAAAGTCTCCTTCCAGAGATCATGTTTTGACTTTTACCAAGCTCGATTTCTAGCTCTTTAATGCGTGCTTCTAGCCTAGATTCTAACAACTCATGGAGACGCAAGCTCAGCTCTGTCGGGCAGACAGCATAGTTTGCGGGTTTAGAGCAATTAGTCGTTGTATCTGTTGTTTCGATTCCTGATTCCAATGCATCATTCACCATTGTTGCCTTTAACTCTCCTTGAACTATTTCTGGTTCGAAATCTGGATCAATCTGCAAAAAAGAAAAAAGAAACAGGGGAAGTTAGCAGAATTGTATAGAGGTGAGAGATGCAGATAGAAGATGAGTGAATTTCTTACCTCAACTACACTAGATAATCTCTCAATTGCAGATACCTTCATGTTCTGTTCCAGCATCTCTAGTTCTACTTGAAGTTCTTCCTCAATTCTGCTCAATAACTCAAGATTTTCTGCATTTTTCTCATTCGTGTTTAAACTATAAGTTTTGTTCAAATCGCTGATTTTCTCGACGGGAGATGAAATCGACGCAGAGGGTAGACCACCCTCGTCACTTAGCTCCTTCACCATTAGCATTTCTTTCATGTCGAGTTCCTCGTGTAAATCTTGAACCAAATTATCCATCTGTTTTAGCTGCCTGTTCAGTGTATCCACTTCCTTTTTCCAGGACCAAGTTGCAGATAATATTCCAATAGTCATTCCAGTTATGAACAGAATCATAGTTTCAGGCCCTGATAGCACAAAACTTTGAATAAAATTTATGGCAATGCATATATACTCACAAATAATTGAACAAAAGACAAAAATTTCCAGCAATAGGCAAATCTCGTCATCATTCCTACAATTCCATGACTAATAGAAGGTACATAAATAAACAAACCTGTCTACATATTAAGAAATCAAGAATCACTACATTCATTCATTTGAGAGAGAGAGAGAGAGAGAGAGAGAGAGTTGAAGGACCTTTCTGCTGCAAATTGGTAGAGCTTCTTTTCGGCTTCCCAAGCTCCTCAACCGATTCAAATTGTTTCGAGGAAGAAGAAGACATCACTACATTCTCCCTACAACCATCGAAATCTGCACAAGATGAGCTATTGCCCCACTTTCCATCAGTAACCAACACTGGCCTCACTGCAGAAACAGATGGACATAAACTTGTACTCTCTTCCATATTATCTACACAACTTCCTAAACTATTCAATGGCTTCATCGGAGGCACACATCTTCTATCTTTTACCAACTTGCCCCTACTGAAATTTCTATTTCCACCATCTTCAAATTCCAATCTTTCTTGTAAAGATTCACCACTTATACCTTCTTCCCTTTCCACATCAAGAAAGACATTATCTTCAACTCCTTGTTGGGCTAATCTGCGTAATGGGCAAGTTTTATCCCTTAATTGCTGCAGAAAGTTTCTTGATTCTGATTGAACATCGTATGAATATTTTAAAGAATATTTTAAACTCTCTCTCTTATCAACTGACGAATTCTGCAAATTCTTTGCTACGTAACCAGCCCCTGCAGCAGCTGCAATAACCCATAAATCCATTTCTTCACGCAAGATCAATCAACCCAACAAATTATCTCTCATTAAATTTCCAAATCTTGAAGATCAAGACTCAAAAGCCTCTGCATATCTTTCTACAAGAAAGCCCACCTGGAAAGATTGAAAACTCATCAAGAAAACCGATAATCAAACTATGAACGGAAATTTTGTGACAGAAAATATAAAAATGGATTGTGAAGCTGGTGGTGAATTTTTAAAAAGGGGTGGGCTAAATAAAAGTCAAAAACTTTTCGATATAAATCATGGTCTTGACTCTTGATTGAAAGCGCGAAGCTTGAATTCCTTGGTTTCCCATTTATTTATTTATCAATTATTTTGTGCGGATGGCAAGGGCGTGTTTGGGACGCACGTCGGTATTCAGAGCCACTAAACTACGGATTGTGAATTTGAGACTCTCATTCAATTCAGAAAAGGAAAATGATTTTTTGTTTTTTCTTTTCTCAATGTAAATTAAATTTAAAAGCGAAAATAAAGGATTTATTTATTATCTTATATCTTTCTTTTCTTTTAAAGCAAAATTACAAAAAATAAAAAAAATCTTTTCTTTTTCTAATTTAATCGGTTTTGAGAGTTTAATGGGTTAACCTTTTGAATTGATGATGATTTATTAGGTAATTTAATATATGTAAAATTAAAAGTAGATACATGTAAAATTAATAATCATACAAATTGATGATGACTATGATGGTATTTAATACATGAGAAATTAAGAAAAGTAGATACATATAAATAAATCAAGTTAGTTGAATTGAACAAACTCGAACAACTAATTTAAAAATTATGCTTTCCATTGATAACTTTAACATGTGCATTTTATGATTTGTTATAGTTTAAAAAGTTTATTCTATTCATTTATTAATTAAAATAGAGTTTCTTTCAATCTGAATGAACATATGATGGAACAGAAAACTGAATCAAACTATTTATAAGCTTATTTCCACTAATTTGAAATATCATTCTCCTTTATCCAAGTAACAGCAAAATGCATCAATCTGGAAATTTTGAAAAAACAAAAACACCAAGTACAAGAACAAACATTGAAAAATAAAGGCTGCAAAGATACAAATGTTGGCAAAAGATTGAGCAACACTTAAGTGAACTCCATTCCTTTTTTGATTAATTTATAAAATGGGTCTAACAAAATCTTATGTATAGGACTCATTTTCTTCGAAAAGATCAACGTGAACCAGGTTCATACAAATTTTGTCCCGAAAATTAAGAGGCCAGAGTGGTGGGTGAGCAGCTATCTAGAGCACAGGCCAAGATGTCTCTGTAGTCTCGGTTTATCCTGAACGAGTCGTAAACTTTCCCATTGCTGCTCTTTTTGTACTCGAACAGCAGATTCGAATGATCAAATGCAGTAAGTTTCACAAACCCATAATCCATGTCTCTGAAAATGCTCCACCTTGGCTGGAGAGTCGAGAATTCTGAAAGGCTAGCGCCTCCGCCCCCAGCAACCACGTGTATCGTTCCGTTCAAGCTCCCCTTGTAGTTGTTCTTCTCGTTTCTTGTGCAGATATTCTGGTACACGGGACAGGTCCTTTCGTAATTGTGAGCATGCCCAAAGAAGGCTATATCCACTTTATACTTCTGCCAGAGTTTCTGAAGGCTGTCTCTCCCCATTGGTTCTGCAAACGAGCCCTCCCTTGCATAAGAAGCGTCGGAAGAGTAACCTAGTACACGATGCGCAAGGAAGATTAGCCAAGGTTGTTTCTGTCTGTCTACGGATGCTAGGCAGTGCTCGATGAATTTATACTGCTCGGTCCCCTCTCTCCAGTCGTGCTCTGTGTCACCAATACAGAATCTGAACATGCCGTAGTCGGTTGAATACCTGGAATAGTCGAGCAACAAGAATAAATTGTATATTCTTCTTTTAGTAAAAACGTGTACACCAGGTGCATCATGCAACTCAAGTGCATTTTTTTTAATCAGTTGTTTTCGTGGAAAAGTATTAGTTGTGTACAGTTGCACCGTACAAAAGTATAACTCAATTTTGCCAGTCTTTGGATGATAACAATAATGATATAGAAATAATCACCATACCAGAATTTGGCTCGATTTTCAGCAGGAACATAAAACATAGATTCAGCCGGGACACCACATTCTCCACCGGAATCCATGCTGCCATAAAACGAACCTGATCCAGGCCAGTCGCGCTCATGGTTGCCACTGCAGAGAGAGAGAAATAACCATCAATTTTACAAGAGAGAGTGCTGAACTCAAGCAGTTTGGTTGAAAACTAAAATTCACCTGGCAATCATGTACGGTACTCTTGAAGCAATTGGCTCAATTTGAGAAGTGAACTGATCCCATTGCGAAAGGTATCCATTAGCATAGCAGATATCTCCAATATGAAACACTATGTCATAATTCTTCACGTCATCAACGAGTTGTTTGGTAGTGTTGAGGGAACCATGTTGAAAATTGTTGTACTCGTTGGAACCATCAGCTTCGTCCTGCACTCGTAAAGTTAAATGTTTACTTCTTAATCACACAACACTTATACATTTGAACTTTATAATCCCTCCAAGCTGAAAAAAACCAGACGGCCACTCATACAGCAGGGATTCAGAGTTGCATAATACGAGCCATCTTATAACATGTTAAAAAACGAGCAATAAGAATCATATTGTACAAGGAACCGGACCTTTCCCATGTCGCCAAAAATTATAACCCGTTGTACAGAGTTCTGACCAGGATAAGGAGATGCTTTGAACTGGTAAATCTCACTCCAGATATATGTACCATTGCGCAATTTATGACCCAATTTGTAGGTGTACCTGAAAATATCAATTATAAGTTTTTCCAAATTAAAAACTGGCAAGTGTAATAATGCACAATTATTTCAGTTTTAACTGAAATACGTGTAAATCTACTGATTAAAGCAGATTAAATATGTGTAAATTTACAGATTAAATCATCACCATAATATTGCTAGTTGAGAATCTATCAGCCTAATGTATATGCATATACCTCTTAACATTTAAGATTACAATCTGAATAAAATAAATATGCATATACCTCTTAATAGTCGTCGTAACGAAGATAAACAATTTTTACCCAATAAACAAGACACGTAAAATATAAGATGGATTAAATTATCCCTAGTTCCGAACAGATGATATAATAATGTTGTGTGATAAAACGTACACCATGTTTGGCCACAACTCCTTCAGGAAACTAGTATGTATGAATCCAGGGTCACGCCATCCAACGGTTCTTGCAGGTGCACCTACAAAATTGAGTGGCATTTAACATGAAATGAATTTCTATTTGTGAATTTAACCAATATATACAAATAAATAGATATAGAATTAAAAGGATTATAGAAACTAACAGTTTCGCATTATTAGTAAAATATTTAATTGAGATAAGAGGAGGTTAACACACCACACATGCTGTTACGATCAAATGTCAGTGTAACTGCTAAGGAGCGCGTCTGCTCCCCTCCTTTTGGACCCCATTCAACGAACGGCTCTGCTACAACAATACTATAACCACTAGTCCAGGTTACGGTCATCTAAGTACCATATTTGGAAACGAGACATTTCTCACTCGTTAGACAAACATTAATGACAACATTGATGAAAAGGAGGTCTTCATACGAAATAAACTCACTTCATTCCATTCCTTTCCATGAGCTAAACGTGGGTATAGAGGTGCATTAGGATTGGCAAAGGCGACTATATTCGACAGTGCCACTAGCTTTGGCTGTTGCAACGAACAATAAATGACACAAAATTTGCGTAGTTAGTAGCATACATGATATTATTTTCATAATAAAAGAATCGAGATCAGTACTCAATGATCAAAAGACCCCCGTAAAAGGGACATAATTTATAAGTTTTTTTAGAAACCAATAGTCTTTCTTTAAAAAAAAAAAAGGAAACAAAGAGAGGAAGTATATGGAAATTTTAAAAAAATTGAAACTGACTGGAATTATAGTTCAATTTATTTAACAATTCACTTTCATCTATGCTGCGCATAGTTCACAATATAGTGCAGAATCAATTTGATAAAGAGCAACCGTGTAAATTCTATAAGCGGAGTACCTACATTTGACACACCACCAGAAAATAAAGCAAAAGAGAAGTCTGATCTCTGGTTAATCAACTGAAGCTTCAAAGATCCTTTGCCCGTGTTCTTGTACTTCGGATTGCTGAAATTTGCAAATTGATACTGCAAATAAATCGAAATATCAAATACATACATACATATATGTGTGTGTGTTAGCTATCTTTTTCATTTAGATGAAAGTCACAGTTTTAATAAAAAATATTATGAAATGGGGTTAGAGTGAACCTTTACGGGTGCTGTACACAAGTATGGTGGTCCAACTCTAGGATTTTCCGGGAGACAGGTGGATGAACTGAAAACGTAAATTGGGATTCCAACATAAGGTAAATAACATCAAACTAAAAGAACACATAGCTGCAGAAGATGTCTATATAGGGGAATTCTTCAAATTTGATCTTAACCTGAAGTTGCCAGGAGAAAATACACCAATCCAGTCATCGACAGATGGACTCGAGCTTTGATATTCTAAAGTAATCCAATCTTTGTTTTTCTCCTAAAAACAAGCGTTTAAGTAAAATTAACCATCTATGATTTCAGTTTGATTATGAAATCAAAAAATTATCAAGTTAATGCCGGACTTACATTATTGAGGCCAAGAACAGAAGGAGATGCTTTGATATACGCCTTATTATCTAAAGCAACAACAGCCTTCTCGATAGCGATTACTTTAAAGGGCTGAACCCCGTGTGATGCTACCTCCTTGACACTCACTAGAGCCCACAAAACCACCAAAAGTTTCAGGACAACTTTCATTGCATCACACCTAAAACCAGCTGTTAACAAGGCGGAATATCAGTTTAAGCTTCGATTATATGTTCTAAAGAGCCCATAAATGTGACTACACAGAAAAAACAATTTCAAAAAATTCCTGATTTACATTTGACTATCAAGAATCTAGATCCCACCCATCCAATGCCTGTTCTTAAATGATCAAGGATGCAAGAAACTTGAAAAAAAAAAAAAAAAGATGCAAGCTTTAATATCCTTAAGTAGTACTCTATCACACAAACCAACAATTTTTTTATTAAAATCATTTATAAACTAATTGGGAGTACAAGTGACACTCCAGCCCTTACAAAACAAGAAAGCCGTTCAGAACACCATTCAAACACTACATCAAGATCTAGGATTCGAAAACCATTCAGAAATAGAGTGACAACTAACCAAGACCATAATCTTGCTTTTATCTCATATATATTAAAGAAGCTGCAACCATTAAAAAAAAAAAAGAAAGGAGAATGTGCAAGCATCAGCCTATCAACATCTAAGTTAAATTACAGTTTCTGTAATCTGTTAAAGCCAAAAGGGATCAAAGAGACCAACTGAATTAGACAGGAAAAGATTCAATGGAAATAACCTGTATTAAAGAGAACCCTTTTCGACTTGGTTGGGATGAAAAACAAAGATTTTACCCCAAGTTGAACACTACCGATTATTTCTCTATATATGTTCTTGGAGTATAATACAAGTGTGGTGAGATGAGAAAGATTGAATATTTATATACGTCTTTCGCATATGAATTAAGTCTAGTCGTTTAAAAAGTCAAACAACTTGTGGAATCCGTTACTGGTATATTCCTAGCTTGCCTTCTGGGTTGTGCCTTGGGGTAATTCTTTCGGTTGAATTTTAAAATAAATATTAGTAATATTTTTAAAGTAATTAGTGATAATTCAATTGAAAAAATATACCGTTCGGTGTTTATGTATATTTTTAAAAAATTAAAATTGAGCTTAAAAAATTAAATGTATGCTAGAATTTGTGTGGCCCGTGTTTGCAGCCAGATTCTTATCAATGTTGATTTTAATTTTTTTAAAATATAATACTCCTAAATATGCATTTTTTTATAAGCGGATTAAGAAAGGAAAAATGTTAGTTTATGAAAAAAAATAGATATAGTAAATGGATAAAAATTAAGTAAAAAACGTTAATGATAGATGTAGTAAGTAAATAGGTTTAATTCAATGACGAGGTATACTCTCACTTATAAAAATACATAATTTTAATGGACACAAAAAAAAAATAAAAAAAAAATAGATACATATTATTTGTAACCGGAGAGAGTTAAAAGTTAAAAATTTGGTATTGTTCAATAAAAATCTACTACTCATTGAAGTTAAATTAGTTGCCAAGTTGGAGGTGGGGAGTGGGAGACGCTGGCATTCACATTCTTCGCAACTCATATAAGTTCAACTTGTTTTTACGGAAATTGTAAACCAAATACTCTCCACATCCCATTTTCGATATTCTTTGTAAAAAAATGTTTGTTTCTATTTTTTTCGACTTTCCTCTTTTATAAATAGTTTAGTTTTATTAACCATAATGACCTTAAAAACAATTTTATATCATTTTTTCATCTTTTATTTATCACAATAACTAAAACAAAAATTTATCATTACAAATACCAATAAACAACTCACACATTAAAACTCATGAAAAAAATAAAGGGGCAATCGAGGGTAAATGATTTTGTTTACCCTTAATCATTGACGCACCAACTTTTCAACATGTTTTTAGGGAAATTATAAAATATTTTGTTTATACTTAATCTTGAATGCCCCAATAGCACTGCACTATTTCATCGATAATGATTCAGTAAATACTATTTATACCATTTAAATATATATTTTAAGTTGTATGATGAAAAAGATTTAATGATTTACTCTTTAATTTAAGATTACATAAAATTTCTAAATTTGGTATTGGCTTGATTTTTTTTTTATAAAGATAATATATAATTTCTAAATTTGGTATTGGCTTGAACCTTTTCTTAAGCTACTTTAAGCAAGTTGATGTTTTCAATCATTTGAAGCGTGCGTGAATTCAGGATATATTCCGTAACAAAAAATATATAATACGATACATAAGTTATAGGAATTATTAAAGTGAACTGAAAAAAAATGATTAAATCAAATAATATAATATAACTTAAAGAATATGATGGAGATAAATATATATCTATTTTTTTGCTACAAACCGCCAAATCTATCCGAATTGGGTAGATCTTCCATGAAACTGATACCATTAGATGAATTTATTAATATCATTAGATGTATTCATTGATATAATAACAATTTACAATACAATTGATATCATTAGATGAATTTATTAATATCATTAGATGTATTTATTGATATAATAACAATTTACAATGCAATTTCAGTTTACAAGTCTAACAATATCAATAAGTGTATCTAATAGTATCAATAAATACATGCAGTGATATTAATTTCATCACAAAACTTGTTCATAGGAAATTGAAATTTTGTGTTTATGCAACTATGGTTTCCTCTTAACCATCCACTTGAAAGAGGTGTTTACAAAAGTGAATAAAAAGTGTTAAAAAGAGGGAAGAAATTTGAACCAAAGGTTGCCCTTTATCAAGGTGTTTGAAGTAGAAGCTGCTCTACCAGGTCCAGAATACCTCCAAATAGCCCCGCCCCTTCTAAGCTAAAGCCTCAAAATCAATTTCAAAAAACATATCCTAACTTTCACCTAGATGTTAAAGCAATTAAGTATAAGCTTTTACAAAGTGAGTCAACAAAATATCAGGTATCAAGTACTCAAACCAGCCCAATTCTTGAAGGCGATCAACGCCTCCGTTTTTCTGAAGTTTCTCTTCCGCAACTTCTGCACCCTCAGCTTCCTATGCGTCTCCATGAACGCTTGCTTGTACCTCCACTTATTAACGAAAATCTTCGTCTCTTGACATTTCTCCACAACTTGCATTACAGCATCAAAGAACCCACCTTTAACCAAAGCATATAGAAAAGCATCAGCAAGGCCTTGATCCAATTTAAGCCTCCTCTCTCCCTCACCAGAAATCTTCCTCTTGATATCATTCCACAGCATCAAAACACTGAAGTACTTTTCAACAGTCACGTATCCATTAATCAGCGATAGATACGTTTGCTCGTTTGGTTCAAACTGAAGGAAAATCATCCTCCTAAAAGTCCTCTTAGCATCCTCCAACCTCCCCGATTTACAAAAGGCATGAATAATCGAGTTCCAATCATGAGTGCCTACTTCGATCCTAGGGTCCGAAACGATCTCATCTAAAAAGGCGGCCATTAGCTCAGGCCGATGATGTTCTGTTAGACCTGTCACGATCGTCAGGTAACTGCCTCTTAATTCGTGTGTTCTTGATTCTCTCATATCACGAAATATAGAAAATGCAGATTGGAAATCTTGACAGGACATAGATGATTCTATTAGAGCATCATAGGTTTTTACATCTAATTGCAGTCCTAAGCTGCAAATTTCTGTAACCATTTGAGAAGCTTCAGCTGTTCTTTGCTCTTTGCAGTAAGCGTTCAAAATCGGGACATAAACGCCTAATCCAATGGAAGCCGCTTGGGCATTCATTTCAGCAAGGATTCCGTGTGCCTTCTCTAGTAAATTAAGACTAATGCAAGCACTTATAACACCATAACCGAACGATCTGTCAACTGGGACATACGAGGGTTCGATTTTTTGACCCTCAATGATCAAGTTAGCTAAAGTTTTGTAATTCCCATTTTGTGAAAATCCTTTTACCACTTCATTACAAGTTTCTTGATTAAGCCCCCGTTCATCCCCTTCTTTCAAACCGCGTAGTATAGTAGAAGAAACCATTTCAAAATCACCTAACTTCAAATACCCACAAATCAAATTGTGAATATAAACCATTCTACCAGAAATACCAAGCTTAGTCATCACATTTTCTAAATCAATCACTTTCTCATTCATCCCCTTGACAGCATACAAATATGCAAGCAATCCAAAAGTTTTATCATTCGGTCTAACGCCTAAAACTGACATAGTTTCAATCACTTTCTCAGCATCAACAACAGATTCAGCCTCATGACAATAGTACTCTAATGCAGTATTACAAGCAACCAAATCAGGCTTCATAAAATCCACTTTTTCATCAAAAACAACCCTACAACTCTCATGAAAAACACCCAAAAAAGCAGAAAAGCTCCCATTTTTCCTACATATATCAATTAGCACACAACCCCACATCTCAAATGGCATGAAAAACCTATTCTTGAACATACTTTTCACCAATGCAAAAGCAGGGGCGCTAGTGTGGGCTTTCCTCATGGAATCCAAAAGGGTCTTCACAGTTTCATATTCTAACAAATATGGGTTCTTTTCCAACACGAAAACTACTGATGCATATGCCCTCTTGAGACTGTGAGTGTCTGAGAGCGAGGACAAGTGTGTAATTAATGAGTTTGTGAGGGGCTTACTGGGGAAAGAGGAGCATTTTGTGAGAGTCTTGAATGACTTCCACGCCTCATCGGTGTTGCTATCGGAAAGAGACTTCTGGAGAGTGAACTCAAGATTGGATTTTTGTTCTTGCGAAACGGAATTTGAGGTCCCTTGAGAAATCGGTTTAATTGTGCCTAGTGATTGGATAGGTTTCTTGAGTGCAAAAATTGAAGGTTGGAGGAATGAATAAAGGCTTGGGATTTCTGCGTTTGATGAATAGGATCGTGTTGACGGCAAAATCGCTGATAGTTTCCGCATCTCTCTCACTCTGACCACCGCGCAGCAGGAAGAATCAATTTATATCTACGAGCTTTAAGATTTAAATTTTAATATATAATTATAAGATTTACTCTTATAGTCATCAAAGCTGGAATAGCTCAGCTGGTTAGAGCGTGTGGCTGTTAACCACAAGGTCGGAGGTTCGAACCCTCCTTCTAGCGAACTCTTTTTTTATTTACTTTTCACCCTGTACTTTTGGGTTACATTTTTTTATAAATAGGGGCTCAAACGAAAATATAGAAAAAACAAGGGGTCAATGTCACAGATTCCTCTAATAACATAAAAGTTGGGAGCAATGTCACAGCACAAGCTCCAAGTCAGAAGCTGCAATGGAAGGAGATAAAAGTTCGTCGCCACTGCTACGATCGGAAATCGCCGTGATCGAGGAATGGAACGGCAGCGCTTCGTCAAAGCTGACGAAGACGGCAACCTTCACTGTCGCCGGAGACACCGTTCGAAAATCCGCCCTCCGTTTTAATCAATTTTCTCGGAGAATTCTCGACGCTTTCGTTCCCGAGGTACAAAATGGACATTTTCCTTGTTTTCAAAGGCCCTACTTTGATCACTATACATTGAGACCCTTTTTAGCTTAGAAGACATTTGATCCTGCATTTGGTAGGTGAGAAATTGATGATAGGTTAATGAGTGCTGTGGCATCTGTGGTTTAGGACTTCTTTTAACGTTATGTACTTGTAGTTATTGATGTATAACTAAAATTTGATTATGTGATCTGATTATATAGATTTATGAATTAACTTTATATGAAATATTGTCTTGATTGTTTTACTGGGAAAAGAAGTACGAAAGTTGTGATGAAATGCTGTTTGGAAGGAAAATGACTGCCTTCCAAAAATTTAAATTGTAAAGAAAGGGATTTAGATCTTCTTTGAAAGAATTTTGGAGATGCTAATGACATGATTAAGGAGAACAATTCAGGGGCTGCTTGGATTTGTTGGTTGGGTAATAGGGGAGAAGGGTAATCAAAATGGGGCAGTGATTACCTTATTTAGGAGGGGAGGTAATGGTTTTGTTCTTATGAACCATCATAATTACACTAATTTTTTTTTCTTGTTCCCATTACCATTGAATAATTGTTAGTCAAGCGCCCCCTCAACCGTTTGTTTTCGTTGTGCTTGATTCCTCTTAAAGAAATTCCATTTTATGTGAAACTATTGGGAAATGCAGGGATTTCCAGGCAGTGTAACTCCTGATTATGTCCCTTTTCAAATTTGGGACTCATTACAGGTAATAAACCCTTTGCTCGTGTAGTCTTTCAGCCCTTTTCAGCTCCATATTTGATGACTCTACTTCTTTCAGGGCCTTTCAACTTACATGAGAACAATGCTTTCCACCCAGGTAAGTGGTAAACTGGTAACATATATTTTCTTATTGGAAACCACCCCAGGTTATATATTGACATTGAGTACAAAGTTATTTTATTCTTAGTCTTTTGCTATTATATTTAGTGATAGTAAACTTGTGTTAATTGCTTTAGGCTCTTCTAAGTGCTATTGGAGTTGGTGAAAAATCTGCCACAGTTATTGGGGCCACATTTCAGGTATCTGAATCTTAATGGTAACTTTTGGCTTTTCCATTTGATGTTTATTTGATAACCCGAGTGGATTTGTTTGTCCTTTTTAAAATTCTCTTTTTGGAAACAATCTCAGTGGTTTTTAAGAGATTTAACTGGAATGCTTGGAGGCATCTTATTCACATTTTACCAGGTAAACTTGGGCCTTCTATTATTTCCTTGAGTTCTACTACAAAATCTTGAGATGTACACTTGTGACAAAAAAGGAAAAAATAACTTTCGATGCGCTTAACATTACCTTTCCATTGATTTTTGTCTGGTAAGTAGATCAAGTCAATAACACCATACTGCTCTTTCTTTAGGGAGCAAACCTGGATAGTAATGCCAAAATGTGGCGTCTTGTTGCAGATCTCATGAATGACTTGGGTAAAGCTATCGTCATTTCGAATTTATTTTAAAAGATCATAATTTATGAGGACTTAAACTGTTGCAGGGATGTTGATGGACCTTGTTTCCCCTCTGTTCCCTTCAGCTTTTGTGTTTATTGTATGCTTAGGGAGCATATCACGGTCATTCAGTAAGTTTCAGACTATCTTTAAATAAAATGCAAGCTCTTATAAGGACCAGTCACCATTCTTTTCCAGCCTAAATATAGATATTGAGTTATTTATTTATTCACTTATACTTCTCTGTCACTGACCTTCAGTTTTGACACACGGAAAAATATTTTTCTGATTATGAATGCTCCATTTTCTTTCTGTTCATGCTGCTAATTAGCTGGGGTTGCCAGTGGTGCTACTAGAGCCGCATTAACACAACATTTTGCTCTTCAGAATAATGCAGCTGATATTTCTGCTAAGGTACACTATATTGCAGCCCTGTAACTTCTTGGTATTCATTTATACAAACTTATTTCCCACATATGATAGGAAGGAAGCCAAGAAACTGTAGCAACGATGATTGGGATGGCTTTAGGAATGCTCCTTGCCCGCATTACTATGGGGCACTCAATGGCCATTTGGTTTTGTTTTCTGTCCCTCACCATCTTTCATATGTATGGTTAGTCTCCCTTAATCGTCTTATTGCTCATATTGCCTGCTGATGCAAGAGCTTCCTCATATTTGAATTTAAGACCTTCAAAGGCAACTGCACCCAAGCATAATTTGGTGCTGCACTTTATTTGCAGCAAACTACAAGGCGGTTCGTTGCCTTTCACTTGCTACACTAAACTGTAAGAGAAGTTCAATTCTTTTGTCACATTATATGAAGGCGGGTCAAGGTGAGATTCTCTAGCATTATGACACTATAGTGTATATCTTCACTAGCTTCTCTTGATGTGTTTATATGCAGCCATACATGACTAATTAAAATGGCACCCTTTTCTTCCCATTCATATGCAGAAAAAAAAATCAATTACTTATTCAGCTGTTAATATCATTGGAAATAAGTCCATAGTTTTTTGCAAATCGGTGCTCTGCCCAGTTTGCATTGATTTTTTTTTTTTTTTTTTTTTTCGGTTGCCAAAATGTTATGCAGTTATACATCCAAATTGTTGTACTACGGCTGTGTTATTTTTGTGCATTCAAAGACACTAATATGAGGGGTTATGTCATATGTGGCTTGCTAGTTCTGTCTCCAAAACAGGTCTCAGAGATGGAGCATGTTTTACCTCTGTGGATGTCTTCGTGGACATCAAATAAGATTGAATATATGCACCAAAGGGTGCGCTTAGGTGTCCGAATCTCTTCACTTAACAGTGATCAAGTGTGAGTTTTCAATTTCGTTTATATCTGCATCCAGTTTTACATCTCACTCTTTGCTTATTCTGTCAAGACATATAGCAGATTGCTTATATTTATCTCAGTTTGAAAAAGAGTTATATTCATCTGTGAATCCTCATTTCATGGAAAACAGGATAGACCTGTCATCTCTTGCCAGCTCTAATTACAACAAAGGTTGAGCTCATTTGCATCTTCCTTTCGATTTAAGTTCAAGAGACTGTTATCTTATTGACTTCTTTTAATTGGGGTACTGCTAGGAAAGTATATACTACTTGCAAGAAAGGGAATTGTGAGTGTGATCATGCATAGAGATTCAACAGCAGCAGATGTGTTACAGGCTTTCATGCATTCTCTTGTCTTGGCAACGCTTGATGATAAGAATAGATCTATGCACTTCGATTCTCAGTCATGGATGGACAAAAACTATCAAGACTTTCTTCTCAAGGTACATTCTAGTACAAGCATTGATGATGTTTTGCAATGCATGCCATTTTCTGTTAGTGAAACAAAAGTAGAAACACACTTGTTGCTTCATTCGTTAATTTCCTGTTATGTGGCAGCTTGGCTCACTGGGATGGAGAACAGAACGTCTTCTGTCGCCCTCCATTGCTTGGAAGGCAAATTGGTCTATGCGCTCCTCTTATGAAAAGGTTGATTAGGGAGCTTCTACCATCATCAAACTCTTGAAAGAATGATTTTTCATTTTAACTCATAATTCACTTCATAAAACCTGTAACTAGGGGTATGCAACATTCGGTTTTTTTTTTTTTTTTTTTCATTTATAATTTCTCATGCTTTATAGCAGCTGTCACCGCTAATAGTGAAGTCCTTCAATTCACATCTTCAATATTTTTTGGAGAAATTTCCTGTTCAGCCATAACAGTGAAACATAGTGCTATAATTTATGATTTTTCAATGTTAAGCATAGTAAATTAACAGTTTTATAACATATCGAATTCAATGGCTCACCACGACAGACATTCAAGCATATACGGTAATAGTGGATGATGTCAGCCTAGAAATAAAACATAACTTTGCAAGTTGGGGCCCAAAAAATGACAAAATGAAGCTACTGATTCAATCCATATGTACAGAAGTCGGGCATTCAAAGAAAATCTGAAACGTTTTCTAGTTTAGAAGCACTTGCCTAAACATGCCAAAATGTGAATAAGGAAGGTCAAAATGTGAACCCAAGATCAACATACTTGAACTTTCGTGCATCATCAATGTTCCAGCAAAATGAAGTGAGCTTCAGGTCCTTTGCCGTTTTGAACTGTGGAGGAGCTTCCACTGCTTTAACAAATGGGATATGCTCTCTTTAAGCGAGGCCCTCCTCTTCTCTCTGGAATTCCACAACTCAGCCACTGAATGCCTACCACTAGGGTTGTACTCATTCAGAGTCTTTGCAACAGCCTCAAACACTTCATCGCCCAATTCACTTTTCAATTCTTTAAGCTTTTCATCGTTTTCATCAAAAACTTCCTAACAAAACCAAGCTAAGCCTTTAGTCTTGGGAAATAATTATAGTCATATTTTGGAATGTCAATCAACAACGAACAAATGAACTTGCACGCAGGAGTGATAGCATGCTCTCTGCAGTAGAGGAGAAACCACGATAAAGTGGTACATTATTCATAAAAGGCATACCTTAGGTGACCCTCCTTCCATGACCACCTTATATGGATGCCAACTAGGATCTCTGATGTGATCTTCCCATAAGGAACAGAGTTCCATTGCTTTATCCAATGCTTCTTCATCGCCATATTTTTTCTTTGCAGCCCTTATAAATGGCTTTCCATCAAGTTCTCCCATTCTCTTAACGCAAATGTTGGCCCGACCATCCATCAAAGCCTATGCAGGAATGTAATGTAAACATCAAAATCCAGATGAAGTCGGGACATATGATTCATCCTAATCAGTCAATAGAAGCACCAAAAGTTTGTTTCTCTTTTGCATTTTCTATTAAGCTCCGGGAACCACACATGAATTTTCTTATTCCAAGTATAACAAAATGGCAACCATAAAGTTATGGGTCTCTCGGATTAGTTGGTCCTTGGTTCGGATACCGAGTACCAAAAAAAACGACATGTGTCTGAAAAGGAGAATGACAACATTTTCGCAAAGTAATTCTGCTGCAGCCCTTACACGATGTCCATGGTTGTCATCCTCAAGCCATTTACCCAACTATTAGAATATTGACATGCTAGATAATGTACATATATGAGCCTTTAAACAGCAAAAGTAAGAAGGCGTGGTACTACTATTAGGATTTTCAAGTTCATCCCATTAAAGAGCACAACTAGACTCACTATTTTCTAACATCAATTGTCCAAGCTTGAAATACATGCTTGTGAAAGGGTCATATCACAATCTCCAATATCAGATGATGGCTTTTATTACTCAAACATCACATTTCCCTCAATTAGTAAAGCCTGAACCCCAAATTTATCTTTATTAGGAGAGTCCTTATAACAGAGAAGCAAGTAAAAATAGCATCACCTAGAGCAAGAAAGAGAAGAAAATTGGTATTACAAAACAGGAAATTTCAAAGGGGAAAAAAAGAGAGGGTAAAATAACTCACAACAAAGAGTTGTTTGCGAGCTTCTTGCAACTCGTCATTGGTGATTCTCTCCTTGACAATAAGGCATTGATTTATAGATTGCAGGTAATCAAGCTGTTGTTCGTCATCCTTAAGCTCCTCTGCAATCCACTCCAACATCTTCAAACCTTGTATATATCCTTCGTTCATGTGTTCCATCACCTCCAAAGCTCCCCTCATGCGCCCAATCTTCAACTCCAACAATTGCTTCTCGTAGAGTTTTTCCTCCAGTTGTATTATCTTTTTTAGTAGGACTTGCTTTTCGCTCTGTCATTCAAAATCCATCAAACTCATTATCCAACTACTAAAAGAGTAGAGTAGAAATGAATATAGGAATAGAATAGGACCTTAAGTTCTTCTGCAAGTTTCAGCATGCTTTCATCCCCCTCCTCCAGTTTCAACATTGCCATCTCATTCTGCAGAAACTCATTTTAACTCTTACATTTTTTTCCAGATCATACAAAATAACATGGAGAAAACATAAGTAATTCAAAAAAAAAAAAAAAAAAACCTAGACGGCCAGGATCCAAAATTCAGGTTAACAATCACAGAATTAACTTAGTGGGCGCTTAGTTAGCAATTCTTCAATGGTAATGGGAATAAAAATTGATTTTCATTTATGCCCTCATAATAAAAATGATATGTTAAGGGAAGAAGTGTTCCAATGGTGACTCTATTGCTAGTGTCATGCCCCAATTTTGAAATAAAGGTGGACAACAAATGGTTGTTGGTGGAGGAACATGGGAGTGATTGAGGAGGAGGATTGTAGGAAGATAATAGGGTAATCAAAATGGAGTAGTGATTACCTTATTTAGGAGGAGAGGCAGTGATTTTGTTCTCATGAACTATGCTAATTACTCTAATTTTCAATCTCATTCTCGTTACCATTGAAGTGCTGGTTGCTAAAAAAATTCATCTCGAGGGAGGATTGAAGTAACTCATTTACAAAAAAGAATACCAATTTTTTCAGCTCATCCAATTTCTTCCTTTCAGTATCATTCAGAGCTCGACGTTGTTCCAGCTTTTTCTCCCTAAACATTAGCTCCTTTGTGCGAGAGTCCAGTTCTTCAATACTTGCCTCATTCTGCTCAATAATTTTTTGGAGCTGATCAAATGCAATATCCTGCATTTTCGTCGCTCTCTTTCTAGATAAAAATTGAGCTTACTTCTTTGATTTTGTTCTTCCTCGGCTTCAACTGTACACCATATTACATTGAAATTAGGGATGGACAAAACAGATATTGAAAATATTCGTGTCTTTATTGAAGTTCTGTTAAATTGACTATCCATCCATACAAAAATTTCGGTATAATTACTTTATAAATATTTTATTTTTTTGTTACAAACCGTACAAAGGGTATGGAATGGAGGGGAGAAACATAATTTTTAACCCTTTTATTGTCATTCTTTTTTTTAATCAATTCTTTAAAAAAAAATTGATGCATGCACACGGACAAGAATATTAAACCACTTTAACCAAAATCAAATATATATTATTTCATACTCAAATATAACACATTAGACAAAGTATAGAGTGAATCTGGTTTATATATGAATCATTGAAGGGTATTGGTTGTTATCACTAAAGAGTATTAGCTGCTTTTACTGAAGAATATTACTTAGTTACATTGAAGAGTCTTAGTTTTTCAGTAAAAACAAACTAAGACTCTTCAGTGAAAACAACTAATACCCTTCAGTAAAAATTGCTAATACTCGTTAGTGAAAACAATTAATACCCTTTAATAATTCATATATGAACCAATTTCACTTTATACCTACTCAACACATTATATGATAAGGAATGATTAAAAAATTAATGCAAAACATCACTAATAGAGTACCTAAAATACGTTATATAAAATATATATTTAACAATCTTTGTGAAATATCTAGTGAGTAGAAAGTAATTAAAATAAGGGTTAATTACAAAAAAAATCACGAACATTTTAGTTTTTATCAATTACAACATGAACTTTTAAAGTTTGCAATTTAATACACGAACTATTTTATTATTGCAATTCTATACATGATGTAAATTTTTTGCGACACTTATGCTTGAATTGCAATCAGAGCCAACACCAAAGATACGTCTCACGCCACGAATGATGTTAGTTATTTTATTAAAGAGTAATAGATTAAAGTTATTAGTTGTTTTATTAAAATATATTAGTTATTTTACTATAAAATATTAGTTGTAAACCAATTTAATGGTAAAATTGATTCACAAAACAGTAATACATTAAATAACAAATTATTTTGACGACATTTCATATTTGGTGGTAGCTTCAGATGCCATGTAAACGTAGGTATCGCAAAAAAATTACACCATGTATCGAATTGCAATTGTAAATTTAGTTCGTGTATCAAATTGCAAACATTAAAAGTTTATGTTGTAATTGATAAAGACTATAAAGTTCGTGATTTGTTTTGCAATTAACCCTTAAAATAACATTGATCATAATTCCTGGCACAAGGTACATCATATTTAAAATTTTGGTAAGAAATGAATATACCTATAGAATAAAATTAAAAGATTAAAAAATTGTATTTAAATCATTTTGATACACCTAAACGTTAGTTAACATTTTACGCACCGCTGCCGTCACGCTGATGGCCGGCGCGTGTGACCCACACACCGCCACTCGCCGCTCAGCGGCCGTGGCTCTGACCGGTCCATGACTCGGTCCCGATCCTCGATTTGACCTGGTTCAGTGGTCCGGTTCGGTTCAACCTTTGTTGATTAGGTCAGCAGTTTGGTTTACCGGTTCAAATCGGTTTGACCATTATTGACTGTGTCTCTTATAAAATTTATGAAAATTGCAATCAGACCCTTACAAAATGTCTAATTCTCTATGACAAGCCCTTAAAGTCTAGTATTTTGCAAAAATGCCCCAATTCGTGAGAAAATTTCCAAAAAAATCATATCTCACTCGTTTCTTAACAAAATTTAACAAACGATAGGGTTGTTCACGGTATGAATCAAAACGGATATTTGAAAATATCTGTGTCCATACCAAAGTTCGGGTATTTTAAAATTCGAGTGTACCCATACTGAAATTTCGGTACGGTATGGTATGGATATTTTATTTTTCGGTACGGATCGGAGCAAAATTTTTTGTTATTAAAAAAGGATCGGATCGGTACAGAACGGAATGGAACGGAGAAATATATTTTTTTATCCATTTTTTTATCAATCTCTACTTTTTTTTTATCAATTTCTTTAAAAAAGACATATTAATGCATGCACACTCACACGAATACCACACAACTTCAACCACAACTAAACATATATCATTACAAGTTCGAATATAACACATTATATGATGTTGAACGGTTAAAAAAATTAACGCAAATCACCACCAATAGCGTATTTAAAATTATATAAAATATATTTTTTAAAAGGGTTCATTGCTAAAAAAATCACGAACTTTACAGTCTTTATCAATTACAACATGAACTTTTAAAGTTTGCAATTCGATGCACGAATTAATTTATTATTGCAATTTGATACATGATGTAAATTTTTTGGATTAATCTATACATGGTATAAAGCGATACTAACACTACGTGGTGGTCGAAGCCGTCACAAAAAATACATCACACACTACATCAAATGTCAAATCTAGAAGGAATTTTTTTTAATATTTAAAATATTTCTTAAACATGGTTTAATAATAGTGAAAGAACAATATTGTTTTCTAATATGTGTGCAAATTTATATGTTATGAAACATTTTTTCTACATAAACTAGAAAACACCAACATTTATGATTCATTATTAAATTTGTTTGAGCAATATTTTATAAAAGAATTTTTTAAAATATTAAAAATAATAAAGTTTTACAGATTTGACATTTGACGTGACATGTGATGCTTCTTTGGTGTTAGCTCCGAAAAGTTTGTAGAATATAACACCAGCTTAAATAGTATTTTTATAAATATGTTGGTTTGGCAAGAGGGACGAGTTTCTTGTTTTATTAATAAATTTTTCAAAATTGGATTTAAGCTAAATTTTTTGATCTTGTTAAAAAGAGCTTTAACTAACTTTTTTTGGCAATTAAAATTTACAAGCAGATTTGTCTTTATCCGTTGCAGATTTGGCAATTAAGATTCAAGTGGAATTAATATTTAATTTTGAGTCTGTATAGTGTGAAACTTGTTCATACATAAATCACTTTATAATATTTTTTAGTAGAATAGCGCATACCCTCTAGTAAAAACAATTAATATCGTTTAGTGAAACAATTCATGCTCTTAATACTCTTCAACAATTTGTATCATTCATAAATAATTCTCTAAATGAAAATAACTAATATTTTGTCGTGAAACAATTCATATCCTTATTACCCCTCTTGAACGCCAGCAAGGTTTTAAGAATCAAGAGTTGTGTAAATTGATTTCAGAACTACATTGTTATGTTTGTTACCCTATTATGGGTCATCTCTACAACACAGTACATTGCACTTATTTATATTACAATTTGGTTTGAATTAAATCCTGAAAAATAAGTTTGGTGACCATGAATCAGCAACTGTCCACCTTGATCAACTTACTTCCGGTGACCAGAAGAAGCCATAAGAACACCAACAGCAACGATAAACATACCCAACATGCCTATTAGAAACATATATGTTCTTCTTGAAGATCTTCTGTACTCTCCAAACAGAAGTATACCCCAAAATGTGCTGACAAGTGGAAGAGCCTGTAACCAATCTAAAGATTAAATTAACATGTATGCATTAGGTGCATTTTTTAACAGTGTTGATTGTTTTCACTAAAAAGTGCAAGTGAAAACAATCAATTCTGTTCAACTTCTAAGTACAAAAAGGTAACCTGAACAGCATCAGCTGCAGCATATCCAGCAGCTTGACCTCCCATAAACTGAAGTCCATTCCCAAATCCACACAAAAATCCAGCCAAAAATGCCCACCCTCTTCCATTCGAATCAGATAAGTAGGCCTTTATCGATGATTTGGGAAGATTCAAGACAGGGTGATACAAGAAGGTGATGTTGAGAATGATGGCAATCACAAAGCATGATACTGAGAAGTAGAAGAAAGCTGTGTATACGCTCAAGTGAGGAACGCCATCTTTTAATGTATTCCATTGATCATTAGTTGCCAAATTGAAAGCTGGAGAAAAGAGGGAGAAGCAAATTCCTGCAAAGAAAGTGATTCCCAAACCAATGAAAGTTCCCTTCCCAAAAACCTGCATACAAAAAAATGATCACCCTGTTATGATATGCTCAGAATTCTTTAGAGGTGGGGTGGGAATAACAACCTTAATTGCGCGTTTGTTTTCGATTTCTATGAGAAAAGTTGCTGTCCCAAATTTTGACTTCTCCTTGGTAGCATCACCTTTCTCCGGATCTATAAGAATTAGTATATGTATACTACATTTAAACCTAAGTGTCCAATATAAACAAGTGATGTCGAAGATGGGATCGTGAGTTATAGTATGTATATACTCTTACCTTTGTTTGTGTGTGTTTCCTTAGTAGCAGAAGCATCCTTTATCCTGTTCATATTTAAGTTCAAAACTTCTCCTCCAACATTGATCAAGAATTAATTGTTAAAAGAGTATCAAGAACTGAAAAATACATACATTGCCCCCTCTTTGCTGCCATTTGAGAAGCTAGCAAGCTTAGCTTTATTATCTGCATCATTAGATGCATGAACACAAGAGCCTAAGCAAACAGCAACCAGAAAGCATCCAACCCCAGAAAAAAGAATTTCAGCTCTGTTGATTTTATCATCCAAGAAGTAATTCATAGTTGTACCTGGATGAGCAAACATCCCAAATTGAGGATATCACGAATAAAAAAACGAACACTCATTCATATTATAGTAGTAGTACCTATGACAACAGTTATGCTAGACGTAATAACCTCAGTCACCGATAAACCAACAAACGCCCAAGCGTATTGCGTCGAAAGATTTCCAAGACTCAGAACAATCCCACCAACCATTGCAAACATCACACTTGGCCAATTATCCTGCATTAATTTATCCAAAAGACTCATTCTTTATGAACAGATAGCTATCAAGATTGATGCACTAAACAATAGTGAGAATCATCCAACCTGAGATAACTGGTTTATGAAATTGGGCTTCTCAATTGTACTGTTTCCAATTTGACCAAATGTGAAAGCAATTATAACAGCTGCCAACAGATTAGTGATTGTATAATCAAGATAAGTGTGTTGAGGGAGGCGCCCACGCCTTTCGAGCAGAGTCAACAATGCCGGCCACGTGCCTAAGAATGACAATGATAAGAGCATGCATCCTATTGCCCCTGCCTTACTCTCAACAAGATACATTTTCAATTGTCTGAGGAGAAATCTCTCAGAAGCAATAGATAGGCAAATATAATCCTGTTCAAAACAAAACATCACATGTTACAACAACATGGCTCATGTCATGTGATTGAACTAACTGATGCTTCAGATCGAACCAAGAAGTGAAGATTCAACAACATAAACATGATTACATAAGAAATCAAGCCATGAATTCTTGCACACGCATTACCATGGTGAATGGGAATTCTTGAAAACAGAGCACAACAGTTTTATTTTATTTTAATGAAACTTGATCTAAAACAATATAAAAATCAGTGTGGAAAACGACAGAAGAACCACTAATTAGAAAAAGGAGAGTAAGATGATGCCTTTTGGAAGATCCCAAATCTCCAAACGATCGGTAAAAACTCTGTCCCACCTTGCAATTTCCACTGGCTTAAAAGAAGGTGAAACTATGATATCATGTTGAGGAAATAGATATTTGGTAATGAGTATGAGGAGAGTAAATATACAAGTGTATATTCTTGGAGAAGGAGAATCGTGTATTTAAACTTTAAAGAGGGGTAGTATCGTAAGAATCTTGAGTCGGATGAATAGTTGCGTGGAAGTGGAAGCTGAAGTCAACCATGGTGATACAGATTGGCTGGCATGGTATTTGTTTAGTACTTCATTTGGAACATCATTGATTGGGGCCGCCCTGCCCCGACCTATAATTTGCTGTTATCTAACATTAATTAAAATATTACCTCTTTTCTTTTCAAAGACAAAAAATTTTATTACCTCCACATCCTATCTTTTAATTAAAACAAAAATTATAGTATTTATTTTGAAAAAAAGCATGAACGAAAGGGCCTTTAATCATAAATCTGTCCATCACAGCCGTGGAAACCGTCTCAAAATTTAATGATATCTCATTTCTCACCGATTTCTTCCATTATGAGATTTGCTCATACATCTTATATTAAGAAGCATCGGCGGCACAAATGTGTGAAATAGACGCTCCAGTCTCAGTGGGTTTAACACCTAATTAATTCCCGAATGCCGCCTCACCTGTTCTACCGCTTGTGCAATTTGTTTTGAAACAGAGCCTTCATTTTCTCTGGGAGGTAATCTACAATTGATTAGTGCCTAAAATAATATATTGTGTTGTATTCTGGAATATATGTCATGTGATAGAATTTTAATTTCCTAATTAAGTTCTTTGATATAGCTTCTGGGAACTAAAATGTGCATGTTCACTTCATAAATTAGTATCCAAATGCAAATGAACCTTTAATTGGATATTGTTTTTCTCAATGGATTATGAATCTCAAAAGATATGATGTCGCAAACTTTATTCGACGTGGCACTAAGTTCAAAATCGAACCATCACGTGCGAGGCACACACTAATTTAGTTTAATTGGACCTAATTCAAGCTCAATTCTCCTACATTTACCACTTTTTAAAATTATTGTCTTTTTTCTCCAATCCCAAAAACACATTGTCCTCTTTTTTCAACCACCTAAATATACGGGACTAAAAAAATTATTTTCCCTCGCATCTTACACCACTAATATCATTACTTATAATTATTTGTAACAATAATACAATAAATACGAAAATATTTACAATTTAATTTATTTCGGATCAATTGAGAAATTTTGTGGGTTACAAACTTTAAATTTGTTCCTCTAAATTTTCTCTTCAATTCTTTGACTTCGCTGGTTTTTCTGGCGAAATCCTTACTTTGATCGTATACGATCTTGGATTTAGGAATTTATAACGTTAAATCGGGGGTTTGACGTTTTATTTTGAATTAAACGTTATTTTTAGTGACTTTGTAGATGAACAACTTTGAATTTGACAAAAAACATCTTTGAATTTGATGAAGACCTTTGGTGAAGAAAGCTTTCAAAAGAAAATTGATCGAAGAGGTTTCAACCTTGATCTCGCTTCAAACATTGTTTCTCGTTGATTTACACGAAGAATGTATTTGAAACTGCGAAGAATGCTCGCAGCGAATTTTGGAAGTCCCGAAGCTTCTGGCTTGCTGATTGTAGAATGGCTAGAATGAGACTCTTATTTATAGAAATTGAATTCTAGATTTACAGGCCAGATTTGATGGGCTAGATTTGTTGAACCGGAAAAATATTACTCCCTCTGTCCCAGCATTTTTTACACACAAAAATGGGCACACATATTAAGAAAAAGTAACTTTTTGAGTAAAGTAGTGGCATATGGGTAAATATGTGTATATTATTGTGAGTGTGCACGCAAATCAATATTTTCTTTTTTAAAGTGTGCAAATAATTTTGAGACGGACGAAAAAGGAAAATGTGCAAATAAAGGTGGGACGGAGGGAGTAGTAGTTATTCGGAAAGATTTATCGGGCTCTAATTGTTGTAATTGAGTGCGTAAATTAAATAGACAGCGTTTGTTTACCCAGTTCGTCCGGAAGGACTACGTCTGGGGGCGATCCAAGTCAGGAGTTCCACTAATGTTGTTGTGTATGAGGGTACATAATTCATGAATACAATGAGATATATATAATAGTAAAAACCCTAGTCTAATGGATCAGGCCCAATATGATTCTTGGTCCTCAAGTAATGTCCACACCAAATCTCCTAGATTTAGAATATCAAATCTTTCAGATTTACAACACTCCCCCTTGGACATTACGACATAAATATTTTGTCATAAAAATTCCACGTGCTAAGGATCGGCCATAATAATGAGTGGGAGGAATGTCATCGATCTTCTAGATCTAAATCTTCCAGATTTATTTCGAGGTTACCGCTCCCCCTAAAGACAACAACACTTTAAGTCTTTGCATCCCAATACCACGAACGTACTTTTCAAAAGTAGACGTAGGTAAGGATTTAGTAAACAAATCTGCAAGATTGTTACTAGATTGCACCTTTTGAATGGTAATCAAGCCACTCTTCTGGAGTTCGTATGGGTAGAAAAACTTAGGTGAAATATATTTCGTCAGGTTTCCCTTGACGTACCCATTACTCATTTGTGCGATGCAAGCAGCGTTGTCTTCAAATAACGGTGGGAGATGTATCGCCCTTGGCGATACCACACGAGTCACCAATGTGTTTTACCAAGGACCTTAACCAAACACATTCTCGTGCCGCTTCAAATAAAGCTATGATCTCTGAGTGGTTTGAAGACGTGGTAACCATGGATTGTTTAACCGATCTCCACGAGATTGCGGTTCCACCACAGAGAAAAATATAACCAGTCTGGGATACGGCGTTGTGGGGATCAGAAAAATAGCCGGCATCCGCATAACCTACCAAGGTTTTGTCTTGGTTCTTACGATAAAACAGTCCAAGATCTTGAGATCCTTGGAGGTATCGTAGAACATGCTTAACACCATTCCAATGTCTCCTTGTAGGAGAAGCGCTATATCTCGCAAGCAAGTTAACTACAAATGCAATGTCCGGCCGGGTACAATTTGCAAGATAGAGCAAAGCTCCAACAGCGCTAAGATAAGGAACTTCTGGTCCCATAATTTCTTCTGAATCTTCTCTTGGCCTAAATGGATCCTTATCCACTTCGAGGGATCGGACTACCATCGGGGTGCTAAGTGGATGAGATTTATCCATGTGAAATCTATCCAATACCTTCTTCACGTAGGTCGACTGATGAACAAGGACTCCTTCTGGGAGGTGCTCGATCTGCAAGCCGAGGCAGTACTTGGTTTTACCCAAGGACTTCATTTCGAATTCAGCTCTCAAGATTGAACTGGTTTCTTCAATCTCTTTGCATGTTCCGATTATGTTCAGGGCATCAACATATACGGATATGATGCAAAAACCGTCTTGCGATTTCTTCGAGAATACGCACGGGAAAGCTTTATCGAATGTGTATCCCTTCTTCTGAAGGAATTCACTAAGTCGGTTGTACCACATAAGGCCCGATTGCTTCAGGCCATACAACGACTTACGCAGTTGTATGCTATACATACTGCGATTTTCTCCATCCCTTAACTGAGGAATGTTAAATCCATCTGGGATTTTCATATAAATGTCGGCATCGAGTGATCCGTATAAGTACGCGGTTACTACGTCCATTAATCTCATTTGGAGATTCAACTTAACTGCCAAAGATATCAAATAGCGGAACGTTATTGAGTCCATGACGGGAGAATAGGTTTGATCGAAATCAATCCCGGGTCTCTGCGAAAACCCTTACGCTATGACTTGAAGCGACTACACTAGCTTCTACTAGTAGCTACCCCGCAAGAGTACGGGTTCACTGTAGTATGGGCAAGTATAGGGACCAAGTAGTATCGAACCAAAGGGATAGTGTATATGCGAATAGATCCCTGAAGATCTACGCGTCGTAGTCAATATGAGTGTAATGTTTTTTGGGTTTTTGAAAGATTAATTAAAAGACTGAATTAAACTAAGTAAACTAAAGAATGAAAAAAGAACGAATTAACTACGGGTTGTTTTCTAATGAGAGATGGTGATGCTTAAGATAGGAATCCCTACGTATACTAACGGAGCAGGTACATAATCAAAGTAATCGTGACAAACAAGAATTAACCTAAGTAAAAGATCGTAGAATGAAAGCTCAAGATTTCTCACCCTAATACTTTATCCTAGCAATCGACTTCACTAATCCACTAACAAGTTAATAGATAGCGCTTAATTAATGAGACCCTAATTTAACTAAGGTGATGCGGTCGTCCTCCTTCGCTAAACCGGTAGATAAATTAACCTTTCCTAAACCCTCTCGTTAAGACTACTAATTGTTATTGAGTGATGCGGTCGTCCTCTCTCTAACACTTTCGTACGAAATTCAAAGGTATAGTTAAGATTAATTATATGAATTCATTAATTAAGAGAATTAAAACTAACGTCACCAATTACCTTAATTACGTACCCACATCCTACTTCTACGAGTTCATCCTAACCTAAGCATGCAAGGGTTTTAGCCGGACATGGTTTTAACAAAACTAAAAGCAATTAAAGAAACAACGAACATAAACATATTGAATTGAACGAAGAAAATAAGAAACATGAACTAGGGTTTTAAAAGAAAATAAATACGAAGAACTGAAATTGAATTGATAAAAACGAAATTTAAACGTGTTCAAAGTAACGAACTAATGAAAAGAAACTAAGAATTGAAAAGAAACTAGAATTCGTATGAAAAACCTCAACAAAACGTAAAATAAAGCTTGCTCTTCTTCTTCCTCTTCAAAAACTAAGTCTAAAATTATATCTAAAAGTTGGGGATCCTTCAAAACGTGTTTGGACGAGATATATATAGGCACGGGTCGAAACGGGAGTTAATGGGCCGAAAATACGAATCCGGAGGCAAAAGTATATGGGCGCTCGAGCAAAATGCTCGAGCGGTCCCGCTCGAGCAGTGTAGCTCGAATGATGCATTCGCTCGAGCGGTCGCGCTCGAGCTGCTCGAGCGCTGAAATGACTCTGTATGTTTTGGACGCTCGAGCGATCCGCTCGAGCGGTGGCGCTCGAGCTGCTCGAGCGCAAGAATTGTTCTGTACGTTTGCGCGCTCGAGTAAGGCGCTCGAGCGGTGGCGCTCGAGTAAGGCGCTCGAGTGACTTCAAAGCTTCTCCCAAGTGATACTTTTCCTCGTCCGCACTAATACCGATCGTATTTCTTCAATATCTTCTCATCCGGGCATCCGTTTGAGTCGATTCAAAGTCCTACGAACTCCGTTTTTTGTCCTCTATTCACCTATGAGCATCAAAGAGACAAATTTATCAATGTATAGAAATAACGCTCAATTGACTCTAAATACTCTATAAACTCGACCAAAACTAGGGCGTTTCTAGCTACGAATCATGACAATTTCATGCCTAATCAACCCCCCCCAAACTTACCATATTGCTTGTCCCCAAGCAATGAAATAATAAGTCAAGTGAAATTGTTAGGAATGAGTAGGAAAAATCAATCATGCAAGCTAATGAATTCAAGCTTCAAAAGTCAATCACCCGTATACTCACTCACTTTCCTTCATCATACTCATGCAACAATAACAAGAAAAATCAAGATCAAGCATGGATGTGCACTCAACGATGTGTTTAACTCCCTCACAAGTGTATAACAATGATAAAGGGACTCACTCAATCAATCAATCACACAAATTGGCAGCCATAGGCTTGTAAATGCTCTCAACTTCGACCATACTCTAGAAATCAATGCCGAATCAAAAAGGACTTTCAAAAGGTTGTAATGTAGGCTCTTTGGACAGGTGGGATAACAATATGGGGTAAGTGACTCAAGTGAATGGAGAATAGAAAAATCAACTTTGGCACTTTGAGATTAGGAACAGAATCACTTCAAATATATTCAATCAACACTTTTTCAATTCCACTTCTCTCAACACTTCAATTTTTTTCTTTCTCACTCTCTTTTTCAATCACTTCACCTTTTTTTTTTTCGCACAAACACATGAGCTCATTTTTTTCTTTTTGCTCATTCTCAATTTTTTTTTCTTTCCCACAACTCAAATTTCATTCACACCCTTATTTTATCACCACTCAACCATTAATAACTCTCCTTTTTCAACTCAAATCAATCCCTTCACATTCACACTTTCCTATTCTCCACTCAAATTTGGACAAAAAGGCTTAGGAATTGGAATTGTGTTCATATGTGCTAGCAAATAAAATAGGCTTTAGGCTCAAAGGGGCTAACAAGGGATCAATGTCATTGGTAAGGAAAATTTTGGCTAAGTGACTTATTCAATTCAAAAATGGCCTAAGATCCTATTCGGCATATCAAACTAGACACAATCAAGAAGCAAGAGCACATGCAAGTTCTAGCATCCTCTAAGGTGACGATCCACTCACAAACGAAGAGATTAAATCATGCATCAAAATCTCATAAGGCTCAAAAGCTCACGGCTTTCACATCCATGCTAGTCCTAGTGCATTCTCACTCTCATCACACAAGTACTCAAAAGAAAAATTCACAAGCATACAAGTTCTTTCTCAAATCAGCTCAAATTCAAACACTCACACAAGAAAACTCCTAACTCAGCCTCACAATTCACCCTACTCATCAAATCATACTCAAAGATAGCAATCAACAAGCATAAGGTGATTGATAGGCATAAAATATTGAGTAACAAAATAAATTAATAATAGCCCAAGGAGCATCTCAAGGCACCAAATAACTAACTCAACTCAAAGATAAGGGGTGCTCCGGTGCAATGTAACAAGAAAACATATAAAAAAAACTCCACCCCCCCAAACTTCGACCTTGCTAGAAGTCTAAGTTTGGGGTTGTGGGTTACCTCAACCGAACAATTCAGTTTCTCTCAATAGCTTTGCACACTCCCTTGTCTCAAGTTGGTTCCTTCAATCTAAATAACTCCATGATACCTTTACTCCTTTAGAGACAAGCCTACAAAATAAAACTCTCAAGTACGAGGTTAAACATACGATTCAACAACATCCTAGTAACATAAAAGGAAAATAACTAAAAAAAACACTCAAAAGCAAATAAAAATGGGTTGCCTCCCATTCAGCGCTATTTTTAAGGTCCTCATGCCGGACCAAGCTCAAAGGAGCTTATGGGACATCATACTCAAATTTACCTCCCTTACTCTCATAAGAGTGGTGTTTGAACTTCTTTCCTTGATGCCCCACCATCATGAGTACCTTTGCTTTCTTCCCATCCCCAAGTGTTATGGGTCTCAACTCCTTCTTGCCTCTATCTGGAGGAGTCTTACTAAACAATTTCTTGAATTTTGACTTCTTCTTCTTAACTCCTCCTTTCCCTTCTAACTGGACCACGTCCACTTTCTTCACTTCTTCATCCTTCAACTTCTTCACTTTATCCCTATCAAAATAATCAAGAACGTAACGCTCATGGGTTAAATAATCAAGTGAAGGACTAACAAAATCATGAATATCAGAAGGATTAGGGATAGAAGGTGTGTCTTCAACACTAGGATCAATTGCATCCATGCAATACAAGCTCTCATCCTCCTTCGGGTGCTTCATGGCTTCATATAGGGAGATCTTCACTTCTTGATCATCAACCTTCAACGTGATCTTCCCATTCGCCACGTCTAGCACCATCCCCGCCGTAGCTAAGAACGGTCTTCCCAAGATCAGGGGTACGTGCTCATCTTCCTCCATTTCTAGCACTACAAAGTCAGCTGGAAAAATGTGATCTCCAACTCTCACTAGAACGTCTTCAACCACACCTTGAGGTCGAGTCATAGACCGATCGGCTAGTTGAAGCGTCATCATTGTGGGTTGAAGTTCCCCACCTTCCAACTTCTTGAAAAGCGACAGTGGCATCAAATTAATGCTCGCCCCGAGGTCGCACAACGCTCCCTTCTTGATCCCGTTCCCAATATCACATAGGATCGTGAAGCTCCCGGGATCCTTCAGCTTTGGTGGAAGCGCCTTGTGCACTAATGCACTCACCTCGTGGTTCAGCTGCACCAACTTCGGCTCATCCACTCGCCGTCTTTTCGCGATCAAGTCCTTCAAAAACTTTGCATAATTGGGCATCTGTTCCAAAGCATCATAAAAGGGAATATTAATATGCAGTTGTTTAAAAACATCAAGAAATTTAGCAAATTTTTCATCAAGCTTCTTTTTCATGAAGCGCTGTGGATATGGGACGGGTATCACAGATTTGGGTACCCCCCATTCATCTCTTTCTGTTTCTTTCACTTTATCCCTTGCTTCCTTTGCCTTTTTCCACTTAGGAACTCTCTCTATCTCCTCAAAGTCTTTCCCCTCCTGGGACTCATCCATATCTTCATGCTTCTCAATCCCTTTACTTTCAATCCCCTTCTCAACTTGGGGCGTCTCAGAATCAGCAGGCATCTGAGGACCTTCATAATTGGTTCCACTTCTAAGCTGGATCGCCTTGCACTGCTCTTTCGGGTTCCCCTCCGGCATTCTATTCACTGATTTTGCAATCTGGCTCATCTGGAGCTCTAAAGAGGTGAACCTTCGATTGTTCTCTTGTTGAGTTCTAGTCCACTCAACGTTCATCTTCTGGAGCTCTTGATCACGTTGATCACCCTTCTTGTGCAACTCCTTCACATCGTACTCCAAGGATGACAACCACTTGCTCTCTTCCTCCACCTTCTGAAGGATCGCTCTCAACATCTCCTCGGTTGATGCACCGCCTTCTCCACCAGGAGGTTTAGACCCCGGATCCACACCTGCAGGAACAGTAACACCAGCTTTTGGGTTAGCATAAGAAAAATTATCATTCTTCCTCCATGTGTTTTGAGGAAGCTGCTGGCCTCCTTGAACTCCTTGTGTGTTCCTCCATTGATTTTGAAGTGGCTGAGGGCCTGGAGGCACAAATGGTTGGCCATAAGAAGGCCTTCCATACTGATTTCCACCTTGGTAGCCATTCTGATTGTAATACGGACCTCCCATGTAATTGGCTACCTCTTGCTGTCCACTTGGTTGGTCTACTCTCTCATTCTCTACTGCATGCTCTCCAACCAAACTCTTCCCCAACTCGAGGTTGTTGATCTTTTCCATCATGGCCATCAGCAGCCTTCTCGTTCCTTCTCCCTCCTCAACCTGATGCACTCTTTGCAAATCTGCATCCACACCCCAAGCACCGGCATTCGTGACAATGTTGTCCACGATCTCCCTACACCTCTCTATGCCTTGGTTCAAAAATGCTCCGCCCGCACAGGCGTCTAAATGGTCTTGCCCCGCCTTGTTGGCACCACTGTAGAAGAATGCCATAATATCCCCCTCATTGTACCCGTGCTGCGGGCACTCAATCAGCATGTTTGAGTATCTCTCCCACGCTTGGCGTAAATCCTCTCCAGACTTCTGGCGAAAGGACGAGATCTCAATTCTAGCCTTGATCGTCCTAGATGGAGGGTAGAATCGCTCGAGGAACAGACGCTCGAGCTCGGCCCAAGTGGTAATACCTCCCCGCGGGAGTGTATTATCGTACCACTCCTTGGCTATTCCCGTCAATGAGAATGAGAACAGCCTAAGCCTCTTGGCATCTTCAGACATGCCATTGTAATTAAATGTGGAGGCTATCATGAGAAAGCTCCTCAAGTGTGTATGAGGATTCTCCTTCCCGATTACCCCTTTGAACTGGTTCTCGGTAAGCAGCTTGAGAATTCCTGGGGAGATTGAAAAGTTATTCGCCTCCACAGGTGGTAAGGCCACTCCATCGTAATACCTCTGCGGTTGTGCCGCGAACCTTCCCCGAATTGCCATATTATGATCTGCGTTCTGGGGCGCAGGCTGAGGAGCGACAGGTGGTGCTGGTATGTTTTGAACTGGAGGTTGTTGGTACACAGGTGGTTGGTTATAGACAGGAGGTGGAGGATACGGGTATGGTGGATAAGGGTATGGTGGGTATGGGTAATGTTGATATGCTGGGTTGTGGAAAGGGTTATTTGGGTTTTGTGGGTAAGCAGGATTGTTCAGAGGATTTGGGACTAGGTTCTGAGCTGGATTGTTTACATTTTGTGCACCCGGGTTCTGGCTTTGACTATCCACGAACTGGTCTTGATTCTGACCACCACTCCCTCCAGAGCCATCAACCCGGTTTACTGCCTGATTGAAATCGTTGGCAGCATCGTCCAACTCATTACTGAGATCCATCGGTTCCTTCCCTAAGTCGGCTGCGTTCATTCTTCTCAAGTAAGCTCGGTTCCTTCTGGCTATTGTCTCAGGGTCCAACGGTATTCTTTCTTCGCTCGTATTTCCTTGTGAGCGTGTTCTCATAAACCTGACACACTAGCAGATGGATCAAAACGCAACTGCCGAATAAATAAAAATAAAAATAGAAAATAAAAACAGAAAATAAGCACCCACTACTAACTACTAAGCTATCGACAAGTCCTATTCAAAAAGCATAAAACGTCATCCCCGGCAATGGCGCCATTGACTTGAAGCGACTACACTAGCTTCTACTAGTAGCTACCCCGCAAGAGTACGGGTTCACTGTAGTATGGGCAAGTATAGGGACCAAGTAGTATCGAACCCAAGGGATAGTGTATATGCGAATAGATCCCTGAAGATCTACGCGTCGTAGTCAATATGAGTGTAATGTTTTTTGGGTTTTTGAAAGATTAATTAAAAGACTGAATTAAACTAAGTAAACTAAAGAATGAAAAAAGAACGAATTAACTACGGGTTGTTTTCTAATGAGAGATGGTGATGCTTAAGATAGGAATCCCTACGTATACTAACGGAGCAGGTACATAATCAAAGTAATCGTGACAAACAAGAATTAACCTAAGTAAAAGATCGTAGAATGAAAGCTCAAGATTTCTCACCCTAATACTTTATCCTAGCAATCGACTTCACTAATCCACTAACAAGTTAATAGATAGCGCTTAATTAATGAGACCCTAATTTAACTAAGGTGATGCGGTCGTCCTCCTTCGCTAAACCGGTAGATAAATTAACCTTTCCTAAACCCTCTCGTTAAGACTACTAATTGTTATTGAGTGATGCGGTCGTCCTCTCTCTAACACTTTCGTACGAAATTCAAAGGTATAGTTAAGATTAATTATATGAATTCATTAATTAAGAGAATTAAAACTAACGTCACCAATTACCTTAATTACGTACCCACATCCTACTTCTACGAGTTCATCCTAACCTAAGCATGCAAGGGTTTTAGCCGGACATGGTTTTAACAAAACTAAAAGCAATTAAAGAAACAACGAACATAAACATATTGAATTGAACGAAGAAAATAAGAAACATGAACTAGGGTTTTAAAAGAAAATAAATACGAAGAACTGAAATTGAATTGATAAAAACGAAATTTAAACGTGTTCAAAGTAACGAACTAATGAAAAGAAACTAAGAATTGAAAAGAAACTAGAATTCGTATGAAAAACCTCAACAAAACGTAAAATAAAGCTTGCTCTTCTTCTTCCTCTTCAAAAACTAAGTCTAAAATTATATCTAAAAGTCGGGGATCCTTCAAAACGTGTTTGGACGAGATATATATAGGCACGGGTCGAAACGGGAGTTAATGGGCCGAAAATACGAATCCGGAGGCAAAAGTATATGGGCGCTCGAGCAAAACGCTCGAGCGGTCCCGCTCGAGCAGTGTAGCTCGAATGATGCATTCGCTCGAGCGGTCGCGCTCGAGCTGCTCGAGCGCTGAAATGACTCTGTATGTTTTGGACGCTCGAGCGATTCGCTCGAGCGGTGGCGCTCGAGCTGCTCGAGCGCAAGAATTGTTCTGTACGTTTGCGCGCTCGAGTAAGGCGCTCGAGCGGTGGCGCTCGAGTAAGGCGCTCGAGTGACTTCAAAGCTTCTCCCAAGTGATACTTTTCCTCGTCCGCACTAATACCGATCGTATTTCTTCAATATCTTCTCATCCGGGCATCCGTTTGAGTCGATTCAAAGTCCTACGAACTCCGTTTTTCGTCCTCTATTCACCTATGAGCATCAAAGAGACAAATTTATCAATGTATAGAAATAACGCTCAATTGACTCTAAATACTCTATAAACTCGACCAAAACTAGGGCGTTTCTAGCTACGAATCATGACAATTTCACGCCTAATCACGCTACCAGCCTCGCTTTGTACCTCTCCACAGTATTGTTCTTATTTCGTTTTCGTACAAATACCCATTTATATCCTACAGGGATAGCGCGCACGGGTGTACGAACGATTGAGCCAAATACTTGTCTTTTGTTAAGCAAGGCGAGCTCCGCATCAATTGCCTCTTTCCATTTAACCCAATCGTGGCGCTTCCGGCACTCTGCGATTGTTTTGGGTTCAGGATCTAGATCATTAATAATGGAAAGAGCTATTGACGCTGCAAATGTGTCGTCGTCGACAGTAATATTTCTATTATATGTTTCTCCCGTATCTGTGAAGTTCACAGAGACTTCGACGTTTACGTCAACCAGACCTTCCTCATTTTCCATTGTATCTGGGTCTGGTCGTTTCACGGTCCTAGTGCATGGAATATTTTGTGCACGTGCTTCATCACTAGGACTCTCGTCTCCTTGAGACTTGGGATTATCTAGACGGATCTCTTCCAGAGATTTTCCATTCGACTGACCAGATTTGCTAGCCTTTCATTTAGGTATGTTACTATCTCTCGAGGGTCCCTTACGCTTTTGGCGTGTGGGGGCATGAGTACTCGTTTTGCTTGGGACCTCAACCCTTTGAGGAGCATTTACTGCAGGTATATGCGATCTAGTCACACCTTTATGGTCAGTGAACGCGTCTGGCAGGTTATTTGCTAAGTTCTGCAGGTTAATGATCTTCTGAACTTCTAGTTCAGATTGGTTAGTGCGCGGATCTAGATACTGAAGATTACTTACGTTCCACGTAAGTTCCCGGCATTCATTCAATTTTGAATTCGGATCTCCCCCTAATGCCGAGAAGTAATCTTCATCGAACGTGCAATCAGCAAATCGGGCCGTTAATTGATCCCCGGACAAAGGCTCGAGGTATTTCACGATGGATGGAGAGTCAAATCCAACGTAAATACCGAGTTTCCTTTGTGGGCCCATAGAGGTTCGCTTGGGTATCGTAATCGGTACGTATACCGCACATCCGAAAATACGTAGATGGGAAATGCTAGGTTCTTTCCCACGCACTAACTGAAGGGGAGAATGATCATGATATGCAGTTGGACGGATTTGGATGCATGTAGGACTGCATGCCCCCAGCATGAGGTGGGTAGTTTAGAGTTCATAAGCAATGGTCTCGCGATAAATCTGATACGTTTTATTAGCGCATCAGCAAGACCATTTTGGGTATGGACGTAGGGGACCGAATGTTCCACTTAAATTCCCAGGGCCATACAGTAATCTGTAAAGGCCTTCGAGCTAAACTCGGTTGCGTTATCCATGCGAATCGATTTAATTGGATAATCCGGGAATTGAGCTCCAAGCTCGATAGTCTTTGCAATGAGCTTTGTAAAAGCTTGATTGCGGGTGGACAGCAAAATGCAAATGTCCACCTAGTAGAGGCATCAATAAGGACCATGAAATAACGAAATGGTCCTGATGCTGGGTGAATCGGTCCGCAAATGTCCCCTTAAATTCACTTCATGGAAAACCGGAGACACTAGTCCAACCTTAGTGCGCGACTGGCGCATTATCAACTTACCCTTAGAACATGCATCACAAATAAATTCATCAACAGGAAGGATTCTACTATTCAAATTGGGTGTAGTCCTAAGTATCATATATTGTCCTGGATGACTTAACCGCTGATGCCTTAATTAAAGAAGTTCGGGTTATAAAATTTCATACTCATGGCTAGATTGAGATTTTAACGGCGGATGTAGAAATAGTACAATCCGGGGGAGAAGGAAGAAAGTTCTTCTATAAGATTGTATGAGTGGTGGCGCTATCTACCAATCATAAATTACTACCTCAACCCTATCATGCCAGAGGAAATTAACCCAAACCTAATAGCTGATATGTTTACTAGCCATAAATAAAAACAGCAGTATCCGAATAAACACATGGACAGCTATTATGATAAACACATCAAAGCTAATAAATTCATCCATAAATAAAATATCCGAAAGAAAGGATCCAAAACATAATGTGAAATTGTTTTATTCAGAAAACAAAATACTAAGAATAACTAAATACACAAATCTACTCGTCATCACCGAAATCCCTAAGCTTAATGCTCTTATGATCTTCATTGTCTAGGTCAGAGTCTGCTTCGGGTAGACTGGCATGGTGAGATTCAACTCTCGGAGCCTTCCCCTTATCGTCCTTCTGCTGCTTTTGATAAGCCTCGACCAAATGTTTGGGAGTACGACACGTGTGAGACCAATGGCCCTTGCATCCGCATCTGTAGCAGGATTGTTCACCCTTATCTTGATTGTCAGATTTTCGGGGAGCGGAGTTCGTGTTAGGTGCAGCCTTCCCACGAACCTGAGCTTGACTGTCATTCGAGGCACCTGAATTACCGGATTTGTTACGACCTCGGCCTTGGCTACGAGTTCGTTTACTTCCACTCCCCCTTCCACGCTTGCGACCTCTTTTACTACTTTGAGCTACAGCATGTGCTTCGGGCACCGCTGTCGAGCCAACCAGCCTCGCATTATGAATCTGCATAAGGAGCTGGTTGTGCTTTTCTGCTACCAGAAGTGCAGAAATTAACTCAGAGTGTACAGTGTAGTTCTTAGCCCTATACTGCTGCTGGAGTACAAGGTTGCTTGCGTGGAAAGTCGACAAAGTCTTCTGGATTAAGTCGTCCTCAGTTACAGTTTTCTGGCATAACTTTAACTGAGACACAATACGATGTAGGGCTGAGTTATACTCCGTTACAGATTTAAAGTCTTGGAAACGGAGGTTCAACCAATCGTATTGAGCTTGAGGGAGGAGTATATCATATTGTTGTTGGAAACGGTCCTTCAGGGACTTCCACAACATTCTGGGATCTCTTTCAGCGAGATACTCATTTTTCAGGTCCTGATTGAGATGATGCCTAAGGAAAATCAAAGCTTTCGCCATCTGGGCGTCCGTTGATTTTGGATCATCGACAATCGTGCCGCTAAGATTGTTTGAGGCTAGATGTATTTCGACATCTAGCGCCCATGTCAGGTAGTTACTACCATCAAGAGTAAGCTCAGCAAATTCTCTTTTGGTAATATCAGACATAATTCACTACAATTAAAGTGACATGGGTAAGAGGATTGACCAAAAACATAGACAACGGGGAGACAAGGATTTATCTAGTTACTCTAAGGCACATAGATGCACATACTGGGCGCCGTCTACCCAAGGCATAAAATTACGGTCCGACAAATACCGGGCGCCGCCTACCTCGGCATGAAGAGCGGAATATAAACTATGTGCACAGTGTTAATGCACGAAGGATAATCAAATCACTCAAGCATGCAATAACAACAAATAACGATAATCACATGAAAATGATTTGCAGAAAATATACGGTTTAGTGGACAGAGGAAATAATCATTAGAATAATTATTTCATGTACATTAACGCAATTTAACGAAATATTTTCAGGATTATATAATATAAATTTTGTGATACAAAGACCGAAGCAAAGTCGAGATTATCACAAAATTCACAAGGGGAGATCGCAACATGTGTCTAAAAGTGCACGTACAATTATGCAGGGAACACACGGCGAGTGGAGAGCATCGAAAAACAAAAGGAAAAACGAAAAAAAATAAAAATTGAGAAATCGGGGCTGATCGCGCTTAGGGGACGCGACCAGCCTGGAAGATCGCGCTTTCCATGCGCGACTTCCTGCCTCCGATCGCGTCTGCTAGGCGCGATCGAGGCCGATCTCTGGGTTTCTTCCTCGGCGCGATTTCGGCCGCGTTAGGATGAGCGCCGCCTCAACGCGACGCCTGGAGGCGCGCGGAGGTGGCTGGGCGAGGAGGCGCCGGCGACCGCTCCGTCGGGGGAAGCCGCCTGCGTCGCGGCGGCGCAAGGTCGCGTCGCGCGCGGTGGCTTCTAGCCACTACGGCGGCGACAGCGGCGAAGGGCCGCATGGGCGAGGAGGCGGCGGCGCAGGGCTGCGCGGGCGACGGCGGGGCCGCGCGAGCGTAGCAGCGGCGGCTCAAGGGTGCGCGGGCCACGCGGCGGCGACGGCGGCGAGGAGGCATGGCCGCTTCAGGCGGCGGCGGCATGGCATTGCCACGGGCGGCGCTTCGGGGCCGTTTCGGGTAGCGCGACGACGTGCATCTCACGGCGTCAACCGGCGTTCGTTTTTCGATCTCGATCCAAGAAATAATATTAACGAATTTAACACAATAACGCATATAATTCAAACAAGAACGAATATGGGAATCAAACAGGATAATTATATTCGTGCGTATAAATTGAGTAAAGCATGGATCAAATAATTTCGAGTAAGGGAATTAACTCATAAGAATCAACGGGAAAATACTGAGGCGTACCGTTTTATCTCGGGCAGAGACTCGTGCTGATAACGTGTTGTAATTGAGTGCGTAAATTAAATAGACAACGTTTGTTTACCCAGTTCGTCCGGAAGGACTACGTCTGGGGGCGATCCAAGCCAGGAGTTCCACTAATGTTGTTGTGTATGAGGGTACATAATTCATGAATACAATGGGATATATATAATAGTAAAAACCCTAGTCTAATGGATCAGGCCCAATATGATTCTTGGTCCTCAAGTAATGTCCACACCAAATCTCCTAGATTTAGAATATCAAATCTTCCAAATTTACAACACTAATAACATGATTTATCAAAATTTGTTTTCTTGGTAGACTTCAAAGATTTGAACTCAACTTCAATTTATTGAATTTTAGAGGCCAAATTTAATTAAGTAGACTTTAATGGCTCAGGCCCAATTGCATTGGTTATTAGAAGCGCAATTTGATTTATTAGGCTTTCAACTTATTGAAATTTAGATGTTCAATTTAATGTCATTAAATTGACTTTAAATATTCATTTTAATTTATCAAGTATTCATTTATTTATTTTAGAAATCAAATTTATCTAAATTATGAAAAATAAATAATAAATTTTATTGATAATTAATTTGTGTTATTTAATTGGATACAATTTTAATGTGTTTACGCTATCATTAACATTATAATTTATAAAAAAAAAACTAAGGGGATACTTGGTTAGCAGTTATTCAATGATAATAAGGATGAGTTTAAAAATTAGTGTAATTATGATGGTTCATTAGAACAAAACCATTATTTCTCCCTCTAAATAGGGTAATCAATACTCCATTTTGGCTACCCTATTTCTCTCGTACAATCATCATCCTCAATCTCTCTCTTATTCCTCCACCAATAACCACCAAAACATTTTGTTGCCCACTTCTGTTTCAAAATTGGAACATGGGACTAGTAATACAATTACCATTAAAATACTATTTCTCCAAATATATCATTTAAAATACTATTTCTCCAAATTTACATACATTGCCCTCTCTTTGCTGCCATTTGAGAAGCTAGCAAGCTTAGATGCATGAACACAAGGGCCTAAGCAAAGAACAAACAGCAATCAGAAAGCATCCAACACCAGGAAAAAGAATCTCAGCTCTGTTGATTTTATCATCCAAGAAGTAATTCATAGTTGTACCTGGATGAACAAGCATCCCAATTGAGGATATCACGAATCACAAAACGAATTATAGTACCTATGACATTGACAACAGTTATGCTAGCCGTCATAACCTGAGTCACCGATAAACCAACAAACGCCCAAGCGTATTGCGTCGAACATTGCAAACCAATTATTCTGCATTAATTTATCCAAAAGACTCATTCTTTATGAACATTTAACAATCAAGATTGATGCACTAAACGATAAGGAGAATCATCAAACCTGAGATAGCTGGTTTATGAAATTGTGGTGTTTCCAATTTGACCAAATGTGAAAGCAATTATAACAGCAGCCAACAGATTAGTGATTGTATAATCAAGATAAGTGTGTTGAGGGAGGCGCCCACGCCTTTCGAGCAGAGTCAACAATGCCTAAGAATAATAATGATAAGAGCATGCATCCTATTGCCCCTGCTTTACTCTCAACAACATACATTTTCAATTGTTTGGGGAGAAATCGCTCAGAAGCAATAGTTACAACACTTCTGTTCAAAACAGAACATCACATGTTACAACATGGCTCATGTGTTATCATCATTGAACTAATTGATGTTTCAGGTCCAACTATTTCGGGCAAGAAGTGAAGATTCAACAACATAAACATGATTACATAAGAAATCAACGCATCAAAAGCCAAGAATTCTTGCATAAGCATTACCATGGTGAATGGGAATTCTTGAAAACAGAGCAGAACAATTTTATTTTATGAAACTTGATCTAGATCAACATAAAAATCAGTGTGGAAAACGTCACAACATCCACTAATTAGAAAAAGTAGAGTAAGATGATACCTTTTGGAAGATCCCAAAACTCCAAATCTCCAAACTTTCAAACTAACGATCAGTATAAACTCTGTAATTTCCACTTGTCGTGGGAGAATCTGCAGCTTAAAAGAAGGTGAAACTAGGATACCATGAATATGATGATGAAATAGATATGGGGTGATGAGGAGAGTAAATATAGAACTGTATACTCCTGGAAATCCCATGGAGAAGGAGAAATAGGGGTAGCAACGTAAGAAATGTAGTGAAAATAATTATGTGGAAGTTAATGCTAAAAATGCCAGTATTTGATTACTTGATTTGGAACATGATTGGGGTACATTAATTTATTCTCTCTTTCTCCAATAAGTGTTTGTTTAAAATTTTACAATGGTCATAATAAAATTTAAATATTGTTATCCTCAATCAATTAAAAGAAAATGTAATTTATGATATGGTAATGGTATGAAAGACGTGAGATGATAAAAAAAAATGTATTATTTGCACCATACAATAATTGGTGTACAACTGATAATGTTCGATAGAAACAACTATTATTGTTCAATTAAAACAATTAATCCCTTCATTTTAGTTTAAATGTCTCGCTTTGGAGCAAAAATTGTTTCAAAATCTATAAAACTTTTGTTTTTCGATAGATGTTAAATGTTGATTTTCCAATTATGCACCATTAATTTTGTGATAAATGGGATAAATGTCCATAAATGGGAATTGGATCCCCGGCTGTGCATAATACCCAGCATTATACAGAATCACTTTAGGGGTGGAGTTTAAAAAGTCGAATCACTTTATTTCTATTTTAGGAATGTGAAAACAAAATTGGGACTAATTTTTTTGACAAATAGGAAAACAAAACTGGGACGGAGGGAATATAATATAAACCTCACAAGCCATGTATCTTATATAATAAATTTATAATTTAAGAACCATTCTACACCTAGTTCGTTCAGCAGGCAAGTAGACAACTTGTACAATTTGAGGCCTACTTTATTTTACACAAGAAAATGTGACAATTTTCTAATTTGTTATATATCCGTGAAAAATAAATATTCTCATCCAATTCCAGTATAGAGAAATTTGGCAACAAAAATATTCATCTACTATCACTATCAGTCATGAAACGAATCAAAAATTGGTCTATTTTGACCAACTTACTCATTCACCCACTAATTTGGTATTTTGACCAACTTGCTTATTTATCCACCTAGGACATGTTTGTTTTGTTTAGATATGATTGATAAATAATTATTATTTATTCGTGGGACAATTAGTTCAACTCCTTTTATGTATTAATTAATGCCTATAACATTTGTTCTGGGCCGGTATCATATAAACTAAACATATAATTAAATGAGATTAAATATCAATCTCTTATAATACCTCAAAGCAAACATACTCTAACTGTAACTTATTATCTAGGAAAACTGCTACCAACCAATTTCAGTCTAGAGAAATATGGCAACAAAAGTATTCAGCTACTAAAAGTCAAAATTCAGTGTGTTTTGTTCTAACTCATTTTTTCTCTAATCGTTATTTTTATTTTTGCTAGCCACACAAACTTTAATCATCTCACATCTCCACATAAAAAGTATTACCGTCTCCTAATCTTTTTATTAATATTTATAGTTATTGTATTTTCTTTATGGCTTCCAAAATATCTTTAAATAACTAATAATTTACAAAAAAATGTCAAACAATATATCAACTATAGTTAAATATAGAATAGGTCTTGTATGAGACCATCTCATGGCATGAGACAATAGAAATGAGTATAACTAGGGCATTGACTCATTAACATTTTGATAGAGGTAGGTGTTAATTTGTATTGTCTCATGCTATGAGACGGTCTCATATAAGTTTTTGCCTTAAAATATATTTCCTCCGTCCCACTATTATTTGCACACTTTTCTTTTTCGTCCGTCCCAAAATTATTTGCACACTCTAAAAAATGAAATATTGATTTGCGTGCACACTCACAATAATATACACATATTTACTCATATGTCACTACTTTACTTAAAAAATATTTTTTTCTTAAAATGTGTGTCTTTTCTGTATGCAAATAATATCGGAACGGAGGGAGTATGAATTTTTAATAGAAGATATTTTTATTTTTTTAGATTTTTTTCCCTCTCTTTTTTTAAGCCCTAAGAACCCATGTGAGGCCATAATATATCGCTAGACAAATCTCCAAGCTCAACTTTTCAACCAAAATATAAAAGTCAAACGACTTTAATACTCACTCCATTCCTAAAAATTGATCCTGTTTTTCTGCACGTGGTTTAATACGATATATCAAATTGTTTCTGAAAAGTATGCGGAACAAACTTTTCATTAACTATCATTTTATTAAAATATTAATCTTAGAAAATCTCGTAATACCCTCCAACATATTACATTAAACTATGTGAAAAAAAAAAACATGAACAATTTCCAGGGACGATGGTAGTAGTAAATTGCAATCAAGTGGTCTTACTCATCTATCGTCTCACATGAAACGAATCCACAAGATACAACCTCTAGACCAACTTAATGAATAGATTCCGAATACGAATAAAGATATTAGAATCCTCTTTTTTTTTTTTTTTTTAATCTTATGGCTTTTTCTACCCAAAAATACCCGAAAATCCCTGCTTATTCTGCCATTTACATCAGATACGAGAATCCAAATCAAATGCAAAAAATCAGTTTCTAAAGATAGAGATCAAAGTACCTATATTCTCAAGCCCAAGCGACATGTGATATTCTCCCTCAGAAAATCATACATCGTATAAACTGCACAAATGCAGAACGTGACATTCAATATGAAACAGGAAAATGCTCTCAGATTCTCTGTACTCTATATATTCTGGGTATGAATTATAATGGACAAAAACAAAAACAAAAATCTTTCCGTTCTCAGCATAAAATTATTACATGGCTCCTGCACAAACGGACTTAAGATTCCAAATTCGCTTTCACAACTGCATCTTCCAAAAAGTTACCGAGCAGCCTTTGATCGAAAACCATGTTTGGTATCTGTATACAGATAATGATCAACCACTGAAAAGCAAAAACACAGTGAAAGAAATTCGTAAGGAAGTCCACTTACCTTGTTGCCGAAATAGATCTTAGAGTTGTTGGCAATAGCTTCAATAAATTTGAGCTCCAGGTACTGAGGAGTAAGCATCAACTTGTTTGCTTCTGCTTCTTTCAACGTGCTACAAAGTCATCCATAAAACAACAGTTCATGGCGAAGATTTCTTTCATTTGGAAATAGCAAGTATCAGCAGCGTTTCTTTTTTCTTCAGTACGAGAATCTTAAATGTAATAAACAGGTTTTGTTTCACTTAACAACTGATACAGCAACTTAGTACATATCTTTTCCTGGTGATAATTTCGAACAATTATATTACTTATTCTTATGATTACTTATATACTGTAAATCAGTTATACTATATGATATCTAATATGTCCCTAAAAAAAGAAGCAATGACTTTTTACCGGTAATAGTCGGCGTCAGCCAAGCTCTTTTCACGAGCCAAGTACATTGAATTAGAAATTTCTTCTTGCTTCCTCGCACTGTCTTTCTCCATCAACTTCATTTCCATCTGGATCTTACTAACATGAGCATATTTTTCAGCTTCACTAACAGCAATTTTTTTCTGAGTCTCTGCTTCCTTCTCAGAAACTTTTTGCTTCTCTATTGCAATCAACACCTGTGGAAATATCGGTGGTATAAGAGAATAAACGATACAGACGACTCTCCTCATGCATAATTCGAACAATTTTACATTTGCAAGCCTCTAACTACTTCAGGTATTTAAAGGAGCAGCAAGGCTAATTGATGAACCATTGTCTTATCAACTTTACCGCTATAAATTTCAAAAGGTAACAGGGCACAAGAAGCAGGTACGATGGATAAAACACAAGTTCACACAAATGACTTAAAACCCCCAACATGAGAATACAAAGATATACCTTAGTGCGCTCCTCTTCCATTTGTTCAAAGTTCCGCCTTATACTATCAGGGATTTTAGGCTTTGTGACACGCACACTAATAATTTCAATACCTGGAGCATAGCGTGTGCAGTCAGCCTGAAGAGCGTCTTTCATTTTTTCATCAATCTGAAATTATTTGAAGGTAATTCTTCATTAATTCCTTCGTTCTACAGAAAATTAGCAGCCTGAAGGAATAGTGGCTGAATTTCACAGAAACAGATAAATCTAAATCAAGGATTTTTTTTGGTAGATAGCAGATGACATAAAAGTATATGATGTTAATTGAGGCATCAGACGTTCGATGTCTCACCTGATCGAACATGTCAATGTAAACTTGCTGAAGGGAATGACCACTGCAAAACTGATTAATCTCATGATGGATCTTGTCATATATCCACGTGTTGTCATATTGGACTCCATAGTCGCGTAATGTATCATAGACATAGTCCTTATTAAGACGATTAACAACCTGCAAGCATGCAGATAATTGATAAATATTTAATAAAAGAACAAACACAAGTTTTATCCAAAACACTAGGCAGCTCAAGAAATATTACCTCTATCTTCTCAAAGTTAATCATGACGCCTCCTTTTGTTCCACAAGGGATGTCCCTCACCTACAATTACAGTGAAAATCATATTCTTAGTCTAAAGATGTAGAGGTTTAATGCAGTTTATGATAGACTACATGAAGCCAACATGCACAGGTGGATATGTGCACAACTTGTGTGTGTGATTTGAGAGAGAGAGAGAGAGAGATTTTAACCAAATCTGTCTGTAAAGTCACTTGAATGGGCTCAAAGTTTGTTAACAGGGGCATTTTCAAATGAAACCCTTCATTCCAGATATGCAAAAAAGTTAGGAAAAGTTAAGAAGATTAATATTAGAATAATTGGATCAATTGCTTGTTTGCATGAAAATATTAGTATGATGAACAGACACAGTAAATGAACAGCTATACAGTGAGATATATAGTACCTGGACTTGTGATAGTATTCAGAAGGGCGCCTCCTCTCCAATAAACCCCAACGTGACCTTCAGGGACTTGGTGCAAGACAGACAAACTCTGCTTTAAAGTTGATGATGATGGAACAATAATCTGTGTATCATTTGGCATAATGTCATATGTCCTTTACTCGTGATTTAAATATATTAACACTGGAAATTAGCAGTGTGCTTTAATAATGATAAGACATTAATTTCACAGCATCTACAAACAGATTATTTTAACATCAAAAACAGGTCGAAGTAATATAGATTTGATCTAATTAAAATCTCAAACTACCTCACTGAATTAATATCTGATTTACTTCCAGAACTGGTATATTTAGGGAAATTTTAATCTACGTAGTATGATTGGTGATATAACATTCACACGTTCGAAATAAAAAAAGGATCATACAAGAACTAAAAATAACTTTATGATAAAGTTTCAGCACTCTTAAGTTAACTGTGCACTGATTTTTGTGATGTGAATGGTGATTTTATTTTGGCATAGGATTGATATCACATAGATAATTGAACCATCCAACCAGGCAGCCATTAATTAGAATCACTTAGAATCTAAGTTCAGTTATACTTTATATTCCAAAATCCATTTTTAACTAACCATAAATTTCAGGTCTCTCAACTCGGCATATGCAATATAATCATTTTCCACACATTGTACCTGCTAGAAAATTCTAATAGAGCTTCAATTATCAATGGGAAAAACTTATATGAGACCGTCTCATGTCATGAGACAACACAAATTAACACTCATCCTTGCCAAATTGTTAATGTGTCAATGCCTAGTTATACCCAATCACATTGTCTCATGTCATGAAACGATCTCATACAAGACCTACTCATTATCAATATATTATCATCAGTATACGACTTTCCCTATAGTGAAAGGAGAAGGCAACTACATTTTTCTGAACAGAAGCAATCACCATGAATGTAAACATAGCCACGGATCACAATAGCATAAATGTTCGCAACCTATATATAATCCCGAAGAAAACAAGTCAACTATACTTAAATTTACAAAACCAATCGCAATCAGTTAACAAGCTACACTAATCCTCTCCGCAACTATTCATAAATTTGGAAAGAGGCGACCTAGATTTGCAATAACAAGTAAAAAAATTACCATCGCGGCAATAGCGAGGAACATCAATAGAACAGTGAAAATGGCGGTGAAATCGCCTCCTCCTCCTCCGCCAGCGCCTGCGGCGCCTGCCGGAGGTCGTGGCGGTTGAGGTCCTGCTCTCTGCTGTTGCTGTGCGTCCATGCTTAAAAGGCGAAGTCGGGGATTTTGCTTTCTCTCAGAGTGTCAAATAGCGTGGTCTACTGGTCTTGGGGCATGTGGAATATCACTTATTAGAAAAGTTAATAATAATAAATTAACTAATGGAAACCTTCGTTATATCCCTACACCGCCTCAATAAAAAATATCACAAATAAATTCTAAATAAAAATTAATATCACCTTCGAACTCTATCTTCATATTTGTATGGGCAGAGATATTAAAAAAATTATTTTATGGAGTATTTAATCAATGAAAATGAGTGATTTTATTTTTTAGTGTATAAAGTGATTAAATATAAATATTTATTTTGAATTTTGTATACTTTTTAAGAGTGTAAAGATAGAGTTGGGACTTGGGAGTTGGGACGGATCAAAATGGATTGTATGAAGATAGAGTTGGAACGGAGAGATGATATATACAGAGTAATCGTAATATGATACTCCATGTCTTGCACGGATTCTTCAAAAAAAGGCAGTATGCAGTATCGGATACGTGGGGGATACAGGTGCGGGTGCGATTCTCGTCGAATTCGCACCCGATACGCCACATGGTGTATCCGATAATTTTTTATTTTTTTAATTGGAATACGTGTATCCCCCTCCAAGGATACGTGGGGGATACACAAATCGGATAAATATTGCAACATTTATTAATTTTTGTGATTTTTTGTAATATTTTAAAATTTTATATTAAAATGTAAATAATTAAATATATTAGTCAACAAACAAATCTAATAATACATCATCCAACCAAGTATTTCAATTTCTTAATTCTTATATAATTAAAATGATTTGGAGAAATTTATAAAATATATATGCTTTCTAGTTTTCTAGTAATTATTCAATTTTCTAGAGATAACGGTTATGACAAGTGATAATGATAATGATGTTAATGTGACTTGACTTTTGTATAAATATGTGGATTGAAACTTTTATTATGACTTGTGTAAGTTAATGATATTTAATTTTTAATTGTTGCAAATTTAGATAAATTTTCTCTATATTTTTAGTTTATTATTTGTATTATATATAATAAAATAAATTTAAATAGACATATCCTTGCCGAATTGTATCCTAAATTTTTTGAAAAACTCTGTATCCCCACACCCGTGTCGTAGCGCTCCCGCACGCACTCGTGCAAAATAGGATATTCCCTTTGCCCAAACTTAATTGTTACTTCCCGAAACTATTTCTCCCCTTGCTTAATCGATATTTATATATCAACATTGATTTTTACAATTATATATTTCTTACACTAGTATACTTACATCATATGTTACTAATTCAAATTTATTAATTATACTCAATTTAGTTTAGGGTGACAAATAGTAAAGTGGAAATTAATTTTGAAAAAGAGGAAGTACGATTTTAAAAATTTCGGCAAATGATACTTTTAGGTCTGCCCGAATGACCCTGGGCAGCCCAATTGGCCAAACCTCTCTCCTTTTTTTTTTTTTTTATCTTTTTTCCTTCTCTTTTATGGAGTATATATTTTGTACAACAAACTTTTGACTCAAATTTTTACTCCAAAATTACTACTGAGTAAACTTTTAGAATATTACAATTACTACTGAAGGTAGCACATAAAATCATGCATACTTTTATGTATGTTTTTACAATATATTATATTGGTATAATGACAATGATGAAACTATATATTTTATGTAGAGGATCAATTAAAGTATCTAGTCTTTTTACTATTTGGCATGTAATGGTCTTTAATTATGGCGGGTCTTTTGTACACCAATTGCACCGTGCAACCGGATACAAGGTCAATCATATTTTAATTCAGTTTGCGAGCGTTATTGTCTAATATTAAAAATACGGCATGCAATTTTTTCTATATAGTTGGTTTAATTGGTTTACCTTTCGTAGGTTGTGAAGAAGGTCACGGGTTCTATTCCCCGACCTTTTATTTTAAATATTTTTGTGAAGGTTTTTTTTTTTTTCAGTTTTTTTTTTTTTTGATAATTAAGAAAAGTTACACTATCTAATACTAAAAAATTTAGGCTATTTTTACCAAAAAGTTATGCTAAGTAATATTGAAAAGTGCAAGTTAATTTTACCCATAAATTACATTATCTAACACTGAAAAATGATGGTGGATTACAAATAAAAATAAAATTTACACTACTTAACATGAAAAGTGCAGAATACTTTTACAAAAAAAATAATAATTATCTAACACAGAAAAGTTCGGACTAATTTTACCAAAAAGTTACATTATCTAACACTGAAAGTGTAGGCTATTTTTTATCAAAAAGTTTCATTATCTAACACTGAAAGTGCAGACTATTTTACCAAAAATAATTTATCTAACACTTAAAGTGCAGACTATTTTACCAAAAATAATTCGCAGGCTGATGCTCTATCAAAGCTAGCCACCTCGGAAGGCGCAACCGACCTCTCCAACATCAATCTAACTAAGCTCTATGCCCCCTCCATAAGCCAGCAACTAGTGGCTCCAGTCGAGGACGAGCTACCAAACTGGATGGCGCCAATACTAGCATACCTGAAGGACGGCACCCTACCAAGAGACCGCGTTCAATCTCGATAGCTGGAGCTTAGGATGACGAGGTACACGATCGTCAATAACCAGTTATACAAGAGAAGTTTCACCTTACCCCTCCTTAAGTGTATCACCCCGAAGCAAGGGAAGCTCATTTTCAATGCAATCCACAGTGGAATATGTGGAAATCACGCCGGGGGCAGTCCTTGTACCACAAAACCTTGAGGCAGGGATACTTTTGGATCAGCATGCGTCAAGACGCGATCGCCTACGCCCAATCCTGTCATCAATGCCAAACCGTGGCACCAAACATCAAGGTGGCACTGGAGAACCTCACATCGATGTTCAGCCCTTGGCCATTCGTCCAATGGGGAATAGACCTCATAGGCCCAATGCCCACAGCGCCGGGGGGGAGGAGGTTCGCCGTGGTCGCAGTGGATTACTTCACCAAATGGGTCGAGGCAGAGACTCTGACCACCATTGACTAGGCCCAGATCATCAAGTTCATAAGGAGAAACATCATATGCCGACAACGGAAAATAGTTTGACGGGTTGGAAGTGATGGAATTCTATGAAAAGTGGAATATCAAAAGAAATTTCTCCACACCGTACCATCCGCAATCCAACGGGCAAGTCGAGGCGATCAATAAAATCCTTAAGCATACAATCAAAGTGAAGTTGGACGAGGCCAGGGGAAAATGGGCAGACTGCCTACCAGAAGTCCTTTAGTCCTACAGGACGATATCTAGGAACTCGATAGGTGAGTCCCCTTTCGCTCTAGCTTTCGGAACCAAAGTCGTCATCCCTTCCGAGTTCATATTACCAAGTCATCGGATGTTGCAAGTCATCACGGAAGAAAATAATAAGGCCAGAAGGGCCGACCTAGATGTACTAGAAGAAATAAGACTCTCATCCGCTTTGAAGAACGAAGATTACAAGAGGAAATCAGAGAAATTCTTCAACTCCAAAGTCAAGATCATACAATTCTCCCTCGACGACCTTGTCCTAAAGAAGATCCAACCCAACTCGAAGGTCCCCCTCGGCCCAAAGTTGCAAAATTCTTGGCCAATGGGGCATACGAGCTCGAGCGCCTAGACAGCATCCCAGATCAATATCCCTAAAACGCCATCAACCTAAAAAAATACTACTAATAAACCAGTTTTGTAAATCAGTTATTGGAATAAATAAAGTTTGGTCTTTCTTTTTCCAAGCCAATTCTCTGATTGCAGCACAAAGCCCCTTCTCTAGGTCATGCCTGGATTAGGGCACAGAGCCAAGGTCGAGGTCTAACCCTTGGCCGAAGCAAAAACAAAGTCCCCATACGAGGTCATACTTCATATGGGGCACAGAGTCCTAAAACGAGACTCGTGCTCGTCCAGGATTTAACCCCGTCCAAGGGCCATACCTGGGGGGATAAAAGACCCTCGCCGAGGAACACCTCAGAGGGCAGAAGCCCTAGGTCGAACAAGATCTCGACCTAGGCACGTAAGACTCTTTAAGGGGCCAAGCCTCCCTAGAGCACAAGACCAATTACGATGACATACGTTGTGATGGCATAAAGTCCCCGGACGAGATGAGATCTCAAAGGGGCAAAAAGTCTCATCGAGCAAAAGTCTCCCAAAGGATTCTAGAGATCTGAGGCGAGCATTAACAGCAAGACCTTTTCAGGCAGTCATGTTACAACCGAACTCTTTAAGGGGTCAAGCCTCCCTAGAGCACTAAGACCAATTAGGAGGTCACGCTTCGTAATGGCATAAAAGTCCCCGGACGAGAATAGATCTCAAAGAGGCGAAAAACTCCCGACGAGGTCAAACTCATAGGCGAGCGCTAACATACAAGCCTTCTAAGGCGGTATAGTTAAAGACGAAAGTAAAAGACGAGGTCAAACCTCGCAATTAGTCCCAACCATTGACGTGGCAAGACCTCGGGGGGAATTGGCAAGAAATGGATCTCGTTAATTTGATAAACAAGAAGTAGTCGAGATATCCGTTTTGAAATCGGGGCCAATTAAGTTGGTTTATCTTACCTTTCTCATTATCCAATTTTTAAATTGGTCGAGACAAAGAAAGGAAATACAAGTGGAGAACTCAAAGAACACAAGTAATGATGAAAGATTGAAAAAGGCTTGATCATTGATAAATATTAAAAGAGTACATGAGATGGCCCCTGGGGGCAATTACATCATGGGAACAAAGCACAGAAACTAGAAAGGCCTATCCTACTCGGTAGTGGAGGGGACAGTCTCATCGGCAGCAGAGGCATTTTCATCAGCAATCAAGGCCGTTTGGGAGGTCTCGGCATTGGTGGTAGCAGCAGGGGTGCCGGCAATGGCTCCTCCATCGGCAGGGGCGGTTTGATCTTCTTCTCCGCCCCCGTCTTCAGGAGATTCGAAGGGCCCTCTCCCGGCATCAAGAGCTGGGAGAAATCCGGCCACCAGCTCAGGTCAATCCCCATCTCCTTCTCAAGATCGAGATAGCCGACATAAATGTCGTCGTGGAGAGGATGGGAAAGGACGCAGTCGTGAAAGAACTGGGCCAACTCGTCGAGAGAACGCCCGACCTTATGCAACACTCGGAGCGAGTCTGAGATAGCCAGATAGTATGAGTAATTGATGGTCTGGGCCGGGTCGCTCAAGTGACTTGAACCGAAAATACTAGCTTCTACTAGTAGCTTCCCCGCAAGAGTACGGGTTCATTGTAGTATGGGCGAGTATAGGGACCAAGTATTATCGAACCCAAGGGAAAGTGTGTATGCGAATAGATCCCTGAAGATCTACGCGTCGTAGTTAATATGAGTGTGTTGTTTTTTGATTTTTTTTTAAAGATAAATTAAAAGACTAAAATAAACTAAGTAAACTTAAATACTGAAGAAATCAAATTAACTAAGGGTTGTGTTCTAATAAGAGATGGTGATGCTCAGGATAGGAATCCCTACGTATACTAACGGAGCAGGTACATAATCAGAATAACTGTGACACACAAGAAATAACCTAAGTCTAAGAATGCAAGGTAAAAGCTCAAGATTCTAAACCCTAATACTTTACCCTAACACTCGACTTCACTAATCTACTAACAATTTAATAGATTGTGCTTAATTAATAAGACCCTAATTTAACTAAGGTGATGTGGTCGTCCTCCTTCGCTAAACCGGTAGATGAATTAAACCTTTCTAAACCTTCTCGTTAAGACTACTAATTGTTATCGAGTGATGCGGTCGTCCTCTCTCTAACACTTTCATACGAAATTCAAAGATAAAGTTAAGGTTAATTATAAGAATTCATTAACTAAGAGAATTAAAACTAACGTCACAAGTTACCCTAATTACGTACCCACATCCTACTTCTACGAGTTCATCCTACCCTAAGCATACAAGGGTTTTAGCCGGACATAGGTTTAACAAACATAAAAGCAATAGAAGAAACAACGAACATAAACATAATGAATTGAACGAAGAAAATAAGAAACATGAGCTAGGGTTTTTAAAAGAAAATAAATCTGAGAACTGAAATTTAATTAACTAAAACGAAGTTCAAAGCGTTTAAAGTAACCAAGCTAATGAAAAGAAACTAATGAACGAAAAGAAACTCAGAATTCGTACGAAAAAACCTCAACAAAACGTAAGTAAACTTCCTTCTCTCCTTCCTCTCCAAAAACTAAATCTAAAAGTTATTTCTAAAATTCGGGGATCCTTTAAAACGAGTTTGGAAGAGGTATATATAGGCACCGGGTCGAAACGGGATCTCGTGGGCCGAAAAACGAAATCTGGAAAATAGGCCTCGGAAGCGCTCGAGCTGTCCCGCTCGAGCGGGGCGCTCGAGCTTATGTGGTCGAACGGATTCATGGTCGAATGAGGCGCTCGAGCCGTGTTGGTCGAGCGGTTAACGTGGTCGAATGATGCGCTCGAGCTGTGCCCCTCGAGCGGCAAAAATGTTCTGTAAGTTTGGAGTGCTCGACCCACGTTGCTCGAGCGAGGTGCTCGAGTAATGGAGCTCGAATGGCCTTCCTTCCTTGCAACTAACACTTTTCTTCTCACGCACTAATATCAATCGTATTTCTTCGATATCTTCTCATCCGGGCATCCGTTTGAGTCGATTCAAAGTCCTACGAACTCCGTTTTTCATCCTCGATTCACCTATGAGTATCAAAGAGACCAATTCATCAATGTATAGAAATAGTATTCATTTGGCTCTAAAAACTCAATAAAATCGACCAAAACTAGGGCGTTTCTAGCTACGAATCATGACAATTTCACGCCTAATCAACCCCCCCCCCCAAACTTACCATATTGCTTGTCCTCAAGCAATGAAATGATAAGTTAAGTGAAATTGTTAGGAATGAGTCAAAGAATCAATCATGCAAGCTAATGAACTCGAGCTTCAAAAATCAATCACCCGTATACTCACTCACTTTCCTTTATCATACTCATGCAATAATAACAAGAAACACCTAGATCAAGCATGGATGTGCACTCAACGATGTGTTTCGCTCCCTCACAAGTGTATATCAATGATTAAGGGACTCACTCAAACAATCAATCACTCAAATTGGCAGACATAGGCTTGTAAGTGCTCTTAACTCCGACCATACTCTAGAAATTAATGCCGAATAAAAAAGGACTTTCTCAAGGTTGTAATGTAGGCTCTTTGGACAGGTGGGATAACAATATGGTAAAGTGACTCAAGTGAATGGAGAATAAAAAATCAAACTTTGGTACTTCGAAATTAGGAACAGACAACCTCCAACATTTTCAATCGACACTCTTTCAATTCCACTTTTCTCAACACTTCAATTTTTTTTCTTTCTCACTCTTTTCACTTTTTTTTTTCAATCACTTCATTTTTTTTTCTTTTTCACACAAACACATGAGCTCATTCTCAATTTTTTTCTCTTTTTCCCACACCTCATAACTTCATCACACCTTCTTCTCATATTCACTCAACAAACAACCTTTTCCTTGTTCAACTCAATTTACTCCCTTCACATTCACACTTTCCTATTCTCCACTCAAATTGGGACAAAAAGGCTTAGGAATTGGAATAGTGTTCATATGTGCTAGCAAATAAAATAGGCTTTAGGCTCAAATGGGCTAACAAGGGATTCAATGTCATTGGTAAGGAAAATTTTGGCTAAGTGACTCAATAAAATCAAAGATGGCCTAAGATCCTATTCGGCATATCAAACTAGACACAATCAAGAAGCAAGAGCACACACAAGTTCTAGCATCCTTTAAGGTGACGATCCACTCACAATCGAAGAGATTAATTCGTATATCAAAATCTCATAAGGCTCAAATCTCACGACTTTCACATCCATGCTAGTCTAGTGCATTCTCACAATCATCACACAAGCACTCAAAAGGAAAATTTGTAAGCATACGGGTTCTCTCTCAAATCAACTCTAACTCAATACTCACACAATAAACTCCTAACTCAACCTCACAACTCAACTCTACTCATCAAATCGTACTCAAAGAGAGCAATCAACAAGCATAAGATGATTGATAGGCATGAAATGTGCAATAGCGAGTCAAATCAAAATCACCCCAAGGAGTATCTCAACAAACCAATAATCAATCAAACTCAACTCAAAGATAAGGGCATGCATGCATGTGCAATGTAATCATAAAACAAATAAAAACTCCACCCCCCCAAACTTCGACCTTGCTAGAGGTCTAAGTTTGGGGTTGTGGGTTACCTCAACCAAAAAAATTCAGTTTCTCGCAATAGCTTTGCACACTCCCTTGTCTCAAGTTGGTTCCTTCAATCTGAATAACTACATGATACCTTTACTCCTTTAGAGACAAGCCTACAAAATAAAACTCTCAAGTACGAGGTGTTGATAGGCGAACAATTGTGCATTGAATCAACGAAAGATTATCATTAAACTTGATAACAGAATAACAAATCAAAGGAGCTAGCAGATTCGCGGAGCGAACAGATTTGCAGAACAGCTCTAACATGGCAAGCAGGATTGGGCGAACAGCCTTGCAAAGAACAGCTGTGCCAGCGAGCAGCATTGTAAAACAATCCCAAGCGAGGAGCGAACAGCTCGGAACGCAAAGGACCATGACATCTAACGAAGACGAACAAGCGAGCAACTGGTCACCGTCGAGAGCATCTCAGTAGTGCCAAAGATCATGTACAACATTGGGAATCCCAAGAGTCACTAGCCTAGATATGGTCCAAGTGTCCTAACACTTGGCACCCATCCAATGAGCAATAGTGTAGATGTTGTACAAGTGTCCTAACACTTGGCAAAGATCCAATGGTTAAACCACCAAGATGGTGACACATGGCCACTTTGTATGTCTATAAATACTCCCTTCATGTACATGAAAAGGAGGAAGAATTGAATACAAGTCAAAACTCTTGTCAAATTATTACTTGAGCTTTACTTAGCAAAATTCTATGATCTTGATTCTTGTTTGGTGATCTTCATTAGATGAAAAACAGCCATTAACCTTCTTAGTTAGAAAAGGTCATCAACAATTGGCGCTAGAAGGAGGGTTCGAACCTTCGATTGTAGAAAAATTCGAAGAAAGGTTGAAGACTACCACCGGAATCTGCATAATTTCGCCGGAATCCGGGGAGAGGCTGCCGGAAAACAAAAGTGCATATTCTTAGGACAAAGATTTACAACACTTTAAGGATTTCAATGCATGTGTGCATGAACTAGGGTTTTCAAACCTTTACAATCACACACAAGGCTAGTAATCCTTGGAAAAGGTGTCTGTAAGTACAAGATCACTTCATCCATTTGCTTATTTACCCACATTTCGATAGCCAAGATGGTTAGATCGCAAGAAGAACGACATTCAAGTATATCTCCAAGTCGTAGACCAAGAACTAGGGTTTCTTCCACCGAAGGACATGCACGGACAGTGAGAGCAACTTCGCAGAGGAATATACAAGTCACTATTGACACGATTCCACCAGAAGTTGAAGCTCTTGCTCAAAATCCCGAAGAGCTAGCAAAAACCATTGCTGTTCTTCAATCCTTGCAAAATCGACATATAGCAGGACCGTCAAGAGCACCTGTGACGACCAGACGAACAGGCGAGCAGGAGCGTACTGGCGAACAAAGGAGTAAAATGAGAGAAGATGCACGTCGGGACGAGGCCGACAGCGAGGAAGTTCGCAAAAATAAAGGAAAAGCTCCACTGAGCGAACGTCTAGGAAGCAGAGGAGAATCATCACCGAGTCGAGCAGATGAATCAAGCAAAAGTACTTCCCGGACAAGTGCTTTGGAGAGATTAGGAACAAGGAATGTGAATAGGAGGGAGCCATCCCGAAGGCATGAGGAGCGATCACACCATCCTGCTCGCCCATCAGTGCATGACCGAATCCGGAGGTCAGCTTTTGGCCGGCTAGGGCCAAATGGAGCTAGCAACGCTGCTAGGAAGACAACTCAGGAAAAACGTCCCGTTGGCAAGGGACTGCATCGTGAAGAGGTCACTGAACCCAATCACGATGAACAGCCTTCCATCGGGAGAACTCCCCCGAATGAGTTGCAGGAAATGAGAAAGGCAATTGAAGAATTGCAGAAACAGTTGGAGTCTCAGAGAGGTGTCGGATCAACCATTCTCCCATCTTCACCATTATCTCCGTCTATCCTCAGTGCACCGATCCAGAAGAAGATACAGTTCCCAGCCATCAATCTGTACGAGGGAACGTCGGACCCCCGTATTCATGTGACGAAGTATTCGGGTTTTATGATCTCAATGGGGGCGACCGACGCCACGCAATGCCGAAATTTTCCACTCACCCTGGGAGATGGCCCGCACAGATGGTTTTCAGCACTGGCTCCTGGCTCCATCAACTCTTTTGCCCAGCTAAGCAAAGAGTTTTTGTCTCACTTCTCAACTGCCGGGTCCTACTTGACCCACAGACACCGTCTGGCAGATATTAGGCAAGGAGACGAGGAGTCTGACAAGCAATTTCTGGAAAGATTTGATAAAGTATTACTGGAGGGCGAGATGGTGAGTGAGGACACGAAAATTGTGGCAGTGATGGCTGGTTTAAAGAAAGGAACTGATTTGTGGAAGGAAATGCATCTAACTTGCCCGAAAACATACACAGAGTTCAGACACAAAGCGGGAATTCACGTTTCAATGCAGGAGGCCTTACACCGAGAGATGGGAGACAAGACTGATCCAAAAAAGTCTAACAAGAAGTCGGGAGGAAGTGATTACAAAGCTCCGAAGAACATGAAGTCATTCAATGATGGAGCTGAATTGAAAGAAAAATTGAGTCAAGTCCTTACTATGTCCGTGGATGCTGTGTACAACAACGTTAAGGAAAGGGAGATGTTGTCAGAGCCGCGGAAGATAAGACAAGAGAAAGGTAAGCTGAACCCGAACAAATACTGTGCTTATCATCAGAACATCGGCCACTTCACGAGTGAGTGCCGAGATCTATTGAAGCAGTTGTGGAGGTTCTATGAGGAAGGGAAGCTGTCCGAATTCGTGAAGAGGGAACCAGGTAAAAGACCAAGGGCGCCAGTGCAATCCAGTTCGGATGACGAAGATAGTGATGACCAACCAAGCAAAGTTGGTAAGAGGGGAAGGAAGGTCCCAGCAGCTCCAGCAAGGCATATCCCAGAAATCCTGATGCTGGAACCCACTGGGCCAGTAGGTGGTTGTTCTGATGGGAGACCACCTATGTCAAAAAGAAAGAGGAAAGCAGAGCTGAGAGCAGTAGATCAGGTAATGGAAGTGGGGGTAAATCCACCGACCAAGCAAACAGGGGACCTGACTTTCTCAGAAAAAGACTTAGACGGGATACTTACCCCCCACAACGACTCATTGGTCATTTGCGCCAATATTATGGGGACAAAAGTACATCGTCTACTTGTCGACACTGGTTCCTACACGAATATCCTGTTCAAGAGCACGGTGGACCAGCTAGGAGATTGTGCTGAGTACATCAAAGATTGTAATCACAAGATTGTGGGTTTTGGAAATGCTGTAACCACCCCGCTAGGAATAGTTACGTTGGCAGTTGAGCTTGTATCAGTCGAGGACCCGGAGAGGAAAATGAATAGAATGGTAGACTTCTTGGTTGTAGACCAACAGTCCACTTATAACGGGTTCCTCGGCCGTCCTTTCTTGCATGAATTTAAAGCGGCTGTTTCAACGTACTATTATTATCTAAAATTTCCAACAAAGAGGGGTGCAGGTACAGTTAAAGGAGATCAAAGGAAAGCTCGTGCGTGTCTGTTGCAAATACAGTTGCAGGATCATCAAGTCAACATGGCGGATAAGTGCTCAGACAAGGACGGAGACGATAGCGAGGCCATGACTTCCGTTGACACTGAAATAATGGAAGTCGACGAGCAGCTTTGCACAGACGAACAACCACGCAGCGACGAGCAACTGTGCGCAGACGAACAGCTGTGCATTGGCGAGCAGATATGCGTAGACGCACAGTTGGACGAGGGCGAGCAGGAACGCGAAGACGAACAGCTCGCCCAAACAGGAGGAACAGAAGCTGCTACTACTAGCAACGAGGAAGAACAAACAAGGGCAATGAACGTTGATGCAGAGGACATAGAGCCACGACTGGGGGCAGAACCGATGGAAATCGAAGATGAGCCAAAGATAGAAGGGCCCATTATTGACCCCAGATGGAAAGGCCAAAAACGAAGGGCTACCCCGGTCGAAGAGTTGGAAACTGTAAAAGTCGACCCGAACCAAGAGGGCTTAGAACTCTTCATAGGGTCCGAGCTACCAGAGCCGTACAGGACCAACATGATTGAGTTTCTTAAAACAAACCTCGATGTGTTCGCATGGTCGCATGCAGACATGGTGGGCATCAGCCCCGAACATGCCTGTCACAGACTCAACATCGACCCGGGGAAGAGGCCAGTCCATCAGAAAAGGAGAAAATTTGGACCCGACAAATACGAGGCGCTCGACGTGGAAGTCAAAAAGCTGCTGGATAACGACTTAATCAAACAAGCGTTATGCCCGCGATGGGTGGCAAATCCAGTTTTGGTCAGGAAAGCAACTGGAGCATGGAGACTCTGCATCGATTTTACAGATCTTAACGCCGCCTGCCCGAAAGACAACTTCCCATTGCCTCACATTGACCAGCTAGTTGATAGCACCGCCGGACATGAGCTGCTAACGTTCATGGATGCATTCGCAGGATATCATCAAATCGCGATGCATCCCGATGATCAAGAGCACACTGCGTTCTACACCAACAAGAACTTGCTATGCTGGAAGAGAATGCCATTTGGGCTAATCAATGCTGGAGCTACATATCAGAGGCTGGTCAACAAGATGTTTGATGATCACATCGGGAAGATGATGGAAGTATATGTGGACGACATTGTTGTCAAGAGCTCAAAAAAGGAAGATCACTTGCAGCACCTGGCTCAAACATTTGAGATACTTCGGACCTACAATATGAAGTTGAACCCCAAGAAAAGCAGTTTCGGAGTCCATTCTGGAAAATTCTTGGGACATCTGGTTAGTCAACGAGGAATTGAAGCAAATCCAGTGAAAGTGAAAGCAATCATGGAAATGCAACCACCTAGATCGGTGAAAGAAGTCCAACGACTAACTGGATGTCTAGCAGCCTTGAACAGGTTCGTCTCGAGATCCGGAGATAAGTGCAGGCCATTCTTCGAGGCCATCAAGAAAGGAAAGTTTCAATGGACAGACGCCTGTCAACAAGCGTTCGAGCAGCTGAAAGATTACCTCAGCGATACAAAAATTCTTGCCAAGCCAATCCCAGGGGAAAAGTTATACTTGTATTTGGCGGCCTCAGAGGTAGCAATCAGTTCAGTGCTCGTTCGTGCAGAAGGAAAGTTCCACCTGCCCATCTACTATGTAAGTCATGCCTTGCACGAAGCAGAGCTCAGATATTCACCAACAGAAAAGCTAGCATATGCGCTGGTAATGAGTGTCAGGAAACTTCGTCCATATTTTTTCGACCACCAGGTGGAAGTGTTGACAACGTTCCCACTCAAGCAAATACTGCACAGACCCGATGCGGCTGGTCGTCTCCTAAAGTGGTCCTTGGAAATTAGTCAGTTCGGGATTTCGTATGTTCCTCGAACAGCGATCAAGGGGCAAGCTTTAGCAGACTTTATAGTCGAACTGACTTTCCCCCAAGATCCAACGAGAGGGCATAGCCATCCCTGGCACATGTATGTTGATGGTTCATCAACAAATACAGCATCGGGAGCAGGTATAGTCTTGATAAGTCCGGACAGGCAAGTTTTTACTTCAGCTGTTCGATTCGAGTTCATGGCGACGAACAACGAAGCAGAGTACGAGGCTGTGATCGTTGGGTTACGCCTAGCATTAGCAGTTGGAGTACGGAGGTTGCAAATCTTTGGAGATTCACAATTGATCGTCAACCAGGTCCGAGGAGAATATGAAGCAAGAGATGAAGACATGGCTTTGTATCAAAAGATTGTTGCTCACTTGGCCTCTTTGTTCGAACAAATATACATTGAACAAATACCAAGAGACAATAATGCTCAAGCAGATGCATTAGCCAGGCTAGCAACCAGCACCGGACCAGCAGAATTGTCGGAAGTGACGCTAACAAGAATGTCCAAACCATCAACCGAAGATTACAAGATCTATCAGATCGACGAAGATTTCAAAGAAGACGACTGGAGGATGCCGATCGTTGAATATTTGCAAAACGATAAAAAACCGGACAACCCATTCGAAGCTAACAAGTTGGTTAAAAGAGCGGCAAGATACACCATGATGGACGGACAGTTGTACAAGAGAGGAATTTCGCTCCCACTTCTGAAATGTTTGGCTAGGGGGCAAGGACAAACAGTGCTGAAAGAGATCCATGAAGGTGTATGCGGAAATCATGCCGGAGGACGGGCTTTGGCACATAAAACAATAAGGCAAGGATATTACTGGCCAACTCTCCTTCAAGATGCAATCAAGATTGCCCGAACTTGTCATAGATGTCAATTGTTCGCCCCAAACATTCACAAACCCCCACATGAATTGATTTCAGTCAATAGTCCATGGCCGTTCGCGAAATGGGGAATTGACCTTATCGGGCCTTTTCCCCCAGGACAAGGAAATGTTCAATACGCGGTAGTGGCTGTTGACTACTACACGAAATGGGCGGAAGCAGAAGCACTCGGGCGGATCACACAGGAGAAAATGATCAACTTTATATGGAAAAACATTGTTTGTCGTTTCGGGGTCCCCCAGGCGATAGTGACGGACAACGGAAGGCAGTTTGAGGGAAAAGAGATCAGAGATTTTTGCGAAAAATGGGGAATAAAGAAACATTTCTCGACACCATACCACCCCCAATCAAACGGTCAAGTGGAAGCAGTGAATAAAATAATCAAGCATATACTGAAGATTCGTTTGGTTGACAAGCAAGGAAAATGGTCAGAAGAGCTACCAGAGGTATTGTGGGCATATCGAGTATCCCACAGAACAAGCACAGGCGAAACACCGTTCACAATGGCATTCGGGACAGAAGCAGTAATTCCGATTGAGTTAAAAGTCCCGACAAAACGAACAGTTGCGTTCGACGAAGAAACAAACAACTCTGCAATGGCAGCAGAGTTGGACTTGCTTGAAGAAAAAAGAATAACAGCAGAATTGAAAAATGCAATTTACAAAAGAAGAGCAGCAAAGTACTACAATTCTCAAGTAAAAGCAAGAGAATTCGAAATTGGGGACTTGGTACTTCGAAAAGTTTTAATACCACCAGGAGTATTCGGCCCGACTTGGGAGGACCCATACAAGGTGACGAATAAGTGGCACAACGGCACATACGACCTTGAAGACATGGAAGGCAAGTCGTCCCAATACTCCTGGAACACAACTTTACTCAAGAAGTACTACCAATGAAGTCCTGTAAGTCTTAGGAAGTTTGTAAATAGATCCTTTGTAAATTTTGGAATTTTTTGCGCAAGTTTATAAACGAGCAGATTTGCATTTATCTTACTAGGCGAGCAGAATTGTTTTTATCTTTTGTCTTGCTGAATTTTAGTTTTTGAGCCTTGAGTCCAAATTACTTAGTTGCTCGCCCAAAAATTGACAAAATACAAGTCTGTTATAAGACGAACAGAAAAGCTTATTAAAAGCAAAAATAAGGCTAAGTCCATAACGGACCGATAGCCCTCATTAATGCAAGGCCAAGTCCACGAGCGACCAAAATGGCCCAAACAACTAAAGGTCAAGTTCTATAAGAACCAAATGACCAACTTAAAATTTAAGTGTTTACCTTAAGGAAAAAGGAACACTTAAAAACTGTCATGAGCAAAAAACAATAGGCGAGCAATTAAGTAAGACAAACAAAGAGGCGAGCAGTTAAGTAAGACAAACAAAGAGGCGAGCAGTTAAGTAAAGACAAATGAAGAGGCATAAGCTTGTAGACGAACAAAAAATCTTCATTTCATTAGATCAAAAAGTTTTACAATAGGAATGAGAAATACAGAAATGTTATACATCCTATTGTAAGAAAAAACTAAAGTCTTCAAGGAAGAGGAGGAGGAGGAGCATCTTCAGTCCTGGTCGCCGGCGCGCTCGGCTGCTCGCCCTGGGCACTTGTACCAGCCCCGTCTATGGGGGTCAAGGGAAGCGAAGACAACCCTTCAAAAACCTCATCAGCGGCTGCCGCGTTGGTCGCCGCTGAAGCAGGGTCAGGCTGACCGCCGTAAGTAGGAGCAGCAATGTCGACGTCCTCGCCGAAGACTTCCAAAGGAAAGCCGAGGTCGGCCAAATCGGAGACGAACAAAGTCGAGCCAGGAGGAGGAGGATAATTTTTCACGTATTCAACGAAGTCCGCCTTCACCGCATCACGGATATCTTGGTTATGATCGTGAGCGAAGTGGACAGACCGTAAACATTCTGCAAAGGCACAAATGTACCCAAAATTGGTCTTGTCCATCACTTCCTGCTCATGGACTTCGTATTCGATTAGATTCTGGCGCTCTTCCTCCAGCCTCTTGACATGCTCCTCGGCAGCGAGCAACCGAGCGGATAAGTCTGCTCGCTCCTTCTCAGCTCTCTCAGCTCTCAAGTCTGAGGACTTCACCTCCAGCAGCATCTTCTCAGCCTTCTCCAAGGCGTTCTTCTCGCCAGTTAACGAGGCCTCCATTTTCCTCTCCATCAAAGCCAGCATCTTAGCATGCTCGGCCTTGCATTCTTTGATGGCAGAGGCTCTTTCCTCGTCCATCCTCTCCACGCGACGGCCCAAATCGCGGTTTGTTCGCTCGAGATCCAGAACTTGATCGAGCAGCACTTGAGCCTGGACCACTTGATGGCTAGCATTGTACGCCATCAGGCGAACATTGTCGCTCACAGTCTGACCCGTGACAAGGGTGTTCGCCGATTTGGTCCAAGCTCTCGGGACCATCTCAGCTGCTCGACGGACAGGAGCATCGGGAATATCGCGAAAGCTGGGGGGGGCATCCTTCACAACAGCAAAGTGGTGAAGAGCAGTTCCTCGACCGGGATAACGCTCCGGTTTGTACCTAACCAAATGAAGAATTAAGAGTAAGAACAAAAATGATGACTAAGATCAGACGAACAACAAAACCTGAAAAAGCGAACAACTTACTCTTTAATTCTAGAAGGATCCCAACCTAAGTAGGAGAGATCCTTGGGGTACACCACCGTTTTGGTCGCCGCCACGCTAGCGACCACCTGTTGCTCGTCCACCACTTCCAAAGAGGTGGATCTAGAAGCAGGAGATCGGGGAGCAGCACTGCTCGCCTCCGCCATGGTCTTTGATCGCTTAGAGGCGCGATCATCGCCGCGAGCATCATCGCCTCGCGGCGCCTTCTTCTTCTCCTTCTCTTTTTCCCTCTCCTTATCCTTCCTTACATCCCGTGGAGAGGGAGTAGATTTGGCCGCAGGTTTGCGGCGACCAGCTCCGGCGGCTGGGCGACCAGAAGGGTTCTCTCCGGCCCGGAGACGCATGATAGCGAGGGGAGGATCCATCTTTCTCCTTGAAGCATCAGCCATCTGTTTAACTCGATTGGCGAGTAGATAATATGACTCGGGCACAGCTGGGATAGCAACAGTGACTTGTTGATCTGACAAGAAAAATACAAGTGTTAGGCGAGCAAGAATGATGAACGAGCAAAAATGATTGGCGAGCAAAAATAAAAAAGTTACCTTCTGGAACGACGGCTTGGGCTTCAAGGTGGTGAGGACTCGTAATCAAACCAGCAAGTTTGCGACAATGAGCCTTTGAGAGATGGTGTATGTCACGACTAGCAACGTCGCGGAGAGAGATGATGGCTAAGGTGAAGAGAAACTCGTCGCTAAGATTAGGGTTCCCCCACTTCAAATTTCTCAAGCCTGCAAAACAACAAAAAGGATTAAAATTAGTCCTATTTATGAACTAATAAGATAAAGGAAGGCCTACGTTTAGCATTTCCAAAGCGTTCGGGCGACATGATGCGCGCCTGCCCGCCGGCGAATCCCTCCGCTGCTCGCCAGTCACCACCAATGAAGAAAAATTGGCGATGCCAACCCTTAATTTTATTAGGGACTCCTTCAATGAGTTTCAGCCCGGTCTTCGCTTTAACATAATACCAACCAGCTCCATCCTCTTGTTGAGCAGAAATAGTCAAGGCGTAGAGAATCTCCGCGGTTGTTATCTTGTTTTTATAGCCCTCAAGACCAAAAAGAGTCATGAAGGCTAGGAGACTACTCCAACCGTTTGGAGTAATCTGGGTGATCGCCAGGTTCATGTCGGACAAGAATCGCCCGATAAGTGGATGAACGGGGAGAGGAAAACCCGTGTTGAGCACATCCAAATTGATCGCCGTGCAACCAGGAGGAGGGCGATCAGCAGTTTCTCCTTCCTTTGGTATGTACATAAAAATGTCGTACGGAATCTTGTAGGTAGCACGGATGCTCGCCAGGTCTTCCTCAAAGAGCACGCTATCGAGGCTGCTCGCTGCAAAGTCCCCACTTTGTTTCTTCATGATTACCCTCGATGGAGTGACAAAAGTCTTCGAGTAGCGAGCAGCATAGTCCCTCCACTCATTATCGCGAACAACTCCTTCCGGGATCCGAGATTCGGGTGTAGTTTGAGAGATGGGGAAATTGATTTCCCTTAAAAACTCCCAAGTGAGCGTAGGACCTTCTTGCTCGCCAATTCGCTGCTCGCCAGCAGTGCCAGTTTGGTCGTCCTCGAGGTCGATTGAACCCTCTATCTCCGCGGCCACTTCTGCGGAATCTTCGCCAAGGTCAGAAGACGTTTCAGGTTCGCGAGCAGGATGGTGAATATCTTCTTGATCGCCAGAGCGATCAGCGGCACACGTCTCTACCGAGCGAACAACGGAGCTCGCATCGGAGTCCGTGTCTTCGTCCACCAACAACGTGCGCGGGTTGTTCGCCAACGCTTGGCGAACAGATCTGCGTGGAGAATCCGGATTTACGGGTCGTTTTTCCGGGTTTCGTCCGGGTCCGGATTGAGAAGAGCTTGAGGGGGAAAACTCCATTTGAAATTAAAAATGAAGAAATCTGGCTAAGGGTGGGAAATATATGGATAAAGATGCCACCGGAAAAAGCTTCGATGACGGTGACGGCGTCAACAGTACGGTGGCGCTACGGTGGCGAATGGCCGGAATCACACCCACAGTCGCGAGAAATACGGAAAAAGTGCAAAAATTACGAAATTAAGAGAAGAAAAGGAAAATGCAAGATGAATTACCTTTGAAAACGAAGATCAAGATAACACAAGAGGGGATTCAGGCACAAGAATCACGAAGAAAGAAAAGCTCCGAAATGTGTATCAATGGCGGATGGCTTGTAAATCTTCGAAAAGAAAGAAATGAAAAAGGAGCCGCCTATTTATAAGAATAAAGTGGGGGCGAAAATGCAATATTTGCAAAATATTATAGGCCCCTATGGGCAAATGGGGGGCGCGCGTGACTGACGCGACGCCTCGCATTCCGTGCCTCGGAAACCCAACCGTCGCGACACGAAGGGGCGTTCGCTGTTGGTCGCGCGCTTAAGTCCCCATTGCTCGTTTGCTCGCCCACTCGGATGCTCGTCCGCATAACCAACCGTACTCCCTTTATGCTCGCCCATTGTTCGAAGATGAAGTTGTAGCTTGGTCTCAGTTGATCAACCCATGTTCAACATAAGGCCAAGCTAGGGGGCAATTGTTGATAGGCGAACAATTGTGCATTGAATCAACGAAAGATTATCATTAAACTTGATAACAGAATAACAAATCAAAGGAACTAGCAGATTCGCGGAGCGAACAGATTTGCAGAACAGCTCTAACATGGCAAGCAGGATTGGGCGAACAGCCTTGCAAAGAACAGCTGTGCCAGCGAGCAGCATTGTAAAACAATCCCAAGCGAGGAGCGAACAGCTCGGAACGCAAAGGACCATGACATCTAACGAAGACGAACAAGCGAGCAACTGGTTACCGTCGAGAGCATCTCAGTAGTGCCAAAGATCATGTACAACATTGGGAATCCCAAGAGTCACTAGCCTAGATATGGTCCAAGTGTCCTAACACTTGGCACCCATCCAATGAGCAATAGTGTAGATGTTGTACAAGTGTCCTAACACTTGGCAAAGATCCAATGGTTAAACCACCAAGATGGTGACACATGGCCACTTTGTATGTCTATAAATACTCCCTTCATGTACATGAAAAGGAGGAAGAATTGAATACAAGTCAAAACTCTTGTCAAATTATTACTTGAGCTTTACTTAGCAAAATTCTATGATCTTGATTCTTGTTTGGTGATCTTCATTAGATGAAAAACAGCCATTAACCTTCTTAGTTAGAAAAGGTCATCAACACGAGGTTAAACATACGACTCAAAATAACTCCCTAATAACTAAAAAAACTCAAAAGCAAATAAAAAAACATAATGGGTTGCCTCCCATTCAGCGCTATTTTTAAGGTCCTCATGCCGGACCGAGCTCAAAGGAGCTTATGGGACATCATACTCAAAAATACCTCTCTTACTCTCATAAGAGTGGTGCTTGCATGTCTTTCCTTGGTGCCCCACCATCATGAGCCCTTTTGTTTTCTTCTCATCCTCAAGTGTTATGGGTCTCAACTCCTTCTCACCTTTATCTGGAGGAGTCTTACTAAACAATTTCTTGAATTTTGACTTCTTCTTCTTAACTCCTCATTTTCCCTCTAGCTGGACCACGTCCACTTTCTTCACCTCTTCATCCTTCAACTTCTTCACTTTATCCCTATCAAAATAATCAAGATCATAATGCTCATGGGTTAAATAATCACGTGAAGGACTAACAAAATCACGAATATCAGAAGGATTAGGGATAGGAGGGGTGTCTTCAACACGAGGATCAATTGCATCCATGCAATACAAGCTCTCATCCTCCCTCGGGTGCTTCATGGCTTCATATAGGAAAATCTTCACTTCTTGATCATCAACCTTCAACGTAATCTTCCCATTTGCCACGTCTAGCACCATCCCCGCCATAGCTAAGAACGGTCTTCCCAAGATCAGGGGCACGTGCTCATCTTCCTCCATCTCTAGCACTACAAAGTCGGCTGGAAAAATGTGATCTCCAACTCTCACGAGGACGTCTTCAACAACACCTTGAGGTCTAGTAATAGACCGATCGGCAAGTTGAAGTGTCATCATTGTGGGTTGAAGTTCACCACCTTCCAACTTCTTGAAAAACGACAGTGGCATCAAATTAATGCTCGCTCCGAGGTCGCACAACGCTCCCTTCTTGATCCCGTTCCCAATGTCACATAAGATCGTGAAGCTCCCGGGATCCTTCAGCTTTGGTGGAAGCGCCTTGTGCACTAATGCACTCACCTCGTGGTTCAGCTGCACCAACTTCGGCTCATCCACTCGCCGTCTTTTCGCAATCAAGTCCTTCAGAAACTTTGCATAATGCGGCATCTGTTCCAAAGCATCATAAAAAGGAATGTTAATGTGAAGTTGTTTAAAAACATCAAGAAATTTAGCAAACTTTTCATCAAGCTTCTTTTTCATGAAGCGCTGTGGATACGGGACGGGTATCACAGATTTGGGTACCCCTCATTCATCTCTTTCTGTTTCTTTCACTTTATCCTTTGCTTCCTTTGCCTTTTTCCACTTAGGAACTCTCTCAATCTCCTCACTTTCCTTGCCCTTCTGGGACTCATCCATATCTTTATGCTTCTCAATCCCTTCACTTTCAATCCCCTTCTCAACAGTAACACCTCCATCTTTCTTGTGTTCTCTTTCCCCCATCTCAGCTTCAGGTGTCTCAAAATCAGCAGGCATCTGAGGACCTTCATAGTTGGTTCCACTTCTAAGCTGGATCGCCTTGCAATGCTCTTTCGGGTTCACCTCCGGCATGGAAGGATATTTTCCCGGCTCTCTATTCACCATCTTTGCAATCTGGCTCATCTGGAACTCTATAGAAGTGAACCGCCTATTGTTCTCTTGTTGAGTTCTAGTCCACTCAACGTTCATCTTCTGGAGCTCTTGCTCACGTTGATCACCCTTTTTATGCAACTCTTTCACATCGTACTCCAAGGATGACAACCGTTTGCTCCCTTCCTCCACCTTCTGAAGGATCGCTCTCAACATCTCCTCGGTTGATGCACCGCCTTCTCCACCAGGAGGCTTTGACCCCAGATCAACACCTGCAGGAACAGTAATACCAGCTTTTGGGTTAGCATAAGAAAAGTTCTCATTCTTCCTCCATGTGTTTTGAGGAGGTTGCTGGCCTCCTTGAACTCCCTGTGTGTTCCTCCATTGATTTTGAGGTGGCTGAGGGCCTGGAGGTACAAATGGTTGACCATAAGAAGGTCTTCCAAACTGATTTCCACCTTGGTAGCCATTCTGATTGTAATACGGACCTCCCATGTAATTGGCTACCTCTTGCTGCCCACTTGGTTGGTCTACTCTCTCATTTTCTACTGCATGCTCTCCAACCAAATTCTTCCCCAACTCGAGGTTGTTGATCTTCTCCATCATGGCCATCAAAAACCTTCTTGTTCCTTCACCCTGTTCAACCTGATGCACTCTCTGGAAGTCTGCATCTCCACTCCATGCCCCGTCATTGACAATATTGTCCACGATCTCTCTACACCTCTCTATGCCTTGATTCAAGAATGCTCCGCCCGCACATGCGTCTAAATGGTCTTGCCCCGCCTTGTTGGCACCACTGTAGAAGAATGCCATAATATCCCCCTCATTGTACCCATGCTGCAGGTACTCTATCAGCATGTTTGAGTATCTCTCCCACGCTTGACGTAGGTCCTATCCTTGTTTCTGGCGGAAGGAAGAGATCTCAATCCTCGCCTTGATCGTCCTAGATGGAGGGTAGAATCGCTCGAAGAACAGACGCTCGAGCTCAGCCCAAGTGGTAATACCTCCCCGCGGAAGCGTATTATCGTACCACTCTTTGGCTATTCCCGTCAATGAGAATGGGAACAGCCTAAACCTCTTGGCATCTTCAGACATGCCATTATAATTAAATGTGGAGGCTATCATGAGAAAGCTCCTCAAGTGTGTATGAGGATTCTCCTTCCCGATCACCCCCTTGAACTGATTCTCGGTAAGCAGCTTTAGAATTCCTGGGGAAATGGAGAAGTTATTCGCCTCAACAGGAGGCAACGCCACTCCATCGTAGTACCTCTGCGGTTGTGCCGCTAACCTACCCCGAATAGCCATATTATGATCTGCGTTCTGGGGCACAGGCTGAGGAGCAACATGTGGTGTTGGTACTTGTTGAACTGGAGGTGGTTGGTACACAGATGGTGGATGATATGGGTATGGTGGATAAGGGTATGGTGGGTATGGGTAATGTTGGTATACTGGGTTGTTGAAAGGGTTATTTGGGTTTTGTGGGTAAGCAGGGTTGTTCAGAGGATTATGGACAAAATTCTGAGTTGGATTGATAACGTTTTGTGCACCCGGGTTTTGGCTCTGACTATCCCCTAATGGATCTTGGTTCTTACTGGTGTTGCCATCAGTGTCGTCAACCCGGTTCAACCCCTGGTTAAACTCATTCTTGGCATCTTCCAACTCATTAGTGATGTCCATTGGTTCTTTCCCCAAGTCGGCCGCGTTCATCCTTCTCAAGAAGGCTCGGTTTCTCCTTGCTATTGTCTCAAGATCTGCAGGTAACCTCTCTTCGCTCGTATTGCCTTGTGAGTGTGTTTTCATAAACCTGAAACACTAGCAGAAGGATCAAAATGTAACTGCCGATTGAATGAAAATAAAAATAAACAGAAAATAAATCACTCACTACTAACTACTAAGCTATCTACAAGTCCTATTCAAAAGCATACAACGCCATCCCCGGCAACGGCGCCATTGACTTGAACCGAAAATACTAGCTTCTACTAGTAGCTTCCCCGCAAGAGTACGGGTTCACTGTAGTATGGGCGAGTATAGGGACCAAGTATTATCGAACCCAAGGGAAAGTGTGTATGCGAATAGATCCCTGAAGATCTACGCGTCGTAGTTAATATGAGTGTGTTGTTTTTGGATTTTTTTTGAAAGATAAATTAAAAGACTAAAATAAACTAAGTAAACTTAAATACTGAAGAAATCAAATTAACTAAGGGTTGTGTTCTAATGAGAGATGGTGATGCTTATGATAGGAATCCCTACGTATACTAACGGAGCAGGTACATAATCAGAATAACTGTGACACACAAGAAATAACCTAAGTCTAAAAATACAAGGTAAAAGCTCAAGATTCTAAACCCTAATACTTTACCCTAACACTCGACTTCACTAATCTACTAACAATTGAATAGATTGTGCTTAATTAATGAGACCCTAATTTAACTAATGTGATGCGGTCGTCCTCCTTCGCTAAACCGGTAGATGAATTAACCCTTTCTAAATCTTCTCGTTAAGACTACTAATTGTTATCGAGTGATGCGATCGTCCTCTCTCTAACACTTTCATACGAAATTCAAAGATAAAGTTAAGGTTAATTATAAGAATTCATTAACTAAGAGAATTAAAACTAACGTCACAAGTTACCCTAATTACGTACCCACATCCTACTTCTACGAGTTCATCCTACCCTAAGCATACAAGGGTTTTAACCGGACATAGGTTTAACAAACATAAAAGCAATAGAAGAAACAACGAACATAAATATAATGAATTGAATGAAGAAAATAAGAAACATGAGCTAGGGTTTTTAAAAGAAAATAAATCTGAGAATTGAAATTTAATTAACTAAAACAAAGTTCAAAGCGTTTAAAGTAACCAAGCTAATGAAAAGAAACTAATGAACGAAAAGAAAATCAGAATTCGTACGAAAAAACCTCAACAAAACGTAAGTAAACTTCCTTCTCTCCTTCCTCTCCAAAAACTAAATCTAAAAGTTATTTCTAAAATTCGGGGATCCTTTAAAACGAGTTTGGAAGAGGTATATATAGGCACCGGGTCGAAACGGGATCTCGTGGGCCGAAAAACAAAATCTAGAAAATAGGCCTCGGAAGCGCTCGAGCTGTCCCGCTCGAGCGGGGCGCTCGAGCTTATGTGGTCGAACGGATTCATGGTCGAATGAGGCGCTCGAGCCGTGTTGGTCGAGCGGTTAACGTGGTCGAATGATGCGCTCGAGCTGTGCCCCTCGAGCGGCAAAAATGTTCTGTAAGTTTGGAGTGCTCGACCCACGTTGCTCGAGCGAGGTGCTCGAGTAATGGAGCTCGAATGGCCTTCCTTCCTTGCAACTAACACTTTTCTTCTCACGTACTAATACCAATCGTATTTCTTTGATATCTTCTCATCCGGGCATCCGTTTGAGTCGATTCAAAGTCCTACGAACTCTATTTTTCGTCCTCGATTCACCTACGAGTATCAAAGAGACCAATTCATCAATGTATAGAAATAGTATTCATTTGGCTCTAAAAACTCAATAAAATCGACCAAAACTAGGGCGTTTCTAGCTACGAATCATGACAATTTCACGCCTAATCATCAAGGCGTCGTATTCCTCCGGAGAAAGGGACAGTTTCTTCTTAAACTCCTCGACCATCTCCTTGGCCAAGGTAAGCACATTCCGGATCTAGGCCACCACTTGGCTAGCTTTCTAGGCCCCGGCCTCCGCTGCTAGGGTCCTCTCCTCGGCCTCTTTCCACCTCTTCTCCACCGCCGCTATCTCCTCAGCCAGCTTAGCCGAGGCCTCTGCCTCTCGGCACAGCTTCTCCTCCTTACCCCGAACCTTAGCCGAGAGGATAGCCACCTCGGTTGTGGCCCTCTTTCCCATCTCGGCCGCGGCCTCCAGCAGCACGAGCTTGGCCTCCATCGCCTTGATGGTCGCCTCTGGTCTCTCCTCGCCGAGAAGACATGGATGGCCTCGTTCTCCTTCTGAGTATGAGTGACGTTCATCACCGAGGCCGCTTTCAGCATCATCGCCTGGGCAAGGTAGAGGTTGGAATTCCCATTATTACTGGCCGTGGCGCCGTCCAGCTCCAAATCCCAGGCCCGGGGGACGTCCCGCATCATCCGCCTAAGGCAGGTGGGAAGTGACTCGAAGTCACGAGCAAACTTGGACCCCACGAAGTCCAAGACTTGGGCCGAGGGGTTAGGATCATCCTCCATGCTACTGGAAAAAACAAACAAGAGCTAGCATCAGAAGGAAAAGTACACTTGAAAAATAAAGGTGACAAAGCAAAAGGCCAACCCTGCCATGCGATCGTGGTCTCATCCCAGGTAGGACCAGTCGAGCATCTCTCCAGGCATCCGCCTCGGGCTGCTGGTTGCACCCGTCACCGCACCTTTATTGAGGTAGGTTTTCTTCGGAGGTGGAGAGTTGTCCACCTCGACAACCTCGCGATCATCGGCGTCTCGACTCCTCTTAGGTGGGGGTGGAGGAGGGGTCTCCCTGGCAGCGGGGGCAGCAATGGTCACCGTCGGAAGAACCACGACGGTGGGAACCTCCATCGGCTCCTTAGGAGGGGCAGGAAGGGTCAGGGACCTTTTCGATCCCTTTTTTTCTTACCGACAAGGGCTTTCATCCGGGATAAAGGGTCGGGCATCTCCATAATTAGCTCGGGCGGGCAAGCCGGGTAGAGGGGATAGTCGCCTACAAGACGAGGAAAATGGAGATTAGAAGAGGTATCCTCTCCAGGCTAAGAAAGCATTGACTAAAACAAATACTTACAAGAGGGTTGTTGGAGGTGCCGAGGGTAACAAGAAAGCCGGGATTCAAGTCGTTTCTTCTCGGTAAGCAAGGTCTGGTAATGCCGCTCACGGTGGTCCACCAGATCAACCTTGGTAAGGATGAGATGAAAATCAAATGGAAGCTCCTCCCTCTTAGGCACCAAGTAACCTGCAAACAAGTTAAATATTAGATCAGTACAAGACGAGCAAGGTAGTTTTCAAGAACTTACTATCTTGCTTATTCGCGAATTTGCTGGGGATGTCCACATCAACATTGCCCCGACCAGATTTCCACCTTCCCGACACCCAGAACCAATGCTCGTCCTTGATGTGCACTTTGGTCGGCAAATCAAAGACAAGTCTCTCATAGTGATGCTTGACGTGGACGATTCCATGCTTTTTAAGCTCTTTCGCCAAACTGTACAAATACTTCATCTCTCCGGCCATCGACATGAGATATAAATGGTAAAGGCCGAAGAGGACGAGGGTGTCGATCAGGGTGCACCATGAATTAATACTGAACTGGAGCGGGGCTAGCCCCCAAGCGTTTAAAAGATTGGTGATGGTCGGGTGGAGAGGGAAGCAAAGACCTGCATCCATGATGTCGTAGGACACGGCCAACATCCCCCACTGAGACTGATTGGCCCTCTCGTTCTTATCCGGGACATAGAATTGTACGTCGATGGGGAATTGAAAGGTCCTTCGCCACTCTTTAAGATTCCTCTCGGTGACCGTACTTTGAATCCCATTCCAGTAGAACCTCGTCTTGGTAAGGGTCAAGAATTGGAACACCTCGCGCCTCAGATGATCATAAGGGTGCAACACTATATAGTAATCATAAATGAAGTCCGACCCCGGTCCCGACCGTCTGTCCATAAAGGCTGCCCTCTGCTTGTAACCCCGCTCGATCTCGTCGGCCCATTTTTTCCAGAAAGCAAGATCCTCTGCCTTTTTGGTCGCAGTTTCAGCCTCTTCCCTCTCGATCTGATCGCGGGATTCGAGGTCTTGAAAGATGCGGCTCGCTTTGGAAGGAATGTCCTGGTCGGCGGGCTCATTAGCTCCGCCATCGTGAGTGGAGGCGTTGCCGAAGGCGTGCGACGGTGCCGCCGCCGTCACGGGCGCCAGACCAAAAACCCCCTCAAGGCCATCATGGTCAGTTGGGGAGAAGGGGTTCCTCCCAACGAGCCCTCCCTGCAGCCGCTGCCGGAGTTCACCAACTCCATGGCCAGAGCCGGAAGAGGATGATCCATGATTCTCCCCAAAGTTCAGGATAAAGAGAAAGAAGAAGATGAATTGAAGATTACCAAAAGAAGACCGGTGAACACTCGAACGGAGTCGCCAGAGAAATCGCGCAAGATAAGTGTTGAAATGCCAAGAAAAATCTGAGCGGGAAGCAAGATTTTTAAATTAAAAGTCACTCCCCCCTTTTTATAGGAGACGGAGGGGTCAATAAGCAATTACCCAACCCAAGCGATGGGGGTCGAAGCAAAAGAAAACAAAATTTCAGGGACCGCGGGAGAAACACGTCTTGGGCACGCGAGCGCGTCAGGACCAAGCGCGACCTTTCAAGAGAGCGCGTCCAGTCCCAACACGCACGTTCCCAAGAAAGGAACAGTTATTACCTATAAGTAGGGCGGCACGTCTGGGGCAGACGAAACGCCCTTTCCCATCACTCTTGCCCGACCGTCAACATCCCAAGACGAGGGCAAAGGTATTCCCATCCAGTCCATCTCAACGCACACAAAGAGGTTTCGACTCGTCCCAAGAATGTCTCAGAACAAATCGAGGGGCAATTGTTGTGTGACGAATAATCCACGAGGGACGAGGCTAGACCCAAGGAAGGTAGCCGAGGTAGTAGCCGAATAGCCAAATAAAATGTGATAGATGCCCCAAGGGCCCACCCACACAATCTCTGCCTCGGCATCCAGATCCAGCCTCAGCAAGATATATGACTTCACCTCGGCATGAAGGCCAAGGTCAGAAGAGCTGGCCAGCCCCAAAGGTAGGCAAGACCCCACGTGTCAGGTTTCACCTGAAGTGAAGACAAGTGAAGGATATGGCAAAACACAAGAGCAAAAAGGGATACATCTCGGCATAAAGGCTGACGAGGAGGCCACGTGTTTGGTCTTATCCTAAGAAGAGCCAAATTCAGACGCCATCAGGCAATCATTCCTTTTCAAGCACGAGAAACAGTGAATCGGAACCTACCTCAGAGGGACGGCCATACTAATGGCTAAAATTCCACGATTGTAGGAGAAAGTACAAGCAGTTTTCCATGTGGCCGGCTCTCATTGGGCCGAGCTCACCAACCCGAAGGGCCTCGACCCATACATCGAAACTAGGGCTAGCCCGAGCATTTAATGCTGGGCTGCCCGAATTAAGCTAGGTCAACCCAAGGGTATGTCCTTGGGCTATAAATACTTGCTCATTAGCAATAAATACACACCTACCACTTCAAGCCCAAGTCTACACAAAGACTTGACAAATCTTCTTGCATTCACTGCTTTCTGTTATTATTTATTACTAAAGACCTCAAGCCATTAATATATGTTTCTCATTTAAATCTCTAAGTCCGTTACTCGACCCAAAAGCCACATTAACCGTATTAAGTTACATATTTCGAGTAACAACACCTAACACCAAAAAGAGCAGTGTAATATAATAAAACATTTATGATAGACTACAAAAAAAATTTATACTAACACTGAACAATGGAGTATAATATAATCAAAAAGTTATGGTAGATTACAAATAAAAGTTACACTAGATCATATAATTGAAAGGTTATACTAGTTTTAACTAAAAAGTTATAATAGATAAAATGAAACATTGCACAGATTTTAATTAAAACGTTGCCCTAAATATAACTGAAATGTTACAATTTACTGCAGATTTACAATCATTTGCAAAAAAAAAAAAAAACAATAATTTACAAAACTAAATTCCTCATTTGAGATTTTGCAACAACTGGTAAAAAAATATATCAAAATTGAAAGAACTTCCAAATCCATAATATTCATGCTACTAGAATTCCAGCAGATGCAAAATTCTGGTTTCAATTAGATACATTTCAAATGTAATTTTTTTTGTAGAAAAATTCTCTGTATCAAGCTCAAAAGTAGCAGGTCTCTATGATGATGAAGGTGAAGTAACCAATAAGATGAGTAATAACTCAATAAACATTTCTTCTATGTTTTGGAATTTTTTAGATCGAAGTTGGAGAATAAACCGAATTTAGCACCTGGTTTGATTGAATACTAGAAGAACTCTTATGGGAGGAAGAAGCCATCATGGAGCCACAACAAAAAGAAAAAAAAATAGCAACTGAAAAACTATATATATATATATATATATATATATATATATATATATATATATATATATATATATATATATATATATATATATATATATACGGAAGATCCAAATACAACTAGTAGGAGCGGCCAAGTGCACAATACACCAGTGCATATGAGATCCAGCTGTAATTATGTATACATACTAGCTCTTGAACCCCACATATTACGCAGGTTAAAAAGTATTATATTATTAATATTATTTAAATATTTTGATATTTTGTTTATTCTATTAATTCAATTCATTTATAGTTATGTTCATTTTTTCATAAAATAATTTAATTAACTTTTTTTAATAATTATTATCATTTTAATTAATTGAATTTTTTTATTCTAATTAAATTCTAAATTTGTGATTAGAATTTAAAAAAGTAAAAAAAATATAGAAAAAATAAAAATATATTTATAATGAACGACCAAAATCATCTCTTGAACGAAGTAAATTTAATATATTATAATTAAAAATTAATATTATAAATATACAACTATTCAATCAATTGTAAATCAATTTTAACTTACATAAAATAAGTCACAATCAATTATCAATTACAATTAAAAATAATTAAAAAATCAATTTATAATTAAAAAAATATCATATATAAGTAAAAGTCATATAAATCCAAGGATTCAAAATGGAGGCTCTAGTGGGGGGGGGGGGGGGGGGGGGGGGGGTAATTCACAACTAGATATATAGATTTAGTACAATACTTTGAGATTTAAAACTTATTCCTTTTAATTCTTTTCTGTAAATTAGTAATGCTTTAATGTGGCCACTAAGTAGTGTAAAATACACTTATTAGTTAGTAAATTATGGTATTATATATGTGGGATGGACCGAGTGGCCATCACTGCTTATTTATATAGTATAATATTTATTGTTAAATAATTAAAAAAATTGAAATCATGTGTTAGATTAGATTGGCTCCTTGAGTCCTCGATCTAGATATGGCTGGGTTGAGCTTCCTTTTTGCAGGCCAAACCAGTAAATGAATCGACCTCATCCAGCCCATGAATATGACTTGACTCGATGTGTTGGATTGAGCGGTCTGAGTAGTCATCTCTAATTGAAATTAGTTTAAAAAAGACTTACTCTCAAATATAATAACATCAATACAATTACATAAGAAATTAATATGCACCAGTGCAATTTTAATTTAATTTTTTTTATCATAGTTTAACTCATTCCAAAAAAATATTAAAATATGGAAAAATATCACCCAACCACACTTTTGAAAACCCTGTATCCATTCACCTTATCAAAAATTCTTTCTTTCTTATAACCCCATTGTATTTCAAACCACCACAAAACATGTGGACCCCACCTCTTTCTCACGGGATTAATTCCCCCCCTCCTACATACTCTCTCTCTCTTCTTTCTCTCTCACTATCTCTGTTTATTCTCTCTTCTCTCTCTAATTCCCACTCCAAACCCTACCCATTTCATGACCGCCAACACAAGCCACCACCAAGGCGGCGATTTGACGGCCGCCACCATCGTCATCGCGCTTGCCGCCCCGTCTAGCACGATGGCAGCGCGACCCAATAGACGACCGCCCACCCATCCAACCACTTCGTTGGCATGGACGGCGCTGGTCGCCGAAGATGACGCAACGATGTTGGCAATCTGTGGAGTTTTGTCCTTTCCGGTCTGCAACTCCATGTGAGAGGAGATTTTTGGTGATAATGAATTGAAAGCGGCGAGCGCGAGCAGTCCGGATGAGCAGTGAAGGCGGCGGCGAACATACCTTATGTGCAAGGTGGAACAGATCTGACGTGGAGGGTGCTTCTGTGAAGAAAAAACTCGAACGATCCGGTTAAGCTCTGGAATTTTGTATGAATTTGTGAATTTTCTGGGTTTTATATTAAATTTGTGAATTTTCTTGGATTTTATATTAATTTGTATGATTTTTGTCAAGATATTATTTTGTATGAATTATGGGAGTTGCATGATATAATTTCTGACTGTAGATTTCGATTTCAGAAAATGGAAGGAAGTTGAAGGACATTTGCAATGTTATGCAAAAAAAAAAAAAAATGTGTTATGCAATCCCTGTGTTTTGCATTATGCAAATAATTTTTTGTATTATGCAAGAAATTATTGAAGATTGGAGGAACAAAAGATAAATGAAGATTTTTTGTTTTTTATTTTTTCAAATGACTAGTTTTAGAATGTAACTTTAGAACTATACATATTAAGTTTTTTTAAAATCTTGTAGGATGAGATTGATTTAAATTCATTTCTCAAAGTTGCTCAGAAATAACAATATTATTGTTGAACATATTTATATTGTTATGTAAAAATATTTTGTTGTTATGCAAATTGTTTCTGCTGTTATTCAAATTTGAAAATTGGTCCAAGGCCTGAAAATTTTAAAGGTTCAAACAATTAAAGTCTGGTTCATAATAAAATTGGAGGAAGTGAATTTAAAAAAAAAAAAAAAAGAGAACAAAAAAAAAATGCAAAAAAAAATGGGTACAAATTATTAAAAATATCAAAATAATGGTGGTAGTGAAAATTCAAAAAAATAAAAAATTCAAAATATTATGTGAAAGAGGGGGCTGCAATGTATAAAGTGTGGGGTGTAGGGTCCACATTTTGGGGAGATGAGCAAGGGCTTTCAGCGGCTAGCAGGGGAATAAAGGGGGTTGAGACCACTAATTGTGGCTTATTGAAAGTTGGAAAAAATTGTGGAGCTTATTGAAAAGAAGTAGGGGGGATTGTGCCTCTATGATACTTACCCTTAAAATATATATTGAGTTGGATAATTTGTATGAGGAAAGTATTAATTTATAAAAAAAAAATTAATTTACAGAAAATAATATTAATACATTTCAATATATGAGATAATATTCTTCATTATATGATTAATATTTTTTACTAGTTTTTTTACTGTGATTCACAAAAAAAATATAAAAAAAATAGTTTGGCTGCATTTTTTTTAATCAAAATTGCATCAATTGCTCAAATAATAATAAACCTAAAAATACAAAATTGAGATTTTCTTACTAATACATGAGCAATCTCATAAACTTATCTTGCACTAGAATTCATCGATTAGAATAAAAAATATAAAAAAATAAAAAAATTTGAGATTTTCTTACTATTACATGAGCAGTCTCATAAACTTATCTTACACTAAAATTCATCAATTAGAATTGAAAAAAATATGTGATGGTCTTGCCTGAAGCCAATTATTATTATTATTATTATTTGTGTAAGGCAGGTAAAAAATAATCCATATAAAACTCAAACTAACCCAATATTTTTTATATTTAATAATGTTGATTAAATTGAGTACATACCATCTCACAGAATCACACAGGTCTTTGTCGAAAAAGTAATCATTCAGCATCCAGATGCAATTCTTGATAACTCGAACTTTTTCTTATCTAATTAGATCTAGGTCAATTGCAACATTATCTCCAGCCCATATACAACCTCAGTTATTTCACTTTACACCCGAATGGATGGACCAACTAGTTTGTCTAATTTCACTCGTTAATCATGTTTTGCATATTTCAAGACATACATCATTTTCTACCTTTTCTTCTTTTCCATCTCTTCAATTCTAATCTCATTTATTGCCTGAACATGCAATGCAAAAGCCCAATATTCAAATGCAACCTCGACCCCACTAAACTACTAATATTACAAACGTATAAAACAAAAATCATTTTTCGAGTATAGTGCATCTTAGAGTTGAGATTACTATTAATATGTATTACCAATTTCACTATAAATAAATTTCAAACTATACATATTAGTTAAATAATATGTGTAGGCTTTTAAAATTATTCACCGGAACGAACTTCAATCTAAGTCAAACAGACATAAATGCGTAATTTAATATTTCTATACTTTTTTCTTTTTTTTTATTATCGATCGAGCCCAATTCCAACTTGTTAAACGTAAAAAAATATGCTACTCCTAATCTTTATCAGACCAACTTTAAACGAATGTTTTTTCTCCACGTGGAAGTTGAGCATAATGCACCTCCACTAGTAGGTCTGGTCTACCATCACATTGAGGCATTAATTGGACCACTAATGAAAAGGAATCATAATTCATTACATACTCGGTGGCTTAGACACCACCATATCATTGCATGACTACACAAAAAGAATTCACAAAATCCCCCGTAGCAAAATTTATACTATTACATATATTCACTAATATTATTACATACATCTAATAATACCATAATATTATAATATCAATGAATACATGTAATATTATTAGTTTCATACTATAAATAGATTTCATAAGATACAAGAACCATTTAATAATAATTATTATTATGTAAAAAAACATAGTACCAAGATCTCATTAAAAATCTCCAAAAGAAAGCAACATATTAGAACTCCCTCCCTATCTAGATGTACAAAGGAAAAATTCTAAACAAAAGAGAGCAGATTCTTCCATAAGAGAAAGGGGAACCATATTCCCCTAATTCGAATCGCATTGACCCAAATGATTCCATCCATTCTTTCCACCTCCCTTCCATCTAATCTTGCACACACACTCCCATCCATCCGTTAGACCATCGCGCAAACGAAGGCTGAGATCGATGCAACGAAGATTGTCGTAAAGGCGCTGCTTCGAGACAGTAGTTTGGGGCCAGCAGCGCTGCCATCCGTGTTGCCGTTGCCGAACCCCCCACTACCGGTCGGTCCAAGGCCAAAACTGGGAGTCCCGGGCGAGCCAGGGGTGGTCGAGCCGCCTCCAGGGAAAGCGCCGCCACCCGGAGTGGTCGGAGTTCCCCCCATGTTTGGAGTGGTGGGGGTTAACGGAGTTCCTCCGGTGGGGGTTCCGGTCGACGGAGGAGTTGTTCCTCCGGTGGGTGTGCCGGTCGACGGAGGAGTAGTGCTACCGCCGGCATTGCTGAATGTGAAAGGGGAAAATGAATTATGGCCTAACTTTGTTCAAAAGGATTCAAGATTGTCGGGCAAAACGATAAATTGACTTCCATGATTAAACATCATCATTATTAAGACAGCTCACATGATCAACCGACGTTTTTTTCTGCCTAATCACGCCTAAAGTATATATTAAATTACACTTTTTTAGTGACATTTGGATCTGCCAAACTTCTCTCTATTCTTGCAAGAATGTCAATCTTTTCAACAAACTAGTTCATCTCTGACTCATATAAAAAACCAAATTCAGTGGTTTTTTAAAGCCTAAAATGACGATTCAAGATCCACATGTCATCAAACACAGGGCTAGTACAAAATAATAATATTTTTATAGCTAATCAGTCAATAAAATACTAAATAAATTGCACAAAATTAATTATAAAAAATAAAAAAAAAACCCTTAAAACCAAAGGCAACAACATATCAAAAGCAACTCACAGAACAAGAAATTACCTGGAACCTGAAGGATACACACATCCAGAACCTGCAGCTGTAAAAGACAACAGTAAAAAAAGAGGTTAATTTATTTTATTTTTTCACCATAGATTTAAATTTAATAAATTTCTTGATAAATATTGGGGGTGGGGGGTTCTTACTAGCAGGGGGGGTGGATGTAACGGTGGCAGTTCCAGAAAAATCACAGCTTCCAGGGAGACTAGCCTTTTTCTGGTAGTAACTATTCACAGCATAATTGCAGTGGTCATGAACAGTATTAGGGTTAAAACAGGCCCCATTTTGGTTAATTTGTGAACAATCAGCCCCATTTCCACAAGCATAATCTATGTTCTTCTGAAGAACACTGTCGGACAACCCAGTATTGCAAACACAGTAATTTGCATCTGTAAATTGGAAATCCAAAAACAGACCAGGATTCACAACAACACTAATTTAAATGAGGAAAAAGGGAAAAAGATCAAATCTTTTGCAAACCCTTTTGAAGGAAGCATCCCTTTAGAAGAAATTTGACAAAAAATTGGTCGAATTAGGGAAAAAATTACCTGAATAGCTAGCCAAAGCCAAGATGAAAATTAAACCCACTACATAAACAGCCATGACTGTTGCCAGATGCTCAACAAATTATGAGAAAGATGCTAAATTAAACTTCTTTTTTACTCAAGCTGGTTGGTGAATTTGTGAAGAGAGAGAGAGAGAGAAAGGGAGAAATGAAAGAGTAGAGAGAAGGGAATGGAGATTTCTAGACAACGGGATGAGAGTGACGGTGCCGAGGTATATATACATGTATACACTGATGATGTCGGCATTTTGACAATATAATTATGATTATTTTGGGAGTAATTAAATTAATTTATGGTGGTGAAAAGTGGTTCTTGGGGAATGAACTTAAGTAAAGCTGAAAGCTCAAAGCTTTTGTCATGTACTGCTGCTGTAGCTTGTACTATTTCTCATGGGCTACTTACAGGTGTGTGTTTCTTCTCCAAACGGTCGTTAACTAGTGTGTGATCACAGTTAACCAATCTTGGTTTACGCCTATGGTTACCGGTTTTTTTTTTTTTTTTTACTCAATTTGACCAGGGTGTGCTTGGTTCGCTCAAAAGAATGGGAATCGGGAAGAATATGATAGTAGTAAGGAATGGTAATGAGTATGTTAATTATTACTGAATTGTTTGGTTGATATGTAGAAATAACTATCATTATCATAAATTGTGTTTGGTTCAGTGAAAATAATTTAAAAATAAAGTTATAATTATATATTTTTTGTATTAAAAAATATTATAAATTATTATAGTGCTTAATATAATATACTATAATAATAATTAGAAATTTAAAATATTAAAAACACATAATAATAAAAATAATATGAATTATATTCCTCCCAAAAAGCTAAGGAATCAATCTATACCTTTGATTCCCAAGTTTTTTGATATGAAACATTTCATACCCTCCAACCAAACATATTACTTTCATTCCATACTCATTCCCTTGTCTCAAATCCTTCAACCAAGCACATAAATCAGCTTCAAATTTCTTATCTAGTTTTTGCCTTATAAAAAATTAAGTTAATGGCACAAAATCACTCGTAATCAAAACTTTGAGTGAAATTCTCTCGTAATTTTGAAATTGCGCAAAAGTCTACTATGGTTTACTAAATAAGTAAATATAACAAATTTTTCTTTTTTCTTTTTTATAAAAACGAATTAATGATTTTATCAATTTGTAGTTCTATCCTTTATATTAAAATTTTAAAATTTCAATACTTGGAAAAATAAAATACAAAAAATAAAGAAAATATGTAAAACTGTGAACTTATTATTATTTTTTTTGAAAATTTGGAGAATTTGCTATATCAAAACCACGAGGGGTTTTGTGCAACTACCCCCTCCCCCTTTATGGGAGTAACACTTGTGTAAATATGTCAATTTTCCAGTAATATTATTTGACGGAGCATGTATTAAAATTCAATGGGTTTTGCATAATTCAACTAGTTTTTCGGTAATATCATTTAAAGAAAGTAACACAATGCAAATGATTTCCGCAATAATTTGTCTTTTAAAAGGATGTGCTTCTGAAACATTCCTTGGGTTTATATTCAATATCCAACCAAATATTCCAAAAGCACTTAAAAAAGTGGTATGTTGAATTTGCGATTTGTATATTTGATTTGAACACATACTCTAATAAAAGAATTGCAATTTGTTTTGAAATGTAAAGCTAATTCAATAGGAAAAGGATGTTTCTCAAATTCCCATATTATTATAATTTTAATTAATGTTGTACTTGGTTTCAGAGTTGTACGTTGTCAAAGTATATTAAAAAAAATGAAATATTACATGGAGAAGTTATACTTTATACATGCACTACGGAATGAATATAAGTGTATCTCGTGTAATATTACATTTTTCATTAATTCTACCCAACAAAAAATCTTACAATAGTATTTAGATTTTATATAAAAATGGAAGAATTTGTAAATTTTACATGAACTTTCCATATTAAAACTATACATCAACATTTTTCTTTTTACCACTATTCATTTTGTACTATATAGGGTAACGGCTATCCATATGTACTATTAAGTATTAATTTGGCGCAACTATACATTGTTGGATTGGAAATCGAACTGTTAATCCATCCAGTAAATAAGGAAAGTGAGTATAAATATTCAACACAGCAGTAGTCATTGGTCTTATAATTTAGTAAATGAGTATTTATTTCGATTGTGCGGAAAGGGCCCCCCACCTAGGGTTTATCTTTGCCACCTTTTCTGGTGTGGTGTCACTATATGGTAGCACTTTGCTTGGCCTCTTTTGATACTGTATTCCCGCATCTAATTCCTATTTTCTTGTACAGCTCGTAAAAGGTAAACTTTTTGTTAATTAAATTTAGTAACTTATTTCACTACTTTTTTTTATCCTAAGATAATTTAGTCATTTTTTAAAACTTCTGCTCCTTTCTATACATGTTTTTTTTTTTTTTTTTGATAAATTTTATCTTAATTCGATTATTATTTTTGCTATTTTTTAATCAACTCTTTCATAAAAAAATAGTCTCGTAAGCTTTTGCACGAATTAAAAAATAATAGTATTATGCATAAAAAAATATATTATAGTCAAATTAAATATAAAATAAAATGTTTTAAAAATATTGTGCATGAGATTAATAACAAATTATTAAATAAATATATATATATATGTTAAATGATGTAAATAAAAGTAAATATTTCCATTTTAAGAAGCAAGATAATTATTTTTACAGACGGACTAACAAAATAAATGTGAACCATTCTTTTATGAAGAGGAGTATAATATTTCTTACACCTAAAAATCTTTTAGTTGTTTTGAAAAATATATTTTCCTTCACATCCTCCTCTTCCCCCCTATTGGAGGGTAAATCCACATGAAAAAAATACTGATCAGCGTTATAAGTATGAATTTTTGGACGTTTGATAGCATCACTGTTTGTTTTGGGAAAAAAATCAACATTGATGCTAGTTTAAAAGGGATTTCTTTATTATGTGACGAAATATAACTATTTTTAGATAGAATACAGTTCGTAAGTGAGACTGTATAATCCGTATTTGGATTTCCCATTGGAGATGAGAAGATATTTTATGCACACAAATTTTGTGTTTATCACCCATTGAATTATTTTAAATAACACAATTTTTTTATGAACATATTTTATAATACGAAATTTATACAATTGCATGTATTAATGGATGTCATTACATGCATTATCTTAGACTTATAAATTGAAATCACAATATAGAATGTTATAGTATCAATAAATACATATAATGTATTAATAAATATATTCCATGGTATCAACTTTATATTATTAACAAGTATTACCGGAAACACATATTCTTTAAAAAATTCATACAATTCCACTCATTATCTATTCGATCAAATTCCTCAAATTATCCAAATTATGAATTAATTTCATGAATGTTAAATTCATTAGGGAAACCCTCGATAAATTCGGCAGTGAAAAAAGTGAGAGGTTATTGACGGCTTTCTTTTGGTTAATTTGTGTCTTATGCTGGTGTAAAGCTATTATTATGCTACAAAAGGCAAATAACAGGTGGCATATATGAATCATGGTAGTATTTTATTGAGCTGCAAGTAACACTTTTGGACTAAAGAAATGCCTTTCATATCAAAAGTATTATTCTATCAAAAAGTAAGTTACAAGATAATGTGGTGAGGTATTTATAGATAAAATTTCTTAACTACCTCATAACTTTGTAACTAAAAGAGTAACTCCCTCTAACAAACACAATTGGGAGAAAATGAATTTTGAAACTAACTAACTAACTATATCTTTAATACCCCCCCTCAAAATGATAGTGGTAAGAAGGGATCATTTTGCGTCATCTTGATGTAGTGACTTTGTGTCTTGAGAATCTTGAGATATTGGGCAATGTATATCCAAGATTCCTAGCTTCATCTTCATGGTGTTGTATAGTTCTCCTCCAAATGGTTTGGTCATGATATCTGCAAGATTTTCTAGGGTAGGGATTTGCACTAGTTTGACAACTCCTTGTTGAATTTTATGTCTTGTGAAATGTTGATCCACCTCGATGTGCTTTGTCTTCTCATGAAAAACTGGATTGTGTGCTAGGCAATAGGCTGACTTGCTGTCTGTATAAACAGTAGCAGGTTGGTTGTGTGAGATCTTTAAGTCTTTAAGAATGTAGAGGATCCATTGAGCTTCACAGGTTGTAGTGGCAAGTGCTCTATATTCAGCTTCTGTAGAACTTCTGCTAACTGTGTTTTGCTTCTTTGATTTCCATGATATGAGAGAGTTCCCTAAGTAGACAGTGTATCCAGTTATGCTTCTTCTAGTTAACTCACATCTTGCCCAATCAGCATCACTGAAAGCATGAAGTTGGAAATTGTTTGAAGCTGGATAGAATAAACCATTTCCTGGATTTGTCTTTAGATATCTAAGTAACCTGTGGACAGCAGCTAAATGACATGTGTTAGGATTGCTCATGAATTGAGTAAGACATTGTACAGCATAAGAAATGTCAGGTCTTGTTATAGTGAGATATAAGAGTTTCCCAACTATTCTTCTATATTCTTGTGGATTGTCAAGTGATGGTGCTTTTTGTGAAGTAAATAGTTGTTTGCTGTCCATAGGACTAAAACAAGGTTTACTTCCCAAGTAGCCACTATCATTAAGTAAATCCAAAGTATATTTTCTTTGACATAGTTGCATTCCTTTCTCATTTCTTGCAACTTCTATGCCTAGTATATACTTTAATTTACCTAAATCCTTTATAGTAAATTGAGCATTAAGGTGATCTTTAACTTTTTGTATTTCATCAAGTGAATTACCAGTTAGTATGATGTCATCCACATAGCAAGATAAAGCAGTAAACAACTTACCATCAGATTTAGTAAATAAAGCAATGTCAGCTTGTGATTGTGTGTAACCAAAAGAAATCAAAGAGTCAGTAAGTTTGGTATACCACTGTCTTGAGGCTTGCTTTAGGCCATAGAGACTCTTGTTTAACCTGCAAACTCTATTATCATTTGGTTCACAATATCCTTGTGGAGGAAGCATGTATACTTCTTCCACTAGGTCACCATGTAGAAAAGCATTGTTTACATCTAATTGATGAATGTGCCAGTTTTTAGAAACAGCAATAGCAAGAAGAATTCTAACAGTTGTGATCTTTGAAACAGGAGAAAAAGTGTCAAAATAATCTATTCCCTCTTCTTGAGTGTACCCTTTGGCAACAAGTCTTGCTTTGTATCTTTCTATAGATCCATCAGCTTTGTATTTCACTTTATAGACCCACTTACAGCCTATACAGTGTTTATTTTCAGGTAAAGGGACTAAAGTCCAAGTGTTTGTCTTTTCTAAAGCATCTAGTTCCTTTCTCATTGCTTCAGTCCAATTAGTATCCTTAATAGCTTGTTTATAAGTCTTAGGTTCTGTGATTTGAGATATAGAAGCAGTAAAAGACTTGTAAGAACTAGAGAGTCTGTTTGTTGCTAAGAAGTTAGCAATAGGATACTGTTTTCCAGCATTAGTTTCAGAATTAGATGCTTTAGAATGACTAAGTGAAGCTAGCAGAGTGGTGTTATAGACTTCTAAGTATGCTGGTGGATGCCTAGTTCTAGTAGACCTCCTAATTTCATCTTGTTCTATTTGAGGCTCAGGAATTTCAGAACTAGAAAATTCATTTAGTTCATCAATTAACTCATTATGTTGATGAACAGTTTCATTAGGAGCAGAAACACTATTAGTGGCATCACTTTCTGAATCTATAGACATATTATCCAAGTTTGTCTTTTGAAAAAGGTGTTCTATATGCAAATCAGAATGTTTCTTGTCTTTCAGGGGATATATGTGCTCATGAAACTCAACATTTCTTGAAATGAAAACAGCACCAGAATTTAAATCAAGTAACCTATAGACTTTTACACCAAAAGGATAGCCAATGAAAACGCATTTAGTGGCTCTTGGATGGAATTTTTGCCTTTTGACAGAAAGTGTGCTAGCAAAGCATAGACAACCAAAGTTCTTGAAATAGCCATAATCAGGTACTTTATTATGTAAAATTTGAAAGGGAGATTTACCTTGCAAGACTGTAGAGGGTAATCTGTTGTTGATGATGTGAGCAGCTGAGAGTATACAATCTCCCCAAAATTTTAATGGCAAGCATGATTGAAATAAAAGTGATCTTGCTACCTGCAAGAGATGTTGGTGCTTTCTTTCCACTATCCCATTTTGTTGAGGTGTCTCAACACATGATGTTTGATGTATAATGCCATTCTTATGGTAAAATTCTTTTAGTAGGAACTCTGTTCCATTATCACTTCTTATTATTTTTATGGAAGTACCAAATTGAGTAGCAACCATGTTTTTAAAGTTTTCAATGGCAAGTCCTACTTCTGATTTTTGTTTCAAAAGATAAATCCAGGTGCATCTACTCAGGTCATCTACAATTGTTAAGAAAAACTTATGGCCATTTCTAGTTTCTGTACTAAAAGGCCCCCATATATCACAATGGATTAGATGAAAAGTAGATGGAGAAACAGAAGTGCTAATAGGAAAGGGCTTCTTTCTTTGCTTTGCTAAAGGACAAATCTCACAAATTTTATTTGAAGAATCTGCTTTTACATTGATTGAAGGGATTTGCAACAAAACTTTATAAGAAGCATGCCCTAGCCTAGTGTGCCAAATGTTACAATCAGAAAAACAGTTAGTAGAGCAGTTTGTTTGTATGCTATTACAACTAAAAAGTTTCCTTGACATACTAAAATGATAAAGGCCATTTGCTTGGCTAGCAAAACCAATCACAGTCCTTGATGTCTTGTCCTGTATAAGACAATGAGAAGATTGGAAACTCACAACACAATTTGAGTTATTTGTTAAGTGAGAGACAGACAACAGGTTGTATGTGAACTCTGGGACATACAAAACATCATGTAATATCAAACCGTCATTAACAACTATATCACCTATAAAGGTTGCAATTGCTATAGCACCAGTAGGTAGACTAATTTTTACATTAGAAGGTCTAGGAGGATCATTATGAGCACATAAATCACAAGTCATATGATCTGTTGCACCAGTGTCTATTATCCATATCATATCATCATAAGTTTGAACTTTAGCATTTAGAGAGGAATGAAAAGGATATATACCTGTGTTTGCATTTGTGACTTGAGCCATTGCTGCTGAATGATCAGCCTGACCATTGCATGGATTTTGTTTCTTTGTAAAAGCCAAAAACTGCTCAAACAACTCTTGATTGAACAAAGGATTAGTAGCATTTGTATTAGTAACCACAGAGTCATTGTTAATCTGCTCATTTATTGTAGCATTAGCAGAAGAATCATTTTTATTCCTTGGAGCTCGTGGACCTTTCCAACCAGGAGGATACCCTATTATTTGGAAGCATTTATCCTTAGTGTGACCATTGAAACCACAATGGTCACAGACTAGAGGTTTCTTCCTATCTTTGAAGGACTTAGATTGATAGTTCTTAGCTAACATTGCTACAGAATCAGTAGAAACAGGGACAGGATTAGTGAGGGCTTTTTGAGCCTCTTCTTGGAGCAGAAAATGGAATAAACCTTGGCTAAGGGTGGGAAGGGAGATTGCATCAAAAATTGACTTCTGAGAACAGAATAAGAATCATCTAGCCCTATTAGGAATTGCATTACTGCATCTTGTTCATTAATTGTGGCCTGTTTCGAAGCTATGTCACAAGTACAAGTGCCACAATTACATTTCAATATAGACCTATAGTTTTGATATTCATCCCAGAGAGTTTTGAAAGAATTGAAATATGAAACTAAGGATTGAGAGTTCTGAGTAATTGTGCAGAAGGATTTCTTCAAATGAAAGACTCTAGTAAGATCAGACCTAGAATATCTAGCATTGATTTCAAGCCAAACGTCTCTAGCACTAGTAAAATATTCTAAAGAACGTTTAATATCAGGAGATATAGAGTTAAGGATCCAATTAAGTACCAAATCGTTAGCCCTAGTCCAAGCCGCTAGAATTTCACGATCATTTTCAGCAGGTATTGAGAGAGTACCGTCAATTAGAGGCAGTTTGTTCTTCACGCTTAATGCCCTTTTGATTGAATGGCTCCAGGAAACGAAATTAGACCCCACCAACGGATCGAGAACGATGGAAACCGCTGGATTGTCGTTATGATGAAGTGCCAACGGAGAGAGAGGATTCAAGGCCGGATTCAGTGAGAGTGAGTTTGGTACCGGATTGATTTCTGCCATTTCTGATGGAGGCTTCGAATTTTAGCTTCGATTTTGAGAGAATTCGAATTTTGGCTTCGAATTTTGGCTTCGAATTTTGGCTTCGATTTTGAGAGGATGGCTTCGAATTTTGGCTTCGATTTTGAGAGGAATTTTCTAAGGATTCGAATTGGAGAGGAATTCGAATTAGATCTGAATCTTGGATAGACCAAGAAAGTTATGCGGAAGTCGATCGCGAAGAGGAGACGCGATCAAAGGGATGCGGAAGGCGATCGCGAAGAGGAGACGCGATCAAAGACGGAAATTGAAAACCTAGGCTAAACTGATACCATATTGAGCTGCAAGTAACACCTTTGGACTAAAGAAATGCCTTTCATATCAAAAGTATTATTCTATCAAAAAGTAAGTTACAAGATAATGTGGTGAGGTATTTATAGATAAAATTTCTTAACTACCTCATAACTTTGTAACTAAAAGAGTAACTCCCTCTAACAAACACAATTGGGAGAAAATGAATTTTGAAACTAACTAACTAACTATATCTTTAATATATTTATTAAATTGTCAATTAAAATGTAAAAAAAGAATAAAAATGCCATTCTTATTGTTTTCTTATTACTCAGTACATAAAAATAATCAGGAATATCCTTGATGCCTTGTATAACTGGACCTGTCCTGACTTTAGAGGCTCTATTTTTTAAATATTAGCATGTCTATTGTCACTAATAACGGGTGTAAAAATGAAAATAACATTGTTTCAAGATAACGATCAGTAACAATTAGGTTACATTTATTTTGGGATTTAAGTGGATGGAAGAATTTGTGATTTTAAAATTAATGGATGTAAAATTCTTAATAAACATGACCTCTATTTTGAAGAAATTTATATACATGCATTTTCAGTCTGTTTGATTAAGCGGGAAATTGTTATGTTTGGTGTCCGATTAGTCTATATTTTGAGTGTTTTTTATGAGTAGTTAGAGTTATTTGAGTAACATTTTCATAAACTCATCAATTTGTCTCTTTAGTGTTCATATTAGGAAAGAGGGCGAAAAAAGGAGTTCGTAGGACTTTGAATCAACCAAAACGGACTCCCAGTTGAGAAGATATGAAGGTTTTTCGAACAAGTGTACAGCAGCCGAAAAGCACTCGAGCGGAAAGTGCTCGACCTCCACCAGCTCGAGCGCCCTGAGTGCTCTGTGAGCGAAAAATGCTCGAGTTGGAGGCCCTCGAGCGCCAAGTGCTCGAGCGGGGGCCCAACTCGAGCGCCCTAAGCGTATTTTTGCCATGTTTTCGCCCCAAATCATATAAATACCCGTCTCAAGCCTATTTTTAGTGATCTACACATATTTTGACATGTTTTTCGAAGAGGAAGAGCTTGGGAAGGTGATTTTGAGTCTTTGACAAGGTTTTGAAGATTGTAATCGAGGTTTTTAGCATACGAATTCTTTAGATTAATTACTTCTTTGAACGGTTTAGATTGTCGTTTTGATTTCTTGAACTCTTGATATACTTAGACCTACTTTTCCAAATTTTATAGATTTGATTTTTAGACTTGATTCAATTGATTACTTCATTAGTCTATGTTCTTGAATTCATTCATACTTTCAATTATGTTCATGATTATTGATCTTATTAATGATTTTATTCTTGGAATCACCATGCTAGGCTAGAACCTTTGTATGCTTGGGAAATGATGAACTCGTAGAATTAGGGCGTTGGTACGCAATTAAGATAATACATGATGTATAGTTTTAATTCTCTTAATTATTGAATAATTCTAATAAACCCAAGAATAATCATAGAATTAAGTACGAAAATTGTTAGAGAGAAGACGACCGCATCACTCTTTAATAATGAATAGGCTTAAGGAGAGGGTTTTTGAAGGGGTTTATAATTTACCGGTTTATCTAGAAAGGACGGCCGCATCACCTTAGTTAAATTAGGGTCTCAATAATTAAGCACAATTCATATAATTTAATTAGTGGATTAGTGAAGTAGGTTGATCGAACTAAATATTAGGATTAATTCTTGAGCTTTTATTTTTTCAATTCTTGTGCTAGGTTAGGGAAGTTAATTGCCTAGTTTTAGTACACTTAAGATTATAACTTGAACATCACAATTATTTTAGTTATCGTACCAATTCCTTGAGTATACGTAGGGATTCCTATCCCGAGCATCACCACCGTATTTGCACTTCATATCGAAGTTAGAGTAGTTTTTATTTTTTTTCATTTGATAATTAGTAATAAGTGTAGGGTTAAACCCAACATCACATTCATATTAGCCACGAGACATAAATTTCCAGTTCCCTTGGGTTCGATACTACTTGGTCCCTATACTCGCCCGTACTACAGTGATCCCATACTCTTGTGGGGTAACTACTAGTAAAGCTAGTATTTTGCGTTCAAGTCAACCATATAATTTGTAGATTTTAAATTATAAAATATTAATTTTTGTGTACAATTACAAATATATATATAAATATTTATTCATATATTATTACTTTATAAAAAAAAAGTACATTTTCTTAATTTGTATGCACAACCATGTGTGCAAGTTTTTCTAGGACGGAGTTAGTATTAAAAGTATGTGTTTAATTTTAGATTTTGGTAGGATTAAATTTTGTTTTATGTCAAATGTATTTAATAATGATTGATGTTATGTTGTTTTATTGTATTGTGTAAGTCTTTGTCTGTTTATCCTGATTTTGAGTATATGATTTCAAATCCACTATAATCCTACTCCTGTATATCATCTATCTTACTTTTTTTTAATTGCAATTTCCAATACACTATCACTCATCTATCGGACACTTTTTAATTATTAGGCAAAAATTTGCGTGAAATTGTCTCCCGGCATGAGACATGACAAATTAACGCTCACTATTTTCGTCTCATTGACTCATACAAGACCTACTCTAGTTATTATTATCTACTAAATTCAACACTCTCTATTTTTTTTTTTTTTACTTTACATATTATCTCTCCTAATTTACACACAATTTTCAGTAAACAGACAATAATCTATTAGATACTTTTTAAAATTTCACTCTATCAAATTCTACAAAATTCACACTCTCAAATATATACACAATTCAAATACACATTTTACTTTATTCCAAATCCACCGCACAGGATTTGAAATTTCCAAACCATAAACAAACATAGTCTAAAGGTAAAGTAGGAGAAATAATGAATGTGATAAAACAAAAAATATGTGTAATACTTGATTAGGAAGAGTAGTACAAATATATAAGTAGTTCTAGTGTGTATTTGAGTGGATGATATGTACTTGAATTTTGAAAAAAATACCTCAAGCAGAAATCAGTAATAGCCCAAGAAGTAATCAATAATACCTCAACTACAAAAATATACACAGTTCGGTATGTTTGTGTGTGTTTTAAAAAAATCAAATTTGAAACTAAAATTGAGCTTAAAATCCAAGTGCATATATATATTTTAGGTATTGATTTGGTATGAGATTAGAAAATTAGATTTTAAATCTCTTACTCAGATTAGATGTGGACCGAAAAGTTTTGAGTCCATCGAGGTGAAGTTCGAAAAAAATGTATCCTTATGGAAGACAAGTCCGAGTTCGCACCAAAATCTTTAATGGGAATGATAATAAAAATTAAGTAAAGTTTTACATAAATAATTTGTATCATGCAATTAATTTTATTTTTATCTATTTAAAATAATATTAGTTGTTTTATTAAAATATATTAAATTATTAATATTAATATTTTATTATAAAATATTTGTTGTTTTATTATAGCATGCTAATTGCTAATCAATTACAAGGTAAAACTATTTTACATACGACCACTATAAAAATTATCGGAAATTGAATTATAATAAAAAGGGTTAGTCACATGGAGGCACAATTCTTAAAGCTTAATTACATAGAGCCACACCATTTTTCCTACATTACAAGGAACCCCAAAATGGTGGGCCCTTACAAGCACAAAACAATATGCCCACTTTCTGCATGTTGTCAGTTTTCTCTGCAGGTGTTTTTTTTGTTTTATTTATTATTTTTTTTTACCCTTTTCTGGATCCGAATTTTAGTTCAAATTCAGGTCAATTTTCATTCAAATTCAGCCCAATCTTTTTTTCTTAATCCTGCACAGATTTTTTTGTAGGCTGATTTTTTTCCTTTTCTTTTCTTCCCAAATTCCATTCCCCAAATTCAGGCAATTTTCTTAATTTATTTTAGTATGAATTTACACAATTAAAAATAAAAGATAAATACACAATCTCATTATCAATAAGCATTTTTTGCATATATAAAAGTTCTAAAAAATACATTTAAATGTAAAATTACATTTAAAAATTCTAAAATTACATTTAAAAAACAAACAATGAATATCCTTCCAGTCCTTAAATCTAATCCTTGCAGATATGCAAACTCTATTTGCATATATGATTGCAGATCTGCAAAATTTATTTGCATATATGATTGCAAATCTGCAAAATCTATTTGCAAATCTGCAAATTTTATTTGCATATATAACTCCAATCTTGCAGAAACCTTCTTTTTTCCGTACAACTCCACAACTCCATTCCTATCAAAATGCCTGCAAATCAAAACTCAAAATCACAATCCAAGATGATAGTGTATATTTTCATCGCAAGAATGTATTTTCTTTGAGAAGTTGCACTAGATATCCTAAGATTAATCACTAGTATGCAAACAACGAGACACATTATCTTATTTAAATTAATGAAATACCTCCAAGTATAAAAGTAGATCCATCTTGTACGTTTCTTCCATTAAGGATGCCCACACTCCCTTGTCTTCGATTCATTTATCAGAGTTATTTCTACTACTCTGTTTATCCCCTATCCTAAGGAAATGGAATATGGCAGGCTCGGAAAAACCGAGCCTCTTGACTCCTCAAACTGAAGCCAAACTGCCGAATCTACACCCGCATCCAAAAAAGCCGAATCTACACCCACATCTAAAACCATCATCATCAACAACAAATCGAAAATACTATGAACAAAAATTGAACATTCATCAATTGATCCAGCATAAAAAAATTGAAATTAGAGAAAAGAGTTTGTCATATTACCTGGAAGCATCCCTAGGACGGATCGGGCGTGGTGGGCCGCGAGGAGGGCGGATCGGGACGGCGGCCACCTTATCTTGATTTCCCCACCGTTGCAAAACCGCTGTGGATAGATAGAGAAGACAGAGGCGCGATGGGCCGTGACGCGGTGCAGGCGGCGCTGTGGTGTTGCAGATCGGAGTGGAGAATCGGCATGGGGGACGGATCGGAGCAGGATGCGTCGTGGTGTTGCAGATCGGGCGCGGTGGTGGTGGTGGTGAACCGTCGTCGATGGCGTCGTGGTGGTGGTGGTGAAGCATGTAGGGCGGCATGAGGCGGCGGTGGAGCAGGTTGGAAAAGTGGCGGTGTATCGACCACATATCGGGGTGGCAGCGGAAGGTGGGGGCGGTGGAGGAGTTGGGGCGCCGAAGGAGTGGGGGGAGGCGTGGAGACCGTGGAGGAGTTGGGGCGCTGGAGGAGTGGGGGGAGTGGGGGTCGGTGTGAAGAGAGAAAGAAGAGAAAGAAGAAAGAGAAGAGAGAGGGATTGAAAAATGAATGTGGGGGGTTGTATTTGACCGAGAGGGAGAGAGAAAAAGGAGAGGAGAGAGAGAGAGAGAAAGGTGGGACTCAGTCAAAAAGTAAAAAATGTGTTTTCTTGAAATAAATTGGGGTTTTATGAAATGTAGGGAAATTTGTGTGATTTAAGGCAATTAGGACTAAAAAAAATGGGGCAATAAGCAATTATTTCTAATAAAAATGGTAGCTATATTGTTAGCGTATTGTTCTGAATGATTGTTAGTTGAAAAATTGTGGAATGATAAAAAAACGAATAACGATTAATTTATATTTAATGGTGTTTGTTTAAAAAATTATCAATGGAAAAGGTAATGGAAATTAAGATACTATGGTGTTAAAGAGTAAACAAATTCAATCCATCATCATCATATACATTAAATGAGATAACGATTAAATGAATTAACGATTATCTTATTTTAATTAACTATCTCAACTTTTCATTTAGTGCACCAACAATATTTTTGTTTCTTTTATTTTAAAATTAGAATAAAACATTACCAATGCAACCATAATTTGTGATAAAATTTCCTACAATATATCACTTTTACTATGGATGCGTAGATGAAAAAAAAAATATCAATCCATTACTAGTTTAATATTTTTTTTTTAACAATTTGAACATCCTTTTAGTCTCATTATCTTATATGAAGGATGCCGGAGATAAATGACCCTATTTTATCACATTAATCACTATAATTATATATTTTTTTTTTTTGAGTAACTCTCTTGTGCATTTAATGTATAGTGCACTCACTCAACAATTGACAATGTTTACACTGAAAAGTTTGTTTCAATTACACTGAAAAGTGTGATTGGATTGCACTAAAAAATTTATACTGAAAACTGAAATTAGTGTAAACTTTTCAGTGTAATCTAACCACATCTTTCAGTATAATTGGAACAAATTTTTCAGTGTAAACAATATCAATTATTGAGTGGGTGTACTGTGCACTTGCTGCATCTCATTTATTAACCATTGAAAAACTATGAAACCGCTCACTAAGTATTTTTTAGTGATAAAAATATATTGCTTTGCTGTTTTTTCTTTCATAAGAAATACTCCATCCGTTTCTTAAAATATTTTCTACGAGGGAGTACGCATTTTTAATTTTTTTTGCTTTATTAACTTAGTTAGCCCATAAATGAAGGCTATTTAGAAATTAAGCGAAAATTGTGAAGATGATTTATTTTTAATTTAAAATTGTCAAAGTGAAACGTTCCGAAAATAAAAACATGAAAGATATCACAAGATGACAGAAATAGTCAAAACCTAATTGGGTTTTTTTAGATCAGGCACTCTATCGAGTTGTCTGATATCAGACACGGTTTATAATTGTGCCACGTGTCATCACATTGTATCGCACTGACCTGTAACCTGTTAAGTTAATTTTTTTTTTTCATATTGATGATTACATATTAATTAAAAAAAATTAGTCATAAATTAAAGAAGGATAAATTTGTAAATTAATAATTATAGATTTTTAAACTATTAAATTTAATATAATATATAATAATACGATAGAACTCAATATTACTCGATGCAACTCAATAAAAAATTAGATGATAAACTCAGCAGGTTGTAGGTCATCAAATTTAAACCATTAGATTTTATTATATTTTAGATCCGATGGTTTATAGAGCATACCTGATATCAAACAACTCGATAGGGTACTATTATAAGATAAAAAAAAACCCAACCTAGTTTAAGATAAAACTTGTCAACTTTGTAGGAGTACTGTTTTAGTTATTTAATTAAGGGTTAATTGTAAAAAAAGATGATGAATTTTATATTATTTATCAATTACAATATAAACTTTTAAAGTTTGCAATTTGATGCACGAGACTAATTTATTATTGCAATTCAATACATGTTGTGAATTTCTAGCGATATGTACACGTACGTGGCAGCCGGAGCCAACACCAAAGGCGCGTCACACGCTACATCGAATATCAAATCTTCAAACTTTTATTATTTCTAATATTTCAAAAAGTTCTTTTATAAAATATTGCTCAAACACATTTAGTAATGAATCATAAATGTTGGTGTTTTCTAGTTTATATAGAAAAAATATTTCATAACATACAAATTTGTACATATATTAGAAAATAATTTTTTTTACTATCTTTCTCTATTATTAAATCGTGTTTGAGAAATATTTTAGAAGAAAAAGTTTTGAAAAAAAAAAAGTGTTTTCCTTCTAGATTTGACATTTGATGTAGCGTGTGGCGTGTTTTTTGTGGTGGCTTCGGTTGCCACATAGTATTAGTATCGCAAAAAAATTACACCATGTATAGAGTAAACCCAAAAATTTATACCACGTATCAAATTGCAATAATAAATTAGTTCGTGCATCGAATTGCAAACTTTAAAAATGTATGTTATAATTGATAAAGACTATAAAGTTCGTGATATTTTTTCAATTAACCCTTTAATTAATCTATTGATGTGATTCGATATAAATGATTCCATTTGTATTGTGTAAAACATACACTTCAGTTTCTTAATTAACTGATTAACGAATAAAAGAATATGGAAAGAAGAGGATTGGAAAAGAGAAAGGGAAATTACAACTCTGTTGTACTAATCAAGATGCTAATTGTAACGCGGTTCCGACGTCTTTTCTTTGATAGCCAAAAAGATTTGTTCATTTATTTCTAATATAAATATGGCGTTTTTTTTAATTTATTTATTTAAAACAGATGTTTGAGGCAAACAATTGAAAGCCTAAAAATTTAATTAATTGAAGATTTAGGTTATCAACGGTTCTATATTTTGTTAATATACTCCACCTGTTATAATAAAATGCGAGAAAAAATCACAAATATAAAATAAAGCGACACAGATTTATAAGACACACCAACATTGTTTTGGTTACATCCATGACCAGGAGAGAGGATCCTTACATTATCATGATATTACAGTATTTTTAGAGTACAAAATGATCCATGTCAAATAATAAAGGTATTTATAAACCCCTAATAGACTGAACCTTGAGAATAAATCCAAACATAATATACACCGTAAAAATCAGGGGCAGGACCAAGGGTGTGTCGCCTTCTGGACCCCCGACCAGCTCTGTGTGCAGGAGGTTCAAAGACATCCCAACACCACCAAAAAAATATTCGAAAAAAACCGAAAAACTTGATAATTTTCGATTTTTTTTTCAAGAATGTGTATTTTCTTTTGTCTTTTTATAATTTTCGATTTTTTTTTTTTCCAAAAATTGTCAAGTTCTGCAATTCTTTTTCCGAATATGTTTTTTAGTGGAGTGTGTTAAGAAAAAAGGGACGGTCCTGGATCTTAATTGAAACTCGATCATGACAAACGCAAATGAGAAAGGTCCATAAAAAATACCAATAATTTCAGACAAAGCCAAAGAATTCTGAATGTAAATCCTTTACCGCAAGGCATGAATATCCGATATCTCAATCATGAGCACTCCTATAGTGCATTGAAGTGCATACTATGCACTTGAATTTTTAATTCAATTTTAATTTTTGATCCATTTAATTTGACCCACTTACAAATAGAGCTGGCAAAACGGGCGGGCCGGGCCGGCCCAGTCCGTCGGGCCAAACACTATTCACGGGCCGGGCCGGGCTGGCCCATTTGCACGTCGGGCCTGTAAAATTCCAACCCGGCCCGGCCCAACCATAGCCCGCGGGCTAACGGGGCGGCCCGACCCATTTCAATTTTTTTTTCTAATTTCAAAATAATGTTTGGTAGAGTTTTTTTATTCCACGGTACTGAAAACTGAGGGGCTTCATTTACAAAAATCCTTATTATGACATCAACTATCAAGTCAAGTATGTTTAAAAAAAATAAATAAATATACAACACTAAATTCCTTATTATGGCAGTATCAAGTCAAGTATGTCTATATATATGTAATTACACTAAAAATAAAATAGATAAAAAAATAAAATCAACCGGGTCAAGTGGGCCGGCCCGTGGCCCGTCGGGCCAGCCCATTTGGCCCACCGGGCCAAAAACGGCCCGGGTTTTTCGGGCCTATATTTTTTGGGCCCAGTCTAGCCCATATGTCGGGCGGGCCGGGCCCAAATTGCCGGCTCTACTTACAAATGTATCTGAGCGCGAATTCTGTAAAAGAATCGCGAGGCCAATGCTTATTGCTGTCTCATCGGTGCCTATTCCTATTTTTTTTTTTATTATATTGCCTGGTTCCTTCGTTGTTTTTATTTTTTCTTTTTCCTTTTAACACATTTTTTCCTTACTTACAATTCTTTTTAAACTAAACATTCAACAAATTTCCATTTTTCCTTTTATTTTTAAAATCCTCAAAAAATTTAATTAAATAATAAATTAGCAAACTTTAAGTTTTTCTTTTTTATAAATTAATAAATCAACAAATTTATCCTTTTGCTTTTATATTTTAACAATACCCCAAAACTATAATCAGTAATACCCTAAATAATAATTATCAATACCTCAAGCACTACTTAGCAATACCCCAAGCAATAATCAACAATACCCTAAGCAATAATCAATATTAATACCCCAAACAATAATAAGTAATACTTCAAGCAATAATCAACAATACTTAAATCAATAATCAACAATACTCAAATCAATAATCAACAATACTCAAATCAATAATCAACAATACTCCAAACAATAATAAGTAATACCCAATCAATAATCACCAATACCACAAGTTATAATCACCAATACTCCAAGAATTACTCAACAATAATTAAAAATATCTCAAATTATAATCAACAATACTTCAAGTTATAATCAACAATAATTAACAATACCTCAACATATAGTAAGCAATACCTATATCAATAATACCCAAGATACATAAAGTAACTGCAAACAAAAAACTAAAAACCTCATTATCATCTGCCTTTAAAAAAAACCCTTGTTTCCCAAAGTTTGGCGCCAACCATGTAAGATAAGCGGCCAACTAAGCTTTTGCTATAGAGAGGAATCCAATTAATGTAGGTTTCCTCATCCATTGAGATCGAGAAGACCTAATCCCTCATCACTGGCCTAGGATAAAGCTCTAAATTAAAATGTTTGCCTTCGACAAGAGACGGTTTGCACCAGTGACAGTCGTCGCAAACTTGACCCGCAGAGGATTTTCCACAGCCTGGTCACTATAAAAATCCTCTCCGATGTCAAATCTCACCTAGAAATCAGCCAACACAGAGCCTCCTAGCGCTGCCTCATGATTGCTCAAACTCAATTGAACCAGGAGATAGACACGGTTGCGATTCACAGGAGCGGTCGCGGGAGGAAAATGTGAGAAAAAAATAGTGAGAAATGAGTGAAAATCATATCAGTTCCGGTTTAGATGGATATGGATCACACAGGCAAATGAATCTGCAATTGGATTATCACCCTAAATTTATGCTCAACCATATATTCATTATATACTTAATTAAGAGAATATATTACGTCAATGATATTTTGTAGTAAAATTTGTTTTAAAAAATATTAGTTATTTTTATTATAAGTATAAACAACACCACTGATATAAGTTTAAGGGTATTAGTTATTTTTATTACATGTATCAATTGTTTCATTATAATACATTATTAAATTGTTGTTCATGGCAACAATTTTGTGAACATCATTTACATAATACATTTAAATAATTCACAAAAATAGTGATAATCTACAAAAATATCCATTTAAATAAAAATAAATCTTTTTTGTCATGCCACAAGTAAAAAAGTTTTATACCCACTACCCTCTTCTCATCTTAAAATAACTTTCCCTTCCCAAATGCCTTTTATTAATTAATTTTTATTAAAAAATAATCTGAATGACCTAGTTGTTCAATATTTTAATTAGTTTATTTTTTATTAATTATTTTTTCAATTAAAAATTTGAATTTTTATTTTTTTATTAATTCATTCATAGGTAAGGATGTTGGCCATGTGAATAGGAAACCCTTTTTTAGTAAGTGTACATATGTATTTTCATATCAAAAGAGGTAGAAATCCTCTATTATACTAATAGGGAGTTTATCTTAATGATGTGTCATCCTCACATTGATTTGACTTATGTGTCATTTAAAAAAAAATTAAATAATACACATCATTTTTATATCATATCAGTTGACAATCAATGTCATTAATTTATCTTATGTTTCATTTTATAAATAAGTTGAGTATTACATGTCATTTTGTTAAAAGATGAGTTGACAATCTAAAAAAATTGCATTTACATAGATTTGAATATTTCACCTCATGTGAAAAATAAATGATGACTTACCAATTAAACCAAACTAAGAATGTTTGTACATTTTGAATACATATTATAGTTAACTTGAGTCAATAAAGTATAATAAAAAATTCTTGTGATTTTACCAATCTATATTTATCCAACTACATTTGATGATGACTAGAGAAAATATATTTAAGGATGATTCAAAAAAATAAAAATACTGAGTAGACTTTATATCTAAAAAAAAAAAAAAACCTTAACAATTCAAATCAGAAATTAAGTATATTTATTCTGCTATTATTAAATTGATTAATTAAATTGCAGATAAAAGAAAGTGAAATCTAAACATTTAATTTACTTTATCTTTATTGTTTTACTATATTTAAGAATTTCTTATCTATACTAATATAATAACAAAATCTTTTATTTATAGAAACTTTTTCAAAGGCTGAAAATTGGTTATTTCTAAAGCTGGAGTTTATTCATTAAACCTTTTCTTGAAAAAAAAATATTGATTACTAATATTGCATTATTATTATCATTTAAGAAAACGGTTACATTCTTTAATTACTAAACCATACAACTTCCCATTACCTAAAAAAAAAAAAATATTTCTACTTCAGATATTAAAAACGTAAGTATATATATATATATATATATATATATATATATATATATATATATTAATCTAATAATAAAATATTTTAGAATTAGAAATTAAGAACACCAAGGATCCAAAAGTTCTTTCTAATATTGATAAATAATAAAATTTAATACTTTAAACTAATTATAATTAAACGTGTAGTTAAAAAAGATCTTCAATGTTTTAGAAATAATAACTAAGTCATATAAAAAGTTCTTTCTAATTTTGATAAATATAATATTAAATATTTTTATCTACTTTAAATTACATGAGAAATTAAAAAAGGTCTATTCATTGTAAAAAAAAAAAATTAAAAGACTCTAAGTAATAATATGTATCAAATATTTAATCCACTAAAATATATTAAATACAAAAAATAATATCATTAGATTAAGCCCTTTTTATTTATTAAACTATTTTTTTACCTTTAACTATTGTAACTTACTCCTATCTATACTAATTTAATAATAAAATGGTCTAAAAATAGAAATTAATTATAAGTCATACCATAAGTTTTTTTTTTTTTTTTTTTTAATTCTAAGTTTGAGAAATATAATATTTAATATTTTGATATAATTAAAAATAATGTGCAATAAATAAAAAATATGTTTCTTCATTGTACAAATTCTAGCATGCACTCAAGTGCATAATATGCACTTGGATTTTAAGTTCAATGTTGACTTCAATTTTATTTTTTTCAAACACACATAAACACACCGAACAATGTATTTTTTTTCAGTTGGAGTATTACTGATTACTTCTTAGAGTGTTATCGACTACTTCTTGGGGTATTTTTTTTAAATCCAAGTGCATACCATGCACTCAAGTGTGCACTAACACTACTCATTTTTTATATATCTTTTTTTTAATGAAATTATTGTAATTTATTATATTCTAATATTGATTTTAGCAATAGAAAAATCCTAACAAAACTTTGTGTTTATGAGGAAATTTTGTGTATAATGAGATCCATATAGGAGACGGTGTTCCACTAAATTTTTTGGGTCATTATCTCCTTTAAAAAAATAGTTGGCTTGAACTCCATCAACTTATGAGTCATATAGTAAATAAATTTTGTATCATGTATAAGACTATCTCATATGTATCATAATAAAAATCTTGAAGCATTTATATTGATAGCAATATAAAATTTATAATTGAACTTTTCTTTTACGAGGGACTCTTATGTGAGTCAGTTTGTCTCATATACATGAGATGATGATCCACTTAAATATATGTGTCGTACGCTCCTTTAAACCATAATTGGGTTAGATCATAATAAACTCATACTCATATAGTCAATGAGATTCATTTCATGTATAAGAATGTACGATAATAAAATCCTAATTTGTGACACGAAAATTAATCAGAAAAAAATAATAATGCAAATATTGAAATTCTAAACACAACACATATCTTTCATTGTAGTTTTTTGTAAAAAGACTCTAACTAATAATATGCATTAAAGATTTAATCCACTAAAATAGACGAAATACATAAAAAAATTATTAATAGATATTGTTTGGTTTTTTTTATACATCCAATTTTTATTTATTTTTGGCTTAACTATGGTAACTAATTATATTTCATATTATTTAAGCAATAGAAAAATCCTAACAAAATATTTAGCTTATGTGAGACTTTTGTGTGAGATGATCTCATATATGAGACAATATTCCACTTAAAATTTTCCATTACCTCCTTTAAAATGTAATTGGTTTGAGCTCCATAAACTTATGAGTCATATAATATAGTAGATGAGATATATTTCTTGTATGAGATCATATCATATATGTCCACTGTCATAATAGAAGTCTTGAAGTGTCTATTTTAATAGCAATATAAAATATATAATTGAACATATTTTATTTATGAGGGACTTTTATGTAAGAGATTTTTTTTTTCATACACATGAGATAATGCTCCACTTAAATATTTGTGTTATACTCTCACTTAAATCATAGTTGGGTTAGATCCTCATAAACTCATACTCATATAGTAAAAGAGATTTGTTTCATGTATGAGAATGTATCATAATTATTGTAATAAAAACTTAATTTGAGACATGAAAAATGTCCAAAAAAATATGCAAATATTGGAACACTAATATTTCAGCTGGTAGGACTTCTTATTTAAGGTGGAATAATAGCAGGGGATACAAATTTAGTAGTAATTAGGTATATAACATTGCTCGATAGTTAGTATAATGATTTTTTTTTCTTTTCAATCCATAATAAATCCGTAGAGGTGGGAAGTCAAGTCAATATTATTATTGATTTGAACAAATAAAGACTCATTTTGTACCGGTACAATGTAACAAATTCGAATACATATTAAATAGTACCCTATCAAACAACTTATAAAAAAAATGGTCATAATATATATGAACTAATATGAGCTAAACACAACACTTATGTGTATGGAGCACTTATTGGAGTAATGTTTTTAAGTGTATTTAAAATATAATATAGAGCTTTGTTAAAAAAAAATATGGAGATGTTTTAAAGTATCGCAAAAATATATTATTACTACTAAATATCTATAAATTACATTGAAACTTTTAATTTTGTTGTGTAAGTTATTTAAAATATATGTAAGACCATATATAAAGTGCAGGGTCATCTTAGATGCACAAAAAAAAGCATCAAATGTGTCAAATTTACACAAACTGACTTCACACAAATAATATTATCATTAAATTTTTTTTACAATTTTTCTATGTTATATACGTTTTAAAAAGTTAGGAGGTACAAAAGTAAGTAGACAAAAACTAACATGAGAAGGTGTACATGAGAAGAATTTCATTTGTCATTTTTTTTTTCGAAAGTTGTAAAAATTATTGACATGCAAATCATCTATAAGAATCTCATTTTTCATGTTTTAAAAGCGAATATAACGTAAATACGAAAATAAGACTCATCTCATATATGAGATTGTCTCGCACGTCAAGAGCCAAAAATCCATCAAATATATATATATAATCTATTTAAATTTTAAAAATTTATAAAACCCATTATACATATACTAATCGTGCATCGCACGGGTAACATACTAGTTTAGAAATTAAAAACTAATGAAAATTTAGACAATAGATTCTCCATATATACTAATAGAGAGTTTATACTGCATATTTGTAAAAAAAAAAAAAAAAATTTGATGATGTGTCATCAACTGAATAGCTAGAATTATATGTATTATTAAGTGTGATGATATTAATTAAAATATAATTGTCGTTTATACAATTGTATTAATAGATTAAGTAAAGTAAAATTATTATAAAAAATAGTTGATTCAATCAACTTTTTATTAATCAATATATGTGTACATATTTTTTTTTAAATTTAAATATATAATAATATATGATATATATTTGTGAATATACAATATAGGCTTTCATTAATTTTTTTTTATTAATTGTATAATAAATTTGAAATTAATTTTATATATTGTTTCACATGCTTATAATAATTTAAATACCTAACATGTATTATGATATAATTATAATAAATTAATTTATAATTGAATAAAAAATAAATTATGAATAATATTATTTATGATTTCAATTACCATTAATTGAATTAAACAATATAATTATACACACATATTTAGATATAATGCATTATATTGTAAAATTTAATTCAATGGAAATTCCGCGTAATATACAGGGTCACACCTAGTTTTTTTTTATATATTTTAAAGGAGATGAGTAGAAAACTTTTCTTTATTTTAAAGAGGAGGGTAGAAAACATTTTTTTTTCTAAAGAAGTTGGTATTTTCCTTTTTTTTCCCCTTAATATTGGTGTTCACTAATATTGATACCGAAGGAAACATTATGTCCATAATATCGAGAGTATTGATGCATGGAAAAAAATAATAATTTCATAATAGTCGTAAAATATAAATGGTATCGACAAATATTGGTATCAATAGCGGCATCAATTAATTTGTTATATAATATGAGCTTATTTATCGAGAAAATATCGAAATGATAAATTTTGAAATATATCAATAAATGTCACTATTCAAGGCTAAATAGTACTCTATTTAATAAAAAAATAAAATAAATAATAATACACATTGTCAATTAACTACATATAATATTAAATGAAGTGGTCGAGCACGATGTAATGGTTCAATACCCCCTGCTTCCCCATTGGGAGCTCAATCGAGCTCACTTGCTCGACTGAGTTGGTTGAGCAAGACCATTTTTTGTTGTTATTTTTCACTTCTTGACTCGTTTCTTGCTCTGGTTTGTTCGTTCCTCCATCAAAGTTTATGCAAGCTTCAATTTCTTGGTTTTTCTAAAAGTAAACTCTGTGTTTTTCTTTAACATTTTCACCTCAAATCCTTCAAAGATAAAAAAAAAAGTGAGTTATGTCAACTATTCGTTAACCAAATTTTTTCTAGCATGTTTCTTGCAAATATTGACATAAAATGCATCAATTGGAGTTCAAATATGGACAATCCAAATCAGATCACTCTCCTAGCTAAATTAGCCCGAGTCTGCAATCTATCATGAAGTGTTCTATATGTCATTGCCGCCACCTTTAGTGGAACAATCTTACTCCACATGATTTTGAACTCCTTATTTCTCTTATTATACAGGCTTCCTCTGAGTCTCTTGATGCTTAGAAGGTTATAAGATGATTTCAAAGAACACCACATTCGAGACTCCAACCTCTAAGACCAGTTATCCATTTCATTCTCCTTCAACATGTAACAATTTATCTTGCACGTCCATATATATATTTATTAAAAACATTCAACTCATGATAAAAAAAGATACCTCGGTCAATTCCATTCCCCATCTCCCCGTAGACTTAATACTACTCTTCTTATCTTTATACAAATAATACAATCTTGAATATTGTCTTCTAAATGAAGAGCCCCATACCTACACATCATTCAAAAAATTAGCATCCTTCCCATTACCTAATCTTTTCTTCAATTTTTCTAGAAACCAATTATCTCCTTGCTCCGATCCAATTTCCACCACATCCTTCCATCACCAAGGCTTAATCCCTGCCCTCCCATCCACATGGAAACCTCCATCCCACGCACTTACTTTTACTGTAATTTTATTATAAAACTTCAAATTTTCATCATTTAAAATTAGAGAAAATGACATTTCAGTATGCATTTTTCATAACATGACATAACCAAGTACACAAAATTATTCTATAGTATAATAAATTGTTCTATAATATAATATATTTTTATATCTATTTGTGCAATATTTTAGTTTTTGGACTTGCTTGTGTCATATAAAGTTATAAATGACTAGTGTTGTTGCCCTTGAAATTTATTAATATTCGACATTGATATTTTCACTACATTATCGAGTATTCACAAGTCACAACCCTAGAAAGGATACTTAGATTTTATAAAATGTTTTGCTAACAAAATTATTGACCCTCGTTTTGTATTGACAAAATATATATGCCAAACGCCCCCTTAATAAAACACAGGACGGTGGGCTTACGACAAATATGTTGGCCCAAACCCAGTTACACTGTCACCCTTGTATTTCCGATCGCACCACCATTATCAATTTCTGAAAAACCCCTTCTAAAGCCCTAACCAATGACCATGAAATAGTTCACTCGTGTACCCTCACAAAACCATCCGTATCCGCAGAAAAAATGGTGGCATTGCGACTTCTGGCGAAATCAGGCCTGATTAGGCCGCTGAACATCAGGTTCATCTCCACCACCGCCCAACTCCATCAAGAACTGCCGCTTGCGGAGCCTCCGCCGCCGCAGCAGTCTCCTCTGCCGCCGAATCCTGCATCCGGCAGCCCGCTGTACAATGATAACTGGCGAAACGCCACCTTCTCCGATTATCCCGCCGTCGATGCGGCGACGGTACCCGTGAGCCTAGGGTTCCTCCGCCTGGACTCCACATCGCAATTGCAGTCGTTGTCGCAGATGCTTGATGCGAATGGCTTGATGGATCAGTTCGCGCAATGGATGACGTTAAAGCGATGGGCGGATGTGAAGCAGTTGTTTGAGCTTTGGGTCAAGTGTTTGGATAACCACGGAAAGCCAAACAAGCCTGATGTGAATCTCTATAATCAGTATTTACAGGCGAATTTGAAGATGGGGGCATCTGCAGGGCAACTGCTCGATCTCGTTATGCAAATGGATGGTTTCGGGATAGTTCCTAATACTGCGTCGTTTAATATTGTGCTAAAGGCTATGCAGCAGGCCGGTGAATTGGTGGCAGCTGAGAAATTGATTGAAAGGTCGGTTTTTGTCATATAATTCGAAGTCTCTGATATTGATTAAATCTACTTGGAAAACAGAGCTGTTATCTTGCTACTATGCTGTTGTTGAGTCTATTGCATTGTGGACAAAAACAAACCCCCCTGCTTCCTTTCTTTCTTTTTATCCGTGTTAATCTGAATTTAGTTGAACAAGCATTGGTTATTTCAGTTCTCGGACGGCGATAGAAGCCACACTAGTTTCTTGTATTTTTGGAATTATAAACTCCTGAGCTGAGAGGGGGTGCATATTAGGGATTGTTTTTGTTTTTTTTTATGTTGGTATTGGTGGTCCGAGAAAACACAATGTAGAACATTTACATCTTGGTGGATCAGTGATTCAGTTTGTTAGGAAATGATATATGAACCTTTTGGAGAATAAAACAGGAATCAGAAATAAGGGATGGTCATTCTTCATGTCTCTTTCGCTTTCCGGTTCTATTTTACCCTTGAGTTCCTATTACTGTTTCCTCAAATGCAGTAGACCTACTTGACTGCTTTATTATCTGAAAATGTTATCTTTGGTGGAAGGGTGTGTTGGCAGTGGGGAAACTACAAATTAATCCTCATTTACTTACATTAGATTATTTCATATATTGCGTAGCTTTAAATGAACGGATTTGTTTTTTAAGTTGTATATGATCATCTGTTTCTTACAGAATTTACTAATTGCTGGCCAAATATTTACTTTATTCACGTCAGGATGCTCGAGACTGGGCAAGAATACAAGGATTCTTTGCCTGATGACGAGTCATATGACTCGATTATTGGAATACTTCTTAATGTGAACCAGATCGATCGCGCCCTAACGTACATAGATCTGACGTTGAGCTCTGGATATATGCTATCAATGGATGCCTTTTTGGGCTGTGTTCGAAGTTGTGTTAAAAACGGGAGGCTTGATACCTTGGTATCAGTTATAGAGAGATGCAAGGTACATAGGTTTGGCTGGCTATTGGACTATCATTATTATGATCACGTACTGTGTTGATGATGACTGACTGTAATTTATGAATGTTATCAGAAAATGGATCAGAACAAATCTTTATGTCCTCCTTGGCATGCATGCAATTATATTGCAGATATTGCAATGCAATCAGATAACAGCAATCTAGCTTATTATGCACTTGAGTACATGGCCAAATGGATTGCTCGAGGGGAAATTGCAAGTCCTGCTGTTCATCTTTCTGTAAATGAAGGATTAGTTGTTTCTGCTCTTGTAACTGCAGGTAGAACACGCAATCTTAGACTCTTGGATGGGTCGTGGGCTATCCTCAAGCGCTCATTACGTCAAAAGAAGATTCCTAATCCAGAAGCTTACATTGGGAAAATATATGCTCATGCTAATTCGGGAAACCTACAAAAGGCATTTAGTACTCTGCATGAATTTGAGACAGCTTATGGGAATTCTACCACAGAAGATGGAGAAGTCCTTTTCTCTCCATTTTATTGTTTAAACCCTCTAGTCCTTGCATGCTCCAAGAAAGGTTTTAAGACTTTGGATTTGGTAAGTTCTCTCTGGATACCTTTGGTGTTGAGCTTATGTTAATAAGAGTAATTAAGTATTAACAAGACATGGTATATTAGAGTTTCTGGTTTGGGTATTTACTCAGTGTAATGAATAACAATGTGGAAATAATTTCATCATATTCAAAGTCATAAGTTATGCATATATTTGGCTGTAAATGTGAAATTAGTTGGATAGTTTTGTGAGATCAAACATTGGTCGTCTTTCACAATACTTATGCCTGCTAGGAGGCCCTGAGAAGGCATTTAAGTCACGGAGGGTTCAATTTGCTGGTCAATTTTTCTCCGTTCATTCATTAAGACTGATTTCCTCCCCGACTATATATTTGAAAGGTTTAATACCTAATGGTTACCAAGGAGCTACTTCATATGAAAACAAAACTGTTCATCTTATAATGATGTGTGTCGTGTGAGCATTGTCTAATATTTTGAGCATAAGAATTGTAGTTATCAGAAAAGTATTCCTTGGTCTAAAAAAGAGAATGTAAAAAGTACAATATAGAATTCCAAATTATATTTGTGGAGATAATATGTTATGATGTGCTTTTTGAATAATTTCATCCTGTATATTTTCCAAGGTTATTGCATGTTGCTATTTTAGCATCACCTAATCACCTTGTAACCGTTCAATCATCACCTTGATGCTGCCCATTCTTGACTTACTTGGAGGCATATATGAACAGTAAGTCTTAGGAAAATATAGACCATTCCTGTTCTGGCTTCAAGCATTCAAAGTTTCATACATTATAGCTACCTATATTTACGGCGTTTCTGAGGTAGAGCATCAGATGTTGAGTTTTACATGAATTTGCTTTCCATTGATTTACTTTCTTTTATCTGTTTGCTTTAGTGTTGCGTTATGATATTTGCAAATAAGTATATGCGCATGTATGTTGGTATGTTTTTGTAAATAACTGAATTTAAAAATGTTTGATCAGGTTTATCATCAGCTTGAGAATTTAAGTCGAGCCAATCCTCCATACAAATCTATTGCTGCTCTAAATTGCATAATTCTTGGTTGTGCAAACATATGGGATCTTGACCGTGCTTACCAGACCTTTGCATCTATTGGAGACATTTTTGGATTGGCCCCTGACATCCATTCATACAATGCTCTCATATGTGCCTTTGGGAAGCTTGGCAAGGTACCAAAAGTGCATCCCCCAGTCCCCCCTTTTATTTGTATCATTTTAACTGTTATGCTTATCTTAAATGTGCCTTTGTGAAGCTTGACAAGGTACCAAGAGAGCATCCCCCAATCCCCCCTTCTATTTGTATCATTTTAACTCCTTTCTCTCGTTGAGTGTTTCACATAGGTATCTTCATTCAAATTATGTATTGAAGCAATTATTTCCACCAAGCCTCTTGGTTATACAAAACACTCCAATCTTTGTTTTAAGTGTTTTTTATGAGCCTTCTTCTTTCTCCAAAACTGATAATCTCTTATCTTGTTAGTTTGGTTTTTCAAAGAGTTGAAGATGATGATGGTGATTCTCATCAGGGCAGACATAATTTATCGTCTGGCATTGTGTCTGGTCGCTGTATACTGTCATTAACATGCACAACCATACTAGCTTCTACTTTGATCTGTATGTTCTAGCTTCTACTTTGATCTGTATGTGCTTTTGAATATTTATCTTGTGGCTAGATTTTCTGGCAAAATCATGTAGCAATTAGTCTCTATTAGTAAGCTGTTTTCCCCCAATATCAGTAAAAGATATTAACATTTAGGAAGCTGTCTTTATCCTGGGATGTTTGTTAAAGGCATTATATATTGTGCCATAAATGGGCTGAGTGCAATTCAGTTAATGAAATGCACACTATATCTCTAATCAGATTTAAAGAAATACACAATTAATATGCTTACGTGCACCAACGATATAAATATTCTTACTTTCTTTGAATAATAGAAGGCCTTTTTGTGTGGCAGAGAGACGAAGCCATAAAAGTATTTGAACACTTCGTCGGGTTGGGTGTGTCACCAAATATGGATACATATTCTCTTCTTGTTGATGCTCATCTTGTTATGCGGGATCCAAAAGCTGCCCTGGCCGTGATTGATGACCTGGTAATCTCCACACCCCTTGCAACTGATATTAACAAAAAATGGCACTAATCAATTAGTACCCTTCAAGCAGATAAATGCAGGGCATGAACCATCGAAGGGAATGCTAAAAAAGGTCCGAAGGCGCTGTGTCAGAGAAATGGATTATGAATCTAATGAAAAGGTGGAATCTCTCGCCAGGCAGTTCAAGATTCGAATGGGGTCAGAGCTGCGCCGGAACCAACTGTTTAATCTCGAGTTTGCCCCAGATTATTCATAAATGTAAGTCTTTAAATATCAACTCAAATCTACATAATGGTGACAGAGGTGCTGTGTAGTGAATGCTTCCATATGTTGTTCAGATTAATTTATTTCCGGATATTGAGAAACCTCTGGTTTAAATAAATCAAATTTCAAGTCTGGATTGCAAGCATCTAATTTATTCTTGCATACTTATGTGTTCGCAGTGTGCTGGAGATGGTGGTTTGAGTATTCTTGTTTTTCTATAGCTTTGCACCACCCCATTTTGAAGTATGAAACCAGCAACGGTCAACTCTTTTTGGCCCCCGAACAAGATGGATATTGGAAGATGGCTGGCTTCTTTAGATGATTACATACACGCACTGACATTAATTGGTTCTGTTTCAGAAGGATAAGGCATAATCATTTGATTGTTTAACACTAGACATTTTGATGGGGGTGAACAGCTGTAGGCAAAGCAAATAAATTTCAGGTGTAGGTTTTATTTATCTTTGTTGTCGTTAACACTAGAGTATTGCAGATAACGTTACGACCTTGATTTATAACTTCATAGTAGCTGCCTTATTTCATGAGTTACCACCTCATATTGTGAATCTTGACAACATAAATTGGCAAAACATGAAGTCAGTTATCAGAGCAAGTTTTGTTATTTGCCTAGAAAAAGTTGTCCTTTCTACAACATCAAGTGAGCTTATGATATTATCATCTCAAGCTGGTAATGGGATCTATACTTTATTTTTATGGTTATGCTTGTCTGTCCGAGCCCCAAAAGCCGAATGCCACTTTTTCATCTGTAGGACAAGATCTCATGTTAGGAACTTCTCAATGTTCAAAGGTAAACACTGGTTAACAAGCATACAACATAGGATTGTGGGAATGTTGCTAAATATAACAGGAAATGATCAGAAGTATCTCTAAAGTATTTAAGGGTAATTTAATGAGAAAGTATAGAGTAATCCTCTCTTGTCCTTGGAAAATGGTAGCTTCAGCATAGCAAAAAATCAGTAGTTGAGGTATCAAATTGCCTCCCATTTCCTTTATTAAAGTATGTTTGATTACAAATTGCATGTTGATGATTAAACACTGCTGGGAGCCTTATCATTCTTGCTTATGAGCTGCCTTCTGAAATGACATGAAAAAGATTGGTTTCTTTTCTTTCTTCCTGTTTTCATTGATTTCACACACAAAAAAAGAAAAGAAAGGGTACTTGCAAAACTTACCCGTTTTTGCTCTTCCATGTTAGCCTTAATGAGGGAATACATTGCAACACCTGCAATTGCTATTCCAGTACCAATCCCAGTTTGTGTGGAGATCCTATTACCAAACACAATTATGGAGAAACCGATCACAAAGACTCGTTTCAGCACATTTCCTACAGCGTGCGTGAGAGGCGCGACTCTTTCCAGTGTGTTCGTAGCCACCTGAAAGTATCACACTCGTATAATACCTCCATAGACTACGATGGGTTTGAGAAAGAAACAATGAGAACCCTGCAATTACCTGATTGTACAAATGATAGAACATTCCAATCCAGAATAGATCAGACAAGAACTTGTAAAGCCCAACTTTGGCAATTGCATCTTTGAAACCATGCTGCATTAGCTTGGGACCTTCAATCTTAAAAAAAAAAAAAAAAAAACTCTTATTATTCAAGAAATTATTACAGAAAAAGATGTAAATGTCCAATAATTGATGAAAAAAACTTACTAATATTGCTGGTGGGAGGCAGAACAAGAGGGCTATAATGGAAATGTATGCATATATATTTGTACTATCCATCCCTGTCTGTGTAATTGGTTAGCAAATGAGTAGGGGATTCAGATATGAAATGACAGAAAAAAACCCTCTTCAAGATATATGAATGAAAGATTCTACCATTGCTTTCTTTGAGTAAATGCTTCTGTAAGTGAAGGAAATATTAGAAATCATTGCACTGGTGAACCCGGTCCAATTGAATGATAGCTCGGTCATAGAAGCCATTGATACACCTGTGTAGAGAAGTTGAGACATCATAGTTTACACAGCCAGAAAAGAAGCTGGTTGCTCATCTGAGAACATTCTTTAAGTTCATTTTGTGGATGGATAGTAAATCTTTGGGCTTACCAAGAACAACAGGGGCTAATGAGAGCCAAAGTGGGAGTGGAATCTGATGCCCTAAAACAAACTGGGAAGCAGCAGCACTGAAGAATGGCTCCAAAGCTGTTGCAAAGCAAGACGAGAGATGAAGAGATATCATCACGGATAATTAAGGTTGTATGTATGTATGTACCTTTGACGGTGTGTGTGAAGGAGACAGCAACGGCTGCAAAGGAGACGTTTGACATGACATGTCCGAGAGCATGGCAGAATGCTACTGGAGTGAGAACCCCCAACAGTTGTTTATCGATAGGCTGCTCGTTGAAATCATGTTCATGAATTAGACAACAGAGAGATGCCGAGTTTTCTAATGAAAATCTTGACAAGTTATCAACTTACGGCGCGTTTTGGTAGACCAACACCCCAGCTGATCAAACAGTATACTACTCCAACCAGAAGATGAATTACTGACACAAAACTATACAAGGTACAATATTAATTTCGTTCTTACTTAAATGCCTTGATCAGAGATGGTGCATTGATTAGTTTTCCTTAAAGTTGAAGTTAAAAGGACTACAACTTACTATGGATATGGGAAATAGTTGTAGACCTTCTTGTTGAGTATATTGAATATAACATTCAGGAAATACCTGCATCAGAAATATTTGATGAATTTGAATTGCATATGTAATGCATTCAAATCAAATATATCTTACCATGTAAAGAAGAAGAATCCTGTAACAAGAGCTGGAAATCTCTCTGAAAAGCTCTTCTCAGCCTTAGCAAACCTGCAACAAGAATTCGTCATTAGTAAAAACACACATTTGCAATAATCCAAATTTCTCTAACCCGTTCGCGATTTCAATATCATGATTAGCATCAGCAGCCGCTTTTGTGATGCAAAACTCCGATGAGCCCCGGAGATTCAAGACTTCATTCAGTCCAGGATTTCTTAAAGATTTGCCTGAAAAATCTACATCTACTGGTTTAGACAGATTAATCTTGTGCGAAAATTCCGAGTGATTTGCTCTTGAAACAACTAGTCCTGTTCTATGTAGAATTGAACTTGTGGTGTGCTTGTGCAAGGAACAAAATCTTGATTGATGAATGAGTGAAGGATTGTAGATTGAAGAAGCCATTTTGGAATCAAGAATTTGATGCCAACAAGTTTACAATTTGATGATAATATGCTAAACTCAGAAACAAATTTCAACGTTGACACCAATGTTTGTTTTATAGCTTTAAGTGCTTAATTACGGACATGTCAAAGAGAATATGAATTACTAATGACAGCAAAGGAAAAAGGTTCTACAAATTTGGTGTCCTATATCATTTTTTTATAATTTGTTTGTGAGTTGAAGAAGGTTTTGCTTTTGTTGGTAGGGTCAGTTGTTGAACCTGATTGGGAGATAATATTCCCAAGGTTGTTGAGACTCATTTTCTGAGGAAATGTAGCTATTTTTTGGCAATGCCTCAAGGTTGGTTGATTAATGAATTCTTTCTCATTCTAAAATTGCACCTAAAATTAGCAAATATGTAAATGTATATATAATATGCGAATATTGGTATGAAATACAGTAATATTCATAGAAAAAGTTAAGGTGATATTTGCAAACTCTGTAAAGTTGGGGCATAATCATTTAAGAAAAAAAAAAAAAAAAACTATAAGCTTTTATATATAAAACTATAAGGTTTTTAATAGATGCAAACACACCCTAAAATGAAGGTGAAATGGAAAATGATTAAGAAAAAAACTATTCCAAACTCGAGGAAATAAGTATGAATTTTCTTAATTTTAACACAAATTTTTAATGAATTAAAATTTATGTGAATTCTCTTCTTCTAAGTTTCATTGTGTAATATGCAAAGTGCCACCATTTATTGATTTTAAGCAACACACAAAATGAAACATTCTTAAATAGTTATACTTCTTCCATCCACACACACTTTGCTAATTAGTATGGACACATATTTTAAGAAATAACCAATAAAATAGATAAAATAAAAATATTTTACAAATAAAGTGGTTATTTTGTGAGGGTGGAGATAAAGTGACTGTCAACATAAAATGAATGAACACATTTTTAATGAACAAATAAATAAGAAAAATAAACACAATTTTAGTGGATAGAGAAAATACTTCCTATGCATTTACACTAAACAGTGACAATTAAAAAAAAAAAAGTACGATTCTCAATAGATGTACTCTAATTATAGGGCACGGTTATTTGTACCCTAATTTAATAGGAGTACACCCATTGAATTATTAATAATTTTTTTTAGTTAAATTAAAATAACTATAAAAAGTCTAAAATACCCTTTTCTTATAATTCAAGATAAAATATACTGTAAGTACACCCACTAAGATTATATCCCTATCGTGCGTAATGGAACTTCAAGAGACATTTTTTTTGCTTTTTCGATCACTAAAATAATTGTCGTTTGGGGTTGCACGTGTTGTATTGTGGTCGGATATTATAAGAATGAGTTTGTTTGGTGGTGCTAGATATGCATATGTAAGTGTTTCGTTTTAAAATACCTTTTTTTTTCTAGGTTTTTTTCTAAACCCTTTTTGCATTATGTTTATGATTTGTTTGATGCTCTAATATGATTATTAAAGTAGTTTTTAAAATTGGGAACGTGAATATGCTAATATGAATGTTTTGACGCGTTTATTTGTTGGTATTTACAAATTTAACAATTTCAGCACTGGTTCTATGAAAAATGACATTTGTTCGAAATTTTTTGATGAACAAATATCATATTTTCATAACCGATTTTCGAACAATTTGTTCATAAAAAACTTCCGAACATTATGTAAATGTTCAAAATATTTGTTCGAACATATCCTACAATTTCATTTTATTTTTTTGAACATTTGTTATACCAGTTTTTTAACGACACAGGCAGATGGACGGTGCAGGCGGCAATCTCAGCGCGGTGGTAGACGGTGTAGTGGACGGTCTCAACGCAAAAACCTCTTCGATTGCCGTATGAATTCCTAAGGGTGGGTGTACGCTGTAATTTTTTTAGTAGGAAAACTGAAGGGTATTTTAGGTTTTTAATTAGAGTGTGTACTCATCTTATTTATGGTTTAATAATCCAATGGGTGTACTCCCATTAAAATAGGGTACAAATAACCGTGCCCTATAATAACTTGAGTCCAGGCCCATTTACTCTTTAAATCCAATAGTCTGTCTTTGATACGAGATACCTTTAGCCCAATCCTACGATTTTCTGATCATACCAAATCCCTAATATCTCTCACTGAATTTGGAAAAAAATTGATAATTCGAACGAAGAATTTCAGAACAATATATGTTAACTCGATCCCAAAAGCTGAATTAAGGTGCAGAAAAATGGGGCAAATAACGAATGGTAAAGCTAAAAAGGAAGCGAAAGAAGAAATTAAGAAAGAAGAAATTGAAGATGATGAAGGAGGAGAAGAACAGGAGCAAGACGGACTTTCCGTTCACTCTCCTTGCAAAATCAACTCCTCCGCACTCCGCAAGGTACGAATTTTTTTATTTACTTTTGTGTATTGTGAATGCAGTATTTGATTAGCTTTTAGCATGTGTGATTTTGGTCGAATTTCAGGACAAATCGGAGGTGGATTTGGAACTCAAATTGCTCGAAGCCCTCGAAATCTATCCTCCTGCAAAATTACGAGGTTCTATTGTTGTTTATTTAATTATCCTTTTCTAATTTCATTTGCTGTCCCTGTTTTTCGTTGCTGGTGTAGAATTTCACTTCGACGTTTACGTACATGCATGTGTTCCATTTATAGTAGAACGGGATATCAAATTTGGCAAGCAAATTGTATTGGTTTTTTGTGTGGAAGATTGTGAAGAACGGGATCAATTTACAAATATATCATAACATTGTTTTTATTGTGACTTTCTTTTTCTTGGAAAACGGATTATGAATTTTGACCATTAGATCCTGCAAATTATAGTCCTCTGTGTCACATTTACCTCAGTAAGTTCAGTGTTTCAGAACTGATATAATAAGGATGTTAATTTCTTCATTAAAAAAAAAAAAAAGATGTTAATTGCTTTATATGTTTCTTACATGAGGATTGCAGGATCAGTAGCTGGTGCATCTTGATAGTTAATTTTGGTACTGAATTCGTCTTTTTGTTGATTGCAGGCGTTCATCGTCACTTTGTTCTTTATGGTTTAACTGAATACATGCGTAGAAGGTTTGCTTGGTTTTTCTTTTATGCTTCCATTGGTTGCATCTTTAATTTAAAGTTTATGTGATAGATCTGGGCAATCCCCTTCCAGTTTTGTAATTTTTTTGTCCTAAATGTTGCAGTTTCAATCGTCCATTTACTTCAGACGATATTCTGAAGTTGCTGGGCCGGTTTTACAACTTGGAAATGGTGGTATGCTCCTTCTACCTGTCATCTTATCATGTACCTAAAAGAATTGAAATGGTTATATTAACTTGCTTGATAAAGAAAAGTGAGAAATTATAAAACATTCTTAAGAGTCTGAACATCTCCCTTGGATATGAGTAGAATATGTATTACGCTTTGTGGCTGAACAGTGCGATGAAGATATTGTCTTTTGCAGGAAATCCATTTTATTAGCATGTATTAATTATGGGGAAGATTATGTACAAAAGACCCTATTATGTCCTGAACTTACTATCACCTTCTTAAAGTTTGTATTTTATATTCTTGTAAATACCCATTCAGCAGGTGCAGTTTCTGGAAAGAAAAAAATGTCTAGGATGGTAATTTGTAAGTTTTGAAAAAGAGCCAATCTTTTTGTTTTGTTTTTGTTATTAGGCTAAACTTCAGGGTAATTTTCTTAGGTTATCCATATCCCTTTAGATGAAGAGTTTGCTGTTGTTTATGGAAAAACATTCCTCAAAATGCCTAAAAGAGTTAGCTCTAGTCATTATGCTTTGTTTCTTGGTTTAGTCGTCGCCTGAAGTCCTGTTTGAAGGTGGAGGCCAACTATTTTCCTCCCTTTCACTCACTCTGCATATATAAAGAAATGAATTTGTGTCAATTCATTGTACTTCTCGATCATTGGGAGAGTAAGATCGTTCATATATGATCTTTTAGCAACTCAACCATTATTGTCTTTGGCTTGTTGGATTACAGAAACCAGATGAGGAAGATGCAGAGTTTCTGACACATGAGGAAGACTTCCGCCTGCCACAGAGCTATTTCGAGAAAGACACTTAAAACTTCTATTTTGTGGGGGGATAAACTTGGCACATTATAATATCAGAGTACATAGTTTTTGTATATGCAAGTTCTGAACTTTAGTGAGATGTTTCAGCAGGCAGTCTAGCCTACTTTTGATGGTATTATGTTTCTTTTAGGAAGTTACGGACTTGAAGGAAAATGCCCCTATATATATATATATTTGAGTTCTGAATTCTGATGATTTCAGTTTCATGGCCATAGTTGAGATTTTTTTGGGCATGCAATTTAAGTGTACTTAGAAGCATGAAATTTAAAGTAGTTTAATATAAAGGCACCAGCATCAATTTTACTTATTTAATTAAAAATATATCTTCATTTAACATTCTTTCATACAAGACAAGATGACAAGTCTCCAAAGAATCAAGATTTCATTATTTTCAAAGTAATATTATTTAGTATACAAAATAACATTGTTTAAAATACAAAATATCACGTTTTAAAAGTGATTGATTTTATTATGTGTTACATTTCTCCAAGTTCATATATGTTGTATATTAAACAATATTACTTCATACAATAAAAAAATTTGTTATCCTTTTGCTCGGCTTTTTTACTTTCTCATCCGCAAATTTTATTACTAAAAAATTGCAACTTTCTTCAATTCTGCCGATCTCAGTGATATCTTATCTCTCAATTAAAAAAAAAAAAAAAAAAAAATATATATATATATATATATATATATATATATAATTTCATTTTCTTTGTAGCAAGAAAAGGCGAAACCCTCGTCCCCAGGGCTCCCACCCCCTGACCCAACAGGATTGGTGAAGGTGGTAAATCATTATTTCATTTTCTGTTCCTCAATATTTTAAAGTTTGCTATTAAACTGAAGTCAAATATAATAATCATCAAAGCTACAATAATTGTCTTGTCTATAGAGAACAGAGTTCAAGCCTATACTAATAAGGGATGGAGAGAGAAAATTAAAGGCAAAAAATGCAGGCAGATACATAAAAACATCTCATTTTCTTCTGCTATTTTGCTAATAGAGGGTTGAATCATCACAAACTGCCAACGCTTTGTTGTGGTTGATTGAAGAAGATTGAAATATAATACCAGTGCTGCCACCACATTAGTTCTGCAAAACAAACACGATTTATCCTGATAAGCAAAAGGATTGAAATGCAGGAGGGGTTGAATTCAATTACATTGTGTTTAATCGAAACACTTTTTCTCGTTGGTATTTAACGTGTAAAGAAAAAAAACAAAATTTTGTATACATCAGGTGCGCTGTGCAACTCAAGTGTATTTTTAAATGATATTTGTTGTTTTCTTTGAAAATATTAGTTGTGTTTACTCAAACAAAAAATCAGAATAGATTCACCTCAGGCTCTGCTGGCTTGGCCTCCTCAGCTTTGGCATTCTCCTCGCCTGAACAGGGCAAAATGTTAATTGGATCAACTTAAGGATTCAACTCTCCACAGAAAATATAGAACAAGAATGAGAATGAATTGCTTCGTCTCATATACAAACTAGGATGAGTGAAGATATTATTTACCATCTTCAGGCAAATCGGAGGTCCATAGAGTGAGGTTATCTCTTAACAGCTGCATAATCAAAGTGCTGTCTTTGTACGACTCTTCGCTCAAAGAATCCAAATCAGCAATCGCCTCATCAAAAGCTTGTTTAGCCAAATGGCATGCCCTGCCCAATTTAACCAGAAAACATATATGTATACACAACAATTGATTTGAATATTTTGAGAGCGAAAGATGCGCCTCGTCTAAAATTCTAACAAAATTACCTTTCAGGAGAATTCATGATCTCATAGTAGAATACTGAGAAGTTCAAGGCAAGACCGAGACGAATGGGGTGGGTGGACGGAAGATCTGTATTTGCTACAGCAGAAGCAGCCTACATAATGTTAAAAATAAGAAAGAGATGAGAAACAAAAATGGAGCCAATTTTACTAGATTGGTTTATTAGTTCTTTTTGTCAATTGACATGCCTCGTAGCCTTTGAGGGACTGTTCAGCTGCCTCTTTTTTATGCTGATCCGTTTTGAACTCAGCAAGGTAGCGATAGTAATCACCTTTCCTGAACAACGTAAGACCAGAACCGATTCAGTGACAAGCCAAAGTTTCAGGGATGAAGCAAATGCAAAACAGTAGTAGTATATAGTTGATGCAACTAGCTTGACCCTCTTCCAAATCTATCCTTCAGTCCAACAATTAGCTTAAAGTTAGCTTTTAAGAACCATTTATTATCTTTTGATTTATCATGAAACCATGTTTACTTTTTCTTAAACCAGAAATCTAAGTTTTTACATGCTGACAGATAGGGTCAATCAAGCAATTGCCTTTTTGGTTTATCCTCAAATAAGAAAAGCAAAATATCTCAACTTGATTAATTGCATTGCATAATTCCAGCAAATACATTATGGGCTAAGGATAATGTAATAAATGGGGAGCTATAATTAAGGAATATGACTATATAAATAATGGGGATAGGACGATGCAGAGGGCAGACTTGAGTTAAATACTGTAGTCGGCCTTTCGGCTGCGCAGAGCTATTCTGATGGGAACTATCCCAGAGTTCTGTATCCCTCTCATATTCACCCTCAACAGTTTAAATAATATTCTGTCATTACCTTGCAATACTGCTCTTACCTCAATCACTAACTACATGTGATAAACGATTATAGATCATTTGCATGAGTCTAGTTGCTCTCTTCTTTAATTTTTAGTTGCATAGATAATTACTATAAGTAAAGCATGATAGTCGGTACCAAGGATACATCACTATATAATAAAACAGAACATAGTAAGATGTAGCATTGTGGAGCAATCTATGTGATAACGAGAATAAGAAAGCAGCAACATTACAGAATAGACCAAAAGCAAAGTTCTCGTGATTACAAGACCAATTTCACTTACATCTTGTAGTAGAAAACGGTAGCTTCTGCTGAACCCGAAGAGGGAATCAGATGCTTGTCAATGACAGAAAGTATGTCATCACAGATGTTGGATAGCTCATCCTCTACTTTCTGGCAGTATTCCTTAATTAGCTTCACGTTGTTCTCATTTCCCTTGGCCTCTTCCTTCTGCTCAATGGAAGACATGATTCGCCATGAGGCTCTGCGAGCACCAATAACATTCTTGTAACCCACAGAGAGCAGGTTTCTTTCCTCCACTGACAGTTCCACGTCTAGTTTTGCAACTTTTTTCATGAAATCAACCATTTCTGTAAAACAAATAGAATGTAAGAAGATATTTGATGGAATCACTGTCATTTACCCAATTGAATTCAATTCTGGCAATTACGGTAAAAGAAACTTATTAAGTCTTTTTCAAAAAAAAAAAAAAAAAAAAAACACCAAAATGGCAAAATCCAATATTGAAAACAGCGTGTCGACCAAAAAAAGATGAAGAAAATATTACAATAATAATTAAACTAATCAGAACACATCGCATTTTCAGCACATGAAAATCCGAATTGCACAAGTCTCGTGTATGAAATTTAAACAAAACAAGACCAACATCACTTTATAAATCCTAACGCACCTTAACATTCCTCAATCTCAAATCTTACATCTCTGAACAAAGCAACCTAATTTCTTAATCTTACGCTTAAGGAGAGCAGTTCGCTTCTCCAATTGCAAAAGCACATACATTCAATTTCAGGTCAATAGACGTTCACATTGTATCTATCCATTAGACAACACATCCATATCTATACACCAAATCGGCAAAACCACACATACACATAGAAATACAAAAATGTATGGATCCCCTTTAAAACGATTGTCTTCTACAGAACGAGAGAGAGAACATGATCTACATAATGCAGCTTCGCATCTACACATAGCATCGTGAGACACAAACACAGACGGAGACATGTTTAGATACAGGGGAATAATATACGTGGGGAGAAACCGACATACGTTGTACGGAAAAATATTCATACCATCATAACGCTCGGCTTGTTCAGCAAGCTTAGCCATGTACACATGAGTCTCTCTCTCCTTCTCCGTCGACATTTTTTCGTCTTTGCAGATCGAAGATCCGGAAATGGTCGAATTGCAGGCAAACTCTCTGAGCTGTGTTGATTTTGTTGCGGAGAGTTGCAAAAAGCCTGGGGAATGAATGGGGGAGAGAGAGACTTTCACCGAAAAAATTAGGGAGAGGGAGGAAATGAATCTGGACCGTCGGTTTAAAGGGTAGTTATGTAATTTGGCTAGTGGGTAGTTAATTGTGAACTTGTGGGGACACACGTGCGTGCTGATTTCACCTCATTTAATTTGATAAAAAAAATATTCTTAATTTAGTTAATTTACTGCCCTGGCTTTGGTGATTATAGGAGTTCCCATAATTGGGATCCATTTCATTAAGATTTTAAACAAACTTCTTTTTGTATAATCTAATTATTCGAGTTTTGTCCCATTAAAGTGAAGATTATCTTTCATAAATTCACGAAAAGATGTGATCAACGACTTCCCCTTTCCTTGGATGTTACATCCATTCGAAGTTTTGAACAACACAATTCCTGATTAAATTCTTGAAATTAATAAGTCTAAATATAATTTTTAAAGCTCAGAAAACCGTCCAAAATATAATTTATAAAGCTCAGTGAACCGTTCAAATTATTGAGTTTGACGAGATTCAACGCATTTATACCCTACACCCACCACCACCTACCCCTTAAAAAAAAATCTAATGAAGTTCATTAGCAAAGAAATAAAAACACCTCACTCAAAATTTTTTATTTTTTTTTGGAAAAATGTCATTATAATTTTTTTTTTTAAATATCACCTACAATATATTTGGATTTAGGAACCCTTGAGCTCAATTTATTTGTCATGCAAAAACAAAATTATGCACTTGAATTTTAAGTTCAATTTTAATTTTAATTTTTTTTAAAATACACACAAATACACCGAACTGTCTATGTTTTTGCAATTGGGGCATTATAGATACCTTCTTGAAATATTACAAATTATTTTTAGAGTATTGTTAATTTCTACTTAATGTATTTTTTTCAATATATAAATACATACAATACACTTAAGTGTATACTAAAACTACACCAAAAATAATCGCGGAAGACTTGTAGTCGCAATGGTAACCACAGTAGAGAAAGATTGTGCGTGTTAAAGAGACACAAATTAAGCATATTTAGATAAAAAAAAAAATACAAAAATTGTGAGCTGATATTTTTGCAAAGTGGCATATTTCCTGATTTAACAAAAAAAAAAACTGTAAATCTAAAAAAGAAGAATGCAATATGTCAGTTGAGAGTGGGAGTTCTTGAGTACATTCGGAATTCAATTGCACAAATAATTAATAAATATTGAAACCACAAAGAAAAAGAAGAAGAAAAAATGACTCCGATGATTGCTACTATCTCTCCTGTAGAGAGGGAAAAATCTTCTTTTCCTTGATCGATCAGGACTAGAGCTGCAATGAATATCTACAACCTCCAAAATTTATGATCCCATCTCTTCAACTAAATGTTTCTCCAGAAAAATACTAATCCAGAATTGATTTGGCAATCACTACTTCATTCCATTGTCCAGCGTACACTTTTGAGCATTTCCAGTGTCGTGCAGAAGTTATACCAGAGTCGAAAAGGAGTGGAATGTCGTCGAGAAGGTGAGATCTTCCATTCATCATTTTCTCAAGAATGGCTTTTGACATACTAGTAGCCGCTGGTCGCTGCCATCCCGAAGATCAATCACCCGAGCTTCCCATCGAAGCCGTGTGACAAGACTACGTGTCTTCTCTATATAATCGACCTTATCCGATATAATTACCCATCCCTGCCAATACAACATGATTCCACGTGTCAACTTTTTTATAACAGTTCGTATCAGGAGCGGGGATTGGGATATAAGACGAGATACAGCAAATAAATTACGAGACATTACCTCAGGTCGAAGGATACGGTCCATTTCCAAGATTAGATCAAGTACGCTGCATCTCTCGGAAGCAAGGTGTGATAGAAGTCCCTTGGCGTGAAGCAAGTCATATGTCCGAGGGTATGTAGGGAAAGGTTCACACCTACATCGTATAAACTGGTTTTTAGTGCTATGGAAAAGAAATAGTGAACATAGCAAAGAGGTAAAGAAATGCTTTTCACATTTCGTCGTTTTATGGACAAATTAATTTCAGATTTCAATGTTGGAGCTAAAATCTATACTTCCAAATTCTAGCTAATTATGTAACAATATGGCTTTCCCAGTTACAGAAACATTTTCCCTTGACAGAATAGCACATCATTATATAATTAAGAGGTCTTCGAAACAACATATATAATATTTAAGAGCTTATTAAATTCTACCCAAGCATTTAAATAAAATAAGTTAAATAGAGTAGGTCTTGTGTGAGACCAGCATGAGACGGTGGTGGGATGGAGTATAAATTGGTTATGGCGTATTAACACTTTGACAAGGGTGAGTGTTAATGTGTATTGTCTCATGCCATAAGACGGTCTCACGCAAGTTATTGCCTTTTAAATATGATCTGATATCTAATAAACCCTAAATATACAACTCATAAATAAACCCATTAAAATACAAATTAACAAAAAACTACTCCCTCTGTCCCTCTATTTACTTCCTGTTAGCCATTTTCGTCCGTTTCTCTTTTTACTTCCTGCTTCTTTTTTAGCAAATAAAATGCAATTTTATATTCCCACACTTTACTCATATTCCCACACCTTACTCTCATATTTTTTCCCTCTTTTTATCACATCACTTGTACTATATCTATATTATACTGCTTGCCTTAATTGTTGTGCACTTGTGCCCAAACCAAATAAGAAGTAAATAGAGGGACGGAGGGAGTATATATTTATCTCACTATGTGAGGTCGGTCACACGTTTTCATTCATAGTTTACTATAAGATGTTGCATAATTTCTCTATGCAAGTCTTTAGGTCTTCCCGCTTCCCCTACTAATTTGAGTTTATCATCATCTACTTTAAACTAGACATTCTGGAGCATCTAAAAGTTTCCCATGTACCAACACACTCTAATATATACAGCAGAATTATTATTAAATTCAACAAAATACTGAAGGGAAGAGCTTAGACGAATCAACACTTACCAGTTATGCAAAACACCAGCAAAACCTTGATCAAGAATGACAGGAAGCGTGTTTCGTTCACCTAATGGCACAACATTCATTACCCACACAGACTTTCTAGCTTCCAGCAGGGCAGTACTTAAACCTCCATAATGAGCATTCATGTCCATCACATTTCGAACCATATTGTATGGGGGCATTGGATCTTCATCACCAGGCCTTTTAGGATGGTCAGAGAAAATTAAAGGGGAAAGCAATGACCAATAATCTCTTAGGGCAGACCTCCAAAACTCCAAGTCTTCAGAGAAATCTTCAGGATTAATTCCTGTATTCAAATGGATTATATATGATCTGTTTGGAATGGAAGCTGAAGATGACAGGGTGTATTACATGGCTTCAAAGATCAAACTAGTATTACATACCATGGATCGCAAGCTCAGCAGAACTCAAAGAATCAGAAGATTTGTTCTGAATTGAGATCCAACGGTTGCTGGCAGTCCCACTTATGCAGTGAGCAAGTGGCTTATAGTACGATTGGATGTCGTCTCCATTACAAAGGGGAAAAGTGCCATACTTACTGCAACAAAAAACCAAATTACGGTAGCAATTATTAGGTATGTGGTCAAAGGACGATGAAGGTAAATGTTTGGTGGAGGGAATGATACAGAAAAAATGTAGCCAGTCTCACCTTGAAATGCATTGAGCATCTGTGGTTTTCTGCCAGACAAAAGTCTCATCTTGATGTGCCAGATAATTCCAGCACAGTTTAGAGGTGAGTTCTTCAAAAGGAATTGAGGTTCCTTTGCTCTGCTGTCTGCTTCTGGGTGAGGTTAAAACAAAGTACCCTCCAGGCTTGAGTACTCTGTCAACTTCAATAAGAAACATCCCATCTATAAAGAAGTGTAAATATTAGTAACAGAAAAGATTAGGATCATTACTTTTATGCTTCAAAACTATCACAAATATTCAAACATATCAGCGCTTTCCTCCAACAATGATCTCAGTAATCAAGGTATGAAAAGGCAGACTAGTATTTTCTTGTTTAGTTCAGACTGTTGTGCCTTGAACTTTCTTGCTTAGTTAGCACCAAATTATTAACTTACATCTTCAATAGGAAACTTAATTTACACAAATGCAAGGTTGGAGTCCATTTACACATAGAGGAGAATTATCATATCTTCAATTTAGTGATCTGCATAAAAAAAGTTTCAATTGGCTAATATTTATTTGTGACTAGACAATTTTACTCTCTGTGTGAGCTATTGATCAAAAGAAATTTGCTGTATATTAATCAACAAAAATCATGTCATAATGATGCTTTTCTTCATCTAACTCAACATGCTCTTCCTTATATAGTCATTCAAAACTCAATTGCATAACCAATATTTTTTGACTTTAATGAGTTTGACCAAATCAATATTTTACCACTTGCAAAAGTAAATAATGGAAAGGCGTTAACTAGTCAGCATCTGTGGAAATTCAGGTTTTCGAAGAGCACGAGAAAGGAACACTACGAGAATACATGAATTATTACTAAACATGATGTAATGTAGAGTCATTTGGTTGGAGCCCAATAGAACAGAGAATTGTAAACTACTTCAACAAAATCCCAAATCAGATGAAATTGCCAACAGTAAAGTGTAAATCATATAGGGTATGTTTGTTTTGGGACTCACACGGATGGACTTTGGACTTTGCAATCCACGCCCCATACGAGTTCGGGATTTAAAATCGGGTTTTCAAATCCCAAACTCAATCCCTACCTATAAACCTATTACTATTTTTCATATAATTAAATACAATCACATCATCACTTTTTTAGCATCCACTCAACCTCTCTCCTACTTTTCTCTTACACAATATAATAAAATAATACTACATCAATCACTAATAAACATTGATTTGACATAAAGTAAAATCTCACCCTACTAAAATCCCAAAACAAACACATACTCATATTATTCATCAAGATTTTCACATCCTAAGATTTCAAAGTCATGACTTCCCCCGCACACTTAAATCCCAAAACAAACGTACCCATATAGAATCATCGCTAGACTTGAGGAATTACAGGTAATTGGTGGCGAATCCAAAAACTAAAACGCTACTGCTTCTTGTCTGAAAATAATTTCAGAAATTCCTCACCTGTCTCATTATTCGTGCAAAATTTCAAAATTTTCAATACTAGAGATATTTATCAAAGCGATCATCTGATTAATTAGATAAGCGTTACACAAAAGACCAAAAAAATAAGTGCATCTCATAATTAGCGAAGACTAGCATTGACAAACCAAAACAGTGGAAAAGAACAATATCTGAGAACATGGGAAGGAAGTACCTTTGTCATCCCAGAAAATGCCACACTGAGTGCAGTGAACCATGTCATAAGATAAGGAAGGAAATGGTATTTGTCTTGAGATGAAGTTTCCAATAATTGCTGGGAGACCTCTCTCAAGGGCTACTTGGACTTGGCTACCAGTGGATTCATATGCTGCCATACAGACAGCCATCAGCTTTAGTGAAAGCAGATGTGCACCAAAGCTACCAAATCCACATCCAATATCTAATACATTCAGCACCTGAAATTCAGCAGGAAAAAAATTCAAATTTATTAGAATAGACCTTTAAGTCTTAATCAATGACTGCCTGCACGAAAAAAATTTCTGAGCAACTCTAATCTACAATCACTTGCCTAACAAAATTAACCTGACTAAATCAGGAAAGTAAGAAACATAGCAAGGAATGGTGACAAAAAACTTACACCAGCTTCACGAAATTCAGTGTCACTTCCCAATCCTATCAGCTCAGCAATCTGGTGTGAATAATCATTTACACCATCAACGATCATCTCATCGTCTGAATGAAAAGATATTTGATTCTCTTCTAGCAACATCATCCTGCAAAACCGCAACATTTACATTCAACTTTTCTCCTCACAGGAAGAAATGAGTACGCAATATTTTTTACGCCTCACCAGATAATGAAAATATAATTAATGTTTGAGATCTAATTTTTCCAATTAGAACCAAGACAAATTACCTTTTTGTCATGCTTCCAGATGAAAGAAACTGGTCTTTGCTCAGCTTCACATTTCCGCTCCATATAACATCCCTTCCAGTTGGCCAAGTCAAGGGGATCTTATAATCCTTGGGAGGGCGAACCAAACAATACTGCTTAACTTGTGAATTTTCACAATGACGGTCAAACTCCTCCCCATCCTTTAAACCAGCTAACACATTAGAGGACACATTATAACAAGGAACGTAGTTCTCTCTTTCTTTTCCACAAAGATCAAAATCCTTCAAAGGATTGGTCCCCAATTTTCTCAACTCCAAATAATCACTAAGCGCTTGATCTCTCAGCTTTCTATAGGGTTTATAGATGTCGGCTCTCACAGTATCAGCCACCGTATCAATTTCATTAGAAGAAGATCCCAACAGAGCAATCAAAGCTAAAACACTAACTACACACAAAAGCAACCAGTTGAGCGGCGGTCTAGGGCCGATGATCAGTGATAGTTTGTTGTACCAGGAGCTTCTCATGTCCAATTTCTGAGATCCTCTTCAAAATGAATTCAGAAATACCCCGAATCCCTTTGGCTATTGCTCTAACATCAATCTCCAATGACTTTGAAAACAATAACCAATCATGATATACAATTTATCCGTGTAATCTAATCGAAACTCCAAACTCTCTCAGGTGGCCTCGGAAAAAGCCAACAATAACGCAGTCGCTAAACCACAAAAATCAGCAACTTCTCTGTAATGTTACATACCCTTACTATGAATGTCGAAACTTACTATAAAAGGTGTGATCCGACGGTATGACGAACAAATTCAGATCACGTGTTTCAAGCCTACACGCAATTCATTCATCAGCCGCCACACTAAAGCCAAATTAACTGTCACCAATGCGAAATTCCGAATCGAACAAAAAACAAAAACAAACTAGCTTTCAATCAATTACTATCCAAATAAAACAAATTCCTCCAGATCAAACCAAACCTGCATTACCCACCAAAAGACAAACAACACAACGTCACGGCTAATTACAATCATAAACAACACTCATTGCCAAAAACCACCTAGATCTTAAACTCGGATCAGATCCGCAACACATTACAACGATACAACCACTCAATCAGCATTATCACAAAACAGAGAAAACAAACACCGCGCTTCAAAAAACACGAACAATAGGGTTTTTGCTTACCGGCAGTTGAAGAGCGTAGATACAAGAAAAAGCTACGTGTCAACCAACAGAGGCTAAGCAGCAGAGTTTGGATTCGCCATTGACATCCGGAGAGAGAAACCTCTTAGCAGCTTTTTCGGAGCGTGGGTTCTCTATAATTGGGAAGAAAATAGTAATTTAATGGGCTGGGTTTTTATTTATTTTATTTTAATTGTCTTTGTAGTTGTTAACAGAAACTCTAGGAATGGTTTGTGAATCTGATTTTAAGATCCAATCTGCTAGGCTCGCAATTTGAGGGAACACAGTATCGACTTTCATTTATTCTTTTAGAATAATTGTGTTGTCGTCCACCTATTTTTTAGTATTCACACTTTTCCCCACAATTTTGAATTTTGTTTGCCTTTTTTATTTTACGCATTATTTAGAAGTTTTGTTTGTATATTACGTTGTGGAAAATATAATTGCTGTGAGTGAAAATTGACTTAAATATTCTCATTGTCCTATTATAAACTTTTTTTTATAGATTTTGGGTAAATAGATTAAGATAAGTAGTGTATTAGTTATAGTGCAGATAATGTGATAGAAAGAAATAAAAAAATAAGGTATTAATTAATATAAAAAAATAATGGAAATGGAAAGTAAAAAGTAGTTGTAGAAAAAGAGAATGAGAAGTTTATAATGTTTAGGGGAGGAAGGAAATATAATACCCAAGTTCAACTTGTGTTTTCATTTTTAAAAACAAAAAGGATTTTCTTTTTTCTTTTTTTTTTTCGTTTAGTTAGATTGATATTGATTAATTTTGCTTTTATAAACCTTTTTACCAAAATAGGAACTACTTGTATTCCCTTTTGACATAACCAATTAGATTGCTCTGCTAATCTTTCTAATATCTAACCTTTAAAAAAAGAAAAAAAAAAGAAAAAAGGAGCTTGCCAAATTTGGCTTTATTAGGTTAGTAATGCTTCACATGCAACAGAATTTCATTTAAGTCGATTTAGATGAGACAATAGAATATAATTACAAATTCATAAACGTCCCTATGTAGAGTCAATGACAAGTATATGCAGGCAATGAACAGAAACATATGATACGATACGAGGACCATTTGATGGATTAACAAAATTTCAAATTCAAAATATATAACATAGTAAAATTAAAAATAATATATATATATATCAATTAATTAAATAATTTTTATACATATGTGTATATAATTTTTACAATATAATTGATTATACCTTACCTTCAAATATGGAATACAAACTTATATACTAGTCTCTTCAAAATGATGATTTTTTTTTTTTTAATATAATTGAAGTTGTGACTCGAACCTTTTCATAGGTAGTGGGTTCTAACCTCTTTAAAATGATGATAATAATAGATTAAGAGTAGTTCTAGTGTGCACTTGAGTGCATGATATATATTTAGATTTTGAAAAAAATACCTCAAACAAAAATTAGTAATACCCCAAGAAATAAACAATAATATTCCAATAAATCTATATCTATATCTATATATATATATATAAATAGAAGTGAGGAGAGAGAAAAAATTGTTATTATTGGAGCAAGTGAAGTCCACTTGCTTTGTAGTGCAATGATGAGTCTCACTCTCCATTAAAGAGAGTGGATTAGCTTTATCATTTTCTTTTCTTTTTTATTTGCACCAATAATTTCAAAAAAAAAAAACCTATTAATTTTAAATATATTTTTAACACACTATATATCAATAAAATTATCCTTTAAACATTTTTAATTTAACATATATACTACACATGTAAAAGAAAAATAATATTTAAAATATTTATTTTATTATTTTTAAAGTGTTTTTATTGACTTTAATTATCTATAATGAATTGAATTTAAATAATTCTTATTTAGACTATATAAGTTTTGTTAAATATTAAATTTATTTTATGAATTTTAGTGTTTGCTATGAATTTAAGAGTATGAAAACGCTTCATAATAAGCTTAACATGAAATAATTTTAGAGTATCATTAATCCTGTCAGGGGTATCATTAGTCTGAGTTCAAGAAAATTTAAAATAATTTTTTTTTAATTCAGACTAATGATACCCTTGGTGAGATTAATGATACTCCCGATGAGATTAATGATACTTTAAAATTGTTTCATGATAAGCTTATCATAAACTATTTTCATATAATACTTTGTCTGAATTTAATACATAATTGAAAACGGTATGATTAATTAAATAGTTGTAATACTCACGTAATATACAATATAACTTTTACATATTAATTGGTTTACAGAATTAAATTTATTTAATTTAATTTTTTTATATGATTCATTATGCAATGTCGCATTTAAAATTTTATAATATTCAATCCGTGCATCGCACGGGAGAAACACTAGTATTCAGTAATACTTCAAAAAGTAATCATTGATACACCAATTGTAAAAAAAATACACAATTCAGTGTGTCAGTGTGTGTTTTGAAAAAATTAAAATTAAAGTCAAAATCAAGTTTAAAATTTAAGTGACACTTGAGTGCATACTAGAATATGTGATAGATTAATAAGTTCAAATACTTGCAAATCTTATCTTTGTATATGTTGTTACTGTATTTATTATAACCTGGAGTATATGTGGAGGAGAAGATAATGATCTCCCTTCTACAATGGGTTGGAGTCTCAATTTATAGAGCCACAAGTTTCTCAATGAGGAAACAATCCTGGACCTTTATTTTATGGTATTAATTACAATTGTAGATCTAATAAACAGTATTAAATCTACTCTACAATATCTAGTCAGTACTTAAATATCTTCAATGATGTTGGCCCTCGATCTTGTCGGGCTATGAAGAGGTATCGAGGTGGAGAGATCCAATGAACTCCAGGTGCCCGACGAGGTCAAGTTGTAGGACCTAGGGGATACTATGAGATAATTTGTGCCACACAATATATATTATAAATTCATACAAATTTCTAATATAATTTGATGGATTATATATCTATATATTTTATTTCAATGATACATTAATCTTAATTAAGATAAACATTAATAAATAAATGTAAGATAATATAATAAATAATAAATAAATAAATTGGCACGTATCACAATTGATGAAAAAAGGGCACATGTAAAAATTAAGTCTCTAATAGTCGTAAAAATATTCAGTTGCCTGTTAAAATTATTAGAGTATATATAGAGTGAAAATAATTTATGCACGAATCGTTGAAGGGTATTAGTTGTTTTCATCGAAAAATATTAATTATTTTTATTGAAGGGTATTAGTTGTTTTAACTGAAGAGTCTTAGTTGTTTACATAAAACAAAATAAGACTTTTCAGTTAAAATAACCAATACCCTTCAGTTGAAACAATTAATACACTTCAATAAAAACAACTAATGTCCTTTATTAATTCATGTATAAACCATTTTCACTCTATACTTTTGCCAAATTATTATCTTACCCATTCCAATCCTCCAAACGACGCTTATAGAAGATAAATATGAAACAAAAAAAGAAGTCTAATTTGTTACGTATTAATGTTAAAAAGTGTTTTAAGTTTAACTTAACTCAAAACATTGAATGCTAAATTTATTCTTTGCATGTGAAGTCATGATTAGTGCCATTTAGCAAAGTAGTATTTTTTTTATTCCAAAAAAGTGTATGTGATTCCAGCCTATAATGTCCCCATCTCATCTGTATAAATAATTAAATAAGGAATGTCTGCCAATCGTAATTAAAAAAAAAGGTGTTTTTAAGCTTTTTCCTTTTGTAACTACACTTAAATTTATTACATAATTAAATAAATATTATTTTTATTTGAATCTAATTCAAAACAATTATTTTAAGTTGGGTGTGATTTAAAGTTTTGAAATCCACTATAGCAGACTAATTAATTATTTGAACATGAAGCTGAATTTCATCCATTTTATTTTTTATTACCTTCGTTTCGAATCAACTTGCACATTTGTATGAACGCTCTTTTTAAAAAAAAAACCACGTATTGAATGAAATAGAAACATATGAATAATTATGTGTATTTTTAGTAACTGTGCACATATATTAATATTTTTATTTTTTTTAATGTACAAGTTCTTTCGAGACTAATAAAAAAAAAGTGTACAAATTCTGCTGGAATGAAAAGAATACCAACTTTTGAAAAATTTAAAATTCAAATCCCTTCCCTTTATTTATTCAAATTTCAAACCCGTTGCCATTTATAAACATTTATAGTCATAAAATTACTTGAATCAGATAAACATTGGGGGAATATTAGTTAAAGTGAGTGTATATCAACGAAATTTTGAATTGTTTTACCAAAGAAAAATTCACAAAGAAAATGAGAATATTTTTTTGACTTACTCCAATCTAGAAAGGGAAAAAAAACAAAAAAAGAAGATTAAAAAAAAAAAAAACTTGAATAATGTGGGACACTATTTGGAAAAGAGTAGTACCGTAATAATTAAAATTTATCTTTTGTCTTATGCTTATCAACTACTCCACAACAAGCTGCAAAAACCTAAAAATAGGTGTCACGATAGTTAACCAAAATTAATATTGCAATTAGTCAATAATGTAAATAATTATGAAAATTAATATGAGAAATGATATTTAAAAAAAAAAAGTAGTTCTAGTGTGCACTTGAGTGCATGATATGCATTTAAATTTTGAAAAAAATATCCCAATCAGAAATCAATGATATCCTAAAAAGTAATCAGTGATACCCTAAAAACTAATCAATAATGCCCCAACTTGAAAAAAAAAATAGTTTGGTGTGTTTGTGTGTGTTTTGAAAAATCAAAATTAAATTAAAAATTGAGTTTTAAATTTGAGTGTATACTATGTACTTGAGTGCATACTAGAGTTTGTGTAAAAAACAAAAAACAGTTTTAGAGAAGAATTTATTATATTTTATATAATATTATATATGGTGATTAGGTCAGATGGTTCAAACATCATTATTGTTGACATAATTGGGTTTCCTTTGTCTTAAAGACAGGTTCTTTTTTTACTCTATTTGGATTTATAAGATAAGAGCAAGGGGCCACTAAAATGTGGTGTCTATTCCAAGTGCATACTCTGAGTAGTTCTAGGGTGCATCCAAGTGCATACTATGCACTTGAATTTTTCACTCAATTTAAAATCAATTTTGACCAAGTAAAAATTCGCGGGTCAGCCCAACCCGACCAAAACTCGCGGGTCAGACTAACCCGCATCTCTCTCCTCCTCCCTTCCGCTTTCTCCTCTGAATCTGACGGCCAGGAAACCTTTATCGCCCACGTTTCCAAATCTCAGAAGTCTCTCGCCAGTTTACTTGACAGTTTTTGTGATGAACCAAATTGACCCGTTCCTGGTGCTCATCGGTAGAAATCAAAACAGACATAACTTTTGGAGTCAGACTCAGAATTTTTATTGTGATACCTTTTTGAAAGCGGATCGACGATTCGAGTTGAACTCACCGCGCAACGCGCGGTGATGTATGCAAGTCTGGGCCCAAATTCCAACGTTTGACAGTGTTGGACCTACTTTTTCTGTTTGAGACTTATTACAACTTGGGGAATTGGTGATTATAACTTCGGGTATTGGTGATCAAATCTTGGGATATTGGTGATTACAATTTGGGGTATTGTTGATTACATCTTGGGGTATTGGTGATTATATCTTGGGGTATTGGTTATTACATCTTGGGGAATTGATTATTACAACTTGGGGTATTGGTGATTATAACTTGGGGTATTGGTGATTATAACTTCGGGTATTTGTGATCAAATCTTGGGGTATTGGTGATTATATCTTGGGGTATTGGTGATTATAACTTCGGGTATTGGTGATCAAATCTTGGGGTATTGGTGATTATATCTTGGGGTATTGGTTATTATAACCTGGGGTATTGGTTATTACAACTTGGGGTATTGGTTATTATAACTTCGGGTATTGGTGATCAAATCTTGGGGTATTGGTGATTATATCTTGGGGTATTGGTGATTATAACTTCGGGTATTGGTGATCAAATCTTGGGGTATTGGTGATTATATCTTGGGGTATTGGTTATTATAACTTGGGGTATTGATTATTACAACTTGGGGTATTGGTTATTATAACTTCGGGTATTGGTGGATCAAATCTTGGGGTATTGTTGATTATAACTTGGGGTATTGGTAATTAACTCTTGGGGTAATCCTGAATAATTATTTGATACATTATTATTAGGGTATTGGTGATTATAACTTAGGGTATTGGAGAATATAACTTATAGTATTGGTGATTATAACTTGGGGTATTGGTGATTAAGTCTCGAAATATTGGTAAATAATTTTTTAGGGATATAACTTGAGGTATTAGTGATTATAACTTGGGGTATTGGTTATTATAACTTAGGGTATTGGTAATTATAATTTGGGGTATTGGTGATATAACTTCGGGTATTGGTGATTATAACTTCGGGTATTGGTGATTATAACTTCGGGTATTGGTGATTATAACTTCGGGTATTGGTGATATAACTTCGGGTATTGGTGATTATAACTTCGGGTATTGGTGATTATAACTTCGGGTATTGGTGATATAACTTCGGGTATTGGTACGAAGCGCGCGCGACCCATTTTCAACTCCGATTGTTGCCAGACCCACGAATTTTGGTCGGGTTGTGCCTGACCCGCGAATTTTTTTTGGATCCCACAAACCGACCCGCGAATTTAGTCAAAATTGATTTTAAAATCAATTTCAAATTGGGTGCAAAATCCAAGTGCATACTATGCACTTGGATGCACCCTAGAATTTGTCTCATACTCTACGGTGTTGATTTTTTAAACCAAAAATAGATTATTTTTTTTCTCAACTCCAATATTTTTCTATAAAAGAAATCAAATGATCATATATTTACTCCAACTTATATATTTATAGATGGAATTAATTTATATTTTTCAATAGATTTTATTGAGAAAATAACAATTCATTTCCAAATACTTTACACATTTTCTATTTTCGTTCTTTTCCAAACATATTGCACATTTTATGAATGAAATTTTATATTTAATTGTATCCTCCTAATATTTCAACAAATTTCATTACTTTAATAATAAAATTTTACACATCACTCTCAAATGGATGTAATCAAACCAAGCCGTTCGCAAGCTATTTGGGTCTCGGCTTGAAAAATATTCGTTTGAGTTCGTTTGTTTAGTTTCATGAGCCGAGCTCGAGCCCGATTTCGAGCTCGATTATTTTATCGAGCCGAGCTCGAGCCTGATAGTATTTGGCTTGAAAGCTCGCGAACAGGCTCGCGAAAAGGCTTGTTTACGGATCTCGCGAATAGGCTCGTTTATAAGCTCGCGAACAGGCTCGTTTAATTATTTTTTTATTTTTATATGAATATTTAAAATAATATCCATAAACATGCAATATAATATTATTGTGTGTTATTTGGAATAAATTTATTTTAAATAATTAATTGTCTTTGTTTAACTTACAAATTAGTTATTAGTCTTTGCTTGGATGATGTTTTTATTATCATGGACAACTATGTTTTTAATTAAATATAGTTTAGATGTGTTATTTTTGTATAATTTTTAGAATTTTAATTAATTTTTCGAGCCGAGCCTTTTGAGCATAGTTATTCGAAATCGAGCTCGAATTATGCTTGATTAATTTAAAGACGAGTTTTTTTCGAGCTGAGCTCGAGCTATTCGCGAGCTTAAAAATTTACACACGAGCCGAGCTCGAGCCAAAAAAAAAAAAAAAAATTCCAAACGAGTTGAGCTCGAGCTTGACAGAATTCGGCCCGGCTCGGCTCGTTTACCTCCCTAGTACTCTCTCAATATAGTTTTTAAAGATAAAAAATTCATTCGTTTAAAAAATCTTGTGTCGTTATATTTTTTATTTTTTTCCGGTAAATACAATTCGCATCACTACTATTTGAGCTTAAATTTACAATCATATAATCTTTATTTATTTTTCTATCAAGATTGCGGCCACTCTAGAACCTTAGATCTTATTCAATTTTATTTACCATGTTTATTGCGAAAGCTAAATTAATTTTGTAAGATGGATCTTAGTATCTTACATAGTTTACAATGAGACTGAATCATGCATGTGATATTTTTATCTATTTTATAGTATTATCTTATTTTTTAAAGTATCACAAAAAAAAAATTGTAAATCTTTATACGTTTTATGTATAAGTAAATCTCATAAAATATTTATTTCTAAATGGATACTCTAGTTGAGTACAACCACAACTCATTACAGTTGGATATAATTCTGAACAATTAATCCTATAAACTTCATCTAAAAGGCTACAAGTAATCAAAGCACGACTTGTACAACATTTAAGTAAAATAAAAACTTGAACAAAAACAGAAACATTGAATAAATGCACGGCCCCTACCAACCATAAATGTGATTATATATTTGCCTGGAAATATTAGTCCTATCTACCTATAGTGTGAGTTATACATTTTTAGCCAAAGCTAAATTGCAATATAATATTTTCTTATCGGTAATGTTAATTATTAGTATTTAAAAGTTAGTTCACCAAGGTCTCAATACTCCAAGAATTCTCCAAGCAACCTTATAACTCCCTTAATGTGTTCCTAAAGGGAATTGAACCTGAGTCACTCATTAAAATTAGAGCCCAATAACCAAGTGAACTAAAAGAAAGAAAGTAGAGCAAAAGATACGGGGAATAATATTTGCACCTTAAAACTTATACAAATTTATTAATAATTGATGGGGGAATTCAAGGTTCTGACAAAAGATATGGGGTGTTTGCATTGATTATGACATTGAATAAATTATTTGAAATAATAGGTTAGTGTAGAAATATGAAAAGTAATTTTAGATCAAAATTTCAAAAATATCAGTTTTTTTTTTAAGAAAAAATAATTGAAAGTAAAATTGCATTTTAAATTGAGTTGTAACTTAATAATGTTTGAAATACACACCATTGTCACTATGATTAAAAAAAAAGATTTTAAATTGTAATTAGAGATTGCAACTCATAATCAATTTAAAAGTAATTAATCTAATCACTTAAAACAGTTTGAAAATGCTTTAACATCACCTTTTTTTTTTTTTTTTTTGTTTCCAAACACCCCCATAAGGAGATTTAAGATTCATCAAAATAAGTCTAAGATGCAGTAGAAAGCAATGTCAGTTTATAAATCCAGCAGAAAATATCCAGAGTGTTGAAGCTAATAGAAATAATCTAATAGCCTGACAAATAAAAAAAAAGGAAGGAAATGGACTTCAAGCTATGAAGCAAATATAATTCAAGTCCAAATCACAAACAAAAAGCATAATAATACAAAAAAGAAAAATCACAGAACCTTGCAACTATACCAAATCTGATACTCTTAAAAGGTTTCTCCAAGATACATTGTTCCACTTTTGGATTTCATAATTTAAATGCTTCCTAATTCTCTGTTCAAGTAATCCACAAACATCCTCTTTGCACTGTCAGCATCGGAGGGTGGCGGTGGGCCACTCAAGCTCGACTGCCCAGTCAATTTAATGAACGTCCGCCTGAGCCTACGTAGCTCAGGCAGACCAACGGGTCTTGAAATATCAATACCTGGTAAGCCAGGTCCAAGCGGGACCCCATTGAGGGGCCCACCCATTGCACTGGATTGTGCTTCCACGATCATATTCATTACCTCTAGCGTTGCTCTATCAAGCTCGTACAGGGAATTCGCCTCTGATGTACGTGCACCTTGTGTGGCGATGGTAGGTTGTAAGATTTTGACATCCTTAGTTTTCGAATCAACTTTTTTTGTAAGGTAAGTAACAGCATCTACTATAGCAGCAGATGACTTCTCAATCCCGTCTCTTGAGGGCCATAATTCAAACAATGGTGAATCCCAACGGTTTCTGCTATCTGGCCTCTCAAACCTTCTGACCAGATCGTCAAATATTTTATCATCATAAGAAGCTTCCGATTTGTCCCTTCGTTCTTCGTTCCATTTCCTGCAGAAAGTTTCTTCAACATCACAGTGCAGGACACAGTATCTCGTTCCTGCTGCACGAGCTAAACACCATAGCTCGTATCTGTACCCCTTTATGCTGTTTAGGGAGTCTACTATGATGATATTATCTCGGGACAACGATCTATCAACTTCAGATCTCACTACCCCTCTTAAATTCTTTTCAGATGGCATGTCCGCGTAGCTTTGGTTACGATTCAGGTGGAAGGAAGATTCGTTGATAATCCTAACTGATGGCTTAGATTCTGTTTCTTGAAGGGCTTCAGCAAGACAGACTGCAGCAGTTGATTTCCCACTACAAGGTTGACCACAAATAACAACCAAAGCCATCTGCAAGAAGTGTGTCTGTAAGTTTTTTTTTTTTTTTTTTACTTACGAATGGTTTATAACTAGGAATTTGTTATCTTGCTTCATTAATGTGAGCAAAATAGTGAATTTCATGGTGTAAGAGAGGTAGCCACCAATTTATTTTTATCACATATTCATATGACACTTCAGATTAAATCATGAATTCAATTTCTTTGAGGATTGATCGACTGAGTACTCTCAGTTGTCTAAAGATTGGTAGGTAGAAAACTGGACTTTCCGTTAGAATTCTAACTATTTGAACTACACGGGGTAATAACTTACCATCGTTGGCTTAGGTATAGCTTGGGACTACTGATAAAGACGCTAAAGAAGGCTTAACGGTATCACATGAACTACCCAACATCCATATCATACTTCTATAATGCCTAGATCTTGAATTAAAAATGACAATTTCTGATCATTATACTAAACTTCTCTCCTAAGTCCTAACTACTATGACTCAATTCTATCCACACATAATTACGATACAACTTGCAGTTCCATTCTAAGAACAGGGCTCCACAGTCAAGACAAGTCCTCCAAAGATGTCAGCAAATGTCTGTTCTCCATTAATTACTCAGGGACAAACATCATTTTCACAGGTAAGTGATTCGAAGGAATTTGCAAAGGAGAAATAGTAGTAAGATTGGAGAGAGGAGAGTCTTGAGACTTTTACTCCCTAACACTCATTCACCTTACACTTATACTAATCTTCCAACAACTAAAAAAATAAAATCAAGACACTATTTAAATATGAAAAGTGGAAGAACCAGTAATCAAAAACTGAAAAAAGAACCATATCAGTAAGCTGTCTAATTTAATCCAATATTCAGAATTTATTTCACAGACTTCCAGTCAAACCTAACCTCTCCAATGTAAACAATTTAGCTGTTGACAAACATAAAGTATGAATAGGCTGTCAGGCGATTTATATCCTTCTCCATTCATTGTTATAGTTCTCTTGACAGGTTAGTCAAGCAACATTAACAGACAAAAAATCCACCAAATGAATATAACTACAGCAGCCTAGACAAACACGATGTAAAAATCACAGCAACCTTGAGATTTCATTAAGTTTACACGATGAATCCAAAATCTGGAACTGATTTGTGAGTCTGATTAGAGGGGGGGGGGGGGGGGGGGGGGGGGGGGGGGGGGGGCAAAAAACAAAACAAAACAAAATCACTCAGTCACTTGCTCAGAATTACCCTGGACATAACAGGATTTTAATCAGCAATCTGAAGCACTGAATTTACTGAGCAAATTATTGCTTACCTATAAGAGACAAGATGGCGCCGGCGGTGAGAGCACTGAGAGAGGAGGCGAGCGATGGCACTGGGCCGCCGGTGACGAGACTAGAGAGAGGAGTGACTAAATAAGCAGGTCAGACTTCAGAGAATTGAGAAGGCGCTCCAGAATTGAAGTGCGCGTGCCCTAAGATATGTTTTTATTCCCCGAATTCGAACCGAATAACATTATGGTAATGGTGCGGCAAAGAATGGAATCATGATGTCATAAACTTTTTTTTAAGAGCTCATTTGACTATAAATTTTTTAGAAATATACAAGATACTACATTCTTAGAGCCTTAAATCCACTATAAAATATGAGCGGGTAGGCCCCACCACTGTACATCTCTCTCTCCTCAGGCACGCACATATCTCTCTCTCCCCCACTCAATGTATATCAGATTTACCCCTCTCTCTCTTTTTCAAAATCATTCTCTCTCTAAATTCAAAATCTCAATCTCAAAGGTCAAGATTCCACGGCTCAGATGCTCACGCCGGAGTACCCACTGGTCCACCTTCGCCCCACTAGTCCTCAACGCCGCAGCACCATCGGTCCACCTTTTATATCCTCGCCGAAATCGCAAGGATGGAAGCAGATTTTGGTGTTGGAGTCCCAGGGCCGAGGGCGGCGCTGTGGCCTCAGATCGGCGCACGCCCCGTCTCAGATCTTTCATCCTCGTAAGTTTTGCGGCCTCAGATCGGATGAAACAACCGACGACGGCCGGAATCATATGCGCGTGGATCGAGACTCATTGTCGACGAGCCACATCGACAGATACGTAGCATCACTATTCCGACGACAAGGCGGATGAAGGTAGTATTTTATCAATGATTATTTACTGTAAAAAAAAAATTGAATATGAAGGAATAACTTTGCGTGGTGATTATGTGGCTGGGAATGATTATTTGTTGGTGATTATGTGGCTGAGAATGAATTTTGTTTTGAGTTTTTTGAATTAAGTTTTAGGGCTATTTATTGAGTTTTAGTGAATTTTAATTATGGGCTTCTAGCTATTTATTTTATCAATTTTGCTTTCGCAAGCACCTGCTGGTCCTTTGCACAAGTATTAAGATGGACATTCTCCATGCCTTATAAATTATCAATTCTAGAAGCCTTTGTTCATGCTCTGTTCTTAAATTAATGGTGTTTGGTTAATTTTGGATGGAAGAGTTTATTTGATTCCCTATTGTAAAATTAGGATGGAAGAGTTTATTTGAGCTAATATCACTGGCTTATCTAAAAGTAAGCAACAATTAATTACATCGTTACACCAAATTTGCAAAGGATTAATTCGAATTTACTTTGTTTAATGAATTGAATTTATTTCCAAATTGATCAATAATAATTTTGTAAGTTGTCTAGCTATCCCAGGTTTTAAATTTACTCTGCAGTTGTGTGATGGGTTGATTAGGCGTGAAATTGTCATGATTCGTCGCTCGAAATGCCCTAGTTTTAGTTGATTTTGTTGAGTATTTAGAGTCATTTGCGTATCATTTTCATAAACTAATGAATTTATCTCTTAGATGCTCATAGATGAATAGAGGGCGAAAAGAGGAGTTCGTAGGACTTTGAATCGACTCAAACGGACGCCCGGATGAGAAGATATCGAAGAAATACGAAAAGTACTAGTTCGAGGGAGCAAAAGTATCATTGGAGTGCACAAGCTAGAGGAGCTCGAGCACTAGCGCTCGAGCAGTCGTGCATAGCGCACGAGAGGATGCAACTCGTGCACAAGTGCACGAGTACTCGTGCATAGCGCACGAGCAAGAGAGTCAGTCGTGCACTAGTGCACGAGCTAGACTGGTCGTGCAGTTTTGGCTCTCTGGATGATTTAGTGTGCTCGAGTTGAAGGAGCTCGTGCACTAGTGCACGAGCAGTGCACGAGCAAGCACGTTTTTTGGCCCATACGTTCCCGATTCGGCCCGATGCTTATATATACTTGTCCCGAGCACATTTTGGAAGAACCACTTACACCCACTAGATTCAAGAGCGTTTTAGAGAGTTAATTTTGGAGAAGAAGGAACGAGCAAGTTTACTTTACATTTTTGAGGTTTTCTTACGAATTCACGTCACGATTTTGCTTTTTAGTTTCGTTTCTTCGTATCTTTGTTCTTGAACACGTTGAGACTTTTTTTATTGGTTTAATTTAAGTTATTCCTTATTTCTTGAAACCCTAGTTTATGATTGATCTTTTCATCGTTATAATTATCATGTTCATGTTCGTTACTTATTCAATTGTTCTTGTTTACATAAAACCTATGTCTAGCTAAAACCCTTGCATGCTTGGGGTAGGATGAACTCGTAGAAGTAGGATGTGGGTATGTAATTAATGTAGTTCATGACGTTAGGGTTTTAATTCTCTTAATTAATGAATTCTTAAAATCAATCTTAACTTTTCCTTTGAATTTCGTACGAACGTGTTAGGGAGAGGACGGCCGCATCACTCTTTAACAACTAGTAGACTTAACTAGAGGGTTTAGAAGGGGTTAATTAATTTGCCAGTTTAGCGAAGGAGGACGACCGCATCACCTTAGTTAAATTAGGGTCTCATTAATTAAGCACAATCTATTAACTTGTTAGTGGATTAGTGAAGTCGAGTGTTAGGGTAAAGTATTAGGGTTTAGAATCTTGAGCTTTCATCTTGCATTCTTTTACTTAGGTTATTTCTTGCACGTCACGGTTATTTTAATTATGTATCTGCTCTGTTAGTATACGTAGGGATTCCTATCCTAAGCATCACCATCTCTTATTTGAAAACACAGCTTAGATACTTAGTTTAATTTTCCTTTTACATTAGTAGAGTAATTTAGTTTAGATTATTTTCTCTTTTCAAAAATCCAAAAACCTACACTCATATTAACTACGACGCGTAGATCTTCAGGGATCTATTTTGCATACAAACCTTCCCTTGGGTTCGATAATACTTGGTCATTATACTTGCTCATACTACAGTGAACTCGTACGCTTGCGAGGAATCTACTAGTAAAAGCTGGTATATTCGCTTGAAGTCAATGGCGCCGTTGCCGGGGATGACGTTGTATGTCTTTTGAATAGGGCTTGTAGATAGCTTAGTAGTTAGTAGTGAGTGCTTTATTTTCTGTTTTATTTTTATTTTTATTCATTCGGCAGTTGCATTTTGATCCTTCTGCTAGTGTGTCAGGTATATGAAAACACGCTCACAAGGCAATACGAGCGAAGAGAGAATACCGTTGGATCCTGAGATGATAGCTAGAAGGAACCGAGCTTTCTTGAGGAGAATGAACACTGTCGGAGGAGGGAAAGAACCAATGGACCTCAGTAATGAGTTGGATGATGCAGCTAATGAGTTTAATCAGACAGTAGACCGGGTTGACGGCATTGGAGGAAGTGGTAGTCAGAACCAAGATCCGTCAATAGAAAGCCAGAGCCAAAACCTGGGTACACAGAATCAAAACAGTCCAGCTTATAACATTGTTCAAAACCCTCATAACAACCCTGCTTACCCACATTCTAACTTACCACAAAACAACTTACCTTACCCACCTTACCCATACCCACCTTATCCGTATCCACCATACCCGTATCCTCCACCTCCTGTTTACAACCAACCACCAGCTTATCAACCACCACCACCCCAACAAGTACCCGTACCACCTGCTAATCCGCAGCACATTCCTCAGAACGTAGATCAGAATATGGCTATTCGAGGAAGATTTGCAGCGCAGCCACAACGGTACTATGATGGAGTGGCATTGCCTCCTGTTGAGGCAAATAACTTCTCGATTTCCCCGGGAATTTTAAAGCTGCTTATAGAGAACTAGTTCAAGGGGGTGATCGGGAAGGAGAATCCTCATACACATCTGAGGAGTTTTCTAATGATAGCCTCCACTTTCAATTACAATGGCATGTCTGAAGATGTCAAGAGACTTAGGTTGTTCCCATTCTCATTAACGAGAATAGCTAAAGAGTGGTACGATGATACGCTTCCACGGGGAGGTATTACCACTTGGGCCGAGCTCGAGCGTCTGTTCCTCGAGCGATTCTACCCTCCATCCAGAACGATCAAAGCAAGGATTGAGATCTCTTCCTTCTGCCAGAAGCAAGGAGAGGACCTACGTCAAGCGTGGGAGAGATACTCAAACATGTTGATAGAGTGCCCGCAGCACGGGTACAATGAGGGAGATGTCATGACATTTTTCTATAGTGGTGCCAACAAGGCTGGACAAGACCATCTAGACGCCTGTGCTAGTGGATCATTCCTGAATCAAGGAATAGTAAGGTGTAGAGAGATCGTGGACAACATTGTCACGAATGTCGGGGCTTGGAATGTGGACGCAGATTTCCAGAGAGTTCATCAGGTTGAGGAAGGTGAAGGAACGAGAAGGCTGTTGATGGCCATGATGGAAAAGATTAACAACCTTGAGTTGGGGAAGAATATGGTTGGAGGGAATGCAGCAGAGAATGAGCAAGAGGACAAGCCCACAATTCAGCAAGAAGTAGTAAATTATATGGGAGGTCCTTATTACAATCAGAATGGGTATTCACAAGGTGGAAATTTTCAAGGAGGCCTTCTTATGGCCAACAATTTGTACCTCCAGGTCCACAGCCACCTCAAAATCAATGGAGGAACACACAAGGATATCAAGGAGGCCAGCAGCTTCCTCAAAACACATGGAGGAAGAACGAAAATTTTTCATATGCTAACCCGAAGGTGGGTATTACAGTTCTTGCGGGTGTTGATCCAGGTTCGAAACCTCCGGGTGGAGAAGGCGGTGCCTCAATGGAGGAGATGTTGAGAGCTATCCTACAGAAGGTGGAGGAAGGAAGCAAACGTTTATTATCTTTGGAGTACGATGTAAAGATCTGCATAAGAAAGTTGATCAGCGTGATCAAGACCTCCAGAAGAGAGATGTAGAGCTGAATCGAATTCAACAAGAGAACAATCGAAGGTTCACTTCTATAGAGTTCCAGATGAGCCAGATTGCAAAGTCATTGAATAGAGAGCCTGACAAATACCCTTCAATGCCTGAGGGTAATTCTAAAGAGCATTGTAAGGCTATCCAGCTTAGAAGTGGAACCAATTATGAAGGTCCCCAGATGCCTGCTGATTCTGAGACGCCCCAAGGAGATGATGAGATAGAGGGGAAAGAACATAAGAAAGATGGAGATGAGAGTGGGAGGTAGGAGTTGAGAAGAAGGTTGAGGGTGAAAGCACTCAAGCGAGCAAAGAGCTTGAAGAAGAAGGCATTGAGAAGGTTGAGAGAGTTCCTAAGTGGAAGAAGGCAAAGGCAGCAAGGGAGAAAGTGAAAGAGACCAAGAGAGATGAATGGGGGGTACCCAAATCTGTGATACCAGTCCTATATCCACAACGCTTCATGAAAAAGAAGCCTGATGAGAAATTCGCTAAATTCCTTGATGTGTTTAAACAATTGCATATTAATATCCCTTTTTATGATGCTTTGGAACAGATGCCCAACTATGCCAAGTTCCTGAAGGACTTGATAGCGAAAAGAAGAAGAGTTGATGAGCCCAAGTTGGTGCAGCTGAACCATGAGGTGAGTGCATTAGTGCACAAGGCGCTTCCCCCAAAGTTGAAGGATCCCGGGAGTTTCACGATCTTATGTGACATCGGGAATGGAATCAAGAAGGGAGCGTTGTGCGACCTCGGAACGAGCATAAATCTCATGCCCTTGTCGCTTTTCAAGAAGTTGGAAGGTGGTGAGCTTCAGCCGATAATGATGACGCTTCAACTAGCCGACCGGTCTATTACTCGACCTCAAGGTGTGGTTGAAGACGTCCTCGTGAGAGTTGGAGATCACATTTTTTCAGCCGACTTTGTGGTCCTAGAGATGGAAGAGGATGAGCATGTACCTTTGATATTGGGAAGACCGTTCTTAGCTACGGCCGGGATGGTGTTAGATGTGGCAAACAGAAAGATCACGTTGAAGGTTGATGATCAAGAAGTGAAGATTTCCCTCTATGAAGCCATGAAGCACCCGAAGGAGGATGAGAGTTTGTATTGCATGGATGCAATTGATCCTCGTGTTGAGGACACACCTCCTATCTCTAATCTTTCTCATGTTCATGATTTCGTTAATCCTTCACTTGATAATTTAACCCATGAGCATGATGATCTTGATTCCTTTGATAGGGATAAAGTGAAGAAATTGAAGGATGAAGAAGTGAAAAAGATAGACGTGGTCCAGTTGGAATGGAAAGGAGGAGATAAGAAGAAAAAGTCCAAGCGCAAGAAATTGCATAGTAAGACTCCTCCAGGTAAAGGTGAGAAGGAGTTGAGACCCCTAACACTTGGGGATGAGAAGGAAGCAAATGAGTTCATGATGGAGGGGCATCAAGGAAAGACATGCAAGCACCACTCTTATGAGAGTAAGAGAGGTATTTTTGAGTATGATGTCCCATAAGCTCCTTTGAGCTCGGTCCGGCATGAGGACCTTAAATAGCGCTGAATGGGAGGCAACCCATTTTTATTTGCTTTTGAGTATTTTAGTTATTTGAGTTTTATGTTATTAGGGTGTTGTTGAATCGTAAGTTTTAACCTCGTACTTGAGAGTTCATTTTGTAGGCTTGTCTCGATGGAGTACTCAAAAGGGAGGAACTCAAGCAAGGGAGTGTGCAACGTTGTTGAGAGAAACTGAATTGTTTGGTTGAGGTAACCCATAATCTCAAACTTAGACCTCTTTGCAAGGTCGAAGTTTGGGGGGTGGAGTTTTTTTTTTATGTTTCTTGTTACATTGCACCGGAGCACCCCTTATCTTTGAGTGTGTTTGGATATTTGAGCCTTGAGATGCCCCTTGGGGTGATTTTGATCTGATTCGCTGCTCCATATTTCATGACTATCAATCATCTTCTACTTGTTAGTTGTTATTCTTGAGCATAATTTGATGAGTAGAGTAGATTTGTGGATTTGATTTAGGGACTCTTTTGTGTGAGTGGTTGAGCTAGAGTTGATTTGAGAAAGAACTCGTATGCTTGTGAATTTTTCTTTTGAGTACTTGTGTGATGAGAGTGAGAATTCACTAGGACTAGCATGAATGTGAAAGCCGTGAGATTTGAGCCTTATGAGATTTTGATGCATGAATTAATCTCTTCGTTTGTGAGTGGATCGTCACCTTAGAGGATGCTATAACTTGTGTGTGCTCTTGCTTCTTGATTGTGTCTAGTTTGATATGCCGAATGTGATCTTAGGCCATCTTTGATTTGATTGAGTCACTTAGCCAAAATTTTCCTTACCAATGACATTGACCCCTTGTTAGCCCCTTTGAGCTTTAAGTCTATTTCATTTGCTAGCACATATGAACACTATTCCAATTCCTAAGCCTTTTTGTCCAAATTTGAGTGGAAAATAGGAAAATTGTGAATGTGAAGGGATTGAATTGAGTTGAAAAAGGGAAATGTTGTTTGTTGAGTGAGTATGAGAAGAAGGTGTGATGAAGTTTTGAATTGTGGGAAAAAGAAAAAAAAATGGAGAATGAGCAAAAGAAAAAAAAATGAGCTCATGTGTTTGTGAAAAAAAAAAAGTGAAGTGATTGAAATAAAAAGTGAAAGGAGTTAGAAAAAAACTTGAAGTGTTGAGAGTATGGAATTGAAAGGGTGTTGATTGAAAATGTTTGAAGCATTCTGCTCCTAACCTCGAAGTACTAAAGTTTGATTTTCTATTCTCCATTCACTTGAGTCACTTATCCTAGATTTTTATCCCACCTGTCCAAAGAGCCTACATTACAACCTTGAGAAAAGTCATTTTTTTTCGGCGTTGATTTCTAGAGTATGGTTGGAGTAAAGAGTGCTTACAAGCCTATATCTGCCAATATGAGTGATTGATTGTTTGAGTGAGTCCCTTTATCATTGATATACACTTGTGAGGGAGTGAAACACATCGTAGAGTGCACATCCATGCTTGATTTTGGTGATTCTCGCTGTTGTTGCATGTGTATGATGAAGGAAGATGAGTGAGTATACTTGTGATTGATCTTTGAAGCTCGAATTCATTTGCTTGCATGATTTGATTCGTTGACTCATTCTTAACAATTTCACTTGACTTATTATTTCGTTGCTTGAGGACAAGCAACATGGTAAGTTTGGGGGGGTTGATTAGGCGTGAAATTGTCATGATTCGTCGCTTGAAATGCCCTAGTTTTAGTTGATTTTGTTGAGTATTTAGAGTCATTTGCGTATCATTTTCATAAACTAATGAATTTGCCTCTTAGATGCTCATAGATGAATAGAGGGCGAAAAGAGGAGTTCATAGGACTTTGAATCGACTCAAACGGACGCCCGGATGAGAAGATATCGAAGAAATACGAAAAGTACTAGTTCGAGGGAGCAAAAGTATCATTGGAGTGCACAAGCTAGAGGACCTCGAGCACTAGCGCTCGAACAGTCGTGCATAGCGCACGAGAGGATGCAACTCGTGCACAAGTGCACGAGTACTCATGCATAGCGCACGAGCAAGAGAGTCAGTCGTGCACTAGTACACGAGCTAGGCTGGTCGTGCAATTTTGACTCTCTGGATGATTTAGTGTGCTCGAGTTGAAGGAGCTCGTGCACTAGTGCACGAGCAGTGCACGAGCTGTTGGTGAACGAATCTAATCGTAAGGATTAGTGGCTGTTTTAATCCGTTTTTACGTCACCAATCAATAACGTGTGATTGATTACCACCGTAAATGGTAAATCGAGGTGTGAATTTATCGAATTAGTAAATTCGGTAGTCGAAATTGAACTGATTTCGTATGTGTGGGCATTTTAGGTGTATTTGTGTGTGTTTTGGAATTGTTTATGCATTTTAACTTTTTTTGAACTTGTATTTTACAGCTGGAGAACAACTATTTATAGAGACTAACAAGCATGAGGTGTCTAAGACTCTTGGTCTCCCTAGCCTGCATGCTTGACATGTGTCCCTTTGATCTTATCAAAGCTGAATCTTAGCTACTAAGTTTTCCTTGGTCTTATCTCGGACTCATTGTTGTTCGCCTAGGTAGGCTTGATTGATCTTGTTGATTTTTCAACTCAAAGTTGTTCGCCTCTTGAGGTTGTGCTATTGAAGTTGTTCGCCTTATGGCTTTGTTCACTTGTACACACCTCCATGGCTGTCTGTTGTATCATAATTTGACCAAGTTGTTCGTCACTGATGTCTTCACAGTTGGCTCATTCTTGGTCTTGGGTCCTAATACCTGTTCGCCCATTAGTTGTTCATCGGGGGAGTTGTTCGTCACTTTATACACCTCTCAGATTGGCTGATGCACCCCAATGTTGACTAATCTTTGTTTAAGCCTGTAACTCTTGTTCGCTTCATTTTGGATGATGTTCGCCCATCAACAATTGCCCCCTATTCTGACTAGATGTTGCATTAAACGAGCAACTTTGTGGCGAGCAACTGTAGTTAGGATATTATTCTGGTCAAGACTTGGACGAACAACATCTTTGTGACGAGCAACATTGGGGTGACCGTTTCGTCTTCCCATGGTCTGGGGAGATCACGAAGATGACGCCAGTGCAATGATTGCGCGTCGTTCACGCGCGAGCAGCCCCGAGGCCACGCGCCCCTATAATTGCTTATAGGTCCTTCAACTTTTAGTTTAGCTCGAAATTGACCCCGTCTTCTCTCAGTTGAGTCCCTGAATTTTCAGAAAATTATGCCTTGGACCCCGTTTTTGCTTGGGGTATAAATAGTGGGGAAACTGAAAATTTTCCCACTTTTCCCCCTCCTACTACAGTGTTCCGGCGATTTCGAGTTTCCCGGCGTCCGTCCTTCAGCATTTGGCTTCAACTCTTCATTCCCAGGTAGTTACCCTTCTTTCTCCGTCTTTTTCTCTACTTTTTGTCCCAAAATTCCTTTCGCCGCCGTGTGGATCCGAGCGCCACCATCCTCTCCGGGGAAGCGCCGCTGTCTGCAACACTCTCTCCACCGCCGTCTGGGTTTTTCTCTCTCTCCTATGTCTTCACATTCAAGCAATAAAACCGAGGAGACCTTAGATCCCCTTTTTCCCATTGTTGCTCGCGATCTAGAACCAGTTGAGGTTTCCTCAGCGTCGAACGCTCACGTGGACTCAGTTGTTCGCTCCGTGGAGGACACCGGTGCGGGCACTTCTGGGAGAGAACTGATAGTTACGGCGAACAACAATTTGAACGATAACTCTTCGTCTTCCGCTGACTCTGAAGATCCAGAATTCAACGAACTCACTCGCGAGTTCTTGGAGGGTATTAATTTTCCATCCCCAAAGATGCGGGAAAACGAGATCCCAGCTGGGGTTGCTCGACTATTTGAATGGCGAGCATATGCTGAAAGGTATGCGAACAGCTTTCCCCGTCCCCAGAGACAAATAATGGATAAGTTGAAAACTGGGTACCAGGCGAGCAAGATAAAAAGTGTTGTTCGCGAAGATGAACTGGACTCTATCCGGGAGGAATACAAGATCCCATATGATATTCACATATGGGCCCCTCGGAGAAAGGAAAGAGCTGATCGCCCACCTCCAGGATGCACGGCGATCAACATTCACACCCTGATTGCCGGACTAAAGCTGTCTCTTCCACCCGTTGTTGGTCGATTCCTGGAGGCGACCAACTTGGCCATCACCCAAATTACTCCAATTGGGTGGATGAACCTTCTAGGCTCCATGTGCTTGTTCGCCTTGGAGGGGTACGTTGATCGGATCACTGCGGAAGAAATCAACTACTTGATGACAATTACAAACTGCCCCATAGGAGAAGAAGACTATCACTATCTCAAGACCAGAACTGGGCTGAAAATGGTGGAAGAGGTGCCGAACAAGATTCGTGACTGGAAGCAACACTTCTTCTGGATTGGGGGTGATTGGCGAGCATCTTTTGGTCCACACGGCGGCCCTGGACGAATAAATTCTCCAGCAGCCTATGGAAAACTGAAACGTAAGTCCATTTCTTGCTCGCCTTTGGGCTAAGTTGTTCTAATTTAACTTTTCTTGTTTGTTCGCAGGCCCTCGTCTACCCAAGTGGGATTCGAAAGAGGAGGAGTTGAGCTCCGAGTTTCTGTTTACCTCGTGCTTGGTTGGCCTCCGCAACAAGGAAGATAGGACTATTGACTACCTTTGTCGAACAAGGTGTCAAAGAGCTGCTCGCCTTTTGACATACCCACACCACTTGGAGGCCCAGGTTGAGGTGCCCCCAGGTATGAATTTCCAAATTTTGGGTTTTAGCCTTGTTCGCCATTGAGTTTCCTGACTTGCTCGTCTAACTCTTTTTTTTTTAGCCGAGCAAGTGACAGTTGCCGTTCCTCCCGCATACGCCCTTCTTGAGTAAAAGGTTCTCGGAATGGCGCCGCCAAGAGGGAAGAAGAGGAAAGGTGACCCCCCATCCCGCGTGCTTGCAATGACGAACAAGCCTGAGGGGGCTAGAGTTCCCAGACAGGCTGCCCCCCCTGTTCAAATCCGTTCCCCTCCCGTTTCCCCTCCTCGAGGGGGGAAACGTTTAAAGAAAGCAGACAGGACTCCAGTGTCCCATGGCGTTCCCGACAAGGGGAAGGAGAAGGTGGGTTCGAGCCATGCTCGCCCTGAAGGTGAGGTTGTACGCCGCTCATCCGTTGAGCTTACGGAGAAGTCCGGCAAGGCGAGCAAAGACACAGGCTCCCCCAGAAGCCCAGAGGACATTACCTACCTAGGCCGGGATGAGCAAAAATTCTCTGAGTAAGTTCTTACTCTCTTGCCGAACAAGTTTTTTATTATCCAAAATTTTCAAGTGTTGACCTTCTCTTTGTTCGTAGATATCGGCCCAGCGATTACCCAGGGCGAGCAAACCTGGTTCACCAGTTAGCCTGTTCAAAGACCCCGGCGAGCTTCCGTGATATTCCGGATGAACATGTTCGTCGGGCAGCTGAGATTGTTGCTCGCGCTTGGTCACGGCCGTTGAACAAAGCCGTCCTCGCCCAGGGCCCCATTGACAATTTTCACTTATCAATGGTCCAAGCCGCAAACTCCCTTGTCTCAGCCCAAAGGGGAATGGCTCAAGTAGCAGAGCTAGAGGAGACTGCTCGTCATCATGCTGCTTCTGTTCGCCAGCTTACTGAGGAAAAAGAGAAACTGGCGAACAACTTCAATGGCCAGATTGCTCGTTTAAAAGATCAACTAAAGCTGGCCAATGACATGGAACAGAAGCGCATCGAGGACTATCAGATTGTCTCTGGCGAGCTTAGGGATGCAAAGGCCGAGCTACACTCCTCTATTGCTGTGTTGGAGGAGGAAAGAAAAGCCAGGGGAGAGGTTAAAACGGAACTTGCTCGCTTGAAGGAGCAAATGGCTGAGATGCTTACTCGGGAGCAGGCCGAGCAAGAGTTCCAAGCTCGGAGTGGGCCTATCTCCAACCTGGGCTATATCTGTGCCTATGCGGACAGCATCCGCACAGCCGATGCTTATGACTTCAAGGATCTGGTGGAGGAAATGAGCAAGGACTTAAATGAATTCCTAGAAAACTATCCACCGCAGAACAATATTGAAATTCAGTTAGCGGATTTGGCTGTGCTTGGGGTTAAACTTGACAAACTTGACCCCAGTATTGCCATCACTCATCCTCCTCTTCCAGTTGATGAAGGCGAACAAGAGGAAGAGGTGGCCGTAGCTGACGAGCAAAACGCTAAAGAGGTGGAGGATAAAACTGCCGAAGATCTAGCCCGAGATATGATCGTTGAACCTCCCGCCGAGCAGGCTCAAGATCCTTCTCCTGCCGAGCAGCAGTAGTTTTAGGACTTAACTTTTTCGTCTTCTTTTGTAATAGTTGTTCGTTCCTTTTTTGTAGTACTTGTAATGGCTACTTTCAGCTTGTACTATCTTTTGGGCTTAAATGCCTTTAATTCAATGAATGTCTTTCTTTTGTTCGCTCATCTTCTTATATGTTAATTGCCTTTACATTTTCATGAAATGCTTTCGCAATTATAACATATTGTATTGGGCTTTGTTCGCTTTTTGAACTTTGCCTTTGATGGAATAGGGTTTAGCCTTAGGTTCTGTTCATCTTAAAAGACGAACAACCTTTGAATGGCTTTGGTCCTTGAATGGACTGGTACCTCGAGCTTTGGACTTTTCTTTTGCTGACGAACAACTACTGTATTTACATTTTGAACAAATTACAGGTGTTATAAGACTGTTCATCACTAACATATACAATATGACGAACAACTTTGAACACAAACTAAAAACTTGCTCGCTTATAGATTTTTGCCGAGCAACTCTATTCAAAAATAAAAGACGCAGCACCAGACTATACAATGTGGCGAGCAACTTTTTAATCTATACTTAGCCAAATTTTCAAAAAATTATGCAAGTTTTTGATCCTTGATCCATTCCATTTGCTTGATTCACTTCATTCGCCATACTTGCCCCCAAGATAATTGTTCGCCCATTTATTGATAGTACTTCTTGAGATGTACTGCATTCCAGGAGTATGAGGCCGGCTTGCCTTCCATATCTTCGAGATCGTATACGCCATTTACGAATTTTTCCGTTATACGATATGGGCCCTCCCAAGTTGGTCCCAGTACTCCTGAAGGTTGGGCGAGCAGTTTTCTTAGAACCAAATCTCCAACTCTGAATTCCCGGACTTTTACACGGGAATTATAATAATGCTCCGCTCTTTGCTTGTATGTTGCATTTTTTAACTCAGCATTGAGTCTTTTTTCTTCGAGCAAATCCATTTCAGCACTTAGAGCAGAATTGTTTGCTTGTTCATCAAAGTTGGTCGTCCTAATCGTACTGGTTCTTAACTCAATAGGTATTACTGCTTCTGTTCCGAAAGCCATAGCAAAGGGTGTTTCTCCGGTGCTAGACCTGGGAGAAACTCTGTATGCCCACAAGACTTCCGGGAGTTCGATAGACCAACCACTTTTGCTCTCCGCCAGTCTTACTTTTAAAGTATGCTTGATTATCTTGTTCACAGCTTCTACTTGTCCGTTTGACTGGGGATGATAAGGTGTGGAGTAATGCTTTTTGATCCCCCACTTCGCACAGAATTCTCTCAACTCCTGTCCATCAAACTGTGGACCATTGTCTGTCACAATTGCCTGTGGAACTCCGAAACGACAGACAATGTTCTTCCAAATAAAGTTGATCATCTTCTGTTGCGTGATGTTCACCATGGCCTCTGCTTCTGCCCATTTAGTGTAATAATCGACTGCCACAACGACAAATCGAACATTTCCGACTCCAGCTGGGAAAGGACCAATGATGTCCATCCCCCATTTTGCAAAAGGCCATGGGCTGTAAACTGACACGAGCTCCTGGGCCGGGGTATGAATATTCGGGGCAAAAATCTGACACTGATGGCAAGTTTTTGCTTTCTTGATCGCATCCTGACGTAATGTCGGCCAATAATACCCTTGCCTGATGGTTTTGTACGCCAAGGCTTGCCCCCCAGTGTGATTTCCACATACTCCGGCGTGAATTTCTTCGAGGACTGCTCGTCCTTGCCCCCTAGGCAAACACTTGAGAAGTGGGACTGATATTCCCCTTTTGTAAAGCTGTTCTCCCACCAGAGTATATCTGGCGGCTCGCTTCACTAGCTTGGCAGCTTCAAAAGGGTTGTTTGGTTTCTCCCAATTTCTCAAGTATTTGACTATGTTTGCTCTCCAGTCGTCCTCATCGGCAGTTTGATCGTCAAATTGGTTGACATTATAGCTTACTGTTGATGGATCTTTCATCTTTGTAATTATAATGTCTACCAACTCTGCTGGCCCTTCACTTGTTGCTAGTCGGGCCAGAGCATCTGCCTGAGTGTTGCTTGTCCGTGGGATTTGTTCGATGAAGACTTGATCTAACATGGACATAAGGTGAGCAACAATCTGTTGATAACCAATCATATGATCATCTCTTGCCTCGTATTCACCTCGGACTTGGTTCACAATCAGTTGTGAGTCTCCGAAGATTTGTAACCGTCTAACACCTACGGCAAGGGATAGGTGAAGACCAGCAATGAGAGCTTCATACTCTGCTTCGTTGTTGGTTGCCATAAAACCGAATTTGATTGCCGAGGTGAATACTTGTCTTTCAGGGCTAATTAGTACCACTCCTGCACCTGACGCCACATTTGTCGAGGATCCATCAACATAGAGATGCCAGGGGTGATCTAGTCCTCTCGTCGGATCTGGTGGGAAAGTTAGTTCGACTATAAAGTCGGCTAAAGCTTGCCCTTTGATCGCTGTTCGAGGAGCATAAGTCACCCCAAATTGGCTAATCTCTAGTGACCATTTTAGAAGACGTCCAGCAGTGTCAGGGCGATGGATGATCTGTCTGAGCGGGAAAGTTGTTAGTACTTCGACTTGATGATCGAAAAAGTATGGTCTTAACTTTCGCACACTCATGACCAGGGCATATGCCAGCTTCTCAGTTGGGGAGTATTTGATCTCTGCTTCATGCAAGGCTTGGCTGACGTAGTATATAGGTTGGTGGAATTTGCCGTCTTCGCGTACCAGAACAGAGCTGATGGCAACTTCTGATGCGGCTAAGTATAGGAATAACTTCTCTCCTGGGACTGGTTTTGATAGGATTTTAACATCTCCCAGGTAGTCTTTGAGTTGATCAAAGGCCCTTTGACAGTTGTTAGTCCATGAGAAGCTTCCTTTTTTGATGGCCTCAAAGAATGGACGACATTTGTCCCCCGATCTGGATATGAACCGATTCAAAGCTGCTAGGCATCCTGTGAGCCTTTGCACCTCTTTTACTGATCGTGGAGGTTGCATATCCATAATGGCTTTAACTTTTGTTGGGTTGGCCTCAATTCCCCGCTGGCTAACAAGATGTCCCAAGAATTTCCCCGAATGGACACCAAAGCTGCTTTTCTTCGGATTTAGCTTCATGTTATAATGCCGAAGAATCTCGAACACTTGGGTCAAATGCTGGAGATGATCCCCTCTCTTGGGGCTTTTGACCATGATGTCGTCTACATAGACTTCCACCGTGTCTCCGATTTGTTGGTCAAACATCTTGTTCACCAGCCTTTGATAAGTTGCCCCGGCATTGATGAGGCCGAAGGGCATTCTCTTCCAGCACAGCAAGTTTTTGTTAGTGTAAAAAGCTGTGCTTTCTTGATCGTCAGGATGCATTGGGATTTGATGATACCCTACAAAAGCATCCATGAATGTTAGCATTTCATGACCCGCAGTGCTGTCCACCAATTGATCGATGTGCGGGAGAGGAAAGTTGTCCTTTGGGCATGCTGCATTCAGATCTGTAAAGTCTATGCATAGCCTCCAGGTTCCGTTTGGTTTTCTCACCAGCACAGGGTTTGCTACCCATTGTGGACAAAGTGCTTGATGGATCAGATCGTTGTCTAACAGCTTTTTAACTTCTTCATTCAACGCTTGATATTTGTCCGGGCCGTACTTCCTTCGTTTTTGATGGACTGGCCTCTTGGCCTGATTAATGTTGAGCTTGTGGCAAGCATGCTTTGGATCTATCCCCACCATGTCTGCATGAGACCATGCAAAAACATCTAGATTCTTGAGGAGGAATTCTTTCATCCGGGATCTGTATGGCTCAGGGAGCTCAGATCCTATGTAAAGCTCAAGATCCTCGTTGTCAGAGTTAACCCTGAACGCCTCTAGTTCTTCGACTGGAGTTGCTCATCGTTTTTGTCCTTTCCAACGGGGATCAAGTATTGGCCCCTCAAGATTTGTATCATTTTCGATGTCCATGGGCTCTGCCCCCAGGCGGGGATCTAAATCATTCGTCGGCTCTGATCCATTGTTGTTAGCCAGTACCCAGCCCTCCAAGTTGCTTGATGAAAGTTGCTCGTCACCACCACTTCTTTGTTCGTCAGCTGGAAGTTCCTCAATGGTGGTGGTGAGTTGCTCGTCTAACACTTGCTCGTCCAAGTGTTGTTCGTCAGTGTCCATGTGGTCGTCCATGTTCATCATGTTCTCCAGTACTGACGGCTCATCGTCAGGATAGCTTGTGGTTGCCTCCATCATGGACACTTGAGTAAACTTTGCTTTTAATTGTAGGAGACATCCCGAGCTCTTCTTTGGTCTCCTCTCACTGTGCCTGTCCCACTTGCTGTTGGAAATTTTATACAATAGTGGTAAGTGGAACACGCAGCTTTGAATTCATTTAAAAAGGGGCGACCAAGAAACCCGTTGTAAGTTGATTCCTGGTCTACGACCAAAAAATCAACCATTCGTGTAATATTCTTTTCGGGTTCATTGGCCGTTACAAGTTGTACAGATAGTCTAATTTCCCCTACTGGAGTGGTTACAGCATTTCCGAAGCCTACAATTCTATGAGTTGTACTTTGAATGTAGCCCGAACAATCTTCCAGTTGGTCGAGCGTCTTCTTGAATATGATGTTGGTATAGGCTCCGGTGTCCACCAAAAGTCTGTGGACTCTTGTTCCCATAATTTTGACACAGACTACGAGCGCATCGTTATGTGGGGTCGAGATTCCTTCCAAATCTTCTTCGGTAAAGGTCAACTTTGCCGTTTGCATGATGGTTGGTTTGATCCCCATTTCCTAAACTTGGCCCATAGCTCGTAACTCTGCCTTTTTCTTTCTGTTCGACATTGGTGGACGTCCATCAGAACAACCTCCGGCAGAGCCGGAAGGCTCCATCATGAAAATATCCTCCAATGGGCGTGCAGCTGCAGCGGGAAATGGTCGTCCGGGGCGATTATTCCGTTGAGGCTGTTCATCGCTTTCTTCCCCCGGGCTGCTCTCCCGGCCTCTCTTGCCGGGCTGTCTGTTAACAAATTCGGAGAGCTTTCCCTCCTCATAAAATCGCCAGAGTTGCTTGAGCAAATCTCTACACTCACTTGTAAAATGCCCCACGCTTTGATGGTAGGCACAATACTTGTTGGGGTTGAGTTTTCCAGTGTCCTGACGGATTCTTCGCGGAGGGGAGAGCAACTCCTTGCCTTTTACATTATCATAAACAGTGTCAACTGACACTGTTAGCACCTGGTTGAACTTTTCTTTGAGTTCTGTCCCTTCGTTGAATGCTTTCATGTTCTTCGGGACTCTGTATCCTGTTCCACCAGGCTTTTTGTTGTTCTCCTTGGGGTCTACTTTGTTCTCCCCCAAGTTTGCTTCTAGTGCCTCATGCATGGAGACGAACACGCCGGCCTGATTTCTGAACTCGGCGTAATTCTTTGGGCACTTCAGACGTACCTCTTTCCATAGTTCTGACCTTTTTTTCAGTCCTGCCATAACAGCGACAATTTTAGTATCCTCGCTAACCGGTTCTCCTTCCAACAACACTTTATCGAATCTTTCCATGAATGCTCTGTCAGATTCGTCGTCATTTTGTCTTAAATCTGACAGTCGATGTTTCTGGGAAAGATACGAGCCAGCTGTTGAAAAGTGCGAAAGAAACTCCCGACCCAGTTGGGTAAACGAGTTGATTGATGCCGGTGGCATTGCTGAAAACCATTTGTGAACCCGGTCGCCCAAGGTCAATGGAAAGTTCCGGCACTGGGTGGCATCGCTGGCCCCCACGGAAACCATGTAGTCCGTATATTTGGTAAGGTGGACTCGAGGGTCTGCTTGGCCTTCGTACTGGATGCTTGCCAGAAATTGAACCTTCTTTTGAATTGGGGCTTTTAAAATGTGGGGGGCTAATGGGGATAATGGCATGCTGGTTGTCCCCATACCTCTCTGTTGGTCCAATTGCCCCTGCATGCTTTCCACTGCCCTTCTTAAACTGGCCAACTCATCCAAAGGTGCCCCCTGACTTGGAGGCTGTTCAGTGAACAAAGGCGCATGCCTTTCTGTTCGTCGCAGTCCCTCACTCGGGGTGGGCTCCTCCTGGAGTTGCTTCCTAGGGTTGTTCGCCGCATTCTGCCCTAGGCGTCTGAAGGCGGACTGAGATAATCTTTCATGCACTATTGGGCGAGGCTGTTCAAGAGTTGTTCGCCCATCACCTGTTCTCTGGCGAGCAGCTTCCATGATATGTTGTGGTTGACCAAGTCTGTCCTGGGCATTGGAACGAGTAGTCCCATGGCTTGACAAAGTTATTCGCCCACGGGCAGACTCAGCCTGCTCTTCTCTTAGGTCAGCCATTTTGGCCTTGCCCTTGTCCCGCCTAACTTGAGCGCTGTTCACCTCATGTTGTTCGCCCCTAACAGTTTTAGCCCTCACAACTTCCAGAGACTTATCCCTAGGCCTTGCTTGGGAAGGTCTAGCTTGTTCCTGTTGTTTCTGGAGGGCTTGGAGAGCTGCTATGGTCTTAGCCAACTCGTTAGGGTTGTTCGCCAGAGCCTCCATTTCAGGCGGGAGGTTATGTGTTATGGCTGTATGCTGTGATCTGTTCGCGTGCTTAGGATCACGGTCTTGATGGTCTGCTGTCGAAGCCCGAGTAGGAGATGCTCTCCTTGACAGGCGTGATCCTTGTGTTTGCTTGGATTGAGGCATCCTAATGTTGGATTAGTTTCTTAATCTCTGAATCTTCAAATTGTTATTGAAGAACACCAAGAACACTTTTGCTTGTATCTTCAAGAATTTCTTGAGGATTTCTTTGAATCTTCAAGTTTCAGACTCGAAGTTCTTGAGTAATCACACTGAATCGAAGGTTCGACCCCTTCCTCTAGCGCCAAATTGTTGGTGAACGAATCTAATCGTAAGGATTAGTGGCTGTTTTAATCCGTTTTTACGTCACCAATCAATAACCTGTGATTGATTACCACCGTAAATGGTAAATCGAGGTGTGAATTTATCGAATTATCGAATTAGTAAATTCGGTAGTCGAAATTGAACTGATTTCGTATGTGTGGGCGTTTTAGGTGTATTTGTGTGTGTTTTGGAATTGTTTATGCATTTTAACTTTTTTTGAACTTGTATTTTACAGCTGGAGAACAACTATTTATAGAGACTAACAAGCATGAGGTGTCTAAGACTCTTGGTCTCCCTAGCCTGCATGCTTGACATGTGTCCCTTTGATCTTATCAAAGCTGAATCTTAGCTACTAAGTTTTCTTTGGTCTTATCTCGGACTCATTGTTGTTCGCCTAGGTAGGCTTGATTGATCTTGTTGATTTTTCAACTCAAAGTTGTTCGCCTCTTGAGGTTGTGCTATTGAAGTTGTCCGCCTTATGGCTTTGTTCACTTGTACACACCTCCATGGCTGTCTGTTGTATCATAATTTGACCAAGTTGTTCGTCACTGATGTCTTCACAGTTGGCTCATTCTTGGTCTCGGGTCCTAATACCTGTTCGCCCATTAGTTGTTCGTCGGGGGAGTTGTTCGTCACTTTATACACCTCTCAGATTGGCTGATGCACCCCAATGTTGACTAATCTTTGTTTAAGCCTGTAACTCTTGTTCGCTTCATTTTGGATGGTGTTCGCCCATCAACACGAGCAACCCATACGTTCCCGATTCGGCCCGATGCTTATATATACTTGTCCCAAGCACATTTTGGAAGAACCACTTACACCCACTAGATTCAAGAGCGTTTTAGAGAGTTAATTTTGGAGAAGAAGGAACGAGCAAGTTTAGTTTACGTTTTTGAGGTTTTCTTACGAATTCACATCACGATTTCGTTTCTTCGTATCATTGTTCTTAAACACGTTGAGACTCGTTTTATTGGTTTAATTTAAGTTATTCCTTATTTCTTGAAACCCTAGTTTATGATTGATCTTTTCATTCGTTATAATTATAATGTTCATGTTCGTTACTTATTCAATTGTTCTTGTTTACGTAAAACATATGTCTAGCTAAAACCCTTGCATGCTTGGGGTAGGATGAACTCGCAGAAGTAGGATGTGGTTACGTAATTAATGTAGTTCGTGACGTTAGGGTTTTAATTCTCTTAATTAATGAATTCTTAAAATCAATCTTAACTTTTCCTTTGAATTTCGTACGAACGTGTTAGGGAGAGGACGACCGGATCACTCTTTAACAACTAGTAGACTTAACTAGAGGGTTTAGAAGGGGTTAATTAATTTGCCAGTTTAGCGAAGGAGGACGACCGCATCACCTTAGTTAAATTAGGGTCTCATTAATTAAGCACAATCTATTAACTTGTTAGTGGATTAGTGAAGTCGAGTGTTAGGGTAAAGTATTAGGGTTTAGAATCTTGAGCTTTCATCTTGCATTCTTTTACTTAGGTTATTTCTTGCACGTCACAATTATTTTGATTATGTACCTGCTCCGTTAGTATACGTAGGGATTCCTATCCTAAGCATCACCATCTCTTATTTGAAAACACAGCTTAGATACTTAGTTTAATTTTTTTTACATTAGTAGAGTAATTTAGTTTAGATTATTTTCTATTTTAAAAAATCCAAAAACCTACACTCATATTAACTACGATGCGTAGATCTTCAGGGATCTATTTTGCACACAAACCTTTCCTTGAGTTCGATAATACTTGGTCATTATACTTGCTCATACTACAGTGAACTCGTACGCTTGCGAGGAATCTACTAGTAAAAGCTGGTATATTCGCTTGAAGTCATGGGTGAACTTGATAAATTTGGTATTAGAGGTGGGTATTAATGGAGTTTGAATATTGATTGTGAAGATTTGTTGATGAATTTATTTCTTTAATTTTAACTGATTCAATTGCTTTATTTTTCATTCATCGTTAATTTCAGGTATTAAAATACGAAAGGAATTGGAAGTTTCTAGAGAAAAACATGAAGACGTCTTCTGTTCATTATTTAGCGGTATTTGTTCATAATTTTATAGCGTTTGTTCATAATTTTTGTGCGTTTGTGCACATTTTTTTGTAGTCTGTTCATAAATTTTTGGGCTATTTGTGCCTAATTTTTCATATGTAATACTTTTGTAATTTTTATATGTAATTCTCAAATTAATAATGAAAAAAATATTTTTGAATGAATTTGAATTTGCTAGAATTCTCAAATATTTATATTTAGGTTTAAAAATTAGTTTATACTTGTGTTCATAAAATTTATGTTTATGTTCATAATTAATAAACACCCGAAAATAAAAAAATATTATTGGTCAAAAAATTGCATTGGGAATTGTGCAAAAAGGCGTCAGTCAGTCAATAATGTGTCAGATTTTGTAAGAAACTGATTTTGAACACGGGCCCACCAAATTGTATGAGTATGTGGTTTTGGTTAAGTGAATATACCTCAAAATGCCCACTTTCAACTTTACAAAATTTATTTTACCCATTTCAACTTCAAAAAATCTTTTATACCCATTTGACAATTTAAGACCTAAATACCCTTATTGGGACCACTTCTCCCTCCCCCACACTTCTCCCTCCCCCTCATTTAACCTCAACCCTCAATCCTTAAGCCCACCCCTCTTTCAACACCCACCTCTCACTTACCAATGTCTTTTAATTATTAATTTTAATACTTATAATCAATAAATTAAATTATTGGATAATTAGTTATTACAATTAGATAAAAAAATTAGTAATTACTAAATTCATACCCATTTAGATAAAAAAAATTAGTAATTACTAAATTCATACCCATTTATTAAAGTAAAAAAATTAAATTATAGTTACATATTAATTTATGAGATATTAATTATTAATTACAAAATGCATGTATCTAATTATTCATTTTAAAATTCAACTGTAATTAAATTATTATTAGACATAATTATAATTAATTATACATTAAATTATGCTTACGCATTGAGTTAAATCCAACTGATTGACACAACACAATACATGTTCCAAAAATACAAACACACTCAATTAAAAATAACATAAAATGTAATAGTACTGAATATTACACACTGAATTAATTAAAAGATGCAAACACATTGTTAAGTAGTACATCATCTAGTTTAATTGTGCACCTTCCATGAATATGTGTCATAGAAGGGATATGACTAATAAGATCATGTCTTCTTATTAACCTACACAAAATATTTAAAAAAATCATTAACACATGTATAGAATCGTACATAATTAAACAAATATACTTAATAATCCACCAACACAAGAAACAAATACATTAAGCAATACTTCATACTGCAAGTGGCAAATTAAACTTACGAAAAAAAATACAAAAATATCCTATTTTTAGTGGCTAAATTTTTTCCTCAAGTGTAGAAAATTAATCTTTTTTGTCCAATTATAATTTTTTTTAATCTTAAGAGCCCTAGGATGCAAACTTATTGAAATAAAGTTGGTTAAAATTTTTGTTGGAAACTCTAGTTAGAAAAACTTAGAATTTCCAACCTAATCCAACAAGTTTCTGGTCCAACCTTATTCCAACAAGTTTCCAACTTATAGATAAAAGAAAAAAAAATTGTTCTTGTACAATCGGGAAAAAAGATTTTGGACACTTGATATTGGAATTAATAGACCTTCTCCCTTAAAATACAAATATATTAAATCAACCTGTTTGGTTTAGGCAAGTGCGTCTACTATGTCCGGTTGCTCCACATTTTGAACATTTCCTAGCACGTCTTGTTGGTGCTTGAGGTTGGTTAACTTCCTGACTTAGGCCTATTGGGATGGTGTTGGAGTTATACGTGAAATTATGCTTTTACTTTGTATAACTCGTGTATCAAACACTCGATTTATGAGAATAATTCTTTTATCACATTTGCTTTAGATATAATTGAATGTTGAATTTCTATTGCAAACCGTTCAATATATAGTACATGTTACATTGTAGTTAATGTGGTGATACCCGATCACGGAAGACAACATTAACAGTTTACTTGTAACTAAACGTACAATTCACGACCCAGGTGGAATTGAACAATCCGCCGTGAAAGGTCGATGTGTAAGGCTCAGATTGGTCTGTCTTGACTAAGAGATTGCACTAGCACATTTAGTATGTGTTGAAGAGGTCCTACAGCGAGGATAAATTCTTCTGTTCTGAAAGGTGAAGAATTAGACCTCAGTGGTTGTTGATTTCTTAATCTCCGTCACTTAAATAGGACCGTGTGTGTTTAATAGTTACTGCTTTGATTCATGTTGGGTGAGAATCATTGTGACTTCGAACTTTGTGTCTTGGGCAGTAATATTAATCATACGACGGTTGCTAAGATTTAATACGGAGAAACGCGTGCGAGTACGGCTCGTGTGATTAGTCCCCTTGGTGGGCTCAGAAGTTTTATTGTACCAAATCTTGCAAGTGAAGAATTAGTTTCTTCGGTACGAATAATAATGTTGAGCTGTCTTTACTCCAAGGTGAAATATGTTAATTAATTTAGAGCTATTCAGAAGCTTAATTAATTAATGGACTTGATAATCTTAAACGCGGAAAATAATAACCGGGAGCCCATATTATTGTAATATGGATTAAGATGGATAGTGCAATATTAATTTATTAGTGGTACTAATTAATATTAATGGGCTGAATTATATTGGGGCTCAATATTGAAATTCAGAAGTCCATTAGGAGGTCAAATCTTAATTCTCCTTAAGGCCCCTCAAGTAGCCCAATTAAGTAGCCCAATAATGATAAGGTGATTAAAATAAAAGAAAATATATTTGCTGATTTTTTCATGATATTTCGAAAAAGATATATTAGGAGAAAGAAAAGATCTTGTTGATTTTCTTGGAAAGATATTATGGAAGATAAGTATTCTTGGAATACAAGATTATCTCATATATTCAAGAAGATCCAAATCTTGGATTCTTTCTTTAATATTTTCGAAAATATGCTTATTAGGAGGAGGTTGAGATTTTTGTGGAATATTTTATTATGGAGAAAAGAATATATGGGATATATTCAAGATTTCTTAGAGGCTAAGAAAAGATTTTCTCCACCTCTAAAATATATGAAAATTTCGAAAATCCCTTGTCCTATAAGTAGGGGATGATTATTTCATCTCCAGTTTACAGTTTCACAGTGTTGAAAAAAAAATCAGCAACAGTATTTTTCTTTTTCCTTAGTTATTTAAATTACTTGAAAGCATCTCCCACCGGTGATCAAGTAAGGCGAAAGGGAAATACTTGAGAAGGCTTTTGGGTTGATAAAGCGTGTTCGTGTTTGTCCCGTTTTATTCAAAGGCCAGTTCTACGAGAGGTACGTAAGTCACATAATTTCTTGTTTATTCCGCCATAGATTTTATGTGAATTAATTCAACATGCATGATGATAAAAATTGTTGTTGGAATTATTATTTGAATTAATTAGGATTAATTCATGCTAGTAATAATTGTATTTAAATTCGTATTTAAAATTCATCCCGAATAGATTCCGGGCACCCCTATTTTCCCAACAACTGGTATCAGAGCCACGGTTTCGGGCTCTGAATTTTAAATTGGAATTTAAATTGTTAAAACATTAAATTGAAATTGGATAGTAGAATTGTTAGATCTTTTTTGCAGGTATCCAATTGTCATGGTTTTTAATGTTGTTAATTTCATGCGTGTGAATTAATTGTTTTTTAATTCGATTCGTTCGAATTCGTTTTTCTCGTGAGAAAATCCACGAGTAGATTAGTTGTTTTTATTTTGATTCGATCATTGTAATAGACTAGTCTAGATCTAGTATTTATTTTTTTTGTAAAAATAAATTGTAACCGGATCGTGACGAAGAACGAAGAATTAAAAATGGCGTACCCGGATGACGCATACAAGCGTGGCGCGTGTATGGAGGTAAAATCATGCAAGGGGTGAAGAAAACGAGGACGAACGGTGAAAAAAACGGCGCACGGAGGTGCACGGCGCACGCCGTGCGCAACGGGCGCACGGCGCCGCGCGCAGGCGTGCGCGCGCCTCGGGCGCGGGCTGCAGCGCCTCGGGGCGCTCCGGTCGGTGCCTCGGGTGCGCCTCGGCGCGCCTCCGTGCAGCGCCTCGGGTGCGCCTCGGCCGCGCCTCGGGGCTGCGCTTCGGCGCGCCTCGGGCAGTTTTTCAGCGCTTCTCGGGCTGGGAAGCGCGCGGGCCCACTTCGTGGACCGACGCGCGCCGTATCTCAGGCCGTGGAATTTTTTCGGTTCATGTTTTTTTCCGTGTGTTTTTAAACATCGTCCCGAACCCCAAACGATGCTGTTTTTGAAGAAGTGTTGCTGTTCGAGTGGGAGCACGTCGAGACGAACGTCGGAAAGCAACAAGGACGATTTTTCGCATCAAGACGTGAAGAAATTAAACCGTGATAATTGGAATTGAGTGCTCCAATGTGTTTAATTTTGTTTTGATGGATGTTTTATTTCGTGCAATTTTTATTATTTGTTAATATGTGTTTGCATGAATTTAATTGTCCAAGAAAAACCTTACTTTCGAAAATTACTAAGTATGTTTTTATAATCGCAATTTTATTCCGGATATTAAAATTGGATTATTTTGGCCTCCATAATTTATTTATTTGTGAAGTTCTTTTGGAATACATTTCCCCCTCGGATCGGCCAAAAGAACGGATTTCACATGAATAAATTCCGAAAGGATGATTGTGGATTATTACTAGTGGCGGTATTGACCCTCACCACGAGTGGCTTGCTCAAAGCGAAATAATAATCCTGTATTTAATTATGGTTATTACTTAGGCATAGGAAATTGATATTAACTTACTCCCCTCGGAGTCCCTGTCAATTTCTATGTGGTCAAAGTGGGAGCCAACTATTAATTTTGAATTAAGGATTTGTAACTTTTAAGTTTGTGATCCGCTTGAATGTATTTAAATGTATAGACCACCCCTCGTGGCGCATTTAAATTGTTTCGAGATGTTGGCTGATGCATGATTATATTGTTTTAAGGTTTCAATATAATTGATGTGATCGAATTATGTGATAATTTCGTATTTTTCTAGATATTGATATGAATGTATGTTTTATTCTCATTTCATCATGTCGCAACCTTTTAATCCACTGTTTAATATACTTAAAGTTAATAAACCTTTTGGAGTGAATTATATCGATTGGAAATATTTTTTTAAATTTGTCCTTACTGCACGAAAACACAATTGGGTTATTTATGATAATATACCCGGCAAGCCTAATGATAAGTCAAGCAATGGGAAGAGGCAGTTTATGATCGGAAGCGTGACAATGAATGAAGTGCATCATCTTGACATTTCTGTCTGAGGATTTGAGGCGCGTTCATGAAGACATTGTATCCGCTGTTGAAATCATGGAACACCTTGAAGAGATGTTTTCACATCAGAATCCCGTGACTAATCAGTTCACCAAACATGACTCGGTCAAGTTGGAAATGGTGGAAGGAACGCCCGTGAGGGAGCACGTTCTCGAGATAATGGCATACCTTAACAAGTTGGAAGTACTTGGTGCGGATTTTGATTGATTTCATATACCATTCCCTACCGAGAAGCTTTGAGTAGTTTCATCTGAACTGTCAGATGAATGAACGGACAAGTCGTTTGCCCGAGCTCTTGCAAGCTTTAGTTTCGGTGGAGGTGATAATGGAGCACCAGTCTAGTGCTATGGTAGCTAATGATTCGTCTACCTCTTTTGGTCCCAAGGTAGGGAAAAAGAGGAAGAGAACCAGAGGCCGGATCCAAGCAAATCCAATTGTTGCGAAAGGCAAATGCAAAGGCAAGCATCGAAGGGAAAGTGTTTTAGTTGCGGTGAGAGAGGACAATGGAGGTCTGCCTGTTCCAAGCCTAAGAGGCTAGGAAAGTTAGGTAATTCACACACCTTAGTCGTCGAAACTTGTGAAGTGGCGTATGCTGTCTATTCGTGGATAGTGGATACGAGAGCTACTGATCACATTTGTTTCATGGGTTTAAGCTAACCCGACGACTTAACGGAAGTGAGATCCCCATCACATCGGACAATGCTATGAGAGTGGCAGCTGAAGCAGTGGTCTTGAGAGACGTTCCTCATGTTCCTAGTTTAGAAAGAACTCAACCTTCAGTTTCTAAACTGTTTTGAATAGATACTCAGTTTCTTTTAATAAGGATGTTATTATTGCTTGAAACGATGAGTTTATCTGTTCCGGAACTTCAATGGATGATCTTTATACCATTATTTGGGCACACCACTTACAAAATTGAATCTAATAACACATCGATTATTTCGAGTAATAAAAGAAAGCGTTCTTCGGAGATGAACGAAACACTTCTATGGCATCTTAAACTAGGTCATATTAATCTAAAGTGGATAGAGAGATTGGTGAAAGACGGATCCTTGGAATCATTCCAAGTCGAACCGTTTCCAACTTGTGAATCCTGTTTAGAGGGTAAAATGACCGAGAGGGCATTTGGAGCCAAGGGGAATAGAACCACGGAAGTGTTAGAACTTGTTCATACCGATATGTGTGGTTCAATGACGATCATAGCAAGAAGGGGTATGAGTAAATTGTCTTTTTCAATGATTACTCGAGATATGGATACATCTACCTTATGATGCATAGGGAAAGAAGTATCAAGTCTCTACGATTTGTTCGTGGAGGCGAATACCTTAGCAATGAATTCTTGAACTACCTATCGGAAGAAGGGATTGTATCCCTGTTGACCACATCGGGAACCCCTCAATAGAACGGTGTGGCGGAACGAAGGAGCCAGACTCTTTTAGAAATAGTCAGATCCATGATGAGTTATTCGGATTTACCCAAGTCGTTTTGGGGTAACGCCTTGGAAACAATGACTTATATTCTAAACTTGGTACCATCCAAATCGGTTCCTAAAACCCCAATGGAATTGTGGACCGGGGCGCAAGCCCAGTCTAAGACACTTGCAGATTTGGGGTTGTCCGGCATACGTGCTAGACAAGGAAGCCGGTAAATTCGATCCTTGTTCGGAATTAAGGTTGTTTATAGGATATCCCATGGGAACGAAAGGGTGTATGTTCTATAGTCTCAAGGATTGAAAGACCGTGATTAGTTCGCACTTTAAATTCTTGGAGGAAGACTATATGAACAAAAGAAAGCCCAGAAGTGAGATTACCTTAGACGAGTTAAGAGGGCAAACTCCTATACCAAGTATACAAGATGATATACCACACGTCATACCTTCACAACCGGAACCCCGTCGTAGTGGGAGGATTGCAAGGCAACCCGAGAGATTCATGGGAATTGGAGAATCTTCGGATTTGATTCCCGGCGATGAATCAGACCCATGAACGTACGACGAGGCAATCCAAGACAAAGACGCGGAAATGTGGCAAACCGCAATGGAAACCGAGGTGGGTTAGATGGATTATAATCAAGTGTGGGAGTTGGTTGATCCACCTAATGGGGTAGAGCCCATTGGATGCAAGTGGGTGTACAAGAGGAAAAGAGGACCGGACGGAAGGGTAGAGACCTTCAAAGTAAGGCTTGTGGCCTGTGACCTGTAGCTATGCTTAAGTCCATCCGTATTCTCTTGTCGATCGCTGCGCACTTAGATTACGAGATCTGACAAATGGATGTCAAGACAGCTTTCCTTAACGGAAGTCTTGATGGGATCTATATGCAACAACCCAAAGGTTTCGTTGAAAAAGGCCAAGAGCACCTCGTATGCAAGCTTAAGAGATCCATTTTATGGACTTAAGCAAGCGTCGCGTACTTGGAACCAGTGTTTTGATCAAGTTATTAAGTCTTATGGGTTTGTGATCAAAACAAGTTCGAAAGTTGTGTGTATAAAAGGTGTGACGGAACTGCGGTGGTATTCTTAGTATTATACGTAGACGATATTCTGCTCATTGGAAACAATGTAAAGGTATTGTCAGACGTAAGGGTATGGCTGTCAAATCAGTTTGATATGAAGGACTTAGGGAAAGCCGGTCACATCCTTGGGATCAAGTTCACTCGAGATCCAAGAAGAGGATGTTGGGTTTATCGCAAGTTTCATACAAAGCCACTGTTTTGAAGCATTTCAGCATGTAAGATTCCAAGAAAGGTTTTGTACCTTTTAGGCACGGAATCCATCTATCTAAAGAAATATGCCCTAAGACGCAAGTGGAGATAGATGACATGAAAGACGTTTTGTACGTTTCGGACGTAGGAAGTCTTATGTATGCAATGTTGTGTACGAGACCGGATATCTGCTTTGCCGTGGGCATGATGGCAAGATATCAAAGTAACCCCGGGAAAGCACATTAGATTGCAATTAAATGCGTTCTTTAGTTTCTGAAAAGAACTTAGTATGGAATGCTGATTTAACAATCAGACAATCTAATTCCCATGGGATACACGGACTCAAATTTCCAATCAGACATAGACTCCAAAATACCTACCTCGGGTAGTGTGTTTTGCATGGGAGAAGGAGCCATGACATGGAGAAGCGATTTGCAGAAATGCATCGCAGATTCGACCATGGAAACCGAATAAGTAGTTGCTTGTGAAGTAGCGAAAGAAACGGTTTGGCTCAAGTACTTCTTAGTGGACTTGGACGTTGTTCCGAATTTGCCCGACAAGATAACTGTCTTTTGTGACAATGCCGGAGCAGTTGCAAATTCAAGGGAACCGAGAGCCCACAAGGCCAGCAAACACATTGAAAGAAAACACCATCTTATACGAGAAATCGTTAAGAGAGGAGATAAAGAGGTGGCAAAGATATGCGTCGGGGACAACCTAGTAAATCCATTCACAAAGGGTCTGCCTCTGAATACATTCGAGAGACATGTGGATGGAATGGGAGTCAAGACTATTGCCAATCTGCTTTAAGTATAAGTGGGAGGAATTATTAGGTTAGTGTAGGTTGACATGAGATGTCACGTAGAGCTACTACACTAAGACATGCGTGATGTATACTAAAAGCAGACTTTAAGTATAAGTGAGAGATTGTTGGAGTTATACGTGAAAGTATGCTTTTACTTTGTATAACTCGTGTATCAAACACTCGATTTATGAGAATAATTCTTTTATCACATTTGCTTTAGATATAATTGAATGTTGAATTTCTATTGCAAACCGTTCAATATATAGTACATGTTACATTGTAGTTAATGTGGTGATACCCGATCACGGAAGACAACATTAACAGTTTACTTGTAACTAAACGTACAATTCACGACCCAGGTGGAATTGAACAATCCGCCGTGAAAGGTCGATGTGTAAGGCTCAGATTGGTCTGTCTTGACTAAGAGATTGCACTAGCACATTTAGTATGTGTTGAAGAGGTCCTACAGCGAGGATAAATTCTTCTGTTCTGAAAGGTGAAGAATTAGACCTCAGTGGTTGTTGATTTCTTAATCTCCGTCACTTAAATAGGACCGTGTGTGTTTAATAGTTACTGCTTTGATTCATGTTGGGTGAGAATCATTGTGACTTCGAACTTTGTGTCTTGGGCAGTAATATTAATCATACGACGGTTGCTAAGATTTAATACGGAGAAACGCGTGCGAGTACGGCTCGTGTGATTAGTCCCCTTGGTGGGCTCAGAAGTTTTATTGTACCAAATCTTGCAAGTGAAGAATTAGTTTCTTCGGTACGAATAATAATGTTGAGCTGTCTTTACTCCAAGGTGAAAGATGTTAATTAATTTAGAGCTATTCAGAAGCTTAATTAATTAATGGACTTGATAATCTTAAACGCGGGAAATAATAACCGGGAGCCCATATTATTGTAATATGGATTAAGATGGATAGTGCAATATTAATTTATTAGTGGTACTAATTAATATTAATGGGCTGAATTATATTGGGGCTCAATATTGAAATTCAGAAGTCCATTAGGAGGTCCAATCTTAATTCTCCTTAAGGCCCCTCAAGTAGCCCAATTAAGTAGCCCAATAATGATAAGGTGATTAAAATAAAAGAAAATATATTTGCTGATTTTTTCATGATATTTCGAAAAAGATATATTAGGAGAAAGAAAAGATCTTGTTGATTTTCTTTGAAAGATATTATGGAAGATAAGTATTCTTGGAATACAAGATTATCTCATATATTCAAGAAGATCCAAATCTTGGATTCTTTCTTTAATATTTTCGAAAATATGCTTATTAGGAGGAGGTTGAGATTTTTGTGGAATATTTTATTATGGAGAAAAGAATATATGGGATATATTCAAGATTTTTTAGAGGCTAAGAAAAGATTTTCTCCACCTCTAAAATATATGAAAATTTCGAAAATCCCTTGTCCTATAAGTAGGGGATGATTATTTCATCTCCAGTTTACAGTTTCACAGTGTTGAAAAAAAATCAGCAACAATATTTTTCTTTTTCCTTAGTTATTTAAATTGCTTGAAAGCATCTCCCACCGGTGATCAAGTAAGGCGAAAGGGAAATACTTGAGAAGACTTTTGGGTTGATAAAGCGTGTTCGTGTTTGTCCCGTTTTATTCAAAGGCCAGTTCTACGAGAGGTACGTAAGTCACATAATTTCTTGTTTATTCCGCCATAGATTTTATGTGAATTAATTCAACATGCATGATGATAAAAATTGTTGTTGGAATTATTATTTGAATTAATTAGGATTAATTCATGCTAGTAATAATTGTATTTAAATTCGTATTTAAAATTCATCCCGAATAGATTCCGGGCACCCCTATTTTCCCAACAGATGGAACATTTTGTTCGATTGTGGCCTGGTTGCAGACACCTTGAACAAATGTGTGACTTGCGCATAGAACTCGATGATTCTAACCCGGTGGGCCTTCTATTTTGTCGTGGGCGGCCAGCTTGTCTGGGTTGCATGGGTGAGAGACAAATCATTTCATTGACCCACTCTGGGTTTACCCAGGAATATGGGTGGGGCACAGGCTTAATTGGACTTCCCCACATCCCTTTAACAGACTCCGTCCAATAACAAGGATGCACAAACTGACTTATATTGAGATTAGCAAACCTATAAAGATAAAAACACATTATAAAATAACGTTTAACTTATATATTGATTGATAAATGACCAATTAGAAATAAGATAATTACCTAATAGCCGCAACAGCATGAATACATGGCATCAATGAGCGGTCAAACTCTTCACAGTCACAAGTTTTACGATCCAAATTCACCATAAAGAAATCTGCAACAACCTTGACTTTATATATGCCGTCACCCAAACTTGCAACAACCAACTTACTTGTACGACTCTTAACATCAACCATTTGTTTGGCGACTTCCTCACAAAGAATATGAGTATGGGCTTTTACTGCATCACGTCTCTCAGTAAACCATTCCTCGAGAATTAATCTCGCACATTCTAGCATAGATGTTACTGGGAGCTTGCGTGCCCAGAGCAGTTTTTTGTTCCAACTCTCAGCTGCATTAGACGTCATGAACTCATATCGTCGAACAGGACAATGCACACGGGACCATCTTTTAGGATCTGCATTGTTGAGCTTTTCCATTAATCGTCCACCTTGATCAATGAGATGTAAAGTGTCCATGAAGCTACAAAGAAGCGTAATAAAACACATTAATATAAATAATAAAATTGTAAAACACACTCATGTAAATTGCATATATATATATATATATCATAAATTCAACATTAAATACCTATGGTAGTCAGACAACCGATAAGTGTACGCAGCTTGGTGAAATAATTGAACCACACGTTTCCCATACGAAACATACTTCTGCTTTAGGTGATGGTAGCATAAACCATGTGAAGCTTCAGGATACACGGTACTAACCGCGTGGATGATACTCAAATGCTGATCAGAAACAAATAACAATTCGTTCGGACAACCATAAGCTTCTCGTATGCAACGAAGAAACCATGTCCATGATTCATTGCTCTCAACATCACCAATACCCGTAGCTAAAGGAAACACCTGTCCATTCCCATCTTGGGTAACAGCTACAAAAGCAGTCCCGTAATACTTGCCCTTCAAGTGTGTCCCGTCAATCACAATGACGGGCCTTCCATATTGAAGGAAACCACTAATGGATGCACCCAATGCAAAAATGCATATTTAAATACGTTGTCATCGTCCAAAATTAAGTTGGTGTAGGATCCCGGATTGGTCATCTTCAACTGATACAGGTATGCGGGCAACCTACTGAATGACTCATCACCCTCTCCATATAACACAGCTATAGCGTGCCCTTTTGCCATCCTTGCAAGATTATACTTTATGGAGAGACCATAGTCAAATTGCACATCCTCTTGGATACGTCGAGGAGTTAAACTCACAGCTTTACCCGAAAACTTCTTGGCAAATATTTTACCAAGAAATTTAGACTTCAAGGAGCTAGGAGCAGTGATGTCTGGATCAAGGATACAAGTGTGTGGGATCGTCAATTTTACCACTTGCCACACATTATGCTTGCATGTTGCATGAAAAATAAATTCGCACGTTGAGTGCTTACACTTTAAATACCATCTACCCTTGTCTGACTTCTCGACCAGATACTCAACATTGTTTTCCAAATGGTATGACCCGACAACTTCTATCATCTCATCTTTACTAGAAAAGATAGTATTTGAACGTAATTGACCACGTGTTACATCTGAGAGAAAAGGTTGTGCTGGTTGGCCAAAGTTAGATGCGGGAAGCTCGGGAAGATGCCATATACTAGCCTCATATCGAGTTGGGTACATCTTACGCACTAAAATTTTGATAATCCCTGAATAACTGCTCATGTAGCGGATCTGCTTCTTCATCATCATCATCATCATCATCATCATCATCATCATCATCATCTTCTTCTTCTTCTTCTTCTTCTTCTTCTTCTTCTTCTTCTTCTTCTTCTTCTTCTTCTTCTTCTTCTTCTTCTTCTTCTTCTTCTTCTTCTTCTTCTTCTTCTTCTTCTTCTTCTTCTTCTTCTTCTTCTTCTTCTTCTTCTTCTTCTTCTTCTTCTTCTTCTTCTTCTTCTTCTTCTTCTTCTTCTTCTTCTTCTTCTTCTTCTTCTGAATAACTGCTCATGTAGCGGATCTTCTTCTTCTTCTTCGTCCTCCTCCTCTTCCTCTTCTTCCTCCTCTTCTTCCTCTTCCTCCTCCTCTTCCTCTTCCTCTTCTTCTTCCTCTTCTTCTTCTTCTTCCTCCTCCTCCTCCTCCTCCTCCTCCTCCTTCTCCTCCTCCTCCTCTTCTTCCTCATCATCATCATCATCATCATCATTATCGTTGTAGTTGGTGTCATCCCCAACATTTTCATCAAACTGGGAAATATGAGCCTCTTCACCTGATACGGGAATATGATCATCTGCAAATGGACGTTCAGGAGCACAAGAGTTGGGTACTGTACTAGGACCAACATCACTGCCTAAATGCATCTCAAGGTTTTGTGGAGGAAACCAATAAAAAACTCGTTCCTTGTTTTGATGTATGGTGTTACCACTACCATTTATTTTTTCAATGTCACAAAAATAACAAGGTCTTGTACGAATCTAAATACTCTGCCACATCACCATCATTTCTAATTTTCAATCGTACAGTTTTACCTCTGCAGTCAATAAGGGTTTGTATCTGATAACTCCATTCACTCATATCCGCTTGAGTTATATCATGTATACTATCCAACAAATTGACATATGTACATGGTGGGTCGATCGAAATAAAGATTGCAGTCGTTTCACCACCTACATACTGAAGACCTTGCCAATAACCTCCGTACCAAACAATCAAAATTCTATTTTCCATCTACCATTGACAAACCAAAATAAGATTAAAATTAGCAGAACAAGACTAAAATATAATATAGATAATCTCAAAAAATTATATTAGCCTACATTAGTTTTTTATGATATTGTGTGGACATTGCATACTTGTGTAAATGAGGAACAAAAAATGAGTAGTATCTTGACGCATCCGTTTTAATTAATGCAATTTTGGTTCAATTTTTTATTCACATATTTTCATGAGTATTTACTTAATTTTTAATAGAAGCAATTTGTATATAAAAAAACTAAATATAATAATTAACTAATATATAAACCTAATACGTTTTGCTTTAAGAAAAATGGGCGGGATTTGATTTAAAATCCAACTTTTCAAGCATTAAACACTCACGTAAATTTACTTTGTCAAATCATGGTGTGTTTTCTTTTCATATTCAATAATCCTAGTTGTAGTTCTACAAATCTCAAAATATGTTTAATAATTTGACCAATTAATCATATCAATTCGCCCTAAAAATGACCGTTCGTAGTTCTACAAATCTTCAATGTAATTCTACATTTTCCTTTTTGTTCGTTTCTCTGTATAACCTAAAAACCAAACCTTTTATCAAAATGACCATTAGTGTGTTATTTGTTTAAAAAAAAATGCTCATTAGCAATATAGTCTTTCACTTTCCAGAATATATTTTCACTTAATAATCATTATAAAACACAATATCAACCCAAAAAAAAAATCTAATAAAAATATGCTAACATCTAAACCAATTGAATGAAAAAAAAAAATAAATTACATGGATAGAGAAAAATGTACCTTGTTAATTGATGCTTCATAAGCCAAGAACAAAATAATTCTAGAGAGAGGTTTTTTTTTTAAGATATAAGATGCATGAAAATGAGAAGAATGGTGTGATTTAATGGCATCAAATTTCAAATAAAATGATAAAAATACATTGGTAGATAGGACATAAATAAAGGAATCAATTCCCTCTTCATTGCACAAAGTACCGATAGGAAGCATGCATAGAAGAATCAATTCTTCATGACAAAAAAGTACAATATTTGCATAAGTCATGCATATATGATACACCATTTGGGAAGGGGGAGAGGAAGGGAGAAGAAAGGAGAGGAGTTGATAGCCATATATAGAAAGATGAGTTATTTGATAATATCTTGATGGTCCCCATGGGTAAAATAAATTTTTTAAACACATATGGTATTTTTATACTAAAATTGGTAGAATAAATTTTTTATACTTGAGGTGGGTAGAATAAATTTTATGTTTGTGAAAGTGGGTATTTTGCATCTTCTCCCTTTGGTTAAATGGTAGGGACCACTAAATGTAGCAAATAGTACCATGGGATTTATTGCACCCCATTTTGTATTTTAGGCTTTAGGAATGTAGTATATAATAACTACCCCTAATTTTTTATTTTTTATTTTGGACTATGAAAGTTATTGTGAGGAAATAGGAAACTCTAAAATTTATTATGGAGTGTTATATCAATTTGAAAATAATATTTGTATGAGTAACTCTCTTGTACACTTAGTGTATGACACATTCATTCAACAGATGATGTTGTTTACATTGAAAATCAATTTTAGTGTAAACTTTTCAGTGTAATTGGAACCAACTTTTCTATGCAATTGAGACCAAATTTTCAGTGTAAACAATATCAACTGTTGAGTGAGTGCACCGTGCACTTGGTGCTGAGAGTTTCACTATTTGTATATTCATCATAATATCTTTTTAAATTTAAAGTTCAATTCGAAAGTAGTAATTGCTTGACTAATTATTATATAAGGTGAATTTAAAATCTAATTTTATTATTTAATGTCTTGGTTGCAATTTAAATCACAACATTTTTTAAATTGCATTTTAAGCTAAACTTTTGGATTTTATTAAAAAAACTTCAAATTAGCATTTTTGGGAGTCTACGTGGCAACCGCTCAAAAGAATTTAAATTAGGTGGCAAAAATCTTTAAAACCCAGTTGCAATTTAAATCACGGTCTTTTCTAAAATTGCATTTTAAGCTAAACTTTTGAATCTTGTTAAAAAAAAAGTTCTAATTTAATTTTTGTAGCAATTGTTAGTGTTAGTGTCCTAGAGACAATCCTTTGTGAGGACATAATACTAAGATGATATTCAGTTTATGGTTTAATATTATTGTTTGATTTAATATTAAATGTATGGCTTTACACTTATCTGAATATTATGTTTGATTGTTTGCATTATTCATATATGTGTTCCCTTGAATCGATACTGTCATTGAGTGAGTGAGAACTCAGATGACCGAAGTACGATTCTCAAATAGCCCCGATCAAGGATCATCAAGAATGGGATATTGATGATGCAATTGAGATTGCGATCTGCATCATACTCTTAGAGAGTGTAGTAAGATCTCACTTACTACGAGATACCGGGTATCTCATGATGGATGCACATATACCTTAGAGGGTATTGGTATACCCATCCGAGAAACCGTTTGATGTAATTTCACATAATGTGTCTACGGGTGTCTCGGTTAGTGGGAGCGATGTGATACTCCTCTGATACGCACGATATGTGTGGAGTGGTGAACTTTGACCATGACCGACGCTTGCACCCTTCCACGGGTAGATATGACATGGATTTGGTTCATCGCGAAATACATGTGCGTGGTAGTTGAGCTAAGAATAAGATTCATTCCCCAATGTGGATTTAGAGAGAATACCCGTCTTCTCATCATAATTGGATCTAAGACATCGGCCGATGCAAGTCGACTTGGACTTTGTGGCCAAGTGCGACACGAGCGATCAATTAGTGATTCGAGATAATATGATTAAGTTATTTGAATAGACACTTCATCATGTTCAAGGCTTAATCGAGTATTCGCGAATGAAAAGAAGATATCACAATAGCCTACAATATTACAGGTAGTTGCAGATTTCCTCGCAACGTACCTCGTATATTGAGAATGTCTGATTTATTGTCTAGGGCTCAATTAAGACCGTTAGTCTGACTAATCGCTCGATATACGAGGGCCTATGGGTCACACAACAAGCAATGACTGTTCGCCGATTATAGTTGATTGATTAAGTATTATATTGGATATAATATTTAATTTATGGAGAATATAATAATAATTATATTTGGAATTAATTATTATTATTATTTAATTAAATTAGATTTAATTAAATATAAAATTCCAATAATAATATTTGGAATATTATTATACAAGAATAATAGATATGGTAAAGATATTATTCGTAGGAACATATCTAGGGAAATATAATCCGTAGAGATTATATTACGGGCTAGGCCCGATATCTTGCTTAGGAATTAAGTCAAGTTAATCTCTATAAATACGTGTCATGGGAATTCAGAAAAGACATACAAGAAATATAATTTCTCCATAAAATCTCTTGTTTGAGTTTTCCTAGCAAGTTCGTCTAGAGATTCAAAGCTGGCACCTCGGTGTAAGTCGGTGATTAGCTGTTGCGTGGATACTGTAGTTGAGGATTCCGCGTACGAAGCTCTGTAAGATTTCTTGTTTAAGATATCTCGTATTTAATTATGCAATTAAATTGTTCGTTGTTGGAGAACGTTTATTTCCGCTGCACATGTTTACGTGTTTACGTGCTTATAAATTCCAACATCAATTAAAACTTACGTGCAGATTTGCAGAGGATCGTCGTTGATGCGACATTTACGTAGCAACAACCCAAAAAAACTTAAATATTGTGGCAAAAAACTTTAAATACATGAATATTTTTAAAATTAAATTATCAATTTTCAAATAATTCTCCAAAACTCTACGTTACAATTTCTTGGTAAAATGGATTATTAAATTTTTTTATGGTAAAATCGATGTGTTTATCCTATTTGGATTCATTTATGTTCTTATTAATGCAAATGTTTTGTATCTTAATTTCATCTTTTCTTTAATTCTTGGGTTAATTGCAAATAAAATCACAACCTTTTCGCAAATTACAATCTAATCTAAACTTTTGAATCTTTGCAAATAAAACTCCAACTTAACATTTGGTTGCAATTTTAACCAAAACGTAGATTTCAATCAGCCCGAAAATGATAATAATTTATGTGTTGTCATCCGAACCAATATATACATATTAATACTATTAATTATTCATTATTAGGTAAGTGAAATATCATTTTCGGACAACAAAAAATTCATATATTGGTTCGAATTGCAAATAAATATTAAGTTGAGGTTTTGTTTGCCAAGATTCAAAAGTTTAGATTAAATTGCAATTTGCGAAAAGGTTGTGATTTAATTTGCAATTAACCCTTAATTCTTTTCTTTTTATTTGGATTCATTTATTTATGTTTTCATTAATACAAATATTTGAAATTTGAAATTTTAATTTTAAGTTATGTCACATATTAATTTTTTTTTTTGCCACATTGCCACGTAGATGTCATGTCAACAAGACAACTACGGATCTCTACAAATCTACCCGTAAATCTTAATTATAAAAAAAGTTAAATTGAAGTTTTGTTTAACATGACCCAAAAGTTTAGTTTAAAATGCAATTTCGAAAAAGGTTATGATTTAAAATGCAATTAAATTTTAAAGTTAGTTTCACCTAATTTATATTTTCGGGCGGTTGCCACGTAGACGACGCGTCAGCAACGAGCAAAGGTAAATATGTCCGTAAGTTTTAATTGCCAAAAAATATTAAGTTGAAGCCTTTTTTTAACAAGATCCAAAAGTTTAGCTTAAAATATAATTTTGATTAAAAAATCGTGATTTAAATAACAATTAAGCCTTGTTTAATTCCAAAACGGTATTCAAAGTATTTGATTAATCGAAAATAAAGTTCATTACCAGAAGAGGAAAAAAAAGTGTGAATCTAAAAAAAGTGAAGAGTACCAACATCAGCCCATTTAAAATGGGCCTAAAATCAAAGCGACAGTCACCAGTGTAAGCCCATTGGACCATTTACATGGGATGGGACAAGGACGCGGATATTCTCCCTCCTTTTATAATTTGTTCACCCTCCCTCTTCGGTTCACTACTCTATTGTTCAGTTCACCACCCATAATTTTCCAAAATTTCCCCATTCTCTTTTTCCAGTTCTTGTTTAAATTTTGTAAATTCACCCCCTCATTTCATAGAAAGAGTACACACGAATAAATTGCGACCGTTGTTCTTCCACCGTGAGCCGTCACGACCTTCCTGCATGACTAGCAGCCGTGACCCGCCATCAAAGAGGGGTGCTGTTGGGATATGTTTAGTTTTGATGATTTTCCAAAACGATATGTAATAGGTATGAAAGCAGTCAGGATAGTATCCTTTAGATCAGGTCAGACTAGGTTAGCTCTCAGTAGAATAGGTTGCTCAGTTGAGGGGGAACTCAGCGAGGGGGAACTTCTCAACACAGCCTGAAGATATCAAGATGACAACCAGAAGAGCTGACTGAAAACATGCCATCAACCTGAACCAATGGAAAAGCCTGAAGGAAGTCCCACTGAGTGTAAGTCAGGCTGATCTAAGCCAAGTCTGGTGGACCACTCAGTGAAGAGCCTGATCAGGTGGATCAGTGCTGCACCAAGTAGGCCCTGATGGAGTCAGGCTACTGTGGTCAGGGAAGTTTGTCATCCAGCCTTATGACAAACTTCTTGGAGTGATCTTCAAACAGTCCCTGAAGGACAACTACACTGAGGACGAGTCAGTCCACTGAAGATCGTCAGAGTCAGTGGAGGATATGTTAACTGAAGTCAGTGCGCCCTGATCAAGCACACTGAGTCAAAGATCCGTTGGATTCAGTCCACGTGGACCAATCAAGTCAAGTCAAACATGTCTGACACTGACAAGACCGCATTCCAAGAAAAGTGGTTGAAACCATTTAATGCTGGATTCAAATGTATTTTCCTCTCCAACGGATACATTTGAATCCCCATTATAAATACAAGCTCATAGCTTGGTGTTGTGTGGTGTTGTTGTAAGAATTGTAAGAAAACAAACACCTACGAGCTGTGAAGGTGTGGGTAGTAGCATACGTGCATGGGAGTTATAAGGAGGGTTTACTCACATCTTAAACACTGACCATTAGGGTCTTCAAATATACACATATGAGTGTTCAGCTTGTAACTCTAGGCTTAGAGAGGTTTTCCCTATCTTAGCTATTGGCTAACACATTGTAAAGGGAAAACCTCACCTAGTTGGAGAAAACCAAACCAAACTAAACCCTTTCAGAGATTGTTAGGTTTGTAGTGAGGTGAGGAGGGCAGCCCAGGGAGTGGCGTGAGTCCAGTTGTAAGTGCACCTTGGCACGTTAAAAACAAGAATCCTGAGATAGTGGATTTCCTGTTAAATCAGGCCGTGGATGTAAGAGCTTGAGTCTCCGAACCACGTTAAACCAAGTGTTATTATTTGGAATGTCTTTTCTTCTAAAGTATTGCGAAAATCTGCTCACTGAGAGCATTGTTTAAAAAGGAACTTTAGTTAAGCATTCAGGTCAGGGAGATTCCATCTCACTGACTAAATCAGGCTAGGCACTCGAGAGTTCAGTCTCTCGAGTCACTGCCTTGTTGAGAGCCTGAGCTTTCAAGTCTCATCACTGACTTGATAGCTCTGACTCTCAGCAACGCAGTGACTTGAGTATTTCGTCACTAAACTCAGTCAGGGTGCAAGCTGTGACTTGATAACGCACTCGAGAGTTCAGCATCTCAAGCCACTGTCCTTGCTCAGAGCATGAGTCTCCAAGCCTTCTCTCTGACTTGGTAACTCAGCCTCTGAGCAGAGCAGTGACTTGAGTACTTCTCACTCTTGCTGAACTTCCTGAGGAAAAGGTTTAAAAAAAAAATTTTAGCTCCTGAATTCCCATTTTGCCCTTCGAAAACGGGACCATCAATTGGTATCAGAGCGGGTTGTTCACATGACCACTGATCCAGTTTTGTTAAGAAAAATGGTCTACCGAACAGATCTTAAACGTTTTAAACTATGGGAATTCCTGCATATTTCAAACTATTACTTATGTTCTGACATTATTCGTGTAATAGAAAATCATTTGGTTAGAAGTTTTGGAATCATCAAAAAGGGGGAAATTGTTGGGATATGTTTAGTTTTGATGATTTTCCAAAACGATATGTAATAGGTATGAAAGCAGTCAGGATAGTATCCTTTAGATCAGGTCAGGCTAGGTTAGCTCTCAGTAGAATAGGTTGCTCAGTTGAGGGGGAACTCAGCGAGGGGGAACTTCTCAACACAGCCTGAAGATATCAAGATGACAACCAGAAGAGCTGACTGAAAACATGCCATCAACCTGAACCAATGGAAAAGCCTGAAGGAAGTCCCACTGAGTGTAAGTCAGGCTGATCTAAGCCAAGTCTGGTGGACCACTCAGTGAAGAGCCTGATCAGGTGGATCAGTGCTGCACCAAGTAGGCCCTGATGGAGTCAGGCTACTGTGGTCAGGGAAGTTTGTCATCCAGCCTTATGACAAACTTCTTGGAGTGATCTTCAAACAGTCCCTGAAGGACAACTACACTGAGGACGAGTCAGTCCACTGAAGATCGTCAGAGTCAGTGGAGGATATGTTAACTGAAGTCAGTGCGCCCTGATCAAGCACACTGAGTCAAAGATCCGTTGGATTCAGTCCACGTGGACCAATCAAGTCAAGTCAAACATGTCTGACACTGACAAGACCGCATTCCAAGAAAAGTGGTTGAAACCATTTAATGCTGGATTCAAATGTATTTTCCTCTCCAACGGATACATTTGAATCCCCATTATAAATACAAGCTCATAGCTTGGTGTTGTGTGGTGTTGTTGTAAGAATTGTAAGAAAACAAACACCTACGAGCTGTGAAGGTGTGGGTAGTAGCATACGTGCATGGGAGTTATAAGGAGGGTTTACTCACATCTTAAACACTGACCATTAGGGTCTTCAAATATACACATATGAGTGTTCAGCTTGTAACTCTAGGCTTAGAGAGGTTTTCCCTATCTTAGCTATTGGCTAACACATTGTAAAGGGAAAACCTCACCTAGTTGGAGAAAACCAAACCAAACTAAACCCTTTCAGAGATTGTTAGGTTTGTAGTGAGGTGAGGAGGGCAGCCCAGGGAGTGGCGTGAGTCCAGTTGTAAGTGCACCTTGGCACGTTAAAAACAAGAATCCTGAGATAGTGGATTTCCTGTTAAATCAGGCCGTGGATGTAAGAGCTTGAGTCTCCGAACCACGTTAAACCAAGTGTTATTATTTGGAATGTCTTTTCTTCTAAAGTATTGCGAAAATCTGCTCACTGAGAGCATTGTTTAAAAAGGAACTTTAGTTAAGCATTCAGGTCAGGGAGATTCCATCTCACTGACTAAATCAGGCTAGGCACTCGAGAGTTCAGTCTCTCGAGTCACTGCCTTGTTGAGAGCCTGAGCTTTCAAGTCTCATCACTGACTTGATAGCTCTGACTCTCAGCAACGCAGTGACTTGAGTATTTCGTCACTAAACTCAGTCAGGGTGCAAGCTGTGACTTGATAACGCACTCGAGAGTTCAGCATCTCAAGCCACTGTCCTTGCTCAGAGCATGAGTCTCCAAGCCTTCTCTCTGACTTGGTAACTCAGCCTCTGAGCAGAGCAGTGACTTGAGTACTTCTCACTCTTGCTGAACTTCCTGAGGAAAAGGTTTAAAAAAAAAATTTTAGCTCCTGAATTCCCATTTTGCCCTTCGAAAACGGGACCATCAGGTGCCGTAACATCCATGGATAAATGTTGATTTTTTTAATTTTTCAATTGTTCAATTCTAGGGTTTATGTGTGTGATTGTTGGTATAGATTAGGGTTTATGTGTGTGATTATAAACTTAATGGAGCATATAATGTTTGTTTTTGTGATGGAATACAACAAAAATTACGATTTTTTTTTTAAGAAGACGAAGGGCTTTGTTTAACACTGGTTGTTCAAACATATGTCCAATGTTCGAACAAAAGTGTCAAACAATGCTCAATGTTTGGATTTATTTTTTTTCGAACAAAAGGCAATTGTTTGGAAAAAAAAATTCAAACAATGTGTTTGAATAATTTTTACGAATTATGACAAATATTTGACACAAATTTTCGAAAATAATGCAAATGTTTGAGAAACCAGAGCTGAACGCGAACCGAAATAAAAAACGCGCGAGAACAATGTTAGAAGCCCTCAAAATCGTTGTGACTATTTGCATTCCGATAAACTTGATTTCAAGGGGGGTGAACTGATCGAATTTATCTAAATAAAATTATGCATAAAGGTAGTTAAAATTTTTTAAATGTGTTTTTAAATAAAAAAAAAAAATTGGAGGTTGAACAAATTAAAAAAGGGGGGCGAATATCTGCGTGAGTGAGACAAATATATATTTGCCGACTACAGAATAGGTCGACTGGAACATTTCAAATGGGTCTAATAAGGAGTTGTACACTGTTGAGTGTCGAGTATGTCCATGGCCCAGGTTATATATAGTCCCCATATTTATTAATATAATTCCCTCAAAAATAAAAATGTTAGGAATTTTTTTTAGAAAATTTCTAAAATTTTCAATTTATTTTGGAACATTTTTTCTAGAGAAGTGTATTAATAAAATATGAAACTCTATATAACCCGAACTATGTCCATCAGACATCAGCCCATTTAAAATGGGCCAAAAAGGGTTGAGATGCGACGCTATTGCATACAATTTAATGGGGGGAAATTGTCTTTCCACTACAAAACTTTAAGTCATCTTGCTTATAACTTGGTACCAAAAAAATAATTACTCTCCACAACACCTAAATATTGTTCATTCCCATTTTACCCCTATATTTCACACACCCACCACTTATATCACATCAGTCAATATTTATCCTCTCTCCCATTTTTTCTTCTTTAAATCCCTCATCCTCTCTCTTTCTCCCCATCTCCCAACTCAATCGTGTGACCCTCTTTCTCTCTCTTTCTCTCCATCTCCAAATACCCATCTCCCACAGACGATTTTCTGACCCGAGGTGAGGACCTCCTTGAAGACCGACCCCAACCCGCCTTGGCCGAGGCGGTCGATGGCGGAGAATATGTCGGTGGGTAATAGAGAATGACCCGAACCCACCTCTGCCCATCTATTTTTCTCTCTTTCTCTCCATAACCATTTCTTATGGTGGTGGATTCACCCCTTTCCTCATTCCCCCACAATCCCTATGGAGGATTCGACCAAGGCAGATCTGAGTAGATTTGAGCCCCACTGTCCGGCGCCGCTTCGATCTGGGTGCGGAGGATGGCGGCGCAAAGCCCGAGGATGGATTGTGGGTGAGGAGGACGGCGAAAAGCCCCACCGGCCGGAGACGATGAACGATTTTTGTGATCGGAGAAGTTGCACCAATCGTGCACGGCGGGTGGCAACCCCCCAAACTGGAAGGACGATGTAGTACCAATACTCAACTATCATTTAATACAGTATTTAATTTTTTACAGTATAATCAAGTTCTTACAGATCATATACCCTCTCTTGATTAAGTTCATTCTCTCTTTAGTTTCATAAAATGCAGAGTAGAAAGAAAGAAACTTGGCATGTGTTGAATCTTTTGTAAAGTCTAGGATTAAGATCTTCATTCATTATTGATTGTCTTTTGCGGAGTATCTTTGTATTATGGGCAAAAACCATTAAACCCGAAATGCACACTTGCAAGAATAGAATTTTTTTTTGGTGTAGGGAATTATAGCTATTGGATTTTTCTCAGTGATTTTGTGTTGATGAATCTGCTATATGATGATCATATCACCGCCTCTCTCTTTTCCTCATTTTTTGGTCATAAGAGTAATTTTTTGAATTTTATTAGTGTATATTTTGAACTTATAAATAAATTATAATTGAACTTAATAATAAAAATTTTGAACCTTATGAATATTATGTTGAACTTTTTATGGAAAAAACTGCACTTACGTTTAACGTAATAAAACACAATGTTGAACTTTTCTAATGTTATTTTGACCAGTGTTCAACCTAATGTGCATTTATTAAGATAGTAGTATTGGCTAATATATTTTGTAATTTATTAGTTAATTTATTTTGAACTTAAATTTGCAATTTATTTTTTAATTTGAGATGTGAAGGTAGTGTTGAAGTTAAAGAGTATGTATAATTTTTATGAAAGTAGGGGGAATATGAATTTGAATTCAAAGTTTGAATTAAAAAAAAAAAGGCAGGGAATATAAATTCAAAAAAAAGTTTCAAAAAGTACAAAAAGAAAAAAATGAGGGTCACTTTTGTTTAAGGGGCATTAATGTAATTGATAGTGACATTCATGTAATAATGTAGTAACTTTTGAAGTTGAAAGTAATTATTTGAAGAGGCACAAGTGCTAAGCAGCCTCTCTCTAGCTTTTGCACTTCAAAGCAATTTGCCCTTTAATTGGTCCAATTGATTCTCTTGTAATAGGCTGGTACCACACCAATTTGATAAGGTGATTTCAAACAAATATATGGGAGGGTATTAATATATTGGAGGGTATTAAGAGTTCATTTGGCTAAGCTCATTTGAAATATCTTATAAATTCCAATATTTTATAAGTTGTTTTAAAAGTTTAAAAGATGTAATCTTTAAATAGTTTATAAGTTGTTAAATTGTTTGGCTAATACAACTTATAAGATTTTTGAAAATTTATAATAAATATGTTTGAAATTAAAATTTAATATATATTTTTTTTAAATTTTTTATGTTGAGGTAGAGGTGGGTGGTTGGGGATGGAGGTGGTTAGGAAAATAAGTTGGAAATCCCAACTTATTTTTTTACAGCTTATAAGCTGTTAGGAGCTTATTTTATGATATTATAAACTGTTTAACATCTTATTTTGCCAGACATATTGATAGTGCTTATAAGCTCTTAAACAACTTATAAATTATTTCAAATAGCATATAAGCTCAGCCAAACACCCTCTTAGGGGTCTTGTGAGGTTCCTTTATGAATAAAGTGATGGTTTATGGTAACATTTCTATGCATACTTACCATAAACAATCACTTTATTCATACACATACCTCACAAAATTCCTAAATACCCTCCGACATATTGCATTAATCCATGTGCAAAAAATGGTGAATAATTTTTATGGATAGAGGGGGTACGTATTATGTTATACTTTTTAGTTACCTTGTGAATATAATTTGTTATGTTTCATATAAAATAAATTATCAAGATATTAAGTTTGACTTGTTACTTTTTGGTTCATGCAGAGTCTAAATATAAGTTTTAAAATTACGAGCTTGCATCCAAAAGAAAAATATGTTGGAGTGTACTTTATCTTAGTGCTTTTATTCCGAATGTTTATGAGTTAATGATCATTATTCATAAGATTAAATTCTGAATTTCGAGGACAAAATTATATTAAGGGGGTTAGAATGTAACAACCCAAATTTTCAAGTTAATTATTTATTTTATTTTGTATTTGTTTTAAATATTGAGTCCTATTAAAATTTTAGATGTATAATATTTAATTAATTATTTAATTTATTTTCAGGATTCTTTTGATTCTACTACTATTACTATCATTATTAGTAAATATTATAATTATTATTAATGTGATTGCAATAAATTAAATATTACTATCATTACTATTATTAATTATTATTGTTAATTTGATTGTTATAAATTGATAATAGGAGTCGTTTATTTATATATAGTTTTAGGTGACAAGGATTAAAGAAAATTCATTTTGTTTCATTCATTCATCCACAAGATTATTTTCAGGTGGGGAATTCTATACTTATGTTTGTCTTTATTAAATGTGATATATGATTTTTATTTAACGTTCATGTAAAATATGAAAGAGTATAGGTCTTCTGACCTTTATAAATAAGGTGATGTTAGGTCTTCTGACCTTTATAAACGAGGTGATGATAGGTCTTCTGACCTTTATAAACGAGGTGATGTTAGATCTTCTAACCTTTATAAACATGGTGATGTTTACAAATTACATGTGTTGACAAAGATTTCAGGAAGAGATCATTGTAGGGTTATTAACGGGTAGGATTAATATAGAGTAGTAACTGAAAGCAATAAATGATGTAGTAAATGAGCTTTCAAGTGGAGTCTTTGTATTAAATGTGTTGTGTCCTTACAATGGGCATTTAAAACCCTATTTATAGTGTACAAAGGTGGGTGAGCAACTTGGCCTGATCTTCCCGTGGACCCAGTCACATTCACACGTCCGATGTGACAACACTTGCCTAGTGGCTGGATCGGCCACGCGGGTAGTCGGATAGCCGGGTAGTGTGATACATTGGGTGTCTGCGGGAAGCAGGTAGGATGGAGCTCGAGACGCTGTGGCCGTGCCCGCTTCCCGATGGTTCTTGGGGTCGACTAGAGCGTATCTCCCCGCCATTGATATATGAGCCGGACCGTAAGTAAGATCATTCTTGCACGATAGCCGCTCCTCACGGTACCACGTGGCACCGGGTACTTATCGGGTGTAACAATTGCCCCACCAACCCGTCCCCTGGGTAGGAGATGCTACCTGAGGCAGGCTGGTTCGTTACGATGCCCTGGCCCGTGTAGTGTCGTACTGTATTTTGAGGTGCCACTTCGTTTTCTGCGTCTGTTGATGTCATAGAGTGGCGTATTCGAGACGCCAGATCCCCAAGCATCACGTCTGCCGATTCAGTTTCTCAATCGACGAGTGCGTGCCATCCACCCTCCCCCATACTCTTGCCATATTTCATTTTTGATCCGTTTTTTTTTGCTATTTAGTCCCTCCGTCTTTTCCCTATAAATAGGGGAACTATGGCTTCATTTGCACTTTCTTACGATTTTAACTTTTGCGCCTCTCTTTGATTTTGAATTTTCCGGCGCCTGATTTCCAAATTCCGGCCGATCTCCGTCGTCTTTAGGTAACTTTCATTCTATCTCATTCTTTTTCTTTTCCTTCTGGTCGACGATGGGCGATTATAGTCGTTCCGCCGACACCACTCACTCTTACCTATTCCGCCGCCGCGAGCCTGCCGCAACTGAATGCCCGATTGAGCCGGCCACGTCATACCCGACCGACGAGGGTATGTCTAGAGCCGCCCCGAGAGAGGGGGAAGGGAACTCGAACGATATCGATGCCTTTGCCGATACCCTGGACCAGTTGAGTCCCTTTGAGGATACGCCCATCCTCATTGCGATACCGCTGGGGCCGTCTACCCGTCAGGGGTTAGGGAGAATGCTGTCGAGGTTGCCCCCGAGGTCGCCGCTGAAGGTGAAGCCCAGCCTGAGCCCGTGGTGTATTCGGATAGCGCGATGGTTCATCTACAGTACGCCAAGTACATCTCCGGGCAAATCCGCCAACGCCCAAAAAGAGAGTACCGTGAGGGCACCTTGATTGAGTTTGGTGCCTCCCGTCGAGCCAACTCCCTACCCCTGAGCACCGACATCACCATCCTCTACTGGGATTTTGAGGTCCCTGCCGATGTGTATTTTTATGCACCCTGTCCCGACGAGAGAACTGACCAGCCACCGGACGGGCTCATCATCGTAAATGCGGACACGATGTTGGTAGGTCTCCGCTTCCCACTTCACCCATCGATCTCCAGGCTTCTGGCTGCCTGGAACCTGTCCATCATGCAAATCACGCCCAACAACTGGAGCTATATCCTGGGCGCCATGATGGCCCTCGGGCGGCGCGGTTTGCACCGCATGCCGCTTCCCGAAGAGTTCAACCACCTCTACTACACAGTGGCCTCGACGGGCGAGAACAACCCTGGGTATTACTCCATCAAACCACGGGGCGGGGATGCAATTGTGTTCAACATCCCCACCAAAGTGACGGGCTGACACCAAAAATGGTGGTGGGTTGGCGGGGCTTGGCAAAGCATGGAACCCGAAAGCGAGCTGCCCATTGATGTGCCCCGCGAATACTGGCCCAGAACCGCAGAGGTATTTTTCTAATTTTGCTTAATCCATTCGTACTGATGTAATTTCTCTCTTTATTCGCACAGGTAATCCACCCCCGCAACTCGGAGACCTGAACGAGGACTTCGCCATCGCCCTTACTGTCGTGAGTAGCGAGCCCAAGGAAGATCGCTACATTGAAAAGTCTAAACCTATTTTATAGATAGATAGTTTGAGCTTGATCTAGTCTTTTTAACTAAACAGACTAGACCTACGAACCTTTTAGAAGCCTATTAAAACTTGATATATATTATATTCAATATTTAATATTGCAATTCTTTACATATATATTTTTTTAAAATTATTTCAGTCTATTTTTACTACTGTCATGTCAAATTGAGTTTGTTAACAGCGGCTCAAAAAGTATGAACTGAAATTCTTGAAAAAATTAAATGCAAAATAAAGATGAAAAATACTCCCCCCATCCCTGAATAAACTTCTCACTTTCCTTTTCGGGTCGTCCCCCAGTAAACTTCTCATTCCATAAATGGTAAAAATAACACTTTATTACATATAACTTTTAACCTTCAAATTCACACAATATTACCAAAATGTCACTCATTCAATTCACTTTTCAACACTATTCATTACTTTATCCCAAAAGTCAACATGTGACCCACCATATATTAATAAACAAATACATTTTCTTAAACCATTCAACAAAAAAAAGTGGGAAGAAAGCTCGGGGACGGAGAGAGTAGTAGATTTGAAATTATTATCCATCCTTTCACGATTCATATTTAATATGACTTGGTCATATTATACAATAGAATATATAAATAATATATAAAAATAAATATTTATATACAATAATATATATATATATATATATATATATATATATATATATTATATTTTTTAAAATATGTTGGTCTATTAGATTTTTAAGGTCTTTTACAAAGTCTAAATCTAGCCTACTTAAATAAATAAACTTTTTAATAAGTCTTGACCCGACTTGTTTAATAAGGGGTCGTTTGGTTCGCTGGATTGGGTGGGACTAAAGTTTTAGTCCCACTCAATTCCATGTAATATTGCGTTTGGTTCGCAGGTTTAAGGTCCGAGATAAAATTGGGGCCCGAGTCATAAACCTACCAAATCCATCAAATGAGGGACTAAGAAGGTGTTTGGCCAAGCTTATTTGAAACATCTTATAAGCTGTTTTAAGAGCTTATAAGATGTAATTTTTAAGTAGCTTATAAGTTGTTAAAGTGTTTGGCTAGTACAACTTTTAAGATCTTTGATAATTTATAACGAATATTTTTTAAATTTATAAAAAATAATTTTTTCTATTTTTTATCTTGAGGCAAGTGGGTAGAGGTTGGGGAGGGGTGGGGTGGTTCCAGGGTGAGGTGGGTGGTTGGTTGGGGTGGAGGTGGTTTGGAAAATAAGTTGGACAACTTATAAGATGTTAGGAGCTTATTTTATGATCTTATAAGCTGTTAAACATCTTATTTTGCCAAACACATTGATAGTACTTATAAGTTCTTAAACAACTTATAAGATGTTTTAAGGAGCTTATAAGCTCAGCCAAACATCCTCTAAATCCCTTAGGGATAGTGGGACTCTATAATCTCATGCTTTAAAAATGGTACATTGCACTTTAAATTAACCCACTTAATCATTCAACAAAAAAAAAAAAAAAAAAAAACCTACAATCCAAACACACATTTCTCCTCAAATAATCATATCTAATTCAATGTCATCTAATTCAATCCCATCTAATCAATCCATCCCGTGAACCAAACGACCCCTAAATAGATCAAACTAGACTAAGTCCTCAAGAGGCCAGACTGTAGATCTTTGTTGGGTGATCTGATCTATCTCCACGCTTACCCATCATTAATATATTAACACGTTACTAGTTAATCCAGTAATAAATGTTAAAAAGCAGTACTAAGCAAGTCATTAACATTAAACACGTTACTAATTAATCCAGTAAACTTTAATGTTAAAAGCATTACTAGCAAGTTAGATGGTCCGAGAAGCATTGAAGTTTCAAAGTGCAATTAATTCAATTTCTGATAATATATGATGCCAGCTAATAATTAGTTCCCTCTTGTTCTTCTATTTCTCGAAGTGACATGCGTATATATCTTATTTGAGTAAGTCTTGTGTGAGACCGTCTCATAGTATGAGACCAATAATATTTGATCCACTTTTAACTTAAAACGTGTCACTTATTAATTAAAAAGTTGTCACTTTTAAAAAGTGATAAAGTTTAAACAAAAAGTGATAATATATTTGTTAAAAGTGACTTATCACTTTTCTTTAAAAATACTATCACATTTAATTATAATCCTATCACTTTTTTTAATTTGATCGGTCTCATATTATGAGACGGTCTCATACAAGTTTTTGCCATCTTATTTTCCTTTTGTGTTAAATGAAATGCATATGTAGACAACCGTAAAAAAATAAAAATGGCATGACTATATATATAAACCGTATTAGTTATTTTTTTTTTTTTTGGGACAGGAAGGGTATTAGTTATTTTATTCTTCAATGAAAACAACTAATACTTTTTAGTGAAAATAACTAATATTTTTCAATAATTCATGCATGTATGAATAATTTTCACAATATAATTTATCGTGTACTTTGGTTTGTATGCGTATATAAACATGTCTTATATATTCATTTAGCAGATTTTGCTCTTTGGAAGAAGCAACTTAAAACCATGTACATAGTCTTCACGTCCATTCAATTATGCAATTTATTCCTCAAATTATAATCCTACGGCTTTCATTAGCTTTCTCAAAACCCTTGCTTACCTGAGCACATTTTTTATTGCAGTTTGAACATACAAAACATCGACTATAACAATACTGACATATCCGAAATCATGCTCCAAAGGGTTACAGAGGTTTTTCCTAAACCTTTTTTCGAAACAAAAATTCAAATGTATACATAAGTGTAAATAAAATGTCATAAAAAAATGTAGTAATTATATGAAATATACCATTAATATATGTACGATATAACGATTGATTTTTTATTTTTATTTTTTATGGGTATCTTAATTCTTAATGATTGTAATGTTGGGAAATGGACATGTCGAATCCAATGTAGCTAAGCGCCGTAGCTTTTGAGTAATTAGGGAAGGAAGTATGTTGCATAAGCTTTTTCTTCGACATTGTTCACATCATACTAAGTCAAACAATTTGTTGCGCATTCTCAATAATTGATGGAGATGCTGACTTAATTTGGACAAACTCTCATTGTGAGAAAAAAAAAAAAATTCATAAGATGTTATTATCATCGTATTAATTATTATACATATAAGTAGCGATAATTAATCGTAGATATCCACTCATGCTAAAAAGATAAATACTTGTATCCATCAAGTGCAATTCATTTCCATTTTAAAAATGTAGAGTATTTATTTTATTAAAAATATAGTTTGCACTTGAGAATACGCAACAAAATGAATTTTTGTATTAATGTACACGAGTATAGCATGTAATAAGGGCAAAACGAATTTTTGTATTAATGTACATTGCTATAAAATAATTATAATAACAATGCACGCCTTTTTTATATTTGATGAATTGTGAAATATTTTTTCTAATTATTTATAGTGAGAAAAACATTCTACAAATTCCTGATGATGATGTAATATAATTGTTTCCAAAAAATAAAAACTCAGACAAACTCGAATGAAATAGTATTTATTTGAATATGTTGTGTAATTTATTTTTAACGAGTTGCACAGTTTTAAATATTAAAAGACAAATCTTAATTATCTACCATATTTTCTAATTTGAAATTTTAAATCATTAACTGATTGCACAAGCAATTGGTGAATGAGGAAAGCGTGCCCGTTTGGTGACATCGTTTCCGTTGCACAATTATGGGTCTCATCCTTTTCTAGAGTCGGAGAATGTTGGATAGTTTGTTAAAAAATTATATATTTTTCTCTGATAAATGTTTTTTTTTATCAGGAAATAAAATTCATTTATAATAATTGGAGGACAAGGGGTCCTCCAATCCTTACAAATGACGTGTATACACTACAATTCCAAAACACATCTAAACTATAACAAAAAATATCTATTCTCCCTTCTACGGCGATGCAAAACACAACCTAGGATTTGCCTTCCACATGCCTATAGTGATGTTATCTTTACATTTCCTCCTAATACACAGCCAAGACCACAACCTTAATCTAATATCATCAAACATTTTAAAAGGATTTGACATGATAAAGTTAAACAACAAATCATTTCTCTATTTCCATAAATGCCAAATGATACAAAATCCATGCTCCAACCGCAACTTTCACCAATTCCCCATTCCCAAACAAAGATTCATGTTGAACAAAGTGCATCACTGGATTCGTATGATTAACCATTAGAATGTTTAGCCACCTATAATAGCAAGCCCAGACTTGGTTAGCAAACTTACAGTCGAAGAACAAATGCGAAGTATTTTCCTCCTCCTCCTCACAAAGGATACACTTTAAGTCTTCTCCAACTTGAATCAAGTCTCTCTTTAAGAGATTTTCTTTAGTCACCAATTTCTGCTTGATCAGTCTCCATGCAGTAATTTGCAACCTCTTTGGCGCATAGTTTTTCCATATTCTCTTGAAAGCATTTCTTTCTGCTGCACCAATATCCTCTTCCACTTCCTTTTCCATGATTTTGTCAAAGGCCACCTTCGTTGAGGAAATACCATTTGAAGAGTGAATCCATCGCCAACCATTGCTCCCTTCTCGTTGAATCTTGTACCTTCTAAGATGAGATAACAAATCATTAAGTTGTAATTTCTCCCTCTCCCTAAGTTCCCTACTATAACTCAACTCCCACATCCACCTCCCTTCCACCCATTTACCCATCTCCCTCACTCTAGTTTCACGGTTCTCACTAATTTTAAATAGTCTACCATACTTCACCCTCAATACCTTCTTCCCGATCCACCAATCCCTCCCAAAAAGAAATATTTTCTCTGTCCCCCACAACTCTCAACATCTCTTCCCTCATTCCCTCTCCCCCTTTACCTAAGTAAATCCCACATATCTCTCTCCATCATCCCGAAGCAAGTCGCAACACCCTTGCTTCGCCACCCTCGATAACTCCAAACTCCCTCCCCCTCTATAAAAAACTTCCAGCCCTCCATACCTAGATTTAACGATCCTCACCCAAAGTCTCTTTGATTCATTAAAATACCTCCATACCCACTTACTTAACAGTGCCTTGTTGAAACCCCCTAAATCTTGAATCCCCAAACCTCCAACATTTTTAATCTCTGATACATGTAAATACATGGTATTAATCATGAATGAATATATTAAAATATATATAATGGAACTTTTCAACATATTACATATGCAGTGTTTGATTTTTATATAAGGCTTGATACTTTTACGTATATCTATAGTATTTATTTTAAAAGTATTGTATATATACAAAAGTTACGCAATTTATGTATGAGGTTGTTTAATACAAGTTTTAGTAACATTAATAAAGTAACATTAAGTCTCATATTTTCGTACACTTGCCACATTCCAATTATATTAGTTTGCATGCTTCATTTAACGCTCTCAGTTACATCTCGGTTGCATATTTCAGTTATATATTTCTATATGTTTCACTCTTGAATTCAATGCACGATCTAAGTAACTGATGCACAAGAAAGTAGCTCATAAAATAATTACTAATGAACTACTTCCACATTCCTTGACAAGTGTTTCTTAGTATTTTTTTCCTTTTCGGTAAAAGGAATAACTTTATTAAGAAAACACAATTTGTGTATGAGTATTTTTTGATAAGTGTCTTCTTAGTAATTTACAAAAATATTAAAAAGCATGAAATTTAGACAATTTTACCTGTAATCAATTTAAAATTAACGCAAAGAATCATTTATTATTTAGGAAAGATATGAAATACGTATTAAAATTTTATTTGGAATAATATGGTCCCATCAAAAGTAAGAGTTCATGCGTGGAGGATGCTACTAGAGAGGTTGCTGACGTCGTCGAAGCTCCAACGTTTCAATATCATACCTAACGATGCAAATATGAGGTGCATATTTTGTAATGAAGAAACGGAAACGATGAGACATGTGTCCTTTGAAGGCAACTTTGTCTTTAAAATCTGGATAAAATGTTGCGAGTGGGTAAAGTTGAAAACAGCTCCATCGTCAAATCCTGCAACAAATTTACTGCATTTTAGTAGATTAATTAAAGGAAAAAGAGGTAAATAACTAGTTGTTTGTGTCTGAGAATGTGTGGTATAGTTTGTTTGAAAAACTACATATACAGTGATTTTTAGAGAAGCGCAAGCGAATAAAGAGACTATAATGGTGGAACTTAAAAATAAGACATGGAGATGGTTGGGGGCTTCAATTGCTAATTTCAACTTGAGGATCTATAGAGAGTGGGTTGAGATAATACATTATGTATTACAAGATAGATGAATATAACTTGTGATATTTTTTAGGATTATATCGAATGATTGTAGGGTATTTCTTATATTCAAAATTGTTGGTTGGATTGAAAGCTTATTTTATTGATAATTTTTTTTTTTTTTTTTTAGATCTTTAAGTGGAATAAAGTGAAAAGAAAGTAGACGAGAATAACTAAAATGACAAATAGTTAGGAAGGAAATATAAAGTATAAAATGACACCTAATTAAAAGACACATAATAAGAAACAAAGGGAGTATATAGATATATATAGAGTAGGTTTTATATGAAAACACTTCATAATAAGTTTAACATGAAATAATTTTAGACTATCATTAATCTCATCAGGAGTATCATTAAACCTGTCAGGGGTATCATTAGTCTGAGTTCAAGAAAATTGTTTTAAATTTTCTTGAACTCAGACTAATGATACCCCTGATGAGATTAATGATACTTCCGATTAGATTAATGATACTTTAAAATTGTTTCATGATAAGCTTATCATGAACTATTTTCATATAATACTTTGCCATATATATATATTAAGTGAAAGATTGACTAATTTAGTGTGAATAAATCTTTAAAATGATAAAACCGCTTTTTCGACCCAATTGGTTTTAGTGATTCACAATAAATTGTTTTTGGATTCCCTCTATATATATTGTGTGAAACCTTTGAAATATAGGTTGTGAATTATAATTTCAGAATGGGCATCTACTGGTGGCCCTTAGCCAGCATATGGCTTGTCCCCCCCCCCCACCCCCCCCCGCGCGCTAAAGCACTTCATTTCCTATTTAAGTGATGGCATTTTTTTTTTTAATTAGTAATTATATTTGAATTTAGAAACTCTAAAAAAATTATATACATCAAGCCACCATATAATTCAATTTTTTCATTAAAAGTATTAATTGTTTTTTGTTGAAAAACATAAATTGTAATACTATATATTATGTACAATTCACAGTACAACTAGTGTGAAAAAATGTTATCACTATAAATTCATGATTAATAAATCCAATCATTTTGACCAAATGAAAAATTAGAGGGAGAAATGCACAGTTGAATTTTAGGCTGACTTCCTAGCCGCTAGAACAAGTAGCAACTCCCGAATGCTAAGTTTATTTTGAGTTTCCTTTGTATGGATTTAGATAAGTATGGAGTAAAAATGGTTTATACATGAATTATTAAAAGATATTAATTTTTTTTATTAAAGAATATTAGTTATTTTTACTGAAGAGTATTGGTTGTTTTCAATGAAGAGTATTAGTTGTTTATTGAAAACAAACTAAGACTCTTCAGTAAAAAAAATTAATACTCTTTAGTCAAAACTACTAATACCGTTCAATGATTCATGTATGAATCAATTCCACCCTATACATACTTAATGGATTTAATAGGGTGATTGATAATTTTGAAATTAAAGAATCAGAATTGAATGAAAGGGTGATGCTCGATTGAGTGGAATGATTACTACAAGAAAATAAAATCATCTACAAGATTTTTTAACAAAAAAATTTATAATGAAAATTGCCCCAAACTTGTCTACAATTTTTTAAATTATGTAGATATTTTCATTTTTCAACCTACAAAATATTTGTTTACGAAATAAAATTTTTAGATAATAACAATTCGTAGCCAATTTATTATTTTTTTGAAAATTTCATAACCATATAAATATATTTTATAGGCGATTTATTTTTGTTTTTATAGTGAATACTTTAAATAGTAATTTTAAAACTAGATAATAAAGTGTATATAGATCCATTCATACTATTTTAAAAAGGAATGAAAGTGGTCCATACCTAAAATTTAATAGTATAGTATTTTAAATTTTGTTTGTCTTCTAGAATTATCTATTATTATTATTTGTATATTTTAAAGCATTTTTAGGTATAATACATTTTTAACATAAAAACAAATGTAAATAATAATTTTTATTACTAATGACTTTCATTAACCCAATCACTTTCTACCGTAGGGATACTCATGTTTATATAAAAATCCAACAGTTCAAAAATTACTAGCCAACATTGCCATTCCCTACCATTAAACTCGTTCTTATTTTGATCCTTTCAAGAAATCGAACATCCCTAAAACTTTATGATCCATGTAATATACTTTATATTTTAGAATTTTCAAATTCATTCCTATAAAATACACATATACGTTTATTATTTACAAAATTCAATACAAACACAATCATTTTTATCTCATGTACACTCACTTGACATAAATAAAAAAAAAAAAAATTAAAACTAAATGAAAGTCAGTCAACCTCTCTAATATATCATTAGGGGTGACAAATCGTGTAATCGTTTCATTTATCGCTCCGACACGACACGATTATAATACTATTGGTACGACACGAACACGAAAATCTTCGTGTCGACACAACACGATAAGAACATAATAAGAAAAATAAATACATTTTAAAATAAAATTTTATTATAATATTTGATACGATACGACAATATATTATATGGTACACGATATGACACGATACAAATTAAAAAAATTATAATAAAATTAGAAAAAATATCATGCAATATATACAATTGAAATTTTTTTCTAGTCTTAACGGGTTGACACAAATACGAACACGACACAAAAATTTCATGTTCTTATCGTGTGAACACAATAATGACACGAACACGATACGGCTAAACACTAACTCATATTTTTTTGTATTATTTTGGTTTCGTGTTATAGTGTCGTATTCGAAATTGTCATCCCTATATATCATACAACGTTGAGTGTTATTCTTACTATATACATATATTGAAAAAAATGCCATTATAGTTTATAGATATTAAAAAAATGATTATGATTTATTACTTCAAATATTTCAAATTTAATGTATAGGAAACACCTTGATTAAAATTATTGAAAATAATAAGAGAATGAGAATGAAATTACTGTGGTGGATTAATAAAGATAAAAAGTATCCATCCAAATCATCACAATTAAGTAGTTGTAAGGAGTTTCAAAATAAATAATTATTATTTTAATTAACCATCTCTCCAACTGTAACTTCTCTAAGAAAAAAAATTATGTAATTATTAATTTTATTGTTTTTACCATTTAATAATGTCCATTACCATTTTCTATTGAAAACTTTGAACAGCCCCAAAATTTACAAAAGTAAAACAAAAAATCATGTCAATGAGGAAAGAAAAAAGCCAAATGAAACCCGACCCGTTTGAGAGAGAAAAATGAGGCGGCAAGTGGGAAAAGCAGCAATTCCAAAGAAGCTAAATAAGATAGCATTAGCATAGTATTCAAGATAAAGAATCCATAGCCAGATTTAGTGGAATATGACCTTCGATAATTGTCACGCATGAATTTTCTTTTTCAATTTTACTTTATAAAGCCCATTTTCCTACACTTATATATGTGGCAAATATTCTAGATTAAGATTAACTCCTTCCCACTTTCTTTGTTTATAAAACCAGAAACCTCTCCCACATTCACCATCACACCACCCCCACCATTCTCTCTCTCTCTCGTATACACACATTTTCCCTCTCTTCTTTTGTATCCAATTTCACACATTATATATATATATATCATCTATACTCAGTTTCCACCACATAAACTTTGAAGTTCTTTCCAAAGAAAATAAAATAAAGAAAAGAATGTTGGAGAGGAAAGGACTAATATTGGCATTTGTTGTGGTGTTTGGTGCAATTTACAATACTACATGTGATGGGCAGAATATTAGTAGATCAAGTTTTCCCAAGGGATTTGTTTTTGGGACCGCTTCTTCGGCTTATCAGGTATTTTCTCTTTCTTGCATTCACTTTCACTCTTTCCAAAATGTACCCCCAAAATTTAATTTCGTATAATACATTTTTTTTAATAAAATTATATGGTAAAAATTAATTATACTTCACAGGCAATTTAATATACAGTGCAATTAATCGCAAATTGAACTTTGTTGCAATTGTTTATGGAGTACAAAGCATGCATTAACTTTGATATTATTAATATTTTGTTGTGATTAATGATACTTAAGATAATTATTTGGGTGTTTACAAAATGGTACAATACCAAAACTACTATTTACAAGATAGTACAATGTTAAAAAAAAATTGTGTGCATCAGTGCAATTATTTTGTATCAATTTGTAAAAAACTATTTGATATTGTATTATATATCCAGCACTTATTCCTAATTATTTTCATGGGTTGGGTATATTAAGAAAGGTTTTGTTAATCACGTGAACGTGCTTTGTTTTTATTGAAAGATGAACAAGTGCATCAGACATTCCTCTTCAGTGAATTTTTTCATTCATTAAACAACAAAATCAGGGCATCAAGGGATACCCTTTCTTACAAACAGCAACCTACCTATTTCTCAATTCAGATAACCAAGCCAGCTAATACAACTCCCATAAGCAATTCAAAGCCAATTTTTAAAACCAACCGAACTTAGCACCAAACAATTAACCACCTCTTGAGTATCATGAAAAATAGCTTTATTCCTAGCTTTAGCTTTCCATATTAGCCATATCAACTAAGAATCAAGTGCGCATTTTAATGTAGTTATTTACTCCCTCCGTCCACGAGTAAGTTTCCCACTTCTTTTTATTGAATGGTTTAATAAAGTGTATTTGTTTATTAATATATGGTGGGCCACATGTTGACTTTTGGGATAAAGTAATGAATAGTGTTGAAAAATAAAGTGAATGAGTGTCATTTTTGTAATATTGTGTGAGTTTGAAGGTTAAAGTTTATATATAATAGAGTGTTGTTATTTCCATTTATGGAATGGGAAACTTACTCGTGGTCCATTTATGGAATGGGAAACTTACTCGTGGACGGCCTGAAAAGGAAAGTGGGAAGTTTAATCATGGACGGAGGGAGTAGTATTTTCAATCATTTTGAGCTTAACTTCGTTATTCACGCTTGATTAATATTGGTTTCTTCGCCTGTCTTAAATATTTCTCACTGCCTATTCTTTTGGCACTCCACTGGGTTTTACTGCTGTGAATTAGGGTTTTTTTTTTGTTTTTTAATTTTATCGAATTTTGTTTTATTAGTAGTGTATATTTATTATATAGGTCTACCCTAAATAATATTAATTGACGATGCAAATACTAAATATGAATACCGTATTTGTTGATACTTGGTAGTCGATTGATGTAAAATAATAAAGAAAAAAGAGAAACTCCAATTAGAGTACTAAATAGGTAGATTTTAGGGGTCGGGAATTAAGTTAAATATGCATGAATCAAATTTTATAGCATCACACTTATTATGTGATTAATTAGTTCCAATTAAACCTATCAATTCTTGGGTTTTGTCTAGTATTTTATTTTATATATATATATACACACGCAAAAATTATTGAGTATCAATTAATATTAGAAAGAAAAAAAAACGAATACACAAACACATATTGGTAAATAAAATATAAAATGTAATGAGAGTGTCATATGCGGAACAGTGGAATTTTAATTCATAATCATTTGGACAGAGTCATAAGTCTCAGATGCTGTATCATACACATTTTTGTCGAATATATTGTATAAAATATTTTCTTATAGTACAGGGTAAAACGTGAATTATGATTTTGCTTGCCCTCATCAATTACCTTTTAAAAGAATCTTTCTTTAGAATGCCCACTAATCTTAACCGTATATATTTTATGACGCAAAACGGCAAAAAGATGTTTTCCACAAATTTGCACATGTAAAATGTAGTAATTGCTTACAAGTTTTGATTTCAATAAAACGGTTCCTGCAATGCGTACGCATTCATCGTTAATATTACTAAAATTAAATAAATTTAGATGCAAGGATTGTGTAACACATAAAAATAATGGTCCAGGTTATTTGCACTAACCTCTATGTTAAAGACACTAACCGGATGAATACACTATGCTTTGTTCGAACTTTTTTCATTTTTTCGAACATTTTTTCCGAACATAATGAAATTTATAATATTTCAAAAAAAAAAATCGAATATTTTGTTTATTTTCGGAATTTTTTTCCGAAAATGTTGCAAATTTTCGAAAAAATAAGTAGTGTATTTATCCAGGTAGTGTATTCAACACAAAGGCTAGTGCAAATAACCGTATGAGATGACTAATTGCTCGCCTAATGAGTAATGATGGCCCAATCCCATTTCTGGCTGGGTCGTATGCCATGTATTGTCCCCTAGCCACGATTGGCGGGCCGGTTATCCACAATGAATTATTTACATATATTATACACTAATTTTATTTAAACAGTAGTAATATCAAATTGATGTATTTAGTTTCATGATAAAATTGTTTTGCCATACACAGAGTAAGTATACATGTATATATTTAGTTTATAATTTATATGTAATATGTTTGCTTAATTACTTTGCCGTACGTCTACTATGATTATTTATCTACTTAGATTTAGTTTGATAAATTTTGTCTAATGTGGTAACACAGAAGTATCTCTAACATTCTATATTACGTGATTAATATTTTGATAAATATGTGTTATAGCCATTTTTACTTTTCGTAAATATAATGATCTGTGATGGGTCACTGATCGAAGAGTTTCTCTAAATACATTTATTATGGAGAAGAAATTAATGTTTTCTTCTATTGTCATGTATCAACAAGTTGCAGATTAATAAATTATTTAATTGCAAAATATACTTGCAGTATGAAGGAGCTGTTAAAGAGGATGGAAGGGGTCAGACAATATGGGACACATTTGCGCATACGTTCGGTAAAACTCATTTGATCATAATCTTGATCTCATTTGCCAAAAACTTATGTTAAATCAATATTATCAAGGAATAAAATAAAGCTGAGTTTGAGTTTTATGTGAATTAAATATAAGATCCTCTTACGCAAGATTACTTCTTCTCAGGAAAAATTGTCGACTTTAGCAATGCTGATGTGGCAAATGACCAGTACCACCACTACAACGTATGATACTTCTAGTGTTGATCAAATGAAACTATGCCCACTCTTTTTCTTATATTATTTATTCTTTTTTGACTGTAGGAAGATGTACAATTGATGAAAGATATGGGAATGGATGCCTACAGATTATCAATTGCTTGGTCCAGAATTTATCCTAGTAATTAAATTTCTCTACTACCTACCATTTTTTCTTAAAAAAATAATAAAATCTAGAAGGAATTTTCACATCATAATATGTATCAGATGGAACGGGGAAAATCAATCAAGCTGGAGTTGATCATTACAACAATGTCATCAATGCTTTACTAGCAAAAGGTACTAATTGCTAACCTCATAAATTTCTACATTATATGCTACTTTTATATCTTATTGTTTTTAGGAATGGAGCCATACGTGACACTCTACCATTGGGATCTCCCCCAGAGTCTTGAAGACCGATACACAGGATGGCTCAGCTCTCAAAGCATGTAATGGATCGTCGTTTTTAGATTCCTTGTTGTTGACATTTAAGCATAAATCTAACTTCATATATTTTTCCTACTCCAGCAAGGATTTTGCAACATATGCCGAAACGTGCTTTAAAGAATTTGGCGATAGGGTGAAACATTGGATCACTTTCAACGAGCCCCATACTTTTGCCGTGCAAGGGTATGATGTTGGGCTGCAGGCGCCTGGCCGGTGCTCCATTTTGCTTCACGCGCTTTGCAGGGCCGGAAATTCAGCAACCGAGCCTTATATAGTTGGTCACAACGTGCTTCTTGCGCATGCAAATGTGGTTGACATTTACAGGAAAACATACAGAGTAAGTTGAGCATATAATTTATTTAAATTTGAAATGTTCTATTGTGCGACGTGTGCTGTTATTCTTTACAGACAAAACAACATGGATCAATCGGGATATCTCTGGATTCCTTTTGGTACGAATCAGCAACGAACACCTCCGATGATATTGAAGCCACACAAAGAGCAATTGATTTTAACTTGGGATGGTAAGACTCGTGAATCATTTAAAAATTTATGTAACTTATACTATATATACGAACTATCAAATTCATTTCAATTGAATGAAGGTTCATTGAGCCTCTAATTGTGGGGGACTATCCGAAATCAATGAGAGATAGAGTCGGAAATAGGTTGCCAAGATTTACTCCAGATCAGTCGAGACAGGTGAAGGGGTCGTTCGATTTCATAGGCATAAATCACTACACAACGTGGTATGCAGGCAAAGACAACATCAACATAATTGGTGGTTTGCTTAACGACTCCCAAGCAGACTCCGGTGCCTTTACTCTACGTGTGTTGAAAAACTATATACCTTTTCTATCTCGTCTCATATCAGCCTTCTTCACTTACCAACACTTGCTTCGTTACTTTTGCAGCCATTGCAATTGGAAAGCCTACACATGACAGGGTATGCAACTCAAAAGTACATACATGCAATGCACATAAGTAATGTAAATTTTAAAATTGAAATCTTTCATTTTCTTATAATTGCAGGCAAATTCTATATGGTTGTATATTGTGCCTTCCGGGATAAGAAATTTGATGAACTACATTCGACAAAAGTATGGAAATCCTCTTGTAATAATCACTGAAAATGGTAAAAAATTAACCTTAAACTTCCAAGCTCTCTCAACTTATTTTTATTAGCCTGTTTTAATGTAACAATATATATCTTTCAACGCTTTTTATCAACAGGGATGGATGACGGAAACAAGGCTTTTTCGTCTATCAAGCAAGATACGAAGCGGATCAAATATCACAATGACTATTTGACAAACTTATTAGCCGCTATAAAGTAAGTCTTAGAAGCATATCATTGAGTTGGTACTAAAGTAATGTTTGCTTTTAATTGTCTTGTTTGGTAATTTTGCATAAACAGAGAAGATGGTTGCAATGTGAAAGGCTACTTTGTTTGGTCAATGCTTGATAACTGGGAATGGGGAGGTGGATACGGTTCAAGATTTGGGCTTTACTATGTTGATTTCAAAGATGAACAGAGGAAAAGATATGCAAAGGATTCTGTAAATTGGTTTAAAAACTTCTTAGCTTCTTAAATCAATTTATATAGAAGATTCTATACACATGTTCAATACGTTGAATTTATTATTTATAATGATTCATCATTTGTTTTTTTTTTCTATATTAAAGTTGAATGTGTGTTGATCCCTCAGAATGTATAGGAATATTGAATTCTCCTATTAAGTGGATGTTCACTTACATATATAGAAGAGCGTTTGCTATAGTTTCTACATGCACTTGTATATAGTATAAGTACTTTTTTTTTTTTTTTTTTATCATCGGTAAATGTTAATTGTTAGATTAGTTCACCAAGTCTCCATACACTCCTAGAAATCTCCAAGCCCACCTTATAACTCCCATAATTCGTTCCCAGAGGGAATCGAACCCGGGTCACTCACTAGAGTGAGGAACTCGGTGGCCAGGTGGGCTAAGTCACCTGGTTGTATATAGTATAAGTACTTAGGTGGATGGTTACTTGATTTAAATTATAAGCTATACTTAATTTTCTAATTTAAGCATGTATAATCAATAACCAATTTTTGCCTTCATTTATATATTCTAAAATAGAAGAAAATATTAAATGATGTAACTAATATTTTTATTGTGATTTACTTTTCAATGATCATTTATCTATTACTTGGTATTCGGTTCAAGACCAACTATAATTTGGGGGATCAATTTCAATTTCAATGTTCACTTCACTTGTGAAATGCTCTAAATGATAGAGATATTCATTTTAAAAATTAATCGCATTTTATAAACCTTGAATTTGAAATCTAAAAAAGAAAATATTCTTAAATTTAAAATCTACACCATTAGATCAACACATGTGGAAATTTTGAAGCAAAATATCTAACCAAAAAAAAAAAAAAGGGAAGAAGAGATCATATCCAATGAGAAAACAAGTCACAATGAAAAAAACCAACTCGTACTATTGAATAAAGAGCCGAGTATCTACAAAAATAACAAATCATGTCCATGATGAGAAAACAAATCACGAATGAAGACCAAACACGTGAAGAAGGTGAGGATACAAGTCGATTCTCCTCTGTTCTACATTTTGAATTTCATTTGGTGTTCCATTTGTTGGATCTTTAACACATGGACGCAATATTATGGTAGTTTGTTGGATTTTTTTTTTTTTAAATTCCACATATTAAACATTCAAGTTATAAAATACAAAGTGAAATAGATTATTTAACCTGTGTTTGCAAATACAATTGATAGCTTAAAAACACCTTTGAAAAGTTAAATTCGTAAGTTAAAATAAGTATTTTTGTCCCATCCATCAGTGTTTGCAAACACCCCATAATGGTGAGGACATGGGAAAGAAAAATGAGGCGGAAACGCAACAAATCCACATAAGATAAATAAGACAGCGTTTACATAGTACAAAGAATCCACCACAAAACTTTTATATATATATATATATTATATAACGCTAATCAGCCTATATTTGGGTACCATTGAATTTTTCTCGCCAAAATTATTAATAAATTGATAATTAAATGTTTGGAATATATCTTTAAAGACAAAGTATAGAGTGAAACTGGTTTATACATAAATCATTGAAGGATATTAATTGTTTTCATTGAAAAGTATTAGTTGTATTTACTGAAGAGTATTACTGATTTACACTAAAGAGTCTCAGTTATTTAGTGAAAATGAACTAAGACTCTTCAGTGTAAACTAGTAATACTCTTCAGTAAAAACAACTAATACTTTTAAGTGAAAAAAACTAATATTTTTTAATGAAAACAACTAATACCCTTCAGTGATTCATATATAAACTAATTTCACTCTATACATACTCATTTTAAAATATATTTATTAAAAATATTGATAAATAATTATTTACAAAATATTTAAATATGATCTATAATAAATATTGTGAAATAATATAAAAATATATTGAATATATCTTTGATATATATTATGATAAATCCCTGTATTTTGTAGTATAAAATATATTTCAACTATATATTTATCCGCCAAAAATTATTGCTAAATTTAGTAATATTCGTTTTAAATCTTTGGTATATATCTTTGAAATATATATTATTATAAATATTGATAATAATTTATTACAAAATATATTGAATATATTTTTGAAATATAAATTATAATAAATATTGAGAAATAATATAAAAATAAGTTGAATTTTGAGATATATATTATGATAAATCCCTCTATTTTTTAGTATAAAAGATATTTTAATTATTTTAAATAATATTTATTAAATATTTTTGTGAATATTATTGTATAGAAATAATTTGATATATAGTTTGTAGAAGTTTATTTTTAATAGAAGTTATTAAAATAAATATTTATTAATCTAAAAATAAATAAAAATAAGACAACTCTTTAATCTTTGGCAAAGTATAGAGTGAAAATAATTTGTGCATGAACCATTTGAAGTGTATTGATTGTTTTCATTGAAGGATATTAGTTTTAGAGGGTATTCATTGTTTTTACTAAAATGTATTACTTGAAGGGTACAAAGAATAATACTAGTTGTTTAGCTAAAGGATATTAGTTGATTATACTAAAGGGTATTAGTTGGCTATTCTGGAAAGTACTACATAGTTTATGTATGAACCAATTTATTTTTTGTAGATGAAAGATATTATCTAAATTAATTACTTCGAAGAAAGATTATATTAGATATATAACAATTAATATATCAATATATTTTATTGGGCGAACCACCAAATACGTATGAACATATATCTTTATATTGAAATAAGTTTGAGATGTATATTTGGGTTAATAAATTACACAAATTCTAGCATGCACTTGGTTTAAGCTCATTTTCACTTCAATTTTGATTTTTTTCAACACACACACAAACACACTGAACTGTGTGTTGGGTGTTACTGATTAGTTCTTGGTGTATTACTGGTTAGTTCTTGGGGTATCACTGATTACTTCTTGGGGAATTACTGATTTTTTCTTGGGGTATTTTTTTCAAAATTCAAGTGCATACCATGCACTCAAGTGCACACTAGAACTACACAATAAATTAATATACAAATAATACATAAATTAATGCACTTTGTCGTCTACAAATCAAGGAAAGAGTAAGATTTCCAATAAACTCCATATTCCACAATATTTTTGCCTCTAGATTTAGAAAATTTCACAGATAATAATTTGAACAATGCATTCCAATTGAAGACAAAACAAAACTCTATATGGACTGATCCAAACACAAAATTGGATAGAAAATAAGGGTTTCCAACCTCATACTTGGATTAAATTTGGACGATATAAAATAATGTTAATTATTTATTTATAAAAATATATGTGGAATGCATACATACTTAAATTGCATAATTATTTTAATGCATGCATTTATCTCAATATTATAAAAATAAAATTTAAAAAATTAATATGTACAAGTAACCGTATAAAAGGAAGACTTCGTAGATGAATTTTTTTTATTGAAAGAAGAAAAAAGTGCAGAGACTCCATTGATAATTTTTAAAATGTTTCGTTCAAAGCTACACTTGAAGAATATTGTGTACTATCTGTGTCAGGATCAAGAGCTTGCTTATATACTCTTGAAAACTCAGTAGAGAATGAGTACGATCAGTAGGCTTTGATAACAGTAGACTCTTAAGATCAGTAGACCTTATGAATCAGCAGCTGAGATGAAGAATGAATCAAAGGAAGAAAACAAGACTAAAAGATTTATATTGGTTCGATCTAAAATGATCTACGTCCACTTGTGAGGCCCCTTTCACTATGTTGAAGTAGAACTACTGATTAGGCGTGAAATTATCATGATTCGTCGTTAGAAATGCCCATATTTTGGTCGATTTTATTGAGTATTTAGAGTCAATTGAGTATTATTTCTACACATTGATGAATTTGTCTCTTTGATGCTCATAGGTGAATCAAGGGCGAAAAATGGAGTTCGTAGGACTTTGAATCGACTCAAACGGATGCCCGGATGAGGAGATATCGAAGAAATACGAATGGTATTAGTGCGCGAGAAGAAAAGTATCAGTTGAAGAAGAAGGAGAGTCACCCGAGTGGAGTCACTCGAGCGCCACCGCTCGAGCATGTTGCTCGAGCACCTAAATTGTCCAGAGAACTTTTGTCATTCGAGCATGTCACTCAAGCGCCACCGCTCGAGCATGTTGCTCGAGCGCCCATAAACTTACAGAAATATTTGCCCACTCGACCAGCTCGAGCACGAGTGCTCGAGCCCTTGATGCATTCAACCTATACAGCTCGAGCGCCCCCCGCTCAAGCGGGTGCTGCTCGAGCACTCTCATGTTTTTGCTTCCGGATTCATTTTTCGGCCCATGAGTTCCCGATTCGGCCCGATGCGTATATATACTCGTCCCGAACACGATTTTGGATACCACTTCATACCATATCACTTTGAGAGTTAGTTTTTGGAGAGAGAAGAGCACCGTGAGTTCGAGCAAGCTTTATTTTTACGTAATCGAGGTTTTACTTTACAAATTCTTGTTTCGGTTTGGATTTTAATTTATTTTCGTTTACTCTTTGACATTGAAGACTTGAGACTTCGTTTTATTAATCAAATTTTAGTTCTTAGCATTTATTCTCTTAAAACCCTAGTTTATGTTTGATAGTCAATTAGTTCGTATAATCATATTTATGTTCGTTATTTCTTCAATTATTTTTGTCACCGTTAAAACTATGTCTAGCTAAAACCCTTGTATGCTTAGGGTAGGATGAACTCGTAGAAGTAGGAAGTGAGTACGTAATTAGGGTAATTCGTGACGTTTAGTTTTAATTCTCTTAATTAATGAATTCTTAAAATCGATCTTAACTTTACCTTTGAATTTTATTCGAAAAGTGTTAGAGAGATGACGACCTTATCACTCTTTAACAACTAGTAGACTTAATGAGAGGGTTTAGAAAGGGTTAATTAATCTACCGGTTTATCTAGGGAGGACGACCACATCACCTTAGTTAAATTAGAGTCTCGTTAATTAAGCACAATCTATTAACTTGTTAGTGGATTAGTGAAGTCGATTGTTAGGATAAAGTATTAGGGTTTGAATTCTTGAGCTTTCATCTTACAATCTTTTACTTAGGTTATTTCTTGCACGTTACAGTTATCTTGATTATGTACCTGCTCCGTTAGTATATGTAGGAATTCCTATCCTGAGCATCTCCATCTCATATTCGAAAACACACTTCGTTCTTAGTTTAATTTTCCTTTTTGCATTCGTAGAGTAATTTAGTTTAGATTATATTTTCTCTTAAAAAAACCCAAAAACATACACTCATATTAATTACGATGCGTAGATCTTCAGGGATCTATTAGCATACATTCCTTCCCTTGGGTACGATATAATTGGTCGCTATACTTGCTTATACTACAGTGAACCCGTGCGCTTGCGGAGAAACTACTAATAGAAAGTTAGTATTTTCGGTCCAAGTCAATGGCGCCGTTGCCGGGGAAGGCAATGTATGTCATTTGAATAGGACTTGTAGATAGCTTAGTAGTTAGTAGTGAGTGCTTTATTTTTCTATTTTATTCTTACGTGTTCGGTAGTTGCCTTTTTATTCTTTTGTTAGTGTTTCAGGTTTATGAAAATACGCTCGCAAGGTGATACGAGCGAAGAGAGACTACAGCTAGATCCTGAGACAATAACAAGAAGAAACTGAGCCTTTTTAAGAAGGATGAATGCTGCCGGGGGAGAGAACGATAACATGGACATGAGTAATGAGTTGGATGATGCTGCTATTGAGTTTAATCAGACAGTGGACCAGGTTGAGGGCACTAGAGGGAATGGCAGTCAGAATCAAGTCCCGTTAGGGGAAAGCTAGAGCCAAAACCCGGGTACACAGAACATAAACAATCCAGCTCATAACCTTGTCCAACATCCTCAGAACAACCCTGCATATCCACATAACAACTTACCTTACCCTTACCCATACCCACCATATCCATATCCACCATACCCGTACCCTCCACCTCCTGTTTACAACCAACCACCAGTCTATCAACCACCACCAGTCCAACAAGTACCCGTACCACATGTTATTCCTCAGAACGCCGATCAGAACATGGCTATTCAAGAAAGGTTTGTGGCACAACCACAACGGTACTATGATGGAGTGGCATTGCCCCCTGTAGAGGCAAACAACTTCTCAATTTCCCCTGAAATTCTAAACCTGCTTACCGAGAATCAATTCAAGGGGGAGGTTGGGAAGGAGAATCCTCATACTCATCTTAGGAGTTTTCTGATGATCGCATCCACGTTCAATTATAACGGCATGTCTGAAGATGCCAAGAGGCTCAGACTGTTCCCATTTTCTTTAATGGGAATAACAAAGAAATGGTATGATAACACGCTCCCACGGCGAGGTGTAACCACATGGTCCGAGCTCGAGCGTCTGTTCCTCGAGCGATTCTACCCTCCATCTATAATAATTAGAGCAAGAATAGAGATCTCTTCTTTCCGCCAGAAGCCAGGAGAGGACTTACGTCAAGCGTGGGAAAAATACTCTAACATGTTGATTGAGTGCCGGTAGCACGGGTACAATGAGGGAGATATCATGGTTTTCTTCTATAGTGGAGCCAGCAAGGCTGGTCAAGCCCATCTTGATGCATGTGCTAGTGGAGCATTTCTGAATCATGGTACAGCTAGATGCAGAGAGATCGTAGATAATATTGTTAAGAATGCCGGGCAATGGAACGAGGACCCAGAATTTCAGAGAGCTTGTAAGTTGGAGGAGAATGGGGGAACAATGAAGCTGTTGATGGCGAAGATGGAGAAGATAAGTAACCTCGAGATGGGACAGAATCTGGTTGGAGGGAATGTAGCAGTGAGTAAGAAAGTGGACCAGCCCCCAATTCAGCAAAAGGTAGCCAACTATATGGGAGGACCTTACTACAATCAGAATGGGTATCCACAAGGTGGCAATCAAATTGGAAGACCTTCTTATGGCCAATCATTTGTACCACCTGGTCCACAACCTCCTCAAAATCAGTGGAGGAATAATCAAGGCTATCAAGGAGGCCAGCAGCCTCCTCAGAACCAATGGAGGAAGAACGAGAATTTTTCATATGCCAATCCAAAGATCGGAATTACAGTTCCTCCAGGTGTTGATCTAGGTTCAAAACCCCCGGGTGGAGAAGGAGGTTCCTCGACCGAAGAGATGTTGCGAGCGATCTTTCAAAAGGTGGAAGAAGGAAGCAAAATATTGTCCTCTTTGGAGTATGATGTTAAAGAGTTGCATAAGAAAGATGATCAGCGTGATCAAGAACTCCAGAAGAGAGATGTAGAGCTAAATCGAATTCAGTAAGAGAACAATAGGCGGTTCACTTCGATGGAGTACCAAATGAGCCAGATTGCAAAATCATTGGGAAGAGAGCCGGGTAAATATCCTTCTATGCTGGAGAGGAACCCGAAAAAGCATTGCAAGGCGATCCAGTTAAGAAGTGGAACCAACTATGATGGTCCCCAGATGCATGCTGATTCTGAGACGCCCCAAAGAGACATTGAGATAGAGGGGAAAGAGCCTAAGAAGGATAGAGATGAAATTGAGGAGGTAGGAGTTGAGAAGAAGATAGAGGGTGAAGGTACTCAAGAGAGCAAAGAGCCTGAAGAGGAAGGCATTGAGAAGATTGAGAGAGTTCCTAAGTGGAAGAAGGCAAAGGAAGCAATGGAGAAAGTGAAAGAGACCGAGCGTGATGAATGGGGGGTACCCAAATTTGTGATACCTGTCCCATATCCACAGCGCTTCATGAAGAAAAAGCTTGATGAGAAGTTTGCTAAATTCCTTGATGTTTTTAAGAAATTGCATATTAACATTCCTTTTTATGATGCTTTGGAACAAATGCCGAATTATGCCAAGTTCCTGAAGGACATGATAGCGAAGAGACGGCGAGTAGATGAGCCCAAGTTGGTGCAGCTTAACCATAAGGTGAGTGCATTAGTGCACAAAGCGCTTCCCCCGAAGTTGAAGGATCCCGTGAGTTTCACTGTCTTATGTGATATCGGGAATGGAGTCAAGAAGGGAGCGCTGTGTGACCTTGGAGCAAGCATTAATCTTATGTCATTGTCGTTTTTCAAGAAGTTGGAAGGGGGAGAACTTCAGCCGACAATGATGACTCTTCAACTTGCCGATCGGTCTATTACTTGACCTCAAGGTGTAGTTGAAGACGTCCTCGTGAAAGTTGGGGATCACATTTTTCTAGCCGATTTTGTAGTGCTTGACTTGGAAGAAGATGAGCACGTTCATTTGATCTTGGAAAGACCGTTTTTAGCAACGGCTGGGATGGTGCTAGATGTGGCGAATGGGAAGATTACATTGAAAATTGACGATCAAGAGATAAAGATTTCCCTATATGAGGCCATGAAGTACCCGAAGGAGGATGAGAGCTGTTATTGCATGGATGCCATTGATCTTCGTGTTGAAGACACACCTCCTCTCCCTAATCTTTCTATTAAGCATGATTTTAATAGTCCTTCCCTTGATGATTTAACCCATGAGCATTATGATCTTGATTATTTTGATAGGGATAAAGGGAAGAAGTTGAAGGATGGAGAAGTGAAAAGTGTGGACGTGGTCCAGTTAGAGAGTAAAGGAGGAGTTAAGAAGAAAAAATCCAAATTCAAGAAATTGCTTAGAATGATTCCTCCAGATAAAGGTGAGAAGAAGTTGAGACCCCCACCACTTGAGGTGGAGAAGGAAGCAAAGGAACTCATGATGAAGGGACATGAAGGAAAGAAAGTCAACCACCACTCTTATGAGAATAAGAGAGGCAATTTTGAGTATCGTGTCCCATAAGCTCCTTTGAGCTTGGTCCGACATGAGGACCTTTAAAATAGCGCTGAATGGGAGGCAACCCATTTTTATTTGCTTTTAAGTGTTTTATGTTATTAGGGTATTTTTGAATCGTAAGTTTTAACCTCGTACTAGAGAGTTTATTTTGTAGGCTTGTCTCGAAGGAGTAAAAAGGTATCATGGAGTTATTCAGATTGAAGGAACCAACTCGAGACCAGGGAGTGTGCCAAGTTGTTGAGAGAAACTGAATTATTTGGATGAGGTAACCCACAACCCCAAACTTAGACCTCTTCACAAGGTTGAAGTTTGGGGTGGTGGAGTTTTTATATGTTTTATTGTTACATTGCACAGGCGTACATCCTCTCTTGAGTTGAGTTTGGTTATTTGGTAGCTTGAGATGCTCCTTGGGCTGATATTGATTTGATTTGCTACTACATATTTCATGCCTATCAATCATCTTATGTTTGTTGATTGCTATCTTTGAGTGTGAGTATGAGTTGGTAAACTGTGAAGTTGAGTTAGGAATTCTATTGTGTGAGTGTATGAGTTAGAGTTGATTTGAGAGGGAACTCGTATGCTTGCGAGTTTTCCTTTTGAGTACTTGTGTGATGAGAGTGAGAATTCGCTAAGACTAGCATGGATGTGAAAGCCGTGAGATTTGAGCCTTTTGGGATTAAGATACACGAATTGATCTCTTCGTTTGTGAGTGAGTCGTCACCTTAGAGGATGCTTGAACTTGTGTGTGCGCTCGCTTCTTGATTGCGTCTAGTTTGATATGCCGAATGTGATCTTAGGCCATCTTTGTTGTGAATGAGTCACTTAGCCAAAATTTATCCTTACAATTGATATTTGTCCCTTGTTAGCCAGTTTGAGCCTTAAGCCTATTTCATTTGCTAGCACATTTAAACACTATTCCAAGTTCCTAAGCCTTTTTGTCCCAACTTGAGTGGAGAATAGAAAATGTGTGAATGTGAAGGGATCGATTTGAGTTGAAAAAGGAGAGTTGTGATTGCTTGAGTGATTATGAGAAGAAGGTGTGATGAAGAATATGAGTTGTGGGAAAGAACAAAAGAATTTGAGAATGAGCAAAAGAAAAAAATGAGCTCATATGTTTGTGCGAAAAAAAGAAAAAACAGTGAAGTGATTGAAAAGTGAAAATAGTTGAAAATAAAAAAATTGAAGTGTTGAAAGCAGAGAAATTGAAAAGTGTGTTGAATGAAGATGTTTGGAGTATTTTGTTCCTCGTCTTGAAGTATTGAAATTTAATTTTCTGTTCTCCATTCACTTGAGTCACTTATCCATATTGTTATCCCACCTGTCCAAAGAGCCTACATTACAACCTTGAGAAAAGTCATTTTTGATTCGGAATTGATTTCTAGAGTATGATCGAAGTTGAGAGTGCTTACAAGCCTATGGCTGCTGATATGCGTGATTGATTGTTTGAGTGAGTCCTGTATTATTGATATACACTTGTGAGGGAGTGAAACACATCGTTGAGTGCACATCCATGTTTGATCTTGGTGTTTCTTGTTGTTATTGCATGAGTATGATGAAGGAGGGTGAGTTAGTATACGTGTGATCGATCTTTGAAACTTGAGCTCGATTACTTGCATGGTTTGGTTCTATGACTCATTTCTAACAATTTCACTTGACTTATTATTTCATTGCTTGAGGACAAGCAATATGGTAAGTTTGGGGAAGTTGATTAGGCGTGAAATTGTCATGATTCGTCGTTAGAAATGCCCATGTTTTGGTCGATTTTATTGAGTATTTAGAGTCAATTGAGTATTATTTCTACACATTGATGAATTTGTCTCTTTGATGTTCATAGGTGAATCGAGGGTGAAAAACGGAGTTCGTAGGACTTTGAATCGACTCAAACGGATGCCCGGATGAGGAGATATCGAAGAAATACGAATGATATTAGTGCGCGAGAAGAAAAGTATCAGTTGAAGAAAAATGAGAGTCACTCGAGTGGAGTCACTCGAGCGCCACCGCTCGAGCATGTTGCTCGAGCACCTAAATTGTCCAGAGAACTTTTGTCATTCGAGCATGTCACTCGAGCGCCACCGCTCGAGCATTTTGCTCGAGGCCCATAAACTTACAGAAACATTTACCCACTCGACCAGCTCGAGCACGAGCGCTCGAGCCCTTGATGCATTCGACCTATATAGCTCGAGCGCCCCCGCTCGAGCGGGTGCTGCTCGAGCACTTTCATGTTTTTGCTTCCGGATTCATTTTTCGGCCCATGAGTTCCCGATTCGGCCCGATGCGTATATATACTCGTCCCGAACACGATTTTGAATACCACTTCATACCATATCACTTTGAGAGTTAGTTTTTGGAGAGAGAAGAGCAACGTGAGTTCGAGCAAGCTTTATTTTTAAGTAATCGAGGTTTTACTTTACGAATTCTTGTTTCGGTTTGGATTTTAATTTATTTTCGTTTACTCTTTGACATTGAAGACTTGAGACTTCGTTTTATTAATCAAATTTCAGTTCTTAGCATTTATTCTCTTAAAACCCTAGTTTATGTTTGATAGTTAATTAGTTCGTATAATCATATTTATGTTCGTTATTTCTTCAATTGTTTTTGTCACCGTTAAAACTATGTCTAGCTAAAACCCTTGTATGCTTAGGGTAGGATGAACTCGTAGAAGTAGGAAGTGGGTACGTAATTAGGGTAATTCGTGACGTTTAGTTTTAATTCTCTTAATTAATGAATTCTTAAAATCGATCTTAACTTTACCTTTGAATTTCGTTCGAAAAGTGTTCGAGAGATGACGACCTTATCACTCTTTAACAACTAGTAGACTTAATGAGAGGGTTTGAAAGGGTTAATTAATCTACCAGTTTATCTAGGGAGGATGACCGCATCACCTTAGTTAAATTAGAGTCTCGTTAATTAAGCACAATTTATTAACTTGTTAGTGGATTAGTGAAGTCAATTGTTAGGATAAAGTATTAGTGTTTGAATTCTTGAGCTTTCATCTTACAATCTTTTACTTAGGTTATTTCTTGCACTTCACAGTTATCTTGATTATGTACCTGCTCCGTTAGTATACGTAGGAATTCCTATCCTGAGCATCTCCATCTCATATTCGAAAACACACTTCTACGTTCTTAGTTTAATTTTCCTTTTTGCATTCGTAGAGTAATTTAGTTTAGATTATATTTTCTTTTAAAAAAACTAAAAAACATACACTCATATTAATTACAACGCGTAGATCTTCAGAGATCTATTCGCATACATTTCTTCCCTTGGGTACGATATACTTGGTCGCTATACTTTCTTATACTACAGTGAACCCGTGCGCTTGCGGGGAAACTACTAGTAGAAAGTTAGTATTTTCGGTCCAAGTCAACTACAAAGATACAATGATACACCCCTGAGTATAAGCTGAGATAATCAATCTAGCACTCAAATATCACATGAACTAACTAAGTGAAAAATCTGTCTTTTCTCTAACTTTGAGCTAATATATATACAACCAAATGAGACTCCCTTGAGTAGTTAGTTGTTGCAAGTCGTAGTATGCCACACACTCTTCATCTTGCAACTTGAATCAGTTGGAACCACCAAACGGTTAGTGAGTTAAGATTTCTCCAAGTTGACACCAAACAGCACTGCAAGCTGTGACAGATTGCATAACTACTTTTGTAACTGAATAACCGTCAATGCTCTTGGCTTTTTCAGCTGTTAGAGGTCAAGAACAAATCTTCACACTTCACACTTCCATATGGTTTGGAAGATATCTACCAGATTTAGAGATAACACCTCTCAATCTGAATTATTTGAAGGACAAAACCATACTTGCACCTACTCTTTAAATAACTTGAAGTGTTATGATATGTCGAATTATGATTTGAACTTGAAAGTTAAGACTCCAGTTATGTTATTTAGAAATATAGATCATCCAAGAGAATTGTGCAACAAGACTAGATTGACTCTAATAAGACTAGGTGATAATATTCTGAAAGGTACAAATATAACCAGAAGTAATTTAGGTAAGACGGTATCAATTCCTAAACTTTCACTGATCTCATTCGATCCGAGACTTCTGTTCAAGTTAATAGGCAGGCTGTCTCATATGAAATGTAAATAAATAAGAGTTAATGACAATCGTTCGCTAATATTGACATATTCTTGAATAATCCAGTTTTAAGCCATAATCAGTTATACGTGGATGTTTTGAGAGTCTCCAATCACAATAATTTGGAAATTTTGACGTGTGGTGATTGACGATGAACGTTCATCGAAAATGAAAAAAAATATGATTTTTAAAGTGGTGTTTCGAAATCTTTAATCCTTTTGATTTATTTTTTTACATCCTGTTTAATATGGATTCATAAATATTACTAAAATTTATTACTGTGTAAATCATAAAAAAATTATATGGTGAAATACAAATAATATTGAGATTGTCTCTTATAAATAAAATATATTTCCCCTGTCCCAGAGACTTCCCACTTTCCTTTACAGGCCGTCCCACACTAAGTTTTTCATTCCATAAATGACAAAAACAATACTCCAATATATATAATTTTTAACCTTAAAATTTACACAATATTATCAAAAGTGTCATTCATTTCATTCACTTTTTAGCACTCTTCATTATTTTACTCGAAAAGTCAACATATGTCACACCATATATTAATAAACAAGTATATTTTCTTAAACCATTCAACATAAAGAAGTGAAAAGATAACTTTGGGATAGAAGGAGTAATATTTATAACACTTTATTTTCACAAAAAATTCTCAATATCTGCATTACTTTCTCTTTAAAAAAGTAAACCTTCAAATAAAAAAAATTATAATATTATCCATTTGAAATTAAATATTTTAATTGGAATACTAATAAACACCTTCAAATGTAAACATGCTGACTTCAATATAATTTGAGAATCCATAAATTAATTTTATAATTATAGTGGTGCATCGCACGGGTTAAGTTACTAGTATGACTAATAATCCCTTCCATAATTGTGACGCATGAGAAATTAAAATTAGATATTTGTTTCATAAACCCCATTTCACTACACTTATATATGTTGCAAGTATTGTAGATCAACTCCTCCCACTTTCTTTATATACAATAAAACCCCTCCCTTGTATCCCCACCACCACCACCTCTCTCTCTCTCTCTCTCTCTAACACACACACATACATAGAGGTAGCTAGATAATCTTGCCACATTGTATTACAAGCGTTGTCTCTTAATATCTTGATCATTCTTTTTCAGTTTCTACCATATAAACTTTGAAAAGAATGGTGGAGAGGAAAGGCATGAATGGTTTAATTTTTGCATTTATTATTCATGTGGTGTTTAGTGCAATTTTCAATATATGTGACGGTCAGAATATCAGTAGATCAAGTTTTCCAAAGGGCTTTGTTTTTTGGATTGCATCCTCTGCTTACCAGGTCTAATTTCTCTCTTTATTTCATTTATCAGTTTCAACTCTTTCTAACATGTACCCCATATTTAATTTCATTTTACATGAATAAACTATACTTTTCACGACTTTTTTATAAATCATATGTTAAAATGTAAAATATATCACAAGATTTATTATCATACCCCAAACAAATGGTCTCATATTTTTATATCTATTTGGGCCTTTGATCTGTGATAGTTCCATGATGGAAGATTTCTTCTAAATACATTTATGGAGAATTGCATATTTTTTTCCCTTCAATTATCATTTGTCAATAAGTTAACTGCAAACTATACTCTCAGTATGAAGGAGCTGTTAAGGAAGATGGAAGAGGTCAAACAATATGGGACACATTTGCTCATACTTCCGGTAAAACTCATTTTATCATCATATTAGTAATCTTGATAACGATTAGAGAGATATGGTTTCAGTTTGTGATTATAAGTTTTTTTAAAGGAAAAATTCTCGATTTTAGCAATGCCGATGTGGCAGATGACCAGTACCACCTCTACTACGTATGGTACTTCTACTGCTGGTCAAATGAAACTATGCCTAGTTAATGTTTTAGTGATTATAAATTTAATTTTTGGTTGTAGGAAGATGTACAATTGATGAAAGATATGGGAATGGATGCCTACCGATTATCAATTGCTTGATCCAGAATTTATCCTAGTACTTGAGTTTCTCAATTAGCTAGCAACCATTTTTTCTTGAGGAAAAAAATCAATGTAGAAGGAAATGGAACCGGAGAAATAAATCAAGTTGGAATTGATCATGTCATGAATGCTTTACTAGCAAATGGTACTAATTTCAAACACCATAAACGTCTTCAATACATTGATACACTTCATGTTACCTTTTAATCGTGTTGGTGTCGTATTATGTCGCCATACATCACACTCTACCACTGGGATCTCCCCCAGACCGATACGAAGCATGTAATATATTTTGTCGTTTATAGAAGTACTGTTGTTGTTGAAAGTTAATAAATGTAACATCATCTCTTTTGCATTCCAGAATATGCTTCAAGGAATTTGGCGATAGGGTGAAGTACTGGATTACTTTCAACGAACCCCATAATTTTGGCGTGCAGGCGCCTTGCCAATGTTCCATCCTTCTTCACGCCAAAATTCAGCCTTATATATTTCTTGCACATGCAAATGTGGTCGATATTTACACGAAAACATATAATACCAAGTAAGTTGATGTAATTCAAATTATATAAGTACCCAATTTGATATTTGAATTTGAAATGTTACAGACAAAACAACATGGAACAATCGGGATAACTTTGGATTCCTACTGGCACGAATCAACACGGACAAATTAAATGATATCTAAGCCACACAGAGCAATAGATTTTAACTTGGGCTGGTAAGACTCATCAATCAATTCTTTATTTTATGCATCTTATACTATGATCAAATTCATTTTTAATTGAAGGGGACTATCCCAAATCAATGAGAGACAGGTTGCCAACATTTTCTCGTTCGATTTCACAGGCATAAATCACTACACGACGTGGTATGCAAGCAAACATAATCGGTGGTGACTCCGCCTTTACCTTACGTCCTCTGTCTCCTCTAATATTTATCGTATTCTTCACTTATCAATGTTTGTTTCTTTACTTTACAACCATTGCAATCGGGAAGCCTCAGGGTATGCACATGAAATAATTTCTGAAGGTGAACTATTTCATTTGCTATTAATTAATTGTTGGCAAATTCTGCATGGTTGTACTTGTAAATTGTGCATGCCTTCGTGGATAACAAGTTTGATGAACTATGTAATACCCCGTCCCGTTTTATACCTTTTATTTTGCTAGAAACCTTATTTTATATTGTAATCTTGTTTCTTTTAATTTTATTATTTTTGTGTGCTACTGTGTGATTTAAATTTATACTCTATTCTAAATTCCCAAGTTCGAAGAAAGAAATCGAATATTTCAAACGGATAAGGGATTACGAGGAATTAATTATTAAAGTTTAAAATTAGGATTTCGATCCGTATAATTTATTGAGAATAATTAAAATACATTAAAACATTAATTGAGTTTTAAAACTGTATTAATTCTCAATTCAGAATTAAACTCGTGAACCAAACGATCCCTAAACCGTATCAAGTGGGAACGAAAATATCAGAATTAAAAGGGGTTAATCCCTACCCACATAAATTACTTTCCTTTTTGAATTAATTAATTAATTAATTAATCTCATCCACATGTTTTTCCTCCTTTTAAATTAATTAATTAATTAAAGTTTTTTTTTTATAAAAACTCCCTTCTCAAAACTTACGCAGGAAGGGAAACAAATATCCCATTTCAGTTCCTAAATATCACAACCCAAATTCCTTTCTCTCTCACACGTTTTCCCTCTCGTCTCTCTCGCTCATCTCCCTGCCGCGCCCCCACCAATCGGCCGCACCGATCGGCACCGCCGCAGCCCGTCCCACCTCCTGCGCCGTCGCCTCGCGCCGCCTCTGTTCCCAGCCGCCGACCGACGCCCTCTTCCTTCCCTCCTTCCTATTCCGCGAAGCCGCCGTCCATCTCGCTCCAGCCGAACGCCGTCGCACGGAAGCCAACGATGCCTCCCTCCTCGTTAAGCAGTGCCGCCGTCCCTTTTTTTCCAGAAGCGCTGCCCGTCGCCTCTACCTCAGCACCGATCGAAGCTGCGCGTCCTTCCTCACCGTCGCGCCGCTGCTCATCACCAAGCAATCACCGTCCGTCTTTTCTCCCTTAGTGAGTCCTTTCTGTTGATTCGATTCCAAATTCGTTTAATTTAACAATTTCTTAAGTAAATTCCTCCGTTTCCAGATTTTCGGATTTACAATCCCTTCAATTTTTAAAATCTTATAATTTCGTGTTTCTTTCCGTTTGTAATCGAGATACCGGGCATCGCCCTTTCCGACAAAGCCGAAGGATAAATTTTTGTCCGTTCCATTTTGAAGAAATCGGAATGACGCCGTTAGGCCGCCCGATTTGGGACTCGTAAGAATCGCTAACCTTCACTCTTTTTCTCGTAGCTGTTGGTATAGAGATCGAATCGTTACTCCTCCTTATGTTGAGACCTTGTAAAATTAAGATAGTTGATTTTTGATCAGAGCCTGGATAGACTTTTGATGTTATTTTTTTGTACCGTAGAGTTGTGTTGATTAATATGATAAGTTGTGTTGAACTAGCTGTTGAGTATTACTGGAATAACTGTTTAGTATTGTTGGTTTGGGTGTTTAGTATTGTTGTTTTAGTTGGAGGGTATTATTGGATGAATGAATTAGTTTGGTTTGGTTAGCTGATGAAATTGGTTTGTTTTAGTATTAGTTGAGTTTTTAAATGCAAAGGGAAACTCGTCTTCTACTGTTCAAATGTTTGAAACAAATGGAAAAAGGGCTTTTAGAAAATAATACTCCCTCCGTCCACGAGTAAGTTTCCCACTTCTTTTTGTTGAATGGTTTAAGAAAGTGTATTTGTTTATTAATATATGGTGGGCCACATGTTGACTTTTGGGATAAAGTAATGAATAGTGTTGAAAAATAAAGTGAATGAGTGACATTTTTGGTAATATTGTGTGAGTTTGAATGTTAAAGTTTATATATAATAGAGTGTTGTTATTTCCATTTATGGAATGGGAAACTTACTCGTGGACGGCCCGAAAAGGAAAGTGGGAAGTTTACTCATGGACGGAGGGAGTACTACTCTTTTGTTTTAAAAATGACAAAAGTAAACTTGGTTAGTAAAATATTTATTCTATTATTTGTTATGAAAACTTCTTTAAATCAAGTATTACTAACAATAAAGAAAAGTATATATTATATTATTTTTAGTATTTATTATATAAAATTCTTTAAGTAAAATAAGTTTAATAAAAGGGTTTTTATTTATAAAAACATAAATTTTTACCCAAGAGTTCTTTTAAAATAAAATAGAATTTCTAGAAAGAAAATATTAATTTGGGACCTATATTATATAAGTATTATTTCTAAATAAATTACTTAGACTTTTAATTCTTTCAAGAAAAATATTATATGGATGTACTTTTAAATTATCAAAAGCTTTTGTTATAAAAATCTAGGAAAATCAAAAGATTGTTTTATATGAGTAGAAATAGTCATACTACAAGGAAATTAGTAAGTACACCCCAATACACTACCCTTTTTTAAAGTGGTGTATTTACCAAGTTAGAGTGTGGCTTTAAGTAAGTCTATTCAATAAGTTTATAAGACAACGACCTCTTCAATTCTCGTAACACAAACTCTCTAGTTTTCCTAATAATTCAAAGGTCAACTCTTAATCAAATGGTTTCGTACTAGGATTATGTGCTAATCGGAATACGCACGAAGGATCCGACCATCTGTTTGAACATCGTTCACGGGACCCGGAGCAAACAGGTGGGTGATGATCTGTTGATTGATCTGCTCATAATACGTTGTGCTGGTATACTCTGAACTCGACTAAATCAATCTAAAACAACTTATCCAACATAAACGTACACCTACTATATAACTGTTTGAATTATGTGATATATTTATATATGATACAAATGTCTATTGTTTTATTTAAATCTATCACTATTGCATGATATAAGGACATTTTGTGAGCATGAATCTATCTAAGTATGAGTTATGTGTACAGTTCGAATTGTCAGTTTTAGTAAGGAAGAGGAAAGTGGATGTGGCCATGTTTGATAATAGATCAGGTGCATGGTCACGGGAATTTGTTTACAGTGGATGTGGCCACGTTTGATAATAGATCAGGTGCATGGTCACGAGATTTGTTTGTGGTGGATGTGGCCATGTTTGATAATAGATCAGGTGCATGGTCACGGGGAAATTGTTTATATTGTTTTGTGAAGAGGTTTACTATATGTGAAGATGATTGTGGGCTTTGCCCCTTAACGTGAACCAACTTGTGATATATTAATTATGTGAATGTGGAACCTGTCATGCCCAATTAATTATTACGTGAGCTTGTTACTTCTGTGATATATGTTATTCATATTTATATGTCAACTGCTTAAATAAATTAAATACTTTATTAATGAGTATAATTTAATATACTTCGGATTTACCAATCCCATGACGTTGCAAATCACCCATACGTGAGAATTCAAATCTCACGCCCCCTTTTTACAACCCTTGCAGATTATGATTTCGTGGAGCAAGGACAGTAATAGAGACGACACGGAGTTCCCCGCTTAAATAAAATGATACTATTGATATTAAGCTTTATATATATGTGTGAGATATGTTATACAAATTATTATACTCTCTCCTTCCGCTGCATAAAAAGCCATCTCTCTTTTATTATCCCTTTTTATATCAAAAATTTTATAGTTCGGATTTTAGTCACAAGTGGCACCTCGAATCTGAGATATTTTATGTGTTTTGGATTCGGGGCGTTACAAACTACATTCGACAAAAGTACGAAAATCCTCTTGTAATAATCACTCAAAATGGTAAAAATCAACCTTAAACCTCCCAGCATTCCACTTTGTTTTAATAGCATGCATCGCTCCATGCTTTTTATCGACAGGGATGGATGACGGAAACAAAGAAGATATCAAGCGGATCAAATATCATAATGACTATTGACAAACTTGTTAGCTGATATAAAGTAAGTCTTACTTGTTTGGTAATTTTGCATGAACAGAGAAGATGGTTGCAATGTGAAAGGCTACTTTGTTTGGTCAATGCTCGATAACTGGGAATGGGCTGCTGGATTTGGTTCAAGATTTGGGCTTTACTATGTTGATTTCAATGATAAACTGAGGAAAAGATATGCAAAGGATTCTGTAAATTGGTTTAAAAACTTCTTAGCTTCTTAAATCAATTTATATAGAAGATTCTAGAAATAATTACAAATAGGTTCTAAGTTCACGCCTAAATTAATGTTTGGTTCAAAACCTCTTCAAAATTGCCTTTTGGTTCAAAATGAGGGCCCCACCACTTTTACCCAACCCCACCTCAAGTCGGCAACCCCCCACCCACACAAATATCCATTTCTCTCAGCCTCACCCACTCACACACACATCCCCCTCTCTCTCTCTAAAATTATATCTCTCTCTCACCCTCCACACGCACACGGCGACGCCTACCACCACCATCACCGCCACCGCCTCCGCCTCTGTGACACCAAACCGCCCCCACTCGAGCGTCTCCGCCTCCAACCCCCACCACAATATCACTTTCTCCCTCCCACTCTGCTCCTTCACACCCACTTCCCCCTCTCTCTAAATTTCTCTCCGGCTCTCTCTCTCTCTAAATTTTGCAGCGCCGCCAACGATTTCCCTTCGACACCAAGCTCCGACGCCAAGGAGATGAGTGGCGCCGTGAAGATCCCAGATTCCTGATGCTCGGTGGACGTTGGGTGGTGGAGGTTGTGCGTGCGGTGGCGGCGTCGATCTGCTGGGGGTGAAGGCTGCGGCTGTTGAATCAACGTTCCGCCATCTCTGCCACCGCGGCGCATGTCCATAGGTGACGCCGCCCACCGCCACCGCCTCGCCATCGGTCCAGATCTGTCGCGGATCTGTCATTTGATCGGCAGATCGGAGGCAATTTGATGGGAGAATCGAAACGCCGCTATTCGATCCGACCTCCGGCCACATGACCCAAGGTACCATAATCGCCCCTTTTTCTCTAGATTTTGAAATGGAAGCCAACATCTATTGTGTGTGCGTGCGTGTGTGAAGGTTTTTGTCTGTGAACTAAGTCCGGTGAACTTTGAAATGCTTCTTGTATTTGGCTTATTTCGTGGAGTTAAAATTCATTCTTTGGCCATGGCTTTCTTTAAGAGCACAAATATCTGAAGGATGTTAATTTATATTTGGCTTGGAGATCCATTGAAATGTTTGGCTTCATAGAGTGATTATGTATGAATATGAAAATTATGTATTGTAATGGAAAAAACAGAGATTAAATGACTGCAAAATTTTCCAAGATTGAATTTGTATGAATATGAACTGAGTATTGCATTTGAAAGTGTTTGTTGTGATGTGTGTGGTTTATGTGTTCTATGGTTGTGGTTTATGTGTTTGTGTGCGGTGGTGGATATGGTGGTATGTATATTGTGTTTGTGTGTTGTGATCGACAATGTATTTTCCAAGTTGGATTTGGAGAAGAATAGAAGATTTGAAGATGTATAAGAAGATAGAGAAGATGTAGGAGAAGAAGATTTGAAGATACACTATGTGTGCAATTTTTAAAATTTTTTGCACCTAAGCATAATAATGTAAGAGTAAGTCTTGTGCATTTGGTGTATGATGCACTCACTCAACAGTTGATACTGTATACACTAAAAAGTTACTCTCAATTACACTGAAAAGTTAGTCTCAATTACACTGAAAAGTTAGTCTCAATTACACTGAAAAGTTTACATTGAAAACTGATTTTCAATGTAAACTTTTCAGTGTAATTGAGAGTAACTTTTTAGTGTATACAATATCAACAGTTGAGTGAGTGCACCGTGCACTTGGTGCATATGAGACTTTGCCATAATGTAATTTTAGTTATATTTTTGTTAATTTCAATTTTAAATATGTAATTGTAGAAGTTTTAAATATTTACCATTCAATTTAGATTGAAATTCTAAATTTTAGATTATGTGTAAATTATTATTGAAAATGCACACTCAATAAAAGTCAAATAAATATGAATAATTATGGTAGTGCAAAGAATTATTGGAATTGCACCTGATAAAATTTGAAATTATCAATAGTAAATTTTTGTGCAAAAAAAGATTAAAATTGCACCACTGATAAAAACCTGAGCTGAATACAACATTAAACAATTTTTTAGATAAATTTTGGACAAAAAGTTTGAATGTTAAAATTTGAAAATCACTAAAAAAAGGTAAAAAGTACTAATTTTAAAAGTTATAAAGCAGATGGGACTGTAACCGAGGGGATGGGGAGAAGAAAGGATGGGTGGGGTGGGTGTAGGGGTTTAGTAGGCTTGCAGGGGTAGGTTTTGAACTTATTTGCATTTTTATACAAAATAGAACTAAACCTTAATATATGCATCCCATTTGAGCCTATTTGTAAATGACCCAAGATTCTATACACATGTTCAATATGTTGAATTTATTATTTATAATGATTCATCATTTTTAAAAAAATATCTGTATTATATAGTAGGCTCGATTGATCACTTAGAATGAATAGGTGATGTGTTGTGGTCGGCGCACCAAATTAATATATTATTTTACCTCGACTAATCCCCTAGTATAGTAGGATAAGTAAGGGTCGAATCCACGAGGAACAGTGTAACTTATTTAAATAAATTCGTGTATTAAAAGATGTAAAGGATGGGGGGGGGGGTTGGATTTGTTGTATAACTTATAAAATAATACTTAAATAAAATAATAAAATAAAAGAGAGAATCAAATAAGAGAATAGTCAAGTTCTTGGATTGTTTCCCCCTAAATGATTTAATCAACTCAATCAAAAGTACATGAAATTCCAAACTCTACTCGAATCTTGTCCCTAAACCAGTGGTACGACCAAATAAGTTCAAATTATTTCTTAAGTTTATTAATCAGTAGGTACGACCCCCAATTAACCTATTCAAATAAATAACCCCAAAACATGTATTCGAGGTTCAATTTATTGAATGCATTAACGAACCAAAATAATAGGACAAACTAGACTATGAAAGCGGAACGTCCGAATCATACAATCTAGACTTCGCTATCCCTAGGGTGTTCTGCCCTATTTGCTACTCCAATTACACATTTATAACAATTACGAATTATAAAGTATAATTTAGCTAGAATCAATTAACTGACAAACTCGGGCCAAACCAAATAAATTAATTAATTGAACATGCATAGCATATAAACAAATAGTGAAGAAATCGAGATTAAGTAGGTAAATCATAACTAGTTAAAAGTGACTAAAATATTTTAGGGTTCCACAAATCCTAGAACTAGAAAACAAGCTTAGCCACTAAACATGGCTAAGTGAAATAACAAAGAAATGTAGCTAAACATAGCTACGATTATTGTGTGTTTGTCTCTCTCCAAAGTTGCTCTCCTCCACAGTTCCAATGATGACTTTATATAGTGGAGCCACTTTTAATGCCATTTAAGTCCTTGAGCCAATTTGATGATTAAATCAACATGTGGGAAATTTCTAAGACTTGATCTTAGACACTTTAAAGCCTTGATAAATGAGCACTTAACTACGCCTTTATTTCATGCAATATTCATAGCATATGAAACATGTGCTAGAATTCAACATTGGACCACATGTTGCACTACATAGTTGTATTTGACTCGATCCATTTGCATTCACTCGCACCTCCAAGTTTGACCTGTCTCAAGCTTAATTAAAAAGGTTCCAAAATACCCTGAAAATGATAGAATAATACACAATCAAAGTATTGAGACCGCAATAAAATAAGTCGTGCAATTACAAGCAAAATATTAAATTGTTGTTACAAAACAACTAATTGAAACAAATAATTTATACAAGAATTACGACTTATCAAATTCCCCCACACCTAAACCATACTTGTCCTCAAGTATGCACTAAGACCAAAGCATAAGGTGTATAGGAAATTGGGAATCAATATCACAAAAACTCAATTTATTTTTTTTCTATCCAAGTTCAAGAGAATTAATCCAAAATACCAAACCATGAAAAATCGAGTCAATAACAAGCCAAAATGTAGAGTGATCATGACACTATTTTTTAGAACAAAATAAGGCACTTCATCAATAATTAATAATATCACAAAGCCAAATGTGACAATATTCAATACCTCACAAGGATATCACACAATTCCCTCAACTGTTTGTAAGGGAACAAAAAATCACTCAATATCAAAACACAATATGTCATTACCATAAGCTTGCTTATATATCAAATCTCCACCACTAATTTATAAATATCATGCAAAAATCAAAGGGTCTTTATAAGGGTTGTAATGGGGCTTTGGTTAGGGGTTGGATAAGGAGTAGAATGTGGGCTATATCAAGTCAAGAAGTTGTGAATTCAAAGTACGCATAAGGAATTTATCCCCCATTCACTACATTTTTCAATACATATCACCCCTACTCATTTTTCACTTTACTTGGTAACTTTTAAATACATCAAGAATTAATGTACCAAGTAATCACTGCATTAGTTTTCCCCAACAAAAATAACAACACTTTCCTCATTTTTTTTAACTCTTCCCACAGTGGCTCTTTTTTTTTTTCTTTCTTTTTCTGCCACAACCTTTTCACACTTTTTTCAAAACCCCCCTTCTCCAATCACAATCATAGTTCACTATTGGCACATGCATTTTATTCAAACTTCTTGAGAAGAAGGGTTCAAAATATTGACCAAATAGAATAAAAAAGATATAAGCTTATTATATGTATTCAATCAATAAAAAAGATATAAGCTCAAAGGGACAGACTAGTGGAAAAATTAACAAGGGTAGAGTTTCAAAGAAAAGGCTATCAAAATAGTTTATCCTAAATCCCCTTATCATTCAAATGCATGAATTCACTATGTGGTCTCAAAATGCATAACAAAGCAAGTTCTAGAATGTACAAGTCATGTTTGATCACTCATAGCACGAAAAAACATGGAGCATGATATAAATGTATTGTATCGAATCTTGCACATTTTCATTCATTCAATTATCAATATCAACAAAATATTTTACTTTATCCCAAAAATATTATCATTTACACCTAACACTCTTCATGATATAAGACTCAATTCAACAAAACATGAAATTTTGAATCAACCAAAGAAAACCAAACCACCAAAATATCATATATCTTCCCCCCACAGCTAAACATGTGATAGTCTCTAACACAATTATACAAGAAATAAAATAACTAATCACATATGAAAGAATTTAAATAAAGTGGAGCGGGGTTACCGGTATTTCACTTGGTAGCAAGGTTTGTGAGCGCGAGTTGGGAGTGACAATGGAGACTTGAACTCTTTCTCTTATTTTTTTTCAGCAACATCATTAGGCTTCATTGATACTTGGTAAAAGAGACAAATAGAGAGAAACTTATTAAACTAAAATAAGAAAAACATAAGGAAAATGAAAATTAAAAATATTGGGCTGCCTCCCAATCAGCGCCTTTTTTTAACGTCATTGGCTCGAAGATTTTCTTTTAAATTTTCTTTTTTTACATTTTTGTTTTTGTTTTTCAAGAAATATTTTTTTTTCAACAAAAATTAAAACACGTAAAATTCAATAAAAATTACACCGTTCTCCGGCAACGGCGCCAAAATTTGATGTGCTATCATCGACGCACCAAATTAATATATTATTTTACCTCAATTAATTCCCTAGTATAGTAGGATAAGTAAGGGTCGAACCCACGAGGAACAGTGTAACTTATTTGAATAAATTCGTGTATTAAAAGCAGTAAAGGATGGGGGGGGGGGGGTTGGATTTGTTGTATAACTTATAAAATAATACTTAAATAAAATAATAAAATAAAAGAGAGAATCAAATAAGAGAATAGTTCAGTTCTTGGATTGTTCCCCCCTAAATGATTTAATCAACTCAATCAAAAGTACATGAAATTCCAAACTCTACTCGAATCTTGTCCCTAAACCAGTGGTACGACCAAACTAGTTCGAATTATTTCTTAAGTTTATTAATCAGTAGGTACGACCCTCAATTAACCTATTCAAATAAATAACCCCAAAACATGTATTCGAGGTTCAATTTATTAAATGCATTAACGAATACGGATTATAAAGTGTAATTTAGCTAGAATCAATTAACTAACAAACTCGGGCCAAACCAAATAAATTAATTAATTGAACATGCATAGCATATAAACAAATAGCGAAGAAATCGAGATTAAGTAGGAAAATCATAACTAGTTAAAAGTGACTAAAATATTTTAGGGTTCCACAAATCCTAGAACTAGAAAGCAAGCTTAGCCATTAAACATGACTAAGTAAAATAACAAAGAAATGTAGCTAAACATAGCTACGATTATTATGTGTTTGTCTCTCTCCAAAGTTGCTCTCCTCCACAGTTCCAATGATGACTTTATATAGTGGAGCCACTTTTAATGCCATTTAAGTCCTTGAGCCAATTTGATGATTAAATCAACATGTGGGAAATTTCTAAGGCTTGATCTTAGACACTTTAAAGCCTTGATAAATGAGCACTTAACTACGCCTTTATTTCATGCAATATTCATAGCATATGAAACATGTGCTAGAATTCAACATTGGACCACATGTTGCACTACATATTTGTTTTTGGCTCGATCCATTTGCATTCACTCGCACCTCCAAGTTTGACCCCTCTCGAGCTTAATTAAAAAGGTTCTAAAATACCCTGAAAATGATAGAATAATACACAATCAAAGTATTGAGACCGTAATAAAATAAGTCGTGCAATTACAAGTAAAATATTAAATCGTTGTTACAAAACAACCAATTGAAACACATAATTTATACCAGAATTACGACTTATCAATAGGAATTATGTGTCACCATTTTTTTTATTTGCCATTGAAATTATTATAAATTGAACATCCTCCCCTATCAAAATATTTTAGCATCATGTCTAATTTACACTCTATTCCACTGTCTTTCTCATGAGACGATCTCAGACAAGATTTTTTTTTTTATGACAAAAGACTTGCATAAGACCATCTCATAGCGTGAGACTATCTCATGGCATAAGAAAACACAAATTAATATTTAACTCTGTCAAAGTGTTAATGCATCATATGCCCTGGACACATGACCTACTCAATTTTTTAATTTATTTTTACATATGCACCCATATACTATAAATATCGGTTATATGTATTTTTTGTTAGGTGGGGCTAATGGTTTTACTTGATTTAAATCATAAGTTATTTTCTATTTTCTATTTCATGTATTTATAATCAGTTGTAATACACGCAACACATTATTCACTTTGATTACTAAATGAATTTTAACGTAATTTTAATGAATTTATAATAAATTTATTATTAAGCTATTTTAAAGTTTTAAATAATTTATTAATAGTATTAATAATTTCATCAGGAAAGTGATATTATATTTTAATTTTGTTGATATTTTTATACTCCTGATAAAATTTTTAATATTTTTAATCAAATATTTGATACTTCATAACCATTTTATGATGAACATATAATGAACAATTTACATATAAATTTTGTGAATTTCGAAATACTCACTCCTTTCCAGGAATAATGTCAATTCAAGGTTTGAAAGATGATAAAACTATTTTTCTTATCGATTCAAGTCCTAAAAAATACAAAACTATCAATTTAGGATTTGAAAGATATAACTTATCAATTTATAATTTAGAAATAGTAAGACCATGCTTGACATACTATAATTTATATTCTTATTTATTTATACACATTATTATGTTTTTTCATTTTACTTTATTTTCTTACTAGTGTAAACCCCGCGTATTACGCGGGATTGGAAAAAAAATTAAAATTAATATTTTAAAAAGTATACCTTTTTAAAACATAATTGTAAATTTATATAAAAAAAGGGTAAAATATTATATGAAAATAGTTTATGATAAACTTATTATGAAGCGTTTTTATATAATACCTACTAATATATATATATATATATATATATATATATATATATATATATATATATATATATATATATATATATATATATATGTTAAATTGAATTTACATTATTTCTATTTTTTTTATTGTAAATGATAGCTGTCATAGTGTAAGATAAATATTTTTTTAAAGGATTAATATTTTAGTGAATAAATTAGTTTTAGGTCTTGTGTCAATTGAGTGCATGGTTCAATAATACGTATGTCCTTTCCCATGGAAGGCTCCATTATTTGTGTATCATTGTAATCATATGAGATATGTATTAACATATCTTTAAGGGCATAAATCTGAATACATGCAACACAATCTAATTACAATTGCATTGTATGGGAGTGCAGGACGTATATATGCACTACACCGAGGATCCGTGCATTTCCAATTTTTCAAGAATGTAGTAAAATAAAGATTAGTTAAAAAGGCAAAATCAAGTTCAGCAACTTATTCTTTAGAAATGCAAACAAACATTATAATTATAATAAACATATATGGGAGAGATATGCCTATATGAAGTAATAATGAAAATATGCATCACCATCTGTAGTAGATAAATGAGAAATTGTCATTATATAAAGACCCTTATTTAGCAAATAATGAATTCTGTGAGGTATAACATCAAATAGATAAAAGACACTGTTACAGATCCCATTGAAAATTAGGCCCGACGGTATAGAAACAAAACGGAAATCAAATTATCGTTTCCTTGGAACAAAAATATTCAAATTAGAAAATTACTTCGTTCAAGCAGAGTGGAAATTTCGCACCAAACTCTTGGAAAAAAAAATTGCACACTAAACATGCCACCACTTGGGCCACCTTGTGTTGTCGTGCATATGATGATCAATAGAATCTGTTGACGATGAAAGAAATAGAATGAGCATCGTCAAAGTGATTTCTGCAAAAGATTATAAACGTGGGAGAGTATTAACCTTACATCGAATGGAAAGGTAAGAATAAAAATTGGAGGGAAGAAGTTAAAATTCAAAATAGCCGAATTCCAGCGAATTGTGCAGAAGAAAATGGTATATTATAGACGAACATTGGAGAATAATAGAGCAGTTGTGATAAACGATTTATGCAGAAGCAGTATTACTACGCGGAGGAGATGAAAATTAGAATTTTAGGAAAAAGAAGAGTAACTGCAGCGGTTAAAATGTATTAGACTTTAAAGATGTGGATTTCAAAAAAGAAAAACCGTTCAAAGGGACTGAATTCATTAAATTACAGCATTTTGATCGGGGAGTTCAATTTTTTATTTTATTTGATCGGTTATGGGGAGTTTAATATTTGAAATGAGAGAGGTTAGTAAATAGGAGAAAACTTAAAATCTGTCTTATGGTTACGGAGGACTCGTGAGAATGCGGTATTTCAAAATGAGTGAAATATAGATGTGCCACGTAGGATGGAAGAGATTGACAAATAGATAGATTTATGATGTTTTCAAATCATGTGAAATTAATATATATTTTATTTTATGGAACTATGATTTATAAAAGTATAATTGCATAATTAGAAATTATATAAGACAAAGATGGTCTTAAAATGAGCGAGTCTTAAATTAAATTTAGGTTCTAAATTGATAGTTTTATATCTTTTAAATCCTTTAATAGATAGAAAAAGAAATAGGCCCTAAATTAATCGTTTTATTATATCTTAAACTCTGAATTGATAATACACATATTTTCTTTTAAGTAATTAATGAATTCTAATCTATCAATGTAAGATAAGTGTTGTGAGAAAATGTATCAGAGGATAACACAAATTATAATATGCATCAAAGTGCATATTATGCATTTAAATTTTAAACCTAATTGAAAATTCAAGTCAATATAAATTTGAAATTGAGTTTAAAATTCAAGTGGATAATATACATTTGGTACATAGTAAAACTACTTCTCAGGTAAATTACAACTGCATAAAGATAAAGACAAAGACAAAATATATAACATGGACTATAGAATGATATTAGTTGTTTTTGCTAAATAGTATTAGTTGTTTTAATACTCTTCAATGAAAATAATTAATATTTTTCAGTAAAACAACTAATACTCGTCGATAGTCATGTACGAAACCAATTTCACTCTATACATACTAAAAGACAAATACAAATTTAATATCTTTTTCCATATTTATCTTTTATGTGACCAAAAAGGAAAATACACATATAGTAAAACCTCGTTAAATTAATACTCGATAAATTAATAACCTCGCTAAAACTAATAATTTGTTCGGTCACAAGTCGGGACCAGTACAAATTTGGGACCCAATCAATAAAATTATAAGATAATAATTTTTTTGAGATCCCAGTGTATATATATTGGTCCCGGCGAAACTATAAATTAATAATTATTAAAAATAATTCATATATATATATATATATATGATGCACTTGAATATTCTTAAGACAACTTAGTAAAATAAGAATCTACTATAACTTGCTTTTTCTTGAACTTCAAATCTATGTTGATCTCATCTTTAAATCTCCTTACTGGCACCCAATAGTTGTGGCGTTGTCTTCTCGTACTGCAACAAAAAGTTATGAAGAGTTGTTGATGCTTGTGTTGATAGGCGAGCAGGAGCAACATTTGGGCGACCAGGATTAGCGCAAATCACACAAGAATTAAAATGGAGTTAACACATGATTCACCCAAGATATCCGGCGAGCAAAACCTACATGCGATCAAGACACATAGGCGAGCAAAATCAGATCAAAAGCCTCATGACGAGCTCAAACGGCATCCTGCCGATCAGATCCAACCACAGCGCCGAAATAGCAATTAAACAAGATGAAAGACCATTAGAATCAGACTAAAGACTCCACAAGGACAAGTCCAAAGTGACGAACAGCTCCTGACTGCGAGCAAGTCCAGTAGATAAGGATAGAATTTAGTTAAGATAAGGTCAAATTAGTCAAAGGACAGATGTCGAGCATGCAGGCTTGGTCGGCCAAAGGTCATGCCACCTCCTGCTGGGCAAAAGTCTATAAATACTTAGATTTTTTCAGCAAATAAAACAAGCACAAATTATTATACACGTCCAAACTTCGATTACGAATCTAAAGCAGCTCGATTAACTTACAATCGAACTAAAACACGTAAGCTTTCATACAATTCTAATCCACATAAATCCAAAGATCCATATTCACTAATTACGTTAGTGATCAATCACACGTAATTGTTTGATGATCAATTAACTATCTAAAACAGCCATTAATCTTCAAGATTAGAACTGATCGTCAACAAATTGGCGCTAGAAGGAGGGTTCGAACCTTCGAATCATTGAATACGAGAAGATTACCCCAGAATTGAAGAACAAGTTTGAGTTTTTGAAGAAAAAACTCAAGAACACTAAGAACAACACTTGATATCTTCTGTGAAAATGCCTCAATCAAGGGAGACACAACGGTCTCAACATATAACCCGGGATTCACACTCCCGAATGTCCCAAGCTGGTGGGCGAGCAGGGGCGAGCAGAAACAATCAAGAAAATCAAACTAATGTTGTTCGCCAGTTAATACCACCAGAGTTGGACGCCATTGCCCGCAACCCCGACGAATTGGCGCGTACAATTGCCATGCTCCAGGCTTTACAAAGACAACAAGCCCAACCTGGCCCATCATATGTGCGAGCAAGGGGTAGCCCCACGAAGACTCGCGAACATGATAAGGCTAGGGGGGATCATTTGAATGATGCTGATAGCGCCCAAGCTTGTAAGGCCAAAGGCAAAGAAAAATTGAACGTTGAGGCCGCCAGTCAGGGAGGTTCAACTTAGAACCCGACCATGGCGGCAAGTCAGGGCACACGCCAAAGTGCTCTCGAAAGATTGGGTCGACGTGGCCGAGGAATCCTGGAAGTCCATCCCCCTGCTGGAGCAGCTCGCCCAGCCGCAGTACCTGCTCGCCAATCAGTCCTTGACCGGCTGACTAGGTCAGCTTTTGGTCGCCTTGGCCCAAGTGCAGAACCCAATCCCAGGAGGCCAATCCAGGGGGTTCCCGCTCCCAATGAGGGACTGGAGCGAACAGACGGCTGTGCGCCTCTGCTCGCCGAACAGCCTCAGAGTCAGGGGGGGATCCTTAGAGGAGCTCGCCTCCATGAGAAAGGCCATCGAAAGCATGCAGGGCCAGCTAGATCAACAAAGAGGATATGAGAACACGACTCTTCCGGTCTCACCCTTATCTGTGGTAATTCTGAAGGCTCCAATTCAACAAAAGATCCAGTTTCCAACAAGTATCCAATATGAGGGCACGACGGATCCCCGAGTGCATCTGATGAAGTATACCAATTATATGGTATCAATGGGGGCAAGTGACGCAACACAATGTCGAAGCTTTCCTTTAACTTTCGGGGATCGTGTCCATAAGTGGTTTTCGGCCTTACCCCCAGCTTCAATTCATTCGTTTGCCCAGCTGGGCAAAGAGTTCTTATCCCATTTCTCTACGGCCGAGTCTTATCTATCCCAAAGACATCGGTTATCCGACTTGAAACAAACTAACGACGAGTCGGACCGATCGTATTTGGAAAGATTCGACAAGGTCTTGTTAGAGGGAGAATCTGTCAGTGAAGATACTAAGATTGTGGCCGTCTTGGCTGGGCTCAAGAAGGGTACTGAACTCTGGAAAGATGTGCACTTAAGATGCCCGAAGACATATGCCGAATTTCGGGATCGGGCAGGCGTTTTTGTCTCCATGCATGAAGCCCTGCAAAAAGACATGGGAGACAAAGGAGAGCAGAAAGAGGGTGCGAAGAAGCCTGGAACTGGTTATCGAGCTCCCAAGAACATGAAAGCATTTACTGAAGGGACGGAGCTGAAGGACAAACTGAACCATATTCTTACCGTATCAATCGATACAGTTTACAATAGTGTCCGAGACAAAGAATTGCTAACACCTCCCCGAAAGATACGTCAGGATACGAGCAAGTTGAACCAGAATAAATATTGTGCCTACCACCAGAGCGTGGGACACTTTACAAGCGAATGTTGTGACTTGCTGAAGCAGTTGTAGCATTTTTATGAAGAGGGAAAGCTATCCGATTTCGTTAAAAGACAGCCCGGCAAAAGAAACAGAGACAAAGATTCTGATGAAGAAGACCAGGAACAGGCACCTCATCGGAATCGGGCAGGGCGACCGGCTCAGGCGCCAGCCGGAGGACCGGTTCAAGACATCCAGATGATGGAGCCTACAGGGCCCCTAGGTGGTTATTCTGATGGACGAGCACCAATTTCTAATCGGAAAAGAAAGACATAATTACGAGCGATCGGACATGTACAGGAAATGGGGGTCATTCCACCTACCATGAAAACACCGGAATTAACTTTCACCGACAGAGATTTGGAAGGAGTACTGACCCCACACAACGATTCGCTTGTGATATGTGTCAAGATTATGGAAACGAGGGTGCATAGATTGCTGGTGGATACTGGAGCCTACACTAATGTCCTTTTCAAAAAGACGATTGATCAAATGGGAGATTATGCAGGCTACATCAGAGACACAAATCACCGTATCCTGGGATTCGGAAATGCTGTGACAATCCCGTTAGGAATAGTAACTTTCTCTATGCAACTTGTGACGGTCAAAGAGCCTGAGAAGAATATCGCAAGAATGGTGGATTTCTTGGTCGTCGATCAAGAGTCATCATACAACGGATTCCTGGGTCGACCTTTCTTAAACGAATTCAGGGCCGCGTGTTCAACTTGCCATTATTGCATAAAATTCCCAACAGCAAGTGGAGTTGGCACGGTGAAAGGAGACCAGAGAAAAGCTCGAGAATGTCTTCTGCAAATTCAGTCAAGACAGGGACAAGTATCTATGATGGAAGCGTCAACTAGTCAACACGAAAATGAACCCTCAATCTTGGAGGACATTCTTGGAACTCAAAACGATAAGATGGACATTGATGACCAACCTTCGGCCACGGGCGACCAGGCACAGCAGGGCGACGAGCAAAACCTGCTAAAAGCAACGTTACCCCCCGTGGCCGACTGTCTGTGCCCAAATAATAACCAGGGGAGTCCAACTTTGGTGGTCGGGTCTCGCCCAGAGCCCGCGGACGATTTTGACCCCCGGTTGGGTATTGAACCCATGGACGTCGAGGATGAGCTAAGTCCGGAAGGACCAATAGTTGACCCTCGATGGAAAGGGCAAAAACGACGGGCAACTCCCGTTGAAGAATTGGAGGCCATCAAGATTGATCCCGAACGTGACGGTCTTGAACTTTACATCGGATCTGAACTTCCCGAGCCTTACAGAACCCGCATGACGGACTTTCTGAAGGCTAACTTAGATGTCTTCGCATGGTCCCATGCTGATATGGTGGGAATCAATCCGAAGGATGCTTGTCACAGGTTGAATATCAACCCAGTCCAAAAACCTGTCCATCAGAAACGACGAAAGTACGGACCAGACAAGTATCAAGCTTTAAACGAAGAAGTCAAAAAGTTGTTGGACAACGATTTAATTAAACAAGTGTTATGTCCACAGTGGGTTGCAAATACTGTCCTGGTACGGAAGCCGAACGGAACCTGGAGGCTATGCATAGATTTTACAGATCTAAATGCAGCATGCCCGAAGGATAACTTTCCGCTCCCGCACATCGATCAACTGGTGGACAGTACTGCCGGTCACGAAATGTTCATATTCATGGATGCTTTCGCAGGATACCACCAGATTCCAATGCACCCAGACGACCAAGAAAATACGGCTTTTTATACAAATAAAAATCTGTTATGCTGGAAAAGAATGCTGTTTGGTCTAATCAATGCTGGAGCAACCTACCAGAGGCTGGTTAACAAGATGTTCGACGAACATATAGGTGAAACAATGGAAGTGTACGTCGACGACATAGTCGTCAAGAGTACACAGAAGGAAGACCACCTCCATCATCTTTCCCAAGTATTCGACATACTCCAAAAATACAATATGAAGCTAAATTCAAAGAAAAGTAGTTTTGGAGTACATTCTGGGAAATTCTTGGGCCATCTGGTCAGCAAACGCGGAATCGAAGCTAATCCAACAAAAGTAAAGGCGATCGTTGATATGGAGCCACAACGTTCTGTTAAAGAGGTGCAAAGGTTAACCGGATGCCTAGCCGCTTTAAACATGTTCATATCACGATCAGGGGACAAGTGTCGTCCATTCTTTGAGGCCATCAAGAAGGGTAACTTTGCCTGGACAGAAAACTGCCAGAAGGCTTTTGATCAATTGAAAGAATATCTGGGAGATGTAAAAATTCTGTCAAAACCAATTTCCGGTGAGAAGCTATATTTATACCTGGCAGCGTCTGACACAGCCATAAGTTCGGTGTTAGTTCGGGCGGATGACAAGTTTCACCTGCCAATCTACTATGTCAGCCAGGCCCTGCATGATGCTGAGGTGAAGTACTCACCAACTGAAAAGTTGGCATATGCTCTTGTCATGAGTGTCAGGAAGTTAAGACCATACTTTTTCGATCATCAAGTCGAAGTATTGACAACTTTCCCACTCAGACAAATATTACACCGACCCGACACCGCTGGCCGTCTTTTGAAATGGTCCATAGAGATAAGCCAGTTTGGCGTGACTTATGCACCTCGAACCGCGATTAAGGGACAAGCATTAGCCGACTTTATAGTTGAACTAACCTTCCCTCAAAATCCAACGAGAGGGCTGGATCACCCATGGCATCTTTACGTGGACGGTTCGTCAACGAATCTGGCCTCGGGGGCAGGAATAGTGCTCATCAGTCCCGACCGACAAGTATTCACTTCAGCAGTCAGATTTGAATTCATGGCCACTAACAATGAAGCAGAGTACGAGGCCCTCATTGCAGGTCTTCACTTGTCACTAGCAGTTGGAGTTAGACAACTCCAGATTTTCGGGGACTCCCAGCTCATTGTAAGCCAAGTACGAGGCGAATATGAGGCCAGAGACGAGCAAATGATCGAGTATCAACGAATAGTTGCTCACTTGATATCTCTATTAGACCAAGTGTTTATCCAGCAGATACCACGAACGAGCAACACACAAGCTGACGCCCTAGCAAGATTAGCAACAAGCGATGGGCCAGCAGATCTGACGGACATTGTCATTACCAGGAAAGTCCAACCATCAACAATGGACTACGAAGTAAATCAAATAGTCGAATACAACAACGATGATGATTGGAGATCTCCTATAGCCAAATACTTAAAAGACGGGGAGTTTCCAAACAACTCGTTTGAAGCTGAAAGAATTAAGAAACAAGCGACCATATATACTCTGGTGGACAAACAACTTTACAAAAGAGGCTTCTCACTCCCGCTACTCAAGTGTTTATCTAGGGGGCAAGGAAGGACAGTCCTGGAGGATATACATTCTGGAGTTTGTGGAAATCACACTGGGGGGCAACCTTTGGCCTACAAAACTGTAAGGCAAGGTTACTATTGGCCAACCTTACGGAAAGATGCAATCCAGTTAGCCAAGACTTGCCACCAGTGTCAGGTTTTGCTCCAAGCATCCATGCCCCAGCCCAGGAGCTTGTATCAGTTTACAGCACATGGCCATTTGCAAGATGGGGAATGGACATTATTGGTCATTTCCCGGCAGGAGTGGGAAACGTTCGATTTGCCGTCATAACAGTCGATTATTATACAAAATGGGCAGAAGCGAAGGCCATGGTAAAAATTACACAACAGAGCATGATTAACTTCATCTGGCAGAACATCATCTGTCACTTTGGAATTCCACGAACAATCGTGACAGATAATGACCCGCAGTTTGACGGAAATGAATTGAGAGATTTCTGTACAAAGTGGGGGATCAGGAAACACTACTCAACTCCCTATCATCCCCAGTCAAATGGGCAGGTTGAAGCTGTAAATAAAATCATCAAGCATACATTGAAAATATGTCTGGCAGAAAGTAAAAGTAGCTGGTCAGAAAAACTCCCGGAAGTCTTGTGGGCATATAGGGTTTCTCCCAGGTCAAGCACCGGAGAAACACCTTTTGCAATGGCTTTCGGGACGGAGGCGGTGATACCAATTGAATTAAAGACTAACACAGTCAGGACGACCAACTTTGATGAACAAGCAAATCATTCTGCTTTAGCCATGGAAGCAGATTTACTCGAAGAAAGAAGATTACATGCTGAGTTAAAGAATGCCACGTACAAGCAAAGAGCAGAGCGTTACTATAATTCCCAAGTCAAGATAAGAAAATTCGAAGTTGGTGACCTCGTTCTAAGAAAGAAGCGTGCCCCACCTCCAGGCATATTTGGCCCGACTTGGGAGGGCCCGTACATGGTAACAGATAGGTTACCCAATGGAGCATATGACATAGAAGACTTAGATGACAACTCGGCCCAATATTCCTGGAATGCAGCTAATCTGAGAAAATACTTTCAGTAGGCGACCAGTTCTGCCTCATGAGAAAGTGAAGTTGAGATGGGCGAGCTACTAAGTCCATTGGGCGAACTGGAATGACAAAGATACAAGATGGGTCCAAAAAACTTGCCTAATTTTTTGAAATTTTCACCAAGTATAAGTGGTCGGACAGGGTTGAATTGGGTCAAGTCTGGTCGCGGGCTGGAAGGCCAGTACCTTGTATGATTTTATTTCTTTTTAAGAAGTCTAAAGGATGCCTTGACAAATTGTATAGTAGTCGAGCAACTTTGACTCCTGGTGTAAATAATGTTTTTTATTGGTTGGAGGCTTAACATTTTCTTGGTCGAGCAGATCCAACCTAGCTGGTACAGGATTACTTTTTTGGTCGCTTTCAGCACTTGTAATTTTTTAAGATCTTTTCAATATTAAGTTGTTCGTTTAAGCAAAAATGTAAGCTCAAGGCGCAAGTTGATTATACAACCAAGCCCATTGAAGGCTGTTCGTTTTTAAATGAACATAGCCTAAGGCCAAAAGCCCATTAAATCCTAAGGCCAAAAAAGTTCTTAAGGAACAAGGCCCAATTACATTAAGATTGTTGAAGCACAGATAAAGATGCAAAGAACAATTAATGTAAGATAAAAGACGAGCAATTAGGCAAAATATATTCATTGAAGATAAGGCTTAATCGCCCAAAAATTACAAAAAGACGAACAACTACAACAAAAAAAAAAGTGAGAAGTATAAGTCCCTAGCTAATCCTGTCCGCTAAGATCCTTGCCCGGCAGGAGGAGATATGTTGTCGTCTTTGGGGTCTTCAAGAGGAGAACCTTCATGGGCAGGATCAACTGGGATCACTTGGGTTAGCTCGGCAATTAGCCCCTCAGCGTCAGCACGCTCTTTTAGAGCTCTCTCATTTTGATCGGCAGGGAGGATTTGCTCGCCCTCCGCAGCATCGCCCTCTTCTTCTTCCTCGTCCTCGGGAGGACTTGTGATAATTATTTCAGGGCCAAGGAAGTCAAGCTTGACTCCATAGTCAGGCAGGTCGCCAATTTGGAGAGTTGTGCCCGGGGCTGGAGGGTTCGATTCGACGAAGTTGCACAGCTCCTTGCCGATCTCCTCAACGACTGCGGCAGCCTTGAATTCATGAGCAATACGGATGCTCTCCGCATAACCGGTTACGTAACCAAGAATCGAGCTCACCTCCATCTTAGGAATAAGTTCCTCTTGGGTAATGGAGTTGGCGAGCTGGATTTCAAGGTCCGCAATTTTGGCTGTCGCCTCAGTCGCGAATTTCTCAGCGACCTCCTTCTGCTGCTGAGCGCGTGCAAGTTCTGCCCGCATTTGCTCGACCTCGGCCATCTTGACCTTCAGCTCTTCGAAGACTTTGACATGCAGGTCCAGGGCACGTTGCTCGCTGACTTGATGAGCTTTGGCTTTATTCTCAAGGTCGGCAATAATCTTCTTCGCCTCAGCCTTAGCGTCATCGCGCTCCTTAGCAATACGGCTGACGGTGGCCGCATGCTGACGTGAGTCCTTCTCAAGGTCTTCAACCTGGTCGACCAAGCGCTGCACGGCCGCCAGGGTGTTGCCTGCCTCAACAAGACAGAGACGGCCATTGTCGCGAGGCGCCTGTGTCTTGACGGTCTTGTTTAGCTCCTTGGTCCAGCTACGAGCAACGACCTCGGAGGCGCGGCGGACAAAAGAGTCCGGAATCTCACGAAGGTTGGTCGGCACCTTCGAGCAGGCAAAATGATGCACCAAGTTAGATCGCCCTGGGTACTGCTCGGGCGAGTAGATGAAAAGAAATATTTCAGTTAGTAAAAAATAAGATGAGAAAATATGCTAAGTGTCCTGGGCGAGCAGGGTTGTACCTGTCAAGACGACCCTTATCCCAGCCGAGGTAGGTGGGGTCGGATGAAGGGCCGGAACCTTCGCGGGTAGTGACGACCAAAGCCTGCTCGCCGGGGCGCTCCACAGAAGGAGTTTGCTCGCTGTCGCCTTCGGATGGTCGGACAACCACGGTTACTTTTTCTTGAGCACTCTTTGCTCGTTTGGCTGCCTTTTCAGCCTCAGAGACGGGAGTGCCATCTCCGCGAAGAAGCCTCTTCGTCCTCGGGACCAGTGTCTTGGGCGGACTCGCCACTGGGGTAGGAGGCTGTGCCGAGCTAGACCCTCCGGCTTGCCTAGGGTCGCCTTTTCCACCCTTGGCCGCAAGGGCGATGATCTTCGAGAGGGGATCCGACTTCTTACGTCCTTTTTTGGTCGGCATCTCCCAAACACGGTTATCGAGCTCTAGGAAGGAAGGGTGAAGTGCAACTGAGGCGAGCTGATCTGTAAAGGACATGAAAAATAAATTAATACTAAGTGCAAGGCCGATCAGATCTGTTCGCCCAACATGAAGATACTTACCCTCAGGGATACGAGCTAGAGCCTCGAGATGGTGAGGGTAGGTCGTGAGATGAGCAACTCGCAGTGTATCCTCGGAGAAGAGATGGCCAATACTTCGATCCTCTCGGCGACGAAGGGCGATCAAACACGCAACGAACAAGAATTGATCGCTTATGCTATTCTTCACAGTTCGCCACCCCAAGTTCTTGGGACCTGAAACAAAGGAAAAAGAGAATTAAAATTAGTCCAACCACTTCAAAGATATAGAAGAGGTAAGACTCACGCTTTAATTCCCTAAACTCCACCGGGGTCTCGATTCGTTCAGAACCCCTTGAAGAGCGAGTAGAAGCACGCCAGTCGCCTCCGATCCAGAACCAGTCATGCTTCCAATCTCGCACCTTCCCAGGGATGTCCTCGACTAGTTTTTGGCCTGGTCGCGCCTTCAGATAGTACCAGCCCGCCTCTTCCCCAGTGCAGCCGGTCATCGTCATCAGGAAGCCAACTTCCTCAGCGGACAACCTGTTGGGATACCCCTCCAGGGCGAACATCACCATCAGAGCCATTAGATTTATCCACCCAACGGGAGTAAGTTGGGTGATAGCCAAGTTCACGTCATGTAGGAATTGGCCGACCAAAGGATGCAATGGCAAGGAAACTCCAGCATTTAGGGTGGCGAGGTTGATCGCCGTCAATCCACGTGGTGGGCGATCAGCTCTGTCGTCCGCCAGAGGAGCATACATCGGGATGTCAAAGAGAATCTTATAATCCCTCCGAATCTCGGTCAAATTCTCCTCGGTGATGGCGGACACAATATAGCTCGCTGCGAACTCGGTCGCCTTTAACTTCCGTACTCCGCGGACAGGAATGACGAAGCGGTTGGAGTGCTCCTTTTCGTACTCATTCCAGTTCACACGGCGAGCAACCGCGACTGGAACCCGATGCTCAATCGGTCTGGGCGCAGGGAAGTTGATGTCTTTGAGATAGGCCCAGGTTAGTTCGTCAAGGTTCACCGGTTGAAGTACCTCGACCTCTTCGTCCTCGTCTTCGTGGAGGTCCGAGCTCGTTTCTTCTAAGAGCTGGCGAGCAGGATTTGCTCGCTCCTCTCTTTCCCCAGAGGGATGAGCTCCAGAATTGACCGAGCGTGCAACCGAAGCCGCCTCGGGATCGGATTCCAAATCGACTATGGGAGGATTCTCTTCGACGGGCCGTTTTTCAGGATTCCGGGGAGGAAAAGAACCGGTCTCAGAGTGCGACGCCATCCAATAAGTTAAGGGAAAGAAGTTAGGGTTTTGCAGATTCCGGCAAGGGAAGAACACGGCGGCTCAGAATTTTCCACGGCGGAGTAAGGATTCTCGGTGAGTCTAGGACGCACACGACGCAAGAAAAGAAGAAAGAGAAGAAAAAAAATAGAGAAGAAACTACCTTGACGTTGTATGAAGATCGCCGGAAGCTGGAAACGATCGCCGGAAATTTGAAAGAAGGAAGAAAGAGGAATTCGCGCTTAAGAAACAGTGTGAAAATGAAAAAAATGAAAAAAATTTCCTTATATACTTTTGGAAAAACGGGGTACCGGGCGAACAAAGTTGAAAGTGGAAGGACCAAATTGCAAATTCTGGGCGCGTGCAGCACCTGTCCGACAAAACGGGAAGGCGCGTTACCTCGGGATCGTGTGCGCGTGGGCAGCAGCAATCATTCCGCCCACGTCACACCTCGAGCCGTGCCCAAACCTTGGGATTCCAACCGTCCCCGACCCGAGTCTGCTCGACCAATGTTGTCCGCCCGTGAAAAGCTGCTCGCCCCCGCGACATTCTTGCTCGCACTAGTGACACTTAAAAGTTGCCAACCCAAAAGGTGCTCATTCACCATCTTCACAATTTATTGATCGGCAAGGGGGCAATTGTTGATAGGCGAGCAGGAGCAACATTTGGGCGACCAGGATTAGCGCAAATCACACAAGAATTAAAATGGAGTTAACACATGATTCACCCAAGATATCCGGCGAGCAAAACCTACATGCGATCAAGACACATAGGCGAGCAAAATCAGATCAAAAGCTTCATGACGAGCTCAAACGGCATCCTGCCGATCAGATCCAACCACAGCGCCGAAATAGCAATTAAACAAGATGAAAGACCATTAGAATCAGACTAAAGACTCCACAAGGACAAGTCCAAAGTGACGAACAGCTCCTGACTGCGAGCAAGTCCAGTAGATAAGGATAGAATTTAGTTAAGATAAGGTCAAATTAGTCAAAGGACAGATGTCGAGCATGCAGGCTTGGTCGGCCAAAGGTCATGCCACCTCCTGCTGGGCAAAAGTCTATAAATACTTAGATTTTTTCAGCAAATAAAACAAGCACAAATTATTATACACGTCCAAACTTCGATTACGAATCTAAAGCAGCTCGATTAACTTACAATCGAACTAAAACACGTAAGCTTTCATACGATTCTAATCCACATAAATCCAAAGATCCGTATTCACTAATTACGTTAGTGATCAATCACACATAATTGTTTGATGATCAATTAACTATCTAAAACAACCATTAATCTTCAAGATTAGAACTGATCGTCAACAGCTTGCAATGCTTCTTTTAGAGTGACCGGTTGCAAAGCTATTGAATCATCCTCTGCTTCATCATCTTCCGGATTATGAATGACATCGGCCACTATATCTTCTAGACTCTGAACTTCGTGACATTGATTATTTTCACCCGGAAAGTCGAGCAACTGATTCACATCCATTTTGTGGTGATATTGCATACCGGTGATCAAATTCTCAAGCTCACGAATGTCTTCTCCAGGAGTTGCATCATTTGCACTTGAGTCACTTTGATTTTCCGAGCGAATTTTGCAGTGTCGAAAGCAATTTGCTATTGCTTCTTGATGAACATTTTCGGTCCAAGCTGACACTGCCATATTGATAGCATCTAAAACATTGATCTTTTCTGGAGATGGCATGTCTAACTCATAGCCTTCCAAAATCTTATAGTAAAATATTTTGCGGTAATACATCTTGAAGGCTCTTATTATGCCGGCATCACATGGTTGAATTTTTTAGGTCATGTTTGGGGGTAGAAAAAATAACTCGATGTTTCGTAAACCTTGAATATTGTTTGAATGAGCTGGACAGTTATCGACTACCAAAAGAATTTTTCTTCCATGCATTTGTTCATCCAGCCAACGAACATATTCTTCGAAAAACACTCCAGTCATCCAAGCTCTCTTGTTGACACAGTATTGACAGTTCAAACTATTCATATTGACATTCTTAAAACAACGGGGCTTTGCATACTTACCAATAATCCATAGAGGAATTTTTTCAGAGCCATCTTCATTGCAATAAATAACAATTGTCAACCTCTCCTTATCTTGTTTTCTACCTTCAAGTTGCTTTGTTGCAAGTGAATGATCAGCCTGTAACCTGTAAAACAAACCAGTTTCATCCATATTAAAAACATCTTTCCTTGGAAATTGATCAATTTTTTTCCTAATGGACTCCAATTTATTCTCCATATCATGCATGTCGACTGATCCACTCTCTTCGAAACGACGATATGATTGTATACCATGCCTTGATTTGAATTTCTCAAGCCAACCTTGTGAAAGGCAATGATCTGCGGGATCCTCTGGATGTAAAAGCTTAAGCGCCTCATTCGCCTTCTCTAAGATTAGCTCCCCGGTTATATTCACACGCTCTTGATGTTGGAGAAACCACTCATAAACAACCTTCTCAAGGTCTGGATACTTGACTGATTTCTGACGCTTAGACGACCCACCTTTCTCAAAGTCAGATGATAGGAATTCTGCAGATCTCTTAAGAGTGTTCGAAATTGTTGCTTGGCTAATTTTCAAATTGAAAGATTTTTCAACCCATTTCACCAAATCATTCTGAGTGCATCCAGGTTGATCTCTCTTATACTCACATAACATCTTTCATTGTTGGTTGGCCATGGTTGATTTTTGAATTCCTTTTAGATGAGTGGCCATTTTTGTGTGTGATTTACCAAGATTTCAATGTATAAATATATAGTGCTGACTTCTATCCATGATTCAATGCACAAATGTTAGTCCAATGAACCATATTTTTGTATTTTCCAAAAACAATTAATTTAAACAAGTCATTCCAACTTCCACGTGAGTTTGTGTTCATGGAATTCTACTAGTACATTTGTATTTTAACTTAATTTTCATCAATAACTATGCATGTATACTTAAAATTATTCAAAGAATTTGGAACTTTGAAGGTCAACTGTGCATATACGTTAAAATCTCTTTAAATTAATAAATTATTAATTTATCGATATAATAATATCTATATAAATTAATAAAATCCTCCAGTCCCAACATTATTAATATATAGAGGTTTTACTGTAAATTACAGCAACTTAAAGGGTTGTTTGGGGAACAGAAGTACCGAAATGAAATGTCAATTTTTGTGTGTGTGACTGAAATTCCGTCTTCTGTTTTCCTATGAACGCCCCAAACACGGCTGAGCATCTTTTGGCACGTGAATAACAACAGAGGAAAATCAATTCGGGTCGGGTCGTCTATTCTACAAAAAAAACCAAAAAAAAAAATCCCCAATTCCATCTGATGCCTGCAATCGCTATAATCTGATATGGAAATCTCGTTAAAATTCATGGATCATGTTTAAATTCAGCATTCTACTGATTCGATTCGTCCCGTTCGCTTTCGATTGATATCTCTTTCGACCCAATCTGTTGACTCCAAGAATTTTTAGGTTTCTGCTTTAAACTTTAATCTGTGTGATTTTTTTTTTTTTATGAAATCTATTAATTTGTTCGATTTTTGCTATCAGTTAGATAGAATCCTTATTTCCCCTCAATCAATTTATTGACTCTGAGAGGTTCAGGTTTTTAAGCATGCTTTGATCTTCACGTTAATTGAATATTTGAATCTGTAATTGATTTACTATATTGCTATGTCTTCTTCTGAATTGAATTCCAGCACGATTTTTTGTGGATTTATATATTGAATTTGTGAATCTAGGGTTAGGGTTTCTTGTGAAATTGGGGGTCTTTTTTTTTTTTTTTTAGTATTCAGGTGTAATAATTTATTTTAAAGAATAATTAGGTCATTTGGGTTTTAAAATATTAATGATTAGAATAGTTTCATTACTTTGCAAAAATGGGTATATTTTTTAGGCACTTGGGAAGAACAAAAATATGAAAGAAATAAAGTTGGGGGGGGGGGGGGGGGGGGTTGATCTTTTGTAGGACAAATGACCTTCTATGCTTGTAGAGAACATTTCTGCTTTTAGATGAGTAATAATTATAGTAAACTGACCAATCTAAGATAGAAATGGACTCCACGAAGATATATACCCACATATAAGTATATATGCTATTAAGTTTAGCTGATGATCATGTTGGAATAAAATAATTGTGTTCTGACTGGATTTGCTTGTCACATCTGTTACTTGACGATGTTTTGCTTTATCAGTTTGGAAGAACAGTTGAATGATATACATTTTCGTGTAATGTTTTTCCATTGACGTATTAGTTTCTGTGTTGGGTCTATGCTGGATGGTGATTCTAGACACTTATGTTTTCACTAGTCATAAATTAATTTCTTAATTCACTATACTGGCATATCCATGATATTCAAGTGTTTTTTTATGTATAAATGTGTTTCATAGTTATAGTACACTTGTCATGTATAGCTTTACCATTTGCTTGTTTCTTACATAGCAAGAATTTGTTTACTTGTCATTTTTTCTCTTCCCGTTTTAATTGTTTTTCTGCTTTTATTGGATTGCCTACTTGCAATAAATTTGTACATGAGTAAGAAAGGGATTTGCATATCCACTTAAATGTGCACCATTGGTGAATGAATGATATCATTTTTATGCTTGCTGTATTGTGAATTAGATAACTACCATACTGCCTATTTATTACCAATTGTGGTAATTTACACTTCTCATCTTAAAGATATATATATACACTCATATTTTAATTTTTTTCGTATTATCCTTGAATGCAGAAGATGGGAGTCAAGCGACCTCTGGAAGAGGAAAATCTCCCGGAGCTTTCCTTTGAGCATCTTAAACAATTTGACAACAACAAAAAGCTAGCGTATATGAAAGAAGATTTTCCTTCTTATGCAATTGCTCCAGAAGTTTATTCTCCAGGTAGGAATTGCTATGTGATCCCACAGTTCTGAATGCTTCTCTGCGATAGATTGAACGATAATCTTTTGGGGGCTCTTTCCTTTATATTCATACTTCAAAATACAAGTTTTTTCCAGGATATCTGTTTCCTGTTATTCTATATGTTATTGGATCTTCTATTTTAGTCCATAAGGATTTTAATGAAGCATGTTATGTATGTCTTATTTGGCTATGTATAAAAACATTCATCAATCATTTGTCGACAAATTTCTTGATATGATACTTTACTATCGCAGGCAAAGCACAGACTGGTTTTTATAAATTACATTATGATGGGGCGCTTGAAAGTGGCTGCAAGGGTGATGCATTTATAGCAGATAAAATAATTGAAACAAGTGAGGAAGATGTTGGAATCAAGAGCTCCTCTTTCTACTCCAAGTTTCAACAATACATCGACTTCAACGCTTCATATCGACCCCGCAACGTGTTTGACGACCCATACACATACTTCTTGAGTGTTCCCCCTAATAAAGAAATTCCTGTTGGACCAGATTATCAAGCTGAAATTCCAAAGTGGGACCCAAGTGCTAGTGCGAAAGCTTTTCCAGCCAACAACTCTATCGACAATTACAGGGAGTCTGAACAGAAATTAATGGGTTCAAGCATTACTCAAATGCCCGGTTTAAATGATTATAGCACCGATGGATTCAGAGTTGGTCGCGGGAGGACTACTAACTGTAGCTGTATTGATATGGGGTCCGTAAGATGTGTGAAACAACATGTAAGGGAAGCAAGAGAGAAATTGAGAGAAACCCTTGGAGATGAAACGTTCACAAAGTTGGGATTCTGTGAGATGGGTGAGGAGATAGGGGACAGGTGGTCATCTAAGGATAAACAAATCTTTCACAACATTGTTTGCTCCGTTTCTGGTGGGGATTTTTGGAGGCACTTTAGTGCTGTGTTCCCAACTAGGAGAAAGAAGGAACTCGTGAGTTATTATTTCAATGTCTTTGTGTTGAGGAGGCGAGCAGCTCAAAACAGAGCTTATTTGTCGAGGATAGATAGTGATCATGAAGAGCTGTACGTTGCCTGTGAAGACTACCCCAAGAACCGGCCTTTGGTGGATGATGATGCTGGCGATGATGAGCTCTACTATAATGGGGATTATGTTATTGGGGGAGGAGAAGAAGATTTGGAGGTTGAGTCTTTGATAAGTGACGAGGAGCTGGACATGGAGTGGGTGGATGAGTTTGGCCCAGAGCTTGAAATTATTCATGGTACTTCTTCTGATGGGAATGCTGTTAAGAAAGACGGTGTTGATGAGGGTAGAATTGACAATCATGGTATTTCTAATGGCAATGCTGTTAGGAAAGACGGTTTTTATGAGGATAGAATCGACAATCATGGTATTTCCGATGGCAATGCTGTTGATGAGGGTAGAATTGACAATCATGGTATTTCTGAGAGCAATCTTTGTACGGAAGATGCCCTTGAGATGGATGGTGGAGATATATCTGGATGAGATACTGCCTAATAGGCTGATTTCAGTTTTGCAGATTTAAGTAGGCCATAAGTTTTTATTTTTGGGAGGTTGAATTTTGTTTTCTAGAAAAAATAAAAACAGCATTTGACAATTTTAAAGAAAAATTGCAGGAAGAACTTGTCTCTGTTTTGGGTTTTGAGAATTGGTAAGGAATACATGTGTTATTTTTGACAAAGATTGGTGAGTTAAAAAGAAAGCTTAAATTAGGCTTGTGATACCAAAAAAAAAAAAAAAAGGAAAGAAATAACCCCGAACCCTTTGCTAATTTAAAATGACAAATAAATGTTTTGAAGTTTTTGGTAGTGATGACAATGGGATGGGGCAGAGCGGGTACCTAAGTACCCAGACCCACCCCGCGCCTATCCCCAGTTGACCTGTCCCGCGCCCCGCTGCGGGGCGGCATTTTGTGCCCCATGCCCGCCCCGCTCCATTCTTATCCCAATAAAAATATACATATTTTAAAATATAAGCACATATATATTATAAAATTAAATTCATAATTAAATTAAACAATAAACATAATCAAACCACAAATTTATTACAAATTCATGTAAAAATGACAACAAGTCTAATCAACAAATTCAAGATAATTACGAATTTAGAATTAACAAAAAATATATGTGAATGACATAATTAATTGTAAGCCTAGGGTTTAATATATATTAATAAAAATATATTAATTTGAATGATAGAATTGAATCAATTAAGTCAATAATTAATATGTACGTTTGTTGATATATTTATTAGATATTTTCTTTATATATTTACTATATATATAATATTTAATAGAAATATATTTATATGTATATATAAAATAGATTGTGGGACAGGGCGGGGCGGGACAAGGCAATATACATACACATACCCGATCTGCCCCACGTGCGAGGCGGGGCAGACCTGCCCCATTTTCAGAATGGGGCGGGGTTGACTTGGCCCAACCGGGTGGGGCAGCCTCGGGCCGGGCCGTTTTGCCATTCCTAGTTTTTGGTTAATTTTTTTACTGTGGTTTAGTGTTAGGATATTTGTGGTTTCCGGAAAATGTTTTTTTTTTTTTTTAATATATTGGAAAAATGTTAATTTGTATATGGTAGGCCCTTTTCTGGTTGGCTGATGGAATACCAGGGAGTTATTTAAAATGTAAAGAGTTTAAAAATTAATAAATTTATAAATTTCAAATAAAAAATAACATGATTTTACTAGGTATTTAAGATTTACTCAATTTAAACTTGTTACAAAGCTAGTAATTTAAAATTCAATAATTCAAATATCTTACTCAAACAAGTGAAGGAATCCCTCCATTTAAACAAAACCTTATAGAATGTGACAAACTGTTCACTTCGTAGTCATCATCACCTAAAATAAACAATAACAAACATCGAACGCAAATTTGATGTTTTTTTTTTACTGAAAAATATCACAAATGGTCTCATAACTTTGTCTAAGTCCATAAATAGTTCTGTAAATTTTCACTCTATCAATTTTGGTCCTTTTGTATTAATTTTGGTCATTTTCGCAGTAAAGTCACAATTTTTGGGGTAGGTGTATTCGAAACATGAAATTAATTGAGGGTTTACCTCCTTGGATGCGAGATGGTTAAAATGATAGTAGTGACGACCATCAACGTAACCAAAATAAAAATTATGGAGATTTTCTAATCAAATTTTTATTTTTCTGGCAAAAATGACCAAAATTGATACCAAAATAATCAAATTGATAAAGTAAAAATTTATAGGACTATTTATGGACTGAACAAAGTTAAAAAAACCATTTGTAATTTTTTATTTTATTATTATTATTATTATATGTTCCTGATGCTCGCGTGATTGCAATTACCTGGCGTCACCAATTTTATGTTTTTCAACAAAAGCTAATAAAGTGGCCTGGAAAGAGCTTCCTCAAATAGCTTATGGCCCATTCTGAAATACTTATTATCATGGCCAAACCTGATTAGTTGTAGCTCTTTGGTAATAATGACAACAAAAGTACTTTGTAATTGTAAGATGAACTCTAGCACACCCCAATTTGATTAATTCAATTTAAGCAGCTTATATAGCTTCTAGTTGTACCATCTACGAATCCTTGGAATTCTTGATGAAAGCAAAATATTGAATGATTTACCAGCTACTTGAACTAGATTACACTATTAGTAGTTTAGGTGATCGTGAAGTGAAATAATTCTTTTTATTATTTTGAAATACTTTTGATCATATATATATATGTGATATTATTTCATTACTGAAGTTGGTGGTAAATATATATCATAATTTTTTTTTAGTAAACACAAGTATTTATATTTTAAATATCATACTCCGAGCGTTCTTTTGATTTGTCTAGGTTCTAGAGTATTTGTAGTTTTTTCTTACTTATAATCAATGGTTTTTTTGACAGGGTATAATCAATGAATTATTATTCATTGATAAAAAGAATGAAATTTTAAATCACAAAATCTTATAGTCCACGATTATGTGTGATCATTATTTGTACAAATTAACCTTAAAAATGCATAAATGCAAAAACTCTAAGACGTGGAATTACAAATAATTAGGAATATTATGAACTATGACCCCTGGCCCCTTTAGGATGAGAAAAAGGTGAAATAAGTGAGAAAATATAATCCTTGGATAAGATAATATTATCATTGTTTGATAAAATGCATTTAAGATTGTGTTATTTTTAATAAATTTATTTGGTAGAAGATATAATTTATAGGAAAATGTTGAAAGACAAAAACTTGTATGAGACCGTTTTATGGCAAATTAATATTCACCCCTACCAAAGTGTTAAGAGGATCTACAATGCTGAGTAGAGAAATGATGTGCCAAAATATCTCTACCCAAAAAAAATGGAAGAGTGCATTGTGAGGGTGATGATGTGGCCAAGGAAGTTAAAATGGAGAAGGAGCAGGCCCACCCAGGTAGAGAAAAAATGGGGGAAAAAAAAAGGAGAGAATGGGAGGGTGGAGCGTGTAAAAGGAACAAGGAAATATAACCATACTAATTGTAAACCCGCGAGTTTAACGGGCTTGGAGAATTTTTGTTAAAAAAAATTGTTCAATAAAACGATAGAAATATATTTATTGGAATGTAGTTGTTTATTATTATTTAATCAGTCACGTCAAATACACAATTTCTCCGTAAAAGTATGTTTACTCGTTAAAAAAACAATCAAATCCAACGCATTCATCGTAAATTTCTAAAAACCTACTTATAAACAACATTTGTTGTATACTTTGAAGGCTTCCCCTCGGAGTCAAGACACATAATTTTCAAACCAGAGTGATATAAGTATTATATATTGGACACATTTTTAAAAGTGGATATTTTTAGTAAGAAATTATAAAAAAAAAGGTGGATGAACTTGGTACAATAGTGGGTGTTGATAGTTGTTTCATACCACAAATTTATCTATAAAGAACTTAATATTTAATTTGATTAAGGATTAATAATCTCCATATTTAACATTTAATAAAAAGATTAAATTCTTCATTTTAAAAGGATCATATAATAATAAAGTCTGTATCAATTTTAAATTTTTAAAAATTAACTTTATATCAATAAGAGTAACAAACACATAAAAAATTAAATTAAAATTGATTTTAAGTCAAATATAACAAAATAAGTATCTCAAAATCACAATAAGAAATCATCAAACTCAAGTCTTGTAACCCGACAGTAAACTATTTCAAAATTTTAACACCCACATAAAATAATAAAATTTTGATAATATATCATTGGTGAAATTCAGCAATACAAATAAAAGAATCAATAAATGAATTTAATTAAATATATCTATATTAAGTACACAACCTTAGTACAAAAACAATGAAAATCACTCCGACATAAAAAAATCCATTGTACTTCATAAATAAGTTTACACACGACACAGTTTTATATGTGCTAAAAAAGTAAAAATATTAAAAATATATTATATTAGCAGTTTTAGTATGGAGAAAATAGATATACATAAAAAGATATATAAATCTCACCAAACAACATTTAGATTCAGAGTTATTACATTTCCTTTACAATAAAAAAACAAAATATAAGAAAAAAATTTAAATGGTAAGACACACATTAATAAAAAGAAAAGGTTAGCAAGAACAATACTAATTTTCCTTTAATACCATTTTCAATATGATCAATTTGACTTTCTTCTGCGACATTTAGAGGCGAACGTAAATTGTCTATATACGATTTTATAGTTATTATTCATCACTATTATATATATATATATATATATATATATATATATATATATATATATATATATATGACACTGGCATGTTCTAATAAAAAAGACGAAAAACATATTAAACTTATATTTTCAGTATGAATTAAAAAATTATACACCAAGATAATATAAATCTTACAAAACAATGTTTAAATTCAATATTATTGCATTTCACTAAAAGCTCACTGTTTTTACCAACATTTAATGGTTCTAATTTTTCTTCTTCATATTCTTCAAAATGATCAATTTAAATTACACATGAAACATTTGGAGGAAAACTTAAATTGTCTATTGATGGTCCAACAACAATTTCATCACTGTATAGTACAAATAAAAAAACTATCATGTTAACATTTAAAAAAACACATAATACATATGAATAAATTACCTTGTTATGTTGGCTTCTTTCACCCCCAATATTAAATTCATCTGAATAATCGACATTATTATGTAAAGACATTGATCATATATATTTTTTTTATATAGTTTGATTTAAGAGGTGTTACAATTTAATGAGATTGATGGTTGAGTCTTGTAGGAATGTGAGTGTAAGTATTATATGTAGGATATATTATAAGTTTTACTTGGATATACTTAGTTAAAATTATAAATGAGTTAGGTGAACTTAGTAAAAGGTGTAGATAGTTGTAGCCATAATTTCTTTTAATGAATCGATATAGGGGTCTAATCCGAAGGACCAAAGTTGCAAATTATAATATATTTATCTGTTAAAAAACTTCATAATTAATTTGATTAAAAAATAATAATTTAAATATTTGATTATTAATAAAAAAATAACACGTCTTGTATGAGACCATCCCATGTCATGAGGCATTGGAATTGAGTGTTAATTGGGCATGACAATAATAATATTTTGATAAGGGTTGATAAATTTTTATTATCTTATGCCATGAGACGGTCTCACAAAAAAATTATTAATTTTTTTTAAATGGTTACAAAATAATAAAATCAATGTTATTACTAAGCTTCTCAACAAACCAACGTTATATTATCAATCGCAACAAACAAATAAATTAAATAACAAATGATATAAGATAATTATAATAAAAATAAGTATCTTAGATCATAATAAGAGTCATCAAATTTAAATATTCATAACCCGACTTTGAACTGTTTATAAACCTTAGAATTAACAAATTTTTATTTCAATAGTAAAATAATATATCGTTGTAAAAAATTTAGCAATACAAATTAAAGAATCAATAAATAAACTAAATTAAAAAGACCAAGTAATTAACCTTGATACTCAAACAATATAAATGATTTTTGATCCTGCATCACATCTTTATACTTTTTGAAAATAATTTTATCATTATTATACAATCCAACATTTTTAACAAATTTATAATTACTTCTTTAAAACAAATTTATCATTGTTATCCTTACAATTTATTACATACTAATATTAACTCAAAGTCTATTATGTCAACAATTCTTATTTATTGATTGAGTTTAGTTACATGGATGAACTAATTAATACTCCCTTCGTCCCATATCAGTTTTCACAGTGCACTCTGCATCCCTTACAAAGACCTCTAAATTACATCTCATTTCACTAATAATTACACAAAAAAAAATATTTTCTTTGTTTCATTCACTTAAATTGACCAATATTTCATCATCAAAAAACTATTTTATCTATTTAAACACTACAAATAAACTCTCATACTAAAAGTCTCAAAAAAGTTAACTGTTAAAACAGATGTGAGACAAAGGAATAGTAACTCTAATAAGAAATGGATAGATGATGCAAACATTAACACAAGGAAAAATTGTAGTTACAAAGTTGCCAACAATAATGTGTTTTTATTAGAATATCAAAGAAAAAAAATAAGTCCATTATTTAAAGAAAGAAAGCTTTTGATCTAGTGAATACATGCATGCAAATTGTAAATTATTAACATAACAAATATTAAAATTATCATTTAGAAGTACCGAAAATTCTACTACTAACGTCGTTGTATTTAAAGTTTCATACATTACATGATGAACGGATTTTTTTTCATATAAATTAGTTATATTAGAGAAAATGTAATTTAATCCGAAGGAACATTATTTGAATATATATATATATATATATATATATATATATATATATATATAATGAAATTAAATGTCCTTAAGATATAATATTAAATAAAACTTAATTTATTAATAAAGTTAATATAGTTAAGTATATTAAAAATTCGTGATTAAATTGATACTAAGCATAAAGATCGTGAATTTATATGAAATTAACCCAATTAATTATAGACACAAACAAAACACAATGAAAACGAAACAATTAATACTAAATGCCTACAACTAAATATTTAGAAACAACATGCAGTCAAGGATGAGTTTTTTTTTTTTTTAAAGGATCAAGGATGAATTTTTTTAAGATTAATTAATATTGCCAGTAATTACATTCTTTCTAAGTAGCAACCTATCAAAATTTTAGATAAAAATTAGGACCAAATTAAAACTGATTACTAATATTACTCAAATGTACTAATTCAACACATATACACGCTAAGTATACCAAATAATATAAATAACACAATTAATACTCCACACCTAAAATTAAATATTCAGAAACTACGAATTTTTAAAAAACAACCCATCCTCACTTGTAGAAACAATTTAATATACATTTGGTAAATTAAATATTCCAAACATATTAATATATCCTGTTAACCATGCATATGATATATTCCACAGTACAATAGTTTGCAAAAATGATATAATTAATTCATATTTTACTCATATCAAATAAAAAAACTGCACAGTAATTACACAAATTTTGTGCAATTAAACACAAATTTGTGTAATTGACTAATTAATTAATAACACAAAAATGTTAATTACCGTTACACAATTCAACAATTTCAGAACAAATTAAACGTGATTACTAATGTTACTTGAATGTACTACTTCTGCGGGCACATAGATTCCATAAATTAAATATGCCAAAGGACATATTAATATATAATATTAACCATATAGGAAAAGACTGGTCAGTAATTAATTAAAATATGTGCAATTAAACATAAATTTGTGTATTTAACCAATTAATGACATAAAATTGTTAATTACCGTAATGCCATTTAGCAAAATCTGAACAAATTAAAAGTGATTACTAATGCAACTTGAATGCACTATCTCAACAGGCAAGTAGATTCCATAGTTTAAATATGCAAAAGACATATTAATATACAATATTAACCATCTTGGAAAAGATTGGTAAGTAATTAATAAAAAAAATCATGAATTAATATTACTCGTATTATAGAAAAAGCCTACCCAGTAAAATAATTAATATTTGTCCTATTATATATATCTTTGTAAGGGACTAATTGATAACACAAAACCGTTTCATTGTTTCACAAAATTAATTGGTACCGTAATGTATAGAAGCAATATTTAAGGAAAATTTTCTAATAAAGAGCAAAATTTTATTACCGATTAACAGTAATTACCACCAATTACCAACAATTATTTGTATAATTAACATAAGATAATTTTTTATAATTGTCCGTTATTTTCTATACCAATTTCACCACCAAAGGCTTATTGCGCCGAATTACGAAATCAAAGGAAGAAAAATATTCCGAATTACTAAATCAAAGGAAGAAATTATTATTATCATCAATTATTATATTCCGAATTACTCTAAATGATATTCATCAATTAATAGAAAATTAAAGGCAACGACAAAGTCAAAACTGAATTATGAAAACAAAGGAATGAGGATATGAAACATATTTTCACCGCTATGCTAAAACAACCAAAGGCTTACTGCGCACATAATCTGGTATGATAAATTCACAGTATTACATTATCTATGATAGAATATTCCGAATTACAAAATCAAAGGAAGAAAAATATTCCGAATTACGAAATCAAAGGAAGAAATTATTATTATCATCAATTATTATATTCCGAATTACTCTAAATGATATTCATCCATTAATAGAAAATTAAAGGTACCGACAAAGTCAAAAACGAATTATGAAAACAAAGAAATGAGGATATGAAACATATTTTCACTTAATAATAACCTATTCACACGTCAAAAGATGGCTATACAAACTGAACAATTTAAACCCAATCACTTGTTATATTTCATTATAATAAGGAGAATCGATCACAACAAAGTCCGCTACACGTAGAATTTAATTCCATCGAAACTCCACAACACATCCAACCCTAAAATTACAACTCAAATATAAAGATCAAAATACAACAACACAATGCGATGAAAAAAGACCTACCTATCCAATACTACATGAAAAAATTACAAAAGCAACGAACACAAAACATTCGTAGGAAAAAAAGACGACACACTGAACCACGACTTCCCGAAACCAATTGCAAAGAAGAAGAGAGATTGGATGACTTCGAAGGCAAATCGGAGGTATATATAGGTACTACGGGGGCACATTTGGAAGCTGAAATTAAGGCATTAAAAGAAAAATAAACCTACCATAAAGTGAATGGACGACAGTGATCAAAATGATAAGAAGACATCAAAGGCTGAGGTGATCTCCCTCCAAAACTATATTTGGAAAATTAGTGTGTATTATATATTTATGATATTATAGTATTATCTCATTAATTGCATGATATATTAGTAATGTTTCATAATAGGCAGAAATTTTAATTTCACCTTTACTAATATATTAAAAGTTTTAATATTTGCTCCTTAATTAAAGGAGTTCTCCCATGAAAATCTAATTATTTGATTAACATAATACTACTCAATTGAAGGAGATGATGTAATACCCCGTCCCATTTTGTACCTTTTAATTTCATAGAGACCTTAATTATATAATTTTATATTATTATTATCCTTGTTTCTTTTAATTTTATTAATTTTGTGTGCTACTGTGTAATTTAAATATATACCCTTTTTACAAATTCCTAAATTCGAAGAAAGAAATCGAATCTTTCAAAGCGAATAAAGGACTACGAGAAATTAAACATTCAAGTTTTAATTAAGGATTTCGATCCGTATAATTTATTGATAAAAATATATTAATATAACTCAAATACAATAAAATATTAATTGAGTTTAAAACTGTATTAATTTCTATTTTTTTCAAATTAAAAATACAAACCAAACAACCCTTAACTAAATTCCTAACAAATAAAAAGTATCTTAGGAAATCTTCTATCTTTACTTATGAACCACGAGTTTTCCTTTATATTAATTAATTCTTTTATTTTTATTAATAGAATATCCTAGCAAATCGGACATGAAATGGATTTTGTGGGGATAATTAATTTGTTAAGGAAAGAATCCGTATGCACATAATCAATTCCTCTCCCTTTTCCAATTCATTTCTCATTCACAACTCACGTTGCCTTCTCATTTCTCTCCGCCTTCTCTCTAATTTTAGATTAGGAGTTTCTCTCTCTAGAAACCCACGCCACCGCCTCCTTCCCTTTTTCCGGCGGACACCGCCGCCGTCGCGCCTCTCGCCGACGCCCTCTCTCTGTTCGAAGCAGGCCACGCCGTCGCACCTCTTCTGTCTCCAGCTGTCGCGCTTCACGAAGCGCCGCCGCTTCAACTGCCGTGGCCCTCGCTCAGCGCCGCCGTCGCGCCACCGCGAAGCCGCAACGCCTCTCGCCTCCTCCTCTCTCGCTCTCGCTCTTCCCGCTCGCGAAGCAGCGACACCACCGCCGAAGTAGCGCCGCGACGCCTCTCCCCTGTTTCCAACCGGAAGCCGAGCGCCGCCGTACCCAGGCCGAAGCGCCACCACCTCTCAATTCGCCGTACGCCGCCTCCTCTTCTCTCCTCTTCCAGTGAGTTTCGAAGTTTAATCCCTCGGTTCTTAATTTCGATTCTTTCAATTTTATTTTCCCCCAATTTCTCAATACCAATTTAATAAATTCCTATCCGTGTTAATAGAGGTATCAACTCTTCGCCCTTTTCGATGAATCACGGAGTACGAATCGCTGCTGCCCATTCGATTTTCAAAAAGACCAAGCGACGCCGTTAGGCTGCTCAATTTTACCCGACGAGTCTCCGAACTACGCCGTTAGACTGCTCGGTTTGGACTCGTAAGATTTCTAGCTTTCTCCCTTTTTCTCTTGTAATTTCTGGCTTGGGAATAAGGTTGTTCGAGCAGTGATACGAATTTTGGTTGTTGATGTAAGACTTGGTTTTTAGTTCAAAGCAGTGGATATTGGTTGTCTAGTATTCTTGGTTGTTTAGTTGTTTAGTACTATTGTTTTAGTTGAGTGGTGATGATGTTAGTTGTGTATAGTATTAGTTTTGAAGTCCTTGGCAAATCCTTCTTCTTTATCCCCTGCCTACTGCTCGAATAGGGGCAGGAGAAAACCTTATCTTCTTTAAAATCTTGGTTCTTTTATTTGAGAAAAAGAATAATACCATTAGATTTTAAAAGCAGTACCTTTTGTTATTAAGATTTGTTGTTAGTTGTTTTTGGTAAAAGGTTGAAAGAGATAAAGAGTTTATATATCCAACTAAGTAAACAAATGAAAAAGAGTATTTTTGGGAAAATTAATATAATCCTTTTATTTCCTAAAAGTGTCATTAATCAACTTTAGAAGTAATATTAATATTAGAAAAGAAGAATACTTTTTATAAACTATATTAGTTATAATATAAGTTTCTTAGAAAAATCAAGTTATTAATAAGTTTTAATAAGAGGTTTTTATAAGATATAAATTCTTAAACTTTTAATTTTATAAAAGGCTTTTGTTAAGGACACAACTGAAATTAGTAAATACACCCCCCTAATACACCTCCTCTTAAAAATACTTATCAAATAGAAATCAACCTTTGAAAACTTTAGTTTTCAATAGTTTTCTAAAGACAACGACCTGCTCAATTCTCGTAACACAAACTCTCAAGTCTTCCTAAAACAATTCAAAGGTCAACTTTTAATTAAATGTTCTCCTACTAGGATTCGATACTAGTTGGAACGCGCACGAGGTTTCCGACATTCCGTTGTATATCACTCTAGGGACCCGGAGCAAACAGGTGGGTGATGATCGGTTGATTGATCTGCTCATAATACGTTATGCTGGTATACTCTGAACTCGACTAAATCATTCTAAAACAATTAATCCAACACAAACGTAAACCCTATTATATAAGTGTGTGAACTATATGATATCATTATATATATATACCTTATATGGATTGTTGTGTTTATCTAATTACATAAATTGTTTATGACTGCATGGTAATAAGGACATTTTGTGAGCATGAATCTTTTAAGTATAAATTATGTGTATTCTCCCCATGTTTCGAAATGATAGTTTTTGTGAGGAAAAGGAAAGCTGGTAATTATTCTTGCGGAATGACGCGTATGGCCATGAGTGACAATAAGTCAGATTCATGGTCACTGGTAATTATTTTGTGGAATGACACGTACGGCCATGAGTGATAATAGATCAGATTCATGGTCGCTGATATTATTTGTGGTGACCATGAGTGATAATAATTATTCAGATTCATGGTCACATGATTTGTTGGTGAGGAATGGTTTGGGAGAGATTCACAATGTGTTGGAAATGATTTTTGGTAGATTGGGCTGATACGTGAAAATGGTTTTGGGCTTTGCCCCTTAATGTGAATCAGCTTGTGATATATCAATTATGTGAATGTGGAACCTGTCATGCCCAATTAATTATTACGTGGACTTGTTACTTTTGTAATATATGTTATTCATATTTATATGTCAACTGCTTAAATAAATTATATATTTTTTATTAATGAGTATAATTTAATATACTTCGGATTTACCAATCCCATGACGTTGCAAATCACCCATACGTGAGAATTCAAATCTCACGCCCCCTTTTTACAACCCTTGCAGATTATGATTTCGTGGAGCAAGGACAGAAATAGAGACGACACGGAGTTCCCCGCTTAAATAAAATGTTACTGTTAATACTAAGCTTTATATTTATATATATATATATATATATGTCTGAGTTACTTATTTAAATATTACACTCATTTCTTCCGCTGCATAAAACCCATCTCTGATTTTATTATCCATTTTTATATAAAAAAAATTTATAGTTCGGATTTTAGTTACAAGTGGCACCTCGAATCTGAGATATTTATGTGTTTTGGATTCGGGGCGTTACATATGATATATATATTTTTTGCATGTTTTAAATATATATACGTGTATATATATATATACATATATATTTAAATCGTTGACCAAAATATTAAAATGATTAGAAAAAAAAAACTATGTTTAAACTATATACTATGATTCATGAAAAAATTGTATATATTTAAATTGAAAACTTATGAATGAAGATTTTTTGGTCAATAAAATTAGGGGACTATGATAATATACACGCAGATAATATATCACTTTTATTATAAAAAGAAACAATTAAATTCAATTTAATATTTTAAACATTGAAAAATCTAAACTTTAAACTAAAATCCTACTATTGGGCGCATGCATGATTCGTGACAATTTACAATAATCGAAGCAGTAATTAAAGCAATTTCCTAAACCAATAGGCTGACCCAAATTAATGCAAATGGAGATATCATGGAAAGCATACCAAAAAAAGGAATCAACCGACGGGAGTTGGGTTTTGCAATTTGTATGAAAATGGAAGTCGGCGACCGCATTTGCGTGGATGTTTCGTATAGCTTCGTGTGTAAGGAGATGTCGCGTTGATCTTAGCCATTGAATTGGATCGTGTACTCAGGGGAAACATAATTCAGCCATTCAGAACGCGAGTTTCCCAAATGTAATTTCCATGCACAAAATATTTCTAAATTAAAAGCAGCCGCAGGAATCCAAATGACGAAAAAAAAAGATAGAGGTAATACACAAACAAATAACATTATTATTTTTATATTAATGAATCAAGAACAACTACAAAGTCCTGACGATATTACACCATTGATCAGCGAATGAATTGACCATTCATTAACAAAATTGAAACGAAAAATATATAATAGAAAAACAGAACAACCTATACAATAATAGCTACAACACGACGATTTCTATGAAAGACACAATGGCAGTGGCTATGCACGAAGTCGAGCGAAGAACCGAAAGGATCAAAGCCTCGATAACGACCGACAACCACAGACTCAGATGGAAGAAACCGGAGGAACGGAAGAGTAGGACGAAGAGTGAATGAAATGATGATGGGAGGAGTGGAAATTTATAGATGAGAATGAGAAAAAATGGACGGACACGATCAAGATGAAATGAAAAAACGGTCGATATTATTTTGCAATAAATGATTGAATGAGAGGGGGGAATTCTTGAGAGAGGGCTTTCCTAGAAATGACACATAGGCATGGAGAGCTTTTGCTTTATAAGGTTTATGATGATTCTTGGCGATTGAATACCATGTGCCAGATGGCTGGGCCTCGGCCATTAAATTTCTCCTGCCACAACAAGCTTCTTTTTTGTTCTCAAATGAATTATTTGTAGACGCTTTCAATTTTTTAACTTGACAAATGCTTTCACTTTAATTTCTCAAATATTTTTTTAATCGGTAAATATTAATTGTTAGTAGTTAGATTAGTTCACCAAGCCCCCAAATACTCCAAGAAATCTCCAAGCCACCTTATAACTCTCATAATTCGTTTCCAGAGGGAATCGAACCCGGGTCACTCACTAGAGTGAGGAACCTGGTGGCCAGGTGGGCTAAGCCACCTGGTAAATTTTTCAAATGCTTTTAATTTTTTTTAAAAAAAATTGGCATTATATTTTTATAACTTAAATATTTATAATTCAGTTTTATTTTTGTTGTAAAATAAAGAGGCGCAAACAAGAACACCGATTTGTTTACCCAATTCGTCATGAATGACTACATTTGGGGACGTACCAAGCCAGAAGTTTTCTACTAATATTTATGTGTGTATACAATACGGAGTACATGGATATATTTATAATATCAAAATCCTAATCGTAACCCTAAAGCATGTTTAGGTTACTAGGCCCATAAGTAATGACCACACAAAATCTTCTGGATTTGACATATCAAATCTTCTAGATTTACAACACCCCCCCCCTGGACATTACGACGCGGCGTATATGTCTGGTCAGAAAACTCCACATGCTAGGTAGCAATAAAATGTTTAGCTTGGGAGGAGTGCAATTATTGATCTTCCGGATCCAATCTTCAGGATCCAATCTTCAGGATTGTTTTGAGGTTACCACTCCCCCTGAAAACAACAACCTTTTACGCCTTCGCATCCTGATACCATAAATATACTTCTCAAAAGTAGAGGTAGGTAGGGACTTAGTGAACATATCTGCTAGATCGTGATTGTCACTAGGTCGCACATGTTGTATGGTAATTACATCACTCTTCTGGAGTTAGTATGTGAAGAAGAATTTTGGAGAAATATGTTTCGTTAAGTTCCTCTTAACGTACCCGTTGTTCATTTGTGCAACACAAATTGCGTTGTCTTCATCAATTACAGTGGGGAATGTATTATTTAATGGATCTCCATGAGATCTGTTGATGACCTTTTTGTAATCAATGATGATTAGTGGCTGTTTTCTCTAAGTAAGATCATCAAACAAGAACTAAGATCATGGATCATAATTAAGAATGAAATTTGCAAGAGTTTAGTGTATTTTTTGAATTATGGAATCTCTCTCCCTTTTCATGTAAATGAGGGAGTATTTATAGGCATACAAAGGGGACATGTGTCACCATCCTAGCCATTCTACCATTGGATATTTGTCAAGTGTTAGGACACTTGGACTATATCTAAACTATTGACTGTTGGAGTTCCCAATGTTGTACTTGACCATTGAGATTACTCAGCTGCTTTCCGTGGTGACCAGTTGCTCGCTTGTACGTCCTTGTTGGATGTGTGGACCTTTACCCTCTAAGTTGCTCGCTCCTTGCTTGCAACCCTTGTGCAGACGCTTGCCTGGGCAATCATCCTCTTGTTTGGTCGTTCTCTTGGGACTTTTGCCCAGTTGTTCGCCTGGGCTTTTTGCGTAGCTGCTCGCCCGGATCACTTGTTAGCTTGGGTTTCTCAGATAGCTGCTCGCCCTGACTATTTGTTAATCTTGGGCTTCCTACTCAGCTGCTCGCCCTACAGAGTTGTTAGCCTCACGTTTAATATTCCATCAATAAGTTTAATTTTTATTAAGTTGTTCGCCCATTGTTCGCCCATTAACAATGCCCCCTAGCTTGGCCATATATTGGGATGTGGGCTGACCAACTGAGACCAAGCTACATTTTTGTCCTCCGTTTTATGCGAGCAAGGGGACACGATTGTCCAAAAGGGCGAGCACCCGAGTATTAGGCTTTCAAGAGGTGAGCAATCGAGCATAGAAAAACCTTCAAATGCGATCAACCGCACGCGCCCCTTCGAGTCGCGACGGTTGGATTCCCGAGGTGTGAGAGTCGAGGCATCGCGTCAGGCATGCGCGGTTTCTTATTTACACATAGGGGCCTACTTCTTTTTGGTAAATTGCATTTTCGCCCCTCCCCATTCTTATAAATAGGTGGCCTCTTTCATTTCTTCTCTCTTTCAAATTTTCACCATCGACAAGTATTCCAAGCTTTCTCCTTTCGATTTCTGTGTTCAAATTTCTTCTTGTGTTCGATAGATTCTCATTTCTGAAGGTAATATACCCCTCGTTTTTTTCCTATTCTTAGTTTTTTTTTTCGATTTTGCTTTCCATTTTCTGTAATCTCTGTCGTGACTCTGGCCGCGAACCACCGCCGTATTTGCCGAACTGATATAGTGCCGCCGCCGTGCTCTCGCCGCCGTATTGTTGTTCTTTCTCTTCCCAGAGTTTAAAAACCAAAATTCTTCTCCATTTTTGTACTTTGAATGGATTTTTCGCCGTCAAGTTCTTCCCAATCCGGATATAACCCGGAAAAAAGACCCGTAAATCCAATTACGTCTCCTCGCAGATCTGTTCGCCAGGCTATAGCGAACAACCCGCGTACGTTGTTGGTGGATAAAAGTACGGACTCGGACGCAAGCTCTGTGGTTCGCTCTGTTGAGGATTAAGATGTTGACCGTTTAGGCGAACAAGAGGAATCCGGTTGCTCGCGAGCAAGATACATCCTCCGACCTTGGAGAGGATTCTGCGGAAGTGGCCGCGGAGATAGATGGGTCTATTGACCAAGAGGGCGAGCAGTCTGGCGCAATTGGCGGGCAGCAGGGCCCTGGCCTCACTTGGGAGTTTTTAAGGGAAATCAATTTCCCAATGCCTCAAGTTACGCCAGAGTCCCGAATTCCTGAGGGAGTTGCTCGCGATAATGAATGGGCAGATTATGCTGCTCGTTACTCAAGCACTTTTACCGCTCCATCAAGGGTGATAATGAAAGCACGCAAGAGTGAGGTTGTAGCGAGCAAAGTTGCTAGCGTCGTTACCGAGGACGATCTGGCGAGCATCCGCGCAACATACAAGATTCCTTATGACATATTTATTTATGCGCCGAAGGAAGAAGAGACTGCTGATCGCCCGCCTCCTGGTTGTACGTCGATCAACCTAGATGTACTCAACACGGGCTTTCCACTTCCTGTGCACCCGCTGATTGGTCGCTTCCTTGCTGACGTAAATTTGGCGATCACCCAAATCACTCCGAATGGTTGGAGCAATCTTTTAGCCTTCATGACCCTTTTTGGTCTTGAGGGTTATAAGAACAAAATAAGTACGGTGGAGCTTCACTACGCCCTGTCTATCTCACCCCAGAGCGAGGATGGTGTTGGGTGGTATTATGTCAAGGCGAGGAGCGGAGTGAAGCTAATCGAAGGGGTCCCAAACAAAGTTAGGGGTTGGCATGGCCAGTTCTTTTTTATTGGGGGAGATTGGCGAGCAATTGAGGGCTTCACGGGCGGCCGGACGCGCATCATGTCACCTGAAGGCTTCGGAAATATCAAATGTAGGCCTAGCTTTATTTTGTTGTACTGCAAGTAGTACTAATTTTAATTTTTCCTCTTTGTTGTTTTGTAGGCCCAAGAATTTTGAAGTGGGGGTGATCTTAGTGATGAGTATCTCTTCACCCTTGCCGTCATCTCGCTCCGTGACGTTGCTAGTCGCGACCTAGCCCACCTATCCAAGGCTCATTGTCGCAAGCTCGCGGGTTTGGTTACAAATCCTCATCACCTTGAGGCGCAGGCTGCCGTCCCAGAAGGTAGATTTTTCTAAATTTTGCTCTCTTTTTCTATCTTTACTGCTCGCCTAACTCTGTTCTCTTCCAAAGCAACAAGTCACCGTTGCTGTCCCCTCTGTTCCAGAATCGTACTATCTGCTTGCTGAGAGGGTAAAAAAAATGGCCGACGCTTCAAGAAAGAAAATGGATCCTCCTCTCACTATCCTTCGCCTTCGAGCGGGGGAAGACCCTATTGTTCGCTCCCGTGTCGGAGCTGCTCGCGTCAAGCAGGGAGCCAAAACCCTCTCTTCTCCCAAGGATATGAGGAGAGAGAAGGAAAAAGAGAGGGAGAAAGAGCCGGAGCAAGGAGATGGTGGTTGCGGCCGCAGTGGTGATGATCGTCCCTCAAAACGCTCCAAAACCGGCGGGGAAGCGAGCAGTGGGGCACCGAAGTCCCCTGTCTCTAAATCCGCATCCTTGGAGGCGGTGGACGAGCAACAAGTGGTCGCCAATCTGGTGGCGACCAAGAGAGGGGACAACTCCAAGGATACCTCCTACCTCGGCTGGGATCCAGTCAAGATCAAAGAATGAGTTATCTAACTTTGCTTTCCTGTTTGCTTCACCGCATTTGTTGTTCGCTCACTAACTTTTGTTTGCCCCCTTGTTTCTTAGGTACAACCCGGCTCTCTACCCTGGTCGAGGAACCACGCTTCACCACTTTGCTGTTGTGAAGAATGCACCTTCTTTGCTTCACGATATTCCCGATGCTCATGTGCGTCGTGCTGCTGAGATGGTTCCAAAGGCCTGGACTAAGTTGGCCAACACCCTCGTCACTGGCCAAATTGCGAGTGACAATGCTCACCTGTTGGCATACAATGCTAGCCATCAGCTGGTCCAGTCCCAAATGTTGCTCGACCAGGTCATGGAGCTCGAGCGAACAAATCACGACTTGGGTCATCGCATAGAGAGGATGGATGACGAGAAAGCCACCGCCATCAAAGAGTGCAAGTGAGAAAAAGATGCTGTTATGTTGGAGGAAAAGATGGATGCCACTCTGGCAAGTGAGAAGAGCGCCCTTGACCTTTCAGAGAAAATGCTGCTCGAGGTGAAGACTGCCGATCTTCGAGCGGAGAGAGCTGAGAAAGAGCGAGCAAATTTAGCTGCTCGCTTGTTGGTCACCGAGGAGCAGATCAAAAGGCTGGAGGAGGAGCGAAAGGACATGATTGACTATGAAGTCCACGAGCAGGAGGTGTTGGATAAAACCAACTTTGGATACATTTGTGCCTTTACTGAGTGCTTGAGGTCCGTTCACTTCGCTCACGATCATAAACAAGATATTCTTGGCGCGGTGAAGGTGGACTTCATTGAGTACGCCAAGAATTATCCTCCTGCCCCAGGTTCAACCCTATTTTTCGCTGACTTGACTGCCTTGGGTTTCCCCTTGGAGGTTTTTGGAGAGGAGGTTGACATTGCACCTCCCACTTATGGTGGCCAGCCAGAGCCAGCACTGGCGGCGACCAACGATGAGGTCTTCGATGGTTTGGCCTCGCTCCCCCTGATGCCAATAGATGGGGCTGGTACTTCAAATATCCAGGGCGAGCAGCCGGGTGCCCAAACGACCAGCACTGTAAATGCTCCTCCTTCTGCTTGAAGACTCAGTTTTTATTTACAATAGGACTTGTGCCTTACTTTCTGTAACTATATCCTTCATATTGTAACCTTTTTGATGAAATGAAAACTTTTGCTAATCTATGATTGTGTATTCACCTTTTTACCTTACCCAGTTGCTCGCCTATTGTTTTGCACCTTTTTAATTAGCAAGTGTTCCTTTTATTCTTAAGGTAAACACTTAGTAAAGCTTTTAAGTTGGTCTTTTGGTTCTCATGGAACTTGACCTTTAATTGTTTGGGCCTTTTTGGCCGCTTACGGAATTGGCCTTACTTTTGGCATTTATTCAGCCCAGTTGTTCGTCTTATGACAGACTCGTGCTTTGTAATTTTATGGGCGAGCAACTGAGCAATTTGGGGCTTTAGGCTAGCAGCCCATAGATTTGCACCGATATACACTACTGCTCGCCTAGTAAATATAGACAATATACTCAATAAACTACTCAACTGTTCGCCCCAACATGACTGCTCGCTTATATATATATACTTGTGCAAAAATTCCAAATTTACAATAATTTTCAAGGAATCCATGAAAAATTTACATTCGTAAAACTCACAGGACTTCATTGATAGTATTTCTTGAGCAAAGTTGCATTCCAGGAGTATTGGGACGACTTGCCTTCCATGTCTTCAAGGTCATATGTGTCGTTGTTCTACTTATTCGTCACCTTGTATGGGCCCTCCCAAGTCGGGCCGAATACTCCTGATGGTGGTGCCAAAACTTTCCGAAGTACCAAATCTCCAATTTCAAACTCCCTCGTTTTCACTTGAGAATTATAGTACTTTGCTGCTTTTTTCTTATAGATTGCATTTTTCATTTCTGTTGTTATTCTCTTTTCTTCAAGCAAGTCCAACTTTGTTGCTAGTGCAGAGTTATTTGCCTCTTCGTCGAACGCAACTGTTCGTTCTGTTGGGACTTTTAGCTCAACCGGTATTATAGCTTTTGTCCCGAACGCCATTGTGAATGGTGTTTCACCCGTGCTTGTTCTGTGGGACACTAGATATGCCCACAACACCTCCGGTAATTCTTCAGTTCCCTGTTTGTCGGCTAACCGGATCTTCAAAATATGTTTAATTATTTTGTTCACTGCTTCTACTTGGCCATTCGACTGGGGGTGGTACGGTGTTGAAAAATGTTTCTTCATTCCCCACTTTTCACAAAAATCTCTTATCTTTTTCCCTTCAAACTGTTTTCCGTTATCCGTCATGATCGCCTGAGACACCCCGAAGCGACAAACAATATTTCTCCATATGAAGTTAATCATTTTCTCTTGTGTGATTCACACAAGCGCTTCTGCCTCAGCCCACTTCGTGTAATAGTCTACTGCTACCACTGCGAATTGAACATTTCCTTTTCCCAGCGGAAAAGGCCCGATGAGTTCAATTCCCCATTTCGCAAACGACCATGGACTGTTGACTGAAATCAGTTCGTGTGGGGGCTTATGGATGTTTGGGGCGAACAACTGACACCTGTGACAAGTTCAGGTAACTTTGATTGCATCCTGGAGGAGGGTCGGCCAATAATATCCTTGTCTTACGGTCTTGTACGCTAATGCTCGTCCTCCAGCGTGATTTCCACATACGCCTTCATGTATTTCTTTCAACACTGCTTGCCCCTGCCCCCTAGCCAAGCATTTCAGGAGTGGGAGTGAAAATCCTCTCTTGTACAACTGTTCATCCATCATGGTGTACCTTGCTGCCCTCCTAACCAACCTGCTAGCCTCCAATGGGTTATCTGGTTTTTCATTAATCTGCAGATATTTGATGATCGGCGTTCTCCAATCATCCTCCTCCAACTCTTCGTCAATTTGATAGATTTTGTAATCCTCGGTTGATGGGTTGGATATCCTCGTCAATGTAACCTCGGATAACTCCGCTGGTCCGGACCTAGTTGCTAGCCGAGCGAGCGCGTCTGCTTGTGCATTATTGTCTCTTGGTACCTATTCGATGTATATTTGCTCGAACATGGAGGCCAGGTGAGCAACAATTTTTTGATACAAAACCATGCTCTCGTCCTTCGCCTCATACTCTCCTCGAACTTAGTTGACGATCAGCTGTGAATCTCCAAAAATCTGTAATTTTCTTACACCAACTGCCAATGCTAGCCGCAATCCAGCGATCAGTGCCTCATATTCCACTTTGTTGTTCGTCGCCATGAACTCAAAACGAACAGCTGAAGTGAAGACCTGTCTGTCTGGACTTATCAAAACTATCCCTGCCCCTGACGCTGTGTTGGTAGATGATCCGTCAATATACATGTGCCAGGGACGATTATGTCCTCTTGTCGGATCTTGGGGGAAAGTTAGCTCGACTATGAAGTCTGCTAAGGCCTTCCCCTTGATCACTGTTCGATGAGCATATGAAATTATGAACTGACTAATTTCCAAGGACCACTTCAGGAGGCAACCAGTTGTGTCGGGTCTGTGCAGTATCTGTTTGAGCAGGAATGTTGTCAATACCTCCACCTGGTGGTCGAAAAAATATGGACGAAGTTTTCTGACACTCATCACTAGTGCGTGCGCCAGCTTTTCTGTTGGCGAATATCTGAGCTCTGCTTCATGTAAAGCCTGACTTACGTAGTAGATGGGCAGGTGGAACTTTCGTTCTGCTCGAACGAGTACTGAGCTGATTGCAACTTCTGAAGCCGCCAGGTACAAGTATAGCTTTTCTCCTGGAATTGGCTTGGCAAGAATTTTTGTATCGCTGAGGTATTCTTTCAGTTGTTCGAATGCTAGTTGACAAGCATCTGTCCATTGAAACTTTCCCTTTTTGATTGCTTTGAAGAATGGCCTGCACTTATCTCCGGATCTTGAGACGAACTTGTTCAAAGCTGTTAGGCAACCAGTTAGCCGTTGGACTTCTCTTACTGATTTGGGTGGCTGCATTTCCATGATCGCTTTCACCTTTACTGGATTTACTTCGAATCCTCGCTAACTGACTAGATGTCCCAAGAATTTCCTGGAATGGACTCCAAAACTGCTCTTCTTAGGGTTTAGTTTCATGTTGTAAGCCCGAAGTATTTCAAATGTTTGGGCTAAATGCTGCAAGTGATCTTCTTTCTTTGGGCTCTTAACAATAATATCGTCTACATACACTTCCATCGTCTTCCCGATGTGGTCATCGAACATTTTGTTGACCAACCTCTGGTATGTGGCTCCGGCATTAATCAGCCCAAATGGCATCCTCTTCCAGCATAACAAATTTTTGTTGGTGTAAAACGTTGTGTGCTCTTGATCGTCTGGATGCATTACAATCTGGTGATACCCTGCAAATGCGTCCATGAATGTGAGGAGCTCATGTCCAGCTGTGCTAACTGGTCGATATGTGACAACGGGAAGTTGTCTTTTGGGCAAGCGGCATTCAAGTCGGTAAAATCAATGCACGGTCTCCATGCCCCGCTTGCTTTTTTGACCAACACTGGGTTTGCCACCCATTGTGGGCACAAGGCCTGTCTGATCAGATCGTTGTCCAATAGCTTCTTGACTTCCACATCGAGCGCTTCATACTTGTCGGGCTTAAATTTTCTTCTCTTTTGATGGATCGGCTTTTTCCTCGGGTCGATGTTGAGGCTATGGCAGGCATGCTCAGGGCTGATGCCCACCATATCTGCATGCGACCATGCGAACACGACGAGATTTGCTTTAAGAAACTCAGCCATTTTGGACCTGTATGGCTCTGGGAGCTCAGATCCTATGAAGAGTTCTAAGCTCTCTTGGTTCGGGTCGACCTTTATTGCCTCTAACTCTTTGACCGGGGTAGCCCTTCGTTTCCGGCCTTTCCAACGAGGGTCGATAATGGGCCCTTCCACATTCAATTCGTCCTCGACTTCCATCGAATCTGTGCCCAGTCGTGGTTCGATATCCTCCGCCTCAATGCTGACTGTTGTTGCGTGCTCTACTCTGTTACTGGTTGTTGCAGCTTCTTCGTCTTCCACATGGCTTAGCTGCTCGTCCTTGCTCATCTGTTCACCACCACCCTGCTGGTCACCTCCGCATAGCTGTTCGCCTCGGCGCAGCTGCTCGTCTACTTCCATCATCTCTGTATCGATAGAGTTCATGGTTTCGCTGGGAGTGGATGGTCTATCTCCACCACAGCTGCTCGGCTGTTTGTCCACCATGTTGACTCTATGGTCTTTCGGTTGTATTTGCAAGAGGCATGCACGAGCTTTCTTTTGATCTCCTTTAACTGTGCCTGCACCTTTTGACGTAGGGAATTTTACACAGTAATAGTACGTCGAAACGGCTACCTTAAATTCATGTAAAAAAGGACGGCCGAGGAATCCGTTATAGGTGGATTGTTGATCTACGACTAGGAAATCTATCATCCTATGTAGTTTCCTTTCAGGGTCCTCGACCGATACAAGTTCGACTACTAGTGTAATCATCCCTAGAGGGATGGTCACGGCATTTCCGAATCCCACAATTCTAGGATCAAAATCTTTTATGTATTCGGCATACTCTCCTAGCTGATCTATTGTGCTTTTGAACAGGATGTTTGTGTAAGAGCCAGTGTCGACAAGCAGACGGTGTACTTTCGTTCCCATAATGTTAGCACAAATGACTATCGAGTCGTTGTGGGGGGTGAGCACCCCGTCTAAGTCTTTTTCTGAAAAAGTCAGGTCCCCGGTTTGTTTGGTTGATGGATTTACACCAACCTCCATCACTTGTGCTACCGCTCTCAATTCCGCTTTCTTTTTTCTTTTTGACATGGGTGGTCTCCCATCAGAACAACCACCTACCGGTCCAGTTGGTCCTAGCATGAGAATTCCAGGACTGGTCTTGCTGGGGCTGCGGGGACCTTTCTTACCCATCCTGCTCGGTTGCTCATTGCTGTCATCATCGTCTGAGCTGGACGGCGCTGCTTCTCTCGGCCTCTTACCCGGTTCCTTTTTCACGAACTTAGACAGCTTTCCTTCTTTGTAGAACCTCCACAATTGCTTTAACAAATCTCGACATTCACTTGTGAAGTGGCCGATGTTCTGATGATATGCGCAGTATTTGTTCGGGTTCAATTTTTCTCTTTCTTGCCTTATTCTTTGCGGTTCTGATAGCATCTCCCTGTCTTTGACATTGTTGTACACAACATCCACAGACATGGTAAGGACTTGATTCAACTTCTCTTTTAACTCAGCTCCCTCGTTGAACGACTTCATGTTCTTTGGAGCCTTGTAATCATTTCCTGCAGACTTCTTGCCAAATTTCTTCGGGTCAGCCTTATCTCCCATTTCTTTGTGTAGAGCTTCCTGTATCGATACGTGGATTCATGCCTTGTGTCTGAATTCTGCGTACATTTTTGGATAAGTTAAATGCATCTCCTTCCATAGATCAGTTCCTTTCTTCAATCCAGCCATCACTGCTACTATCTTCGTATCCTCACTCACCATCTCGCCCTCCAGTAAAACTTTATCAAATCTTTCCAGAAATTATTTATCTGACTCTTCGTCTCCTTGCCCTCTGCTAACCGGTGCCTGTGGGTTAAGTAAGACCCTGCGGTTGAGAAGTGAGACGAAAACTCTTTGCTCAGTTGGGCAAAGGAGCTAATAGAGCCAGGAGCTAGTGCCGAAAACCATCTGTGCGGGCCATCTCCAAGGGTGAGTGGAAAATTCCGGCATTGTGTGGCATCAGTTGCCCCCATTGAGATCATGAAACCGGAATATTTTGTCACATGAATTCGGGGGTCTGAGGTCCTATCATATAAGTTGGCGACTGGATGTTGTATCTTCTTCTGGATGGGTGCATTAAGAATTGATGGAGATAGTGAAGAGGATGGAAGATTAGTCGATCCGACACCTTTTTAAGATTCTAGCTGCTTTTGCAATTCCTCGATTGCAATTCATCTCTTGTAATTCACTTGGGGGAGTTCTCCCGTTGGAAAGCTGTTCGTTGTGATCGAGTTCGATGACTTCCCCACGATGCAGTCCCTTGCCAATGGGGCGTTTCTCCTGGGTTGTTCTCCAGCAGCGTTGCTAGCTCCATTCGGGCCTAATCTGCCAAAGGCTGACTTCCTGATTCGGTCATGCACTGATGGGCGAGCAGATGGGCGTGGTTGTTCCTCGTTCCTCTTGGATGGTTCTTTCCTAGTCTTGTTCCTCGTTCCTAATCTTTCCAAAGCACTTGTTCGGGAAGTGCTCTTGCTTGACTCATCTGCTCGACTTGGTGATGATTCTCCTCGGCTCCGTAAACGCTCACATATGAGAGCTTTCCCTTTATTTCTACGAACTTCGGCACTGTCAGCTTCATCACGGTGCACATCTTCCCTCATTTTGCTCCGCGGCTCGCCTGTTCGGTTCTGCTGCTCGGCTGGTCGCCCCCGGGGTATTCAATGGCCCAACCTGCTCCTGTTGTTTTTGCAGCGATTGGAGTATGACTATTGTTTTGCTAGCTCCTCGGGATTTCGGGCGATGACTTCCACTTCCGGGGGAATTGTGTCAATAGTAACTTGGACATTCCTCCTAGAGGTTGTTCTAACCGTCCTTGCATGTCCTTCGGTGGATGAAACCCTAGTCCTTGATATATGACTCGAAGATGCACTCGATGGTCGATCTTCTTGTGATCTTATCATTTTGATTGCTTCAAAGTGTATGATAAACAAAGGATTGGGGTAATGTTGCTCCTACAAATACTTTTCTTGAGAGTTACTAGCCTTGTATGTATGAATATAATGGTTTGAAAACCCTAGTTCATACACACATGCATTCAAACCCTTAAAGTGATGTATTTGTGGGTAATTTTGCTCCGAAGAATGTGTACACTTGATTTCCGGTGACTTTTTCCCGAAATCCGGCGGGATTTTGCAGATTCTGGTGGAGGTCTTCAAACTTTTCTTGAAACTTTACGAATCGGAGGTTCGAACCCTTCTTCTAGCGCCAATTGTTGATGACCTTTTTGTAATCAATGATGATTAGTGGCTGTTTTCTCTAAGTAAGATCACCAAACAAGAACTAAGATCATGGATCATAATTAAGAATGAAATTTGCAAGAGTTTAGTGTATTTTTTGAATTATGGAATCTCTCTCCCTTTTCATGTAAATGAGAGAGTATTTGTAGGCATACAAAGGGGACATGTGTCACCATCCTACCCATTCTACCATTGGATATTTGCCAAGTGTTAGGACACTTGGACTATATCTAAACTATTGACTGTTGGAGTTCCCAATGTTGTACTTGACCATTGAGATTATTCAGCTGCTTTCCGTGGTGACTAGTTGCTCGCTTGTACGTCCTTGTTGGATGTGTGGACCTTTGCTCTCTAAGTTGCTTGCTCTTTGCTTGCGACCCTTGTGCAGACGCTTGCCTGGGCGGTCATCCTCTTGTTTGGTCGTTCTCTTGGGACTTTTGCCCAGTTGTTCGCCTGGGCTTTTTGCGTAGCTGCTCGCCCAGATCACTTGTTAGCTTGGGTTTCTAAGATAGCTGCTCGCCCTGACTATTTGTTAATCTTGGGCTTCCTACTCAGCTGCTCGCCCTATAGAGTTGTTAGCCTCACGTTTAATATTCCGTCAATAAGTTTAATTTTTATTTAGTTGTTCACCCATTAACAAGATCACAATATCATCACAAAGAAAAATATAACCAGTCTGAGTTATCATAGAATGTGTTTAACATCATTCCAATGTCTCCTTCTATGAGAAGCGCTATATCTCGCAAGCAAATTTACCGCAAATGTGTTGTACGGACTGGTGCAATTTGCGAGATAAAGTATGCACCAAATAGCGCTTAGATAAGGAACTTCCGGTCCTCGGACATCCACTATATCTTCTTTGGGCCTAAATGGGTTCTTATCCACTTCAAGGGATCGAACTACCATAGGTGTACTAAGTGGATGAGATTTATCCATGTAGGATCTCTCAAATAACCTTTTCAAGTAGGTTGACTAGTGTATAAAATTCATTCATCCTTTAGGGAGATACCATATTCGTTTTTCCTTCAGGGAAATGCTCGAATTAATTTACCTTTCGAGACTATATTTGGTTTTATCCAAGATTTTCATTTCGAATCCAGCTTTCAAGATTGAACTGACTTCTTCAATCTCTTTGCATGTTCCAATTATGTTTAGGTCACCGACATAGACAGAGATGATGCAAGAACCACTTTGCGATTTCTTTATAAATGCACAAGGGAAAACTTTATTGTTTGTATATTCCTTCTTCGGGAGGAATTCACTAAGTCGATCGTACAATATTTGATCTGACTGTTTTTAGATCATATAATGACCTTCATAGTTTTGTACTATACATTCTGCAGTTTTCATAATTCCTCTTCCGGGGAATCTTAAACCCATCAGGGATATAAATATTGGCATATAATAGTCATATAAAATATGCGGTTTATAAGGTCCATTAACTGCATTTTATTTTTAGCTGTCAGTGATTAGCGGAACTTTGTTCGTTCATACCGGGAGAATATGTTTGATCACAAACAATCATGTGTCTCTATGAAAACCATTGGTTTCTTCGAAAACCCTAAAGCTATTATCCTCGCTTACCACCCTTCTTTTGGTTTTCGTGTAAACACTCATTATCCTACAGGGATAACTTTTCGAGTGTACGTACGATAGAACCAAAACTTATTATTAGCGAGTTTAGCTCTGCCACACTTTTGCTTCTTCATTATTGCACCCAGATCAAAGTGCTTCGAGCACTCAATTTAGGTACTGGATCCAGATTTTAGAAAGAGCAATTGTGGACACAAATAAGTTGTCGACAACAAATTTATATTGTTTCTCTGGTATTTATTTATTGATCTCATGTTAACCAGATTCTCATCATTTTCCTTATGTATTTGATCTGGTCGTTCTGCAATCCTAGTATTAGATCATTTTGTGCACGTGCTTTGTTACTAGGATTCTTCATCTTCAGGATGAATCTCTTATGGAGATTTCAAGTCTTCTATACGTATCTCTTCTGGAGATTTCAAGTCTTCTAGACGTATTTCTTCTGGAGATTTCAAGTCTTCTAGACGTACCTCTTCTAGAGATTTCAAGTCTGGCTGACCAGTTTTGCTAGCTTTTGTTTGAGGTGTGTAGATTTCTTTTATAGGTCCTTCACACTTCCGGCGTGTGGGGGCATGTATACTCTTTTTTCATTTGGACCTCTACCCCTTTGTGGTCAGTAAACTCATCTGACAGATTACTTGCTATACATTGCAAGTTGTTTATCTTTTGAACTTCAAGTTCAGTCTAACTAGTGCATGAGTCTAAATATCGAGGATCTTTTTCCTTCAGGGAAATTTCTTGGTCTTTTTCCTTCAAGGAAAATATCTCGATCTGCTTTCTTCGGGAAAACTTCTCGGCATTTATTTAATTTTTGGATTCTAATCTCCCCCTAATGTCGATAATAGACTTTTCATCAATTATGCAGTCAGTCAACAGGGTTGTTGACGTATTGTGGGGGTATGCGTACTGCACAATAGAATGTTCGCAGGTGGAAAATGATGTATCATTTTTTGCACACTAGTTGTAGAGGGGAGTACTAATGATATGCAGTGGGTCGGATTTAATTCGAGTAGCTACATGTAACTTTCATGCCCCTAACATGTAGCTAAGTTGGAATTTCTTGCAATAACGGTCCAGCGAATAGTTTGATGCATCATATTAGTAACTCAGCTGGACCATTATGGTGTGGATGACTTGAATACAAAATACTAGCTATACTAGCAGTTACCCCACAAGAGTATGGGATCACCGTAGTATGGGAATGTATAGGGACCAAGTATTATCGAACCTAAGAGAAGGTTTGTACACGGGTAAATCCCTGGAGATGTACGTCTCGTAGCTAATATGAATGTATGTTCTGGGTTTCAGAATTATATTATACTACTCTATATTCTACTTCTATGCTAATAACTAATTTAAACTAAATAAATAACTTGGTTTGAATGTAAATATGGGATGATGATGCTCAAGATAGGAATTCTTACATATACTAACGGAGTTGGTACAATAACTAAAATAATCGTGATGTGCAAGTAATAATCCTAAGAGTACTAAAACTAGGCAATCAACTTTCCTAATCTAGCTTAAGATTGAAAGACTAAAAACTCAAGAATTAACCCTAATGCTTCGTCATATCAACCAAATTCACTAACCCACTAATCAAATTATATGGGTTGCGCTTAATTATTGAGACCCTAATTTAACTAAGGTGATGCGGTCCTCCTCCCTATATAAACCGGTAGATTATAAACCCCTTCTAAAACCCTCTCCTTAAGCCTATTCGTTATTAAAGAGTGATGTGGTCGCCTTCTCCCTAACAATTTTCGTACTCAATTCCAAGATTATTCCAGAATTTATTAGAAGAATTCAACTAATTAAGAGAACTAAAACTATACATCACGAATTATCCTAATTACGTACCAACATCCTACTTCTACGAGTTCATCATATCCTAAGCATGTAAGGGTTCTAGCCTAACATAGTGGTTTGAACAACGAAAGCAATAATAATAACGATAAACATATGCATATCTAAATTAACGAACGAAATCAAGAACATAAACGAAAGTATAAAATCAAGTCTCAAAATAACTTTATAAATCTGGAAAAACTAGGGTTTATAGTATAAAGAACTTAAGAAAGAAAGAATTAAACTAAAAGGTTCAAAATAAATAGTTAAACTATGAATTCGTAAGCTAAAACCTCAATGACAAGTTGTAGAACTCTTCAATCCTCCTTCCCAAGCTCTTTTCTCTCAAAAAACTATCTCTAATGGTGTCAAGGTGTCTAAAAATATACTTGGAAGGGGTATTTATAGGCTTTGGGACGAATTGGGCTGAAATTTCCCGTAAACGCACGAGCTCGCACATGGGTCGAGCGCCTTGCGCTCGACCACTCCTTGGTCGTGCGCCTCCCTTCTCAAGCGAAAATACTGCGTTCGAGCTCTCACTGGTCGAGCGCCTAGCGCTCGACCTTGGCACGGTCATGCGCTTCATGTGTCCAGCAAGCATCCGACGCTCGAGCCACACTGATCGAGCGCCTAGCGCTCGACCTAGGTTTGATCGTGCGCTCTAATTTTCCAGACCCTCCATAGCACTCGACCTCTAGGCACTCGAGCACCTAGGTTCAAATGTGCTAGCAAATAAATAGGTTAAGGCTCAAACGGGCTAACAAGGGATACATGTCATTGGTAGGGAATATTTGGCTAAGTGGCTTATCAATTCAAAGATGCCCTAAAATCACTTTCGGCATTTCAAACTAGACACAATCAAGAAGCGAGAGTACCCACAAGTTATAGCACCTCAAAGGTGAAGATCCACTCACAAACAATGAGATCAATTTAATGAATTTTAATCTCTTTAAGGCTCAAATATGACGGCTTTCACATCCATGCTAGACATAGTGAATTCTCACTTTTTATACACAAGTATTCAAAAGGAAAATTCGTAAGTATACAAGTTCCCTCTCAAATCAACTCTAATTACTACACTCACACAATCTAGACTCTAATTCAACTCCACAAATCACTAACTCATACTTCACACTCAAAGATAACAATCAATAAGCAAAAGAGAGTCAATAGACATGAAAAATGGAGTAGCACCCAATTAGTTCACAATATATCAGCTCAAGGAGTATCTCAGCTCAAGGAGTATCTCAGGGCACAACATATAACCTAACTCAACTCAAAGAGAGGGCGTGCGCCTGTGCAATGTCAAATAAACCTCTCAAGTGTGCCGGTACATATGTATACCATAAAACATATAAACACTCAACCCCCCCAAACTTCGACCTTGTGAAGCGGTCTAAGTTTGGGGTTGTGGGTTACCTCATACACATAATCCCCGTTGCACTTGGCAATGTAGCACACTCCCTTGCTTGAGTTCCTCCCTTAAATAATTCCATGATACCTTTACTTCCTCGAGACAAGCCTACAAGCAACTCACTCAAGAATGAGGTTAGAACATACGACTCAAAACAACACCCTAATAACTAAAAACACTCAAAAGCAAATACAAATGGGTTGCCTCCTACTCAGCATTATTTTTAAGGTCCTAATGTCGGACCGAGCTCAAAGGAGCTTATGGGACATGATACACAATGTTACCTCTCTTATTCTCACAATAGAAGTTGTCGACATTTTTCACTCAATTCCCATCCTCCTTCTTCACCTCGGGCGGTGGTTTCACTTTCTTTTTCGCTCTCCACGAAGGTACCCACTTCTTGAATTTTATTTTCTTTACATCAACTCTTCCATTTTCCTCCAATTTGGCCACCTCCACCCTTTTCAATTCTCCATCATTCAACTCCTCTTTGCCTTTATCCCTATCAAAATAATCAAGATCATAACGCTCAAAGGTTAAATCATTAAGTTTAGGATTATCACAATCATGAATATAAGATGAATAAGGATTAAAAGGTATTTCTTCAACACAAGTGTCAATGGCATCAATGGAATGACAACTCTCATCTTCTTTCGGGTGTTTCATGGCTTCATATAGGGAAATCTTCATCTCTTGATCATCTACCTTTACTGCGATCTTCCCATTCACCACATCTAACACCATTCCGGCCGTAGCTAAGAACGGTCTTCCCAAAATCAGGGGCACGCGCTCATCTTCTTCCATGTCTAGTACCACAAAATCGGCTGGGAACACGTGATCACCCACCTTCACGAGGACATCTTCAACAACACCTTGAGATCTTATGATAGACCTATCAATGAGTTGGAGAGTCATCCTCGTCGATTGAAGATCTCCGCCATCCAACTTCTTGAATAGTGACAATTACATTAGATTGATGCTCACTCCAAGATCGCACAACGCTCCCTTCTTCACTCCATTCCCGATATCATATAAGATCGTGAAGCTACCGAGATCCTTCAACTTCGGGGGAAGCGCTTTGTGCACCATTGCACTCACCTCGTGATTCAACTGCACGAGCTCTGGCCCATCTACTCTCCTCTTCTTTGCTATCAAGTCCTTCATGAACTTGATATAATTCGGCATTTGCTCCAAAGCATCATAAAAAGGTATGTTAATGTGGAGCTTCTTGAAGACCTCGAGAAACTTGGCGAACTTCTCATCTAACTTTTTTTCATGAACTGCTACGGATATGGCATCGGAATCACAGATTTTGACACCCCCCATTCATCTATCTCGGTTTCCTTCACGTTCTACCTAGCTTCCTTTGCCTTTTTCCACTTCAGGACTTGCTCTCCTACTTTACCTTCATCCTCTTTTTCTTTCTCCTTTTGAGTGCCTTCCAACTCAACATCCTCCACTGCTTTCTCATTACCCTCTTTCTTCTCCTCATCCTCTTCCTCGATCTCTCGATGGATTTCCTCCACATCAGCAGGTAGTAGGGGACCGTCATACTTGATTCTACTTCTTAGTTGGATCATCTTGCATTGCTCTTTCGAGTTCCCTTTCGGCATAGATGGATTTTACCCATCTCTCTTCCAAGTGATTTTGCAATCTGGCTCATCTGGTACTCAATAAAAGTGAACCGCCTATTGTTCTCTTGCTGAATTCTATTTAGCTCCATATCCCTTCTCTGGAGATCTTGATCACGTTTATCATTCTTCTTACTCATCTCTTTCACATCGTACTCCAAAGAAGATAGTCTCTTACTACCTTCCTCCACCTTCTGAAGAATAGCACGTAACATCTCATCAGTGGTAGCACCGTCTTCTCCTCCGGGGAGTTTTGAGCCAGGGTCGACATTTGGAGTTACAATTATCCCCGCTCTCGGATTACTGTAGGACAAGTTATCATTCTTCCTCCATTGATTCTGAGGAGGTTGCGGGCCTCCTTGATACCTCTGAGTGTTCTTCCATTGGTTCTGAGGAGGTTGTGGACCCGGTGGTACAAATGGTTGACCATAAGCAGGTCGCCCCTGATAATTTTCACCTTGGTAGCTATTTTGATTATAATTAGGCCCTCCCATATAGTTGGCCACCTCTTGCTGGCATCCTGGTTGATCCACTTTCTCACTCATCACACTATTCTGACCACTCAAACTCTGTCCAACCTCTAAGTTACTAATTTTCTCCATCATAGCCATCAACAACTTCCTTGTTCCCTCACTTTCTTTCATCTGATAGACCCTCTGAAATTCCTGATCTTCTTTCCATTGTCCCGCGTTCTTCACTATGTTTTCAACTATCTCTCTGAACTGAGTTGCACTACAGTTCAGGAACGCTCCATTAGCACAAGCATCGAGATGGTGTTGATACTTCTCGCTAGCCCTGAAGTAGAAATAAGTCATAATATCTCCATCGGTGTACCCGTGTTGCGGGCACTCAATGAGCATGTTGGAGAATCTCTCCCAAGCCTGAGTCAATCCCTCGTTCGTTCTCTACTTGAATGAGAAGATCTCCTTCCTCGCCTTCACCGTTCTAGATGGGGGGGTAGAAATGCTCAAGGAATAGATGCTCGAGCTCGGCCCATGTAGTCACACTACCTCGTGGAAGTGTGTTATCATACCACTCCTTAGCTATTCCAGTTAAAGAGAACTGGAACAATCTGAGCCTCTTTGCATCCTCAGTCATCCCGTTTTGGTTAAAGGTTGAGGCTATCATCAAGAAATTCCTCAAATGAGTGTGAGGATTATCTTTCCCTACTTCTCCCTTAAATTGATTCTCAGTAAGCATCTTTAAAATCTCAGGAGCAGTAGAGAAGTTATTTGCCTCAAGTGGCGGCATAGCTACTCCATCATAATACCTTTGAGGCTGAGCCTCAAATCTGCCTCAAATTGCCATACCAGGAAGGTCAGCATTTTGAGGAACATACTGAGGGTAAACAGGTGGTAGAGGTATGTGTGGTTGGTTATAAGTAGGTTGTGGAGGGTAGTATGGTGGATAAGGATATGGTGGGTATGAGTAAGGTGGGTAGTTGTGTTGGTAAACAGGGTTGTTGAAGGGGTTATTTGGGTTGTTTTGGTTTTGAGGATTTTGGTTGATGACTTGATTCTAGTTTGCAGCGGGATTGTTCTGGGTCTGTGGAGTTGGGTTTTGGCTGGTGCTCTCCCCATGAGGTGTTTGTTTTTTGCTATCCACTCCATTAACACCTTCAACCCGTCCCACATTCCGTTCATGCTCTTCAGCTGCGAGATCCAAATCTCCGCTGAAATCTCGATTTCTATTCTCGTCACCTGTGGTAGTCATCCTTCTCAGAAAAGTGCGATTCCTCCTTGCAATAGTCTCAGGGTCTAACTTTGTTCTATCTTCGCTCGTTTCTCCCTTTGAGCGTGTTTTCATATACCTGAGTACTCAGAAAGAAAAATCAAACGCAACTGACTAACAAATAATAAGACAGAAAATAAAAACACTCACTACTAGCTACTAAACTATCTCCAAGTCCTACTCAATGAGCTTACATCGACATCCCCGACAACAGCGCCATTGACTTGAACGCAAAATACTAGTTATACTAGTAGTTACCCCACAAGAGTATGAGATCACCGTAGTATGGGCAAGTATAGGGACCAAGTATTATCGAACCCAAGGGAAGGTTTGTACACGAGTAAATCCTTGGAGATGTACGTCTCATAGCTAATATGAATATATGTTCTGGGTTTAAGAATTATATTATACTACTCTATATTCTACTTTTATGCTAATAATTAATTTAAAGTAAATAAATAACTTGGTTTGAATGTAAATATGGGATGATGATGCTCAAGATAGGAATTTCTACGTATACTAACAAAGTTGGTACAATAACTAAAATAATCGTGATGTGCAAGTAATAATCCTAAGCGTACTAAAACTAGGTAATCAACTTCCCTAATCTAGCACAAGATTGAAAGACTAAAAGCTCAAGAATTAACCCTAATACTTCGTCATATCAACCTACTTCACTAACCCACTAATCAAATTATATGGGTTGCACTTAATTATTGAGACCCTAATTTAACTAAGGTGATGCGGTCGTCCTCCCTAGATAAACCCCTTCTAAAACCCTCTCCTTAAGCATATTCATTATTAATGAGTGATGCAGTCGTCTTCTCTCTAACAATTTTCGTACTCAATTCCAAGACTATTCCAGAATTTATTAGAAGAATTCAATTAATTAAGAGAACTAAAACTATACATCATGAATTATCCTAATTACGTACCAACATCCTACTTCTATGAGTTCATCCTATCCTAAGCATGCAAGGGTTCTAGTCTAACATGGTGGTTTGAACAAAGGAAGCAATAATAATAATGATAAACATATGCATATCTAAGTTAACGAACGAAATCAAGAACATAAACGAAAGAATAAAATCAATTCTCAAAATAACTTTATAAATCTGGAAAAACTAGGGTTTATAGTCTAAAGAACTTAAGAAAGAAAGAATTAAAGTAAAAAGTTCAAAAGAAATAGTTAAACTATGAATTCGTAAGCTAAAACCTCAATTACAAGTTGTAAAACTCTTCAATCCTCCTTCCCAAGCTCTTCTCTCTAAAAAACTATCTCTAATGGTGTCAAGGTGTCTAAAATATATGCTTGGAAGGGCTATTTATAGGCTTTGAGACGAATTGGGCTGAAATTTCCCACAAACGCACGAGCTCGCACATGGGTCGAGCACCTAGCGCTCGACCACTCCTTGGTCGTGCGCCTCCCTTCTCCAGCGAAAACACTACGCTCGAGCTCTCACTGGTCGAGCGCCTAGCACTCGACCTTGACACGGTCGTGCTCTTCATGTGTCCAGCAAGCATCCGGCGCTCGAGCCACACTGGTCGAACGCCTAGCGCTCGACCTAGGCTTGATCGTGCGCTATAATTTTCCAGACCCTCCATAACACTCGACCTCTAGGTGCTTGAGCACCTAGGTGCTCGACCTAGGCTTGCTCGAGCGCTCCTCCATTGAGCCAACTAGCACTTTTATTTGCCCGAACTAATACTTTTCGTATTTCTTTCATATCTTCTCATCCGGGAGTCCGTTTGAGTTGATTCAAAGTCCTACGAACTCTATTTTTCGCCCTCTATCCATATATGAGCATAAAAGAAGCAAATTCATTAGTTTATAGAATTGATACTCAAATGACTCTAAATACTCATCAAATACACTCAAAATATGGGCAAATCGGGCTACAAAACACCACAATTTCACGCCTAATCAGTGGACATAAGGGAACTTAATGTTTCACTTTAATTTTCCAATGCCATATACTAAACATTGAATGCAGTCAATATGAGCTCACTTGCATTATCCATTCGAATGGATTTAATTTGATAATTTGGAAAATGAGAACTAAACTCAATAGTGTTGCAATAGGCTTGACAAAAGCGTCATTGCAGGTGGATAACAAGCATACATAAGTCCACCGTGTGAAAACATTCATTATGGCCATTAACTATCAAAATGGTCCCCATACTAGGATAATCAGTCCACAAATATCTCAAAGAAACCATTCTAAAAATTGGAGATTTAATTCCAACTTTAGTACGATTCAGCCGTACTCTAAGTTCATCCTTTGTACATGTCATAAATTTATTTACGAAAGGGTTTGACGTGGCATAGCCAATGAACTTAGACAAAATCCGACATATCACATTATTATTTTAGATGGACTAACCGCTCATGCTATAAGATGTATGAGTCTAAATTGGATTTTAAGACCAGATCTACAACTCTTCAGGAGGTTATATTTTGTTACTGAGGTCTTCCACGCTTCAGTCGTGCTTTAGATTCATTGACATGTAATATTGTATCCTTCAGGGACATCAATTTTAACCGAAGATTTTCTATATAAATATGAGATTCAGTAACTCTGCTCGAGTTGTTAAAGACATCCGGTAATTGAGTTGTAATTTTTCGCAAATATTAATCATGACAAAGCATATAGTCATAACATGCATAAAAATCACAAAATAATGACACTTTGTATCTTGACAACTCATAGTCTTTAATGTCATGTCACTGACAATGTTCATGTTTGCTTCAGGCAAACAGGTATGATGAGATTCGCTTGGGGAATACTCGATCTCGACCATCTCAATAATTATTTGGCATTAGCCATGATTTTCATCTATCGATATTTTCTACTATCGATTTTATTCAAATTTTGTCGATGAATATAATCCTTCAGGAATTTTTATAAATAGCATTGAATATAATCCTTCAGGGATTTTTATAAACGACAATGAATATAATCCTTCAGGGATTTTTATAAATGACGATGAATATAGTCCTTCAGGGATTTTTATAAACGACGATGAATATAATCCTTCAGGGATTTTCCATAAACAATTGATATCTTATTGAGATGGTATCGGAGAATTTAATCAATGCATCTATATTCTGGGCAAAGATGGGGTCAAAATTTCATTATATTTGTCCCAAATGAAGCAAGACGAATCTCAAAGTCTAAGTCAGGATACTAATAATGTACATTTATGTAAATCATTTTGTCTCCAAAATCATCGAGCTCCAAGCTCAAAAGATCATTGTTGTCTATATCAAAATCTGCTTCAGACAGACTGACATGGTGAGATTCACCCTGAGGGGTCATGCCCTTGTTGTTCTTTTGTATCTTTCGATAAGCCTCAATCAAGTGCTTGGATTTTCAGATTTCTTCCCTTCCACGCTTACGCCAACTCAGGCTCCCTTGAACTACATCATGTGCTTCAGACACTGCTTGTGGGTTAACTAGTCTAGTATTGTGATTTCTCATCGGGAGTTGGTTGTGTTTTTCTGCCACTAAAAGTGCAGAAATTAGCTCTGAGTGAGAGTTGTACTGTTGTTGGAGTACAAGGTTACTAGCATGGAATGTTGATAAGATTTTCTGTATCAACTTGGTCTTAGTAATTTGCTGCTGACATAATTTTAACTGAGATACAATAGGATGCAAGGTAGAATCTTGAAAATGGAGATTCAGCTAGTTGTATTGTGCCCGAGGGATTATACCATTTTGTTGATAGAAACAGTCTTTCTGGGATGTCCATAGAATGTTAGGGTCCATCTTAGTAAGGTACTCATATTTCAAGTCCTGATTAAGGTGGTACCTGAGAAAAATAAACGATTTTGTCTTCTGGGCATCAGTGAATTTTGGACCATGGACAATGATCCCACTTAATTAGGATGAGGCTTGATGAATCTCAACATCTATGACCCGTGTCACGTAGTTATTACCATCGAGAGCAAGCTCAGTAAATTCTCTCTTAGTAATATCAAGCATTATCACTACGTTTTGAATGAACATGGTAAGACATACGATTTGAATGAACATGGCAAGCTCAGTAAATTCTCTCTTAGTAATATCAAGCATTATCACTACGTTTTGAATGAACATGGTAAGACATACGATTTGGAATTTTATTAACAAGGGAGAAAGGAGATTTAATTTACATGCTCAATCACAAAGGAGTAAATATTGGGTGCCACCTACCCAAACATGATATACGGTCCGAAAAATAGTGGGTAACGCCTACCCAGACAATATATGTGGACTATAACTAATAATGTAAATTTAATTCACATAAATAGCTATACAATTAGGAGCAACTATTCAAGTTCAAATTTTAGTCAATGCTCATGTTTGCTTCAGGCAAACTTGTATACGAAAGTTTTGGGCATTGTTTGAGTGAATTAAATTATCAGCAAAGATAATAATAGGCACACAATGATTTTTTCACATAAATTCTAATTTCTACAAGCATGTGTTGCGGCATCCTAATTCACAATGCTAAATACTGGAAATATAAAAGAAGGAATTAAGTCTTTTACCAGAGTTGAACTCTATGGTAAAGATTCCGAAATATCTGTTGATGGATTCGGCTAGCATCGGACAGCCTTAGACACGTCTCAAGTGGGTGGAGCAACCATACAGGTATCGAGTCCAAAAGAAAGCTCAACACGAAATAAGTTAGTAAATTACAAGAGACGATTTAAATTTAATGCGCATGAATAATTATACAAGTGAGAACAATTATTTAAGTTCTCATGCTTTATTAAAAGAATCAACCTCCGAGTGTCACTGGAAAACATATTAATTCACCAAGTATATGTCCCATAAAATAGTGGACGTGACAAACCCAAGACCATGATAGCCATAATCCATAATTATTGGAATCAATATCCACATTAATTTGACCAACATATACGTACATGATATTAATATATATTATATATGTATTAATATAATTTACCTTTTCGATTGAAAAGATACGTAACTTTAATTATGTATATTGAGGCATGGAGGCGGCAGAATCTTTAATTATCCACCACACAAAGGGCTTCTCCGGCCTTCTTGGGCCCATGATTCCGGTCGGCCGAGCCAGCCTGGTTGAAGGCACGCCGAATCTGAATCAGATGAGGAAATTCGCGAGCAGCCGCGACACGTTCGCATGGACGGACGGTGGCTCCGGCGAGGTGTCGGCACGACACTAGGTGGTGGATGAGGCGCGACTCTGGCGAGCCAACGAACGCGTCCGGCGACAGGGCAGCAGCGTCGGTCAAAGGCGACGCGAGCGGCAGATCATCGGATCTGCAACGGCTTTGGTCGGGAATAAGCCGATCTAAAGCGGCGGACGGCGGAGAAGCCAGCGAGATGATTTTGGGTACGGTGAACAAGTGCCGCCGACGGAAAGATTGGATCCATAGCTCACTAGAATTTCAACATCTCAATCTTCTTATCCTTCTCTCCCCAGATTGCCACCGACGGAAAGGTTTGGACTCTCTCTCAAGCATTAGATATTACTGGACATGTAACCGTACCGATGCTTTTTTTCGACGATGAGTCTTTCAATAGTGCTGACACCGATTCTTAATCTGATTTTGGAAGACAAGCAAAATTAAGTAGAGTACTCGTGCGATTAAATTGCGTAGAGACTCGTGCTGATAAAGTGTTGTAAAATAAAGAGGTGCAAACAAGAACACCGATTTATTTACCCAGTTCGTCATGAATGACTACATCTGGGGGCGTGTCAAGCCAGGAGTCTTCCACTAATATTTTTGTGTGTATACAATACGGAGTACATGGATATATTTATAATATCAAAACCCTAATCGTAACCCTAAAGCCTGTTTAGGTTACTAGGCCCATAAGTAATGTCCACACCAAATCTTCTGGATTTGGCATATCAAATATTCTAGATTTATAATAATTTTCACATTCCACTTTCACACCTCCATACACTTCTAATTTACATTTCATTCCACTAACAATTACATAAAAAAATATTTTCATTTTGTTTTATGCATTTAAATTAAATAATACATCATCGTGATTTTTTACTATTTAAATATTACAAATCAAGTCTCAAATTAAAAGTAAAAAAAGATCAAATGAGAAAACAAAACTGGGACGAAGGGAGTACTTAATTATATATTTTAGATTATAAAAACGTAGTTATGAATAAATATGATATATGATTTAATAGTGGAACCCATAAATAGTTGTTTATGGGGTAGGATGCATTGTGTGAGAAATAATTTTTTGAGCTAGAGGTATGAAACTTTTGAGGTGGCACACATGTGGCACATATGTGTCAAATTCCTTCCTCAAATTTTCTCACTTGCATTGGAGATGCTCTAATGAGTCAATGCCCTAATTACACTTATTGTCTCATGCCATAAAACGGTCTCATACATGACCTACTCATGTTGAATACAATTCATCAATGTCGACCATGTGCAAACCTTAATTAGAAAATTCTACTCCTTCCATTCCAACATTTTTGCATACTAAGGCGCACATATTAAGAAAATTATAGTTTTATAGTAAAATAGTAATATATAGTTAAATATGTATATATTAATGTGAGTGTGCACACAAATTAATGTTTTTTTTTAAGTATGCAAATAATTTTGGTATGGATGAATAAAGAAAGTGCACAAATAATAATAAGATGGAGGGAGTAATTAATTAATTATTTTCCCAAAGTTTTCTTGAATCAACTCAAGAATAAATCTTAATCAATTTTATAAAACTCTATTAAAATCAATTTTCACCTGCTTAATGCCATTTTTTCACAAAAACATTTAGAGACTTCTGCAAACTTTCATAGAAAATGAAATTAAAAGGACACGTTTGTTGCAAAAGTCACCCAGAAAGGACTACGATTTTTCGACCCTCGTCTCATTCTTGTTAGAAATGTAACATCTAGTTCTTACATCTCATTCTCCATTCACACCTATAAATACCTATTATTACTTATCACAATACAATTTATTTTATACAATTTAAAAATATTATTTATCCCACTCAATCATTATTCACAAATCACTTTTCTCTCACTCGATTATTACTCACATATCACTTTTCTCCCGTTCATACTATTTTTCCTACTTTTCTTTTACACATCCTACTTTACTCTTACACATAATTTGACATAAAGTAAAATATCACTCTACAAAACAAAAATATATTTTTACTATTCATGAAGGACTTTACATTTTGTAGATGTAAATATAAAATTATGATTTCACCCACACTTAAATTCCGAAACCAACATAACCAAAAATATTTCCTCATATCTACATAACAAATGAACTTACCTGCTGCAAATTTTCATGAAATTGATGCAATTAAAGATACTAGTTACAGACCTACCCGCGCGTTGCGCGGAAGTCATTTTTTTTTTAATAAAACATAAAGGTAGCTTGAACTTATTTACATTTATTATGTATATATTCTTTACATTTTAAGTTAGTAACATAATTTAGAAAAAAAATGGTTCATTATCAATTGAATCTATTTTGGACGTTGCAATAAGTGCTTGTTTATTTCAAGATTTAAATGTGCACGTGACGTCATGACTTTACGTTCACAATATGTAATCTCCTCTATAAATAATAAAAGTATGTGTTTATTTTGAAATTTTGATAGTGTGTGCTTATATTTTATGTCAAATCATGTGTAAGTATAAAATAAGATGTCTAAGAAAACTAATCATGTAAAGAGTAAAAAGTATAAAATAATTATATGAGTAAGTATAGGGTATACTTGGTATATGATACACTTACAAATCAATTTTTAATATTATTTACAATTAATTATATTACATATAAACATAGTCGACTGTTTAAGTAGTACACTTTGCACTCAATGCAAATGAGATTTTCTGTAATTATATTACAATACTATGTATACATTAAATTAAAATTTTATACCAAATATTTAATTATATTCCGAAATTTTTTAGTATGATGAACTGACACATTCGAGTATAGATATAGAATTCTTAATAAAGATCAATATACGAAAATCTTTCAATCTATTCATAATCAATAATTATTGATCAAAACAACCTCTATTATTTTAGGCATATAAGTAATCAAGTGCATTAAAAAAATTAAAATAAGGAATCAACACAGTGCGAAGTGGGCCTTCTTTCTTTTGGTAGACAACAACCGATGTGGACTCCACAATACATAGTGCATACGTGTGAGCAAGGCTCACTAACGTGTAGCGCTAAGAATTAATTTATTAAAATAACTCACCACTTGTTGGTTCATACAAATCAAGAAAACCAAATTCCTATGCATATCAATTGAAAAAACAGAGCACCAAATAAGAACATATACATCCTAGTTTCGAAAAATCCATTCTCGGCACAAGAAAAAGAAGATTATTACAAAACAAAAAATAAAATCTTTCTCAAATCAATACAGATTCTAAAAGTAGCAACGATTTTGTCAAAATACTCCTGCAGAAGATGGGGAACAATACCAGAAGTCGAATGCAAATATACATTCGAAGCATATAAAAACAGATAAGTTCGAATCATAGAAGCTTTCTTCTTTTTCTAAATTTATTTTATTATTGGAGGACGCGATAAAATATACATATGTTGTTTTTCAGAGTTTTATGTTAATGAACATAAAAATCCATTTCTAAATACTAATTTGAGTTACAGAATTTGCAATACATGTAGGAATACTGAAATGGACAATGCCATAAAAAAGAAATTGTACATTACGATGGATGATCGGCTGCCTAAAAGTATTTGAATTGTGAAGATCACTAATTCTGCATTGAATGATAAATCTCGGAACAATGAGAGACTAAAAATAAGGTAAAAATATACATATAAATATCTATATTTGAGTTTTTTATGTGATTTAAGATCAATTATATTTGAAACTATTGATTTAATTTCCAGATTTTTCAATACATGCAGGAACATTGAAATGGACGATGTGGAAATAAAAAAAATTGCACTGTATGGCAGATTCATTGGTCACTAAGTCTGCCGGAATTGTGAACAACACCAATTCTCCAGAGAATGAAGAACTTCGTAACAAAAAAAGAGTAAAAAACGAAGGTAAAAATGTGAAGTTTATTTCCAAAATAAATAGAACAACTACATTTAATTGGAAATGAAATTATTTATGGTTAAGGATGTTTTGTGCATATTTTCACATTTTCGAATGTGATGTCCCATTTGTGCACATTAAGGAAATTATATACATATCTTTATATCTATGAAGAATAGAAATTATATGCATGTGATTTATATTATAAATTATAGAATTGAATAATTAATTTTTTATGATGAAATATAAATTGTGCTTATGATCGTAGATGTAAATATAAATAAGTGAAGTTGAATTAATAGCGATATTAGGTAAAACACTGGTATGACCAAGTCCAAATTTGAAAATATTTTGGATTATACATATGCAAAATATATATGCAAAAGTGTAATTCTATCTGAACCACCATAAAAAACAACACGCATTTCATACCTACAGATAAAACATAAAAAATGTTAAACACATATAATCCAAAATACAAATACAAACTTACCCACACAGAGTAAAGAAAATCAATAAAATACGAATATAAAACTACCTAAAAATACCTGGCTATAACAACGACATCATTAATCTCACAACTCGTGCATGCAAATTTTCCAAAATATTCATGGACCTCATTCCACAAGAAATACACGATTCATACCACTACTTTGAATATGAAACCAATTCGACAATTCTTCCACAAATCCAATATGCACCGAACTACAACAAAAAAATGACAAATTTTTTGGGACATACAAATCAACACATGTAGTACAAATGATAATCCAAAAAAAAAAAGGAAAAAGAAAAACACTCACATCCAAAGACCGTTTAACAGTATCTACCAATGTGATTGAAAGCTCACCAAAACAACCCTCATAATTATTAAAGATTGAAAACCAACCATCCAACGTCAATTTCGATTCCATGTCAGCATCATTACAGAGGGCTAACCTACAAACACCAAATAAATCATCAAGAAAATTGTCAAGCAATATAAACATAATATTACGTAATAATAAAAAGAAAAAAAAAGGTAAAATTAAAATACCAATTATTCACTTCGGATACATCACCAGCAGAATTACCCGATAGAACACTCGAAACTTTCGGAACGCTAGACACACATATCTCACCTAGATATGAATTATAAATGAATACATAAGTAAGTCACTATAAATAAATACAAATATCAGGATTTCTTTCAGAATGAAAAATAATAGTAGGATATATTAAATAAAAAAAATATAAAATAAAATAGCAATCATTAACACCACTGCACATACTCCATAATCTAACCAATTGAATTCAGACAATTTCACATGTTGTACAAGCAACAATGAATTTTATTATGTAATGATAACAACAATATGAACCAACATTGCACGTAAAATTCCAAACAAACAACCCAGGCACACTCCAAAAAGTTATAAAAAAAATAAATCAAACACATATATAATACACACCATTGTATAACTTTGGACGAAATAATTAGAAAATAAGAACATGTGATTTAAAAAACAACGGATCCCCAATATCCTTTAGGTGTGTTATAAGTTCATCCCAGAGATACACCTTTATACGATTTCCCCTGTACACAATGAAGAAAAAGGTCAGCACCAGAAATCAAGGAAAAAGAAGAAAAAAACATAAAATTTTTTTTAAAAAAATGTAAATAAAATAATAATACATACATTGTATCATGCACAATAAGTTCCAAGACATTCCAAGGATTAGAGTGAGTCTGTCTATCAACTGATCCAATAAAAGAAATGATACCAATAACATTTGAATCAGAAAAATTAAAAAATAGTTAAACCAGTTAACCTTGAAATTAGAAGTATTGAATCAGAAAAATAAGCATATATTCTAATTTGGACAATTTACCTATTAAAATATTCTCGAATAACTAACCATCCACACACAGAGATGAAAAATTCCTAAAATTAAACATGCTTCTAGGAAAATCTTCATAAGTTATTTCAATCAGACGACTTTCAGATGTAAATGTTTGCTTCAGCTTATTCCGGGTAGTCTTGAAATAAGACATATCCTCAATGGCAGCAACATTACACACGAAATATACATGACCCTCGTATAAAATATCCTTAACCTTAGAAGCATAAGATGGAGAGATCGAAAGATGTATCCGATTAACATAGAAAAAAAGAAGACAAAGTGTGAGAAGGATAAAAAAACGTGAAAAATAAAAGGGAAAAAAATCAATTTTTAGTACCTGTGAGTCATGGAAAACACATTCCAAACTCTTAACATGACCAGACCTAACAAAATATTCATTACCGTTACAGATTACAGTGTTGCGTAACTTCAGACACAGAAGCGAGCCACCAGAAATAATCTCCTTCACCGTGGAAATAACAGACGACATGACGCAATGCTAAACTAAACCTTTCACAAAATATACATATAAAAGACATTATAAATTTCATGAATGGAGAAAAATTAATTATATATTTATTGGCTACATGATAAAAAGCAAAGACAACAACAAAATAATAAGAGTACAAACCAGCAAAAGTAAAATATTGGACAACAACATAAAAATTTGGGTGAACTGCAATATATATCGCGTATAACACACACATATGTATAGAAATAAGACACACTTATGGCTTAATACCAGGAATCACACTATAAGACACGTACCTTAATTAAATATATAACATAAATTTAAAAAAAAACACATATTAAAAAACACCATGGAAAACATCAATTAGGATGTAACCAATACTGATCAAATATTACTACGGATTTAAGAAGAACATCACTCATTACCAATACATGAACCAAACAAACACATGCAAATCAGTCGCTAACAAAATATTCCAAATTTTTATAAAGAATATACACCATTAATTATTAATATTGCTTGCGAAATTACGTCAACTAAAAATATATATTATATAAAATGAGTACATCTATGAATTTCGTTCCACTCGGCAAACTTGGCATAATAATGAGCTCGACAACCACTGAACATGAAATCATATAAGTCAATATAAAAATCCAATTATCCAGTAATTGTCCAAATTTTTTGATGTTATTATACAAAATAAATGTATAATCTACAATAGTGCAATATAAAATATATACCATATAATGACTATTGGATTAATATTGATTTTGAACAAACATGGCCCTATAATGGTACATTAATTTTTTTGTAGAATTAGTAAATTACAAACTTTATGAATTGCAAGAACTCTTGCAATTTACAAATTTATGTAAGTTAATAGGAAAAAAAAAATTAAAATTTACGTTGACTAATAAGGGTTCGAGTAAAACCCTAACAAAGTAAAATAGGAAATTTGTGACCAACATACTGGTCATACAATTGTTTTATATATATATTCTTGGATGACTAAAAATTCATGATTTATTCGGACCAGAGACGATAGAATCGGGACCAAATATAATTACGAATCTGTTAATAATAACATTCTACTTGAATAAAGAGGTAGAGAAAATGGTTAAATAAGTGTATATTACTATAAGCATCAATGAAAAATAATGTTTTATTTTTTGTTGTGTGCACATAATTATGGAACAGATGAATAAGTGAAACATTCAAAGAACAATAGGACAAAGAGGGTGATAAATAAAGTATAAAAATGGAGATTAACAAAGACGTATACATCGAAACGCAAAACGAATATACATAAAATAAAATAAATAAACTGGTTCAAAATAAATAAGTGTCTGCAAAACTAAACCACACCAACAGTACACACCGGACAACAAATCTAAACAACTATAGAAATTTCAATAACAAATGGATTACACTGAACAAAACTAAGATTCACAGAAGACCCAACACGAAGCTTCAACTCCACAACCAAATTTCTGAAACCAGCAAATATCATGGAACGACCACACTCTTCCTTAAATGAGACAATCAACGACTTGTTATCACTTCTAACTTCAACATCAGGATAAAATTTGTAGAACTTCTTGATGTATTTACGCCAAAAATCCAACGGGATATGCTAAGATAAAAACACAAATAGAAACTAAAACATATCACAAAAAAAAAAAGATAAAACATAAAAAAGGGAAGAAAGAACAGTACACCTAACCAAACTCCCCTTGTTAATATCAGATGAAGTTAGGACTCTAGTGAATTTAGATTTTACGTCATCCGATATATTTGAATCATCCTGCATAGAACAGAGAAATGAAACAATAATTACCACAGACATCAATCAGTTGAATAACAAACAAGCAAAATTATAAGAAAAAAGGAAAAAAAGAAAAGAAAAGAAAGATACTCCAATTAATATAGACGTCTTCCCAATTGTCAAAGAACGATCAACAGAAGCAGAAAGTAATCCAAAAGGTTGATTAACTAACTAACCGGAATCAACATCTACAACACAGAAAAAAAAAACCCAGAAAATACAACAAACACCATGTAAACCAATCAACAACACTAAACAGCAAGAATAGAGTTATACAAACGAATGAAATAAATTTGAAAAAAAAATGATTATATAACAATCTAGTTACCATCAGTTTGTGGCAGAACAGTGGAACCAAGCTCACAATTGTCATCCAAATAAACACCAACATAGAAAGTATCCACACCATTGAAGGAAAATATTAAATAACACCAAAAAAATTAAATAATACCACACAAAGAAGTGAAATTCAGCAGGAAAACTTTTATTATCTATAATTGATTCATATTGTACCGGAAAGAATGCAAAGATAGAAAAATTGAGATTGCTATACAAAATAAACACATAAAAAAAAAGATTTCAAAATTTTTAAATGTGGAAATGGGTAAATAATCAATATATTTCGGAATGAAATTTTCTTCAAGATATCTCTTTATTCATACACTGGGAAAGAAACATACACTCTTTATATATCATCCGTAACGAATTTTAATAACTACTTTGGAAGAAAAATTCGAACACATTGAAATTAAAAAAACAAAATTGGAATTTTTTTCCGATATTTTTACAAATGTTCGAGAAAAATAGAAGTCCATGAATCCATAATCTGTTTATGATATATCCTGCAATAATAAACATGTAATACTACACTGGACATGAACCAACACTCTAGACAAATGCAAATATAATAAGATAAAAATTAGACTCCCTTAATAGATGTTTACCTATCATATAAAAAATATATGTACATCTATAAATATTAAAAAAATATATACATATACATAGGACGAATGATTCGTGTTGTAAGCCCAAAGCTAAAAAAAATTGTGGACCTAAATTAGTCTTTAAGGCAAAGACTATATAAAATCCTATCTTTTGTTAATACAAACCCACAAAATAATGTCTGGAAAAAAAATCCAAAAATTTAGATAATTTTCGGAAAAAAATTGCGAATATGCAAAGAATAAAAAAACTAAACATATGAATTTTCAGAATTTTTTTCCGAATATTGATAAATTTTTTGGAAAATAAATTTGAACATTTTTTTAAGTGGAGTGCATTCACTAAACATGGGACTGTATTTAACCTGGACCAGTTTTTAAAGGCCAATAATTGTTGAGAAAAATTTGGCTATAAAAACTTTGTAACTCGACCATATTTAGCCCAAAGTGCGGATATGATCAACCAAAAAAGACAATACATAGGATATCTATATATTTATACCATATAAATAGATATGCTCATGGATACGTGTAGTTATAGATGATCTCCATGCTGCATTATTATTATTATTATTATTATTATTGTTACTATTAATGATATATCCTGCAATTCTTCAACCAGTTAATGATATTTTTGGGACTAATTAAATGTCTCCACCGACATCTAATCGGAATCACGAGAAATACATTAAAGCTGTGATGCCCTATAATTTATACCATTTACATGCGACCATTAATATCCATCATAATATAATTGGATGACAATTAATTAGTTGCACCAACCACAATAATAATACCATCTATATCTGGAAGAAAGAATTACTAAATTAAAATAAAATTTGGAACAATTTAATTATACCAAATCAACGAATAATACGTTTTTTAAACAATATAAAAAAAGAATATATTGGATGATCCGTCAAATATGCGAGTCAAAGTTTTTATTACTAAATTTTAGGAACTATATGATCGTGGATTTTAAAACACTAAGATAATAATTATTAAACAATTTCTTTAACAAACCGAACCGCAAATCTCTAACGTCCAATATAATATTTAAAAGTGGACCGATTTCTCATATATATGTGCTCACCATTTTATTTTATTTTATTAATCAAATAAAACAAAAATAACAACCATAGTCAATACCTTCATAAAAAAAAATATGCCATTCATAAAACAATAAATCACAAAATTTTAATTTATATTATTAATTTTCTTAACAAAACCAATTCAACACACAAACACAAATATAAAAAGCTATTAATTGGGTAATAAATCTTCCAGAAACAATGAAGCACCTCCAAAGGATACTAATTATGAGTTTAATTTAGTAAGAAGTAACATCCAGAATACGAACATTATACTTAGCCTTCAAATACACAATTCCACAATGGACAACATCATTCTCTGATTCATCGACAGAACCACACAAACCTCCATGGACCTGACACAAACAGTTGACTGAAAAAGTGGAAAAACTTCAGTACCAATCTCCAAAGTTTCATAAGAAGCATCCAATAACCCAAGCTTTACAATAAAATCAGCAAGATTTGTCCTAGAAATTCAAAGTCATGTACGTCGTACTAACCGAATGCATTGTAACAATATAAAAAATGACAACAGATGGGAAGTAATATAACATTCAATCAACACAATTAATATATACCTGCATACAAAAAATTAAGTAAAGAATTTGCATACCATCAAAGCTAATCATCATTTCAATATAGGACATTATTAAATACTACATATCCATATAATATGTTTTAATGATGAATAAATTTTAGGAACAGCCCATTTGCATCTTGTTTTTAGAAAGGTAATCAATTACAACAGTTTCCTAACATAATCCATTACAATAGTACCTTCGACCATCGAGTATATGACAACATCTTTTCATATCGCTATAGACAGGAACCGCAATCACCACATGAGAGGGATCACCTGAACCCGCAACTCGGACCACAACCGCACTGTAGCCGGAACCGCAACCACCACAAGAGGGGAACACCACCCCACCACGAGAGGGAATATATTCCCTCTCTATGTCTCGAATCCAAGAACTTTGGGGTCTTAGGTGGTAGTCACAATCAATACAATACATCCTAACTTAAGGGCGCATTATAAGAATGGACTAAAGTAAGGCTATATTTATCGCCGGTTGTGTCATCCGGTTTTCCGCTACAGACAAAAACAAAATTTAATAAAAATCAAAATACCTTGATATTCTCACGACCCTGATATTTGAATCATGTTGACTTTCAAGTCCATTTTACTATTCAATGGTAAGTATTGTAGTTTATATATTTACTTAATATCACTTCCTGCGTATACTTATTTAATTTAATTTCACTGCCTTTTACATTATAATTATTTAATTTATATTTGTTAATTTAAGTGTATATTGCCTTTTATTCGCACACTTGTGTTATTCATACTTTCCAAAATTATTTGTACACTCCAAAAAAGAAAATATTAATTGCATATACACTAAAAAAATATACATATATTTACCCATATGTCACTACTTTACTCAATAAGTGTTTTTTTTAAATATGTGCCCAATTTAGTGTGCGAAAAAATATCAAAGGGACAAAGCAGTAACTTTTTCTTCATTATAATTACGAATTTTGGATATCAAATAATTTAATATTGACCTTATAAATATAATAAAATTAATTATAAACAAATGTAATTATTAAATAATGAAAAATAGAAATTATTTTAGGTTGTATTGGATTGTTGATAAAGTATAAAAAAGATGAGATTGGATTGAATTATAGTGTGAAGGAGATAGAAATGATTTATTTATTAGGAGGTTGAATTGTGAGTGTTTATTATTATTATTATTTTGACAGAATTGTGAGTGTTTATTGATAAATTATAGTCTAAGGGATAAAAATCAGCAATCTAAATGTCAACAACACATACCCCTCGAAAAAAATATATATTGGATTGAGCAATTGAATAAAAAATCAACTACTACTTAATCAAGTTTACCGTTTCAAAAACTATCCATGCAAGAATCAGGGATAAATTATCAAAATTAGAACCAATTAATAATTACATATATATACTAAATAAATTATGAATTTGTGAGTTAACTCCAGTGTCTCAAATAAAAATTAATAATACATGTATACTAAATGAATTATGAAATTATGAAAGCCTGAATATTAAATCTATAATTATGTTTCTTAAATGCTAAATAATAATTGAGGTTAAAACACAATCGATAGAGTTTATACATATACTAAAATTAATTAATTAACCAATACTATGATACGTATTAATTAATTGATCATCAATATATTTTGATATAATAATTGTGAACCATTTTTAATTTTAAATATAATATGAATTAAAAATCTTGCCACAAGAGAATTCCACAATACAAAAAGTTACCAATTAAAAAATTACACAGTTTGAGGTTCATACACAAATGATAGAGTTTATAAATATACTTGAATTAATTAATTCACCAATAATATGATATATATATTAACTAATACATTATCAATATATGTTATATAATAACGGTGACATTTTTTTTTTAACTATAATATGAGTTAGAAATTAATCTTGACAAAATTCTACCGATTACAAAATTCTACAGAATCTTTTCGAAAGTATAATACAATTCAAAAATCCTACTACAACATAACTAAATTGATACATGTAGATCAAATAAAAATGTAGAAATTTTGACAAAATTCTACCGATTACAAAATTCTACAGAATCTTTTCTAAAGTATAATACAATTGAAAAATCCTACTACAACAGATCTAAATTGATACATGTAGATCAAATAAAAACATCTACAAAGATTATGATTTACTTTGACGTTCTCATTAAAAAAAAAAAAAATCAGTGGCATCAGTTAATTATCCTTGGAGTGGATTGGTCTATACAGATAAATTTTTTAGCTAGCTATCCTATTTAAAAAAGTAAAAAATAAAGATTCCACACAAAGTATACTAAACGAAAAAAAAAAGCAATAACAAAGTAGTAAATAAAAATTAGTCAAACAATTCAAAACAATAATCCTCATGAAACGGAACGAAAAGATGAATAAAAGAGAGTAATTCGCGAATCTGGCGAAGTAATATATCTCATTATACCAAACCTTAAATACGAAATAAAATTAGAAAAACCCTAAAACGTGTACGACTAAATGTGAAAAATATTATATCTCCAAACAAATAAATCCCGAACAATAAAAATAAAATTAAGAAACACCATCAGTGGAAATATCGTGATTTATTAAAAAATACAATCATATAATTACATTGAAAGAAAAATACAAACGAATAGCCACCGAACGAATAACTACGAAAACCCTATAACTACTAATACATAAAACCGAACGATACACCACCGAAAAAACACGACGAACAGCAGCACATCGATAAAAAATGACCATCAAAATAATACGAACCAATGCTGCAAAACGCAAATGCGTAACCACCCTGCAAAAAAAAAAAAAGGTAACCATATAATATTAGAATGAGAAAATAATCGATACGAAAACAATGATGAATACAAACAGCAACCACACTCCATATATAGCCATAATTCATTGTAACGGCAGCAAATATCATGCAAAAAAAGAAAGCAAAAAAGGAATAACACCACCACACACACAAACATAAATACACAAATTAATACCATACCATATCAAAGGAAGGAATAGATCCAACGGCATACAACAGAAGCAAAGAAAACGATCAACGGCCGAGACAATTTGGAGCCAAAACTGTGAAGGGTCAAATGTGAAGTATGTAATCTGCTGGGTTTAATTCAATAGGAAGCTATGTTGGTAAAGTGTTAGCCGTGGGAGTTAGTGAATTTAGAGTACCAGAGGAGATGGACCAGATGAGGTTGACCAGAGAAGCCTGACCAGAAGAGTCTGGCAGGTGAGCTACCAGAGGAGGTCCATCAGGTGAGGTCTGGTCAGACGAGTCTGGTAGATAAGTCATCAGAGGAGGTCTATCAGAGGAGGTCTGGGACCAGAGGTCATCTGGTGAAAAAGGACCAGAGCCAGAGGAGGTCTTGTCATCTGATCCTGAAGTCCGTTATTTGCGAAGTACACCAAATTGGAGCTAATTCGAAGGCGGTTCTAACTGAATCAACCATGGCGGTTATTGAAGTCGTTAGCCAGCTGGATAACTGCTTACATTGAGTTTGTTACAACTGAATCGAATCTAGGGTTCGTTTCCAATCTCTGTAATTATAAAATGGGGGTTTCTCAACTGAGAGAAATAACTTTTAGAACTTCATCTGTGAGCGCAAACACGAGAGATTGTGAGATTGTAACTTGTAACTTTCAATTCTTTTCTTAGTGGAATACTCTATCCTCTCGGATCCCGTGGACGTAGGAGTTCTTCTCCGAACCACGTAAATCTGGTGTTCTTGTGTGATTTTCAATTCCGTTCTTATTGCATTTGATTCCGATTCCCGGAAACAAGTTTTCTTGTGAATCCAAAATGCGATTAACAAGTGGCGCCGTCTGTGGGAAGCAATCATGGCTGCAACTAAGTTCGACATTGAGAAGTTCACGGGGAAGAACGATTTCAGCTTATGGAAGATCAAGATGAAGGCACTCCTGGTACACAATGGGTTGTACGAAGCCTTGTTGCCACCGACTCAGGTGGCTTCTGGAACTAATCCGGCGAAGGTGGAGGAGAACAAGAGGAAGGCACACAGTGCGCTTATCTTGTGTCTTGGGGACAAGCCATTGAGGGAAGTATCAAAGGAGGAAACCGCTCTTGGGATCTGGAATAAGTTGGAGCAGTTATACCAGACCAAGTCTGTTACGAACAAGTTACACATGAAACAGAAGCTTCAAGTCTTCAAAATGAGTGAAGATAAGAATCTTGGTGATCAGTTGGACGAGTTCAACAGATTGGTGGATGATCTGGAGAGTTTGGATGTTACAATTGATGATGAAGATAAGTCATTGATGCTGTTGAATGCCCTACCTAAGTCTCTGGAAAATTTCAAAGATGCCTTGTTATTTGGAAGACAAGATCAGGTGATGTTTGATGATGTTCAAACTGCCCTGAAAACCAAGTTTCTACAGATCCAAGCTGATGGGAAGAAGCCTGCTGAAGGATTGAATGTTCAATCCAAGAAGAAGAAGGGGTTTCAGTCTAAGAAGAAGGATGGTGGAAAAGGGAATAAGGGTGGGAAGAAATCTGATTTTGTTGAGAAGAGGAAGTGTTTCACTTGCCATAAGGAAGGACATCTGAGAAAGAATTGCCCTGAAAGAAAGAAGAAAGACAATCAAGGTGATCAAGATGGAGATGCAGCTGTTGTGGAGGTTGAAGGATATGATAGTGCAGAGGTCTTGATGGTTAGTCATGAGAGAAGTCAAGAGTGGGTCCTGGACTCTGGGTGTACTTTTCATATGTGCCCACATGAAGACTGGTTCCTGGATCTTGAGAAGATTGATGGAGGTCTTGTTCTTTTGGGTAATGATGAGAGCTGTAGAGTGCAAGGATCTGGTTCTATCAAGATCAAGATGAAGTCTGTCAATAACCAAATCTGGAAGGATTGTCATGAAGGGGGCCATCAAGAATGGTTTGTATACTTTGATTGGAAGAACTGTTACAGGGTCAGCTGATGTTACCATGGGGTCTTCTGAGGTTAACTTGTGGCACAAGAGATTGGCACATGTTGGTGAGAAGGGCCTGGTGGAGTTATCCAAGAAGGGAGCAATCCCTGGGAAGAGGATATGTAAGCTGGAATTCTGTGAGAGGTGTGTTCTTGGGAAATCAAAGAAGCAAGCATACCAGAAAGGGAAGCATACCACCAAGGAGGTTATGGATTATATACATTCTGATGTATGGGGCCCAGCAAGGGTATCCACTCATGGTGGAGGCAGGTATTTCCTTACCCTTATTGATGATTATTCCAGAAAAGTTTGGGTTTACATTCTTAAACAGAAGAGTGATGCCTTCTCTAAGTTCAAAGAATGGTTGATTGAACTTGAGAATAAGAGAGGCAGGACTATCAAGCACTTAAGGACAGATAATGGGCTTGAATTCCTATCAGAGGAGTTTCAACAATTCTGTAGGGAGAATGGTATTACTAGGCATAAAACTGTTCCTTCAAACCCCCAGCAGAATGGTCTAGCAGAGAGGATGAATAGAACTATTCTGGAAAGGGTTAGGTGTATGTTATCTGATGCTCATTTACCTAAGAGTTTTTGGGGGGAAGCTGTTAACACAGTTGTGTATCTCATTAATAAAGTGCCATCATCTGCTATTGAGTTTAAAACCCCAGATGAGGTTTGGTATGGAAAGATATCAGATTACTCAAAGTTGAAAGTTTTTGGGTGCCTAGCTTATGTTCATGTGAGGCAAGACAAACTTGAACTTAGAGCTTTAAAATGTGTTTTCATTGGGTATCCAAAAGGTGTTAAGGGGTATAAGTTGTGGTGTCTGGAGCCTGGAAACCAGAAGTGTATTACCAGTAGAGATGTTGTGTTTAATGAATCTCAGATGGGATACAAGTCAGGTGGAGGTGATAGGGAGCCATCAGCTGAGGAGATGGATGGAGTTATTTCTGAGCCAATTACTCAGGTTGAGGTTGAGCCTGATCATGATAATCATGAGAGTGCATCTGGTTCTGAACCAGAGCAGGAAACATGAGAGAATGAGTCATCAGATGAGGATAGTGCACCTGCAGAAGAGGAGGAAGAAGTGCCAGAAGCAGACTTGAGAAATTATAGTTTGACAAGAGACAGATCCAGAAGACAAATACATCCTCCAGCAAGGTTTGGTCGTGTGGATCTGGTCTCCTATGCACTTGTTACAGCAGAAGCCATAGAGTACCAGGAACCTAAAAGCTACAGGGAAGCCCTTGAGTGTGATGATAGGGAGTCATGGGTGACAGTCATGACAGAAGAGATGGAGTCTCTTAAGAAGAATCAAACTTGGATTCTTGTTGATAAGCCACCTAGGCAGAAGCTAATCAGTTGTTAATGGTTGTTTAAAAGAAAGCTTGAATCTGGTGTGAAAGATCAGGTGAGGTTTAAGGCCAGGTTAGTTGCCAGAGGATTTACTCAGAGGGAAGGAATTGATTACAATGAGGTTTTCTCACCTGTTGTTAAGCATTGTTCAATCAGATTACTTCTGAGCAGAGTAGTCCAAGAGGATCTGGAGCTACAACAACTTGATGTAAAGACAGCTTTTCTGCATGGTGATCTTATTGAGGATCTGTACATGCACCAGCCAGAAGGGTTTGTTGAACCAGGGAGTGAAGGGAAAGTGTGCCTGCTCAAGAAATCATTGTATGGCCTCAAGCAAAGTCCAAGGCAGTGGCACAAGAAGTTCAATGAAGTTATGCTATCCATCGGTTTTGTAAGGAGCAAATATGATACTTGTGTATACCTGGAAAGGCAGGGTAGTGATGTGATAGCCTATCTTCTGATCTATGTAGATGACATGCTTATTGCCAGTAAAAGCCTTCTGAAGATTCAGAGTATCAAAAGGAAGCTAAGTGCTAGATTTGATATGAAGGACTTGGGAAATGCTAAGAGGATTCTTGGAATGGATATTCTTAGGGACAGAAAAGCTGGAAGACTATTCTTATCCCAGATGAGTTACATTGAGAAGGTCCTGAAGAGGTTTAACATGCATGAGAGTAGAGCTGTGTCAACTCCTCTGGGGCAACAGTTCAAATTATCTAAGGAAATGGAACCAAAGTCTGATGAAGAGAAGAAGACTATGATGAAAGTACCTTATGCAAGTGGGAAGCCTGGTGTATGCTCTGGTCTGCAGCAGACCAGATTTAGCTTATGCATTGAGTATGGTGAGCAGATACATGGCTAATCCTGGGAGATTACATTGGGAAGCTTTGAAATGGATATTCAGATACCTTAAGGGGTCATCTGATCTGGGTCTGATGTTTGAGAGGATGGCTGACCAGAAGAGTCCACTGGAAGGATTTGTAGATTATGATTTTGCTGCTAATCTGGACACCAGAAGATCCTTAACAGGGTATATCTTTACTCTGTACAATACTGCTGTAAGCTGGAGATCTGTTCTGCAGAGTGGAGTTGCTTTATCTACTACAGAAGCAGAGTTTGTTGCAGTGTCAGAGGCTGTTAAGGAGGCTTTATGGTTGAAAGACATAATCAAGGATTTTGGGATAAGTCAAAGGGCTGTGGTCATTCATTGTGATAACCAGAGTGCAGTTCATCTGGTGAAACATCAAGTATTCCATGAGAGATCAAAGCATATTGATGTAAGGTTGCATTTTGTAAGGGAAATCATTGATAAAGGAGTGGTTCTCATCCAGAAGATATCTACAGAGGACAATGCTGCAGATATGTGTACAAAGTCTTTACCAGGGACGAAATTCAAATTCTGTGTTGAATTGGTAAAGATGAGTGTATGGGATGTTCCTTAGGCCCAAGCTGGAGCATGGAGGAGAGGAGGAGAGGATTGATACTTCTCATCTGAGGTGGAGAATTGTGAAGGGTCAAATGTGAAGTATGTAATCTGCTGGGTTTAATTCAATAGGAAGCTATGTTGGTAAAGTGTTAGCCGTGGGAGTTAGTGAATTTGGAGTACCAGAGGAGATGGACCAGATGAGGTTGACCAGAGAAGCCTGACCAGAAGAGTCTGGCAGGTGAGCTACCAGAGGAGATCCATCAGGTGAGGTCTGGTCAGACGAGTCTGGTAGATAAGTCATCAGAGGAGGTCTATCAGAGGAGGTCTGGGACCAGAGGTCATCTGGTGAAAAAGGACCAGAGCCAGAGGAGGTCTTGTCATCTGATCCTGAAGTCCGTTATTTGCGAAGTACACCAAATTGGAGCTAATTCGAAGGCGGTTCTAACTGAATCAACCATGGCGGTTATTGAAGTCGTTAGCCAGCTGGATAACTGCTTACATTGAGTTTGTTACAACTGAATCGAATCTAGGGTTCGTTTCCAATCTCTGTAATTATAAAAGGGGGGTTTCTCAACTGAGAGAAATAACTTTTAGAACTTCATCTGTGAGCGCAAACACGAGAGATTGTGAGATTGTAACTTGTAACTTTCAATTCTTTTCTTAGTGGAATACTCTATCCTCTCGGATCCCGTGGACGTAGGAGTTCTTCTCCGAACCACGTAAATCTGGTGTTCTTGTGTGATTTTCAATTCCGTTCTTATTGCATTTGATTCCGATTCCCGGAAACAAATTTTCTTGTGAATCCAAAACGCGATTAACAAAAACTATATATGGGAATCCTGGCTCTATTATATATGTATGATGAGGGAGACACAAACAAATCCCCTTTTTAAGGAGACAATGTCAGTGATGAGGCAACTCCAAATCTCTATATAAAATTAGATTTTTATCAATTATTTTTAACAATTCCGCTTGTGGTATTAAATTATTTATGGAGTATAAAAAAATTGATTTCAAATTTCTCTGCAAAGTTACTTTAAAATGAATTACTTTTAACATTTTCACTCATATTAAATTGCTCATTTTATGGACCTCTTTTCCAAATGATAAAATCTAGAATTTATTTCAAGAGTAATATGAGTGCAAATGAACTAATATAAATGAATCATTCCAATACTCTTTATAAAGTTCAGAATTTTAAATAAATTGATAAGATGAATGACTTCTAGCGTCAGATTCCCATTGTGACAGCTACGGAGAAACTAACAGCTTAGCAACTGACAGAGAGTAATTCCGGGCACCCATTAAAACGTATACTCCCAACATTTTAAAATAAGTTTTCATAATTTATTGTTGTTTTGTTTTAAAAAAAAAAATTATTTGTGTTATTAATATATGATGGATTATATGCTAATTTTATGTAAAATAATGAGTATTATTGTGAAGTTAATTGAATGAGTGATATTTTTTATAATATTTTAAAAACTTGGAGATTAAAAATTTCGTATAGTGGAGTATTGTTTTTGCTATTTATAAAATGAAAAGTTTATTGTGAGACCATAAAAAAAAAGGTAAAATATTATATGAAAATAGTTTATGATAAGTTTATCATGAAACTATATTAAAGTATCGATAATTTCACCAGGAGTATCGATAATTTCACTAGAAGTGTCATTAATCTAGGTTGGTGGCATTATATTGTAAATGCTGTAAATTTTCTTGAACCCAAATTAATAATACTTCTGGTGAGATTATCGATACTCCTAATCAAACATTTATACTTTAAAAGGGCAAATTGCACAAATGGTCCCATGAGAATGTGGTCTCATGAAATTTGTCCTTTTTTTTAACACAAATGGTCTCATACGATTTTCCGTCAAAATTTTAACGGATTAAAGAGCGTGAATATCACGTGCCCGTTAGATTTTTTTAATTAATTTTTTTTTAAATAGACCCATTAACTGCGCTAGCTGTTCTTTATATATATATATATATATATATATATATATATATATATATAATTCATTGATAATTCTCAAATATCACAGACAGGAATATTACGCACATTTCATTGGTAATATTTTTTTAAAAATTGCATTTATTATTAAACAACCTACAACTTAATAAATATTAATTATAATTTTTTTATTAGGTTGGACAGACGATAAGTTGCAGGTTATCTAATTTTTCTTTTAAATATATTTTAAGACGTTATTTTGATTTTAAAATATATTTAACTTCTTTAATTTTGTAGGGCATGGTTTTTTTAATCTTTAATGAATTTGCTAAATAAATTATTATTATTTATTTGATATTATTAAATACTCTCTCAATCCACGAAAAGTACGTTCGTTTGTTTGTTTATAGGTTTAAAGAAAATTTAGATAAAGTAAGTATATTTTGGGGTATTTTGGGATCCATATATAAGTTAAGTGGTTGTTTGTGAGTGTAAAGTCAATGACATGTGAAATAATTAAGTGATAGTTGAATGAGAAAGAAAACAACTTTGTTATAATTAATAAAAATTAATATTATTTTTTGTATGTATTTTAAATATTCATGTAATTATAAAATTAATTATTTTTTCAATAAATTTCAAAAACTAACGAAAACCGTTAGAAACTTAACAGTTGGGACCATTTCTGCCAAATATGGGACTAAAAAAGAACTTGAGACTAAGGGGGGTGTATTGAATTAGGATTTTAAAGGACTTTTTTAGCTGAAAAAAGACATGTAAATTTTAAAAGACTTTGCAAGATTTTTATGACTTTAAGATTTTGCAGGATTCTATAAGACTTTTTAAATCAGGATTTTAATGGATTCTGTAAGGCTTTGTGGACTTTGCAGAATTTTATGGATTTGTGACATACAAAGAGTTCAATATTTTATTCCATACATTCGAATTCAAAAAGAGTCAAAGAAAAAAAAAACTTCATAATAGCATGTCCTCCTAAATAGCATTCGTCTACATATCCATAGCTATACTAGTCCTCAAAGCATTAGCGTCTTGTCGCTCTTGCTCTTGGGTTTGAATAATAGGCTCAAAGTTATGGTCTTCATTAATCCGTAATGTTGAAGATAAAGGTTCGTCCACTGGTTCAACTGGAAATTCATCAGAACTACATTTTTTGCGAAAAAAGTTATGTAGAGTTGCACATGCTAATACAAGTTCTGCTTGTGTTTTAAATAAAAATGGAGGTGCTGACTTAAAAATTGTGAACCTTGATTTAAAAATACCAAATATTCTTTCGATCACATTCCTTAAAGACGCATGACGAAGATTGAACAATTATTTCTCATTTTCAGGGTCATTACCCTGACCTGCAAAATCTTGTAGATGATATCTTACACTTCGAAATTGAGCTAAAAATAAACGTCGATTAGGAAATCCACAATCCATAAAAAAAAAATTTACCTAATACATATGCAATATATAATATTACTATTATAATAATACTAATAATATTAATATAAAAAATAAGTATTTACCTTGTGGCACTTTAAGTCCATTCCTCCTTGTTATAGCATCATTTAGTATCTTAGAATCATGAGCCGAACCCTCCCATCCACTAAGAACGTACATGAACTCCAAATCAAAATTACAAGCGGCTAATACATTTTGTGATATCTTTCCATGACGGTCACGATAACTGCTTACATCTCGTCCCGTTACCATTGCTGGAATATGTGTCCCGTCAATAGCTCCAATGCAATCCTAATACAACTATTTTCGCATGAAAAATATAAATATAGTAGTGTCATTTTATTTATAATTTTTATTGTTAGATAATTATTACATACCTTGAAGAAATGGAAGAACCTTGTGTTTTCTCTAATTTTAGCAGGTACGCTTGAACCTGGTTTTTGAGAAGTTTCACATGGTCCAAGTCTCTTATCCATACACCAGTTGTATCGGTCCTAGGGTTGGATCGGTACGGTATACCGTACCAAAATCGTATACCGTATACCGTACCGAAAAGTTCGGTATGGTAAAATTTCATACAGATCCCGTACCGAAGTTTTCGGTATACCGAAATTTCGGTATGCCTAAAAATTTATATCTTACCGTACCGAATAATCGGTATAATAATTCATACCAAAAATACCGACATATACCGATATTTTTGGCATACCGAAATTAGAAAATGTAAAGGTATACCGTTCCATACCGACATATACCGATAATATTTCGGTATATACCGAAATACCAAAATTTTAGAATATTCATACCCGTACCGTACCGAAATTTCCAGTATACCGAAATTCCGATATTTTTGGTATTTTTCAGTACGCTATGCACGGTATTTCAGTATTTTTTTTCCACCCCTAATCAGTCCTAATAATTTTTCCACTCAACTCAAAAGTTTCAAAATACCCTGAAATTAATAGAAAAATATACAATCAAAGTATCGAGACTATAATAGCATAAATTGTACAATTACGAGTAAAATAAATAATTATTGTTATAAAACAATCAATCAAAGCACACAAAATAACAGAAATAATTACGACTTATCAAATAAATTTACATACTCATTAACCTAGGTGTTCAATCCAAATTAATTAATCACACAATTTAAACATTGAAAACAGATGATATAAACAAACAAATATCCATGGCGAAACAACAATTATTAAACCAAACATAATAAAGGGATAAAGTCAGTTGGTGATTTTACCCCAGAGGAATTGGCAAAGATGAAGATGACTATAGATTTGGGGATCATAGGTCGATCAAAAAAGAGATTTCAATATGTGTTGGAGTATGGTGGGAGTGGGATTATGATGGCGTAGATAGTATAATATATATTCAAAAGTGGAAAAAACAAAGGTGAAGACATTACCGAAGAAAACACTTCAAAGGGTCACTTCAAAAGTCCTTTAAAATCCTATGGGTTTTGATGGGATTGTTGGTATGTATAAAAACAACTAAAAAGTCCTTCAAAATCCATCTAACACAACAGTCCTTTAAAATCCTTATATATTTTAATAACAATGGATTTATTTTAAATAATAAAAAGTCTCGAATGAATACCAATGAATTTTAATGGACTCTTTAAAAAATCTTGAAAATCCAGATTGAATATCAGTGGATTGTTTCTAAGTGACATAAAATCCAGATTGAATACCAGCGGACTTTTTTTATAAAAAAAAGTCTTTTAAAATCCTGTGAAATTCTAATCCAATACACCCCGTAAGTCTGTCAAGTATAAATTTTTATAGCACTAATATTGTAACTTATCCTACTTTAAAATAGTTTCGTGATAAGTTTATTATGAACTATTATTATATAATACTTTACTTAAAAAATAGAAAACTTATTTCGGAATAAGGGATTAGAATTTACCAAACATTGGAGTATAATTTTTTTTAAAAAAAATTCTTCACCGCCTTATTCTCCGCTACTAAAGGGTAATATTTGCAAACGATGTCTTAATAAATACTCCTTCCGATTCAAAATGTTTGATGTTTTAGGATTTGTTGTGAGAATTAAGAAGTGGTATATAGTGACTATTATACCCTTATGATATATTGATTGAAAAATATATTTATGGAAGGTCAAGTAGTTTATTTATGGTGTAACATTATTAAAAGGTAAGGAAAAATTATGAGTGATATTTTAGGGGGATTTAAATAGGGGCACAATAGGAAAATAAGGTGAAAATACCCTAAAACATCAAATATTTTGAAACAAAAAAAACACCCTAAAATATCAAACATTTTGAATCGGAGGGAGTAGGAAATTGGAAATGATTCGTGGATCCGCATAATTTTAGGAAGGGTTAAAAATAGGAATTTTATGGTTTTTTAAATTACAACATATATTTATTTATTTTTTCAATGGAATATACTACCTTTTTAAGTTTTGTAATTTGATTCTTTTAATAATTTTTCGATAACAATTAAATAACGTGATTGTTGAATATGACACATAGAATTCACTTAGATGCCATCAAATAATATTGTTTTTCAAAAATGAAAATAATATTTTTAAAAACATTTTTAACTTAAATACATTTTTTATAGACATTATTTTCCTTTTTAAAGAATACTTTTACTTGTTGGCATTTATGTGGTCATGTATATGAGATTTCGGACAGTGAAGTCATTTAACTATTATCGAAAAATGATCATATATTTTAACTTGCAAAATTGTAAAAAAAAAAAAAAAACAAATACTCTATTAAATTACAAAAGAGAAAAAAATATATGTTGTAATTGATAAAAAAAAAAAGCGTGATATTTTTTTTTCCCAATTAAACCATTTTTGGAAGAATAGATTTTATATGAAAAATTGGTCAATGATGAGTTTTGTCATGAATTTTTTTTAAAGTATCGAATATATTTCCAGCAGTATCGATAATTAATATTATCGGGGGTATCATTAATTTGGGTTCAATTTTCTTACAACAATAACAATATAATACCACTAATCCAAATGTTGATGACCTTAACCCGAATTGATAATTAATGGCTGTTTTACTCTTAGAAGATCATCAAACAAAGAAGTAATCAAAGATTAAAGCTGGATTTTTATAAGGGGGAGTTGAGAGAGAAATTTTCAAGAGTTTGGTCTATTTTTGAATTAAGTAACCTTGTATTTTTCCCTCATGAAGAGGTATTTATAGAAGTACAAGCAAGTAGGAGGTGACACCCTCCTAACCATCCTCATTTACATGGTGACAAGTGTTAAGACACTTGTTAATTCCTAAGCCATTACATCTTTACACAATGACAAGTGTTAAAACACTTGTTTGTTCCTAATGTAATGCCTAATTATTGGGATTCCTGATGATCTTCCGAGGTGCCCACTTGCTCGACTGGTCGCCTCCTTGTAACTTCTCTCTGACCCTTCTTGTTCTAGCTGGTCGTCTCCTTTTTATGTCTTGAGTGACCAGCTGCTCGCCTCCTAGCCTCTATGACCAGCTGCTCGCCTACTTGCTCTTGGTCTTCAGGCCCAGCTGCTCGCCACCTAGGGTGCGAAGTCCCTGCTGGTCGTCCTCTTTAATTGTTTTATTTTCATTCTTGATTTCTTAATCTTATTATTTTAATATTTTTTATCTCTAATCTTGTATCCCTGCTGTTCGTCTATCAACAATGCCCTCTAGTTTGGCATATAAGGATAAATTTTATCCTTTTTTGTTAAACTATAAGATAGGCTATGTTTTGTGGAAGGAGGCGAGCAACAAGGACTTTGGCTTTCTCATTTTCATAGGGAGCGAGCAGTGGGTTTTTGAATTTCTTGGGCGGGAATCCTCGGAGGCGACCAGTGGGGAACGACCCTTGGGCTTGCGTCGTTCCGCTTCCCGAGGCACGAAGTACGAAGCGACGTGGGCGGTTGGTGACGTCACCGCCGCCCACGTGTGTGCTCCCTAAATTGCACACAGGGTCCTTCTTTTTTCGACTCTCACAATTTTGCCCCCGAATCCATATCTATAAATAGTTTCTCTTTCCTTCTTTTCTTCTTTTTTCAATTTCTCTCATGCAAAACCGCCATTGGCGAATCTTCAAGCTTTTCTTTTCGTTGTTCTCTTTGATTCCTCATTGGATTTCGTTCTAATCAAAGGTGAATCCTTTGATTCTTCTTATTTCTCCTTGTAATTACTTGATTTTACTTTTCAATTTTTATATTTTTTCGTTTCTTCTGTCTCTTTGCCGCCATTACCGCCGTATCTCCGCCGCGCCGCCGCTGCGTTGTCACCGTTCTGCCGCCGAATTTCTTGTTCCCCCTATCAAACCTCATTTTCGTTGGTGTCATTCTCTTAGGGTTTTCTCATTATTTGATTTGCACTTAAAAAATTTTGAAATGACATCTCCATCCTCAAGTAATACCCCTTCTCTTGAAATTATTAAACGGAATCCGGGAAAGAGGCCCGTAGAAGATGAACCGCCGCGCCCTGTTCCTCGCCGCTCGCTCCGGCGAGCAGCTGGTCAAGTTCCTAGAACTTTGCTCGTTGATGAGGACACGGGTTCTGAGGCGAGCTCTGTTTCTCGCTCCATTGATTCCTTTTATGCTGTGGAAAGCTCGGGCGAGCAAGACGTCCAAGGCCCTGTTGCTCGCTCCTCGGCTCGTGAAGGAACCTCCTCGGATATAGGCGAAGATTCCGTTGAGGTTGCTGCTGAAATAGAAGAGATGGGCCTCCATGGGGATACGGGAGCGAGCAGCGAGAAACCGGCCAGGAGCGAACAAATAGCCAGATTAGGGAGCGAACAGGTGGGAGTTACATGGGAATTTCTCCGAGAGATAAATTTTCCCATTTCAAAGCCAACCCCCGAGTCTCTCGTTCCTAAAGCCGTAGTCCGAAGGCAAGATTGGATCGATTACGCCAACAAGTATCACAACACATTCCCTGTTCCTGCTCGACCTATTATGGAGGCTCTTCCATCAACATACACAGCGAGCAAAATAGCCAGTGTGGTTACGGAGGAGGATTTAATTCGGATACGGTCTCGCTACCGTATTCCGTATGATATCCACGTGTACGTCCCCCAACCAGGAGAGAGAGCTGACAACCCACCTCCAGGCTGCACTGCTATTAATCTTGACATACTTAATACGGGGTTCCCTCTCCCTCTGCACCCGGTGATCGGACGATTCTTGAAGGACGTAAACCTGGCGATCACTCAAATGACTCCGAACGGTTGGGGTAGTTTGTTGGCGTTTATCACCCTTTTCGGGTTGGAAGGATACAAGAATAAAATCAGCACGGGGGAGATACACTATGCTTTGACCATCTCCTCAGCTGTTAACAAAGACGGGCTTGGGTGGTATTATATCAAAGCCCGTAGTGGCGTTAAATTGATCGAAGGGGTGCCTAATAAGATCAAAAGTTGGCACAAGCAATTTTTTTATATTGGCGGGCGTCCTCCGATTTTTCGGGAGGACCGGGACGTATAGATTCACCTACTCATTTTGGCGAGATTCGGCGTAGGTCTCAGTTCCTAGTTCATCAAATTTTCAGGTGAACTAATTTTAATCTTTTTCCCTTGTTTTGCAGGTCCGCGTCTCTTGAAGTGGGGGCATCCGGATTTGAGCGAAGAATTTTTATACGTCCTTGCGTTGATTTCACTACGGGACGTTAAGGATCGGAGCATCGAACATCTCTCCCAAGCTCATTGTCGCAAGCTAGCTCAACTCATTACCAGTGTCCATCACTTGGAGGCACAAGCAGAAGTCCCCGAGGGTAAGTTTCACTTGTTTAATTTTTTAGTTTTTCCTATTATTCGTTCTTGCCCTGTTGGTCGCCTAGGCCTTGTTGGTCGCCTATGACCTGTTGGTCGCCTAAGCCCTGTTGGTCGCCTATGACCTGTTAGTCATCTATCACTGATAATTTTTGTGTTGTTTTCAGCTCAAAGGGTAACGGTCGATGTCCCCCCGATTCCTGAGAGTTATTATTTGCTCACACGTCGGGTTAAACAAATGGCTGCTAATCAACCTTCGAGGAAAAAGAAGTTTGACCCGTGCACTTCATTAATCAAGCTGAGAGCCGAAGTGGACGAGGAAGAAGAAGTTCCTCAGGCTCCTGCCCCTGCTCCTCGCCCCCCAGTGCGCTCCTCACCTCCCCCAAAGGATACGAGGGGTAAGAAGAGACTCACGAAGGAGACCGCTCCTCGTAAGGAAGATGACCGCGCCAAGCGTGTGAAAGGACAAGGTCTTTCCCAGGTGGACAAGTCTACTGCTCGCTCCTCGCCGGTGGAGGAGGTGACCGAGCAGCAAGTCGTTGGGGCGATAATCGCCGGCCAGAACAGGGGCACGTCTCCTGACAACTCGTACCTGGGTTATGACCCAGTAAAGATGAGGGAGTAAGTACTTTCTCCTCCTGCTCGACTGTTCGCTCCTTTGTGTTCCTCCTTAACAATATTTCCATTTTCCTTGTAGGTATCGGAGAAGCGACTACCATGGGCGTGCTAAAGTGCTTCACCAATTTAGCTGTGTGAAGTCCCCTCCTGCACCCCACGAGATTAAAGACTCCCACGTCCGAAGAGCCATGGAGTATGTTCCCCGTTCCTGGACTAAGACAGGCGAGGAGATCCTTCAGAGCCAGAGCTTCAGTGATAACGCCCGCTTGTTGAGCTATAACGCGAGCCACCAGTCTATCACTGCTCAGCGGGTCCTAGACCAGGCCATCAAGCTTGAGCGAACAAATCGCGGTTTGGGGCAAAGGATCGAGCAAGTTGAGGCGGAACGTGATGCTCAACTTGCTCAACTGAAGAAGAAGGATGAAGAGTTGGCTAAGTTGAAAGCTGACTTCGACAGAGCCAAACTTACATGGACGCGGGAGGTGAAAGCTGCTGAGGATCGGAAAATGGTGGCGTCCAACCCTTCAGAGAAGCTTAAATTAGATTTGGGCGTTGCCACGGACCGTCTGCAGGTCCTGGAGACATAGCGGGTAGGTCTGGTGGAAAGAGTGGAGTCTTTGAAGGTCCACGTTGACCAGCTGGAAAAGAAGAACAAGCGCGCCATCTCTTACACCACTTATGTGCAAGATGTAACCGATAATACCAATCTTGGTTACATCTGCGCATATGCTGACAGTGTGAGGAATGTGAAGTACGCCTTGGACAATGGTCTGGACGTGATGACTTCGACCATTAAGGACTTCACAGACTATGTCACTGAAAACCCTCCAGCTCCTGGCTTCGAGATCCCGGTGGCTGACTTAGGAGAGATGGGGGTCAACTTGGGTGTTTTCAAGGACGATGTCCACGTTGTGGCCCCCAAAGAGAGAGTGGAGACGGATAGGGATATGACTATCTTTGAAGCCCTGGGCCCCCTTCTCCCGAATCCTCTTGGCGAAACAAGCTCTTCTGCTGCTGCAGGCGAGCAGCAGGTCCCCGGGGTCACTGTGCAAGATGTTGAACCTCTTCCTCCTTCCCAAGATCCTCCGGTGCCACCTGCTCCGCCAGCTTCTGAGATTTAGACTTTATCTTTTTTTTTTTTTTTGCTCTTTTAGTTGATGTAGTAGGATGATGATTGTACCCTTCTCTTTTGTAATTTTTGCGCTAATGAATGGAATCGTACTTTTCTTTTCTTTGTTCGTCTTTTATTTGCCCTTTTATTTATTTTGGCTCAAGTATTTCCTTCCTTTTGAAAGTAAAATACTTTCCCTTTGCAAATATGTGGGTGCTAAACATGTATGGGCCTGTTTGGTTCCTTACGAACTTAGCCTCTATCATGCTTCTCCTCATGCCCTGTTGCTCGCCACTTGCTATGCTTGTGCTTAAATACATCTAGCTTTGGGCGCGAGCAACTCTGTATCATGGGGGTGATTAGTTGGGCTTCCGGGCTTCAAGAGCCCTGCTGCTCGCCTCCTTTTGGACTTGTGTTTTCAACACTTGCTTGTCCTCCGGCGAGCAGTTCTTCTTCTTGGCGAACAATTGGGCTTTGATGCCTCTTTAACTTTTTAGCTATTTAATATAGCGAACAACCATTCCTACTCATATATTTTGCTAAATAATATTTGAAAATTTTGAAAAAAATTCTACCAATCTTACAATAATATACACCACAATATGCATAAAAAAATTTACTCTAATCTACATAGAAAATTTCTATGGAAAATTTTACTTTACATCAGTCTTCTAACTATTGATAATATTTCTTCAACAAAGCCGCGTTCCAGGTGTATTGGGCCGAATTGCCTTTCATGTCTTCGAGATCATACGTGTCGTTGTGCCACTTATGAGTTATCTGGAATGGGCCCTCCCAAGTCGGTCCAAATACACCTGGAGGTGTTGCTAGGATTTTTCGGAGTACCAGATCTCCAACTTCAAACTCCCTGATTTTTACTTGCGAGTTGTAGTACTTCGCAATTCTTCTTTTGTATATTTCATTTTTCATTTCTGCTGAGATTCTTTTTTCATCGATCAGATCCATTTCTGCAGCTAGTGCTTTGTTGTTTTCTTGTTCATTGAACTCGGCTATACTTTCAGTTGGTACTTTGAGCTCTATAGGTATAACTGCTTCTGTACCGAATGTCATAGCAAACGGTGTTTCTCCCGTGCTCGTTCTATGTGATATCCTATATGCCCAAAGTACTTCGGGTAGTTCTTCTGACCACTTGCCCTTCTTATCCACCAGACGATTTTGAGGATGTGCTTGGTTATCTTATTAACTGCCTCGACTTGACCGTTGGACTGAGGATGATACGGTGTCGAAAAATGTTTCTTAATTCCCCATTTTTTGCAGAAATCTCTTATCTTTTTTCCTTCGATCTGTCTTCCATTATCGGTTACTATTGCTTGAGGAACTCCAAATCGACACACTATACTCTTCCAGATGAATTTGATCATTTTTTCTTGTGTTATTGTTACTAGTGCTTCAGCTTCAGCCCATTTTGTGTAATAGTCCACGGCCACCACTGCAAATCTTACATTCCCCTTTCCCGTTGGGAAAGGTCCTATGATGCCTATCCCCCACTTTGCAAATGGCCATGGACTATTTACTGAGATCAGCTTTATTGGTGGCTTATGGATGTTGGGAGCGAACAGCTGGCACCTGTGGCATGTTTTTGCTATTCTGATCGCGTCTTGTAACAGAGTTGGCCAGTAATAACCTTGTCTTACTGTTTTGTATGCCAGTGCTCGCCCTCCTGCGTGATTTCCACATACTCCTTCGTGGATTTCTTTCAGAACTTCTTGGTCTTGCCCCCTTGCTAGGCATTTCAGTAGGGACAGTGAAAATCCCCTCTTGTAAAGTTGGTTATCTATGATGGTGAATCTTGCTGCTCGCTTGGCCACCTTTGCTCCTTCTTGGGGATCCTCAGGCACTATGTTATCCTTGAGGTATCTGTATATTGGTGTTCTCCAGTCCTCCTCTGTCAATTCTTCTTCGATCTGATTGATCTTATAGTCACTGGTGGATGGGTTAGGGATTCTTGTTATCGTGACTTCCGAAAGTTTCGCTGGTCCCGTACTAGTAGCTAAGCGAGCAAGCGCATCTGCTTGGGCGTTGTTGTCTCTTGGCACTTGTTCGATGTAAATTTGCTCGAAAAGTAAAGCCAGGTGAGCAACGATTTTTTGGTACAAGGCCATATTCTCATCCTTGGCTTCGTATTCTCCATGGACTTGGTTGACTATCAGCTGGGAATCTCCATAAATTTGAACCCTTCGAACCCCCACAGCCAGAGCTAGTCGTAACCCGGCTATCAATGCTTCATACTCAACTTCGTTGTTTGTTGCCATGAACTCAAACCTGACAGCCGAGGTGAATACTTGTTTATCTGGACTGATCAGCACTATCCCGGCTCCTGCTGCTGTATTATTTGATGATCCGTCCACGTACATGTGCCATGGATGATTATGACCTCTCGTCGGATCCTGAGGGAAGGTTAATTCGACAATAAAGTCGGCTAACGCTTGTCCCTTGATCGTTGTTCGAGGTGCATAAGATATTCCGAATTGGCTTATTTCGAGGGACCACTTGAGGAGGCGACCAGCAGTGTCAGGCCTTTGCAAGATTTGTCTTAGTGGGAAAGTTGTTAAGACCTCCACTTGGTGATCAAAGAAGTATGGCCGTAGCTTTCTTACGCTCATCACCAGTGCGTAGGCTAACTTTTCCATAGGTGAATATTTAATCTCCGCTTCATGCAAAGCCTGACTCACATAGTAGATTGGCAGGTGAAATTTTCCTTCTGCCCGAACTAAGACTGAGCTGATTGCCACCTCTGACGCGGCGAGATATAGGTACATTTTTTCTCCCGAGACAGGCTTTGATAGAATTTTAGTGTCACTCAGATATTCCTTCAGCTGCTCGAACGCTTGCTAACAATTGTCCATCCACTGGAACTGTCCTTTCTTAATGGCGTCAAAGAAAGGTCGACATTTGTCTCCTGACCTGGAAATGAATCTGTTTAGAGCTGCCAAACATCCGGTTAGCCGTTGGACTTCTCTGACCGACCTTGGTGGTTGCATGTCCATGATTGCTTTGACCTTTGACGGATTTGCCTCAATGCCTCGTTGACTGACCAGGTGCCCAAGGAACTTTCCTGAATGTACTCCAAAGCTACTTTTTTCGGGTTTAGCTTCATGTTGTATGCCCGAAGAATTTCAAATGCATGTGTTAGATATTCCAAGTGATCTTCTTTTCTTAGACTCTTCACGACTATGTCGTCCACGTACACCTCCATTGTTCTGCCGATGTGATCATCGAACATTTTGTTAACAAGTCTTTGGTACGTGGCCCCTGCGTTGATTAACCCGAACGGTATCCTCTTCCAACACAGCAGATTCTTGTTGGTGTAGAACGTCGTGCTTTCTTGGTCGTCTTGGTGCATCGGTATTTGGTGGTATCCGGCAAATGCGTCCATGAAGGTAAGAAGTTCGTGTCCTGCTGTGTTATCCACCAGTTGATCAATATGTGGTAACGGGAAGTTGTCTTTGGGACACGCAGCATTCAGGTCCGTGAAATCAATACACAACCTCCACGTGCCATTTGGCTTTTTTTACCAACACCGGATTTGCCACCCATCGAGGACACAAAGCTTCTTTGATCAGATCGTTATCAAGTAATTTCTTTACTTCGACATCAAGCGCCTCATATTTGTCAGGTCCGAACTTTCTTCTCTTCTGCTTTACCGGTTTTTTAGTCGGATCAATATTTAGCTTATGACAAGCATGCTCGGGGCTAATGCCTACCATATCTGCATGCGACCATGCGAATACGTCGAGATTGGACTTAAGGAATTCGCTCATTCTGGATCTGTATGGCTCTGGGAGCTCAGACCCAATGAATAATTCTAAGTCTTCTCTATTCGGGTCGACTTTTATTGTTTCCAACTCCTCAACCGGGGTTGCTTTCCTCTTTTGGCACTTCCATCGAGGATCAATTATCGGACCTTCCAAGCTGAGTTCATCTTCGATCATGGGCTCTGCCTCTAACCTTGGCTCGATATCGTTTACTCCTTTTGGCTCAGGTACACCTTCTTTTCCCTGTTGCTCGTCATGGCCCTCATGCTCGTCCTCACCCTGCTGGTCGTCCACCTCCATCATTTCTGTGTCGATGGACTCCATGATTTCATCCAACACGGAAGGTTCATCCTCAGCCCTGCTGCTCGGCTGCTCGTCCATAACAGACACACTGTTATCTTTCGGTTGGAGTTGCAGGAGGCACTCTCGAGCTTTCTTCTGATCACCTTTAACTGTACCTGGACCCTTCGACGTTAAAAATTTAAGACAATAATGTTGAAACAACCGCTTTGAATTCATTTATAAAAGGTCGGCCGAGAAACCCGTTGTAGGCAGACTGTTGATTTACAACTAAAAATTCTATCATTCTAGTCAGTCTCCTTTCGGGATTCTCGGTCGATACAAGTTCGACTGGCAACATTACTAAACCTAAGGGAACGGTTACAGCATCTCCGAACCCTACTATCTTATGATCACATTCCTTTATATACTCTTCACAATCACCTATCTGATCTAATGTGCTTTTGAACAAAATGTTTGTGTAGGAGCCGGTGTCCACAAGCAAACGGTGAACTTGGGCTCCCATGATATTAGAACAGATGATTAGTGAGTCGTTGTGTGGGGTGAGTATCCCGTCTAGGTCTTTTTCGGAGAATATCAGATCCCCCGTCTTCTTGGTTGCTTGGTTTACCCCGACTTCTCTGACCTGAGCTACCGCCCTCAAATCCACCTTTCTCTTTCTTTTAGATACCAGTGGCCTTCCGTCAGAACAGCCCCCTACTGGTCCGGATGGCTCGAGCATTAAGATCTCTCGGACGGGTTCCGCCGGTGCCGTAAACGGCTTTTTACCTTTTTTGTCCATCCTGCTCGGCTGCTCGTCGCCTTCATCCTCTTCCGAGCTGGATGGAATTGAGACTCTTGGCCTTTTGCCTGGCTGCCTCTTTACGAATTCTGACAGCCTCTCTTCTTCATAAACCTCCACAGCTGCTTTAGGAGGTCTCGGCATTCACTCGTGAAGTGACCTATGGTTTGATGATATGCGCAGTATTTGTTGGGGTTCATCTTCCCCTGTTCTTGTCGTATCTTTCTGGGTTCTGACAACATATCCTTATCCTTGACGTTATTGTATACAGCTTCTATTGACGTAGATAGGACATGGTTCAACTTTTCCTTCAGTTCGGTTCCTTCATTGAAAGCCTTTAAGTTTTTGGGGGCTTTGTAGTCCCCGCCAGACTTCTTCCCTGATTTCTTGGTATCGGCCTTATCTCCCAACTCTTTCTGGAGGGTTTCTTGCATTGAAATGTATACTCCCGCCTTGTGCCTGAATTCGGAATATATTTTTGGGAAGGCTAGGTGCATTTCCTTCCACAAATCAGTCCCCTTCCTAAGGCCTGCCATGACTGCCACTATCTTGGTGTCTTCACTCACCATTTCCCCTTCTAACAGGACTTTATCACACCTCTCAAGAAAAGCTCTATCAGATTCTTCCTCTCTTTGCTTCAAATCTGCAAGTCTGTGTCTTTAGGTGAGGTAGGATCCGACCGTGGAAAAATGTGATAAGAATTCCTTGCTGAGTTGCATGAACAAACTGATGGAACCCGGCGCAAGTGCGGAAAACCATCTGTGAGGACCATCGCCAAGAGTTAACGGGAAATTCCGACACTGAGTTGCATCAGATGCTTTTACCGATATCATGTAATCGGTATACTTGGATAAATGTACTTTTGGGTCCGACGTCCTTTCGTATAAGCTAACGGCTGGGAATTGCACCTTTTTCTGAACCGGTGCATTCAATATTGTCGGGGACAATGGTGATGACGGAAGTACTGTGGTCCCTCCACCATTCTGAGCATCTAGCTGCTTCTTCATCTCTTCCACCGCTTTTTTCAAAGCTTGCCACTCATCCGGAGACGTTCTCTCATTAGAAGGCTGTTCGTCATGATTGGGTTCGATAACCTCTTCATGACGCAGTCCCTTGCTAACAGGACATTTCTCCTGCGTGACGTGCCTAGCGATGTTGCTAGCTCCATTGGGACCCAAACGCCCGAAAGCTGACCTTCTCAACCTCTCATGCACTGAGGGGCGAGCAGCAGGGTGTGCTTGCTTGTGTGCTCGCTCCTTGCTTCTTTGATGACTCTCCTCTCTATGTGCCCCATAATGGCCTGCTCTTCTCGTATGAGAGTGGCTCATACTCTTTGTGTCCCTGCTGCTCGACTCCTCACCTGTCCCTGGAGTGGACTCTCCTCGACTTCCTAGCCGCTCGCTTATTGGTGTTTTGCCCTTAGCCCTCCTTGCCTGTCCACTGTCAACCTCATCTATTCTCGCATCTTCTCGTTGTTTAGTTCTTCTTTCAGTTGCCCGGTTGCTCGCCTCTGGGGCTTTGGAAGGTTTGTGTCCTGCTGCCCGGTTGCTCGCCTCCCGGGCCCTTGACGGTCTGGCAGCCTCCTGTTGTCGTTGTATGGATTACAAAACTGCGATTGTTTTGGCCAATTCTTCCGGGTTTTGGGCCAAAGCCTCCACTTCCGGGGGTAAAGTATCAATTGTCACTTGTACGTTTCGCCGGGATGTTGCCTGCACCGTTCGTGCGTGGTCACCCGTCGACGATACCCTTGTTCGTGACTTATTCGACGGGTGAGTGCTCGATTCTTGCGGTTCTTGTGATCGCACCATTTTCCGGATTTTGATGTTCCTTTGATGAAGATCTTATGCTTGTGGATGTTTTGACCTAGAAACAACTAGCCTTGCATGTAGGGATATGGTTGTTTACAAACCCTTATCCACACATGCATGCATTCAAGCTTGTAGGTCTTATGCAACACCACTTAAAACACTCAAATATATTTCTAAATCCCAGTTTCCGGCGACCTATTGCCGGAATTATGCAGTTTCTGGCGAGTTTTCCCCGGAAATCCTTCAAATCTTCAACCGACGAAGGTTCGGACCCTTCTTCTAGCGCCAATTGTTGATGACCTTAACCCGAATTGATAATTAATGGTTGTTTTACTCTTAGAAGATCATCAAACAAAGAAGTAATCAAAGATTAAAACTGGATTTTTATAAGGGGGAGTTGAGAGAGAAATTTTCAAGAGTTTGGTCTATTTTTGAATTAAGTAACCTTGTATTTTCCCTCATGAAGAGGTATTTATAGAAGTACAAGCAAGTAGGAGGTGGCACCCTCCTAATCATCCTCATTTACATGGTGACAAGTGTTAAGACACTTGTTAATTCCTAAGCCATTACATCTTTACACAATGACAAGTGTTAAAACACTTGTTTGTTCCTAATGTAATGCCTAATTATTGGGATTCCTGATGATCTTCATAGGTGCCCACTTGCTCGACTGGTCGCCTCCTTGTAACTTCTCTCTGACCCTTCTTGTTCTAGCTGGTCGTCTCCTTTTTATGTCTTGAGTGACCAGCTGCTCGCCTCCTAGCCTCTATGACCAGCTGCTCGCCTACTTGCTCTTGGTCTTCAGGCCCAGCTGCTCGCCACCTAGGGTGCGAAGTCCCTACTGGTCGTCCTCTTTAATTGTTTTATTTTCATTCTTGATTTCTTAATCTTATTATTTTCATATTTTTTATCTCTAATCTTGTATCCCTGTTGTTCGCCTATCAACACCAAATTAACGATACTCTTAATGAAATTATCGTTATTTTCAATAAATATTCAATATTTTAAAATAATTTTATAATAAACTTATCGTTAACTATTTTCATATAATATTTTTTCTTTTTAATACTATAAAACAAAAGACTCGAACTAAGAACTAAGAAGTTGGATCTGCAGATCATATTACTCCAAGTGACATCACACAGTATAAAGCATACAACTTGTGGTATTGGAGAAGAATCTTTTCCATTAATGAGCAATTGAGCACCATAATTCATGCGGTTTCAAAAAAAAAAAAAAAAATCATAATTTATTCATAAAAAATAATCAAGTTTTCGTATTTATTTCCTTTTTTGACCCTCGATTTCTGTATACAATTATTTGAATAACATACAAGGCAATATGCATTACGTGGTGCATTCCAAATCACATTGAATTTTATTAAAGTATAATTAATATACAGGGAGTATATAACTACAAAAATCAGTTTAATTAACCTATTTATGAAAAAAATAATAACCCCCTTGACTAAAGGATGAAAAAAATAATAACCCGTAGGAGAATATAATAAATGTCTATTCTTTTCCTTCATATTGTAATTAATAAATTAGAAATATTAAGGATTATGATGTGTAGACTAATTTGTCCTCTATTCTATTCAAATGGACATGAACCCTTGCTCTATCTTGAACAAATGGTTCAATATTTTGTAATAGTGAATTTTAAAAGAAAGCCAAGATTAAAAAGTCACAACTACCCAATATATATAAACATATATCATTTGGCATCTGAGTACGTAAATTGGCTATTTATATCATTATTATGTATTATGATATCAACCTGTATATATTCATGTGAGAGTGAAATTATAACTCTTATTCAATAAAATGTCCCTATCCAAAACTGCAGAAGAGTAACAAGAGGCCATTCAAGGCAAAATTAAGCTAGATCTGAAAATGATACTAAAAAATTCAAACATTAATATTGCAAATTTGCAACGCAATTGCAACGACTAAAAAGAAAAAAGTAAAAGTAAATTATTTATTTTGTTTGACCACACTCCAGAAATGACTTAGCTAATAATGTGTTATTTATAATTACTTTGAAATCATGTGAATTAATCACTCAACTAGTATATAATGTGGAATTATTTTAAAATAAATCATATCGGAAATTACCACAACCAAATCATGTGGCTATTTCTCATCCAACCCCTAATGCCACCCCTTTATCCACAAGGGCTTGACTGATGTTTTTTCAGATTCTTATATTCACCATAGTATATAAATAATATAAATTATTTTACTTAAAATAGGTTAATTGATTAATATTATGTTGTATTTTAGTGAACTCTAAGTGTTACTCATTTTTATAATAGTCGTTGAATTTTATTTAGCATATACTTCCTATGTCCAAAACTAAGGGTTTATCACCTTAGACTAAATTGAATTTAATTAATAAATGTGAATTAATATGTTTAAAGTAATAACATCAAATATAAGTATACTAATGTAAGAAAATTTTAATTGTAAAAAAATAATGTTGTTTTATTGTCATTTGAACAATTATCAACTTTCCTCTTTGGAAAAGAGACCCAATGAGTGAACAATTAATATAGGTGGAGCTGTTTTTAACAAGAATGGAACCAAGATGTATGAGTGTGAGCCTTTTGGCTTTATTACCATGAAAAAATTCATCTTATCTAGAAATCTGAAATCATAAAATAGTGTGGAATCAACCCATTTATTTAATTTTCCCGATACCTACTCCAATTAAATGGGCATTTGTATATTATGGACACATAAATTATAAATCATGAGATTCCATCAATTGAAAACTCATTATAATAAAAAAATATAATTGCAAATTAAATTACCATCTTTCACTTGATTACAAATTTTAGATAATTACAAATAAATTACCAACTTTACATACTACCAAAATGTTAATGAGTCAATGCGTTAATTACGCCTATTCTCATTGTCTCATATCATGAGACTGTCTCATACAAGACCTGCTGACGATGTTTGAATTAAGGTTGCACCATGTTATCGAGTCATAACTGACTCGAGCACTAAAGTGGTAATTCATTTTCCATATAATATTTTTAGGATTACATTATCATTAATCAAAAGGTGATAATTTAATTTGTAATTAAATCTAAGATTAAATTCAACACTCTTAAAGGGCAAATACAGAATCCTAGAGGTGATCAGGTGAACCAACATTTATTAATTCTTTCCCAAATAAATTAGGCATGAGTTTTGACTGTGAAAATCTGCAAGTAATAAAATACCAATATAATTTGAGTATATAAACACACAAACATAAATATGTATTTAATATCCATCGTATTAGGGGCAAAATCGGAGTTGACATTTTTGCACAGTCTCACTCACAAAACAAGGCAAGGCCTCATTCCTTGAGATTTCCGAAGTTTCATACCAATTTTTCAGTGCAAATATATATTCCCTTGATTTTTTTTTTTTCATCTTTTATCTCATTTTATCTAAACTAAGTGTTCTTTCTTAATTGTTACCTTACCAATATTAATATTAATGTACTACCTCCGTCCTTAGACACTCTTCACAGTTTACTTTTTCTCGTATTTTAGCGAATATCTTTTTTTATTAATATTTAAAATAATAAAGTGATTTTTAAAGTAGAGTATGATAGATCTATTCCTCTCCTATGATAAAATAACTTAAAAACTACTTTATTATTTTAAATACTAATATAAAAAAAACCGCTCGCGATAACATGAGAAAAAACCAACTGGGAATAGTGTTACGGGACGGAGGTAGTACCTTTTTCTTTCAACAATATCCCTAGTAAATAATAGAATTAATCAATATCTCGTATTATCTCTGTCCCAATTTTTCTTTCACACTTGGAAGTGACAATTAAAAAAATAATAATGAATATGCGAGTGTGGAGTTGAATATAATAATGATAATTTTATACTTTATTGATTTATATGAGGGAGAGTTATTTTGTTAAAGTGTGAAAGTAATTGTGAGATGTTCAAGTAAAAGAAGTGTAAAAACACAAATTCTAGTATGCACTTGGATTTTAAGCTCAATTTTGACTTCAATTTTTTTTTTCAAAACACACACAAACATACCAAAATGTGTATTTTTTTGCAATTTAGGTATTACTGATGTTTTGTTGGGGTATTGTTGATTTCTACTTGGAATATATTTTTCAAAATCCAAGTGCATACAATGCATACTAGAACTACCCGTGTAAAAATAATTGTTGAACGAATAAAGTAATAAATAAGGGGGCGCTTGGTTAACAACTCTTCAATGATAATGGGAATGAGATTGAAAATTAGTGTAATTAGCTTGGTTCATGAGAAAAAAATCACTACCTCACCTCCTAAATAAGGTAATCACTACTCCATTTTGATTACCCTATTCTCTTCTTATATTCATCCTCCTCAATCACTCCCCCATTCCCCCACCAACCATCATTTGTTTTCACCATTGGAACACTTCTTCACATAACATATCATTTTTCTTATGAGGGTATAGACGGAATAAATTTTCATTCTCATTACCATTGAAGAATTGCTAACCAAGCGTCCCCTAAGAGTATAAGTATCTTTTGATACTCTTAATAAATAAATAAAATTAATTTTTGTGAATAAATAAAAAGTACTCCCTCACTTTCCTTTTCTGGACGTCCCAAATCTATTTGCACACTACCTAAAAAGGAAATATCGATTTGCGTGCACACTTACATAAATATACACATATTTACTCATATACCACTACTTTATCACTTTTCTTAATTCGCGTGCAACCTAGGGGAGGGAGGGAGTATGAATTAAAATCCACAAAAACGACATCTTGATTTTTGTCAATTAAAAAAAATCAGGAATTTGGATTTTTATGAACACAATACAAATTGATTTTTGTTGCAACCAACTCTTCCCTTTATAAGCAACACGTGCTGCCCATTGTTTCTCTCTCCCTCTACTTTCTCTCTCTTATATATCTTCCATGCATGGAATTCTCTCCTACTACCACAGACAACGAACAAGAAATGCATAGTTTTAGAGAGAGAAAGAGACGATTTGTAAGTGTGTGTGAGAGAAATACAGGGGAGAAAGAGTCTTTTGGTTTCGGTTTTATTTCTCTATCTTTAGGGCCATCGTTAGCGATCCATCTTTTGATTCTTTTCCAAATTTAATTTTCTCTCTCCTTACTTAGAGAGAGAGAGAGATTACATCGATCCATGTGGAATTCAACTCTTCTATTGTTGCTCTGATCTTTCACTTCCCCCAAAACTGTCACATCTCACTAGTTTCCTGATGATCCAATTTCTGTCACTTCTCTGATACGAGGTATAGTATATATACTTTGCGATCCACATTCCAGATTTTAGCTTAAATTTTAAAAAATTAAAAAAAGAAGTATTAGTACTTAATTTTTTATCTGGGCGTAGTTCTATATGTGAGCTTTCCCTGTTTGATGAAATGCCTGAGTGAAGTTAAGTTACTTGTTTACTGATCTTAATTTTGTGTAGTTTGTGTTGAAGAATCAAGTGATATGGGGGAGAAGGGTTACGAATCGAGGTTTGTTTGCAAGTTGTGCAACAAGAAATACCCATGCGGGAAGTCACTAGGGGGTCACATGAGGTCTCATGTAGTTGCAAATCCAGCCGAATTTCATGAAAAAGCTGAGTTCAATCTGAAAAAGAGCTCATCTTTTCTTGAAGATGAGACAAAATTAGGGGAATCTGGTTATGGTTTGAGGGAGAACCCCAAGAAAACATGGAGGGCCGCCGATTCGAAGCATCCATTGCCGCCGGAACAAGTTTGCAAACAATGTGGGAAGGGGTTTCAGTCATTGAAAGCTTTGTGTGGTCACATGGCTTGTCACTCGGACAAGGATAAGGGTACGAAGGATGATCATTCTTGGACCAGTGAGAATGATCAGAAAATGGTGTTTGATAGTCAATCGGATACGGAGTCTGAGGAAATGAAGGTGAGATCAAGGACATCAAAGAGTAAGAGGTACAGGAAAATTGTTGATGAGTCTCCCTTTTCTGTGGCTAATCATGGTTCTTCGTCTGTTTCGGAGATTGATTTTGGGCAGGAGCCGGAGGATGTGGCCATGTGTTTGATTTTGATGTCGAGGGATGTTTCTAGGAACAATTGTGGTGATGATTCGGTTGTGGAGTCTTCTGATAATAATTCTGTTGTTATGGAGACTAAGTCTTCTTCTATTGAAAAGAGAGTTGGGAGAAAGGAGAGGTTAAGTGAGTCTAGGATGCCAAAAGGAGGTAATTTGGGTGGTGAGAAGGAAAAGATGGAGAATTCTGATTCTGGGTATTTCTTGGATGAATGTGTTAAGGCTGAGTCGGATGCTTCTTGGAGAAACCAGTATGATGATTATGATGATGATGATGGTATGGCTTCAAAATTTGGTGGGACTGAATCAAGAAAACGAAAGTATGGTGAATCTGCAAGAATGGTGAGAAATGGAGGTTTAAAAAATGGTGAAATGGGGAGTAAGTCTCAGAAGAAGAGTAAATATGAGTGCTTCAACTGCAAGAAGGTTTTCAAGTCCTATCAGGCTCTGGGAGGGCACAGACCCTGCCACAAAAGAATCAACGAATCTCGAGATGAAAGTGGTGAAAACAACCCCGATGATTCTTCTATCTACCACAAGAAACCGAGCGCTAAGAATACTGAGAAACACAGCAGCAGCTCTAAGAAGAACAAAGAGCAGGTTTGCCCGTTCTGCAACAGAGTTTTCAAGAATGGGCAGGCCTTAGGTGGCCATAAACGGTCACATTTCATTGGTGGACATGATGATGATAACAGCAATCGGAGTCCAGTGGTGAAACCCGAGCTTCCTGATTTGCTCGACCTCAATCTTCCTGCTCCCGAAGCTAATGAGGACGATTGATGAATAGAGTAACACCTTGCTCTTTGCTGATTTTGGATGGAAAACTGCAGCATTATGTGTTACATGGTAATCTGCCTTTCGATCTTTTTGCTCATTTGAAGCATTTACATGGTTCCTTTTAGAGATTTTTGCAGTGATTTAGCTTCTTGATTGAACACTAGCTAAGCTAGCTAGCAACATTATTCAATCAATCTCATTCTATATTTCATTTATTATTCCAGTTAATTTGTCCTCAAGTATGCTGAAGTTGGCTTTCACTAGGCCTAACAATAGACAGTATATCATCTGTATGATTCTACATATAAATCAAGAATGAAAAAAAAAATCAGAATTCGGGGCAAAAACAGATCACTGGCTGATGGTGCCGGCCTGCCTAGTTAGAAAGAGACCTTTAGAACAATTCAGCATTGTGTTTATGGGAGATTGATATTACTTTTACAGTCTCATTATCACAATCATTGTGATTAACAATATATGGCTATATTAGTGTGTCATTGAGAATCATGGAGACAATAAAAGTGAAGTTAAAGTGATTGTTAAGAAAAGCTATGTATAAAGACTTGTCCACTGTCCAGTCATATCAGCACTTGTCTTAAAGATATTTGGTTGCTTGGATTGAAGTAGAAGTTAACAACTAAGATTGAAGACTTAATCTTTTGTACTCTACTGTTGCAAATTGGAAGAATGATGAGTTCAAATAATCATGATGATGAACAACTCTCTTAATTTCAACCTAACTTCAAATAATTCATTTTTTTTTTTTAGTTTTTCAAAGTTCCCTTGTCTTGACTTATAAGGGATAAAATGGGAAACTAAATATTGGGAGGTTGCCTATGAGACCGGGACTAAATATCTTGGAAGACAAACGTTCTTCACAAGAAACACGTTATAAGAACTTGATTCAAGACGATTATATGCTATAAATCACGGTGTGGGACCCATGAAGCCGTCTCACCTTTGAGGTCATATAAAGCACATACATAGTTGTGCACTCCACACCTATATTGCACCATATTCTCTGTCTTGTTGCTTTTAACTTGTGTAGTGTTGTATTCTCACTCACTCTGCACCAGTGGGTGAAGCAACAAATCCAATAAACACAAAAGACAAATGTTATAGGAGAAAAATTACAAGAATTGTTGGGTTATTTTTGTCTGTTTATCATTTACTTGATATAGGAAGATGGAGTTAACAAGCTACATTTATTTTCTCTTTTAGGTGTGATATTTGGAATCAAGTAAACTATGATATAATTGGTTTACTACCATTTGATATGGGGTGTTTGGTTGACATTGAATACAATTTTTTACATGTTTATTAGGCCCAGAAATGTTATGTTAGACAATGAGTACCCAACAATTTTATTTATGTTCAAAGTTTAATATAAATAAAAAGCATAAGGGATATATATTTATAAATGAAGTATGGTACTTCAACGACTATTTTCACTAGTATATCTTGAAAAGCATAAAAAGCAGGGTAACAAAATATTTAATTTTTATATATTGGAAAGAGATGAAACATAGGAATATAACTATTTCTGTCAAATCAAGCATGTTCCTCTGCCAAATTAGTTGGGCCGTTCTGTGAAAAGGTTGCATAGGGCCCACCAATGTTTCTGGATCAGGGTGTGGGCCCATATAATCAAAGCCGTGTCAAGTCAGTCTGTAGTAAGTGAGATGGGCCTCGACAATGAGTGGTTATGATCCATAAGTACGCTGTGGGGCCTAGGCCCACCATCCACCATTTCCTTCAAGAGTTGTTCTATTGATTTTATAATTTTTCCGATTTATCAATTTTGACAAATGTTTAATATCAATGTATACATAATTTTAATCTATTATCAGCAAAAACAAAAATCTTATTTAAAATACTAACTTGACTTATTAAAACTGGATTTACGTGGAATAAATAGAAGGTAAAACTGAAATTGTAAAAAAAAAAAAAAAAAAAAAAAAAAAGAGTTTCTATAGTTTTTAATTAATAAAAAGTTGGACCCCCTTCTTTCACTTTATTTTTATTAATAAGAAGCAAATTTCAATGCCAAAGAAAGAATACATTTTTATTTTTTCTTAATAAAAATATGAATCGTAATTGAAAATATCAGCACCAATTCAAAATAGGATAAAAATTACAAGGGCCAATAATACAAAATAAAGTATTATTACGGTCTAGTTCGATTATTTTTTTTAGAATGTATGTTGTGATATAAAATAAAACCTCTATAAATTAATAACGTTGGGACCAGAAATTTTTATTATTTTAGAGAGCTATTAATTTATCTATAAATTAGTAATATGTTAATTTCAGGAGTGATTTTCCAATACACTAAGTAAAAATATATTTTTATAAAAGCGAGTACATTTAACTAATATATGCATTATATTCATTGAACTACTATACATAATTATTTTCCTCATTGCTCTTTCGGACGGTCAATGAATTTAAATGATCCCTACATTGAAGAAGATATCCAAGAAATAGAGACAATGATAAGTGATTACCGCAACAAAATGAGGTACAGTAAAAAAAATACGTCAGAACCATTGGATGAAATAAGAAAAGTTAGAGATGTGATCCAAGTAGAATTGAAGTTTAACAATAAGCAATCAATAACTCCTTATCTTACTAAATTGACCTAATTATTTTTATTATTTGAAGAAATTATTAATTTATAATATTGATGAGATCACTAATTTATATAGGGATTTTTTGAAAAAAATATTATTTTATTATCTTACTGAAACTGATAAAATTTTGAACTAGCCAAAGTCGAAACCGGAGAAAATTATTATTTAATGAGTTTATTAATTTAAAGAGTATTAATTTCTAGAGATTTTACTGTATACATTATAATCTTTATTAAAGTGACTTGATTGTTGTTACAAAACTAACTATCGTCCCGGAATTACATTTATATACGGTCGTGTTTTAGTGAGCAAGTTTTTTTTATTAGTATTTAAAATGATAAAGGAATTAGTAAGGAGACATATAATAAAGGAGGGTTAAATCTATCATACCCTTTTTAAAAGTCACTTTATCATATCAAATACTAATAAACAACTTGCTCGCTAAAATAAAAGAAAAAAGATAGTGTGAAAATAATCATGGAATTAACCTGAAAATTTAGATAATCCATTATTATACTAGTTAAATATCAAATTTAGAATTTTCTCAAAAAATATGAAATTAAGAATTGTGTAATCAATCGAGGTATCTTGGAACATTACATATGCTATACAATCTTCATATATAAATTAATGTACATAATTAGATTTGTCGAATTATTTAGAGTATACTATATTTTTGTCTTAGGAAGGAGGTAGCTAGCCATTCTATCCATTTCGTAGTCTAGGTGAGACTATATCCCCTAGGAGCCCTTCTCCGACCAAAGGCCCCGAACTTACCGCCGTACGAGGTTGTCCGCCGCCTTGTACGGTCATAGAAATATGTGAATGAGAAAAGAAACCGCCGCCGCCACCCCTAGGGTATCCACCGGATAGGTGGCAATGTTGGCCTTCATATGTTGTTATTACAATTGATGGATCCTCTGATGATCGCTCTATTCTTTTTTTCACCATGCATTTACTGTTTGTACACCGGTAATAACTCCTGATCATGACAAAATAGAAGATGTGATGCCATATGGAAAGAATATGCTTCACATGAATTTAGAAAATTGTTAAATTATAATAAATAAATATTTTTACCCTTTAATTTACCATGTTATCATTTAACGTTTATTACTAAAAAAACAAATATAAGGAGAAAATTGAAATATGACATTTAAATTAATCTCCTAGATTAGTAAAATTGACAATTATTATGAGGCAATAATTCTTGTCTAGGAAGACAAATAAAATAGGACAGTATGAGTATTTATCAGTACAAGAAAATAAAAAGTTGTCTCCGAAATTAAAATTATCTACAGAATTTTCCTATAAAAATATTTATATATAGTGGAATTGCCTATGACTTACCTCCAAAACTTTCTAATTGTACATGCACCTTCATTCCTTAACCAATAATCAATTTATCTACGAAATAAAATTTCTAGACATTAATTATCTAACGAAAATTTCATAGGCACATTTCTTTGTAGGTAGATAATGAAAATGTATATATCATTAGAAACTGTCGTAGGCAATTTCCTAGGTAATTTTCATTCTGAAATTTTTTGTTGGTAATTTTGTAACTATATTGGCAATATTATATTTTCGTGAAGTGTATTAATCTCTCCATCTTATACGAAATTGGCAATTTGTCCAAATGGTTTGTTTGTTCCCTACTTAACTGAACATTTCCTAAAATATAAATAAAACAACCGATCAATAGTATCTTTCCAAAATAAAGTAGAAAAGATCATTCAATACCTTCAGAAAAGCAATTTAGGTCCTATAATACTACTCCCTCCGTCCATGAGTAAACTTCCCACTTTCCTTTTCGAAGTAAGTTTCTCATTCCATAAATGGAAAAAGCAACACTCTACTATTTATAAACTTTAACCTTCAAACTCACACAATATTACCAAAAATGTCACTCATTCAATTTACTTTTCAACACTATTCATTACTTTATCCCAAAAATCAACATGTGGCCCACCATATATTAATAAACAAATACACTTTTTTAAACCATTCAACAAAAAGAAGTGGGAAACTTAGTCGTGGACGGAGGGAGTAATAGATAATTCACGCATTAAAAACTATCACACGTAAACGATAACGATAATGACAGAGTACATTAGGTACGCAGAGATAGAGGAGGCTCAATTATGATTCCAAAATATATAGTACTATAACGAGTAGATGCATGCATCTTGAGCATTGTGAAACTGCACACTAATTGACCTACATTAACGTGCACAAATAAAAGTATATATAGCTAGGGCCCTGAAATTATCGTACGATTAAAATTAATACTGTCCAACAATAGTCTGAAAAGGAGCCAACAAATATATAAACTATTACGTATAGTATTTTGGTAAATTCACATTAATATATTATGACAACTATGAAATTTAATCAAGTAAAAGTTTCAATATATATACTGTACGATTAGAAACATGAGTATAGTGAAGCAAAAGATAAATTGAATATGATCGACACTTTAAAATGAATGAGTGTTAACTTGTACTAATTTGTAAACCAATTTTTTGCCCAGAAATAATTAAAGGAAAACAATGAAAAAATTTCATCAATTCGTTTGAGGCGCTCATCCAATACTGTAAAAGAAAACCAAGCACTTGCGTCATTGGCCACTTGAATAAATAGTGTTATTTCTCTTTCTAGTAAACTTTCATGCTGCTACATATTAGTGATTTCACCGCGCTTATATAATTAATATATTATGTGTTTTTCTAACCTTATTAAGAGGGTGTTTGGCTAAGCTTATTTGAAACATCTTATAAGCTCTAACATCTTATAAGTTGTTTTAAAAGCTTATAAGATGTAATTTTTAAGTAGCTTATAAGTTATTTTAGTGTTTGGCTAATACAACTTATAAGATCTTTGATAGTTTATAACAAATATTTTTTAATTTATAAAAATAATTTTTTTTCTATTTTTTATCTTGAGGTAGGGTGGGTAGGGGTTGGGGAGGGGTGGGGTGGTTCCAGGGTTAGGTGGGTGGTTGGGGTGGAGGTGGTTATAAAAATAAGTTGGGAAATCTCAACTTATCTTTTTACAGCTTATAAGATGTTAGGAGCTTATTTTATGATCTTATAAGTTGTTAAACATCTTATTTTGCCAAACAAATTGGTAGTACTTATAAGCTCTTAACCAACTTATAAGATGTTTTAAGAAGCTTATAAGCTCAGCCAAACACCCTCTAAATTAAATGGATCGCGCATGTTGGAAAATATATGGTTAATTTCTAGTTTTTGGAGAACTCAAAGTGCAAACCCCTAATTAATTAATAATTATCTATCCCGGGTAGTTTTGCAATTAATTAAACTAGTCCGATCGATAAGCATATGATTAAATTAAGTAGCTAGAGACGTACCTTGGATATGGGCTATTTTTAACAGCTTTTTGTCCATACTTTCGCCATCTATAACCATCTTCAAGATTATCAACTTCACTTTTAGTAACAAATGCAAAACGCGGCAGCCTAATTCGCTTTTCCCCCTTCTTTTTACTCTTGCTCCTGCAAAGTATAGCATCTTTATTAATGATACATATGAATGACATATAGTTAGGATTGAGATGATCACTCAAATAAAGTGGAGTAATTATTAATTGAGTCTCACACGAGCCATTTTTATTTCTTTAATTCCTCAATTAACCTTTTTCAAACTTTTGCCACACTCCTAAATGAATATATTTTATAACTCTCTGGAAATGTCATAAAAAATATTACATTAATTAAGGCAATATTAATGCAACTGAACCACCCAATACTACACATAATTATCATAAATAGTCGTCATTAATTATTATAGTGAAACGTTAAGTAGAACTAATTTCCATAGTTTCGGCTAAACCAAAATGCGAACATGCAAGTTTATGTAATAATGATTTTTTGGTAATAAATAAAAAAAACACCATCATTTTCGTCTGAATGAGATGCATGCGAAATAATCTAACTGCAAATTAATTAGAATAAACACACATTTTTAAAAATGATTTGGAAAAAAAAAATGTAGTAAATAAACATTTGTAGCACACCATTGTCCGCTGCAATAGTGGATGACTCTGTCTCTGGTCCATGAATTGAAATGGTGGATAGTTCTTCATTTACTTAAGTTGGGATAGGATAGAGGATTTGGGCATATAAATTTTAAATTCACCATCTAAATTTACTCTATTTATTTAAATAAAATATTTAAAGTAATTTGAAATATTTAGTGAAACCTATGGTTTTGTGAATACGTTCATTTTTTTTTTTTTTTTTTTTTTTTTGCATTTGAAATGATTATATTAAAATACGGCAACTACCCAACCCCACCTTGCGTGCAACAAGTAAAGATGCTTCTAGAGACGAAGGAGGAGCATTTTTTTCTAACGGTTTTGTACCCTCCCAATTAAATATAATTAATGTATATGATTTCTTAAATATAGAAGCTGAAATCCCTGATACATGCATGCAGTTAGACTACCGCAACTCACGCTGTGTCCGGCGGCGGATTGTCGGCGGCCGAATTCTCCGGCGGGTCCTCGGAGGAGGCAGAAGATATAGATGGAAGCGTGGGCGTATCCTCTACTTTAAACTCCATCGGACGGCTAGGATTCAAATCCGGGTCGATCGGGTGAAAATCCGGGAAGCCGCTGGATCCCGCCGGAATATTCCATCCAAAGTCGCTGAGTATGCTACTCTCTTCGAAATAATCGGAGAAGTGGTGGCGGAGTTCCCAGCCGGATTCGGCTTTGACATCGGAATTGAGCTTCTCTTCACTGGACATAGCAGCAGCAAATCGATAAGGGAGGGGGAGAGAGAAAGCTAGGGTTTTGGGAATTGAGGATAAAATAATTACGCGTAGAGGAGTTTATATTCATTTAATTAATTTTGGTATTCTTCACTTTTTTTTTCCCTTTTCTTTTCGTCGAAAGTTCTGTAGATAATGACAGTATGAACGATAATTGAGAGAGAGAGAGAGAGAAATCTTCACGCGCATGAATTGTGTGCGAAGTGTTTCTTTGGTCGTTCTTTCCTTCTTTTCAATATTCTCACGAGATTTTGAGTGTTTAATTAAATTATAAAAAAAAATTGTCTGAATACATGGCATATTTCTTCAAATATCACTTGTTATATATATATATATATATATATATTTTAGAGGTAATCACAATAGTTTTCTAACATAATTAATTACAACAGTTCCTTCGACCACCGAGTATATGACAACATCTTTTCATGGTGGGAACACCACTCTATTGTTGATAGGCGAACATCCATCAATGATAAACGAACGAGAATAAAAGTTGTAAGAAGGATTACGAGAAATCAAGTCCCAATCAAATCATTAAAGAAATTCAAGCCGGGATGCATAAGCTAATCCAAGGAGTGTATAAAGTGACGAACAACTATACCGACGAACAAGATATTGGCGAACAGGTTTAAAGACCAAAGACCAAATATGGACCCACCACCAAGTCAATAATGACGAACAACATTGGTAAAAGTGTTACAGTTATCAAACCTAAGAGGTGTATGCTGACGAACAAAGGACCAAGATCCCAAAGCCAATCTGTGCAAGACACAAAGGCGAACAACTTCTGAGCCATACACCCAAACGGCGAACAACTTATATGAAGGAACTATCCTGGATCAATTTAAACCGACATGGACGAACAACAATGAAATCCGAGATAAGACCAAAGAAGACTTTGTAACTAAGGTTTAGCTTGGATAAGGTCAAACTAGAGTCAAAGGACACATGTCAAGCATGCAAGCTAGGGAGACCAAGAGTCAGGAACACCTCATGCTTGCTAGTCTCTATAAATAGTTGTTCTCCAGCTTAAGAAATACAAGTTCAAATTCATAAACACTCCCAAAACACACAGTAATACACCTAAACGTGCACACATACGAAATTATTACGATTTCGATTTTCATATTTACAAGTTCATAACCCGACCTTCGATTTACCATTTACGGTGGTAACCAATCACACGTAATTGCTTGATGATCTTTAAACCGAACCTAAACAGTCACTAATCCATCCGATAAAAATTGATCACCAACAATTTTGGCGCTAGAAGAAGGGTATCGAACCTCCGGTTAGTGTGATTACTCAAGAACTTCAAGTTGAAAACTTGAAGATTCAAAGAAAGCCTCAAGAAATATTTGAAGATACAAGCAAAGGTGTTCTTGGTGTTCTTGGTGTTCTTCAATATTAAAATTAAAGAAACAATTTTTATTGAAATGCCTCAATCCAAGGAAACTCAAGCATCTCGTTTGTCAAGGAGAGCATCTCCAACACGAGTCTCGTCGGCCGACCACCAAGATCGCAATCCTAGACATGTGAACAGGTCACAACATACTGCTGTAACTCATAATCTCCCACCTGAAATGGAGGCCCTGGCGAACAACCCTAACGAATTAGCCAAAACCATTGCTGCTCTCCAGGCTCTACAGAGACAGCAAGATCAGAATAGGCCTTCACTAGTGAGGCCTAAGGACAGACCTGTGGAAGTTGTTAGGGCTAGATCAACCAGGGGCGAACAACACGAGGTGAACAGTGCCCAAGTCAGGCAGGATAAGGGCAAAGCAAAGATGGTTGAACCAAGAGAGGGCCAGGCTGAATCTGCTCGCGGGCGAACAACAATGTCAAGCCACGGAACAACCCGCTCCAGTGCTCAAGACAGACTTGGCCAACCCCAGCACCAGGAGAAAGTTGCTCGCCAGGAAGCTGAGCATGGGCGAGCAACATTTGAACAACCTAGCCCTTCGGTCCATGAAAGACTTTCCCAATCTGTCTTCAAACGTTTGGGACCTAATGCGGCGAGCAATCCTAAAAAGCAGCTCCAGGATTTGCCTTCTCCAAGCGAGGGACTGCGGCGAACAGAAAGGTTTGCACCTTTGTTCGCCGAACAGCCTCCAAGTCAGGGGGCATCTCTGGATGAGCTATCAAGCTTGAGGAGGGCGATAGAAAGCATGTAGGGACAGTTAGACCAGCAAAGAGGAGTGGGGACGACCAGCTTGCCATCCTCACCATTATCAACTTACATTCTGAAAGCCCCGATTCAGAAGAAAGTCCAATTTCCTGCAAGCATACAGTATGACGGCCTTGCTGATCCCAGAGTTCATCTAACAAAATACTCAGATTATATGGTCTCGGTGGGAGCCAGCGATGCCACTCAATGCCGAAACTTCCCGTTAACCTTGGGGGACCGGGTGCACAAATGGTTCTCAGCATTGCCACCAGCATCCATCCATTCATTTACTCAGCTGAGTCGGGAGTTTCTGTCTCATTTCTCAACGGCGGGATCGTACTTGTCCCAGAAACACCGGTTGTCAGACCTAAAACAAAATGACAACGAATCAGATCTAGCATTCATGGAAAGGTTCGACAAGGTGTTGTTGGAGGGTGAGCCCGTCAGCGAGGACACAAAAATTGTTGCTATTATGGCAGGACTGAAGAAAGGGTCAAAGCTATGGAAAGAAGTACATCTGAAGTGCCCAAGAAGCTAAGCCGAGTTTAGAAATCAGGCCGGCATATTCGTCTCTATGCATGAGGCCCTGCAGTCAAACTTGGGAGAGAACAAAGCCGATCCCAAGGAGAACAACAAGAAACCTGGCGCAACGAGCTATCGGGTCCCTAAAAACATGAAGGCGTTCACTGAAGGGACAGAACTCAAAGAAAAGCTGAACCAAGTGCTAACAGTATCAGTCGATACTGTTTATGAGAATGTGAAGGATAAGAAGTTGCTCTCCCCTCCCCGAAAAATTCGCCAAGATACTGGCAAACTCAACCCTAACAAGTATTGTGCCTACCATCAAAGCGTGGGGCACTTTACGAGTGAATGTAGATATTTGCTCAAACAACTATGGCGTTTCTACGAGGACGGAAAGCTCTCCGACTTTGTTAAAAGACAACCCGGAAAGAGAGTCCGGGAGAACAACTCTGAGGACGAAGATGATCAACCTCAGAAGAATAATAAACCGGCGCGACCAGTTCCAGTCATTCCTACTCGTCCATTGGAAGATTTGTATATGATGGAACCTGCAGGTCCCGCAGGAGGATGTTCTGATGGACGGCCGTCAATCTCCAACCGAAAGAGAAAGGCTGAATTACGAGCAATCGATCAAGTTCAAGAAATGGGGGTCAAGCCATCTATCATGCAGACGGCGGAGTTGACTTTTACTGAAAAAGATCTTGAAGGGGTTTTGACTCCACTTAACGATTCGCTCGTAATCTGCGCGAAGATTATGGGGACTCGAGTCCATAGATTGTTGGTAGACACTGGAGCCTATACCAACATCTTGTTCAAAAGTACACTCGATAAACTTGGGGACTTCTCAGCCCACATCCGGGACTCAAACCATAGAATCCTAGGCTTCAGAAATGCAGTAACAGACCCGTTGGGAGAAATTTCTTTGCTTGTACAACTTGTAACGATCGAGGAACCCGAAAAGAATATTACAAGAATGGTAGATTTCTTGGTCGTAGACCAGGAATCGACCTATAATGGGTTCCTTGGTCGACCTTTTTTGAATGAATTTAAAGCTGCCTATTCAACTTACCATTATTGCTTGAAGTTTCCAACAGCAAGTGGAGTAGGCACAGTTAAAGGAGATCAAAGAAAGGCTCGGGAATGCCTCTTACAACTGCAAGCAAAACATGCGCAAGTATCCATGATGGAAGCCACCACCAGCTATCAAATTGATGAACCATCAATATTGGAGAGCATGATGGACATAGAAGATGAACACATGGATACGGACGAACAACATCCGGACGAGCAAAAGTTGGACGAACAACTCATCACCACCCAGAGAGAACTTCCACCTGGCGAACAACACAAGGGTAGTGACGAACAACGTCCAACAAGTGACTTGGAGGGCCAGATTTTGACTAGCAACAATGGGTCGGAACCAACAGACGATCTAGAACCCCGCCTGGGAGCAGAACCCATGAACATCGAAAATGATTTAAATTCAGAGGGACCAGTACTTGACCCTCGTTGGAAAGGACAAAAACAACGAGCAACTCCAGTTGAAGAACTGGAAGCGTTCAAAGTTAATCCTGAAAACGAGGATCTTGAATTATACATAGGATCTGAGCTCCTTGAGCCTTATAGATCCCGAATGAAAGAATTCCTCTGTAAAAATCTAGATGTCTTTGCTTGGTCTCATGCAGACATGGTGGGAATAGATCCGAAACATGTTTGCCACAAACTAAACATCAACCAAGCAAAGAGGCCCGTCCATCAAAAACGATGGAAATACGGCCCATACAAGTATCAGGCCTTAAATGAAGAAGTAAAGAAGTTGTTAGACAATGACCTAATCCGACAAGCTCTCTGTCCACAATGGGTAGCAAACCCAGTCCTTGTGAGAAAGCCAAACGGGTCCTGGAGGCTATGCATAGATTTTACGGATCTGAATGCAGCATGCCCGAAGGACAACTTTCCTCTTCCTCACATTGACCAATTGGTGGACAACACTGCAGGTCATGAAATGCTAACATTCATGGATGCCTTTGCCGGGTACCATCAAATTCCGATGCATCCAGATGATCAAGAGAACACAGCATTTTATACAAACAAAAACTTGCTGTGTTGGAAAAGAATGCCCTTTGGCCTCATCAACGCCGGAGCAACTTATCAAAGACTGGTGAACAAAATGTTCGACCAACAAATTGGAGATACAATAGAAGTCTACGTTGATGACATTGTAGTCAAAAGTCCCCGTAAAGAAGACCATCTCCAACACTTGACCCAAGTGTTCGAAGTTCTTCGACACTACAACATGAAGCTGAATCCAAAGAAGAGCAGCTTTGGAGTTCATTCAGGCAAATTCTTGGGTCATCTTGCTAGTCAACGGGGAATTGAGGCTAATCCAACGAAAGTTAAAGCCACAGTGGATATGCAACCACCACGTTCAATAAAAGAAGTGCAAAGGCTCACGGGATGTCTAGCAGCACTAAATCGGTTCATATCCAGATCAGGGGACAAATGCCGTCCATTCTTTGAGGCCATCAAGAAAGGACAATTCACATGGACTAACAACTGTCAAAAGGCGTTCGACCAACTCAAAGACTACCTGGAAGATGTAAAAATCATATCAAAACCCGTCCCAGGAGAAAAGCTATATTTATACTTGGCAGCGTCGGAGGTGGCCATCAGCTCCGTTCTGGTACGGGAAGACGGCAAATTCCATCAACCTATCTATTACGTTAGTCAAGCTTTGCATGAGGCGGAGATCAAATATTCCCCAACCGAGAAGCTGGCATACGAGCTAGTCATGAGTGTGAGAAAGTTACGGACATACTTTTTTTATCATCAAGTTGAAGTACTAACAACTTTCCCACTCAGACAAATTCTCCATCGCCCCGACACAGCTGGTCGTCTACTAAAATGGTCGCTAGAGATTAGCCAATTTGGGGTAACCTATGCTCCTCGAACCGCGATCAAAGGGCAAGCGTTAGCCGACTTTATAGTCGAACGGACCTTCCCACCAGATCCGACGAGAGGACTTGATCACCCCTGGCATCTTTATGTTGACGGATCTTCGACTAACATAGCCTCGGGGGCAGGAGTGGTTCTAATCAGTCTAGGTAGACAAGTATTCACTTCGGCAATCAGATTTGGCTTTATGGCAACCAACAACAAAGCCGAGTATGAAGCTCTCATTGCTGGTCTCCATCTATCCCTGGCAGTAGGTGTCAGACGGTTGCAAATATTTGGCGATTCACAATTGATTGTAAACCAGGTCCGAGGTGAATATGAGGCGAAGGATGGCCATATGATCAAATATCAACGAATTGTTGCTCACCTGATGTCCCTTGTTAGACCAAGTAGTCATTGAACAAATCCCAAGGACGAGCAACACTCAAGCAGATGCGTTGGCCCGACTAGCAACAAGCGAAGGACTTGTAGAGTTGGCAAACATTATAATTACAAAGAGGAATGACCCATCAACAACGAGTTATAATGTCAACCAACTTGACGATCAAACCAGTGAAGAAGAAGACTGGAGAACAAGTATAGTCAAATACTTGAAAAGTGGAGAAAAACCAAACAACTCTTTTGAAGCTGCCAAGCTAATTAAGCAAGCCGCCAGATATACTCTGGTAGGCGAGCAACTTTACAAAAGAGGAATATCACTTCCACTTCTCAAATGTTTGCCTAGGGGGCAAGGACGAGCAATACTCGAAGAAATACATGCCGGAGTATGTGGAAATCACACTGGGGGGGGCAAGCCTTGGCGTACAAAATTATCAGACAAGGCTATTACTGGCCGACTTTACACCAGGACGCAATCAAAAAAGCAAAGACTTGCCACCAATGTCAAATTTTTGCACCAAACATTCATACCCCGGCTCAACAGCTCGTATCGATTTATAGCCCGTGGCCTTTTGCTAGATGGGGAATGGACATTATTGGTCCCTTCCCAGTAGGAGTTGGAGGAGTTCGATTTGTCGTTGTGGCAGTCGACTATTATACAAAATGGGCAGAAGCAGAGGCCATGTTGAAAATCACGCAACAGAAAATGATTAACTTCATTTGGAAGAACATTGTCTGTCGTTTTGGAGTTCCACAAACCATCGTGACAGACAATGGTCCACAGTTTGATGGGAAGGAGTTAAGAGATTTCGGTACTAAGTGGGGGATCAAAAAACATTACTCTACACCTTATCATCCCCAATCGAATGGACAAGTTGAAGCCGTAAACAAAATTATCAAGCATACGTTAAAGGTACGGCTAGCAGAAAGCAAAAGTAGTTGGTCTACAGAACTTCCGGAAGTCCTATGGGCATACAGAGTTTCTCCCAGGTCAAGCACCGGAGAAACACCTTTTGCAATGGCTTTCGGGACAGAGGTTGTAATACCAATTGAGTTAAAGACCAATACATTCAGGACGACCAACTTTGATGAGCAGGCGAACAACTCTGCTTTGGCTGTGGAAATGGATTTGCTCGAAGAAAAAAGATTAAATGCCGAGCTAAAAAATGCTACCTACAAGTAGCGAGCAGAACGCTATTATAATTCCCATGTTAAAATCAGGGAATTCAGAGTTGGAGATATGGTTCTAAGAAAGTTGCTCGCCCAACCTCCAGGTGTATTGGGACCAACTTGGGAGGGCCCGTATCGTATAACGGAAAAATTCGTTAATGGTGCATACGATATCGAAGATATGGAAGGCAAGCCGGCCCAATACTCCTGGAATGCTGTACATCTGAAGAAGTACTATCAATGAGACGAACAAGTTCTTGATTGGGCGAACAAATGTCTTGGGGGGCCAGTGAATCAAGTAAGGCAAACCAAAAACTTGCCTAATTTTTTGAAAATTTTGCTAAGTATAGAATTTAAAGTTGTTCGGCACATTGTATAGTTTGGTGTTGTTTCATCTTTTATATATACAGAGTTGCTCGGCAAAAATATTATAAGCGAGCATGTTTTAATTAGTGTTCAAATTTGTTCGTCGATTTGTACATGTTAATAACAAGCAGTCTTTTAGCATTTGTAAATTGTTCATTATGTAAATATAATAGTTGTTCGTCAAAGAGGAAAAGTCCAAAGCTCGAGGTACAAGTCCATTTTAAAGGGTGTTCATTTTTAAAATGAACAGAACCTAAGGACCAAAGCCATTTAAAGGTTGTTCGTTTTTTAAAATGAACAGAACCTAAGGCTGAACCCTGATTCCACTAAAGGCAAAGTTCAATTCGAACAAAAGTCCAACACTATATGTTATAATTGCAAAGGCATTGATAAAAATGTAAAGGCAATTAACATATAAAGAAAATGAGCGAACATGAGAAAGACATTCCATTAATCAAAAAGGCATTAAGCCTCAAAAATAGTACAATGATCCTAGAGGTCAAGTACTACAAAATGAGCGAACAACTATTACAAAGAAGGTGAAAAGAAAAAAGCTAAGTCCTAAGAACTATTGCTGCTCGGCTGGAGAAGGATCTTGAGTTTGTTCGGCGGGAGGTTCGACGATCATATCTCGAGCCAAATCTTCAGCAGCCTTATCCTCCGCCTCTTTAGCTTTCTGCTCGTCAGCGACGGCCACCTCTTCCTCTTGTTCGCCTTCATCAACTGGAGGAGGAGGATGAGTGATGGCAATACTGGGGTCAAGTTTGTCAAGTTTAACCCCTAGTACAGCCAAATCCGCTAGCTGAATTTCAATATTGTTCGGCGGTGGATAGTGCTCCATGAATTCATTCAAGTCCTTGCACATTTCCTCCACCAAATCCTTGAAGTCATAAGCATAGGCCGTGCGAATGCTGTCCGCATAGGCGCAAATGTATCCAAGGTTTGAGATGGGAGCAGTTCGAGCCTGAACTTCGGCTTCGAGTTGCTCGCTTGTGTAGAGGTTGGCCTCCGCCTCCCGAAGACGAGCAATTTCTGCTTTCAGCTCGGCATTCTCTCGTTCAACTGCGGATAACTTTTTCTCCCCCTCGCCGAGCTGGGCCTCCTTGTCCTTCAGCTCCTTGGACAAACCTTGAATCTCTTCAAGACGCTTTTGCTCAGCATCAATGTAAACATTGATCTGGTTATTGAGACGAGCAACCTTGGCCTCATATTGGCTGATGAGGCCGTCTTTCTCTTCAGTGAGTTGCCGAGCAGTGCTGGCATAATGACGAGCAGACTCTTCTTGCTCGGCAACTTGGGCCATTGCCCTTTGGGCCGTGACGAGGCCGTTGGTGTGGAGCATCATAGAGAGATGGAGGTTGTCCACTAGCCCCTGTTGGAGGATGGCTTTGTCCAAGGGACGCATCCAGGCTCGGGCGACCAACTCCGTCGCCTTGCGAACATGTTCGCCAGGAATCTCCCTTATGTTAACGGGAGTCTTCGAGCAAGCGTACTGATGTACAACACTTGCTCGACCGGGATGATCGTCAGCACGATATCTGCGAACAAGAAAGAAAATGATACTTAGAAAAAAATGAATCTTGCTCGGCAGAGGCAGGGATAGACTTACTCCTTAAATTTCCGGTCATCCCAACCCAGATGGGTGAGGTCCTCGGGGCCGCGGCCAGAAGTGGAATCCTTGCCTACTTTGCCTGTTTTTTCTGCAGGTTCAGTGGAGCGGCGAACAGCATCCCCCTCAGGACGAGAATGACTGTGGCTTACCTTCTCCTTCCCCTTACCAACAATGGGGACATCATGGGCCAACGGAGTCCCATCGGCTTTTTTCAAATGTTTCCCCCCACGAGGAGGAGAAATCGGAGAAGATGGCTGGGCAGGAGCGAGAGGGGCAGTTGGTCGCGGGACTTTGGCTCCCTCAGCCTTGTTCATCATTCCTAAGATCTTGGTAGGCGGGTCACCTCTCCTCTTCCGTCCTTTTGGAGGCGCCATCTCGAAAACTCTTTGTTCGAGAAGAGCAAAACTGGGGGGAACTGCAACGGTGACTTGCTCGGCTATATAAAAAAAAAGGAGTTAGACGAGCAAGTTGTAAAAGTAAAATGACGAGCAAAATTGGTATTAGGAGTTAGAAATTTTTCATACCTGGGGGCACCTCCGCTTGTGCTTCCAAGTGATGAGGGTAAGGAAACAAACGAGCAGCTCTCAAGCACTTTCCCTCACGCAAGTACTCGGTGGTCCTATCTGCTCTGTTGCGAAGGCCGACCAAGCAGGAGGTGAATAGAAACTCTGAACCGATCTCTTCTTCCTCCGAGTTCCACTTGGGCAAACGAGGGCCTGCGAACAAATAAGAAAAGTTAAATTAGAACAGTACAGTTCGAGGACGAACAAGAAAATAGTATTACGTTTAAATTTCCCATAACAAGCAGGGGAATTTATTCGTCCATCACCACCGTGTGGACCAGAAGATGCTCGCCAATCACCCCCGATGAAGAAGAAGTGTTGTTTCCAATCGCGAATTTTGTTCGGCACCCCCTCCACCATCTTCAATCCAGTCCTGGCCTTGAGATAAAAATAACCTTCCTCTCCAGGGGGACATCTCATGATCGTCATAAGGTAGTTGATCTCATCTGCAGTTATACGATCGACGTACCTCTCTAATGCGAACAAACACATCGTCTCCAATAAGTTCATCCATCCAATTGGGGTGATTTGGGTGATAGCAAGGTTGGTCGCCTCTAGGAAGCGACCAACAATAGGTGGAAGAGGCAATCTCAATCCAGCAATCAGAGTATGAATGTTGATCGCCGTGCATCCTGGAGGTGGGCGATCAGCTCTCTCTTTTCTCTTGGGAGCCCACATATGAATATCATAGGGAATCTTGTAGGTCTCCCGGATCGAATCCAACTCATACTCGCGAACAACGCTTTTAATCTTGCTCGCCTGGTACTCAGTTTTCACCAGATCCAATACTTCTCTCTGTGGGCGAGCAAAGTTGTTCGCATGCTCTTCAGCATATGCTCACCATTCAAAAGGCCGAGCAACTCCAGTTGGGATCTCATTTTCCATCATTCTTGGTGATGGGAACCCTATTCCTTCTAGAAATTCGCGAGTCAACTCGTCAAATAAAGGATCTTCTGATTCGGCGCTGGATGAAGAATTGTTTTCCGAATTTCTGCTCGCCGCGACCACTATTTCTCTCCCAGATGGGTGGGCACCAGTATCCTCAACTGAACGAACCACCGAATCCACGTGAGGATCCGACGCCGAGGAAATCTCGAAGGGAGGTTGATCGACGGGGGCCGCGATTGGAAAAAGTGGGTCAAGAGTTTCTTCAGATTTGTTACTCGAATGCGAAGACATGGGAGGAGAAAAGCAAAAATCCAGATGGCGGCGGATGAAGTTGCAGACGGCGGTGCTTCACCGGAGAAGATGGTGGCACAAGGTCCCTCACGGCAGCGATGGAGGAATGTGGAAGAAAAAAAGAGAAAGAAGAATAGATAAGAAAATAACTACCTTGGGAATGGAATTTGAGGCCGAATGCAAGAGAAACGACGCCGGAAAGCTCGAGATCGCCGGAGAAAGAGAAAATCGCCGGAGGTACTGTAGCAAGAAGTGAAAAAGTGGGAAAATTTTGTTTATCCCTTCTATTTATACCCCAAGCAAAAAACGGGGTACAAAACATAATTTCCAGCAAAATGTGGGCCAAATTGAAGAAAAACGGGGTCAGATCCGAGCAAGGTCGAAAATCAAAGGGCCTAGTTGCAAATATAGGGGCGCGTCGCCTCGGGGCTGCTTGCGCGTGAGCGGCGCACAATCATGCCGCTCACGTCATCCTCGTACATCCCCCCAGATCATGGGAAGGTGAAGAGGCAGACCCAAAGTTGATCGCCCAATACAAAGATGTTCGTCCAAATCCTCGCCAGTATAATATCCTAACTATAGTTGCTCACCACAAAGTTGCTCATCTGGGGCAACGTATAGCCAGGATAGGGGGCAATTGTTGATAGGCGAACATCCATCAATGATAAACGAACGAGAATAAAAGATGTAAGAAGGATTACGAGAAATCAAGTCCCAATCAAATCATTAAAGAAATTCAAGCCGGGATGCATAAGCTAATCCAAGGAGTGTATAAAGTGACGAACAACTATACCGACGAACAAGATATTGGCGAACAGGTTTAAAGACCAAAGACCAAATATGGACCCACCACCAAGTCAATAATGACGAACAACATTGATAAAAGTGTTACAGTTATCAAACCTAAGAGGTTTATGCTGACGAACAAAGGACCAAGATCCCAAAGCCAATCTGTGCAAGACACAAAGGCGAACAACTTCTGAGCCATACACCCAAACGGCGAACAACTTATATGAAGGAACTATCCTGGATCAATTTAAACCGACATGGACGAACAACAATGAAATCCGAGATAAGACCAAAGAAGACTTTGTAACTAAGGTTTAGCTTGGATAAGGTCAAACTAGAGTCAAAGAACACATGTCAAGCATGCAAGCTAGGGAGACCAAGAGTCAGGAACACCTCATGGTTGCTAGTCTCTATAAATAGTTGTTCTCCAGCTTAAGAAATACAAGTTCAAATTCATAAACACTCCCAAAACACACAGTAATACACCTAAACGTGCACACATACGAAATTATTACGATTTCGATTTTCATATTTACAAGTTCATAACCCGACCTTCGATTTACCATTTACGGTGGTAACCAATCACACGTAATTGCTTGATGATCTTTAAACCGAACCTAAACAGTCACTAATCCATCCGATAAAAATTGATCACCAACATCTACCACAAAAGGAATAAATTTAATTCCCTCTCCATGTCTCAAGACCTCTAAGATTTTAGGTGATGAGCTCAACCAACTGAGGTGTCAACTCTTGACATCACTTGTTATATATGCACACTATACAAATTAGGTAAAATATTATATAAAAATAATTCATAATAAATTTATCATGAAACTATTTTAAAAATATCGAATATTTGACCAAAAGTATCACTAATCTGGGTTAGTGGTATTATATTGTAATTGTTGTAAATTTTCAAGAACCCAAATTAATGATGCCCCTGATGAATTATCAATATTTCTGGTCAAATATTCAATATTTTAAAACTGTTTCATAATAAATTTATCATAAATCATTTTCATATAAAACCTACTCTACAAATTATTATATGCACTCAAGTGATTTTGAGTTCAAGTTAAATTATTTTTACTTTTCAAGGTTTATTAAATAAATTAATTTTACTTTATATATATATAATATTCAACTCTATGCTCATTTACTATTTTTCCAAAAAAATAAATGTCATTTAAGTATGAAAGAAATTATATATATGTGCTGCAACTAATACCTACTATCTATGTTGCACGGGTGCGGGGTGCAGGGTGCGGGAGCGATACGACACGGGTGCGTGAATACGGAGTTTTTAAAAAAAAATTAGGATACGATTCGGCAAGGATACATCTATTTAAATTTATTTTTATTATATAGAATACATGTAATAAATTAAAAATATAGATAAATTTTATCTAAATATGCAACAATTAAATGTTAAATATCATTAACTTACACAAGTCATAATAAAAATTTCAATCTACATATTTATACAATGGCCAACTCACATTAATATCATTATCATTATCAGTTGTCATAACCATTATCTCTAAAAAGTTGAATAATTACTAAAAAAATTAGAAAGCATATATATTTTAGAAATTTCTCCAAATTATTTAATTATATAAGAATTAAGAAATTGAAATACTTGGTTGGATGATGTACTATGTTGCACAGATGCGGGTGCGGGAGTGCGGGAGTGATATGATATGGGTACGGGGATACGAATTTTCGAAAAACTTAGGGTGCAATTCGTCAAGGATACGTCTGTTTATTTATATTTTATTATACTATATAATACCTAAAAAAACAAATATATTTTAAAATTTTGTAAATCGAATGTATATAATTCATATTTTCTCTGACTCAAAATTTAAACATATTCAATAATTTAATATAATTAAGTAACCAAAAATCAATTCAAGTTCCATTAACCTAACACATACGCCATAACAGTGATTTTAATATAAAACAGGTGTCACATTGTCAATTTAAATTATATTATATAATAAAATTCAATTGAAATAATATATTTAATGTCTAATAAGTAGGATTCACGAGGAGAATTTGAGTATCCGTTAGTGAATTCGCCACGTGGCAGCCGGATTCGCCACGTGGAGAATCCGATTCGCGGATTCAAGAATCGCACCCCTTTTAGGGGGCGGGTGCGAATCCGATACCGCACTGTGATATTTTTAGAAGAATCTGTGCATCATAGATGATGTATTAATTGATTTGTTTGTTGACTAATATATTTAATTATTTACATTTTAATATTAAATTTTAAAAAAATTACAAAAATTAATAAACTTTGCAATATTTTATTCGATTCGCGTATCCCCCGCGTATCCTAGTAGGGGGATACGCGTATCCGACTTAAAAAAAATTCGGATGCGCCACGTGGCGTATCGGGTGCGAATCCGACGCGAATCGCACCTGTATCCCCTGCGTATCCGATACTGCATACCCCCAAAATTTGAAGAACCCGTGCAACATAGCCTACTACTCCCTTCGTCCCAAGATTTTGTGCACACTTGTCTTAAATGAACGTCCCAAAATTTTGTTCACACCCCAAAAAGGAAATAACTCCCTCTCACTAAAATCAATAAAACATAAAGTTATCATTATTTTATTCAACTTCACACTCACATACTCCCATTTTTCTTAAAAAATGTGTCAAGCCCAAATGTGAACATCATCTTGGGACGGAGGGAGTATATACTATATATTTTATACTCCCTCCGTCCACGAGTAAGTTTCCCACTTCTTTTTGTTGAATGGTTTAAGAAAGTGTATTTGTTTATTAATATATGGTGGGCCACATGTTGACTTTTGGGATAAAGTAATGAATAGTGTTGAAAAGTAAATTGAATGAGTGGCATTTTTGGTAATATTGTGTGAGTTTGAAGGTTAAAGTTTATAAATAGTAGAGTGTTGCTTTTTCCATTTATGGAATGGGAAACTTACTTGTGGACGGCCCGAAAAGGAAAGTGGGAAGTTTACTCATGGACGGAGGGAGTATAATATTATACATATCTATATATATAAACGATCGATATTTCGATGCATCATAAATGTCCTTTACATCCAGCAAAACAAAGGACTTACCAAATTGATTGGTTGATAAATTATTTTTCATTTATCTAATTATCATTGCAGTGAAGAAACATGGTTTGTTACAGGAGGACATTAGGCTCCCACGCATACTTAAATAGAATCATTTGTTTTTCTTTTTAGTTTTTTTTTTTCCCAAAAATACTATAATTGCAGTAATAATATTCCAATTGGTATCAGTAAAAAGCAAAAGAAAGTTAGAGGAAGAGTCTCAGGAACTTTAGATACAAAGATAAAAATACTTGTTCATACGATATTAATTAATGATGAGCACATTATACCCAAGAAATTTCAATTGATAGGAAATTAAGGTCACGTTTGTTTTCGTCTTGAGGTGGATGGGGGAAATCCGGATGGGGAAAAAAAGTGGATGGGCGAAATCCTGTGAATAGTAATCCTTTGTTTGTTTTGGGTTGGATGTAGTAGGGGTGGATGGGGCTTTATGTCAAATCAATAATGATGATGTATTATTATATTATTATTTATTAAAGATGTAATGAATGAATAATTTTGTTGAATAGTAATATAAAATAATTAATATTATTATGTATAATTATATAATTATTTAATTATATTATATTATTTGAATTGAATTAAAACACAAAACAATTGAATTAATAAAAGATTCATAATGAATTATAAAATCATTTTAACTTGTCTGCCGTCTTAGAAAGATTTATAATATCATTTTTATTCTTTTTTTAAAGATTCATAATATTATTTTTATTTATTTTTAAATTTTGTGTCTAATAATGAATTATAAAATAAAACAAATAATCATTGTTTTAATGGATAGATATTCAATACAGTTTTTTATAAGATGCATTTATTTATATGATAGACATAATTAATGAAAATAACAATTAATTTCATGGATATTTAATATTAATATGTTTTCATTGGATTTTTTTGTAAATAATTAAAAATAAATATTATACTAATTTAATTGATGGTGTATTATAAAGTAGAAGATAAAGATTAATAAAATATATATATTTAATGTGAAAAGATAAAGTTGATTTGATAGATATTGAGTTATGTGAAAATAGGGGTGTAGGTGTATAATAGGGATGGATGTGTATTTGGATGGGGGATGGGATGTGCAAATCCGAAAAATGACCGGGACGGGGGGAAGCCCATCCCCCATCCGGACTTCGTAAGCCGAAAACAAATAAGCCCTAAGTGATCTAAACAACTGGAAATAGAATTATTTCTTAAAGTTTTCTTTTAAGTAGTACTATCATTACAGTAAGATTCTAAGCAAAACTGAAACAATCAGGAGCCACTCCTTTTCTGCCAATGATAAGTGGGAGCATCTCAAAACCCAATTGTGTTTACATGATTCGATTGTTCCTTTTTATTAAGGGGCGCTTGGTTAACAACTCTTCAATGGTAATGGGAATGAGATTGAAAATTTATTAAATTAAATTACTATTATTCAATTTTTAATAATTTTATATACTTTTAGAATTTGTTAGGTTATTTTACGATCACACTCTCATATGCACCAGATGCACGCTACACTCACTCAATAATTGATATTGTTTATATTGAAAAGTGTGGTTAAATTTCACTGGAAAGTTTACACAAAAAATTATAATCAAATTATACTTTTTAGTTTAAATAGTCTCAACTATTGAGTGAATACACTGTACATTAAGTATACAAGAGAATTATTCATAAAAAAAAAAAAAGTCCCCATATTATTCACCACAGAGAGTGAACTGATTCACGAAAACAAGTGCAATAAAACCATTACCGACAAAGATCAAGAATGTTGATTTGTTTGAAAAGTTTGTTTCAACAAATAATCATAAATATTGAAATTGATTACAAAGATAACAAGAAGGATGAAAATGTAGATGATAATCGAACGGTAAATGGACGCCAGCCGACAACAAATCAACGGTAGTGGGGCTAGAGTGGCGTCGTTGGGGGAGGATTTAAGATCTTTGATCATATTAATTATCATCACCAAAACACGTCACCTTCTCTAAAATTATTTAATTCAAATTCATCATTATAGAAAGTAGCGCCGAGGTCATCATTTTTGCAGCACAACATGCAGCGTCTCTAATTAGGGCAAGTAAGGAAAAGAAAAAAGAAAACAACAGTTGTGTGTACTGGTTGAACCATATTGATATTGATAACGAATTAATATTATTTAGTGGAAATAATTGATACTGCTCAATAAAAATAATGAATACTATTATTAAAAATAACTAATGTAATAACATCATTTAAAGTATACACCCGTTGCTCAATTCAATTGATATATATAAACGAATTTGCCAAAAAGAAGATATTGTATATAATAAAGTCTTACATGGACCGTAGGGGTGTGCAAAATACGGTTTGAACCGAAAAAACCGATCAAACCAAACCGAAATATAAATTTTGGTTCGGTTTTTGGTTTATGGTTCGGTTTACGGTTTTGAAATTTGAATTTTTTTTATTTCGGTTCAGTTTACGGATTTTACGAATTAAAAACCATATAAACCGAACCAAACCGATTTTTTTTTGTAATAATAATAATATATTATATAAATAATAATATTCACTATATTAATATTTAGTAGCTTATATTCTAATATAATAATATTAATATTAGATAATTTAGATTCATGCATAAAAGACTTGAGTTGATTTGTGTTTTGCATAAAATACTTGAGGAGTGGTGATTTGTGTTGATTATATTTTTCAAATTGTTGCTTAGATTTTGAAAACTATTATGTTGATGATTTTTATTGGATTATGTAGTAGATTTATTGATGCATCTTTGCTTAAATTAGTATTTAGATGTTGGCACGTTGCAAATAATTGAATGAGACATGTGTATTGATGTTAAAAAAATTAAACTGATTTTAAAAAAGAAAAGTGTAAAAAGATTTCGGTTTGTACGGTTTGGAACCGAACCAAACCGAAATATTTCGGTTTGAGACCGAACGGTTTTTTAAAATATGGTTCGATTTTTGGTTTGTAAAATTTTTTTGGTTTGGTGTTCGGTTTGGCTAATACGGTTCGGTTTGGTGACCAAACCGACCGTTGCACACCCCTAATGGACCGTATTATATATGAGTCTGTGTTGTTTTAACATATTCATAGGATATTATTTATAAATCAAGTTAAAGCAGCCCAAAATGAGAAATTTGCCTCCTATTTTTAAGACGGGTATTGTTAGTTTATTCGTGTTTTTCAATATTTATACTTCCTCCATTTAGTTTAATTAACCTTTAATGTTGTTTTACACGTATTAATAAAATTATTAAATAATAATAATAAATATAAGTATAGTGTGAATATATTGTCCTTTTTACATATCATAGTTGTATGCTATTATAAAAAACTAGTATGATACCCGTGTGATGCACGATCGACATACATAATTTTATTATATTTAAATAGATAAAAAGATTATGTCACTAATTTTTTTTATGTAATATACAACTTTTTTAATAGTGACAAATTCATATTTAAAAATAACATTTTATATTAATGCATTGTCTTTTCTTTTTTTTAAATAAATTATTATTCTTTTATTGTAATGTTATTTGTGATGACACAAAATATTATCTCAATTAATGATGCAATTGAACAATTTAAATTTTTTTGAACACTAGATGTAAGTTTGGAGATACTTTTTTTTGGACATACATTCATGGTTCAGTGTTGTCAATAAGGACTCTATATATTAATGTAATCAGTTTACTTTGTTGCCGTGAATCCTCCACTTGCTTATGTAATCTAATGGCTGCAATTACCAATGTGTGAAGATGAAGAATCAGTATAACAATATATTGAGGTAGACTTTGTTGATTATATATTAATTATGAACTAAATTTACATAATTACTTGATTTTCAGTAGAAGTAAGGATATTGATCATTAGGCTCCAGTGTATTTTGTAATATGTTTTCGATTTACCTCAATCTTGAAAATAACCTATTAATCAACCATGATACTTTTGATGCATTAGACAGGAAAACATTATCTATTATGTTCATCTTATAAGACCCGTGTCATATTATTTTCAATCAAATCTACACAGTGTTGGTCATACAATAAAAAATAGTATTGTGTTATTGGTGGTAGCTTACTCCCAAACCTAAACTTTATACATAGATAATGCATTTGTGTAATTTGGGTCTAATGAGAGAAATCATACACCAAATAATAAAAGTTAGTAAAAATGATGAGGTCAGCTCGACTCAGCTAATATGACACTGGGCATAATATAAGTATCGGCTAACCTTTTGATTTCCATATACAGGTACTCTGTACGCCCGAATTAATCGTATCTTCATGCCTGGTTGTGTTTGGATGAGTTGATATCATTGTAGAATTGTTGCAAATATTTGAGCTTACATATAATTGCATTGTAATTATCAGTTGCAAAAAAAAAAAAGTATTAACTCATTCAACTTAATGAGTTATGGAGATGAGAGAGTGTCGCTGCAAACCAAATGGATAATAGGCTCCAACTGAAATTCATTAGATGAAAGATATAAAAAGGTTTTGGGGAGAATGTGAAGGCTTTATATGAAAGATGATATATTTATTTGTTGTATTTCGGATGTTAGGTTAAATCAAAATCTCTAGGTTTTATCTATTGAAGTTCTAATTGCATTTCTATTTATTATTCCCTCCGTCCCGCTATAACTTTCTTGTTTCTTTTTGTTGATTTGTTTAAGAAATTGTATTGTTTATTAATATTTGGTGGGCCATATGTTAACTTTTGTGTAAAGTAGTGGGGAGTTGTGAAAAAATAAAAGAGAGTTGTTTAAGAAAATATTTGTTTATTAATATAAGTAGTGTTGTTTTTTTATTTTTTATGGAATAGGAAACTTATATTGGGCACCCAAAAAGGGAAAATAGAAAACTTATAGTGGGTTGGAGAGAGTAGTAAATTGTAACAATTGTGTTAACGGTTTTTACTATTGTAGTGGGAAAGTTGAATGATTTAGATGATAGGTATTTATTGTTTTAGGCATGCTTTATATTTCGGTAGGGAAGTTGAATAGTTTAGTATTATTAATATATGTGATATTTATTAGTACACCTAGTTTATTTACAAATTTAGTAATGAAGTTTTGGAGACAATAAAAGTTACTCCCTCCGTCCCAGAGGAATTTGCACCCCTGGGATGGCACACATATTAAGAAAAGTGATAAAGTAGTGACATATGGGTAAATATGTGTATATTTATGTGAGTGTGCACGCAAATCGATGTTTCCTTTTTAGGTAGTGTGCAAATTGGTTTGGGACATCCAAAAAAGGAAAGTGTGCAAATTCGTCTAGGACGGAGGGAGTACTAAAAATGAAATAAGTTTTTGATATTATATAAGTATAGATTAATAGAGGGGCAAAATTTTATTTTGTACATTTAAATTTAGGGGCAAATACAAAATGACATTATTTTAGAACTAAGTTTTTCTTCTTCTTCTTCTAAAACATAGTTAAAATGGAAGGGAGACTGTATCATCGTACTCTGTATTGCATAGAAAATAAGATGATAGAATATAGAGTAGTAATTTTATTAGAATTGTTATAGGATATGCAGAATATAAAGAGAATGATACATATTTGTTAATTCAATTCGTCAAGAATGATTGTATTTGGGGCAATACCAAAATAGAAGATTATTCACTATTTCTATATTAAATCCTTTTATATAGATTACAATCTAAAATTTCATGAATTCGTGTTAAAATGAAATGACTAAATTAACTCTTTATCAATTAATTAATTGTGTTTTTCCTTCAACTAGGATCATTTTATTTTCTTTGTACTTATACCTCTAATTAGTAATTAATGTTGTTAAGTGGTAAGGACTAAACAATGCATTAAACGGCACGTGGATTTCAGATGGCTATGAATGATATGCAATGCAATAATAATATTTTGAAGAAAACCATGCGTGAATGTCGCAAAATTTTGGCGCACTTTTAATTGCTTTATTGAATTCTTTTTAAAATAAAGTTATATAAAGAATCTTCTTAACGTAAAGTGGTGATTCACTATTTTGTGCCGATTTCACAAAGATTGGACCACACGATCAAAAAGTTGTACCGCCTTTATAAAATTATCAATGACTACTATATGTATGGTATAATATTGTGTGCAAGTGTTACCGCTCCTTTCTTTCTTGGTGTCGGATTCATGGATAGAATGGATAAGTTTATTTAGTTTAAATTCATCTTACAATTTAGCTTACAGTGCATATTTGCAAGAGATGGAAATACATTCAATGAATAAACGAAGCAGAGACAACCCTGTTAATTACTCTTAAACTGATTTAGCCACAATATATATATAATAACAAGAAAACTAACTATTGCATTGATGTCATGGTAAAATGAGAGGTTCAATCATCCATATCTCTCTAGCATACTGATGGATCGTGCGATCGCTGCTAAACTTGGAAGAACCGGCTGTGTTCAAGATAGACATCTTGGTCCAATTCTGCATTCAAACATGCATATTGTAATAACTGTTTGGTTTTATCCTAATTATCATGGGAATGGGATATGTGAGTAATTAATTACCTTTTGATCCCTATAAGCCTCATCAACTCTGTCTTGACACTCTATGTAACTGGGGAAGTCCTTGCCAACGAGGAAGTAGTCAGCCCGACCATACCCTTCGTTTCCTTCCAACGACCCCATTAGGTCTGAGTAGTTTTTAGGACCAAATACACCAGTTCTAACATACGCCTTCACTTCTTCAAATCTAGGATCTGCTACAAACTGCATGCATGCAAACAGATAGAACCAATATCACAAATTAGACAGAGTCTTGAAAGCCAGTTTATGTACCTTTCCCTCGGCTCTTTCTCTGCGAAGGCCAGCAATTTCATGAGCGTGTGCACCAAAGAGGAAAAAGTTATCTTCTCCAACCTCTTCCCGGATTTCCACATTGGCACCATCCAAGGTTCCGATCAGGACACATCCGTTCATTGCAAATTTCATGTTGCTCGTCCCACTAGCTTCCATTCCAGCCGTGCTATTCCACACAGAGAGAGGGAGATGTCAAGGCTCAAATTACGTGGGACTTATAAGTTATAACAGAAAGAGCCTATAAGAGTGAGGATAAAGTCGTACGTAAACCAGTTTTACCGTACAATCAGTTTGCATTTTGTGAATAGTATTAGTTGTTTCGTTATAAAGTATTAGTAGTTGTTTTACTATAAATAAAGTAATAATTGCACTACATAAGTCCAACTCATAAGCGAGATACCTGATGTGTTGAGACAACTCACTCCCAGGAATAAGCACCTCTGCAACGCTCACGTTGTAATCAGGGACAAAAACGACCTGAAAACAGATAATAATACAAAGGTTTTAGCAATTTTATTATGTGATTCTAACTTGAGAATTTGATAAAACATACATATATATAATGGAAGATTGTATGTATACCTTGAGAAGGTCACCTATATCAGGATCATGGTTTATTGTAGCCCCTACATCAGTAATGAATTTGACGATCCTCTTAGCTTGGACATAAGTGGAAAATGCTTTGCCACCAAATATGCAAACTCGAGGCACAAATTTGGCTTTCCTCTCCTCAGCTGTCATTTCTTTCATCTTCTTGTAACGATACACAATTCCCAGGATATTCATCAATTGTCGCTTGTATTCATGGATTCGCTTGATCTAAATCCACGACATCCAAGTTAGACAAGACATCTGTTTGAGAATATGTAAATTAAAAGTTCTGAATCAGACCTGCACATCAAACATTGCATCAGGGCTCACAACATATCCTGTTTTCTCCTTGATAAAAGACACTATTTTCTTCTTATTCCTCATCTTCGCTTCCCTCCATTCCGATTGAAGTTCTTCATTATCAGCAAACTGTAGGAAACTTAAATAACCTAATACTTTTCTGGTACAGCAGTGCATGTTCTTAGACAAATAACAGTATATATACCTTGCGTAATTCGACTAGTTTTTCAGTATTTATTAGCCAATCTTCTGACCCTGTCCACTTGGTTATGATTCTACTGAGCTCTGGATTACAAAAACTAATCCATCGTCTAGGTGTCACCCCATTAGTTTTATTCTGAAACTTCTCGGGCCATAACTGTCAACAAGCATTGCAAAATGATTTAGGATTCAAAGAAAAGGTGATTACAGAAACAAACTTAAAAGGTTAATTACCTTGTAAAATTCATTAAAAACTTCTTCTTTAACAATTTCGCTATGAATCTCTGCAACTCCATTCACAGCATGGCCTCCAACAACACATAAATTAGCCATGCGTACCAACTTTGGCTGTTTTGGATCAGATTCAAAAATCATCTTTACTTTCTTTTCTGGATCCTCTGCCTTTGGTTCTTCAGCTTTCTCATCTTTTTTAATAGTCTTCTTCACTTCTTCCTTGCTAATAGTTTCTGTTACTTCTTTTTCTTTTTCTTTGTCTGGTTCTTCCTCTTTTACTTCTTTAATAGACTCCTTCACGAGGCTTTCCTGTGACTTAACAAGTATATCAAAGACTGCAGAAGGAAGTTCGATATTATCCAAAATTCTCATCTGATTTATCTTTTCCTTCAGCAACTCCAGGTCCTCACTACCATATTCTTCAATTATAGTATTGATAAACTGCATAGGAAAGATATATATGATGTAATTCATGAATCCAGTTACTGTATGAAAGGGGAATAAATAAATGCACATAATTAATTACGCATCTAAAATTTGCAAGCAGGCAAATACCTCTTCATCGATCAATCTTATGATCTCAATGTGCCGTGGAAGAAGTTCTTGGAGAAGATCCATACTCCATTTCTCCAGAGCCTCAGGCAGAACAGTGTGATTCGTATACGCCACAGTTCTGGTAAAAATTATTAATATATTAGAATAATGCATTATCAAGATCCATATATTAATAATATTATCAAATTAAACCACAATAAAAAAAAGAATAAATGTAGTACCTTTGAGTTATACCCCATGCTTCTTTCCAGCTCAGACCCTTTACATCTATCAGTATTCTCATCAGCTCAGGTATACACAGAGTCGGGTGAGTATCGTTCATTTGTACAGCAACCTTTTCCGGGAATTTCTCCCAATCCACTGATTCCCCTGATCTCCTCTCAAATCTTGCTATAATATCCTGAAGCGAAGCCGAGCATAGCGTGTATTGCTGTTTCAGTCTAAGTGTCTTTCCCTCATATGATTCATCCCCTGGGTACAAAACGTAGCATATCTGCTCCAAAAACAAAAGGGAAAAAAAGGTAAAGCAAGCAAACTCGGAAACTCATAGAGGGACTTCAATAAACATCACAAGAGCTTGAAGTAAACCTTTTCAGCACTTTTCATGGCACCATATGCTTTTGAATGATCTCCAGCATTAAAGGCTTGTAAATCGAAAACTTCTGCACCAACTTTCGTTGACCACAACCTGAGGTTGATGGTAGTTTTAGTTTTATATCCAGGTATTGGGACATCATAGGCGACAGCAATTATGTCTTCTCCTCCAACCCATTGTTTCTTTCCATTTGGACCTTCATTGACTTTTCCATAAAATTTAACCGGGTAGGAGACATCATTTCTCACTATCTCCCATGGATTTCCCATCTGATCCAAAGATTCAAGCAGTTGATTTCTATACTCGGATAAAATTTCAACATTGCATAAATATATAATGTAGAGAAAACATACCTCAAGCCAGTTTTCAGCAACTTCCTCTTGACCGTCTTTGGTGATGAGCTGCTTAAATAACCCATATCTGTATCTAAGTCCATAACCCCAAGCTGGGTAATTAAGCGTTGCCATGGAGTCGAGAAAGCAAGAAGCGAGTCGTCCTAGTCCTCCATTACCTAGTGCGGCATCTGGTTCCTAAAATCATATTTTGAAAAATCTGAAAATCAATGACAATACACCTAAATGTCATATGCATCTGTCCTACACAATTACCAAAAGCCCCTTCATACCTGGCTTGCTACATTTTCCAAATTGTGCCCTAATTTTATCAGTGCCTCAGCATAAGCCCCCGTGAGCTCCAAATTACCAACTGCATTCAACAATGCTCTACCCTGTGGAGAAACGGCTACACAATTGAATCAACTATAAGCCATCAAATTAACTTGGTGAAGAAGATAGCAAGCAAACCTGAAGAAATTCCATGGAAAGATAGTAGGCTTGCTTCGAGTTCATTTTCTCGTAGTAATCATAGGTGGCATTCCAATTTATAATGAGCATATCACGAACACTTTCAGCAGTTGCATAATACGCTTTAGGAAGCTCAAATAGCTCCGGAGAGAACGATGGTGTGAACTCAGCGTGATACTTGATACTCGATACAATAGACGCACAATCTGGCTTCAGCGCATCTAACGCAATCCCTAAATCAAATCCAACATCTCTTTACTCTTTAACAGTTAATTATTCTACTTATCAGATCTATAGCACCTTAATTTCCACATTTTCATGGCATCCGTTTTACACATATTCAGGATCATCGTACACAAACAGTGGAGTTCTTCATTCCAATGTTAGACAAATACTTATACTAGTGCATTATGAAATTCGAATATTCTACAGAATAAACTACCAATTTAAGAATTTGAACCTTGTTTTTGTTCAAGGGAAGGAGAAGCGTCCTCCAATTTCTTCTTCTCCGTCTGATTCGTACTAGCCACATTCTTCACAACCAAGGACCTGTGAGAATTAACGGAGGGCCAGGCTTTGTTGAATGCAAAATGCCATTTCCAGTGCTTGTATAGAGCGACACTGGAAATGGAACTTGAATGTGAAATCCGCAATGCTGAAGCCTCCATCAAAATCATATATTTTCTTTCACACACAGTTATGTGTGTTGTGTGTGTGCTGTATATATCTTCTCCTCTCTGTTTTGGTGTTTGACGGTTTGGGGTGGGGTTGGTTGGTGATCAGAATATAACAAGTTGATGAGTGTGTGCAATTTGGTTCGTTCGTTAAAAGATATTTTTCTCCACTTTACAAATATCTCCGCTCCAATAATATTATTTTTTCCTCACGTTTTATTTAAAATCGACTTATAAATTCCGAAAATCAATAAAAATTCATTTATATCATTAGTATTTGGTGTGGATTGTGACTTATTTGTTGGATTATTCTTGAAGGGCCAACACGTTAGTCTATAAGTAACATGTACTACATGTTTGCTGCGTTGTAAATGGAAAGAGTGTGTACATATCCCGCTAGGGCTAGATATTTGCATAAAGATATTTAAGACGGATTCGACAAAATTGTGAAAAATAATAAAGAATTACAATAATCGAGTCGAATGCACTAGTGTTCAAATTTATTTGAAATATTATTGAACTTTGAAATTCATATTTAAACTTGTTTGATAGTTTATTGAGTCGAGCTCGAGTAGTTGGACATTTTTCCACACTTGTTTTATCTTTTTAAGTTATCGAGTTTGATTACTAGATAAGTTTTAGACTATTTCGAACATAAATTTATGTTCAAACTTGTTTGATATATATTTTAAATCGAGTACAAACTAAATTTTAAAAAATAATTTTGATTCAAGTATCGAATAACGTAGTTTGATTTCAACCCTACTCAATTCAACTGGACGCAAATTTTCTCTTTTAAAATTTGTAATAAGTCTAAAATAATCAATTGTGTGTAATAACTATATATGGATCTCAAATTGCTATAAATTGATTTTACAAATGTGAGAAAATCCCATCCACGATTGTTAACCGTGATACATGTCATTGTCATCTTGTTATAATTACTATAGTATGTGTTCTAAAATACTTTACTCTCCTCGTTCAAAAAAAAAAGAATTGTACATTTTTTTTTTCATTTGGACATTTCACACCAATTTGCACAGTATTTAAAAAGAAAATATTGATTTGTGTGTTTACTTACACAAATACGTACATATTTATTCATATACCACTATTATTTTATCTTATTTTTAATTCGCGCACAATTTTAAGTGTGCAAATTCCTTGAATATGTTGTATAAAGTTAGCATCAAATGTGTGTTGTTTAAGAGACTGGTGCGGCATGAGAATTTATACCGCTAAAAGAAACCGAAGAATCATCAACCTTCAACGGTCAATAGAATGTCTCCCAGATTCTGTGCGGTGCCATTCATCATTCCCTTTCCACTTTCACAATTAGAAGAAGAAATACAACCTCAAATTCTTCCTAGCTTCCATTTATTTCAAATAATAAAAATAAAAATTGTCCATTTTCTTTTCTTTTCTTTTCTTTTCTCTGCGTGCCTTGTGGGGGAGAATTTTGTGCATCTTCTTCTTTAACTTTATCTCTCCTGCAAATTCATTTATCCATTGTCAGCCGTTGATTATAATCAGCGCCACCCTTTTGTCAATCAGGTGGATATGCTTTTCTGCTTCAATTAATTCATATTGTTGATCACATTTTTATATATATGCATGCGTTTATGTTGGCAAGTAAATCATGATTGTTTTATTTGATAAGAGTGGGTTACAATTGTTGCAATTTCTACATTGTGAAATGATGAATGCAAAACAGGTTATATATATCTAAGCAGACAATTGCATTGGGAAGAAAAATGTTCGGGTTTCGAAAATCTCCGGCCGAGAAACCTCCCCGGCAGACCTCGGACTCAGAGTGCGACGAAAATAAGACGATGGGAAGGCGGACTTCATCGGAACCAGCACTGGGAGGCCCCGATTATGAGAGCATGTCGGTGCAGGAATTGGAAAAATACGCGGTGAATCAGTCCCAAGAGACCACAAAATCCGTCAACAATTGTCTACGCATCGCGGAGGACATCAGGCAGGACGCCACCAAGACGCTTGAAACTCTGCATCAGCAGGGCGAGCAAATCCATCGAACGCACGTCATGGCTGCCGATATGGAACGCGATTTGAGCAAGGTATTATATTATTCTTATTATTCATTCATCATACGCTAAATTGGCCTAATATTTGTCATTCAGGGTGAGAAATTGTTGAATAATCTTGGAGGCATGTTTTCGATGCCTTGGAAGCCCAAGAAGGGGAAGCAAATCACTGGACCAAAAACTACTAAAGGTACGTAATATCTTGCATAATGCCAAAATTGCAAGTGGTGGTGGTAATACTAATAATGAAAGTGTACAATGCCAGATGATACTGCGACAGCAAAGCGTAGTACCCCCGAGCAACGACAGAAGTTAGGCGTAGGGAAAGGACCAAAGGGCTCTCGCACGCCTCCTCCCGAGCCCACTAATGCTATGCACCAAGTTGAGGTGTATATATATACTTAAAAATATTACATGTTTCATTAAAAGATTTTAGTTGTTTCACTCTTCTCTTCTACGTATAAAGATTTTTTTGTATTCATCTTCCAATAGTGTGAGAAGGCAAAACAAGATGATGCACTTTCAGACCTTAGTGATATCTTGGGCGATTTGAAAGGCATGGCTGTTGATATGGGATCTGAACTCGACAGGTTATTTTCTTATCCCTTTTAATTGCTTGTCAGCATAAGTATGTTTATCTAACCTAGAAGGCTGCATTGTGTGTACAGGCAAAACAAAGCACTTGATGATCTTTCGGAAGACGTGGATGAGCTGAATTCTCGAGTAAAAGGCGCTAACGCTCGCGCCCGTAAATTAATTGGCTAGTCAAAAACTAGCTTAAAACTCCTAGTCTTAGTCCTTGTCTCCCTTTTTTTCTGTGGTGATTGGTGATCAGATGACAAATATTTCTAGTTTTTTGAGAAAATAGTTAAGGGGTTGTAAGTTCTGACGTTTTTTTTGTGTTGTCAAGTTGTAATTTACATTCACTGGTGTTTGATTCTAAAGAATGTATATGATTTAGTTGAGATGAGTGAACTTGTTCACATAGAAACATCACAGATTGATTCATTTTCAACTTTACATGAGACATTTCAGTTGATACCAACTCGGCAACTTAAACACCTACCAAAATTTACAGGAAGACAGTTTAAAAGTTGAAAGTGGACAAAATAAAAGACCTCTTTTAATATATATATATATATATATATATATGAAGCAGTAGGATTTACATGAGACCGTTTTATGGCATGAGACAATGAGAATGGATATAATTAGGGTCTTGACTCATTAACACTTTGATAGGGTTGTGTATTAATTTGTGTTATCTCATACAAGTTTTTTGTTGCCTATCTGAAATTATTTGTGCTACACAGCAGCACACTGCCCAACACTATTGTGTGGCATATACAAATCCTAAGGCTCTGTTTGGTTAGGGATGATGGTGGATGAAATGAAGATGAAAAAGGAGGGATAAGAGTAATCCAATGAATAGTAAATCTATGTTTGGTTAGAGATGAAGAAAGAGTTGGATGAAAATTTATGTCAAATCAAAATTGATGTTGTAATATTTTATTATTGTTAATGACATGATGATTGTGTGAGAGAAAAGTAGGAGATAAAATAAATGTGTAAGAAAAAGTTTGAGAGATAATAAGTGGGCAGGGAAAAAGTAGAAAGGAAGATGAGTGAATGCGAAAAAAATAATGTGATTATATAAAGTGGAGTATAAATAAATGTACAAGTGTGTATAAATGTGGATGAGATGTTTATATGAATGGGATAGAGGATCATCCGGAACCTATATCTAACCAAACAGGGCCTAATATATTTCATATAGCCTACAGAAAAAAAGAACAAATTCTCATTTCGGGTGGCATAATATTTCGCAGATCCAAATTTAAATTAAATATTTTATATGCTTATACACTTCTCCATCCATTCAATTTGCAATTTTCTCTGCAACTAATTTGTGAAATTTAACTTTTACATAGTCATTTCATATAATTTTTTCCACCTACCTACTGTAAGTGATACAGTTTATATACAAGGTCACAAACATTATTTATTTAAAGCTACTTCATACAAGTGTATTACATCATCTAAAACAGTGGGAATATAATTAAGCATTTCCCTCGTTATGTACATGAAATGGGCGCACGTGCAGTTTTTCTGTAATTAGCAGGTACCCTCAAGACAGAATGCAGATGCAGAGTAATCTTCCCTCTCTCTCTATTTTACAAAGCATCTTGAACTATTTACATACAACACCATCAAACAACATAAATAATTGAACAATTTAATACTTAATAAGTCACGTCTCGTCGCTCTTTACAGCAGTCCATTTTTCTCTGAAAGCAGCATCCTTCCGTGAACGTGACACAAAGCCCATAACATATCCAAGAAAAGCTCCAAGAACCAGTATACTACCAACCCTAACATACCACGATAATCTCGAATCCAGCTTCCCCATCACATGACTAACACCATCATCAGCAATAATAGCACGACCATTCAAGACTTGCCCCGAAGCCAAGATCTCCACCGCATCATGTACCTCACCATCATGATTCCCCACATAGGATATCGTAAGTTTCTCCCTATTAGCCGTAAGCCTGATGTACCCAAACTCACCACCACGGTACAACGATCGAACGGGTTGTGGGAAGATAGGATCAGTGAGATGATCAGGTCTTGGTTGCCAGACCGGTTGCCAATCTTGTCCAGCCATTCCGATGACCATGTGGACCGGGAATGCCTTCCACTCTTCCCCTTCCATTCCCAAGCTTCCACAAGTGAAGTTATTCAGAGGACAAAAACGTTCGTATCTATGGACATGGCCCCACAATGCCAAATTTACTCTGTTCTTCACAAGAAGAGGTTCTAAGTTCTCCAGCAATCTCTCTCTAAAAGGGCGATCTCTTGTTTCGTAGCTCGTTGTGTACATTGGCCTGTGCCCTTGGACAACCACATAAGGTGTCTTGCTTCTATCCACTGTTTCCAGGTCCTTTTTCAAGAATTCATACTGTTTACTCCCAGAAAGGAAATCTGTTTCTGTAGAAAAATAAACAAAATGGACCACACCCATATCGAATGAATAATAAAGATTCCGTGTAGCAGGGGCTCTTGTTCCAGTAGGTTCTGAGGAATTCCCGGGCATATGGAATCTAAGACTATACGGGACCCCACACTCTCCACCCCCATCTGTTCCATAAACTGCGTTAGACCAATCGGGCTTCCAAGGCTGTAATGGCCAATCATACTCGTGATTACCAATGCATACATGGTACGGGACTTTGGAAGCAACGGGTTCTATCTGATTAAAGAAGTTATCCCACAACCAAGAATAGCCTCTGGCATAGCTTATATCTCCAATATGTGAGATCATAGCAGGTTTGTTGCCAATAGCTTCAATGTCTCTATTAATCCACTTAATAGTGGAGATGCTTTCTTCTTGTATGCGCACAAAAGTTGAGTATGGTGTAGCAGTCCCCATGTCTCCAAATAAGAAAGCTATTGTTTCATTTGAGTTCCTAATTGGAGAGACAAAGTTGTATGTAGGGCTCCAACCCCCTGAATCGCTACCTACCTGCCATAATTCATGTCAAAATACAGTTCAGCACTAATTTCAAATGGAGATCATAGCACATGCAGCACAACATTATGGAGTTAGCTTAAAAGTTGAGTGAGTTTCTGACAAATAAACACACTCCAAACCATGCATAGTAAGAAACTGCTCTTTTAACCATTATGGGCATGGATGCAAACAAACTATAAAGAACTGTAATTTCAGAAGCAAAGATAATTCACAGAAAAAATTATGAGGAACTCTTCAATTTAGACATAAGGAGATGAAGCAAAAGATTAATCAACCCTTGGTTGATAATGAGTGATTACACAAGAATCCTCATGAAACACCATTTGCAGTAGTCATATCCATCATCCACAGAACGTATGCTGTACATATGGATAGGGGACATTAAACCAAATGTATTTCACCTATAGCATCAAGAAACCTCAAAGGCTCCCTCAGTAGAAAATGTCGATAAACTAGTTCAATACACCATGCACAGTAGTCGTATCCATCATCCACAGCACACGTACAAATGGATAGGGGATGCAAAACCAGATGTATTTCACCTAAAGTAACATTGAAAAACCTCAAAATGCTCACTTTTTCCATGAAAAATGTAAGGGTTAATTGCAAATAAAATCACAACCTTTTTGCAAATTGCAATCTAATCTAAACTTTTGAATCTTTGCAAACAAAACTCCAATTTAACATTTGGTTGCAATTTGAACCAACAAATAAATTTTTTATTTTCCGAAAATAATGTTTCACTTACTCGGCAATGAATAATTAGTTGTATTAATATGTTTAAATTGGTAAGGATGACAGCACATAATTAATCATCATTTTCGAGGAGATTGAAATCTATCATTTGGTTAGAATTGCTAACAAATTTAAAGTTGAAGTTTTATTTGCAATGATTCAAAAGTTTAGATTAAATTGCAATTAGCGAAAAGGTCGTGATTTTATTTGCAATTAACCCAAAATGTAAATAAACTAGTTAAATACAATTAAACTCCATATGCAGTAGTCGTATTCATCATTCACAGCACGTGTGCTCTACATATGGACTGTGGATACTAAAACCAAATGTATTACGCCTAAACTAGCATCAAGAAACCTCAAAGGGTCACTATTTCCAAGGAAAATGATGAACTCGACTGTAACATAAACAAAGATATGATAAATCCAAAAACTCAAAACAACAAAAGATTATTGGAACAATGGTAAAAATAATTACAATTACCTGATAGTAATACCTCTTTCCATCTTCCAAACCAACCATCACGCCGTCGTGTATAAACCCAGGATCCCTCCATCCAATGCTCCGATTGGCTGGCGCATCACACATATCCTCTCTCTCATACCTCGAAACCTGGGTACCCACAATCTTATTCAACTCGTTTCGGGTCAACCCGTATTTCACAGAACTCTCCTTCCCATCATGGGTCACGAACATGACCCGCATCTCCCCATCCCTGTCCGTCAGCGCCAAGTGGGTCTGTTCGGGTCCTCGACCTGATTCAAAAACGACCGTTTCGGAATCCGCCAACAGGTGCTTGGTGCCCGGCAAGGGATTATGATCATGGTCTTGCCTTTTTGGATTGATTTCGGAGTCGGACCAGTGGAAGATCCGGAACTGGTAATCGGATCTGAGATTTATTAACGGTATAGTGATTGAGCCAGATCCAGATTCCCATTCCGGCGACGATGAGAGGAATATGTAACCGATGAAGTTATTGTGGCTGGAATTTGCAGGAGAATAGATTCCGAGCCAATCGAGCTTGGATGGGGCGCCAATGCCGGACCATTTGATGGTAATCGGATCGCCGGATTTGGGTATGGATCTCCGGCTAACGGAAATGGATACTTGCGATGAAGAGGATAATTGAATGAAGGAATTAAAGAGGACGAACAGAACGAGAATTAAGTTTATCATAACTACCTGAATCCAGATCGGATTTGATGGGGTTTCAAAGATGAAAGAGAACAAGTTTTTGTGGATTGGTAGTGGTCAAAAGAAAGTGTAGACGGGACTCATTCTTAAAATATTCTATTATCAAGAGCAGCAACGTGGACTAATACTCCCTCCGTCTCAAACTCAAGTTCCCGTTTACTGTTTGCACGGTTATTAAGAAAAGAATTATTTATTAGTATTTAAAATAATAAAGTGATGATAAAGTGATAAAGTAAATGTTCCGTCTCAAACTCAAGTTCTCGTTTACTGTTTGCACGGTTATTAAGAAAAGAATTATTTATTAGTATTTAAAATAATAAAGTGATGATAAAGTGATAAAGTAGATGTTTTGGTTATTATTGTATGTAGAATCATTATCATTACCTCTTCTATTTATGAATTTTCTCTCTCCTACGTGGCATGTCTCATCATAAATTATTTCATAATCCTGCGATTATAGGACTTCTCTTCTTAACTTCCTATATAAACTTCATATTCTATTAACTTCCTATTTTATTAATCCTATTAACTTCTATTCTAAAAATTTTATATTACTTAAATTAAATTAAAAACTACCATACATACACAAAACCCTGAAAACACCTTTGAATTAGTCCACTCCCACCCATTCCTATTTTTTTTATCACCGAGAAACTCCACATTATAATGCACGCATATATATATATATTTGGCAAAAACTTATATGAGACCGTCTCATGGCATGAGACTACACAAAATAACACTTACCCCTACCAAAGTGTTAATGAGTCAATGCCTGATTAGGCGTGAAATTGTCATGATTCGTAGCTAGAAACGCCCTAGTTTTGGTCGAGTTTATAGAGTATTTAGAGTCAATTGAGCATTATTTCTATACATTGATAAATTTGTCTCTTTGATGCTCATAGGTGAATAGAGGACGAAAAACGGAGTTCGTAGGACTTTGAATCGACTCAAACGGATGCCCGGATGAGAAGATATTGAAGAAATACGATGGGTATTAGTGCGGACGAGGAAAAGTATCACTTGGGAGGAATTAGAAGTCACTCGAGTGACTAGGTCGAGCGCCCCCGCTCGAGCGCATTGCTCGAGCGCTTAAACGTACAGAACTATTCTTGCGCTCGAGCAGCTCGAGCGCCACCGCTCGAGCGAATTGCTCGAGCGCCCAAAACATACAGTGCAATTTCAGCGCTCGACCAGCTCGAGCGGAACCGCTCGAGCGATTGTGTCATTCGAGCTACACAGCTCGAGCGGGACCGCTCGAGCGTTTTGCTCGAGCGCCCATGGATTTTTGCCTCCGGATGCGTATTTTCGGCCCATTAACTCCCGTTTCGACCCGAGCCTATATATACCTCTTCCAAACACGTTTTGAAAGATCCCCGACTTTTAGAAATAATTTTAGACTTAGTTTTTGAAGAGGAGAAGAACGAGCAAGTTTTATTTTTACGTTGTTGAGGTTTTTTATACGAATTCTAGTTTCTTTTCAATTCTTAGTTTCTTTTCATTAGTTCGTTACTTTGAACACGTTTAAATTTCGTTTTTATCAATTCAAATTTCAGTTCTTCGTATTTATTTTCTTTTTAAACCCTAGTTCATGTTTCTTATTTTCTTCGTTCAATTCGTTATGTTTATGTTCGTTGTTTCTTTAATTGCTTTTAGTTTTGTTAAAACCATGTCCAGCTAAAACCCTTGCGTGCTTAGGTTAGGATGAACTCGTAGAAGTAGGATGTGGGTACATAATTAGGGTAATTTGTGACGTTAGTTTTAATTCTCTTAATTAATGAATTCTTATAATTAATCTGAACTTTACCTTTAAATTTAGTACGAAAGTGTTAGAGAGAGGACGACCGCATCACTCAATAACAACTAGTAGTCTTAACGAGAAGGTTTAGGAAAGGTTAATTCATCTACCGGTTTAGCGAAGGAGGACGACCGCATCACCTTAGTTAAATTAGGTCTCATTAATTGAGCACAATCCATTAACTTGTTAGTAGATTAGTGAAGTCGAGTGTTAGGGTAAAGTATTAGGGTTTAGAATCTTGAGCTTTCACCTTGCATTCTTAGACTTAGGTTAATTCTTGTTTGTCACGATTACTTTGATTATGTACCTGCTCCGTTAGTATACGTAGGGATTCCTATCCTAAGCATCACCATCTCTTATTTGAATCCAACCCTTAGTTAATTCGTCTGCTTTAGTATTTTAGTTTAATTAGTTTATTTTAGTTTTAATTAATCTTTCCAAAAACCCAAAAACATTACACTCATATTAACTACGACGCGTAGATCTTCAGGGATCTATTCGCATATACACCATCCCTTGGGTTCGATAATACTTGGTCCCTATACTTGCCCATACTACAGTGAACCCGTACTCTTGCGGGGTAGCTACTAGTAGAAGCTAGTGTAGTACGCTTCAAGTCAATGCCCAAGTTACACCAATTTTCATTGTCTCATGCCATGAGACGGTCTTATACAAGACCTACTCTATATATATATATTTGTGAATTTCTCCACCACTCTCAATCCTTTATTTCAAAATCCTGCAATTCTATAATTTTATGATATTTTTTGTAATATTATATATCCTATATTTATATTCATACCCCTATTCACTTACTTTTCCTATACAAGCCACCTTTTTTAATTTGCATGAGTTAGTTAGAATAATTTATTACTATGTTTTTTACTTACAAATTGATATTTTAATTAAATTAAAAAATACTATATTTTGATTGAATTAATATTCAAATATTTAATTTAAACACTTTATATATATATCAACCCGCGTAATACGCGGGGTTCTAGGCTAGTATAATATTAAAAAGTATTGTTATTTTTTTGCCAAAAGTAGATGTAGCAAATTAGTATGGGACGGACCTTTTTGGCAATGTAGCAAACGAGTTTGGGACGGAGGGAGTAACATTTTTGCGTAGTTACGTTTGGTTAGATTAGAGTCCTGCATAATCTCAACCCAAACTCCCAAACTTGTTCAAGATGACATACTTTTAAGAAAAAGAAAAAAAAGTGAACATGGGAAGGTGGAATGGAATAAAATAATAGTATTTTAATATTTTATTTGTTTTTATGAATGTAGTAGTTTTTTTTTTTACTGTGAAAAATAATTGTAGAATGTCCATATTTAATAGATGTGAAAGTAATTGCACGATGGAGAGAATATTATTATTGCGCTTATAAACTAATATTACAATATAAAATATTATGTTTCCATCTTTCAATAAATTTTTCGTGAAAAAATTGTACGGATATTAAAGAGTATTAATATAAAGTGTAGTGTAGATATGATTAAATAGAGAGAATAAAATAAAGTATAAGAATAATATAAAAATAAAAGTTGGTGTGGGTTTGTTTCCAGGTATAGCATGAGAAGTTTATCACAGGATGCCTAAAAAGAAAATATGAGAAGTTTATTGAAGGATGGAGAGTGTAGTTTATAATAATGATAATAGTATCATTATGTAACACCCCGTCCCGTTCTATACCCTTTTTAGAAACCTTTTTTGTTTCCTTCTTTTTTTTTTATATATATATATTTTATTTTAAATTTTATTTAATTTTGCGTGCTTCGTGTAATTTAAATTTATACCCTACTTATAAAATTTCAAAATTCGTAGAAAGAAATCGAATCTTTCGAACGAATAAGGAACTTCGAGAATTAAATAAAAATTGAGGTTTTCGACCCGTATAATTTATTAAGATTAATTGCAATGTCTTGAAATAACTAATTAATTAATTAAATTTTAAATTCTACTTTGATTACTCGTTTTTAATTTTAGATGCACAAACCAAACATTGCCTTAGATAGTACCAAGGATATACATGAATTTCTTACCATTAATTTACAACCACAAATTAATTTAAAGTATTAAAATTAATCTTTTAATCTAATTAAACAAATTTGACTCTTTCCTCCATAAGTTAAGATAACCGTCCTTTTCATCTCCCAAAAGACAAGATCAATTCCAAATATCATTCCACAGTTTCTCTCTCTCTCCAAAAAACCCAAACGCATATCTCTCTTTCTCCTCCTTCGATCGGCCACGCTGCTCACGGCGGCGCCTCTCTTTTCTTTCGACCACGACGCCTCTTCCGCCTCTGCTTCGATCAACGACGCCTCTCCTCCTCCGTTCGACGCCGCGACACGACGTCCCCTGCCGAATCGCCGCCGCTGCGACGCCCCTGCCGAATCACCGCCGCCACGACGCCCTGCCAAATCGCCGCCGCCTCCTCTCCCTTTTTTCTTCCAACGATACCGAACCAAACCTTCGTTGCCGGAATTTCTGGAAAAATCGAGATACGCCGTTAGGCTGCCCAATTTCCACCTCGAACCCGAAGAAACGTAAGGGCTCTACCTTCGTTTTCTTCCATTCGTAAATTCTGATTTTTTTTCGAGGCTATTGCGGAACCGTGTAACAAGAAACGGGAGAGAATGGATGAACTACTGTTTTCTATTTTCTTCTATTCACTGACTGGTGTTCAAGTTTCAAACTTTTTGGACTTTGGTTTATTACTTCCAGTAGATGAATTTCTGAGTTCTATTGCTTTCAAATTTTATTTGTAGTTCATGGACTTTAGAGGATTAGTATTAATCTTTGGTTGTTAAGTATTATTCTTATAGATGTATGGTATCACTGTTTAGTTGGACAGTGTTTTGGAAATTAGTGTTGTTAATTTCTTTTGGATGATGATTTCAATTGTTAAAACGCGTTTGTTTTAAATCCGTAGACAAAGGGAAACTCGTCTTCTCCCTTGTCCCCGGTTAAACGGTTGTATCAAATGAAAAACAGTTTAGTAGAAAATAATAGTACTCTTTTATTTTGAAAATGATACGAGTTAACTCAATTAATAATACTATTAATATAGAAAAATGTTATTATTCTTTTAAGTTTTATTAAAATCTCTTTAAAATCAAGTACTACTAAAAATGAAAAAAAAAAATATATATATGACAATATTTTAGTATTTATTCTTTAAATGAAATAATTTTCAAAGGATTTTATTTATAAAAGTATAACTATATTCAATGACCTTCTAAGAATAAGAAAGTGAAATTTTAGGAAAGAAAGACATTAAATTTAGAACATATGTTATTAGTGTAAATTTCTATAAATTTCTTATCTTTTTATCCTTTTCAAGAAAAGTATTTAAAGTTATACTTTTTAAAATAGTAAAAGTTTTTACAAAAGAAAAAAGGAAATTAAAGGTTTGTTTTGTAGAAATATAAATAATCATACAATCAAGAAAATCAGTAAGTACACTCCAAAAATACACCCATCCTTTTTAGAGGTGGTGTATTCACCAAAATGGGGTGTGAACCTTAAACCAGTCCTTTTAAAGTATATAAGACACCAACCTCTCGTCTCTCGTAATGCAAACTCTCGAATTCTTCCTAAATTCATCAAAAATCAACTTTTAATCGAATAACTTTATATTAGGAATCAGTGCTAGTGGATTTCCGCGCCAGAGACTCGACCACTCGTCTGTACACCACTTCCAGGACTCCCAACAATCAGGTGGGTGATGATCGGTTGATCGATCTGCTTATAATACGTTGTGCTGGTATTTTCTGAACTCGACCAATCAAACCTAAAACGATTAATCCAACATAAATGTATCCCTATTATATAACTGTTTGAATTACGTGATATAATCATACGTGATACGAAAAACATGTTATTTTATCCAAATCAATCACTATTGCATGACTAAGGGCATTATGTGAGCATGAATCAATTTGATTGCAAATCGAGGAATTTTTCCTCCACGTTTTAAAATGTCAGCTTTATAAAAGGATCTGAAGTCAGTAAGTATGGAGTTGTGGTACGGGTATTAAATCCAACCTCCGGGGAGCTGTCGAGGACGCCCCCAGAATCAAGGTTGTTGATTCAAACAGATCTGGTCCCCGGGTCAGACGCCTACGTTGCGCACTGGGAATAAGGCCATTGATGGTTTGCGTTATTCTATTTTGTCAGTGGTTGGGAGAAGTAAGGTTTTGGAAAGTGGAACAAGTCAAGTATGGCCGTATGAAAGTGGTACAAGGAAAATCTTTTACGATACGTGAAAAAAATGATTTTGGGTTTCGTCCCCTTACTGTGAATCAACTTGTAAAATGCCAATTGTATGATGTAAGACTTGTTATGCCCAATTAATTATTACGTGAATCTGCTTATTCTGTGATATACGTTATCCATGTTTACATATCAACTACTTAAATACATTAAACGCTTTATTAATAAGTACAACTTAATATACTTCGGATTTACCAATCCCATGACGTTGCAAATCACCCATACGTGAGAATTCAAATCTCACGCCCCACTTTTCTAACCCCTTGCAGATTTCGAGTACGGGGAGCAAGGACAGTGATGAAGAAGACACGACGTTTCCCTGTTCATTTAAAATACTAATTAGAACACTATGATGCTTATATTATATTTTATTTTCCAAATAAATGTCATCGCCAATACATTGTAAGACGATATAAATTTCCGTGTGATTCAGTACCTAAGACTCAGTATGTAATGTTTCGAAATACTAAACTCTCTATAGTTTTATACATATATATATATATATATGGGAGTGTGATGCATTTTTATAATATTTCTCCCCATCTTCCTACTGCATGAAACTCATCATCCTTTTATGTTATTATTTCTTCAAAAAAAATTTATAATTTGGTATTTTGATCTCAATTAACATCTCGAATTCTATATAATTAATATATATGGATTCGGGGCGTTACAGGTGGTATCAGAGCCTAGGTTCAAAACTTTCGAACCCAAACTCAAATCCTTGATTTTTATCATCAAAACTAAAATTATTTCTCATCACTTAAATAGTAAAAACATTTAATATCTCGGGGGAAACGTGTCTCTGATTACTGTCCACAAGCTCCTCAAAGGTACGTCAGTAAAATTTTCATAAAAATCGTCTAAAAGCCCACGAACTCACAACAGTTTGACTTCATAATATTACACAATCAAAAAGGTTACGACAACTCGAAACGATATTCGTGCTATAATGGAAGACTTCAGAATCCTAGTCTAAGTTGCTTTTGAACCACGAATAATTGGATGAAGTGTGAACTTCATGAATGACATTATGTGACTACTTGAATTATATGCTTTAAATGTTTACTTTCTGGTTATTTTCTTCTTTGTAAACTAAAATTTGACTAGAACTTTCCTTTCCCTATAGGAAAAGCCGTGAGATGGACGTGAACCAATATATAGGGATCGCACAGTTAGATTTTGAGTCCATCGCTGCGTTCACCGCACATTTTATAGAGTTCCGTAAGAGGGCAAGAGTTGCTCCGGAGCCCCACGTTGAGTCAGATTTTGCGGCCGTGACCCGGTATACCGGGGCAGTTGCAGAGGTGTTCCGTCCCATTGCTACGGGACTCCGAGACCGTATGCGGGTAGACGACGCCCAGGATACCCCCCATCTCCACCTCGACGCTTATTGGGTAGAGGTACAACGTGGCATACGGAGTGCGGATCATAACCGCGGACTATCTTACCAGGCTGTTGCACTCGCCAGGGGTGACCTGACCACGTCAGACCTGCTCAGAGAGGACGCAGCCCTTGCACGGATGTCAGCCGCTGCGGCCAGGGCGACTGCAGACTCCCATGATGAGTACTCACTGATTGCTACCCAGAGGGCTGACTTGTATTATCGGACCGCCATCGAGCAGCGGGACCGCGCCGTTGCCCTTTGGGAGACGAGTGGACTAGCAGGAGATGGACCTCTTGACCCCGCTGAGGCCGCACTCCCGGGAGTAGAGCCAGCAGTTGATGAGCTGGTCGAGGACGGCCCGCCAGTGGATGGAGATTCTCCTGCAGAGTCTGGAGCTGAGTATTCAGAGTTTGGACCGTGTACATAATACCTAGATGCATATATATAGCATAGGTGGTAGCCGCTTGACATATAGTAGTAGTCATTGCGTGGTCGTTTTCCTTATAGGCCATAGCAGCGTAGCCTTAACCCACTCCTTTTGTCGCTCGTGATCCGCAATGATGTGAGGATACGATGCGTTAGCATTACCTAGAAGTCTTTTGTATTCTATGTCGTAATGTGAGGAGACTGACTCCATAGAACCCCAAAACTTTTTAGATATATATAATACTTATTTTGTGCTCACTACTTGTCAATGTGCTTTACTTGCTTTACATATTAATTGTCGTATATTTTATCTGATTATTACTCAATGACATATCACTGGTTCCTATTGTACTGTGCGAATGTGAGCACTGTACCATTGAGGGCCCCAATGCGTTGCGGTGATTTACGTACCACATGTGTTTCAGTGCTAGTGCTGTGTTATTTTGGTTAATCCGGTTATGTTTTCATAGTTTTCTCGCACCTATACATATTGTAACAATATTATTCTTTTCTCTTCAGAAGCACCTTTAGAATGGTACCAGGCCGAAGACGTGGACGACCCCGCATTAATCCTATTCCTGTACCAGTGGATCCTATGGAACAGGACCCACCTCCTCAGGCTGAACCTGAGCCGCCTCAGCAAGCCGCGCCAGGGAATGATATTGCGAGAGAAATTCTAATCTCCCTGCAAAACTACATCCAGCAGCAAGCTCCACCACCTCCTCCACCCCTTTATGGGCCTATTCCTCAAATAGCGCCCAGGATGAACGACTTTGTCGAACGCTTTCGACGACTACAGCCACCTAGGCTGAATGGAAGAGAGAACCCCTTTGAAATCAAGGAGTGGATATTCGGGATGGAACGTATTTTCCGACATATGGCACTGGCTGATGCACAGAAAGTCTCATGTGCCCAGTTCCAACTGATGGAGGATGCAGCCCAATGGTGGGAGTTCTATGAGCGGACTATGAGTGAAGAAGCTAGACAGGTCTTTACTTGGGAAGATTTCAAGAAAGCAGTGCTGGATAGGTACTTTCCACGAGTACTAAGAGATCGGAAGGAACAGGAATTTGTCAACCTTCGACAGGGAACTCTCTCGGTGATAGAGTACGAGAGAAAATTCAATCAGTTGTCTCGTTATGCCCCACATCTGGTGGGTAATGATGAGAGGAAAGCCCACAGGTTTGAACAGGGCTTGAGGCCTGAGATAGCAGGAATTGTAATTGGTCTTCAGATGCCAAGCTATGGGGAAGTCTTTCATCGAGCATTGCTAGTCTCGATCAGCCAGAATCTGGAGTACAAGCAGGCTCCGACTACTGTTCCTGTCAATCGTAATTGGCAGCCAAACTTTAAGAGGAACCCAGCCCCGCCATCCAGTGGGACTAACTTTGTTGGTTCTCGAGCCAACCAAAACTGTCAGAGGTGCGGAAGGAGACATTGGGGACCATGTAGTCAAGGAGGAGTAATCTGTTACCATTGCAATCAACCTGGGCACAAGTCTAATGAATGCGCCCAGCCACCGAGCAGCAACCGCCAACCGGTCAATAATAACCAGTACCGCCCGCAGCAGGCAATCAACTACCAGACTCGCCAACTACCTGCACCTAACAACCGTCAAGTGGGACCACCCAACAGAGGTCCGCCTAACCAAGGTCAGAAAAGGTCTGGACATGTGAATGCCATTATGGAAGAAGGGGAAGGTAGCGGAGAACAACTTCGCCTGAAGGGCCCAGCTCAACCTGAACAGCATGAGACGCTAGCAGGTACTGTCTTTGTACTTGAAAAACCTGCTTATGTATTATTTGATACTGGGGCATCTCATTCCTTTATATCTGATAACTTTAGAAGGAAGTTAGGATTAATTGGGGAAAAGGGAAGAGTGTTGAATGTGAGTATTCCATCTGGAACCACTATGGAAATTGAGGGTCAAGTTAGAGGGTTACCCTTAATGCTAAATGACAAATTAATAGAGTCTGATCTTCATATTCTCAAGATGAAAATCTTTGACATAATCTTGGGCATCGATTGGTTGACGAAGAACAAAGCAATGATAAAATGTGCAGAATGCGAGATCGACCTTGAACCCAGTAGTGGTCAACGCTTCACATTTCGTAAAATCAAGACTAAGAAAGAGACCCGAGTAATATCAGCAATCCAAGCTGCGGAAATATTACGGAAGGAAGAATGCCAAGCTTACCTTGTCCACATCTCAACAGGAGAGGAAGATGACAAGTTGCGTGTTAAGGTGCCGATCGTGGATGAATACCTTGACGTATTTCCCGAAGAATTGACTGGGTTGCCTCCGGACCGTCAAATAGAGTTCTCCATCGACTTAATACCTGGATCAGCACCAGTATCTAAAGCACCCTATCGAATGGCGCCAAAGGAATTAGAAGAACTGAAGGAACAACTGCAAGGCTTACTTGAAAAGAAATTCATCAGGCCAAGTGCATCACCATGGGGAGCACCCGTGTTGTTTGTGAAGAAGAAAGATGGGACTTTCCGTATGTGCATAGACTACCGAGGTCTAAATCAACTAACCATCAAGAACAAATATCCTCTTCCGAGGATAGAAGACTTGTTCGACCAGTTGAAGAATGTTACTGTATTCTCAAAGATCGATCTGAGGTCTGGTTACCACCAGCTAAAGGTCAAGAGTGAGGATATCCCGAAGACAGCATTCCGGACTCGGTATGGACATTACGAATTCACCGTAATGCATTTCGGAGTGACGAACGCTCCAGCGATCTTCATGGATCTGATGAATAGAGTGTTTCATCCGTACCTAGATATTTTCGTCATCGTCTTTATTGACGATATACTTGTGTACTCTAAGAACAAAGAGCAACACGAAGAACATCTCAAGACAGTCTTAGAAACAATGAGACGAGAGAAGTTGTATGCCAAATTCAGCAAGTGCAAATTTTGGATCGACCGTGTTATGTTCTTAGGACATATAATCTCCGCAAAAGGGATTGAAGTGGACCCGACAAAGGTGGAAGCCATCATGAACTGGAAGACTCCTACTAACGTCAATGAAATTCGAAGCTTTCTTGGGTTAGCAGGATACTACCGGAGGTTCATACAAAATTTTTCCAGCATTGCGAAAGCGCTGACAAAACTGACCAAGAAAACCGAGAAGTTTGTTTGGGACTCGACTTGTGAGGAAAGTTTCCAAGAACTAAAGAGGAGACTAACCACGTCGCCTGTGTTAACCATCCCGGACGGATCAGAAGGATTCGTCATTTACACAGACGCTTCGTTGTCAGGTCTGGGTTGTGTTCTGATGCAAAATAGGAAAGTTGTAGCCTACGCATCCCGACAACTAAAGGACCACGAGCAGAATTACCCGACTCACGACTTAGAACTAGCAGCAGTAGTTCATGCGTTGAAGATTTGGAGACACTACTTGTATGGTGGAAAGTGTGAGATCTACACTGACCATAAGAGCCTGAAATACTTCTTCACGCAGAAGGAATTGAACATGCATCAGAGAAGATGGCTCGAATTGGTAAAAGATTACGATTGCACTATCCACTATCACCCTGGAAAGGCAAACATAGTGGCAGACGCTTTGAGTAGAAAGGAAGATACGAAACTAGGCGTCGTTCCAACCACACAGTTACCACTAGTGGGAGAGCTCTCTCGGCTAAACTTGGAATTTTCCACACCGTGTTGTGCAGATTCCATGGTTTACGCGTTCACCCTACAACCGACCTTACAAGAACGGATCCTAGGAGCGCAACAGAACGGTAAATTCTTGAAGGGAATACATAAGCGCGCTGAGGAAGGGACCATTCAGAGGTTCGTATTGAGTACTGATGGAGCTTTAATGTTCGATAATAGAATCTGTGTGCCTAAGGACGAAGAATTGAGGAACGAAATCCTACGAGAGGCACATAACACTCCTTACACCGTTCACCCCGGAGAGACGAAGATGTACCGGGGACTGAAGGAGAACTTTTGGTGGAGGGGTATGAAGAGAACGATAGCTCAATTTGTTAAGAGTTGTTTAACCTGTCAACGGGTTAAAGCTGATCATCAACGACCCTCAGGGTTATTACATCCTCTAGAGACGCCAGAATGGAAGTGGGAGAACATCACTATGGATTTTGTCACTGGATTTCCGAAAACGGTGAAGAATCACGATGCCATCTGGGTTATCGTAGATAGACTTACGAAAACTGCTCACTTTATCCCTGTTAGAATGACGTATACGTTGGACAAGCTTGCCCAACTATACGTAGCAGAGATAGTCAGACTACACGGTGTGCCAGTCTCGATAGTGTCCGATAGAGACCTTCGTTTTACCTCCAAGTTCTGGGGAAGTTTGCAACAAGCCCTGGGAACTGAATTGAAATTCAGCACTGCATACCACCCACAAACCGACGGACAATCGGAAAGAACTATTCAGACACTCGAAGATATGCTGAGAGCTTGTGCTCTAGATCTTGAAGGAAGTTGGGAAAGCCACCTTCCCTTAGTAGAGTTCGCTTATAACAACAGTTATCAAGCAACGATACAAATGGCTCCTACGAAGCGCTCTACGGGAAGAGGTGTAGATCACCAGTTTGTTGGAACGAAGTCGGGATTCGGAAGATTCTCGGACCCGAATTAGTCGAGAGATCAGCTGAGATAGTCGCGAAGATTAAAGAAAGAATCAAAACGGCTCAGGACCGTCAGAAGTCATATGCAGATACCCGAAGGAGAGATTTACAGTTCAACATTGGCGAGAAAGTGTTTCTCAGAGTTGCGTCAATGAAGGGCTTAATTCGCTTTGGGAAAAGAGGTAAGCTAAAGCCACGATACATCGGACCATTTGACATCCTGAACAGAATCGGGGATGTGGCTTATCGCTTAGCTCTGCCACCAGAGTTGTCGCGAGTACATGATGTATTCCATGTATCTACACTCAGGAAATATATGAGCGATCCAAACCATGTTATTAGTCACATAGAATTGGGTCTAAGCAGTGACCTGACTTATGAGGAAGTCCCAGTAACCATCTTGAGGAGGAAGTTGCACTTGTTAAGGAATCGAGAAATACCATTGGTTCTAGTCCAATGGAGCCGTCACGAAAAGGAAGAAACGACTTGGGAAAGAGAAGAAGAAGTCCTAGCTAAATACCCTCAGTGTTTAAGAAGTACGTAAGAGATGAATTTCGGGGGCGAAATTCTGTTAAGGGGGTAAGGATGTAACCTTCTATACCCTTTTTAGAAACCTTTTTTGTTTCCTTTTTTTTTTATATATATATTTTATTTTAAATTTAATTTAATTTTGCGTGCTTCGTGTAATTTAAATTTATACCCTACTTATAAAATTTCAAAATTCGTAGAAAGAAATCGAATCTTTCGAACGAATAAGGAACTTCGAGAATTAAATAAAAATCGAGGTTTTCGACCCGTATAATTTATTAAGATTAATTGCAATGTCTTGAAATAACTAATTAATTAATTAAATTTTAAATTCTACTTTGATTACTCGTTTTTAATTTTAGATGCACAAACCAAACATTGCCTTAGATAGTACCAAGGATATACATGAATTTCTTACCATTAATTTACAACCACAAATTAATTTAAAGTATTAAAGTTAATCTTTTAATCTAATTAAACAAATTTGACTCTTTCCTCCATAAGTTAAGATAACCGTCCTTTTCATCTCCCAAAAGACAAGATCAATTCCAAATATCATTCCACGGTTTCTCTCTCTCTCCAAAAAACCCAAACGCATATCTCTCTTCCTCCTCCTTCGATCGGCCACGCTGCTCACGGCGGCGCCTCTCTTTTCCTTCGACCACGACGCCTCTTCCGTCTCTGCTTCGATCAAAGACGCCTCTCCTCCTCCGTTCGATGCCGCGACGCGACGCCCCCTGCCGAATCGCCGTCGCCGCGACGCCCCTGCTGAATCGCCGCCGCCGCGACGCCCCTGCCGAATCACCGCCGCCGCGACGCCCTGCCAAATCACCGCCGCCTCCTCTCCCTTTTTTCTTCCAACGATACCGAACCAAACCTTCGTTGCCGGAATTCTGGAAAAATCGAGATACGCCGTTAGGCTGCCCAATTTCCACCTCAAACCCGAAGAAACGTAAGGGCTCTACCTTCGTTTTCTTCCATTCGTAAATTTTGATTTTTTATCGAGGCTATTGCGGAACCGTGTAACAAGAAACGAGAGAGAATGGATGAACTACTGCTTTCTATTTTCTTCTATTCACTGACTGGTGTTCAAGTTTCAAACTTTTTGAACTTTGGTTTATTACTTCCAGTAGATGAATTTCTGAGTTCTGTTGCTTTCAAATTTTATTTGTAGTTCATGGACTTTAGAGGATTAGTATTAATCTTTGGTTGTTAAGTATTATTCTTATAGATGTATGGTATCACTGTTTAGTTGGACAGTGTTTTGGAAATTAGTGTTGTTAATTTCTTTTGGATGATGATTTCAATTGTTAAAACGCTTTTGTTTTAAATCCGTAGACAAAGGGAAACTCGTCTTCTCCCTTGTCCCGGGTTAAACGGTTGTATCAAATGAAAAACAGTTTAGTAGAAAATAATAGTACTCTTTTGTTTTGAAAATGATACGAGTTAACTCAATTAATAATACTATTAATATAGGAAAATGTTATTATTCTTTTAAGTTTTATTAAAATCTCTTTAAAATCAAGTACTACTAAAAATGAAAAAAAAATATATATATATGACAATATTTTAGTATTTATTCTTTAAATGAAATAATTTTCAAAGGATTTTATTTATAAAAGTATAACTATATTCAATGACCTTCTAAGAATAAGAAAGTGAAATTTTAGGAAAGAAAGACATTAAATTTAGAACATATGTTATTAGTGTAAATTTCTATAAATTTCTTATCTTTTTATCCTTTTCAAGAAAAGTATTTAAAGTTATACTTTTTAAAATAGTAAAAGTTTTTACAAAAGAATAAAGGAAATTAAAGGTTTGTTTTGTAGAAATATAAATAATCATACAATCAAGAAAATCAGTAAGTACACTCCAAAAATACACCCATCCTTTTTAGAGGTGGTGTATTCACCAAAATGGGGTGTGAACCTTAAACCAGTCCTTTTAAAGTATATAAGACACCAACCTCTCGTCTCTCGTAATGCAAACTCTCGAATTCTTCCTAAATTCATCAAAAATCAACTTTTAATCGAATAACTTTATATTAGGAATCAGTGCTAGTGGATTTCCGCGCCAGAGACTCGACCACTCGTCTGTACACCACTTCCAGGACTCCCAACAATCAGGTGGGTGATGATCGGTTGATCGATCTGCTTATAATACGTTGTGCTGGTATTTTCTGAACTCGACCAATCAAACCTAAAACGATTAATCCAACATAAATGTATCCCTATTATATAACTGTTTGAATTACGTGATATAATCATACGTGATACGAAATACCTGTTGTTTTATCCAAATCAATCACTATTGCATGACTAAGGGCATTATGTGAGCATGAATCAATTTGATTGCAAATCGAGGAATTTTTCCTCCACGTTTTAAAATGTCAGCTTTATAAAAGGATCTGAAGTCAGTAAGTATGGAGTTGTGGTACGGGTATTAAATCCAACCTCCGGGGAGCTGTCGAGGACACCCCCAGAATCAAGGTTGTTGATTCAAACAGATCTGGTCCCCGGGTCAGACGCCTACGTTGCGCACTGGGAATAAGGCCATTGATGGTTTGTGTTATTCTATTTTGTCAGTGGTTGGGAGAAGTAAGGTTTTGGAAAGTGGAACAAGTCAAGTATGGTCGTATGAAAGTGGTCCAAGGAAAATCTTTTACGATACGTGAAAAAAATGATTTTGGGTTTCGTCCCCTTACTGTGAATCAACTTGTAATATGCCAATTGTATGATGTAAGACTTGTTATGCACAATTAATTATTACGTGAATCTGCTTATTCTGTGATATACGTTATCCATGTTTACATATCAACTACTTAAATACATTAAACGCTTTATTAATAAGTACAACTTAATATACTTCGGATTTACCAATCCCATGACGTTGCAAATCACCCATACGTGAGAATTCAAATCTCACGCCCCACTTTTCTAACCCCTTGCAGATTTCGAGTACGGGGAGCAAGGACAGTGATGAAGAAGACACGACATTTCCCTGTTCATTTAAAATACTAATTAGAACACTATGATGCTTATATTATATTCTATTTTCCAAATAAATGTCATCGCCAATACATTGTAAGACGATATAAATTTCCGTGTGATTCAGTACCTAAGACTCAGTATGTAATGTTTCGAAATACTAAACTCTCTATACTTTTATACATACATATATATATATATATATGGGAGTGTGATGCATTTTTATAATATTTCTCCCCATCTTCCTACTGCATGAAACTCATCATTCTTTTATGTTATTATTTCTTCAAAAAAAATTTATAATTCAGTATTTTGATCTCAATTAACATCTCGAATTCTATATAATTAATATATATGGATTCGGGGCGTTACACATTAAGTGAAATGTAATGGTATCAACTTTATACTATGAACAAGTTTCACAAGAGGAATATTTTTTTAAGAAAAATTTGTACGTCACAGGTGTTCTGGAGCGATTAAATCCCATCTGGACGAGGTAGCCAACAAGACATCATGACGAGATCGAGGTCCCAAGCTCAACCTTGTCATGCCTGGGTCACATCACCTATTTTCTTCACCTAAAGAATCTTGACCATGTCGAGATACTAGGTCCATGCCGAGGTCCATTCCAGAACTCGGCCTGATTGGTTTATCTCGTCATGAAGGCTATCAAGGAGGAGTCTCGTCGAGAACAAGACATCGACATCCCATAGAAGGAACCAACTACGAGTGAGAGACATACATCCATCCATCTCGAGAGAGAAGACGACGAGGAGGCCACGTATTAGATCTTATCCGAGAAGACATGTGCCAGACGCCTATGTTGGTGATCGGTTCTAATCGCGTGGATTAGTGGTTGTTTTTAACCGGTTTTGGGATCACCAAACAAGAACGTGTGATTGATTACCACCGTAAATGGTAAATTCAATAGACCGGGTCGTAAAATCGTAAAACAAGTATTTAATTCCTATTTATTTTGTGTGTGTGCATTTTTAGGTATAAGAGTGTGTGTATTGGAGTATTTGTGAATTTGAACTTATTTTCATTGAAGGAGAGCAGCTTATTTATATTAACCACCAAGTAGGTGGTGTACATGACTCTTGGACTACCAAGCTTGCATGCTTGACATGTGTCCTTTGACTACATTTGACCTTACCTATGCTGAAACTTAATTACAAAGTCTTGTGTTTGACCTTATCTCGGATTCATAGTTGTTCGTCATAGTTTGCTTGTTGGTCCAATACTTGTATGTCTTCTGTAGAATTTGTTCGCCCTTGAATTTGAAGGTCCATATGTTGTTCGCTCGTATATTTACTGCAGGCTAGCCTCTGGATTCTCAATACTTGTTCGTCAGTTATCTAGTCGTTCTGATGGGTTGATAGGTGTTATGCAGTCCATAGACTGGTTAGCGCGCCACCTTTAGTGATTATTGTTCGTCATAAATGACTTGACATAATGCTCAGATCCGACCCCGGTTCCAGGACTTGTTCGCCAGCAAGCTGTTCATTAGAAAGGTTGCTCGTCATATGATACACTACCCAAATTGATTTATGCACCTTTCTTCGATTATCACTTACTTGTCATTTCTGGCTTAGTTGTTTTGCTTTATAATCCTCATCTTGGCCCTAATCCTTGCTCGCATAATTGTCATTATTGTTCGCCTATCAACAATTTCCCCCTATCCTGGCCAGATGTTGCCTTAGATGAGTAACTGTGGTCAGGATATCACCTTAGTGACGGATTAGGTCGAACTGCTTCTTCTTGTGCGAGCAACTTAGTAGCGCCGCTTCATCTCCCAAGACCTGGGGAGTCGTTCAAGGATGACGTGGGCGGCATGATTGTACGCCGCCCACGCACGGTCAAGTTCGAGGCCGCGCGCCCCTACATTTGTGCTTAGGTCCTTCAAGTTTCATCTTTGTGCGAACGGGACCCCGTCTTTTCATGTTTTGGCCCCAATATTCTTGGGAAAATACAGGGTTTTACCCCATTTTTTCCTTAAGTATAAATAAGAGTGGGAAATGAAAATTTTACCACTCTCTCGTTTTTTGCATTCAAAATTCCGGCTATCTCTCTATTTTTTCCGGTGATTCTTGAGTTCCTCCAATGTGTTTTTCCATCTCCCAAGGTATTTAACTCAATTTCATACTTGTTTTCTTCTCCTTTTTCTACTTTTTTTTTCTTGAAACAACATTCCACCACCACCGTGGGAAATTGCCTCCGCAATTACTGTTCATTCTGGGGGTTTGCCATCGAAAACTGTTGTCACCTCTCGAATTTTTACGATATTGCTTTTTATTCCATTACTACTCATGTCCTCTCACTCGAGCAACGGAGACTCTCTTGAAGCCCTCGATCCACTTTTTCCGGTTACTCCCTCCTTTTGAAATTTCATCGACGTCAAATCGAGACGTCGATTAAATTGTTAGATCTATGGATGATACTGGAGCTCACCCCTCCGGTGAAGAAGTTGTGGAACTTCCGAGCAGGGAAACGGGCGAGGAGGCCTCTTCAAGTTCAGAATCTGAAGAGGGGCCAGATCCTGAGTTCGACGAGTTGACTTGGGAATTTTTGGAGGGGATCAATTTCCCAAACCCTAATATAATGGAGAACAATATTCCCGAAGGGGTTGCTCGCCCTTTCGACTGGCGAGCATACTCGGAAGAATACGCGAACAAGTTCCCTCCTCCCGAGAGACAAATTTTAAAGTTTGTGAGAAACGACTATCAGGCGAGCAGGATTCGGAGTGTTGTTCGCCCAGACGAACTTGACTTGATTCAAGAGATGTACAAGATTCCGTACGGCATTCACATGTGGGCTCCAAAGAAAAAAGAACGAGCAGATCGCCCTCCACCTGGTTGTACAGCCATTAACGTTGATACCTTAATCGCGGGATTGATGTTACCTTTACCCCCGGTTGTTGGTCGATTCCTGGAGGCGACCAACCTTGCAATCACCCAAATCACGCCTATCGGGTGGATGAACTTGCTCGGCATAATGAGCTTGTTCGCTCTTGAAGGTTATATTGATCGCATTACCCATGATGAAGTTAACTACATGATGACCATCACCAAATGTCCTGTTGGCGAGGAAGGATATTACTATCTGAAAGCTCGCACAGGACTTAAATTTGTAGAAGGGGTGCCGAACAAGATTCGCAACTGGAAATAACACTTCTTCTTCATCGGGGGTGACTGGCGAGCATCCAGTAGTCCTTATGGTGGTGGTGGACGTATTCCTTCCCCTACATCTTATGGAAAACTCAAATGTAAGTTTATTTCTTCTTACATTCGAGGTAAGTTGGTCTAATTTAACTCTTATTGTTCGCTTGCAGGTCCTCGTTTATTGAAATGGAATACTGAGGAGGAAGAGATCGGCTCAGAGTTTCTCTTCACTTCGTGTTTGGTCGTTCTTCGCAATAAAGCAGACAGGACCATCGAGCACTTGAACGAGGAGAGGTGCAAGAAAGTTGCTCGCCTCTTCACCTACCCCCATCACCTTGAGGCTCAAGCCGAGGTGCCCCCAGGTATATAGAAAATTTCTAACTACCGACACAATATTTGTTCGTCAAGCATTTTATCCATGTACTTGTTCGTCTTCCTAAGAGACTTCTTCTTCTTCTTTTTTTTAGGCGAACAAGTTCCTGTCGCCGTCCCCCCTTGCTTCGGCCTCCTCGAGCAAAGAGTGCACGAGATGCTGCCTCCAAAAGAGAGAAAGGTGAAAGGGGATCCGCCCTCAAAGGTGCTTGCCATGATGAACAAGGCTTCTGGAGCCCAAACTGCTCGGCAAAATGCCCTTCCTCCATCAGCATCGCCACCACCCCCCTCCATACATCCTCGCCTTCTCCCCACGTGGGAAAAAGATTGAAGAGAGGAGATGGTACGCCCATTACCCAAGCTGCTATCCAAGCAGGAAAAGGGAAGGGTAAGGTGGGGGCTTCACCTGCTCGTCATCACGATGGCGGGATTGTTCGCCAATATTCCACCGAACTGGTGGAATGAACTAGGAAAGCTGGGAAGGATCAGCACCTCCTCACTCATGAACCCGGAGATATTATATATCTGGGTTGGGATGCCCTTAAATTTGCCGAGTAAGCATATTTTTCCTTCTTCAAACTTTTTTTTTTTTGCAAAAGAATTCTTCACAATAGAAATGTTAAACAATCTTTATTTCTCTTTGTTCACAGATATCAAGCCAGCGAACACCCTGGTAGGGCCAATGTTGTCCACCAGTTTGCTTGTTCTAAGACCCCTTCCTCAATAAGGGATATTCCGGGCGAGCACGTCCACAGAGCTACTGAACTAATTGCTCGTGCTTGGACTAGGCCCCTGGAAAAAACTATCCATTCCCAGGGGGACAATGGACAATTTTCATCTTTCCTCGCTCTAGGCTGTCAATGCACTGGTCTCGGCCCAACGAGGGATGGCGCAGAAGGCCGAACTAGAGGAAGCTGCTCGCCGCCATGCAACTGTTGTTCGACAGTTGACGGAGGAAAAAAAATGATCTTGTGAATAAGTTCAATGGCAAGATTGCTCGCCTCAATGATCATCTAAAACTCGCTAATGAATCTCAAAAGAAACAACTCGAATTATACGAGCAAGTGTTTGGCGAGCTAAGGGCGATCAAGGCTAATCTTGAGGAGGAGAGGAAGTAAAAGGAAGATGCTGAAAAGAAGCTCGCCGAGTCTGAGGCGGAAGTTGCTCGCCTTAGAGAGAGGATGGCTGGGATGCTCACTCGGGAAGAATTCGACGCTCAGTTGCAAGCCAGTATTGAACCTTCTTCAAATATGGGATATATATGTGCTTATGCCGATTGTATTCACGCAGTGAATGTATATGATGTTCCCCATATCGTTGAGGATATCGGCAACGACTTGACTGAATTCCTCGGGACTTATCCCCCAGCTCCTGGGTCTATCCTTCAACTTGGGGATATGGTGGATTACGAGGTTAAGCTAGACGTCCTTGATCCCAGTATCGTTCTCACTCGTCCTTCAGCTGTTACTGAAGAAAACATTGAAGGCGAGCAACAAAAGGATGGCGAGCAAACTATTGCTGAAAAAGAACAGCAAGCGGCTGACGATCTGGTCGCCGATATGATCATTGATCCCCCTACTGATCAGCCTCCAGTTCCATCTCAAGACGAGCAAAGGCAGGAATCGGGCTAGAATTTTCTCTATCTTTGCAGTTGTTGCTCGTCTATCTTTTGTAACAGTTGTTCATCTTTTCCTTGATCTTTTTGTACTATTTTTAGGCTTAAAGTCTTAGTATTAATAGAAATGTCTTTTATTTTTGCTCGTTTTCTTTCATACGTTAATTGTTTTTACATTTCTTTCAATGCTTCTGCAATTATAACATATGGTATCGGACTTTGTTCGATTTGAACTTTGCCTTTAAAAATAGAATAAGGGTTTAGCCTTAGGTTATGCTCGTCTTAAAAAACTAACAACCTTTTAATGACCTGGATTCTTAAAGCAGGATTTATACCTCGAGCTTAGACTTCTTTTTTGAACGAACAACTATATTTACATCAAGAAAATTTACAAGTGTCATAAAGTTGTTCATCATTAACATATATACCCTGACGAACAACTCTGAATATCTTAACTAATTAATGCAAAATAATTGCTCGCTCATAATACTGTTGCCGAGCAATTTTACATGAAATCAAATAATTAAAAGCACCCATTATGCAATGGGCCGAACGACTTTTTATCCTATACTTAGCAAAATTTCAAAAAATTAGGCAAGTTTTTGGTTCACTTGCCCATGTAGATTCTTGCTTGCCCATAGGTTGAACTTATTCGTCCTATTGATAGTACTTCTTCAGATGTACGACATTCCAGGAGTATTGGGCCGGGTTACTGACTTGATGCAAAAATACTAACTTCTACTAGTAGATTCCCCGCAAGAGTACGGGTTCACTGTAGTATGGGCAAGTATAGTGACCAAGTATTATCGAACCCAAGGGAAAGTGTGTATGCGAATAGATCCCTGAAGATCTACGCTTCGTAGTTAATATGAGTGAAATGTTTTTGGTTTTTGAAAAGAGAAAATAATCTAAACTAAATTACTCTACGAATGCAAAAGGAAAATTAAACTAAGTATCTAAGGTTTGTATGCAAGTATGTGATGGTGATGCTCAGGATAGGAATCCCTACGTATACTAACGAAGCAGGTACATAATCAAAATAATTGTGACGCGCAAGAGATAATCTAAGTTAAAGACGGTAAGATGAAAGCTCAAGACTTAATACCCTAACTTTATCCTAGCAATCGACTTCACTAATCCACTAACAAGTTAATAGATCGTGCTTAATTAAAGAGACCCTAATTTAACTAATGGTGATGCGGCCGTCCTCCATAGCTAAACCGGCAGATTAATCAACCCCTTCTAAACCCTCTAGTTAAGTCTACTAGTTGTTAAAGAGTGATGCGGTCGTCCTCTCCCTAACACGTTCGTACGAAATTCAAAGGAAAAGTTAAGATTGATTTTAAGAATTCATTAATTAAGAGAATTAAAACTAAACGTCACGAACTACCTTAATTACGTTCCCACATCCTACTTCTACGAGTTCATCCTACCCCAAGCATGCAAGGGTTTTAGCTAGACATGGGTTTTACGTAAACAAGAACGATTGAATAAATAACGAATATGAACATAATGATTAGAACGAAGAAAAGATCAAACATAAACTAGGGTTTCAAGAAATAAAGGAATAAACTGAAATTAAATCAATAAAATGAAGTCTCAACATGTTCAAGAACAAAGGTCTAAAGAAACGAAACTAAAAAGCAAAACCGTGTTATGAATTCGTAAAGAAAACCTCGAAAACGTAAAAGTAAAGCTTGCTCGTTCCTTCTTCTCCAAAAACTAACTCTAAAAACGATCTCGTATCAAGTGGTGTCTGAAATAGTGTTCGGAAGGGGTATATATAAGGACCGGGCTGAATCGGGATCTCATGGGCCGGAAAAACGAACTTGGAAACTTACTCTCGGAGGCGCTCGAGCTGCCCCGCTCGAACGGACGCGCTCGAGCTTAGTGGTCGAGTGAGGCAAGTGGTCGAGCGAAGGCGCTTGAGCGAGGCGCTCGAATGGAATGGGTGGTCGAGCGGAAGCGCTCGAGCGTAGTGCTCGAGCGAAGAAAACTTTCTGTAAGTCAGGGGCGCTCGAGCTGTCGAGCTCGAGTGGAGGCGCTCGAGTGCATTGGTCGAATGGAACATGAGGTCGAGCGGAGGCGCTCGAGTGCTCTCGCTCGAGCACTTTTCAGCAGCAGTACACTTGTTCGTAAAATCTTCATATCTCCTCAACCGGAAGTCCGTTTTGGCCGATTCAAAGTCCTACGAACTCCTCTTTTCGCCATCTATCCACCTATTAGCATAAAAGAGACAAATTAATCAATGTATAGAAATTATGCTCAATTGACTCTAAATACTCAACAAAACCGACCAAAACTAGGGTATTTCTAGTGATGAATCATGACAATTTCACGCCTAATCAACCCCCCCCCCAAACTTACCATATTGCTTGTCCTCAAGAAATGAAATAATAAGTCAAGTGAAATTGTTATGAATGAGTCAAAGAATCAAATCATGCAAGCAAATGAACTCGAGCTTCAAAGATCAATCACAAGTATACTCACTCATCTTCCATCATCATACTCAAAGATTTATGTTTTTAGCACAATCTATTAACTTGTTAGTGGATTAGTGAAGTCGAGTGTTAGGGTAAAGTATTAGGGTTTAGAATCTTGAGCTTTCACCTTGCATTCTTTTACTTAGGTTATTTCTTGCGAGTCACAGTTATTTTGATTATGTACCTGCTCCGTTAGTATACGTAGGGATTCCTATCCTAAGCATCATCATCTCTTACTTGAAAACAACCCGCAGTTAATTCGTCTTCTTTAGTTCGTTAGTATAATTAGTTTATTTTAGTTGTTTTAATTAATTTTTAAAAAAACCCAAAAACATTACACTCATATTAGCTACGACGCGTAGATCTTCAGGGATCTGTTCGCATACACCCCATCTCGTGGGTTCGATATACTTGGCAGTTATACTTACTAATACTACAGTGAACCCGTCCACTTGCGGGTAAGCGACTAGTAGAAAGCTAGTATATACGCTTCAAGTCAATGGCGTCGTTGCCGGGGATGGCGTTGTATGCTTTTTGAATAGGACTTGTCGATAGCTTAGTAGTTAGTAGTGAGTGTTTTTCTTTTCTGTTTATTTTTATTTTTATTCAATCGGCAGTTGCATTTTGATCCTTCTGCTAGTGTGTCAGGTATATGAAAACACGCTCACAAGGAAATACGAGTGAAGAGAGAATACCGTTGGATCCTGAGACAATAGCAAGAAGAAACCGAGCCTTCTTAAGAAGGATGAACGCTGCCGGAGGGAAAGAACCGATGGACATCACTAATGAGTTGGATGAGGTTGAGAATGAGTTTAATTAGGCATTGAACCGGGTTGACGACACTGATGGCAATACCAGCAAGAATCAAGATCCTTTAGGAGAAAGCCAGAGCTAAAACCCGGGTACTCAGAACCAAAATAGCCCAACTCATAACATTGTCCATAATCCTCATAACAACCCTGCTTACCCACATCCTAACCTACCACAAAACAACTTACCCTATCCACCCTACACATATCCACCTTATCCTTACCCACCATACCCGTATCCTCCACCTCCAGTTTACAATCAACCACCTATTTACCAACCACCACCACCCCAACAAGTACCCGTACCAGCTGTTAATCCTCAACACGTTCCTCAGAACGTAGATCAACATATGGGTATTCGAGGGAGGTTTGCAGCGCAGCCACAGCGGTACTATGATGGAGTGGCATTGCCTCCTGTTGAGGCGAATAACTTCTCGATTTCCTCGGAAATTTTAAAGTTGCTTACCGAGAATCAGTTCAAGGGGGTGATCGAGAAGGAGAATCCTCATACACACCTGAGGAGTTTTCTCATGATAGCCTCCACATTCAATTACAATGGCATGTCTGAAGATGCCAAGAGGCTTAGGTTGTTCTCATTCTCACTGACGGGAATAGCTAAAGAGTGGTATGACAACACGCTCCCACGGGGAGGTGTAACCACATGGGCCGAGCTCGAGCGTCTGTTCCTCGAGTGATTCTACCCTCCATCGAGAACGATTAAAGCGAGAATTGAGATCTCTTCCTTTCGCCAGAAGTCAGGAGAGGACTTACGCCAAGCGTGAGAGAGATACTCAAACATACTGATAGAGTGCCCGCAGCACGGGTATAATGAGGGAGATATTATGACATTCTTCTACAGTGGAGCCAGCAAGGCTGGCCAAGCCCATTTAGATGCATGTGCGAGTGGAGCTTTTCTGAACCAAGGGATAGCGAGATGTAGAGAGATCGTGGACAACATTGTCACGAATGCCGGTGCATGGAACGAGGATCCTGAGTTTCAGAGAGTTTGCAAGGTGGAGGAGAAAGAAGGTGAAGGAACGAGAAGGCTGTTGATGGCCATGATGGAAAAGATCAACAACCTCGAGTTGGGGAAGAGTTTGGTTGGAGAACATGCAGCAGAGAATGAGAGAGTAGACCAGCCAAGTGGACAACAAGAGGTAGCCAATTACATGGGAGGTCCGTATTACAATCAGAATGGTTACCAAGGTGGAAATCAATATGGAAGGCATTCTTATGGCCAACCATTTGTACCTCCATGCCAGCAGTCTCCTCAGAACTAATGGAGGAAGAACGAGAATTTTTTTTATGCTAACCCGAAGGTGGGTATTACAGTTCCTGCAGGTGTTGACCCAGGTTCAAAACCTCCAGGTGGAGAAGGCGGTGCATCAACCGAGGAGATGTTGAGAGCGATTCTACAGAAGGTGGAGGAAGGAAGTAAGAGGTTGTCATCCTTGGAGTACGATGTGAAAGAGTTGCATAAAAAGGGTGATCAACGTGATCAAGAGCTCCAGAAGATGAACGTTGAGTGGACTAGAACTCAACAAGAGAACAATCGGAGGTTCACTTCTATAGAGTTCCAGATGGGCCAGATTGCAAATTCATTGAATAGAGAGCCGGGTAAATAACCTTCCATGCCGGAGGGGAACCCGAAAGAGCATTGCAAGACGATCCAGCTTAGAAGTGGAACCAATTATGAAGGTCCTCAGATGCCTGTTGATTCTGAGACGCCCCAAGTTGAGAAGGGGATTGAAAGTGAAGGGATTGAGAAGAAGGTTGAGGATGAGTCTCATGAGAGCAAAGAGCTTGAAGAGGAAGGCATTGAGAAGGGTGAGAGAGTTCCTAAGTGGAAGAAGACAAAGGAAGCAAGGGAGGAAGTGAAAGAGACCGAGAAAGATGAATGCGGGGTACCCAACTCTGTGGTACCCGTCCCATATCCACAACGCTTCATGAAAAAGAAGCTTGGTGAGAAATTCGCTAAGTTCCTTGATGTGTTTAAACAATTGCATATTAATATCCCTTTTTATGATGCTTTGGAACAGATGCCCAACTATGCAAAGTTTTTGAAGGATTTGAATTCAAAAAGACGGCGAGTGGAAGAGCCGAAGTTGGTGCAGCTGAACTACGAGGTGAGTGCATTAGTGCACAAGGCGCTTCCTCCAAAGCTGAAGGATCCCGGGAGCTTCACCATTCTTTGTGATATCGGGAATGGGATCAAGAAGGGAGCGTTGTGCGACCTCGGAGCGAGCATAAATTTGATGCCGTTGTCGCTTTTTAAGAAGTTGGAAGGTGGTGAACTTCAACCCACGATGATGAAGGCCTCAAGGAGTAGTGGAAGACGTCCTAGTGAGAGTTGGAGATCACATTTTTCCAGCCGACTTTGTAGTGCTAGAGATGGAGGAAGATGAGCACGTGCCCCTGATCTTGGGAAGACCGTTCTTAGCTACGGTGGGGATGGTGCTAGACGTGGCAAACGGGAAGATCACGTTGAAAGTCGATGATCAAGAAGTGAAGATTTCCCTATATGAATCTATGAAGCACCCGAAGGAGGATGAGAGTTTGTATTGCATGGATGCCACTGATCCTAGTGTTGAAGACACACCTCCTATCCCTAATCCTTCTCATATTCATGAATTTTATAATCCTTCACTTGATGATTTAACCAATGTGCATTATGATCGTGATTATTTTGATAGGGATAAAGTGAAGAAGTTGAAGGATGAAGAGGTGAAAAGTGTGGACGTAGTGCACTTAGAAGGGAAATGAGGAGTTAAGAAGAAAAAGTTCAAATTCAAGAACCTGTTTGGTAAGACTCCTCCAGATAAAGGTGAGAAGGAGTTGAGACCCATAACACTTGGGGATGAGAGGAAAGCAAAAGAGCTCATGATGGTGGGACATCAAGGAAAGGAATGCAAGCACCACTCTTATGAGAGTAAGGGGGGTAAATTTGAGTATGATGTCCCATAAGCTCCTTTGAGCTTGGTCCGGCATGAGGACCTTAAAAATAGCGTTGAATGGGAGGCAACCCATTTTTATTTGCTTTTGAGTGTTTTTAGTTTCTTATTATGTTATTAGGGTGTTGTTGAATCGTAAGTTTTAACCTCGTACTTGAGAATTTTATTTTGTAGGCTTGTCTCGAGAGAGTAGAGGAATCATGGAGTACTCAAAAGGGAGGAACTCAAGCAAGGGAGTGTGCTACGTTTGAGAGAAACTGAATTGTTTGGTTGAGGTAACCCACAACCCCAAACTTAGACCTCTTCGCAAGGTCGAAGTTTGGGGGGTTGGAGTCTTTTATGTTTCTTGTTACATTGCACCGGAGCACCCCTTATCTTTGAGTGTGTTTGGTTATATATTTGAGTCTTGAGATGCTCCTCGGGGTGAATTCGATGTGATTTGTTGTTGCATATTTCATGCTTGCTGACCCCTTCGACTTATTAGTTGTTATTCTTGAGCATGTTTGATGAGTAGAGTAGATTTGTGGATTTGAGTTAGGGACTCTTTTGTGTGAGTAGTTGAGTTAGAGTGGATTTGAGAGAGAACTAGTATGTTTGCAAGTTTTCTTTTTGAGTGCTTGTGTGATGAGAGTGAGAATTCACTAGGACTAGCATGGATGTGAAAGCCGTGAGATTTGAGTCTTATGAGATTTCAATATATGAATTAATCTCTTCGTTTGTGAGTGGATCGTCACCTTAGAGGATGCTAGAACTTGTGTGTGCTCTTGCTTCTTGATTGTGTCCAGTTTGATATGCCGAATAGGATCTTAGGCCATCTTTGATTTTATTGAGTCACTTAGCCAAAATTTTCCTGACCATTGATATTTATCCCTTGTTAGCCCCTTTGAGCCTAAAGCCTATTTTATTTGCTAGCACATTTTAAACACTGTTCCAAGTTCATAAGCCTTTTTTTGTCCCAATTTGAGTGGAGAATAGGAAAGTGTGAAGGTGAAGGGATTGAATTGAGTTGAAAAAGGAAAAGGTTGTTTGTTGAGTGAATATGAGAAGAAGGTGTGATGAAGTTATGAGATGTGGGAAAAAGAAAAAAATTGAGAATGAGCAAAAGAAAAAAATAGCTCATGTGTTTGTGCGAAAAAGAAAAAAAAGTGAAAGAGTGAGAAAGAAAAAAAATTGAAGTGTTGAGAGAATTGGAATTGAAAGTGTGTTGATTGGATATGTTTGAAGTAGTCTGTTCCTAATCTCGAAGTACCGAAGTTTGAGTTTCTATTCTCCATTCACTTTAGTCACTTTACCCTATATTGTTATCCCACCTGTCCAAAGAGCCTACATTACAACCTTGAGAAAAGTCCTTTTTGATTCGGCATTGATTTCTAGAGTACGGTCGAAGTTAAGAGCACTTACAAGTCTATGGCTGCCAATTTGTGTGATTGATTGTTTGAGTGAGTCCCTTGATCATTGATATACACTTGTGAGGGAGCGAAACACATCGTTGAGAGCACATCCATGCTTGATCTTGGTGTTTTTTGTTGTTGTTGCATGAGTACGAGGAAGGAAAGTGAGTGAGTATACGTGTGATTGATCTTTGAAGCTCGAGTTCATTTGCTTGCATGATTGGATTCTTTGACTCATTCCTAACAATTTCACTTGACTTGTTATTTCTTTGCTTGAGGACAAGCAACATGGTAAGTTTGGGGGGGTTTATTAGGCGTGAAATTGTCATGATTCGTCACTCGAAATGCCCTAGTTTTGGTCGATTTTGTGAGTATTTAGAGTCATTTGAGTATCATTTTCATAAACTAATGAGTTTGTCTCTTTGATACTCATAGGTGAATCGAGGATGAAAAATGGAGTTCGTAGGACTTTGAATCGACTCAAACGGACGCCCGGATGAGAAGATATCGAAGAAATACGATTGGTATTAGTACGTGAGAAGAAAAGTGTTAGTTGCAAGGAAGGAAGGCCCATTCGAGCACCATCACTCGAGCACCATCGCTCGAGCAACGTAGGTCGAGCACTCCGGACTTACAGAGTGTTTCCGCCGCTCGAGCTCAAAGGCTCGAGCGCCTTCGCTCGAGTACTCGTTCATTCGACCAATAGGGTCGAGCGCCTCCGCTCGACCGGGACGGCTCGAGCGCTTTCGAGGCTTATTTTCCAAATTTTGTTTTTCGGCCCATGAGATCCCGATTTGGCCCGATCTTTATATATACTCTTTCCAAACTCGTTTTAGAGAACCACTTGATACCATACTACGGGGGGAGACTGAGTTTTGAGAGAGAGGAAGAGGAGAAGAGACGAGCAAGTTTACGATTACGTTTTTTGAGGTTTTCATTACAAATTCGAATTACGATCTTGTTTTTAGTTTCGTTTCTTTAGATTTCTGTTCTTGAACACGTTGAGACTTATTTTCTTGAGTTAATTTCAGTTTTCTTTTATTTCGTAAAACCCTAGTTTATGTTTGATCTCTTCTTCGTCTTAAATATCATGTTCATGTTTGTTACTTATTTAATTGCTTTAGTTTACGTTAAACCTATGTCTAGCTAAAACCCTTGCATGCTTGGGGTAAGATGAACTCGTAGAAGTAGGTTGTGGGTACGTAATTAGGGTAACTTGTGACGTTAGGTTTTAATTCTCTTGGTTAATGAATTCTTAAAATTAATCTAGACTTTACTTTTGAATTTCGTCCGAAAGGTGTTAGAGAGAGGACGACTGTATCACTCTTTAACAACTAGTAGTCTTAACGAGAAGGTTTAGAAGGGGTTAATTAATCTACCGGTTTAGCGAGAGAGGACGACTGCATCACCTTAGTTAAATTAGGGTCTCATTAATTAAGCACAATCTATTAACTTGTTAGTGGATTAGTGAAGTCGAGTGTTAGGGTAAAGTATTAGGGTTTAGAATCTTGAGCTTTCACCTTGCATTATTTTACTTAGGTTATTTCTTGCGCGTCACAGTTATTTTGATTATGTACCTGCTCCGTTAGTATACGTAGGGATTCCTATCCTAAGCATCATCATCTCTTACTTAAAAACAACCCGCAGTTAATTCGTCTTCTTTAGTTCGTTAGTATAATTAGTTTATTTTAGTTGTTTTAATTAATTTTTAAAAAAACCCAAAAACATTACACTCATATTAGCTACGACGCGTAGATCTTCAGGGGTCTGTTCGCATACACCCCATCTCGTGGGTTCGATATACTTGGCCGTTATACTTACTAATACTACAGTGAACCCGTCCGCTTGTGGGTAAGACTAGTAGAAAGCTATTATTTTCGGTTCAAGTCAATGCGTTTCAAGAAATAAAGGAATAAACTGAAATTAAATCAATAAAACGAAGTCTCAACGTGTTCAAGAACAAAGGTCTAAAGAAACGAAACTAAAAGGCAAAACCGTGCTATGAATTCGTAAAGAAAACCTCGAAAACATAAAAGTAAATATTGCCTGTTCCTTCTTCTCCAAAAACTAACTCTAAAAACGATCTCATATCAAGTGGTGTCTGAAATCGTGTTCGGAAGGGGTTTATATAAGGACCGGGCCGAATCGGGATCTCATGGGCCGGAAAAACGAACTTGGAAACTTACTCTCGGAGGCGCTCGAGCTGCCCCGCTCGAACGGATGCGCTCGAGCTTAGTGGTCGAGTGAGGCAAGTGGTCGAGCGAAGGTGCTCGAGCGTAGTGCTCGAATGGAATGGGTGGTCGAGCGGAAGCGCTCGAGCGAAGAAAACTTTCTGTAAGTCAGGGGCGCTCGAGCTGTCGAGCTCGAGCGGAGGCGCTCGAGTGCATTGGTCGAATGGAACATGAGGTCGAGCGGAGGCGCTCGAGTGCTCTCGTTCGAGCACTTTTCAGCAGCAGTACACTTGTTCGTAAAATATTCATATCTCCTCAACCGGAAGTCCGTTTTGGCCGATTCAAAGTCCTACGAACTCCTCTTTTCGCCCTCTATCCACCTATTAGCATCAAAGAGATAAATTCATCAATGTATAGAAATCATGCTCAATTGACTCTAAATACTCAACAAAATCGACCAAAACTAGGGTATTTCTAATGACGAATCATGACAATTTCATGCCTAATCAGTTGCCTTCCATGTCTTCAATGTCGTATACACCATTAAGGAACTTGTCTATTATACAATACGGGCCCTTCCAAGTCGGTCCCAATACACCTTAAGGTTGGCGAGCAACTTCCTCAGAACCAAATCTCCAACTCTGAATTCCCTAACTTTGACGTGGGAATTGTAATAACGTTCTGCTCGTTGTTTATATATAGCATTTTTTAACTCGGCCTTCAATCTTTTTTCTTCGAGCAGATCCATTTCAGTAGCTAAGGCAGAGTTGTTCGCTTGTTCATCAAAGTTGGTCGACCTGATTGTATTGGCCTTCAGCTCAATTGGGATAATAGCCTCTGTTCTGAAAGCCATTGCAAAGGGTGTTTCTCTGGTGCTAGACCTGGGAGAAACTCTGTATGCCCATAAGACTTCCGGGAGCTCTTCAGACCAATTACCTTTGCTCTCCGTCAATCGTATTTTTAATGTATGCTTGATAATCTTGTTGATGGATTCAACTTGTCCATTGGAATGGGGATGATAAGGAGTAGAATAGTATTTTCGAATCCCCCACTCTGTACAGAAGTCTCTCAACTCTTTCCCATCGAACTGCGGACCATTGTCTGTCACAATTGTCTGTGGAACTCCAAAACGACAGACAATGTTCTTTCATATAAAGTTGATCATCTTATGTTGTGTGATTGTCACCATAACTTCTGCTTCTGCCCATTTTGTATAATAATCGACTACCACAACGGTAAATAAAAAATTTCCAACTCCTGTTGGGAAAGGACCAATAATGTACATTCCTCATCTTGCAAATGGCCAAGGACTGTAAATGAAACGAGCTCCTGAGCCGGGGTGTGAAATGTTTGGGGAAAAAATCTAGCATCGATTACAAGTTTTCGCCATTTTGATTGCATCCTGACGTAAAGTCGGCCAATAATACCTTTACCTGATAGTTCTGTATGCCAAAGCTTGCCCCCCAGTGTAATTTCCACATACTCCAGCATGTATCTCTTCGAGTATTGCTCGTCCTTGCCCCCTAGGCAAACATTTGAGGAGTGGGATTGATATTCCCCTTTTATAGAGTTGCTCGCCTACCAGAGTGTATTTGGTGGCTCACTTAACTAGCTTGGCAGCTTCAAAAGAGTTGTTTGGTTTTTCCCCACTCTTCAAGTATTTGACTATTTCTGTTCTCCAATCTTCATCTCTAGATTGCTCGTCTAGCTAATTAACATTTTAGCTTGTCATTGATGGGTTGTTCATCTTTGTTATAACAATGTCCGTCAACTCTACTGGACCTTCGCTTGTTGCTAGTCGAGCTAACGCATCTGCTTGAGTGTTGCTCGTCCTTGGAATTTGCTCAATGAAAACTTGATCTAACAAGGACATTAGGTGAGCAACTATTCTTTGGTATTCGATCATATAGTCATCCTTTGCTTCGTATTCGCCTCAGACTTAGTTCACGATCAATTACGAGTTGCCGAATATTTGTAAACGTCTGACACCTACCGCAAGGGATAGGTGGAGACCAACAATAAGAGCTTCATATTCAGCTTTGTTGTTGGTTGCCATGAAATTAAATTTGATGGCTGAGGTAAAAACTTATCTGTTGGGGCTAATGAGAACTACGCCTGCCCCCGAGGCCATGTTGGTGGATGATCCATCAACATAGAGATGCCATGGATGATCAAGTTCTCTCGTCGGATCTTGGGAAAAAGTTAGCTCCCTTGATCGCTGTTCGAGGAGCATAAGTCACTCCAAATTGGCTGATCTCCAGTGACCATCTTAATAGATGTCCAGCTGTATCAGAGCGATGAAGAATTTACCTAAGTGGGAAAGTTGTTAGTACTTCGACTTGATGATCGAAGAAGTACGATCTTAACTTCCTTACACTCATGACAAGAGCGTACGCCAGCTTTTCGGTTGGTGAATACTTGATTTTCGCTTCATGCAAAGCTTGGCTGACGTAATAGATTGGTTGATGGAATAGGAAACTTGTCCTTCGGGCATGCTATCCACCAATTGATCGATGTGCGGAATAGGAAACTTGTCATTCGGGCATGCTGCATTCAGATCTGTAAAGTCTATGCATAGCCTTTTGTTGGTGTATACTGTAAAGCAAACTTTTGTTGGGCTTTTATGGATATATTCGATTTCCTTATTATCTGAAATAAATGGTTTTTCACATTATTGCAATCTTATTAATTGCTTGGATTACTTGTATGTCTGTTTATCTTATATTGTAGATAATGTGGTGGGTTTGTAGTAACACATAAGATCATATTGTTAGTTCCTTATAAGATATAAACAATATTCACAACTGAGATAGTTCTGGACATAACTATTGGTATAAGTTGTAGTATGAACTTGTTAGTGGCTTGTCTTGGCCATTAGTTCATACTAGTACGCTATGTCGTATTAAATGGATCACAGTTAAGACATGTTCTTCTATTCTGACTGTTATGAAGAACTAAAGGTCTTGGTGACTCTTATAATTCTTAACCCTAATTGTGATATCTAGATATGTGGAGCGCTTGTTCACTACTTTGATTTACTATGGGTGAGAATCTTGTTAGATTCAATGCACTATGTATTTTGGGTAGTAACATCGTTTGCACGATGTCTATTTATTGACATTAGGGCACCGTGTCCTGGTGATCCAGGTTGATGACGTCCCCTTGAGGAAACTCATAAAGGATTGTCGTATTAAACCCTGCGGGTGGATTATATTCGTACGACAACAAGGTTGAGTGGTACTACTCAAGGAATAATAGATGTTAATTAATTAAAGTGGTCAGAAGCTTTAATAATTAATGGACGTGCGATATCTTTAACACGGGGAATTATAGAGTCTAATAGAAGTCCTGATTCGGTTCGGGATAGGATGGGAGTGCAACATTAATTCTCTAGTGGAATAAATTAATGTTCACGGGCCAAATAAATGTTCTGGACTGAACATAAGAGTATTTGGGTCCGTGAGGAGCCCAAACCCTATACCTTCTAACAGATCCCTAGTCTGGCCCATGAAACCTAAGGAGTCTATATAAAGGCTTCAATTTCATCTTTGAAACCCTAGCACTCTAAGATAAAACGTGCAGCAGCCGAAATTCGTGAGTAGGGTTTTGAGGAGATGAAATTGGGAGGCACTTTTCTCCACGTTCGCTAGTTCGCCGTCCACCCGGTGTACGAACGAGGTTGGGAGACAGACTAGAAGATCTCTAGTGGAATCAACGCCTCGGTCTTCAAGGGTAACGAATCTAAACTTGTCTTTAGATGCATGTTTAGGTCTTTGATTGTTTATACACGTTTGGTATCCCAACAACGATCTTGGGGACGGACCGTCTTCACCGGCACGATCCATCACCTCCAGGTTCCATTCGGTTTCCGCACAAGAACTGGGTTTGTCACCCATTGAGGGAAAAGTGCTTGCCGGATTAAATCATTGTCTAGCAACTTCTTCACCTCTTCATTAAGAGCTTGATACTTGTCTGGGCCGTATTTTCGCCTCTTTTGGTGGATCGGCTTTCGTGTCTGGTTAATATTGAGTTGATGACAAGCATGTTTTGGATCTATTCCCACCATGTCTGCATGAGACCATGCAAAGACGTCTAGATTTGCCTTGAGGAATTCTTTCATTCGGAATCTGTAAGGCTCAGGGAGCTCAGATCCTATGTATAGTTCTAGATCCTCATTTTCGGGATTAACTTTAAAGGCTTTCAGTTCTTCGACTGGAGTTGCTCGTCTTTTTTGTCCCTTCCAACGAGGATCAATCACAGGTCCCTCAAGGTCGATATCATTTTCAATGTCCATTAGGTCTGCTTCCAGGCGGGGTTCAAGATCATCTGCTTGCCTTGGCTCATCGTTGCTTGCCGGGTTACAGCCCTCCAAGTCATTGACAGCAAGCTGCTCGTCACCACTTGGATGTTGTTCGTCAGGTGAAAGTTTTTCCCTGGTGGCAATGAGTTGTTCGCCCAAATGTTGTTCGTCAGTGGGGAGAAGTTGTTCTTCCAGATCCATATGGTCTTCCCCAACTTCCATCACGTCCTTCAACACCGATGGCTCATCAACTGGGTAACTAGTGGTGGCTTCTATCATGGAGACTCATCCTTCGTTTGATTCCATTTGTAGGAGACATTCACGAGCTTTTCTTTGGTCTCCTTTTACCGAACCAGCTCCACTTGCTATTGGGAATTTTATACAATAATAGTAGGTTGAACATGCAGCTTTGAATTCATTTAAAAAGGGTTGACCAAGGAACCCATTATAAGTTGACTCCTGATCTACAACCAAGAAATCCACCATTTTTGTTATATTTTTCTAGGGTTTCCCGGTCGACACAAGTTGTACTGACAGCCTAATTATTCCCAAAGGGACTGTTACAACATTGCTGAAGCCTAGAATTTGATGATTCGAATCTTCGATGTAGCTCAAATAATCTCCCAATTGATCGAGCATCTTTTTGAAAAGGATGTTGGTATAGGCTCCGGTATCTACCAACAATCGATGCACCCTGGTCCCCATAATCTTGGCACAAATTACGAGAGAATCGTTATAGGGGGTCAGTATTCCATCTAAGTCCTTTTCTGTAAAGGTCAAATTCGATGTTTGTAGGACGGACGGATTAACTCCCATTTCATATACATGTGTTATTACTCGTAACTCTGTCTTTCTCTTACGATTTGATATTAGGGGTCGTCCATCAGAACATCCCCCAGCTGGTTTGGATTACTCCATCATGTATAAATCCTCTATTGGACGAGCAGCACCGGTCGGGGCTGGTCGCCCGGGCTTGTTATTTCTTGGCGGTTGATCGTCTATTTCGTCTTCTGAGCTGTTCTCCCGACCTCTTTTTCCAGGTTGTCTCTTGACGAAGTCGGAGAGTTTACCTTCTTCATAAAACTGCCAAAGTTATTTTAGCAAGTCTCGACACTCACTAGTAAAGTGCCCCACACTTTGATGGTAGGCACAATACTTGTTTGGGTTGAGTTTGCCAGTCTCTTGACGGATCTTCTGGGGAGGGGTGAGCAAATCCTTATCTCTCACATTGTTGTATGATTAGGGGTGAAATTGTTATGTTTTGGTGCCCAATTTGCCCATGTTTTGAGTATTTTTTTATGAGTATTTGGAGTCATTTGAGTATCATTTTCATAAGCTCATTAATTTATCTCTTTGATGCTTATAGATGGATTGAGGGCAAAAAGAGGAGTTAGTAGGACTTTGAATCGGCCAAAACGAACTCCCGGTTGAGAAGTTATGAAGGTTTTACGAACACGTGTACAGCCAGCGGTCGAGCGCCACCGCTTGACTGGAAGAACCACTCGACCACCATAGCTCGAGCTGCACCAGCACTCGAGCATTTTTGCGCGTTTTTGGCCCAAAATCGCCCAAATTCATCACAAAGCCTATATATACCCCTTCCAAGCATATTTTCACATATCAAGACATATCTACACATATTTACACTCGTTTTTCGAAGGAGAAAGCTTGGGAGAGAGATTGGAAGAGTTTTATACTTTGTAATCGAGGTTTTAGCTTACGAATTCATAGTTTAATTATTTTTTTCGAACTTCTTAGATTAATTCTTTCTTTGTTCTTGGTGATTAAAAACCCTAGTTTTTCAGATTATATAAGATTATTTTTTAGACTTTAATTTATTCTTTGTTTATGTTCTTAGATTTAATTGTCAATTCAAGTATGCTTATGTTTCTTATCATCATTATTGCTTTTGTTCTTTCAATTACCATGTTAGGCTAGAACCCTTGCATGCTTAGGATAGGATGAACTCGTAGAAGTAGGATGTTGGTACATAATTAGAGTAACATGTGATGTTTAGTTTTAATTCTCTTAATTAGTGAACACTTAAAATAAATTCCAGATTTACCTTTGAATTTCGTATGAAACTTGTTAGAGAGAGGACGAACTTATCACTCTTTAATAACTATTAGGCTTAACGAGAGGGTTTAGAAAGGGTTTATTCATCTACCGGTTTATCTAAGGAGGACGACCGCATCACCTTAGTTAAATTAGGGTCTCTTTAATTAAGCACAATCTATTAACTTATTTAGTGGATTAGTGAAGTTGATTGATAGGATAAAGTATTAGGGTTTAATTCTTGAGCTTTTTATCTTACAATCTTATACTTAGGTTATCTCTTGCACATCACAGTTATTTTGATTATGTACCGGCTCCGTTAGTATACGTAGAGATTCCTATCCTGAGCATCACCCTTTTTATATTTGAGACAAAACCCTTAGATAATTAACTCATTTCTTTCTTTTGCATTAGTAGAGTAGAATAGTTTAGATTTAATAATTTTCAATCCCCAAACATACACTCATATTAACTACGACGCGTAGATCTTAAAGGATCTATTCGCATACATGTCTTCTCTTGAGTTCGATAATACTTGGTCATTATACTTGCCAATACTACAGTGAACCCATACTCTTGTGGGGTAACTTCTAGTAAAAGCTAGTAAAGTTCGATTCAAGTCATTGTACACAGTATCAATTGATATTGTTAGCACCTGGTTTAATTTCTCCTTCAGTCCCATCCCTTCATTGAATGCCTTCATATTTTTTGGGACTCGATAGTCGATTCCACTGGATTTCTTGTTGTTCTCCTTCTGATCAGTGCTGGTGGTTTTGTTGTCCCCCAAATTTACTTGCAAAGCTTCGTGTATGGAGACAAAGATGTCGGCATAATTCCAGAATTCGGCATAACTCTTTGGGCACTTCAGACGTACCTCCTTCCATAGATCTGATCCTTTCTTCAGCCCATCCATGATGCCTACAATCTTGGTATCTTTACTAATCGATTCCCCTTCTAGCAGTACTTTATTGAACCTTTCCATGAAAACCCGGTCCGATTCATCGTTATTTTATTTTAAATCCGACAACCGGTGTTTCTGGGAAATATACGATCCTGCAGTTGAAAAATGAGAGAGGAACTCCCGGCTAAGCTGAGCAAATGAGTGAATGGATGCTGGTGGCATTGCAGAAAACCATTTATGCACCCTGTCCCCCAAAGTTAGGGGAAAATTTCGGCATTGAGTAGCATCGCTAGCCCCCACGGAGATCATATAGTCTGAATACTTTGTTAGATGAATACGGGGGTCAGCGATGCCTTCATATTGTATGCTTGCCGGGAATTGTATCTTCTTCTGGATTGGGGCCTTCAGAATGATTGAGGATAGTGGTGAAGATGGCATGTTGGTCATCCCAATTCCTCTTTGTAGATCAAGTTGTCCTTGCATGCTTTCCACGGCTTTTCTCAAGCTTGATAACTCATCAAGGGATGCTCCTAGCTTGGAGGTTGTTCGGCGAGCAAGGATGCATGTCCTTCTGCTCGTCGCAGTCCCTCACTTAGGGGGAGAATCCCCTGAGGTTGCCTCCTTGGGTTGCTCGCCACATTTGGCCCTAGGCGCCCAAAAGCAAACCTAGTCAATCTTTCATGTACCGATGGGCGTATTTGCTCGCAAGCTGCTCGCCCATCCCCTGCCCCCGGGCGAACAACTTCTGGTTGAAGCTGAGGTCGGCCCAGTCTGTCCTGTGCACTAGGACGAGATGTCCCATGGCTAGAAATAGTTGTTCGCCCGTGGGCAGATTCAGTTTGGCCCTCCGTTTGATCCACCATCTTAGCTTTGCCCTCGTCTCTTCGATTTTGGGCGTTGTTGACCTCATGTTGCTCGCCCCGAGCAGATCTAGCTCTCACTACTTCAAGTGGTCGAGACCTAGACCTTGCTTGTGAAGGTCTAGGCTATTCTTGTTGTCTCTGGATAGCTTGGAGAACAACAATAGTTTTGGCTAGTTCATTGGGGTTGCTAGTCAATGCCTCTAATTCTGGAGGCATTGCGTGGGTTGTTGCTAGAGCTGGCAAAACGGGCGGGCCGGCCCGGCCCGACCCAGTCCGTCGGGCCAAACACTATTCACGGGCCGGGCCGGGCCATTTGCACATCGGGCCTATAAAATTCCAGCACAGCCCGGCCCAACCATAGCCCGCGGGCTAACGGGTCGGCCCGACCCTTTTAAAAATTTTTTAATTTTTTTTTTCTAATCTCAAAATAATATTTGGTAGAGTTTTTTTTTATTCCACGGTACTGAAAATTGAGGGGCTTCATTTACAAAATTCCTTATTATGGCATCAACTATCAAGTCAAGTATGTTTAAAAAAAAACTAAATATACAACACTAAATATCATTTAATATCACTAAATATCATTTAAAAACTAAATATACAACACTAAATTCCTTATTATGGCAGTATCAAGTCAAGTATGTCCATATATTTGTAATTACAACACTGAATATCATTTAAAAAAATAACATTAATTATAATCTTTTAAAAATAAAATAGATAAAAAAAATTAAAAAAAACCAACCGGGCCAAACAGGTCGGCTCGTGGCCCGTCGGGCCAGCCCATTTGGCCCACCTGGCCAGCCGGGCCGGGCCAAAAACGGCCCAGTTTTTTTGGGCCCAGCCCATATGTCGGTCGGGTCGGGCCCAAATTGCCGGCTCTAGTTGTTGCCGAAGGCCGAGCCCTGTTCGCATGTCGTGGCTCACGGTCTTGATGACCAGCAGATGAGGCTTGAGTTGGGGAGACCCCCATCGAGGGATGTGAGACTTGAGTTTCTTTGGATTGAGGCATCCTGATTTGAATTATTTTCTCAATCTTTGAATCTTCAAATTTGGATTTGAAGAACACCAAGAACACTTTTGTTTGAAGTTCTTGATAATCACACTTAACCGGAGGTTCGAACCCTCCTTCTAGCACCAAATTGTTGGTGATTGGTTCTAATCGCGTGGATTAGTGGCTGTTTTTAACCAATTTTGGGATCACCAAATAAAAACGTGTGATTGATTACCACCGTAAATGGTAAATTCGATAGATAAATACGAGTATTGAATTTGTATTTATTTCGTGCGTGTGCGTTTTTAGGTATAAGAGTGTGTGTATTGGAGTATTTATGAATTTGAACTTATTTTCATTGAACGAGGGCAACTTATATATACTAACCACCAAATAGGTGGTGTACATGACTCTTGGACTACCAAGCCCGCATGCTTGACATGTGTTAGTTGACTATATTTGACCTTATCTATGCTGAAACTTAATTACAAAGTCTTGGGTTTGACCTTATCTCGGATTCATAGTTGTTCGTCATAGTTTGCTTGTTGGTCCAATAATTGTATGTCTTCTGTAAAATTTGTTCGCCCTTGAATTTGAAGGTCCATATGTTTTTCGCTCGTATATTTACTGTAGGCTAGCCTCTGGATTCTCAATACTTGTTCGTCAGGTATCTGGTCGTTCTGATGGGCTGATAGGTGTTATGCACTCCATAGACTGGTTAGCGCACCACCTTTAGTGATTGTTGTTCGTCATAAATGACTTGACATAATGCTCAGATCCGACCCCGGTTCCAGGACTTGTTCGCCAGCAAGCTGTTCGTCAGAAAGGTTGCTCGTCATATGATACACTACCCAAATTGATTGATGCACCTTCCTTCGATTATCACTTGCTGGTCATTTCTGGCTTAGTTGTTTTGCTTTATAATCCTCATCTTTGCCCTAATCCTTGCTCGCATAATGTCATTATTGTTCGCCAATCAACAACCTCGTCAGACAATCATTCCATTTAAGGACAAGAAACAGTAAATCGGCACCAACCACAGTCAGCAGTCCATACTTAGAGTACTAAATTCCACGATTTGGGGTAGAAGTGCACATTATTTTCTACATGTCATCCTTGTATTGGGTCGAGTCTACCAACTCAATGGAGCTCGGCCCAGCCTTGAAACTAGGGTCAACCCAAGCATTAAATGCTTGAGAATGCTTGGGCAACCCAAGCATTTAATGCTTAGGGCAGCTTAAGGGCATACAATTGGGCTATAAATAGAGTCATCTTGGCATTTACTAACAAATCACCAACTTTAAGCCCAAACCTATACTGGGATTTGGCAAATCTCTTTACATATATTGTTTTGTGTTCTTCATTGATGATCATATTTCTCATAGCCATTAATGTTCAATTCATACTTCATTTATTAGTTGTTAGCCATCTAAAGCCACATCCAAATCTTAATTTACATACATTTTGTGTAACAATGATTAGCGCTAGAAGGAGGGTATCAAACCAAAAAAAATAACAATTTTTATTTAAGAACACTCACTGTTCTTTGAACAAATCTTCATATCTTCAAACCTTTAGGACTCTCAAAAGTCACGAAAAATGGTTGAACACGACATCGGAGAAGACACGTCCAACCCCAACCCCGATGTCGCTACCACGCCCATTAGGTAGACGAGCGACATCCCCATCAACCCTAACGATTTCTAAACTCCGAAACAAGTTGAGTTCGTGATCGACCAGCTCTCCCGCGAGGCCAAGGAAATAAGATGCCACCTCAACATCCAGGCCGCTCCACCTGGTCCACAGAGGCAAAATCCTCCTCGGGCAAGCCGAGCTAAAAGGAGGATCTACGAGATACAGGACGAGAGTTTCGATGAAACTCCTCGGACTATGAGGTCCGGGAGGTCGAGCACTCGCTCCGTCTTTAGCCGCCTAGGGAGTGAACCATAGACTCCCACCACTTTCCTCGAGTCGAAAATGGAGACCTACACTAGTTCTTCAAGGTACTCGATCCCGGCGAGGGCCGTCCTGATCGAGGCGGGGGAAAGGCGTCGACCCCCCTTTGCAATACCTTATGTAAATTTCATTTGTAAAATGATTATTTAAATTTAGTAATAGTAGACTTAATTTACTTATTTGAATTATTAACAAATAAAAAATTGCTTAGACTCGAGGTAAATGTAATAGGTACTCAAAATTCATAATAGTTTGATGTTTGGCTTAATTGGTAAAACATCACAATTATTACTCAAGAGGTGCAAGGTTCAAATTTATGTAAATATTTTTTATGAGTAGTTTTAGCGTGCACTTGAGTGCATGATATGCACTTGGATTTTGAAAAAGAAAATACTCCAAGCAGAAATCACTAATACCCCAAGAATTAATCAGTAATACACCAAGTAGTAATCAGTAATACCCCAATTGCTAAAAAAAAATACACAATTCGATGTGTTAGTATGTGTTTTGAAAAAATTAAAATTGAAGTCAAAATTAAGTTTAAAATCCAAGAACATGCTAAAATTTTTGTTTTTTTATTGGACCCCTTATTATAAGACCACTAGTGCAGTACCCGCAAATTTCGCGGGCTGTTAGAAATATTCGACAAATGCTTTAGAAAGTATTACAGTTGTTCATATTAATTGTATAATATTTTACGATCGTTCTTGATTTTTCCTCTTTGAAATTTATTTTGAAGCGCACACACATCTCGCCAACACTCACAGTGGAAAATTAGTTAATTTTTTCAAACACAATTAAAAGATTTAAAATAATTTAATATTATTCGAACAATACTACAAATTTCTGAAAACTTCTCTATGTCAAAATTTTCTTCCACCTAGCTTCATTATATTGGTTGCACTGTCTTATTAAGACATTAAGAAATAAATTTTTTTATTAAAAATATTAGAACATAAGAATGTCATATAACTATCTATAATAATTAAGACACTACAACACTTAAATGTTGTTAAATGAAAAGATACCACTACAATGAAAGCAAAGAGAGTTTGTCTTAAAAAAATGCTCACATTGCACCTTTTCCAAACAACTATTTTGTCAAAAAAAGAATATAAATTAATTACAAAATAATAGCTTAAAATTATGACGATTCATGCCTCTAGACTTGGTTCCTGCCCGTACTTTGCACAACAACCATTTGCATAACTATACTTTTATCATAATTATTAATATTTTTATATTTTACAAATGTCACAATTTCCTCACACAATGATTTAACACAAAAATTTAAATACAACATTTTCTACTTATATATAAAGTGTAACATGAAAAGTTATCTACTATATTATAAAATGATAGATTACTTTATAATTCTTACCATCAACTTATTTTATCATAAATTAAATCTAAATTTGTTCATTTTAAATTATTTACAATGATAACCACCGAAAACATTAGAACATATCTCTCTATAATTAATAATTATAATATCAATTATATTTTAAGTGAGTATATTTAGTTAAAGTCATAAATTGAGATGTGTGAACTTAGTAATATAGTGGGTGTAGATAACTACACCATCTAAATTTTTGGAGAATTTGAATCCAACCCAAGAACCAACTAATTCGAGGGACCAAAGTTGTTTCGATATAGTAGTTGACCTTGGTTCTGCGGCTTCTGTCAAGCACGGTGATTAGACTCAATATTCATGTTCATTTATTTTATGTCTTTTCCTTTTTTTTAACCTTTATTATTTTTTGGGTTTTTAATCATTATTTTGAAAAGAAAAAAAACTACTAATCTAATTGATTTTTTTTAATTTAATATTTTTACTAAATCTTTTAATTATTCTAAAGTTACTCAAACTATTTAAAAGTATTAGTTGTAACATTTCAATATATTATTGTAGTTCTAAAGTGTATTATTTAAATTATACAATGTATTGATTGTAATATTAAAAGACATATTAAAGTATTATGCAATTTACAATTTAATATCTCGACTTATACCCATTAGTAAAATAAGTCAAACCTTTGGATAGCACGACTAATACCCTTTAGTAATATATGAGTCATACTCTTTAGTTATCACAACTGATATACATAATCTTTGTTATCACAATTGATACCATTTGTATCATATGTCATACCCTCCGATTATCACTAATAATAAAGTCATACCCATTAGTTATAATGACTAACACTCTTTACAAAAAAAAAACCTTTACTGATGTATGTCATACCATTATGTTATCACAACTAAATACAATAATATAAGTCTTACTCTTCAATCATGGTCGCTCCTCTTTGGAGGCAGAGGAGTCCGCATGCTCAGGCCCAGAAAAAAATTATCAATTTTAGGGGCCCAATTTCCCCTTATATATTATATATATATACTATATATATATATATATATATATATATATATATATATATATACACATATATATATTCTTGCAAAAAATATCGTACATAATAGATATAGAGATCTTGTTGATGACAAAGTATAGAGTGAAAATGATTCATACATAAATCATTGAAAGGTATTAGTTGTTTTCACTAAAGAGTATAAGTTATTTTCACTAAAGGGTATTAGTTGTTTATACTGAAGAGTCTTAGTTGTTTACTGAAAATAAACTAAGACTCTTTAGTATAGACAACTAATACATTTCAGTGAAAACAACTAATACTCCTTAGTAAAAAGAACTAATACTCATTCAATGATTCATGTATGAACCAATTTCACTCTATACATACTCCTTGTTGATTAAACTTTCTAAATTCCTTAATATAGCTAAAAATAAATAATTTGATATCTCGTTAAAAAAAAAAATTGATATCTCACACAAACAATTTTTTTTTCATATTAAATCACAATTTTTTTTATTAATTTCAAAGTTTTAACATTAGCATCAAATATAATTAATACTTGGCACTCCAAGTAATAAATTTCTACATTATAATATTTTTTTTATCTATAATGAAAAAAAAAAAAATTAAAGAACTATATCTCAACTTTTCTTATACTAATATATATATATATATATATAACTACATATGTATAATTTTTTTTGTGTAGCTCTCTGCTCTCCTGTGAATTCACGTGAATTCTCATTTTCTTAATTATTTTACCATATAATACATGTATCCCAAAATATTTTATTGTATACCAATAAATTAAGACTTAATTCAAAGTCAAACCGAAAATATCAACAAATTAAATATTAATTCTAATAAATCACTTATTCTGAAATATTGCGTGTGAAGAAAAAAAAACAGAACACAAACAAATTTACAGAAGAATTTTAGGAGGCCTAATTTTAATCCATTAAATTGGTCAACCACTACAATCCACTGATGAAAGATAGAATTAATATTCGTGTAAGTTATAATCTAACACATTTGCATGTCATAAAATCATGCCATTATTAAAATCTCATATATTTGCATGTCCTAAAATTGTGTCAAGATTTTTTTTTGTCAATGGTTAATTTTAGAATACAAATTCATATAGAAATTGTAATTAGTTACCTAAATCTATGGCATTTATTGTGAATTAAGAGGAAATAACATTTCTAAGAAAACATAAGATGAGACTATGTGAAATAAGAGGAAATTTTGTAAATTGGGAGAAAATGTACTACTATATAATTTGTTTTTTTAATTTGGGAAAACACTCAAATTAAGAAAAATTGGCATATTGGACTTAGATTATTGTCAATTAATAAAATATTCATATAATTACATAGTATTAGTTTTAAGAGTAATTAACGAAAACAATATATTTAGGAATTACCACTTTTAAATAACCAAAATTGGGGGATTAAATTGATACAATAACTAAATATTTGATTTTATAAATCATATTTAATTTTGCAATGACTATAAGTCAAATCTAATTTGTTTAATTAGTTATCTGCTTAATTCGCATAAGGCAGGTTCTTGCATAGTTGAGTGATCAATGTTGGCCAAGAATATTCGCAATCGGAAAAACTATGGAGGACGGAAATCAATATGCAGGACGGTAACAATATAGACAAAGTTACAGGATTGAAAATGTAGGATCGAAATTATTGGGAACCGGAAAAAAATGTGCAGGACGAAAATAAACATAGGCAAAGTTAGAGAAATAAAATCGTGCAATTCAAGTTCTTAATTGTAGGAGATCCCTATAACTCAATGTCATACCTAGGAATTACTACGTTTAAATAACTACAATTGTGGGATTAAATTGATACAATAACTAATTAGTTGACTTTATAAATCATATTTAAACATTTTATAAAAAAAATAGACGATTTATATTTTATTTTTTGGTCAATGGTTAATTTTAGAATACAAAATAATTTAGCAATTGTGAGTTACCTAAATCTATGACATTTATTGTGAATTAAGAGGAAATAACATTTGTAAGAAAACATAAGATGTGATTATGTGAAATAAGAGAAAATTTTGTAAATTGGGATAAAATGTACTACTAATGAATTTTATTTATTTTTTATTTGGGAGAACACTCAAATTAAGAAAATATGGCATATTTGACTTAGATTATTTTCAATTAATAAAATGTCCATACAATTACATAGTATTAGTTTTATGAGTAATTAACGAAAACAATGTACTTAGGAATTACTACTTTTAAATAACAAAAATTGTGGGATTAAAATGATACAATAACTAAATATTTGACTTTATAAATCATATTTAATTTTTCAATGACTATAAGTCAAATCTAATTTGCTTAGTTAGCTACCTGCTTAATTCGCATAAGGCAAGTTCTTGCATAATTGAGTGATCGATGTTGGCAAAGACTATTTGCAACCGGAAAAAAAAAAAAGAGGACGGAAATAAATATGCAGGATGGTAACAATATAGACAAAGTTACATGACTGAAAATAGAGGATCGAAATTACTGGCAAACGGAAAAAAATGTGGAGTAGAAAAATAAAAATAGGCAAAGTTAGAGAAATCAAATTGTGCAATTCAAGTCCCTAATTGTAGAAGCATAGGATTTTCCATATAATTTAATGTCATTCCCAGGAATTACCATGTTTAAATAACTAAAATTATGGGATTAAATTAATACAATAACTAATTAGTTGACTCAACAAATCATATCTTAGTTTTTTTATATAAAATATAGACGTAATGTTTTTATAAATAGAAAAGTTAAAAATCGGTAATTATCTCCTCAACAATACCTTAATTATTATGGCAATAACATCGACAACTTTTAGAAAAAAAATTGCAAGATTTAAATGTGCATATTCATGTAATTAATTGACTGATAATTATTTGTGCATATTTGTGCAAGATTTAGAATGTTTGCATGTCATAAAATTGTACTATTATTAAAAACCTCATATATTTGCATGTTCTTAAATTGTGGCGTAATTTTTTTTTTTTGGTCGATGTTTAATTTTAGCATACAAACTAATTAACAAATTAAAATTAATTACCTAACCTAAATCCATGACATTTATTGTGAATCAAGAGGAAATAACATTTCTAAGGAAAAATAAGAGATGAATATGTGAAATAAGAGGAATTTTTTTAATGAGTACCACTATTCAAACCCCAAAATCCTCTAAATCTACCACATCTACTAAACATACCCCATTAAAATTTAAAAATCAACATATATTACTAAACATACCCCATTTCATTCCTATAATGTCCTTCATCCATTAATATTACTACAATTCTATTAAATCTACATAACTTACTAAAAATTCTCACCATTCCATATTCTCATTAAAAAAATATATATATTTTTATTTTTTCATATTCTTTGGTTTTAATCAAAATTTAAAAAAAAAGTAAAAATTATATATATATTGATTTTTTTATAAATAATAATTAACTAACTCTTCTAAATAAGTATTTATCAAAAAAATATCAAAAAATAAAATAAATATAAAGATAATTTTAATAATCAATTAAATTGTATAATATATTTAAATAAAATACTAAAAGTAAATTTGACAATTATTTTAAATAATTCAGAAAATAAAATAATTTTTAAAAAAAAAGTCTAGTTAATTTTTTTTAAATAATTTAAATCTAAATAAAATTTGACAAAAATTAAATAATAAAAATATAAAAAAATAATTAAATAAATAATCAATTAAAATGAACATTTGAAAAATAAAATAACTACATAAATATAAGAAAAATATCTAAATCTAAACAAATTAAATTTAAAAAAGAATTAAAAAAATAAAACATATTCAAAAGGGAAAAGGCTAAAGATGAATAAAATCAGAAAAATATTTTATAAATGTTAATTAAATTGTCGTAAATAATTAAACTATATAATTAATTAAAATTTTATTTTTATTTTGCTTCAATTGAATTTTTAAAAATTTTTAAAATAATTTTCTTAATTTAGTTAATTTTTTAAGATTTAATTGATTTTTTTAACTATTTTTTACTTTATTTTTTTTTAAAAAAAATTGGATTTGTTTTGATTAAATTATTTTGAAGATTTAGTTGATTTATTTTCTTTTGTTTTTCAAATTTTTAAGGATTTTTTTAATTTCATTTAATTTGATTATTTAAATATTTAATACATTTTTAAACATCATTTTTAGGGTTTAAAAAATTTTAAGTAAAACAATTGATCAATTAAAAGTTAAAATACTAATTTTGAAATTAAATGACTTAAATGACTAAAGTCAAAATCAACATAAATTTAGAGTATAATTCATTCTATATATATATATATATATATAAGGATAACTTAGTCATTTTATTTATGTCTATTTTTGTCTTTAAAATTATGGGGTTTGTTTAGAGGATTTTGGGGTTTAAGTAGTGGGACTCTTTTTTAATTTGGGAGAAAATTTACTACTATATGAATTTTTTAAAACTTGGAAGAACACCCAAATTAAGTAAATGTGGTATATTTGACTTAGATTTGGTTTGACAAATGGCTTAATAATCAAGTTGAAAGTGTATATAAGACAATTATTGTCAATTCATAAAATATCCATATATACAATAACATAAATTATGTCATTATTGTTGATAGGCGAGCAGGATCATCATTTGGGCGACCAGGATTAGCGCAAATTACACAAAGTTTAAGTTGGAATTAACACATGATTCACCCAAGACATCCGGCGAGCAAAACCTACTTGCAATCAAGGCACACAGGCGAACAAAATCAGATCAAAAGCCACGTGATGAGCTCAAACGGCATCCTGCCGATCAGATCCAACCACAACGCCAAAATAACAATTAAACAAGAGAAAAGACCATCAGAATCAGACTAAAGACTCCTCAAGGACAAGTTCAAAATGACGAACAGCTCTAGACAGCGAGCAAGTCCAATAGATAAGGATAGAATTTAGTTAAGATAAGGTCAAATTAGTCAAAGGACAGGTGTCGAGCATGCAGACTTGGTCGGCCAAAGGTCGTGCCACCTCCTGCTGGGCAAAAGTCTATAAATACTTAGATTTTTTTCAGCAAATAAAAAAACAAGCACAAATTTTTACACACGTCCAAACTTCGATTACGAATCTAAAGCAGCTCGATTAACTTACAATCGAACTTAAACACGTAAGCTTTCATACGATTCGAATCCACTTAAACCCGAAAATCCGTATTCACTAATTACGTTAGTGATCAATCACACGTAATTGTTTGATGATCAATTAACCATCTAAAACAGCCATTAATCTTCAAGATTAGAACTGATCGTCAACAAATTGGCGCTAGAAGAAGGGTTCGAACCTTCGTTTCATTGAATACAAAGAGATTACCCCAGAATTGAAGAACGAGTTTGAGTTTTTGAAGAAAACAACTCAGGAACATCAAGAATAACACTTGATATTCACTGTGAAAATGCCTCAATCAAGGGAGACACAACGTTCTCAACATATAACCCGGGATTCGCACTCTCGAATGTCCCAAGCTGGTGGGCGAGCAAGGGCGAGCAGAAACAACCAAGAGAATCAAACTAATGTTGCTCACCAGTTAGTACCACCAGAGTTGGACGCCATTGCCCGCAACCCCGACGAATTGGCGCGTACAATTGCCATGCTCCAGGCTTTACAGAGACAACAAGTCCAACCTGGCCCATCATATGTGCGAGCAAGGGGTAGCCCCACGAAGACTCGCGAACATATTAAGGCTAGGGGGGATCATTTGAATGAGGCTGACAGCGCCCAAGCTCGTAAGGCCAAAGGCAAAGAAAAATTGAACATTGAGGTCGCCAGTCAGGGAGGATCAACTCAGAACCCGGCCATGGCGGCAAGTCAGGGTACGCGCCAAAGTGCCCTGGAAAGATTGGGTCGACGTGGCCCGGGAATCCTGGAGATACATCCCCCTGCTGGAGCAGCTCGCCCAGCCGTAATACCTGCTCGCCAATCGGTCCTTGACCGACTGACTAGGTCAGCTTTTGGTCGCCTTGGTCCGAATGCAGAGCCCAATCCCAGGAGGCCAATCCAGGGGATTCCCATTCCCAATGTGGGAATGGAGCGAACAGAAGGCTGTACGCCTCAGCTCGTCGAACAGCCACAGGGTCAGGGGGGATCTTTAGAGGAGCTCGCCTCCATGAGAAAGGCCATCGAAAGCATGCAGGGCCAGCTGGATCAACAGAGAGGTTATGGGAACACGACTCTACCGGTCTCACCCTTGTCAGTAGTAATTCTGAAGGCTCCAATTCAACAAAAGATCCAGTTTCCAGCAAGTATCCAATATGAGGGCACGGCGGATCCCCGAGTGCATTTGATGAAATATTCCAATTATATGATATCAATGGGGGCAAGTGATGCAACCCAATGTCGAAACTTTCCTTTAACTCTCGGGGATCGTGTCCATAAGTGGTTTTCGGCCTTGCCACCATCTTCAATTCATTCGTTTGCCCAGCTGGGTAAAGAGTTCTTATCCCATTTCTCTACAGCCGGGTCTTATCTATCCCAAAGACATCGGTTATCCGACTTGAAACAAACTGACGACGAGTCGGACCGATCGTATTTAGAAAGATTCGATAAGGTCTTGTTGGAGGGAGAGTCCGTTAGTGAAGACACCAAGATTGTGGCTGTCTTGGCGGGACTCAAGAAGGGTACTGAACTCTGGAAAGATGTGCACCTAAGATGTCCAAAGACATACGCCGAGTTTCGGGATCGAGCAGGCGTTTTTGTCTCAATGCATGAAGCCCTACAAAAGGATATGGGGGACAAAGGAGAACAAAAAGAGGGTACAAAGAAACCTGGAACTGGTTATCGAGCCCCCAAAAATATGAAGGCATTTACCGAGGGCACTGAGCTAAAAGACAAACTGAACCACATTCTCACTGTATCAATTGATACAGTTTATAATAGTGTCCGGGACAAAGAGTTGCTAACACCTCCCCGTAAGATACGTCAGGAAACGAGCAAGTTGAACCAGAATAAATATTGTGCCTACCATCAAAGTGTAGGGCACTTTACAAGCGAATGTCGTGACTTGCTAAAGCAGTTGTGGCGCTTTTACGAAGAGGGAAAGCTATCGGAGTTCGTGAAAAGACAGCCCGGCAAAAGAACCAGAGACGAAGATTCTGATGAAGAAGACCAGGACCAGGCACCTCATCGGAATCGAGCTGGACGACCAGCTCAGGCGCCGGCCGGGGGGCCAATACCGGATATCCAGATGATGGAACCCGCAGGACCCATAGGTGGTTATTCTGATGGACGACCACCGATCTCTAACCGGAAAAGAAAGGCAGAATTACGAGCAATCGGACATATACAGGAAATGGGGATCATTCCACCTACCATGCAAACACCGGAATTAATTTTCACCGACAGAGATTTGGAAGGAGTTCTGACCCCCCACAACGATTCGCTTGTGATATGTGCCAAGATTATGGAAGCAAGGGTGCATAGATTACTGGTGGATACTGGAGCCTACACTAATGTCCTTTTTAAGAAGACACTTGATCAAATGGGAGATTATGCAGGCTACATCAGAGACACAAATCACCGTATCCTGGGATTTGGGAATGCCGTGACAATCCCGTTGGGAATAGTAACTTTCGCTATGCAACTTGTGACAATCAAAGAGCCTGAGAAGAATATTGCAAGAATGGTGGATTTCCTAGTCGTCGATCAAGAATCGTCGTACAATGGATTCCTGGGTCGACCCTTCTTAAACGAATTCAGGGCCGCATGTTCAACTTACCATTATTGCATAAAATTCCCAACAGCAAGTGGAGTTGGCACGGTGAAAGGAGACCAAAGAAAAGCTCGAGAATGTCTTCTGCAAATTCAGTCAAGGCAGGGACAAGTATCTATGATGGAAGCATCAACTAGTCAACTCGAAAATGAACCTTCAATCTTGGAGGACATCCTTGGAGCCCAAAACAATAAGATGGACATTGACGACCAACCGACGCCCACAGGCGATCAAGCACAGCAGGACGACGGGCAGAACCAGCCGAGAGCAGTGTTACCTCCCGTGGCCGACCGTTCGTACCTAAATGATAACCAGGGAAGTCCAACTTCGGTGGCCGAGTCTCACCCAGGGCCCGCAGATGACTTTGACCCTCGATTGGGTGCCGAACCCATGAACATTGAGGATGAGCCAAGTCCGGAGGGGCCAATAGTTGACCCTCGGTGGAAAGGGCAGAAACGACGGGCAACTCCTGTTGAAGAGTTAGAGGCCATCAAGGTTAATCCTGAGCGTGACAGTCTTGAACTTTACATTGGATCTGAACTCCCAGAGCCTTACAGAACACGCATGACGAACTTTCTGAAGGCAAACTTGGACGTCTTTGCGTGGTCTCATGCTGATATGGTGGGAATCAGCCCGGAGAATGCTTGTCACAGGTTGAATATCAACCCAACCCGAAAACCTGTCCACCAGAAACGGCGAAAATATGGACCAGATAAGTATCAAGCTTTAAACGAAGAAGTCAAAAAGCTGCTGGACAACGATTTAATTAAACAAGCGTTATGTCCACAGTGGGTTGCAAATCCTGTCCTGGTACGGAAGCCGAACGGAACCTGGAGGTTATGCATAGATTTTACAGATCTTAATGCAGCATGCCCGAAGGATAACTTTCCGCTCCCACACATCGATCAACTGGTGGACAGTACTGCTGGTCACGAAATGTTCACATTCATGGATGCTTTCGCAGGGTACCACCAGATTCCAATGCACCCGGACGACCAAGAGAATACGGCTTTTTATACAAATAAAAATCTGTTGTGCTGGAAGAGGATGCCGTTTGGTCTAATTAATGCTGGAGCAACTTATCAGAGGTTGGTGAACAAAATGTTCGACCAACAAATCGGAGATACAGTAGAAGTCTACGTTGATGACATCGTAGTCAAAAGTCCCCATAAGGAGGATCACCTCCATCATCTTTCCCAAGTATTTGACATACTCCGAAAATACAATATGAAGTTAAATCCAAAGAAAAGTAGTTTTGGAGTACATTCTGGAAAGTTCTTGGGCCATCTGGTCAGCAAACGTGGAATCGAAGCTAATCCAACAAAAGTAAAGGCAATTGTCGATATGAAACCACCACGCTCTGTTAAGGAGGTACAAAGGTTGACCGGTTGCCTAGCAGCCTTAAACAGATTCATATCACGGTCAGGAGACAAGTGCCGTCCATTTTTCGAGGCCATCAGAAAGGGCCACTTTGCTTGGACAGAAAACTGCCAGAGAGCTTTTGATCAATTGAAAGAATATCTGGGAGATGTAAAAATTTTGTCAAAACCAATTCCCGGTGAGAAGTTATATTTATACCTGGCAGCATCTGACACAGCTATAAGTTCGGTACTAGTTCGGGCGGATGGCAAGTTTCACCTGCCAATCTACTATGTCAGCCAGGCCCTGCATGATGCTGAAGTAAAGTACACACCAACCGAAAAGCTGGCCTATGCTCTTGTCATGAGTGTCAGGAAATTAAGACCATACTTTTTCGATCACCAAGTCGAAGTCTTAACAACTTTCCCCCTCAAACAAATATTACATCGACCCGACACAGCTGGACGTCTATTGAAATGGTCCATAGAGATCGGCCAATTTGGCGTGACTTATGCACCTCGAACCGCGATTAAGGGACAAGCGTTAGCCGACTTTATAGTTGAACTAACCTTCCCTCAAAATCCAACGAGAGGGCTAGATCACCCATGGCATCTTTACATAGATGGTTCGTCAACAAATCTGGCCTCGGGGGCAGGAATAGTACTCATCAGTCCCGACCGGCAAGTATTCACTTCAGCGGTCAGATTTGAATTCATGGCCACTAACAACGAGGCAGAGTACGAGGCCCTCATTGCAGGTCTTCACTTATCACTAGCAGTTGGGGTTAGACAACTCCAAATTTTCGGGGATTCCCAGCTCATTGTAAGCCAGGTACGAGGTGAATATGAAGCCAGAGACGAGCAAATGATCGAATATCAACGAATAGTGGCTCACTTGATATCTCTTTTAGATCAAGTGTTTATTCAACAGATACCACGAACGAGTAACACACAAGCTGACGCCCTAGCAAGATTAGCAACAAGTGATGGGCCAGCAGACCTGACGGACATTGTCATTACCAAAAAAGTTCAACCATCAACAATGGACTACGAAGTAAATCAAGTAGTCGAGTTCAACAATGATGATGATTGGAGGCCTCCTATAGCCAAATATTTAAAAGACGGGGAGTTGCCAAATAACTCGTTTGAAGCTGGAAGAATTAAAAAACAGGCGACCAGATATACTCTGGTAGACGAACAGCTTTACAAAAGAGGCTTCTCACTCCCGCTACTCAAATGTTTGTCTAGGGGGCAAGGAAGGACAGTCCTGGAGGATATACATTCTGGAGTTTGTGGAAATCACACTGGGGGGCAAGCTTTGGCCTACAAAACTATAAGGCAAGGTTACTATTGGCCAACCTTACGAAAAGATGCAATCCAATTAGCCAAGGCTTGCCATCAGTGTCAGGTTTTTGCTCCAAGCATCCATGCCCCAGCCCAGGAACTTGTATCGGTTTACAGCCCATGGCCATTTGCAAGATGGGGAATTGACATTATTGGTCCTTTCCCGGCAGGAGTGGGAAATGTTCGATTTGCCGTTATAGCAGTCGATTATTATACGAAGTGGGCAGAAGCAAAAGCCATGGTGAAAATTACACAGCAGAACATGATCAACTTCATATGGCAGAACATCATCTGTCGCTTTGGAATTCCACGAACAATTGTGACAGATAATGGCCCACAGTTTGATGGAAAGGAACTACGAGATTTCTGTACAAAATGGGGGATCAGGAAACACTTTTCAACTCCCTATCATCCCCAGTCAAACGGGCAGGTTGAAGCTGTAAATAAGATCATCAAGCATACATTGAAAATACGTCTGGCAGAAAGCAAAAGCAGCTGGTCAGAAAAACTCCCGGAAGTCTTGTGGGCATATAGGGTTTCTCCCAGGTCAAGCACCGGAGAGACACCTTTTGCAATGGCTTTCGGAACAGAGGCGGTAATACCAATTGAATTAAGAACTGACACAGTCAGGACAACCAGCTTTGATGAACAGGCAAATCATTCTGCCTTAGCCACAGAAGCAGATTTGATCGAAGAACGAAGAATACATGCTGAGCTAAAGAATGCCACGTACAAGCAGAGAGCAGAGCGTTACTATAATTCCCAAGTCAAGATAAGAAAATTCGAAGTTGGTGACCTCGTTCTGAGAAAAAAGCTTGCCCCACCTCCAGGCATTTTTGGCCCGACTTGGGAGGGCCCATACAGGGTAACAGATAGGTTACCCAATGGAGCATATGACATAGAGGACTTAGATGGCAACTCGGCCCAATATTCCTGGAATGCAGCAAATCTAAGGAAATACTTTCAGTAGGCGACCAGTTCTGCTTCATGAGAGAGTGAAGTTAAGATAGGCGAGCTACTAAGTCCACTGGGCGAACTGGAATGGCCTGATACAAGATGGGTCCAAAAAACTTGCCTAATTTTTTGAAATTGTTCACCAAGTATAAATGGTCGAACAAAAATGAATTGGTTTAAGTCTGGTCGCGTGCTGGGATGTTAGTGTAGTATTTTCTTTTCCTCTTAAGAGTCTAAAGGATGTCGTGACAAATTGTATAGTAGTCGAGCAACTTTGACTCTTGGTGTAAATTATGTTCTTTAGTAAGTTGGGAGCTTAACATTGTTTCTGTCGAGCAAGTCCAACATAGCTAGTGCAAGGTTACGTTCTTGGTCGCGTTTGATACTTGTAATTTTTAAATGTTTGTTCAATATTAAGTTGTTCGTTTGAAATAGAAATGTGAGCTCAAGGCGCAAGTTGATTATACAACCAAGCCCATTTAAGGCTGTTCGTTTTTAAATGGACATAGCCTAAGGCCAAAAGCCCATCAAATCCTAAGGCCAAAAAAAAAAAAAAAAAAAAAGGTTCTTAAAGAACAAGGCCCAACTACATTAAGATTGTTGAAGCACAGAAAAAGATGCAAAGAACAATTAATGCGAGATAAAAGACGAGCAAGTAAGCGAAATATATCCATTGATGATAAGGCTTAATCGCCCAAAAATTACAAAAGGATGAACAACAAAAAAGAAGTACAAGTTCCTAGCTAATCCTGTCCGCTAAGATCCTTGTCCGGCAGGAGGAGATATGTTGTCATCCTTGGGGTCTTCAAGTGGAGAGCCTTCAATGGCAGGGTCAACTGGGATTACCTCAGTTAGCTCAGCAATCAATCCCTCAGCATCAGCACGTTCCTTCAGAGCTCTTTCACTTTGATTGGCAGGAAGGATTTGCTCGCCCTCCGCAGCATCGCCCTCTTCTTCCTCGTCCTCGGCAGGACTTGTGATAATAATCTCGGGGCCAATGAAGTCGAGCTTGATCCCATATTCAGGCAGGTCGCCAATTTGCAGAGTTGTGCCCGGAGCAGGAGGGTTAGATTCAACAAAATTGCACAACTCCTTGCCGATCTCCTCAACAACTGCGGCAGCCTTGAATTCATGGGCAATACGGATGCTCTCCGCGTAACCCGTTACGTAACCAAGAATCGAGCTCACCTCCATTTTAGGAATAAGTTCCTCTTGGGTAATGGAGTTGGCGAGCTGAATCTCAAGGTCCGCAACTTTGGCCGTCGCTTCAGTTGCATATTTCTCGGCGACCTCCTTCTGCTGCTGGGCACGAGCAAGTTCTGCTCGCATGTGCTCAACCTCGGCCATTTTGACCTTCAGCTCCTCGGAGACTTTGACGTGCAGATCCAAGGCACGCTGCTCGCTAATCTGATGAGCTTTGGCTTTGTTCTCGAGATCGGCAATAATCTTCTTCGCCTCAGCCTTAGCTTCATCACGCTCCTTGGCAATACGGCTGACCGTGGCCGCATGTTGTCGTGAGTCCTTCTCAAGGTCCTCAACTTGGTCGACCAAACGTTGCACGGCCGCCAAGGTGTTGCCCGCCTCGACAAGACACAAACGGCCATTATCACGAGGCGCTTGTGCCTTGACGGTCTCATTAAGCTCCTTGGTCCAGCTCCGAGCAACGACCTCGGAGGCGCGGCGGACAAAAGAGTCCGGGATTTCGCGCAAGTTGGTCGGCACCCTTGAGCAAGCGAATCGATGCACCAGGTTAGATCGCCCTGGATACTGCTCAGGCGAGTAGCTGAAAAGAAATTTTTCAGTTAAAAAAAAAAAAAAAAAAAAAAATGCTAAGTGTAATAGGCGAGCAAGGTTATACCTGTCAAGACGACCTTTATCCCAACCAAGGTAGGTGGGATCAGATGAAGGACCAGATCCTTCACGAGTGGTGACAACCAGAGCATGCTCGCCGGGACGCTCCACCGAAGGAGTTTGTTCGCTGTCGCCTTCGGATGGTCGGACAGCCACCGTCACCTTCTCTTGAGCCGTCTTTGCTCGTTTGGCTGCCTTCTCGGTATCGGAGACGGGGGTACCGTCTCCACGGAGAAGCCTCTTCGCCCTCGGAACCAGTGTCTTGGGCGGACTCGCCACGGGGGCAGGAGGCTGTGCCGAGCTGGACCCGCCGGCTTGTCGAGGGTCTCCTTTTCCACCCTTAGCCGCAAGGGCGATGATTTTTGAGAGGGGATCCGACTTCTTGCGTCCTTTTTTGGTCGGCATCTCCCAAACCCGGTTATCAAGCTCAAGGAAGGAAGGGTGAAGCGCAATGGAGGCGAGCTGATCTGTAAAAGAAAGAGAAACAAAATTAATATTAAGTATAAAATCGACCAGATCTGCTCGCCCAGCTTAAAGAATTACCCTCTGGGATACGAGCTAGAGCCTCGAGATGGTGAGGGTAGGTCGTGAGGTGAGCAACTCGCAGTGTGTCCTCGGAGAAGAGATGGCCGATACTTCGATCTTCTCGGCGACGAAGGGCGATCAAGCACGCAACAAACAGGAATAGGTCGCTTATGCTATTCTTCACAGTTCGCCACCCCAAGTTCTTGGGACCTGAAACAAAGGGAAAAGAGAATTAAAATTAGTCCAACCACTTCAAAGATATAGAAGAGGTAAGACTCACGCTTTAATTCCCTAAACTCCGCCGGGGTCTCGATTCGTTCAGAACCCCCTGAAGAGCGAGCAGAAGCACGCCAATCGCCTCCAATCCAGAACCAGTCATGCTTCCAATCCCGCACTTTCCCAGGGATATCCTCGACAAGTTTTTGGCCTGGTCGCGCCTTTAGATAGTACCAGCCCGCCTCTTCCCCAGTACAGCCGGTCATCGTCATTATGTAGCCAACCTCCTCGGCGGACAGCCTGTTTGGATACCCCTCCAGGGCGAACATTACCATCAGGGCCATCAGATTTATCCACCCAACAGGAGTAAGTTGGGTGATAGCCAAGTTCACATCATGTAGAAATTGGCCGACCAAAGGGTGCAGCGGCAGAGAGACTCCAGCGTTTAGGGTGGCAAGGTTGATCGCCGTCAGTCCGCGTGGTGGGCGATCAGCTCTGTCGTCCGCCAAGGGAGCATACATGGGGATGTCAAAGGGAATCTTGTAATCCCTCCGAATCTCAATTAACTGTTCCTCGGTAATGGCGGATACGATGCAGCTCGCTGCGAACTCGGTCGCTTTAAGTTTCCGTACTCCGCGAGCAGGAATGACAAAGCGATTGGAGTGCTCCTTTTCGTACTCATTCCAGTTGACACGGCGAGCAACCGCGACTGGAACCTGATGTTCGATCAGTCTGGGCGCCGGAAAGTTAATGTCCTTGAGGAAGGCCCAAGTCAGCTCATCAAGGTTCACCGGCTGAAGTACCTCGACTTCTTCATCCTCGTCTTCGTGGAGATCCGAGCTCGTCTCTTCTAAGAGATGGCGAGCAGGATTTGCTCGCTCCTCTCTCTCCCCGGAGGGGTGAGCTCCAGAATTAACCGAACGTGCAACCGAGGCCGCCTCGGGATCAGATTCCAAATTGACTATGGGTGGATTCTCTTCGACGGGCCTTTTTTCAGGATTCCGAGGAGGAAAAGAACCGGTCTCGGAGTGCGACGCCATCCAATGAACTAGGGGGAGGAGATTAGGGTTTTTTGCAGATTCCGGCAGAGGGAGAACACGGCGGCTCGGAATTTTCCCCAGCGGAGTAAGGATTCTCGATGAATCAAGAACGCACACTAAGCAAGAAAAGAAGAAAGAGAAGAAAATAAGCAGAAAAAAAATAACTACCTTGACGTTGCTCGAAGATCGCCGGAATCTGGAAACGTCGCCGGAAATTTCAAAGAAGAAAGAAAGAAGGATTCGCGCCTAAGAAACAATGAGAAAATGAAAAAAAATGAAGAAAATTTTCCTTTTATACTTCTGGAAAAACGGGGTACCAGGCGAACAAAGTTGAAAATGGAAGGACCAAATTGCAAATTCTGGGCGCGTGCAGCACCTGTCCGACAAAACGGGAAGGCGCGTCTCCTCGGGAATGTGTGCGCGTGGGCGGTAGCAATCATTTCGCCCACGTCACACCTCGAGCCGTGCCCAGACCTTGGGATCCCAACCGTCTCCGACCCGAGTCTGCTCGACCAATGTTGCCCGCCCATGAAAAGCTGCTCGCTCCAGGAACATTCTTGCTCGCCTTTGTGGCACTTAAAAGTTGCCAACTCAAAAAGTGCTCATCCACCACCTTCACAATTTATTGATCGGCAAGGGGGCAATTGTTGATAGGCGAGCAGGATCATCATTTGGGCGACCAGGATTAGCGCAAATTACACAAAGTTTAAGTTGGAATTAACACATGATTCACCCAAGACATCCGGCGAGCAAAACCTACTTGCAATCAAGGCACACAGGCGAACAAAATCAGATCAAAAGCCACGTGATGAGCTCAAACGGCATCCTGCCGATCAGATCCAACCACAACGCCAAAATAACAATTAAACAAGAGAAAAGACCATCAGAATCAGACTAAAGACTCCTCAAGGACAAGTTCAAAATGACGAACAGCTCTAGACAGCGAGCAAGTCCAATAGATAAGGATAGAATTTAGTTAAGATAAGGTCAAATTAGTCAAAGGACAGGTGTCGAGCATGCAGACTTGGTCGGCCAAAGGTCGTGCCACCTCCTGCTGGGCAAAAGTCTATAAATACTTAGATTTTTTTCAGCAAATAAAAAAACAAGCACAAATTTTTACACACGTCCAAACTTCGATTACGAATCTAAAGCAGCTCGATTAACTTACAATCGAACTTAAACACGTAAGCTTTCATACGATTCGAATCCACTTAAACCCGAAAATCCGTATTCACTAATTACGTTAGTGATCAATCACACGTAATTGTTTGATGATCAATTAACCATCTAAAACAGCCATTAATCTTCAAGATTAGAACTGATCGTCAACAATTATAAAGACCTCATATAGTTACATGTCCTAAAATTGTGGCATGATTTTTTTTTTTGGTCAATGGTTAATTGTAGCATACAAACTAATATTAGCAAATTGGAATTAGTTACCTAAATCCATGACATTAATTGTGAATTAAGAGGAACTAACATTTTAAAGAAAAATTAAGAGGTGAACATGTGAAATAAGAGAGAAGGTGCAGATTTTTTTTTTAAAATTTACAGCTAAATAAGGTGTCAATAATCAATCAATATATCCCTAGAATAACATGATCTCGCCAACAATGCTCATTGTTGACAGGCATTTTTGTACGGGTAGATTTATGTGGCTATTTGGGTTATGCCCGACAAACAATCAATAATAAACGAACACGAACGATGGGGGAAGAACTTTCGTTCTTCCCTCGAATGAGAGCTTTCTGCATATAAGAGAAAGGAGAGGAAATGTCCATCCCTTACAATGAGGGGGTGACCCCCTATTTATAGAGGTTCACCCCCAAAGGCCCAAAAGTGGCCCTGAACTCGTCTCAACCCTTTATTTAGGGAATCATTACAATTATTAATCTAACGATCAACAGTAGATCTAAAATACATTAAATACTCTTTTCTGATGTAGACCCTCGATCTTGTCGTGTCAGTGTATCTTCAGGAATCTGACCTTCTGTCAGGCGAGGATATTTCCTGCTGTAACAATTGCCCCCAAGATTGGGCTCTGATTGCGACCAGAGTTCGATCTTGATCTGTGCTTCAAATAGGTTTTGCCCCCGAGCCTGAAAACAGGATAGCTCGGATGCCCCGGAGGAATCTTCGACGACAGGGTCCTTGATGGGCGAATCTTTCAAGTCATCTTCGTATTGTCAAACTTTTGAAACTGGATAGGTTAGGTGGGGTACGATCTTCAGTCGTGCCCCCGAGTCGAGAACCGTGACGTTCAATTAATAAAGAGTTCTTGCCGCTGACCGACATTGATTTTAGTAATAGGGCGGTAAGGACCGCGATGATAAATTAATGAAGTGCTTAGGCCTCTCGCGGGTAGCGACTTCACGGACAACAGATTGACTTAATAATCAATTAAAAGATAAATCAACAGATTAATGAGTGGAGTGCCTTAGCCGATAGACGGGCAGCAACTTCACGATGATGAGATTGAATTAACAACCGCTTAAAAGATTAACCAACAGGTTAATGAGTGAAGTGCTTTAGCCGATGATCGGGCAGCGACTTCACGAAGATGGGATTGATTTAACAACCGCTTAAAAGATTAACCAACAGGTTAATGAGTGAAGTGCTTTAGCCGATGATCGGGCAGCGACTTCACGAAGATGGGATTGATTTAACAACCGCTTAAAAGATTAACCAACATGTTAATGAGTGAAGTGCTTTAGCCGATGATCGGGCAGCGACTTCACGAAGATGGGATTGATTTAACAACCGCTTAAAAGATTAACCAACAGGTTAATGAGTGAAGTGCTTTAGCCGATGATCGGGCAGCGACTTCACGAAGATGGGATTGATTTAACAACCGCTTAAAAGATTAACCAACAGGTTAATGAGTGAAGTGCTTTAGCCGATGATCGGGCAGCGACTTCACGAAGATGGGATTGATTTAACAACCGCTTAAAAGATTAACCAACAGGTTAATGAGTGAAGTGCTTTAGCCGATTGACGGGCAGCGACTTCACGAAGATGGGATTGATTTAACAACCGCTTAAAAGATTAACCAACAGGTTAATGAGTGAAGTGCTTTAGCTGATGATCGGGCAGCGACTTCACGAAGATGGGATTGATTTAACAACCGCTTAAAAGATTAACCAACAGGTTAATGAGTGAAGTGCTTTAGCCGATGATCGGGCAGCGACTTCACGAAGATGGGATTGATTTAACAACCGCTTAAAAGATTAACCAACAGGTTAATGAGTGAAGTGCTTTAGCCGATTGACGGGCAGCGACTTCACGATGCAGAGAATAGATTAGTTAACGCCGGTGAGGACGAACCAAACAATACCTCACCTAGTAAGGCGGAAAGTCAACGCTTAACATGCGGACTGGATCCACGCCGAGAGGCGGATTAGTTGACGCCGGTGAAGGCGAACTTATCAAGACCGAGTGACGGATCGTCTTGAGAGGCAGATTAGTTGACGCCGGTGAAGGCGAACTAATCAATATGTCAACGCATAAAAGGCGGACTAATCAACGCCGAGAAGACGGATTAACTCGAGAAAGGGATTGGTTGACGCCGGTGAAGGCGAACTAATCAATACGTCAACGCCAGAAAGGCGGACTAATCAACGTCGAGGAGACGGATTACCTCGCCACTACAGGCGGATTGTCGACGCCTAAAAGGCGGATTAACTCGAGTAGATTAGTTGACGCCTGTGAAGGCGAACTAATCAATACGTCTACGCCTGAAAGGCGGACTAATCGACGTCGAGGAGACGGATTACTTCGCCACTCCAGGCGGATTGTCGACGCCTAAGAGGCGGATTAACTCGAGTAGAATAGTTGACGCCTGTGAAGGCGAACTAATCAATACGTCTACGCTTGAAAGGCGGACTAATCGACGTCGAGGAGACGGATTACTTCGCCACTCCAGGCGGATTGTCGACGACTAAAAGGCGGATTAACTCGAGTAGATTAGTTGACGCCTGTGAAGGCGAACTAATCAATACGTCTACGCCTGAAAGGCGGACTAATCGACGTCGGGGAGACGGATTACTTCGCCACTCCAGGCGGATTGTCGACGCCTAAAAGGCGGATTAACTCGAGTAGACTAGTTGACGCCTGTGAAGACGAACTAGTCAATACGTCTACGCCCGAAAGGCGGACTAATCGACGTCGAGGAGACAGATTACTTCGCCACTCTAGGTGGAATGTCGACGCCTAAAAGGCGGATTAGCTCGAGTAGATTAGTTGACGCCGGTGAAGGCGAACTAATCAGTACGTCAACGCCTGAGAGGGCGGACTAATCGACGTCGAGAAGACGGATTACTTCGCCAATCTAGGCGGAATGTCGACGCCTAAAAGGCGGATTAATCAACGCCGATCGGGCGGATTACTTCGCCAATCTAGGCGGAATGTCGACGCCTAAGAGGCGGATTAATCAACGCCGATCGGGCGGATTACTTCGCCAATCTAGGCGGAATGTCGACGCCGAGAAGGCGGATTAATCAACGCCGATCGGGCGGATTACTTCGCCAATCTAGGCGGAATGTCGACGCCGAGAAGGCGGATTAATCAACGCCGATCGGGCGGATTACTTCGCCAATCTAGGCGGAATATCGACGCCTAAAAGGCGGATTAGCTCGAGTAGATTAGTTGACGCCGGTGAAGGCGAACTAATCAGTACGTCAACGCCTGAGAGGGCGGACTAATCGACGTCGAGAAGACGGATTACTTAGCCAATCTAGGCGGAATGTCGACGCCGAAGAGGCGGATTAATCAACGCCGATCGGGCGGATTACTTCGCCAATCTAGGCGGAATGTTGACGCCGAGAAGGCGGATTAATCAACGCCGATCGGGCGGATTACTTCGCCAATCTAGGCAGAATGTCAACGCCTAAAAGGCGGATTAATCAACGCCGATCGGGCGGATTACTTCGCCAATCTAGGCGGAATGTCGACGCCGAGAAGGCGGATTAATCAACGCCGATCGGGCGGATTACTTCGCCAATCTAGGCGGAATGTCGATGCCTAAAAGGCGGATTAGCTCGAGTAGATTAGTTGACGCCGGTGAAGGCGAACTAATCAGTACGTCAACGCCTGAAAGGGCGGACTAATCGACGTCGAGAAGACGGATTACTTCGCCAATCTAGGCGGAATGTCGACGCCTAAAAGGCGGATAAACTCGAGTGGATTAGTTGACGCCTGCGAAGGCGAACAAATCAATATGTCAACGCCTGAAACGGCGGACTAATCGACGTCGAGAAGATGGATTACTTCGCCAATCTAGGCGGAATATCGACGCCGAGAAGGCGGATTAACTCGAGAAGTAGATTAGTTGACGCCGGTGAAGGCGAACTAATCGATACGTCAATGCCTGAAAGGGCGGACTAATCGACGTCGAGAAGACGGATTACTTCGCCAATCTAGGCGGAATGTCGACGCCTAAAAGGCGGATAAACTCGAGTGGATTAGTTGACGCCTGCGAAGGCGAACAAATCAATATGTCAACGCCTGAAACGGCGGACTAATCGACGTCGAGAAGACGGATTACTTCGCCAATCTAGGCGGAATATCGACGCCGAGAAGGCTGATTAACTCGAGAAGTAGATTAGTTGACGCCTGCGAAGGCGAACAAATTAATATGTCAACGCCTGAAACGGCGGACTAATCGACGTCGAGAAGACGGATTACTTCGCCAATCTAGGCGGAATATCGACGCCGAGAAGGCGGATTAACTCGAGAAGTAGATTAGTTGACGCCGGTGAAGGCGAACTAATCGATACGTCAACGCCTGAAAGGGCGGACTAATCGACGTCGAGAAGACGGATTACTTCGCCAATCTAGGCGGAATGTCGACGCCTAAAAGGCGGATAAACTCGAGAAGTAGATTAGTTGACGCCGGTGAAGGCGAACTAATCGATACGTCAACGCCTGAAAGGGCGGACTAATCGACGTCGAGAAGACGGATTACTTCGCCAATCTAGGCGGAATGTCGACGCCTAAAAGGCGGATACACTCGAGAAGTAGATTAGTTGACGCCGGTGAAGGCGAACTAATCGATACGTCAACGCCTGAAAGGGCGGACTAATCGACGTCGAGAAGACGGATTACTTCGCCAATCTAGGCGGAATGTCGACGCCTAAAAGGCGGATAAACTCGAGTGGATTAGTTGACGCCTGCGAAGGCGAACAAATCAATATGTCAACGCCTGAAACGACGGACTAATCGACGTCGAGAAGACGGATTACTTCGCCAATCTAGGCGGAATGTCGACGCCTAAAAGGCGGATAAATGTTTGTAGTCGAAAGGTGTGACCATGTTTTAAATATTGAGTTATTTATTCGGTGAGCATCCTCAATGATTTTTACGAAATTATATTCGAAGTTTTAAATACCTGACTGTATTTAATTAAATTCAGTGTCAAGTAATTAGTTTTTGATATGACAAAATGATCTTAGGATATTGACTTGAATGCGACTACACTAGCTTCTACTAGTAGCTACCCCGCAAGAGAACGGGTTCACTGTAGTATGGGCAAGTATAGGGACCAAGTATTATCGAACCCAAGGAATGGTGTATATGCGAATAGATCCCTGAAGATCTACGCGTCGTAGTTAATATGAGTGTGATGTTTTTGGGTTTTTGAAAAGAGAAAATAATCTAAACTGAATTGCTCTACGAATGCGAAAGGAAAATTAAATTAAGTATCTAAGGTGTTTTTCAGATATGAGATGATGATGCTCAGGTTAGGAATCCCTACGTATACTAACGGAGCAGGTACATAATCAAAGTAATTGTGACAACCAAGAATTAACCTAAGTAAAAGAATGCAAGGTGAAAGCTCAAGATTCTAAACCTTAATACTTTACCCTAACACTCGACTTCACTAATCCACTAACAAGTTAATGAATTGTGCTCAATTAATGAGACCCTAATTTAACTAAGGTGATGCGGTCGTCCTCCTTCGCTAAACCGGTAAATGAATTAACCTTTCCTAAACCTTCTCGTTAAGACTACTAATTGTTATTAAGTGATGCGGTCGTCCTCTCTCTAACACTTTCGTACTAAATTCAAAGGTAAAGTTCAGATTAATTATAAGAATTCATTAATTAAGAGAGTTAAAACTAACGTCACGAATTACCCTAATTACGTACCCACATCCTACTTCTACGAGTTCATCCTAACCCAAGCATGCAAGGGTTTTAGCCGGACATGGTTTTAACAAAACTAAAAGCAATTAAAGAAACAACGAACATAAACATATTGAATTGAACGAAGAAAATAAGAAACATAAACTGGGGTTTCAAAATAAATACGAAGAACGGAAATTGAATTGATAAAAACGAAATTTAAACGTGTTCAAAGTAACGAACTAATGAAAAGAAACTAAGAATTGAAAAGACTAGAATTCGTATGAAAAACCTTAACAACGTAAAAGTAAAGCTTGCTCGTCTCGTTCCTCTCCAAAAACTAAGTCTAAAGTATTTCTAAAAGTTGGGGATCCTTCAAAACGTGTTTGGACGATGTATATATAGGCACCGGGTCGAAACGGGAGTTAATGGGCCGAAAATACGCATCCAGAGGCAAAAGTATACGGGCGCTCGAGCAAAACGCTCGAGCGGTCCCGCTCGAGCAGTGTAGCTCGAATGGTGCATTCGCTCGAGCGGTCGCGCTTGAGCTGCTCGAGCGCTGAAATCATTCTGTAAGTTTTGGGCGCTCGAGCGATTCGCTCGAGCGGTGGCGCTCGAGTTGCTCGAGCGCAAGAATGGTTCTGTATGTTTGCGCGCTCGAGTAAGGCACTCGAGCGGTGGCGCTCGAGTGATGCGCTCGAGTAACCTCTAATCCCTCCAAATGATACTTTTCCTCGTCCGCACTAATACCAATCGTATTTCTTCAATATCTTCTCATCCGGGCATCCGTTTGAGTCGATTCAAAGTCCTACGAACTCCGTTTTTTGTCCTCTCTTCACCTATGTGCATCAAAGAGACAAATTTATCAATGTATAGAAATGATGCTCATTTGACTCTAAGCACTAATCGAAAACATTCAAAACATGAGTAAATTGGGCTCCAAAACATAATAATTTCACGCCTAATCAACCCCCCCAAACTTACCATGTTGCTTGTCCTCAAGCAACGAAATAATAAGTCAAGTGAAATTGTTAGGAATGAATCAAGAATCAAATCATGCAAGTAATTGAACTCGAGCTTCAAAAATCAACCACCCGTATACTCACTCAATTCCTTTTATCGTACTCATGCAACAATAATAAGAAGCACCAAGATCAAGCATGGATGTGCACTCAACGATGTGTTTAACTCCCTCACAAGTGTATAACAATGATAAAGGGACTCACTCAATCAATCAATCACACAAATTGGCAGCCATAGGCTTGTAAATGCTCTCAACTTCGACCCTACTCTAGAAATCAATGCCGAATCAAAAAGGACTTTCAAAAGGTTGTAATGTAGGCTCTTTGGACAGGTGGGATAACAATATGGTAAAGTGACTCAAGTGAATGGAGAATAGAAATTCAAAACTTCGGTACTTTGAGATTAAAAACGATCTACTTCAAACATATTCAATCACTACACTTTCGCTTTCAATTCTCTCAACACTTCAATTTTTTTCTTTCTCACTTTTTCACTTTTTCAAACACTTCATCATTTTTTTCTTTTTCGCACAAACACATGAGCTCATTTTTTTCTTTTGCTCATTCTCAAATTTTTTTGTTCTTTCCCACAACTCAAATCTCTTCACACCTTTTTTTTTTTTCTCATATTCACTCAACAAAAAAAACCTTCTCCTTTTTTCAACTCAATTCATTCCCTTCATATTCACACTTTCCTATTCTCCACTCAAATTGGGACAAAAAGGCTTAGGAATTGGAATAGTGTTCATATGTGCTAGCAAATAAAATAGGCTCTAGGCTCAAAGGGGCTAACAAGGGATCAATGTCATTGGTAAGGAAATTTTTGGCTAAGTGACTCAATTAAATCAAAGATGGCCTAAGATCACATTCGGCATATCAAACTAGACACAATCAAGAAGCAAGAGCACATGCAAGTTCTAGCATCCTCCAAGGTGACGATCCACTCACAAACGAAGAGATTAAATTGTGCATTTAAAATCTCATAAGGCTCAAAAGCTCACGGCTTTCACATCCATGCTAGTCCTAGTGAATTCTCACTCTCATCACACAAGTACTCAAAAGAAAAATTCACAAGCATACGGGTTCTCTCCCTAATCAGCTCAAACTCAATCACTCACACAAAAGAATTTCTAACTCAGCCTCACAATTCACCCTACTCATCAAATCATACTCAAAGATAGCAATCAACAAGCATAAGGTGATTGATAGGCATAAAATATTGAGTAACAAAACAAATTAATAATAGCCCAAGGAGCATCTCAAGACACCAAATAACTAACTCAACTCAAAGATAAGGGGTGTTCCGGTGCAATGTAACAAGAAAACATATAAAAAAAAACTCCACCCCCCCAAACTTCGACCTTGCTAGAGGTCTAAGTTTGGGGTTGTGGGTTACCTCAACCGAACAATTCAGTTTCTCTCAATAGCTTTGCACACTCCCTTGTCTCAAGTTGGTTCCTTCAATCTGAGTAACTCCATGATACCTTTACTCCTTTAGAGACAAGCCTACAAAATAAAACTCTCAAGTACGAGGTTAAACATACGACTCAAAATACTCCCTAATAATATAAAAAGACACTAAAAATAAATGAAAGCAAATAAAAATGGGTTGCCTCCCATTCAGCGCTATTTTTAAGGTCCTCATGTCGGACCAAGCTCAAAGGAGCTTATGGGACATCATACTCAAATTTACCTCCCTTACTCTCATAAGAGTGGTGTTTGAACTCCTTTCCTTGATGCCCCTCCATCATGAGTTCCTTTGCTCTCTTCTCATCCCCAAGTGTTATGGGTCTCAACTCCTTCTTGCCTCTATCTGGAGGAGTCTTACTAAACAATTTCTTGAGTTTGGACTTTTTCTTCTTAACTCCTCCTTTCCTCTCTAACTGGACCACGTCCACTTTCTTCACCTCTTCATCCTTCAACTTCTTCACTTTATCCCTATCAACATAATCAACATCATAATGCTCATGGGTTAAATAATCAAGTGAAGGACTAACAAAATCATGAATATCAGAAGGATTAGGGATAGAAGGCGTGTCTTCAACACGAGGATCAATTGCATCCATGCAATACAAGCTCTCATCCTCCCTCGGGTGTTTCATGGCTTCATATAGGGAGATCTTCACTTCTTGATCGTCAACCTTCAATGTAATCTTCCCATTTGCCACGTCTAGCACCATCCCCGCCGTAGCTAAGAACGGTCTTCCCAAGATCAGGGGTACGTGCTCATCTTCCTCCATCTCTAGCACTACAAAGTCGTCTGGAAAGATGTGATCTCCAACTCTCACTAGAACGTCTTCAACAACACCTTGAGGTCGAGTAATAGACCGATCGGCAAGTTGAAGCGTCATCATTGTGGGTTGAAGTTCAACACCTTCCAACTTCTTGAAAAGCGACAACGGCATGAGATTGATGCTCGCCCCGAGGTCGCACAACGCTCCCTTCTTGATCCCATTCCCGATATCACATAGGATCGTGAAACTCCCGGGATCCTTCAGCTTTGGTGGAAGCGCCTTGTGCACTAATGCACTCACCTCGTGGTTCAGCTGCACCAACTTCGGCTCATCCACTCGCCGTCTTTTCGCAATCAAGTCCTTCAGAAACTTTGCATAATGCGGCATCTTTTTCCACTTAGGAACTCTCTCTATCTCCTCAGAGTCTTTCCCCTTCTGGGACTCGTCCATATCTTCATGCTTCTCAATCCCTTTACTTTCAATCCCCTTCTCAACTTGGGGCGTCTCAGAATCAGCAGGCATCTGAGGACCTTCATAATTGGTTCCACTTCTAAGCTGGATCGCCTTGCACTGCTCTTTCGGGTTCCCCTCCGGCATTCTATTCACTGATTTTGCAATCTGGCTCATCTGGAGCTCTAGAGAAGTGAACCTTCGATTGTTCTCTTGTTGAGTTCTAGTCCACTCAACATTCATCTTCTGGAGCTCTTGATCTCGATGATCACCCTTCTTATGCAGCTCCTTCACATCGTACTCCAAGGATGACAACCGCTTGCTCCCTTCCTCCACCTTCTGAAGGATCGCTCTCAACATCTCCTCGGTTGATGCACCGCCTTCTCCACCAGGAGGTTTAGACCTCGGATCAACACCTGCAGGAACAGTGACACCAGCTTTTGGGTTAGCATAAGAAAAATTATCATTTTTCCTCCATGTGTTTTGAGGAAGTTGTTGGCCTCCTTGAGCTCCTTGTGTGTTCCTCCATTGATTTTGAAGTGGCTGAGGGCCTGGAGGCACAAATGGTTGGCCATAAGAAGGCCTTCCATACTGATTTCCACCTTGGTAGCCATTCTGATTGTAATACGGACCTCCCATGTAATTGGCTACCTCTTGCTGTCCACTGGGCTGGTCTACTCTCTCATTCTCCACTGCATGCTCTCCAACCAAACTCTTCCCCAACTCGAGGTTGTTGATCTTTTCCATCATGGCCATCAGCAGCCTTCTCGTTCCTTCTTCCTCTTCCACCTGATGTACTCTTTGCAAATCTGCATCCACTCCCCAAGCACCGGCATTCGTGACAATGTTGTCCACGATCTCCCTACACCTCTCTATGCCTTGATTGAGGAATGCTCCGCCCGCACATGCATCTAAATGGGCTTGACCATCCTTGCTGGCACCACTATAGAAGAACGCCATAATGTCTCCCTCATTGTACCCGTGTTGTGGGCACTCTATTAGCATGTTTGAGTATCTCTCCCACGCTTGGCGTAAATCCTCTCCAGACTTCTGGCGAAAGGACGAGATCTCAATTCTAGCCTTGATCGTCCTAGATGGAGGGTAGAATCGCTCGAGGAACAGACGCTCGAGCTCGGCCCAAGTGGTAATACCTCCCCGCGGGAGCGTATTATCGTACCACTCCTTGGCTATTCCCGTCAATGAGAATGGGAACAGCCTAAGCCTCTTGGCATCTTCAGACATGCCATTGTAATTGAATGTTGAGGCTATCATGAGAAAGCTCCTCAGATGTGTATGAGGATTCTCCTTCCCGATCACTCCTTTGAACTGATTCTCCGTCAGCAGCTTTAAAATCCCCGGTGATATCGAGAAGTTGTTCGCCTCGACAGGAGGTAGAGCTACTCCGTCATAGTACCGCTGTGGCTGCGCTGCAAACCTCCCTCGAATCGCCATATTATGATCTACGTTCGGAGGAACGTGTTGAGGATTAGCAGCTGGTGCGGGTACTTGTTGGGGTGGTGGTTGGTAAACAGGTGGTTGGTTATAGACTGGTGGTGGATGATATGGATATGGTGGGTAAGGGTAAGGTGGGTATGGGTAGTGTTGGTATGCTGGGTTATGGAAATGGTTATTCGGGTTTTGTGGGTAAGCAGGGTTGTTCAGAGTATTTGGGACAAGATTCTGAGCTGGATTGTTTACATTTTGTGCACCCGGGTTCTGGCTACTACTATCTACCAACTGGTCTTGATTCTGACCACCACTCCCTCCAGAGCCATCAACCCGGTCTACTGCCTGATTGAACTTGTCAGCAGCATTGTCCAACTCATTATTGAGGTCCATTGGTCCCTTCCCTAAGTCGGCAGCGTTCATCCTTCTCAAGAAGGCTCGGTTCCTTCTGGCTATTGTCTCAGGATCTGCAGGTATTCTCTCTTCGCTCGTATTGCCTTGTGAGCGTGTTTTCATAAACCTGAAACACTAGCAGAAGGATCAAAACACAACTGCCGACTAAAATAAAAATAAAAATAAAACAGAAAAGAAAGCACTCACTACTAACTACTAAGCTATCTACAAGTCCTATTCAAAAGCATATAACGCCATCCCCGGCAACGGCGCCATTGACTTGAATGCGACTACACTAGCTTCTACTAGTAGCTACCCCGCAAGAGAACGGGTTCACTGTAGTATGGGCAAGTATAGGGACCAAGTATTATCGAACCCAAGGAATGGTGTATATGCGAATAGATCCCTGAAGATCTACGCGTCGTAGTTAATATGAGTGTGATGTTTTTGGGTTTTTGAAAAGAGAAAATAATCTAAACTGAATTGCTCTACGAATGCGAAAGGAAAATTAAATTAAGTATCTAAGGTGTTTTTCAGATATGAGATGATGATGCTCAGGTTAGGAATCCCTACGTATACTAACGGAGCAGGTACATAATCAAAGTAATTGTGACAACCAAGAATTAACCTAAGTAAAAGAATGCAAGGTGAAAGCTCAAGATTCTAAACCTTAATACTTTACCCTAACACTCGACTTCACTAATCCACTAACAAGTTAATGAATTGTGCTCAATTAATGAGACCCTAATTTAACTAAGGTGATGCGGTCGTCCTCCTTCGCTAAACCGGTAAATGAATTAACCTTTCCTAAACCTTCTCGTTAAGACTACTAATTGTTATTGAGTGATGCGGTCGTCCTCTCTCTAACACTTTCGTACTAAATTCAAAGGTAAAGTTCAGATTAATTATAAGAATTCATTAATTAAGAGAGTTAAAACTAACGTCACGAATTACCCTAATTACGTACCCACATCCTACTTCTACGAGTTCATCCTAACCCAAGCATGCAAGGGTTTTAGCCGGACATGGTTTTAACAAAACTAAAAGCAATTAAAGAAACAACGAACATAAACATATTGAATTGAACGAAGAAAATAAGAAACATAAACTGGGGTTTCAAAATAAATACGAAGAACGGAAATTGAATTGATAAAAACGAAATTTAAACGTGTTCAAAGTAACGAACTAATGAAAAGAAACTAAGAATTGAAAAGACTAGAATTCGTATGAAAAACCTTAACAACGTAAAAGTAAAGCTTGCTCGTCTCGTTCCTCTCCAAAAACTAAGTCTAAAGTATTTCTAAAAGTTGGGGATCCTTCAAAACGTGTTTGGACGATGTATATATAGGCACCGGGTCGAAACGGGAGTTAATGGGCCGAAAATACGCATCCGGAGGCAAAAGTATACGGGCGCTCGAGCAAAACGCTCGAGCGGTCCCGCTCGAGCAGTGTAGCTCGAATGGTGCATTCGCTCGAGCGGTCGCGCTCGAGCTGCTCGAGCGCTGAAATCATTCTGTAAGTTTTGGGCGCTCGAGCGATTCGCTCGAGCGGTGGCGCTCGAGTTGCTCGAGCGCAAGAATGGTTCTGTATGTTTGCGCGCTCGAGTAAGGCACTCGAGCGGTGGCGCTCGAGTGATGCGCTCGAGTAACCTCTAATCCCTCCAAATGATACTTTTCCTCGTCCGCACTAATACCAATCGTATTTCTTCAATATCTTCTCATCCGGGCATCCGTTTGAGTCGATTCAAAGTCATACGAACTCCGTTTTTCGTCCTCTCTTCACCTATGTGCATCAAAGAGACAAATTTATCAATGTATAGAAATGATGCTCATTTGACTCTAAGCACTAATCGAAAACATTCAAAACATGAGTAAATTGGGCTCCAAAACATAACAATTTCACGCCTAATCAGATATGTATATCCATGCCCCCGCTTTTAATATATATGAAAACTTACGAGTTAAGATATATATTAAAAGGAAGTGTCAAATGAAAATTATATTTCAAAAATTGCCCCCGCTTTGAATTTCCGAAATACGAGTATATGCCCCCGCTTTTAATTTATGGGCCCGAATTGCGAGTTGTAATATATATTAAAAGCAAGTTATTGAAATAAACCTGACGTGAGTGGGCAAAGGACTGCCCGTAGATTTTTCGTTGTCGAAGAGGTTCCGGATCCCTGTCTCAGTAGCTGCTGCCCATCCTTTTTTTTTTATTTTTTATTTTTTACACTGGTGTACAATTCAAATCGGGCCCAACCTTCTATACTAATTAGGCCTATTTACTATCTACAACTTGGGATACATAAACAAGAAAAAATTAGGCCCAATCAAAAACAAGATTGACCCAACTGATTTAAATAAGAAGGGCCCAATAGACTATCCAATAAAAAAGGCCCAATACATTAAGGAATAAAGAGGGCCCATTTGCCCTTCCTCAGGCCCATTTCTACTTGCTGGATTAATTATTCTCTGAGTTCAGAGTCGCGATCTCAAAATCAAGGTGAGGTTCTCTCTCCTCCTGGCGGTGGCGGATAAAACGAAGTCGAGCAGCGACGCGTGATACGAACGGCGGTAACGACGGCAACGGGTTGCGGGCTGTGGGCGCCGTGAGATCGACCGTGGTCGACGATTGCTGGCAGTGGATACGAACGGCGGCAACGGGTTGCGGGCGGCGAGAGCCGTGTCGGGCTGAGGGAGCCCGCGATGGGCCGCGAAGCGGGAAGGAAACCGCCATGGGCAACGACGCGGGGTGCGGGGAGAAGGCCCACACTGGGCAGTGCGCGGGAGGATCCGGTGGCGAGCGGTGGAGCAATTGGCCGCGGCTGGCGGTGGTCGGCGTGGGCAGCACTGTCGGGCTGAGGCCGCCTCTCGACGGCGGGGAGGAGTCCGGCGGCCACGCGGGTAGCGCGAGGAGGCTGCCCTGCTGGGAGATTGGTTGTGACTAACGGCGGCCTGCGGGGAGGTTGTTGTCGAGTCGGCGTCGGTGACTCGCGGAGCGGGGATACTGTGTCGGGCAGCCACGCGGGGAAGTCAGCAATCGACCAGGCGCGGCGTGTGGTGTGGAAGCCGCGGGTTGTGGAGACGGCGAGGCGGACAGCGGGCTGTGCGAGGAGGCTTGGCTTGGTGGTGCGGCGGCTGCGAGCTCTGGCATGAGGCTGCCTAGCGGCTGCGGGCTGCGAGCTCTGGCCGCGGAGGAGGCGGCGCTGAGAGGAGGCCGCTGGGCATCGGCACGGGGAAGCGTGGGGAGGAAGCCGCGAGCAGCGGCTCTGCTCGCCGGACGGGCAGCGATGGCCGAGCTTCCGCGGGTAGACGGGTATCGACCTCAGGGCGCGCGGATCGAGGTCGAAACCTTTTGACTTTTCAACGCACGTTGAGAAGCGTGCCAACAGAAGACTGTCCACAGAAAAGTTGGCACGCCACTCGAGACGGTGGTTGGGGGATCTGATAATGAAAACCGTACGCCCCTTTATTCTATTTTTGCTTGAATTCTCAACAATGTTTTCCGGCGAAAACGGAGGAAACGATACTCCGAGGAAATTATTTCGGAAGGGGGGGAGCGACGTAGTGCTCCGTTAGGAGGTAGCGGGCGACGGGGTGCTTCGAGGTAACGAGTATGGCAGGGACGGCTCCGGCGGCTGAGCTCCGTGGCGGTGGAAAACTCTTTGAGCTCGCCGGAAAACACAGCAACAATTCTTCTTCTGCTTTCCTTTTTCCCTTCTAGTTGCGTGAGCTTGCTGCTGTGCGGTTTGATAAATACAAAAGGGCATTGATTTCTTTTGATTTTGACTTTTTTTTTTTTTTGGAATGGGTGCGTACGTACAGGCTTCAAAACGGCGGGGTATATGTATATGATTTATATGAGCAAAGAATGTTTGTTCGAATTTTTGTTTGGGGACCATGGATACTGTAACGGATTTAGAACAAAGAATTTATTCTAAACTTCAATTCTTGAATATTGGTGCCAAAATGGGTTTGAAGATGGAATGAATTTTTCTTGGATGATTTTTGTTGGAATTTGATTTTTTTTAGGAGAAGATCTCCGTGTTCATCTATAGAGACGAACACGAATCCGACCCCCTCCCTCTAGCGCCAAATTGTTGACAGGCATTTTTGTACGGGTAGATTTATGTGGCTATTTGGGTTATGCCCGACAAACAATCAATAATAAACGAACACGAACGATGGGGGAAGAACTTTCGTTCTTCCCTCGAATGAGAGCTTTCTGCATATAAGAGAAAGGAGAGGAAATGTCCATCCCTTACAATGAGGGGGTGACCCCCTATTTATAGAGGTTCACCCCCAAAGGCCCAAAAGTGGCCCTGAACTCGTCTCAACCCTTTATTTAGGGAATTATTACAATTATTAATCTAACGATCAACAGTAGATCTAAAATACATTAAATACTCTTTTCTGATGTAGACCCTCGATCTTGTCGTGTCAGTGTATCTTCAGGAATCTGACCTTCTGTCAGGCGAGGATATTTCCTGCTGTAACACTCATCAACATAATTTTCTTTTCTTTTTTTTTTTCTCGGCAAGAAAAAAAATTATTGAAAAATTAAGGGATCCAAAAAAAAAAAAAAATGACAAACAAACCAACATGTCAAAATTGTAGGAATAAAAATTCCATAATTACCATGAATCACAAAAATATAATTAAATTAAGGAGGTTAAATCTTTATTAGGAAATATACAAATATCAATCAATTATAATATAATTAGTTGACTTTATTATAAAGTTGAAAATTACTGTAAGATAATTAAATTCCAATTTATATCATATAATTAATTAAAGGAATATCTAAACAGGACAGCCAAAATTCCGCGTAATTAGCTGCCTTATTTGGAATAAATTGGAAGTACAATATTATTTTAAGGTACTTTAATTACAATTCCTTTTTAAAAGACTTGAAATAATATAAAAGTATACTCTCAAAATTTCAACCATTATCTTTTCTTGGCTAAATAAAAGATTATACCATACAAGGAAGTTTTATCAAATCAAGAAACATTTGGTAATATAAACATCATTGCCGCAATTACCGTCACAATTATCACCACTCTAATCCAATTACCATAATAACAGTCTAGATCCAAGTTATAATTAATTACAAATAAAAAAATAACCATGCTATGGAAATTATAATTTATGCGAGAAGATGTTAACAATTACGGTTTCACAAAGATATTGATTATGATACGTCTCCAACTTGTTAGATTACTACACGGACGATCGCTAAATTGACATCCACGTTATCACACCAAAGATGAAATTACATATTTTCTTTTTAAAATAGTTCTAAGGATGCAAGGTATTTTTCCTCTCAATACAATTTTTTTTCTTTTTGGTTTACAGTCAAATATAATTGAATGAGAATAATACATGTAACTAATCAAAAGACAAATTTATCGCCATCCAAATGTAACTGCCATAATTAAATAATAAGCAAACCAAAATTGAGAAATTAAGAAAATACCAATAATTAAATCCGGAGATTGTACAAAGTTTACTCATTTCCATAATAATACAATCCTCAGAATGTAGAAACGCAGGACATAGGACAAAACTCCGACCTATGTCTATAGTTACAACGGCACCAAAACAAAATACAAAACAAAAAAAGGGGAGGGGCGGAGAAGAAATATAATATGAAGGAAACAAAAAATCCTCCAAGAGATACTGGAATTCGGAGAAGCAAAACATTCAAACGCAAACGAAAGGGCCGATCTCACACGAATATCAGCATCAAAGAGACCATCATCATCTCGACATAAAAGACGCACGACGATAACCACCCTGCACAATAACAAAAAAAAAATCAAAATGACAAAACAATTTACCGAAATAAGAGAGAGCAACACATTCCATTGGTAAAAAAAATGAAAGGTGTGGAATGAAAATGTAATATCATAAAAGTGCTTATATAGAGAACAGAGACGAAAATAGACGGTCGAGATCAAAATTTAACTAAAACAATCATGTGGCCTAGATTACATTACATCCCAAGTTAACCAAATCAAAAAGATTTGAATAAGAGGATGGTGGCTTTGCCACATAGGATTTTACATCCTCTTTCTTATTAGTGATAAGGATATAAGATTGACAACTCATACTTACATAAGAGTGAACTTATCTAATAAAATGACATGTGTACTCAAACTACTCTGAAAATGACACATCATCAAGATTAACTCCCTATTAGTAGGGAATTTAAATTTGTTGTACTATTATAGTGCACAATAAATTAATTAAATGTTGTGATTATATAAGAAAACTGCAATTAATATATAAGTCAACTTTCATAATTCTCCTCTAATTCGTTTATTATTGGAGTTTTATCAATTTAGGGTTTAGAAATAGTAAAACTATTAATTTAAGGCGTGAAAGATTTTTCCTATCGATTCAGGGTCTGAAAGATTGAAAACTATAAATTCAAAACCTGAAAGATAAAACTATTAATTTAGAACTCACTCATTTTAAGACCGTATTTGCTCCCTAATAGTTTCTTGTTATCTGATAATATTTTTATATATAATAATTCTAAAAATATAAAAGATATATTAATTTCACGTTCTTGAAAAAATAAAAAATAAAAGAAATAACGAAAAATAATAAAGTATATAAATAAAATAAAAATATAAATTATAATATGTCTAACATGGTCATAATATTTTTAAATTTTAAATTGATAGGTTCTATCTTTCAGGTCCAGAATTGGTAGTTTTTTTTTTTATCTTTTAGACCCTAAATCGATAGAAAAAAATTAGTCCTTAAATTGATAATTTTACCATCTTTAATGCCCTGAATTGACATTATTCCTTTATTTTATAAGAAGTTTTTTGTTTTTTATATTTTCATTATTTATTCTATTCAAAATTTGCTTATTTTGTTTTTTTTTTCTATTTTAAAACTATGTACTAATTTTATTTTATTTCAAAATTTCTTATCTCTCATAAAATTTATGTATTCTCCAATTATGGTTAGCACAAACCAAGTATTAGGGGATGAGATTGAAAATTAGTGTAATTATAATTGTTCATGGTAACAAAATCACCTTCCCTCATAAATAAGTTAATTACTACCCCATTTTGATTATTCTATTCTCTACAATCCTCCTCCTTAATCACAACTCTTTTCTCCATCAACAACAATTTGTTATTCACTTCTATTTCAAAATTGGGGCATGACACTAGTAATGAAGTAACCATTCTTCCCCCAACATATCATTTTTATTATGAGGGTATAAATAAAAAATAAAGTTTCATTTCCATTACCATTGAAGAATTGTTAACCAAGGGCCTCCCTCAATTAGCACAAGTCAAGAATACTATGATTAGCACAAATATATGACCAATTATACGTGGTACAAATGAAGGAGATTAATTAAAGTACATATTATTAGATATTTTTTAATAGATAAAGTATAGAGTGAAAATGGTTCATACATGAATCATTAAAGGATATTATTTGTTTTGACTAAAGAAGTATTAGTTGATTTCATTAAAGAATATTAGTTGTCTAGTGTGTAAGAACAACTCATACCATTTAATGAAAATAACTAATATATTTTAATTAAAACAATTAATACTCTTCAACGGTTCATGTATAAACTAACTTCACTGTATACATACCTTCTTAATACGTTACATATTGTACATTTTTTTTTTATATTTCCCATGGCTTGTATCATATCATTTATTTGTAAATCTCGCATATTCTTTCCAAACCAGCTCTACTTTGAAATAGTCAAATTCTATGCATTTGATTAATTTATGGAATTAAAATTATTTCTATATACAAATATATTTCTAAGTTATAGTTTGTATTTCTAAATATAAGGTATTTCAGTTTTCACATAGTGTCAGTACAATATTTAAATCTATATAATATATACAATTGAAAATACATTAGATAAAAAAAAATGCATACTATCGATAATTTAAATATACATTTTATGAGAAACACTCCTTATTACAAATATACAATATTAAACAAATAAAAGTATGACTATAATTAAACCAAACTAATCGAATTAAATAATATTTGAAATATTTAATGTAATATTAATAATATAACTTGCTTTCAAACCGCGTAATACGTGGGGATTTAATTTTAATTTGATTGATATATCTCTACAAATAGTCCAAATTAATTTTTGTACTCCCAAAATAAAAAAAATAAAAACTTAAATCTGTATTCATAGGAGACTTTGTGTTTCAAGTTTTATTGATGTATATTTGGTAAAGAGTAACACTTGAGTAAAAAAAATAAAAAACTAACGCAAAACTACTTCCTCCATTCCGGTATAAACTTTTTGCTTTTATATTGATTTGTTTAAAAAAATGTATTGTTTATTAATCAGAGGCGGAGCCTTTCAATGGCTTGACTTGGTTCCAAACATATATATAAGTATTAGTTAAATATTAATTATATATTAATAGTCTCCATAAATACTTAAAAGGTTTTCACTAACTCAATTAAAATGCCTAAATATTATAAATAGTTGTTCTTTTTCTTGCTTGTTCCACTATAATAATAACAATCTCCACATTATTTATTTGAGTATACATGATGTAAAACATCAACCACTCATACCCTCTATACTCTTAATTCCATTCACAATCTTTCGTAAAAACTTGTACCCTTTAAATTTATGGTATTTATTTCTATTTGTATGTAATTATATGTTATATCTCATTATTTACAATATTTGAAATTTAATACACGTAAAATTGGAATATTTATGGTAAAATACATTAAAATGATGATATGTATTAAAAATTTAGTAAAAAAACGCCAAAATAACTTGTAAACAAAGATAAAAACGGAGGAGGTATAAATTATGATTGATAAGTCTAATTTTTATTTCTAGCCCCCCCAACTAAAATAGTCTAGCTCCGCCCCTGTTATTAATATATGGTGGGTCATATGTTTACTTTTGTGTAAAGTAACGAAGAATAAAAAAAAAATGAAAAATATTTATTTATTAATATATGTAGTGTTGTTTTTGTTTTTTTATGGATTATGAAATTTATAGTGAGACATTTAAAAAAAGAAAACAATTTTTTTTTATAATGGTCTATTAATGCAATATGATTTTTCATTAAAAACAAGGTAGAATATTATATGAATATAGTTTATTATATATTTATCATGAAACAATTTTAAAGTATCAATAATCTCATCAGAAGTACCATTAATTTGGGGTCAATGATATTATATTGTATTGTTATAAAAAAATTAAATTTAAATTAATGATAATCCTAATCAAATATTCAATATTTTTAAATAATTTTATATTAAATTTATGATAAACTATTTTCATCTAAAATTCACTCTAAAAACAATTAATAATGACCAAATAAAAACCAGTACTCCGTAAAAGATGACGTGAATGTAAGTGGAAATGATAGTAATTGTCTTTCTGTAAAATTAGATAAGATGATATAAATATACAACGCATTAGTAAAGTTTTAGAATTTATTGTTTAAAATTAAGGAGTAGTGTATATGGACTATTATACCTTTATAGTTTATTAAAAATATTTATCACATTTTTAATTGTAGTTCCTTCTTCCCAAATATGATTTATTTAGAAATTATCCAAAAATGATTTATTTAGAAATTAGAATTAATAAAAGGTAAGGTAAATGTGAGTGATATATTAGGAAGATTGAAATATAAGTATAATGGAGAAATAAGGTGTAAAATATATAAAACATCAAACAATTTGAAACAAGAATTACACCCTAAAAATTCATTCAAAACGGTTTTATGATAAGTTTATTTTTTACTATTTTCGTATAATACTTCTAACCCTTGATAATAATCCAAGACTACATTAATTACATATAAAAATTTATATATTATATATCACACACTATATATGCAACCTACGTATCTCTCTCTCTATCTATCTCTGTTGCCATCAAAATGAGAAGTTCCGTCTCTCCAACGATCCGGCAGCCATGCCACCACAGAATTCTTTTTCTCACATATTTTCTACTAGTACTAATCATCATCACTCCCCCCACCAATTCCCAACCCCAAACCACCATGCAGCAACACGTGTGGCGGCGCCGCAATTCTTGCCACCCAATCTCCACCAACCTTCCGCCGGCCATCCGCTACCACCTCCAACAACTCCACTGCCCACCATTTCCCCCGCCGCCACCGCACGACGGCGACGAGATTGATCCAAGATTCGGCGTTTACAAAAGATTAGTCCCCTCCGGCCCCAATCCCCTTCACAATTGAATTAATTCATTCTTAATTTCTTTTCTTTTGCTTTCAATCTTGATCAAATCCCTCTTTTTCTGTGTACTAAGATCACAAGATGCTTCAGAAATTCTCAGGGTTTCAGCGTGGCGTTAGGCATAAAGACACTGTTGTTCTTTTTTTTTGGTTTATTATATGCAGCTGAATTGCTATTTCCAAGCTTGTTTTTGGATCTGCATTCTGAAAACATCCGGAAATCCAAGGGGCTGGAAGCAGCGAAAACAACCGTGGAAATAGTATAAACTAGTTAATTACTATTGTGGTAGAAATTAAATTTTTAGTTCAGATTTAATTTGGTTGAATTCTTGAAAGTTTACTCACATTTCACATGTGATTGATGACAATTCAATCAAATTAAATTTAGTTGTGTGCAGAACTTTATATTTTCTTGAATTTTATTTTTTATTTTTAATTAAATGTTCAAATTTTGAAAGAGGGGGGTGTGGGTCAAGAAAATCCCATGAGTCTCATCAATTTCTGTAACTGTTTTTGCTGATTCTAAATTCAATGAGTTGTTACAATATAAGGGGGTAAAATGGTCTTAATAGTTAATACTTGCTTAGGTCATTAATAATAAATGTGATGAGCTATAGTTTAAATTGTGCCAATCATATAAACAGATAAGTCTCCAAATTCTTGTGTTTATCCTTAACTTTCATTATCTTGATGCCTCTTTTATTCAATAGGTAAATATTATGTTTATATAGAGTACTACGATATTAGTATGAATAAACACTTCTTTAAAATATGAGAATGAAACATAAAGTTTGAATAAAAACCTTTTGAGTCTAAATAGAAGAATGAATCCTAAAATTTGAGTATGCATGCAAACTATGCAATTATGCAGCATAGTAAAACGAGTCGAGCTCGAGCTAATTCGTTAGAAACTTAATTTATTAATTTAATGAGCTAACTTGAAAGTGATTTGTTTAAGTTCGATATAAATTAGATTTTTTTAATAATTTCATTAGGTTTGTTAGATTTGGCTTGAATTAATCAATTTGTTAGGTTTGTTAAACTCGTTTACAAGTCGAGTCGGGCTTATATTTTCACTCGTTAATGTCATCTAGTTGAGTTCAAACTCGAATTATAGCTCTACATGCAACGCTGAGTTCTAATTAATACTTTTCGTTTGAGTTTTATAGTCTGATTAGTTTCGTATTACATATCTCAGTATATTAAAAAAAAACACTAAATGTGACTTAAATATATAAAAACAGAATCACCATTTCCGTGTGAAATTTGAAGTGAAAGCACAAAAGTCAATTGTTTATGAATTTAGTGAAAGACAAAGGATCCCATGACACTCCAATTGGTTGCATTAAAAGTCAATAACTGCTTTCTACTTCACCTAAATGCAGATCCATTTTTTCACTTTCTATTTATTGACTCTTTTTTTTCTTCTTTTGTTTAAAAAAGCTAATTGCCAAATCCTGAAAATAGAATTCAAGGAAAAGAAAAAATGATCATGTCTCGCCATTGTTATGTGGTTCACGAATAAAAGTAGCACATCATAAATAACACCCTAATATCAAGGTTACACATTTAAATCTTTCACTTTTAACACGAGTTTAACACTCTATATATTATCATGATAATTGAACTAAAAAGGTATGTTTAGAAATTCTATTGCAAAATTAAAAATTATTTTAATTAATTTTTTTGTAGTATAATTAAAAGTGGAGTATATATTAAAATAAAGTGATTTAAAAAATAGAGTATTTAAAAAAAACCAATTAATTTTAATAGTGATAGTAACAATCACTTATATAGAATAATTACAGTAATCTAGACCATACTTGATCATCATAGTTGGATTTTATATTCAGCACTCCGCTATAATGTCAAATGGTTTGTTCATTATTAAAAATAATTGATAAATATTATTCTACACATTTTTGCGAGCCAATCATATTCTGTTATGCTGTTGTTGCTGCTACATTAAATACTCAGATGTTTATAGAACTATAGAAGACAAAATATGTATAAAATCGTGTTAACTGATTTAATTAAATAAATTCTTTGGTAACTAATACCTATTAGTAAGTCTAAATCATTACCTCTTCTATTTATGAATCTCCTCTCTCCTACGTGGCATGTCTCATCATAAATTATTTCAAAATCCTGCGATTATAGGACTTCTCTTCTTAACTTCCTATATAAACTTCCTATTCTATTAACTTCCTATTTTATTAATCCTATTAACTTCTATTCTAAAAATTTTAAATTACTTAAATTAAATTAAAAACTACCATACATACACAAAACCCTGTAAACACCTTTGAATTAGTCCACTCCCACCCATTCCTATTTTTTTTATCACCGAGAAACTCCACATTATAATGCACGCATATATATATATATATATATATATATATATATATATATATATATATATATATATATATATATATATATATATATCAAAACCCTGTAAACACCTTTGAATTAGTCCACTCCCACTCATTCCTATTTTTTTATCACCGAGAAACTCCACATTATAATGCACGCATATATATATATATATTTGTGAATTTCTCCACCACTCTCAATCCTTTATTTCAAAATCTTGCAATTCTATAATTTTATGATATTTTTTGTAATATTATATATCCTATATTTATATTCATACCCCTATTCACTTACTTTTCCTATACAAGCCACCTTTTTTAATTTGCATTAGTTAGTTAGAATAATTTATTACTATGTTTTTTACTTACAAATTGATATTTTAATTAAATTAAAAAATACTATATTTTGATTGAATTAATATTTCAAATATTTAATTTAAACACTTTATATATATATCAACCCGCGTAATACGCGGGGTTCTAGGCTAGTTATTTTCTATTTATAGGAAAAAAAATTCAAATTTTGACAATCATATATCCTTTCTTCTCTAAAATCCCACCGCTCCTCAAATTTGTCCACTAACAGGCGACATCATGATCGTCAGCGAGTCCCTCCCTCCACATCCTTTGATCATTTTTTTTATTTTCTCTGTTGCGTTGCGCTTCTCCAATCTCATTTTTCTTTCGCATGTGCTTTTTTTTTTCTTTGTTACTGTTGGCATTACGTTGATGTTACTTGTTAAAATTTCTATCATCCATTGAGAGAGTAGGTTTGTAATAACAAGAGAAATTGTGTTATTTTTTAAAGGTTAATTCTATATTAATTCATGACCTTTAGATTCAATTTTAATTTAATCACGCTTTTAACTATTTTATAAAAAATTCATCACCTCTTTATTTGTTTCAATTTGGTACAAATTTTTAAATGATAATATGATTTTTTTCAACCAAGTGTTGGATACTTCTCTTTTTCTCTCTAAAACGATTTCATCTATATAGAAATTTTTTTAATCCAAGTACTATAAAACCCTCACGAGTCAATTTTTTTTTTAAATACAAACCATGTATTGAATTGAAATAACTAAAAGAGTTGGTGAATTTTTATAAAAATATTAAAAAATTGTGATTAAATTAGGCCAAAAATTTGTGAATTAATATATAATTATTTTTTATTAAAACATCACAAAGTTGTAAAACTTTGCAAAATGTAAATAAACACTCATTTTTCCATAGGTCAAATGAAGCCTCGTTTTCAAAAATAAGTATTTAATATACCAAGTGTCATTATTTAAAAATATTTTGTTTTATGTAGTACAATATTTTTTTCAAAATCACTGAGCTGTGATATTGTAAAGAAGAGAGTTCATATAAAACATGAATTCATTGACATTTTTGTGTTCAATCTTTCATATTTGAAATTGAATATATACATTTTTTATTATCAAATGAAAAATTGAATTATATTGTTTTCATTTAATTTGTTAAGTTTATACGAGTTGAATTTAAAAGTATTTCCTATCTAGTAAATCTTTATGATATATTTAATGCGTAACTAAAAACTATATGTGAGATAAATTTTAATTTATACTGCATTTCTATTACAATTCATGTTATGCTATAATTGTCGATTAATACTTTAGTTTACAAAAGATGAGTTATGTAAAGAGTAAACACCGAATTTTCCCATTTTCTCTCTATTCTCATTCTCATTGCGGTAGATCCAACGAAATTAACATTAAATAAATTAATTAAAGAAGAAAAATCCACCGACGAGATCAACTGCTTTCACGCGTCGTCTCCAACTGCGTATCACACCCCTCACACACTGCGACACTGTATGTAATTCCGATTGCTGTAGGAATCGACAATGGCGAATCATCTCCATTATCTTTCTTCAGTTTTTAGTATTTTAATTATAGTCCCGTTGCTTCTAAACGGCGTCGCACACTGCAAGACTCTTAAGCGAGACGGTAAGTTTCCCCGATCCACTCCTTTCCTCGCTGTAGATATATTTAATTTGGTGGTTTAGTGCTTCGGGTAATCTGGTTTGTTTAGTTAGAAACAAAATTAGGTTTGGTGGGGAAGTGGCTGTCGGTCACAATTTAGTTTTAGTGTGATCGATTTGATTTGGCTGCTTTTTATTAGCTGCGCGTTTGTGATATCTTTTTTTTCATAGAAGGGTTTGTTTATATCTGATGCAGTTAATTTGTTGTACTCAAAGAGAAGTTTGGGTGGTGTTTAGATGCTATATTTTATTGGATTTAATTCAATTGTATCGTATTTATTTTGCTCGATTAAACCCTAGCGGAAGTCGGTTAGATTCGAATCGTGGAGATGGGTGAAAAACCTGTGCCGTTGGACAGTATATATAAGTTCATGGCTTTCTGTTTCAGTGGAGGGGCCAAAATTTTCTGATTAACAGCACTTCAGTACTTGGGATATCACGTCTGAGTGGCTAATATTCTATGTATAATGCTTTAATGTTAATTGTATGACATAAGGAAGAACTTGGTGTTTTGATGTGTGAATGGATATGTGTACTTACTTAATTTTGTATGTTTGTGGATATTTTGCAAATCACAGTGAAGGCACTAAATGAAATAAAGGCATCACTAGGATGGAGAGTGGTGTATGCATGGGTCGGTGATGATCCTTGTGGAGATGGTGATTTACCTCCATGGTCTGGTGTAACATGTTCCACTGTGAGTGGAAGTGACTATCGAGTTGTTACTGAATTGTGAGTTTCAGTAAATTTTCAAACTAATGTGCCTTTCTTTTTCTTAACAATACCCATTGAAAAAGTTTTCATGTCATTAAATCATCATATATGTTTCTCATTTTTTTCCCGCACCTTCATTGCAGGGAAGTATATGCAGTTTCTATTGTTGGTCCTTTTCCACTTGCAGTTACCAATTTGGTGGATCTTACCAGGCTGTATGATCCTCCTTTACTTTCTTGGCTTTCCTACTGCATTTTACTTCCTTATTCTCTTCTGCATTCTGAATCTCCGATGCTGTTTCTTTTCGCAGGGATCTTCACAACAACAAACTTACAGGCCCGATTCCATCTCAAATTGGGCGCTTGAAGCATCTCAAGATTCTGTACGGTTCTTTATTTTCTCATAGATGAACAAATAAGGTGTCAATTTGTCTCTGATGCATGTGGTTTGTGATTGGTGGATCATTTTAGAATAGAAAGCAATTATTTTTTAATGTAAATAACATAACTGAATGATTGATGATCATATACCCTGATGTTTTCTATTAGCCCAGCAGCTTAAATGAAAGCATACAAAGTACAAAATTCCTGTCTAAAAGTTAGTTTAACCATCAAAATAAGATGTTTGTTGAGCTGATGATGCTAATACACAAGTATTTTACTCTGACAAGAAGTTCAATTACTCGTCTCGAATTCCGAATGTGCATATGGGATTGTTCAGCAGTAGGGTGTCGTGTTTTAACACTAACTGTATCTCTATTGTGTTTGTACATATTTGAAAACCCCACTTTCGAATTCTTTCTTAAGATTTATTGTTCATCTTCATTTTAGATTTTTTATTATTTTGGCCTGTTTCTAAGACTCATAAGTTATCTTTTCTGCTTTTGTGTTTATTATTTCTGTCAGTAATTTGAGGTGGAACAAACTGCAAGACTCTATTCCTCCTGAAATTGGTGAACTGAAACAGCTAACGCATCTGTGAGTGATGTTAATTTTATCAGATTGTTTATTTATATTACTTTTTATTTTTGTGTGTTAAACATGGTTTTGCATAACTGAGACTGAAATCCACTCTGTGAACTCTGCAGCTATCTAAGTTTTAATAATTTCAAGGGTGAAATTCCAAAGGAGCTTGCTAATCTTCCTGAACTGCGTTATCTACAATTGCATGAAAATCGTTTGATCGGGAGAATCCCCCCTGAACTCGGAACTTTGCCAAACCTGCGGCACTTGTAAGATCCTGTCTACATTATAATGTGTTTATTTGTGTCCATTCTCATTTAGCTAATTAAGTTTATACTTTTCTAGGGATGTTGGCAACAATCACTTGATTGGGACCATAAGGGAACTTATTCGCATTGACGGATGCTTCCCAGCTCTTCGTAACCTGTATGCTCTACTAATTTAGCAATAAGTTGATTGGATTATTGATTTTTCTTTTTATTTTATTTTTGCTATATTTTTAATGGAAGGCAGTCATAATAGTCCCAAGTTTTATAATGCAGGTATCTTAATAACAATTACCTTACTGGAGGTATTCCATCGCAGCTTTCTAATCTGACGAAGTTGGAGATCTTGTAAGTTTTATTATTTGCTAAGGAGTAGCTGGCTTTGAATCTCATCCCGATCTATTTTCTTTCTATATTTGCAACTTAACTGTGGATCCATTCCAGATATTTATCCTACAACAAAATGTCTGGTGTTGTACCATTTGGGGTTGCTCATATTCCTCGATTGACCTACTTGTAAGTATGCTCATTCATTATATTTATAATCGTATACTCACTCAGTCCCAAATCAGTTTTCACAGTGTATTATTCATCCCTTACATAGACCTCTAAAGTACATCACATTTTACTAATAATTACACACAAAAATAAATTTGCTTTGTTTCATTCACTTAAATTGAACAATATTTTATCATTAAAAAACTATTTTATCTATTTAAACACTACAAATCAACTCTCATACTAAAGTCCCAAAAAGCTAACTGTGAAAACAGATCTGGGATGGAGGTAGTATTATTTGATAATCAGTATGCCTTTTCTAGCTCTGCTTGAAGTAATAATACTGTGTCAATCTAAATAATCCAGCCTACTGGTTAACAGGACAGTATAAATAGTCGACTTTGTAACCATATTACATTATGCATATCGGCATCTTACGGAAATGATCATGGGGGCACAAACTTGTATACCCACCACTAATGTGGTGATGACACATAAGCAAATGACCCACTATTATTTTAGTTGATTACTTAAATTTGCTTGTGTTATTAGAACATTGGTAGTGGACATATAAGTTTGTGCCCAGTGCTGCGTAAATGATCAATTTTGCGGTGTCTTATCCTCCAAACAAATGATGTTGAAATTAAACTGGAAAATACACTTTGTTAAACCGAAAGCAAATATTGTTGCTTAATACGAGCGCTAGGCTAAATTTTTTACATCTCACACCATTTCTCTGATTCAGGTACTTGGATCACAACCAATTTTCCGGGAGGATTCCTGAAACCTTCTACAAGCACCCATTTTTGAAGGAAATGTGAGTTGTGCATCAGATTTAACTTGATCAACGTTTTTCAAGAGTAAATTCTTACAGTATGCCTTTTCCAATTCTCCACACAGGTATATTGAAGGGAATTCATTCCGGCCGGGTGTGAAACCTGTTGGTGAACACAAAGTCCTAGAACTTTCTGATTCGGAGTTCCTAGCTTAAGCAAGTCGAATCAACCTAAGTTTTGACCAGTGCTTGATTTTTACTAGAATTTATTTATCTTTCGGTCAATACGAATCCACCAGCCCCTGTTGCAGAAAATCGATGCAGAAGATGCTTGTAACACGACAACATGTGGCTCCCCATTAAAACTTCATTGGGTTTAGGGTCCTAAGCTAAGTTGTGTATAGGTAACATCGTTTTGCTGCTTTTAATGTTAGCGTTGTTTATTATCAATCAATTTGGTCATCTTTGATGTTCTAATGGGATGTGACTTCTTTATCGTCTCGTTTATTAACAATTCCATACAGCGCTTATATCACACTGAAAAGAAACACATTTTGAATTTGGAGGGAAAAAATGATCGGATGGGGAGAGCATTTTAGTGATGGATCTAACTCAAAAAATAGTAGTATCTCTAATTCAAAATAGCATGATCATTCACGTCCGGACAGATTTCAATTTTTTGTATCCAAATCCAACCTAAATGCCTTCTCATGACTTCCACAAGTTGAGATATTTCCTCCATCTGCAAGTGCGTCTTCTCCCCAGCAATAAACTCATGAACGACACCGTTTATCTCCACCGAGCTACAACCTGGCGTCTTCTCCACCCCTCGACTCTTCATCATCTTCCTTATTCTCCGCGCCTCATCGTGCCTCCCTGCAACTGCATATATGTTCGACAACAACACATAAGCTCCGCTGTGCCTTTCCAACTTCACGAGCCTCTCAGCAGCAGCCTCCGCCATATTAACATCTCCATAGCTACAACAAGCACTCAGCAATGCCCTCCAAGCAATAGCTTCTTCACAAGTGGACCCCACAATAGGCATCCTCTGCACTATATCATTAGCTTCTTCAACGAGCCTCGCCCTGCAAAGCAACTCGATTATACATCCGTAGTGCTCGTTTCTGGGCTCAATACCATACACATTACACATAACATTCAACAAATGTATGCCTTGATGTGCCATGTTAGAGTGGCTACAAGCAGTGAACAAAGATATAAACGTCACCCCATCCGGTTCAACCCCCGACTTTTGCATCTCGTCGAACAACCTAAGAGCACTCTCTCCATCACCATTCATGGCATACCCTGAAATCATAGTGTTCCAGCATATAACATCTCTCTCAGGCATTTCATCAAACACCTTCTCAGCAATAGCTAAGCACCCACATTTTGAGTACATATCAATGAGGGCAGTGCCTAATTTAACACTAACTGGCATCTTAACCTTGTTTACATATCTATGAATCCATTCCCCAATTTTAAGAGCTCCCAAATGGGCACAAGCACATAGTATGCTAACAAAATTTGCCTCATCAGGATTTATACCACTCAACTGCATCAATCTAAACAATTTCAACCCTTCTTTAAAACAATTGTTCTGCACATACCCTGAAATCATAGCACCCCAAATCCCCCTATCCTTGAAAGGGGCTTCATCAAAGACGAATCTTGCTGAATAAACATCCCCCCTTTTAGCATACCCAGAAATCAAAACTGTGTAGGAAACAACACAGTGCCAAGAAATCTCATCAAAGACAAGCTTTGCAGCCCCCATTTCATCTGCAGCAGAGTACATAGCAATCAAAGTGTTGCCCACAAAATTATCAGAACCAAAACCTAATTTCAAACCATGCCCATGAATCAAACGCCCAAGATTCAAACTCTTTACATTCGAGCAAGCCTTGAGGACATAAGGAAGTGTGTAATTATCAGGGTACAGCCCATATCTTAAAATCGACTTGTAGACTTCGATGGCTTTAAAGTTTTCATCTTTGAGCAAAAAGGCTTTGATCATGGTGTTGCATATGCATATTGTGGGATTTTCGATGCGTTTGAAGATATTGTAGCCGTAGGAGAGGCCGCCATGAAAAGGGTGCGAGCAGAAGGCCAAGATTCTGCTGAGAGCAAAGCTGTTTTTCGCGAGCCCAGATGTGATGATCAATGCGTGAGCTCGCTTTAATTGCGTTAAATTCTTACATTTTTCTAGAAGCTCAAGGCATCTGCTGCTCATTTTCTGGAAATCATCAATATCATTTGCGCTTAAGAACAAGGAAAGATTGGAGAAGTACAACATTAAATAAATAAATAAAATGCTCCCTCCCCTCCTATTCAAAATTTTCGTACTGTATTTTTTTCAAGTTTCTCCCGAAAATAAGACATTTTAATTAAAATATATATTTATGCCTACTAAATTAATATTTTACATTTTTTCCTCTATCCACATTTAGCCAACTAATGAGGATAAAATTGTAAGAAAAATATGTTCTTTAATTCAATACAAAATATCAAAGTCATAAACATTTTGAATAGTGTTACAATTATAATCATCTACTATTTCGTGGAATTTAGATAATTTTTTTATGGGTTTTGTTGAATTTAATCTTGAGGAAGGCGATAAAATTGACAAAATTTTATAATTCAAAATTACTTAATATCACCTACATGATATGTGCTAAAATCAGTGACTCCACTAAGCAATGTGGTCGAGGACGAACAATTACAAGAGAGTTGGCTCGGTCTTGAGTCCAACTTGAATATCTTGTGGACCTAAGTCTAGTCTTCTCGGCTCCGACCTCACTTGGCCCAAGTTGGTTATTTCAGGTAGACTTACAATGACGGCAATCATGTACAATTTTATTTTTTTCACATGATGTTCTAATCTCTTTTTCTTTTTCTTTTTTTTCAATTGATGGGTGGAGAAAAAACTTTTAATTTATAAGTTACATATGTTAAAACTAAAAAATTGCATTTAATAAGGAGAAACTTTTTAGTAATAACAATAAGAATAACTTTTTAAAAAATACAGTTAAATTGTACAATGCATCGACTCCCTCTAATCTAACAAGTTCGTATCAATTTTCTCTTCCTTAGTTTGATGGTCAACTAGTTAAATTAAACCTCTAATTTATTGTCAGAAGAAACTAGGAGATATTTATTGACTAAAAGGAGAACTGGAAAATTTTCAATATTTTACTATTTCCTTGGAACAATCAATTTTAGCTCTCATAAGCTATCCAAAAGTGAATCTGTATATGGCCCTTCTCGAATCTTTTATAAAAAAAAAACGCAATTAAAATAATCTTTCTGAAAAAAGGAACTTCTTATCCCAACATAGGAATAGCTCCTTGCCCAACGGAATAACTTCTCTTCAACTAATCCTAAGTCCCAACATAGAGGACTTCCCTCTTTTTCAACTTTACAGAGATGGATAGAAACGTCTTATAAAAAATACAAGAAGTGCTCAAAAAGGTAACGCGATTTTACTATTTTTTCCCCTTATTTGAAAAGTGGTCATCAAGATGAAGAAAAGTATACTTTTCTTGCATGTTTTAAAGATGCAAAAACAGTTCTTGCATGCAAAGCATATCCAACTCCCAGGTTTTACAGCATACCAACTTCTCTCTTCTTATACTGCTTCTCCTTCAAATTAGTGACCACCAAAACCTAATGGGAATAACAAACCCTCATTCCTCAGAACAAAGATTTGTGGCAACCATTCTTCACAAATAATGGAAAGCTTGATCAAGCAAACAAGGTGAAATCTTGAGTTCATACATGCACAAATATTCCGACGATTAAATTCTTGAATTATTTCTTATATTTGCCTCATCTTTACTCAGATTAAGATTCTCTGGTAACAAAGAGGAGAGCAGCACGAGCGACAGAAAGATACCGCCTCAAAAAACACAATCTTTCAGTGGTATGCAAGAGTTAGTAGATGTGTGATAAAAGGATGCTATGCCCGGTTTTTTCAGGCCGTGCCTAATGGGAGTTTTTTTGTTGCAGAGAAAAAGAAAAACCAGGGCTGGATAAAAAGACAATTGTCCAGACAAATGAGTTGGGATTATGATTTCAGTGGCTCTGATTATCCTGCTGCAGTTGCTGCAGCAGCATATGCTATTCATTCACTCGAAGAATCAAATTCTTTAGATAAGAAAGAGACAACTTATGGCCGTGAGAAGTCCATGAGCAAGACAAAGAGCAAAGTGGATGATAGAGAAGAGAAAATCGAGCCCCTTAAAAGTGCACTCAAGTCCTCAGGTAAGAGAGAAGTCATACCTGTTTTCAAAGTTTAGTTGCTTTCTTGAATATTGATTATCGTTTGCTGTACATCAGATAAAACTTCGAAGACAAGTTTTGGGGATGAGGGCACCTCAACGATTAAAAGGCCACCTGAAAAGAAACCCTCAATGAAGAAGAAAATAAGTTTTGCTGATATTGATGAAATTAGTGGCAACAAACCTGAAAAAAAGTCGTCATTTGAGAAGCCACTTGAAAAGGCCCCATCCTTGAAAAGGCCTCCAACTTTTGCAGATAAGCAAGTGGATATCGGTGAAAAAAGAAAACCGACAACCACTTTGCAGAAGCCTGATCGCCCACCAATGAGACAGCCCACGACTGAACCTGTTGAGACAAGAAAGCCGATTGCAACAAAACCTGGACCTGGAGATGCTGCTGCAGATGCTTGGGAAAAAGAACAGATGACAAGTATTAAAGAACGGTATGAGTACTTTCAATTTATCTTCGAGCAAGAGAGAGAGTGGTTGTAACTTTCTCTTAGTTTACTAAATAATAAAATTCAGGTATGAGAGGCTAAGGGACACAATCGATAAATGGGAGACAAAGAAGAAGAAGAAGGCAAAACACAAAATAGAAAAGATAGAGGTTCTTCTAATTAGTATCCTTCAATCTGAAAATGCATATATTTTAAGATAATTCAGAGCTCACAATCAAGATAACCAATTTTCAGGCAGAATTGGACAAGAAAAGAGCAAAAGCAGTGAAGAAATACCACAGTGAGATCTCAAGAATCGAAAGGATCGCAGAAGGAGCAAGAGCACAGGCAGAGGCGAACCGCAAAAACGAGGAGTTCAAAGTTAAAGACAAGTCAAGTAAGATCAGAACAACTGGAAAAATTCCAGCAACTTGTTTGTGCTTTTGAATTCTAGCAACACTTTCCTTTGATCAAGAATCTGTGAAGATTGTAAATATGTATTATTTTCCAACAAAAACTATGATTGAACTAGAGCAGTCAAATTCTTACCGTTGTAATTTCAACATTAAAGCTTGCTTGGTGTCTATATGTGAGCACACTATACACCAGACATTGTGCAGCCAATTAACATAGAAGAAACAACTATAAGTGTGGTTTACTTTATACTTTAAGCACTAATAGAGCTCGTGGAATTACCAACCACAAATGTAAAGATCATACAACATTAGAAATACAAAATATTAAATAAAGAAATCAGACCATCATAGTTCTAATCTATCCAATGCAAAAGAAATTCTGCGAAAACAGGGCAAAATTAAATAATGAAGTTATATTAATGTAGAAAGAAACGAGATCATACAGCTTGTCAATCCCTTTATAAACCAGAAAGACACTGCACAAACTTCCTTGAGAATCACAAAGATGCTAAACGTTCCAGGTTTCACATACTTAAGATTAGCTGTCAACATTGCTAAATGAGGTAGACCACTGCACAAAACCCACTTAAGGTTTTGGATCAAAAGAGAGAACTGAAAGAAAATTGAAGGGACTAAAATGAAAACAAGAACGAGCATGACTTCTATGAACCTATACAGATGATAATAAAGTTCAACGTGAAACCCGGGCAGAAATGAGAAAACCCAACCAGCCTTTGAGATCACTCGAAATCAGTCCAGCATAAAACCTAGAGCTCCATTAAAATCTTCATCCTCATCCGGGAATTCCCTTTATCCGTTCATCAAATTCCTATCTCTCTGCCCAGCCAATCCAACACTGGATACGCGAAATACAGCACCAAAAAGGCGGGAAGCCCAAAGACAATTGTTATTACCAAATAGAGCACTAGGATGGTAGCACTAGTAGGTATTGCAAACACGACAATCAATAGAAGGATAACCAATGGAAACTTGGCCATCATTCTAATGAAAAAGTCAAGGGATTTGTGAAAGGATATCTGGAGCCTTTCAGAAGTGAAGCTGTCACTGCTAGAACTTGGACGACCAGGATGAAGCAGCCTCCTGTCAGTAGTATCAGAAGAGCAATTACTGATGGCAGAAGTGGACCTAGGAAACCACATTCGTTGACGATCTCTGGAGGTCGAGGAAAGAGACTTCACCCTGTCACCATTTCTGCTCTCAACCATCCATAGTAGGAAGTAGTTCTTGCTCGGAAACCGCAGATTTCCCTTGTAAAGGAAACGAAATGTCAACAAATTGCACCAAGGACAAGAAACGAAAAAAGGAATCTTGATCTGATGTGTGGAGAACTTCAGAGAAGCCAAATGTAGCCCCAGGACACAGTTCCTGCATAGTGTGTGACCACACCATAAGACATAGGGCACATTCTCAACAATGTTAAACGACTCCCAACATATTGTGCATTCCAGTCCTTCATCAGTGCTAGAATTTGAAGAGGTCTCATCATCTGAAATCTCATGGCAAGCTCTAGCTAACTCAGCAATGCTTTTCTTTCGCCCAAAGCCTTGAATGGAATGTGATATAGATCTCCACATAATTATAGGTACATATCAATGAATAAATCTAAAGCTTGACGGAGCTATGATGTTTGAACCTTATAGTGGACGGAGATATATGCAAGCGACATAATCACCGAACCCTGAGCCTTTTATGCAAGTTCGATTCATATCTTATTACCTGGCAAGAGTAGCAGCAAGATAACCTATAAACCAAATTGGCAAAGGGTAAAGGAAGTTAGTCGTACATTTCAATTACAAACTATTCTGATTACTGACAGAATACAGAGACTTAGGTACATAATTCATCAAACGAGAGAATTTCCATCAATAACTTCAAACACATTATAAAGTTTTCCTTAATGTGAAAGAAATGGCGATCCTCAACACTCATAAGAACATACATTAGGTAGCTCCCACAGATATCAAAATTGATTATTTTTGCTCAGTTTTCCACAGCACCATACGACATATGATATACATACCAACAAAAACTATATTACATGCTCATTGCTGGGTTCATTTTATAAACTTGCGAAAATATGGCTTCTCTGGATGTTTAAGTGTTGCAAAATATTTCGTGGGATCCACACAGAACCCTCTTTCGCCTTGTGCTAGTACACTAACTTAATCTTTCAAAACTATTTATTCAACTTGTTATTTAGAGATATCAACATCTGATTCAGAAAATAACTGACTCATTAATCAGGGAAAGATTACCATAATCAGGTGTACTAATTAGGGTTGAAAAACAAGACCATGTCCTTCATCCCCGAATGATTCAAGAACATGTTTTTCCCACTACGCGTATAGCATTCAGTCTTTCAATTTACCTAATTAAATATATTTTGAAACTCCGTTGTAAACTATCGTATCAAAATTCCTTCTAAGTATGTCTCAGCATAAGCCTTCAATCTCATGCGATTCAAAATTCGACAACAAAATCAATTGAAATCACGCAATACTGAGACAAAAAGGAACCACATAAATTCCTTAATTCATGATCAGGGTGTCATTTCCTCATAAAACCCAGCAACATACAATCCTAAATATTAAATTCAACAAATTCACAATTTGCAAGTAAAAGCAACACGACGACTCTGATTAAAAAGTAATGCCACCATTATAACATGCAATAAGCTACGTCACTCACCACCCATCTCGTCCCCGCAATAAAAAGAAATACGATTTCACCTTAATTTACAGATGGGTTGCATGAAAACGTAACGCCTGGAGAAAGCTGCTGGGTTTTTAGAATGAGCCAGAAATGTCGTATCTTGGCTGAGTATTATATTATATTGGAAAAGAGATCGGAAGGGAGAGAAATTGGCTTTTGGCTCCTCTTCTCTCTCTCTAAAAGTTACAAATTCTGCTGTGGCTTTCTGTCGATTTGAAACATACGACGTCGTTCTCGGTCAGATCCAATAAAATGATGCGGTTGTTTGTTTGGACTTGAGAAATTGTTTGGGCTGAACTTAGGCCAAGGTTATATAATACAGTCCTATCTTTTGTAAATACCACCCCACCAAAAAATGTTCGGAAAAAAAATCCGAAAATTTTGACAATTTTCGGAATTTTTTTCCGAAAATTAAGAAAAAAAACACTGAACTTATGATTTTTCGGAAATTTTTTCCGAAAATTGTTACATTTTTCGGAAAAAAATTCCGAACAATTTTTTGGGTGGGGTTGTACTCACCAAACATGAGACTGTATTTAACCTTGGCCTAAAGTCCTCGTGGGATATTGTTGGGCAGAATACCAGGTGATGGCCCAATGCCTTCAAATGCAAAAGAGAGGGCTAGGGTCCAATTCCCGCTTTCTTTTAGGTCCGTACGTGTAAATGTAATATGGCCAGGTTATATACAACGTCATGCTTTATTAATACACTTTTCCCGAAAAAATGTTAGGAAAAAAAATAGAAAAACATCAAAATTTTAGGATTTTTTCCATATCGCACATGTTTGGTTTTTTATTAATGTATTTTTGAAAGAAAAAATTGTTAAGTCTTTCGCTTTTTTATTTCAATTTTTTTAAAGTGTATTAACAAAACATGAGACTGTATATAACCAGAACCATGTAATATATACCAATTATTGATAATTATCAGCAGTACACATTTAGGTTTGTATCCCGATCCAAAATAAATGATGTTTAAGAGGAAATTAAGAATAAGTATTTATTGACAAATATATTTTCATTAAAGGGAAGATGATTTGCATATCGAGAAAAGAAATAATATTGAGAGAACTAATTAATAAAAGTAGAAATTATTGCAATAAAATACATTGTCTAAGATACAAATGCATACAATACATTTACAACAAGATACTTTCGCAATTTACATAAACACATTGCACTAAGCACCTTGCACATTTCATAAATTTGTTGCACTTTTATAATTATAGTATTAATTTTTTTTTCAAGAAATACAGGTTGACCCATAAAAGTACGCTTAAAATTATGATGTTTTTTGGGATTGTGATAAGTGTATTATAATTAAGGGGGGAAATGTAGAATTTGTATAAAACATCAAATAATGTACTTTAAAACATTACTTATTTTACATCGGAGAACAACACAAATGGAATATTAAAAACGACAAGAGTAATATTATACTTTATATCAACTTGGATAAAAGAGAAATAGTGTTCGATTTTAAGCCTAATAATTGTGATAGTGGAAGGTCGGACAATGTGGGTGGACACTTAAAGAAGATAGTGCATGTCTTTTGACCGAACCTCCCATGCTTGGTTGGATTTGAAAGTGCTAAATGGATATTGAATTATGAAACATGTACTTCCTCCATTCATATATAAGTAATGTTTTAAGAAGGCTTGGCTTGTTCACAACTTCTTCTATCTTAACATAATCCCTGCATCGCGTGTGAAGAGATTTTATAGGCAACCACGATTGATTTGTATGGATATATATAGAAAAATAATACTATAATTTTAGTATTGTATATTGTTGACTATATAAAAAAATTATATGGATAAAAACAAAAAAAGCTCACGTGAATTTAGAGAGTAATTGATTCAAAGTAATTTAAGGAGAATGTTAGGAATCATGGAGTAGTGAATTACAATATAATTGATGGTTTAATTAATTGTTAGTATTTTATTATAATCCTGAAATAATTAAAAACAAAATATAATTGATTGACCTAGTAGAAGAAAATTATTCTAATAGGAGGGCTAGTTAATCAAAATAGAACCATTAATGATTAGTTTATTTTGAGTCTTATTATCTAGTACTCCCTCAATTCGTGAAAAATAATCATGTTATTTTGCACGTGATTTAATGTAATATATTGAAGAGTATTATGGGGTTTTATGAGGTTCGTTTTTTTAAATAAAATAGTCGTTAATGGAAATTTTGTTTTGCATTCTTTTCATAAATGATCATTTTTAATTAAAAAATGGACCTAAAAGAACACTACAAAAAAAAAATCTTATTTAACGAGGATTTTTAAAGAGGGAAAATAAGGCCTCATTGTTAAAGAGGAATAAAACGAGGGTTTTAAATAAATGAGGGAATTCACGAGGGAAAATATTTCCTCGTCTGTAAAGAGAAAATTCACGACCGAAAATTAATACCACGACTTGACGAGACGAGGAAAAAATCCCTCTAACAAATTACTGTAAACTTTCTACGAGAGAATTCATTTCCTCAGCTAAACTAATGCCTACAGCCTATTTAATTAATTGGTGGTCGTTCTGCTAACATGCATAATATATATATATATATATATATATATATATATATATATTTATGTTAACTATACCCTATTTAATTAATTATAGGTCTGCTAACATGCATATTAATATATATATATATATTAAATATAGTGCTAGTTTAATTAATTTAATTTTGTCATAATATATATATATATATATATATATATATATATAATTGTATTAGTATTAATTAGTTATTATATTTTATAGAATTAAATAGTTATAATTAGTTGTAGTTGAAATAATTTATAAGTGAATTTAATTTTGGCAAAAGTTGTTTAATTAGTTGTGTTCCCAACTAAATAGTATATATATTTATTCAGATATATAGTCAATTATTAATTAATTATATGTATATATTTAACTATATATATATATATTTAATTGATTAATATATATATATTTAACTAATTAACTAATAGTTAAAAATATAAACAGTGATTGTTTTATAATTTTATTGAAAATATTTTAATAAAAACAATCAATATATATAAGTGTATATATGTATACATATTAGTAGATAGTGAAAAAGAATATAAAAATGATAATTTAATTTTATATGTAATTATAATTAATTAAATAAAATATATAATAAACACTAAATATTAACTAATATTAAAAATAAAATAAATAACAAAAAGTATGATATAAATATATTTAGAAAGGTTAACTTAACAAATAAACAGTTGTGCCCAAGTGGCATGGCGAAACACGCAAGGTCTTTGTACACTGTTGGGTTTACAATTACAATGTATGTTATGTTTGAGCTCTTTTTTTTTTTTTTTTTTTTTGTTATTTTCAAGGTCCAATCTGTTGGGGATTTATAAATACTTTTATTATTTTAACATAGATCCTTTTGTATTTGGAAGTCTGAAATCTCATAATATTATTGGTATCCTCACTAGCAAACCACATAAATTACGCACTTTTCAACAAATTAAAATAAGTTGCAGTACATAATATTTCATGCACAACAAATGTCATATATCAACATTCCATCCACAAAACACAGTACATACGTTACAAATTCAATAAACATCTAAAGAGCACACACGACACGAATCTAAAATACAAAGAGCAAATTACAACACCGTAATAAGCAAATAGTACTTGAAAAGGACTTGTTAATTATTTACTCATTTAAAGAAACTCCCCGCAGCTTTCAGCAAATCCCCAGATCCGCCCTCACTCTTCTCGGCGCCGCCCTCAGAAGGCTTGTCCACGGCAGCGGCGGTCGGGGCGGTTTCTCCTTTTCCGGCGTCGGGGGCGGTCACGGCCTCCTTCCCATCGCCGGCAGCAGGGGATTCGTACTTGCGGAGATAGCCCTCGGCTTGCTCCACATACTTTCCGACTCCCTTGGAGTCATCTAGCTTGGCGTAGGCTTTGGCGGCGTCGAGCAGATCGGCGGCAGCGTGGGCGGCCTTACCCTTGTCGCACTTCTCCGGCTCGTTCCCGAACTGCGCTTGAGCCGCCTCCGCCACCACCTTCGCGTTGGCGAGTAGATCGGCGTTCGATTGTTTCTCCGGTGCCTTATCGGCGTGGCTCGGCTCGTCGGCTGCCGGCTTCGATTTGGTTAAGCCGGATAGGAAATCCATTTTCGGAGAGATTGAAATTGAAATGAAATTTGGTTGAAATGACGGTGGGATTTGTTATGAGGAATTTGAAGGAATGGTAGTGGATAAATAGGAGTCAGTACTCTGTGTTGTTTACGTGTCTTGGGAGTAAGGGCGTGTTTGATTGTAGGGGCTCGGCTTTATTGATTGAGAAAGGGAAAGCTGTTGAAATACCAAATTCAACCATACAACTGTCTAACTACAGATTAACTAATGATTAATGTCCATAATTTTTTTCGGAAAAACACACATTTTTTATATGGCCATTTTAAAAATCTATTAAAAATATTTTATTTGATACACAGGGATTGCACACGTAGCTGTTTCCGATAATCTTAAGATTTCTTTTCGTAAACGATAATATATATAATACAATTAGAATTATTCTATTTAAAAATTAAAATTAAGGGGTGCTTGGCTGGAGACCTAGGAGGTGACTAATGAAAATCAAAGTTAAAGTGTAAGTTAAGAATGACTTTAATTCCAAAAACAAAGAAATCTCATAGTTCACCTTTTTTTTTAAAAAAAAACCCAAAGAGTCTCTTTAATTCAATTGTAAGAGTAAGCATTAAAGGGAAGTCTCATCACAAAATTTAGTAGATCGACCCTCAACAATATCTCTTGTGGAGATGAGATTTTTTACCAAAGGTGTGTGTCATTGAATTTGTACTATGCTTGACAAAAACAATTGAAAAATTGGGAAAAGGTACAATTTGGACCCTGAACTAATGTCATGGGTATAAATTGGACTCTAAACTATTTTTTTATTTTATAAATTGGATTCTAAACTAATGTTTCTGGTACAAATTGGACCCTCAACTAATGTATTGAGTACAAATTGGACCCTAAACTATTTATGAGTACAAATTGGACCCTAAACTAATGTTTTAAGTACGAATTAGACCTCAAACTATTTTTTTTTGTATAAATAAGCCATAAATTTTAAAATTAAATAAATAAATCCCAACTAATAAAAAAAATTAAATATTAGTATATAATATTTGACTAAAAATGAAAAATTTCATAAATTAGTATTTCAATTCAACATTATTTATCGATAGTGGTTATTTTTAACTCATACTATTAAATTATTTTTTAAAATATTAATTTAAATATACATTGCATTTTAAAAAAAAGTTAGTGCTTAATTTTTTTTTACGTTGTTTTAAAATATATTAATGTAGTGCGTATTTTAATCCATTTTTATTATGTTGGTTAAAAAAAGAAAAAAGAAGATCAATGCTTAAAAAAATATGATCGTAGTCTATTAAATAAATTTAAATTGTTTTATAATATATTAATTAAGCAACACTTTTTTTTTTTTATAATTTAACAATTGACTTGGAGTTTTTTTTATTTAATATGCATATGTATTTGAATTAATGCTTGGAAGAATAACTACTCTAATAGTATGAGTTGTAAATAACAACTATCGATAAATAATAATATATTGAAATAATAATTTATAAAATTTATCATAAAGTTTTTAATCAAATATTATATAACAATGCTTAATTTTTTTATTAGTTGGAGTTTATTTATTTGATTTTAAAAGTTATTGCTTATTTATACCAAAGAAAGAGTTTGAGGTCCAATTTGTACCTAAAATACTAGTTTAAGGTCTCATTTGTACTAAAAAATAGTTTAGGGTTCAATCTGTACCCAAAACACTAGTTGGAGGTCCAATTTGTACCTGAAACATTAATTTAGGGTCAAATTTGTACAAAAATATAGTTTAGGGTTCAATTTGTACTCATGACACTAGTTCATTGCCCAAATTGTACATTTTCCCAAATATATTTGCAAGCTAAGCCTAGCACAATTTGAATGTATTGCATCTATAACAATCTTAATATCATCCTTTAATATTATCAAGGTTTAGATTTTTAATCTAAGCAAGGGCCTCGAGAAAATCCAAAGCTTTTCTGACCTCGACATTCATGCACCTAGAAATAATAATAGTATACGCTGTAATAAACTCTCCTAGATAGTTCCTTATAATCATGTCAATATTTGTATCAAGTGTATTTTTGGAAAAAAAAAAACCACATTTATATTTTTTGTACAATTTTATCAAGCAAACCCTGACTTGTTTATCCATATATCGTTCTTCACCTCATTATACTTTTTGTTGGATGAAATTAAAGAAGTTAAATTTGAAGACAAGAAAAACTTGAGGTGAGAACCACTACAAAAAATTAAAAAATTGCCTACTAAATTTTCCTAAAAAAAAAATTCATAGTGGAATTGTCTACAACTTATCTGCAATTTTTTTTAATCATGTAGGTATCTTCAATCCTCAACCTACAAGCAATTTGTCTACGGAATCAATTTGCATACGAAATAAAATCTCTAGGCATTAATTACCCACAATCAATTTACCTACAAAAATTTACCCACAAACAATTTGTCTACGAAAATTATGTAAGTAAATTTCTTTGTTGGTAGAGAATGAAAATGCCTATATAATTAGAAATTTTTGTATGTAATTTTATAGGCAATTTCCACTATGAAATTTATTGTTCGAAATTTTGTAGTCGTCTTGACAAATTCTGTAGGCAGTTTTATATTTTTTTGTAGTGTACAAATTCATGAGAAAATAAATTTATAAAAGAATTGTAAAACATAGTCCGAACTAATTTATTTAATGTAATTAAAATTCGAAATTAATCTCTATGGAATCTGATATTTTTCCCGAAAGTGGGTTTGCTTAGAATAATGAACGTGATTTATTAAGGCCGTGTTTGACTTGAGGGGCCTGCTGCTTTGAAATTAAAATTAGACCAAAATAATTGAAATTAGACAATTTTTTATAAAACCAAAATTTGATGGTTCTAGAAAATTATAAAAATTGGTAAAGTGGAAAATGGATGAAATTTGATCCACCTATAATTATAATTACAGAAGGTAAAATTAATATTAAACTCCATATTTTATTTTATTTTAACGGGGTTATAACTGCCAAACAGGCCATACAGTTACACATTCGAGTCTCAGCACAGATATTTTACTACTGTCGGTGAGATAATCATGGACTACATCCAGTTTGTTAACCAGAATGGGCCAAACAAAAAAAAAAAAAGTAAAAACAATAATTTGTACGGCTCACAATTAAGCATAAATTAGTATTTGCACTTTTCAAAATATTAATACACTATATTCAATTTATGCATAATTTCATCGAGGATTTTATATTCAAGTATAACTATCAAATACTTTTCGAGCAAAATAATGACCTTTTCAATAAAACTATAAAATACGATATGATGCTCAGGACCATAGTATTTTATTATTTCATTTTTCAATATAAAGTAAAGATGATGGGTGGACATTAATAATAAGCATTGAACCCTCCTCATAACTAGAAAGTAGGGATGGAAATTCTGGCAGGATAGTAATGATCAGACCGGCCCCTAATCTGTTGAAAGTAACCGAGAATTTAATATCATTTTTTCACACACACACATTATACCACTTTAGTTAGTTTTAAGTTTTAAGAACTAAAATCACTTTTCTGTAAGTACACCATAGTACCAAAATAAATTTTACATTTTACTGTCTCTGAGTATTTCATTATAAGAAAATTGATTTTTAATGACAAAATTATGTTATTAACAGAAAATATATATTTAATGACATGGTCTGTTACTAAAGATTATTTTTCTGTAATTATCATTAAAAACTTTTAGCTTGAAAAACAATAGTGACATGTTCTCTATCATTAAAAATTATCTTTCTTGTAGTGTTTCTAGGTAAATTTTACAATAAAAATTTGGCTCTCACTTAATATTAAAAAAAACATCTCTCGTCTATTTTTTTTAATCACATTTCAACCACAAACTCTATATTTTATACTTTTTTTAAAAAGTGTGTAAAAAATAAAGGTAAAGTTTTACTCGGGAGTTGGGATGGATGGAGTATATGAAGAAACTCTTTCATAATATATTTTGGGTGTGTTTGATAGGCTATAGTAGCCCAATATAAGGGCACTCAATAGAAATAATATGGTCTTATATGGGTGTTTGATACCCTATATTAAGTCCATTAAAATAAAGGTGGCCCGTTTTTTTTTTATAGGATTTTAGCGGGCTTTGATATTTCCTTTTACAAATTAAGTATAGGCTTCCCCCCTGTATTATAACTCATGCCTTAATTTGAGCATCCCCAATTCCTATTTGTCCTCTCTCTCCTCTGTGGTAGAAAACAGCTGTGCCCTTTCTCTCACCTTCTTCGTTCGAAAACAACCCCCCTCAGAAACAAAATCGCTCGGTCGCGAAACCTTCTCCACGCTCGCCGAAACCTTCTCCGCGATCGCCGAAATTGCTGAAATCGCCGGAGTGTGTGCCGATTTCAGGTTGTTGCAGACGAAACCACCGCCGGAATCGCTGGAATCGCCGGAGTGTGTAACGATTTCAGGTTGTTGCAGACGAAACCACCGCCGAAATCGCTGAAATCGCCGGAGTTGCAGACGAAACCATGGGAAATTAACAGCTGGGGGATTATTAGTTAATTTTTTTTTTCGAACCATGGGAAATTAACAGGTGGGAATTGGAATTGGAAAACAGAAATTGGCTTCCAAATTTGATCTTCCAAATCTGGGTTTCTTGATATTTCTACCATTATTCCCCTGCTGCAATTCTTATTTTTAGGATCGGCCATTTCCATGTATTGCCCATTTTTTATTGAAACTGGAACCATTTTGCTAGAATAACATGATCACATATCCATTAATCCAGTTTACTTTTTTTTTTCCCCTGATGCAATTCTTGTTTTTAGGATGCTGGTGCTTGTGACTATGCTAGACCTTTCAGCGGCGGGGGACAGGGGTCGAGCTTTCAACGGCGGCGGAATGGAGTCGAGAATTCAGCGGCGACGTTTTCCATCTTGGAGGCGGTTCTTTCTCAACGGGAGTCCATGTTTTTTTCTACGAATTGAGTGATTTCAATTGGGTTGTATATGAAACAAGTCCATATCAAACATATCCATGAAATAAATAAAACAAGGTTAAAATGATAATTCTACATGTTATATAGGGTGTTAATACACCCTATCAAACACAATATAAAATTGTATGAACCTATTTTTACAATCTATCAAACACCCATATTAAGACTCCATATTACATTTCCCTATACTTCTTATACTCCATACTATTTTATATCAATTTACCCTATACAAATAATAATTCCTATCAAACAGATATTTATATAGAGAGTAGATATTATGTGAATGATATTTTGTTTGAAAGGTATTAGTTTTGAAATGTATTAGTTATTTTCACTAATACTAGTTTAAGTGATATTAGTTATTTTCGCTGAAAGTATTAGTTATTTCAACATATAATTTAATAAATTACTGTTCACAATAATAATTACCGTGAATATCACCCACACAATACTTTGTCTTATATAAAGTTAATTAATGTACTCCCTCCATCTTTCTTAGGAGAATTTTTCACCTTTGGAATTGCACGTGAATTAATAAAATGAGTAAAATAATGATATATGTATAAATATGTTTTTTTTAGTGTGCATGCAATCAAACATTTTCTTTATAAATAGTGTGTAAATTGAAATGAAACGTCCCAATAAAAAAAATATGTAAATTCACTTGAAACAGATGGAGTAATATAGTTAATTTAGTGGGGATGTGTTGTGCTATATAAAGTAAAGTATAAATAGAAGGATCGGAAGTTTGTCTCTCTTTTTTTTTATTTATAATTATTAATCACATTTGTCCGTTCAATCAATTCAAATGTTAGTTGAGGCAGTTGCATTATCTAAACATTTCATGGGATCCACACAGAACCCTCTTTCGCCTAATCTTTCTAAACCATGGATTCAACTTGTTATTTAGAGACATCAACATGAAAATTAGTGATTTAATTAGGCAGAATTTACCATAATCAGAAATAGCGGATTGGATTGGATCGGATCCGTCATCCTATTTCTCAGTTGAGTCCTTGCCCACATATCTTACTTTCCATCCACTTTGATCTCTTTTAAGTATTATTAAAATTAAAATACTTATAACAATTAAACTTGAGTTGTTACAACAAATTTTGCATTTAAAATTAACAAACTCATAAGATTTAATTGTATCAAAATAACAATGTGAGTATAATCCTTAATTTATTCATTATTTCTCTCTCCAAACTTGACTTTGACTTTTCCGAATTTTATTGGAGTTGGATCTGCATTCAATTTCTTTCTGTCCGAACCTGCGATAAAAGTTTACAATGTGAACCCAAAGATGTAACGACTCATTGTGAAAATTGAACATTAGTTTTGGATGAATGCTTGGAGAACATTGTTGAATACACACCTTGAAAAACATTGATTGGAGAAATTTAACGCCTTCATTTTAAATCAAATGCCGTTCTTGATTAATTCTCTATTAAGTGTTTTTTTGTTGTGTTTCATATGAAATGAATGAGTGTAAAATATGACTTGTCTTATGCTCGATGAGTCTAATTTGTTGGACCGGAAAGATCAGACCTAAATTTGTAGGAGTTCAAAAATACTTATTCTAGATTTGTTGGGCTTTTATGACCTAAATTGACTGGAACTACTAGTTGATGGGATCCACAAATTCAGATGGGCTCAACTTAATTTGTTGGGTTTCATAGAGCTTGATTTGTTGGGCCTAAGAATTTTGGTTGGTGGACTGATTAAATTAATTAATTAATCTGATTATTTTAGAAATTGAATATTTTTAATTTTTTATAAATAAGTGGAATATTTAATTATAATTACCTGATCAGTTGATACTTAATTTGCAACTAAATTCCTCAGATAATAAAAAGTGTATGCACAATATATATGCTAGTGAATAGTATACAGAGCATTATAACACTTAATTAATTTACACATGGATAAACAGGGAGGGAGAGAGAGGGAGGGAGAGAGAGAGAGAGAGAGGTGAAGACATGCATATATATTTCATTTCATGCACAGCAGATGACGTTGTATTATCCACCATACAAAACAAAACACAATACGCATTACAAAGCCAATGAACTTGCGTACACCAATCTAAAATACAAAGAACAAAGAACAAATTACAAATTAACACCCTTCTTAATTAACTTATTGTTCCGATCCTTAACATAAGAAACGGTTTATTCTTTTTTGGCAGCAGCGGCGGTGACGTCGCGGAGATAGGTCTCCGCTTGGTCTGCAGTCTTTCCGACTCCCTGTGTTTTGTCTAGCTTTCCGAAATCCGAGGCGGCGCCGATGGCATCTGCGGTTGCGCCGGCCGCCTTACCCTTCGCTGTCGTTAACATATCGGGCCCTGCAGGGGCTTTCTCCGCCTCCGCGGCCTTGGTTTCCGAAGATTTCGTCAACCCGGATAGGAAATCCATTTTAGAGAGAGAGAGAGAGAATTGAAATGAATTATTGGTTGAGAAGATGAATGAATGGCCGCTCTTATATAGACTCACTTCTCACTCTCAGTTAGGGGGTGTTTGGGTGGGATCCTTATTGGGTTTACTGTTTGGGAAAGGCAAAGATGGATGTTAAACTAGCTACCCAATTCAACCACACAATAAAGATAGGGGCCGGAAATTATTAATCTGCTTTTCACAAGCCTTTACTAGCTAGACACTCGTGAATCTTGTAATTGGTTTCAATTCTGGTATTGGTTGCAATTTGCATCTACCACAACAACAAAACACACATTTACGTTGAAAAATATATTTATTTACCAAAAGATTACCTGCAATTGATTGTGCATTGCTAAACTGCTTCTTACGTTGCCTTTGAAAATTTTAAAACAAGCGTCACTTTAATTGTTATAGGGATTACATTAGATAGAAAATTCTTGAGATTTTTCTTTTAAATAATAATACATTGAAAAATACTCAATTTTAAAAATAAGTTATAATATTGAATAATGTGATGATGTGTTAACAAAATATAAATTTTTAAATTGATTTTGCGAACAACCAGCATATAATACAATCTATTTAAAAAATAAGATGAAATTTAAAAAAAGAATACATACCTGAAATAATCTTAAGAATATTAAAATTTTCCTTGAGAGATAGTCTTCACGCTTCAATTTGCAATATATAGAATAAACATAATTAATATCCTCAAAATAGAGTAAGTGAGAAAGAAAGAAAATAGAGTTTATATGAAGAAAAAATATCTTTGAAAATAAAATAATCGAGTAACAACACAGATTATTACTGAAAAAGTTACATATCTTATTATTGAAATTTCACTTTTAAAAAAAGTAAATGAATTTTTTTTTTTAATGCACTTCAACACGGTACATCATGTCGGCGATAATTTAATTAGAGAGAGGCGCTCATAACTGCCAAACAGGTCATAAAGTTCTAGTCTCAATCTCAACACAGATCTTTATTGATGTCGGCAGAAAATCATGACCATTCGATTCGATGACTAGAATACTAGTGGTATAGTATGGGTATCAATACTGAGATCTTAAATTTGCTATAATAATTATGAATAATTAAAAAATCGTAGCAAAGTATTATGGGAAGATATTTCATAATAACCTTATCATAAAATTATATTAAAATATTAAATATTTAATTAGAGTATCGATTAATTTCACAAGAAGTATCATTTGGTGATTTTATATTATAATTGTTATAAATTTTTTTGAACTCAAATTAATAATACTATTAAAAAATTCAATATTTTAAAACAGTTTTATAATAAATTTATCATGAATCATTTTTATATAAAACTTATTCAAAATTTGTTGAAAACTTAATATTTTGAATATTTGTGAATATAGAGTATGTATAGAGTGAAATTGGTTTATATATGAATCACTGAAGAGTATTAGTTGTTTTCACTGAAGAGTATTAGTTATTTTTACTAAAGAGTATTACTGGTTTACACTGAAGAGTCTTAGTTCATTTTCACCGAACAACTAAGACTTTTTAGTGTAAATCAGTAATACTCTTCAGTAAAACCAACTAACATTTTTCAGTGAAAACAACTAATACCCTTTACGGATTTATGTATAAACTAGTTTCACTCTATACTTTGTCGTGAATATAATACTAATTAAATTTTACTCTATTATAATAGTTAAATAATTATATAAAAATGTAAATTCGAAAAGTCATAAATAGAAGGATCAGAAGGTAATTTATTTTATTATTCACATTTATATGTTCCATTAATTCCAATGTTAGCTAGGATTAAGATAGTTGCATCATCTTTGAGATTATATGCTTAGTCGCAATATTTACTAGTATTGACTATTGACTGTTAAGTTATGATGATTAAATTAAATACATGCATAGACCGTATGTGCTATCACAATCAACAGGACGTGCTGCACCAGTAGCCATAAAAGCTTTTTAGTTTTTATCATGTCGGTGTGCTTGGGGTTATTTTCTAGAAAGACTAAAAAAAACTGTGAACCAGATTCACAGATGGGTTGGTTTCAAAATAATTGCGATATTTTTAATTATATATATATATATATATATATATATATATTATATGCAAAAATTTGTATGAGATTGTTTCATGACATGAGACAATATAAATTAGCATCTAACCCTATCAAATTTATTTATTAATTTTTTCAAATATTTTTCAGCAGTCACGTCAACATAATTAAGTTGGAAAATAATTATATAATAGAATTTTAAAATTAAAAATTATGTGTTTCGAATTATTAAATTCAAAAATATATTTTTTTATTAAAAAAGTTGAAAAAATTGTGATTTTTTTGCAATTAACTATTCACAAATCTTTGTGCAAGGGGTTGGTTAATACCTTTATAAGAGTATATATAAAGTGAAATTGGTTCATATATAAATTATTTTGCAAAACTTTTTAGTATAATTAACTAATATTCTTTAGTGTAACCAACTAATATTTTTTAGTTAAACAACTAATGTTCTTTGTATTTTTTAATTATTATTGTTTAGTGAAAACAACTAATACTCTCTAAAACTAATATTCTTTAGTGAAAATATTAATATTTTTGAGTGAAAACAACTAAAATTCTTCAAATAGTTCATATATGAACAATTTTCACTCTATACTTTTCTTTTTTATAATTGTTTTATACTCCTCTCATCCACAAAAACTATGCCCCGTTGCTTGGGCATATATTTTTAAAAAAGTAGATAAAATAAATAAAACAAGAATAAAATATGAATGAAATAATTGTTTGTGAGTGTAAAATTAAAGTGATTGTAGACAAATAATAGTAGGGGATACAAATTTACACTGCTCGATAGGTTGTATTAAGATTTTTTTTTCTTTTCAATCCATAATAAATCTTTAGGGGTGGGAAGCCTGTTGATAGGTGAACATCAATTATTGTTGTGCAAACAGGGATTAAGGACGTACAAACCAAGGTTCGGGTGTATAAACCAATCCGGATGGTGTATAAAGTGACGAACAACTATATCGACGAACAACACATCGGCGAGCAGGTTTTAAGACCCGAGACCAGATATGGACCCTCCACCAAGTCAATAATGACGAACAACATTATGATAGATGGTGCATCTACCAGCTTGAGAGGTGTATGAGGACGAACAAAGGATCAAGATCCCAAAGCCTATCTATACGAAATACAAAGGCGAACAGTTTCCGAGCCATGACCTCAAGAGGCGAACAACTTTGATTGAAAGACCATATTGAATCAATCAAGCCGACCTGGACGAACAACAATGAGTCCGTGATAAGACCAAAGAAGACTTTGTAACTAAAATATAGTTTAGATAAGGTCAAACAAAGGTCAAATGACACTTGTCCAGCATGCAAGCTAGGGAGACCAAGAGTCATAGACACCTCATGTTTGCTAGCTTTTATAAATAGCTGTTCTCCAGCTGAGAAATATAAGTTCAAATTCACAAATACTCCTAAAACACACACTTAAACACCTAAACGCACATATATACGTAATTAGTACAATTTTGATTTTCGTAACTACGATTTCGTAACCCAAGCTTTCGATTTATCATTTACGGTGATAATCAATCACACGAAATTGATTGGTGATCTTAAGCCAAATTAAAACAGTCACTAATCCACCCGATTAAATTTGATCACCAACAAATTGGCGCTAGAAGGAAGGTTCGAACCTCCGATTCAGTGTGATTAGTCAAGAACTTCAAGTTGAAAACTTGAAGATTTGAAGAAACTCTCAAGAAACACTTGAAGATTCAAGCAAAAGTGTTCTTGGTGTTCTTGATGTTCTTCATCATAAAAATTAAGAGAATTTAATTTGAAATGCCTCAATCAAAGGAAACACAAGGTACACGCTTATCGAGGAGAGCATCTCCTACCCGAGCTTCGTCGGCTAACCACCAGGATCGTAATCCTAGGCATGCGAACAGATCGTAACATACAACCATAATTCACAATCTCCCACCTGAAATGGAGGCCCTAGCGAACAACCCTAACGAACTGGCCAAGACCATTGCTGCTCTCCAGGGTCTTCAGAGACAGCAAGAACAGAATGGGCCTTCACAAGCAAGGCCTAAGGATAGACCCTTGGAAGTTATTAGGGCCAGGTCAGTTAGGGGCGAATAACACGAGGTGAACAGTGCCCAGGTCAGGCGGGATAAGGGCAAAGCCAAGGCGGTCGAGCCAAGAGAGGGCCAAGCTGAGTCTGCTCGCGGATGAACAACAGTGTCGAGCCATGGAACAACTCGTTCCAGTGCCCAGGACAGACTTGGCCAACCCCAGCAACATGAGAAAGTTGCTCGCCAGGAAGCAAGGCGTGGGCGAGCAACATTTGAACAACCACGCCCGTCAGTTCATGAGAGACTCTCCCAGTGAGGGACTGCGACGAGCAGAAAGGCTTGTGCCTTTGCTCGTCGAACAACCTCCAAGCCAGGGGGCATCTTTGGATGAGCTGTCAAGCCTGAGAAAGGCTGTGGAGAGCATGCAGGGACAATTGGACCAACAAAAAGGAGTGGGGACTACCAACTTACCATCTTCACCCTTATCATCTATTATTCGGAAGGCCCCGATTCAGAAAAAAGTCCAATTCCCAGCAAGCATACAATATGATGGCCTTGCTGATCCCAGGGTTTATTTAACGAAGTACTCGGATTACATGGTCTCGGTGGGAGCCAGCGATGCCACCCAATGCCGAAACTTCCCATTAACTTTGGGGGACCGGGTGCACAAGTGGTTTTCTGCAATGCCACCAGCATCTATCCACTCGTTCGTTCAACTCAGCCAAGAGTTCCTTTCCCATTTCTCAACGGCGGGATCATATTTGTCCCAAAAACACCGATTATCAGACCTAAAACAAAATAACGACGAGTCCGATCGGGCATTCATGGAAAGGTTCGACAAGGTGCTGTTGGAAGGAGAACCCGTCAGCGAGGACACAAAAATTGTTGCCGTTATGGCCGGGTTGAAAAAAGGATCGAAGCTATGGAAAGAGGTACGTCTGAAGTGCCCAAGAAGTTATGCCGAATTCAGAAACCAAGCCGGCATATTCGTTTCCATGCACGAGGCCTTGCAATCAAACTTGGGAGAGAACAAAGCTGATCCCAAGAAAAATACAAGAAACCTGGCGTAACAGGCTATCGAGTCCCGAAGAACATGAAGGCATTCACTGAAGGGACGGAGCTTAAGGAAAAGTTGAATCAGGTGCTAACAGTGTCAGTCGATACTGTTTATGAAAATGTGAAAGAAAAGGAGTTGCTCTCCCCTCCACGGAAAATCCGTCAAGATACCGGCAAACTCAACCCTAACAATTATTGTGCCTACCATCAAAGCGTGGGGCACTTTACGAGCGAGTGTAGAGATTTGCTCAAGCAGCTTTGGCGGTTCTACGAGGAGGGGAAACTCTCCGACTTTGTTAAGAGGCAACCCGGAAAGAGAGTCCGGGAGAATAACTCTGAAGATGAGGATGATCAACCTCAGAAGAATAATAAGCCAGGACGACCAATTCCAGCTGTTGTTGCACGTCCACTTGAAGACCTATACATGATGGAACCCGTGGGACCAACGGGAGGATGTTCTTATGGACGACCGCCGATCTCCAACCGAAAAAGAAAAGCCGAATTACGAGCAACCGATCAAGGCAAGAGATGGGGGTTAAACCATCCCTTATGCAAATAGAGTGATTAACTTTTACCGAGAAGGATCTGGAAGGAATCTTGACCCCCCATAATGATTCGCTCGTGATTTGTGCCAAGATCATGGAGACTAGAGTGCATAGATTGTTGGTGGACACCGGAGCCTACACCAACATTCTTTTCAAAAAGACGCTTGACCAACTTGGAGATTACTCGGGTTACATCCGACCTTCTAATCACGGAATTTTAGGCTTCGGAAATGCTGTAACAGTCCCGTTAGGGGAAATTAGGTTGTTCGTTCAGCTTGTAATAGTCGAGGAACCCGAGAAAAACATAACGAGAATGGTTGATTTCTTGGTCGTCGATCAGGAATCAACCTACAATGGGTTTCTTGGTCGACCTTTTCTAAATGAATTCAAAGCTGCATGTTCAACTTACCATTATTGCCTAAAGTTCCCTACAACAAGCGGAGCAGACACAGTGAAGGGAGATCAAAGAAAGGCCAGGGAATATCTCCTACAGTTGCAGGCCAAACATGCATTAGTATCCATGATGGAGGCCACAGCTAGCTATCCTGCTGATGAACCATCAATACTCGAGAACATGATGGACATAGAGGAGGGCCACATGGATACTGACGAGCAACACTCTGACGAACAAGTGTCGGACGAACAACTCATCACCACCCATGAGGAACTTCCATCTGACGAACAACAAAGGGGTGGTGACGAGCAACATTCATCAGATGACTTGAAGGGCCAGGTGTTGACTAACAACAATGAATCAGGACCAATAGACGATCTAGATCCCCACCTGGGGGCAGAGCCAATGAACATAAAAAATGATTTCAACTCTGAGGGACCAATGCTTGATCCTCGTTAGAAAGGAAAAAAATGACGAGCAACTCCAGTTGAAGAACTGGAGGCGTTCAAAGTTAATCCTGAAAACCAGGATCTTGAATTGTACATAGGATCTGAGCTCCCCGAGCCTTACAGATCCCGAATGAAAGAGTTCCTCAGCAAAAATCTAGATGTTTTCTCTTGATCTCATGCAGACATGGTGGGGATAGATCCAAAACATGCTTGTCATAAGCTCAACATCAATCAAGCAAAAAGGCCCGTCCATCAAAAATGAAGAAAATGTGGCCCAGACAAGTATCAAGCTTTGAATGAAGAAGTAAAGAAGTTGTTAGACAATGACCTAATCCGACAAGCACTCTGTCCACAATGGGTAGCAATCCAGTCCTTGTGAGGAAACCAAACGGGACCTGGAGGCTATGCATAGACTTCACAGATCTGAATGCAGCATGCCCGAAGGACAATTTTCCTCTTCCTCACATTGACCAATTGGTGGACAGCACTGCAGGTCACGAAATGCTAACATTCATGGATGCTTTTGCTGGGTATCATCAAATCCCAATGCATCCAGACGATCAAGAGAACACGGCATTTTATACGAACAAAAACTTGTTGTGTTGGAAGAGAATGCCCTTCGGCCTCATCAACGCCGGAGCAACATACCAAAGGTTGGTGAACAAGATGTTCGACGAACAAATCGGAGATACGGTGGAAGTCTATGTAGACGATATCGTAGTCAAAAGCCCCCGAAAGGAAGACCATCTTCAGCATTTGACCCAGGTGTTCAACATTCTTCAGCATTACAATATGAAGCTGAACCCGAAGAAGAGCAGTTTTGGAGTCCATTCCGGAAAATTCCTGGGCCACCTTGTTAGTCAACGAGGGATTGAAGTCAATCCAACAAAAGTCAAAGCTATCGTGGATATGCAACCACCACGTTCGATAAAAGAAGTGCAAAGACTCACGGGATGCCTAGCAGCATTGAATCGGTTCATATCCAGATCGGGGGACAAATGTCGTCCATTCTTCGAAGCCATCAAGAAAGGACAGTTCACATGGACTAACAACTGTCAAAACGCGTTCGACCAACTTAAAGACTACCTGGGAGATGTTAAAATCCTATCAAAACCTATCCCAGGAGAAAAGCTATACGTGTACTTAGCAGCGTCAGAAGTGACAATCAGCTCTGTTCTAGTACGGGAAGATGGCAAATTCCATCAACCTATCTACTACGTCAGCCAAGCTCTGCACGAGGTGGAGATCAAATACACTCCAACCGAGAAACTGGCATACGCACTTGTCATGAGTGTGAGGAAGTTACGACCATACTTCTTTGACCATCAAGTTGAAGTGCTAACAACTTTCCCACTCAGACAAATTCTCCATCGCCCCGACACAGCTGGTCGTCTACTAAAATGGTCACTAGAGATTAGCCAATTTGGGGTGACATATGCTCCTCGAACAACAATCAAAGGGCAAGTGTTAGCCGACTTTATTGTCGAACTAACCTTCCCACCAGATCCGACGAAAGGACTTGATCACCCCTGACATCTTTATGTTGACGGATCTTCAACCAACATAGCCTCGGGGGCTGGGGTGGTTCTGATCAGTCTGGACAGACAAGTATTCACCTTGGTGATCAGATTTGGTTTCATGGCAACCAACAACGAAGCTGAGTATGAAGCTCTCATTGCTGGTCTCCACCTATCCCTTGCAGCAGGTGTTAGCCGGTTACAAATATTTGGTGACTCACAATTGATTGTGAACCAAGTCCGAGGTGAATACGAGGCGAAAGACGATCATATGATCGAGTATCAGCGGATTGTTGCTTACCTAATGTCCTTGTTAGAACAAGTCTTCATTGAACAAATTCCAAGGACAAGCAACACGCAGGCAGATGCGTGGCCCGACTAGCAACAAGCGAAGGACCTGCAGAGTTGGCAGACATTATAATTACAAAGATTAATGATCCATCAACAAGAAGTTATAATGTCAACCAACTTGGCGAATAAGCAAGTGAAGAAGAAGACTGGAGAACAAATATAGTCAAATACTTGAAAAGTGGGGAAAAACCAAACAACCCTTGTGAAGCTGCCAAGCTAACAAAGCAAGCCGTCAAATACACTCTGGTGGGCGAGCAACTTTACAAAAGGGGAATATCAATCCCACTTCTCAAATGTTTACCTAGGGGGCAAGGACGAGCAATACTTGAAGAAATACACGCCGGAGTATACGGAAATCACACTGGGGGGCAAGCCTTGGCATACAAAACTATTAGACAAGGCTACTATTGGCCAACTTTATGCCAGGATGCAATCAAGAAAGCAAAGACTTGCCATCAATGCCAGATTTTTGCCCCAAACATTCATTCCCCGACCCAACAGCTCGTATCAGTTTATAGCCCGTGGCCATTTGCAAGATGGGGGATGGGCATTATTGGTCCTTTCCCAGCAGGAGTTAGAAATATTCGATTTGCCGTCGTGGCAGTCGACTATTATACGAAATGGGCGAAAGCAGAGACCATGGTAAAGATCACGCAGCATAAAATGATCAACTTCATTTGGAAGAACATTGTCTGTCGTTTTGGAGTTCCACAAACCATCGTGACAAACAATGGTCCGCAGTTTGATGGAATATACTTGAGAGATTTCTGTATAAAGTGAGGAATCGAAAAATATTACTCTACGCCCTATCATCCCCAGTCGAATGGACAAGTCGAAGCCGTGAACAAGATAATCAAGCATACTGTTGATGATCAGTTCTAATCACAGGGATTAGTGGCTGTTTTTAATTGGTAATTAGATCACCAAACAATTACGTGTGATTGATCACTAACGTAATTAGTGAATACGAAATCTTTGGTTTAAAGTTGATTAAGAACGTTTATAAGCTTACGTGATAAATTCGATCGTAAGATAAACGAGCTGCTTTGGGTTCGTAGACGAAGTTTGGACGTGTATAATAATTTGTGCTTATTTTATTAGCTGAAAAAATCTAAGTATTTATAGACATTTGCCTAGCAGGAGGTGTCGTGACTTTTGGCCTACCAGGCCTGCATGCACAACACCTGGACCTTGACTAAGTTGACCTTATCTAAACTAAATTCTATCATTATCTTGTTGGACTTGCTCGCAGTCAAGAGCTGCTCGTCATATTGGACTTGTCCTGGAGGAGTCTTTAGTCTGATTCTGTTGGTCTCTTGTCTCACTTAGTTGTTGTTTTGGTTTTGTGGTCAGATCTGGTCGGCGAGATGCTAATTGAGCTCATCATGTAGCTTTTGATCTGATTTTGTTCGCCTATGCGTCTTGGTGTAGCATGCAGGTTTTGCTCGCCAGATATCTTGGGTGAATCTTGAGTTTATTTCGCTTTAATCTTTAAGTGTTTTGTGCTAATCCTGGTCGCCCAAATGCCGATTCTTCTCGCCTATCAACAATTGCCCCCTTGCCGATCAATAAATTGTGAAGATGATGAACGAGCACTTTTTGGGTTGGTAAATTTTAAGTGTCATTGGTGCGAGCATGAATGTCGAGGGGGCGAGCAACTTTTCACGGGCGGACAATATTGGCCGAGCAGATTTGGGTTGGTGACGGTTGGGATCCCAATGTCTGGGTACGGCTCGAGGTGTGACGTGGGCGGAATGATTTCTGCCGCCCAACTCGCACGTGATCCTGAGGTGATGCGCCTTCCCGCTTTGTCGGACAGGTGTTGCACGCGCTAAAAAATTGCACTCTAGTCCTTCAACTCTTGGACTTGCTCGCCCGGAACCCCGTTTTTCCAAAGAGTATTTAAGGAAAAAAAACTTTCGATTTTACTCATTTCTACTGTTCCTTAAGCGCGAATTTCTCCTTCCTTCTTCTTTCAAACTTCCGGCGTACGTTTCCAGTTCCCGGTGACTCCGAAGCAACTGCAAGGTAGTTTCTCCTTTGCTTTCTTCTTCTCTTTCTTCTTTTCTTGTGTTGTGTGTGCCTTGGTTCTGCTAAAATCCCTACTCCGCCGTGGGAAGTTCTAAATCGCCGAGTTCTCCCTCGCCGGAATCTATAGGCATATAAGCTTTTTACCTTCACATACTGGATGTCATCGTATTCTGAGACCGGATCCTTCCCTCCACGGAACCCCGAAAAATGGCCCATCGAAGAGAATCCTCTTATCGTAAACCTGGAGTCCGATCCCGAAGCGGCTTCGGTTGCACGCTCCATTAACTCAGGAGCTCGTCCCTCCGGGGAAAGAGAAGAGCGAGCAAATCCTGCTTGCCAGCTCTTGGAGGAAACAAGCTCGGATCTTCATGAGGACGAGGACGAGGAGGTTGAGGTACTTCAGCCAGTGAACCTCGACGAACTAACCTGGGCATACCTTAGGGACATTCAATTCCCCATGCCCAGACTGATTGAGCATCAAGTTCCGATCTCAGTTGCTCGCCGTATAGAATGTGGCGAGTATGAAAGGGAGCACTCAGACCGGTTTGCCATTTCTGCTCGTGGGGTACGAAAGCTCAAGGCGACCGAGTTCGCTGCGAGCTGTATTGTGTCCGCCATTACTGAGGAGGACCTGCCCAGGATTCGGAGGGATTATAAGATTCCCTTCAACATCCCGATGTATGCTCCCTTGGTGGATGACAGAGCTGATTGCCCACCGCGTGGATTGACGGCGATCAACCTTGCTACCCTAAATGCCGGAGTTTCCCTACCGCTGCATCCTCTGGTCGGCTAATTCTTAAAAGATGTGAACCTGGCCATCACCCAACTTACCCCTGTTGGGTGGATAAATATGATGGCTCTGATGGTCATGTTCGCCCTAGAAGGATACCCCAATAAGCTGTCCGCTGAGGAGGTTTGCTACCTGATGACGATCACGGGTTGCACCGGGGAAGAAGCGGGTTGGCACTATTTAAAGGCGCGACCCGGCCAGAAACTGGTGGAGGACATCCCCGAAAAGGTGCGAGATTGGAAGCATGACTGGTTTTGGATTGGAGGAGACTGGCGTGCTTCTGCTCGCCCTTCTGGGGTCCTGTCCGGATTGAGACCCCGGCGGAGTTTAGGGAATTAAAGTGTGAGTCTTACCTCTTCTATAATTTTGAAGTGGTTTGACTAATTTTAATTCTCTTTTAGTTTTGTTTCAGGTCCCAAGAACTTGGGGTGGCGAACTGTCAAGAACAGCATCAGCGACCAATTTTTGTTCATCGCGTGTCTGATCGCTCTTCGTCGCCGAGAAGATCACAACATTGGCCATCTCTTCTCCGAGGCCACATTACGAGTTTCCCACCTCACAACTTATCCTCACCATCTTGAGGCTCTAGCCCCTATTCCGGAGGGTAAGTATTTTTCCTTGTTGGGCGAACAGATCTGTTCGAAATTATACTTGGAGTTATCTAACTTGTTTTACACTTCTCTTGCAGACCAGCTCGTCACCGTCGCCATTCACCCTTCTTTCTACGAGCTCGATAATCGTGTGTGGGAGATGCCGACAAAAAGAGGTCGCAAGAAGTCAGATCCCCTTTCGAAGATCATTGCCCTCGCGGCTAAGGGTGGAAAAGGCGACCCTAGACAAGCCGGGAGGTCGAGCTCGGCGCAGCCGCCTGCACCAGTGGCGAGCCCACCTAAAGCTGCTACTCCGAGGACAAAGAGGCTCCTCCGTGGTGACGGCACTCCCGTCTCTGACTTTGAAAAGGCGGCCAAACGAGTAAAAACTGCTCAGGAGAAGGTGGTCATTGCTATTCGGCCATCTGAGGGCGACAGCGAGCAAACTCCCTCCATGGAGCGCCACGTTGAGCAAGCTTTGGTCGCCGCTGCTCGCGAAGGATCTGGTCCTTCATCTGACCCCACCTATCTTGGTTGGGACAAGGGTCGACTTGACAAGTATGTCTTTCCTCGCCCAGGACACTTAGCATTTTTTTTAACTAACTAAGGATTTCTTTCCAGCTACTTGCCCGAGCAATATCCTGGGCGATCTAACATGGTGCACCGGTTCGCCTGCTTGAAGGTGCCGACCAACCTCCGCGAGATCCCGGACTCCTTCGTCCATCGTGCTTCTGAAGTCATTGCCCGCAGTTGGACTAAGGAGTTGAACGAGACTGTCAAGGCACAGGCGCCTCGTGACAATGGTCGTCTGTGTCTCGTCGAGGCGGGTAACACCTTGACGGCCGTGTAGCGTCTGGTCGACCAGGTTGAGGATCTTGAGAAAGACTCTCGTCAGCATGCTGCCACTGTCAGCCGTATTGCCAAGGAGCGAGATGATGCAAAGGCATAAGCGAATAAAATTGTTGCCGACCTGGAGAATAAAGCCAAGGCCCATCAAATCAGCGAGCAACGTGCTCTGGACCTGCACGTCAAGGTCTCTGAAGAACTGAAGGTCAAGATGGCCGAGGTCGAGCAGATGCGAGCAGAACTTGCCCGCGCACAAAAACAGAAGGAGGTCGCGGAGAAATTCGCGACCGAGGCAATGGCTAAAATTGCCGACCTCGAAGCCCAGCTCGCCAACTCCATTACTCAAGAGGAACTTATTCCAAAGATGGAGGTGAGCTCAATCCTGGATTATGTGACAGGCTACGCCGAGAGCATTCGAATTGCTCACGAGTTTAAAGCTGCCTCTATTGTTGAAGAGATCGGCAAGGAGCTCTGCAACTTTGTCGAATCGAACCCTCCAGCCCCGGGCACAACTCTCCAGATCGGCGACCTGCCTGATTATGGGGTCAAACTTGACTTCATTGGCCCCGATATCATTATCACAAGTCCTCCCGAAGATGAGGAGGAAGAGGAGGGCGATGTTGCCGAGGGCGAGCAAATCCTGCCCGCCGACCAAAGTGAAAGAGCTTTACAAGAACGAGCTGACGCTGAGGGGCTGATTGCCGAGCTATCCCAAGAGGTCCCGATTGATCCCAATCTCGCTGGGTCTCCTCTGGAAGATCCTAAAGATAATAACATTCCCCCTCCTGCCGGGTAAGGAGCTTAGCGGACAGGATTAGGTAGGGCCTTGTACTTTTTCTTTTTTGTTGTTGTTGTTGTTGTTCGTCTTCATTGTAATTTTTGGGCGATTAAGCCTTATCTTCAATGAAACTATTTTGCTCATCTGCTCGTCTTATTTATATACTTTACATTAATTGTTCTTTGCACTTCTATTCATGCTTTAACAATCTTAATGTAATTGGGCCTTGTTCCTTAAGAACTTTTCTGGCCTTAGAATTTGATGGGCTTTTGGCCTTAGGCTATGCTCATTTAAAAACGAACAACCTTTAATGGGCTTGGTTGTATAATCAACTTGCGCCTTGAGCTTGCATTTCTGTTTGAACGAACAACTTAACATTGAACTAACCTTAAAAAATTACAAGTATTAAACACGGCCAAGAATGTAAACCTGTACTAACCAGGTTGGATTTGCTCGACCAAAATAATGTCAAACTATGAACCATTTAGAAACATAATTTACACCAAGAGTCAAAGCTGCTCGACCACTATACACTTTGTCAAGGCATCTTTAAACTCTCAAGAGAAAATAAATAGGCTTGCATACCAGACTGCGACCAAACTTGGCCTAATTCAACTTTGTTCAACCACTCATACTTGGTGAAATTTTCAAAAAATTAGGCAAGTTTTTGGATTCATCTTGTGCCTTTGTTACTTTAGCTCGTCCACTGGACTTAGTAGTTCGCCTACCTCAACTCCACTTTCTCATGAGGCAAGACTGCTCGCCTACTGAAAGTACTTCCTTAAGTTAGCTGCATTCCAGGAATATTGGGCCGAGTTGTCATCTAAGTCTTCTATGTCATATGCTCCATTGGGTAACCTGTCTGTTGCCCTGTATGGGCCCTCCCAAGTCGGGCCAAATATGCCTGGAGGTGGGGCAAGCTTCTTTCCTAAAACAAGGTCACCGACTTCGAACTTTCTTATCTTGACTTGGGAATTGTAATAGCGCTCCACTCTTTGTTTGTATGTTGCATTTTTTTAGCTCGGCGTGTAATCTTTTTTCTTCGAGCAAATCTATTTCAGTAGCTAGAGCAGAATTGTTTGCTCGTTCATAAAAGTTGGTCGTCCTGACTGTGTTGGTCTTTAACTCAATTGGTATCACAGCCTCTGTTCCGAAACCATTGCAAAAGGTGTTTCTCCGGTGCTTGACCTGGGAGAAACTCTATATGCCCACAAGACCTCCGGGAGTTTTTCTGACCAACTACTTTTGCTTTCTGCCAGGCGTATTTTCAATGTATGATTGATGATCTTATTTACAGCTTCAACTTGCCCGTTTGACTGGGGATGATAGGGAGTCAAATAGTGTTTCCTGATCCCCCACTTTGCACAGAAGTCTCTCAACTCCTTTCCGTCGAACTGCGGGCCATTATCTGTCACAATGGTTCTTGGGACCCCAAAACGACAGATAATATTCTGCCATATGAAGTTGATCATATTTTGCTGTGTAATTTTTACCATGGCCTTTGCTTCTGCCCACTTTGTATAATAATCGACTGCTATGACGGCAAATCGAACATTTCCAACTCCTGCTGGGAAAGGACCAATATTGTCAATTCCCCATCTTGCAAATGGCCATGGACTATAAACTGATACGAGCTCCTGAGCCGGGGTTTGAATATTTGGGGCGAAAATTTGACACTGGTGGCAAGCTTTGGCTAACTGAATTGCGTATTTTCGTAAGGTTGGCCAATAATAACCTTGTCTTACAGTTTTGTAGGCCAAAGCTTGCCCCCCAGCGTGATTTACACAAACTCCAGAATGTACATCCTCCAGAACTGTCCTTCCCTGTCCCCTAGACAAACACTTGAGTAGTGGGAGTGAAAAACCTCTTTTGTAAAGCTGTTCATCTACCAGAGTATATCTGGTTGCTTGTTTCGTGATTCTTACAGCTTCGAATGTGTTGCTTGGCAGCTCCCCGTCTTTCAAGTATTTGGCTATAGGAGTTCTCCAATCATCATCGCTGTTTTGTTCAATTACTTGGTTTACTTCGTAGTCCATTGTTGATGGTTGGATTTTTCTAGTAATGACAATGTCTGTCAGATCTGCTGGCCCATCGCTTGTTGCTAGTCTTGCCAAGACATCAGCCTGTGTGTTGCTTGTTCGAGGTATCTGCTGGATAAATACTTGGTCTAGCAGAGATACCAAGTGAGCAACTATGCGTTGATACTCGATCATCTGTTCGTCTCTGGCCTCATATTCACCTCGTACCTGGCTTACAATGAGTTGAGAGTCTCTGAAAATCTGGAGTCGTCTTACTCCGACAGCTAATGATAGGTGGAGACCTGCAATGAGGGCTTCATATTCAGCTTCATTGTTGGTGGCAATGAACTCGAATCTGTCTGCTGAAGTGAATACTTGCCGGTCGGGACTGATGAGAACTATTCCTGCCCCCGAGGCCAGGTTTGTTGACGAACCGTCCATATAAAGATACCATGGATGATCCAGCCCCCTCGTTGGATTTTGAGGGAAGGTTAATTCGACTATAAAGTCGGCTAATGCTTGTCCCTTAACATTGCTTCTGGCAAGGTTTGATCACCGCCCTGCAGCATTTGCTCGCCCATGGGCGAGGGCTGGTCGTCTATGTCCATCTTATCATTTTGGGCCCCAAGGATGTCTTCCAAGATTGAGGGCTCATTCTCAAGTTGACTGGTTGATGCTTCCATCATAGATACTTGTCCCTGCTTCGACTGAATTTGTAGGAGACACTCACGAGCTTTTCTTTGGTCTCCCCTTACTGTGCCAACTCCACTTGCTGTTGGGAATTTTATGCAATAATGATAGGTTGAACATGCAGCCCTGAACTCATTCAAGAAAGGTCGACCAAGGAACCCGTTGTAAGTTGACTCTTGATCAACGACCAAGAAATCTACCATTCTCGCGATATTTTTCTCGGGTTCTTTGACCGTCACAAGTTGCATAGCCAAAGTTACTATTCCCAGTGGGACCATCACAGTATTTCCGAATCCCAGAATACAGTGATTTGTGTCTCTGATGTAGCCTGTACAATCTCCCATTTGATCAAGCGTCTTTTTGAAAAAGGACATTAGTGTAGGCTCCAGTATCCACCAATAGTCTGTGCACCCTGGTTTCCATGATCTTAGCGCATATCACAAGCGAATCGTTGTGAGGGGTCAGTACTCCTTCCAAGTCTCTGTCGGTAAAAGTTAATTCTGATGTTTGCATGGTGGGTGGAATAATCCCCATTTCTTGTACATGACCGATCGCTCGTAATTCTGCTTTTCTTTTACGATTAGAAATCGGTGATCGTCCATCAGAAAAACCACCAACAGGTCCTGCAGGCTCCATCATCTGGATGTTCGGAACTGGACCTCATACAGGCACCTGAGCTGGTCGCCCAGCCCGATTACGACGGGGTGCCTATTCTAGACCCTCCTCATCAGAATCTTCATCTCTGTCTCTCTTGCCGGGCTGCCTCTTCACGAACTCGGATAGCTTTCCCTCCTCATAAAAACGCCATAACTGTTTCAGCATGTCACGACATTTGCTCGTAAAGTGCCCCACACTCTGGTGGTAGGCGCAATACTTGTTCTGGTTTAACTTGCTTGTATCTTGACGTATCCTACGGGGAGGTGTGAGCAATTCTTTGTCCCGGACATTATTGTAAACTGTATCGATTGATACGGTAAGAACATGGTTCAATTTATCCTTCAGCTCCGTTCCTTCAGTGAATGCTTTCATATTCTTGGGAGCTCGATAACCAGCACCGGGCTTCTTTGCAACCTCTTTCTGCTTTCCTCTATCTCCCATGTCCTTTTGCATTGCCTCGTGCATGGAGACAAAGACTCCTGCCCGATCTCGAAACTCAGCATAAGTCTTCGGGCATCTAAGGTGTACGTCTTTCCAGAGTTCGGTGCCTTTCTTTAGTCCAGCTAGGACGGCTACAATCTTGGTGTCTTCACTGACAGACTCCCTTTCTAGTATGACCTTGTCGGATCTTTCCAAGTACGATTGGTCCGACTCGTCATCAGTTTGTTTCAAGTCGGATAACCGATGTCTTTGGGATAGATAAGACCCAGCCGTTGAGAAGTGGGACAAGAATTCCTTGCTCAGCTGGGCAAATGAATGAATTGAAGCTGGTGGCAAAGCTGAGAACCATTTGTGGACACGATCTCCCAGAGTTAAAGGAAAATTGCGACATTGAGTTGCATCACTTGCCCCCATTGATACCATATAATTGGTGTACTTCATCAGATGCACCCGGGGGTCCGCCGTGCCCTCATACTGAATGCTTGCTGGGAACTGGATCTTTTTCTGAATCGGGGCTTTCAGAATCACCGAAGACAGAGGGGAAATTGGAAGAGTTGTGTTCCCATATCCTCTCTGTTGGTCGAGCTGGCCTTGCATGCTTTCAATGACATTTCTCATAGAGGCAAGCTCTTCAAAGGATCCCCCTTAGCTCTGAGGCTGCTCGGCGAGCAGAGGTGCGCGGCCATCTGTTCGCTGCAGTCCCTCATTCAGCGTGGGAAACCCCTGAGTTGGCCTCCTGGGATTGGGCTGGGCGTCTGGGCCAAGACGACCAAAAGCTGACCTAGTCAGCCAATCATGGACTGACCGGCGAGCAGGTGCAACAGCTGGGCGAGCCACTCCTGCTATTGGTTGAACTTCCATGACTCCTCGGCCGTGGCGACCTAAACTTTCTAGAGCACTCTGACGTGTGCCCCGACTTACCCCTTCAGCCGGACTCTGAGTTGAACCTCCCTGACTAGCGGCTTCAACATGTTGCTTATCTTTGCCCTTGGCCTTACGAGCTTGGGCACTGTCTGCCTCATTTAAGTGATCCCCCATAGCCTTCTCATGTTCACGAGTCTTTGCGGGGCTATGCCTTGCTCGTACATGAGAAGGGCCAGGATGGGCCTGCTGTCTTTGTAGAGCCTGGAGCATGGCTATGGTCCGTACCAATTCGTCGGGATTGCGAGCAAAAGCGTCCAACTCAGGGGGCATCAACTGGCGAGCAACATTGGTCTGATTCTCCTGGTCATTTCTGCTCGCTCCTGCTCGCCCACCAGCTTGGGACATCCGGGAGTGTGAATCCCCGGTTACATATTCTGAATGTTGTGTTTCTCGTGATTGAGGCATGTTCACAGGTGGTATCAAGTATTGTTCTTGGTGTTCTTGAATTTTTTCCTCAAAAGTTCAAACTTGTTCTTCAATCTTGGGGTAATCTTCGTGTTTTCAATGATTCGAAGGTTCGAAGCCTCCTTCTAGCGCCAATTTGTTGATGATCAGTTCTAATCACAGGGATTAGTGGCTATTTTTAATCGTTAATTAGATCACCAAACAATTATGTGTGATTGATCACTAACGTAATTAGTGAATACGAAATCTTTGGTTTAACGTTGATTAAGAACGTTTATAAGCTTACGTGATAAATTCGATCGTAAGATAAACGAGCTGTTTTGGGTTCGTAGACGAAGTTTGGACGTGTATAATAATTTGTGCTTATTTTATTAGCTGAAAAAATTTAAGTATTTATAAACCTTTGCCTAGCAGGAGGTGTCGTGACTTTTGGCCTACCAGGCCTGCATGCACGACACCTGGACCTTGACTAAGTTAACCTTATCTAAACTAAATTCTATCCTTATCTTGTTGGACTTGCTCGCAGTCAAGAGCTGCTCGTCATATTGGACTTGTCCTGGAGGAGTCTTTAGTCTGATTCTGTTGGTCTCTTGTCTCACTTAGTTGTTGTTTTGGTATTGTGGTCGGATCTGGTCGGTGAGATGCTAATTGAGCTCATCATGTAGCTTTTGATATGATTTTGTTCGCCTATCAACACATACATTAAAAGTACGACTAGCGGAGAGCAAAAATAGTTGGTCTGAAGAACTTCTGGAAGTCCTGTGGGCATATAAAGTTTCTCCCAGGTCGAGCACCGGAGAAACACCTTTTGCAATGGCTTTCAGAACAGAAGCTGTAATACCAATTAAGTTAAAGACCAACACATTCAGAACGACCAACTTTAATGAGCAGACGAACAACTCTGCTCTAGCTACTGAGATGGATTTGCTCGAAGAAAAAAGATTAAGTGCAGAGCTAAAAAATGCTACCTACAAGCAGCGAGCAGAACGATATTACAATTCCCATGTTAAAATCAGGGAATTCAGAGTTGGAGATTTGGTTCTAAGAAAGTTGCTCGCCCAACCTCCAGGTGTATTGGGACTAACTTGGGAGGGCCCGTATCGTATAACGGAAAAATTCGTCAATGGTGTATACGACATCGAAGATATGGAAGGCAAGCCGGCCCAATACTCTTGGAATGTTGTACATCTAAAGAAGTACTATCAATGAGACGAACAAGTTCTTGATTGAGCGAACAAATGTCTTGGGGGGCAGGTGAACCAAGTAAGACAAACCAAAAACTTGCCTAATTTTTTGGAAATTTTGCTAAGTATAGAATGAAAAGTTGTTCGGCACATTGTATTGTCTAGTGCTGTTTCTTTTTTAATTTTAGACAAAGTTGCTCGGCAAGAATATTATGAGCGAGCATGTTTTAGTTAGTGTTCAAAGTTGTTCGTCAGGTTGTATATGTTAGTGACGAGCAGTCTTACAACACTTGTAAATTTTTTACATTATGTATATATAGTTGTTCGTCAAAAGAAAAGTCCAAAGCTCGAGGTACAAGTCCATCTTTGAGGACCAAAGCCACTTAAAAGTTGTTCGTCTTTTAAGATGAGCAGAACCTAAGGCTAAACCCAAATTCTATTAAGGCAAAGTTCAAATCGAACAAAGCCCAAAATTATGTGTTATAATTGCAAAAACTTAAAAAAAAATGTAAAGGCAATTAACATATAAAGAAAATGAGCGAACAAAAGAAAGACATTTCATTAAATTAAAAGGCATTAAGCCTAAAAAATAGTACAATAGTTCTAGAAGAAGTGTACTACAAAAGACGAACATCTATTACAAAATAACGACTAGACTAGTCTAGGTCCTAAATCTATGGCTGCTCGGCAAGGGGAGGGCCTTGAGTCTGATCGGCAGGAGGGTCAACGATCATATCTCTAGCCATATCCTCGGCTACTTTCTGTTCCATTTCTCTAGAAACTTGCTCGTCCGCGGCAGCTGGCTCTTCTTCTTGGTCGCCCTCATCAGCTGGGACGGGAGGGCGAGTAATAACAATGCTAGGGTCAAGTTTATCAATTTTGACCCCCATGTCAGCCACGTCCGCCAGCTGGATCTCGATATTGTTCAGCAGTGGATAATGCTCGATAAATTCAGTCAAGTCCTTGCCCATCTCTTTTACCATGTCTTGAAAATCGTAAGCATCGGCCATACAAATGCAATCCGTGTAGGCACAAATGTATCCCAGGTTGGAGATGGGGGCAGACCGAACTTGAACCTCAGCTTCGAGTTGCTCGTGTGTAAAAGAGTTGGCTTCTACCTCCTACAGACGAGCATTCTCCGCTTCGAGATCAGCAATTCTTTGCTCGGCCGCGAGCAATTTTTTCTCCCCTTCGCCGAGCACAGCGTCTTTGCCCTTCAATTCGGCAGATAAACCTTGAATTTCTTCAAGATATTTCTTTTCATTACCAATATAGACACTGATCTGGTTGTTGAGGCGAGCAAGTTTAGCCTCATATTGGCTGACCAGGCCGTCTTTTTCTTCGGTCAGCTGCCGAGCAGTGCTTGCATATCGGCGAACAGCTTCCTCCTGCTCGGCCAGCTGTGCCATCGCCTTTTGGACCATCACGAGGCCATTGGCATGATGCATCATGGACAAGTGAAAGTTGTCCGCCAATCCCTGCATGGAGATAGTTTTCTCCATAGGACGTGTCCAAGATCGGGCGACCAACTCCGTTGCCCTGCGAACATGATCACCAGGTATCTCCCTTATGTTGACGGGAGTCTTAGAGCAAGCATACTGATGAACAGCATGTGCTCGCCCGGGATGGTCGTCAGCCCGGTACCTGCGAACAAGAAAGCAATCAACACTTAGAAAAATTTATAAAAGTAAGAAACAAATCTTGCTAGGCAAAGGAGAGCGAATACTTACTCGACAAATTTACGTTCATCCCAGCCTAGGAGGGTAATGTCCTCTGGGCCGCGGGCTGAGGCCACATCCTTCCCAGCCTTGCCCGCCCTCTCAATAGGCTCAGCAGAAGTGTGACGAGCAACATCGTCATCAGAACGAACAAGGTTCTTGCTCGTCTTCTCCTTCCCCTTGTGGCCGGTGGGGGCATCTTGCGCCACAGGGGTCCCATTGGCCTTTTTTAATCTTTTCCCCCATGTGGGGGGGTAGGAGAAGGGGGGGTCGGGTGAGCATGGCCCGAGGGGGCGGCCTATCGAGGAACTTTGGCCCCCTCAGGCTTATTGGTCATGGCGAGCACTTTTGAGGGGGGGGTCCCCTTTCACTTTCCTTCCTTTTGGCGGAGGCATCTCGTGTACCCTCTGTTCCAAGAGACCGAAGCAAGGGGGAACTGCAACAGTGACTTGCTCGGCTAAAAATAAAAAAATAATAAAAAAGAAGGAAAAAGAGTTAAGGCGAGCAGGTTTGAATAGCAAATGACGAACAAACTTGTAAAGGGAAAGTTAGAAATTTTCTATACCTGGGGACACCTCAACTCGAGCCTCTAAGTGGTGGGGGTAGGTGAGTAGGCGAGCAGCTCTCTGACACCTCTCCTCGCTCAGATGTTGGATAGTTCTATCCGCCTTGTTACGCAGACCGACCAAGCAAGAGGTGATTAAAAATTCTGCACCAATCTCTTCTTCCTCCGAGTTCCACTTGGGCAATCGAGGGCCTGCGAGCAAACAAAAAAGTTAAATTAGAACAATACAGTTCAAAAGCAAACAAAGATAAACTTACGCTTAAATATTCCATAAGTGGCGGGGGAATTTATTCGCCCAACACCACCGTGTGGACCAGAAGATGCTCGTCAGTCGCCCCTGATGAAAAAGAAGTGCTGCTTCCAATCACGGATTTTGTTCGGCACCCTTTCCACCATTTTCAACCCGGTCCTAGCCTTGAGGTAGTAGTAACATTCCTCTCCAAGGGGGCACTTGGTGATGGTCATGAGGTAGTTGATCTCCTCTGAGGTGATACGATCAACATACCCCTCCAGAGCGAACAAAAACATCGACCCCAGTAAATTCATCCACCCAATTAGAGTAATTTGGGTGATGGCAAGGTTGGTCGCTTCTAGAAAGCGACCAACAACGGGTGGAAGAGGCAGTTTTAAACCGGCGATCAAAGTGTGAATGTTGATCGCCGTACATCCTGGAGGGGGTCTATCAGCTCTCTCCTTCCTCCGGGGAGCCCACATGTGAATATCATATGGGATCTTATAGGTCTCCCGAATTGAGTCCAAGTCTTCCTTGTGAACAACGCTCCTGATCTTGCTCGCCTGGAACTCGGTTTTCACCAAATCCATCACTTGTCTTTCTGGGCGAGAGAAGTTGTTCGCGTACTCCTCAGCATATGCTCACCATTCGAAAGGCCGAGCAACTCCAACTGGAATCTCATTTTCCAACATCTTGGGAGATGGGAAGTTTATCCCCTCTAAGAATTTGCGGGTTAGTTCGTCAAACTCGGGATCCTCTTCCGTTTCAGCACTGGATGAAGAGCCTTCGTCGGAATCCCTGCTCGTAATAGCCACTACTTCCCTCCCAGATGGGCGGGCACCAGTATCCTCCACGGAGCAAACAACAGAGTCAACGTGGGAATTTGACGCCGAAGAAACTTCAAAGGGAGGTTGATCGTCGTGAGCCACGATAGGGAAAAGGGGATCAAGGGTTTCCTCCGATTTGTTGCTCGAATGTGAAGACATAGGAGGAAAAAGGAAAGAAAAACCAGACGGCAGCGGTAAAAATGTTGCAGACGGCGGTGAATCCTCGGAGAAGAAGGCGGCGCAAGGTTCCACACGGCGGCGATGGAGATTTTTGAAGAAAAGAAAAACAAAAGATAAAATTGAGTGATAACACTACCTCGGAATTGAACTGGAAACTCGAAATCGGAGTAGTTGCCGGAGAGAAGCTTGAAATCGCCGGGAGAAAAATGAAGAGGACGAAGCACTGTAGCAAGAAGAAAAGAAGTGGGAAAATTTTCATTTCCCACTTCAATTTATACCGTACGAAAAAAACGGGGTAAACCCCGTAATTTTCCCAAAAAGTGGGGACCAAATTGACAAGAAACGGGGTCAATTTGCGAATTCGAGAAAGAGTCAAGGGGTCTACGAGCCAATATAGGGGCGCGTCCCCTCGGGATTGATCTCGCGTGGGCGGCGCGCAATCATGCCGCCCACGTCATCTTCGTACAACCCCCAGACCTTGGGGAGACGAAACGGCAGACCATCAATTTTGCTCGCCTAGTTCAATGATGTTCGTCCCAACCCTCGTCAGTTTAGTATCCTAACTATTGTTGCTCGCCCAAAGATGCTCGTCCATGGCAACATATAGTCAGGATAGGGGGCAATATTTGATAGGTGAACATCAATTATTATTGTGCAAACGGGGATTAAGGACGTACAAACCAAGGTTCGGGTGTATAAACCAATCCGGGTGCTGTATAAAGTGACGAACAACTATATCGACGAACAATACATCAGCGAGTAGGTTTTAAGACCCGAGACCAGATATGGACCCTCCACCAAGTCAATAATGACGAACAACATTATGATAGATGGTGCATCTACCAGCTTGAGAGGTGTATGAGGACGAACAAAGGATCAAGATCCCAAAGCCTATCTATACGAAATACAAAGACGAACAGTTTCCGAGCCATGGCCTCAAGAGGCGAACAACTTTGATTGAAAGACCATATTGAATCAATCAAGCCGGCCTGGACGAACAACAATGAGTTCGTGATAAGACCAAAGAAGACTTTGTAACTAAGATATAGCTTAGATAAGGTCAAACAAAGGTCAAAATACACTTGTCCAACATGCAAGCTAGGGAGACCAAGAGTCATAGACACCTCATGCTTGCTAGCTTTTATAAATAGCTGTTCTCCAGCTGAGAAATATAAGTTCAAATTCACAAATACTCCTAAAACACACACTTAAACACCTAAACGCACATATATGCGTAATTAGTACGATTTCGATTTTCGTAACTACGATTTCGTAACCCAAGCTTTCGATTTATCATTTACGGTGATAATCAATCACACGAAATTGATTGGTGATCTTAAGCCGAATTAAAACAGTCACTAATCCACCCGATTAAATTTGATCACCAACAAAGCCAATACAATTTATTGTTGATTTGAGCATATAAAGTTTCATTTCATAACATCGAATTGATATTAAATGGTATGTCCTATCAAGCAACTTATAAAGAGAAATAAGACCATAATATATATATATGGTGTAAGAGAAATAATTAAATGAATTGATTCCAAACCTCTCTACAAGTTCGGACTTTTAGATGAGACGGAATCCGTTCATGGTATTAGAGCCAAGAGGCTCACGCCCGGGTTCGATTCCCGCTGAGAGCAACCCAACTCGTATTAAATTATCCACTTATTGGGCCTCCCCAAAGAGGGAAAGTTGAGTTCGGCCTATGAGTGAGGGAGAATGTAAGATAAATAATTAAATGAATTGATTTCAAACCTCTCTACAGGTTCGGACTTTTAGATGAGGCGGAATCCTTAATACACATATGTTTATGGAATATTTATTAAAGTAATGTTTATATAGTGTATTGCAAATATAATATAAGAACGTTTTAAACTATTCCAAAAAAAGTATTATTACTACTATATATTTATAAAATACATTGAGACTTTTAATTTTGTTGTATAAGTACCATATATAAAGAGTAGGATCATCTTAGATGTAAAAAAAAAAAAAATAGATTCTAAGTGTCAATTTGCACAAACTGGGATCATCGTCAAATTACACATTTTTTATTACATGTTCTTTAAATTTGCACAAATAATATCATTGTTAAAAAAAATTACAAAATTTCTACATAAGTTTTAAAAGATTTAGGAGTTAAAAAAATAAGTACACAAAAACTTACATGAGATGATGTAAATGAGACGAATCTCATTTGTTATGTTTTAAAGGTGAGTATAAGATAAATACGAAAATGAAGACTCATCTCATATATGAAATTGTGTCACACGTCAAGAGTCAAGACTCCTTTGAACATGTATCATCTATTTAAATTTAAAAAAATTATAATACACTTTTTATATGGGTAAATTGCGTAAAACCCCCTTGTGGTTTGAAAAATCGGCATGAAACTCCCCTGTACTTTAAAAATTGCGTCAAACCCCCTTATGGTTTTATAAATATAGCGCAAGATCTCTTTTTTTCTTAAATCATTAATAGCGTTAATTTTTTTACCTGTATGAGTTATTATATACTTCTGAACTGTTGACGTTCTTTCATAAAACTCTTAAACGCAAACTAGGGTTTATCTCCAAGTAAAATTTTAAAATTTATACAATTTTTTTTTTAAATATGTGAATTTCTTGAAAAAAAACTTGCTTATTGTGAACATACAAAGGCTTGATCGACCAAGAAGAAATTTGTTGTTGCTGGTTTTCTTTAGAACGAAAAGTGTTTAGAGTAGGTTCCAATTTCTTTTATTTTTTATTTGTACTTTTCTTAATATTTCTAACTACAAATTATTTATTAAATGCTATATTAATATATAATTAGATATAAAGATGATTTTTTAAAAGTATTTTCACTTCTCGTCTATTTATAGACAATAATTATTAAATAAATTAACTATATAAAAACATAAGATTATAAAAAATAAAAAATAAACTTAACAAAATCCATAATAGAAGGAGCATTTAATTTAGTTAATGAAGGGATAATTGTGTCAATATATTAAAAAAAATAAAAAAAACCATTAAAATTCGCATGAATGTGCATGAATTGCACACTACTGTTAATCTTAACAGAGTTGGGGGCTTAATGCTATATTTATAAACTACAGTGGGATTTCATGCTATATTTATAAACAACGGGGGGATTTCATACTATATTTATAAAACCATAAGGGGGTTTGGCGCAATTTTTAAAGTATAGGGGGATTTCATGCCGATGTTTCAAACTACAAGGGGGTTTGACGCAATTTACCCCTTTTTATATATATACCGATCGTGCATTGTACGAGTAATATATTAGTACCTTTAGTAAAACAATTTTTATCCTTAAACGTGATTTCATATATAAAACAATCTCTTATGATTTTCCAAATAAAAAACCAAAAACAAGAATGTAAGCCCTCCCAACAATCAATTTCCACGACTAGATGAGCAAACGATAACTCAAAATGAAGCAAACGTGCAAGCACATGAAAGCACATAAAGTAATGATTGTAAACAAAATTAAACCTCAACACATTGAAACAAAAAAAACCGAACGGATCCACATACTAAGGATGCACCAACCAGAATGAAAGGTTAGAGAGAACCGTCCGTATTTATTCTTGAAAGTAATGAAAAAAGTTCAGAGATGTGGGCTATGAATGTGATCTAATCCCTTTTTGGTATTCTGCAATTAGATCAAACATCAATTATCCTACAACAAACCAGCTAGATAAATGTATTAATTCATATTCCTCATGTTATTGAACTAAAATTAATGGAATATTATTCAAATTTGAATATAGAAATATAAGTATAGCTAATCCTATTCTAAATCTTCAAGTCATGGATATCAAACAGTATTTCACCACAAATTATGAGCTTTTAAAATGCACAACAAATATGTTAGTATAATGCTTAAAATAGAGTTGAAAGAAATTCTATTGCATCCACTTCTCCAGCACTTCTATCATCAAATACAATAAATATAAATAAAAACCACTCTAAACCAACATTGATACTATAAATAACAATTCTTAAACGCCATTGATTCGTGCGATTGATGATTGTAAAATCTGTTGAAATCTGGTGTGTATTTCGAACAGTGCAAGTAGAAAAGAAAAGAAAGGAAGAACGAAACGAATTCGTAATGTAAATCGAGTCTAGGAAAATCCTATTCCCGCAAGACTGAATACGCACCGTATAGTGCTTACGGTATAGTGCGTACGAGTCTCCAAAGGTAAAACGGTTTAAACAATTCACACCGGTAGCACCTCCGTGTATGAACTTTCGGCGAACGAAATCGAAATTTATGAGTTTGAACGGGTATTCTGCAGCGAAAGGCTTTCGGAATTTGAAGGTTCGTAAGTGTGTTTGAAAGTCTGAGAAAGAAGGGGTATATATAGGCGGAAATCCGACCCATCTGAAGGCTGCTGGAGAGGAGTACGTGGTGATCATGGGTCACCCACGTTCTGTAGTGGAGAGAAACTGCGTTTCCAGATACTCTGAAGTGTATTAATCATATTCGTAGGTGTATTAAACATGTTCGTGGGCCGTTCCAATTCCAAATGGGTCACCCGAACCGATTGAATTCAAAAAGGTATTGCGTCATTTTATATTTTTGGTACTCTAAAAATATAGGTAGGCTCCAAAACCCAATTGCCAAGAACCACGACCCACGAGCCCGGGCGGGGCGCACTTGCATGTATGGTCCATGGTTACATGAATAATTTCCTACTTATATACAAGAGAATCTTCTTGTAATTTTCCAACGTGGGATGAAACTTCATTTTTCATTTCCCATGGAATTTATTCAATATAAGTGAATAATACTACAACTTCCCAAATTAATTTCTCACTCACCGGAAATCGGTTTTGAGATATTAAATATACCACGCTCATCTACTCCGCGAGTAGAACTACATCGTTAACTTTATTTCCCAAAAAACTAACGTTTTTACTCTTCAAATAATTAGTCAAAGTCAGGGTATCAACCCTTATTAATACCAATTTCCAACAAAATCATTCAAGATGATGATTCTTGGAAAAGAAGAAACACAATTCAAGAAGAAATTGGTGCAGTGGCCGAATTTATTTTCCGATGGATGGATATTATTTCAGGCCAGGCCCATCTTGTCATCAACTTTTTATGATTTCTATATTATTTAAGGCGCAACTTATATACAGTCCTATGTTTTGTTAATACACTCCACCTAAAAAATGTTCTTCTGTAAAATGTATCAATTTTCGAAAAAAATTATCAAAAAATGCATATGTTTAGTGTGTTGTTTTTTTCCATTTTCATTTTCCAATTACTGTTAGGGATGTAATCAAACCAAGTCGTTCGCAAGCTATTCGGGACTCGGCTCGAAAAATATTCGTTCGAGTTCGTTTGTTAAGTTTCACGAGCCGAGCTCGAGCCCGATTTCGAGCTCGATTATTTTATCGAGCCGAGCTCGAGCCTGACAGTATTCGGCTCGAAAGCTCGCGAATAGGCTCATTTACTGAGCTCGCGAACAGGCTCGCGAACAGGCTCGTTTACTGAGCTCGCGAATAGGCTCACGAATAGGCTCGTTTACTGAGCTCGCGAATAGGCTCGTGAGCAGGCTCGTTTAATTAATTTTTTCTTTTTATATAAATATTTTAAAAAATATATCCATAAGAATGTAATGTAGAGACAAATTTATTATGATATTAGTATTATTATGTGTTATTAGGGACAAATTTATTATTATGGAGTATGGACTATTATGTTTTTAAGTAGACATAGTTTATATGTTGTTGGTGATCAATTTTTATCGAATGGATTAGTGACTGTTTAAGTTCGGTTTAATGATCATCAATCAATTACGTGTGATTGGTTACCACCGTAAATGGTAAATCGAGGTTCGGGTTATGAAATTGGATATACGAAAGTCGAAATCGAAATAATTTCGTATGTGTGTCCGTTTAGGTGTATTAGTGTGTGTTTTTGGGAGTGTTTATGAATTTGAACTTTTGAACTTGTGAACTTGTATTTCTTAAGCTGGAGAACAACTATTTATAGAGACTAGCAAACATGAGGTGTCCCTGACTCTTGGTCTCCCTAGCCTGCATGCTTGACATGTGTCCTTTGACTCTAGTTTGACCTTATCTAAGCTAAATCTTAGTTACAAAGTCTTCTTTGGTCTTATCTCGGACTTCATTGTTGTTCGTCCAGGTCGGCTTAGTTGATCTAGGATGGTTCTCTCATAAAAGTTGTTCGCCCTTTGGGTGTATGGCTCAGAAGTTGTTCGTCTTTGTGTTTTACACAGATTGGCTTTGGGATCATGGTCCTTTGTTCGTCAACATACACCTCTTAGGCTGATAGCTGTAACACTTTTACCAGTGTTGTTCGTCATTATTGGCTTGGTGGTGAGTCCATATTTGGTCTTGGGTCTTTAAACCTGATCGCCAATATCTTGTTCGCCGGATAGTTGTTCGTCAGTTTGTGTATTCCCCAGATTGGTTTATGCACCTCGACTTGATTTTCTTTGTTGATCATCCTTGATTTGAGGTTGACTCTTCATAATCCTTGATAAGGCTTTAATTCTTGTTCGCCCATCATTGATTTATGTTCGCCTATCAACAATTGCCCCCTATCCTGGCTATATGTTGCCCCAGACGAGCAACTTTGTGGCGATCAACTATAGTTAGGATACTATTCTGATGAGGGTTGGGACGAACATCATTGGTCCTGGCGAGCAATAAATGGTCCGTCGTTTCGTCTCCCCAAGGTCTGGGGGTTGTACGAAGATGGCGTGGGCGGCATGATTGCGCGCCGCCCACGCGCGAGCAATCTCGAGGCCACGCGCCCCTATATTTGCAAATAGGCCCTTCGATTTTCAACCTTGCTCGGATTTGACCCCGTTTTTCTTCAATTTGGCCCAAAATTTGTTGAAAATTGCATCTTGTACCCCGTTTTTTGCTTGGGGTATAAATAGAAGGGGAAACAAATTTTTCCCACTTCTTCCCATCTTTGCTACAGTTCTCCGGCGATTTCATCTTTCTCCGGCGATTTCGAGCTCTCCGGCGTCCGTTTCTCTTGCATTTGGCCTCAAATTCCATTCCCAAGGTAGCTATTTTCTTATCTTTTTTTTTACATTCCTCCATCGCCGCCGTGTGAAGCTTTGCTCCGCCATCTTCTCCGACGAAACGCCGCCGTCTGGTTCTTCTTCTGCCTTCTTTTTCCATGTCTTCGCACTCGAGCAATAAATCTGAAGAAACTCTTGATCCATTTTTCCCATTCGTGGCCCCCGTCGATCAACCTCCCTTTGAGATTTCCTCGGCGTCAGATCCTCACGTTGATTCGGTGGTTCGTTCAGTTGAGAATACTGGTGCTCGCCCGTCTGGGAGGGAAATAGTGGTGGTCGCTGCGGACAGAAACTCCGACGAGGGCACCTCGACTAGCGCTGAATCGGAAGATCCCCAATTTGATGAGTTGACTCGTGAATTTTTGGAAGGAATAGGGTTTCCATCACCTAGAATGATGGAAAATGAGATCCCAACTGGAGTTGCTCGGCCTTTCGAATGGCGAGCATATGCTGAGGAGCATGCGAACAACTTTGCTCGCCCATAGAGAGAAGTATTGGATCTGGTAAAGACTGAGTACCAGACGAGCAAGATTAAAAGCGTTATTCGCGAGCATGAGTTGGATTCGATCCGGGAGACCTACAAGATTCCCTATGATATTCATATGTGGGCTCCCAAGAGAAAAGAGAGAGCTGATCGCCCACCTCCAGGATGCACGGCGATCAACATTCATACTCTGATTGTTGGATTTAGATTGCCTCTTCCACCTATTGTTGGTCGCTTCCTAGAGGCGACCAACCTTGCTATCACCCAAATCACCCCAATTGGATGGATGAACTTATTGGAGACGATGTGTTTGTTCGCATTAGAGGGGTACGTCGATCGCATAACTGCGGATGAGATCAACTACCTTATGACGATCACGAGATGTCCCCCTGGAGAGGAAGGTTATTTTTATCTCAAGGCCAGGACTGGACTGAAGATGGTGGAGGGGGTGCCGAACAAAATTCGCGATTGGAAACAACACTTCTTCTTCATCGGGGGTGATTGGCGAGCCTCTTCTGGTCCACACGGTGGTGATGGACGAATAAATTCCCCTGCCTCTTATGGGAAATTTAAACGTAAGACTATTTTCTTGTTCGTCCTCGAACTGTATTGTTCTAATTTAACTTTTCTTGTTTGTTTGCAGGCCCTCGTTTACCCAAGTGGAACTCGGAGGAAGAAGAGATTGGCTCGGAGTTCCTCTTCACTTCTTGTTTGGTCGGCCTTCGCAATAAAGCGGAAAGGACCACTGAGTATTTGCGTGAGGGAAAGTGTTTGAGAGCTGCTCGCTTGTTTCCCTATCCTCATCACTTGGAAGCACAAACTGAGGTGCCCCCAGGTATGAAAAATTTCTAACTCCTAATACCAACTTTGCTCGTCATTTTACTTTTACAACTTGATCGTCTAACTCCCTTTTTTTTTTTAGCCGAGCAAGTCACTGTTGCGATTCCCCCCAGTTTTGCACTCCTCGAACAAAGAGTCTTCGAGATGGCGCCTCCAAAGGGACGGAAGAGGAGAGGTGACCCGCCCACGAAGATTCTGGGGATGACGAACAAGGCGGAGGGGGCCAAAGTCCCGCGGCCTGTTGCTCCTCCTGCTCCTGCCCAGCCATCTTCACCAATTTCTCCCCCTCGCGCGGGGAAACGCTTAAAGAAGGCGGATGGGACTCCGTTGGCCCACGAAGTCCCCATTGCTGGTAAGGGAAAGGAGAAAGTAGGCCACAGTCATCCTCGTCCAGAGGGGGATGCTGTTCGTCGCTCCATTGAGCCTGTGGAAAAATCAGGCAAAGCGAGCAAGGATTCTACTTCCGGTCGCGGCCCCGAGGATCTCACCCATCTGGGTTGGGACGACCGGAAATTCAAGGAGTAAGTCCATACCAGCTTCTGCCGAGCAAGATTCATCATTATTATTTTTTTATTGTTCTTCTAAGTATCCTTTTCTTTCTTGTTCGCAGATATCGTGCTGACGATTACCCCGGTCGAGCAAGCGTTGTACATCAGTACGCTTGCTCGAAGACTCCCATCAATATAAGGGATATTCTCGGCGAGCACGTTCGTAGGGCGACAGAGTTGGTCGCCCGAGCCTGGACACGCCCATTAGACAAGGCCGTCTTTCAACAGGGGCTGGCTGACAATGCTCATCTTTCCATGATGCTTCACGCCAACGGCCTTATCACCGCTCAAAGGGTAATAGCCCAGATTGCCGAGCAAGAGGAAGCTTCTCGTCGCTACGCGAGCACTGCTCGGCAACTCACAGAGGAGAAAGATGGTTTGGTTGGCCAGTACGAGGCCAAACTTGCTCGCCTTAATAATCAGATCAATGTTTACATTGATGCTGAACAGAAACGCCTTGAAGAAATTCAAGATTTGTCTAAGGAATTAAAAGACAAGGAGGCCATACTCGGCGAGGGGGAGAAGAAATTGACTGCGGCTGAACAAGAGATTGCCGAGCTCAAAGCTGAAAATGCTCGCCTTCGGGAGGCGGAAGCCAACCTCTTCACCCGCGAGCAACTTGAAGAGGAGGTTCAAGCTCGCACCGGCCCCATCTCCAACCTTGGATATATTTGTGCCTACGCGGACAGCATCCGCACGGCTGATGCCTATGACTTCAAGGACTTGGTGGAAGAAATGACCAAGGACTTGAATGAATTCATAGAGAACTATCCGCCGCCGAGCAATATTGAAATTCAGCTGGCGGAATTTGGCTGTACTAGGGGTTAAACTTGATAAACTTGACCTTAGTATTGCCATCACTCACCCTCCTCCTCCAGTTGACGAAGGCGAACAAGAGGAAGAGGTGGCCGTGGTCGACGAGCAAAATGCTAAAGAGGTGGAGGATAAGGCAGCTGAAGACTTGGCTCGAGATCTGATCGTTGAACCTCCCGCCGAGCAAACTCAAGATCCTCCCCCTGCCGAGCAACAATAGTTTTTAGGACAACTTTTTTTCTTTTCTTCTTCTCTGTAATAGTTGTTCGTTCCTTTTGTAGTACTTGACTTCTAGAATCATTGTACTATTTTTTAGGCTCAATGCCTTTTGATTAATGGAATGTCTTTCTCATGTTCGCTCATTTTCTTTATATGTTAATTGCCTTTACATTTTTATCAATGCCTTTGCAATTATAACATATAGTGGTGGGCTTTTGTTCGAATTGAACTTTGCCTTTAGTGGAATCAGGGTTCAGCCTTAGGTTCTGTTCATTTTTAAAAAACGAACAACCTTTAAGTGGCTTTGGTCCTTAGGTTCTGTTCATTTGTAAAACGAACAACCTTTAAATGGACTTGTACCTCGAGCTTTGGACTTTTCCTCTTTGACGAACAACTATTATATTTACATTCGTAAAAAATTACAAGTGTTGTAAGACTGCTCGTCACTAACATATACAAATCGACGAACAACTTTAAACACTAATCAAAACATGCTCGCTTATAAAAATTTTGCCAAGCAACTTTATCTAAAAAACAAAAGATGAAACAGCACCGGACTATACAATGTGCCGAACAACATTAAACTCTATACTTAGCAAAATTTTCAAAAAATTAGGCAAGTTTTTGGTATGCCTTACTTGGTTTCTCTGCCCCCCAAGACAGTTGTTCGCCCAACTAAGAACTTGTTCGCCTTATTGATAATACTTCTTTAGATGTATGGCGTTCCAGGAGTATTGGGCCGGCTTGCCTTCCAGATCTTCAATATCGTATACGCCATTAACGAATTTTTCCGTTATACGATACGGGCCCTCCCAAGTTGGTCCCAATACACCTGGAGGTTGGGCGAGCAACTTTCTTAGAACCAAATCTCTAATTCTGAATTCCCTAAGTTTAACATGGGAATTATAGTAGCGTTCTGCTCGCTGCTTATAGGTAGCATTTTTTAGCTCGGCACTCAGTCTTTTTTCCTCGAGCAAATCTATTTCAGCAGCCAGAGCATAGTTGTTCGCTTGCTCATCAAAGTTGGTCGTCCGGAATGTATTGGTCTTTAACTCGATAGGTATTACTGCTTCTGTTCCGAAAGCCATTGCAAAAGGTGTTTCTCCGGTGCTTGACCTGGGAGAAACTCTGTATGCCCATAAGACTTCCGGAAGCTCTGTTGACCAACTGCTTTTGCTTTCTGCTAGCCGTAATTTTAACGTATGCTTGTTGATTTTGTTTACGGCTTCGACTTGTCCATTTGACTGGGGATGATAGGGCGTAGAGTAATGTTTCTTGATTCCCCACTTCGTACAGAAGTCTCTCAACTCTTTTCCATCAAACTGCGGACCATTGTCTGTCACGATGGTTTGCGGAATTCCAAAACAACAGACAATGTTCTTCCAAATGAAGTTGATCATTTTCTGTTGCGTGATTTTCAACATGGCCTCTGCTTCTGCCCACTTTGTATAACAGTCGACTGCCACAACGGCAAATCGAACTCCTTCAACTCCCGCCGGGAAGGGACCAATAATGTCCATTCCCCATCTAGCAAAAGGCCACGGGCTATAAACTGATACGAGCTGTTGAGCCGGGGTATGAATGTTTGGTGCAAAAATTTGGCATTGGTGGCAAGTCTTTGTTTTTTTTATTGCGTCCTGGCGTAAAGTCGGCCAGTAATAGCCTTGTCTAATAGTTTTGTAAGCCACGGCTTGCCCCCCAGTGTGATTTCCACATACTCCGGCATGTATTTCTTCGAGTATTGCTCGACCTTGCCCCCTAGTCAAACATTTGAGAAGTGGGAGTGATATTCCTCTTTTGTAAAGTTGCTCGCCTACCAGAGTATATTTGGCGGCTTGCTTTATTAGCTTGGCAGTTTCAAAAGAGTTGTTTGGTTTTTCTCCACTTTTCAAATATTTGACTATATTTGTTCTCCAGTCTTCTTCTTCACTGGCTTGTTCATTTAGTTGGTTGACATTATAACTTGTTGTTGATGGGTCATTCATCTTCGTAATTATAATGTCTGCCAACTCTGTAGGTCCTTCGCTTGTTGCTAGTCGGGCCAATGCATCTGCTTGAGTGTTGCTCGTCCTTGGGATTTGTTCAATGAATACTTGATCTAACAAGGACATCAGGTGAGCAACAATCCGTTGGTATTCGATCATATGTCCGTCTTTCGCCTCATATTCACCTCGAACTTGGTTCACTATCAGTTGTGAATCGTCGAATATTTGTAAACGTCTAACACCTACCGCAAGGGATAGGTGGAGACCAGCAATGAGAGCTTCATATTCAGCTTCGTTGTTGGTAGCCATGAAACCAAATCTAATTGCCGAAGTGAATACTTGTCTGTCTGGACTGATTAAAACCACTCCTGCCCCCGAGGCTATGTTAGTCGAAGATCCGTCCACATAAAGATGCCAGGGGTGATCTAGTCCTCTCGTCGGATCTGGTGGGAAGGTTAGTTCGACTATAAAGTCGGCTAACGCTTGCCCTTTGATCGTTGTTCGAGGAGCATAGGTCACCCCGAACTGGCTAATCTCCAGTGACCATTTTAATAGACGACCAGCAGTGTCGGGGCGATGGAGAATTTGTCTGAGTGGGAAAGTTGTTAGCACTTCGACTTGATGATCAAAGAAATATGGTCGTAGCTTCCTCACACTCATGACAAGCGCGTACGCCAACTTCTCAGTTGGGGAGTATTTGATCTCCGCCTCATGCAAAGCTTGGCTGACGTAGTAGATAGGTTGGTGGAATTTGCCATCTTCCCGTACCAGAACGGAGCTGATGGCCACTTCTGACGCTGCCAAGTATAAATATAGCTTTTCTCCTGAGACGAGTTTTGATAGGATTTTTACATCTCCCAGATACTCTTTGAGTTGGTCGAACGCCTTCTTACAGTTGTTAGTCCATGTGAACTGTCCTTTCTTGATGGCTTCAAAGAATGGACGACATCTGTCCCCCGACCTGGATATGAACCGATTCAATGCTGCTAGACATCCCGTGAGTCTTTGCACCTCTTTTATTGAACGTGGCGGTTGCATATCCACAATGGCTTTAACTTTTGTTGGGTTAGCCTCAATTCCCCGTTGACTAACAAGATTGTTGACAGGCATTTTTGTACGGATAGATATATGTGGCTATTTCGGGTATGCCCGACAAACAATAAATATAAACGAACACGAACGATGGGGGAAGAACTTTCGTTCTTCCCTCGAATGAGAGCCTTTTCATATATGAGAAATGAGAGGAAATGTAGGATCCTTTACAATGAGGGGGTGACCCCCTATTTATAGAGGTTCACCCCCAAAGGCCCAAAAGTGGCCCTAAATTCGTCTCAACCCTTTATTTAGGGATTTATTACAATTATTAATATAAAGATCAACAGTAGACCTATAATACATTAAACACTATTTTCTGATGTAGACTCTCGATCTTGTCGGGTCAGTGTATCTTTGGGAATTTGACCTCCTGTCAGGCGAGGATATTTCCTGCTGTAACAATTGCCCCCAAGATTGGGCTCTGATTGCGACCAGAGTTCGATCTTGATCTGTTCTTCAAATAGGTTTTGCCCCCGAGCCTAAAAACAGGATAGCTCGGATGCCCCGGAGGAATCTTCGACGACAGGGTCCTTGATGGGCGAATCTTTCAAGTCATCTTCGTATTGTCAAACTTTTGAAACTGGATAGGTTAGGTGGGGTACGTCTTCAGTCGTGCCCCCGAGTCGAGAACCGTGACGTTCAATTAATAAAGAGTTCTTGCCGCTGACCGACATTGATTTTAGTAATAGGGCGGTAAGGACCGCGATGATAAATTAATGAAGTGCTTAGGCCTCTTGCGGGTAGCGACTTCACGGACAACAGATTGACTTAATAATCAATTAAAAGATAAATCAACAGATTAATGAGTGGAGTGCCTTAGCCGATAGACGGGCATCAACTTCACGATGATGGGATTGATTTAACAACCGCTTAAAAGATTAACCAACAGGTTAATGAGTGAAGTGCTTTAGCCGATGATCGGGCAGCGACTTCACGAAGATGGGATTGATTTAACAACCGCTTAAAAGATTAACCAACAGATTAATGAGTGAAGTGCTTTAGCCGATTGACGGGCAGCGACTTCACGAAGATGGGATTGATTTAACAACCGCTTAAAAGATTAACCAACAGGTTAATGAGTGAAGTGCTTTAGCCGATGATCGGGCAGCGACTTCACGAAGATGGGATTGATTTAACAACCGCTTAAAAGATTAACCAACAGGTTAATGAGTGAAGTGCTTTAGCCGATGATCGGGCAGCGACTTCACGAAGATGGGATTGATTTAACAACCGCTTAAAAGATTAACCAACAGGTTAATGAGTGAAGTGCTTTTAGCCGATTGACGGGCAGCGACATCACGATGCAGAGAATAGATTAGTTAACGCCGGTGAAGACGAACCAAACAATACCTCGCCCATTAAGGCGGAAAGTCAACGCTTAACATGCGGACTGGATCCACGCCGAGAGGCGGATTAATCAACGCCGATCGGGCGGATTACTTCGCCAATCTAGGCGGAATGTCGACGCCTAAAAGGCGGATTAATCAACGCCGAGAAGACGGATTACTTCGCCACTCTAGACGGATCGTCGACGCCTAAAAGGCGGATTAACTCGAGTAGATTAGTTGACGTCTGTGAAGACAAACTAATCAATACGTCTACGCCTGAAAGGCGGACTAATCAACGTCGAGGAGACGGATTACTTCGCCACTCTAGACGGAATGTCGACGCCGAGAAGGCGGATTAGCTCGAGTAGATTAGTTGACGCCGGTGAAGGCGAACTAATCAGGACGTCAACGCCTGAGAGGGCGGACTAATCGACGTCAAGAAGACGGATTACTTCGCCAATCTAGGCGGAATGTCGACGCCGAGAAGGCGGATTAATCAACGCCGATCGGGCGGATTACTTCGCCAATCTAGGCGGAATGTCGACGCCTAAAAGACGGATTAGCTCGAGTAGATTAGTTGACGCCGGTGAAGGCGAACTAATCAGTACGTCAACGCCTGAGAGGGCGGACTAATCGACGTCGAGAAGACGGATTACTTCGCCAATCTAGGCGGAATGTCGACGCCTAAAAGGCGGATTAATCAACGCCGATCGGGCGGATTACTTCGCCAATCTAGGCGGAATGTCGACGCCTAAAATGCGGATTAATCAACGCCGATCGGGCGGATTACTTTGCCAATCTAGGCGGAATGTCGACGCCGAGAAGGCGGATTAATCAACGCCGATCGGGCGGATTACTTCGCCAATCTAGGCGGAATGTCGACGCCGAAAAGGCGGATTAGCTCGAGTAGATTAGTTGACGCCGGTGAAGGCGAACTAATCAGTACGTCTACGCCTGAAAGGGCGGACTAATCGACGTCGAGAAGACGGATTACTTCGCCAATCTAGGCGGAATGTCGACGCCTAAAATGCGGATAAACTCGAGTGGATTAGTTGACGCCTGTGAAGGCGAACTAATCAGTACGTCAACGCCTGAAACGGCGGACTAATCGACGTCGAGAAGACGGATTACTTCGCCAATCTAGGCGGAATGTCGACGCCTAAAAGGCGGATAAACTCGAGTGGATTAGTTGACGCCTGTGAAGGCGAACTAATCAATACGTCAACGCCTGAAACGGCGGACTAATCGACGTCGAGAAGACGGATTACTTCGCCAATCTAGGCGGAATGTCGACGCCGAGAAGGCGGACCGGTCAACGCCTATGAAGGCGGACGAATGTTTGTAGTCGAAAGGTGTGACCATTTTTAAATATTGAGTTATTTACCCGGAGAGCATCCTCAATGATTTTTTCGAAATTACATTCGAAGTTTTAAATAACTGACTGTATTTAATAATACTCAGAGTTAAATAATTTGTTTTTGATGTCACAAAATAATTTTAGGATATGTATATCCATGCCCCCGCTTTTAATATATATGAAAACTAATGAGTTGCGATATATATTAAAAGGAAATATCAAATGAAAACTGCATTTCAAAAATTTCCCCCGATTTTAATTTTCGAAATATGAGTATATGCCCCCGCTTTTACTATATATGAAATTTGCGAGGTGTAATATATATTAAAAGGAAATTGTCGAAATAAACCTGATGCGAGTGGGCAAAGGACTGCCTGTAGATTTTTCGTTGTCGAAGAGGCTCCAGATGCTCGTCTCAGAAGCTACTCGCTGCCCACATATTTTTTTTTTTTTTTTTTTTTTGTTTTTGTTTTTTGGAATGTACAAATTAAACTTGGGCCAACAGTTAAATAAGACTTGGCCCAACTAATTAAATAAATACACAAGCCCAGACAATTAAATAAAATTGGGCCCAAGTGGATTAAAATAAAAAAAAGGCCCAAAAGATTAAATAGAGGATTGGGCCAATACTAAATAGAAATTTGTCCAGTTTCACTTCATGACCTGCGGGATGCAACAGAGAGATGGCAGCGACGCGTGATTTCACGAAATTGAAGATTGGAGGCCGCGCTCGGAAATGGCGGCGACGCGTGGTGGGGAGCGGCATTTCTCGATGGTCGGCGCGGGGAGCGGCCAGTCGGGGAGAAAGCGAGGAGCGGCCGGTCCGCGAGGGCGGCGGCTGTGTGAGCGGCGCGGGCTGCGCTGAGGCGGCGCCGGGTGGGATCGGGGCGGCATGGCTGGCGAGCTCGGAGGCCGGCGGGAAGGACTGGCCGCTGTGAGGCTGGTGCACGCGGGGGACCGCGGCTCCGCGCGCGGGCCGGCAGCGATGCGGGGAGGACCGCGGCGGTGGCTGGGAGACCCGTCGCGGGTAGGCGACGGCGATTGGCGGAGCGGGGAGCAGAGGCGGGAAGGATTGAAGCCGCCCCTTGGCTGCGGGGAGACAGCCAGCGGGCCGCGATGGGCGACGGCGGCGCGGTGAGGACCAGAGCGCGTGGCATCGACACGGGAAGGCGACGGGGTCGCGGGGTCCTGCGGCTGCGTGGGGGCGACGCGGGGAGGAGCCCGCGCTGGGCGGTCGGGCGGTCAGCGTGTGGCTGTGCGGGGAGGTACGAGACGCGGAAAGCCATACCGACTGGTGTGACGGCGCCTTGAGCCCGTCCTCGGGAACCGGGCAGCGGGCTGAGTGAGGGGGCGTGAGGCCGGTTTTGGCAGGGCGGCTTGTCGACGGTGGTTCGGAGCCCGCAGGCCGCTTGCGATGCGGGGAGGCCACAGGCGGTTGCTAGGCGGAGGCGCCCGAATCGATGCTCAAAGGACTGTTGACTTTTCAACGCTCATTGGGAAGCGTGCCAAAAGCAAACTGGCGATGCAGGGAAAAGCTGATGCGCTAAACGAGGCAGACAGCGAACCCTTCAAAGCAAAAACCGGTGGTTTTGCTTGTAAAACCCACCACACAGCCCCGGAGCGGATGGCGGTGACGACGCCACGGCTGGGCTCGGGCCGCAAGGATTCCGACACGGCGCCGCTCTACGAGAGAAAGGGGAGGGGCGGTGGTCCTCGGCGAAGGTAGAGGAAGCGTGGCTTCCGACGGTGAGGAGCGGCGGTTCGGCTGTGGTGGCCTTGCAAGCCTTGCCGGAAACGACAGCAGCATGTCCTCTTCCCTCTCCATCTTTCTTGTTGGCTGCCAAGCCTTCTTGCTGTTATTAGGATGGAAGTGTGTTTTGTTTTTTGGAATGTTTGTTTGGATGAATATGTGAGCTTGCTGCTGTAGTGATGGGGAAATGGTTTTCCTGAATATTTTTTTTTTTGGAAATCGATGTATATACACGGGCTGGTAAACGATGGGATTGTATATATATGACTTGGATGAGTAAATCATATTTGATGGAGTTTTTTGGTTGGAGACCACGGATATCCAACGCATTTGAACAGAAAATATTTTCTAACCTTTGATTCTTGAATACTGGTACCGAAATGAGGTTGAAGACGAGATGATTTTTTCTTGGATAATTTGTGGTTTTGAAGGTGTTTCAAGTGTTCTTCAAGAACACTTGAAGATTTGAAGATTTTCTTCAAGATTTTTGAGTGATTTTCGATTTTTTTTGAATGATTTTCGGGGTTTACCCTCCTTCTAGCGCCAAATTGTTGACAGGCATTTTTGTACGGATAGATATATGTGGCTATTTCGGGTATGCCCGACAAACAATAAATATAAACGAACACGAACGATGGGGGAAGAACTTTCGTTCTTCCCTCGAATGAGAGCCTTTTCATATATGAGAAATGAGAGGAAATGTAGGATCCTTTACAATGAGGGGGTGACCCCCTATTTATAGAGGTTCACCCCCAAAGGCCCAAAAGTGGCCCTAAATTCGTCTCAACCCTTTATTTAGGGATTTATTACAATTATTAATATAAAGATCAACAGTAAACCTATAATACATTAAACACTATTTTCTGATGTAGACTCTCGATCTTGTCGGGTCAGTGTATCTTTGGGAATTTGACCTCCTGTCAGGCGAGGATATTTCCTGCTGTAACAAAGATGACCCAAGAACTTGCCTGAATGAACTCCAAAGCTGCTCTTCTTTGGATTCAGCTTCATGTTGTATTGTCGAAGAATTTCGAACACTTGGGTCAAGTGTTGGAGATGGTCTTCTTTACGGGGACTTTTGACTACGATGTCATCGACATAGACTTCTACTGTATCTCCAATTTGCTGGTCGAACATTTTGTTCACCATTCTTTGATAAGTTGCTCCGGCGTTGATGAGGCCAAATGGCATTCTCTTCCAACACAACAAGTTTTTGTTTGTATAAAATGTTGTGTTCTCTTGATCGTCTGGATGCATTGGAATTTGATGGTACCCGGCAAAGGCATCCATGAATGTTAGCATTTCATGACCTGCAGTGCTGTCCACCAACTGATCAATGTGAGGGAGTGGAAAGTTGTCCTTCGGGCATGCTGCATTCAGATCCGTAAAATCTATGCATAGCCTCCAGGACCCGTTTGGCTTCCTCACAAGGACTGGGTTTGCTACCCATTGTGGACAGAGAGCTTGTCGGATTAGGTCATTGTCTAACAACTTCTTTACTTCTTCATTCAGGGCTTGATACTTGTCTGGGCCATACTTTCGTCGTTTCTGATGGATGGGCCTCTTTGCATGGTTAATGTTTAGCTTGTGGCAAGCATGTTTCGGATCTATCCCCACCATGTCTGCATGAGACCAAGCAAAAACATCTAGATTTTTGCTGAGGAACTCTTTCATTCGGGATCTGTAAAGCTCAGGGAGCTCAGATCCTATGTATAATTCGAGATCCGGGTTTTCAGGATTAACTTTGAACGCCTCCAGCTCTTCAACTGGAGTTGCTCGTCGTTTTTGTCCTTTCCACCGGGGATCAAGTATTGGTCCCTCAGAGTTAAAATCATTTTCGATGTTCATTGGTTCTGCCCCCAGGCGGGGATCTAGATCTTCTGTTGGCCCTGATTCGTTGTTGGTAGTCAACACCTGGCCCTCCATTCCTTCAGAAGAATGTTGCTCGTCACCACCCCTTAGTTGTTCGTCATGATGATGTTTCTCATGGGTGGTGAGGAGTTGTTCGTCCAACACCTGCTCGTCATGATGTTGTTCGTCCGTATCCATGTGGTCATCTTCTATGTCCATCATGTTCTCCAATATTGATGGTTCATCAACTGGATAGCTGGTGGTGGCTTCCATCATGGATACTTGTGCATGTTTTGCTTGTAGTTGTAAGAGGCATTCCCGAGCCTTTCTTTGATCTCCTTTAACTGTGCCTGCTCCACTTGCTGTTGGAAACTTTAAGCAATAATGGTAAGTTGAACAGGCAGCTTTAAATTCATTCAAAAAAGGTCGACCAAGGAACCCGTTGTAAGTTGATTCCTGATCTACGACCAAGAAATCAACCATTCTTGTAATATTCTTTTCGGGTTCCTCGATCGTTACAAGTTGTACAAGCAAAGAAATTTCTCCCAACGGGACTGTTACTGCATTTCCGAAGCCTAGGATTCGATGGTTTGAGTCCCGGATATGGGCTGAAAAGTCCCCAAGTTTATCAAGTGTGCTTTTGAACAAGATGTTGGTATAGGCTCCAGTGTCTACCAACAATCTATAGACTCGAGTCCCCATAATCTTTGCGCAGATTACGAGCGAATCGTTATGTGGAGTAAAAATTCCTTCTAAGTCCTTTTCGGTGAATGTCAGTTCTGCTGTCTGCATGATAGACGGTTTGACCCCCATTTCCTGGACTTGATCGATCGCCCGTAATTCAGCCTTTCTTTTCCGGTTGGAGATTGACGGTCGTCCATCAGAACATCCTCCTGCGGGACCTGCAGGTTCCATCATATACAAATCTTCCAATGGACGAGTAGGAATGGCAGGAACTGGTCGTGCCGGCTTATTGTTCTTCTGGGGTTGATCATCTTCGTCCTCAGAGTTGTTCTCCCGGACTCTTTTTCCGGGTTGTCTTTTGACAAAATCGGAGAGCTTTCCGTCCTCGTAGAAATGCCATAGCTGCCTGAGCAAATCTCTACATTCACTTGTAAAGTGCCCCACGCTTTGATGGTAGGCACAATACTTGTTAGGATTGAGTTTGCCAGTGTCTTTGCGAATTTTCCGGGGAGGGGAAATCAACTCCTTGTCCTTCACATTCTCATAAATAGTATCGACTGACACTGTTAGCACCTGATTCAACTTTTCTTTGAGTTATGTCCCTTCAGTGAATGCTTTCATGTTTTTAGGGACTCGATAGCTTGTTGCACCAGGTTTTTTGTTGTTCTCCTTGGGGTCGGCTTTGTTCTCCCCCAAGTTTGACTGCAGGGCTTCATGCATAGAAACGAATATGCCGGCCTGATTTCTGAACTCGGCGTAGTTTCTTGGGCACTTCAGATGTACCTCTTTCCATAGCTTTGACCCTTTCTTCAGTCCTGCCATAATAGCAACAATTTTTGTGTCCTCGCTGACGGGCTCACCCTCCAATAGCACCTTGTCAAACCTTTCCATGAATGCTCGATCTGACTCGTCATCATTTTGTTTTAGGTCTGACAATCGGTGTTTCTGGGACAAGTATGATCCTGTCGTTGAGAAATGAGACAGGAACTCCCGAATCAGCTGAGTAAATGAATGGATGGATGCTGGTGGCAATGTTGAGAACCATTTGTGCACCCGATCTCCCAAGGTTAACGGGAAGTTTCGGCATTGGGTGGCATCGCTAGCTCCCACCGAGACCATATAATCTGAGTATTTTGTTAGATGAACTTGGGGATCAGCAAGGCCGTCATATTGTATACTTGCAGGGAATTGGACTTTCTTCTGAATCGGGGCTTTCAGAATGTAGGTTGATAATGGTGAAGATGGCAAGCTGGTCGTCCCTACACCTCTTTGCTGGTCCAATTGTCCCTGCATACTTTCTATCGCCCTTCTCAAGCTTGATAGCTCATCCAGAGATGCCCCCTGACTTGGAGGATGTTCGGCGAACAAAGGTACAAACCTTTCTGTTCGTCGCAGTCCCTCACTTGGAGAAGGCAAATCCTGGAGCTGCTTTTTAGGGTTGCTCGCTGCATTAGGTCCCAAGCGTCTAAAGGCAGACTGGGAAAGTCTTTCATGGACCGAAGGGCGAGGCTGTTCAAAAGTTGCTCGCCCATGTCCTTCTTCCTGGCGAGCAACTTTCTCCTGTTGCTGGGGTTGGCCAAGTCTGTCCTGGGCACTGGAACGGGTTGTTCCGTGGCTCGACATTGTTATTCGCCAACGAGCAGACTCTGCTTGGCCTTCCCTTGGCTCGACCATCTTAGCCTTGCCCTTGTCCCGCCTGACCTGGGCGCTACTCACCTCACGTTGTTCGCCCCTTGTTGACCTGGCCCTAACAACCTCCAAGGGTCTATCCTTAGGCCTTGCTTGTGAAGGCTTATTTTGTTCTTGCTGTCTCTGGAGAGCTTGGAGAGCAGCAATGGTTCTAGATAATTCGTTAGGGTTGTTCGCCAGGGCCTCCATTTCAGGGGGGAGATTATGTGTTATGGTTGTATGTTGCGACCTGTTCACATGCCTAGGATTTCGATCCTGGTGGTCGGCTGACGAGGCTCGGGTGGGAGATGCTCTCCTTGACAAACGTGATGCTTGAGTTTCCTTTGATTGAGGCATTTCAATATAAATTATTTCTTTAATTTTAATTATTGAAGAACACCAAGAACACCAAGAACACCTTTGTTTGAATCTTCAAGTATTTCTTGAGGTTTTCTTTGAATCTCCAAGTTTTCAACTTGAAGTTCTTGAGTAATCACACTAACCGAAGGTTCTCACCCTTCTTCTAGCGCCAAAATTGTTGGTGATCAATTTTTATCGAATGGATTAGTGACTGTTTAAGCTCGGTTTAATGATCATCAATCAATTACGTGTGATTGGTTACCACCGTAAATGGTAAATCGAGGTTCGGGTTATGAAATTGGATATACGAAAGTCGAAATCGAAATAATTTCGTATGTGTGCCCGTTTAGGTGTATTAGTGTGTATTTTTGGGAGTGTTTATGAATTTGAACTTTTGAACTTGTGAACTTGTATTTCTTAAGCTGGAGAACAACTATTTATAGAGACTAGCAAGCATGAGGTGTCCCTGACTCTTGGTCTCCCTAGCCTGCATGCTTGACATGTGTCCTTTGACTCTAGTTTGACCTTATCTAAGCTAAATCTTAGTTACAAAGTCTTCTTTGGTCTTATCTCGGACTTCATTGTTGTTCGTCCAGGTCGGCTTAGTTGATCTAGGATGGTTCTCTCATAAAAGTTGTTCGCCCTTTGGGTGTATGGCTCAGAAGTTGTTCGCCTTTGTGTTTTACACAGATTGGCTTTGGGATCATGGTCCTTTGTTCGTCAACATACACCTCTTAGGCTGATAGCTGTAACACTTTTACCAGTGTTGTTCGTCATTATTGGCTTGGTGGTGAGTCCATATTTGGTCTTGGGTCTTTAAACCTGTTCGCCGGATAGTTGTTCGTCAGTTTGTGTATTCCCCAGATTGGTTTATGCACCTCGACTTGATTTTCTTTGTTGATCATCCTTGATTTGAGGTTAGCTCTTCATAATCCTTGATAAGGCTTTAATTCTTGTTCACTCATCATTGATTTATGTTCGCCTATCAACATATGTGTTATTTTTTTATAATTTTTTTAAAATTTAATTAGCTTTTCGAGCCGAGCCTTTCGAGACGAATTATTCAAACTCAAGTTCGAATTATGCTTGATTAATTTGAAAATAAGTTTTTTTCGAGCCAAGCTCGTTTACTTGGTTAACGAATATTTCACGAGCCGAGCTCGAGCTATTTGCGAGCCAAAAAATTTGCAAACGAGCCGAGCTCAAGCTCAACTAATAAAGCTCGAGCCGAGCTCAAGCCGAGCTCGAGCCTATAAAAACCCAAACGAGCCGAGCTCGAGCTTGATGGTATTCGGCTCGGCTCGGCTCGTTTACATCCCTAATTACTGTAAGCCAACATTGTTCGTGAAGATCTACAAGCAATTTAAATTCCGGTTATTCATAGCATTAGTAGTGTTTTGTTTTGTTTTTTAACGTTTCATATAATCATATTCAAATGCTGACATTTCTAAGCCATCAGAATTTTAGATGAGATGCAATTCTTTCCTGATATCAGAATTTTTGGCTCACGCCCAAATCCTGATTCGATTCCCACAAAAAACAACTCTACCCGCACTAAATTGTTCACTCGTTGGGCCTCTTACCTGGAGGCTAGGCTAAAGTTGAGAACCCAGCCCACGAGTGATGGAGAGTGTTAGAGAAATAATATGAACAACTCTCTAAAAGTAAGTTTGGAGTTTTAGATAAAATGAATAGGGAAGATATATCACCTAATCTAAAAATCAAAGCAGGGTTGAAGCTATTATTCTTCATTCCACTCCAGCTTTCTGCTTCAACATTGCTATAAATTTATCCCTTTCATCTGGAGTCATGCCCTCAGCCGAACAATCTCCGACTCCCCATTCAGCTCCTCGGATGCAATATTTATCAAGAATTGATTGTCGATTTCTGCAAAATGGCACCATATACAGTTCAAGCTTGATCGTGACGACACTTTAGTAAAATAGAGATATAATCGATCAGGTGAAGAAAATATACTTTTCCTTGTTTAACTGAGACTTCTCAAGCAACTGCTTAAGTATGGGAGACTCCTTGAATCGTGCATCATTCTCCGCATATTTTTTCTGATTATCCTCTGAATAATCAACAGTACATGGCATTAGTTGAAGAGCAATTGATGGAGCCTAGGTCGTATGAAGTTTTAGCAGACCAGAAACGTACCGTTAAAACGAGAGAGAAAATCAATTTGAGGCAGCTGAGGACCAGGAACTGATTCTATCCCGGGTGAGCCCGAAAGAAGTCCAGCATCAGCTGCATGCATACCAGTCCAGATATTGAGTTAACTAAAAGTAATGCAAAGCATAATTAAACAGTCATCTCATTGAGTTATGAGAATAACAAGACAGTTGAGATTAAGGTCGAGCAAGTTATCTCCTTCTTAATATATTTGGACAGAAAAATAGTTCACCAGAGTAATGAATTGCTCGTTTCCACATCCAACTACACTACACTACACTCTATCCCATAACCAATGGTCTATATATCCTTGGGCAAGGCTTTTCGAATATTCATGTAATTTAATATCAAGAATACTTTCAACTAATGCAAAGTAATACTTGTTATGATTCTTCTCCTAAGTTGATACTTGATACTAGCTCCAGCTTGCCTAATCTAGATTCCAAAATTTATTCATTAAAAATGGAACCAAAACTCGACTATAACAATATGCCTTCCGGATTTCATGCAGCAATGAAATCAAATATACATATGAACCAATTGCTCCAAGAATCTTTATATTAACCAAAAATCATCAACTTTAGTAATTTTCTATATACCCAGTTAAATCAAAACTAACTTCACTTCAGGTCACACATATTTTCTAAAACCCTTTTGACATAAACAAAAATTGCTCAATTCAAACCACCTATCATTACAATCTTGCATAGTCTAAAAGCACCCATGTAATAAAATGCAGGAATAAGTCAAGAAAAGAAGATAAATCACCTGAATTAGACCAAAAAACAATAGCAAGAGACGCAGCTAGAGGAATAACAGACTTGTGAAGCACAATCTGCAGAACGGGAGGCGAGTGTGAAATATTTTGGGCATGATATCTGGAATTGGAAAACTCTGATTTTGTGGAGCACGAAATAATGGAGGGCATTAATTGTTCACAAAAGAGAGAAGGGATTCTGAATTTGGTTGAAGTCGCAGATGATGGCTTCGTAAGAGAAGCATTGAGCAAAGAGGAAACCATTGGTTTTAGCTTTAGGTAGGGAGGGGAGGAGGATTGTGTTTGAGAGAAGTGATAAGAAAGTAGAAAACTGAAGTTCAACAAAATTAACCGTACAAATCATGGGCAAACGTACGGCTGCGAGCTTTACCATTTTTAATTATGAAAATGCTTAATTTCTCCCCTAAACTTATGTTTTTGTTGCAATTCAGCCTCACAGTTGTTCGACATGTTAAAATATTGTTCGACATGTTAAAATATTACTCCATCCAGCCCTCTCTTAATTTCTAGAGATATAGGGTAACACAGATTAAAAAAAAAAAAAAAAAACTATTTTATTAATTTTTTGAATCAATGAATGAAGAATATTTTGAAATAAATTAAATATTGTAAGAATGTTTTATTTCTATATTTGAAGTGTAAAAATTATTGTGGGACGTTAAAAAAAAAATGTGAAAATTATTAGGGAACGGAGGGAGTAATTTTTTTTAAAGTCTTAAGGTCACGTTTGTTTTCGTCTTGAGGTGGATGGGGGAAATTCGGATGGGGAAAAAAAGTGGATGAGCGAAATCCTGTGAATAGTAATCATTTGTTTGTTTTGGGTTGGATGTAGTAGAGGTGGATGGGGCTTTATGTCAAATCAATAATGATGATGTATTATTATATTATTATTTGTTAAAGAGGTAATGATTGAATAGTTGTGTTGAATTGTAATATAAAATAATTAATATTATTATGTATAATTATATCATTATTTAATTATATTATATTATTTGAATTGAATTAAAACACAAAACAATTGAATTAATAAAATGATATTAACATGGTTAAAATTTTATTAATGTTGTTAAAATTACAAGAAATTAATTATCCAACACGAAAATGTCAATTAATACCAATTTAATTTTATTGAAATCATACATTTTTTATTTTTTTAAACATAATAAACAAATTGAATTCTTAAAACAATTCAACAACACCATACATATATTTAATATATTAAAGGCATGCATCATCATATTACATGTGGTGAAATTTGAACATTGTCATCGTTAATTCATTAATTCATAATATTGTTTTTATTCATTTTCAAATTTTGTGTCTAATAATGAATTATAAAACGAAATAAATAATCAATGTTGTAATGAATATATATTCAATACAATTTTTTATAAGAAGCCGTTATTCTATTTTTAAAATGTAATTTTTCTCCTATTGTTAATCTTCATTCACTATAAGAATATAAAAAATTATCTACGAAATATTCCATTATGCTTTTCGATAAAAATAATTTCGTTCTTAAATAGTAGGGATTGTCTGCAACATGCCTACAAAGGAATTTTATATTAATTTAAAGTAAATTTTAATATTTATAGTCATGTTTTGTCTATTGCTAAGTCAAGAAAAAATGTTTCCAATTTATTTATATGGTAGACATAATTAATGAATGAAGATAGCAATTAATTTCACGCATATTTACTATTAATATGTTTTCATTGAATTTTTTGTAAACAATTAAAATAAATACTCCCTCCGTCCCACTATTCTCTTCTTATTTTGCCATTTTGGTCCGTCCCACTATTCTCTTCCCATACCTTATTTGGAAACCAACTAATAATATTAAATTCATCTACTTTATTCACATCCACTCATTTTAACCAAATTACACTTTATTCTATTCTCTCTCCATCACATCACATGTACTATATCTATATTTTAATATCCACATTAAATGTTGTGCCCAAAAGTAGGGGGAACTGAATAGCGGGACGGAGGGAGTAATATACTAATTTAATTGATGGTGTATTATAAAGTATAAGATAGGAATTAATAATATATATATTTTATGTAAAAAAATAGAGTTGATGTGATAGATATTGGGTTATGTGAAAATAGGGGTATAGATGTATAATAGGGGTGGATGTATATTTGGATGGGGGATGGGATGTGCAAATCCGAAAAGTGGCCGGAACGGGGGGAAGCCCATCCCCCATCCGAACTTCGTAAGCTGAAAACAAACACACCCTAAATGTAATGTGTTAGTTCTTACTATGGGAAAAAAAATGAAATAATTAAGTGGACAAAGTGATTTTTTTTTTTTTTTTTTGAGTTAGACTCCTATGCACCAGTGGTGGATGAAGTGAAACATAACACTAGTTTTAACTTGAACGTGTTGGTCAATATAATTGAAAATGTTGGTTAATATAACTGAAACATGACATTATATTTGATTAAAAATATAAAATAAAATGTGATATTAACTTTGGTCAAAACATAACACTAACTTTAATGAAAAAAATTGAGTGCGCAAATGGGACGTACCAGATCTTGCATGTTTTTTTTTGGGGGCCAAACTTATTAATTTATCCGCTGAACTACTAGGAGCTCATGTAGACCATGCCGGATTAATCGTATTCTGGGCCGGAGCAATGAATCTATTTGAAGTGGCTCATTTCGTACCAGAGAAGCCTATGGTGAATCTTACAATCTACTAAAGAGAATAGATTAATTTTACCAATTTTTTTTTTTGCACCAATAATTTTAAAATTTTTTAGTTTTTTAATTTTAAATTTATTTTCAACACACTATATATCAAATTAAATTGTCTTTTGAACACTTTTAATTTAACATATATATATTGCACAAATAAAAAAAATTATATTTAAAATATTTATATTATTATTAAATGTTTTCTATTGACTTTAACTATATGATTGATTGAATTTAAATAATTTTTATTTAGGCTATATAAGTTTTTTAAATATTAAACAATTTTATGAATATTAGTATTTGTTGTGAATTTAGTATACAATTAAATAATTATAATATAATACTCACATATATACAATATAATCTTTACATATTAATTGATTTATGGATAAAATAAATTTAATTTTAATTTTTTTATAATTATTTATTATATAATTTCGCGTTTAAAATTTATAATATTCTATGCACGGGAGAAATACTAGTTCTTAAAAAAAAAAAAAAAAAAAAAAAGGAGAAGAGAGACAATATGTGAAAGAAAAAGTCGGGGATGGAAATGATACAAACGAAAATGTAGAGGGCTGTTCTGAAAACGCTAAGTTAAAACTCCCAAGAAGGAATTAAAAAACGACAATCGTTCAAATAATAACCCCCAAAAAGGAAAAGGAGAAAAAAAAAAAAAAAGGAATTTCCACCCGAGACCTGTCGATCTTCTGCCAACCTTCTGCGTTATTCCTCTTCCTCTCTTTCTTTCTCTCTGGAATTCGTCACACCCGAATTCCAAAACCAGGTATTTGGCATTGAATAATGTGGAGGTTTCCGCATGCATAAAAGTATGGGGAAAATGCCGGAATGTTTTATATAGTTTTGATAAGCATTGATTTGGTCTCAGATTAGGTTTGATTACATATTCGCTTTATGTATACTCTGTGTGTAGATGACTTTTTTCCATAGAAGTCGATGTGTCAATTGGGAGAATCATGTGCTGCGGGCTAGACGATTCATGTGCTTTTTAGAGCTAGTGATTTGCCTAATAAAGCTTCAAGTTGATAAAGCTTTCAGATTAGTTGCTGGAAGATTTGCTTATGCGTTGAGAATGCTAGTCTTTATTAATTGGAAGAGTTATAGATACTTACTAATGATTCTATTGGCATTAATTGAGTCTCATGCTTGGCTTTTGGATTTGTGTTTTCCTGGGTATTATAGTGTATTTATTCTAGAACATTGTGATGTCTTTGTTGGAATTGATGTTTTACCATATTGTAGCAGACTTGGTGATAGCTACATCAGGGTGCATATTTGATGCTGGCTAGAGAGTAAAGGAGGAGAAGATTTGATTTGCAGATTTGATTTTGGGTGGTAAACATGTACCGGGCTGGAGCTGCGACCACTAATCGAGGGGGATTGCCAACAGATAGTGGGGATTTTGTAGTGACAATTGATCAAGTTCCACGATGGAGTGATTCAGAGCTTAGATACTTGCAAGAGAATGTAAATAATGATTTTCCGAATTCAAATTTTCTAGACCCTTTGGCTTCTACTGCAGAGGGTGAGAATAATGGGAATGGAATGCTAACTAGGTTCCCTGTGGATCATGAAATTAACTCAAAGATATATCTTTGGAGGGGTGACCCTTGGAGTCTTGAGGTTGATGCAGTAGTGAATTCAACTAATGAGGTGTGTAACTGATTAGTTGCAATGACGATGTATGACTATTATCTGTAGAAAAGTTACATCTGTGATCTTGGTTTTGGTTGTGTTGTAGCTTTTGCTGGTGTATGGCATCTTCTCCTTGTTACTATAGAGAGATAACTGACCACAAACATATGATCCTTGTGTTTGTAAGATATACCCACTATAAGATTTGACGAATGTCTATTTTGTTTAAACATATGTAGGTCGAGTGTGTTTCCATAATGCGTAAAGTTGGTTGGGCTTGCAAACTGATGAAGACTATCCTTACTGCATGTTTATGTTATTCTATGTCAGCATTTTTCTGGCTTAATTTATGCTGTTGTTACATAACTAAAAGTTACTATGTCACACCTTGGGCCCGGGACACTGGCCCAATCCTCCCATCCCCCTCTCACAACTATTTTTTATTTTTTTTGCTTTAGTACTTGCTTTCTGAAAATGACTACAGAAGTCCATTTTATCTGCTTATAAACCACTCAAATTTTACTTCAAGGGGTGGGGCGGTCCATTCCAATTTGACTCCCACAATCCATGTGGATCGCATATTCAGCAATTTTTGGAGAGTTTGAAATTGGGCATTTTCTTTTTAATAGAATATATTAGTGATTCATCTCAATGGAAGATGGATCTTGCATACATCACATTTTCTTTCTAGGTTATAATTGGTTGCTTTTCATGGAATGCCATTTCACCATTTGAGCAACAGCTGTATTTTTGTCCATGCAATTTCTACTTCAGTATCCTGATCAAATAGTGTAAATTGTGAATTCCGATACATTAGATTTCCATTGATATAGTGTGAGTCGGTTTTTCATGTTATTAGTTACTTTTGAGCTGGATGCTTCTCCTTATAGCACCTTTTTCTGCATGATTGACAGAGCTTAGATGAAGCACACAGCAGTCCCGGTTTGCATGCTGCGGCTGGACCCGCCCTTGCAGAAGAATGTGCTACACTGGTACACTATTTAAAAATATTGAGATTTAAGTTGGACATAAGTATTTTACAGGAATTGGTAAAAGACTTTAATTGATCATGTGTAATCTGCAATCTGCGCTGATGATTGCAGGGTGGTTGCCGAACGGGGATGGCTAAAATTACTAATGCATATGATCTACCTGCAAGGTAGTTATCTCAACTTTTTTGTTTTTGAAATCTTTTTAGCCGTTAAATGAACTGCTTTATGGAAGTATTAGTTCCAATGGCATCTCTAGAGGCCCTGTTTACTCGTTCATTTTCACCTATTTATATTAATGAGGCATTAATTAGACTTCCTAAATGGTTGGAAAGCTTTCCAATATAGTTTCATTAATGATGAGACTATGAAATGAAAGATGCTGTCATTGCATTTGTATCTATGCCTTGGCCCTAAATATTTATGTGATAGCTTACCAAAGTGAGTAACATTTTATAGGAAATTTTTAAGACCCAAACATTTAAGACTGCTTAAATATCCGAGATGCTTGAGTCAGATTGTATCAGCTTTTATCTACTATATTGATTCTTAGTTTTGGTATCAAATAAAAATAAGCATTTTTTTTCTATATCCGATTGCCAACATTTTACTTAAATGTAGAGTTTATTGTAATTTGCACTTTTGCAGGAGGATTATACATACAGTTGGTCCCAAGTATGCTGTAAAATATCATACTGCTGCAGAAAATGCTTTGAGCCATTGCTATAGATCTTGCCTTGAACTTCTTGTTGAAAGTGGGCTGCAGAGGTTGTTCTATAGCAAATATTGAATCAAGTTATTTAAGTTTCCTTGTTGTCATGGATTTATTTTTAAATTTTTTGATCAAAGCTGTTTTACAATATGAATGCAGCATTGCAATTGGCTGTATATACTCAGAAGCCAAAAATTATCCACGAGAGCCAGCTGCGCATGTGGCAATAAGTAATTTTTTCCCCCTCTTTGTATTTCTATATTGCCATTTATTTTCTTGATTTGTAATTGCCTATGTGCTTTAACTTGTTTCACTTCAATGATCCTGAGCAATCCAAGTTCATCCATCCTTTCATCTTTTTTTTTTTTTTTTAATCTAGGAACTGTAAGGAGATTTCTTGAGAAACAAAAGGATAAAGTACATGCAGTCATATTTTGTATTACATCATCATCTGACACAGAGATTTACAAGAGGTTTGCTCTTTGAACTATCATTTAGTATATATACAATATACACATACACTATTGTACTCTGATGCTTGAAGTTTAACATCCATGTGCTGCTTATTGTAGATTGCTTCCTCTTTACCTTCCACGGGATACCAAAGAGGAGGCGATAGCAATAGCAAAACTTCCTGCAGATGTTGGGGATGAAAATGGTGAGACATTAATGGATGAACGAAAAATCAGAATAAAGCCCTTGCCTAATTTGAAGAAGAAGAGTGGTCCAAGAATTCCTGAAATCTCGAATGATCTTCCAGTCAATGATGTTGGGCTTCCAAGAATGTTAGTGTTGCACACTACTTTTTCCACCCCTTTATCTGAAGCATCAACGAGCAAATGCAGTCACAAACTATATGTGGACCTCTTTGCGCATTGGTGTTTTTCCTGAAGTTTTAAGTCTACCCAATATGGCCCTGGTTTAAGTTTTATCAAACTGTACTACACGAAGTCATGAATCTTTCCTCCTTCAACTCTATAATCAATAGTCATTTGTAACTTTTTATGTGTATAATACGACCCTCATGCTAGAATATATCCACGTGTTCAAGAGCTAGATTTATGTTCTTTCCAAAATGCTTTGCCTCCAGTCTATGGATTCTCCCACCAACCTACTGATTTTCTCTTCATGTAGGAACTCATCATTCTTGGCTTCATATCTGGATCCTGCATTTATGTCCTTAATCCAAGATCCAGACCAGAGAAGACTAGAACAGTGGGAAAAAGCTGCTGAGGCACGAAGTGGGTGGGATATTGCTAAAATGCTGGGATACGGTAACCTAAGGGGTCCTCCTTTATCTGCAGCTGAAGAATATTCACTTCATTCTAGATATCTTGCTAAAGCAAATTCACTCAACCTATCAGATATTGCTGAAATGAGAATAGTGTAAGAAACTGTTTTTTTCTTTCATGGGGTATTGTTACTTGCACAGTCTTCTGTAACCTCCTTAATGTAGACAGTTATACTTGCAGATGTTGATATTTGCTTTTTTATTTTATTTTATGAAAGTTCACATAATACGGATGTTTGACCCTAAACTCTACATACTTAGCATAGTTATAGTGATAACTTAAATATTAAGATTCATGCGTCTCTGTTTCAGTACATATAATGGCAAAGTGTTCTAAATTTTTTGACATCCAAATCGTAAATTATATATCTTGTATCAATTTCAGTTATCGAGGTGGGGTTGATAGTGAAGGTCGCCCAGTGATGGTAGTGGTTGGAGCACATTTTTTGTTGAGGTGTCTTGATCTAGAACGGTTTGTATTGTACGTAATAAAGGTGAAACTTTACAGCTTTTCTCTGTTATGTTTCTTATGATTTTCACGGATGCACTGTTCATGGCACGTGACATTTATTTTAATTTGATATCGTGTTTTCAGGAGTTTGAGCCTGTGATACAGAAGCCTTATAGTATCGTTTATTTCCACTCTGCTGCATCCTTACAGATGTGAGTATTTCTCATCTTCTGCTCTTGGCATCACTTTTTTTATTGCATATATCAAGGGGGCGCTAGGTTTACAATTCTTCAATGGTAATGGGAATGAGAATGAAAATTAGTGTAATTAGCATGGTTCATGAGAACAAAATCACTACCTCTCCTCCTAAATAAGGTAATCACTACTCCATTTTAATTACCCTATTCTCTTCCTACAATCATCCTCCTCAATCACTCCCCTATTCCTCCATCAACAACCATTTGTTGGCTACTTCTATTCCAAAATTGGGGCATGACACTAGCAATGGTGTCACCATTGGAACACTTCTTCCCCTAACATATCATTTTTATTATGAGGGCATAGATGGAAATAATTTTCATTCCCATTACCATTGAAGAATTGTTAATCAAGCGCCCCCTAAGTAGAGCTTCTTTGATCTGAAATCTGTGGTCTAAATTTTCTTTTTAATCTTGTTAATGGAAACTATTTAATTAAGTTTTTAAAAAAATTGAGCCAACAGGCAACCAGATCTGGGATGGATGAAGAGATTAGAGCAAATACTTGGTAGAAAGCACCAACATAATCTTCATGTACGAGTGTTCTTCCTCTGAGTTTCTACCCCGTTTCTGAGAAAGATAATCTGGTGCAGTTACATACTTCGTATTAACTGATGTGTGCTTCTATGATGTAGGCAATATATGTCCTTCATCCAACCTTCGGACTGAAATCAGCAATATTTGCAATGCAGCTATTCGTAGACAACGTGGTATGCTTAATTTTCATAAAGAATATTATACGTCAGTGCCCTTTACCCTTTCTCCAAAGCTTATAAAAAATTGCATTCTAAATAATAGGTATGGAAGAAGGTTGTCTACATTGATCGTCTTCTGAAGCTATTCAGATACGTCCCACGTGAGCAATTAAGCATTCCAGATTTCGTATTTCAGTGAGTCCCGTCACCCCTGTTTCCATTTAATCATTTATTTCAATTTCATATACATAATTTCTCAGAATTAGCAGAACGGCCATATTTGTTAAAAATGCTCGATAGTCTCATGCTCTTGATAGTGAATCAGGTAACTGTGTAACCATTTTGTGCAAAATATGATGCAGGCATGATATAGAAGTAAATGGAGGGAAGGGGGTTATTGTGGATCCAAGAACAAATTATGTCTATCAGAGATCATAGCTTATTATTATGTAAAAAGATGTTTCATCTTGTTCTGCTGGGCTGTCATTTGACACAGGAAGTCTCCCACTCCGATTCGTGTTTTGTAGTGAGGTTTTATATTAGTGTAACCCAGGGCGTGTTTTCTAGAATCACTTATTTTCAAAAGCTAAAAAAAACAAAAGCTTTTGAAAATAGGTGATTCTACCCCCAGTTTATATTGTCTGCAAACATGAAACACCCCCTTCCTTACGTATTTAATTTTTGACCGTCATTTCTTGTAATTATTTTGTTTCCTCTGGCATGCATGTCAGTCTTCATAATATTTCTATATTCTTTTATCTTCATAATATTATGACTTATGACTAACACTTATTTGTATTCATCATTTTAGTTTGCATGTTTCATCATACATTTTCAGTCAAATTTAACCTATATGTTTAAGTTATAGTAGTCTGCATGTTTCACCATTATGTCCAGTTGCACGGTGCAATTGGTGCATATGATACTGATTAATAGGTCTCTTGTGCATAAATTGCACTGTGCAACTTAAGTGTATTTTAAAAACAATATTAGCTATTTTCACAGTAAAAAACACTTTATAGTGTTCAAACCATTTTCACCGTAAACAATATAATTTATAACTATCTGGTGAAAATAATTGATATTATTTGAAAATATATTTAATTTGCACAATGTCTCATATGCATGCCAGACTAAGGCTAAAAAGTTATCACAACTTATGTAAATGAGTGTTTTCTATGAAATTTGATCACCGTGAAATTGGATCCATATTAGTAATGTGGATCCTTATCAACAACTCTACGGATGTAAACAAGATGAGCCGAACTGAATACCATTAGGCTCAAGTGCGGCTCGTTTGATTTTTCTTTTAGGCTCGGGCTTAGCTCGAGTTCGGCTCGTGTGTAAATTATTGAATTTGCGAATAGCTTGACTCGTAAAATATTTGTGTACAAAGTAAACGAGCTTAACTCGAGCCCGTCTCTAAAAAATCTCGTTTGCAAATTTATCAAATATAGTTCGAGCTCGAGTTTAGAAAAAACCCGTTTGCAAATTAATCAAACATAGTTTGAGCTTGAGTTGGAAAAGCTCTTTAAAAGTTAAATGAGCTAGACTCGATAAGATTGTTAAAATTTTAAGAATATACACAAAATAACAAAATATCTCATCAACGTCTAATTAAAAAGGTAACTAATTGAGCCTGACTCGATCCTGTATTGATCCTACTCATGAACATATTCGTGAGTTCATGAGCTTATTAGTGAATTTGTTCGCGAACTTCATAAACGAACTTGTTCGCGAGTTTTTGAGTCGAATACAATTAAACTTGAGCTCGGCTTGATAAAATAATTGAGCTCGTGAAATTTGACGAACAAACTCGAACGAATATTTTTCAAGTCGAGGCCCGAATAGTTCACGTACGATTTGACTCCCTTACATATAAAAACTTGTATGAGACGATCTCACGGTGAGACAATTCACAAACTATCACAAATTAACACTCATTTCTTTTAAAGTGTCAATGCATCAAGCGCCATGTCCAACTGATATTTTTACTCATGGTGAGATGGTCTCACACAAAACCCACTCATCTTTATATATATATAAGAGGGTCTTGAGTGCAATATTTCGCTAATATAGGAAAGTTAAAAAACATAAGGGTCAACATTGAGATCCGGGTAAACATAATAAAATTCGCGGGATCAAATGGATCTTCCCAAAAAAATCTCGCAAAAGCAAACAAAAAATCTCGCTCTCAGGTCTGGTGTTACTTTAAGGGCAAGTAAGTGTTACTGTAAGAGTACGTATGTGTTACTATATCAAAAATAGTGTGGAATCACGAAAAAACAGAGACTTAAATCATGAAAAAGAAAAACTTGATAAACACCAACAAATCTTAAAACTATTAGATAATCATGACATCAATATTCTTATTCATGTGTTACCATATGAAAATAGAAGAATCTGAACAATAAAAAAATATATGATTCAGTAATTCATGTGTTACTACATGGACAGATGAGTGTTATTACAAGAACTAAACAGTGCGACAATAAGAGCTAGTAACACATTTTTGATCATGCAGTAACACTCGTTTGTTCATACAGTAACACAATTTTCACCACTATGAAAAACAGAGTATATGACGCGAAAAATCCAACAGTGATGAAAATAGAAAAAATAAAAACGTGGATAAACTCGTAATGGAAGTTCGCACGGGAGAGAAAACTAGAATGGAGAAGAAACATCATGAGAGTAAGAAAGAGAAAGAAATAATGTGCGAAGAAATCGTCATGGAAGCGCAAAAATAAAAGGAGAAGATCCATTTGAAATGAATATGGATCAAAATAAATCGTATTGCACAGATCTATATCAGTGCAATATTACATACAAGTCTTTGTGTATATATAGATATACATAATATATATGAAAAAGAAATAAATAAAAAGTTTCTCCATTTTTATTTTCCTCATTATATTGCTTACTAATGTTTCACATTCATCATAGTGGTACACTATTTGATATTATTGCTTGAAAAAATATTACTCATCCATCCCCTAAAAGTATGGTCGTTTGTTTTTTTTTTTTACAGATTTTAAAAAAATATAGACAAAGTAAATAAAACAAAAGTATTTTGGTAATATTGTGTGGTTTATTCATGTATTAAATGGTTATTTATGAGTGTAGAGTCGATGGCATGTGAAATAATTAAGTGATGATTAAATGGTGAATTAAACAAAATTGTTGAAAAAAAATAAAAAAAACCATACTTTTGGAGGTGGAGAAATATTATTATTTAGTATGTGTATGGTACATAAGGTGCACATATTTCCTACCCCTTAGGATATGTTTGTTTTGCAGGATGAGATTGATAACCATGGATAAGATTGTGTAAGATTATATTTTTAGGATTGTAATCTTTAAAAGTAGTTGGTATGTTTGGTTTGATGGATTGATTGTTTTTATATGATCTTGACAAGTCGAATTAAATAATCACACCCAAAAATAGTTTCGGGCCAACCTTGAATTCCAAATTGTAAACCTACAAACCAATCACTAAATTAAGTACTACTCCCTCCGTCCCACCATTATTTGTACACTTTCCTTTTTCGTCCGTCCCAAAATTATTTGCACACTCTAAAAAAGGAAACATTGATTTGTGTGCACACTCACAATAATATACACATATTTACCCATATGTCACTACTTTACTCAAAAATTAACTTTTTCTTAATATGTGTGCCCATTTTTGTGTGCATAAAATGCTGGGACGGAGGGAGTATAAAATAATCGATTCGAGTTTATCCATTAAAACAAACGAGCCCTTAGAGGTCAATAATCATTTGTAACATTTGCTTTCTCTTTTGATTACCACTATTCATACCCCAAAATCCTCTAAATCCACCCCACTTACTAAATATACCCCAATAAAATTTAAAATTTTACATGTATTACGAAATATGCCACATTTCATTCCTATAACGTCCTTACTCCATTAATATAAAAATAAAAGGGCTATTTTCCCACCATACCATATATATTCTCATAAATGTCTCTCTCCTCAGAGGAATAAAAAAAAGAAAAAATTTATTTCTTTCTTATATTCTTTAACTTTTGGTTGAAATAAAAAAAATCTTTCAAAATTAAATATATTTTTAAAAAATATTATAAAAATAAACAATTAAATATTAGAAAATATATAAATTAAAAAAATTAATTAACTAAATAAGAATCTTCAAAAAGAAAAATCTTTGAAAATATTTAAATAAAAAATGTAAATCTTAAAAAAAAAACAAAATGATTATGTAAATAATTAAGAAAATAACATAATCTCCAAAAATAATTTTATAAAAAAAATGAATATGTAAATAATTAAGAAAATAACATAATCTCCAAAAAATAATTTTATAACAATTTGTTATAAAATTATTTTTGGAGATTATGTTATTTTCTTAGTTATTTACATATTCATTTTGTTTTTTAAAGATTTATTTATGAAATCATCTAAACCCCAATAAAATCTAACAAAAATTAAATAAGTCAAATAAATTTAAAAATTAATTATACTAAAAATTTGGGAAAAATAAACTTCATAAAATAAAATAAATATAAGAAAAATACACTAAATCTTAAAAAATTTAACAAAGAGAGTCCAAAGTTAAATTAAATCAGGAAAATATTTTATAAAAGTCAATTAAATCTAAGAAAAATAACTAAATTTTTACTTTTATTTATCATCAATTGATTTTTTTAGATTTTTTAAATTAAATTCGCACTTTAGTTAGTTTTGAATATTTAGTTGATCTTTTTTTTTTAATATTCTTTTAATTGTTTTTAAAACAAAATCTAATTTTTTTTAATTGAACTAGTGGAAGATTTAGTTGATTTTTTTAATTTCATTTTTTTCATATTTTTAAGGAATTTATTAATTGATTTTTTCAATTAATTTGATTATTGAAATATTTTGATGTTTTCTAAATATATTTTTCAAATTTTATTTTGATTTTGTTTAAAATTTATAAAATAATAAAGAAAAAATTAAAATTGACCAATTTAAAGATAAAATACTAATTTGAAAATTAAATGACCTAAAGGATAATTTATTCATTTTATTTATGTCTAATTTTATATTTAAAATTATGGGATATATTTAGATAATTTTAGGGTATGAATGGTAGAATTCTTTCTCTTTTTATTTATTTAATTTTTATTTTTTTTTCACACAATTGCTCTCTTCTTGTGTACTCTGATATTTTTATTTTATTTTATTTTTGTTTTTGTTTTTCCGTTAAGAAAAGCTGTGTGACTCACAGAGAAAGGCGCAAGCTGCAACACGAAACCCCATAATCCTTTTCTGCTGCTGCTTGACAAATTAATTCCAGCGATTAAGTTTCCAGGTAAAAAAATATATCCAATTTCAAGATATTGCCATTCAAGTAACCCCAAATAGCATTTCTGTCTAGTTGATTATGAACTTATCCGTCGTATACCGAGTAATTGCAATTGTAATGTGAATTTCTTTTTTTTGCATGCTTAAAAGATTTCAATGTCTGGGTATTGTGGGTTTATTGTTTCTATTATTCAATTGACTGCGTCGAGTGCTTAGTTCTGATTGAAATGCCCTTAATGACAGTTAAATTCATCAAAAGCTAGAGGTATACAATATTGTTCATAATCTTTTAGTTACATTCCAGGTGCCTGTGTTTATTTAAGAGGCTTTGAGAAAGCTCATTGTGTTGTAGTAGGCTGTTATATCTATGTAAATTCTTTTTTGTGGCTTCATGAGCTTGTTTGAATTTTGCTGCAGATGGAATACAATGGTGTGAGAGATTGATGAGCTAATATTAGCCTGGTTCTTTTCTCTGGAAAGGTGTTGAAAAGTCTGGGAGGGTCGTTCTACTCGTAAAATGGTGCAAATCTCAACAAATACTTTAGTGACTTCTAGATGCAGTTCTTTTTGTGGATCAAATGATTGGTTGGGGAGAAATTTTGTCCAATTGAGAGAGCCACATATAGTTGTTGAGGTTGGAAGATCATGCCTTTGTGCTTTTGGTGGAGGATTCGCTTCCTTTACAGGACCACGCGACATACAACGTACAAGTTTGAGGGTTCAAGCCGGATGGCTATTTAAGGGAAGTGATGATAAGGGATCAGAATTCGATGCGAGCTGTGAGCATAGTGAAACTGCCAACGAGGATATTCTAATGTTTTTCTTTGAGCTGGACTTGGCAACCCGAGTACAGGTTTGATGCTACAACTCTATCAACAAGTGTTGGATAACTGGGTAAAAGTTAGTTGGCTTATTAGTGTGATTTCATTGCAGTATGCATTGAATTTGGAGGAATATGAAGTTGCGCAGCAACTGAGGAACAAGTTGACTGAGGTTTGGATTATTGAATTATTTGTCTAAGTTCTGATCATTGTTTTTAATACTTTTCATTTTGAAAGAGCCTTCTATTGTTATTTTTTCCAAATTTGTGCTAATCTTTCTTGGGACAGCTAGTTTCTAATGTCTTTGTGTCAATTATTACTCTTTCTGTCTGGTAATAATACTGGGAATCAGTGCTCCTGATTATATTTGCATGGACTGTAATGCTGTGCGATCGAGGCATTCGTGAAAATCTCACCTTGCCCATGTGATGTATTTATTTGAAGGTTGAGTCAGAAGTTATCAAACTCCAAGAAAACAGAAGGGGATCAGCATCCAAGAGTGAAGCTCAAGATATGGCTATAAGCATTTTACGTTTGCGGTAAGTCTCCAACCCTTAGCTGTTCTGCGTTGTAGCTGATTCAAACTAGGTTTAGATCCTATCATTTTCCTGTTTCTGAAAATCAATATATTTGGGAACTCTATAATTAGTATTCCAATTCTTGCAGTGCCGACCTGCAGAAGGCTATTGAGACTGAGAATTACAGTTTGGCTGCTGAGTTCCGGGATAAAATTTCCAAACTTGAAGCGAAGTCTTTGTCTGCATCCATAAAGGCCCAAGCATATGAAAATGCAAAATATGCTTTCCGTTTGGGTCAGAAATTGAAGCATAAAATATTTGGTAATTTGTTACTTACTGACCTGTTTCTTTCCTTTTGAAATCTACTCACAAAATATGGACTAGTGATTTTGATACATGTAAAGGGATTAGTTAAATAATCTATGGTCAGTTTACTGAATGCAGTCTTTTCAGATAAAAACAGGGTCTTCTTTGTCTAACTCGCTGAAGTCGGGATGAGTTGAACCATGTCTCAACCATCTCACATAGATTCTAGGGCTACATTATGTAGTATTTAGGCGATGAAGAAGCTGTAAGAATTAACTGGAACTAGATTGAAAAATCATATACCATATTGGTGCCGTTTCTAGGTTAGAGCAGATGCTAGTGGTCTAGAGGCTTGAACTTATCTAGTGAAGGTTAACCCCTCACAACCACCCCGGTATATATATGCATATAACATATTCTGGGGTAAATTATACTTCTTCTGCAGATAGATCTTAAACTCATTAATTTAAAATAGAAGAAAAATTATAACTGAATATGTTAATCTGCTATTCTGAAAAGCTCTGGTATAACTTCCTGGACATCATGTTCAAGAGATGAACTTTAGCTGGCGACATCTCGTGATTATGTATCTTATTAAAGTATGGTTTGGCATTATAGGATATCGGGCAGTTATTTGCGGCATGGACCCAGTGTGCTGCGAGTCAAAGTCCTGGATTGAGGCTGCTAATGTTGACAAACTGTCCCGTGGCCCTGATCAACCCTTTTATCAGGTCTTATAACTTAAAAGATTCAGTATTGATTTGTTATCATCTTTTTTCCATTTCCTTAACCCCACCCCCAAAGAAAGAAAGAGAAGTTGCTTGCTTTGTTTGATAATATCGTAGGTCCATTTGATCCTTGTTCGTAGTCACAAGGCATACCTCTGAGTCTCTGACATTCATCTCATCAACATTTTCACTAACATTTTAGTCCACTTCGTCCATTATATTTTCACTAGCCATCATAAGTGGCATTAGCCTTATCCAGCGAGGATGTAAGAAATCTCACGTGATTATTTAAATCCATCATTCTGTAGGTGCTGGTCGACACGCATGAAGACCCCAACCTTTTAGTGGCATACGGTAAGCATAAGTTAATACTATCCATGATGTTCTGTTAATAACTCAAGTTCATCATTCTTTTCTTCTTAATATATCAGAGAATTGGGAAGTGTTTCTTCATCTCAGTTTACACTTCACATATCATTACATTATTTTCAAATGTTCCTCTAAGAACACACTCATCTGGGCTCCATATCTTTCCCTTTTCGTTTCTCCGGACTGATTAGCAAATGGAATTTTCTTGCAGTTGCTGAGGAGAATCTTGTTGCACCCGATGAACAAGACACGGTTAGTTCAATCATCATCAACCTCTCAAACAAGAGAATTTTCTAATAAATCAGCTAATTTAGTAGATTTTGAATGAACATGTGCAGGATAGGTTCGATCATCCTTATGCGTCCTTTTTATTTTATGGGATGGACGCTGCTGGGGATTTTATACCAATTAAACAGCTTCGCGACAAGTATAACCAGTCTCGCCATGAACTCCCATATGATCCACGGGCTGACGAAAATGCTTAAATTCTTAACCACTCTTTTTTTGGATTTTTTTAAAAGAGTTTGAGGTTTACATTATATAGCGCTTTATGTTGTACAGGATCTGATAATACAAATCATATCATCTATGCCATTTTTAGTGTTTCATTGGAGATATGTCATATGAAATGTTAAAAAATATCTATCAAACCATCATATGTTAGTGTACATATTGGAACTGCTGATAATACGTCTGATTTTAATCCGGCAATCTTCTTAAGAATTCTGTGTGATTGGGCTTTTTTGTGGGGTTTTTCGGAAGGGTGCTACTATATACCCCTCCATATTTATTTGATACCCCCACCCTATTTTTGATTTATTATAATATATTTTTTGAATGACTTTTGTGTCCTTATAATAAATAAAAAAACTGAATACTTGATACACCTACTGGAATACCAAAAGTCACAAGAATACAAATACAAAGAAGAGCATCGATCCAGGAAGAAAAGAGGAGAAAATTCATATTGTCCACCATTTTATCATCTTTATGGCGGTGATGCAACATTAGTTCGTTATTTTGTTACAAAGATGGTGTACACTCAAGAGTCCTACGCTATGTGTGTAAGTGTTTTTGTTTGAATTTTTTTTTTTTTGATGAAGTATAATTTTGTTTTTTCTTTGAATGTTGTTTTTTGTTTATGGAATGAGTATTGTGTACCAAGATTTTCGTATTTTAGCCTACAATTTTCGTATATTCTGTACCAAGATTGTGATTCCCGTGTTTTTTGAAAAAAAATCACGACACCAATTTTTGAACCTGGTTCGTTGAAAAATAGATAGTATTTCGACAAACATTTGTCGAAAATTAGTCAAATTTTTGAAAATATATTTTTGTCGATATATTAATCATTTTTTGAAATCTATTTACCGAAATGTGAGCTATTTTTCGAATAAATGTTGTTGAACTATAATATTTTTTATTTTATTTTTCTTCAGAATCTAACCATTAACAACACTAACCTTAGTCACTTTTCTCCACCGGGGCATTGTCTGAAGAACATGGCCTTGGTCGATACTTCATAGGGTAAGGGCAGTCGGCGACGTGGGAGCGGTGGCGGTCGCGAGCATGCGTGGCGGTGGTGGCGCCGCTGAGCCGTGGGATATTGCGCGCGGCGGTGCTTGTGTAGTGTGGCGGCAGGAGGAAGTCGTATGAAAACTGAAAAGATGATGGTTTGTGGGTGTATGACTATTTTGAATAAAATTATAGAAAGGTAATTTAGATATATTGTGAGTAGTGTATCTAATAATTATGTAAATTTAAGTAGGTAGATTAAGTGGGCGGTGTATCAAATAAATATGGAGGGGTATATAGTCACACCCTTTTCGGAACTTTGCTGGCGGCCCATCAGGAGCTTTTCTCACTTGGGCTCCGTTAGCTTTTCAATGAGGATTAGTGTGAGAATTGAGAGAGAATATTGATTGATAATCTAAAATAAAAAAAAAAATTATTGGTTTTATAGTAGGATGGGGATTATTATATGATGTATCCATCCATGTATAAACCGTGTTCAAAAGAAGATAAATATAGAGTGAATTTGGTTCATGTATGAATTATTGAAGAGTATTTTTTTTAAGAGTATTAATTATTTTCACTGAAAAACATTATTTGTTTTCATTGAAGAGTCCTAGTTGTTCATATTGAACAAATTAAAGTTCTTCAGTGAAAACAACTAATATTCTTCCATGAAAACAACTAATACTATTTAGTAAAAACAAGTACTACCCTTTAACGCTTCATGTATAAACCAATTTCACTCCATACATACTCTCTAAGAGTATGTTTATTTTGAGATTCACCCGAATAGACTTTGGACTTTGCGATCCACACTCCATACGAGTTTGAGATTTAAAATCAAGTTTTCAAATCTCAAGCTCAATCCATGCCTATAAACCTAGACAAAGTATAGAGTGAAACTGGTTCAAGTATGAATCATTGAAGGGTATTAGTTGATGTCATTAAAGAGTATTAGTTATTTTCACTGAATAATATTACTTATTTATACTGAAAAGTCTTAGTTGTTCAGTGAAATAAACTAAGACTCTTCAGTGGAAACAACTAATACCCTTCAATAACTCATGTACGAACCAATTTCACTCTATACATACTCATAAACCTATTACTACTTTTCACATAATTAAATACAATCACATTATCATTTTTTTATCATCCACTCAATCTCTCTCCTATTTTTCTATTATACAATATAATAAAATAATACAACATCTGTCACTAATAAATATTTGATTTGACATGAAGCAAAATCTCATTATATTAAAATCTCAAAACAAACACATACTTATATTATTTATCAAGATTTCAAAGGTATGACTTCCCCCACACACTTAAATTCCAAAATAAACATACCCTCAAGAATTAAGATGGGGACAAAGTATAGAGTGAAACTAGTTTATACATAAATCCGTGAAGGGTATTAGTTGTTTTCACTGAAGAGTATTAGTTGTTTTTACTGAATAGTATTACTGATTTACACTAAAGAGTCTTAGTTGTTCGGTGAAAATGAACTAAGACCCTTCAGTGTAAACCAGTAATACTCTTCAGTAAAAACAACTAACACTCTTCAGTGAAAACAACTAATACCCTTCAATGATTCATATATAAACCAATTTTACTCTATACACACTCTTAAGATGGGTGTTTGATAAGGATTTTGAAGTCCAAATTTTAAATTATATTGATCATGATTTTAAAATTTAGTGTTTATTTATTTTGCAATATAAATAGGAATATATTTGATTTTATAGATAAAAGTGATGATATTAGAGCAAGAGATCGCCATGAGATGATGTAATACTCCCTCCGTCCCAATTTTGTTTACCCATTTCATTATGAACCTCCTTCAAACACTTCTAAATTACACCTCATTCCACTAATAATTACGTAGAAACATATCTTTATTTTGTTTCATGCACTTCAATTGAATAATACACAATCATAAAAAAATCATTTTATCCATTTAAATACTACAAATTAAATCTCACAAAAAAGTCAACAAAAGTCAAATGTGTAAACAAAATTGGGACGGAGGTGGTATAAATTTTTGTCATGATTATATATTATAATAAAAATAATGATTGTAATAATAATATAATTATGTAATGAAAATTTAATATTAAAATCACAATATATAACAATATTTAAAATTTGAAATCCTGGTTCATTTTTCATATCTCAAATCAAACATCGAGAGTGAAATATCGTTAGCAATGCTCGGAGAGTTCTATATTTAATGCCCTCAGGACGCTTTCATTCCGGTGCCGTCGGAAATAGAGACACGTGAATTCCGGCGAAACTTTACGAGTGCCGCCACCAACCACAAACAAAGCTGCTTCATCATCAGACCCCGGGTCCTACTCCTACATAATGGTGGAACTGAGATTTTGTGCAGCGTATAAATTCTAAGCGAGAATGGCGCTGTACATGCCCCTCTTCAAATCTTGCAGGACGCCAAGATCCCTTGCCCAACTACATGGGCATCTAACAACCACGGGCCTCCATAAAGATGCTCTTGCATCAACCAAACTCATTGAGTCATATTCACAAACGGGTTCTGTGCAATCTTCCAGACTGATTTTTCATACCTTTTCAAACCCAGATTCTTTTATGTGGGGCGTGCTGATTAAATGTCATGTCTGGAATGGTCTGTTTCAAGAAGCTATTTATGCATACCGGTACATGTTGGAGAGTTCGGTGGAATTAAACCAGTATATTTTCCCTTCAGTTCTGAGGGCTTGTTCCGCAGTTAATGACCTTAGAATGGGGAAACATGTCCACGGGAGGATTGTGAAATCTGGGTTTGAGTCTGATCCCGTAATTGAGACTTCGCTGTTGAGCATGTACGGTGAAATGGGGTGTTTGTATAATGCTCGGAAACTGTTCGATGAAATGTCAACGAGAGACTCTGTCTCATGGAGTTCAATAATATCTAATTACGTGCATAATGGCCAGCCAAGTGAAGGATTGAGAATCTTTCGGAAAATGGTGAGCCAAGGTATGGAAGTCGATTCTGTTACCATGCTCAGTGTAGCTGAGGCTTGTGCAGAGCTGGGCTTATGGAAAGCTGGAAAATCGTCTCATGGCTATCTAGTGAGAAGGAATCTTGGAAGTGATCATGGAGCATTAGGGAGTTCCCTGGTTGCAATGTATGGAAAACTTGGTGATTCCAGTAGTGCAGAAAAGCTGTTTTTCTCTAATCAATTCGATCATCAGAGTTTTGTTTCTTGGACAGCATTGATTTCATGCTACAATCAAAACAGACATTATTTAGAAGCATTAAAAACGTTTGCTAAAATGCTGGAGTGTGACATAGAAGGTAACAGTGTTACTCTGATGAACGTCGTATGTTCTTGTGCTCGATTAGGATGGCTTCGAGAAGGGAAATCTGTTCATGGATACGTCATCAGGAATAATATTGATATCGATAGAGATTTCTTGAGGTCATCACTGATTGATTTGTATGCTAATTGTGGTCACTTAGTATACAGCCGTGAAGTCTTTAATACAACTAAAGACAAACATATAGTATCATGGAATATCCTCATATCAGGTTATGTAAGGAATCATAAGGCAGAGGAGGCTCTATCACTTTTTGTAGAAATGCTGATTCAAGGAATATTACCAGATTCGTTCGCCTTAGGTAGTGCTCTATCGGCCTGTGGAATGATCGGGCATTCAGAGATGGGATGTCAAATACATTGTCTCATTACCAAGTCCTGCATCCCAAACGAGTTTGTTGAGAATGCCCTAATCGACATGTATTCCAGGAATGGATTCACAAGCTCAGCTGTCAGAATATTTCGTGATGCCAAACAGAGCAGTGTTGTAACATGGAATTCTATGATGTGTGGGCTTTCACAAAATGGTTACTCACAAGAAGCTATCAGCCTCTTCGATGAAATGTACGCCACGTGTCATGATATGGATGAAGTAACCTTTTTGAGTGCAATTCAAGCTTGCTCAAATCTTGGTTTTACAGAGAAGGGAAAATGGATTCACCATAAGCTAATTACTTTTGGTGTAAAGAAAGACATGTATGTTGATACATCTTTGATAAATATGTATGCTCGATGTGGAGACATTCGTATGGCTCGTAGAGTTTTTGATAACATGAGTGAGCTGAGTAGTATATCATGGAGTTCCATGATAGGAGGCTATGCAATGCACGGTGATGTTGATCATTCGATAGCTCTGTTTAATCGAATGGTGGAATTAGGAATAAAGCCAAATGAAATTACCTTTATGAATATTCTGTCAGCCTGTAGCCATGCAGGATATGTTGAAGAAGGAAAGTATTTCTTCAACTCCATGAAAGGAGACTTTGGTATCATCCCAAGTTCTGAGCATTATGCATGTTTGGTTGATCTTTTGAGTCGAGGTGGTGACCTATATGGAGCGTATGAAGTTATAAAGTCGATGCCTTTGTGTGTAGATGCAAGCATTTGGGGTGCATTGGTGAATGGGTGTAGAATCCATCAGAGGATGGACTTTCTCAACAAGATTGAAAGCGACCTTTTGAATATGAATGCAGCAGTGGATTCGGGGTATTACGCCCTATTGTCTAATGTGTTTGCAGAAGGGGGTAAGTGGAATGAGAGTAGAATGGTGAAAGCAAAGATGAGAAGACTAGCTGTGAAAAAAGTCCCTGGTTACAGTATGATTGAGATTGGGTCGAACACGTAGTTCGACAATTAAACTTGGTTTGTTTTGCAGAGGTTTTGACAGCTGCATAGCCAAAGCAGGCTAAGTATGTAACAATTTGCTTGTACGTTTATTTGGCAAAATATTACTTGTACATTATTTAAGACAAATGGAGAGGACCTCTTTGAGCTCTAATTTAAGCAGGCCAATGAGTAGAACAATTAGGCTACTAGAGTTCATTATTTTGTGTTTCACATTTATTCTACTATTCAAGATGTTATGTAGCAGTTATTTATCAGTCTCCAAATACACATGCCAAATAGTGATCATTAGCCTGTATATATCAAGACAGTGGATACTTTTAATAGAAATAAAAAATCAAAGGAAGCCAAGATCATATACTATATACACTCGAGAAATGTTTAATGTTGCACGGACTTATGATAAGCAATCTGAACTTGAGCAAAACTGATGAATGCATAATGGTCCCTTCAAATCAACGCAACCTTCAGATAGTTGTCATTCGTGTATGAGTCAATCTGAGCACATCCTAGCCGCTTCTTCAAACCCCTTCTCTTCATCATCTCTCTCGTTTCACTAGCCTCGGCCCATCTCCCATTAGAAGCATTAAAACTGGAGATAAGCATATAGTGCCCTGAAGCACCAGGACAAAGTTCGAGCATCTTTCTTACAGCCACATCTCCCAGATCAAATCTCGAGTGCATACTACATCCATGAAGAAAAGATCCAAAAACCGTACAATCAGGTTTAATCGGCATTTTCTCAATCAACTCCAAAGCTTGCTCGAGGTTTCCAGAACGAGCCAAAAGGTCAACCATACAAACATAGTGTCTCATGGAAGGAATAAAATCGTACAACTCGCACATTTTCTTGAAATATGTCCAACCCTCTGTAATCATCCCAGTATGGCTACAGGTAGACAAGATTGTTGTGAAAACTATATCAGTTGGCTCGATGTTCTCCTTCAGCATGTCGTTGAAAAGTTGAAGGCACTCATTTGAGTCCCCTTGCTTTCCATATCCACCAATCATTGCACTCCACGTCACTGTGTTCTTCTCTGCCATATCATCAAAAACAGCTCGTGCAGATACTGGATCACCACATTTGGAGTATAAATTTACAAGTGCAGTCCCAATATAGACACTGCTAAATGCCAAAAAGCCTCGTCTGAGAGAGTAAGCATGAAGAGAAGAACCTAGTTTGATGTCCGCAAGACTAGCGGAAGCAGATAGGACAGACACCACAGTCACCGGATCAGGCAGAAAACCGCTTAATCTCATGCGATTGAACAGCTTTAGAGCTTCGTATGAGTATCCATTTTGAGAATAACCACCGAGAATTGAGTTCCATGAAACAACGTCCTTATCTACCATAGACTCGAATAGATAAACGGCATCTACAATCCTAGAACACTTTGCATACATGTCCACTAGACCATTCATAAAACCAACATCATCTTGTCCTAGTTTAATCCCTAGACTATGAAGTAGTGAACCCATATAAGGATTGCCTGATTGGGCACAAGCTGAAAGTACACTTGCTAAGGTAATCGAATTGGGATACAAATCTTGCCATTTCTTGTCAGTGAATAACAGCAATGCTTCTTTAGCTAATCCATTTTGAGCATACCCCACGATCATTGTCGTCCATGAAACAAGATCAATTCTTCGAACCTCATCAAAAATCAATCGAGCATCAAGAATCGCTCCACATTTGACATACATGTCTAGAAAAGAAGTACACAAATAGGAATTCACTTGAATCCCACTTTTTATCACATTTCCATGCACCCACTTCCCCTGGTGCAAGGCCCCTAATTTTGCACATGCTGTCACTACGCTCGCTAAAGTATGAGCATTTCCTTCAACCAGACAGTCCCTCATACGGTTAAACAAAAGTAGCCCCTCTTTAGCACAATTGTTCTGCACATAGCCAACAATCATCGAAGTCCAACAAACCACGTTTCGATCCCAAATCCTCTCGAAAACCTTATTAGCAGTGTCGATTTCTCCACACTTTGCATACATATCAACAAGCCCAGTCAGCACAAAGCTATCCGGGCTCCCTATATGAACTATGTAACCATGCAACTTTCTCCCTTCACCAAAATCCCTCAACTCACTGCACGCTTTCAATACAATTGAAAACACGACATTATCAGGAACAAAAAATCTCCTCTTCATAAATTTATAGAACCCAATAATATCATCGAATAAGTCGTTCATAAAGTACCATCTCATCATCACTTTAAACGAACCAAAATCTGGGTTAGGAATTTCGTCGAACAGCTGGCGTGCAGTCGTAACACGGCCGTATAAACCATACAAACCTAATAATTTGGTTTTCAAAAAAGGGTCATCTACTTCTCCACTAACAATTAAAAGGGCGTGAACCTTTTGGAGGGAAGAGAGGGTTCTGCAGAGATTTGAAAGATGATGGAAGGTATTCGCTGATATCGATTGCAGCGATTCAACTTCAAGATTGTGGGATGGTGAAGAAGTAAAGGTCGTGAACTTCGATTGGAACTTTGAATGTGTGAAAAAAGGGATTTTCCTGTGAAACAATGAAAACAGTTTCATGGCGCTTGGATTTCATATCCGTTTACGATTTTTGCATTTGTTCCATACGAGGTTTACATCTCCCGCCATATTGTCGGTAGAGTAGTCATAAATGCGGAGGTGGTGGCTAAAATGTTTGTGGTCCGCACGCAACTTAGACAATCTTTATCCATCAACCCAACCCAACCCAATCCACTAATAAACAATTCATTTCTCTCTCCTCCACATATACAATATCCAACCCAATCCAATCTTCTCATTTTTCATACTTTATCAACAACCCAACTCAATCCAAAATAATTTCTCTTTTTCTATTATTTAATAATTATATTCATCCATAATAAATTTTTATTATATTAATAAGATGATATATTAAATTATTTAATATTTAAAATTCGTTATTTTAATAAATTTAGTTACTATGCACTTAAAATAAATTGTAATTTTAATAATAAAATTTAAATTACAAAAATTAGAATACAAAACGGCGAACAAAATATATCAAATTGAGAATTTTCTCATGTTGAGAGGTTGGATAATCTTCTGTGCTCATAAAAGATTCAAAATTTGAATAATTTTGGGTGTTTGGATTAATTAGAGAGTTAGAAAAATAATTTGGGAACATAGGATCCATGATAAAATGATTAGAAATTTGGAAAGATGATAAAATGAGAAGAGAAATGAGAGAATATGAATTGTGATGCAAACTATATCAATATTGGTGTCTATTTATAGAGGAAAAAAAATCCCAAATTTTGGTATATTTTTTTTTAATATATATAATATCAAGATAATGAAAATCCAAATATTATCTATAAAAATATTACCACCCAATTAGAAGGTGCCATGTGTCTTTTTTAGGCATTGAGAACTGTGCCCATATTGGGTTCCATGGCGGAACCGTTCGGCCAGCTTGATGTCCATTTTGATTTAATTTTTTTTTTTTTTTTGTCCTTTGTGCAAACAGATTGGGCAACCCAACCGATAAATATAGTTGGGTTAAGAATAGGCCCAAATTTGGGCTTATCGTATAAGCCCGAACACCCAATTATATTATTACTACCAGTAATGACTAATGAGTAGAGTTTTAGAGGGTATTAAGTGAAAATATTAATTGAATTGAGTGTATTATATGCTCCTAACACAAAAAATAGTGATAATTTATGTACCTATGTGAATATTACGAGGATGAAGTTTATGAAAACATTTCCATAATTGAATGCACAAATAATTATGGGACGGACGAATAAGACAAGTGTATAAATAATTGTGGGACTGGGGAGTAACTTTTGCCACATTCCAAAAATGATTCAAAATAAAATTAATCGGGTCTAATTAGATTAAGGATATATGATTTAATTTCTCTCCATACTAGTTTCATTGTGCTTATATGGTGGAATATTCATCTAACTGTGAAGAATGGAAGGAGGAAGGAGATGTACTTGACCTCAATTTTTGTTCTTATTCAATTCAAAATTGTTTACTTCAATAGGATTATGTGCACTCTACACCAATAAACAGCAATATTTTTTTATTTATTTATAAACAATACTCCCTCCATTCCATTAATATTTGCACTAGGAGGTGGACACAATTTTTAAGAAAAAAAATATAATGAGTAATATTTTGTGGGATATAAAGTAGAAAAATTGATTGAATTGATTGTATTGTAGATCCAAAGGACAAAAGGTAAATTATGTGAATATTGTAAAAATGGAGTTTATAAAAGTATTTACATTTATTAGTGGGCAAACAATGGTGAAACGGGGAGTATATATTAATGTGTAAGGGCCACAAAATGCACATAATTATTTGCCCTATAATATATTCCGTTCAACTCGATTGATACGACAATCCCTGAACTTCCAATTCTTGGAGCATAACAAAGCATTTCTAGTTTGGCGGCCAAGCTAAGCTAAGATATCTGGGTCGCTAAAAATAACACACATATATGTGATCTGAGTTATTTAAATAAATAAAAAAACGCACACATAGCCTTCAAAGGCGTGTATATATGAAGATGAAATCAAGCGACATTATTTCTACAAGTTGGTAACTCAAAGACGCAGATTATAATGAGGTGCAATGAGATTTACAAAGACAACAACCAATTATCTGATCACTCAAAACTCATAAAAACAATATCCCTTCTTTCTCTATCAATTCCCACATCAATAAAGAAATATCCCTTTCCCCATTATTAAGTTAACACCACAGCAGCAGCAGGAGCGCATCTTTGCCTCCTGGGCCGTCTCGTCGTCTTTCCCCACCCCGTTAAGCTCCGATCCTCCAAACCACCTTCAATGCTACTCAATTGCTGCATCAGAGGAGGACCGCACACCGGGTTTGGAGTGGCCGTAGCAACATTTTCGACTACAGCTCGTCTCCTACCCCTCCCACCCCCGTTTCTCGTCCCATTTCTCCTGGTCAAGCCCGAAGTCCAGTTATGGCCTGTCGCTCTCATCAGCCCGCTGAACATCTGAATATCCTCGGTCACCTCATTACGGGACAGTGATACTAGGCCCGGAAGGATGTCCCGTTGGAAGTCCCTCCGTTGCCTTCCTCTCTTCGACTGGACCCTACGAGGCCTCGCTGGCAGCGTACTGGGTCCCATTTCCTCGAGCTCCAGAACAAAGGGTGTAGGCATGTAATCTTCCTCTTTCGTTAATGGTATTTGCAATGTCATTGCCTCAAAATCGTCCATCTCGTCTTGATTATTACTGGACGTGCTCTTACATTGCTCCTCGAATAATGAGACAGTGTCGACAAACCACTGGAGCGATTCCACAGCGGAAGCTTCCAAAGAATTGGAACAAGATGATGATGAGATGGCAACCATTAATTCGGCTGCATTTTTAAGAACTTCATCAAGTGGTGATTCTGATTCATGCTTAGTTTCTACCTTATTTTCGTCTTCCTTCTCCGGGACGGCAGGAGATTCCAAATCTATGTCCAAAATCGTCTTAACATTGCCCGTTTTGCTTTCATAAGACGGTGCTAAAGTATCTTCACAATCAGTCACACACGAATTCAAATCAATGTAGTCTCTCACAGAGACACCATTCGATCGCTTTTCCTTCTCCAAACTCTGTTCTTCAGCAGCTATCTGATCTTCAGGCTCGCACTCTACATTTATATCGATTACAATGTTCTTCCTTCCCTTATTCATGCTGTTCCCATCAGGCGGCCAGGTGGAAACATGAGACGAAGGCTCACTATTTAAAGCCCCTGTTTCGAAAATGGGAACCCCGAGAATCTTCTTAACATTTTGATTCTCAGATACCTCTGTTTTCATCTCACTTGAAGTCAACATAGCTCTAGGTGGTTGATTTAGATCAGTAACTGTTTCATTCTTGCAAGACAACCGACTAGAAGAAGCACGAGCCGGCTTATTTCTTAGCCAAGGTAATGCCGATAGATGATCTTCAGGCTTACCTTTTTCATCTATCACAGTGACATCATCATCATTCAAGTTAATATCGATCATGGGTTTTGAATCTCCACGACACGAGCCCTTCACAAAATGTCCAAATCCATGATTAGTTGTGTGGTCAGATGCTACATCATCACCCCTACTACGATTAAGATAATCAGGACCATTTGATCCTGAGGCAGATCCGTGATAAAAATCATTCAACCTAGAACTATCACTGACTCTCCACTTTTCTCCAAAAGATTCTCGGCGCTCTGAAGCTGAGTTTGAACATGATTCCAATGTGGCTATCTTTTGAGTAAAGCTACTTGTCGGTTTTGCCCAGGATGAGACAGAGTGGGCCCACGAACCAGAAAAATAAGAGTTAAAGAATGGGTCTGAACGAGGGGCCTCGGAAGGTTCCAGGTGTCTATGATTGGACTGATTGTGACTTTTATCAGAAGGTTCTAGACCATGGTGGTTTCTGTCCCTCCACAGTTCCTCTTTACTATGACCAGTTGGATATATTCTGAGATGATGAGACGGTAAAGGCAACTTATCTTGCAGGAGTCCATGAGTTACAGAATTCAAATTGCTTTTACTGATGGACCCTGAAAGATTGAGAATCGAAAAAACAAAAGAAAATTAAAGAACAGAATTAACTGCAATAACAATAAGTGAGAAATTAATAAGATTGTCGCTTTTTAGTTTGTAGATTATATAATTCTAGTGGTCAACAAGTTCATGCAAAATCACCTCTAACTGATTTTCATGCAGGGAGTTAATAAGATTAACAGTAAGAGCGAATATCATGTAGAAGTTTTGCTACTTGATTATCACAGAACTACTCATAAAGCACGAGCCTTCTTCAAAAATATCTATTCGAAGTACAAAATTTTGATGTAAAAGCTCATATGCTAGATTATAGAGGGCTTCAAATAGATTTTTTTTTTTTTTAACAGATTCCTTTACTTAGGGAGTCTATAGATGAGATTCCTGATAGTAGATGCTATTTCTTTAAATTATACAAGATCAAACTGAAACAAACTTACAGCAGAGATAAAAGGGTAACCAAGAGCTAGAAAATAGTATAAGACCTTTTATTGAAGTTCTTACCTGTTCCATATATATGGGAGAGCCGTCCCCTTTCGCTAACTTTACTTTCAATGGAGGAATTAATCAAAAATCCATCACGGTGACGTTTTGTTTCTTCATTTACACCTAAATAATCTCCATTAGAAGGCAGATTTACATCTTTGGTTTCTCCATTGTTGGAAATATGACCAAAGAAAATAGTGGACGACGGAGTTATTGTCTCTTCAATCTCAATGGGTTCATTCAGATCAGCCAAACAGGACGTATATGCTCGCTCAGCTACCCTATTTTCAGGTCCACCTTTTAGTTTTCCATTAGGGGCATAGTTCGATACATCAGATGCTTTGCAATCTGGCGAACTTTTATCATCTTCAACATCAACGTATTCATCAGCTGGAAGTTCAAGATCAAACAGCTTCTTCCTCACTTTCAACGGTCTCGAATCCAAAAGTTCGGAGTCCTTCAGAGACGAACCATTCTGGAAAGGAAACTGAGTAGGCTGTGGGTTGTACCCTTTTGTACAACTCATAGGAGAATTAACAATTTCAACTCCAGAAACAGATGTCCTTTTGTAACCAGAATTCAACAACGAAAAACCTGCCATGTGCCATTTCTGAGCATCTTCTGATGGCACATGGGACCCTCTAAGACTAGATGATGATGACGGTTCCATTGATGCTCGGATTCCACTCAGTTCTTTCCTTTTGACTTCTTCCATCAAGTCCCTTTGAATTCGGTAAAGACGGTGGAGTTCATAAACCTGGACAATGGTGTTCACTAGATTTAGATTGAGAACTTTGCATTATAAAAGCCTAAAGGCAAAGTATCATGTAAACTAGTTTCAGAGTACGACTAATTTGCATATTGTGTGTATTTTTAAATAGTATTGTTGTAGTTGTTTTATTAAAACGTATTAGTTTATCAGTGTTAGTTGTTTCATTCAAAAGTAATACTCCATCCGTCCCCAGAAGTATGTTCACTTGTCTTATTTGTCCGTCCTCCAAAATTGTGGCCATTCCTTTTTTGGACACATCACTTGATCTTTACACTCACAAACAATTACTTTATTAAAAAATAGACCCCACAATACCCTTTACTTTTATCTACTTTTTCTTAAAACTTGTACCCAACCCTCTAGGCACTCTTTTTGGGACAGAGGGAGTAGTTGTTACACTAACAAAGTGATAGTTGCGAACCAGTGGTACGATAAAATTGTTTTACACAAGACCAACGCAATGCTAAATGAACAAGCTAGATGCCTTTAATAAAAAGTACCTGATTTCTAAAAACTGCCTCGTGCTCGAGCATTTTCTGCTTCAATGCATCCTTACCACATCCAGGATAACCATCCATTACAGCATTCGGTGTGAACCCATTGTAGTATTGCCCGTTCGTGATGGCCTTATCTCCGTAACATACGGGCCAGCTACTACTGCTAGAATCCTCATTAAGATCCCTCATGGAGTAATATCCCGGCAAGTAGCTCTTGCTATGTACTTTTGTTCCCATTCCTGAAGAAGATATATAACTTGGTGATTATGATTTTATCGAGTTTTTTCTCCCATACGGAACTGCCCCTTGTGCTTCAACACACAGGTGAGCATACAAATAAGAACACAACCTTCAAATGCTAAAAAAAGTCTTATATTAAAAGTGGTAGCGCTAAAAAATAATCAACTACTATTATCATTAAACAATACAATAGACTAGGAAAAGATTGGTTTCTAGTATTCCATGAACAACTAATGCATGGCACAAAGTGAAAGGCTGGTTTTACTGAGAACTTACAACTTAAAGTAAATGAAAGGAAATGGGGGAGTAAAGTCCTTGGTTTTCTGGGCTATAAATGCGGATTAAGGTAATTATTAAGATAATAAACAAATCGACAAACATAGTATTAATATTAATGCAAGAAGCACATTACCACTGCAAACAATTAAGTCATAGTTTTGGAATCAGGCAACACAATTGAAGGCCAACTAGTATTGTCCTAGTATACATCCGCTTAGATATTCTAATTATAGCGTATACAACACAAATTCGGATAATTCTTATTGCAAGTTGGAAATCAAAAGCTTGACATTAATGATTGAGAAATATTTCAAATATATAACAAAATAACTAAGCATCCTAATGCTAAAACAACCTAGATTCACAACCATTCGGGATATTGATGATGAACCTATAAATTTAGTTCTATCTAGACCAGGGATGAGCCCACAAATAAACAACCCTCAATGGACATGCCTAAAATTTCGCCTTGAGACGGGTAGAAAACGATAACTAATCGTGAATGTAGAGCACTTCAATTAAGGAATCTTGAAATTGTGATGAGGTAAATTAACCTCAATCTACATGACAAAACAAAATAAAAGAGAGAAAAACACAAGGAAGAATATTCGGAAAGCAAATTTTACATAGATGATCACACACCAACACAAATGTAGTCTCCAAATATCAGCAATTGGAGATATACATATAGATTGCCCAAAAAACGCATAAATTTAATCATCCCAACCAATGATAGCAATAAATAGTGAAACTCAAAAGCAGACATTTGAACAGAATTATGCAATCGAATTATTAATTATAAGGTGGAATTGAAAGGAGAAATAAGCATTTTATTCCTACGGGGGTCATAGTCAAAACCAAGTAAATCTTAAAAAAAAAAAGTAAAAAAAAAAACAAATTACCTCAGACACACATACTGAAACAGCCTGCTTTCAAGACTTATTCATGGATTGAATCATTCAACTGTATCTCCAGGAGAATAAGGACTCAGAATCATGTGAATTCACACTAAATAAAAAGAAAACAATAATAATTGCCAAATGAAACAATTTAATTCAGAAGCTCAGATCCTCATCAAACACGACTAAGGGTTGGAGATTTCGATCTGCTGGGCCAGTCTCTCCCTCTCTCTACGAAGAAAAGAGGGTAGCACTTTTAGAGAGAGAATGGGAGGAAAAGATACAAAAAGAAACAATTCTCGCTGCAACAGTATATATTTATTACTATTGATACTAACAAGTGTTTTATTTTCAGGAAAGTGAGAGAGAAAGAGAGAGATCCCAGATAAGAAATCCTCACACAAACAAACGACCTTCTAAGAACAGTGACACAAAATTTGTCAACATCCGGTCTCTTTTTATTCTCTGCTTTTTCTTCACCTTCTCTCCCCCCTCTCTCTCTCTCTCTAAAAACTCACCTCCCTCTCTCTCTCATGATTTCTCTCGTAAAGAATTTCTGGGGTTTTGAGGAAATGAAAAAAATGGGCATTTCTAGATTCTCTCCGCCTTCTTTCCTTGCTTTTCGTACAGATATTAATGAAAATTAAACGTCTTATTATAAAACTGTCCACCTATATAAATATAGCTTATATACAATATATATATTTATTGATTCTTGTGTGAAATTGTTTCGTGGTAAAGTTTGGAGTATAAATTGTGCAAGATGCATTGTCGTCTTTTTCATAAAATTTTTGTCATATGCATTTCACTAATTAATCATATACGAATGTAATAATGATAAATACATAAAGACTTTACTATTATTTTAATTAATTATTTAAGTGTGATTATGTGCCATGATCATTTCTCATATATTTATATTTAATCTTTTAAATTATGAACTTATTTTTGTATCATCCTTAACAACAAGCACAACCAAACCAAATTGCCATCTTTCTAAGCTAGTTGTCAATCTTGAAATCAATATTTAATTAGGTATTATCTATGATCTTAATTAGCCATTTTGAGTAGCTTTTTTTATTGGCCTAATGTCATGTGTGATACGCCCTGTGGGACCCACCTCTGTGGGTAGGGTTTTATGAGGGTTCCTTTATAAGCATTTCTTTTTAATTTAAGGTTAAGGTATTTTATTTCTTTCCTTTTTTTTTTTGGCTGATAAATTACCACTGTATTTAGGGTGTATTTACAAGAAAGTGAATGATATTCTGGTTGAATATGATTGGCTGATGCTCTGTTTCTCACAGAGAAAGTCTAAATTGTTTTTCTGAGAGGTACTGCATGTACTGTAGAGAAAGCATACTGTACAGAAAGGATGTATTAATATGATGGGCTAGAGTTTCCACGTGGTGCGGCATCAGGCCAACATACATCTGATCTTTGGTCAATCCCTAGGATAAGTATTTTCTATCACCATTAATTAATACTTGAGTGCAATTTTAATTTTAGAAAATTCTTTCGGGAATACCTGAGATTTTAAATCGAGAGAGATAATAATCAATTGATTAAAATGGAAAGTTCACAATTTTAATAGAATTTAGTAATAAATCATCAATATCATTATGTATGGTTAATTTGCATTTACATATAAACAATTATTAAACTAGCATGGACTGATTTAACATGACAGTAATTAAATTATCTCATTTTCTGAATATATTAAAAATGATTTATTGAATCAATAGATTTTAAATATAGAAGTACATAACTAAACCATGTAATGTCATCTCAATTGCAAAAGTTTATAGAAAATGTCAATTATCGACATAGAAAAGTTACTTTGCTTGATTTATTTAATTATGATGAATCAAGTTCCTTTGTGGATGGTTCAAGATTGCTTATAAAATGCTTCGGTGTTTAAATTAGTCAAAATCCCTTTTACTTTAATTTATTTGGTAGTATATTTTATCATACACCAAATATATTTTATTCAAATACTCTATACATTTTTAATAAGTGTCAGTTTTAATTTTTTTATCTATTTAATAAATACTCTCTCAGTCTTAGAATAAATGTCGTTCTATAAATTTTATATCAAATTAAAAATCATAAATTTTTAAGATGCCTTCATATATATCTCTAAAAGATTTATAATATTCTAATAATTTTTAAAACATCTATTATATTTTAATAATCCCTAAAAAATCTCTTATAATTGTAATTTTAATTCTGGACAAATTAGGAAAAAATGTAAAAAAATAGTTAAATCGACACTTATTTTAAAATAGAATTTAACCTCTAAAAAGATATATTTGTTTTGAAACGGATGGAGTATAAAACTTTTTTTTAACGGTAATTACGAAATCGAGCACAAGGGGTACTCAACCCGTACAAAGAGACAAGAATACATCAAGAAAAATCAAGACTCACCTCTCTATTCTCTAACGGAAATATTACACAAAACACTCTCTTGATTCTTTTATCCACCTCGTCACTCCTTTCTCTCAATCTATCAGATTTTTTTGGCGCCAACCACGACCAACTTCTAATCAAAATTTCTTCTGTCATTCTCCCAACATCTGGTTTCTTACGGTTAAAAACAAGCTCATTCCTAGTTTTCCAAATTTTCCACACAAGTCCCACCCAAATAGCCGCTGCAATCTTGCAGGATATATACTTTATCATCTCCCAAAATACCAATGAATTGCATGAAGTTTATTGCTGGATTCCAATGAAGAGCACTGCTAAATGCTAATACCCAACCATCTTAGTCACAGTGTTTCCATCTCAACTTCACAAAGCTTACATTTTGCATCTTCATCCGAGTTGAGTATCCCCCTTCTTCTAAGATTATCCCTCGTAGCAAGCCTAAGTCTCATCATTTTCCATGCTGTTATAACATTTTTTCTTAACTCCAAAGGGCTGAATAAGTTTCCGCATAGCAACTTTGTTTTATTTATCTCAATCAGTTATTCTCTCCGCGATATTTTACTTACTCGATGAAAAAATCAGAGTTATTTTAGATATATTGATGGAGAAATTTTTGAAACAAATAAAATTTAACTTTAAATCTAGAACTAGTATGCAAAATATATGATTGTGTTAGATAATGTGAATGCGTGATTGGAAACAAATGAACAGTAACTGATACACCTTTTGCTAGTCCAATAATGTAATATAAACATATTCAAAATTAAAATGAGAAAACAAAGTTTGGTACACATGAAAGGAGATGTAAATGACCTGGTCCATGTCAGCTCAATCTAAAAATTTGGATCGAATGAAATCCACAATTGGACCTCCACAATAGATGGGTCCAATACACCCTAGTATCCAAACGCAATAAATGGGAATGTCTATTGTCTTTGGTAAGAAATAAAAGAATGGGGGAGTTATATAATTTCATTCTTAATTTTTTATTGAGTTATTAAATTATCATAACTAAATATTGACTAAAATTTGTGTGAGACTATCTCTTTGTATGAAACAACACATATTACATTAAACTCTTGTAGCAAAAGGCGAAGCCCTCGCCCCCAGGGCCCCCACCCCCTGGCCTCTACTAAAGTGTTAAATTGTTAATATGTCACGCTTAAATTATACCATATTCTACCCAAGAGACGGTATCGCACAAAACCTACTCCTAAATATATATGTAATATACACTATGGAAATAAAAAATTGGGAGTATGACTTGCGTAAAACTAGCTTACAGTATAAATTGAAAATGATGCATTTACACTTGAAAATGATAAAGTATTAATTTTGTACTAATTTATGAACCATCTCACTCAATTTTCCAACATGACTAAAGAATTTCCACAAAATAATTTAATTCTTAAATGAGGGGAGGATTGTCTATGGTTTGTGTAAAAAAAATTCATATATATATATATATATATATATATATATATATATATTATTATTACTTCTTTATACTCAAATTCCAGAGACGAGTAGATATGAAATGGTTTGAGACAATTTCAAGAAATGCTACCCTTAGAAATTGAAGATATTAGTAAGAGTGTTAATATTTTGATTTTATTAAAAAAAAAAATAAGAATGATGGGAATTTTATTAAAATTTTGTAGTATGAAAATTTAAAGAAATATTATAACGGATTTTAGTACATAAATAGCAAGACAGGAATTCCTTTACAATAAAATATGTAGATATGACATTTAATTCTTTGAACCGTCAAAAATTGAATTGTCCTTCAGTCTAGCCAATTTTCATTACAAATTATTGAGCAATTGTCTCGCCCTAATAACTTTTATTATTTTACCAGATGCGATGGATTTAATCATTCCTTTTATATATATATATATATATATATATATATATATATATATATATATATATATATATATATATATATATTTTTTTTTTTTTTTTTTTTTTTTTTTAATGATGGATCGTTTGTGACAGTGTTGGTATGAAATGAGTCATAATGCAAAATTAAATTATATACATATTCTTACTACTTACTCACATATTCACTATTGTTTTTTTTTTATAACGGTAAAATAAAGAATATTATTACATAATCGAGTACAAAGAGTACTCAACCGGTAAAAAAATCAATAATATCACCACTCTTGATTTCGTCATTTTCCCTTATCACTGCTCTCGATTTCTTCATTTCTTCTTGGGGGCCGTTTGGTTCAAATGACCGGATTGATTAAATGGAATTGGATTAAATAGGGTTATTTGAATATGAATATGTGTTTGGATTGTAGGATTGTTGGATTTCGATAATCAAAAATAAGGAAGTTGGAATGACCAACCTCATAATTACAGCGGAAGGAATTCGAGTCTGGTTGGATTCTATATACGTACTGTGATCCTCGTTGTCAGAACTCAATTACATGAAATTAATTCATGAATTGATTCGTATTCCACAATATAAATGCCCTTTAGTATTGAGTACATGTATGATATATATGTTTGTGTATAATGAAGAACTCTGTCAGAGAATTCTTCTTTACTGCGTATCAGGAGAGAAATATCTTTTTTCCAGGAGAGAGAGATAAAATGAATTACTCCTTCTTATCTTTATCTCTCCTTCTCATATATATGGGATTGGAAGTCCCGTAACTTCCCTCCCTCTTATCCACTTCATATGTGGATAATATTATTATTAAAATAATAATAAAATAACTTTCAATATATTAATATTAAAATTAATTTTGTGTTTGGATTGAATGATTAAGTGAATTTAGAGTGCAATATATCATTTTTACCCCCAATTAATTCAACCAATTATATATTGTGAGGATAAAGTAGTAATTTAGTAATATGAGATTGTGTTGTCTCACCATCTCTAAGAAATTATTTAGTCACTCATTTGATGGATTATGTAGGTTTATGGACCCGGACCCTCATTTAGTCCTGGACCATAATCTTGTAATACAAACACAATATTATATGGGATTAAGTGGGATTAAAACTTTATTCTCATCCAATCCAGCGAACCAAACGACCCCTTATAGTACATATTCACTATTGTTTTGCTCATTTTCCTTCCAACTTGTGCATTTGATAAATTTTATATGAAACGTTCAGACATAATATTAACTGAGGTTGTACTTGGTAGGCATTATTAATTTTAGTAGGGGGTATAAATTTAGTATAGAAAAGTCATATAAAATTGCTTGGTAGGACATATAAAAAAGGTCCTACTAATTTATGCAAAATTCTTATACTTACTTGGTAGGAAGTAATAAAAAAGGTAAAAATTAGGTCCGGTAGCCTCCGGCGACTTTCCGGCGCCGGCGCCGGCGGTCCGGCGAAATTCCGGCCAAATTCCGGCGGTCCGGCGACTTTCCGGCGGCGGTGGTCCGGCGGCGGTTCGTGTGACAAACCAATAATAAAATAGTACGACCTTTCGGATCGAATTAATTTTGTAAAGGTGAATAGTTCTTTGGAGGTATTACGCCTTACTATTTTACAGGGTCGGACATATAAGAAACGGGTCGATATTATTTTAGTATGCCCTACCAAGTGGAATATTAATTATACAACACCCCATAATATGGCCTTTTACTGCCTACAATATACTGATATAAATTTATTACTGCTTGCACTTACACCGTTAATCGCACCCAAATTTGCTCGACTCCGCATAAATAGTCTCGCATTTTAAGACACTTTTTGAAAAGTTATAATTGTGAGAGGATAACCTTTTTTTTTATAAAAGAAAAAAAACAAGTGTTTTCTAATTATATTTGCAAATCTCTCTATATACTAATAGTGAGTTTTTTTTCCGATGTGTCGATTTCTGGTGTGTTTTGCTTATGTGTCAAGTCTTACGTGGCATAATTGTGCGTCACTAATTGGTTTTAGTTGGGTTTGAACCAAGGACCACATGAGTATTTTATATTATATTTACCAATTAAGCTAACTATGAATCGTTGTAAAATTTAAATATTTATTATATACTAATAGATATATATATGTGAATATATTATGAATCGTGTATATATGATAGGCGTAGATTTCGTTCCTGATTTATAGCCTAGAATAGAGGATTCTGAGTTGTATATATCTTTGACTTTGTTAATGAGAAAGGTAACAGATTACATTCTTACATGGTATCACGAGACCTAGGGTTTTCATCTTGCAATCCTCTTCCGCTGCGCCCTAGCGTCTGTATCTGTTCTTCTTTTCTTCGATTTTTTCTTCATCGTTTTTCTAGTTCCAGATGTCGACTAAATCTTCTTTCCATCCCGCTCTTGCGGTTTCCAATATCAAGAACCATATTTCTGTTGTTCTTGAGATGGAGAATGTTCAATACTCTACCTGGGCGGAGTTGTTCAAGATCCATACGCGATCACATCGTGTATTTCATCATATTCTTCCCGATGAAAACCCTCTTGTGAAGGAGCCCTCCACCGATGAGGAGAAGGAGATGTGGATTACTCTTGATGCCACTGTTCTTCAGTGGATTTATGCCACGATCTCGACTGATCTTCTCCATACTATCCTTGAACCGGACTCTACTGCGGCTGAGGCGTGGTCCCGTTTACGGGATATTTTTCAGGATAACAAACATTCTAGGGTTGTTACCCTTGAACAGGAGTTCTCGCAGACCACTATGGAGGGTTTTCCGACTGCTTCGGCGTATTGTCAACGCCTCAAGTTATTATCCGATCAACTCAAGAATGTAGGTGCGCCTGTCTCGAATGATCGTCTGGTGTTGCAGCTTGTGGCGGGACTCACAGAGGCATACAATAGCGTGGGTACTTTGCTTCGCCAAAGTGATCCGTTGCCTAAATTCTACCAGACCCGTTCTATGTTGGTTCTCGAGGAAGCTGGCCTTGCGAAGAAGGCGGCGTCTGGTTCTGCCCTTCTTCACTCTGCTCCGTCTTCTCCGGTATCTGCTGGGGATGTCACCCCTCGTGCTCCATCTGGGGGCAAGAAACCGCAAAAGAAGAAGGGTAACAAGAATGGCCGAGGCTCGGGTCCGTCTGGCCCTGGTGGACCGTCTGGTCCTACCCAGTTTGCACAGCAGCAATGGCAGCCGTCGCAGTGGACTGGTGGATCCCCTTCTTGGCCGTGGCAGTGGCAATGGTCGTCGTCTCCCTGCCCATACCCCACTGTTCCATGGGCTCGTCCACCATCGGCCCCGCGTCCCCCTATGCCCCAACAGGGAATTCTGGGCTCCAGGCCACAAGCATTTTCGGCTCAGACAGCTCCATCGCCTACTGATATTGAGGCGGCTATGTACACACTTGGCTTGAATCCTCCGGATGCTAATTGGTACATGGACACGGGGGCCACCTCTCATATGACATCTTCACAAGGTACACTCACGTCTTATTTCAATACGAGCAAAAAGAATGGTATAATTGTGGGTAATGGTCAGTCTATTCCTATTGTTGGTATTGGGCATACACGCTTACCCTCGTCTAACCCTTTCCTATCCTTGAAACATGTCCTTCATGCCCCTGATATTGTTAAAAACTTAGTATCAGTTAGGAAATTTACTACAGATAATTCTGTTTCTGTGGAATTTGATCCTTTTGGGTTTTCTGTTAAGGATTTTCAGACGGGGAGGCCTCTAATGAGATGTGAGAGTCGGGGTTCGCTCTATCCTGTCACCACCTCCCTGGACAATAAACATTCTGCTTTTGCTGTACTCTCGTCTTCCTTGTGGCATGATAGGTTGGGTCACCCTGGAGTGTCTGTCGTGTCTTCTCTAAAGCATAATAAATTTATTGATTTTCATAGACCACGTTCTTCTTCCGTGTGTCGATCTTGTACTCTGGGCAAACATGTTAAATTGCCTTTTGTGGATTCTACTTCACATACTGTTTTACCATTTGAGATTGTTCATAGTGATCTATGGACGTCTCCAGTTTTGAGTACTATGGGCCATAGATATTATGTTTTATTCTTGGATGATTTTTCTAATTTCTTATGGACTAATCCTTTATCTCATATATCACAAGTGTTTTCTGCATTTTTGAATTTTCGATCTCTTGTTCGTACTCAATTTGAGAGAAAAATCAAATCTTTTCAGTGTGATAATGGGAGGGAATTTGATAATCGTTCTTTTTGGGATTTTAGTTCGGCTAATGGCATGGCTTTTCGTTTCTCTTGTCCACATACGTCGTCCCAAAATGGCAAAGCCGAGAGACAAATCCGTACGATCAATAATATGATTCGTACGTTGCTTACCCATGCATCGTTGCCATTATCATTTTGGCATCATGCTCTTCAAATGGCCACTTATCTGCTAAATATCTTACCAAAGAAACACTTATCATATCATACTCCCCTTCATCTTCTGTATCACAAGGTTCCGTCTTATACTCACCTCAGGGTATTTGGGTGCTTGTGTTATCCTCTATTTCCTTCAACTTCAATCCATAAACTCCAACCTCGGTCTACCCCGTGTGTTTTCTTGGGTTATCCATCTAATCATAGGGTTTACAAGTGCTTTGATATGCAGGCAAACAAGATCATTATTTGTCGTCATGTTGTGTTTGATGAATCCCGTTTTCTTTTTTCGGAAATTACGAATTCTGAGCCCAGTCCTGACCTTGTCGATGATTCTCCATCACCCTATGTATCCTTGCATCGTGATCCACCTACCCAGGTTTGGGCCCCTCCTTTGGTTCAGGTTCGTAATCTACCTCCGAGCCCTCCTCCCCGGCCGAGCCCTCCTCTTCCCTCACGGCGCCCGGTTATCCGTAGCCAACGTGGGGTGTTTAAACCCAAACACCAATTCAATCTTACTTCCTCTGTTCAAAAATCCCCATTACCAAAAAATCCTGTGTCGGCCCTCAATGATCCTAACTGGAAATTGGCTATGGTTGAGGAATTTAATGCTCTTATTGCAAATAAGACGTGGGTGTTGGTACCCCGTCCTGTTGGTGTTAATATTATTCGTTGCATGTGGATTTTTACTCATAAAGAACGTGCTAATGGGTCTTTTGAGAGGCATAAAGCTCGTCTTGTAGGTGATGGAAAAACTCAACAGGTGGGAATTGATTGTGGCGAGACTTTCAGTCCAGAGGTGAAACCCGCAACCATCCGTACTGTTCTAAGTTTGGCTCTTTCCAAGAAATGGGGTATTCATCAACTCGACGTCAAAAATGCATTTCTTCATGGCACGCTTGGTGACACTGTCTACATGCATCAGCCGCTTGGGTTTCGAGACCCCAAGTTTCTGAACCATGTTTGCTTATTGCAAAAGTCTCTCTACGGCTTGAAGCAAGCACCGCGTGCATGGAACACCCGGTTTACAGACTTTGTGACCAATATTGGGTTTGTCCGGAGTCGAGCTGACCACTCGTTGTTCGTGCTTCGAAATGGTGATGAATTGGCTTACCTCTTGCTGTACGTCGATGACACTGTGCTAACGGCGTCGTCTGACTCGCTTCGTCGCTCGATCATTTCTCAACTCAGTGCGGAATTTGCAATGAAAGACTTGGGTCCCTTGCACTATTTTTTGGGGGTTGCGGTTTCCAAGACTTCAACCGGGCTTTTCCTATCTCAGCGCAAGTATGCTAATGAGATTATTGAGCGTGTTGGTTTATCATCGTGCAAGCCTTCGTTCACGCCGGTTGACACGAAGCCCAAACTCAGTTCGTTCGATAGCCCTTTGTTTGATGATCCGACATTGTACAGGAGCCTTGCAGGTGCACTCCAATATCTCACATTCACCCGCCCGAATATCTCTTATGCCGTTCAGCAAGTGTGCCTATTTATGCATGCCCCGAGGGAGGTTCATATGTCTGCTTTGAAGAGAATTGTGAGATATGTTAAAGGCACATTAGATCATGGTCTTCAACTATATTCCTCTCCACAGATTTCCCTTCTTGCTTACACCGACGCAGACTGGGGAGGCTGCCCTGATACGCGACGCTCGATTTCAGGATATTGTGTGTTCTTGGGTGATAATTTAATTTCTTGGTCGGCTAAGCGTCAAAATACTTTATCTCGTTCTAGCGCTGAAGCTGAATATCGCGGAGTTGCCAATGTTGTTTCAGAGTCATGCTGGCTACGAAATTTATTGCTTGAACTCCACTGCCCTCTTCCGAAGGCAACACTCATTTATTGTGATAATGTGAGTACGATTTATTTATCCGGGAATCCAGTACAACATCAACGGACTAAGCATATTGAGATGGACATTCATTTTGTTCGAGAGAAGGTGGCTCGGGGCCAGGTTCGGGTACTACATGTTCCATCCCGATATCAGATCGCGGATATTTTTACTAAAGGGCTTCCACAAGTTTTATTTGAAGAGTTTCGATCCAATCTCAGCGTTTGTCGTCCTCCCGCTTCAATTGAGGGGGTGTAATAGATATATATATGTGAATATATTATGAATCGTGTATATATGGTAGGTGTAGATTTCGTTCCTGATTTATAGCCTAGAATAAATGATTCTGAGTTGTATATATCTTTGACTTTGTTAATGAGAAAGGTAACAGATTACATTCTTACATATACAACTTAAGTTATATATATATATATATATATATATATATCTTCTGAAAGACTCTTAATTATTTTCAATTTTATTATTCTAAACTCTATATTTTTTCTTATTCCTTCTTTGTCTTTTTCTTATCACAATATTTTAGTTGTTCCTCGATTATTTGTCCACACACAAATGTCTAATTGCTAATATTTGACGATTACTTTAATTTTAAAGATATATTTTTTCATATAAACTCTACTTTCTTTCTCTCTTCTTCTATCTTGACAATATTATGTTTATTTTCTATGTATTGTAAATTGACGGGTGAAGATTTTCAAGGAGAATTTTAAGGTTATCTATGGTGTGTTTTTTTTTCATTTCGACTGAATCTTATTTTTTAAATAGATTGTATTATATAATGTTATAATATTGAATAATGCGATGTGTTAATAAAATATAAATTTTTAAATTAATTTTACGAACAACCCGCATAATATGCGGGGTACTCATCTAGTACCTCATAATCACAGGGATAATTACGGTTCAGTTTTATAATATTTTTAGTAATTTCAAACCAAAACAATTTTATTACTATTAAATGTCAAAGTATAGAGTAAAAATTACAAAGTATAGAGTGAAAATGGTTCATACATAAATCATCAAAGGGTATTAATTGATTTCTCTAAACAGTATTAGTTGTTTCCATTGAAGATTGTTACCAATTTACACTGAAGAATTTTAGTTGTTCAGTGAAAACAAAATAAGACTCTTCAGTGAAAACAACTAATACCCTTCAGTGAAACACTTAATACTCTTTAGTGATAACAACCAATACCCTTCGATGATTTATGTATGAACCAATTTCACTCTATACATACATAACACCAATGAGTAGAAGACAAACTATTTCATAAATGAATTATTGAAGGGTATTAGTTGTTTTCACTAAAAAATATTAGTTGTTTAGTGAAAACAAACTAATAGTTTTAAGTATAAATAATTCATATCTTTCAGTAAAAACACCTAATACTTTTAATAAAAAAATCTAATATTTTTCAATGATTCATGTATGAATCAATTTCGCTCTATACATTTTGCAGGTGAATCATTTTTTCAACTTCACTTGTTTTAAATTGAGTCCATTGGTAAGATCTAAAATTATTGTCCCCCGACTAACTTTCGAGTTTACGTGTAAATATATTAGCTGAATAGATAGTCATTATCATCAATGAGGGGCGCTTAATTAGTAACTCTTCAATGGTAATGAGAATGAGATTGAAAATTAGTGTAATTATGATGGTTAATGAGCACAAAATCTTCACCTCCTCTCCTAAATAAGATAATTACTACCCCATTTTAATTACCTTATTCTCTTCCTACAATCCTCCTTCTCAATCACTCCCTCATTCCTCTACTAATAACCATTTATTGTCTATTTTTATTCCAAAATTAGGGCATGTCACTAGCAATAGAGTCACAATTGTAGCAAGTCTTCCCCCAACATATTATTTTTATTATAGGGGTATAGGTAAAAAATAATTTTCATTCTCATTACCATTGAGGAGTTGCTAACCAAACGCCTCTTGAGTTAGTCCTCATAAGTACTATAAATAGGCAAACTCTCATATCCACCAAGTGTACGGTGCACTCACTCAACAGTTTATTATGTTTACACTTAAAAATTAGTTTCAATTACACTGAAAAGTATGGTTGGATTGTACTGAAAAGTTTACACTAGAAACTGATTTTCAGTGTAAACTTTTCAGTGTAATTCAACCACAATTTTCAGTGTAATTGAAACAAACTTTTAAATATAAACATGATCAACTGTTAACTGAGTGCATCATACACTAAGTGCACAAGAGAGTTACTCATATGAATATTATTCCTTCCATGTTCCATCGCATGAGTGTAGACTTACCATTTTTCTTCGCATAAATTAAAAGTTAGAAACTATTATAATTAAAATATTAAAATTTTGTTCTATTTTTTTCATTTTGCTCTTAAATCTGCTCCAAACAATTAATAGGATTCATATATTAATTTTAAAAAATAATAATATATTAATTATGGACGAAAATGGAAATGTAAATTTAATACCTCCGATTCATTTTTTATTATCCATTTTTTTATAAAAGGAAGGTTTTTTTTTCTCCCTTACCCAAAATAGCAAAAAGAAAACACTACCATTTTCAATTTACCCTTAAAAAAATTATTTATTTACACCCATGTCATTACTTTATCAACTTTCTACCCACAAATATCTTCCATAAAGTTGGAAAGGCTCTCTTGCCCCTTTTAAAAATTTACTTTATACCTACAAATACTAATAAATAACTCTTTTATTAAAATTCGTTTCATTTCCTTAGGGGCAATAAAAAATAAATTGGAGGGAGTAATATTTTAAAAATATAAATGACTTATTTTTGGGGAATGTATGAAAATAGAAAATAGTCCTAACTTTGTGGGATGAATGGAAACTAATATGGCTGAAGTTTTCAATAAAAAAATTTGTAGCGTAGATTATCTATGATTTGCCTACATATATATATTCCTTATTTTAAAAAAAAAATCGCCTACGAAAATTTCCGTTAACAAATTGTTTGTAGGTAAATTTTGTTTGCAAATTGCATGTAGGAAATTAATTGCTTAGAAATTTTATTTCATAAACAAATTATTTGTGGTTTGACGATTAAAAATGTCTACCTATGATGCCAAATTCTTCTATAAATATCATGATACATTATCAAATTCGCACACATCTCTTGAAAGGAATGTGATTCTTGAATTTTCGAATTTGATTGGCGAATCCAACTAACAGATTCTCAAATCCAATGCCATATTTCAACTTATTAAGTATTAAATATTTTCTTTTAATTGAATTTTATTATGCAATATAATTTAAATTACAATGTGACATTCGTTTTAAATTGAAATCACTATTTTAACTTATGTATTGGATTAACAGAACTTGAATTGATATTTTGCAAATTATGTTAAATTATTGAATGTGCTTACATTTTATGTGAGATAAAATGTGAATTACTTTTTTTTGAATTTATATAAATTTTTTAGGTGTTATATATAATACTACCTCCGTCCCGGAGGAACTTGCATACCTCCGGGGGCACACTTTTTAAGAAAAATGCACTTTTTGAATAAAGTAGTGACATATGGGTAAATATGTATATGTTTTTGTGAGTATGCACGCAAATCAATGTTTCGTTTTAAAGGATGTGCAAGTTCCTTTGAGACGAACTAAAAAGGAAAGTGTGCAAGTTCTTTTGGGACGGACTAAAAAGGAAAGTGTGCAAGTTCCTCCGAGATGAAGCCGGGACGGAGGGAGTATATTATAAATAAATATAAGTATCTTAACGAATCACACCCTAAATTTTTTAAAATTCATATCTAAAATTCGTATTGTATCACTCTCATATACGTACAATATAGATGCGATTATATGATTAGAAATTTTTGTTGTGGACAATCTCTTTCACTGATTATTTTAGTTGAAAGTTTTTTTAGGTAAATTAAGGGTATGTTTGGTTGAGGGGTGTAGAGGTGGGAATGGGAATGGAATCATAAAAATGTGTTTGGTAGAAGGGTTTCATTCCATGAATAGTAACCTCATACCTTAAAACAAAGGAATTAACCATTCCTCCCAAATTTGGGAGGAATGACTTTCATTGCCTAACATTTTTTTTTTTAATTATTTGTCATCTCACAAATTTTAATACAATTATTCATTCCCCATCATCTACCAAACATCATAATTTTATGAAGTATATTCATTCCATTCTCTACTACTATCATTACCATTTCTATTCCCATTCCTTGCAATCAACCAAACATCCCCTTAATTTTGTTGGCCATTCAATTTTTTTTTTTGTAATGAAAGTAGTTAATAATATAAACTATATATGTGTTATATATTAAGAAAGACAAAATTTAATTGTATGATTGGTACAATTGTAGTATGTTGATTTTTACACATGAGTGTGTTGCACAACACAACAATGAAAAGCTAATCCTGTTTGGCCCCAAAAATCACATCAAATCAGATTGGTAGGAGCACAAATTAAAGTTGACATTTGTAGACATATTAGATTGGCCAAACCTCATTAATGGCAGTACTGCATCATAGACATTTTCATTAAAATCCTACATATAATGTTGGTTATAATGATCACTAAACAGCGCTAAATTTTAAAAACGCCTCTGGATTATCTATCATCGGATATGAACCAGAAAGAAATATGTGAGAGTATTTGTATTCTTACAACGTTATCTCACAAAAATTATTTTTATTTTTATATTATGCATATACACATGTTTTATATACGAATACAAGGTAGTCTGGTGTGTGACAGTCTTTCACTTTAATATGTGATTTATGTTTTCTTCTTTTTAAATATGAAATCGGATGGGACTAATAAGTTATGAATCATATAATATAGTAAATGAGATTCATTTTATACATGAGATTATCTCTTATAAGTTACTTCATCTATTTCAAAATAAGTGTTATTCTAAAGATTTCATATGAAATTAAGAATCATAAAATTGTGATATATATTCCACATAAATCTCTAAAAAGTCTATTATATTTTGATAATCTCTATATATATATATTTTTTAATGTAATCCTAAAAAATCTCTTGTATCTTTGCATTCGAATTTGGAGTAAATTAAAAAATGACGTGAAAAAATAGTTAAAACGACTCTTATTTTGAAACAAAATTTAACCTTTAAAATTACACTTATTTTAAAATGGAGATAATATTATTTATAGTCATAAATGAGATTTATATCTTACCATGGTGTCCTAAGCAAAATACCAACATAAAAATAAAATGTTCATATTTTTTGTTTTGCGGTTTATTAAATTGAATATTTGTTTTTATATATATAATTTTTTTTATTTATTCTAAAACTATTCTTGATACGTCTAATAGACGTGCAACCCTATTTCTAACCCAACCTCCGATAGTCGATCTAACATAGGTCAACCAATTTACAATGAATCCGGGTTGCTTCCATTGACCTTAATTTTTTTTCAAATTTTTATTGAAACTGCAGAATGTATTTAATGCACATGTACAACAACAAATTATAATAGGAAAGCCAGAGTTTAAACATTCAACAAGATGTTGTAAATGCTAATAGTCTTTCGAACAAGCATATATATAAATAATAAATGACAATTTAATTATATATTTTTTGTAAATAAATTTAGTTGATTCGATTTTTCAAAATTTAATTAGAGTGAATGAGAAATTAATGTCATTTAGTATGTAAATAAAAGCATTGGTGAATGTATTTATTGTGGTAATAATGAAGTGTTGTGATTAATAAACCTAAAATATCACTGTTTTGATGAAAAAAGTTATATACTAAGGGTCGTGTTTCTTAGAATGATTTAAAAGGTACTTGGTGAATAGTTGTCTATTATAAAATATGTGATCTTCCAAAAATTATGTTAATTATAAAAAGTCACAACTATTAAGTGTGGTCTTGGAAATCAATATGTAGACCACACCCGCCCCGTTTCATTCCAATGACACCGAAATCGACTCATTCAATCACAACGACGACGTGAGTTGCCAAAGCATTCAACTACACCATGCATATATGATATTTTAAAATTGTTGTTTTTGCATTAGAATTGTGTCAAGAAAGTTCTGAATACCCGAGTTCGTTCGCCGATATCTCCCGTTTCGTAGTGCAACGGACCAAGGACTCTAAAGTCGTATCTTGGAGACGATTATCATAAAACTGTATTGCACCTGAGTACGGGGCAATATTGTCTTACGAGGAGCGAATCTAACTCACGTCTTTACTTTTATGTTTGTCGATCTTACGTATGTCATCTTCTTCTACACACACCATAATAATTATTTCCAACACTTTTTGTTATGTATTACTATCTTATGAAAAATATGTGAATATATATGACGAATTGTAATGACATATTTCTCGATTTAGTTATTTTATTTCATGTGCATCGCATGATAGAGTGAATCACTCCATGCACTACACCCTTTCATGAGTCATGAGATTCGGTGCACAATGTCATACCCCAACACGTTATATTTTTAAGGAATGATGCACCGGAAACGTGTAATAAATTAGAAAATAAATATGCTACTTATATAATAATATATTAATTTTGTTGATTTTTAATAAAGAAAATGAATATATTATTCATACAAGAAAATTAATTGAAAATTAATAAACAGTTGATTCACAAAAAATACTGGAAAGATATATTGAGATAGAACTTATATATTGTTTTTCTTATTAATCAAATTACATCCCATAAAGCAATGATTAAAACAACTATATATAATAATACTATGTATATAATGTATAAATCTAACTGGATTCTAAAGTCAATAATTTTTTTTTTTACCTAAAGGTAGACATAAAGAAAGATACCAAATTATCTAGCAATATCTTAAAATTTTAACATATATCTTCTCAGAGAAAAAATGGTGAACAAAAAATATCAAATTATTTGTTTATCTCAGTTCATAAGAAATGCTAAAATAAGGTATAAAATAACTTATTAAGTTTAATCTAATACTAAGAAGTTCATGTAATAACAGGAAATTATCAGCTTTAAATTTTAGGTTTGCGCTTGGCTTTAAATTTTTTTTTTTTCTAATTAAAGCGAAAATAGAACAAATAGTACTCCCACCGTCCATGAAAAATATGTTCAGGTTTTTGCACGTGGTTTAATACAATATGTCGGAAGATATTATGCGGTATTGTGAGGTCCGTTTATGAATAAAATGATTGTTTATGGAAAATATTGTGACATACTTAGCATAAACAATCACTTTATTCATAAACAGACCTCACAATACCCCATAATACCCTCCAACATATCGCATTAAACTACGTAAAAAAACCTGAGCATACTTTTCATGGATGGAGAGAATAATATATAATAATTATAGTGGTTAATGATTTAAAAGATGATCTACAATATTATTTTTCCTCATAAATATGACAATTATTATTTATTAAAAAATTAGAGCATAATATCAGTGATGTTACAATCGTAAAGACAATAATATGTTCAATATATTTAAAGGCGGAAATGGAAAAAATATTTTCATTCTCATTCCACTAGAAAAATCGAAACAAGCACCTCTTTAATTTTAGACAAATATAAGAGCTATTATAATGATTAGTCATAGCCTTATATGAACCATATGCACCGTGTAATTCAAATATATTTTTACTATTACAGAAAATTGTATTTAATAAGGTATAAGTTTTTAGTAATAATAGGAACAATTTTTTTAAAATACCCTTAAATTGTACTCCCTCCGTCCATGAGTAAACTTCCCACTTTCCTTTTCGGGCCGTCCACGAGTAAGTTCCCATTCTATAAATGGAAATAACAACACTCTATTATATATAAACTTTAACCTTCAAACTCACACAATATTACAAAAATGCCACTAATTCACTTTACTTTTCAACACTATTCATTATTTTATCCCAAAAGTCAACATGTGGCCCACCATATATTAATAAACAAATACACTTTCTTAAACCATTCAACAAAAAGAAGTGGGAAACTTACTCATGGACGGAGGGAGTATAATGTACTTGGTGGGCAAGAGACTTAGCTCTAATAGGATGCCTTATCAATAGTTAAATGTGCTACAACAGTAAAAACTTTCATCTTTTTGCATCTTTATTGAGACAACATTCATAGACTAAGGAAGGGGCTGTTTGTTTGGTGGTGTTTTCGAGTTCCCAAACAGCCCCTTTTTTGGAACAATCAGATAGTTTTTCTCCTTAATTTAGGTTTCCCTTCAACATATACCAAAATTGATTTGACATTGTGGCAAATTTCATGAAATCAGTGATTCACTTTTTATTACTTGTACAAGTGCGATGCATCGATTAATTAGTCAATCAACCCCATCTCATTTCTCGTAAGTTTTAACTTCTTCTGAATGTGTTTTTTTAATCAAATTAATTTCCGAATTTTAAGCATGTTACATGTAATTGATAGTGGTTTTAAATATTTGGCTTTGAAAATAAAATGTTTTCTTATCAAGATTTTCAAATATTTTTTTTTCAAATATTTAAGTAAACATTTTTTGGCAAGTTTGTAAATTGAGTCTGGCCACGTCCTTTATGTAACGTCAAAATTTCAAAGCTAAAACGGTGTGGTACCTTTTAATCAATATAAAAAAAAAATAGTATTTTATACCGCACAAACTTTAATGATTTTCATTTTAGTGCGTGATAATTGAAAAAAAAAAACACCGTAGCCAAGAGATTTAAGAATTGCTTGAATTTCGGATATGGTGTTTCGTTAAGTCAGGCAAAGTATAATCCGAATCACATTTATCGTAAAGTTGGTTTTTTTTTTTCTTATATATTTCTTTTAATAATATTAATTGGTTCAATCAAAGATACTCTACATGATAATTTAGATTGTTTAGATAAAATAAGAGTACACATTTTAATAAAAAAAATTGTTCATAAGTGTTATACGGTATAAAGTTAAGGATATATTGGTTTGTTCTACTTTATTGAATGGAGTTTAGTTAATTGCTAAAGTGTATATAGGAAAATTCAGTGTGATGTTTGGAAGTGGTTAATTTTGAAGGGTAATTTCTTTTTTTCATAGTAATGAACAATCTAAATTGTCACAAAGTGAATATTAGCCAATTCTACTTATAAAGGTTCTATTTTGTCAAGAATTATAATTTTATTCCTTTTTAGCTAAGAGAATATATTTTTTACCAACTCTACCCCTGTTGGTGATTGGTTCTAATCGCGTGGATTAGTGACTATTTTTAACCGGTTTTGGGATCACCAAACAAGATCGTGTGATTGATTACCACCGTAAATGGTAAATTCGATAGATCGGGTTGTAAAATCGTAAATACGAGTATTGAATTCGTATTTATTTCGTGTGTGTTCGTTTTTAGGTGTAAGAGTGTGTATTGGAGTATTTGTGAATTTGAACTTGTTTTTTATTGAAGGAGAGCAACTTATTTATACTAACCACCAATTAGGTGGTGTACATGACTCTTGGACTACCAAGTTTGCATGCTTGACATGTGTCCTTTTGACCTCATTTGACCTTATCTAAGCTGAAACTTAATTACAAATTCTTGTATTTAACTTTATCTCGGTGTCATTGTTGTTCGCCTTTGTTTGCTTGGTGGCTTAATACTAATATGTCTTCTGTAGAAGTTGTTAGCCCTTGAGTTAAGTGGCCCATATGTTGTTCGCTCATATATTCATTGTAGGCTAGCATTTGAGTCTTTAATGTTTGTTCGTCAAAGGCCTGTCGTTCTAATGGGTTGGTAGGTATCATACACCCCGTAGATTGGTTAGCGCACCACCTTCAAGGATAGTTGCTCGTTATCAATGATTTAGCACAATGTTCAAATTCGGCCCCAGGCCCAAGACCTGTTCGTCTATAAGTTGTTCGTCAGATTGGTTGTTCGTCGTGCGATACACTACCCGGGTCAATTTGTGCACCCTTCTTTAATTATTCTTGCTAGTCTTCTCTGGTTTTAATTGCTTTGCTTTATAATCCTCATCTAGACTTTAATCCTTGTTCACTCATTATGATTTATGTACGCCCATCAACAATCCCTATTCATCTTTTCTTAAATTTAATAATATTTTATATATTTTTTCTCCTTTTTTTTTCTACGTTGACCTTCTCCCCACTCCCCTCCAATTTTTTGAATGTGTGTTATTATCAATCACTCAATTTCTCTCTCTCCAACATCATACGCGTCTTCTTCTGCCCATTTTTTTTTTCATTTTTCTCTTTTAAAATTAGAGTTTAGAATACAAAGTAGTATGAGTTTGAATATATTATTATACATGGTTTGACATGGTGATGGGGTTAAAAATTACGATTATACGTCTTCAAAATCGTTGTATGGAGGTAAACACTAAAATTATACGGTCTTTAAAATTGTGGTACAGACTTAAGATATGATAGTACATGCATAATAAGGTGTGATACGAGGTGAAATCAATGGTGGTACGTGTTGATGACCTTTCCTAATCGAGAGGATTGGTGACTGTTTTCTCTAATTAAGATCATCAAACAAGATCTAAGATCATGGATTTTGCTAAGTAATGATCAAGAATAGAATTTGCAAGAGTTTTTGTGTATTTTTGAATAATGGAACTTGTATTTTCATTCATATAAGGGAGTATTTATAGACATACAAATGGACTATGTGCCACCATCCTAGCTACTCTTCCATTAGATCTTTGCCAAGTGTTAAGACACATGTTCCACATCTAAGCTATTGCCCATTGGATGGGTGCCAAGTGTTAGGACACTTGGACTATATCTAAGGTATTGACTGTTGGAGTTCCCAATGCTATACTTGACCATTAAGGTTACTCAATTGCTTTCCGTGGTGACCAGTTGTTCGCTTGTATGTCTTCGTTGGGTGCTTGAACCCTTTCCCTCTGAGTTGCTCGCTCCACATTCATGACCCTCGCGCAGTTGCTCGCCTGGTTGACTATCATCTTGACCAACTGCTCGTTTTTCTCAGTTGTGCGTTATTTACTCAGTTGTTCGCTTCATACAATAATGTCTTATTCTCCTCTTGTTAAACTTTGCTCGGCTATTCATCTATCAACAATTGCCCCCTAGTTTGATCTTATGTTAGGATATAAATTGACTAACTGAGATCAAACTACAGTCGTCGCGTTCTTTTTTATGAAAGACGAGCAATCGAGCAGGTAAGATTTGATTTTGCTCTAAGGCGGGAATATTGGGCGAGCAACTGAGCGTGTCTTCTCAAATCGCGGCGGTTGGTTTTTTAAGGCACGAGAAATGAAGCATCGCGTCAGTCACGCGTGTTTTCCTATTTGCGTATAGGGGCCTATACTTTTTTGAAAGATTATATTTCCGACCCCATTTTTCTTCTTATAAATAGCCCACTCCTTCTTCTATATTTTCCTTTTCAAAAATTTCACAGACCTCCGCTATTAACTCCATATCGAAGCTTTCTTATCTCGATTTTCACGCTTAAATCAAACTTCTATCGATCGATTGTTCATCCCAAGGTAACACATTGATATTCTCTTTGATTTTTCTTTTAATTTTTTGAGCTTTGTTTCCTTCCCCGATATTTTGCAAAAAACTGTTGTCGCAGTTTTGCAGCGCCACTACCGTATTTCCGCCATGTTCCCATCGTGTCGCCACCGCCCGTCGTATTTTTCGATATCGAAGATTCAATTTTTCCCTTCTTCAGTGTATTTGAATGGATTCTCCCTCTTCTAGCAACACATTATCCGATAAAAGCATTGGGCGAAATCCCAGAAAAAGACCCATGGAGGATCCAATTGCACCTCCTTGTCGGTCCATTCGCTAAGCCCTAGCGAACAACCCGTGTACCTTATTGGTAGATGAAGAAACCGATTCCCATGCAAGCTCTATTGTTCGCTATGTGGAGGATTATGCAGTCGAGCAATCAGGCGAACAGGTGGTTGATTACCCACATGTTCGCCTTCACAAGGAAGAAGATACTTCTTCAGATCTCGGAGATGATTCGAAAGAAGTTGCCGCCGAGATAGAAGGAAAGGAAGCTTCTGGAGCGACCAGGAGTGAAGGCGACCAGCCTGGCGTTGGGGGCGAGCAGAAGGGCCTGTCCGTCACTTGGGAATTCTTGAAGGAGATAAACTTTCCTATGTCTAAAGTCACTCCAGAGTCTCAAATCCCAGAGGGGGTTACCCGCGACAATGAGTGAGAGGATTACGATGCTCGATACTCGGAGACCTTTGCTACTCCTTCAAGGGTAATCATGGATACTCAAGAGAATACATATGCGGCGAGAAAAATCCCAAGTCTCATAACTGAAGATGACTTGGCAAGCATCTGGACAACGTACAAGATTCCTTATGATATTTTTTTGTATGTCCCGAAGAAAGGAGAAACAACTGATCGCCTCCCGCCTTGTTGTACGGCGATTAATTTGGACGTGCTCAACACCGGCTTCCCGCTCCCTATACACCCCATTGTTGGTCATTTCTTGGCTGACACAAACTTGGCGATCACCCAGATCACTCCGAACGGTTGGAGTAACCTGTTGGCCTTCATGACCCTTTTTGGTCTTGAGGGCTACAAGAATAAGATAAACACGGTGGAACTTCACTACGCCCTTGTTGACGATCAGTTTTAATCTCGAAGATTAATGGTTGTTTTAGGTGGTTAATTGATCATCAAACAATTACGTGTGATTGATCACTAACGTAATTAGTGAATACGTATTTTCGGGTTTAGGTGGATTAGAATCGTATGAAAGCTTAAGTGTTTAAGTTTGATTGTAAGTTAATCAAGCAGCTTTAGATTCGTAATCGAAGTTTGGACGTGTATAATAATTTGTGCTTGTCTTATTTGCTGAAAAAAACTAAGTATTTATAGACAATTGCCTAGCAGGAGGTGTCGTGACTTTTGGCCTACCAGACTTGCATGTTCGACACCTGGCCTTTGACTAATTTGACCTTATCTAGACTAAATTCTATCCTTATCTTGATGGACTTGCTCGCAGTCAAGAGCTGCTCGCCATGTTGGACCTGTCCTGGAGGAGTTTTTAGTCTGATTTTGCTGGTCTCTTGTTTTACTTAGTTGTTGATTCGGTTGTGCGTCCGAATTTGGTCGGCAGAATGCTAATTGAGTTCATTATGTGGCTATTGATCTGATTTTGTTCGCTCATCCTTCTTAGTGTTGTACGAAGGTTCTGCTCGCCAGATGTCTTGGTTAATCTTGACTTAACTTCGTCTTAACCGCGGGTATTTGGAGCTAATCCTGATCGCCCACGTGATGATTCTGCTCGCCCATCAACAATTGCCCCCTTGCCGATCAATAAATTGTGAAGATGATGAATGAGCACTTTTTGGGTTGGCAACTTTTAAGTGTCACTGGTGCGAGCAAGAATGTCGCGAGGGCGAGCAACTTTTCACGGGCGGACAACAATGGTCGAGCAGACTTGGGCCGGTGACGGTTGGGATCCCAAAGTCTGGGTACGGCTCGAGGTGTGACGTGGGCAGAATGATTGTTGCCGCCCACGCGCACACGATCCCGAGGTGACACACCTTCCCGCTTTGTCGGGCAGGTGCGGCATGCGCCCAGAAATTGCACTTCAGTCCTTCGATTTCTCAACTTGCTCGCCCAGTACCCCGTTTTTCCAGAGAGTATTTAAGGAAAAAATTCGCGATTTTTATCATTTTTACTGTGTATCAAGCGCGAATCTCTCCTTCTTTCCTCTTTCAAATTTCTGGCAATCGTTTCCAGTTTCTGGCGACCTTCAAACGACGTCAAGGTAGTTTTCTCTCTGCTTTCTTTTTCTCTTTCTTCTTTTCTTGCGTTGTGTGCGTTCTAGACTCACCAAAATCCCTACTCCGCCGTGGAAAGTACTGAACCGCCGTGTTTTCCCCTGCCGGAATCTGTTAATATTCAAAACTCTTTTCCCTTAACTTATTGGATGGCGTCGCACTCTGAGACCGGTTCTTTCCCTCCTCGGAACCCCGAAAAACTGCCCGTCGAAGAGAATCCTCCCATAGTCAACCTGGAATCCGATCCCGAGGCGGCTTCGGTTGCACGCTCTGTTCATTCTGGAGCTCGTCCCTCTGGGGAAAGAGAGGAGCGAGCAAATCCTGCTCGCCAGCTCTCTTGGAGGAAACGAGCTCGGACCTCCACGAGGACGAGGATGAAGAGGTCTAGGTACTCCAGCCGGTGAACCTCGACGAACTAACCTGGGCCTATCTAAGAGACATCAACTTTCCTGCGCCCAGACTGATCGAGCATCGGGTTCCAGTTGCGGTTGCTCGCTGTGTTGACTGGAACGAGTACGAAAAGGAGCACTCAAACCGATTCGTCATTCCTGCTCGCGGGGTACGGAAGCTTAAAGCGACCGAGTTCGCAGCGAGCTGTATCGTGTCCGCCATTACCGAGGAGGACTTGGCCGGGATTCGGAGGGATTACAAGATTCCCTTTGACATCCCGATGTATGCTCCTTTGGTGGATGACAGAGCTGATCGCCCACCACGCGGATTGACGGCGATCAACCTTGCCACCTAGAATGCTGGAGTTTCTTTGCCGTTGCATGCTTTGGTCGGCCAGTTCCTTCAAGACGTGAACTTGGCTATCACCCAACTTACTCCCGTTGGGTGGATAAATTTGATGGTTTTGATGGTGATGTTCGCCCTAGAGGGATACCCCAATAGGCTGTCCGCCGAAGAGGTTGGCTACCTGATGACGATGACCGGCTGCACTGGGGAAGAGGCGGGCTGGTACTATCTGAAGGCGCGACCAGGCCAGAAACTGGTTGAGGACATCCCTGGGAAGGTGCGAGACTGGAAGCATGACTGGTTCTGGGTCGGAGGCGACTGACGTGCTTCTGCTCGCTCTTCAGGGGGTCCTGAACGAATTGAGACCCCGGCGGAGTTTAGGGAATTAAAGCGTGAGTCTTACCTCTTCTATAACTTTGAAGTGGTTAGACTAATTTTAATTCTCTTTTTCCTTTGTTTCAGGTCCCAAAAACTTGGGGTGGCGAACTGTAAAGAACAGCATCAGCGATCAATTCTTGTTCGTTGCGTGTTTGATCGCCCTTCGTCACCGAGAAGATCGAAGTATTGGCCATTTTTTTTCCGAGGATACACTGCGAGTTGCCCATCTTACTACTTATCCTCACCATCTTGAGGCTCTAGCTCGTATCCCAGAGGGTAAGTATATTTTTATGTCGGGCGAACAGATCTGGTCGGCCTTATACTTAGTGTTAACTTGTTTTTTATGTCCTTTGCAGACCAGCTCGCCACAGTTGCTCTTCACCCTTCCTTCTTTGAGCTCGATAACCGTGTCTGGGAGATGCCGACTAAAAAAAGACGCAAGAAGTCGGATCCCCTCTCGAAGATTATCGCCCTTGCGGCCAAGGGTGGAAAAGGCGACCCAAGGCAAGCCGAAGGGTCGAGCTCGGCACAGCCACCTGCCCCAGTGGCGAGTCCACCCAAGACACTGGTCCCGAGGACGAAGAGGCTTCTTCGTGGAGATGGCACTCCCGTCTCCGATACTGAAAAAGCGGCCAAGCGAGCAAAGACTGCTCAAGACAAAGTGACCGTGGCTGTCCGACCATCCGAAGGCGACAGCGAGCAAACTCCTTCTGTGGAGCGTCCTGGCGAGCAAGCTCTGGTCGCCATTGCTCGTGAAGGATCTGGTCCTTCATCCGACCCCACCTACCTTGGCTAGGACAAGGGTCGTCTTGACTTGTACAATTCTGCTTGCCCAGGACACTTAGCATTTTCTTCTTCATCGTTTTCATTCTTTTTTTTACTAACTGAATATTTCTTTTCAACTACTCGCCCGAGCAGTACCCAGGGCGATCTAACTTGGTGCATCGTTTTGCCTGCTCGAAGGTGCCGACCAACCTTCGCGAGATCCCGGACTCTTTTGTCCGCCGCGCTTCCGAGGTCGTTGCTCGTAGCTGGACTAAGGAGCTAAACGAGACCGTCAAGACACAGACACCTCGTGATAATGGCCGTATGTGTCTTGTTGAGGCAGGCAACACCTTGGCGGCCGTGCAGTATTTGGTCGACCAGGTTGAGGACCTCGAGAAGGACTCACGTCAGCATGTGGCCACCGTCAGCCGTATTGCTAAGGAGCGCGATGATGCTAAGGCTGAGGCGAAGAAGATTATCGCCGACCTTGAGAACAAAGCCAAAGCTCATCAAGTTAGCGAGCAGCGTGCTCTGGACCTGCATGTCAAAGTCTCCGAAGAACTGAAGGTCAAAATGGCCGAAGTCGAGCAGATGCGAGAAGATCTTGCTCGTGCTCAGCAGCAGAAGGAGGTCGCCGAGAAATTCACGACCGAGGCGGCGGCCAAAATTGCGGACCTTGAAACTCAGCTCGCCAACTCCATTACCCAAGAGGAACTTATTCCTAAGATGGAGGTGAGCTCGATTCTGGGTTACGTGACAGGCTATGCTGAGAGCATCCGAATTGCTCACGAATTCAAAGCTGCCGCAGTCGTTGAGAAGATCGGCAAGGAGTTGTGCAACTTTGTTGAATCAAACCCTCCAGCTCCGGGCACAACTCTCCAAATTGGCGACCTGCCTGACTATGGAGTCAAGCTCGACTTCATCGGCCCTGAGATAATTATCACAAGTCCTCCCGAGGACGAGGAAGAAGAGGGCGACGCTGTCGAGGGCGAGCAAATCCTACCTGCCGATCAAAGTGAGAGAGCACTAAAAGAGCGTGATGATGCTGAGGGGCTAATTGCCGAGCTAACCCAAGTGGTCCCAGTTGACCCTGCCCTCGAAGGCTCTCCTCTAGAAGATCCCAAAGATGATAATATCTCTCCACCTGCCGGGCAAGGATCTTAGCGGACAGGATTAGCTAGGACTTTGTATTTTTCCTTTCTTTTTGTTGTTGTAGTTGTTCGTCTTCATTGTAATTTTTGGGCGATTAAGCCTTATCTTCAATGAATATATTTTGCTCAATTGCTCGTCTTTTATCTTACATTAATTATTCTTTGCATCTTTATCTGTGCTTCAACAATCTTAATGTAGTTGGGTCTTGTTCCTTAAGAACTTCTTTGGCCTTAGGATTTAATGGGCTTTTGGCCTTAGGCTATGTTCATTTAAAAACGAACAGCCTTTAACGGGCTTGGTTGTATAATCAACTTGCGCCTTGAGCTCACATTTCTGTTTTGAACGAACAACTTAATATTGAACAAACATTTAAAATTACAAGTATCAAACGCGACCAAGAGTGTAACCCTGCACTAGCTAGGTTGGATTTGCTCGACAAAAATAATGTTAAGCTTCCAACCATTAAAACACATAATTTACATCAAGAGTCAAAGTTGCTCGACTACTATACAATTTGTCAAGACATCTTTAAACTCTTAAGAGGAAATAAAAACGTATAAGATACCGGCACTCCAGTACGCGACCAGACTTGACCCAATTCAACCTTGTTCGACCATTTATACTTGGTGAAAATTTCAAAAAATTAGGCAAGTTTTTGGATCAATCTCGTATCTCTGCAATTCCAGTTCGCCCAATGGACCTAGTAGCTCGCCCAACTCAACTTCATTCTTTCATGAGGCAAAACTGGTTGCCTACTGAAAGTATTTTCTTAAATTAGCTGCATTCCAGGAATATTGGGCCGAGTTGCCATCTAAGTCCTCTATGTCATATGCTCCATTGGGTAACCTGTCTGTTACCCTGTACGGGCCCTTCCAAGTCGGGCCAAATATGCCTGGAGGTGGGGCAAGTTTTTTCCTTAGAACAAGGTCACCAACTTCAAACTTCCTTATCTTGATTTGGGAATTATAATAACGCTCTGCTCTTTGCTTGTACGTAGCATTCTTTAGCTCAGCATGTTGTCTTCTTTCTTCGAGTAAATCTATTTCTGTGGCCAAAGCGGAATGATTTGCTTGTTCATCAAAGCTGGCCGTCCTGACTGTGTTGGTCCTTAATTCAATTGGTATCACCGCCTCTGTTCCGAAGGCCATTGCAAAAGGTGTTTCTCCGGTGCTTGACCTGGGAGAAACCCTATATGCCCACAAGACTTCTGGGAGTTTTTCTGACTAGCTACTTTTGCTTTCTGCCAGGCGTATTTTCAATGTATGCTTGATGATTTTATTTATAGCTTCAACTTGCCCGTTTGACTGGGGGTGGTAGGGAGTCGAATAGTGTTTCTTGATCCCCCACTTTGTACAGAAGTCTCTCAATTCCTTTCCGTCAAACTGCGGGCCATTATCTGTCACGATTGTTCGTGGAATTCCAAAGCGACAGATGATGTTCTGCCATATGAAGTTGATCATGTTTTGCTGTGTAATCTTTACCATGGCCTTCGCTTCTGCCCACTTTGTATAATAATCGACTGCTATGACGGCAAATCGAACATTTCCCACTCCTGCCGGGAAAGGACCAATAATGTCAATTCCCCATCTTGCAAATGGCCATGGACTATAAACCGATACAAGCTCCTGGGCTGGGGCATGGATATTTGGAGCAAAAACCTGACACTGGTGGCAAGCCTTGGCTAACTGGATTGCATCTTTTCGTAAAGTTGGCCAATAATAACCTTGCCTTACAGTTTTGTAGGCCAAAGCTTGCCCCCCAGTGTGATTTCCACAAACTCCAGAATGTATATCCTTCAGGACTGTCCTTCCTTGCCCCCTAGACAAACACTTGAGTAGCGGGAGTGAGAAGCCTCTTTTGTAAAGCTGTTCGTCTACCAGAGTATACCTGGTTGCTTGTTTCTTGATTCTTTCAGCTTCAAATGAGTTGCTTGGCAACTCCCCGTCTTTCAAGTATTTGGCTATAGGAGTTCTCCAATCATCATCGTTGTTGTATTCGACTACTTGGTTTACTTCTTAGTCCATTGTTGATGGTTGGACTTTTCTGGTAATGACAATGTTCGTCAGATCTGCTGGCTCATCGCTCGTTGCTAATCTTGCTAGGGTGTCAGCTTGTGTGTTGCTCGATCGTGGTATCTGCTGGATAAATACTTGGTCTAACAGAGATACCAAGTGAGCAACTATTCGTTGATACTCGATCATTTGCTCGTCTCTGGCCTCGTATTCACCTCGTACTTGGCTTACAATGAGTTGTGAGTCTCCAAAAATTTGGAGTCGTTTTACTCCAACTGCTAATGACAAGTGAAGACCTGCAATGAGGGCTTCATACTCAGCTTCATTGTTGGTGGCCATGAATTCAAATCTGATTGCTGAAGTGAATACTTGCCGGTCAGGACTGATGAGCACTATCCCTGCCCCCGAGGCCAGGTTTGTTGACGAACCATCCACATAAAGATGCCATGGGTGATCTAGCCCTCTCGTTGGATTTTGTGGGAAGGTTAACTCGACTATGAAGTCGGCCAACGCTTGTCCCTTAATCGCGGTTCGAGGTGCATAAGTCACGCCAAACTGGCTTATCTCTATGGACCATTTCAAAAGACGGCCAGCGGTGTCGGGTCGGTGTAATATTTGTCTGAGTGGGAAAGTTATCAATACTTCGACTTGATGATCGAAAAAGTATGGTCTTAACTTCCTGACACTCATGACAAGAGCATACGCCAGCTTTTCAGTTGGTGAGTACTTCACCTCAGCATCATGCAGAGCCTGGCTGGCCTAGTAGATTGGCATGTGAAATTTGCCATCCGCCCGAACTAACACCGAACTTATGGCCGTGTCAGACGCTGCCAGGTATAGATATAACTTTTCACCGGGGATTGGTTTTGACAGAATTTTTACATCTCCCAGATATTCTTTCAATTGATCAAAGGCTTTTTGGCAGCTTTCCGTCCAGGTAAAGTTGCCCTTTTTGATGGCCTCAAAGAATGGACGGCACTTGTCTCCTGATCGTGATATGAACCTGTTTAAAGCGGCTAGGCATCCGGTCAACCTTTGCACCTCTTTAACAGAACGTGGTGGCTCCATATCAACGATCATTTTCACTTTTGCTGGATTAGCTTCAATTCCGCGTTTGCTGACCAGATGGCCCAAGAACTTCCCGGAATGTACTCCAAAACTACTTTTCTTTGGATTTAACTTCATATTGTATCTTCGAAGTATGTCGAATACCTGGGAAAGATGATGGAGATGATCTTCTTTATGTGTACTCTTGACGACTATGTCGTCAACGTACACTTCCACCGTTTCCCCAATATGTTCGTAAAATATTTTGTTGACCAGTCTCTGGTAGGTTGCTCCAGCATTGATTAGACCAAACGGCATCCTCTTCCAGTATAACAAATTTTTGTTAGTATAAAAGACCGTATTCTCTTGGTCATCTGGATGCATTGGAATCTGGTGGTATCCTGCGAAGGCATCCATGAATGTGAACATTTCGTGACCGGCAGTACTGTCCACCAGTTGATCGATGTGGGGGAGCGGAAAGTTGTCCTTTGGGCATGCTGCATTAAGATCTATAAAATCTATGCATAGCCTCCAGGTTCCGTTCAGCTTTCGTACCAGGACAGGATTTGCAACCTACTGTGGACATAGCGCTTGTTTAATTAAATCGTTGTCCAGCAACTTTTTGACTTCTTCGTTTAGAGCTTGATACTTGTCTGGTCCCTATTTTCGTCGTTTCTGGTGGACAGGTTTTCGGGCTGGGTTGATATTCAATCTGTGACAAGCATCTTTCGGATCGATTCCCACCATATCAGCATGGGACCATGCGAAGACGTCTAAGTTAGCCTTCAGAAAGTCCGTCATGCGGGTTCTGTAAGGTTCGGGAAGTTCAGATCCGATGTAAAGTTCAAGACCATCACGCTCGGGATCAATCTTGATGGCCTCCAATTCTTCAACTGGAGTTGCCCGTCGTTTTTGCCCCTTCCATCGAGGGTCAACTATTGGTCCTTCCGGACTTAGCTCATCCTCGATGTCCATGGGTTCAACACCCAACAGGGGGTCAAAATCGTCTGCGGGTTCTGGGTTAGACTCGGCCACCAGGGTCAGACTCCCCTGGCTATCATTTGGGCACAAACCGTCGGCCACGGGGAGTATCATTGCTTCTGGCAGGTTTTGCTCGCCGCCCTGCAGTATTTGGTCGCCCGTGGGTGAAGATTGGTCGTCAATGTCCATCTTATCGTTTTGAGCTCCAAGAATGTCCTCCAAGATTGAGGGTTCATTTTCAAGTTAACTGGTTGACGCTTCCATCATAGATACTTGTCCTTGTCTTGACTGAATTTGCAGAAGACATTCTCGAGCTTTTCTCTGGTCTCCTTTCACCGTGCTAACTCCATTTGCTGTTGGGAATTTTATGCAATAATGGTAAGTTGAACACGCGGCCCTGAATTCGTTTAAGAAAGGTCGACCCAGGAATCCGTTGTATGTTGACTCTTGATCAACGACCAAGAAATCCACCATTCTTGCGATATTCTTCTCAGGCTCTTTGACCGTCACAAGTTGCACAGCGAAAGTTACTATTCCCAACGGGATCGTCACAACATTTCCGAACCCCAGAATACAGTGGTTTGTGTCTCTGATATAGCCTGCATAATCTCCCATTTGATCAAGCGTCTTTTTGAAAAGGACATTAGTGTAGGCTCCAGTATCCACCAGCAATCTATGCACCCTCGTTTCCATAATCTTGGCACATATCATAAGCGAATCGTTGTGAGGGGTCAGTACTCCTTCCAAATCTCTGTCGGTAAAAGTTAATTCTGGTGTTTGCATGTTAGGTGGAATGACCCCCATTTCTTGTACATGTCCGATCGCTCGTAATTCTGCCTTTCTTTTCCGATTAGAAATTGGTGGTCGTCCATCAGAATAACCACCTATGGGCCCTGCAGGTTCCATCATCTGGATGTCTGGAACTGGTCCCCCGGTTGGCGCCTGAGCTGGTCGCCCAGCCCGATTCCGATGAGGTGCCTGTTCCTGGTTTTCCTCATCAGAATCTTCGCCTCTGGTTCTTTTACCGGGCTATCTTTTTACGAACTCGGATAGCTTTCCCTCTTCGTAAAAATGCCACAACTGCTTCAGCAAGTCACGACATTCACTTGTAAAGTGTCCCACGCTCTGGTGGTAGGCACAATATTTATTCTGGTTCAGCTTGCTTGTATCCTGACGTATTTTACGGGGAGGTGTGAGCAATTCTTTATCTCGAACGTTATTGTAAACCGTATCGATTGATACGGTAAGAATGTGGTTTAGTTTGTCTTTCAGCTCCGTTCCTTCAGTAAACGCCTTCATGTTTTTGGGAGCTCGATAACTAGTTCCAGGCTTCTTCGCACCTTCTTTCTGTTCTCATTTGTCTCTCATGTCCTTTTGCAGGGCTTCATGCATGGAGACAAAGACGCCTGCCCGATCTCAAAATTCAGCATATGTCTTCGGGCATCTTAGGTGTACATCTTTCCAGAGTTCAGTGCCTTTTTTGAGCCCAGCTAAGACGGCCACAATCTTGGTATCTTCACTGACAGACTCCCATTCTAACAAGACCTTATCGAATCTTTCCAAATACGATCGGTCCGACTCGTCGTCAGTTTGTTTCAAGTCGGATAACCGATGTCTCTGGGATAGATAAGACCCGGCCGTAGAGAAATGGGACAAGAATTCTTACCCAACTGGGCAAACGAATGAATCGAAGCCGACGGCAGGGCTGAAAACCATTTATGGACACGATCCCCCAGAGTCAAAGGAAAGTTGCGACATTGTGTTGCATCACTTGCCCCCATTGATACCATATAATTGGTATACTTCATCAGATGCACCCGAGGATCCGCCGTGCCCTCATATTGGATACTTGCTGGAAACTGGATCTTTTGCTGAATTGGAGCCTTCAGAATCACCATAGATAGAGGTGAGACTGGAAGAGTTGTGTTCCCATATCCTCTCTGTTGATCTAGCTGGCCCTGCATGCTCTCTATGGCCTTCCTCATGGAGGCGAGCTCCTCCAAGGATCCCCCCTGACTCTGAGGCTGTCCGGCGAGCAGAGGCGCACAGCCGTCTGTTCGCTCCAGTCCCTAATTGGGAGCGGGAACCCCCTGGATTGGCCTCCTAGGGTTGGGCTCTGCATTTGGGCCAAGGCGACCAAAAGCTGACCTAGTCAGCCTGTCATGGACTGATTGGCGAGCATGTACTACAGCTGGGCGAGCTGCTCCAGTAGTGGGATGGACTTCCATGATTCCCCGGCCTCGACGACCCAATCTTTCAAGAGCACTTTGACGTGTGCCCTGACTCCCTGCCATGGCTGGATTCTGAGTTGAACCTCCCTGACTGGCGGCCTCAACGTTCAACTTTTCTTTGTCTTTGGCCTTACGAGCTTGGGCGCTATCAGCCTCATTCACATAATCCCCCCTTGTCTTTTCATGTTCGCGAGTCTTTGTGGGGCTACACCTTACTCGCACATATGAAGGGCCAGGTTGGGCTTGTTGTCTTTGTAAAGCCTAGAGCATGACAATTGTGCGCGCCAATTCGTCGGGGTTATGGGCAATGGCGTCCAACTTCGGTGGTATTAACTGGCGAGCAACATTAGTTTGATTTTCTTGGTTGTTTCTGCTCGCCCCTGCTCCCCCACCAGCTTGGGACATTCGGGAGTGTGAATCCCGGGTTATATATTGTGAACGTTGTGTCTCTCGTGATTGAGGCATGTTCACAGAAGATATCAAGTATTGTTCTTGATGTTCTTGAATTTTTCTTCAAAAGTTCAAATCTTGCTCTTTAATCTTGGGGTAATCTTCCCGTACTCAACGATTCAGAGGTTCGAACCCTCCTATTGATGGGCGAACAAGGGAATGATTAATAAACGAAATAGTTATCATTAAACTTGATAATAGGATAATAAATGGAAAAAGCTAACAGCTTTGTGGAGCTAACAGCCTTGTAGAGCGAACAGATTTGCAAAACAGCTCTAATATGTAAGCAAGATATTTAGGCGAGCAGCCTTGCAAAGAACAGCTGTGCAAGCGGCTCAAACCAAGATCAATTCGGGCGAACAACTTCGTAATGGAGCGAGCAACATTGTAAAATAATCCCAAGCAAGGAGCGAATAGCTCTGAATGCAAAGGATCATGACATCTAATGAAGACGTACAAGCGAGCAACCGGTCACCGTCGAGAGCATCTCAGTAATGCCAAAGACCAAGTACAACATTGGGAACTCCAAGAGTCACTAGCTTAGATATGGTCCAAGTGTCTTAACACTTGACACCCATCCAATGGGCAATAGTTTAGATGTTGTACAAGTGTCCTAACACTTGGCAAAGATCCAATGGTTAAACCACCAAGATGGTGACACATGGCCTCTTTGTATGTCTATAAATACTCCCTTCATGTACATGAAAAAGGGAGGACAATTCAATAAATAGCCAAACTCTTGCAAAATTATTTCTTGAGCATTACTTAATCAAATCCCATAATCATTGTTCTTGTTTGATGATCTTCATGGAGTAAAACAGCCACTAATCACATTCAATCGAAAAAGGTCATCAACAATTGGCGCTAGAAAGAGGGTGTCGAACCTCCGTTTATGAAAAATTCAAAGAAAGGTTGAAGACTCCCACCGGAATTTGCAAAATCTCGCCGGAATCCGGGAAGCAGCTGCCGGAAAACAAGGACGCACATTTTTAGGACAAAGATATATAATACTTTGAGGGTTTTAATGCATGTGTGCATGAACTAGGGTTTTTGGATCTTCATATTCACACACAAGGCTAGTAACCCTTGGGAAAAGTGTTTGCAAGAACAAGATTACTTCACTCCTTTGTTTATCTCATACATTTTGGTAACCAAGATGGTCAGATCACAAGACGAACGACATTCGAGTATATCTCCGAGTCGTAAACCGAGGACTAGGGTTTCATCCACCGAGGGACATGCACGAACGGTGAGAGCAACTTCGCAAAGAAACATTCAGGTCACCATTGATACAATCCCACCAGAAGTAGAAGCACTTGCTCAGAACCCAGAGGAGCTAGCGAAAACAATCGCTGTCCTTCAATCATTACAAAATCGATAAGCAGCAGGACCGTCAAGAGCACCTGTGACGACCAATCGAGCAGGCGAGCAGGAACAAACGGGCGAACAACGAAGTAAAAGGAGAGAAGATGCGTGTTGGGACGAGGCCGACAACGAGGAGGTCCGTAGAAATAAAGGGAAAGCTCCATTGAGCGAACGTCTAGGGAGTCGAGAGGAATCGTCACCAAGTCGAGCAGATGAGTCAAGCAAAAGTACTTCCCGAACAAGTGCTTTGGAGAGACTAGGTGCAAGGAATGTAAATAGGAGGGAACCATCCCGAAAGAACGATGAGCGATCACGCAACCCTGCTCGCCCATCGGTGCATGACCGAATCAGGAGGTCAGCTTTTGGCCGACTAGGGCCAAATGGAGCTAGCAATGCTGCTAGGAAGACGACTCAGGAGAAACGTCCCGTTGGCAAGGGACTGCATCGTGAAGAGGTCACTGAACCCAATCACGATGAACAGTCTTCCATCGGGAGGACTCCCCCAAATGAATTGCAGGAAATGAGAAAGGCGATCGAGGAATTACAGAGACAGTTGGAATCTCATAGAGGTGTCGGATCGACTGTTCTCCCTTCTTCACCGTTATCTCCATCTGTCCTTAGTGCACCAATCCAGAAGAAGATACAATTTCCGACCATCAGCTTGTATGAGGGAACATCGGACCCTCGAATTCATGTAACGAAATATTCGGATTTTATGATTTCGATGGGGGCAACCGACGCCACACAATGCCGAAATTTTCCACTCACCCTGGGAGATGGCCCGCACAGATGGTTTTCAGCACTGGCTCCTGGCTCCATCAACTCTTTTGCCCAACTAAGCAAAGAGTTTCTGTCCCACTTCTCAACTGCAGGGTCCTACTTGACCCACAGACACCGCCTGGCAGATATTAGACAGGGAGACGAGGAGTCTGACAAGTAATTTCTGGAAAGATTTGATAAAGTGGCAGTGATGGCTGGTTTAAAGAAAGGGACGGACCTGTGGAAGGAAATGGACTTGACTTGTCCGAAAACATACGCAGAATTCAGGCACAAAGCAGGGATCCATGTGTCAATGCAAGAGGCATTACACAGAGAAATGGGAGAAAAAGCTGACCCAAAAAAGTTTGGCAAAAAATCTGGTGGAAACGATTACAAAGCTCTGAAGAACATGAAGTCATTCAATGAGGGAGCTGAGTTGAAGGAAAAGTTGAATCAAGTCCTTACCATGTCCGTGGACGCTGTGTACAACAACGTTAAAGACAGGGAGATGTTGTCAGAGCCGCGGAAGATAAGGCAAGAGAGAGGAAAACTGAACCCGAACAAATACTGTGCATATCATCAGAACATCGGCCACTTCACGAGCGAGTGCCGAGATCTATTGAAGCAGTTGTGGAGGTTCTATGAGGAAGGAAAGTTGTCTAAATTCGTGAAGAAGGAACCAGGTAAAAGGCCAAGGGCACCAGTATCATCCAGTTCGGATGATGGGGACAGTGATGAACAACCAAGTAAAACTGGTAAGAAAGGAAGGAAGGTCCCAGCAGCCCCAGCAAGGCATATCCCGGAGATCTTAATGCTAGAACCCACTGGACCAGTAGGTGGTTGTTCTGATGGGAGACCACCTATGTCAAAAAGAAAGAGGAAAGCAGAACTGAGAGCAGTGGATCAAGTGATGGAAGTGGGTGTGAATCCATCAACCAGACGAACAGGGGACCTAACTTTCTCAGAAAAAGACTTAGATGGGGTACTCACTCCTCACAATGACTCGTTGGTCATTTGCACCAATATTATGGGGACAAAAGTGCACCGTCTACTTGTCGATATTGGTTCCTATACGAACATCCTGTTCAAGAGCACGGTGGACCAGCTAGGAGATTGCGCCGAGTACATCAAGGACTGTGATCACAAGATTGTAGGATTCGGAAATGTTGTAACCACCCCGCTAGGAATAGTTATGTTGGCAGTTGAGCTTGTATCAATCGAGGACCCGGAAAGGAAAATGAATAGAATGGTAGACTTCCTGGTTGTAGACCAATAGTCCACCTATAACGGGTTCCTCGGCCGTCCTTTCTTGCATGAATTTAAAGCAGTTGTTTCAACATACTATTATTGTTTAAAATTCCCAACAAAGAAGGGTGCAGGTACAGTCAAAGGAGACCAGAAGAAGGCTCGTGCGTGTCTTTTGCAGATACAGTTGCAGGATCACCAAGTCAACATGACGAACAGGTGCTCAGACAAGGACGGGGATGATAGCGAGGCCATGACTTCCGTCGATACTGAAATAATGGAAGTCGACGAGCAGTTGTGCGCAGACAAACAACCATGCAGTGATGAGCAACTGTGCGCAGACGAATAGCCACGCATTGACGAGCAGCTGTGCGTAGGCGCACAGTTGGACGAAGACGAGCAGGAATGCAAAGACGAACAGTTTGTCCAAACAAGAAATAGAGAAGCTGCTGCAACTGACACCGAAGGAAAACAAATAACGGCAATGAACGTTGATGCAGAGGACATCGAGCCACGACTGGGGCAGAACCGATGGAGACCGAAGATGAGCTAAAGGCAGAAGGGCCCACTATTGACCCTAGATGGAAGGGCCAGAAACGAAGGGCTACCCCGGTTGAAGAGTTGGAAACTGTAAAAGTCGACCCGAACCAAGAGCGCTTAGAACTCTTCATAGGGTCCGAGCTACCAGAGCCGTACAGGACCAACATGATTGAGTTTTTTAAAGCAAACCTCGATGTGTTCGCATGGTCGCATGCAGACATGGTGGGCATCAGCCCCGAACATGCCTGCCACAGACTCAACATCGACCCGAGGAAGAAGCCAATCCATCAGAAGAGGAGAAAATTTGGGCCCAACAAATACGAGGCGCTCGATGTGGAGGTTAAAAAGCTGCTGGATAATGACTTAATTAAACAAGCGTTATGCCCACAATGGGTGGCGAATCCAGTATTGGTCAGAAAAGCGACTGGGGCGTGGAGACTCTGCATCGACTTCACAGATCTCAACGCCGCCTGCCCAAAAGATAATTTTCCATTGCCTCACATCGATCAACTAGTTGATAGCACCGCTGGACATGAACTTCTCACGTTCATGGATGCATTCGCAGGATATCATCAAATAGCGATGCATCCCGATGATCAAGAGCATACGGCGTTCTACACCAATAAAAACTTATTGTGCTGGAAGAGAATGCCATTTGGGTTAATCAATGCTGGAGCTACATATCAGAGATTGGTCAATAAGATATTTGATGATCACATCGGGAAGATAATGGAAGTGTACGTAGATGACATTGTTGTCAAGAGCTCCAAAAAGAAAGATCATTTGCAGCATCTAGCTCAAACGTTTGGGATACTTCGAACATACAACATGAAACTGAACCCTAAGAAAAGCAGTTTTGGGGTCCATTCTGGGAAGTTCTTGGGACATCTAGTCAGTCAAAGAGGGATTGAAGCAAATCTCGTAAAAGTGAAAGCAATCATGGAAATGCAGCCACCCAGATCGGTTAAAGAAGTCCAAAGGCTAACAGGATGCTTAGCAGCTTTGAACAGGTTCGTCTCAAGATCCAGAGATGAGTGCAGGCCATTCTTCGAGGCAATCAAGAAGGGAAAGTTTCAATGGACAGACACCTGTCAACAAGCGTTTGAGCAGCTGAAAGAGTACCTCAGTGATACGAAGATTCTTGCCAAGCCAATCCCAGGGGAGAAGTTATACTTGTACCTGGCAGCTTCAGAAGTAGCAATCAGCTCAGTACTCGTTCGAGCAGAAGGGAAGTTCCACCTGCCCATTTACTATGTAAGTCAAGCTTTACACGAAGCAGAACTCAGATACTCACCAACAGAGAAGCTAGCATATGCACTAGTGATGAGCGTCAGAAAACTTCGTCCATATTTTTTCGACCACCAGGTGGAAGTGTTGACAACGTTTCCGCTCAAGCAAATACTGCACAGACCCGATGCGGCTGGTCGCCTCCTAAAATGGTCATTGGAAATCAGTCAGTTTGGGATTTCATATGCTCCTCGAACAGCGATCAAGGGGCAAGCCTTAGCAGACTTTATAGTCGAACTGACTTACCCCCAAGATCCAACGAGAGGACATAACCATCTCTGGCACATGTATGTTGATGGTTCGTCAACTAATACAGCATCGGGAGCAGGTATAGTCTTGATAAGCCCGGATAGGCAAGTTTTTACTTCAGCAGTCCGGTTCGAGTTCATGGCGACAAATAATGAAGCAGAGTACGAAGCTGTGATCGCTGGATTATGCCTAGCACTAGCAGTTGGAGTTAGGAAGCTGCAGATTTTCGGGGATTCACAATTGATTGTCAACCAAGTTCGAGGGGAGTACGAGGCAAAGGACGAGAATATGGCCTTGTATCAAAAGATTGTTGCTCACCTGGCCTCCTTGTTCGAGCAAATATACATCGAACAGATACCAAGAGACAACAATGCTCAAGCAGATGCATTAGCCAGGTTAGCAACGAGCACGGGACCAGCAGAGTTGACAGGAGTTACGCTGACAAAAATGTCCAAACCATCAACCGAAGACTACAAGATGTATCAAGTCAGCGAAGATTTCGAAGAGGGCGACTGGAGGATACCAATCATTGAGTATTTACAAAATGACAAAAAGCCAGACAATCCGTCTGAAGCTAACAAGTTGGTCAAGAGAGCAGCAAGATACACCATGATGGATGGACAGTTGTACAAGAGAGGAATTTCACTCCTACTTTTGAAATGCTTGGCTAGGGGGCAAGGGCAAGCAGTACTGAAGGAAATTCATGAAGGCATATGCGGAAATCACGCTGGAGGACGAGCATTAGCGTATAAGACCATAAGACAAGGGTATTATTGGCCGACCCTCCTCCAGGACGCAATCAAAGTTGCCCGAACTTGTCACAGGTGTCAGTTGTTCGCCCCAAACATCCACAAGCCCCCGCACGAACTAATCTCTGTCAATAGTCCGTGGCCATTTGCGAAATGGGGAATTAACCTCATCGGGCCTTTTCCGCCAGGAAAAGGGAATGTTCGATTCGCAGTGGTGGCAGTAGACTATTACACGAAGTGGGCTGAGGCAGAAGCGCTTGTACGAATCACACAGGAGAAAATGATCAACTTCATATGGAGAAACATTGTTTGCCGCTTTGGGGTGCCTCAAGCGATCGTGACAGATAACGGAAAACAATTTGAAGGAAAAAAGATAAGAGATTTTTGTGAAAAGTGGGGAATGAAGAAACATTTTTCAACACCGTACCACCCCCAATCAAATGGCCAAGTAGAGGCAGTGGACAAAATAATTAAACATATTTTGAAGATCCGCTTAGCCGACAAACAGGGGAAGTGGTCTGAAGAATTACCAGAGGTGTTATGGGCATACCGAGTATCTCACAGAACAAGCACAGGCGAAACACCGTTCACAATGTCGTTCGGGACAGAAGCAGTAATACCGGTTGAGTTAAAAGTCCCAACAAAATGAACAGCTGCGTTCGACGAAGAAGCAAACAACTCCGCAATGGCAGCAGAGTTGGACTTGCTTGAAGAAAAAAGAATAACAGCAGAATTGAAAAATGCAATTTACAAGAAAAGAGCAGCAAAGTACTACAATTCTCAAGTAAAAGCAAGAGAATTCGAAGTTGGGGACTTAGTACTTCGAAAAGTTTTAACACCACCAGGAGTATTCGGCCCGACTTGGGAGGGCCCATACAAGGTGACGAATAAGTGGCACAATGGCACATACGACCTTGAAGACATGGAAGGCAAGTCGTCCCAATACTCCTGGAATACCACTTTGCTCAAGAAGTACTATCAATGAAGTCCTGTAAGTCTTAGAAGTTTTACAAATAGATCCTTGTAATTATTTGATTTTTGCGCAAGTTTATATATAAAAACGAGCAGTTGTGCAGTTACTAGGCGAGCAGAATCGTATTTATCTTTTGTCTTGCTTTCTTTTGGATTTTGAGCCTTAAGTCCAAATTACTTAGTTGCTCGCCCAAAAAAAAAAAAAAAATTTGAAAAGTGCAAGTCTGTTATAAGACGAACCATAGAGCTTATTAAAAGCAAAAACAAGGCTAAGTCCATAACGGACCAATAGCCCACATTAATGCAAGGCCAAGTCCACAAGCGACCAAAATGGCCCAAACAACTAAAGGTCAAGTTCTATAAGAACCAAGTGACCAACTTAAAATTTGACTAAGTGTTTACCTTAAGAAAAAAGGAACACTTAGAAACTAAGTCATAAGAAAAAGAAAGAGGCGAGCAATTAAGTAAGACAAACAAAGAGGCACAAATTTGTAGATAAGCAAAAATTTTCATTGCTTTAAGTCAAAAGATGTTTACAATAGGAATAAGAAATACAGAAAGAGTGTACATCCTATTGTAAATAAAAAACTAAGTCTTCAAGAGGGAGGTGTTGGATAAGACCAACTTCGGGTATATCTGTGCATTTGCTGAATGTTTGAGGTTTGTTCACTTCGCCCATAATCACAACCAAGATATTCGTGGCGCCCATACAAGGTGACGAATAAGTGGCACAATGACACATACGACCTTGAAGACATGGAAGGCAAGTCGTCCCAATACTCCTGGAATACCACTTTGCTCAAGAAGTACTATCAATGAAGTCCTGTAAGTCTTAGAAGTTTTACAAATAGATCCTTGTAATTATTTGATTTTTGCGCAAATTTATATATAAAAGCGAGCAGTTGTGCAGTTACTAGGCGAGCAGAATCGTATTTATCTTTTGTCTTGCTTTCTTTTGGATTTTGAGCCTTAAGTCCAAATTACTTAGTTGCTCGCCCAAAAAAAAAAATTTTGAAAAGTGCAAGTCTGTTATAAGACGAACCATAGAGCTTATTAAAAGCAAAAACAAGGCTAAGTCCATAACGGACCAATAGCCCACATTAATGCAAGGCCAAGTCCACAAGCGACCAAAATGGCCCAAACAACTAAAGGTCAAGTTCTATAAGAACCAAGTGACCAACTTAAAATTTGACTAAGTGTTTACCTTAAGAAAAAAGGAACACTTAGAAACTAAGTCATAAGAAAAAGAAAGAGGCGAGCAATTAAGTAAGACAAACAAAGAGGCACAAATTTGTAGATGAGCAAAAATTTTCATTGCTTTAAGTCAAAAGATGTTTACAATAGGAATAAGAAATACAAAAAAAGTGTACATCCTATTGTAAATAAAAAACTAAGTCTTCAAGAGGGAGGTGGAGGAGGAGCATCTGCAGTTCTGGTCGCCTGAACACTCGGCTGCTCGCCTGAGGCACTTGTGCCAGCCCCATCTATTGGCGTTAAAGGAAGAGACGCCAACCCTTCAAAGACCTCATCAGTGGCCGCCGTGCTGGTCGTCGCTGGAGCAGGGTCAGGCTGGCCGCCATAAGTGGGGGCAGCAATGTCGACCTCCTCGCCGAAGACATCCAAGGGGAAGCCAAGATCGGCCAGATCAGAGACGAACAAGGTAGAGCCAGGAGCAGGGGGGTAATTCTTGACATATTCAATAAAGTCCGCTTTCACCGCACCACGAATATCTTGGTTGTGATTATGGGCGAAGTGAACAGACCTCAAACATTCAGCAAATGCACAGATATACCCGAAGTTGGTCTTATCCAACACCTCCTGCTCATGGACTTCGTAGTCGATCATGTTCTTGCGCTCCTCCTCCAATCTCTTGATGTGTTCCTCGGCAGCTAGCAGGTGAGCAGATAAGTCTGCTCGCTCCTTTTCAGCCCTTTCGGCTCTCAGATCTGAAGTTTTTACCTCCAGCATCATCTTTTGAGCCTTGTCCAAGGCACTCTTCTCGCCGGCCAAGGAGGCCTCCATCTTACTCTCCATCAAGGCCAGCTCCTTAGCATGCTCGGCCTTGCACTCTTTGATGGCATAGATTCTTTCTTCATCCATCCTCTCCACACGACGACCCAAATCACGGTTTGTCCGCTCGAGCTCCGTGACTTGGTCGAGCAGCATCTGGGACTGGATCAATTGATGGCTAGCATTGTACGCCATCAAACGAACATTGTCACTAGCAGATTGGCTAGCAACAAGGGTGTTCGTCGACTTCGTCCAGGCCCTGGGAACTATCTCGGCTGCTCGGCGAACAGGGACATCAGGAATGTCAGAAAACGAAGAAGGAGCATTCTTCACCACGGAGAAATGGTGAAGAGTAGTCCCGCGACCAGGATAGTGCGCGGGGTTATACCTAAAACAAAAACATGTCAGTAAGCGAGCAACATTGCGCCAAGCGGCGAACAACAAAAAAGCCCAAGACAGTTAACTTACTCCTTAATTTTGATGGGGTCCCAACCCAAATAAGAAGTATCTTTGGGATTGTCGCCTCTCTTGGTCGCCACCAGGCCAGCGACCACTTGTTGTTCGTCCACCACTTCCAAGGAGGTGGACTTAGATGCAGGAGATCTGGGAACAATGCTGCTCGCCTCCACCGCAGCTTTTGATCGCTTCGAGGCACGATCATCATCGCGAGTGCCGCGAGCATCGTCGCCTCGTGGCGCTTTCCTTTTATCCCTATCCCGTTCCCTCTCCTTTTCCTTCCTTGCATCCCGCGGAGAGGAGGTAGTTTTGGCCGCAGGTTTAGGGCGACCAGCTCCGGCGGCTGGGCGACCAGAAGGGTTCTCTCCTGCCCGGAGGCGCATGATGGCAAGGGGAGGGTCCATCTTTCGTCTTGAAGCTTCGACCATCTGTTTAACTCGTCTGGCGAGCAGATAATACGATTCAGGCACAGCCGGGATAGCAACAGTGACTCGTTGATCTGTCAAGAAAAAGATAAGGGTTAGGCGAGCAAGAAAAGTGGCGAGCAGGAAAAATAGGCGAGCAAGAAAGTTACCTTCGGGGATAGCAGCCTGAGCTTCAAGGTGGTGGGGACTCGTAATCAAGCCAGCAAGCTTGCGGCAATGAACTTTTGAAAGATGTTCCAAATCACGACTAGCAGCGTCACGAAGAGAAATGATGGCTAACGTGAAGAGGTATTCGTCGCTGATATCGGGATGCCCCCACTTCAAATTTCTCGGACCTGCAAAACAACGAAAAGGATTAAAATTAGTCCTACTTATGAATTAGAAAGACAAAATTAGCCCTACGTTTGATTTTTCCAAAGCCTTCAGGCGATATGATGCGCGCCTGCCCGCCAGCGAATCCCTCTGTTGCTCGCCAATCTCCACTAAAGAAGAATTGGCAATGCCAACCCTTAATCTTATTGGGAACACCTTCAACGAGTTTCAATCCGGTCTTCGCCTTAGCGTAATACCAGCCAGCACCGTCCTCGGAAATGGTCAAGGCGTAAAGGATCTCCGCGGTTGTTATCTTATTCTTATAGCCCTCAAGACCAAAAAGAGTCATGAAGGCTAGAAGAGTACTCCAACCATTTGGGGTGATTTGAGTGATCGCCAGATTCATGTCAGATAAGAAGCGGTCAATGAGTGGATGGACGGGGAGCGGAAAACCCGTGTTTAACATATCCAAGTTAATCGCCGTACAGTCAGGAGGGGGGCGATCAGCAGTCTCTCCTTTCTTCGGCACATACATGAATATATTGTAAGGGATCTTGTATGTTTCACGGATGCTCGCCAGATCACTCTCCACACATACACTAGCAACCTTGCTCGCTGCATAGTCCCCATCCTGAGCCTTCATAATTACCCTCGATGTGGGGGCAAAAGTCTTCGAGTAGCGAGCAGAATAGTCCGCCCACTCGTTGTCACGAACAACTCCTTCCGGGATCCGAGATTCTGGTGTAGTTTGAGAGATGGGAAAATTGATTTCCCTTAAAAACTCCCAAGTGAGCGTATGACCTCCCTGCTCGCCAACTCGCTGCTCGCCAGTAGTGTCAACTTGATCGCCCTCAAGGTCAATTGAACCCTCTATCTCCGCGGCCACTGCTGCAGAATCTTCTCCAAGGTCAGAAGATGTTTCAGGTTCGCGAGCAAGAGAGTGAATCTCTTCTTGATCGCCAGAGCGGTCAGCGGCGAACATCTCTACCGAGCGAACAACGGAGCTCGCGTCTGAGTCCGCGCCTTCATCCACCAATAATGTGCACGGGTTGTTCGCTAGCGCTTGGCGAACAGATCTGCGCGGAGGAGATGGATCTACGGGTCTTTTTTTCGGATTTCGTCCAGGTCCAGATTGAGAAGAACTTGAGGGGGAAAACTCCATTCAAAATAAAAATGGAGGAATTTGGCTTATTTTGGAAAAGTTCTACAGTGGCACCGACGACGGAATCACGGCGGCGCAACGGCGGTTCACGACCGGAATTACAGTCGCAATAATGAGAAATACGAAAAAGAAAGAGAAAGTGTATGAAATTGAAATTTAAAGGAAATGCAAGACGAATTACCTTCGAAAACGAAGATCTAAGTAACACAAGAGTAAATTTGGGCACAAGAATTGCAAGAGGAGAAAGCTTCGAAACGGTTGTCAATGGCGGAAATTTAAAAAGTTCAGAAAGAAGAAATAAAGAAGTCGACGCCTATTTATAAGGATGAGGCTGGGGCAAAAAAGCAATTTTCCCAAAATTATGTAGGCCCCTATGGGCAAATTGGGGGTCGCGCGTGACTGACGCGATGCCTCGCGTTCCGTGCCTCGGGAATCCAACCGTCGCGACACGAAAGGGCATTCGCTGCTGGTCGCGCGCACATGTTCTCATGCTCGTCTGTTCGTCCAATTGCTCGGATGCTCGCCCGTGTGAACAACCATGTCACATTTTTGCTCGCCCAGTTTTCAAAGAAATTATAGCTTGGTCCCAATTGATCAATCCATGCCCAACATGAAACCAAGCTAGGGGGCAATTGTTGATGGGCGAACAAGGGAATGATTAATAAACGAAATAGTTATCATTAAACTTGATAATAGGATAATAAATGAAAAAAACTAACAGCTTTGTGGAGCTAACAGCCTTGTAGAGCGAACAGATTTGCAAAACAGCTCTAATATGGTAAGCAAGATATTTAGGCGAGCAGCCTTGCAAAGAACAGCTGTGCAAGCGGCTCAAACCAAGATCAATTCGGGCGAACAGCTTCGTAATGGAGCGAGCAACATTGTAAAATAATCCCAAGCAAGGAGCGAACAACTCTGAATGCAAAGGATCATGACATCTAATGAAGACGTACAAGCGAGCAACCGGTCACCGTCGAGAGCATCTCAGTAATGCCAAAGACCAAGTACAACATTGGGAACTCCAAGAGTCACTAGCTTAGATATGGTCCAAGTGTCTTAACACTTGGCACCCATCCAATGGGCAATAGTTTAGATGTTGTACAAGTGTCCTAACACTTGGCAAAGATCCAATGGTTAAACCACCAAGATGGTGACACATGGCCTCTTTGTATGTCTATAAATACTCCCTTCATGTACATGAAAAAGGGAGGACAATTCAATAAATAGCCAAACTCTTGCAAAATTATTTCTTGAGCATTACTTAATCAAATCCCATAATCATTGTTCTTGTTTGATGATCTTCATGGAGTAAAACAGCCACTAATCACATTCAATCGAAAAAGGTCATCAACACCTAGCATGCGATTTTCCATTCAAAATAGAATTTTTTTAGATTTACAGGAATTTACAAGGGATTTACATTATAAAACTTCTAAACTTACAGGACTTCATTGATAGTACTTCTTGAGTAAAGCTGCATTCTAGGAGTATTGGTTCGACTTGCCTTCCATGTCTTCAAGGTCGTATGTGCCATTGTACCACTTATTTGTCACCTTGTATGGGCCCTCCCAAGTCGGGCCGAATACTCCTGATGGTGGCGCTAGAACTTTTCGAAGCACTAGATCTCCGACTTCAAAGTCTCTTGCTTTTACTTGAGAATTATAATATTTTGCCGCCCTTTTCTTGTAGATCGTGTTTTTCATTTCTGTTGTTATTCTCTTTTCCTCAAGTAAATCCAACTTTGTTGCTAGTACACAATTGTTCGCTTCCTCGTCAAACACAGTTGTTCGTTCTGTTGGAATTTTCAACTCTACGGGTATTATAGCCTCTATCCCGAAGGCCAGTGTAAATGGTGTTTCACCCGTGCTTGTCCTATGGGATACTCTATATGCCCACAATACCTTCGGTAATTCTTCGGACCATTTTCCCTGTTTGTCGGCCAAACGGATTTTCAATATGTGATTGATTATTTTATTCACAGTCTCCACTTGACCGTTTGACTGGGGGTGGTATGGTGTCGAGAAGTGTTTCTTCATTCCTCATTTTTCATAGAAATCCCTTATTTTCTTCCCCTCGAACTGTTTTCCATTGTTCGTTACAATTGCGTGAGGTACTCCAAAGCGACAAACAATGTTCCTCCATATGAAATTGATCATTTTTTCTTGTGTAATTCGTACAAGTGCTTCTGCCTCAGCCCATTTCGTGTAGTAGTCCACCATGAATCGAACATTTCCTTTTCCTGTCGGGAATGGCCCAATGAGGTCAATTCCCCATTTCACGAACGACCATGGGCTATTGACTGAAATCAACTCGTGCAGGGGCTTGTGGATGTTTGGCGCAAACAGCTGACACCTGTGGCAGGTTCGAGCAACCTTGATTGCGTCCTGGAGGAGAGTTGACCAGTAATATCCTTATCTCACAGTTTTGTATGTCAATGCTCGTCCTCCAGCGTGATTTCCACATACACCTTCATGGATCTCTTACATCACTGTTCGCCCTTGCCCCCTAGTCAAGAATTTCAAGAGTGGGAGTGAGAATCCTCTCTTGTATAGTTGTCCGTCCATTATTGTGTACCTTGCTGCTCGCCTGACCAGCCTGTTAGCTTCGTACGGATTTTCTGGTTTCTCGTCATTCTGCAGATATTTGATGATGGGTGTTCTCCAGTCATCTTCTTCTATCTCTTCATCAACTTGGTTGATTTTATAATCCTCGGTTGATGGATTAGGTATTCTTGTTAGTGTAACCTCGGATAACTCTGCTGGTCCGGGGCTAGTTGCCGGGCGAGCCAGCGCATCTGCTTGTGCGTTGTTGTCCCTTGGTACCTGTTCAATGTATATTTGTTCAAACATGGAGGCCAGGTGGGCTATAATTTTTTGATATAAAGCCATGTTTTCGTCCTTTGCTTCGTATTCTCCCCGAACTTGGTTAACAATCAGTTGTGAATCTCCAAAGATTTGTAATCTTCTTACCCCTACGGCCAATGCTAGCCGCAATCCAGTAATCAGTGCCTCATACTCTGCTTCATTGTTCGTCGCCAAAAACTCAAAACGAATAGCTGAAGTGAAAACTTACCTGTCTAGACTTATCAACACTATTCCTGCCTCCGGCGTTGTGCTGGTTTATGAGCCGTCAACGTACATATGCCAAAGATGATTATGTCCCCTCGTCGGATCTTAGGGTAAGGTCAGCTCAACTATGAAGTCGGCTAAGGCCTGCCCCTTGATTGTTGTTCAAGGGGCATATGAGATTCCAAATTGCATATGAGATTCCAAATTGGCTAATCTCCAAGGACCACTTTAGGAGGCGACCAGCTGCGTCGGGTCTGTGTAGTATCTGTTTAAGCGGAAACGTTATCAACACTTCCACCTGGTGGTCGAAAAAATACAGATGGAGCTTTCTCACGCTCATTACCAGTGCGTATGACAGCTTCTCTGTTGGTGAATATCTGAGCTCTGCTTCATGTAAAACCTAGCTTACGTAATAGATAGGCAGGTGGAACTTTCCTTCCACTCGGACAAGTACCGAGCTAATTGCGACTTCCGAGGCTGCTAGGTACATATACAACTTTTCTCCCGGAATCGGCTTGGCAAGAATTTTAGTATCACTAAGGTATTCTTTCAGTTGTTTGAACGCTCGTTAGCAAGCGTCCGTCCATTGAAATTTTCCCTTTTTGATAACATCGAAGAACGGTCTGCATTTGTCTCCAGATCTTGAGACAAATCTATTCAAAGCTGCTAGACACCCAGTTAGCCGTTGAACTTCTTTCACTGATCTGGGTGGCTGGATCTCCATGATCGCTTTCACCTTTACTGGATTTACTTCGATTCCTCATTGACTGACTATATGTCCCAAGAATTTCCCAGAATGGACACCAAAATTGCTCTTCTTGGGATTTAACTTCATGTTATAAGTCCGAAGTATCTCGAATGTTTGGGCCAGGTGCTGCAAGTGATCCTCTTTCCTTGGGCTTTTAACAACAATGTCATCCACGTACACTTCCATCGTCTTTCCAATGTGCTCATCAAATATCTTGTTGACCAATCTTTGATATGTTGCTCCGGCGTTGATTAACCCGAACGACATTCTCTTCCAGCATAGTAAATTCTTGTTGGTGTAGAATGATGTGTGCCCTTTGGTTGTCCGGATGCATCGCAATCTGGTGATATCCGGCGAATGCATCCATAAACGTTAGGAGCTCATGCCCAGCTGTGCTATCAACCAGTTGATGGATATGTGGTAATGGAAAGTTGTCCTTCGGGTAGGCGGCATTCAAGTCTGTAAAATTGATGCACAACCTCCACACTCCGTTTGCTTTTTTTTACTAACACAAGATTGGCCACCCATTGTGGGCATAGAGCTTGTCTAATCAGATCGTTGTCCAGTAACTTCTTGACCTCCACATCAAGTGCTTCATACTTATCTGGCCCAAACTTCCTCCTTTTCTGATGGATTGGCTTTTTTATCGGGTCGATGTTGAGTCTATAACAAGCATGCTCGGGGCTGATGCCTACCATGTCTGCATGTGACCATGCGAATACATCGAGTTTTGCTTTAAGAAACTCCGTCATCTTGGATCTGTATGGCTCCGGGAGCTCAGATCCTATGAAGAGTTCTAAGCTCTTCTGGTTCGGGTTGATTTTTATTGCTTCCAACTCTTCGACTGGGGTGGCCCTCCGTTTTTTACCCTTCCAATGGGGGTTAATGATGGGCCCTTCCATGTTCAATTCATCCTCCACTTCCATTGGCTCAACACCTAATCGTAGTTCGATATCCTCCATCTCACCATCAGCTGGTGCTGCGTGCCTTACTTCGTTGCTGGTCGATGTAACTTCTTCGTCTCTCTCCCTGCTCAGCTGTTTGTCTCTGTACACCTATTCATCTCTGCACATCTATTTATCTATCTCTATTATCTCTGTATCAACAGACTCCATGGTTTCATCGGGAATGGATAGTTCATCTTGGTCACAGCTGCTCGGCTGTTCGTCCACCACGTTGACTCTGTGTTATTTCGGTTGTAGCTGCAAGAGGCACTCACGAGCTTTCTTCTGGCCGCCTTTGATTGTGCATGTACCTTTTTACGTGGGAAATTTTACAAAGTAGTAGTACATTGAAACAAATGTCTTAAATTCATTAAAAAAAGGACGGCCAAGAAACCCGTTGTAGGTGGACTGCTGATCTACAACTAGGAAATCTACCATTCTATTCAGCTTCCTTCAGGGTCCTCAACCGATATAAGCTCGACTGATAATCTAATTATCCCCAACGGTATTATTACAGCATCTCCGAATCCTAAGATTCTATGATTACAATCTTCGATATAGCTTGCATAATCACCCAGCTGGTCCAACGTTTTCTTGAACATGATGTTTGTGTAAGCCCTGATGCCAACAAGTAAGCGATGCACCCTGGTTCCCATGATATTTGCGCAGATGACCAACGAATCATTGTAGGAGTTAGGACCCCATCTGAATCCCTTTTAGAAAAAGTTAACCCAACTGTTTGCTTAGTTGATGGATCCACACCCACTTCCATCACCTGTGCCACTGCTCTCAGTTCTGCTTTCTTCTTTCTCTTTGAAACGGGCGGCCTTCCGTCAGAACATCCACCTACTGGCCCAGTCGGCTCTAACATCAGAATTTTAGGGACTGGCCCTGCCGGGGCTGTGGGGATCTTTTTTCCTTTCTTGGTCGTCCTGCTCGGCTGCTCATCGCTGTCATCATCATCTGAGCTGGACGGTGCTACTGTCCTGGGCCTCTTTCCCGGTTCCTTCTTCACAAATTCAGACATTTTCCCCTCTTCATAGAACCTCCACAACTGCTTTAACAAATCTCGGCATTCACTTGTGAAGTGGCCGATGTTTTGATGATATACACAGTATTTGTTCGGGTTCAGTTTTCCTCTTTTCTGCCTTATCTTTCGTGGTTCGGATAACATCTCCATGTCTTTGACATTGTTGTACACGGCGTCTACAGACATTGTAATGACTTGGTTTAGTCTCACTTTCATTTTAGCTCTCTCATTAAATGCTTTCATGTTTTTTTGGAGCTTTGTAATCATTTGTACCAGACTTTTTTTCCAAACTTCTTCGGGTCGGCCTTGTCTCCCATCTCCTTGTGTAGGGCTTCCTGCATTGACACGTGAATTCCTGCCTTGTGTCTGAACTCCGCATATGTCTTTGGACAAGTCAAATGCATCTCCTTCCATAGACCAATTCCTTTCTTCAACCCAACTATCACAACTACTATCTCCGTGTCCTCACTCACCATTTCACCCTCCAGTAGGACTTTATCAAATCTTTCCAGAAACTGTTTGTCCAACTCCCCGTCCCCTTGCCTAATATCCGCCAGCCGGTGTCTTTGAGTCAAGTAAGACCCGGCGGTTGAAAAGTGAGACAAAAACTTTTTACTCAGTTGGGCGAAAGAGCTGATGGAGCCAGGAGCTGGTGCTGAGAACCACCTATGTGGACCATCTCCAAGAGTGAGTGGGAAATTTTGGCATTGTGTGGCATCGATTGCCCCCATTAAAATCATGAAATCAGAGTACTTTGTCACATGAATCCGGGGGTCCGAAGTTCCCTCATATAGATTGATGGCTAGAAATTGTATCTTTTTCTGGATCGGTGCGTTAAGAATTGACGAAGATAGTGGGAAAGATGGGTGGACAGTTGATCCGACACCCTTTTGAGATTCCAGCTGTTTCTGCAGTTCCTCGATCACCTTTTTCATTGTTTGTAAATCATTTGGGGGAGTCCTCCCATCCCGTTGGAAGGCTGTTCGTCGTGATCGAGTTCGATGACTTCCTCACAACGTAGTCCCTTGCCAATAGGGCGTTTCTCCTGAGTTATTCTTCTAGCAGCGTTGCTAGCTCCATTGAGTCCTAACCGACCAAAGGCTGGCCTCATGATCCGGTCATGTACTGAGGGGCGAGCAGCTGGGCGCGGCCGCTCCTTGTTCCTTAGAGATGGTTCCCTTCTGACTCTGTTTCTCGTGCCTAGTTTTTCCAAAGCACTTATTCAAGAAGTGTTTTTGCTTGATTCATCGGCCCGACTCGACATCGACTCTCCTCGGCTCCCCAATCATTCACTCATGGGAGCTTTTTCTTTATTCCTATGAACTTTGGCACTGTCCATCTTATCATGATGCGCATCTTCTCTCCTTTTACTCCGCTGCTCGTCTGCTCGGTTGGTCCTCTCTGGGGCTTTTGACGGCCCAACTTGTTCTTGCTGTTTTTGCAGTGATTGAAGTACGACGATCATTTTTGCTAGCCCTTCGGGATTTCGGGCGAGAGCTTCCACTGCCGAAGGGATAGTATCAATAGTAACTTGAACATTCTTCTTGGAAGTTATTCTAACTGTCCTTACATGTCCTTCTATAGATGAAACCCTAGTTCGTGATTTATGACTTGTAGGCGTACTCGATGATCGAGCTTCTTGTGATCTTATCATTCTGATTGCCCAAATGTGAGCGACGGATGATGGATTGAGATGATCTTACCCTAAAAATACCTCTCTTAAGAGTTACTAGCCTTGTATGTATGAATATGGTGATTCACAAAACCCTAGTTCATACACACATGTATTCAAACCCCTAAAATGGTATATATATATGAACAACTTTATTCCAAAGATTGTGTACACTTGGTTTCTGATGGCTTCTTCCTGGATTCCGGCCAAATTTCGCAGATTCCGGTGGAGATCTCCAAACTTTGCTTGAACTTTCTACAAAATAGAGGTTCAAACTCTTCTTCTAGCGCCAATTGTTGATGACCTTTCCTAATCGAGAGAATTATTGGTTGTTTTCTGTAATTAAGATCATTAAACAAGATCTAAGATCATGGATTTTGCTAAGCAATGATCAAGAATGGAATTTGCAAGATTTTTTGTGTATTTTTTAATAATGGAACTTGTATTTTCATTCATATGGGGGAGTATTTATAGACATACAAATGGACTATGTGCCACCATCCTAGCTACTCTTCCATTAAATCTTTGCCAAGTGTTAAGACACTTGTTCCACATCTAATACTATTGCCCATTGGATGAGTGTCAAGTGTTAGGACACTTGGACTATATCTAAGTTATTGACTGTTGGAGTTCCCAATGCTATACTTGACCATTAAGGTTACTCAATTTCTTTCTGTGGTGACCAGCTGTTCGTCTGTATGTCTTCGTTGGGTGCTTGAACCCTTTCCCTCTGAGCTGCTCGCTCCACATTCATGACCCTCGCGCATTTGCTCGCCTGGTTGACTATCATCTTGACCAACTGCTTATTTTTCTCAGTTATGCGTTATTTACTCAGCTGTTCGCTTCATACACCAATACCTTAATCTCCTCTTGTTAAACTTTTCCCGGTTATTCGCCTATCAACAGTACAGACTTAATAAAGTGTGGTACGATGTTAATTAATTGTAGTATGATATGAATTTATAGTAGTACGTGGTGAATTAGTGTGATGACTTGTGGTATGAGGGGTACTAATGGTGGTACATAATTAAATAAAGCGCAGTATGTGGTTGAATTAGGTGTGGTAAATGTTAAATATGTGGTGGTACGAGGTGTATAAATTGTGGTACAGACTTAAATAAATTGTGTTATAAACTTAGGGTGAACTAATGGTGGTACTAACTTAAATAAATTGTGGTACAAGCTTAAAAAAACGTGGTATGATATGAATTAATGGTGGTACGGCTTAAACAAATTGTGATTAGAGATTAATTAATTGTGGTATAGACTAAATATATGGTGATACGAGTTTAAATGTATACACTAAACATATGATGGTACAAGCTTTAAATAAAGTGTGGTACGAGGGTGAATGAATTGTGGTACAAGGTAAATTAAGTGTGGTACGGGGTGAATTAAGTATGGTACGGGATGAATTAATGGTGGTACGAGCTTATTTTATTTAATTTATTTAGTTAATTCATTAAGGGTATACTTGTCCAAATAATTATTCTCTTGGCTAAAAAAGAACCATTTAAAATTTGATGACATAAAAGAATTTATTTTTTGACAAATGACTATTTATAACTCTATTCCATATTAATTTTATAGTAATATTGTATAATAAAAATAATTAATTATTTTGAATTACACGGTAAAACTGATTTACAAGAGTATACTCTATTAGTCATGTCTACTACTATCTACCACAAAAGTTTCAATACTCTTACTTAGTTAAAATATTAATCTTCGAACTTTTGATGCATTGATTTGAAAATTTAGGATAAGATATTAGGCAAAAGATACAGCAATTCTAGTCTTATCACATGATAAACCCCGTATATAAAAAAGAAAAAGAAAATGAGAATTCTTTCGGAAAAATTGCTAGTACGTAGATTGGTGGGATGTCACATATGTGTATAGTGACAGTGATTACACCTAATCACTTGGGTTATTTATTTCAATATTGTTAGTTGTCATGGATAAAAGCAGATGTCTCTATCACAAGATTAATCAGAAATACTAAATTAGAATTAGAATGGATTAATTGCTAGTCAATTAAGTTTAATCATTTTAGATTTTCATCGCTTAATTTGATAATATTTGTTGGAGAAGTTAGGACTTAGGACCTGCATGGGCTTGGGGGTGGGGTGGGGGGTTATTGCCCCCACTATCTCTAGTCATTTTCATGGAAAATGTGTCAAGCTCTCTTTTGCTTAGTAGTGGGAAGATTTTGTGAACTTGATGGTATGGGCCCCAGAAGCTTCAAGGCAACCCATATCTTGATCCCCTCCAGTTAAAATATATTCTCTCCGTTCTAAACGAATTTGCACACTTTCTTTATTGGGGTGTCCCAAACGAATTTGCACACTACCTAAAAAGGAAACATCGATTTGCGTGCACACTCACATTAATATACACATATTTACCCATATGTCACTACTTTATTACTTTTCTTAATTTTCGTGTAACCAAGTGGTGCAAATTCCCTTGGGACGGAGGGAGTACCATAGAAATAAAGGGGAAAAACCCAGAATATTTTGTCCACAATTAAATTCTTTTATTTTCTTTTAGTATTTTATTTCTAAAAATAGGAATAATGTTCTTAAATTCTTTTATTTTTATTCTTAAAATAGGAATAATGTTCTAATAAAAAAACCCTCCAGTTATGGTTTTTACTACTAGTGGCAATAGTAGCTATAAATTCTACCATACAAGATGTTTTACTTTCTACCATGTTTTAATCATAATCATATAGGAATATATTATTTCATCGGTATATAGACACGTTTATATTAATTATGTATTTATGTATTTTGTTCTTTAACCTATTATCATTGGAATCCTAGAGTTGTTATGGAGTTGATGTCTAAGTATCACTAGTACTCAAAAAGATGGAATGCAAGTGTGATTTTTTTTTTTTTTTTTTTTTATCAACCAAAAAATGGTAGAAGGTGAGTATCAGTACTAATGATCATGACTTGGGTAGTTATACATAAATTCCCATAAAAAAAAAAAAAAAAAAAGTATTGAAGGCGATAATTAATAGTTTAATAATGAGGTACACTGTTAAAGTCAACATTTACTTTAACAAAATCGTAAATAAGTTTCTTTAAATGAAAGTATAATTAGTCTACAATATTTGAGTACAAAGATCACACAAAAAATTGGACCCACATAATTATTTCCCAAATTAAAAGTCCCCACGAGGCGTTGGGACCAAGAATCTCAAAATCTGATGCCTGTCCCTTTTACAGCCTTGATAGTCAGCACATGTCCAATCAAGAAGCCCACACATGTTGGCCCAATTGGGCCCATATTTCTCCTGATGGGCCGAGCCCGAATCGTCCACATTTCACTTCCAATTTTATTCATCCGTCGTCACATAATTTTATTCACTCCAACAAAATAAAGTTCTGCTAGGTGCAAGTACAAATTCAATTTACCTAATATCTCAGAGCTAATTTTGAAAAATGATAGATCAAGTAGAGAAATCAAATGTGATGTAGGTGTTCATCGATCGGTACCGAACTGAAATGAAAAATTTGGATCAATCGAAATTTCGAATTAAAAATCGACGTGACTGAAATATATGTATAAGAACCAATCACCAACCTTGGATAACCAAACAATACACACTCCTAAACAAAATAAAACTCATGTACATATGTACAGCAGCCAATTTGAAGTCAATGAACAAATGTAAAATGCTGATCTTGAAACTACATGCTATAATTTCTCCTTCCTTTAAAGTGTAATTTTTGGAAATTTAAAAAGACTATAGCTCCTACCTTCTAAATCTCATTAGAGCCTTCAGCGGATGAAGATGGTGAAGGTACCGACTTTCCCTTGATATCAGATGATCCTACATATGTTCTTTTCTCATCGTTTGAAGTCCTTAAAAGCTGGAGCTGGTTTTGCAGCATCTGTCGAAAAGAAAAAGAAACGGGTGATGCTTGTATAAGAGCGTTCATAAGCCCATTTGTAGCAGGAAGAAATTTTAAAATCTTCAGATATGTAAAAACAGAAAAATAAATGATAATCCACTTAGAAAATAGAAATGGAAACACCTCAATCTGTTGCTTAATTGATCTCATTTGCAAATCCAGTTGAAAGTCTGATGCACCTCTTACTTCAAATTGCCCGTCGACACACTGTGAAGTAGGAACTTCTCCACCATCTTCTGATGTTACAGTTTGGGAAGTATGTCCAAATGTTTGGGGTACAACATATCCAGGTGCACTGCAAGAATAGAAGCTAGCTTATTGGTATCTCTCATCTTTCAATTAAAAAAAGAACACTTAGAAACATAATCAGAATCATGTAAAACAGGAATTCCAGTAACATTATGAAACAAGAAGACATGCGCAACAATGAAAAGGAGGATACCGCATTAAATCTTTTGGAGAAGGATAAAAAAAAGACTTCTCGTATATTGCGGCAGCTGCAGCTGCAGCTCGGAGTCTAGCCTGATGCTGACCGACATTATCATTCGCCACACCATCCCCATTGGATCCTTGAGGTGGGGTACCAGCTGTGCTAGCTCCTGTCCCACAACCACATTAGCTAGATGAACTCTAACCGTACAAATAGAAAAACCCATTTTCCAACTCAATGCAATTTAATGAGGTTAAAGCTTAGAAAAATCTTATTAAATGGTTAAGCTCAATGAGGATTAAGCTCCACTGCTCTAACATTTTCTCCAGCATAAAGTGAAGAATATTCAAACAGACTATCATACCTTGTTGATGACCATCAGCCCTTGATGGCGTTGGTGAAGACCCATTTTCAGGAGGTATAACAAGCGCTCTGCATGTAGGGCATGTGTTTTGTCTTTCTAACCATGATCTAAGGCAGTGAACATGAAAAAGATGTCCACAGATAAGTTTTTTGGCTGTAGTCATTTCCTCACGACATATGATACAGGTTGCGTCACTTCTGCACAAATAGAAAGATAGAAATGTCAATAAAAGAATCAATAATGAGCAAGTAAAAGTTTTGATGGAATAGACTCTGCATACGCAGTGAGCTCTTCAGGAGTTGCATCAGGGAAACGGCCATTCATATTTGAAGTGACCTTGCGGTAACGTATATAATCAGCCACACGGATTCTGAAATTACGGAATGTCTCATATAGCTCTCGGATCAAGTGAAGAGGCACACCATAGTTCCTACAGGATACAAAAGAACAAGCAATTATAAGAACATTTATTAGGGAACATATTATTTAACTAGGGGAATCAGAAGAGAAATAGAGCTGTATCACAGAATAACCAAGCAAAGTAAAATTACAACTATACTTCAGACCATAAAATCACATATGTAACCCATTCACGCTCAGCAGCAAGTTGTCAACTTGCACTTGGTCACATAAAATTAAGTACATGGAACAACCACCATGGTTGAGTAAGGTAACATCAAAATCAGGAAAAAACAAGAGATGAAAAAAGTTAAACAACAGTAATATAAGATTTTAGCAGCATGAAGAGATATGACAGACGAAAAAGGGCAAAAAAAAAATTAAAGTCACACATTTGAAAGCAAGTGCAAAAAGAACAAACATATTTGACAAAGCACAACTACCTACCCAATGCAGCAAAAGATTTGAGATGGAAGATTGCTTACAAAAATATGAGGAGGAAGAAACACATGCACAAAGTCAAATGGAGCAAGTCTCGGATAAGTTCCAAGTAAAATGTCCAGACAGCCTTCTTTTCCCATTGCCCATCCATAAGCATGTCACTGACATGGAATGCATACTTCACAATGGTTGAGAGAGTTGTTGTGGCCAGTATCACGTATCTGAAAGATTTTGATGTTTTCCAAATTATTAGGTCCAAAGTGAATCTAGTTATGCAATTACATATTCGAAGCAACATTTCCAGCTAAAATTCTAGAAATATAATAATTAATGGTCCAAGAAACTTACTCGAAAGAAAAGAAGAGCGAAACTGAAGCCTGTCTGGTTTCTAATAAATGCGCAACTGAATTGTACAGAAAGATACTGTCAATAAGGAGGAGGAATAACATGAAAGATACGATGCGTATATGAGATAGCCTCGAAACAGTTGGAGTTGTTTCTATGTATTCAACCCTCTTTTGGGCCAACCAATGCAAAGACTTAATCAGAAGCAAAGCAGTAACCATTGCAAGAAAAGTAACCGAAAAATCTTGTCTGAAAATGGTGATGGCAAACAATATTTCCATGACCTCCCGCCACGATTGCTCATTCAGCCTTTCCACTTCCGCTTCTCGGAGAGATCCGAGGAAGATTTTTTTTGTCAATTGCCACATAATGCACATAAACACCAAACCCATATTCAAAAGAAGCACCAAACTGATCTTCGAAGTCGATAAGTAAACCATTGCCGGGTAAAATTGACCTCTACTATCAAAGGCATGATAAATAACAGCCAGTGCAGCAAGTAAACTAAACCCAGCATAGCTTTGCAGTTTCATCATTTTTCACCTGTACCTGTTGATCAAATTTGATAAATTTATTGGCAATACCTGATAAAAACAGACATGGATTTGTTTGATTTATTGTGAAGTCACACCCGCGTTGATCAAATTTCCAGGAAATAGTTAAATAAACAATGTCTTGATAGAATATTAAAAACAGCAATCAGCGAGGCATAGAAATTCTACTTATACACGCTATGATTTTGTAATTTCAACGGATACCAAAAAATTAGGGGATATAGATATAAAAGCCATCAGAATACACAATCAACACAAAAATGTAAGCTTCGCCTCGAAAAACTAAAGGACAATTGAATTTCGAACTTAAAGACAACACCAATTCTGATGAAATAATCAAACAATTAAAGAATTGTATTATCAGGAACCCAAAACCCACAATTGCGCGGATATATTAGCAGCCAAAACCAAAAAATAAAAGCGCAACTTACTGTTGAGAAAGACGAAGACGGAGAAACCCCAGAAATTGGTGCCGCAATTTAAAGCTGAAACTTTATTGTACGGTTTCCCGGGGTGGCAGATCGTTGAGGTGAGGTGTCGTAGATGACGTGTCCCCTTATTATTGGTTGATTGTTGGACTTACATGGATAGTCCGGGTGATTTGTAGTCATCGCCAAATGCCTCCCACAGACCAGAAATGTTGACCCAATTGGATCAATGGGCCGGGCTATCTATTTCATAATGGGCTCGACGGTTGTCCTGGTTTTATTTTTGGCACAGCTTATTTGCACTACCTCTCTCTTATATACACACTATCCGGATGAATACACTATTTGGTGTTTCAAATTTATTCTACTTTTCTGGGGAAAAAAAATTGAACATAGTGAAATTGAAAAAAATCGAATTTTTTTTTTTTTAAATTTAAAAAATTTCGAAAAAAAAAGGTCAAGGATAGTGTATTTAACAAAACGGTAGTGCGAGTAACCGTGGCCTTTATTTTTAACCACTCCATCCGTTCCAAGTTAGTTTTTTTAAAAAAACTCGATATTTGCAAAACTATTCTTACAACTAGATCCACAACCCTTTTTCCTGTTTTCACTTATCCTTACTTTAGTATGAAAGCAGAGTTTATAAATGAATTTTAAAGTAATAGATAGAGTCCTCATCATAGTTCTTGAAATGCTTCAGGGAAAATTAATGTGGCTATTGCAACGCCTTTATAGACAATCAGTATTCTCTACAATTTTCGTCAGTTTGATTGAAATTTTGACCTATAAACAACATGACAGGCCGGTGAACATTTGCTTCATCTCCAAAAGAACATAAATTTACTTATGTGAAAAAGGTGGATCAATGATATGGATTTGAGAGTACGGATTTAAAAAAGAAATTAGAGTGTGATTCATAACGTCTATCTATTTATATTTTAATATATATCACCTAAAATGTAAATTTATGTATATATAAATTTTAAAAAAAAATTGGAAATTAAATATAGGTAATTCACATTTTTTATCTTACCCAAAACTTATTAAATAATTTAATATAATTAAGGAACAAAACATCAATTTAAATTTCATTAGTTCAATACATAAATTATAAGAGTGAATTCAATCTAAAACGAGTGTTACATTGTCATAATAAAATTCAATTGAAATTACACATTTAATGTTTAACAAGTTGGATTTGTACAATGTATTCGTCAAGTGACAGATGTTTCATCATTTGACGAATTAGATTCGCGGATTCAAGAATCTTGCTCCTTTTAGGAGGCAGGTAGAGCCGGCAATTTGGGTCCGGCCCGCCCGTGGTTTGGGCCGGACTGGGCTCGAAATATAATGGCCCAAAAATTGGGCCGTTTAGGCCAGGCCCGACTGGCCCGGCGGGCCAAATGGACTTGTGCCATTTTGGTCCGACGGGCCACGGGTGGCCTGCTCGGCCCAATCAATTTTTTTTTTAAATACCGAAATTAGATGATTGTCTCAAAAATCAATTAAACCATATCAAAATGCATGGGAAAAAAAAAGACTAGAATGTATATCTTAATAAAAGATGGTTGAAAAAACATATGTACTCTCACCACTAGAAATTTATAACTATGTAATAACAATTTTTTTTTTTTTTTGGATTTTTTTTTTAAGCCCAAAATCTACTTTCTAAATTTGTTAACACTATTAATAATACTACATTAAGGCTCCACCTGGTAGGGAGTAATAATTATAGTAGGGGTACAAATTTAATATGGAAAAGTCATATAAAATTGCTTGGTAGGACATATAAAAAAGGTCCTACTAATTTATGCAAAATTCTTATACTTACTTGGTAGGAAGTAATAAAAAAGGTAAAAATTAGGAATAGTGGTGGTCCGGCAGCCTCCGGCGACTTTCCGGCGGCGGACGGCGGCGCTCCGGCGACTTTCCGGCGGACAGCGGCGCTCCTGTGACTTTCCGGCGGCGGTCCGTGTGACAAACCAATAATAAAATAGTATGACCTTTCGGACCGAATTAATTTTGTAAAGGTGAATAGTGCTTTGGAGGTATTACGCCTTACTATTTTACAGGGTCGGGCATATAAGAAACGGGTCGATATTATTTTAGTATGCCCTACCAAACAGAATATTAATTATACAACACCCCATAATATGGGCTTATATGCCCTACCAACTGGACCCTAATGGTAAAAATTTTATAACTAATGGTTGTTACAAAAAAAACTGAAAAGTTTTATTGTTTGATATAATAATGATTTAATTATCTTTGTGAAAATTTGAAAACTACAAACTAATAATTCGAAAAGCTATAGCTCTGTTTAATATAGCTCAATCTCTCCATTCAAAAGTTATATAGCCGAAATATAATATTAATTTTTATTAGTTAAAAAAGAGAATCATTTAATTTTTCAATTGAATGATGTCATCCATTCACCTTCCCCTAACGATTCAATTGGAGATTATATCACTATCCACATTAAATCACAATCCATTACTCTATTCATCATCAAACATGCATCAAAAGTGTTTTTATCCCTTGAATAACAGTAAAATTTCACCAATCAATATATCAAATGAAAATTTTCTAATTTATATGTTGATTATTTTGTCGGACTAAATCTGTTTTCTTTTTCAACTTGCAGATATTAACAATTGATCTTTTGGGTGAATGAGATGGATTTTGCCAAATCTCTATGAAGCAACATTTTATTTGGGACATATCAATTACTGACATATGAAAATACAACTCATAGTATTTGAATCAATAGGATAATCGTTGCAATGGTTCAAAAGTATATATTTCTTTATATTACAAAAAATTTCAGTTTACAATAGTGTAAAAAATTAATAGATAATGTTTCAAATAAACTGTTAAGTTGTTTTATTTTAGGGTTTATAATCCAACAAATTAAAGAAAGAATTGATCGATAATGTTTACAAATTTATCTTAGGGTGAGTGCGGCTTTTTTCCTAGCTATTATGTTAAAATAAATTTTACCATGCGATTGTATGTGGTGGGCTAAAATTTGTTGGTATTAATTAAATTCTTTAATTTAATTTTAGAAAAGTACTCATCTGTTGGAGATGTTGCGTGATATAGACTTGCATGAAATGATTTATGTTGGTCGATTTTGTTGGCCAAATATTTAGTATTGGAATTATTTTTTTTCTAAATAGCACTGGACTATTTTAATGTTATATGTGTTAGACTTTTTTATTTATCAACTTTTATATTTTACTTTAATCTTTGATAACTAAGATATATAGATAGATTACCACATTTAATTTTTTTTTGTCTATAACTATATAATAACAAAATCTTATTCATTTTTTGAATTTTTTTTTTAAGCCCAAAACCTACTTTCTAAATTTGTAAACACTATTAATAATACTACATTAATGATAAAAATTTATAACTAATGGTTGTTACAAAAAACTGAAAAGTCTTATTATTTGATATAATAATGATTTAGTTATCTTTGTGAAAATTTGAAAACTACAAACTAATAATCCGAAAAGCTATAGCTCTGTTTAATTAATATAGCTCAATCTCTCCATTCAAAAGTTATATAGCCGAAATATAATATTAATTTTTATTAGTTAAAAAAGAGAACCATTTAATTTTTCAATTGAATGATGTCATCCATATATTCACCTTCCCCTAACGATTCAATTGGAGACTATATCACTATCCACATTAAATCACAATCCATTACTCTATTCATCATCACACATGCTTCAAAAGTGTTTTTATCCCTTGATTAACAGTAAAATTTTACCGATCAATATATCAAATGAATATTTTCTAATTTATATGTTGATTGTTTTGTCGGACTAAATCTGCTGTTTTTTTTTTCAACTTGCAGATATATATTTAACTATTGATCTTCTGGGTGAATGAGATGGATTTTGCCAAATCTCTATGAAGCAACATTTTATTTGTGATATATCAATTACTGACATATGAAAATACAACTCATAATATTTGAATCAATAGGATAATCGTTGCAATGATTCAAAAGTACTTTTTTTTTATATTACAAAAAATTTCAGTTGACAATAGTGTAAAAAATTAATAGATAATGTTTCAAATAAATTGTTAAGTATATATATACATATAAATGAATTAGAAACAAAAATAAATTAATTTGATGAATTAAAAAAAAGAGTCAATTTGAACTTATATACAATTAAGTGCATAAGAACGAAAAAATTAGTAATTTATATTCGCCTAAAATATTAAATTTACAATATTAAAAAAAATTAGTATATATATATACATATAAATGAATTAGAAATAAAAAGGAATTAACTTGATGAAATTTAAAGAAAAAAAGGAGACTCAATTTAGAATTATATACAATTAAATTAATAAAAACGAATGAATTAATAATTTATAAAAGTCTAAAATATTAAATTTATAAAGTTAAAAAAATTAGTAAACATATATATACATAAACGAATTAGAAACGAAAAGAAATTAATTTGATGAATTTTTTTTTAAAAAAAGGGAGTCAATTTGAGGTTATATACAATTAAATGCAAATAAACGAACAACAAGAGCATGTGTCCTAGTGGTTCACACCTCCTCCGGGTTACCCGGAGGTCGTGGGTTCGATTATCCTTGGGCGCATATTTGCCCATTTATTTATTTCTACAAGTCTCACAAGGGCTTATATACTGCATGACTCGCTTAAGACCCGGTCGGTTCAGCTATAGCCAGATGACGGTCTCTAAAATTAGCGACCGCCTCGAAGGTCGCAGATTATCGACCGATATCAAAAAGTGGTCGCTAATATTAGCTACTCGCATTTTAACGACCGACTGTAATCGCTCGCTAATCACGTTTTGCGACCGAAAATCAGTCGCTAAGTCGGTCGCTAATCCACTTTTTTTGTAGTGAAAAGTTATATAGCCGAAATATAATATTTATTTTTATTAGTTAAAAAAGAGAACCATTTAATTTTTCAATTGAAATGATTTCATCCATTCACCTTCCCCTAACGATTCAATTGGAGACTATATCACTATCCACATTAAATCACAACCCATTACTCTATTCATCATCATACATGCATCAAAAGTGTTTTTATCCCTTGATTAACAGTAAAATTTCACCGATCAATATATCAAATGAAAATTTTCTAATTTATATGCTGATTGTTTTGTCGGACTAAATCTATTTTTTTTTTTCCAACTTGCAGATATATATTTAACAATTGATCTTCTGGGTGAATGAGATAGATTTTGTCAAATCTCTATGAAGCAACATTTTATTATATATCAATTACCGACGTATGAAAATACAACTCATAGTATTTGAATCAATAGGACAATCGTTGCAATGATTCAAAAGTACATTTTTTTATATTACAAAAAATTCCAGTTGACAATAGTGTAAAAAATTAATAGATAATGTTTCAAATAAATTGTTAAGTCGTTTTATTTTAAGGGTTTATAATCCAACAAATTAAAGAAAGAATTGATCGATAATGTTTACAAATTTATCTTAGGGTGAGTGCGGTTTTTTTCCTAGCTATTATGTTAAAATAAATGTTACCATGTGTTTGTATGTGGTGGACTAAAATTTGTTGGTATTAATTAAATTCTTTAATTTAATTTTAGAAAAGTACTCATTTGTTGGAGATGTTGTGTGATATAGACTTACATGAAATGGTTTATGTTGGTCGATTTTGTTGGCCAAATTATTTAGTATTGAATTTTATTTTATTTTTTTAAATAGCACTGGACTATTTTAATGTTATATGTGTTAGAATTTTTTATGTATCAAATTTTATATTTTACTTTAATCTTTGATAACTAAGATATATAGATAGATTACCACATTAAATTTTTTGTTTGTTTATATAAAAGATTATATTAACAAAGTATTTTATATTAGATAGAGATATTATAAAGTATGCCTCATATAGATATAGTGTATGGATAATTTATTTATTTAAAAAAAAATTATAACTTATGGTTTTATTTGCATTGCCCTTTTCATATATAGTACTTGCTTTATAGTTTTTTACTAAGAAAATTGAATAATGATACTTACATGGAAGAATGGAATACTTTAGTTGTTGTTATATATATTAATTAATCTACATGTAATATACAATATTTATATTTGTATAATGCATCCATGCATAAAAATTAAGTATAGAACGGGATGAACATGTAGAGTGATTTGAATTAAAATGTATGAAGAGTTAGTTTATATTATTAATTGTCGTGTTAAAATGGTGGATATGGATTGGATATTGAATTTGAATTTTAAATATCAAACTAGAACGGTCGGAGACATAAAGACTACAAGTTCGAATTTTTAACGTCTCAAAATTATTTTTAAAAATACATAATTAATCAACTTAATTAAAAAATATATATTTCAAACCGTGCATCGCACGGGTATTATACTAGTATTATAAAGATGAAATCCTTCGTCGTTCTGTTGTCTACTCAACTGTGGTTCTATTCTTATATATACTTTGAATAAATATTAGGGAAAATTATTTTTTTTGTCCTATAACTTTGCCACTTTTTGATTTTCGTCCTGCTGACATTCAAATTTTGATTTTAGTCCTGTAACTTCACCTCTTTTTTTTATTTTCGTCCTGTTGACTTTCATATTTTGATTTTCATCCTGTAACTTATATATTTTTTTGATTTTGGTCCTACAACCTACTAACCCTTATAGGACTAAAATAAAAAAATAATAAAGTTACATGACTAAATTCAAAATTTGAAAGTTAGCAGGACAAAAATAAAAAAGAGGTAAAGTTACAGGACTAAAATCGAAATTTGAAAGTCAGCAGGACGAAAATCAAAATGAGCTAAAGTTACGGGACGAAAAAAATCATTTTCCCAAATATTATGTTGGCATTTTACCTCTATCTAGTAAGATAACTTCAATTTCATCCAAAAACTGGGACTCATCTATATTAAAAAAATCATTACATAAATACTCCATAAGCAGAAGGAGGCGTTTTTAGGTTTATCTTCTTCTTTTCAATAATCTGTTTTTGGTTGAATTCGTAAATGTTCAATCTATTTCTAGTAGAATATTAGTAAAAATCCACCGCTTTATCTACTTCTTCAATAAAATAATATTTTTTATTAAAATTTTGTATCCAATACTAATGGGTAAAATTTCGTAGACGGAGGGAGTATAATTTTTTTTATAAAAATTATTAAAAAAAATGGGTCAGGCCGGGCCGACTCGTTAGCCTGCGAGATGAAATTTTATAGGCCCAATTTTCAAATGGGTCGATCCGGCCCGGCCCGTGAACATAGTTCGGCCCACCCGTCCCAATTTGCCAGCTCTAGAGGCAGGTGTGAATCCAGTATTGCTTTATAATATTTTTAAAAAAAAATCCATGCATAACAGGTGGTTGTAATTTAGTTAAAATGGGTAGTCTAGATAATTTACATTAGGATAAAATTGTTTTTAAAAATAAAGTGGGTTTATATATAATAAAATGGAGTAAGTCTTGTATGAGACCGTCTCATGGCATGAGACAATGAGAATGGGTGTAATTAGGATATTGACTCATTAACACTTTGATAGTGGTAGGTGTTAATTTGTGTGGTCTCATGCCATGAGACGGTCTCATACAAATTTTTGTCAATAAAATGAATTTGTATGCAAATATCTGATGCCATAAGAAAAATTGTTAAAAAATAACTTTTTGAGAGTTCTATTTGAAAATAAAATGGTATTGTAGAACTATTATAATTTACTGTTATTTTCAATGTAAGAGTGTAAAAAATATTGTGAGACGGAAAAAAAAGCGGAAATGTGAAGTTTATTATAGAACAAATAGATTACAGTATAACCTCTATAAATTAATACAGTTGGGACCGGAAAAAATATTAATTTTGGAGAGGCATTAATTAATCAATAAATTAATAATTTATTAATTTAAAGAGGTATTCTATATTCATTTAAGTTAAATTAATTACATCAGAATTCATGAATTTAAATTCAATTATGTAGAAATATTAATGAGTATTAAATGTTAGGAACTTGAATCATCTTATTTAATGTTTAAAATTCATACGCATGTTCAATAAGAACTTGAATTATCTAATTATTTAATATTTAAAATTCATATTATTGGATTAATGTTTAAGATTCATACGTATGTTCAATAAGAACTTGAATCATCTAATTATTTAATGTTTAAGATTCATTTTGATTTGAATTTCAATAAAAAACAATAAACACTAGAGTCATAATTTACTAAACTATCTTTGTAATTTTATGAGATTGTTAATTTATGGTGTTGATGCGACCCTTGTATTATATTAGGGGTCTTAAAAAATTATTATCTTATTAATTTATCGAAATTATTAATTTACGCTTGGGGCCCAAGGTTATTAATTTATAGAGGTTATACTGTACATATAAAAATTACTAAGACTTAATTTCAGAATTTTCTACCAATTACAATCCATTCTAATTTTTTGTTACAATTAAAAACCCAAGTTAATATTTTGAAGCAACGAACATATTTCAGTTGCACCAGGTGGAATGGTTTTGAGAATGAGTATAGAGTATATTGGTAAAACAAGATGTTCCCAGAAAATTGATTCCAAGAATAAGTATAGACTATAGAGTAAATCACAATTCACACCCCATCTGCAGACTGCAGTTAGTTTAGATGCTAAAGTTGGCTGGCATCATGGTGTGCTATGAAGAATGAAGATCCGTATTTTAATGATGCAATCGCGACTCTACACTTAACCTTGCCCACATGAGTCACAACCCACAATGGTGTGTGAATTCTCATTTCTTTTCCTACATCTACATGCCCAGTGAGTTGGCAAGGAATGAGGTATTAGTCACAACATATATAAGCACTTCAAACTGAGGATAGCCATAAGAGAATTATTGATTAAAACAAACAAGTCAATTAAGTGCATGGCAGAGGTTTCACAGGAAGATCCAGATGGCTGGGATAAGAGATGCATCTCCCAAATTTTGTCATGTACAATCAAGAACAACATCTCTATTTGGCTTTGCCACAACAATTTTTTCAAGGTATAATGAAGTGAATCACTCAGCACCTAAGATAACTTGTAACTTTAATTTCCTCCACCAACAGCATATTCATATTCATATTCATATTCATATTCATAAACTAAGATAACATTTCTAAACACAGCAGCATGGATATTCCCTACTTCTTAAGGAAGGAATTCAGAATTTTAGTCACGTTTTATATTCCAAGAGTAATTACAAATCAAAGCATATTTCCAAAAGTGTTGAAATGACTGCATATAAATAGTTATAATGTAAGTTCAAATTTGAAGTGAGCCATAAATCACTTTCACAAATTTCACGCACACCATAAAAAATTTCAAGCACAAACCCTTAGCCATAAATGGAGAAAAGAGGAGGTTGTGGAAAAGCTAAAGCTCAAGACAGAGGCTTCAATTGATGAGCCGGAGCGCTGGGAAAAGGAATCCATCTACAAAATACCCGTCCATGTAGTGAACCGAAACAAGGAAGCATACGCCCCTTGGGTGGCAGCTATGGTGTTGAGCAGCTGCGGCCAATGGAGGATCACAAGATACGAGCCCTTGGACACTTCTTACACAGATCAGAAAAGCCTCTCAAAAGCTATGTTGAGGCTCTGGCTGAAGTAGTTCAAGATTTGATGGATGCATATGGGCACTTGGACCAAGTTTGAAAACAGGATACCACAAAATTCTTGCCGATGGTTGTTTCATTTTGGAAACAATGAGAGCAGTTGATGAAACTATTAATGGTTATTCTCCCAATGATCTTATTTTCAGTGATCATGGGAAGCAAAACGTTATACCATGTATCAGACAAGATATGCTGCTGCTCGAAAATCAGGTGCCTATGCTGGTTTTTGGAAAGCTACTTGCTGTTGCTCAAAGTGGCAGCATTGACATTGAGGTAAGTTAGTTATTTCTTGTTTTTGTTATCAGATAAACACCAATAAAACAAAGAATTAATACGTGTATGTATGCAGAGAAGTGAGAATCGTGTAACTCAGCTTATCCTCAAATTCTATGGGCGTAGCAGTACCATGAGACTAGGCAGATGTCAGCACATATTAGATGTGTATCGAAAGAGCATGATAAAGGAAGTCAAAGATAGCCAATCCACGTCCACTAAACAACTAAATACTGAAGAGTCATTCTATTCAATTTCAGCCACACAGTTGAAGGAGGCTGCCATTCACGAAAGGCTTAAAGACATCGACTTCAAAGGCCGCACTCTCAAGCTACCAGTAATTTCTCTGGACGACACATCCGAATCAGCTTTCCTGAACATGGTTGCATTCGAGCGACTCCACATTGGTGCAGGCAATGAGGTAAGGTCTTATATCTATTTCATGAACAGGCTCGTAACCAATGAAAGAGATGTGTGCCTGTTAAAGACTGAACGTATCATCTCCAATGCCATGAGCAGCTGTCGTAAAACTCTTTCTAAAACTGTCCAAGGAAATTTTACTTGATTCTGATACCTGGCTTGATGGGGTTTATATCAACATGGATAAAAAGTTGGGTAGCCTTTTTAACAAGCTGCTGTTCACATGGCGGTATAATTTGGTTCATTTCATCAACACTTATTTCAGAAGTCGGTGGGCTATTCTCTCTGTTATCGCCGCTTAGGCCTGGGGATAACACAGGTTATATACGCCGTTTTAAGTTATATTCATAAGAAATAGAAGATCATGAATTAATGGAGAAAATATCAAAAATGGTCCTGTAACTTTGCCCGAGTCCAGATTTAGTCCTTTATCTTTTTAATTTCTCAGTTATAGTCCTTTTGATATCAAAAATGGTCATTTCCGGCAATATCGCTCTCGTGGCAACTAACTAAAATTAGTCATCAACCAACTGAACTAAAATGGAGAACTGAATAGCATTCTTTTTAAACCTCTCGTGGCATTCTTCATACTTCAACCAACTAGGTTGGCCAATGCTCATCCCTGCTTTAGATTGGAGATTTATTGTCGATTTTTTTTTTTTTTTACAGCATATTGTCGAATTTTTAGAGAAAAAAAAATTATTTATTCAAGTCAATTTCTCTTTTAGCCAAATCAAGTATGAAAAATGTAAATCTAACCTGATATTAAGATCATTTGTGTAAGAAGAGGAAATAATGGCAAATGATCCAATCCCAAACACGAACGTTGATCCTGATACATCTTTCCACATTATTAAATCAGCTGAGATTTAATCACCAACCAAAATAAGAAAATCAGAAACTGGAGTGGTGATATTTATTTCATTTAGGAAGAGAAACATGATTAATCTCACCCAAACTTTGAATTTTGCTTGGATTCCCATGGGAATTGTCTGGAACTCTTTCTGGGAATCAGAAATAACAAGGATCAATCCAAGCATATAAGCAATTGAAAGATTTACATATAATGCTTACTTGGATGAATATTGGCTTGATTTGTAGCAGGAATCAATTATTTTTTGACGTGGATTGCCACGAGAGCGCTATTGCCGGAGCAGGTGCGAATTCCGGTCAAGTTTTTAAACTTCCGCCGGAAAGGACTGTTTTTGATAACTAAAGGACTAAAACTGAGAAATTAAAAAGATAAAGGATCAAATTTGGACTCGGGCAAAGTTACAGGACCATTTGTGATATTTTCTCCTATTTCTTGAGGAGATCTTTATAACAAATCCCTACATTACATATGAGTAATTATTTTGTAAAGCTATTGTCAGTTTTCATGTGATTGATATGTGAACAACTTTGCTCACCAAACAAAATGAAAATAGGCTTAGGAACAAGAAGCAACAATTAAAACCCAATCACTGTAATAACATGAGTTTGACTCTATCCTTGATCAATGATACGAAGTTGAATTATTTAATAAACAGGAAAAAATTCGTCCTAAGAAAATAGATAGTTAAAGTAAACTAGTATCAACAGAGCCTGAAAGTTGTACTCGTTCACGCTAAAATTTTGCAATTCCAACAGATACCCGGGGGTTAGGGGGCGTATTTTAATTACAAATCTATAAGAACAGGCAACGCAATACACACAAAATTAAAATAAATTTCTGGTTAATTCATGAAGCCTCATCATTTTTGTTATGTCCGGAAGCCCAAAAGGATTAAAACGAATAAATAGAAATTAAGTGGGATTTACTATTGAAGAAGACCCAGAAATTTGGTCGATCATCAGTTAAAATTAACATTTGTTGAATATATTCGAACTATTCATACAACATACATTGTAATTTTGTGTGTTCAATAATAGTCACTGCCAAAATGAAATGAAACTAAAATCCGAAAGATCATAACCCAGAAGTACAAAATAAGCATGGACCAGAGATGTTACAAACAAGTCAAGGGCAAGGCAGAGGTTTCACAATACTTCTAACCCGCCATGGGCAACGGGTCAAGCTTGGTCTCCTATTTGACACCGCAAACTACATTTTCAATGAAGATCTCTACTAACCAGGGCAATTTACTCTCAAGGTTCATGTGCTGAAAATTAATGAATGACTTTAATTTCCTCCGCCCATTCTTTTTTCAAATATAACCTGCTTAAATTAATGTGCCATATGTTCTTTACTTGCAACTTAATGGGAGGAGGTGAGCTACAGCGCAAAAGTGGTGGCAGGATATTCATAAACTAATAGCCTTTCTGATTGAAACTAAAGCTAAAGTGTGATAGCATTTGTAAAGACGCCCCTCTTCTTAAGGAAGGAATACAGAATCTAATTAGACATGTTATGTATTAATGAACTATATATTCCAAGAGTAATAACAGATCAAGGCATTGATACCCCCACAATTCAAATTTCCAAAGATAAGGAGCAGCTGCATCTATAAATAGTTTCAACTACTCAATTTGGAGTATCACTCATAAATCCTTCACTCAAAAAAAGATCAGCCAAACATAAATGGAGAAGAGAGAATGCATTGTCGAGGTAGCGAAACTGCTAAAGAACGAGACCGAAGCTTCACCTGATGAGCCGGAGAGGTGGAAGAAGAGATCCATCTACAAAATACCTGTTCATGCTGTGAACCTAAACAAGGAACCCTACATCCCTTGGGTGGCGGCCATTGGCCCGTATCACCATGATGATGAGCAGCTGCAGCGAATGGAGGAGCACAAGAAACGAGCCCTCCGCCACTTCCTACGCAGATCAAAAAAGCCCCTCGAAAGCTATGTTGAGGCTCTGGCGGAAGTAGTTGATGATTTGAAGGACGCGTATGGGCACTTGGACGAAGCATTGAAGAATGACGACAAAAGATTCTTGCAGCTGATGATCACTGATGGTTGTTTCATTCTGGAAACAATGCATGCAGATGCTCGGAGCTATGATGACGACGACGATGATATTACCTATGATCTTATTTTCAGTAAACATGGGAAGCATAATGTTATACCATGTATCAAACGAGATATGCTGCTGCTTGAAAATCAGGTGCCAATGCTGGTTCTTGAAAAACTGCATGCTGTTAATCAAAATGTCAGCATTGGGGTAAGATATATTCTGTCTCACCATTCCTCTCGCTCAGTCCTGTGTTTTTGTTATCAGATTATTGACACCAACAAAAGAAAGAATTAATGTGCATACTAATTTATGCAGGAAAGAGGACAGCATGAGGTGATGGAGCTCATTCTCAAATTCTATGGGCGAGATAAAGACATGGGACTAGGTAAATGTCATCACATATTAGATGTGTATCGAAAGAGTATGATAAAGGAACAAAAAATAGACCAGCCCTCCTCGTCCACTAAAAGACGACTTCATCCTGATGAAGGGTCAGCCCATTCAATTTCAGCCACGGAGTTGAAGGAAGCTGGAATCAAGTTTAAAAAGGGCAGTCCCAAAAGCCTGAAAGACATCAAATTCGAAGGCCGCACCCTTAGGCTACCAACACTTTCTCTGGACGACACATCTGAATCAGCTTTCCTGAACATGGTTGCGTTCGAGCGACTCCACATTGGTGCAGGCAACGAGATAAGTTCTTATATCTATTTCATGAACAGGCTCGTAAGCAATGAAAGAGATGTGTGCCTGCTAAGGTCTGAACGCATCATCATCAATGACATGGCCAGTGATAAAGATGTTGCAAAACTCTTTCGTAAACTGTCCAAGGAAATTTTACTTGATTCTGAAACCTGGCTTGATGAGATTTATATCAACATCGACCAAAGGTTGGAAAATGTCTTTGGGAAGCATTTGTTCAAATGGCGATATAGTCTGTTCCACACTTATTTCACAAGTCCGTGGGCTATGCTCTCTGTTATTGCTGCTGCTCTAGCCTTAGGCCTCTCCATAGCACAGCTTATATATGCTGTTTTAAGTTATATTCATAGAGCATGAGGGATTATATTGACATCGCTAGCTCCACCATCACTTCTAAATTTTATTCGCAGGTTGCTAAAATATCTTGTGAATGTGTTGTCTCAATCACGTTATAATAAATACTCCTTTTCTTGTCACTGAAGTGCAAATTCTTCCTCAATACAAATAGTTGTGTAAATTTCCATGTAATTGATCACTTTGGATGAATGTAGAAACAGCATGCAACAAGTAAACAGAATCACTGTAAAAGCATGATACTTATTGTGTGGATAGATTCTACACTTAATCAATGAAATTCACGCACGAGTTTATAAAGTTGAGTTATCACACAATTTGAAAGCTTCAAAGAAACCCAAAAAAAAAAAAATGAATAGTTAGCATCAACAGATGCCTGAAAGTTTTACTTATTCAAGACAATTTCTGCACTTCCAACTAAAACCCAGCACTTGGGGGTGGGGGGTGGAGTTGATTAAAATTCCATAACAGGCAACCCACACAAAGTTAAAATTCTTAACTAAAGAAAATAGCAATTTCCGATTAATACATCAATATAAGTGAAACATAATACTTTTGGAAGCCAAAAGTCAAGATTGCAGAAGGATCAACAAAAATGAATAAAAATTCAGCGGGAGTTAGCATGAAACTCAATATTTGGGCGATTAGAGAAATTGATTCAGTTCAGATGATTTTAACAGACTTTGCAAACACATTCTTAAAGTTGAAAATCCAATTTTAGTTGCGCCTAACTGATTGATAAAAAACAATTTTTTTACTACAAGTTCAAAGCCACCTCAAATTAAAAAGTTAAACCTTGGTAAAAAAAAAAAATAGTTAAAGCCAAAAGGGCATAAAAATTTACCCTAAAAAAAGAAACTCGGAAGCCTTCATGCGTTAAATTTGGGCCTACAAGCTGAAGGAGAATGTGATGCATACTATAAACAACAACATATTCATAAACTAATAGCCTTCCTGACTGAAACTAAAGCTAAAGTGCGATAACATTTATAAACACAACAGCATGGATATTCCATACTTCCTAAGGAAGGAATGCAGAATTTTAGTCACGTTTTACATTACTGAACTATATTCCAAGAGTACTTACAAATCAAAGCATATTTAAGTGTTGAAAAGATAAGGAGCAGCTGCATATAAATAATTTGAAGTACTTATGATGTAAGGTCAAATTTGAAGTGAGCCCAAACAAGATCAGCCATAAATCACTTTCACAATATTCATGCACAAATCCTTAACCAAAAAAGATCAGCCATAATGGAGAAAAGAACGGAAAAGCTACAGCTCAAGACAGAATCTTCGCTTGATGAGCCGTAACGCTAGGCTAAGGAATCCATCTACAAAATACCTGTCCACGTAGTGAACCAAAAAAAGGAAGCGTACACCCCTTGGGTGGCAGCTATAGTGCTGAGCAGCTCTGGCGAATGTTCGACACTTCCTAGACAGATCAGGAAAGCCTCTCAAAAGCTATGTTGACTCTGGTTGAAGTAGTTTGTGATTTGATGGACGAATACAAGCTATTGTCAGTTTTCATGTAATTGATATGTGTACAACCTTGATCACCAAACAAAAGGACACACTCTAAATGAAAATAGGCTTATAAACAACATGCAACAATTAAAATTCAATCACTATAATAGCATGAGTTTGACTCTACACTTGAGCAACGATATTCGCACTGGAGTTTATATAGTAGAATTATCCAATAAACAAGCAATAATTTGTAGTTTCAAAACAAACCTAAGAAAATGAATTAAAAGTAAGCTAGCATCAACAGAGCCTGAAAGTTCTACCCCATTCAGGTTAAGTTGGGGGGGGATTTAATTTCTTATTAATTCATCAATAAAATCGAAGCATCATCATTTTTGGATTAATTGTATCAATTTCTTGAATCCCAAAGTCCATTTGTTGCAGAAGGATTAAAGCAAATGAACAGAAATTAAGCGGGACTTACTATCGAAGAAGACAAAGAGGTGAAATCCCAGAAATTTTGCCAATTAGAGAATTTGATCATCTGTTCACATCCACATGTACAGTATTTACGAACTATTCATACAATCAAATAAAATGGCAAAATATGAGTGCATAGTAATTTTGTGTGTGTAATTAATAATCACTCCCAAAATGAAATTTAAAGTCAAAAGATCATAACCAGAACACTTGCAAGGGCAATAACATGGACCTCAAAAAAGAAGCATGGAACAGAGATGTTGGCCCAATACAAAAAAGTCAAGAGCAAGGCAGAAATATTGACATTTTGTGTAAATTGTGGATAATGTGAGGGTGAAGTTTGTGGAGTGTGTGAAAGTTATTTGGGGACAAATGAATAAGTTGAGTGTGAATGTAATTGCGGAAAGAATGGAGTACATATTATATTATATATGTAAACAAATAGGGCCTGTTTACTTGGGTGGATAACGAACTAAAGAAATGGTTTAACCCACGTTTACTTGCACACAACAGCGGATATTATTCCAACCTGATATAACTCGCTGACCAGAGCTTAACCTGGGAAAGTGTAACCCACCCCACCCTCACAGGCAGGGATACGACTCCATGGGCCACGGGTTGGATCAAGCTAGATCGAGCCAAATTTGTCATCCTATTTACTAACCAGGGCAATTTTCTCAAGGTTCATGAGCTCAAAATTAATGAACGACTAACATTAATTTCTTCCGCCCATTCTTTTTTCAAATATAACCTGCTTAAATTAATGTGCCATATGTTCTTTACTTGCAACTTAATGGGAAGAGGTGAGCTACAGCTCAAAAGCGGTGGCAGGATATTCATAAACTAATAGCCTTTCTGATTGAAACTAAAGCTAAAGTGTGACAACGTTTGTAAAGACAGCAGCATGGATTATTCCCCTCTTCTTCAAGGAAGGAATACATAATCTAATTAGACATGTTTTATATTACTGAACTATATATTCCAAGAGTAATCACAAATCAAGGATTGATACCCCCACAACTCAAATTTCCAAAAGTGTTGAAAGATAAGGAGCAGCTGCATCTATAAATAGTTTCAAGCACTCAGTTTGAAGTAAGCTAAAACAAGATCAGTCATAAATCCTTCATCCAAACATAAATGGAGAAGAGAGAATGCATTATTGAGGTAGCGAAAATGCTAGAGAACGGGACAGAAGCTTCACCCGATGAGCCGGAGAGGTGGAAGAAGAGATCCATCTACAACATACCTGTCCATGCTGTGAGCCTAAACAAGGAAGCCTACCTTCCTTGGGTGGCGGCTATTGGCCAGTATCACCATGCTGATGAGCGGCTGCAGCGAATGGAAGAGCACAAGAAACGAGCCCTGCGACATTTCCTACGCAGAGCAGGAAAGCCCTTTATAAGCTATGCTGAGGCTCTGGCTGAAGTAGTTGATGATTTGAAGGACGCGTATGGGCACTTGGACGGAGCATGGAAAAATGACGACAAAAGATTCTTGCAGCTGATGATCACTGATGGTTGTTTCATTCTGGAAACAATGCATGCAGATGCTAAGTGTTATGAAAATGAGTATTCTCCCAATGATCTTATTTTCAGCGAACATGGGAGGCGTAATGTTATACCATGCATCAAACGAGATATGCTGCTGCTCGAAAATCAGGTGCCAATGCTGGTTATTGAAAAGCTACATGCTATTAATAAAAACGCCAGCATTGAGGTAAGTCATTCTGTGCTGTCTCACCATTTCTCTCTTTCAGTTCTGTGTTTTTGTTATCAGATTACTAACACCAACAAAAGAAAGAATTAATCAGTCAGGCGAATTAATTTATGCAGAATGGTGAAAAGCATGAGGTGATTGAGCGCATTCTCAAATTCTATGGGCGAGAAGAAAACATGAGACTAGGCAAATGTCGTCACATATTAGATGTGTATCGAATGAGTATGATAAAGGGAACAAAAATAGGCCAATCCTCCCCGTCCGTTAAAAGACCACTACGTCATGACGAAGGGTCAGTCCATTCAATTTCAGCCACAGAGTTGAAGCAAGCTGGAATAAAGTTTAAAAAGACCGATGAAGAAAGCCTAAAGGACGCCAAATTCGAAGGCGGCACCCTTAGGCTACCAAGAATTCCTCTGGACGACACATCTGAATCAGCTTTCCTGAACATGGTTGCATTCAAGCGCCTCCACATTGGTGCAGGCAACGAGATAAGTTCTTACATTTATCTCATGAACAGGCTCGTAAGCAATGAAAGAGATGTGCGCCTGCTAACATCTCAAGGCATCATCATCAATGACATGAGCAGTGATAAATATGTTGCGAAACTCTTTTATACACTGTCCAAGGAAGTTTTACTTGATTCTGATACCTTGTTTGATGAGATATATGTCGAAATCGACAGAAGGTTGGGAAATGTCTTTGGGAAGTATTTGTTCAAGTCGCGATATACTCTGTTCCACACTTATTTCACAAGTCCATGGGCTATGGCCTCTGTTATTGCTGCTGCTCTAGCCTTAATCTTCTCCATGCTACAGCTTGTATACGCTATTTTAGGTTATATTCATAGAGTATGACGAATTCTACTGGCATCGCTAGCTCCACCATCACTAATAAATTTCTTTCTAGGGACATTCTCAAGTTACTAAAATCTTTTGTTAATGTGTTGTCTGAATCACGTGATAATTAATACTGCTTTTCTTGTCACCACAAAGTCTTCCTTAAAACAAATAATTTTTGTAAAGCTAATGTCAATATTTGTGTAATTGATCACGAAATGAAATAAAACACTATGGATGAATAGAGAAACAAGTAAATGTAATCACTGTAAAAGCATGATTTATTATGTGGATAGTTAAATAGCATCAACTGAAAGTTCTACTTATTCAAGCCAATATTTTTGCAATTCCAACAAAAACCAGCAGTGGTTGGTTTAAAATTTCCAAACCAAAGACAATAGCAATTTCCGATAAATACATAAAATATAACTGAAACATCATACTTTAGGAAGCCAAAAGTCAAGATTGTTGAAGGATTAACAATTTAACACAAATGAATAAAAATTAAGTGGGAGTTACCATTGAAGAAGGGAGGGGTGAAACCCAATTTTTGGGCCATTAGAGAAGTTGATTTTCAGTTCAGATGAAATTTTAACAGAGTTCATAAACACATTCTTAAAAATGAAAGATCATTTCCAATTTGGTTACGTCCAATTAATTGCTATTTTTAAGAAAACAAAGATGTTTCTACAAGTTCAAAGCCACCTGAAACTAAAAAGTGGAGTAAAACCTTTGCCAAAAAAAAAAAAAGTTAAAAACCAAAAGGGCCTAAAAAAACTGAAAAGACATCTATCCGTTCAATTTGGGCCTAGAAGATGAACAAGAATGTGTGAAGCAGTGACTGGAAGCAGACATTCATTTACTAGTCTCAGATCTAATTCCTAGTTACTGCAAAATGTATGCCTAATGAATGCATCGATCATGTTTGCAGGGATTGGATTTGGAACCACGTGCTGAGGACAGAGCCGAACTGTTGCCAGATATCAGCAGGGTATTTAGGGAAAACAGCCTATGCATCAAAAGAGTAGAAGTCGGTGGACTCCATCTGCAAGTAAATCAGACATGTGTTTTACATATGTTCTTTACTTGAGTAACTAATGTCTTAATGGGAGGTGAGCAACAGCTCAAATGTGGTGGCAGTTTATTAAAAATAAGAGCCTTTTCAGGACTGAAACAAGAGCTGAGATGTGATAACATTTGTAAACACAGCAACATTGATATTCCTCTCTTCTTAAGTAAGGAATTACAGAACTTTATTCCAAGAGTATTATAAACCAAAGCGTACCCTATGGTCCCCACAATTCCAATTTCGAAAATTGTTCAAAGGTAAGGAACAGCTGCATCTATAAATCTCGCATTGTAAGTTCAAAATCTGAAGTGAGCCAAAAACATAAATCCCTTTCACCATTTCAATAACCAAAAAAAATATCAACCATAAATGGAGAAAAGAGAGTGCATTATTGAGGTAACGGAAAAGCTACAGCGCGAGGCAGAAGCTTCGCATGATGAGCCGGAGCGCTGGGAGAAGAGATCCATCTACAAAATACCTGTCCATGCAGTGAACCTAAACAAGGAAGCATACGCCCCTTGGGTGGCGTCTATTGGCCCATATCACCATGGTGTTGAGCAGCTGCGGCGAATGGAGGATCACAAGAAACGGGCCCTGCGACACTTCCTGGACAGATCAGGAAAGCCTCTCAAGAACTATGTTGAGGCTCTGGCTGAGGTAGTTCAAGATTTGATGGACGCATATGGGCACTTGGACGAAGCTTGGAAACAGGATACCACAAAATTCCTGCAGCTGATGATTACCGATGGTTGTTTCATTTTGGAAACAATGAGAGCAGTTGATGAAACTGTTAATGGTTATTCTCCCAATGATCTTATTTTCAGTGATCATGGGAAGCGTAACGTTATTCCATGTATCAGACGAGATATGCTGCTGCTCGAAAATCAGGTGCCTATGCTGGTTCTTGGAAAGCTACTTGCTGTTGCTCAAAGTGGCAGCATTGACATTGAGGTAAGTTAGTTATTTCTTGCTGTGTCCTGCATGTGTTTTTGTTATCAGATAAACACCAACAAAACAAAGAATTAATACGTGTACGTATGCAGAAAAGTGAGAATCGTGTAACTCAGCTTATCCTCAAATTCTATGGGCGTAGCAGTACCATGAGACTAGGCAGATGTCAGCACATATTAGATGTGTATCGAGAGAGCATGATAAAGGAAGTCAAAGAAGGCCAATCCACGTCCACTAAACAACTAAACACTGAAGAGTCATTCAATTCAATTTCAGCCACACAGTTGAAGGAAGCTGGAATCAAGTTTAAAAGGGGAATTCGCGAAAGGCTTAAAGACATCGAGTTCAAAGGTCGCACCCTCAAGCTACCAGTAATTCCTCTGGACGACACATCCGAATCAGCTTTCCTGAACATGGTTGCATTTGAGCGACTCCACATTGCTGCAGGCAATGAAATAAGCTCTTATATCTATTTCATGAACAGGCTCGTAACCAATGAAAGAGATGTGTGCCTGTTAAAGACTGAACGCATCATCTCCAATGCCATGAGCAGCGATAAAGCTGTCGTGAAACTCTTTCTAAAACTGTCCAAGGAAATTTTACTTGATTCTGATACCTGGCTTGATGGGGTTTATATCAACATGGATAAAAAGTTGGGAGATATCTTTGGGAAGCATTTATTCAAGTGGCGGTATCATCTGATCCACACTTATTTCAGAAGTCCATGGGCTATGCTTTCTGTTACTGCTGCTGCTCTGGGTTTAGGCCTCTCTATATCACAGCTTATATACGGCGTTCTAAGTTTCATACACAGAAATGATGCTACTAGCCCAATCAGATAAATGGGTAAGGCCATATATTTCGTAGGCCATTGCATTAAGCTCTTCGATTTGTTTAATTTGTTAGTTCATCTAAAATAAACTAGGCCTGTTGGGAATCCAAGCTCATGAGCTATTTTTCATATTCTCAGTGTTTCATATTTGTAAGTCATTTGACAGCACTTTGTTTATTAGAATAATGTGCAATGGTATGTGGTCTCAACGTGCCTAATTTCTTCTTTAATCACTTTCTTCTTCTCCATGTTAATGTTGGATGCTAAAGTTCGAAGTTTTATAACAAGCCCAACATTATACTACTTCACCCTAATATTATTAAACTTATTCTCCCAATTTATTTACAAATATTATATAAATTAAATCAATTCTTGCAAATTGAGTATAATTTTAATAAATTTGCAAGGCTGATTAAAAGTAATTGATGTGTTCATTAACTTGCATGATATATAGATTTGATGTAGATGGCATATGAGATTTTTTCTTATAAATGTTATACTGGATCAACTACATCAGATGTATTCCCCGCTATCTGTTATCACGCACATAAAGTCAAATGAAACAACAAATATATCTTGTGTCTAGTGTATTTAACAAAAAAAACAGCATTTACAGGATCAAGTTTAAAAGGCAACTTAGTGTTAGATAATATCAAATTCAATGCCTCAGTACAAATTTTATGTGCTTTCAGTAAAGTTGCACGAGCCAACTTATTTTGACCGAGCTCACATATTAAAAATTGCACCGAATTGGTTAAATTACGGTTAATTCAGACCATTTTAAAAGTCCAAACTAATTCTGATCAATCTCACATATTTACCGAAATTCAAGTCAATTGGTTATACTATGGTTAAATTGACAGTATTAAACATTGCAAGTCTCAACTAATTTTGACCAATCTAACCTGTTCATTTTTCACATATTACAACAGAGAAGGCATTAAATGTGCCCTATGTTATTTACTAGTCTCTTAATTGGTGGTTGGCTAATACTCAAAAGTGCTAGCAGTTTATAACCAACAAGAAGCCAAATACAAACTAAAGGATTTACGTCATGCTGAGTGAATTCTACACAAAAGAGCTAACAGTAATTTCTTACATTTTTATAAATAAATCAACAAAGAAATTGTGTGAATTCTACTCTATTAATTTTCAGTCATTATTTTATTATGTCTCTCTATCTCCAGAATTACCAAAAAAAAATACTGAAAATAAGGCTATTGGGCAGGAAGCTAGAGTTAAAATGCTGGGAGTGCAGAATAAGATAGAATTTAAAAAGACAGCAGCATGGATACTCCCTATATTTTAAGGAAGGAGTACAGAATCTTAGACATGTTTCATGTTTTGTATTCCAAAAAAAATGAAAAAGCAAGGCATACCCCATGGTCCCCATAGTCCAAATTCCAAAAGTTTTATAAAATAAGGTACAGCTACGTAAGTTCAAATTAGAAGAAAGCCAGCACACACACATCCTTACCCAAATTAATCAGCCATAAATGGGGAGAGATTGGATCATAGAGTTAACGGAAGAACTAAGGAACTAGACAGAGAATTCTCCTGACTCCTGATGAGCCAGAGTGCTGGAAGAACATATCCATCTATAAAACACCTGTCCATGTTGTGAGCCTAAACAAGGAAGCCTACGTCTTATGGGTGGCAGCTATTGACCCGTACCACCATGGTGATGATCATTTGCAGCGAATGGAGGAGCACAAGAGACGAGCCCTTCGTCACTTCCTGCGTAGATAAAAAAATGGCCTCTTAAATGCTATATTGATGATCTGGCTGAAGTAGTTCATGGTTTGATGGACGTGTATGGGCACTTGGGCGAAGCTTGGAAACAGGATACCAGAAAATTCTTGCAGCTGATGGCTGTTTCATTCTGGAAATAATGCATGCAGATGATAAAAATATAGATACACTGAAAACTTTTCAGAGTAATCATATTTATATTTTATCTATTAATTTGGTTCCCAGTAAAACTTGTGCAGGTCTGCAACTACACATATAAATATATTGTGGCCTTCAGAAAATTTATGCAGGGCTGCACTTTTTTCAAGGTTCATGTGCTGAAAACTAAGGAATGACTTTGCGGCAACGATATCTTGTTAACTTCCATTCAGTTTTCAAATAATGTCTCCATAAACAAGACTTTAATTGTGGCCTGCTCTTGATAGTCTTTACTTGCTAGTACTAGTGTGATTATTTTTAAAGGGTGGTGATTGGTGAGCTACAGCTCAAAAGTGGTAGCAGTTTATTATAGTAAATCAACACAAGACATACATATATATATAGAATCTTAGCCATTCATGTTTTATATTACTAAATTATTATATTCCAAATGTAATCACGAAGCAAGGAAAACCCCCATAATTGATCCCATTTCCAAAAGTGCATCTACAAATATGTATAACTTTATTTAATTAAAATTAGTATTGGCATTGTAATTATAGTTGGAATCTGAAAGGCAATCGAGCCAAAACAAGATAGATCCCTTACCCAAAAAGAAAAATCAGCCACAAATGGAGAAAAGAGAGTGCATTATCGAGGTAACGGAAAAGCTAAAGATGGAGACAGAAGGTTCAGGTGATGAGCCGGAGCGGTGGAAGAAGATATCCATCTACAAAATACCTGCCCATGCTGTGAACTTAAACAAGGATGCCTACTCCCCTTACGTGGTGGCTATTGGCCCTTACCACCATGATGATGAGCAGCTGCGGCAAGCGGAGGAGCACAAGAGACGAGCCCTCCGACACTTGCTACGCAGATCAGGAAAGCTGCTCGAAAGCTATGTTGAGGCTTTAGTTGAAGTGGTTGGTGATTTGAAGGATGCATATGCGCACTTGGACGAAGCTTTGAAAAACGACGACAAAGCATTCGTGCAGCTGATGATTACTGATGGTTGTTTTATTCTGGAAACAATTCGAGCAAATCAGCCCATGAACCTTATTCTCCTGATGATCTTATTTTCAGCGATCATGGGGCGCATCGTGTTATACCATGCATCAGATGGGATATGCTGCTGCTCGAAAATCAGATCCCTTTGCTGGTTCTTGTAAAGCTGCATGCTGTTGAACAGGGTGGCAGCATTGAGGTAACTTATTCTGTATCACCATTAATTTCTCTCATAAAAAATGCATTGGAGGATAAGAGAAAATCGAAAGCACCAATAAAAGACATGATTAAATTGTTTATTCAGTCTATCAAAAAATGTACCTAATTACTGTTGGGCTATTCCTCCATAATTGGGCAAGTCTAACTCATATTACATTCTCAGCTAGAGAGATTGTAATCCACCGAATAGGTGAGCGAGTTCCATTGTAAAACCGTAAGATATTGAGAGTTACCGTCTGCCTTATACCTGGGAGAACCACCATAATATTAGTGTCATTTATAGCGATTTAGGTTTTCCACAAAAAAAAATGTGTGCATCTTATTACACTAATTTTGAGTGTTTATATAGGGTTACAAAAATATGATGGACTATTTATAACAAGGGACAAAATTCTGATTATGTGTATAGAAACATCTAAAATACCAGAACAAAATTATGACATCGTAGTCAAATGTACAGTACTTCAGGCTCCACAGCCAACATAAACACAAGGAAATTAAATTACGTGGGTGCTAAATTATGCAGAAAAGTGAGAGTCAGGTGCACGAGCTCATTCTCAAATTCTATCGGCAAGATAAAATGAGGCTAGGCAAATGTCATCACATATTAGACGTGTATCGAAAGAGTATGTTAAGGGACTTTGATACAGAAAATCCCCGGCCCCCACCCCAGCCACGGCCAGTTAAATTTAGTCCGGCAGAAAAAGGGTCAGTCCAACCATTTTCAGCCACAGAATTGAAGGAAGCTGGAATCAAGTTTAAAGAAGGCCGTCGTGATAGGCTAAGTGACATCAGTTTCAGCGCCGGCGGCACACTGAGGCTACCAAGTATTACTCTGGATGACACATCCGAATCAGCTTTCCTGAACATGGTTGCATTCGAGCGACTCCATGTGTATGCACTCAACGAGGTAAGCTCTTACATCTATTTCATGAACAGGCTAGTGAGCAACGAAAAAGATGTGCTGCTGTTAAAGAAGGAACGCATCATCTACAGTGCCATGGCGAATGATAAAGCTGTAGCAGCACTGTTTCTTAAACTGTCCCAGGAAATTTTACTCCCTTCTGATACCTGGCTTGATGAGGTTTATAAGGTGATCAATCAGAATTTGGAACATACCTTGGAGAAGACTTTATTCAAGTGGAGATATTATCTCATCCACACTTATTTCAAAAGTCCATGGGCTATGATTTCTGTTGCTGCTGCTACTCTAGGGTTAGGCCTCTCCATAGGACAGTTTATATACGCTGTTTTAAGTTATATTCATAGAGCATGAGGAATTCTATTGACATCACTAGCTCCACCCTCACTTCTAAATTTCTTTCTAGGGATATTCTCAAGTTGCTAAAATCTTTTGTGAATGTGTTATCTGAATCACATTATAATAAATACTCCTTTTCTTGTCACTGAAGTCCACAAAGTCTTCCTTAATACAAATAGTTCTGTAAATTTCCATGTCACTGATCACGAAAGGAAATATAACACTTTGGATGAATGTAGAAACAACATGCAACAAGTAAACGGAATCACTGTAAAAGCATGATACTTATTATCAAAAAAAAGAAAGAAAGCATGATACTTATTGTGTGGATCAACTCTACACTTAATCAATGAAATTCACGGACGAGTTTATAAAGTTAAATTATCTAATACAAACACACAAAATTTGAAAGCTTCAAAGAAACCCAACAAAAATGAATAGTTAGCAATGCATCAACAGAAGCCTGAAAGAAAATAGCAATTTTGACCAGTAAGGTTAAATTGGTTATACTCAAATCATTCTCAAGTCAACTGGTTATACTAAGGTTAAATTGACAGTATTAAACATTGCAAGAGTCAACTAATTTTGACCAAACTAACCTGTTCATTTTTCACATATTACAACAGAGAAGGCATTAAATGTGTCCTATGTTCTTTACTAGTCTCTTAATTGGTGGTTGGCTAATACTCAAAAGTTCTAGCAGTTTATTACAAACAACAAGCCAAACACAAACTAATGGATTTATGTGAAGTTCAGTGAATTCTACACAAAAGAGCTAACAGTTTAATTTCTTATATTTTTAGAAAGGAATCAACAAAGAAATTGCGTGAATTCTACTTTATTAATTTTCACTCATTATTTTATAATGTCTCTCTATCTCCAGAATTACAAAAAAAAATACTGAAAATAAGGCTATTGGGCAGGAAGCTAGAGCTAAAATGCTGTGAGTGCAGAATAAGATAGAATTCAAAAAGACAGCAGCATGGATACTCCCTATATTTTAAGGAAGGAATAAAGAATCTTAGACATGTTTCATGTTTTGTATTCCAAAAATAATTAAAAAGTAAGGCATAGCCCATGGTCCCCATAGTTCCAAATTCCAAAAGTGTTATAAAATAAGGTACAACTACGTAAGTTCAAATTAGAAGAAAGCCAGAACAAGATCAGCCATAAATCCTTACGCGCACACACGTCCTTACCCAAATTAATCAGCCATAAATGGGGAGAGATTGGATCATCGAGTTAACGGAAGAATTAAGGAACGAGACAGAGGTTTCTCCTGGTGTGCCAGAGCGCTGGAAGAATGTATCCATCTATAAAATACCTGACCATGCTGCGAACCTAAACAAGGAAGCCTACGTCCCTTGGCTGGTAGCTATTGGCCCGTACCACCACGATGATGAGCAATTGCAGCGAATGGAGGAGCACAAAAGACGAGCCCTTCGTCACTTCCTACGTAGATCAAAAAGGCCTCTTAAATGCTATGTTGATGCTCTGGCTGAAGTAGTTCATGACTTGATGGATGCATGTTGGCACTTGGACGAAACTTGGAAACAGGATACCAAAAAATTCTCGCAGCTGATGATTATTGATGGTTGTTTCATTCTGGAAATATTGCACGCAGCTGAAAAAAGTATAAACGATTATTCTCCCCATGATCTTATTTTCAGTGATCATGGGAAGCATAATGTTGTACCATGCATCAGACGGGATATGCTGCTGCTCGAAAATCAGGTGCCATTGCTGGTTCTTGAAAGGCTACTTGCTGTTGAAAGTGGCAGCATCGAGGTAAGTTGTTCTCGGTCCCTCCATCTCTCTCTCTCTCCTCTTTCTCGCTCTGTCCTGTGCAATTGTTAACAGATTAATACCAATAAGAGACAGTAGAAAGAATTTATCCATGTATTTATGCAGAATAGTGAAAAGCATGTGATTGATCTCATTCTCAAATTCTATGGGCGAAATTATGCCATGAGACCAGTACGCAGATGTCAGCACATACTAGAAGTGTTCCGAGAGAGTATGCTATGGGCCGATCCAAAAAACAAACCTACATCCACAAAAAAACTACCCACTGACGGAGGGATGGTCCATTCAACCACAGAGATGAAGGAAGCAGGAATCAAGTTTCAAAAGGGCAGTGGCAAAAGCCTTAAAGGCATCACCTTCAAAGGCTGCACCCTCAAGCTACCAACAATCTCTCTGGACGATACATCCGAATCAGTTTTCCTAAACGTGGTTGTGTACGAGCGACTCCACGCTGGTGCACACAATGAGATAAGTACTTATATCTATTTCATGAACAGGCTCCTAACCAATGAAAGAGATAGTGCACCTGCTAAAGTCTCATGGCATCATCTACAATTCCATGGGCAGCGATGAAGATGTTGTAAAACTCTTCCTTAGACTGTCCAAGGAAATTTTACTTCATTGTGATACCTGGCATGATGAGGTTTGTGTCGACATCATGGAAAAGCTGAGAAACCACTTTAGCAAGTCGTGGTACAGCTGGCGGTATCATTTGGTTCATTTCATCCACACTTATTTCAGAAGTCGGTGGGCCATTGTCTCTGTTATCGCTGCTTCTCTGGGATTAGGCCTGTCGACAACACAGGTTATATACGGCATTTTAAGTTTTATTCACAGAAATAATTGATCATGAGGAAAACTACTGAGGTCATCGCTCCATTGGTGCTGAATGTATCTCTAGTAAATGTATTGCCTGAAACACTCAAAAATAAAATATTCTTATTTGTCATTGAACTCCACAGCTTCTTTCTGCTTTGTATTTTTCGAGAGGATCACTATAGCAAATCCCTATCTTTTTCATTCTAGAAATAAGACTTAGCATTTAGCTTGAGATATAGTTCTTGGGGAGAGTATAATTGATTAATTATTTTGTAAAGCTGATGTCAGTTTTCATGTAATTGATAGGCTTAGAAACAAGAAGCAACAATTAAAACCCAATCACTGTAACACCATGAGTTTGACTATCCACTTAATCAATGAGATTCGCACACGAGTTTATAAAGTTCCAATAAACACGCTAGAATTCTTTGTTTCAAAAGAAAGAAACCTAAGAAAATGAATAGTTAGAGTAAACTAGCATCAACGAGCCTGAAAGTTCTACCCATTCAAGCTAAAATTCCGCCATTCCAACAGGAATCCAAAACTGAGGGGGTAGGGGGCTGATTCAATGACAAATCCATAAGAACAGGCGATTCGCACAACATCAATTTCTGATTAATCCATTAAATAAAAACTGAAGCATCATATTCATGGAAGCCCAAAATACGGATGTTGCAGAGGGATTAAAACCAAGGAATAGAAATTTAGCGGGACTTACTATCGAAGAAGACGGAGAGGCAACCCCCCAGAAATTTGGCCGATTAGATGTTGTCATGTTGATATGAAATTTAGCGTGTGTTTTGCCAACCCAATTCAACCGACAAAACCACTTTTATTTTAAAAATAATTAATTATATAATTATTTGTAACCATTTTTTAAACACTTAAAATTAATTTTGGCTAAAATTATTTCTAACATAATTACCCCGCCATTTCCTACGAAAGGATTGCCGCCGAAGTTTCCCACGAAGGGATTAGCACTTGAGTCTCCCACGAAGGGATTAGTGCTTGAGTTTCTCACGAAGGGATTGCCATTATAGTTTCCCACGAAGGGATTGGCATTGGAATTTCCCACGAAGGAATTGGCTTTGAACCACTCAGCAAAAGTACTGCCAAAGTCTCCAAATTGAAAAGCAGTAGGGGTTACCTGATTACCCGAGGAGGTTCCCTCAACAGGAACCGGATTACCAGCCTGAGCCGGTGTTGTACCCGTAGGTACTGGTCCATCTGTAGGATGTTCAGTTGGTACAGCAGTAGAGTCAGTGGTATTACCAGCATCTTTGGTAGGGGTAACAGGCGTCGAAGGTGTTGTATCCATTTCGTTGTCAGAATTGTGGTTTGACATGGTAGTGATTCGAAACAGAATTATTCGGTCTTGCGATTGTTATTTCTGGTGTATTTCGAACACTGCAATGAAAGAGGTAGAAAGGAAGTACAAAACGAATTCGTAAATGGAAACCGAGTTAAGGAAAATCCTTTTCCTGCAAGACTAAATACGCCCTGTATAGTGCTTACGGTATCGTGCGTATGAGTCTCCAAAGGTAAAACGGTTTGACAGTTTACACCGGTAGCACCACCGTGTATAAACTTTCAGGCGAACGAAATTGGAATTTCGAGTTGAACGGAAATATGTTGCGAAAAGGCTTTCTGAACTGAAAATTCGTAGGTTGCTAAGTGAGTTCGAAAGTCTGGATATGAAGGGGTATATATAGGCGGAAATCTGACCCCAAATGAGGAGTGCTGAAGAGGAGTACGTGGTGATCATGGGGCACCCATATTCAGTAGTGGAGAGAAACTGTGTTTCTCATTCTTGGGAAGTAAGAACAGAATATTACAGACGATTCTGGAGTGTATTAATCATTCCTGGAGTGTATAAATCATGTTCGTGTGCCGACCCAAGTCCGGATGGAGCACCCGAAACGGTTCGGTCCAAAAAAGGTATTGGGCATTTTCATATTTTTGGTACTCTAAAAATATAGGTAGGCCCCAAAGCCCACCCAAAGCCCAATTGCCAAGAACCACGGACCCGGGCTCGGGTGGCGCGGGGCGCGCGCCGCGCGTGTGTGGTCCATGGTTAGGGTCCCCATGTACCAATTTGAAGAACATGAATACTTTCTTACTTATATACTAGGAACTTTCCTTGTAATTTTCCAATGTGTGATGTAACTTCATTTTCCATTTCTCATGGAATTTATTCAATACAAGTGAATAATCCTACAACTTCCCAAATTAATTTCTCACTCACCGAAATCGGTTTTTGAGATATTAAATACACCACGTTCATACTCTGCGAGTAGAACAACCTCGTTATTTTTGTTTTCCCAAAAACTAACGTTTTCATTCCTAAAAAAATTAGTCAAACTTAAGGTATGAACCCTTTTATTTAAACCAATTTCCAACAAAAATTACGCCGATGACGAGAACAGATACGAACTCAGCTCGGCTTCTCGTGCACAAGCCGCCACAACCGCCTGAATCGATTCCCAAAACCAATGAATCCTGGAGCGGAGCCCATGTTTCACCTCCCTTCGGTGGCGCTTCGAGCACAGAGACGTCATGCCCCACCATCGCTGTGAACAAGAACTTCCAAAATCGAAGCCCATGCTTCACCTCTTCGATGGCCGGTTTAAATTAACATGAGTATTGTTCACATTCAAAATTACCCATTTGCCCCTACCAAGTGATTGAATCCAATTGGCATTTATGTAAATAGATACGTATAGAAGGAATATTGGAAGAAGCCCAGATCTAAAGGAATGGTAAATTTCTTGTTGCAAATCCCCAAGTCTTGATCTAAAGCAAATCGAGCAGTAAATTTCTCATATTTGGAGTTCAAATTCATAATCGGGAGAGATAAAAGCTCTGATAAGGTCTACAAAGATGTCGATCGGCTAACCGGCGAGATCAAGCGGCACAAAGGCGTCGACGCCGTTGGTCTTCACCACTACCAGAAGTCGCTATCGGCCCTTCTTCGTTGCTAAATTTTGATTTTTTAAAACCCCAATTTGCTCTTTATAATTCTTAAATGCTGAAATTGAGAATTGAGGGGGCGCTTGGTTAACAACTCTTCAATGATAATGGGAATGAAATTGAAAATTAGTGTAATTAGCATGGTTCATGTGAACAAAATCACTACCTCTCCTCCTAAATAAGGTAATCACTACTCTTTTTTTATTATCCTATTATCTTCCTACAATCATCCTCCTCAATCACTCCCATATTCCTCCATCAATAACCTTTTGTTGTCCACTTTTATTCCAAAATTGGGGCATGACACTAGCAATAGAGTCACCATTGGAACACTTCTTCACCTAACATATCATTTTTATTATGAGGGCATAGATGAAAATATATTTTCATTTCCATTGCCATTGAAGAATTGCTAACCAAGCGGCCCCTGAGTTTTCGTTAAATGTAATGAGTTTAGAAGAATTATTTTCCAAGTTTGCGCGCTATAGAACTCATTCATTATTGAATAACCATATATATGTGTGTGTCAATGTGTGTGTAATTTTCCATGATTAGTTTTGACCTAAGGTGTAATTTCAATTTGTATGGTACTTGAGCAATAGAGTATAATTTCCATATGTTCTGTTACTTCTGTGATGATGAAGCATTCTGCAAATCAAAAGGAATGAAAAAGAGTACTCTGCAAAATTTATTGTTTCTTGTTGATGATGACTTCAATTTGCCTATATAATGTGAGGGTAATTTGGTAATTTTATGAGTTATCCTTTGTTCAACGGTAAATCGAAAACAAATGAAGTAAACAACGAATAACTTGCATTTAGTTTTCCAAGTCAAGGCTGTTAACCCATCTTATCCCACCTAGAGATGTAAACACAACCTAGGGTATGTTTTTTTTTGGGATTTAGGTGGGGAGGGGGAAGTCATGATTTTGAAATCTTGGGATCTGAAAATTTTGAAGAATAATATAAGTATGTGTTTGTTTTGGGATTTTGTATGGTGGGAGTTTTCTTTGTGTCAAAGCAGTGTTTATTAGTGATAAATGTTGTATTATTTTATTATATTGTGCAAGAGAAAAGTAGGAGAGAAATTGAGTGGATGATAAAAAAGTGATGATGTGATTGTATTTAGTTATGTGAAAAATAGTAATATGTTTATAGGTATGGATTAAATTTGAGATTTGAAAACCTGGTTTTAAATCCAAAACTCGTATGGAGCGTGGATCGTAAAGTACAAAGTCTATCCGGCTGAATTCCAAAATAAACATACCCTTAGGATTAAAATTGAGAAAATGCAAAGTTACAGGACTAGAAATGGAATCAACATAAGTTACGGGACTAATTTTGAAATCTTCCCGTTCATGATCAATTAATATAAAAATTAGTGTGTATTTTGCCAACTTTTTTTTTGTTGACCCCTGTATTTTGCCAACTCAATTCAACCTAGAAACCCACTTTTATTTTAAAAATAATTCATTATTAATTTTTTGTAACCACTTTTTTTAATATGTTACTTTCTCAATTTAATTTAAAATAATTTTTTTCAAAGTCACAATATTTTTTTATTTTACAACTCTCTCCATCTCAAAATATTTGTGTTCTTATGTTGCACTTGATATTATTTTCTTTTGAAATAGGGTGTAAATTAATATAAGACGTTTAAATAAAAAAAAAAGTGTAAAATTGGCCCAATACAATAAATGGTCCTTCGTCCATACCATTAGACCCAGGCTAAATACCCCTCCAATTAACGGAGATACACCTCCATCAATATTTTAATATTTTATTAAAATTGTAAAATTACATATATAACCTTAATAATTAAACAAAAAGAAAACCTAACACTACGTGCACCCCCATCTCATTCTTACGCAGAAGACGTTCAACCATATATGTGTGAATGAAAAAAAAGAAATTGATCTTGTTTCAATTATAATACGACCAGACAACACAATAACGATTAATTCATATTTTCGAATTAGATTCTAGTGAAAATGACCTTCCTATGTATGTTTTTTTATCCCTTATTCCATAGATTTTCTCTTTAATGTATAAACCCTAGTTTAAAATATTGAATGTTGTATTGTGTGTATATGTGTACGAAATATTGATATTTAGGCATTGAACGATGTTGAAAGTGAATGATTGTCATTTGCACATTTTTTCTTTTCAAATTTCTGCCAAGCAGTTTTCGGACCTTGTTAGTCGAAGGTTTTACATATTTTCGAATACCAATTGCCGAAATTTTGAATGGTTAACAAGTTTCCAAAATCTGGTTAATTTTTTGCAAATATTTTGCCGAAATATTGTTTTAATTTTGGGAAGATTTTGCCGAATACTGCTTATTAGAATTTTTTTTCTTTTATTAATAAGGATATAAATGGTAGTATAAGGGTTGTGTATCTACTAATACAAATTAAAATGAATAAGTGAATTTAGACGGAGATGTATCTCCATTAGATGGAGGGGTATTTAGCCTGGGCCATACCATTATGTGTTGAGCTTCTTTGACTAGGCCCACAAAGTAAACTAGCCCATATTAATATTTTTCTCTATATAGAAGGTTTATCATAAAAAAATAATTAAATCTTAAATTATTAAATATTAAAAATCACATGAAGAGCATTAAGAAATGAGGTTAGTGATGTCTTTTCATAATATCAACAAAAATTAATTTTTTTTACTATTATAAAGTGTTATAATATTTAATTTTAAAATATCGAATTTAAAAAAAAAAAAAAGAGAATTTAAAGTAATAATCATTTTAAGAGTATTAATTTTTTTATCAAAAGTATCATCAATCAAATAATGATTAATAAAATTGAAAAGTAACTCCTTTCATAAGCCATTTTTATAAAATATTTGTTTTTTTAAATGAGTCAAGTTTTAACTAAAACTAGATTTTTGCCCGTGCAATGCACGGGCCTATTATAATATTATTTCTTTTTTTTAATGGTAAGAGGACAATTTCATTCAACCAAGAATGGTTGTAAAAGCATGATCAATACCTTTGCATCAAAATTAATCCAGTAACAAATAGGATCTTATTATCAATTTTGGAAAGTAAAGTCTTTTCACCTCTTCTCCTTATCTATGAACCAACCCCGGCCCAAATCCGTGCTTTCAACTCGTCCACTATCTTATCGAGAGAGCAGTCCACATGCTCGAACACCTTAATTTTTTCCTTTCCAAATCAATCAAGTGATGCATTCCCATAAACTCACGATCACCAATTTCACTCTCCTCCCCTTAAGTAGTCTACTAAAATGGAGGGGGTTTCTTAGGGGATTCGAAGAAAAGACAGTGCTAACTCCCCTCTAATCAATAATAGCCATCCACACTGAATATGAAAAATGACATTCGAAAAATACATGTTTTACTCTCTCAGGTGCTTCCCCACAAAAGACACAACTCTCATTTTCGTTTGGTCCAATAATTCTTTTTCAACTTCATATTGGTTGGTAGCCTTATCCTAATTACTCTACATGCGAGTACACCGATTTTTTGCGGTATGAATTTTTTCCAAATCAGCTTGAAGCTCTTCTATTTTATCAAATCTCTCGGTTTTTCATTCTCCTCCTCTCGCAGCCACTCATACATTTCATGAACCTTGAAGGTGTCATCCCATCTCCATTTATCAGCAATTTCATCCTTCGGAATGTACTTGTTAATCACCGAAAATATCTCATCGAGCTTTGGTTTTTTTTCTATTAAGAAGTTCACGACACCAAGGTAGTTTCAATTGCCAACTACCCTCCACCATTTCCCAACTCACTCACCATGCCTTCCTTTAAAGAGCTAAGATAAAATAACATGTTGAAACTATTTTTGAGATATTCTTCTTCCCCGACCCACTCTTTTTCCCAAAAACCCGTCTTTTTTTTTATAATGTGTATAAATTTGTGAACGTATATATTGGATGATTCATGAATTTCATTGCCTTTTATGACGACATTTCAAGAAAGATGATTTGTTATGTTTCATATATTTGGTTTATACTTTGAAAGTTTTCTTTGCTCTTCTTGTGGGCTCATTTTGAGCATATAGTGTAGATAATAAGAATCTTAATATTCCAATTTTCTTATTCTATAATGCGCGCGCTCCTTTGAAAAAATATGATGTAACCAGACATTTTTGTTAAAAAATAAATTGATAAGCTACTTCAATTTAAATAAGGCACAATTATGTAAATGCTTATATCATACCAAGATAATAAAAGAATAAGTGAATGCTTTATTATACCAACATGTTATATTTCAGCCAAAATCAGTATCACATTTTATTTCAGGTTTTTAGTGAAATCTAATGTCTCGTTTCAATTGAGTCATTTTGTTGTTTATTAAAAGAATAAGTGAATGTTTATATTATACCAAGACGTTACATTTCAGTCAAAATCAATATCACATTTTATTTCACGTTTTTAGTGAAATCTAATGTTTAAAAAATTAGATTTTTGAACACCCTAGCACGCACACACACTCACAAAAAAAAAAGACAACATTAAAGATACAAATGGAAAATAAAAGTACAAATTCTCCCCAAAATATTATATTACTCGTATAGAAAGAGGGTAACTGACCTTCATTCGTATTCTTTGCTAGCAATTAAATTTGAATTTCATTACAATTTCGTCGTTCCATGAAATCGTAATAGTGGCCGGTGATGACAGAGAATGGGGGCCTGAAGAATAAAGGCGATGACACATTGTATGCAGACAATATGTTGCTACAAAAGTTCTAGATATTCCATGAGGTTGAATATTTCAGCCCATTTCTCCATAAGCTTCTCAATGAGATCAATTGCTTCTTGAACATTGGTAATACTTGAGGGCGGCTTTCTTTTTCCACAAATATTTCAAATTTCTGCTCGAGTCTCATCACCGTCTCAACAAAAAAAAAAATTGTATTTATTTTCATATAATGAGATAAATTGAAATCTTAACATTCAAATGGGAAAAAAAAAACTATTCATTTTTAGCAGGACAATTTACATATCCCCATTTAAATTATCATTTCATTAAATAATATGGATTAAGAAGATAATTAGTTTCGTATATAATCTACGACAACATAAGAAATGATAATTTGTAAAATTATACATTGTCATTTAATATCTAAACTGAGTTTCTATGACCATGGCTCAACATATGAAATCAAGTACTCTATATGCAAGTGAAATTAGTATAAAATATTAGTAAATTAATTTGCCAATGACAGAAATGATTAAATAATTAAACAAACACAACCCAAAAAAAAAAATTCCTATAATTTACCTTCTTCTGGGTATATGTGGTGTTGAAATAGCTGTAAATAGTTTAAACTTAAAGTGGGAAAATTGGGAGAAATACAAGTCAATAAGGAATACAATTCGAGATTATACACCCTTTAAATTTTAAATTTGAAACTCCTACAAGAAACCATTCCATTAGAAAAATAATAATAACTGGTATGATTCAAATTCGTATGAAGGGCTGCAAGTTGGTTTTGGCATTTCTGGAAGAAAATTATTGACCCTAGTAATTATATTTGGGGGTATTTAGGAGGCTGACGGTTTTTTGAGGTTTAGTGGGTATTTTCTATTTTGTATAAGAAACACATTAGAAGGGTGGAATTAATGGAATTTATTAGGGGTGTTATATTTTTATTTATGGGAATTTATTTGTTTGGCAGTTTAGAAACGCAATTGAAGTGCAGATTTAATATATGGAATGTCAAGGGGTATTTATATTTTATGCAGGATTTTTTTCAAAAGGACACGTAACAGCATTTGGGGTAAGGAGGTTCTACCTTTATAATATAAGATTTAGTCAACATAGAAGTTTTTACAACATGGTGGGAAAGGAATGAAAAGGTGAGAGAGAAGAGGTGCAAAGTTACTTTGCTCAATGAACCGTTATTGTTCATTAGACAATTATGCTCCTTTCATTGGTTATGTCCCCTATTGAGAAGATAATGATGGGAAAGAAAAAGGGTAATAATTATTTGTTATTCATCAATATAAAAAAAAGCTTTATATCCAAAAAGAATCCAATTAATTAAGAAATGTTCTCCCAAAAATGATCCCGTAGATTTATGCACGAGTTTAAAAAAAAATTTGTAAAAATTAAAAATATTATAATAAATCAAATACAAAATAAATTATTTTAAAAATATTTTGAGTGAGATTTACAAATAAATAGTGTAAATAAATATATAATGAATAGTGTAAATAGGTAGTAATTATTTTTATTTTAAAAAATAAAAGGCCGCGGCTATTAACACCCGAACTTTTGCTCTTTAAACCCGAAATATTTATTTTACCAAAATAGTCCAATGTAATTAGACTATTATACCCTTTACCACTTAAAATCTATTAAAATATAAATTTTAGTTTTGCTCAATACACCCAATCCAATATTTTTTCTTGTTGATCGTGACTTTATTTCTCCCACACCCAAACTCTTGCTTCTTCATTTTTCACCCAACCACTTAAATCAATACTCATGATAAATGCCATGGAGGAATAACACACTTCGAAAAATACATGTAATGTAAAATTTCTATGAGTTTATTGTTCTATATGATGTGTTATGGTATAAATCTATATAGAGAAGAATATTTAGAGTTTAAAAGTTGTATTACTTGAGTTACGATGACGATTTTGAGGTTTAAGAATTCTGAAAATCGCGCATGTTTGGCAAACCAGAGCCGAACATTTATCATTATGTTTGGCCAGAGTTGGCCAAACGCAATGATAAATGTTCGATCAATGTTGGCCAAACATTATGAATAAAGTTCGGCTGTGTGTTGGTCAAACATTATGAACAAAGTTCGACCACTGTTAGCCAAACATCATGACCAAAGTTCGGCCACTGTTAGCCAAACATTCTGTTAATCACGGTTTCGGATTCACAAGAAAACTTGTTTCCGGGAATTGGAATCAAATGCAATAAGAACGGAATTGAAAATCACACAAGAACACCAGATTTACGTGGTTCGGAGAAGAACTCCTACGTCCACGGGATCCGAGAGGATAGAGTATTCCACTAAGAAAGAAAACGGAAGTTACAAGTTACAATCGCTCACAATCTCTCGTGTTTGCGCTCACAGATGAAGATCTAAAGTTATTCTCTCAGTTGAGAAATCCCCCTTTTATAGATACAGAGATTGAGCTGAATCCCTAACTTGATTCAGTTGTAACTACCCCCAATGTAAGCAGTTATCCAGCTGGCTTAACAGATTCAATAACCGCTTTAGTTGTTTCAGTTAGAACCGCCCTTTCGCAAGCTTCAATTTGGTGTAATTCCCGTATTTTCACATTGGACCAGATGACACGACCTCCTCTGGCACTGGTCAATTACAACAGATGACTCCAAGACCAGACCTCCCCTGATAGGACTCCTCTGGTGGACCTCATCTGATAAGCCTCCTCTGATGACTCTCATCTGATAGACATCTTCAGGTGACTCCTCTGCCAGGCTCCTCTGGTCAGACCTTCTCTGGTTGGCCTCATCTGGTACAACTCATCTGATACCCCAAATTAGCTAACTCTCTACGGCTAACACTTTACAACATAGCTTCTGTTGAAACTTCAGCTCAGCAGATTACCTACTTCACATATGACTTCACAATTCTCCACCTCAGATGAGAAGTATCAATCCTCTCCTCCTCTCCTCCATGCTCCAGCTTGGGCCTAAGGAACATCCCATACACTTATCTTTACCAATTCAACACAGAACTTGAATTTCGTACCTGGTAAAGACTTTGTACACATATCTGCAGCATTGTCCTCTGTAGATATCTTCTGGATGAGAACCACTCCTTTATCAATGATTTCCCTTACAAAATGCAACCTTACATCAATATGCTTTGACCTCTCATGGAATACTTGATGTTTCACCAGATGAACTGCACTCTGATTATCACAATGAATGACCACAGCCCTTTGATTTATCCCAAAATCCTTGATTATGCCTTTCAACCATAAAGCCTCCTTAACAGCCTCAGATACTGCAACAAACTCTGCTTCTGTAGTAGACAAAGTAACTCCACTCTGCAGAACAGATCTCCAGCTTACAGCAGTATTGTACAGAGTAAAGATATACCCTGTTAAGGATCTTCTGGTGTCCAGATTAGCAGCAAAATCAGAATCTACAAATCCTTCCAGTGGACTCTTCTGGTCAACCATCTTCTCAAACATCAAACCCAGATTAGATGACCCCTTAAGGTATCTGAATATCCATTTCAAAGCTTCCCAATGTAATCTCCCAGGATTAGCCATGTATCTGCTCACCATACTCAATGCATAAGCTAAATCTGGTCTGCTGCAGACCAGAGCATACATCAGGCTTCCAACCCCACTTGCATAAGGTACTTTCATCATAGTCTTCTTCTCTTCTTCAGACCTTGGTTCCATTTCCTTAGATAATTTGAACTGTTGTCCCAGAGGAGTTGTCACAGCTCTACTCTCATGCATGTTAAACCTCTTCAGGACCTTCTCAATGTAACTCTTCTGGGATAAGAATAGTCTTCCAGCTTTTCTGTCCCTAAGAATATCCATTCCAAGAATCCTCTTAGCATTTCACAAGTCCTTCATATCAAATCTAGCACTTAGCTTCCTTTTGATACTCTGAATCTTCAGAAGGCTTTTACTGGCAATAAGCATGTCATCTACATAGATCAGAAGATAGGCTATCACATCACTACCTTGCCTTTCCAGGTATACACAAGTGTCATACTTGCTCCTTACAAAACCAATGGATAGCATAACTTCATTGAACTTCTTGTGCCACTGCCTTGGACTTTGCTTGAGGCCATACAATGATTTCTTGAGCAGGCACACTTTCCCTTCACTCCCTGGTTCAACAAACCCTTCTGGTTGGTGCATGTACAGATCCTCAATAAGATCACCATGCAGAAAAGCTGTCTTCACATCAAGTTGTTGTAGCTCCAGATCATCTTGGACTACTCTGCTCAGAAGTAATCTGATTGAACAATGCTTAACAACAGGTGAGAAAACCTCATTGTAATCAATTCCTTCCCTCTGAGTAAATCCTCTGGCAACTAACCTGGCCTTAAACCTCACCTGATCTTTCACACCAGATTCAAGCTTTCTTTTAAACAACCATTTACAACTGATTAGCTTCTGCCTAGGTGGCTTATCAACAAGAATCCAAGTTTGATTCTTCTTAAGAGACTCCATCTCTTCTGTCATGGCTGTAATCCATGACTCCCTATCATCACACTCAAGGGCTTCCCTGTAGCTTTTAGGTTCCTGGTACTCTATGGCTTCTGCTGTAACAAGTGCATAGGAGACCAGATCCACACGGCCAAACCTTACTGGAGGATGTATTTGTCTTCTGGATCTGTCTCTTGTCAAACTATAATTTCTCAAGTCTGCTTCTGGCACTTCTTCCTCCTCTTCTGCAGGTGCACTATCCTCATCTGATAACTCATCCTCTCCTGTTTCCTGCTCTGGTTCAGAACCAGATGCACTCTCATGATTTTCATGATCAGGCTCCACCTCAAATTGAGTAATTGGCTCAGAAATAACACCATCCATCTCCTCAGCTGATGGCTCCCTATCACCTCCACCAGACTTGTATCCCATCTGTACTTCATTAAACACAACATCTCTGCTGGTAATACACTTCTGGTTTCCAGGCTCCAGACACCACAACTTATACCCCTTAACACCCTTTGGATACCCAATGAAAACACACTTTAAAGCTCTAGGTTCAAGTTTGTCTTGCCTCACATGAACATAAGCTAGGCACCCAAAAACTTTCAACTTTGAGTAATCTGATATTTTCCCATACCAGACCTCATCTGGGGTTTTAAACTCAATAGCAGATGATGGCACTTTATTAATGAGATAAACAGCTGTGTTAACAGCTTCCCCCCAAAAACTCTTAGGTAAATGAGCATCAGATAACATACACCTAACCCTTTCCAGAATAGTTCTATTCATCCTCTCTGCTAGACCATTCTGCTGGGGGTTTGAAGGAACAGTTTTATGCCTAGTAATACCCTTCTCCCTACAGAATTGTTGAAACTCCTCTGATAGGAATTCAAGCCCATTATCTGTCCTTAAGTGCTTGATAGTCCTGCCTCTCTTATTCTCAAGTTCAATCAGCCATTCTTTGAACTTAGAGAAGGCATCACTCTTCTGTTTAAGAATGTAAACCCAAACTTTTCTGGAATAATCATCAATAAGAGTAAGGAAATACCTGCCTCCACCATGAGTGGATACCCTTGTTGGGCCCCATACATCAGAATGTATATAATCCATAACCTCCTTGGTGGTATGCTTCCCCTTCTGGTATGCTTGCTTCTTTGATTTCCCAAGAACACACCTCTCACAGAATTCCAGCTTACATATCCTCTTCCCAGGGATTGCTCCCTTCTTGGATAACTCCACCAGGCCCTTCTCACCAACATGTGCCAATCTCTTGTGCCACAAGTTAACATCAGAAGACCCCATGGTAACATCAGCTGACCCTGTAACAGTTCTTCCAATCAAAGTATACAAACCATTCTTGATAGCCCCCTTCATGACAATCCTTCCAGATTTGGTTATTGACAGACTTCCCTTGTCTGTCTTGAATTCAAACCCCTTTGAATTCAAGGTACCAAGAGAAACAAGATTTCTCTTTAACTCAGGAACAAACCTGACATCAGATAAGATCCTATCAACCCCATCAAACATCTTGATCTTGATAGAACCAGATCCTTGCATTCTACAGCTCTCATCATTACCCAAAAGAACAAGACCTCCATCAATCTTCTCAAGATCCAGGAACCAGTCTTCATGTGGACACATATGAAAAGTACACCCAGAGTCCAGGACCCACTCTTGACTTAGCCTCTCATGACTAACCATCAAGACCTCTGCACTATCATATCCTTCAACCTCCACAACAGCTGCATCTCCATCTTGATCACCTTGATTGTCTTTCTTCTTTCTTTCAGGGCAATTCTTTCTCAGATGACCTTCCTTATGGCAAGTGAAACACTTCCTCTTCTCAACAAAATCAGATTTCTTCCCACCCTTATTCCCTTTTCCACCATCCTTCTTCTTGGACTGAAAACCCTTCTTCTTCTTGGATTGAACATTCAATCCTTCAGCAGGCTTCTTCCCATCAGCTTGGATCTGTAGAAACTTGGTTTTCAGGGCAGTTTGAACATCATCAAACATCACATGATCTTGTCTACCAAACAACAAGACATCTTTGAAATTTTCCAGAGACTTAGGTAGGGCATTCAACAGCATCAATGACTTATCTTCATCATCAATTGTAACATCCAAACTCTCAAGATCATCCACCAGTCTGTTGAACTCGTCCAACTGATCACCAAGATTCTTATCTTCACTCATCTTGAAGACTTGAAGCTTCTGTTTCATGTATAACTTGTTCGTAACAGACTTGGTCTGGTATAACTGCTCCAACTTATTCCAAATCCCAAGAGCGGTTTCCTCCTTCGATACTTCCCTCAATGGCTTGTCCCCAAGACACAAGATAAGGGCACTATGCGCCTTCCTCTTGTTCTCCTCCACCTTCGCCGGATTAGATCCAGAAGCCACCTGAGCCGGTGGCAACAAGGCTTCGTACAACCCATTGTGTACCAGGAGTGCCTTCATCTTGATCTTCCATAAGCTGAAATCGTTCTTCCCCGTGAACTTCTCAATGTCGAACTTAGTTGCAGCCATGATTGCTTCCCACAGACGACGCCACTTGTTAATCACGGTTTCGGATTCACAAGAAAACTTGTTTCCGGGAATCGGAATCAAATGCAATAAGAACGGAATTGAAAATCACACAAGAACACCAGATTTACGTGGTTCGGAGAAGAACTCCTACGTCCACGGGATCCGAGAGGATAGAGTATTCCACTAAGAAAGAAAACGGAAGTTACAAGTTACAATCGCTCACAATCTCTCGTGTTTGCGCTCACAGATGAAGATCTAAAGTTATTCTCTCAGTTGAGAAATCCCCCTTTTATAGATACAGAGATTGAGCTGAATCCCTAACTTGATTCAGTTGTAACTACCCCCAATGTAAGCAGTTATCCAGCTGGCTTAACAGATTCAATAACCGCTTTAGTTGTTTCAGTTAGAACCGCCCTTTCGCAAGCTTCAATTTGGTGTAATTCCCGTATTTTCACATTGGACCAGATGACACGACCTCCTCTGGCACTGGTCAATTACAACAGATGACTCCAAGACCAGACCTCCCCTGATAGGACTCCTCTGGTGGACCTCATCTGATAAGCCTCCTCTGATGACTCTCATCTGATAGACATCTTCAGGTGACTCCTCTGTCAGGCTCCTCTGGTCAGACCTTCTCTGGTTGGCCTCATCTGGTACAACTCATCTGATACCCCAAATTAACTAACTCTCTACGGCTAACACTTTACAACATAGCTTCTGTTGAAACTTCAGCTCAGCAGATTACCTACTTCACATATGACTTCACACATTCTGTGTTTTTTTTCCTTGTTCTAGTCTTCTGTGTGCGAGTGCTCTGCGTTTTGGGTGTGGGTGCGTGATTGTTTTGCGTTTTGGGTGTGGGGTTTTTTTTTTAGTTTTTGATTTGTGTGTGGGGGTTTATTTTAGGGTTTAAGATTTGGGTGTATGAAAATATTGAAATTTAAGTTGAGGGGTAAAATAGACAATATATTACGGGTGTTTTGAGTAAAATAAAAATATAGGTTCGGATGTGAAGAGCAACGGGTGTAATGAGCAAAAGTTCGGGTGTTATTAGCCGCGGCCAAAATAAAATTTTCACGCATAACGTGAAAGACTACTAAAATAACATGAAATTTGAAATAAAAAAAAAAGCAATTATTTTCCTTGATTTAATGGGACCAGCCAGAAATAGAAAAGAATCCGGTTCCAAATTTCGCACAGGAATGTGCATAAATTCCTCGGGCCATTATAGGGAATCGTGAGCAGGCCCGATATTAAATGCGGGCTTCTTCACTTTTTCGTTGCTTGTCTTCATCTCGATGCTTTTATTACCAGCAAATAGAAACAAAATACTGCAAACAATCCCACACAGTTTCTGGGTGAACGGGCGAGAGACTAGACTCTTTTAAAATCCCAAAGCCCGGAACTTAGGCCCGAAAGGAATGGAGAAGGCCCTGGTGAAAATGGGGAGCATAAAAGCTGGAAGCTTTTGGCTTACAAAGAAAGCTAAGGAAGAGTTCAATAACATCAGTAAAGATCTAACTGTATGTAAATTATTACCTTATAAATGTACCTTATTCTTGTCTTTTGTATATGGTTTTATGGTTTTGTTTATATATTTGGGGTTTCGATGTAATTTTGCATCAATTATTTATAGTCATTGTGAAAATGGTATCTGTTGCATAATCACTAAAAAATATCAAGAAAGTTGGTTGATTTTCTAGACTTGTAAATCTTTATTTTGGGACCTAATTTGTAATATCTGATGAGATGGAAAAAGTCCTCTTTTCATTTTCACCAGAGGGAATCTTTAATCAATTTTTACATACAAAAAGATAGTAATAAATTTCGTTGGGATATCAATATACATACATTTTGAATGTTTTCTATCACGAGAGTCAGAATGTAATCCTGCTTAATTATGAATAGATCTTGAGTGAGACTGCCGTATGGTGCATTAACACTTTAGAAGGGACATAGTGTAATTTATACTAGGTTGTGAACCGTCCCACACAAGTATTTGCCATAAATATATGATTGTATTTGCTTGTTGTGCAGACCGTTTCAAACGTTGTTGAAGAGAAGGCGAAACAAATATTCGAGAAGCTAAAAGGTAAAAAAAAAATGCTGCTGTGATGAATTACGAACTAACTTTTCAATAATTTAGGGTCCATTGATTGAGGTAATGATTATAGGATAATGTGAATTAAAGTGGTTGAGGAGTCATTCAAGTAAAGGGTAATGAATGAGGAGTCATTTGACAGGTAAATTATAACTCATTTTCAATCTTATTACGATGTATTGATAATATCAAGCACTACTAATACAATCATTCCCATTACCTTATAATCATTACCTATAAAATCATTCTCATGACCCTATAATCATTACTCCTAACCAATCAACCGGCCTTATATAAAATAGTTTATATTAGTTGTTAGTTCGCAAAGTCGTATAAAATAGTTTTTTAGTGTAATTAGTTTGCATTTTCTGTGTATTTTAAAACCGTATGAATTGTGTTATTAAAAATGTATTAGTTGTTTGACTATAAAGTGATAGTTGCAGAGGAAAATTGTTTGCACCAACTCTTATAAGTTAGCTTCAAGTTTCACTTTCCTTCAACTTAGACAAGAAATTAGAGATTGTATGATGACAAAAGTTTGTCGTCTCTTCAACAACAGGAAAACCGCTGAAAAACCTGCCCGATCTTCTGCGAGAAAACAATCTGCCACCAGGCCTTTTCCCTCAAAACATCACAGCGTACGAGTTTGATGAGATAAAGTCGAAATTAACTGTTCACTTGCCGTTTGCTTGTGAAGTGAGCTTCAAGGACTCGTCTATAGTGAGATACGCCACTCGGGTCAAATGCATTCTTCTTAGGGGTAAGCTCATGGGTATACAAGGCATGAAGACGAAGGTTCTTGTATGGGTCAAGGTCACGAGTGTAGCTGTCGAGGGCAACAAGTCAGAAAAGATTTCTTTCACGGCTGGTGTCAAAAAATCGAGGCCTAAGGACGCTTACGCTGTGCCTCGTGAAGCCGTTCCAGTTGAAGAATTTTGAGACCTGAATGAATACACATGAATGTTGTTTTCCATTTACCTTAGCTACTATGTTCTATTGGTTGGATGTTGGTTTATTTGTAGTCTCAGGGCATGATTGCTTGTCAATTAATGAAGTTGAGGTAAAACATGCTTTTTTATGTTGTCGTATTAATTTGTGTTGGTTTATGTACCGTGCTTTGAAATAATTAGAGAAAACAGGGTGGAGAAGTTAGCATAGGGGACACTTTTGACAGCAAAATTTGGCCTCGTTCTACACGGTTAATCTTGTGAATTGTGATAAGACTCTGGAAAGGTCTTGCACACAATCAGGTATACAAGTGAGATCATGCCAACCCACAAGCTATTTGTGTTGGATTGGGAAAAAAATTCATTCGAATTTAATTGAGCCTACTCTGTAGTTCTTTCCGTAACATTAGGCTTGTTAACCTAATCGAGCTCATGCTAATTATTTACAAAAATAATAATTTTTTTTATCATAATATGCTAATTATTTACAAATATAGTAATTATAAAATAATAAAAAATATATAATTAATGTTATGTGAGTTATAGAGTTAAATCAAGTTCCTAACTTTGAATTTTGTTTTAATCGAGCCTAAATTCTAGTTTGATACTACTCAAATTTGGACTCATTTACACCCCACACACAATGACATGTATTCATGTGGTTATGTTTACACATAAAGTAATACTGCACTCATTTGACCTTGGTGACAGCCTTCTGAAAATATTGTAGATGCTACATGGATGTATCATATTGCATTTACACATAATCATGTGCATTCAGCACTCATATGAATGCGCCTAAAATAAACAATGTATATTACAAAAGAATAGGCCTAATGAATCATCAATATTTGCAATTGTGCATCATTCTCAAAAGTAAAAGGTATTGCATTATTATGATAAATGTGTGTGTGTTGACACAATGAATATGTTCCCGAGAGCAATGTGGTTTCAGAAATTAAAGAAAAATGCGTATTTAGAGCTCATATTGAAGTTCCTATGGATTCCCGAACAATCTCATAGACTGAGATTACGTTTTCTAAGGCCAATAATACTATGATGCACCACTCCAGCAAATCAGACTTCCGGTTTTGGAGCACCTCTTGAAGAAAATGAATGTTGTGCTGCAGCCAAAGAAACTATTATAAGAATTCCAATACAAAAAGTGGAAATGATTATAAAGATGAACAAAAATGGGCACAATGGAAGGAAGGACGAAATAAGTAAATATAAAGAAACGGGGCTTTCCAGTGTCCCCTCTCCTTTAATTTGAATATGAAGCTTTGGCCAAAATTATAAGCAAAGTATCTGAGTTGTAACATGCGTACCTCAACAAATTTCAACTTAAAATCAAGGTTTCCAAATCGCTGCGCGACCTCATATTCCTCGCGAAGGTAGTCAAGAATTTGTGCATATTTTGCATCTCTCCAAGCAATCTCTGATCTAAAGTATGCACAATATGAACATTAATATGATGATTACTTGAAACCTCTAGAAATTAAGCAGCAAAGAATCGATAGTTATATGAGGATTGCTGACAAATATCCAGGTTATAATGTGAAAAAACCGTGGCCTAAGTGTTTGAATTGTGGATGTGATCACCAATAGATACAAATTCAGTATTTACCCGCCTTTTCTGATTCAAGACAGCAGCATAAAAAATCCTAATGAAAGGAAAATCTAAAACAACTAAATTTGGACTTAGTTTTCTGTACCATTATTTTAAAACCATATATTGCAAGAGATCAAAGCTACTTGAACATTTTGCATTTAATGCACTGTATATCTATAAAATGCTGATAATGAAGTTGAATTAATCAGTATGTCAACGTTATTTTGTAAGATACCTTTCAAAAAGACCAACTCTAAGAATCACATCTGCAAGATTTGAATTAGCCTTCCCAACAAGTTGAAACAGCTTCTTCCGGTCCATTGTGAAAGTCCCAGTTTGCGCCATTCTGCGATTTATTTCTGCAAATTCTTCGACCATACCATCAACCTAAGAGATATAGAAATATTACAAAATTTTCATAAATAAATATATACAACAGTTTGCAGAATAATTAAAATCTGAGCTATTTATAACAATCATGAAGCAGGGGTAAGTGGTTTTACAGAAGCATGAAAAATGTAACAAGTATAAACTAGATAGAAATAGTTAAAAATTGCTAATAGTATAAAACTGTTCACCTGCGATACAAAATAGTCCAGAGCAATGCTTTGTCCAAGAACACTACCAATAATGCGAATGCTATCCGTGTCCAGAGTTTTCAGAACAATGTAATCTGGCCCTCCTTGCATATCCTCAACCAAAAATGGCTTCTCCTTTATAGCATAATCTGATGCAACGAACAAAATTCAATATATAAAGACACCAAGGAAATTTATGCAGTGGAATGTGAAATAAATAACAAAATAAAAGAAATGTGTATTTACTTCAACAGCAAGTGTAAGACTTATGAGAAAATGAAGACACAGGGCATGACAGGGACACATACTGTCATACTTAACAAAACGGAATAAGATTGGGCTTGATGTCCAGTACAATTCACTTTATTATTTTACAAACACTTAGTATGATTTCGATGGAACAGGCTGCATAATATGAGCAGCTTTTCCTTTCCCTTTCTGAGAAACCGTCACCCCAAGCAACTGGAACATGCACATGCTAGCAAGAAAATTACATTGTATTACTGTTTCAACTTTTACAAGTCGTTTGTCCTAGGCATTGCATTTGACCAGAATCAATGATTAAGTTCCTCATAGAGAAATTATTGGGATCTTTTGAACAGAATGGTGACAGCTTGTCAATTGAGCAACTAATGTTCCCTTTTTCATACATACCACAAAGCCAAAATGCTCTGTCTCTGTCTCTCTCCGCACACACTTTTTTTTTTATATTATGTGGTGAATAGAATAGGGCGTGCTGTTTAGGGCATATTACAAAACCATCCTTGAACTTTTTATCACATTGCAGGGTATCCCTTGAGGTTTTTAGTTGTCTCACGAATTAGGTGAAAAATTAAAATAAATGTTTAGGGGGTGTTGAAAATTTACGAATTTAATTGTGGTTTCTTCTGTAAACAGCTCAAATCAAACCTTAATCATAGTGTTAGCAATTAGTCCTACTAATATAACTTCTCGCTCAGTGAGATAATATTACTGGACTCAAGCAAAATAGCAGCCAGTAGAACAACAAAGATGTTTCTCAAACTAGAAGATGTATTTCAATAGCTCAAAAATCAATGTCTGGCAGATGGCAAATATATTATCAAAAGAAAATGGAGATACATTAGGGAAACAACACACTCAATTAAGAAATGAAGATACCCAATAGAGCCTCACCATCTTTTCTCATCTCACTAAGCAATCCAGAAGCATGTTGTCGAACAGCTTGCAGGTAGACCTCCACTTCGTGATCTTCCACATTGAAGAGGACTGCCGCACCATACTGGTAGACAATCATGTAACGATAACATCCCATGCTCTCTTTAACTGCTCCTCGCTGACATTAAAATTTGCAATGAGGCATTTATGATAAAGAACACTGATTCAAATATGACTTTCCAAGATTACATTATTTCAAATATTAAGTTCCAATATTTCATTGAATTGGTGCTGGGACGGAAACATGCACTTACTCGATAAGATAAAAACTTTAGAATAGGAAGACTAATTGTCAATCACTAATGCTCATCATTAGCATGTTTACAGTTGAGACAGCTATAAATGATTGTGTCAAGAAGAATTACTATTACCAAGTAACAGGCTAGAATAACTGATGCACAAAAGGTAAAACGTTTCCTACTAAACCAACGAGCCCAGAATAAACATTCCATTCCCACTTGGATAAGGATACAATCAAGAAACTATGGCAAAGAATCCTAATAGTAGTGGTTGGCGGCATCTATGACATCCGGATCAAATGTAGATAAATTCTCTTTCATGTCTCACTTGTTTTGTAATAAGAACCCCATGTCTCTAATGCAACTACTCATGAACTAATTTTATGTCTTAAAGCTATAGTTCATCCATATATTATACACCCCAAATATCCCACCTCCTTTTCCGTGTCTGAATAGATAAACTCCACTGTGCAGTGCTATAAAGAATTTTAACGCTTAGCTTGATTGCACCAAAGATGTTGAAAAAAAGACTCCATTTTAGGACAGTTGATAGATTCGTAAGCAGAAAAGGAAGCATGATAAAATAAATTTCATGACTTGCAGCTTATCCAAGTATAATTTATTAAAGAAAGATATGTTCATGAACTCTTCTTACAGTTTGCCAAGGAGAACCACAAAATCTGAGAGCAATACAATTTGATGAACGCGAGGAAGGAGGAATAACATATCTTGAATTCTCAGCTTGCATACTCTTCAAATCAACACTGCCAAAACCAATAATCTGAGAGAACAGAAATCCAGATGCAACATCGAAAAAAACAAAAGGAATTGTAAGTGCGAGCGAATGAACCTCAACACCAAAAAGAATCAACACATACAAATTTAAACCACCCTCGAGAAGTTTGAATACATCTCAAATAAACTATAAACCAACCAAACTAATAGAACAGTAATCGAACCTGGTACAAAGGAAAAAAGCTTTCACTGAAATTTTTCCATCTTCAAACAACTCCTCCTCCGACATCTGATTCTCGTCAAAATCATGAGCCCTGTAATCAAATTCTTCCGCATGGCGTGGCGCTAAGGATGGGAGTGCAGAAAGTGACCTAAAATTCAAGGGAAACTCCCTGGGTTCTGAGATTAATGGAGAAATTCGAGATCTGAGAGGTGGTTTTTTGTTAAATTTGTGATTATTAACGCATTTGGATGCTGATATGATGCGCGCCACGCTACCGAAAGCTCTCCATCTCCCCATTCACTGGGTTTAGGCTGCAAGATTCTAATTTCTTTTTCTTTCTTGTTTTCCAATCATCAGTTCTAGTCTACTATCATTTCGCATGTTGCTCGATCGGAAGGAGGAGGGATTTGTTGTTCTGGTCAAATTTTTTTGTTGGTTACGCAAATTAGCCAACTAGAATCTATGACTATGAGACCGATCTTCAATTAGGGCAGCATGCCAACACCGCCCTAATCACCTGTTTCAATAATTCTTTCTTACTCGTAACATTGTGTTAACGCACAAACAATGTTGTGCCTCTGTAAAAATATTTTTAATAATGAATTTATAACTTTAAGAGGATTTTTTTTTTTTTTATAAATTTAGGTATTTTTTGTATCACATGACTGTTATTTAACAATTTTTTTCACCAAATAATATTATTTTTCACTAAGGTCATTTCCAACCGTTGCGCCATCTGCACCACTTTACAGTGTCAACAATACAACTCCAACAATTTAAATTACTTTTTACACTAAAATGAAATATTACATTAAAGTTTTGTATTAATGATTTTTTAGTTAAGCAATAATAATCTATATTAAAATGACACTTAATGTTTATTTTAATATAAATTTAATAAAAATTAATGTTAATTTGTCATAATATTACAATGAAAATTAAAAAATAATGTTCATTACAAATAAATTATTGATATTAAATAAAAAAAATTGATTACCTAAACTACATAAAACTATAAAATATTGAAATAATTTTAGTTAATATCAATATAAATGTTAAGAATTAAATTTAAAAAGATAAAAGAAAAATGTGGTGTCTTAAATTGATATGCCACAAATGGAGTACCAATTAAAAAAAAATGGTGTTGACATTGAAGTATGGAATAGAATATATGCTTGATGATTTTTTAGTTAAGCATGAATTATTCTACTAAAAAATATTGCATATATACTATGGATGATTTTTTAGTTAAGTATGAATTATTTTACTAAAAAATATTGCAAGTTAGTTATATATAAACAAATTTTACGTGGTATATTTAAAAAAATTGAGGGGACGCTTGGTTAACCACTCTTCAATGGTAATGAAAATAAGATTGAAAATTAGTGTAATTAGCATGGTTCATTAGAACAAAATCACCATCCCTCCACTTAAATAAGGTAAGCACTATTCCATTTTGATTACCATATTCTCTTCCTACAATCATCCTCCTCAATCACTCCTCCATTCCTCCACCAACAACCATTTGTTGTCAACTTCTATTCCAAAATTGGGGCATGACACTAGTAATGGTGTCACCATTGGAACACTTCTTCCCCTAAACATATCATTTTTTCTTATGAGGGTATAGATGAGAATTTTTTTTATTCCCATTACCATTGAAGAATTGCTAACCAAACGCCCCTTACTTATTATTTCATATGTTCTACTCAAATCAAATGGTTTACCATTATTCATCATCCTTGTATGATTCTTGTTATGTTAATTATATGGCTAGGGAGTTCCGTTTGTTTGTGTGCCCTTCTTTATTGGATAGATGTAGAACTTCTGAGTTTTAATGATGATTTATTCAGGAGAATTTGGCTTTGTAAACTTTTTATGGTAATAAAAATGAGGATAAATATAAAGTAATTATATTAGTTAATGAGAATAAGAAATACTATTTTTTTTCTAAATAAATTAATCATTACCACATTTAATTATTTTTATATCTTCTTGCAATCCTCTTCCTTAATCATTTTTATATATCACAACCAACAACATTTTCTTTTGTCCATTTTTATCAAAACTAGAGCACAACCAGTGGCGGATCCAGGATTCAGTAGTAGGGTGTGCTGAAAAATAAACATTTCGCCACATTAAAATATGGTAAAAATTTGTACGAGAGTGTCTTATCGCATGAGACAACACAAATTAACACTCACTACTACCAAAGTGTTAATGAGCCCAAGTTATATTCATTCTCATATAAGATCTACTCCTAAAATATATGTATAACACAATATTTAGGACATTAAATCTTTATTTACACCAGGTGCATAGTGCAACCCAAAATATCAATTGTTTTTACTAATAAACAGTTTCAATAATGAGAGTAATTGTACTTTCCAATAAAAAAAAATTGTACTCAAGATGACATATCAACTATAGAAAATCAATACAAATAATTAGGGGGAAAAATCACAAATTACACAACCAAATATAACCATTCATTTGGCACATGTAAAACAAGAGCACAATTTAGAGACAATATGCATTAAATTAGAACTATAAATCGATTAATGTAAAAAAATTACAAGTAATTTCAATTATAATTGCAATTCATTCTACGATTGTACAAAAGCAAACATCTCATTACAAAATTGAAGTCGAAAAGAGATAATTCACATTGATTTTGGATAATATAATTCCACTGGTGAAGTTTGCTTTTCTAATTTTCTACAAAATTCTTAATTTTGTTCATGATCTTTCCATAACTTTGTTTGATATATAAAATATATATATGTACAAACTACCTCCATCACCTTTTAATTATCTAATTTTATTCAAAATATTGTTCATTTTTATTTATCACTATACTAATATCAATATAAATTTATTATATTTATTTCAGCAATACCCCTAATAAAAGTAGCATTTAATTATTAATATCATATTGTATTTATAAACTCAACAAATAAGGATATAAAAGTATTTTGAAACCCTAATAAATAAATAAATAAATAAAACGATTGGTGTTAATGGATAGAATGAGATATATAAAAATGGACGAAGAGAATATGTTGTTATTTTATCGCATTAATTAAAAAAAAAAAATGAGTGTAATTAATTTAAAAAGTGGGCTGATGTAACCACTAATTACATTTTTCTTACTAGTGAAAATGAACTTCTATTTTTATGCCTTGGGCTATGAATAAATTCAACTTAAAAATTGGCTGATATAATAAGTAAAATGACTTTACTACTTGTAAGAAATGAAATTTTGCTCTGGGCTAGAGGCCAGTGGAGGCATAACATAGATCCGCCCCTGAGCACAACACTAATGATGTTATCACCATCATATAAGCATTCATCCAACATATTCGAGAACAGATGTGTAAATAAATTTTCATTTTCATTTTTGTTGAAAAATTCGAAACAAACACCCTAATTAATTTTTGCGTTAATTGCGAATAAAGACTTTTTTTGCTGGGATAAAAAAAAATCATTCTTTCATTCTTCTCTTTATATTAAACTTATTAATTTATTTGTATCAATAACTTCAGTTGTGTTTCTAAACTCTAAGGATTATGTGAGATATGATTACATGAGATAAAATAAGAGGTTATATTTAGTTTTTACTATCTTATTTTATGTTTACTTTGATGTATATGATACAATTGAATTTAAATATTTGTATATTTTTAATATTAATAAAAATCCAAAAATATGTTAAATTATGAAAATACCCTTTGTAAAAAAACAAATAATTCAATTCTCTCCACCTATACATACACATATATACACAATCAATTTCCTGGTAACCTATTCGGTGAACCTCCAATTTGGAGAAGAATAATAGGAAATCAAACCTCACTGGAATCCTCTATTATACTAATAGGGAGTTGGTCATGCTTATGTGTCGTTATATGATTGAGTTTGCTTATGTGTTATCTTGTGGTTGATTCTGCTTATGTGGCATATGCTTATGTATCATCTATGTTCTACATGACGTGCTTGTGAAAATCATATGTGTCAATTCATCGTGCTTATGTGTCATTATATAATAAAGAGTCTAATTAAAAAATATATGCATATACATGTATTCGAACCTAGGACGACATGAGTACAATTTATGATTTTAACCAATTAAGCTAAACTATGAACATGCATAAAGTTGGAATATCTATTATATATAACTTGAGTCTATAAAAATATAGTAAATTGAATTGATCAATTGAATTTAAAACTCTAATTATATAAAATATAAATATTTAATTAACTTATTGTTATGGCCTCGCTATATTTAAGGGTTTTCAATTTAGAAAATTCTAATTTTTTAAAATAAATTAAAAATGGAATTAAACATATTAAATAATTTTGATTTTTTTAATTTATTAAATGATTGATTGAATTTTTTTATTTAGAAATAGAATAATTAAAAAAAATTAATATTTAATTGACAAATTTTTATTTTCTTGAAAACACAGTGCACCAATTTTTTTAATTATTTGACTGATTAAACTCAAATCGAATTTAATAGGTCATTATATTGACTTAATTGTATTTAACATTTGATAATATTTTGAATATATTTATTATATAATATAATTATATTATTTTACCGTGAAATAAATTTATAATGTTATTGTATATGTAACGCGTTATAATGTATAATAAAAAATTTACGAAAATCACGCGTAATATGTGGGACACTCATCTAGTTATGTAATATAATGAAGCATCCATGTCAAACTTCAACCTTTCCCTTTTCAATCAACCCAAAATTTCTCCCTTTTTCTATTGTACACATACATACACCTATATAGGGATATTGCTTATCTTCTGCGTATAAAAGAACACAGCCACGTTCATCACCCATATTTATAATTAATTGCAGTTTTTACACTCGAAGTCACCTCTTTAAAATTTCAACCGCCCACCAAGAGATTTAGGCACAAATGGTGTCCAAAACAATGAAGAAGAAGACATCTCAGTCTTTCCAGAATTTATGGGATCAGTTACAACACGACGAGGGAGAATTTTAGAAAAATCTAATGAAGGATAATTTAGTAATTAGATATCATATCCCAAATCAAAATTAATTATCACACCTATTTTGGTCTGGTTTCATATCAATGCAGTTATGAAAAAAAGGGGATTAGGTCATTGAGATTATTAAAAAAAAATTAAACTCTAAACTCTAAAACAATCCTCTAAGTGCCAATGGGCCTTCTTATTCGACCCAAATCCTTCTAGATACTCTGTTTTGGGCCATCAATTTTGGTACAGACCAGCCTTTACTAACAGTAAATATTATGGTCCAGGTTATTGACACTACAAGGTGGAGTAAATACACTACACAAAATTTAATTTCTAAAAAAAACACTTGAAATGACAATATTATCATTTTAGTCTTCCCTCCAAAAATAATTTTAGTAAATACACTACACCTCAATTTCATACTTCACTTTCGAACAAAGAAAGTCATTTCAAACAATTCAAACGAGCTCCATACTTCAAGAATGTGACTCACTATCAATCGTCCACTAGGAGCTTGAAACGTGTTGTGACGGTCTACATTGTAAGGATGAACATTCTTCAAGTCCGAAATACGTATATATAAGTGTTTTGGTATTTTTTAGAAACTAGGTTTTTTAAATGTTGAATATTATAAGTTTTGTCGGTGTTATGATGTTTTTCATGCATATTATTTTTCACTGACTGTATAAAATTGTATGGGTAAGATAATATTATTGTTGTTTGCTTGTTTCGAACAATTTTTTTTTTCTGAAATTGCGATTGCACTTGTTCGGCTCTGGTTATATGAACTCGACCAGAATATTCGGAAAATTTATGCAAACATGAACACAATTTTCGGAAAAAAAATTCGAACAAAGTGTTCAATTTTTTTTTCCAAAAATTGTGGTCATGTTCAGAAAAAAATTCCAAACATTATGGCCATGTTCGGATAACCAGAGCCGAACAACCGTTATCGCGATTTTTGACTTTGGCGATGACCGACGGATGCGGCAGAGGGCGTAGATGGCGGACGACGGTGCTGTGGCTATGGGCGTAGACGGCGAAGGATGTTGAAGATGGAATGTATTCAAAATATGGGCAAGAATTTGAAGAGTTTCTTGATAGTTAATTAGGGTATTTTAGGAATAAAATGTAGTGTATTCATCCTAAGTGTAGTGAATTTATCCATGTAGTGTATTTATTCCACATTGTAGTCCAATAACCTGGGCCAAATATTATATAATCCAATATTGTGATGCTTGATTGGTGACTTTGAAATCAATAAACGAGAATTAAATTGTGATGCTTAGTTGATTTGAAACAATTAATACTACAAAAAAAAAGCAAATATATAATTTCTAAGACGAATGACTTTTTTTTTAATGATAGTCTATGTGCAAGTAATACCAAACAATCCAACAATTATGAGTATACCAATATCATTTATTATTATAGCAACCGCATTCTCAAACCTATTACTTTTAAACAAATCAAGCACCCCTAAGAATAAAATAATACTCCTTGAATTTATTTGAAATATTATGACTGAAATGTTATTTTAACAAAAATACTCATTTCACTGGAAGTTAAGAAATGAGAATTCCTCCTATATACTTTATTTTCTTTTAAAAAAATCACTTATTTTTTATTACACGTACTATATGTTGGTGAACGAATCTAATCGTAAGGATTAGTGGCTGTTTTAATCCGTTTTTACGTCACCAATCAATAACGTGTGATTGATTACCACCGTAAATGGTAAATCGGGGTTTGGACTTATCGAATTTGTAAATTCGGTAATCGAAATTGGACTTATTTCGTGTATGTGTGAGTTTGAGTGTGTTTGTGTGTATTTTTTGTCTGAAATTCGAAAATACATGAATAAGCTGGAGAACAACTATTTATAGAGACTAGCAAGCATGAGGTGTCTAAGACTCTTGGTCTCCCTAGCCTGCATGCTTGACATGTGTCCCTTTGATCTTATCCAAGCTGAACCTTAGTTACAAAGTCTTCTTTGGTCCTTATCTCGGACTCACTGTTGTTCGCCTAGGTCGGCTTGATGGATCTTGTTGGTTCTCCAACCGAAAGTTGTTCGCCTCTTGAGGTTGTACTTGGGAAGTTGTTCGCCTTATGCCTTTGTCCAGCTTGGCTTTGGGATCTTTGTCCTTTGTTCACTTGTACATTCTTCCTTGGCTATCTATTGTATCATAGTTTGATAAAGTTGTTCGTCATTGATGACTTCACAGTTGGCTCATTCTTGGTCCCGGGCCTTAATACCTGTTCGCCTATTAGTTGTTCGTCGGGAGTGTTGTTCGTCACTTTATACACCCCTCAGATTGATTAATGCACCCAAATCGTGATTTTCTTTGTTGATCTTCCTTGATTTGGTTCATAATCCTCGTTGTAGCTTTAATCCTTGTTCGTCATTTACTGACAATTGTTCGCCCATCAACAATTGCCCCCTATCCTAACTATACGTTACACCAAACGAGCAACTTTGTGGCGAAATACTATAGTTAGGATATCAAAATAATGAGGATCGGGACGAACATCATTGGTCTGGGCGAGCAACATATGGTCTGCCGTTTCGTCTTCCCAAGGTCTGGGAAGATTACGAAGATGACGCCAGCGCAATGATTGCGCGCCGTTCACGCGCGAGCAACTTCGAGGCCACGCGCCCCTATAATTGCTTATAGGCCCTTCAACTTTTGTACTTGTTTGGAAATTACCCCGTTTTCTCTCAATTTGACCTCTGAATTTTCGGGAAATTACGCCCGGAAATTCGGTAATCGAAATTGGACTTATTTCGTGTATGTGTGAGTTTGAGTGTGTTTGTGTGTATTTTTTGTCTGAAATTCGAAAATACATGAATAAGCTGGAGAACAACTATTTATAGAGACTAGCAAGCATGAGGTGTCTAAGACTCTTGGTCTCCCTAGCCTGCATGCTTGACATGTGTCCCTTTGATCTTATCCAAGCTGAACCTTAGTTACAAAGTCTTCTTTGGTCCTTATCTCGGACTCACTGTTGTTCGCCTAGGTCGGCTTGATGGATCTTGTTGGTTCTCCAACCGAAAGTTGTTCGCCTCTTGAGGTTGTACTTGGGAAGTTGTTCGTCTTATGCCTTTGTCCAGCTTGGCTTTGGGATCTTTGTCCTTTGTTCACTTGTACATTCTTCCTTGGCTATCTATTGTATCATAGTTTGATAAAGTTGTTCGTCATTGATGACTTCACAGTTGGCTCATTCTTGGTCCCGGGCCTTAATACCTGTTCGCCTATTAGTTGTTCGTCGGGAGTGTTGTTCGTCACTTTATACACCCCTCAGATTGATTAATGCACCCAAATCGTGATTTTCTTTGTTGATCTTCCTTGATTTGGTTCATAATCCTCGTTGTAGCTTTAATCCTTGTTCGTCATTTACTGACAATTGTTCGCCCATCAACAATTGCCCCCTATCCTAACTATACGTTACACCAAACGAGCAACTTTGTGGCGAACAACTATAGTTAGGATATCAAAATAATGAGGATCGGGACGAACATCATTGGTCTGGGCGAGCAACATATGGTCTGCCGTTTCGTCTTCCCAAGGTCTGGGAAGATTACGAAGATGACGCCAGCGCAATGATTGCGCGCCGTTCACGCGCGAGCAACTTCGAGGCCACGCGCCCCTATAATTGCTTATAGGCCCTTCAACTTTTGTACTTGTTTGGAAATTACCCCGTTTTCTCTCAATTTGACCTCTGAATTTTCGGGAAATTACGCCCGGGACCCCGTTTTTGCTTGGGGTATAAATAGTGGGAAAACTGAAAATTTTCCCACTTTTCTCCCTCTTGCTACAGTGCTCCGGCGATTTCCATTTTCCTCCGGCGATTTCAAGTTTTTTCGGCGTCCGTCCTTCAGTATTTGGCTTCAAATCTTCATTCCCAGGTAGTTACCTTCTTCTTTCTATCTTTTTCTCTACTTTTTCTCTCGAAAATTCAATCGCCGCCGTGTGGATCCGAGCGCCACCGTCTTCTCCGGGAAAGCGCCGCCGTCTGCAACAACATCCGTCATATCCGTCACTACCCAGATTTTCCCTCTCCCTCCTATGTCTTCGCATTCGAGCAATAAGACTGAGGAGACTTTAGACCCACTCTTTCCAGTCGCGATCCCCGTCGACCAACCTCCCTTCGAGATTTCCTCGGCGTCGGATCTTCACGTGGATTCAGTGGTTCGCTCTGTGGAGGACACCGGTGTGGGCCCATCTGGGAGAGAATTAACAGTTGTGGCGAACAACAATCGGGACGAAGGTTCTTCGTCTTCCGCCGAATCTGAAGATCTAGATCTTAACGAGCTCACTCACGAGTTTCTGGAGGGTATCAATTTTCCATCCCCAAGGATGCGGGAAAGTGAGATCCCGGCTGGGGTTGCTCGCCTATTCGAATGGCGAGCATATGCTGAAAGGTATGCGAACAACTTTCCTCGTCCACAAAGACAAATAATGGACAAGGTGAAGACTGATTACCAGGCGAGCAAGATCAAGAGTGTTGTTCGCGAAGATGAACTGGATACTATCCGGAAGGACTATAAGATCCCATATGATATTCATATGTGGGCACCTCAGAGGAAGGAAAGAGCTGATCGCCCACCTCCAGGGTGCACGGCGATCAACATCCACACCTTGATTGCTGGGCTGAAGTTACCTCTTCCACCTGTTGTTGGTCGATTCTTAGAGGCGACCAACTTGGCTATCACTCAAATTACCCCAATTGGGTGGATGAACCTTTTAGGCTCTATGTGCCTGTTCGCTTTGGAGGGGTACGTTGATCGGATCACTGTGGAAGAGATCAACTACCTGATGACAATCACAAGTTGCCCCCGAGGAGAAGATGGCTATCACTACCTCAAGGCCAGGACTGGGTTGAAAATGGTGGAAGAGGTGCCGAACAAGATTCGTGATTGGAAACAGCACTTCTTCTGGATTGGGGGTGATTGGCGAGCATCTTCTGGTCCACACGGCGGCCCTGGACGAATAAATTCTCCAGCAGCCTATGGAAAACTGAAACGTAAGTTCAATTCTTGCTCGCCTTTGGAGAGTTGTTCTAATTTAACTTTTTTTGTTTGTTCGCAGGCCCTCGTCTACCCAAGTGGAATTCGGAAGAAGAGTTGAGCTCCGAGTTTCTGTTTACATCGTGCCTGGTCGGCCTCCGCAATAAAGCAGATAGAACTATAGACTATCTCTGCCGATCAAGGTGTCAAAAAGCTGCTCGCCTTTTGACTTACCCACATCATTTGGAGGCTCAAGCTGAGGTGCCCTCTGGTATGAAAATTTCTAACTCCTTGCTCAAGTTTTGTTCGTCGTTAACCTGTTTAACTTGCTCGTCTAATTTTAACTTAACTATTTTTTTTTTTAGCCGAGCAAGTAACAGTTGCCGTCCCTCCAAGCTACGCTCTTCTCGAGCAAAGGGTCCTTGAAATGGGGCCACCAAGAGGGAAGAAAAGAAGAGGTGACCCCCCCAAGCCGTGCTCGCCATGTCGAACAAGCCCGAGGGGGCCAAAGTTCCAAGACCGGCTGCCCCCCCAGTTCAAATTCGGTCTCCTCCCGTCTCCCCACCTCGTGGTGGTAAGCGCCTTAAGAAGGCAGATGGGACCCCACTAGCCGGAGATGTCCCCGGCAAGGGGAAAGAAAAGGTGGACGAAAGTTATGCTCGCCACGAAGAGGATGTTATAAGACGTTCTTCTGGGGAGCCCACGGAAAAATCGGGAAAAGCGAGCAAAGATGTAGGCTCACTCCGTGGCCCAGAAGATCTTACATTCCTAGGATGGGATGATAGGAAGTTTGCCGAGTAAGTATCTATCCTCTCTTGCCGACCAACTTTCATCCATTTTTTTTTTTATTTTTCTAAGTATCAATTGCTTTTTTGTTTGCAGATACCGTGCCGATGATTATCCCGGCCGAGCAAGTGTCGTACATCAGTACGCTTGCTCGAAGACTCCCGTAAACATAAGGGAGATTCCTGGCGAACATGTTCGCAAGGCGACGGAGTTGGTCGCCCGGGCCTGGACGCGTCCTCTGGACAAGGCCATCCTTCAGCAGGGGCAGATGGACAATCTCCATCTCTCGATGATGCTCGTCGCCAACGGCCTTGTTACTGCTCAGAGGGCAATCACCCAAGTTGCCGAGCAAGAAAAGTCTGCTCGCCAATATGCGAATACTGCTCGGCAGCTTACTGAAGAAAAGGATGGCTTGGTGAGCCAATACGAGGCCAAGATTGCTCGCCTTAACAACCAGATCAATGTTTACATTGATGCCGAGCACAAGCGCCTTGAAGAGATTCAGGCCATGTCCAAAGAGCTGAAGGATAAAGAGGCCCTGCTTGGGGACAAGGAGACTTTGCTTGGTGAGGGGGAGAAGAAATTGACGGCGGCCGAACAAAGAATTGTTGAGCTTGAGGCGGAGAATGCTCGTCTCCGGGAGGCAGAAGCCAACCTCTTCACCCGCGAGCAACTTGAAGAGGAGGTTCAAGCTCGTACCGGCCCCATCTCCAACCTTGGATACATTTGTGCCTACGCGGACAGCATCCGTACGGCCGATGCCTATGATTACAAAGAGATGGTGGAGGAGATGAGCAAGGATTTGAACGAGTTCCTTGAGAACTATCCTCCGCCGAACAACGTTACAATCCAGTTGGCGGATCTGGCTGTGCTTGGGGTTAAACTGGATAAACTCGACCCCAGTATCACCATCACTCATCCTCCACCAATTGTTGATGATGGCGAGCAAGGAGATGAGCCGGCTGCCGCGGACGAGCAAATTGCTAAAGAGGCGGAGGATAAGGCAGCTGAAGACCTTGCTCGAGACATGATTGTCGACCCTCCTGCCGAGCAACCTCAAGATCTTCCTCCCGCCGAACAGCAGTAGTCTTAGGACTTAGCTTTTTTCTTTTCTTCTTTGTAATAGTTGTTCGCTCTTTTTTGTAGTACTTGTAATGGCTGCTTCCAGCTTGTACTATTTTTGAGGCTTAATGCCTTTGATTAATGGAACGTCTTTCTTATATTCGCTCATTTTCTTATATATGTTAATTGCCTTTACATTTCTGTCAATGCCTTTACAATTATAACATATAGTGTTGGGCTTTTGTTCGAATTGAACTTTGCCTTTAGTGGAATCAGGGTTTAGCCTTAGGTTCTGTTCATTTTTAAAAAACGAACAACCTTTAAGTGGCTTTGGTCCTTAGGTTCTGTTCATTTGTAAAACGAACAACCTTTTAATGGACTTGTACCTCGAGCTTTTGGACTTTTCCTCTTTTGACGAACAACTATTATATTTACATTGCAAAATAATTACAAGTATTATAAGACTGTCCATCACTATCATATACAATCTGACGAACAGCTTTAAACACAAACTGAAACTTGCTCGCTTATAATATTTTTTGCCGAGCAATTCTAATTCTATCCATAAAATCAAAAGAACTAGCACCAGACTATACAATGTGCCGAGCAACTTTTGAATCTATACTTAAGAAAATTTAAAAAATTAGGCAAGTTTTTAGCCTTCCTGCAACTCATGCCCCCCAAGACAATTGTTCGCCCAACTTTATTGATAATACTTCTTTAGATGTACAGCATTCCAGGAGTATTGGGCCGGCTTGCCTTCCATGTCCTCAATATCGTATACGCCATTGACGTATTTTTCTGTTATTCGATACGGGCCCTCCCAAGTTGGTCCCAATACACCTGGAGGTTGGGCGAGCAACTTTCTTAGAACCAAATCTCCAACTCTGAATTCCCTAACTTTTACATGGGAATTATAGTAACGTTCTGCTCGCTGCTTGTATGTGGCATTTTTTAGCTCGGCATTCAATCTTTTTTCTTCGAGCAAATCCAATTCAGCATTTAGAGCAGAGTTGTTCGCCTGTTCATCAAAGTTGGTCGTCCTGAATGTAGTGGCCTTTAACTCAATTGGTATTACAGCCTCTGTTCCGAAAGCCATTGCAAAGGGTGTTTCTCCGGTGCTCGACCTGGGAGAAACTCTGTATGCCCATAAGACTTCCGGAAGTTCTGTAGACCAACTGCTTTTACCCTCCGCCAGTCGTACTTTTAATGTATGCTTTATGATCTTATTTACGGCTTCAACTTGTCCATTCGACTGGGGATGATAAGGTGTGGAGTAATGTTTCTTGATCCCCCACTTCGTACAGAATTCTCTCAACTCTTGTCCATCAAACTGTGGACCATTGTCTGTCACAATTGCCTGTGGAACTCCGAAACGACAGACAATGTTCTTCCAAATAAAGTTGATCATCTTCTGCTGTGTTATATTCACCATGGCCTCTGCTTCCGCCCATTTTGTGTAATAATCGACTGCCACGACGGCGAATCGAACATTTCCAACTCCAGCCGGGAAAGGACCAATGATGTCCATCCCCCATCTTGCAAAAGGCCATGGGCTGTATACTGACACAAGTTCCTGAGCCGGGGTATGGATGCCTGGGGCAAAAATCTGACATTGATGGCAAGTTTTGGCTTTTTTGATTGCATCCTGACGTAAAGTCGGCCAATAATAGCCTTGTCTGATTGTCTTGTATGCCAAAGCTTGCCCTCCAGTATGATTTCCACATACTCCAGCATGTATCTCTTCAAGTACTGCTTGCCCTTGCCCCCTAGGCAAACACTTGAGAAGTGGGATTGATATTCCCCTTTTGTAGAGCTGTTCGCCCACCAGAGTATATCTGGCGGCTCGCTTTATTAGCTTGGCAGCTTCAAAAGGGTTGTTTGGTTTTTTCCCATTTTTCAAGTATTTGACTATACTTGTTCTCCAGTCTTCTTCCTCACTGGTTTGATCGTCGAGTTGATTGACATTATAACTTACTGTTGATGGATCTTTCATCTTTGTAACTATAATATCTGCCAACTCTATGGGGCCTTCACTTGTTGCTAGTCGGGCAAGTGCGTCTGCTTGAGTGTTGCTCGTCCTTGGAATTTGCTGTATGAAGACTTGCTGCAACATGGACATCAGGTGAGCAACAATCCGTTGATACTCGATCATGTGATCATCTTTTGCTTCGTATTCACCTCGGACTTGGTTCACGATCAATTGTGAATCGCCAAATATTTGCAAGCGTCTGACACCAACTGCGAGGGATAGGTGGAGACCAGCGATAAGAGCTTCATACTCAGCTTCGTTGTTGGTTGCCATGAAACCAAATCTGATTGCCGAGGTGAATACTTGTCTGTTTGGACTTATTAATACTACTCCTGCTCCCGAGGCTATGTTGGTTGATGATCCGTCCACATAGAGATGCCAAGGGTGATCAAGTCCTCTCGTCGGATCTGGTGGGAAAGTTAGTTCGACTATAAAGTCGGCTAATGCTTGCCCTTTGATCGCCGTTCGAGGAGCATAGGTCACCCTGAATTGGCTAATCTCCAGTGACCATCTTAAGAGACGACCTGCAGTGTCGGGGCGATGGAGAATTTGCCTGAGCGGGAAAGTTGTTAGAACTTCGACTTGATGGTCAAAGAAGTATGGTCGTAACTTTCTCACGCTCATGACCAAAGCATACGCCAGCTTTTCGGTTGGGGCATATTTGATCTCTGCTTCGTGTAAAGCTTGGCTGACGTAATAGATTGGTTGATGGAACTTGCCGTCCTCCCGCACCAAAACAGAACTGATGGCAACTTCTGATGCGGCTAAGTATAGAAAGAGCTTTTCTCCTGGGATTGGTTTTGATAGGATTTTGACATCTCCCAGGTAGTCTTTAAGTTGATCGAAAGCCGCTTGGCAGTTGTTAGTCCATGCAAACTTCCCTTTTTTGACGGCCTCGAAGAATGGACGGCACTTGTCCCCCGACCTGGATATGAACCGATTCAATGCTGCTAGGCACCCGGTGAGTCTTTGCACTTCTTTCACCGAACGTGGTGGTTGCATATCCATGATGGCTTTAACTTTTGATGGGTTGGCCTCAATTCCCCGCTGGCTAACAAGATGACCCAAGAATTTTCCTGAGTGAACTCCAAAGCTGCTTTTCTTTGGATTCAACTTCATGTTATAGTGTCGAAGAATTTCGAACACTTGAGTCAGATGTTGAAGATGGTCTTCCTTCTTGGGACTTTTGACTACGATATCGTCTACATAGACTTCAACCGTATCTCCAATTTGTTGATCAAACATCTTGTTCACCAGTCTTTGATATGTTGCTCCAGCATTAATGAGGCCGAACGGCATTCTCTTCCAACACAACAAGTTTTTGTTAGTATAAAAAGCTGTGCTTTCTTGATCGTCAGGATGCATGGGGATTTGATGATACCCTGCAAAAGCATCCATGAATGTTAGCATTTCGTGACCCGCAGTGCTGTCCACCAATTGATCGATGTGCGGGAGAGGAAAGTTGTCCTTCGGGCATGCTGCATTCAGATCTGTAAAGTCTATGCATAGCCTCCAGGTCCCGTTTGGTTTCCTCACGAGTACGGGGTTTGCCACCCATTGTGGACAGAGTGCTTGTCGAATAAGATCATTGTCTAGCAACTTTTTAACTTCTTCATTCAAGGCTTGGTATTTGTCCGGGCCGTACTTCCTTCGTTTTTGATGGACGGGCTTTCTTGCTTGATTTATGTTCAGCTTGTGGCAAGCATGTTTCGGGTCTATCCCTACCATATCCACATGAGACCAAGCGAAGACATCTAGATTCTTGGTGAGGAACTCTTTCATTCGGGATCTGTAAGGCTCTGGGAGCTCAGATCCTATGAATAATTCAAGATCCTCGTTGTTGGGATTAACTTTGAATGCCTCCAGCTCTTCGACTGGAGTTGCTCGTCATTTTTGTCCCTTCCAACGGGGATCAAGTATGGGTTCCTCAGGGTTGGAATCATTTTCGATGTCCATCGGCTCTGCCCCCAAGCGGGGTTCAAGATCATCAGTTGGCTCCGTCCCATTGTTGTTCGTTTGTACTTGGCCCTCCAAGTCCTCCACTGAAGGTTGTTCGTCATCACCCCTTTGTTGTTCGTCAGATGGAGGTTCCTCGCGGGTGGTAACGAGTTGTTCGTCCAACACTTGCTCGTTCAAGTGCTGTTCGTCCGCATCCATGTGGTCGTCTATGTCCATCATATTGTTTAGTATTGATGGTTCGTCGATGGGATAACTTGTTGCTTCCATCATGGATATTTGTACAAATTTTGCTCGTAGCTGTTGAACGCATTCTCGTGCTCTCCGTTGGTCTCCCTTAATTGTGCCTGTTCCACTGGCTGTTGAAAATTTCAAACAATAGTGGTAAGTGGAACACGCAGCTTTAAATTCATTAAGAAAAGGTCGGCCAAGAAACCCGTTATAGGTCGACTCCTGGTCTACAACCAAGAAATCTACCATTCTTGTTATATTTCTTTCGGGTTCATTGGCCGTTACAAGTTGTACAGCTAATGTTACAATTCCCAACGGTGTTGTCACAGCATTTCCGAAGCCTATAATTCTATGTGTTGTATTCCGAACATAACCCGAATAATCTCCCAGATTATCGAGGGTCTTCTTAAATAAGATGTTCGTGTAGGCTCCGGTGTCCACCAACAGTCTGTGGACTCTGGTCCCCATAATCTTGGCACAGATTACGAGCGAATCATTGTGTGGAGTTAAGACGCCTTCAAGGTCTTTTTCGGTGAAAGTTAATTCCGCCGTTTGCATGATAGACGGCTTAACTCCCATCTCTTGTACTTGGCCAATCGCTCGTAGCTCCGCTTTCCTCTTCCGGTTAGAGTCAGGTGGTTGTCCATCAAAACACCCTCCTGCGGGACCTGCGGGTTCCATCATGAACAGGTCTTCTAAAGGTTGAGCTGGCATACTGGGAATTGGTCGCCCGGGTTTGTTGTTTCTCTGAGGTTGACCATCCTCTTCGTCTTCTGAGTTGTTTTCCCGAGCTCTTTTCCCAGGTTACCTTTTAACGAAATCGGAGAGCTTTCCCTCCTCATAAAATCGCCAGAGTTGTTTGAGCAAATCTCTACACTCACTTGTAAAATGCCCCACACTTTGATGGTAGGCACAATACTTGTTCGGGTTGAGTTTGCCAGTATCCTGGCGGATTTTACGTGGTGGGGAGAGCAACTCTTTCTCCTTTACGCTCTCATACACAGTATCAACTGATACTGTCAATACTTGGTTCAATTTTTCTTTCAAATCCGATCCTTCAGTGAATGCTTTCATGTTTTTCGGGACCCTATAGCTTGTCCCGACGGGCTTTTTGTTATTCTCCTTAGGATCAGCTTTGTTCTCCCCTAAATTTGTTTGTAGGGCCTCGTGCATGGAAACGAAAATACCAGCTTGGTTTCTGAACTCGGCATAAGTCTTTGGGCACTTCAGACGTACCTCCTTCCATAACTTCGACCCTTTTTTCAATCCGGCCATCACAGCGACGATCTTTGTATCTTCGCTCACCGGTTCTCCCTCTAGCAAAACCCTATCGAATCTTTCCATAAACGCCCGGTCAGTTTCATCATCATTTTGTCTCAAATCTGATAGCCGGTGTTTTTGGGAAAGATACGACCCCGCCGTTGAAAAGTGAGAAAGAAATTCTCGACTTAGTTGGACGAACGAGTGGATTGATGCCGGCGGCATTGATGAAAACCACTTGTGAACCCGATCGCCCAGTGTTAAGGGAAAATTCCGGCATTGGGTGGCATCGCTGGCCCCCACGGAGACCATGTAGTCCGTATACTTTGTTAAGTGGACCCGGGGGTCGGCGATGCCTTCATATTGAATGCTAGCCGGAAATTGAATCTTTTTCTGTATCGGGGCCTTCAAAATGTGAGCTGCCAAAGGTGAGGATGGCATGCTAGTCGTTCCCATCCCCCTCTGTTGGTCTAGTTGCCCTTGCATGTTCTCTACAGCCCTCCTTAGGCTTGATAATTCATCAAGAGGTGCCCCCTGACTTGGAGGCTGTTCGGCGAGCAAAGGCATTAACCTTTCTGCTCGTCGCAGTCCCTCGCTTGGAGTGGGCACTTCTTGGGCCTGCCTCCTAATGTTGTTCGCCGCATTTGGCCCAAGGCGCCTAAAGGCTGACTGGGAGAGTCTTTCATGGACTGATGGGCGAGGCTGACCAAAAATTGCTCGCCCATCTTCTGCTCCCCGGCGAGCAGCTTCTCGTTGATGGGGTTGGCTAAGTCTGTCCTGGGCACTGGAACGTGTTGTTCCATGGCTAGACATAGTTGTTCGTCCGCGACCAGACTCAGCCTGTACTTCTCTTTGGTCGACCACCTTGGCCTTTCCCTTATTTCGTCTGACTTGAGCACTATCAACTTCTCGTTGCTCGCCCCTGGTAGTCTTGGGCCTAACAACCTCTAGGGACTTGTCCCTTGGCCTTGCTTGTGTTGGCCTAACCTGCTCTTGTTGCCTCTGGAGGGCCTGGAGAGCAGCTATGGTTTTAGCCAACTCGTTGGGGTTGTTCGCCAAAGCCTCCATCTCAGGGGGGAGGTTATGTGTTATGGCTGTATGATGTGACCTGTTCGCATGTCTTGGGTCACGGTCCTGGTGGTCGGCCGACGTGGCTCGGGTCTGAGATGCTCTCTTCGACAAACGTGATCCTTGGGTCTCTTTAGATTGAGGCATTTCAATTTAAATTATTTCTTAATTTTTAAATTGAAGAACACCAAGAACACCAAGAACACTCTTGTTTGTATCTCCAAATATTTCTTGAGATTTCCTTTGAATCTTCAAGTCTTCAACTTGAAGTTCTTGAGTAATCACACTAAACCGAAGGTTCGAACCCTTCTTCTAGCGCCAAATTGTTGGTGAACGAATCTAATCGTAAGGATTAGTGGCTGTTTTAATCCGTTTTTACGTCACCAATCAATAACGTGTGATTGATTACCACCGTAAATGGTAAATCAGGGTTTGGACTTATCGAATTTGTAAATTCGGTAATCGAAATTGGACTTATTTCGTGTATGTGTGAGTTTGAGTGTGTTTGTGTGTATTTTTTGTCTGAAATTCGAAAATACATGAATAAGCTGGAGAACAACTATTTATAGAGACTAGCAAGCATGAGGTGTCTAAGACTCTTGGTCTCCCTAGCCTGCATGCTTGACATGTGTCCCTTTGATCTTATCCAAGCTGAACCTTAGTTACAAAGTCTTCTTTGGTCCTTATCTCGGACTCACTGTTGTTCGCCTAGGTCGGCTTGATGGATCTTGTTGGTTCTCCAACCGAAAGTTGTTCGCCTCTTGAGGTTGTACTTGGGAAGTTGTTCGCCTTATGCCTTTGTCCAGCTTGGCTTTGGGATCTTTGTCCTTTGTTCACTTGTACATTCTTCCTTGGCTATCTATTGTATCATAGTTTGATAAAGTTGTTCGTCATTGATGACTTCACAGTTGACTCATTCTTGGTCCCGGGCCTTAATACCTGTTCGCCTATTAGTTGTTCGTCGGGAGTGTTGTTCGTCACTTTATACACCCCTCAGATTGATTAATGCACCCAAATCGTGATTTTCTTTGTTGATCTTCCTTGATTTGGTTCATAATCCTCGTTGTAGCTTTAATCCTTGTTCGTCATTTACTGACAATTGTTCGCCCATCAACACTATATTCACTTCGGACTTATGACTAATATAATTATTAGTATTATTTAAACAATCATTAATTATAATAGATATTTGCTAAACTAGGGTTAGGTCAGAATATTTGTTAATGTAGGATAACTGCTTTAAATATGCCATTGGTCAACGGAGGTAGCTTCGGCGTAAAACGGCGTCGTAGCATGGAATGGAATCACAGTCTTCACTCTCTCACAAGGGGCAAGTGGCAACCACTCGTGAAAAGCAACGACGAGCCCTAGTGAAATTGAGAGCAAATCTAACAAAAAATCGCTCCCCGGAGTAGAAGAAAGCTAATTTGATACTCAGATGGCGATTTCAGGGGATCTTAGGGTTTCTGCTGCCCTGAGTTCATACAGACCCAACCCCCTCCTCCGCACCGCATCGCATTTCCCCCCTTCTAAGGTTCTGTTTCAGCTCCTCCTCGTTTTCTCGATATTTCTAATTACATTTCGGTTATTTGCCTCTATTCTTTTAGTTTCTTTTTTCTTCTCGAATTTTGATGAGCTCCGTTTTCAAGGTTGGATTACAGATGAACGATGTTTTCTTTTAAGCATCTTGTTAATTTTCTTTGTGAATATGTTCATGAATGTTGGAAAGTTTTTCTAGGGTAATACAGAGGAACAAATTATTGAGAGATTACTATGAGTTTCATTTTTATGTATAAATGCATCATGAGTAGGATTTGGTAATTTTGTCTTCGTGTTGGTTTCATTTGATACATCTTTGTTGGTTGGTCAGAGTGAGTGTCTGAGTTATGTCCATGAATTAGAATGTAAATATCCATGGTTAGTTTGCAGTTATTGATTGATTCACTAAACTATATTTTCATCTTGGTGCTATATTATGCATTTACATGAACATTTGTACCTGGCAGCATGAACTCACACAGTTCTATAGTCCATTTCAGCAGAACAGCTACTCTGGAAATTGTATTTCATGCTTTATAATTTCAGGGGGTGTTTGGTTTGCCAAAATGATAGAGAATAAGTTTGATAGTAGTGAAGAATAACAATGGGTATGCTCATTGTTATTGGATTGTTTGGTTTGTGCATGGAATGTCTGTATCATTATCATATAAGTTGATTGGTTTAACGACATCTATAACAGAAAGTATCATTATTTTTTTTTGTTTAGTTTTAAAAAAATTAAATTAAATTATACTCCACATTAATAATGCTTAAAATATTATAGATAATAATATGAAATTTTATGGGGAATCACATTCATTTCCCCTTAAATGTATCTACTAAACAACCCACTTTCAGGTTTGTGCGAACATGGCTTGAAATCATGTTTGAGATGGTAGACCTATGATGATGTGTATCAGTGTTGTACATTTGTTTGAAATGTGTATATTTGTTCCTCTACAGGTTGATTACAGCGTCTTTGCTAATGGGGCATCTAGTGTCATCGAGACAGTGCCAAAATTTTCACTTTGTGTACTTGATGCTCATAGTGCTCGTTGCCACTCTAGACGTCCTATTGGCATATTTGGAGACTATAACCTTTCACAAAATCCCATCAGCCAGGAGGTTGAGAATTTCCTACTCAATGCAATCGACATGAACTTCTTGGAACGTCTAAACTTGGCATGGAAGATTATATTTCCATCACCCATGTCCAGAAATAAGTCCAATGCAAACATTGCCAAGCAACGTTTGAAGATGATTCTTTTCTCTGATCGCTGTGCAGTTAGTGAAGAGGCAAAACAGAAGATAGTAAGCAATGTTGTCAGTGCATTATCTGATTTTGTTGAGATAGAATCACAGGATAAAGTTCAATTAAGCGTCTCAACGGATCCAGATCTGGGCACCATTTATTCTGTCACGGTGCCAGTGAGGCGGGTGAGAACAGAATATCAGCTTGATGATGAAACTGGAGCAATTACAAATATCGAATACAAAGACACTGGAAAAACGTCTGGCTCTGTTGATGTCAAGTTTGATTTTTACCTTCCTGGTGAGGATTTTAGCGTGTGAACTATATAGATGGTGCTTGAGACCCAGAGGGACTCTGTGTTGCTCGATAATCTTTCTTTTTCCTCTTTTCAAGCGCTAGAGGTTCTTCTACTCGTTCTTTGAGTGTTGTAACCACTGGAGCAAACATATTGTGTATATATTGGAGTTTATTTTTAGGTTCGTTTGGGAATTGCTAATTTCGGATAACTTCTAATTTTATCTTTGTGATAGGGCAATGAGAATCTTGTATGCTCTGAAAGAATTTGCTTACAGGCTACAGCATCATCAATGGTTCTGGCCTTTTGGATCATCTTCTCGTTCTACTTCGCTGGACTCACATTTACTCGTTTGCCACGACTATTGTGATATTCTGTGTTTCTGTATTCTCGTACCCAAGAGGACGTTTCACACAGGCATATATGAGTGCATATGAATGTTCAGTAAATAACGGTCAGATAATATTTACCAATATTGCATTTGCTAAGTCGAAGTTTATATCGCTTTGATATACATCACTAGAATGAATAAAAGATACAACCATAGATACGCTATAATCGTTGAAAGATGTAATTTGAGGGAAAGGAAGGATTTGTAATGATTAAACATGGTGGATTTCAAATCTCTCCTCAAGAATATACAATAGGTATAAATTCATCTAAGTAGTCACGTCATATTTATATAGTTATATTTACGAAATCTACAATTAACTTGCGGGAAGACTTATAAATTATGGACTGTTTAGTTAAACCAGATGAATTGATTTTTTCTTTTTTTTAACATTCAAAATAGTACTGGAATTCAGAAATAGTTGGCAAAGCATTTTATGCCCTGTATATTAATATTGTTTGTAAAAATTAACACTATACATAAATTGTACTACATCCGTCCCACATCACTTCGCACAATTACTTTCGTGTCCTTCTCCCACCCTCATCTCTCCCCAGTCCTCCTCCGTCTCTTCAATTTTTTGTTTTACTCACCTTTTCTCCTCCACCAAACCTCCATTCTCGCGTCGGAGCCACCCGCCAACAACAGGTTTGATATTTTTTTTCTCACTTTTTTCCGAAATGGCTTTATGAAAAATTATAAGGTTTTCGAAAGAAAAAAACAATATATTTGTCTTATTTCGAAAATTTCTGCAGATTTTTTTTTTTTCGAATTCCTCTTACGAATTATGTTTTTGTTTTCGATTTTCTTCTTCGAAAAGTTTAGTTCTTTACCAAAAAGAAAAAAAAAAAAAAGAATATAAAAACTATTTTCTCATTTTACCGAATTGATTCATTTTTTAGTTTGTTGTACCCTCTAAGCTTCCGGCAATATATCTGGATTTTTTAGCAAATAATTTTTTTTTGGTTAGTTTTAGTTTTTGGGCCAAATAATAATTTGGAAAAAAGTGCAATCAAATGTTGCCTTAGAGCATCCACAATGGTAAGTTATGTATAGGTTATAACACTCATAAAAGAGTTATAACCATTGTGGATAGTGGTTATAACCCAATAAAAATTTCTCTCTCGCATGTAGGGTTACTATAGAGTAACCTTCCCTTTTCAGCTACGTCCACTTTTTCTTTTTGGTTTCTATTCTGCCTAGTCGATATACTGCCGAATCAATATACTGTTTTTTGTTTTTGCTTAACAAAGTTACCCCTTCATGATATATTGCTTCCACAATATATAGGGCCTTCAATGATAATACACTACCTCCATTTACCGAGGTCCAAACTTTATAATTATCTGGTGTGTTTATATTTGTTAACATAAAAATATTTAATTACGTAAAATATAATTCTTTTATAAATATATTTTGTAATTTTTTCCTTTTATCATTCGGTATTAATTTTGTTCCACTCTAATACTTCTTTTGTCTCAATTTTATTTTCTCATTTTCCAAAATAGAAATAAAGTGCATTTACTTTTTTAAACTTTACTCCATAAAAAAATTATTTTATTTAATATGATGTACTCCATTGTTGAATTGATAATTAAATTTATGTGAAATATATTGTATCAATTAAAATGCCTCCATAATATGTAATATAAATAATCAACTGAAATAAAGTAATTTTTTAAAATGATAAAAATGTTTATATTCTAAAAAATAGTATTAGGATTAAAAAAAATAAAGCCACTGTCATTTATGGTTCTCTAATCTTTTTACATTGGACAATCTTATTTATTAGCACTAAATATTTTAAATAAATAATTTTAAATAATAGTGAAACTAATTTTAATATATTCATATATTAGAAAATGAGATAATTATTTTAAAATTGTAAATAAAAAATATAATAATTTGATATGAAATAGATGGTGGATCCCTAAAAAAATGAGTTATAACTCTTTTACTATTGTAGAAGTTAGCTTAATTTGGTTAGTCTTACACAAAATATGAGGCGACAATGAGGTGGAGGGGAGAGAATGGTTATAACTCCACCATTGTGGATGCTCTTATGTCGTCCCTTGTTTTTCCTCTACGTTGAATCGTTGATTTGGGATCTTTGTTCTGAACCTTCGTATAGGAAGTTTATTGCAGGGATGTGAGGGTACGTAGAGTGATGAGGGCATTTGTGTCATTTCATACATATTGAAAGGTAATAAAATTGCAAGGTGGGGGTACTACATAAAAACGTGGGTGCAGATAACCTGGACCGGGTTAATATTTACCCAAAATGTGCCCAAAGCGCTGATATTTCCCTGCTTCTTAGACCATCTGGTTGGTGTGTTTTCAAATTTTCTTCCTCCAGCAGGGACGCTATTCATAACTCTATTTTGGTGTGGACGCTAAAATATGCCCAATTGATTCTAGATGTGGCGTTCCATTTTATGGACGCCACAATTTCTCTTTTTTTTTTTCTTTTCTTTTTTTAAGTTTAGTTTTTATATATTTATATATATATATATATTAATAGTATTCAATATATTTATAGTTTTGTATTTAGATAATTCACTTTTTATTTAATTAATTCAATTTTTATATCAACTAAAATAAATTTGTATTGTATAATTAATTAAAAAAAATAGAGCAATTAAAAATAACTTGCAATGAATTAAAATACCAGACATAAATTAAAAAATAATGTAAATAAAAATACATATTAATAAAGCGATACAAATATTACAATACGGGTACAATTACATTAAAGTACTAGAATTGTAAATTGTAATATTATGATGAGTGAAAATTATTTTTAATTAAATTATAAACATCAAATGAATTATAATGTAGATTATTATTGAATAAATTTAAAAAAAATCATTAAAGTAAGAAGGGTTTTTCTTAGATCAGGCACCCTATCGAGTTGACTGATATCAGTAATGCTCTATAATTATGCCACGTGTCATCGTACTGTATCGTATTGACCTGCTACCCGTTGAGTTCATATATTATTTTTAAATTATTTTTTTAATTGTAATTTTTTATTTACTTTTATACCCTTTTAATATTTACATAAATTATTTGCCATTGTTTCTAGAAAATCATAAATAAACCGTAAAAGGACCCCAAGGGCCAAAACACAATCCCAAAAAAACTAATAGTTGCAAAATGACTCGAGCATAAAATTATAATTTCCTATTTTTTTTAAATTACATTGCAACCCCGAAGAAATCAAATCTTCAAATTAAGCCTCTTAGGGAGAGAGCTGGAAGTTGTCCAACACCATTGTTGGAGTTCGATACAACTGAGATGGAATCACGCCGAAATGACGGAGGAAAATTGAGCATATTGGCCGGAGAATTGCAGGAATCGTGCCGGAATGCCTTCCAACCTGCAACAACTCAATGCCACCTTCGATTCGCCGGAATGGTGTTGTACGACGCATTGCCGGAGTCGAAGAGAAACAGCCCGGAAAATAGCAGCGATTACCATCGTCGCCGGAATTGAAACCACGATGCCTGGAAGCTCGTCCGCGCCGGAGATTTGCGCCATTACTTAGTCGGAATTCGCACCGGGAATTATAGTGCCGCCGCGCCGGAAATCCACGTCGCCTGCAAACAGCACCATTAACAAAGATGTAGCTCCATTTTCATGCCGGAGAGCTTCGCGATTGCCGGAATTAATGGAGGAGATGCGCCACAGCATCAGGAAAACAGGGAACCCCTGTGTAATTTTCTATTCGTCACATAGAAGGTGCAATTTGACATCATTCCTCGTCCAGCGCCACCTACAGGCGCCATGGTCGGCCAATTTTATGGTGGTTCTTGAAATAATCAGCAGTGAAGCAATCCATTTACCCAACAACCCCTTTGTTGTCGTGTTTAAATTTTTTGCGAAGAGTAGAAATTTGAACAGCAAGTTAGGCAAGGCGACGATGAACGTATCTTTGCAGGCGACCAACATAGCTAATTTGATTGAAGAATTGAAATGGGGGAAAACGTTAAATGGAATGCTAAATTTGAAATAAAAAAATAACTAATTTTGAAAGTTAAAGAATTTAATGGGTTAATTTTATTATTTTTTTAATAAAAATTACATGAGGATAAATTCGTAAATTTATAATTGATCTTTTTTTAATTATTAATTTATTATAAAGGTACAATAAGACGACACAACTCGATAGTATTCGATGCAAAACGATAAAAAGTTAGATGATTAATTCAACAGGTTGCAGGTCATCAAATTTAAACCATTAGATTTTACTAGATTTAAGATCTGATGGTTTATAAATTATACCTGATATCAGGCAACTCGATAAGTTGTCTGACCTAAGAAAACCCCAAGTAAAAAATTTTAATGGAATATTCTATTTTAGTGTAAAAAATAGTGTATATTTTGACACTATAATAGAGTGCAAAATTGACAGTAGAATGATGCAACTGTGAGATGCTCTTGTACGCCAAGCAAGCGGGAAATTTTCAGGTTTAAATAATTTGCAATCTAATTCCAGAGACTAAAAATTTAAAACCCCCACTCATTTGCCTTCATAATTCTGATATATTCCGCAGCATGGACAGGTCTTGCGTAAATTTCAGTGACCCGATTCGAGACGCCATTTCTAGGGTTCGTTTTGCACCCACTTCGAACAATCTCCTAATTTCCTCGTGGGATTCGGTAAGTATACCATTGCAACAACTACTTGTGCTCTGTATTATCTGTATGCGTCTACACTAATGTGATAATTTTGCAATTAAGAGTGGGTAATCTTATTCTTGAGTAGAATCTTCGGCTTTACGATGTAGATCAATGTGAGATCCTATTTGAAGCTCCTACAGGAGGGGCAGCGCTGCTAGATTGCTGTTTTGAGAGTGAATCAGTAGCTCTCAGTTCTAATTCCGATGGTTCAATTCTCAGGTACGCCATGGTTGCTAATTGTGTAGAATATTTATGTGGGTGTTTATTTTGCTGAAAGTAAATTTTGAGAGCCAGGACGCTATATTAAAATTATTAGCTGAACCTGATAAGGTTTCAAAATAGAGCAAAATCCCAGCAAGACTATATAAACTTTCTTACGTTATCCTCTTGCCCTGTATAAAATTGTCTACAAATGCTTGTCAATAAGGAAGGTACCTGAATTTCATGTTGGTAGAGGATAAGTAAGCTGAATCAAGCCTCACATATATCATATTGCTTGTAACAACTAGGGAAAAATGCTTTTCATTTTAATTTTTGAGAAAAAAAAACAAAAAGTTGAATGTGGCATTAAGACTTCCCTGTGTTGCGAGGGAAACTCAATCGAAATGTATTGTAGCTAATATTTAAATTTTAATTTCATCACACTACAGTAGCAAGATCTTCAAAAAAATTGAAAGTGAAAATACTTACTCGAGTGAGCTAGATATGCCTGCCAAACTCTATGATGTTCATGGTTTTCTTTCCATTCCTTAATTGAATAAATATGATTATCTACTATTGTTTGTAGTGTAGTCTGATGAAACTTGAAAGTGCAACAAAGCTGTAGATACTAGTATATTGTTTTTGTTATATGCAGCTTGAAATGCAGAAAAAACTTTGTGAATCTGTCTAAATTTTAATATGTTTAGTGTAGATTTTGCTCTAAATCGGTTTAAGTATCTTCATATTGAGCTTGAACTTTGACCATTTATGCAAAACATAATCTGATCCAGACCAGCATGCAGAAGCCGTTAATCAGATTTGTCCAGTTAGTGGATTTTGAATCTCTATAAAACCTACCAAACTCCTAATACTTCTATTCTACAACTCTTAGTGGCTTACTAGATAAACTCTTTTGTATTTGACAGTTCATAACTATTTATTTCCTCCATGAAATGGCAACTAGTGACACATTTGATTTGAAATTTCTAGGTATGACATGCGTCTGGGAAACAGCAAAGCAGTAGGCAATCATGATAACATAGCAACCTGTGTCGAGTATTCTGAGGAAACATGTAAGATATTGACAGGATGTAATTCCACTCATCTTCTGCAAAAGAAAAAGGCATTCAGTGCTGCTGCTGCTAAGCACATAGATTCCATAGCATTTGACTAATATTTTATCATGATTATTCTTTAGTCCTATTATTTTTCTTGAATGATATTTGGTTAATTAGTGGAATAGAGTTTGGACATTCATGGGATTTGTTAAACCTCTGGATCTGTGATTTAATTAATATAATGGAGAATATCATTATATCTCCATTATTGTGTTTTTTTTAAGTATATCATTCAAGATAATTGGACATTAATCATAGGAATTTTCTCTTACGAACTAACTACATGGGAAATCACCAGATATTAAAATTTTAACAGAATCTCGTTTTTTATATCTGCAGGTCAAGTTATCACAGCCGGTTGGGATAAAAAAGTAAAGTTCTGGGATGCACGTATTAGCTCAGCTAGTTCAAGATGCTTGAATAATTTAGGATCAGAGGTTGAGTCTATGTCGCTTTCAGGATTTAGTTTGATGGTTGCTCTCAATTCATCTGTGCATCTATATGACCTGCGCTACTTAAATGGATCTGTTCAAGCAAAAGAGCATGTCATGGACATCCCAATAAAATGTGTGCGCTCAAATTTAGATATAGAAGGTATTGCAATAATAGCTGTGCGTTAATACTTGGTGGAGATGGTGCAATATTTTGTAGCTCATTTTGTCTCAATCAGTCTGGCGTTGATTGAACTTTCTATAATTGATTACACCAGCGATTATATATCACTTGTTTCTTACAATAAAAATTGCTTTGTGGCTAAAGTTTCTGATAATTAATGTTGTGGCCAAATGTTTAACCATGATATCACTTATGGTTGACCTTTTTATAATATAATCTCTGTGTTGATCAAATTATGATGCTTGTTCATGCAGGATTTGTAGTAGGATCAGCAGATGGGAAGGTTTCTTTGAAATATCATGGTGAATCCAACACAGAAAATGAGGGGTTTGTATAAGTTTGTGTAATTTAGTAATATCTTCTAATTTGCCTCTTTTTCTTTTTGCTTTCCTTTTTTGCTTATATTTACAATTTCAATAAATCTATAGGAGTACTTAAATGGAATTACTGGAAAATGATTTGATGCTGAATACAGAACAGGCACTCAGATGGACACCAAAAGTTCATCTTGATTATATCTTCTCAAGGGAAATAGTGCAATTAATTTTAGTGTTTATCCACATCTTGATGCTACCAAACTGAGATGTATACACATAGTCGATTCTGAAGTTTATGAACTACTTAATTTTTCACACTGCAATATTGGGCCAATTTTCTTCTCAAAACTGGAGAACTTTTAGTTTAGATCAAATATCATACTGACACATCATGCACCTCCTAATCATTCAAAAATTTCCAATTGTTCAAAGATACCTTTCACTCAAGTCATGGCCTTCTGCAGATATGCTTTCAAATGCTATCCAAAGAAGAGCGGGAGACACTGTGTTGTGGCAGTAAATGACATTGCTTTCAGCCCATCGTACGTGTCTCTCTCACATTTTTTGCTTGTTGCAGGGAACTTTAGATCCACATAACTGTATCTTTTACCTTTTTCAGCGTGCGTGGTGTCATCGTTACTGGTGACAATGAGGGCTATGCCATTGTATGGAATGTTCTGGAGAGAAAACGATTGATGGAGGTATAATTAATATTCACTATTACAAAGCTTAGAACAATTCGATGTGATTGATATAATTCATTAACATGCAAACACATGGATGATACTGGTGTGCATACAGCCTCTTTTTGTAAATCTTAGGCTCTGTGCATATGATCAGACCTTAATCTATTATCACTCTCTTGACTCATTTAGATCCATATCCTATTACACTACATTTTTTTAGTATTTTTCTTGTCTATATAGCATTCATGAAGTCTAACTATGTTTCTCATAAACCTCCTACTTTCAGTTGCCTAGATTTCCCAATAGTATTGCATCACTGGATTACAATCATGGGGGACAGCTTTTGGCCATTGCTTCAAGCTATACTTACAAAGAGGCTAATGAAAGGTTTGTAGCTAGTTATGTTTATCTTGAACTTGTGAATTCATTTTCATCAGGTTGTCGAGTTGAATGATGAGCATGGTACATCTTCATGTTGTCTGCTAATTTAGATAAGCTTGATTATTTCCCCCAAGTTGAAATATAAAGAGTACTACATCATTATATGCATTCCTTGTGTGACAGAGAAGAGCTGCCTCAGATATTTATTCATCACATCAACGATTGAAAGCATCAATTCGGACCTTACTACTAGTAGTTCAAAGAGGATATGATTGCAACTTAAGATCCCTAACCTCTCATTACTTCAAATTTTGGGGTTAAGATTCTCTATTCCATTTTGGTATTTCATCTTCGTTTCGTTGCTTTTTAAGTATGCCGTGTATTGATTAGTGATGTTATTTTAATACTATATGATACTTGTATTAAAAGCAATAGAACTCAAGATAGCACGCGAGAATGGAATATGAAATCCCATCCACAGATTTTTGTCCTTTTTCCTGGGCAACCTTTAATGTAATATTCGATTACCACTTTCTGTAACGGAATTTAAATAGCTGAGCAAGCAGCAAGGAATATTAGGATCTGGGACTTAAGCTTAGGTAACAAGTCTTGTTTAATCAACATTTGTGTATCTCAAATTCTCAATGAATTCACTCCTGCTTTTTGACATCATTTATATTATAACTAATTTTTGTTCTCTGAAAAATTAGATTTTAGGAGTTCAGAATATATGCGTTCTGATGTGTAGTTTCAATTTTTACCCTAATTTATTGCTTCAGTTTCTGTTATGTTGCTTTAATAGGTTATTATTATTATTATTACTAGTATATTATCCGTGTGATGCACGATATGTATATGTATAATGTGTATTATAATTTTTTTTTAAAATTTAAATAGATTATATATATTTGATGGATTTTTGGCTCTTGACATGCGAGAAAATCTCATATATGAGATGAGTCTTATTTTCGTATTTACGTTATACTCTCTTTTAAAACAGATTCTTCTCATGTACACTTTCTCATGTAAGTTTTTGTCTACTTATTTTTGTACCTCCTATTTTTTTTTTTAAACTTATATAACATAGAAATTTTGTAAAAATAATGAACGATAACATTATTTGTGTGAAGTCAGTTTGTGTAAATTTGATACTTTGGATGTTTTTTTTTTCTTTTTTTCTTTTTGTGCATCTAAGATGACCCTATAATCTATATATGATCTTACATATATTTTAAATAACTTATACAACAAAACTAAAAGTTCCAATGCATTTTATAAATATTCAGTAGTAATAATATATTTCTGTATCACTTTAAAACATCTCTGTATATTTTTTAACAGATTTCTATATTATATTTTAAATACACTTAAAAATATTACTTTAATAAGTGCTCCATACACATATGTGTTGTGTTTAGCTCATATTACTTCATATTATGACCTTATTTTCTTTTTATAAGATATTTAATATGTATTCAAATTTATTACATTGTATTGGTATAAAATGAGTCTTTATTTGCTCAAATCAATAACATATTGTCTTGACTTAATTTCCACCCCTACAAATTTATTATGGATTGAAAAGAAAAAAATATATTATTATACAGACTATCAAGCAATGTTATATACATAATCACTACTAAATTTGTATCCCCTACTATTATTCCACCTCAAATAAGAAGACCTACCAGCTGGAATATTAATGTTCCAATATTTGCATATTTTTTTCGGACACTTTTCGTGTCTAAAATTAAGTTTTTATTACGATAATTATGATAAATTCTCATACATGAAACAAATCTCTTTTACTATATGAGTATGCATTTATGAGGATCAAAATCAAACCCAACTATGATTAATTGAGAGTATAACACAAATATTAAAGTGGAACATCATATCATGTGTATGAAACAAATCTCTTACATTAAAGTCCCTCATAAATAAAATATGTTTAATTATAGATTTTATATTGCTATTAAAATAGATACTTCAAGACTTATATTATGACAAATATGATATGATCTCATACATGAAATACATCTCATCTACTATATCATATTACTCATTAGTTTATAGAGCTCAACTCAATTACATTTGAAAGGAGGTAATCAAAAAATTTAAGTGGAATATTGTCTCATATATGAGATCATCTCACACAAAAGTCCCACATAAATAAAATATTGTGTTAGGAATTTTCTATTGCTAACATAATATGAAAATATAATTAGTTACAATAATTAAGAAAAAAAAGGAAGAGAAAAAAAATTGGATATATAAAAAAAAATAACCAAACAATATCTAATAATATATTTTTATGTATTTAATCTATTTTAGTGGATTAAATCTTTAATGCATATTATTAGTTAAGAGTCTTTTTACAAATAATTACAATGAAAAATATGTGTTGTATTTAGAATTCCAATATTTGCATCATTATTTTTTCCGTTTAGTTTTCGTGTCTCAAATTAGGATTTTATTATGATACATTCTCATACATGCAATTAATCTCATTATCTATATGAGTATGAGTTTATGAGGATCCAACCCAATTATGGGTTAAAGAAGAGTACGACACATATATTTAAGTGGATCATCATCTCATGTACATGAGACAAACCGTCTCTCATAAAAGAAACATTTAATTATAGATTTTATATTGCTATCAAAATAAATGCTTCAAGATTTTATTATGATAGATATGAGATAGTCTTATACATGATACAAATTTTATTGACATATAACTCATAAGTTGATGGAGTTCAAGCCAACTATTTTTTTTAAGGAGACAATGACCCAAAAAAATTAGTGGAACACTGTCTCATATATGGAGCTCATTTTACACAAGATTCCCTCGTAAACACAAAGTTTTATTATGAAATTTTTATTGCTAAAATCAATATTAGAATATAATAAATTACAATAATTAAAGCAAAAAAAAAAAAAAAAGGATATATAAAGAATGAGTAGTTTAAGTGTGTACTTGAGTGCATGGTATGCACTTGAATTTTGAAAAAAAAAATACCACAAGAAGTAATCAGTGATACTCCAAGAAGTAGTCGGTAACACCCCAAGAAGTAATCAGTAGTAACCCAACTGGAAAAAAAAAATGCACGGTTCTGTATGTTTGAACAAATCAAAATTAAAGTCAATATTGAGCTTAAAATCTAAGTGCATGCTAAAATTTGTGATAAAAAAAATAACCAAGCAAATTCTAATAGTAGTACATCTTTTTTTATTATTAAATCTATTGTGGTGGATTAAATTTATGATGCATATTATTTGTTAGAGTCTTAAAAAAAGTATACAATGAAGAAACATTTTTTTAATTAATTGCACATTATTTTTAATTATGTTAAAATATTAAATATTATATTTGTCAAACTTAGAATTAAAAAAAATTATGGTGTGACTTATAATTAAATTTTATTTTTAGACTATTTTATTATTAAATTAGTATAGATAGGAGTAAGTTACAATAGTTAAAGGTAAAAAAATAGTTTAATAAATAAAAAGGATTTAATCTGATGGTTTTTATTTATTTAATCTATTTTAGTGGATTAAATATTTGAATAGTCTTTTAAAAATTTATTAGTTATAGTCTTTTAATTTTTTTTACAATGAATAGTCCTTTTTTAATTTCTCATGTAATTTCAATTAGATAAAAATATTTAATATTATATTTATCAAAATTAAAAACAACTTTTTGTATCACTTAGTTATTATTTCTAAAATATTGTGATTGGAGATTTTTTTTAACTACACGTTTAATTATAATAAGGCTAAAATATTAAATTTTATATTTATCAATATTAGAAAGGATTCTTGGTGTTCTTGGTATTCTTAATTTCTAGTTCGAAAATATTTTATTATTAGATTAGTATAAATAGATTATATATATATATATATATATATATATATATATATATATATAATATATTCATATAATTCTATATATGTATATATATGTAATTACGTTTCTAATATAGAAATGAGAAGTTTTGTTTTTGTTTTGTTTCTTAGAGGTAATGGGAAATTGTTTGGTTGATGAATTAAAGATTGTAACGTTTTCTTAAATGATAATAATAATAATATACAATATTAATAATCAGTTTTTTTAGCGAGAAATGGTTTAATGATCAAACTCCAAATTTAGAAATAATTAGTTTTCAACCTTTGAAATAGTTTTTATAAATAAAAGATTTTGTTATTATATTAGTATAGATTATCATCATCATCGGTTTCTGCCATTAATTAATTAATTAGATAATGATAATTAGATAACTGTATTTTGTTCACATTCCTACCCATCTATTTAAAGAGTTAATTTGACATGTTTTTTCACCTCTCAATTTCTATTTTTTTATATCAATATTAATTTTTAATAGTTGTATTAGAAAAAAGTAATTCTCCGTTCTTGTTTTTGACAAGTTTTAAGAAAAATTTGATAAAGTAAAAGTATTTTGGGGTATTGTGTGGTCCATTTATAAATTAAGTGATTGTTTGTGAGTGCAAAATCAACAATATGTGAAATAATTAAGCAACAATTTGATGTTGAAGAAACAGACGCATACTTTTAATGGATAAAGGGAGTATATACTTAAAACATTTTATAATTATCAAATTTTTTTATAATGATTATCTTTATATGTAATTTAGTGATTATGATTAAACTTAAATATTTTTTATCTTCCACAATATATTTTTAAAAAAGAATATGTCATGTGAAATTTGTTTATAAGTATAAAATTGATATTATTACGTATACTTATTGATACCATAACAATTTATACTATGATTTGAGCTTATAAGTTTAATGGTATCAATAGATGCATGTAATGACATTGACAAAAATACATCTTTTTTTTATTAGCAGACAAAAACCGTAGACTTTGTGTTAAAAATATTACTCCCTCCGTCCAATATTAGTAGACCTACTTTTTGGACATTTATTTTTTGTCATAAGTTGGAGGGTACTATGAAGTTTTGTGAGGTTCATTTTTCAATAAAATTATTGTTTATGAAAAATATAAGTATCATATTTTTCATAAACAATAATTTTATCATATTTTCCATAAACAATAATTTTATTGATAAATAAACCTCACAATACCTCATAGTACCCTCCAACTTATGACAAAAAATAACTGCCCAAAAAGTAGGCCTACTAATATTTATTTGTTTCTAAAATCATGTATAATCCTTTAGAATAATAAATGGATATTCTAAAATAATTTCAAACAATTTATAACATGCAGAAAATTATTTAAGGTTCTAAAGAAAATCTTCTATTGTACATTTAAATTGGCATCGTCTTCTGTGAGGGTTGTCTTGTAAGGTTGTAAAGAAAATCTACTATTGTGCATTTAAAACTTAGCATCGTCTACTAAGAAGGTGGACGTGTGTAAATAACAAAAATGTATATGCAATGTAAGAAATCAAAATGCAATGTAGTATAAAAAACTAAAGATGAATATGAATATTAAAAAAATTAAAAGTAAATTTATTATATATAAAAAATCATAGAATTGTGGTTAAATTAAATTTTAAGAAAAATTTATTAATGATGAGCAACTCAAAGAGATGATATTCTAGAATTTTTTTTTTAAACAATAAATCATTTTAATGCAAACTTTGCAAATAAATGATATCCGTCAAATTTGAAAACCATACCCTAAAATCTCCCACATATGCCGATTTTTTTCGGAACCCATCTCTAAAAACTGACCATTAAAATGTCGGGCAATGCCATGTCCAAAACCTATCCCCAACAGGCTGGAACCACTCATAAGAATCGGGACTTTGTTATAAAAATCATCCTTGCAAGGTTGATTTTTTATTAGTTAACGATAATTATATGTTCAGAGCTTTTGTAATTTTGTGGTTTGCTTTGAAATCGAAATTAAGTGAAACTTATTTTTCGTTTTTCTCCTCGCAGTTTAAACTAATTTGATTTGAATTTGCATGTTGAAACATCATTTATTTGAGTTGTATTTTGTCTACTTGTCAAGTCTTAATCACACCCTCTTTGAATGTTGATGTGTAGAATAATTCCATAGTTTTGACTTGATTTGCTTTCATGTGATTAGAGTGGTTCGGTACGGTATACCATAGTTATTAGTTCATATCGTATACCGTATCGAAAATATCGGTATGTAAAAAGTTATACCATTACCGGTATGATTTCGGTATAGCGTTCTTTGCCTATTTTTTTGTAAAATAAACTACTAATAAATAAATAAAAAAAGAGATCTTCAGAATCTTAACAAGAACCACAGAGAAAAAATATGAATTATATTCTGTAAATAATTCTACAAAGAGAGAATAATTTCAGATTTACTCCACATATATTGTTACTGTTGTCATAAATTTACTCACTGAAAAACAACTGAATAAGACTAACTTCTATTTAAATAGAGATTTCCAATGTTCTGAATTCAATATTCGACCACCTATGTTTTTTTTTTTTTTTTTTTAATGGAATGAGATTGAGAGGGACAACCTTTGATTGCGTTAGAGGGTATGAATTGAAGGAGGTAGAAAAGTGATAAACATACCACTTGTATAAGTATGGACTATGAATTTATGATTATATTAATTAAGAAAAATAAGTAGTTTGTGTTATTTTTAGATAATAAGAGTGATTGGGCTTCTTCATTTTAATTAATAAGACTACTATCTAATCATTTATAATGGTACAATATTAAATATTATTAAACTCTAAATTAATTTCGGTATATACCTCGGTATGTCACTTTTCATACCGTTACCATAACGAAATTTTCGGTATACTAAATTTTTCGATAAATTCAGTATTTTTCGGTACGACAAGCTCAATATGCCAAATTTTTCTGTATTTTCCCAGCCCTACATGTGATCTACGATTCTCTATTTAGTTTGTTCTATGATTTATAAGCTCTCAAAAGATTTGAGTTGGGGACGATTTCAGAGTATTTTGATTCATGATTTCCTACAATTTTAGGAGATCCATTGAATGTTTCTTATTGCAATTTTTTTTAATTAATTGGATAATAGTTTATACATTTAGAATCTGTTATATGTCTTTTCAAAAAAAAAAAAAAAAATCTGTTATATGTTTTGGAAGTTTCTACATCCAAAACTGGAATGTACAGATATGCTAAATGTCATTTTGTTGCAATTGATATTTTCACCTCAAAGAAACTTGAAGATACCTCCTTTCAATATCATAATTTATGCATTTTCTATTTTTACTATTGTTCAACTTTAGTATTGAACTATCAACTATGTATATATGCTCATTGTTGATCAATAGTCAATCTTCATGTTTTATAACATTTTCAGCTTTAGCATGAAAGCATAAATCATATTCTTTGAAATTTCTTTTAAATTCACTACCACCTTAGTTACAATTATTTTTTTGTCAAAAAACTTATAGATCAAAGGATGGAGTTTGCTGAGGGGAAGAATCTAGTTGTCAGTGTCATGTCAACAATGAAAAATAGAGGGACGCTTAGTTACAATTCTTTAATGGTAATGTGAATGAAAATTTATTTCCATTTGTGCCCTCATAAAAAAAAAATATGTTAAGGGAAGAAGTGTTCCAATGGTGACACCATTGCTAGTGTCATGCCCCAATTTTGGAATAGAAGTTGACAACAAATGGTTGTTGGTGGAGGAATGAGGGAGTGATTGAGGAGAATGATTGTAGGAAGAGAATAGGGTAATCAAAATGAAGTAGTGATTACCTTATTTAGAAGGAGAGGTAGTGATTTTGTTTTCATAAACCATGCTAATTACACTAATTTTCAATCTCATTGATATTACCATTAAAGAGTTGTTAACCAAGTGCCCCTAGCAGATTAACGACATCAAGAATATTGGTCCTTAGTTTTCATTGGGATTGAATTATTGATAGTTTACGCCTCGACTATTTAAGAAACCACTTCGTGTTATACTATCATATTTTACGCTTTAGTCTTTTTTTCTTCTCGTTTTTGGCTTGAAGAAATGTTTGAAATTTGTTTATTAAATTGGGATAAATTTTATTGGATGTTTATTTAAAATTTGTTACATTGTTTTTGTAATAATCAAGTTTTTGTTTATTTATTGGTAATTAGAATTAGGATGGTTATGATAGTAGAGTCGTGTAAAGTTTAACTATATATTAAATTTGAGTGGAGTCGTATACAATATAAATTGTACAAGACATTTTTTTTATCAAGAAAAAAGAAAATTATATTAAAACCACAAACATTTACACAATTGTGTGAGATACACCAAAAAATACATTACAATACCATATAAAGCATTGTCACTCCAAGTCTAACATCACAAAAATTTAACTTAAGATTGCAAACAACTAAAAGGATTCCACTCTCGGTATTCATATTTCGAATTCTTCTTCCAATGCATATCATGATTGAACCAATTCCAACAATGTATCATGAGCTCTTTGAACACCTTATCCATTGATACTTGTTCTCCTCTAAAGATGACCCCATTTCTTGCATTCCAAATTAACCAGATCCCACATTCCCAAATGCATGTTGCCATCCTTTTCCTTCGTTTCTCTCTTCATAGTCCATGGATTGAATCAAGTTCAAGCGAAGGCACGAGATTAGAGCCATGTATACTCCCAACCAATTCGCACATTTCATCCACAACTCATGAGATATAGTGCATTCAAAGAACAAAGATCTATCTGATTCCGGTTCCAAGTTGCAAAAAACTCAAGAGTTGTTGATCGACATCGGAAGAATATAATTGTACAAGGTATTTTACTTTTGATATATTGGAATGTTCCTGGTTTTGAGTTATAACCCACCTATCAACGTATTTTTTTCAATAAGGCCCATGTTATATACACCTACTTTTGTTGGTAGTACTCCCACTAGATGAGTACACACAGTATAGAATTAAGTACACCCACCTCCAAATATTATTTTTACCCCTCCATAAAAAAAAACTAGTTCTTTTCCATTTCTTCACTACTGTTGTGCATCCCCTACTCATTTTCTTTTCTTCACACTTCTCTTTTCACCTGTGTTGCCCATCCCTGACACCAACCCCTCTCCCATTTTCTCATTCTTGGTTTTCCTTCTATTTCCAAGTTCCAGCCGATCCCTCCTTCCAACCCCTTTCTCTCATTCTTGGTTTTAATCCGCCCCCCACTTCTCAATCCCCCACTCACTTCCATTAGTATTGAGTTTAAGTTTGAGCTTTGAATCCATGAATTAAAACAAATATATTTTATTATATTTCACTCTTTTTTTTCTTTATCTTTCTCTCATCCATGAAAAAATAAAAATAAAGAGTAGGTCTTGTATGAGACAGTCTCATGGCATGAGACGATAAGAATGAGTGCAATTAGGGCACTGACTCATTAACACTTTGGTAGGGGTAGGTGTTAATTTGTGTGGTCTCATGTTATAAGACGTCTCATACAAATTTTTGTCAAAAATAAAATAAATTTTGATTCTAGTTTTCCGAAAAAGACTACAATTTTCAGATTTATTTTCAAAAAGAGAATCCCGAAATTATTTGATTTTTTTTCTAAAATATTTTCCCAACATATTTTCGGTTATTTTTTCCGAATATTTTGTTTCCGAATTATTTGATTTTTTTCGTTTTTATTTTCCATACAGAAATCTAGAAAAGAATTGTCTTTGCTTTCAACTTTTTTTGTTTCTATACCGAAATTTTTATATACTAGGTGTTGGAGTTATACGTGAAAGTATGCTTTTACTTTGTATAACTCGTGTATCAAACACTTGTTTATGAGAATAATTCTTTTATCGCATATGCTTTAGATATGATTGAATGTTGAATATTTATTGCAAACAGTTCGTAATAGTACTAGTTACATTGTAGTTAATGTGGTTGTTGATGACCTTTTTGTAATCAAGAAGATTAGTGGCTGTTTTTCCTAATTAAGATCATCAAACAAGATCTAAGATCATGGAATTTAGCAAGTAATGATCAAGAGGAAAATCTGCAAGAGTTTGATGTATTATTTAGAATTTTTTTCCCTTTTTTCATGCAAATGAAGGGGTATTTATAGATATACAAAGAGGCCATATGTCACAATTTTAGTGGCTTAGCCATTGGATCTTTGCCAAGTGTTACGACACTTGTACCATATCTAAGCTAGTGACTGTTGAAGTTCCCAATGTTGTACTTGGTCTTTGGAACCACTTAGTTGCTTTCCGCGGTGACCAGTTGCTCGCTTGTACATCTTCGTTGAACGTGGAAAACTCTTATATTTCAAGTTGCTCGTCTTTTGCTCGTGATCATTGCACAGTTGCTCGCTTCATTGCGAAGCTGTTCGCCCAAGTCATTCTTGGTTCGAACTTTACACAGCTGTTCGCCACGGCCTCAAACACAACTGCTAGCCTAAGCTTCTTACTCAGCTGCTCGTCGCTAAGCTTAATGCCTTAATTATTTCATTAACCCTTTGCTTAGCTGCTCGCCTACCAACAATTGCCCCCTAGCTTGATCTCATGTTGGGACATGAATTAATCAACTGAGATTAAGCTACGATCAGAAGCCTCTCTCGAGATGGGCGAGCAGTCGAGCAGTCGTGTTTTAGTTTTCTTCGAATCGAGGATTTTGGGCGAGCAGTTGGGTGCGCCCCTCCGGATGACGACGGTTGGCTTCCCGAGGCACGGGACGCGAGGCGTCGCGTCAAACACGCGCGTCTCTCTTTTTGCATATAGGGGCCTATATATTTTCGAGAAATTGTAATTTCGCCCCCATTTTCTCTCTTATAAATAGGCCAACTTCCTCTTCATTTTCCTTTTTCGAAAATTATCAGATTTCCGCCATTGATCAACTTCCAAGCTTTCCTTCTTGTGATTTCTGTGCTCGAACTTTTCCTTGCGTCGATAGATTCTCGTTTCTTAAGGTAATACATCCTTCGTTTTCCTTAATTTCCGTTTCTCTTTCGATTTCACACTTTTTTTACAACTACCGTCTTTATTCTTGCCGTGAACCGCCGCTGCGCCGTCGTCCTGTGATAACGCCGCCATTGTGATTTCACCGCCGGCGCCATTGTGCCCGTTCTTTTTTTTAGAATCATTCGATTTTTTCTATCATTTTGAATGGATTCTCCCTCCTCAAACTCATCTCGATCCGAACCCGGGCGAAACCCGGGAAAAAGACCCATAAACCCGGTTTCTCCTCGTAGATCTGTTCGCCAGGCTTTGGCGAACAACCCGCGTACATTGCTAGTGGATGAGAACACGGACTCTGATGCGAGCTCCGTTGTTCGCTCAGTTGAAGAGCATGCCATTGATCGCTCTGGTGACCAAGAAGAGATTTACCCAATTGCTCGCGAGCCTAGCACGTCCTCCAATCTTGGATAAGATTCCTCGGAAGTGGCCGCGGAAATAGAGGGCTCCCACAGCCACAAAGGCGAGCAACCTGATGTCATTAGCGAGCAACGAGGACCTACTCTTACTTGGGAATTTTTTAGGGAGATTAACTTCCCCATGCCTGAATCTGCACCAGAATCTCGGATTCCTGAGGGAGTTGCTCGCAATAATGAATGGTCGGACTATGCTGCTCGCTTCTCAGAAACTTTCCCCGTTCCGTCAAGGGTGATAATGAAGGCAAGCGAGAGTGAGTTTGTGGCGAGCAGAATTGCTAGCGTCGTTACCGAGGATGACTTGGCGAGCATCCGTGCAACATATAAAATCCCTTATGATATTTTTATGTACGCGCCGAAGAAAGGAGAGACTGCTGATCGCCCACCTCCCGGCTGCACAGCGATTAATCTAGAAGTTCTTAATACAGGCTTCCCACTTCCTGTGCACCCATTAATTGGTCGCTTCTTGGCTGATGTGAATTTGGCGATCACTCAAATCACGCCGAATGGTTGGAGCAATCTTTTAGCCTTCATGACCCTCTTTGGTCTGAGGGTTATAAGAACAAAATAAGTACGGTGGAGCTTCACTACGCCCTGTCTATCGCAGCTAGGGGTGGGGAAAATACCGAAATTATCGGTATACCGTGCATGCCGTACCGAAAAAATACCGAAATTATCGAATTTTCGGTATACCGAGATTTTCGGTACGGTATGGTACCATACCGAAATTTTCGGTACGACAACGGTATGAAAAATAGGCATACCGAAATACCGACATTTAAAAAAATTATTTGTAATATTTAATTATTTTAATGAAGTTCAAAGCCCATCCATTAAAGCCCATCCGTTTATTTAAATTGAAGCCCATCCATTCTCAACCATTTAATATTAGAGGCCCATACAAGCATAACATGGGTAAAAGCCCATTAACTAATTAAAAGGAACCCTAAATCAATTGAATCATTCATTCTCCATTCCGCCTCATTCTCCAGCTGCTCATGAAATCCCTAAATCAATAGAAGCCTAAAAAACCAATTTCACCTCAATCTGCCTCTCTCGATCTTCTCATCTATTCTGTTTACTTGTGAATAGAAGACGCAATGTGGTGGCGCTTCCGCGCTCAACCAACGGTTCCGTCGTTCTCAGTTGCCTCGCCGACATCGATTGTTTCTCCGTCGCTCTCAGTTGCTTCGTGGACAACGACCACTTCTCCACCGCTCTCCACATCAACATTTCAAACTTTTATATGCGTATTCTCCTAGCAAATGGTTCTTCTATATATATTATTTTGGTTTGTATTTCTCTATTGTATTCTTCTTTATGGGTATATAATGTTCACTGCTCTAAATAGATATTTAGATCTATTTTGTTCTTCTGCAAATGTTGTTTTTCTGTAAAATTATTTTATTGAATAGCTTGTATAAATATCAATTTGGTATGTATCGGTATACCGGTAACATACCGGTATTGTAAGTTCGGTATACCGAAATTTTCGGTACGGTATCGGTATGGATTATTAGATACCGAAAATTTCGGTACGGTATACGGTATGACTCGATATTTTCGGTATACCGTACCGAACCACCCCTAATCGCAGCCCAGAACGGGGATGGTATTGGATGGTATTACGTCAAGGCGAGGAGTGGAGTGAAGCTCATTGAAGGGGTTCCGAACAAAGTTAGGGGTTGGCACGGCCAATTCTTCTTTAGTGGTGGGGACTGGGGAGCAACTGAGGGCTTTGCTGGTGGTCGGGCGCGCATCATGTCGCCTGAAAGCTTTGGAAACATTAAACGTAGGCTTAGTTTTGTCTTACTGTATCATAAGTAGGACTAATTTTAATCTCTTCCTTGTTGTTTTGCAGGTCCAAGAATTTTGAAGTGGGGACATCCTGATCTCAGCGACGAGTACCTCTTCACACTTGCTGTCATTTCTCTTCGTGACGCCGCTAGTCGCGATTTGGCTTACCTCTCCAAAGACCATTGTCGCAAGCTCACTGGTTTGATTACAAGTCCCCACCATCTTGAGGCTCAGGCTGCCATTCCAGAAGGTAGTTTTATTTACTCTTATTTTTGTTCGCTACTTATCTTTCCAGTTCGCCTAACTTTGTTTCCTTTCTTTTAGAGCAACAAGTTACTGTTGTCGTCCCATCTGTCCCTGAATCGTACTACTTGCTTGTTGATCCCGTTAAACAAATGGCGGACGCATCGAGGAGAAAAATGGACCCTCCACTCGCGATTCTCCATCTACGAGCAGGAGAGGATCCTACTGCTCGCCCCCGCTCCGGAGCTGCTCGCGGCAAGCGAGTAACTAAAGCTCCCTCCTCTCCCCGAGATACAAGGAGGGAGAAAGAAAGAGAGAAAGAGCGGGAGAGGGAGAGGAAGAAGGCGCCATGGGGAGACGGTGCTCGCGGCAGCCGTGATGATGATCGCGCCTCAAAGCGCTCGAAAACTGGTGGTGAGGCGAGCAACATCGCGCCAAGGTCTCCTGCCCCCAAGTTCGCATCCTTGGAAATTGTGGACGAGCAACAAGTGATGGCGACCAAGAGGGGAGATAATCCCAAAGACACCTCTTACTTGGGCTGGGACCCAGTTAAGATCAAAGAGTAAGTTCTCTTTTTATTTCTTTGTTCGCTTATTTCACATTCTTGTTCGCGTGTTAACGTTTGTGATCCTTTTTGCCATATAGGTACAATCCAGCTCTTTACCCTGGCCGAGGGACGACACTTCATCATTTTTCCGTTGTGAAAAATGCACCTTCATCGCTCCACGATATTCCTGACGTCCATGTGCGCCGAGCTATTGAGACAGTTCCAAGAGCTTGGACCAAATCGGCTAATACTCTCGTCGCTGGCCAAACGGCGAGTGACAATGCTCGCCTGATGACATATAATGCTAGCCATCAATTGGTCCAATCCCAAATGCTGCTCAACCAGATTACTGAGCTCGAGCGAACAAATCGCGAATTGGGGCGTCGCATGGAGATGATGGATGAGGAGAGAGCCATTGCTATTAAGCAATGCAAAGCTGATCATGCCCAAGAGATGGCTCTGATGGAGCAGAAGATGGAGGTCACCTTGGCTAGTGAGAAGAGCGCTCTTGATCGCTCCGAAAAAATGTTGCTCAAAGTGAAGACTGCTGATCTCCGAGCGGAGAGAGCTGAGAAGGAACGAGCAGACTTGGCTACTCGCCTTCTGGTCGCCGAGGAGCAAATTAAAAGGCTGGAGAACGAGTGAAGAGATATGATTGATTACGAGGTCCACGAGCAGGAGGTGTTGGATAAAACCAACTTTGGGTACATCTGTGCCTTTGCTGAATGTTTGAGGTCCGTTCATTTCGCCCATGATCATAACCAAGATATTCGAGGTGCGGTAAAGGCGGACTTCATTGAATATGTGAAGAATTACCCTCCTGCTCCAGGCTCGACTTTGTTCGTTGCTGACCTGGCCGCCTTGGGCTTTCCTCTGGACATTTTTGGCGAGGAGGTCGACATAGTGCCCCCTACTTACGGCGGCCAGCCAGAGGCATCCCCCGCGGCGACCAATGATGTTTTTAAGGGGTTGCCTTCGCTTCCATTGACACCAATTGATGGTACTGGCACTTCAACTATTCCGGGCGAGCAACCGAGCACCGTGGCGACCAGTACTGCTGATGCTCCTCCTCCATCTTGAAGACTCAGTTAGTTACAATAGGATTTGTGCCTTACCTTCTGTAACCTCATCCTTCCTACTGTAACCTTTTTTATGAAATGAAAACTTTTGCTAGTTTATGAATGTGCATTCATTTTTCTATTCTTCCTAGTTGCTCGCCTATTGTTTTGCGCATTTATAATTAACAAGTGTTCCTTTTATTCTTAAGGTAAACACTTAGTGAAATTTTTAAGTTGGTCATTTGGTTCTCATGGAACTTGACCTTTAATTGTTTGGGCCTTTTTTGTCGCTCGTGGACTTGGCCTCGTTTTTGGCATTTATTACGCTCAGCTGTTCGTCTTATAACGGACGTGCTTTGCGAGTTCTGGGCGAGCAGCTGAGTAGTTTAATAAAACATGCATGATTGTTCGCCTATTGAGAATACAATGCACAAATAATTGCTCGCCTAGTGATACACAATTGCTCGCCTAAACATATATAATCTTACCCAAAAACTTCAAAATTTTAGAAATTTACAAGGAATTTAGAAAAGATTTACATGGTAAAGCTTCTGACTTACAAGACTTTATTTATAGTATTTCTTAAGTAAAGTTGCATTCCAGGAGTATTGGGACGACTTGCCTTCCATGTCTTCAAGGTCATATGTGCCATTGTGCCACTTATTTGTTACCTTGTATGGGCCCTCCTAAGTCGGGCCGAATACTCCTGGTGGCGGTGCCAAAACTTTCCGAAGTACTAAATCTCCGATTTCGAAATCTCATATTTTTACCCGAGAATTATAGTACTTTTCCGCTCTTCCTTTGTAGATCGCATTCTTAATTTCTGCTGTTATTCTCTTTTCTTCAAGCAAGTCCAACTCTGTTGTCAGTGCAGAGTTATTTTCCTCTTCGTCAAACGTAGTTGTTCGTTCTGTTGGGACTTTTAGCTCAACCGGTATTACCGCTTCTGTCCCAAACGCCATTGTGAATGGTGTTTCTCCTGTGCTCGTTCTGTGGGACACTCGATACACCCATAATACCTCCGGTAATTCTTCAGACCATTTCCCCTGTTTGTCAGCCAAGCGAATTTTCAGAATATGTTTGATTATTTTGTTCACCGCTTCTACTTGGCCATTTGATTGGGGGTGGTATGGTGTTGAAAAATGTTTCTTCATTCCCCACTTTTCGCAAAAATCTCTTATTTTTTTCCCTTAAACTGTTTTCCGTTATCCGTCACGATCGTCTGAGGTACCCCGAAGCGGCAGATAATGTTTCTCCAAATGAAGTTGATCATTTTTTCTTGCGTAATTTGCATAAGCGCTTCTGCCTCAGCCCATTTCGTGTAATAGTCTACTGCTACCACTGCGAATCGAACATTTCCTTTTCCCGGCGGAAAAGGCCCGATGAGGTCAATTCCCCATTTCGCAAATGGCCAAGGGCTATTGACTGAAATCAGTTCGTGTAGGGGTTTATGGATGTTTGGGGCGAACAATTGACACCTATGACAAGTTAGGACAACTTTGATCGCATCCTGGAGGAGGGTCGGCCAATAATATCCTTGTCTTACGGTTTTGTATGCCAATGCCCGCCCTCCAGCGTGATTTCTGCATACACCTTCATGGATCTCTTTCAGTACTGTTTGTCCTTGCCCCCTAGCCAAGCATTTCAGGAGTGGGAGTGAAAATCCTCTCTTGTACAACTGTCCATCCATCATGGTGTACCTTGCTGCTCTTCTAACCAACCTGCTAGCCTCCAACGGGTTATCTAGTTTTTCATTATTCTGTAGATATTTGATGATCGGCATTCTCCAATCATCTTCCCCTAATTCTTCGTCAACTTGATAGATTTTGTAATCCTCAGTTGATGGGTTGGATATCCTTGTTAATGTAACCTCGGATAACTTCGCTGGTCCGGTGCTAGTTGCTAGTCGAGCAAGCGCGTCCGCTTGTGCATTGTTGTCTCTTGGCACCTGTTCGATGTATATTTGTTCGAACATGGAAGCTAGGTGAGCAACAATCTTTTGATACAAAGCCATGTTTTCGTCCTTCGCCTCGTACTCTCCTCGAACTTGGTTGACAATCAGCTATGAATCTCCAAAAATCTGTAATTTTCTTACCCCAACTGCTAATGCTAAATGCAATCCAGCGATCAATGCCTCGTATTCTGCTTCATTATTCGTTGCCATGAATTCAAAACGAACAACTAAAGTGAAAACCTGCCTGTCTGGACTTATCAAGACTATCCCTGCACCCGACGCTGTATTGGTAGATGATCCGTCAACATACATGTGCCAGGGATGATTATGTCCTCTCATCGAATCTTGGGGGAATGTCAGTTCAACTATGAAGTCGGCTAAGACTTGCCCCTTGATCGCTGTTCGAGGAGCATATGAAATTCCGAACTGGCTAATTTCCAAGGACCATTTTAGGAGGCGACCAGCTGTATCGGGTTTGTGCAGTATCTGTTTGAGCGGATAGGTCGTTAATACTTCCACCTGGTGGTCAAAAAAATATGGACGAAGTTTTTTGACACTCATCACCAGTGCGTATGCTAGCTTTTCTGTTGGTGAATATCTGAGTTCTGCTTCATGTAAAGCCTGACTCACATAGTAGATGGGCAGGTGGAACTTTCCTTCTGCTCGAACGAGTACTGAGCTGATTGCAACTTCTGAAGCCGCCAGGTACAAGTATAACTTTTCCCTTGGGATCGGCTTGGCAAGAATTTTCGTATCGCTGAGGTATTCTTTCAGCTGTTCGAATGCTCGTTGACAGGCGTCTGTCCATTGAAACTTTCCTTTCTTGATTGCCTCAAAGAATGGCCTACACTTATCTCCAGATCTTGAGACGAACCTGTTCAAAGCTGCTATGCACCCGGTTAGCCGTTGGACTTCTTTTACTAATCTGGGTGGCTGCATTTCCATGATCGCTTTTACCTTTACTGGATTTGCTTCGATTCCTCGCTGACTGACTAAATGTCCCAAGAATTTCCCGGAATGAACTCCAAAACTGCTCTTCTTGGGGTTTAGTTTCATGCTGTAGGTCTGAAGTATTGCGAATGTTTGGGCCAGGTGCTGTAAGTGATCTTCCTTCTTGGGGCTTTTAACAACAATGTCATCCACATATACCTCCATCGTCTTTCCGATGTGATCATCGAACATCTTGTTGACCAATCTTTGGTAGGTGGCTCCGGCGTTAACCAACCCAAATGACATTCTCTTCCAGCATAACAAATTTTTGTTGGTATAAAATGTTGTGTGCTCTTGATCGTCTGGATACATTGCAATTTGGTGATATCCCACAAATGCGTCCATGAATGTGAGGATCTCATGTCCGGCTGTGCTATCAACCAGTTGGTCGATATGTGGCAACGGGAAGTTATCCTTGGGCAAGCGGCATTCAAGTCTATAAAATCGATGCACAGTCTCCATGCCCCGCTTGCTTTTTTGACCAACACCGGATTTGCCACCCATTGTGGGCATAAAACCTATCTGATCAAATCATTGTCTAGTAACTTTTTAACTTCCACATCGAGCGCCTCATACTTATCGGGCCCAAACTTTCTCCTCTTCTGGTGGATCGGCTTTTTCCTCGGGCCATTGTTGAGTTTGTGGCAGGCATGCTCAGGGTTAATGCCTACCATATCTGCATGCGACCATGCGAATACATCGAGATTTGCTTTAAGAAACTCCGTTATTTTGGATCTGTATGGCTCCGGGAGCTCAGATCCTATGAAGAGTTCTAAGCTCTCTTGGTTCGGGTCGACCTTTATTGCCTCTAACTCTTCAACCGGGGTAGCCCTCCTTTTCTGGCCTTTCCAACGAGGGTCGATGATGGGCCCTTCTATGTTCAATTCGTCCTCAACTTCCATTGGTTCTGCACCCAGCCGTGGTTCAATATCTTTTGTCTCGCTGTCGGCCGGTGTTGCATGCTCTACTCTGTTGCTAGCCGATGTGACTATGTTTCTTTCCTCGCTCGGTTGCTCGTCTCTGCTCAGCTGTCCGTCACCGCGCAGCTGTTCGTCCCTGTACAGTTGCCCGCATGCTTCCATCATCTCTATATCGATAGAGTCCATAGTTTCGTTGGGAGTGGACGGCCTATCTTCACCACAGCTGCTCGGTTGTTTGTCCACCATGTTGACTCTGTGATCTTTGGGTTGAAGTTGCAAAAGGCACTCACGAGCTTTCTTCTGGTCACCTTTGATTGTACCTGTACCTTTCGACGTGAGAAATTTTACACAGTAATAGTACGTCGAAACGGCTGCCTTAAATTCATGTAAAAAAGGACGGCCGAGGAACCCATTATAGGTGGACTGTTGGTCTACGACTAGGAAATCTACCATCCTATTCAGTTTCCTTTCAGGATCCTCGACCGATACAAGTTCGACTGCTAGTGTAATCATTCCTAGAGGGACGGTCACAGCATCTCCGAATCCCACAATTCTATGATCGCAATCCTTTATGTATTCAGCACATTCTCCTAGCTGATCCACAGTGCTTTTGAACAGGATGTTTGTGTAAGAGCCAGTGTCGACAAGCAGACGGTGTACTTTCGTTCCCATAATGTTAGCGCAGATGACTAGTGAGTCGTTGTGAGGGGTGAGCACCCCGTCCAAGTCTTTTTATGAAAAAGTGAGGTCTCCGGTTCATTTGGTTGATGGATTTACACCAACTTCCATCACTTGTGCTACTGCTCTCAACTCCGCTTTCTTTCTTCTTTTTAACATGGGTGGTCTCCCGTCAGAGCAACCACCTACTGGTCCGATTGGTTCTAGCGTTAGGATCTCCGGGATTGGTCTTGCTGGGGCTGCGGGGACTTTTCTTCCTTTTTTACCCGCCCTACTCGGTTGTTCGTCGCTATCATCATCGTCCGAGCTGGACGGTGTTGCTGTTCTCGGCCTCTTGCCTGGCTCTTTTTTCACGAATTCAGACAGCTTTCCTTCCTCATAGAACCTCCACAACTGCTTTAACAAATCTCTGCATTCACTTGTGAAGTGGCCGATGTTCTGATGATATGCGCATTATTTGTTCGGGTTCAATTTTCCTCTTTCTTGCCTTATTTTTCGTGGTTCTGATAGCATCTCCCTATCTTTGACATTGTTGTATACAGCATCCACGGACATGGTGAGGACTTGATTCAACTTCTCTTTTAACTCAGCTCCCTCGTTGAACGACTTCATGTTCTTTGGAGCCTTGTAGTCATTTCCTCCAAACTTCTTCGGGTCGGCTTTATCTCCCATTTCTTTGTGTAGGGCTTCCTGCATCGATACGTGGATTCCTACCTTGTGTCTGAATTCCGCATACGTCTTTGGACAAGTCAGATGCATCTCTTTCCATAAATCGGTTCCTTTCTTCAATCCAGCCATCACTGCTACTATCTTCGTATCCTCACTCACCATCTCGCCCTCCAGTAGAACTTTATCGAATCTTTCCAGAAACTGTGTCTGTGGGTCAAGTAAAATCTGGCAGTTGAGAAATGAGACATAAATTCCTTGCTCAGTTGGGCAAAGGAGCTGACGGAGCCGGGAGCCAATGCAGAAAACCACCTGTGCGGGCCATCTCAAAGGGTGAGTGGGAAATTTTGACACTGTGTGGTATCAGTTGCCCCCATTGAGCTGACGTTCCTTCGTACAAATTGATGGCTGGAAACTGTATCTTCTTTTGGATCGGTGCATTGAGGATTGACGGAGATAGTGGTGAGGATGGGAGAATAGTTGATCCGACACTTCTCTGAGATTCCATCTGCTTTTGCAATTCCTCGATTGCTTTTCTCATCTCTTGTAATTCACCAGGAGGAGTCCTCCCGTTGGAAGGCTGTTCATCGCGATTGGGTCCAATGACCTCTTCGCGACGTAGTCCCTCACCAACGGGACGTTTCTCCTGGGTTGTCCTTCTAGCAGCGTTGCTAGCTCCGTTTGGCCCTAATCGGCCAAAAGTTGATCTCCTGATCCGGTCATGTACTGATGGGCGAGCAGATGGCGTGGTCGTTCCTCGTTCTTCCTGGATGACCCCCTCCTAGTTACGTTCCTCGTTCCTAGCCTTTCCAAAACGCTTGTTCGAGAGGTACTTTTGCTTGACTCATCTGCTCGACTTGGTGACGATTCTCCTCTACTCCCTAAACGCTCGCTCAGGGGAGCTTTCTCTTTATTTCTACAGACTTCCTCGCTGTCAGCCTCGTCACGACGCGCATCTTTCCTCATTTTACTTCGCTGCTCGCCTGCCCGCCCATGCTCGCCTGCTCGATTGGTCGCCTCCGGGGCTCTTGACGGACCAGTTGCTTGTCGATTTTGTAATGATTGAAGAACGACAATTGTTTTTGCTAGCTCTACGGGATTTTGAGCAAGAGCTTCTACTTCCGGTGGAATTGTTTCAATTGTAACTTGGACATTCCTCCGAGAGGTTGTTCTAACTGTCCTTGCATGTCCTTCGGTAGACAAAACCCTAGTTCTTGATCTATGACTCGGGGATGCACTCGAATGTCGTTCTTCTTGTGATCTAATCATTTTGGTTGCCAAGGTATGAGTAATAAGCAAAGGAGTGGGGTGATCTTGTTTCCAACAAACACTTTTCTTAAGAGCTACTAGCCTTGGATGTATGACTATGAAGGTTCACAAACCCTAGTTCACACACACATGCGTTTAAACCCTTAGAATAGTATGTATATGGGCAATCTTGCACAAAAGAGTGCAAATATTTGATCTCCGGTGGTTTCTTCCCGGATTCCGGCGAGATTTTGCAGATTCCGGTGGGAGTCTTCAAACTTTCTTCAAATTTTTCATAAACGGAGGTTCGCACACCCTCCTTCTAGCGCCAATTGTTGATGACCTTTTTGTAATCAAGAAGATTAGTGACTGTTTTTCCTAATTAGGATCATCAAACAAGATCTAAGATCATGGAATTTAGCAAATAATGATCAAGAGGAAAATTTGCAAGAGTTTGATGTATTATTTAGAAATTTTTTTTCCCTTTTTTCATGCAAATGAAGGGGTATTTATAGATATACAAAGAGGCAATATGTCACCATTTTAGTGGCTTAGTCATTGGATCTTTGCCAAGTGTTAGGACACTTGTACCATATCTAAGCTAGTGACTGTTGAAGTTCCCAATGTTGTACTTGGTCTTTAGAACCACTTAGCTGCTTTCCGCGGTGACCAGTTGCTCGCTTGTACATCTTCGTTGAACGTGGAAAACTCTTATATTTCAAGTTGCTCGTCTTTTGCTCGTGATCATTGCACAGTTGCTCGCTTCATTGCGAAGCTGTTCGCCCAAGTCATTCTTGGTTCGAACTTTACACAGCTGTTCGCCACGACCTCATGCACAGCTGCTAGCCTAAGCTTCTTACTCAGCTGCTCGTCACTAAACTTAATGCCTTTATGCATCTGATCATATATGCATTATCTTTTTATGTATTACAATAAATAAAAAAGGGAGGTTTTTCATTAACCCTTTGCTTAGTTGCTCGCCTACCAACAATGGTGATACCCGATCACGGAAGATAACATTAACTGTTTTCTTGTAACTAAACGTACATTTTCACGACCTAGGTGGAATTGAACAATCCGCCGTGAAAGGTCGATGTGTAAGTCTCAGATTGATCTGTCTTGACTAAGAGATTGCACTAGCACATTTAGTATGTGTTGAAGAGGACCTACAACGAGGATAAATTCTTCTGTTCTGAAATGTGAAGAATTAGACCTCAGTGGTTGTTGATTTCTTAATCTCCGTCACTTAAATAGGATCGTGTGTGCTTAATGGTTTCTGCTTTGATTCATGTTGGGTGAGAATCATTGTGACTTCGAACCTTGTGCTTTGGGCAGTAATATTAATCATACGACGGTTGCTAAGATTTAATACGGAGAAACATGTGCGAGTACGGCTCGTGTGATTAGTCCCCTTGGTGGGCTCAGAAGTTTTATCGTACCAAATCTTGCAAGTGAAGAATCAGTTTCTTCGGTACGGATAATAATGTTGAGCTGTCTTTACTCCAAGGTGAAATATATTAATTAATTTAGAGCTATTCAGAAGCTTAATTAATTAATGGACTTGATAATCTTAAACGCGGGAAATAATAACCGGGAGCCCATATTATCGTAATATGGATTAAGATGGATAGTGCAATATTAATTTATTAGTGGTAATAATTAATATTAATGGATTGAATTATATTGGGGCTCAATATTGAAATTCAGAAGTCCATTAGGAGGTCCAATTTTAATTCTCCTTAAAGGCCCCTCAAGTAGCCCATTAAGTAGTCCAATAATGATAAGGTGATTAAAATAAAAAGATAATATTATGCTGATTTTTTCATGAAAATTTCTAAAATAGTGATTCAAGGAGAGAGAAGATTTTGTTGATTTTCTTGGAAAGATATTATGGAAGATATGTATTCTTGGAATACAAGAATATCTCATATATTCAAGAAGATCCAAATCTTGGGATCTCTTATTGAAGTTTTCGAAAATATCAAGCCTTAATAAGGTGAGTGAGATTTTTGTGGAATATTTTACTGTGGAGAAAAGAATATATGAGATATATTTAAGATTTCTTAGAGTCTAAGAAAATATTTTCTCCAAGCCCAAATAATCCTATAATTTTCGGCCACTTACTCTTATAAATAGGGGGTGATTATTTCATCCCCAAGTACATAATTCCATGTGTTGGAAAAATTAAGAGCATATATATATTTTTTTTCCTTAGTTATTTAAATTACTTGAAAGCATCTCCCACCGGTGATCAAGTAAGGCGAAAGGGAAATACTTGAGAAGGTTTTTGGGTTGATAAAGCGAGATCGTGATTGTCCCGTTTATTCAAAGGCCAATTCTACAAGAGGTACGTTAGTCACATAAATTCTTGTTTATTCCGCCTAGATTTTATGTGAATTAATTCAACATGCATGATGTTAAATTGGTTGTTGGAATTATTATTTGAATTAATTAGGATTAATTCATGCTAGTAATAATTGAATTCGTGTTTAAATTTCATTCCAAATAGATTTCGGGCACTCCTATTTTTCCCAACACTAGGGACAATGCCGGACAAATTGTTTTTTAAGACACTATTTTATGAGTGTTTGCAACATTAAGGCATGTCTTTTCATGCATACAAAATTAGGACAATATTTTTTTGAACTTGCAAAATTAGGGCGCTATTTTTAGAATTCTGCAAAACAAAGACATTATCTTTTACGATGAACAAGACCACGGTTATTAGCACTAGCCTCTTTGTTAAATACACTACCAGGATGAATACACTATCCAATTTTTTGAAAAATTGAAACATTTTCGGAAAAAAAATCCAAAAATTAACAAAAAAATTCGAAAAAAACATTCGAAATATTGTATTTTCCATTATGTTCGAAAAATTGTTCGAAAAAATGAAAGAATTTCAAAAAAAATTTCCGAACAACAAGTAGTGTATTCATCCAGGTAGTGTCTTTAACTAAGAGGCTAGTGCAAATAACCTGGGCCGATGAACAATTTTAGGGGGAATTTATGAAAAGCGGGCCAAATAAGCCCGATTATGATGTGCCCAGTTGGCCCAAATTTTATAAAAGTTAGCCTTAAAAGATAGGATCTTAGTTTTGCAAATTTGAAAAGATACTGTCTTAATTCTGTAAGCTCGTAAGGATAGTGTCTCAATTTTACAAACCTATAAAAATAGTGTCTTAATTTTGCAACTATCCATAAGATAATGTACTAAAAATTAATTTTCCCAAGTAACGACTATAGACCATTCTTACAATGTCTTGATGGTAGGTGATAAATGGTGGAAGTGTTTTTTAAAAAAAAAAAATCTAAGTTCCCATGCCCTGCAGAGGTTTTCAACGAAATTATGGGCTGGATGCAACTGTTTTGTTAAGTTAGAGGGATAAGGGTATTTGTATCATTTCATATGTTACCAAAAATGATATTCCCTCCCTACATGAAAAGTATGTTTACTTGTTTGTATGTGGTTTAATGCAACATATCGGAGAGTATTATGGGGTACCATGAGGTCCGTTTATAAATAAAGTGATTGTTTATGGAAAATATGTATGACATATTTTCCATAAACAATCATTTTATATATAAACAGACCTCACAGTTAGAGCTGGCAAATCGGGTCATCCGGCCCGGCTTGTCGGGCCAAGCTATGTTCACGGGCTAGGCTGAGCCATTTGCAAATCGGGCCAATATTTAAAAATTATACTTCCTCCCTCCACAAAATTTTTACCTATTAGTGTTGTACACAAATTTTTTTGAAAATTAGTATTTTATTAAAAATGTAGATAAAGTAAGGGGTCGTTTGGTTCGGTGGATTGGGTGGGACTAAAGTTTTAGTCCCACTCAATCCCATGTAATATTGTGCTTGGTTCGCAGGTTTACGGCCCGAGATAAAATTGGGGCCCGAGTCATAAATCTACCTAATCAATCAAATGAGGGACTAAATAATCCCTTAGGGATGGTGAGACTTCATAGTCTCATGCTTTAAAAATATGATATATTCACTTTAAATCCACTTAATCATTCAATCCAAACACACATTCCTCCTTAAATAATTATATCTAATCCAATTAGAGCCGGCAATTTGGGCCCGGCCCGCCCGACATATGGGCTGGGCTGGGCCCAAAAAATAGAGGCCCGAAAAAACCGGGCCATTTTTTGCCCGGCCCGGCTGGCCCGACGGGCCACGGGCCGGCCCATTTGGCCCGGTTGATTTTTATTTTATTTTTTTATCTATTTTATTTTTAAAAGATTATAATTAGTGTTATTTCTTTAAATAATATTCAGTGTTGTAATTACAAATATATGGACATACCTGACTTGATACTGCCATAATAAGGAATTTAGTGTTGTATATTTAGTTTTTAAATGATATTTAGTGATATTTAAATGATATTTAGTGTTGTATATTTAGGTTTTTTTTTTAAAACATACTTGATTTGATAGTTGATGTCATAATAAGGAATTTTGTAAACCTCAATTTTCAGTACCGTGGAATAAAAAAACTCTACCAAACATTATTTTGAGATTAGGAAAAAAAATAAAAAAATAAAGTTGAAACAGGCCGGGCCGGACCGTTAGCCAGCGGGCTATGGTTGGGCCGGGTCGGGATTTTACATGCCCGACGTGCAAATGGCCCGGCCCAGCCCGACCCACGAATAGTGATTGGCCGGCTGGGCCGGGCCGGCCCGCCCGTTTTGCCAGCTCTAAATCCAATGTCATTTAATACAATCTCATCTAATCAACCTCATCTCGTGAACCAAACGGCCCCTAAGAGTATTGTAATATTGTGAGACATATTTATTTGTTTGTTAATATCGTTTATTTAAAAAAACGGAATGAGTAAAAGAATTGGTGGACAACCCAAAAATAAAAGTGGGTAAAAAATTGGTGGATGGAGGGAGTACTATAAAACATAACTCATTACACTTTCATAATCCACATATATTTTATATCTTAATCTACTTTATTTCATAACAAGCAACAGCATTAATTTCGGTATTTAAAAAAAAAAACATTATGGCCAACCGGGCCGGGCCAAAACAGCCCTATTTTGGGGCCACTATTTTTTAGTTCAGCCGAGCCCGGCCCAAATTGCTAGTTCTTCCCAACAATACCCCAAAATATACTTGTCTATTTTATTTATGTTTTTTTTTATTTATTTGTAAAAAAATAAACTAGACGGAGGAGTAAAAAAATGGTAAGAGAACTTCGTAGTCAAATTTAATATATTTTGTAGAAGTCCAACTTGTACATAAAACTCAGTTTAGGGATAATAGCACAAGTACAACTTTTACACAAAGATAGGGTCTTAGGAATTGGATTAATTTGAAGGTTTTTTGGATTTAAAAAAGAAAAAAAAAAGTAAAATTTGTTATAATTTCCAAAAAGTAGAAAAAACAAAAAGAGTTTATAATGTAATACGCGAACCACCATAATTCTAACTTGACGGACGTCTTCATAGCCAAATTCAAATTGCTAGGAATATCGAGTCTTCATGGGCAAAATGTAGTTGCTAAGAATATTGAGCCAGTGTGGTTCTACTTGGCCAGGCGGATGACTGTTCCAAGCCAGTCATCGGGTATATTATTTTTCAATTGTCCTTTCAGAGCCCTCACCGAGTGATCCGTTGCTGCCTGCATTGGTGCATCGATGAGTGTTCGTCTAGTTACAGAAAACCACATTGCTTTAAACTACATTTACCTTCACAATATACACATCAATCCCCAATTTAGCAATCATTGCAGCTTCACCTATTTTCGTCTCCATGCCACCGGTTGTATCATGAGCAGCAACTGTAATCTCAACTGCAATTACCAAAAATAAAAAGAAAGTGGAAGTAATAACTAATAAGAAATCATAAGAATCAACTGTAATCTGTAAAGTAACAAACCTTCTCCAGTTTCAATTTAATCAGCCCATTGTCATACTAAAACATGGACATAATACAAATTCAAAGTACGGAAAGTTTGGTTCAAACTCCTCAATGAGAATGGTAATAATTAGTGCTTTGCTCTAATTTTGAAATAAGTGGAACAAAAAATGATTGTTGGTTGAATAAATATGGAATGATTGAAGATAAATGATTTCAAAGGGGGAGATATGGGGTAAAACTTATTTTGAGTCGCACAAAGTAAGATGAAAGTGAAATTTTAATTTTTTTTTTTTAAATTCTAATTAACCACCACAATTACTCATTTGTATTAGCATTCCCATGAAAGACTTTTGAACCAAACACCTCCTAAGATATAATCACAGATTGCTTGAGGTATTCCTTTTCTGACCTTGCCTGCTCGTATCTTGTATTTTGGGTTGCAACACTGACCAGCTCCCATCTTCACGCACAGCTGCAAGTTTTTTGTTTAATCAGTCATCCAAACTCAAAAAGGTATATTCTATCTAAAACGAGTTGTCTCACCAATTTCCCGGAGAAGTAGGGCACCAGGATCTGTTGGAGGGCGGTCATATACCCCAAAAACATCTGTCTAATGTCGAGCATTGTATAGGAGAAACATGTATGTTCTCTGTTCTTATATGTTCACATGGGTAATCATCTGTTAATAATAGAATATATTCCTTCATAGAGAAGTTTGTAGATATAAAAGGCAATTGGACAAATTAAAGATTGGTTGTAGATACAAGAAAAACAACACGGTCAGGCCTGAATTGCTCTGCCAAATGACGAATTATTACATCTCCGCTTAATATAGTGCAACCCTGTCGAAGATTTGAATGAATTAGTAGCACGTTAATACCAACTCGATGGCTTTGTATAAGAAAAGTCAAACCATCGAATTATCCAGAACAGCATCCCCGTGCAAAACCTGGAATACAAGAAGCAGCCATCATTTTCAGATTGCATCTCAGATCATGACAATATCATGATAACTATATTAAACAAAGAGAGCATAGTTTAGCAAGAATCAGAAAAAGAATTGGTGGCAAGTGATCCTCTAGGCTACATGTTAATCAGGATAATCCAACTGAAAACTACATAACATGCAGAACACATAATTGTAGAAAATGGCTTCCCCAATGCTAGTGACATATAATAGTCAATTACAAATTTAATTTCATTTATACGAATTAAATCTTGTGAAATTTAATATTTTCTTGCACTGTGAGAGTAGTCCTCTCATGGCACAAAGTCACTATATTTATATTTATTTTTATTTTATTTTATTTATTTGAGGAGGGGGGATTGTGGGTCGAACACTAGACCACAACCATTTATGGGTGAGTGAGCTATAAGTTACTAGTGTCATTGTATCACTATTACTAACACAAAGCTTTTCTATCCCATTAGACCGCTAGCTTACATCAGTGAGATCCGTGAACTCGTTATCAAAAAATTACAAAATGAAAATCAGCTCCAAAAGAACACAAAGTTGGATCTTATTGTAATGTTGCAAATTCTAGATGATACCATTCACGCTATTACTAGTAAGTCTCAAAATCAATGTAAAATGAGATATGAAGGCTCTTAGAAAGGAGAAAATAAATAGAACTGAAAATTAAGAGCTGGGGATAAAAGAAAAATGCCTTGAAAGCACCTATATGCACTTTTCAATGTTAACCTTATACTTGCTTAAGGATATAGACTCACAGGTACAAATCCAGCATCTATAGCCTTAACCACAGTTGAGGTATCCGCAACTGCTATCTGAAAAAATTCAATGTTCAATTCTCTAAGATTTCATGGCAAAGAATGATTTAGAAACAAGAACCAGCCATAGTAAGACGAATTTCAATAAATTGATAACAGTGTTCTGGAGGACTTCTAACATTTCTTTCACATGTTGTCCAGCCACATGAAAATGGAGACATTCCAATTGAAGGAATGCCCTCTGTAGGAAGACATAAATATATGTCAATGGGATGTACATAGTACAAAAAACATAAAGGAATTCGAATAAGTTCATCCAGATAAACATGAATTAATATCTTCATGATGTAGGAATTTTTAGGCAGCAGGCATGAAAAAATGTGATGTCATAACATGATAGTTCAGGCACAAAGTGCTAAGTAACGTAAGCAAATCGCTGATAACATTTCTAACAAAATATGTAAAGACCTAGTACAAACAAACATGGCTACTACCTAACTACTTAAAAGCTAAAATATCGCAAAGGCTGATACAGTGCTTATTTTTCATAATTTTGAGCAGCTTTTGAAATGATACAATGAAAAGGTAAAAAACCTATGACATAAATTGTATACTTAGATCAGTTCATACCTCTAGCAAGTGCTCTGACAATTTCAAGGTTAAGGGTTGTGACCTGAAATAATTAAAGAAGTTCAGGGATTACAACATTAATGGAATACTGGGAATGTGATACAACTCTAAAATCTAAAAGGCATCTACAACCCCACGAACCACCCCCTAACCCCAAAGACCAAATGGAAGCAAAACTGGAGTAGAGCGATCTTGCAAAAGCAGAATAAGATTTTATATTATCATGTAGGTTGATTCACCGGAATGTTATAACTCTGATACGGTTATGGATCCTTGTAACAAGAATCAGAACAAAATGAATCTAAAATCAGCAGTCGAATATATAAGGTCTTACAGATATTCGCGTAGCTACAAAACCAGATTTGACAAGGGGTCTGCTTAATCCGCCCTTATGAACCCCCGATTTGCTTGCTTGAAAGTGGCCAAAAGAACCTGAAGACAGTGATGATGAGCTAGTGAACCAGAAATTCTGTGAGAATTACAGCAATCCCCTATTATACTTGCTAGAAATCTTTTACTTGATACAGTTTCTTCAAGTGCAACATGTGAAATTTAAAATCAAATTAGCAAGAAATTTATGGTTGGCACAGGTCATTAACTTTGACTCTAAAAGAACCTCAAGAATGTAAAAAACACTAAAATGGTGCATGAGAAAATCTGGAAGATTAAAAATGCTAATTTTACAGATTCATGCTATTAGAATTCCTATGTCTATGCATTCAAATGCATCTCACTGGTAACAATAGTGTTCCGATCTTTTTTGGCTCTGTAAAGTTCTAAATGTTTCTCTACGACTTCAACCGTGCTTGCCTTTCAAATAAGGCGACACGTCCTCTACCCACATTAACCATTGGAAGTGCGGTAAAACAAGTCACAAACAAACTGACCGCTTAATAAAGTAGTATAACTTGCCAAGCTAACCTGCACCATGAACAACTATAAACTTTTTGGGATCTGCTGCCAACTGATCATCAAAGTCGTCAACCACGTTTGGAATTTCCAAGGATCCAGGCTTCCTGCTCCAATCCATCCCATGAGATGGCCCCAAATTCATTCCTTGCCTTAGCTGTGACAAAACTATATTAAGGTTGTCTGCATTTATCGTCTCCAGCTCATTTTTACAGGTAATTGCAGAACCCCCTGCATCCCAAACAAATAAAATAGCATCAATCTAGGTAAATGTATCTACTCAAAACTTCTGAAACCACACGCACTGGGCAACTAAATATGCATTTTCACTCATATACGAATTAACCAACACATAAGGTTTAAATCTGAATGATGACCGATGAAACACAACTTAGCGACATTTTTTGCTCAGATAATAAATACTACTTCACAGCTCCTGGATTCTCATATCATTAAACAAACAATCACTCAACTGAGTAGTTAATGCGCTAACAGATCAATAAATTTGGGAAACGCTAGCTGCGCACTAAACAGATAAAAGAGTTCGGATAGCTTAATGAATCAATTAATAATTAGACTAACTAAACCCGCGTTACTTGATTAGACTCCTCAATCGTACACAGAGCTCACCGAGCTTGACGATGCAGTGGAGTGGAGTGGTGAGTTCGGCGGCGGCGGAGTTTGTGGTGGTTGATTGGTGGTGGTGCTGATCCATTATCTTTTGACAAAGACCCGTTCGACAACAGCAGCGTTTCCACTACGACTCCTGCAAAAACATAATTTATTTATTTTTTACTATTAATTCACAACCCCTGCCAAAAGTGTGTTCATAAGTCTGAAAACAAGGAAATTGGTTTTTAGTTACGCTCTAATTACCTAATTTAGGAATTTTAAAATAAATATACTTTAACTGAAAATATCATTTGATTAATCAATAAAATTAATTTTATTTATTGTTCTTTTCTTGTATTTGCTTCAATTGATTGTTTGTGGTTTTGAGGCGATCTCTTGTGCAATATTGTACATGCAATATGAATATTTTAAAGAATGAAAAAAATTCACGGATCTTCACGGATCATGACGGATCCAATGGATCCTTAAAAAAAATCACACAAAAGCAAACATAAAAACTCTCATTTCTGTGTTATTATAAGGTCAAGTATGTGTTGACGATCAGTTCTAATCTTGAAGATTAATGGTTGTTTTAGATGGTTAATTGATCATCAAACAATTACGTGTGATTGATCACTAACGTAATTAGTGAATACGGATTTTCGGGTTTAGGTGGATTAGAATCGTATGAAAGCTTACGTGTTTAAGTTCGATTATAAGTTAATCGAGCTACTTTAGATTCGTAATCGAAGTTTGGACGTAAATAATAATTTGTGCCTCCTTCATTTGCTGTAAAAATCTAAGTATTTATAGACTTTTGCCCTGCAGGAGGTGGCACGTCCTTTGGCCGACCAAGTCTGCATGCTCGACACCTGTCCTTTGACTAATTTGACCTTATCTTAACTAAATTCTATCCTTATCTACTGGACTTGCTCGCAGTGTAGAGCTGTTCGTCACTTTGGACTTGTCCTTGAGGAGTCTTTAGTCTGATTCTGATGGTCTTTCATCTTGTTTAATTGTTATTTTGGCGTTGTGGTTGGATCTGATCGGCAGGATGCCGTTTGAGCTCGTCATGTGGCTTTTGATCTGATTTTGTTCGCCTATGTGTCTTGATCGCATGTAGGTTTTGCTCACCGGATGTCTTGGGTGAATCATGTGTTAATTCCAGTTTAAATTTTGTATGATTTGTGCTAATCCTGGTCGCCCAAATGATGATCCTGCTCGCCTATCAACAATTGCCCCCTTGCCGATCAATAAATTGTGAAAATGGTGAATGAGCACTTTTTGGGTTGACAACTTTTAAGTGTCACTAAGGCGAGCAAGAAAGTCCCTGGGGCGAGCAGCTTTTCACGGGCGGACAACATTGGTCGAGCAGACTCGGGTCGGGGACGGTTGGGATCCCAAGGTCTGGGCACGGCTCGAGGTGTGACGTGGGCGGAATGATTGCTACCGCCCACGCGCACACAATCCCGAGGAGACGCGCCTTCCCGTTTTGTCGGACAGGTGCTGCACGCGCCCAGAATTTGCAATTTGGTCCTTCCACTTTCAATTTTGTTCGCCCGGTACCCCATTTTTCCAGAAGTATAAAAGGAAAATTTTCTTCGTTTTTTTCATTTTCACATTGTTTCTTAAGCGCGAATCCCTCTTTCTTCCTTCTTTCAAATTTCCGGCGACGTTTCCAGATTCCGACGATCTTCGAGCAACGTCAAGGTAGTTTTTTCTCTGCTTATTTTCTTCTCTTTCTTCTCTTCTTGCTTCGTGTGTGTTCTTGATTCACCGAGAATTCCTACTCCGCCGTGGAAAATTCTGAGCCGCCGTGTTCTTCCCTTGCCGGAATCTGCAAAACCCTAACATCTCTCCCTTAACTTGTTCGATGGCGTCGCACTCAGAGACCGGTTCTTTTCCTCCCCGGAATCCCGAAAAACGGCCCGTCGAAGAAAATCTTCCTATAGTTAATTTGGAATCTGATCCCGAGGCGGCTTCGATTGCACGCTCGGTCAATTCTGGAGCCCATCCCTCCGGGGAAAGAGAGGAGCGAGCAAATCCTGCTCGCCAGCTCTTAGAAGAGACGAGCTCGGACCTCCACGAAGACGAGGATGAAGAAGTCGAGGTACTTCAGCCGGTGAACCTTGACGAACTGACTTGGACCTATCTCAAGGATATCAACTTCCCCGCGCCCAGATTGATCGAGCATCGGGTTCCAGTCGCGGTTGCTCGCCGTGTCGACTGGAATGAGTACGAAAAGGAGCACTCCAATCGCTTCGTCATTCCTGCTCGCGGAGTACGGAAACTTAAAGCGACCGAGTTCGCAGCGAGCTGTATCGTATCCGCCATCACTGAGGAGAATTTGATCGAGATTCGGAGGGATTACAAGATTCCCTTTGATATCCCAATGTATGCTCCTTTGGTGGACGACAGAGCTGACCGCCCACCACGCGGATTAACGGCGATCAACCTTGCCACCCTAAATGCTGGAGTTTCATTACCGTTGCACCCTTTGGTCGGCCAATTTCTACATGACGTGAACTTGGCTATCACCCAACTTACTCCCGTTGGGTGGATAAATCTGATGGCCCTGATGGTAATGTTCGCTCTAGAGGGGTATCCCAACAGGCTGTCCGCCGAGGAGGTTGGCTACCTAATGACAATAACCGGCTGCACTGGGGAAGAGGCGGGCTGGTACTATCTGAAGGCGCGACCAGGGCAAAAACTTGTCGAGGATATTCCTGGGAAAGTGCGGGATTGGAAACATGACTGGTTCTGGATCGGAGGCGATTGGCGTGCTTCTGCTCGCTCTTCAGGGGGTTCTGAACGAATTGAGACCCCGGCGGAGTTTAGGGAATTAAAGCGTGAGTCTTACCTCTTCTATATCTTTGAAGTGGTTGGACTAATTTTAATTCTCTTTTCCCTTTGTTTCAGGTCCCAAGAACTTGGGGTGGCGAACTGTGAAGAATAGCATAAGCGATCTATTCCTGTTCGTTGCGTGTTTGATCGCCCTTCGTCGCCGAGAAGATCGAAGTATCGGCCACCTCTTCTCCGAGGACACACTGCGAGTTGCCCATCTCACGACCTACCCTCACCATCTCGAGGCTCTAGCTCGTATCCCAGAGGGTAAGTATCTTCATGCTGGGCGAGCAGATCTGATCGATTTTATACTTGGTATTAATTTGTTTTCCTGTCCTTTACAGATCAGCTCGTCTCCGTTGTGCTTCACCCTTCCTTCCTAGAGCTTGATAACCGTGTCTGGGAGATGCCGACCAAAAAAGGACGCAAGAAGTCGGATCCCCTCTCCAAGATCATCGCCCTTGCGGCCAAGGGTGGAAAAGGAGACCCTCGGCAAACCGGAGGGTCGAGCTCGGCTCAGCCTCCCGCCCCCGTAGCGAGTCCGCCCAAGACACTGGTCCCGAGGACGAAGAGACTTCTTCGCGGAGATGGCACTCCCGTTACTGAGGCTGAAAGGGCAGTCAAACGAACAAAGACTGCCCAAGAAAAGGTGACAGTGGCTGTCCGACCATCTGAAGGCGACAGCGAGCAAACTCCTTCGGTGGAGCGTCCCGGCGAGCAAGCTTTGGTCGTCACCACTCGTGAAGGATCTGGTCCTTCATCTGACCCCACCTATCTTGGCTGGGATAAAGGTCGTCTTGACAGGTATAACCTTGCTCGCCCAGGACACTTAGCATTTTTTTTTTAACTAACTGGAAAATTTCTTTTCAGCTACTCGCCCGAGCAGTATCCAGGGCGATCTAACCTGGTGCATCGTTTCACCTGCTCAAAGGTGCCGACCAATCTGTGCGAAATCCCGAACTCTTTTGTTCGCCGCGCCTCTGAGGTCGTTGCTCGTAGCTGGACCAAGGAGCTAAATGAGACCGTCAAGGCACAAGCGCCTCGTGATAATGGCCGTTTGTGTCTTGTCGAGGCGGGAAACACTTTGGCGGCCGTGCAACGTTTGGTCGACCAGGTTGAGGACCTTGAGAAGGACTCACGCCAGCATGCGGCCACGGTCAGCCGTATTGCCAGAGAGCGTGATGACGCTAAGGCTGAGGCGAAGAAGATTATCGCCGACCTCGAGAATAAAGCCAAAGCTCATCAGGTTAGCGAGCAGCGTGCCTTGGACCTGCACGTCAAAGTCTCCGAGGAGCTGAAGGTCAAGATGGCCGAAGTCGAGCACATGCGAGCAGAACTTGCTCGCGCTCAGCAGCAGAAGGAGGTCGCCGAGAAATTCACGACTGAGGCAACGGCCAAAATTGCGGACCTTGAAGTCCAGCTTGCCAACTCCATTACCCAAGAGGAACTTATTCCTAAGATGGAGGTGAGCTCAATTCTTGGTTACGTAACTGGTTATGCGGAGAGCATCCGTATTGCCCATGAATTCAAGGCTGCCGCAGTTGTTGAAGAGATCGGCAAGGAGTTGTGCAATTTTGTTGAATCTAACCCTCCTGCTCCGGGCACAACTCTGCAAATTGGCGACCTGCCTGAATATGGGATCAAGCTCGACTTCATTGGCCCCGAGATAATTATCACAAGTCTTGCCGAGGACGAGGAAGAAGAGGGCGATGCTGCGGAGGGCGAGCAAATCCTTCCTGCCGATCAAAGTGAAAGAGCTCTAAAGGAGCGTGCTGATGCTGAGGGATTGATTGCTGAGCTAACTGAGGTGGTCCCAGTTGATCCTGCCATTGAAGGCTCTCCACTTGAAGACCCCAAAGATGACAACATATCTCCTCCTGCTGGACAAGGATCTTAGCGGACAGGATTAGCTAGGAACTTGTACTTCTTTTTTGTTGTTGTTCATCCTTTTGTAATTTTTGGGCGATTAAGCCTTATCATCAATGGATATATTTCGCTTACTTGCTCGTCTTTTATCTTACACTAATTGTTCTTTGCATCTTTTTCTGTGCTTCAACAATCTTAATGTAGTTGGGCCTTGTTCCTTAAGAACCTCTTTTTTTTTTTTTGCCTTAGGATTTGATGGGCTTTTGGCCTTAGGCTATGTCCATTTAAAAACGAACAACCTTCAATGGGCTTGGTTGTATAATCAACTTGCGCCTTGAGCTCACATTTCTATTTCGAACGAACAACTTAATATTGAACAAACATTTAAAAATTACAAGTATCAAACGCGACCAAGAATGTAACCCTGCACTAGCTAGGTTGGATTTGCTCGACAGAAACAATGTTAAGCTTCCAACTTATTAAAAACATAAATTACACCAAGAGTCAGAGTTGCTCGACTACTATACAATTTGTCAAGACATCTTTAAACTCTTAAGAGGAAATGAAATTATCACAAGATACTAACATCCCAGCATGCGACCAGACTTGACCCAATTCATCTTTGTTCGACCATTTATACTTGGTGAAAAATTTCAAAAAATTAGGCAAGTTTTTTTTGGACCCATCTTGTATCTCTGCCATTCCAGTTCGCCCAGTGGACTTAGTAGCTCGCCTATCTTAACTTCACTCTCTCATGAAGCAGAACTGGTCGCCTACTGAAAGTATTTCCTTAGATTAGCTGCATTCCAGGAATATTGGGCCGAGTTGCCATCTAAGTCCTCTATGTCATATGCTCCATTGGGTAACCTATCTGTTACCCTGTACGGGCCCTCCCAAGTCGGGCCAAATATGCCTGGAGGTGGGGCAAGCTTCTTTCTTAGAACGAGGTCACCAACTTCGAATTTTCTTATCTTGACTTGAGAATTATAGTAACGCTCTGCTCTTTGCTTGTACGTGGCATTCCTTAGCTCAGCGTGTAATCTTCTTTCTTCGAGCAAATTTGCTTCTGTGGCTAAGGCAGAATGATTTGTTTGTTCATCAAAGCTGGTTGTCCTGACTGTGTCAGTCTTTAATTCAATTGGTATTACCGCCTCTGTTCCGAAAGCCATTGCAAAAGGTGTCTCTCCGGTGCTTGACCTGGGAGAAACCCTATATGCCCACAAGACTTCCGGGAGTTTTTCTGACCAGCTGCTTTTGCTTTCTGCCAGACGTATTTTCAATGTATGCTTAATGATCTTATTTACAGCTTCAACTTGCCCGTTTGACTGGGGATGATAGGGAGTTGAATAGTGTTTCCTGATCCCCCATTTTGTACAGAAATCTCGTAATTCCTTTCCATCAAACTGTGGGCCATTATCTGTCACGATTGTTCGTGGAATTCCAAAGCGACAGATGATGTTCTGCCATATGAAGTTGATCATGTTCTGCTGTGTAATTTTCACCATGGCCTTTGCTTCTGCCCACTTTGTATAATAGTCGACTGCTATGACGGTAAATCGAACATTTCCCACTCCTGCTGGGAAAGGGCCAATAATGTCAATCCCCCATCTTGCAAATGACCATGGGCTGTAAACCGATACAAGCTCCTGGGCAGGGGCATGAATGCTTGGAGCAAAAACCTGACATTGGTGGCAAGCCTTGGCTAATTGGATTGCATCTTTCCGTAAGGTTGGCCAATAGTAACCTTGCCTTATAGTTTTGTAGGCCAAAGCTTGCCCCCCAGTGTGATTTCCACAAACTCCAGAATGTATATCCTCCAGGACTGTCCTTCCTTGCCCCCTAGACAAACACTTGAGTAGTGGGAGTGAGAAGCCTCTTTTGTAAAGCTGTTCGTCTACCAGAGTGTATCTGGTTGCCTGTTTTTTAATTCTTTGAGCTTCAAATGAGTTGCTTGGTAACTCCCCGTCTTTTAAGTATTTGGCTATAGGAGTTCTCCAATCATCATCGTTGTTGTTCTCGACTATTTGATTCACTTTGTAGTCCATTGTTGATGGTTGAACTTTTTTGGTAATGACAATGTCCGTCAGGTCTGCCGGCCCATCACTTGTTGCTAATCTTGCTAGGGCGTCAGCTTGTGTGTTGCTTGTTCGTGGTATCTGCTGAATAAACACTTGGTCTAATTGGGATACCAAGTGTGCAACTATTCGTTGATACTCGATCATTTGCTCATCTCTGGCCTCATATTCGCCTCGTACTTGGCTTACAATGAGCTGGGAGTCCCCGAAAATTTGGAGTTGTCTAACTCCAACTGCTAGTGACAAGTGAAGACCTGCAATGAGGGCCTCGTACTCTGCCTCATTGTTAGTGGCCATGAATTCAAATCTGACTGCTGAAGTGAAAACTTGCCGGTCGGGACTGATGAGCACTATTCCTGCCCCCGAGGCCAGATTTGTTGACGAGCCATCCACGTAAAGATGCCATGGGTGATCTAGCCCTCTCGTTGGATTTTGAGGGAAGGTTAGTTCAACTATAAAGTCGGCTAACGCTTGTCCCTTAATCGCGGTTCGAGGTGCATAAGTCACGCCAAACTGGCTTATCTCTATGGACCATTTCAAAAGACTGCCAGCGGTGTCGGGTCGGTGTAATATTTGTCTGAGTGGGAAAGTTGTCAGGACTTCGACTTGGTGATCGAAAAAGTATGGTCTTAATTTCCTGACACTCATGACAAGAGCATATGCCAGCTTTTCAGTTGGTGAGTACTTTATCTCAGCATCATGCAGGGCCTGGCTGACATAGTAGATTGGCAGGTGAAATTTGCCATCTGCTCGAACTAACACCGAACTTATGGCTGTGTCAGATGCTGCCAAGTATAAATATAGCTTCTCACCGGGAATTGGTTTTGACAGAATTTTTACATCTCCCAAATATTCTTTCAATTGATCAAAGTCTTTCTGGCAGTTTTTTGTCCAGGTAAAGTTGCCCTTTTTGATGGCCTCAAAGAATGGACGACACTTGTCTCCTGATCGTGATATGAATCTGTTTAAAGCTGCTAGGCATCCGGTTAACCTTTGCACCTCTTTAACAGAACGTGGTGGCTCCATATCAACGATCGCCTTTACTTTTGCTGGATTAGCTTCGATTCCGCGTTTGCTGACCAGATGGCCCAAGAATTTCCCAGAATGTACTCCAAAGCTACTTTTCTTTGGATTTAACTTCATATTGTATTTTCGGAGTATGTCAAATACTTGGGAAAGATGATGGAGGTGATCTTCCTTGTGGGGACTTTTGACTACGATGTCATCAACGTAGACTTCTACTGTATCTCCAATTTGTTGGTCGAACATTTTGTTCACTAACCTCTGGTAAGTTGCTCCAGCATTAATTAGACCAAACGGCATCCTCTTCCAGCACAACAAATTTTTATTTGTATAAAAAGCCGTATTTTCTTGGTCGTCCGGGTGCATTGGAATCTGGTGGTATCCTGCGAAGGCATCCATGAATGTGAACATTTCGTGACCGGCAGTACTGTCCACCAGTTGATCGATGTGTGGGAGCGGAAAGTTATCCTTCGGGCATGCTGCATTAAGATCTGTAAAATCTATGCATAACCTCCAGGTTCCGTTCGGTTTCCGTACCAGGACAGGATTCGCAACCCATTGTGGGCATAACGCTTGTTTAATTAAATCGTTGTCCATCAGCTTTTTGACTTCTTCGTTTAAAGCTTGATACTTGTCTGGTCCATATTTTCGCCGTTTCTGGTGGACAGGTTTTCGGGCTGGGTTGATATTCAACCTGTGACAGGCATCCTTCGGGCTGATTCCTACCATATCAGCATGAGACCACGCAAAGACGTCCAAGTTAGCCTTCAGAAAGTCCGTCATGCGCGTTCTGTAAGGCTCAGGGAGTTCAGATCCAATGTAAAGTTCAAGACTGTCACGCTCAGGATTAACCTTGATGGCCTCCAACTCTTCAACGGGAGTTGCCCGTCGTTTTTGCCCTTTCCATCGAGGGTCAACTATTGGTCCTTCCGGACTTAGCTCATCCTCAATGTCCATGGGTTCAGCACCCAATCGAGGGTCAAAATCATCTGCGGGCCTTGGGTGAGACTCGGCCACCGAAGTTGGACTTCCCTGATTATCATCTGGGCACGAACGGTCGGCTACGGGAGGTAACACTGCTTTTGGCTAGTTTTGCCCGTCGCCCTGCTGTGCCTGATCGCCTATAGGTGAAGGTTGGTCGTCAATGTCCATCTTATTGTCTTGGGCTCCAAGGATGTCCTCCAAAATTGAGGGTTCATTTTCGAGTTGACTAGTTGATGCTTCCATCATAGATACTTGTCCCTGTCTTGACTGAATTTACAGAAGACATTCTCGAGCTTTTCTTTGGTCTCCTTTCACTGTGCCAACTCCACTTGCTGTTGGGAATTTTATGCAATAATGGTAAGTTGAACATGCGGCCCTGAATTCGTTTAAGAAAGGTCGACCCAGGAATCCATTGTATGACGACTCTTGATCGACGACCAGGAAATCCACCATTCTTGCAATATTCTTCTCAGGCTCTTTGACCGTCATAAGTTGCATAGCGAAAGTTACTATTCCCAACGGGGTTGTCACGGCATTTCCGAATCCCAGGATACGGTGATTTGTGTCTCTGATGTAGCCTGCATAATCTCTCATTTGATCAAGTGTCTTTTTGAAAAGGACATTAGTGTAGGCTCCAGTATCCACCAGTAATCTATGCACCCTTGTTTCCATAATCTTGGCACATATCACAAGCGAATCGTTGTGGGGGGTCAGAACTCCTTCCAAATCTCTGTCGGTAAAAATTAATTCCGGTGTTTGCATGGTAGGTGGAATGACCCCCATTTCCTGTACATGTCCGATCGCTCGTAATTCTGCCTTTCTTTTCCGGTTAGAGATTGGTGGTCGTCCATCAGAATAACCACCTATGGGTCCTGCGGGTTCCATCATCTGGATATCCGGTATTGGCCCCCCGGCTGGCGCCTGAGCTGGTCGTCCAGCTCGATTCCGATGAGGTGCCTGGTCCTGGTCTTCTTCGTCAGAATCTTCGTCTCTGGTTCTTTTGCCGGGCTGTCTTTTCACGAACTCTGATAGCTTTCCCTCTTCGTAAAAACGCCACAACTGCTTTAGCAAATCACGACATTCGCTTGTAAAGTGCCCTACACTTTGATGGTAGGCACAATATTTATTCTGGTTCAACTTGCTCGTTTCCTGACGTATCTTACGGGGAGGCGTTAGCAATTCTTTGTCCCAGACACTATTATAAACTGTATCGATTGATACAGTGAGAATATGGTTCAGTTTGTCTTTTAGCTCAGTGCCCTCGGTAAATGCCTTCATATTTTTGGGAGCTCGATAACCAGTTCCAGGTTTCTTTGCACCCTCTTTTTGTTCTCCTTTGTCTCCCATATCCTTTTGTAGGGCTTCATGCATTGAGACAAAAACGCCTGCCCGATCCCGAAACTCGGCGTATGTCTTTGGGCATCTTAGGTGCACATCTTTCCAGAGTTCAGTACCCTTCTTGAGCCCAGCCAAGACAGCCACAATCTTGGTGTCTTCACTAACGGATTCTCCCTCTAACAAGACCTTATCGAATCTTTCCAAATACGATCGGTCCGACTCGTCGTCAGTTTGTTTCAAGTCGGATAACCGATGTCTTTGGGATAGATAAGACCCAGCTGTAGAGAAATGGGATAAGAACTCTTTACCCAACTGGGCAAACGAATGAATTGAAGCTGGTGGCAGGGCCGAAAACCACTTATGGACACGATCCCCGAGAGTTAAAGGAAAGTTTCGACATTGGGTTACATCACTTGCCCCCATTGATACCATATAATTGGTATACTTCATCAAATGCACTCGGGGATCCGCCGTGCCCTCATACTGGATACTTGCTGGAAACTGGATCTTTTGTTGAATTGGAGCCTTCAGAATTATTACTGACAAGGGTGAGACCGGAAGAGTCGTGTTCCCATAACCTCTCTGTTGATCCAGCTGGCCCTGCATGCTTTCGATGGCCTTTCTCATGGAGGCGAGCTCCTCTAAGGATCCCCCCTAATTCTGTGGCTGTTCGACGAGCAGAGGCGCACAGCCGTCTGTTCGCTCTAGTCCCACATTGGGAATGGGAATCCCCTGGACTGGCCTCCTGGGATTGGGCTCTGCATTCGGGCCAAGGCGACCAAAAGCTGACCTAGTCAGCCGGTCATGGACCGATTGGCGAGCAGGTATTACGGCTGGGCGAGCTGTTCCAGCAGGGGGATGTATCTCCAGGATTCCCCGGCCACGTCGACCCAATCTTTCCAGAGCACTTTGGCGTGTACCCTGACTTGCCGCCATGGCCGGGTTCTGAGTTGAACCTCCCTGACTGGCGATCTCAATGTTCAATTTTTCTTTGCCTTTGGCCTTACGAGCTTGGGCGCTGTCAGCCTCATTCAAATGATCCCCCCTAGCCTTATCATGTTCGCGAGTCTTTGTGGGGCTACCCCTTGCTCGCACATATGATGGGCCAGGTTGGGCTTGTTGTCTCTGTAAAGCCTGGAGCATGGCAATTGTACGCGCCAATTCGTCGGGGTTGCGGGCAATGGCGTCCAATTCTGGTGGTATTAACTGGCAAGCAACATTAGTTTGATTCTCTTGGTTGTTTATGCTCGCCCTTGCTCGCCCACCAGCTTGGGACATTCGAGAGTGTGAATCCCGGGTTATATGTTGAGAACGTTGTGTCTCCCTTGATTGAGGCATTTTCACAGTGAATATCAAGTGTTGTTCTTGGTGTTCCTGAGTTTTTTTTCTTCAAAAACTCAAACTTGTTCTTCAATTCTGGGATAATCTCCTTGTATTCAATGAATCGGAGGTTCGAACCCTTCTTCTAGCGCCAATTTGTTGACGATCAGTTCTAATCTTGAAGATTAATGGCTGTTTTAGATGGTTAATTGATCATCAAACAATTACGTGTGATTGATCACTAACGTAATTAGTGAATACGGATTTTCGGGTTTAGGTGGATTAGAATCGTATGAAAGCTTACGTGTTTAAGTTCGATTATAAGTTAATCGAGCTGCTTTAGATTCGTAATCGAAGTTTGGACGTAAATAATAATTTGTGCCTCCTTCATTTGCTGTAAAAATCTAAGTATTTATAGACTTTTGCCCTGCAGGAGGTGGCACGTCCTTTGGCCGACCAAGTCTGCATGCTCGACACCTGTCCTTTGACTAATTTAACCTTATCTTAACTAAATTCTATCCTTATCTACTGGACTTGCTCGCAGTCTAGAGTTGTTCGTCACTTTGGACTTGTCCTTGAGGAGTCTTTAGTCTGATTCTGATGGTCTTTCATCTTGTTTAATTATTATTTTGGCGTTGTGGTTGGATCTGATCGGCAGGATGCCGTTTGAGCTCGTCATGTGGCTTTTGATCTGATTTTGTTCGCCTATGTGTCTTGATCGCATGTAGGTTTTGCTTGCCGGATGTCTTGGGTGAATCATGTGTTAATTCCAGTTTAAATTTTGTATGATTTGTGCTAATCCTGGTCGCCCAAATGATGATCCTGCTCGCCTATCAACAGTATGTGTTACCATAATAGCAACACAAAAATATAAAAAAATCTGCAAACTATTAGATAATCATAAAATAAAAAATCTCGATTCATGTGTTACTATATGACAATATATGGAAGAATTTGAACAATAAAAAGACTATATGATTTAGTAATTTGCATGTTACAACATGAAAAAAAATGAGTGTTAATACAAGAACAAAACAATGTTACAATATGAAAAAGTAACACACCTTTGTTCATGCAATAACACTCGTTTGTTCATATAATAACACAATTTCAACAGTATAAAAGCAGAGTACATGACGCAAAAAAACACCAACAGTGATGAAAATGAGAAAAAAAAAACAATGAAAACATGGGTAAACACGTAATGGAAGTTCGAAGAGAAGAATAAACTTAATTGGAGAAGAAATATCATAAGGGCAAGAAAGACGCGAAGAAACCGTCATGAAAGCTCAGAAAAAAAAAAAAGATTGAAGTAAATATGAGTTAAAATAAATCATAAATCTATACAATTTTGCATACAAGTTTTTGTGTTGTGGTTTTGCATTAATAGTAAGTCAAATGAATCTTTTAATCATTAGGAAAACATTTGTATAATTTATTCAAATTATGAAGTGTTTTCTTTGTATTTTGTTTTGTTTTTAATTTGACAAAATCTCAGAAGAAGTTAAGTAATTTATCCAATAATAAATTTATGCTAGATTTACACTGAATTTTTTTTTGAACATTAAATCCATACAAACTTTGTACTCCAATCTAACCCAATGGGTCAACTTTGCAACCTGTTGTTGATTGGGTCAAGCTCGTTTTCTTGAACTAAGCGTGTTATTACCCCTCACCGAGGTGTTCTTTCTTTTTACTTATATACTACTCCCTCCGTCCACGAAAATTTTACCCGGTTACTGTAGGACACAGTTTTTAATGAAAATTGGTATTTTATTGAAAAAATGAATAAAGTAGATAAAGTAAGAGTATTGTGGTATGTATTGTGGGACCCATTTTTTGTTTGTGAGTGTAGTTTATTTCCAAAAGAGGAATGAATAAAAATTTGGTGGACGGACCAAAAAGGAAAGCGGGTAAAAATTTGGTGGACGGAGGGAGTAGTTCTTTGTCCGTGAGATGCACGCATCTGTTGTAATTATGTTTATTGTAGATTATGAAAAAATTCAGTGAATGCTTTACTTTAGGCGTCTATGTGGATGTTACTATTGTGTTTGAATAAATTATACTCCTTCCATCTCGACATTATTGGCATATTAATATGGGCATACATGTTAAGAAAAAAATTATTTTTTGAATAAAGTAGTGGCATATGAGTAAATATGTGTATATTATTGCAAGTATTCACGTAAATTAATGTTTCCTTTTTTAGAGTGTTCAAATAATTTTGAGACGGACGAAAAAGGAAAGTGTGCAAATAATCATGAAACGGAGGAAATATAACTTTTTACATCAAAATGATTGATATATGAACTTACTATAATAACATATAAAGTTTTAGGTAAATTTTTTTAAATAGGCCAAACAACAAATTGAATAGTAAAAATAGGGGATCTGGAAATTTGTTTTCGAATATAGGGTGGATCGCCTCTGGGGAGGGTGATCTATATGGTTGATCGCCTCCCACAATAGCGATCCATCCAAAAGCTAGCCACATCATGGATCGCCTCTACCAGAGGCGATCTACCCCGACATTATCTGACGCAACACGTGGCTTTGCCAAGGATTCCCACGCCATGCCATGCAGTTGTCTCCCACGCCATGCTGCTGTCTTTCCCACTCCATGCAGCAGTCTTCCCCACTTGACTAGTATTTTGGCATTATATGCCAATTAACATGCATATAACACCACCCTCCCCTCATTATTATTTTCAGTTTTCTTCTTCTTTCTCCCCTCATTGCACCAAAAATTTTAGTACTCTTTCCAAAATGAAATCCTATTAGACATAACTTAGCTTGAATATATATATTGAGGCATTAAAAAAAATTGTTTCTTACATTGATTTAATTTTGGTTTCAGTACCCCAATATTTTCACTATTCGATTACACCATGCATTTTTTTTTATGTTATAAGAGAGAATAAATGTCTAGTTAACCTTTGCACTGTTATTTAACTGCACAATTCGTATAAATATCATTTTAGATAAACTAGAACCGTAACCGTCCTAAGATTACAACCCATTAACAACTGATGGCAGCCAGAAACATTTGCACATACGACTGCCGGAATTTACAACCAACATCAAGCACACCGAATGTTAATTAAATAAAAAAGAAGATAAAAAAGGGAAAAAAAATTGATGACAACCCCACAACGGAAAAAATATACACAAGGAATTGTATATAAAGGAAGACCAGAACCGTAATCGTCTCAAGATTACAGCCCATTAACAACCGATGGCAGCCAGAAACATTTGCACAATGTACGGTGGAGATCAAAAGAGAAACTCAATCGAAAGGTTGTAGTTAATTCCCGCCAAAACCCAAATTTAGAAAGATAGGGTGTATTATATATTATAGATTAAATAAAAAAGAAAATAAAAAAAGGAAAAAAGAAAATTGATGACAACCCCACAACGGAAAAAGTATACACAAGGAATTGTATATAAAGGAAGACCAGAACCGTAACCGTCCCAAGATTACAGCCCATTAACAACCGATGGCAGCCAGAAACATTTGCACAACGTACGATTGAGATCAAAAGAGAAACTCAATCGAAAGGTTGTAGTTAATTCCCGCCAAAACCCAAATTTAGAAAGATAGGGTGTATTATATATTATAGATAAGATTGATGGGTGAGTATTTTTAGAGATATGTGTAAGTATTTTATATTGGATAACAAAAAATTAGTAATGAGGTGGAAGTACATAGTAAAATAATGATGTAGATATTTATGCCTTATAATTTTTTTTGGTGACTTAATATTTGACCCAAGTAATGACTTGTAAAGAGGATTTAAGCTACACTCTATAAATAATTTTATATTTGATGTGATTTAAGATTTTGGTACTATCAAAATTTGATTTTAATTAAAAAAAAACTTGTATATCTTACAAATAGTTACATAATAAAAAAAGCCAATGTTATTTATAAAATTATCATAAAATCAATTTTATATTAATAACGACTACAAACACACAAAAATTAAATATCAACCGATTTAGTCAAATTTAACAAAAATAAGTACATCAGATTATAAAAAATCACTATAAACCGATAACGAACTATTTTCAAATCTTAAAATCCATGTAAAATAATAATTCTTTGATACAATAACAAAATATTATATAATCTTCAAAATTTAGCAATACAAATAAAATACAACAAAGTGACTTAATTAAAAAGATCAATCAAACACTAAACCTTGAAACACAAACAATGAAAATCCTTATGGATTCGACATCAATACTGTTGATAGGCGAGCAGGATCATCATTTGGGCGACCAGGATTAGCACAAATCATACAAAATTTAAACTGGAATTAACACATGATTCACCCAAGACATCCGGCGAGTAAAACCTACATGCGATCAAGACACATAGGCGAACAAAATCAGATCAAAAGCCACATGACGAGCTCAAACGGCATCCTGCCGATCAGATCCAACCACAACGCCAAAATAACAATTAAACAAGATGAAAGACCATCAGAATCAGACTAAAGACTCCTCAAGGACAAGTCCAAAGTGACGAACAGCTCTAGACTGCGAGCAAGTCCAGTAGATAAGGATAGAATTTAGTTAAGATAAGGTCAAATTAGTCAAAGGACAGGTGTCGAGCATGCAGACTTGGTCGGCCAAAGGACGTGCCACCTCCTGCAGGGCAAAAGTCTATAAATACTTAGATTTTTACAGCAAATGAAGGAGGCACAAATTATTATTTACGTCCAAACTTCGATTACGAATCTAAAGCAGCTCGATTAACTTATAATCGAACTTAAACACGTAAGCTTTCATACGATTCTAATCCACCTAAACCCAAAAATCCGTATTCACTAATTACGTTAGTGATCAATCACACGTAATTGTTTGATGATCAATTAACCATCTAAAACAGCCATTAATCTTCAAGATTAGAACTGATCGTCAACAAATTGGCGCTAGAAGAAGGGTTCGAACCTCCGATTCATTGAATACAAGGAGATTATCCCAGAATTGAAGAACAAGTTTGAGTTTTTGAAGAAAAAAAACTCAGGAACACCAAGAACAACACTTGATATTCACTGTGAAAATGCCTCAATCAAGGGAGACACAACGTTCTCAACATATAACCCGGGATTCACACTCTCGAATGTCCCAAGCTGGTGGGCGAGCAAGGGCGAGCAGAAACAACCAAGAGAATCAAACTAATGTTGCTCGCCAGTTAATACCACCAGAATTGGACGCCATTGCCCGCAACCCCGACGAATTGGCGCGTACAATTGCCATGCTCCAGGCTTTTGACTTGAAGCGAACTACACTAGCTTCTACTAGTAGCTACCCCGCAAGAGAACGGGTTCACTGTAGTGTGGGCAAGTATAGGGACCAAGTATTATCGAACCCAAGGGATAGTGTATATGCGAATAGATCCCTGAAGATCTACGCGTCGTAGTTAATATGAGTGTAATGTTTTTGGGTTTTTGAAAGATTAATTAAAAGACTGAAATAAACTAAGTACTAAAATACTAAAGCAAACGAATTAACTAAGGGTTGGATTCAAATAAGAGATGGTGATGCTTAGGATAGGAATCCCTACGTATACTAACGGAGCAGGTACATAATCAAAGTAATCGTGACAAACAAGAATTAACCTAAGTAAAAGATCGTAGAATGAAAGCTCAAGATTTCTCACCCTAATACTTTATCCTAGCAATCGACTTCACTAATCCACTAACAAGTTAATGGATTGTGCTCAATTAATGAGACCCTAATTTAACTAAGGTGATGCGGTCGTCCTCCTTCGCTAAACCGGTAGATTAATTAACCTTTCCTAAACCTTCTCGTTAAGACTACTAATTGTTATTGAGTGATGCGGTCGTCCTCTCTCTAACACTTTCGTACAAAATTCAAAGGTAGAGTTAAGATTAATTATATGAATTCATTAATTAAGAGAATTAAAACTAACGTCACCAATTACCTTAATTACGTACCCACATCCTACTTCTACGAGTTCATCCTAACCCAAGCATGCAAGGGTTTTAGCCGGACATGGTTATAACAAAAATAAAAGCAATAGAAGAAACAACGAATAAAAACATAATGAATTGAACGAAGAAAATAAGAAACATGAACTAGGGTTTTAAAAGAAAATAATTCTAAGAACTGAAATTTAATTAACTAAAATAAAGTTCTAAGCGTTTAAAGTAATCAAGCTAATGAAAAGAAACTAAGAAACGAAAAGAAAACTAAGAATTCGTATGGAAAACCTCAACAACGTAAAAGTAAAGCTTGCTCGTTCTTCTCTTCCTTCCTCTCTCTAAAAATTAAGTCTAAAAGTGATTTCTAAAAGTCGGGGATCCTTCAAAACGTGTTTGGAAGAGGTATATATAGGCACCGGGTCAAAACGGGAGTTAATGGGCCGAAAAAATGCGTCCGGAGGCGAAAATACGTGGTTGCTCGAGCAAAACGCTCGAGCAGTTCCGCTCGAGTGATTCGCTCGAGCGCTGAAACTGTTCTGTACGTTTTTGGTCGCTCGAGCAAAACGCTCGAGCGCTGGCTGCTGTGCACTCGTTCGTAAAATCTTCATATCTCCTCAACCGGGAGTCCGTTTTGGCCGATTCAAAGTCCTACGAACTCCTCTTTTCGCCCTCTATCCATCTATGAAAACCAAAGAGACAAATTAATAATTTTATAAAAATGATACTCATTTGACTCCAAGCACTCATCGAAAACACTCAAAACATGGGCAAATCGGGCACCAAAACATAACAATTTCACGCCTAATCAACCCCCCCAAACTTACCATGTTGCTTGTCCTCAAGCAACGAAATAATAAGTCAAGTGAAATTGTTAGGAATGAGTCAAAAAATCAACTCATGCAAGCAAATGAACTTGAGCTTTAAAGATCAATCACCCGTATACTCACTCACTTTCTTTTATCGTACTCATGCAACAATAACAAGAACCACCAAGATCAAGCATGGATGTGCACTCAACGGTGTGTTTCGCTCCCTCACAAGTGTATAACAGTGTTTAAGGGACTCACTCAATCAATCAATCACACATATTGGCAGCCATAGGCTTGTAAGCACTCTCAACTCCGACCATACTCTAGAAATCAATGCCGAATCAAAAAGGACTTTTCTCAAGGTTGTAATGTAGGCTCTTTGGACAGGTGGGATAACAATATGGGGTAAGTGACTCAAGTGAATGGAGAATAGAAAAATCAACTTTGGCACTTTGAGATTAGGAACAGAATCACTTCAACATTTGCAATCAATACACTTTAATTCCACTACTCTCAACACTTCAATTTTTTTTTCTCACTCTTTCACTTTTTTTTTCAATCACTTTTTTTTTTCTCTTTCTTTTTCGCACAAACACATGAGCTCATTTTTTCTTTTTGCTCATTCTCAATTTTCTTTCTCTTTTTCCCACATCTCAAAACTTCATCACACCTTCTTCTCATATTCACTCAACAAACAACCTTTTCCTTTTTCAACTCAATTCACTCCCTTCATATTCACACTTTCCTATTCTCCACTCAAGTTGGGACAAAAAGGCTTAGGAATTGGAATAGTGTTCATATGTGCTAGCAAATAAAATAGGCTTTAGGCTCAAAGGGGCTAACAAGGGATTCAATGTCATTGGTAAGGAAATTTTTTTGGCTAAGTGACTCAATTAAATCAAAGATGGCCTAAGATCACATTCGGCATATCAAACTAGACACAATCAAGAAGCAAGAGCACATGCAAGTTCTAGCGTCCTCTAAGGTGACGATCCACTCACAAACGAAGAGATTAAATCGTGCATCAAAATCTCATAAGGCTCAAATCTCACAGCTTTCACATCCATGCTAGTCCTAGTGAATTCTCACTCTTGTCATACAAGTACTCAAAAGAAAAATTTACAAGCATACAAGTTCTTTCTCAACTCAGCTCAAACTCAAACACTCACACAAAAGAATTTCTAACTCAGCCTCACAATTCACCCTACTCATCAAATCATACTCAAAGATAGCAATCAACAAGCATAAGGTGATTGATAGGCATAAAATATTGAGTAACAAAACAAATTAATAATAGCCCAAGGAGCATCTCAAGGCACCAAATAACTAACTCAACTCAAAGATAAGGGGTGCTCCGGTGCAATGTAACAAGAAAACATATAAAAAAAACTCCACCCCCCCCAAACTTCGACCTTGCTAGAGGTCTAAGTTTGGGGTTGTGGGTTACCTCTACCGAACAATTCAGTTTCTCTCAATAGCTTTGCACACTCCCTTGCTTGAATTGGTTCCTCCAATCTGAATAACTCCATGATACCTTTACTCCTTTAGAGACAAGCCTACAAGCAACTTACTCAAATACGAGGTTAAACATACGACTCAACAACATCCTAGTAACATAAAAGGAAAATAACTAAAAACACTCAAAAGCAAATAAAAATGGGTTGCCTCCCATTCAACGCTATTTTTAAGGTCCTCATGCCGGACCAAGCTCAAAGGAGCTTATGGGACATCATACTCAAATTTACCTCCCTTACTCTCATAAGAGTGGTGTTTGAACTCCTTTCCTTGATGCCCCACCATCATGAGTACCTTTGCTTTCTTCCCATCCCCAAGTGTTATGGGTCTCAACTCCTTCTTGCCTCTATCTGGAGGAGTCTTACTAAACAATTTCTTGAGTTTGGACTTTTTCTTCTTAACTCCTCCTTTCCCGTCTAACTGGACCACGTCCACTTTCTTCACCTCTTCATCCTTCAACTTCTTCACTTCATCCCTATCAAAATAATCAAGAACATAATGCTCATGGGTTAAATAATCAAGTGAAGGATTATAAAATTCATGAATATGAGAAGGATTAGGGATAGAAGGTGTGTCTTCAACACTAGGATCAATTGCATCCATGCAATACAAGCTCTCATCCTCCCTCGGGTGCTTCATGGCTTCATATAGGGAGATCTTCACTTCTTGATCATCAACCTTCAATGTGATCTTCCCATTTGCCACATCTAGCACCATCCCCGCCGTAGCTAAGAACGGTCTTCCCAAGATCAAGGGCACGTGCTCATCTTCCTCCATTTCTAGCACTACAAAGTCGGCTGAAAAAATGTGATCTCCAACTCTCACTAGGACGTCTTCAACAACACCTTGAGGTCGAGTAATAGACCGGTCGGCTAGTTGAAGCGTCATCATTGTGGGTTGAAGTTCACCACCTTCCAACTTCTTGAACAGCGACAAGGGCATGAGATTGATGCTCGCCCCAAGGTCGCACAACGCTCCTTTCTTGATCCCGTTCCCAATGTCACATAAGATCGAGAAACTCCCGGGATCCTTCAACTTCGGAGGAAGCGCCTTGTGCACTAATGCACTCACCTCGTGGTTCAGCTGCACCAACTTCGGCTCATCCACTCGCCGTCTTTTCGCAATCAAGTCCTTCAGAAACTTTGCATAATGCGGCATCTGTTCCAAAGCATCATAAAAAGGAATATTAATATGCAATTGTTTAAAAACTTCAAGGAACTTAGCGAATTTTTCATCAAGCGTTTTCTTCATAAAGCGTTGTGGATACGGGACGGGTATCACAGATTTGGGTACCCCCCATTCATCTCGCTCGGTCACTTTCACTTTCTCCCTTGCTTCCTTTGCCTTTTTCCACTTAGGAACTCTCTCAACCTCCTCACTTTCCTTGCCCTTCTGGGACTCATCCATGTCTTCATGCTTCTCAATCCCTTCACTTTCAATCCCCTTCTCAACTTGGGGCGTCTCAGAATCAGCAGGCATCTGAGGACCTTCGTAGTTGGTTCCACTTCTAAGCTGAATCGCCTTGCACTGCTCTTTCGGGTTCCCCTCCGGCATTCTATTCACTGATTTTGCAATCTGGCTCATCTGGAGCTCTAAAGAAGTGAACCTTCGATTGTTCTCTTGTTGAGTTCTAGTCCACTCAACATTCATCTTCTGGAGCTCTTGATCACGTTGATCACCCTTCTTGTGCAGCTCCTTCACACCGTACTCCAAGGATGACAACCGCTTGCTCCCTTCCTCCACCTTCTGAAGGATCGCTCTCAACATCTCCTCGGTTGATGCACCGCCTTCTCCACCAGGAGGTTTAGACCCCGGATCAACACCTGCAGGAACAGTAATACCAGCTTTTGGGTTAGCATAAGAAAAGTTATCATTCTTCCTCCATGTGTTTTGAGGAGGCTGCTGGCCTCCTTGAACTCCTTGTGTGTTCCTCCATTGATTTTGAAGTGGCTGAGGGCCTGGAGGTACAAATGGTTGGCCATAAGAAGGCCTTCCATACTGATTTCCACCTTGGTAGCCATTCTGATTGTAATACGGGCCTCCCATGTAATTGGCTACCTCTTGCTGTCCACTTGGTTGGTCTACTCTCTCATTCTCTACTGCATGCTCTCCACCCAAACTCTTCCCCAACTCTAGGTTGTTGATCTTCTCCATCATGGCCATCAATAGCCTTCTCGTTCCTTCTCCCTCTTCAACCTGATGCACTCTTTGCAAATCTGCATCCAAACCCCAAGCACCGGCATTCGTGACAATATTGTCCACGATCTCCCTACACCTCTCTATGCCTTGATTGAGGAATGCTCCGCCCGCACAAGCGTCTAAATGGTCTTGCCCCGCCTTGTTGGCACCACTATAGAAGAATGCCATAATATCTCCCTCATTGTACCCGTGCTGCGGGCACTCTATCAGCATGTTTGAGTATCTCTCCCACGCTTGGCGTAAATCCTCTCCAGACTTCTGGCGAAAGGACGAGATCTCAATTCTAGCCTTGATCGTCCTAGATGGAGGGTAGAATCGCTCGAGGAACAGACGCTCGAGCTCGGCCCAAGTGGTAATACCTCCCCGCGGGAGCGTATTATCGTACCACTCCTTGGCTATTCCCGTCAATGAGAATGGGAACAGCCTAAGCCTCTTGGCATCTTCAGACATGCCATTGTAATTGAATGTTGAGGCTATCATGAGAAAGCTCCTCAAGTGTGTATGAGGATTCTCCTTCCCGATCACCCCTTTGAACTGATTCTCGGTCAGCAGCTTTAAAATCCCCGGTGATATCGAGAAGTTGTTCGCCTCAACAGGAGGCAAAGCCACTCCATCATAGTACCGCTGTGGCTGCGCTGCAAACCTCCCTCTAATCGCCATATTATGATCTACGTTCTGAGGAACGTGTTGAGGATTAGCAGCAGGTACTGGTACTTGTTGGGGTGGTGGTTGGTAAACAGGTGGTTGGTTGTAGACTGGGGGTGGATGATATGGATATGGTGGGTAAGGATAAGGTGGGTATGGGTAATGTTGGTATACTGGGTTGTTGAAAGGGTTATTTGGGTTTTGTGGGTAAGCAGGGTTTTGGTTCTGGCTTTGGGGTTGTGTTTGTGCAGAGTTGATTGAGTTTTGCGGGTTTGGGAGTTGGTTCTGCGGTTCCCCTATGGGTATTTGCTGGTTACTGCTCTCAACTCCAACCGCCTGCTCCACTAAAACAGTATACTCTGCAGCTATTTTGTCTAAGTCCCCATCTCCATCCAGATTCATGTTGTCTTTGTCTCCAGCAGTAGTCATTCTTCTCAAGAAGGCTCGGTTCCTTCTAGCTATTGTCTCAGGATCTGCAGGTAATCTCTCTTCGCTCGTATTGCCTTGTGAGCGTGTTTTCATAAACCTGAAACACTAGCAAAAGGATCAAAACGCAACTGCTGAACAAATAAAAATAAACAGAAAATAAGTCACTCACTACTAACTACTAAGCTATCGACAAGTCCTATTCAAAAAGCATAAAACGCCATCCCCGGCAACGGCGCCATTGACTTGAAGCGAACTACACTAGCTTCTACTAGTAGCTACCCCGCAAGAGAACGGGTTCACTGTAGTGTGGGCAAGTATAGGGACCAAGTATTATCGAACCCAAGGGATAGTGTATATGCGAATAGATCCCTGAAGATCTACGCGTCGTAGTTAATATGAGTGTAATGTTTTTGGGTTTTTGAAAGATTAATTAAAAGACTGAAATAAACTAAGTACTAAAATACTAAAGCAAACGAATTAACTAAGGGTTGGATTCAAATAAGAGATGGTGATGCTTAGGATAGGAATCCCTACGTATACTAACGGAGCAGGTACATAATCAAAGTAATCGTGACAAACAAGAATTAACCTAAGTAAAAGATCGTAGAATGAAAGCTCAAGATTTCTCACCCTAATACTTTATCCTAGCAATCGACTTCACTAATCCACTAACAAGTTAATGGATTGTGCTCAATTAATGAGACCCTAATTTAACTAAGGTGATGCGGTCGTCCTCCTTCGCTAAACCGGTAGATTAATTAACCTTTCCTAAACCTTCTCGTTAAGACTACTAATTGTTATTGAGTGATGCGGTCGTCCTCTCTCTAACACTTTCGTACGAAATTCAAAGGTAGAGTTAAGATTAATTATATGAATTCATTAATTAAGAGAATTAAAACTAACGTCACCAATTACCTTAATTACGTACCCACATCCTACTTCTACGAGTTCATCCTAACCCAAGCATGCAAGGGTTTTAGCCGGACATGGTTATAACAAAAATAAAAGCAATAGAAGAAACAACGAATAAAAACATAATGAATTGAACGAAGAAAATAAGAAACATGAACTAGGGTTTTAAAAGAAAATAATTCTAAGAACTGAAATTTAATTAACTAAAACAAAGTTCTAAGCGTTTAAAGTAATCAAGCTAATGAAAAGAAACTAAGAAACGAAAAGAAAACTAAGAATTCGTATGAAAAACCTCAACAACGTAAAAGTAAAGCTTGCTCGTTCTTCTCTTCCTTCCTCTCTCTAAAAATTAAGTCTAAAAGTGATTTCTAAAAGTCGGGGATCCTTCAAAACGTGTTTGGAAGAGGTATATATAGGCACCGGGTCGAAACGGGAGTTAATGGGCCGAAAAAATGCGTCCGGAGGCGAAAATACGTGGTTGCTCAAGAAAAACGCTCGAGCAGTTCCGCTCGAGTGATCCGCTCGAGCGCTGAAACTGTTCTGTACGTTTTTGGTCGCTCGAGCAAAACGCTCGAGCGCTGGCTGCTGTGCACTCGTTCGTAAAATCTTCATATCTCCTCAACCGGGAGTCCGTTTTGGCCGATTCAAAGTCCTACGAACTCCTCTTTTCGCCCTCTATCCATCTATGAAAACCAAAGAGACAAATTAATAATTTTATAAAAATGATACTCATTTGACTCCAAGCACTCATCGAAAACACTCAAAACATGGGCAAATCGGGCACCAAAACATAACAATTTCACGCCTAATCAGCTTTACAGAGACAACAAGCCCAACCTGGCCCATCATATGTGCGAGCAAGGGGTAGCCCCACAAAGACTCGCGAACATGATAAGGCTAGGGGGGATCATTTGAATGAGGCTGACAGCGCCCAAGCTCGTAAGGCCAAAGGCAAAGAAAAATTGAACATTGAGATCGCCAGTCAGGGAGGTTCAACTCAGAACCCGGCCATGGCGGCAAGTCAGGGTACACGCCAAAGTGCTCTGGAAAGATTGGGTCGACGTGGCCGGGGAATCCTGGAGATACATCCCCCTGCTGGAACAGCTCGCCCAGCCGTAATACCTGCTCGCCAATCGGTCCTTGACCGGCTGACTAGGTCAGCTTTTGGTCGCCTTGGCCCGAATGCAGAGCCCAATCCCAGGAGGCCAATCCAGGGGATTCCCATTCCCAATGTGGGACTAGAGCGAACAGACGGCTGTGCGCCTCTGCTCGTCGAACAGCCACAGAATCAGGGGGGATCCTTAGAGGAGCTCGCCTCCATGAGAAAGGCCATCGAAAGCATGCAGGGCCAGCTGGATCAACAGAGAGGTTATGGGAACACGACTCTTCCGGTCTCACCCTTGTCAGTAATAATTCTGAAGGCTCCAATTCAACAAAAGATCCAGTTTCCAGCAAGTATCCAGTATGAGGGCACGGCGGATCCCTGAGTGCATTTGATGAAGTATACCAATTATATGGTATCAATGGGGGCAAGTGATGTAACCCAATGTCGAAACTTTCCTTTAACTCTCGGGGATCGTGTCCATAAGTGGTTTTCGGCCCTGCCACCAGCTTCAATTCATTCGTTTGCCCAGTTGGGTAAAGAGTTCTTATCCCATTTCTCTACAGCCGGGTCTTATCTATCCCAAAGACATCGGTTATCCGACTTGAAACAAACTGACGACGAGTCGGACCGATCGTATTTGGAAAGATTCGATAAGGTCTTGTTAGAGGGAGAATCCGTTAGTGAAGACACCAAGATTGTGGCTGTCTTGGCTGGGCTCAAGAAGGGTACTGAACTCTGGAAAGATGTGCACCTAAGATGCCCAAAGACATACGCCGAGTTTCGGGATCGGGCAGGCGTTTTTGTCTCAATGCATGAAGCCCTACAAAAGGATATGGGAGACAAAGGAGAACAAAAAGAGGGTGCAAAGAAACCTGGAACTGGTTATCGAGCTCCCAAAAATATGAAGGCATTTACCGAGGGCACTGAGCTAAAAGACAAACTGAACCATATTCTCACTGTATCAATCGATACAGTTTATAATAGTGTCCGGGACAAAGAATTGCTAACGCCTCCCCGTAAGATACGTCAGGAAACGAGCAAGTTGAACCAGAATAAATATTGTGCCTACCATCAAAGTGTAGGGCACTTTACAAGCGAATGTCGTGATTTGCTAAAGCAGTTGTGGCGTTTTTACGAAGAGGGAAAGCTATCAGAGTTCGTGAAAAGACAGCCCGACAAAAGAACCAGAGATGAAGATTCTGACGAAGAAGACCAGGACCAGGCACCTCATCGGAATCGAGCTGGACGACCAGCTCAGGCGCCAGCCGGGAGGCCAATACCGGATATCCAGATGATGTAACCCGCAGGACCCATAGGTGGTTATTCTGATGGACGACCACTAATCTCTAACCGGAAAAGAAAGGTAGAATTACTAGCGATCGGACATGTACAGGAAATGGGGGTCATTCCACCTACCATGCAAACACCGGAATTAATTTTTACCGACAGAGATTTGGAAGGAGTTCTGACCCCCCACAACGATTCGCTTGTGATATGTGCCAAGATTATGGAAACAAGGGTGCATAGATTACTGGTGGATACTGGAGCCTACACTAATGTCCTTTTCAAAAAGACACTTGATCAAATGGGAGATTATGCAGGCTACATCAGAGACACAAATCACCGTATCCTGGGATTCAGAAATGCCGTGACAACCCCGTTGGGAATAGTAACTTTCGCTATGCAACTTATGACGGTCAAAGAGCCTGAGAAGAATATTGCAAGAATGGTGGATTTCCTGGTCGTCGATCAAGAGTCGTCATACAATGGATTCCTGGGTCGACCTTTCTTAAACGAATTCAGGGCCGCATGTTCAACTTACCATTATTGCATAAAATTCCCAACAGCAAGTGGAGTTGGCACAGTGAAAGGAGACCAAAGAAAAGCTCGAGAATGTCTTCTGCAAATTCAGTCAAGACAGGGACAAGTATCTATGATGGAAGCATCAACTAGTCAACTCGAAAATGAACCCTCAATTTTGGAGGACATCCTTGGAGCCCAAGATAATAAGATGGACATTGACGACCAACCTTCACCTATAGGCGATCAGGCACAGCAGGGCGACGGGCAAAACCAGCCAAAAGCAGTGTTACCTCCCGTAGCCGACCGTTCGTGCCCAGATGATAATCAGGGAAGTCCAACTTCGGTGGCCGAGTCTCACCCAAGGCCCGCAGATGATTTTGACCCTCGATTGGGTGCTGAACCCATGGACATTGAGGATGAGCTAAGTCCGGAACGACCAATAGTTGACCCTCGATGGAAAGGGCAAAAACGATGGGCAACTCCCGTTGAAGAGTTGGAGGCCATCAAGATTAATCCTGAGCGTGACAGTCTTGAACTTTACATTGGATCTGAACTCCCTGAGCCTTACAGAACGCGCATGACGGACTTTCTGAAGGCTAACTTGGACGTCTTTGCGTGGTCTCATGCTGATATGGTAGGAATCAGCCCGAAGGATGCCTGTCACAGGTTGAATATCAACCCAGCCCGAAAACCTGTCCACCAGAAACGGCGAAAATATGGACCAGACAAGTATCAAGCTTTAAACGAAGAAGTCAAAAAGCTGCTGGACAACGATTTAATTAAACAAGCGTTATGCCCACAATGGGTTGCGAATCCTGTCCTGGTACGAAAACCGAACGGAACCTGGAGGTTATGCATAGATTTTACAGATCTTAATGCAGCATGCCAGAAGGATAACTTTCCGCTCCCACACATCGATCAACTGGTGGACAGTACTGCCGGTCACGAAATGTTCACATTCATGGATGCCTTCGCAGGATACCACCAGATTCCAATGCACCCGGACGACCAAGAAAATACGGCTTTTTATACAAATAAAAATCTGTTGTGCTGGAAGAGGATACCGTTTGGTCTAATTAATGCTGGAGCAACTTACCAGAGGTTAGTGAACAAAATGTTCGACCAACAAATTGGAGATACAGTAGAAGTCTACGTTGATGACATCGTAGTCAAAAGTCCCCACAAGGAAGATCACCTCCATCATCTTTCCCAAGTATTTGACATACTCCGAAAATACAATATGAAGTTAAATCCAAAGAAAAGTAGCTTTGGAGTACATTCTGGGAAATTCTTGGGCCATCTGGTCAGCAAACGCGGAATCGAAGCTAATCCAGCAAAAGTAAAGGCGATCGTTGATATGGAGCCACCACGTTCTGTTAAAGAGGTGCAAAGGTTAACCGGATGCCTAGCAGCTTTAAACAGATTCATATCACGATCAGGAGACAAGTGTCGTCCATTCTTTGAGGCCATCAAAAAGGGCAACTTTACCTGGACAGAAAACTGCCAGAAAGCCTTTGATCAATTGAAAGAATATTTAGGAGATGTAAAAATTCTGTCAAAACCAATTCCCGGTGAGAAGCTATATTTATACTTGGCAGCATCTGACACAGCCATAAGTTCGGTGTTAGTTCGAGCAGATGGCAAATTTCACCTGCCAATCTACTATGTCAGCCAGGCCCTGCATGATGCTGAGATAAAGTACTCACCAACTGAAAAGCTGGAATATGCTCTTGTCATGAGTGTCAGGAAATTAAGACCATACTTTTTCGATCACCAAGTCGAAGTCCTGACAACTTTCCCACTCAGATAAATATTACACCGACCCGACACCGCTGGCCGTCTTTTGAAATGGTCCATAGAGATAAGCCAGTTTGGCGTGACTTATGCACCTCGAACCGCGATTAAGGGACAAGCGTTAGCCGACTTTATAGTTGAACTAACCTTCCCTCAAAATCCAACGAGAGGGCTAGATCACCCATGGTATCTTTACGTGGATGGCTCGTCAACAAATCTGGCCTCGGGGGCAGGAATAGTGCTCATCAGTCCCGACCGGCAAGTTTTCACTTCAGCAGTCAGATTTGAATTCATGGCCACTAACAATGAGGCAGAGTACGAGGCCCTCATTGCAGGTCTTCACTTGTCACTAGCAGTTGGAGTTAGACAACTCCAAATTTTCGGGGACTCCCAGCTCATTGTAAGCCAAGTACGAGGCGAATATGAGGCCAGAGATGAGCAAATGATCGAGTATCAACGAATAGTTGCACACTTGGTATCCCAATTAGACCAAGTGTTTATTCAGCAGATACCACGAACAAGCAACACACAAGCTGACGCCCTAGCAAGATTAGCAACAAGTGATGGGCCGGCAGACCTGACGGACATTGTCATTACCAAAAAAGTTCAACCATCAACAATGGACTACAAAGTGAATCAAATAGTCGAGAACAACAACGATGATGATTGGAGAACTCCTATAGCCAAATACTTAAAAGACGGGGAGTTACCAAGCAACTCATTTGAAGCTCAAAGAATTAAAAAACAGGCAACCAGATACACTCTGGTAGACGAACAGCTTTACAAAAGAGGCTTCTCACTCCCACTACTCAAGTGTTTGTCTAGGGGGTAAGGAAGGACAGTCCTGGAGGATATACATTCTGGAGTTTGTGGAAATCACACTGGGGGGCAAGCTTTGGCCTACAAAACTATAAGACAAGGTTACTATTGGCCAACCTTACGGAAAGATGCAATCCAATTAGCCAAGGCTTGCCACCAATGTCAGGTTTTTGCTCCAAGCATTCATGCCCCTGCCCAGGAGCTTGTATCGGTTTACAGCCCATGGTCATTTGCAAGATGGGGGATTGACATTATTGGCCCTTTCCCAGCAGGAGTGGGAAATGTTCGATTTGCCGTCATAGCAGTCGACTATTATACAAAGTGGGCAGAAGCAAAGGCCATGGTGAAAATTACACAGCAGAACATGATCAACTTCATATGGCAGAACATCATCTGTCGCTTTGGAATTCCACGAACAATCGTGACAGATAATGGCCCACAGTTTGATGGAAAGGAATTACGAGATTTCTGTACAAAATGGGGGATCAGGAAACACTATTCAACTCCCTATCATCCCCAGTCAAACGGGCAAGTTGAAGCTGTAAATAAGATCATTAAGCATACATTGAAAATACGTCTGGCAGAAAGCAAAAGCAGCTGGTCAGAAAAACTCCCGGAAGTCTTGTGGGCATATAGGGTTTCTCCCAGGTCAAGCACCGGAGAGACACCTTTTGCAATGGCTTTCGGAACAGAGGCGGTAATACCAATTGAATTAAAGACTGACACAGTCAGGACAACCAGCTTTGATGAACAAACAAATCATTCTGCCTTAGCCACAGAAGCAGATTTGCTCGAAGAAAGAAGATTACACGCTGAGCTAAGGAATGCCACGTACAAGCAAAGAGCAGAGCGTTACTATAATTCTCAAGTCAAGATAAGAAAATTCGAAGTTGGTGACCTCGTTCTAAGAAAGAAGCTTGCCCCACCTCCAGGCATATTTGGCCCGACTTGGGAGGGCCCGTACAGGGTAACAGATAGGTTACCCAATGGAGCATATGACATAGAGGACTTAGATGGCAACTCAGCCCAATATTCCTGGAATGCAGCTAATCTAAGGAAATACTTTCAGTAGGCGACCAGTTCTGCTTCATGAGAGAGTGAAGTTAAGATAGGCGAGCTACTAAGTCCACTGGGCGAACTGGAATGGCAGAGATACAAGATGGGTCCAAAAAAAACTTGCCTAATTTTTTGAAATTTTTCACCAAGTATAAATGGTCGAACAAAGATGAATTGGGTCAAGTCTGGTCGCATGCTGGGATGTTAGTATCTTGTGATAATTTCATTTCCTCTTAAGAGTTTAAAGATGTCTTGACAAATTGTATAGTAGTCGAGCAACTCTGACTCTTGGTGTAATTTATGTTTTTAATAAGTTGGAAGCTTAACATTGTTTCTGTCGAGCAAATCCAACCTAGCTAGTGCAGGGTTACATTCTTGGTCGCGTTTGATACTTGTAATTTTTAAATGTTTGTTCAATATTAAGTTGTTCGTTCGAAATAGAAATGTGAGCTCAAGGCGCAAGTTGATTATACAACCAAGCCCATTGAAGGCTGTTCGTTTTTAAATGGACATAGCCTAAGGCCAAAAGCCCATCAAATCCTAAGGCAAAAAAAAAAAAGAGGTTCTTAAGGAACAAGGCCCAACTACATTAAGATTGTTGAAGCACAGAAAAAGATGCAAAGAACAATTAGTGTAAGATAAAAGACGAGCAAGTAAGCGAAATATATCCATTGATGATAAGGCTTAATCGCCCAAAAATTACAAAAGGATGAACAACAACAAAAAAGAAGTACAAGTTCCTAGCTAATCCTGTCCGCTAAGATCCTTGTCCGGCAGGAGGAGATATGTTGTCATCTTTGGGGTCTTCAAGTGGAGAGCCTTCAATGGCAGGATCAACTGGGACCACCTCAGTTAGCTCAGCAATCAATCCCTCAGCATCAGCACGCTCCTTTAGAGCTCTTTCACTTTGATCGGCAGGAAGGATTTGCTCGCCCTCCGCAGCATCGCCCTCTTCTTCCTCGTCCTCGGCAGGACTTGTGATAATTATCTCGGGGCCAATGAAGTCGAGCTTGATCCCATATTCAGGCAGGTCGCCAATTTGCAGAGTTGTGCCCGGAGCAGGAGGGTTAGATTCAACAAAATTGCACAACTCCTTGCCGATCTCTTCAATAACTGCGGCAGCCTTGAATTCATGGGCAATACGGATGCTCTCCGCATAACCAGTTACGTAACCAAGAATTGAGCTCACCTCCATCTTAGGAATAAGTTCCTCTTGGGTAATGGAGTTGGCAAGCTGGACTTCAAGGTCCGCAATTTTGGCCGTTGCCTCAGTCGCGAATTTCTCGGCGACCTCCTTCTGCTGCTGAGCGCGAGCAAGTTCTGCTCGCATGTGCTCGACTTCGGCCATCTTGACCTTCAGCTCCTCGGAGACTTTGACGTGCAGGTCCAAGGCACGCTGCTCGCTAACCTGATGAGCTTTGGCTTTATTCTCGAGGTCGGCGATAATCTTCTTCGCCTCAGCCTTAGCGTCATCACGCTCTCTGGCAATACGGCTGACCGTGGCCGCATGCTGGCGTTAGTCCTTCTCAAGGTCCTCAACCTGGTCGACCAAACGTTGCACGGCCGCCAAGGTGTTTCCCGCCTCGACAAGACACAAACGGCTATTATCACGAGGCGCTTGTGCCTTGACGGTCTCATTTAGCTCCTTGGTCCAGCTACGAGCAACGACCTCAGAGGCGCGGTGAACAAAAGAGTCCGGGATTTCGCGCAGATTGGTCGGCACCTTTGAGCAGGCGAAACGATGCACCAGGTTAGATCGCCCTGGATACTGCTCGGGCGAGTAGCTGAAAAGAAATTTTCCAGTTAGTTAAAAAAAAAAATGCTAAGTGTCCTGGGCGAGCAAGGTTATACCTGTCAAGACGACCTTTATCCCAGCCAAGATAGGTGGGGTCAGATGAAGGACCAGATCCTTCACGAGTGGTGACGACCAAAGCTTGCTCGCCGGGACGCTCCACCGAAGGAGTTTGCTCGCTGTCGCCTTCAGATGGTCGGACAGCCACTGTCACCTTTTCTTGGGCAGTCTTTGTTCGTTTGACTGCCCTTTCAGCCTCAGTAACGGGAGTGCCATCTCCGCGAAGAAGTCTCTTCGTCCTCGGGACCAGTGTCTTGGGCGGACTCGCTACGGGGGCGGGAGACTGAGCCGAGCTCGACCCTCCGGTTTGCCGAGGGTCTCCTTTTCCACCCTTGGCCGCAAGGGCGATGATCTTGGAGAGGGGATCCGACTTCTTGCGTTCTTTTTTGGTCGGCATCTCCCAGACACGGTTATCAAGCTCTAGGAAGGAAGGGTGAAGCACAACGGAGGCGAGCTGATCTGTAAAGGACAGGAAAACAAATTAATACCAAGTATAAAATCGATCAGATCTGCTCGCCCAGCATGAAGATACTTACCCTCTGGGATACGAGCTAGCGCCTCGAGATGGTGAGGGTAGGTCATGAGATGTGCAACTCGCAGTGTGTCCTCGGAGAAGAGGTGGCCGATACTTCGATCTTCTCGGCGACGAAGGGCGATCAAACACGCAACGAACAGGAATAGATCGCTTATGCTATTCTTCACAGTTCGCCACCCCAAGTTCTTGGGACCTGAAACAAAGGGAAAAGAGAATTAAAATTAGTCCAACCACTTCAAAGATATAGAAGAGGTAAGACTCACGCTTTAATTCCCTAAACTCCGCCGGGGTCTCAATTCGTTCAGAACCCCCTGAAGAGCGAGCAGAAGCACGCCAATCGCCTCCGATCCAGAACCAGTCATGTTTCCAATCCCACACTTTCCCAGGAATATCCTCGACAAGTTTTTGCCCTGGTCGCGCCTTCAGATAGTACCAGCCCGCCTCTTCCCCAGTGCAGCCGGTTATTGTCATTAGGTAGCCAACCTCCTCGGCGGACAGCCTGTTGGGATACCCCTCTAGAGCGAACATTACCATCAGGGCCATCAGATTTATCCACCCAACGGGAGTAAGTTGGGTGATAGCCAAGTTCACGTCATGTAGAAATTGGCCGACCAAAGGGTGCAACGGCAATGAAACTCCAGCATTTAGGGTGGCAAGGTTGATCGCCGTCAATCCGCGTGGTGGGCAGTCAGCTCTGTCGTCCACCAAAGGAGCATACATTGGGATATCAAAGGGAATCTTGTAATCCCTCCGAATCTCGATCAAATTCTCCTCAGTGATGGCGGATACGATACAGCTCGCTGCGAACTCGGTCGCTTTAAGTTTCCGTACTCCGCGAGCAGGAATGACAAAGCGATTGGAGTGCTCCTTTTCGTACTCATTCCAGTCGACACGGCGAACAACCGCGACTGGAACCCGATGCTCGATCAATCTGGGCACGGGGAAGTTGATATCCTTGAGATAGGTCCAAGTCAGTTCGTCAAGGTTCACCGGCTGAAGTACCTCGACTTCTTCATCCTCGTCTTCGTGGAGGTCCGAGCTCGTCTCTTCTAAGAGCTGGCGAGCAGGATTTGCTCGCTCCTCTCTTTCCCCGGAGGGATGGGCTCCAGAATTGACTGAGCGTGCAACCGAAGCCGCCTCGGGATCAGATTCCAAATTAACTATAGGAAGATTTTCTTCGACGGGCCGTTTTTCGGGATTCCGGGGAGGAAAAGAACCGGTCTCTGAGTGCGACGCCATCGAACAAGTTAAGGGAGAGATGTTAGGGTTTTGCAGATTCCGGCAAGGGAAGAACACGACGGCTCGGAATTTTCCACGGCGGAGTAGGAATTCTCGGTGAATCAAGAACGCACACGAAGCAAGAAGAGAAGAAAGAGAAGAAAATAAGCAGAGAAAAAACTACCTTGACGTTGCTCGAAGATCGCCGGAATCTGGAAACGTCGCCGGAAATTTGAAAGAAGGAAGAAAGAGGGATTCGCGCTTAAGAAACAATGTGAAAATGAAAAAAACGAAGAAAATTTTCCTTTTATACTTCTGGAAAAACGGGGTACCGGACGAACAAAATTAAAAGTGGAAGGACCAAATTGCAAATTCTGGGCGCGTGCAGCACCTGTCCGACAAAACGGGAAGGCGCGTCTCCTCGGGATTGTGTGCGCGTGGGCGGTAGCAATCATTCCGCCCACGTCACACCTCGAGCCGTGCCCAGACCTTGGGATCCCAACCGTCCCCGACCCGAGTGTGCTCGACCAATGTTGTCCGCCCGTGAAAAGCTGCTCGCCCCAGGGACTTTCTTGCTCGCCTTAGTGACACTTAAAAGTTGCCAACCCAAAAAGTGCTCATTCACCATTTTCACAATTTATTGATCGGCAAGGGGGCAATTGTTGATAGGCGAGCAGGATCATCATTTGGGCGACCAGGATTAGCACAAATCATACAAAATTTAAACTGGAATTAACACATGATTCACCCAAGACATCCGGCGAGCAAAACCTACATGCGATCAAGACACATAGGCGAACAAAATCAGATCAAAAGCCACATGACGAGCTCAAACGACATCCTGCCGATCAGATCCAACCACAACGCCAAAATAACAATTAAACAAGATGAAAGACCATCAGAATCAGACTAAAGACTCCTCAAGGACAAGTCCAAAGTGACGAACAGCTCTAGACTGCGAGCAAGTCCAGTAGATAAGGATAGAATTTAGTTAAGATAAGGTCAAATTAGTCAAATGACAGGTGTCGAGCATGCAGACTTGGTCGGCCAAAGGACGTGCCACCTCCTGCAGGGCAAAAGTCTATAAATACTTAGATTTTTACAGCAAATGAAGGAGGCACAAATTATTATTTACGTCCAAACTTCGATTACGAATCTAAAGCAGCTCGATTAACTTATAATCGAACTTAAACACGTAAGCTTTCATACGATTCTAATCCACCTAAACCCGAAAATTCGTATTCACTAATTACGTTAGTGATCAATCACACGTAATTGTTTGATGATCAATTAACCATCTAAAACAGCCATTAATCTTCAAGATTAGAACTGATCGTCAACAAATACAATTATACTTTATTAAGCAAAATTTTATATGAAAATAGTTCATAATAAGCTTATCATTAAAAATTTTAAAGTATTAAATATTTGATAAAAAAATACGCACTACTTTGAATTTTAAGAAAATGTTTTCAAAAATCATATTACACTATAATTTAATTTAAATTATTATTTTTAATGTAAATTTTTTATTGAATGAAGGATGCTTTTAAACACAATTTGATAAATTTTAGGGGTTTTTGATAAAATAATTTAAATGAATTCTTTCATGAATTGGGAACTTTTTAAAAAAAAAATTAACTATGTTATTTTCTACCTCAAATTAATTATTTCATGAAAAATAATATAAATCATGAAACTAACATTTCATTGAATCAACCTTATATTATTTTAAATAGATTAAGTAGATTAATTGTGCAAGGTAAATAGGTATAGACTTGTATGTATCAGGTGCACCGTGCAACTAACATGTGTTTTTGAAAGGTTACCTCTACTATTATAGAAAAATTACCTATGTTATTATTGAAAAGTGCATTTAATAAAGTATAAATTTCCAGTATTAATAACAGTAACTTTTTAGTAATAGTTGGAAAAGAAATTTAAAAAAATTTAAATTACACAGTGCACTTGGTGCATAGAAAGCTTACTCAAGTAAAAAGTACTACTTCTACACATGAAAGATAAAAAATATTGTATTTTTAAAACACATTAATTCATAATTGACTAATGTAAATTGAAACATTCATTTGTTTTAACAAATTAATTAAGACAAATTATAGAGAGAAAATGGTTCATATACATAAATTATTTGAAGTGTAATAGTTGTTTATACAAAATGATAGTTCTGGAGGATATTAGTTGTTTTTACTGAAGGGTATTGGTTAAAGAGTACGAAGAGTATTAGCTGTTAAACTAAATGATATTAGTTGATTACACTAAATGATATTAGTTGTTCAACTAAATGATATTAATTGATTTATATTTAGAATAATATTTTTTTTATTTCATTTACTAATATATCCCTATTTAAAATATGCACTAAATATTAATTAAAAGCATTATTTATTAAGTAGGGTTATAATATAAATTTTATTTATCCAATTTGCTTTTAAATTTTAAAAAAAAATTGTAAATAATTCAATCAATCAATATAGTTGCAACAGATGTAGTATATATTTGATCCAAAGATTGAATTAGATATTCACAAGTTATAAATCAAAGTATTCACAACACAGAAGTGTAATAATGTACATTGTAATTTTTTTTATTAATATAATTATGATTTTTTTTAGATTAATATATATATATATACATATACATATATATAAACTAAATTATTCTATGTATTAAACTCCCTGTCAAAAAGAAAAAAGAAAAAAAAAAAGACAAACTTGGGAGACAATCGTATCTGAGAAGGGTCCAAATTAACAAATACCAAACAAAGGAAATTCATAATAATCTGTAATAATCAAGATCAAAGTCACAATTTTGTAGTTAAAATTGAAAACTACAAACCCATAAATTTGCACACTTACAAATTAATATATATTCTTTAAGATTGTTATCATAGCAATTACAATGGATAAATTTTCCTTTCCCGTGCATGGCCAATAAAAGAAATTGTTATTCACGTTTTAAGTTAGTGAAATTATATGCAGGAAATTAAAAAAAAAAACTCACAAACTTTTTTTTATGAATTTTATTCATAGAATAAAAATAAAATTTTCACATTCATTTATAATTGCCTTGTTCATGTTGATTAAAGATGTATAGATTGAATGAAGGATAAAACAACTAATCTTGTTAGATATAGAAAGATGATACCATATAAGACCGATAGAAATAGTTTGGAAGGAACTGAATCCTCATTGAACGTGTACTACAAATATATATATATATATATATATATATATATATATATATATATATATACTCCCTCCGTCCACGAAAATTTTACCCGGTTACTGTAGAGCACAGTTTTTAATGAAAATTGATATTTTATTGAAAAAATGAATAAAGTAGATAAAGTAAGAGCATTGTGGTGGGTATTGTGGGACCCATTTTTTGTTTGTGAGTGTAGTTTATTTCCAAAAGAGGAATGAGTAAAAATTTGGTGGACGGACCAAAAAGGAAAGCGGGTAAAAATTTGGTGGACAGAGGGAGTATATTCTATGGATAATTGTTAGTTGTTGGTAGTTAGAAGTTAGTTCACCAAATTCTCAAATACTCCAAAAATCCTCCAAGCCACCTTATAACTCCCTTAATTCGTTCCCTTAATATATATATATATTACAGTAGAAGATATATAAATATGCGAGATATTACATAAAATATGAAAATATCATCATAGTAGTATTATTTCTTTGGATAATCAAAATTGACTACACTTTCAGTATCTTGAGAACTCTTAACCGAGTCAATAAAAATCATCATTCAAAGAAAAAATCAATCTAAAATTATTCACAGATTTGCATGGACATTGATGGATGATAGCTTCTTGAGGAGAATTTGAGGTTGAATTGCAAAGAGACCAAGTTATATATAATATTGAATAAGTAACGTATCCTTAAATTAAGCATCGTTTAAAGGTTTGCAAATTATATGGCTCAAATTTTACGATAGAATTAGAAAATGAGGCAAGAATTTTAAGTAATGGTCAAACATAACATAAACTATTCAAAGAAATCTAAGGGTCTCAATTGATAAGTTAAAGAATTTAAATGTTGGATTGATACCATGATAATTAGGAAAAGAGATGGACGATTAAGATCAAAGACTGAAATATTGATCAATGGCCTAAAATGTTTCCCGCCAAAATTAAAATAGGAAATGTAGTGTGTATTATATATTATAGAGATTAATTATTCATTTTTTTATTAATAAATATTCACCACACTCATTAAAAAAACACATTTACCTAAATGCTTAATAATTTATGGGTAATTTTGACAATTAATTTACGTTTAATAGTGCAAACATTGTTTATTTTGCAAATTGAAATGACTGAAAGGTCAAAACATGATTTATTTTAAACCGGATGTATTAGTTAATTTTGACCATCATGATGATAAATTGTATATTGAATTTGCTGAATCAAAGTTGACCACAAGTTCAAATAATGAAAATGGGTGAGAAATTTATTTCTTTGATGGTGGGAATATATATTCAGACTCTCCGTGGTTGTATTATGTACTGTGTGCGCTTCAATCTCTATGAAAACAGCACAAGAGTTGGCCTAAGAGTTGGCTTCAATCTTCTATAATCATGCACACCTTAAATTTCAATGATAATGATATAATTAGAATGAATATGTGTAATTGTGGTGATTATAAGAGTAAAAAAATAATTAATTCATCATCATCATACTTTGTATATCATTGATTCAAAGTAAGTAGTTATTACCTAATTTTAATTAACTCTCCTCAGTGATTTTACTATTCATTAACTAAAAATCATTCTTTGTCCCTAATTATTTCAAAAGTAGAGCAGCATAACCCTCTGCGTAACCATTATTTCCATTGCAATTCACATTATTGTCTCTAATGTAAAATATTAACTGTGTAATCATTATTTTACTGTAGTTTAGCATTGAATGATCTCATTATGATTCCCTTTAATGAATTTGAACCAAAACATCCTCCTAATTTATATCTGTCTCACATCTCATTAAAAAAAAAAAATCGATCTATTTTATATTGACAAAGTATTGGGTGAAAATGGTTCATACATGAATGCCAAAAAATTCGAAAAATATTATTAATATTTTTTTAGAAAAATTTACCTTTTGATAGTAGTGTCTGTACTCCTCAGGTAGATAGCAAAATATCAACTAACTTTTATTTTTGTGTATATGTGAGACTGCAAGTTGAGAAAAATAAATTTTAGAATAAAATAAAAAACTGCAAAAAAATTTAAAAATATCAAAATACTTACATTTTTGTGGGGATTGATTTGTATTTTGGAAAAAAAAGATTTTTTTTTTCCCTGTATTTGGGAAGAAGCAGCCCTTATGTTTTTTTTTTTTTTTTTATCTCTATTTACGGATAGAATAAAGGGGGAGGACCGAAGGAGGAATACTAAAATGATGGATGAATTTTGGAAAGAGTACTAAAATTTTTGGTGCAATGAGGGGAGGAAGAAGAAGAAAACTGAAAATAATAATGAGGGGAGGGTGGTGTTATATGCATGTTAATTGGCATATAATGCCAAAATACTAGTCAAGTGGGGAAGACTGCTGCATGGAGTGGGAAAGACAGCAGCATGGCGTGGGAGACAGCTGCATGGCATGGCGTGGGAATCCTTGGCAAAGCCACGTGCTGCGTCAGATAATGTCGGGGTAGATCGCCTCTGGTAGAGGCGATCCATGACGTGGCTAGCTTTTGGATGGATCGCTACTGTGGGAGGAGATCAACCATATAGATCGCCCTCCCCAGAGGCGATCCACCCTATATTCGAAAACAAATTTCCAGGTCCCCTATTTTTACTATTCAATTTGTTGTTTGGCCTATTTAAAAAAATTTGCCTAAAGTTTTATGTCATCAAATTTTAAATTGAATCGAAATTTAAATTGAATTCTTCAATTTTCCTGGAGCATCAATACATACATATCTTGACAGATGAAAGTGTTGGTCACATTTAATAATACAATCAAGTGACATTTAGGGTATGTTCTTTTGGGTATAAAAAATTTGAATTTGAATTTGAATTTTTCATTTTAAAACTCATTATAGTTTGAGTTTTAAAATTATATTTTTGAAATTCTAATTTTATAACCCTATAAATAACCAATATAAAATTCCTTTATCTTTACATCATAGAGTTAAAATTCACCCTACTTAAAATCCAAAAGGAACACGGAGTTTAAAATTTCATGGATTTCAAAAACTAATTTTTAAAAGTTACTTAAAGTTAAAAAAAAAAAACATCACCTTATACTTTGATTATAAGGCTTTGCTTTAGAGATTGCATGCGAGTTCTTCTTCGTTATCCTTATGCTATTCTTCAATTTTTTTCAACTTCTTTTTAATCTCCATATCTCCTTATTACATCATTAACCAAAAAAAAAAAAAAATCAAATCAAATTTTTCATGTTATCAAGGTTCTTTTCATGGTATCGTTCAAAATTAACTTGAAGTCGATTCCCTCTTAACCATAGATTGTTAACAATGAATTACGTGCAAGATTATATACGGTTTTATAGAAGACATACACTATATTTATCATTCCTTTTATAATGGATTCCATTTTTTATATTATTCTCAACACAAAGAATCTAAACCAGAAACTGGTTTAGCCCAATTTAAAATTCTAGCTAATGTTGATCACCAATCACACTAAATATTTGGCATATTTTTTTGAGAATTAAAATATTCAAATTTGTTTGTGGCTATGTATTTTTATCTCAATTTCTTTAAATCTTTAGAACTGCGTCAAAACAAGATTGCAATTAGAAATTTAGTTGGTTAAAAACAAAATTCAAAATGTTTGAAGTGGAAATTTTAGCTCAAGACAAATGCAAGACTTAAAAATTATGGAGAATACAACATATAAAGAACATAAGAAATTGGTGTTGGTGATCAATTTTTATCGGGTGGATTAGTGACTGTTTAAGTTCGGTTTAAAGATCATCAATCAATTACGTGTGATTGGTTACCACCGTAAATGGTAAATCGAGGGTTCGGGTTATGAACTTGTAAACGTGAAAGTCGAAATCGTAATAATTCCGTATGTGCGTACGTTTAGGTGTGTTAGTGTGTGTTTTGGGAGTGTTTATGAATTTTAACCTCTATTTCTTAAGCTGGAGAACAACTATTTATAGAGACTAGCAAGCATGAGGTGTTCCTGACTCTTGGTCTCCTTAGCCTGCATGCTTGACATGTGTCCTTTGACTATAGTTTGACCTTATCTAAGCTAAATCTTAGTTACAAAGTCTTCGTTGGTCTTATCTCGGACTTCATTGTTGTTCGTCCATGTCGGTTTAAATCGATCCAGGATGGTTCTTTCATAGAAGTTGTTCGCCATTTGGGTGTATGGCTCAGAAGTTGTTCGCCTTTGTGTCTTGCACAGATTGGCTTTGGGATCTTGGTCCTTTGTTCGTCAGCATACACTCTTAGACTGATAACTGTAACACTTTTACCAGTGTTGTTCGTCATTATTGACTTGGTGGTGGGTCCATATTTGGTCTTTGGTCTTTAAACCTGTTCGCCAATTTCTTGTTCGTCGGTATAGTTGTTCGTCACTTTATACACTCCTTGGATTAGTTTATGCACCCCGGCTTGATTTTCTTTATTGATCATCTTTGATTTGGGGTTGATTTCTCGTAATCCTTCTTATGGCTTTAATCCTTGTTCGCCCATCATCGATGTATGTTCGCCTGTCAACAATTGGTACCCCCTATTCATTGGTATGACACTCAAACATTGATATTACACCTGAGCACGGGCGTCAACTTCTCAATAAATGTAATTTCTAATTGAAAATATAAGTCTTTTTATTTCTAAATTTTATTCTCTCAATGGGATTAAGATAAAGGGGCGTACTCCAGCCCTCTCTATTTGCTTCAAGTTATATTCACTAACATATAAATACTCCCTCCGTCCCACCATTATTTGCACACTTTCTTTTTTCATCCGTCCCAAGATAATTTGCACACTCTAAAAAAGGAAACATTAATTTGCGTGCACACTCACAATAATATACACATATTTACCCATATGCTACTACTTTACTCAAAAAGTAACTTAATCTTAATATATGTGCCGTCCCAACTATGCTAATAATGCTGGGACGGAGGGAGTATCATATTATTCCTCCAGCTTCAGGCCTCTAGTTTCTCCACAGTCCTCTATTTTTTGCCTTTCTCCACAGTCCACACATATGTTTCTTGGTATCAAGAACGATAGACACTTGTAAATGCGAAGAAGACTTTTACAAGGACGAACTTGGCAGCAAACGTTTACGTTAAGAGTAAACTCAGTCAACTCACAACTTCCTCATAAACCAAAGAAGTATAAATCAACAATAATGTTACCTGGATATCTATAAAAATTAGGCGTCTCATGAGGTTTCTCTTTGGCTGTATGAACAACACCTTTCATTCACCAACCGAGCATCCCAAATTGTAATTATAACACTAACAATTAAAGGTAAAGGAAAGACAAAATTAAACGAAAAAGAAATCATACAACATTGAATAAGCAGTCCCTCCCTTGCAGGATAGTATAAATTATAATTGGGTGATTAGATCAAGTTGCTGCAGCATCAGATAAATTATCATTGTAACTGGCCCTATAAATATACGATGTATCAGAAAGATATTTTTCCACTAAAAGTATAACAAACCTGCAGTTAGCCGTTTTCTGTCAAGCGAGATCACACCATGGTTGGAAGAACTCCTATTTGTTTCTAAATAATGGAACACCAGAACATGTAAACTACTATTAATATCAATGGATGTAAACTCTAAATTTCGCCCATTTTTTTCCTTCATATCCGGTCTTCGTCCTTTTGGTTGTATTTTCTGGATCAAATTATTCACCTTAAATGGCTCGATGTCACTTCTCAATCATTACATGGGAACATTAAATTCCAGACCATATGTAACACCTCTTCCAAAATTTAATCAATTATGCCAAATATCATCAAATATTACATATAGAAATAGTGAAAAGTACTAATACTTTTTTACCTGCTTAGTGCTCGTTTGTTGCCTTATCAATGCGTAAATGGAAATTCTTGTGCATTATCTTGGAGTCATAACCATCTAATCGCTTCTCCATTTCTCCACCCATGAAGACTCCCTGAATTATTCCTCCTTTTGCAACATTATATAGTTATAAAAATTTAAATTTTCAGGACCTTTAGACAAAAATTCTGATATACTTTGATTTTCAGTTAATTAACCTTGTGAACAATAAGAGACTATAAGACTCAATAAAAAAAATTAAACCTTAGATGCTACCATGTAGTAAATACAGTAACATATATTACTAAAATAAGAACAACGTAGAACTAAGCATAATTCAACAATTTAAGGTTTGAATGAATGTGAACAGAATAAAACACTCATTCTTCTAAATTAGGGGCAACTTTGGATAGGTAGAACTCATTGTGGCGTTTCATTCTAATAGTTGGAATTTATATATTGTTATAGATATGTTGAACCCCCACTTTTTGTGTTTCCTCCTCCTATTGCCTTTCCAACCTTTGTCGACTTCTTCTTCTTCCCCTTTCCACCACCACCTGCCACCTTCTCCTTTCGACTTTCCTAATTTCTCAATTTATTTTGAAATAACCATTCACAATACACTCCACACTCACAACTTAGCACATATTACAATTGATTATCCATACTGTCCAGTAAGAAGGTTGCATCAATCTTTTAAATATGTTTATGACATTCTCAGTCTTTCACGAGTAAGGAATACACAAACCAAGCTAACAGTCAAGTAGTGCGGGCCTTATTAGTAGCACACAAACTCTCTTCCTATGGGTACCAACACATGCAATGTCTTCCATGTTTCACAACTGGAGAAGAAAACAAAAGGCATTCGCAGCTCAATATTAGATATGATGGCTACCCTACGACTTATTTTATTGTTATTCCCAAGCGCCGAATTATTAAAGTAAGAAACTCGTTTTGGATATGTGATGAGCACACAATCACACAATAAACAATCTTCATTGTGCAATATGTATACTACCCATGATCAATTTAATAAAGAAACCAAGCCTGAGATACATGTTCTACACAGAATTTTAGTTGATAAAATCTCCACCAACATCTAAAAGGTAAACACCACAATTTTTTTACCTTATTGGGGTTCAGCACCACAAATCAAGAGGATCGTATCTTCCCATATATATGGCAACTCATGTTGCAGTAGAGTAAGAGATATTTCGATTGAGCAAATCGCACTTTTGGTCCCAACAACCACGCCCCCTCATGATTTTAGTCCCAACATTTTTAAAGTTGGTCCCAAAAATTCTTTTCCTTGCAAAACTAGCCCCACCGTTAACAACCGTTTGCACTTTCGGTCCCACCAATGAAAAAACTATTTTTGGTGGGGAAAATACCATAAATATGCTATCTACGTTAGTTTTGAAGAGAAAACACTTTACACATGTCAATTTCGGAGGAAAAACACTTCACACATGCAGCCTTTATATAAACAACAATAAAAAAATATGAATAAATAATTAAATAATTACTCTAAATTACTCTTGTAACCTTTTTAAATTACACTGAAATAATCTTATAATTACAAAAAAAATTAAAAAGTTTATAATTTGTTTATAAATAAATAATAAAAATTTATGAATATATAATAAAACTTTATAAATAAATATTTTCAAAGTTACTCTCAATTTCTTTTTAAAATCATTTTAAATATGAAAATATATAAATCAATATATAATGAAAAAACAAGTTTAGGGGTAAGGAAAAATACCGAAATACCGAAATACCACGCTTATGGTACCGAAAATACCGGAAATTTCGGTATACCGAAAATTTCGCTTCGGTATGATACCATACCGAAAAAATTCGGTACGATAACGGTATGAATATTCTAAATTTTTGGTATTTCGGTATATACCGAAATATTATTGGAATATGTCGATAGGGAACAATATACCTTTACATTTTTTGGTATGGAACAGTATACCTTTACGTTTTCTAATTTCGGTATGCCAAACTATTGGTATATGTCGGTATTTTCGGTATAAAACGGTATACCGAATATTCGGTACGGTACGGTATAAATTTTTAAGCATACCGAAAACTTCGGTACGAGATCTGTATAAGATTCTACCACACCGAACATTTTGATGTGGTATACGGTATGCGATTTTCGGTACAGTATACCATACCAACCCAACCCTAATCATGTTAATCCTAAATTCTGATATATATACTGTTGTAATTTGTTCTTGGTACAAAAATACAAAAAAAAAATGGTATACTAACAAAATATATAATTTTGGTACAATATTAAAAAATATTGTTCAACATGTATTGTTGCGACCGAATTTTGATTTACAATTTTTTTTTTAAAATATTAGATTATTACCAATAATTTTGGAGCGTACCGTACTTTAAAAATTGTAAAATTTGATATCATTATATAAATTAAATCTTTTTTTTAAAAAAATTGGTTTATAAAATTATTTTAGAAAAAAAAAACAAGAAATATTATAAGTACTTGGTTCATTTTAAATTTTATTTTAAAAAATTTAATCTTAAAATTAATTTAGAATTCTTAAATTATTTTTAAAAACATTCTTATAATTTGTTAAAACACTTATAATTCTCTAGCAACTATTAAAAAATTTAAAAAAAATTGGTTGTGTGCTTTTTTCTCTTTCTTTTTTAAATAAAAAATTGTTTAATATTTCAAAATAATATAATAAGAATTTTATATTCAACAATTTAAGTAAAAAAATTACTTTAAAAATTTGAAAATTATTTGAATTTTAAAAGTATTTTTCAGTTTTTCGAAACAAGATTTCATTTTTTTCTCAGATTATACTAAAATATATTTAACATTAATTATATTTAATTCTAGTAAATAAAATATTACTAAGAATTTGAAATTATTTCTTTTTAATACATTTTATAAAGTTCTGAAATAAGTTTCAAGTTTTTTTAATAATTATCATATTTAATTAGAAGATATGTAAGAAAAATTTTATTGGGACTAGTTTTGCAAAAATATTTAATGGCCATCCGTTAAGTTTTAACGGAGGTGGGACCAATTTTGTAAGAAAAATGCTAAGTGGGACTAGTTTTGCAAGGAAATGAATTTTTGGGACCAACTTTAAAAATATTGGGACTAAAATCATGAGGGGGCGTGGTTGTTGGGACCAAAAGTACGAATTGCTCTATTTCGATTCATTAAAATCAACTATAAACTCAATGTCTAATATATATTAGATTTACTTCATAAAAGATCTGTTTATTAAAACACCACTCAACTTGTTTATGAAGGCAATGCATAATTTTTTCTCATATCTCTACATGAACCCAACCTCTCCATGAGTATGCAACCAAATTCTTCGTCATCAAATTAGACAGCGACGCTCATAATTAAATCATCATCAGTATATATTTTCCCTATTTTAATTTCAAATTTATAAAGTATTATAAGAACACAAAATTATCAAGGTTTATATTAGAGTATAATATGGTATATACCTTACATAATAGCCACCTTCTATTTTAGCATTTTGTGTTTCTACTTTGGTGGACTGTTCATTTATAGGCAAGTTCAAATTGCAGAAAGATCATAATAGTAAATCCCTTGGAACAAATACACAGCGCCAAAAGGCCAAAGCGCTCCGTAATAATTAATGAAAATATTTCAGTGTAAACCAAAAGAGATTAGATACGTAAAGGCTTACTCAAATCATCACTTTTTCAGACTCCATCTCCCATATAGAGTCAGATTGTCCCTTTTTACTGGATTTTCAGCCGCAAAAACTCTGCTCCAAAATTATGATTTGTAAGCTCATGCTTCAGTTTCTCTAGAGTAAACTTAGTGTAGTCCTCTTGGCCTCTCTCTCTCTCACATCAGCTGATTTCAGAACTTAATCAGGATTGAAGAAACTCGAATTATGGTAATGTCGTTCACTTGCTCACCGGCTTTGTGAGATAATGGGCTCTCCATTGATATATAAGATTCTCAGGCTAAACAATATTAGAATCAAATGTGTAAAGATTTTTAGTGTTTGTGTCTTATAAATAAAAATTCTATATAAAATAAATCAATCAGCTATCAATCAACTTAAGCACACACATACATATGAAGATAACATCGGGCATGCACGGAGAGAGGGATAGACCCGTTGTTCGGTGTACGTGATGATGTTAGTGTTAGTGTCCTAGAGACAATCCTATTGTAAAAATATAATACTAAGATAATATTCAATTTTGGTTTAATATTATTGATTTAATATTAAATGTATGACATTACACTTGTTTGAATATTATTTTTTATTGCTTGCATTTATTTATACTTTTGTTCCCATGAGTCATTACTATCACTAAGAGTGTGAGAATTCGGATGACTGAAGCATGATTCTCAAATAGCCTCAGTCAAGGATCATCAAGAATTAGATATTGATGATGCAATTGAGATTGTTGTGCGATCTGCATCATACTCTTAGAGGGTGTAGTAAGATCTCACTTACTACGAGATACTTGGTATCTCATGATGGAAGCGCATATACCTTAGAGGGTATTGGTATACCCAACTGAGAAACTGTTCGATCTAATTCCACATAATGTGTCTACGGGTGTCTCGATTAGTGGGAGCAATGTGATACTCCTTTGACTTGAGGTCAATATGCAGGACATGTATGAAGTGATGAACTTTGACCATGACCGACGCTTGCACCCTTTAAGGGTAGATATGACATGGATTGGGTTCATCACGAAATGCATGTGCGTGGTAGTTGAGCCAAGAATAGGATTCATTCCTCGAATGTGGATTTAGAGAAAATACCCGTCTTCTCATCATAATTGGATCTAAGTCGCCGGTCAACGCGCATCAACATAGACTTTGTGGCTAAGTGTGATATACTTGATCAATTAATGATTGGAGATAATATGATTAAGTTATTTGAATAGACACTTTATCATGTTCAAGACTTAATCGGGTATTCGTGAATGAAAAGAAGATATCACAATAGCCTACAATATTACAGGTAGTTACAGATTTCCTCGCAACGCACCTCGTATATTGAGAATGTCTGATTTATTGACTATGGTTCAATTAAGACCGTTAGTTTGATTAATCGCTCGATATACGAGGGCCTATAGGGTACATAACAAGTAATGACAATTTACCAATTATAGTTGGTTGATTAAATATTGTATTGGATATAATATTTAATTTATGGAAAATATAATAATAATTATTATTATATTTGAAATTAATTATTATTAATATATAAGTAAATTAGATTTAATTAAATATGAGTTCCCAATAATGATATTTGGAATATTATTATATAGTCAAGATAATAATTTGTAGGAATATATCTATAAGGAAATAAAATCCGTAGAGTTTTTATTTGACGGGCTAGACTTATTATCTTGCTTAGGAATTAAGTCAAGATTATCCTTATAAATATAAAATCTCAAGTTAGAATTTTCCTAGCAAATTCGTCTCGAGATTCAATGCTGGCAAATCCGTGCGGGTTGGTAGAAAGTTGTTACGTGAATATCATAGTAAAAGATCCCGCGTACAAATCGCTATAAGGATTTATATGTTGTTATTTATTTTATATTATACAACCATATATGAGATTTGTTGTTGGTGAATCATTTTCTTCCGCTGCGTCGAACATGGTGTTCGTCCCAACAAAACCCAACACGTGAGGCATTTGATCAGTTTCACCTTCGAGAGCTGGACGTTTTTCGAGAGTTGGGTATTCGTAGTATTATGCTACACATGCATGCTTTCACTACAAGAAATCACACATTTCGTGACGAATTTCTTTGCGACGTCATAAGAATCGTCACAATTTGTTATTTAAATGTAACAAATTTTATTTTCGTCATTAAAACACTATAAATTGTGACAAAATATAATTTTGTCTCAATTAATAATTTATTTCGTCACTAATTCGTAAGTTTCATGACGACATAACCTCTTTTGTCGCAATAGTAATAGGTGACAATTTTAATAATAATTTACGACAAAAATTTCCGTCATAAAATTATATTTATTCATGACGATGTTATTTTTCGTTATTAATTATTCAAAATAATTAGTGACAAAATTCTTTCGTCGCAATAATAATTGATGACAATTTTAATAAATGAATGGTGACAAAATTCAACGTTGCAAAAAATATTTTTCATGACAATGCTTCTTTTTCGTCATTAAAATTTTAAAATAAACAATGACACAAAATTTCGTCACAGTAACAATTGTTATGATTTTAATAAATAAATGTTGACTATATTCGACAACATAAAAAATATATTTACATGATTATGTTATTTTCATCATTAATTATTTGAAATAATTACTGACAAAATTATTTTGCCGAATTTATTATTGATGATGATTTTATAATTTGTCACGATACTCAATATCGTAAAAAAAATATAATTTTTATGGCAATGATATTTTTTTGTCATAAAAATATTGTTGTTATTGGACTTAATTAATTATTTTAAATCAATAGTTGCAATTTTTTTTGTCACAATATTAATAATTATTGAATATATCCGACGTCGTAAATAATATATTTTCATGGCAGCATTTTTTTTATTATTAATTTTTTTTAACTAATAAGTGGCAAATATTCTTACTTAACAATACCGATAGATCTTTTTTTTATCGGTTAAAGGATGGCTCAAACTCGTGATGTCCTAGTCATAAGTAGCAGAGCTCTGGCCATTTGAGTTATTCCACTTTGTCCAAAATACAAGTAGATGATGAGTTTAATAATAATTGATAACTATATTTAACGTCATAAAGATGTATATTTGTTCAACTATGGTATTTTTAAGTAGTTTAACTAAAATCATCACATCAATCTTTGATTGTAAAGAAAAGTAAATTATGAAGCCTAATATAATGAGTTTGTTGCAAGAACATGCATAGTGTTAATAGTTGTCATTGAAAACTATATATTTATGAAAAATCAATAAACAATAGCGTAAGAAACAAACTAGGAACTATTAGTGGTATATTATGATAGAAAAAAATATAGGGAGTGTCTCAAGGATTAAATACAGAATATAAACAAAACAAAATCCAAAAGAGAAATTGGTTCAATACATTTTTAAAGAACTCATATAGAAAAGTATGTCTTATAAGTCTGATCAAAATTGAAAGAAATACTAAAGGTCTTAAAACAAAGTAAAAAATTGTCGTGAAAACTAGAGGACTTTAGGATCCGAGGTTGTCATCAGAATTCGAAAAAATCTCTATTTTTAAAGGGGAAGGCATGAAAAAGTATTCAAACTCTCGTAGTAACCAACCTGAAATTAGAAGGCAACGCTAGAACTTATTAATCAAGGAACTCAATGAATTAAAAAACCAACAAAATAAGAAGCATTGCATCTTGGACTAATTTATGATATCAACCACATACCCCTATGCAGGTTTCCTCAGCAAATAAGGCTACCATAACGAAGACATCACTTTAAATACAGGTACAAGAAATATAATTTCTACAACATCTTATAAAACAAAGAGCAAATGTACTGAGTTCATTCTTATCTAGCTAAACTACTAATTAGTGAGGGTAAGAATTATAACTTACTTTCTCACTTCTTCTAGTTTTTGTTTTCAAGCTTAGTTTGAGATCCAATTACTTGAGTAACAATTTCCACGTGAGATTCCTCCTAGCATGTTGCTTTCTTCATTGTCCTTTAATCCCACACAAGTTTCTGCAATACAACAAGAAGTATAATCAATGTGTGGACAAAGAAATATAGACATAGAAATTTATTTTCTTATTGTCAGTTTTATATAAACAGTAAATTAAATATAATGAGACCACACACAAAGACATGAATATGTTACCATCAAAGTATTGAATTGTCATCATCACTCTCTTTGTTGGAAACACTATTTTCCTGGGAATCCTCTTCGCTGCTGCAATTATCGACTATCGTGTCATCTAACTCATCCTCATCAGAATTATCTAAGTTCACTTCCTCACATCCATCGGGTGTACTTGAAATTATCAAGCTCTCAATGTCTTCAACCTCTACATCCTGTCTATGTAGTGAGTGTATCACACTAAGATTGACTTCAAATTCATCGTCAATACGGTTCTCTTGATATACTTCGTCTTCTCCAAGTTCTTTATCCAGATCAATCGATTCATCTTGCATCTCAACAAAATCATATCTATATCTGTGTTGGAATGCTTGTACTACTTGCCAATTAGTTCCTAATTTTAGTTCACTTCAATTGAACAATACGTGATCATAAAAAAAAAAAAATTATTTTATCAATTTAAATACTACAAATCAAATTTCATATTAAAAATCAAGAAAAGTGAAATGAGAAAATAAAATTAGAATGGGGGAGTAACGTGTTAATAAAAGTTGATCAAATTAGTTTTGACTAATTTAAAATATAAATCAATAAATTTAGAGATATACTATAGTAAAAGAAAAAAAATACTCAAGAAAATAAAGAATTGCCTACAAAATTTTCCAACAAAAAATTTCGTAGTGAAGATTGCCTACGACATGCCTACAAAATTTTCTAATCATGTAGTCATCTTCATTTCTCAAACTATATACAATTTGCCTAAATTTTTTAATTTTTATATAATTAATTACCTACAAGTCTTGTTTATAGATGGGGATGAAGGTGCCTATATAAATAGAAAATTTTGTAACTAAGTAATGCAATCTCTACCATTGAATTTTTTTTGGGAACCATATTAACAGCTTTTAGAAGCAATTTTTATTTTCTTTAGTGAAAAAATAATAAAAGTTTAAGCTTCCTACATTCAAAAGTAAAAAATGAAAAGGAAAACATTGAAGTTAATATATTCATAAGTTTTAAAACAAATTTGATAAGGAAAAAAAATTAAAGGCAAAAGAAATTTTATTATATATACTTTAAGGTTTTAAAATCATATTAAATAAACATTGAAAATCTTAAGATTTAAAAAGAAATTTAAAAAGCAAACATTCTGCAAGTAGATGGAATCGAACCAAGTCATTGCGCTTTGAGTCCTCAAAATGAGCTGTTAGGCCACACATCCACTCCTTAGTATGAAATAGAAACTTAGCATTACATATAAGAAAATTTAAATAAATTTCGGGGGCATGGCTCTGTGCCTGTTTGTACCCCATTATTTCACATTGGATCCGTGCCTAATCTACCCATATACTACCCAGATACAGAAAACAATATAATTTTGGTCGAATTAAACAACCTTCAAATATTACTGCTAAATAAAATTCCTGGAAGAATTCATGCCTTCAACTAATTTCCACAAAATAAAATTAATACACATGAAAATTTCAATCAGACCACATATTCTGATATTTCAAATTTTCAATCAATTAAAGAAATAAAATAGAGCATAAAAATGAACGAGCATAAGGCTGAGACTAAAAGAGAACTGGGTCCGTCACCGTTATTCTAAGAAAAGAAGTAAGTTGTGAATTGGAGGGAGGTTGCGCGAATTCTTCTTTTTTGACTGAAGCGGCGCGCAAATTTCAGTAGCAGGAAATGCGGGATGAAATCTCTCACGTTTAAGACTAAATATTTAATTTAGATTGTTTTTTTTATATGGATGAATTTGATTTAAACTAGATTTTCAAATATCTTTTTCAAGAATCTTTACTTTTTATACTTATCCAATAGATATTTTTTATCCTAAAACAATATCAAAATTTATTTATTGATAATTTTTCTTCTCTTTTACTTAATATTTTCAACGATAATTTTATTGACTTATGAATATATATGTGAATATAGGATATCATTTATATTTTGAATCAATATCATACATCTTCATAAAACAATAATTTCAGTACAACCACATTAATTAGCACTAAGTACTACTCAACCGAATTAGATTGTTCTTTATGGATAAAAATTTGCTAAAATGTCTTAAACAATATATTTATTATGATTAAGTATAGAGTGAATATAGTTCATCATTAATTATTGAACGATATTAGTTGTTTTTACTAAAGAGTATTAATTATTTTCACTAAAGGGTATTAGTTGTTTCCACTAAAGTGTATTAGTTGTTTACTTAAAATAAAATAAAACAATTAATACTCTTTAGTGAAAACAACTAATATCCTTCAATAATTCATGTATGAATCAATCTCGCTCTATACATACTCATTTATTATATGAAATTCATAGCTATCTTCTATATTTATTATTTTAACTAGGCAAAGTATAGAGTAAAAATTGTGTATTTTTTAGGCATTAAAGACCTTGGGGGGGGGGGGGCGGAAGGAGTATTTATTTTTATTGACGGGTATTAGTTTTTTTTAATTGAAGGGTACGGAGAATATTAATTTTTTAACTAAACGATATTAGTTAGTTACATTAAAGGGTATTGTTGATAATTCGATTTTGCTTTCTCCTTAGACTGCTCAATTCTCTTAGAGCCCTTATCCACTCTGCTCGCCCAACGTTATAGGTATTTATACTTGGTCTGGTAAATTTTTTATGGTTACTCGCTCGTCTACTAAAACTGCTCAGGTGGGGTTGTTCATCTATTGGAGGTGCTCATCAAATGAGTTGCTTGTCTCTTTGATTATTGATCAGTTTGACTACTAATCTTGTATCAAGGATATAAACGGTGCTCGTCTGTGTATTTAGTTGTTCGCCTATCAACATGTATTAATTGTTATATTAAAAAGTATTACAAATTGGTTAATGTATGAATCAATTTCTCTCTATACATATTCACTATTTTATTAATATTTATAAATGTAATTATATAGTAAGTTTGAGAATAAAAGAATGAAATTACAATGAAGTTGTTTATATAACTATCAGATCTTCTATTGTATAAATATAATAGAGTATTTAGAGAAAACTCCTCAAGTGAAACTCCTCAACTATCAGATCTTCAATTATAACTATTATAATTGAATGTGGAGGCTATCATGAGAAAACTCCTCAAGTGAGTGTGAGATTCTTCTTCCCGATCACCCCCTTGAACTGATTCTCGGTCAGCAGCTTTAGAATTCCTGGGGAAATCGAGAAGTTGTTCGCCTCAACAGGAGGCAATGCCACTCCATCATAGTACCGTTGTGGCTGCGCTGCAAACCTCCCTCCAATAGCCATATTGTGATCTGCGTTCTGGGGCATAGGCTGAGGAGCAACAGGTGGTGTTTGTACTTGTTGAACTGGAGGTGGTTGGTACACAGGCGGTTGGTTGTAAACAGAAGGTGGATGATATGGGTATGGTGGATAAGGGTATGGTGGGTATGGGTAATGTTGGTATACTGGGTTGTTGAAAGGGTTATTTGGGTTTTTTGGGTAAGCAGGGTTGTTCAGAGGATTATGGACAAAATTCTGAGCTGGATTGATAACGTTTTGTGCACCCGGGTTTTGGCTCTGACTATCCCCTAACGGATCTTGGTTCTTACTGGTGTTGCCATCAGTGCCGTCAACCCGATTCAACCCCTGGTTAAACTCATTCTCGGCATCTTCCAATTCATTAGTGATGTCCATTGGTTCTTTTCCTAAGTCGACAGCGTCCATCCTTCTCAAGAAAGCTCGGTTCCTTCTAGCTATTGTCTCAGGATCTGCAGGTAACCTCTCTTCGCTCGTATTGCCTTGTGAGCGTGTTTTCATAAACCTGACACACTAGCAGAAGGATCAAAACGCAACTGCCGAATGAATAAAAATAACAATAAAACAAAAAAAAGAAGCACTCACTACTAACTACTAAGCTATCGACAAGTCCTATTCAAAAAGCATACAACGCCATCCCCGGCAATGGCGCCATTGACTTGAAGCGAATATACTAACTTCTACTAGTCGCTCACCCGCAAGCGGACGGGTTCACTGTAGTATAAGTACGTATAATGACCAAGTAGTATCGAACCCAAGGGATAGTGTGTATGCGAATAGATCCCTGAAGATCTACGCGTCGTAATTAATATGAGTGTATTGTTTTTGGATTTTTTTTGGAAAGATTAAGTAAAAGACTAAATTAAACTAAGTAAACTAAAAGACTAAAGAAATCAAATTAACTAAGGGTTGTGTTCTAATGAGAGATGGTGATGCTCAGGATAGGAATCCCTACGTATACTAACGGAGCAGGTACATAATCAGAATAACTGTGACACACAAGAAATAACCTAAGTCTAAGAATGCAAGGTGAAAACTCAAGATTCTAAACCCTAATACTTTACCCTAACACTCGACTTCACTAATCTACTAACAAGTTAATAGATTGTGCTTAATTAATGAGACCCTAATTTAACTAAGGTGATGCGGTCGTCCTCCTTCGCTAAACCGGTAAATGAATTAACCTTTCCTAAACCTTCTCGTTAAGACTACTAATTGTTATTGAGTGATGTGGTCGTCCTCTCTATAACACTTTCATACGAAATTCAAAGGTAAAGTTCAGATTAATTATAAGAATTTATTAATCAAGAGAATTAAAACTCACGTCACGAATTACTCTAATTACGTACCCACAACCTACTTCTACGAGTTCATCCTACCCTAAGCATGCAAGGGTTTTAGCCGGACATGGCTTTAACAAACATAAAAGCAATAGAAGAAACAACAAACATAAACATAATGAATTGAACGGAGAAAATAAGAAATATGAACTAGGGTTTTAAAAGAAAATAATTTTGAGAACTAAAATTTAATTAACTAAAACGAAGTTCAAAGCGTTTAAAGTAACCAAGCTAATGAAAAAAAACTAAGAAACGAAAAGAAACTAAAAATTCGTAAGAAAAATCTTAACGAAACGTAAGTAAAGCTTGCTCGTTCTTCTCCTCTTCCTCTCCAAAAACTAAGTCTAAAAGTGATTTCTAAAGTTCGGGGGTCTAAGTCGTCCTTCAAAACGTGTTTGGAAGAGGTATATATAGGCACCGGGTCGAAACGGGATCTCGTGGGCCGAAAAACGAAATTTGGCATATAAGCCTCGGAGGCGCTCGAGTTGTCCCGGTCGAGCGGGGTGCTCGAGCCGTGTTGGTCGAATGATTCAATAGCTCGAACGGGGCGCTCGAGCTGTGTCCCTCGAGCGGCAAAAACATTCTGTAAGTTCGGAGCGCTCGACCTACGTTGCTCGAGCGATGGTGCTCGAGTGATGGTGCTCGAATGGGCTTCCTTCCTTGCAACTAACATTTTTCTTCTCACGTACTAATACCAATCGTATTTCTTCTATATCTTCTCATCCGGGCATCCGTTTGAGTTGATTCAAAATCCTACGAACTCCGTTTTTCGTCCTCGATTCACCTATGAGTATCAAAGAGACAAATTCATCAATGTATAGAAATAGTACTCATTTGGCTCTAAAAACTCAATAAAATCGACCAAAACTAGGGCGTTTCTAGCTACGAATCATGACAAGTTCACGCCTAATCAATGAGTCAGTGATATTATATTGTAATTATTGTGATTTTTCTTAATCCAAATTAATTAATGATACTCTTGTTCAAATATTCTATACTTTATAATCGTTATATTATAAATTTATCATGAACCATTCTCATATAAACTCATAAAATTATTATATTAATTAAATAATGTAATAAGCTACTGCAAAGTTTAAGTCCCATAAGTGTTATTCCAAATTTTAAGTGCTAATCCAAATTTTAAGTATCATTTCAAAATAAATAAATAAATTTAAGTGCTACTCCATAATTAATTAAGTTAATTCTAAAATTTAACTGTTACTCCAAAATAATTTGGGAGCCAAAAAAGTTTAGCGGTTCTTTCAAACATATTTGGAGATCTCTTCAACGAAAATCCCTTAAAAATAGGTTCATTTGATACGATTTTTTTAAATAATTATTTATTCTCTTAAACCTATATACATATATACACGCTAATAGTACTAGCGTAGCAAAATAATTTCCCTCTTTTCATTCTCACAGCGCCTGTTCCATACTTGATTTAGATTTTTTTTTCCACGTTTACTTGTGATATCGGATACTTTTCACGTGAATAAATAAGGTACTTTTATGCTCTGACCTCTTTTCTCATGTGATCGATATATATGCAATACGATCTCTAAAATTTATAGTAATTGCACTGTTATTCTCTAATGATTACCATAATAATATCAAATTGTTCTTCAATTATAAAAAAATATTATTTCTGAATTGTAAAATGTATATTCAGAGTTATATGACTGTGCCTACATAAAACCTTTGTTCTTCTCTACCACAAGCTTCACCAAAGTTACACTACATAGTCCACACTCCCTTCGGAATTCTTAATTCGTACTGATTTATTAATTAAAAAGTAATTCATGTTATTTAATACTCTCTTGTCCTAGAGTTGTTTGCTAATTGTAAAAAAAGTTCATCCTATACTCAATTGCTATATCCATTTTTGCAAAAAAAAAAAAAAACAATATTATTTTTTAATATTATATTCTCCATAAACTTCTAATAAAAAAATATATTATCACGTTATCAGTTTTAGGGAGTATTACAATATTGTATTTACAAACATTTATTGATAATTTTTAATAAGTGTAATTTATTAACTAAAAATATGTTAATTTTTTTTTTCCAGAGTAAGAGTTAAGAGGAAAAGATTGCACTAGAATTGAACTATATGTCCGTACACATTCTTCAGAGAAAGACGGTTGGAAATCGAACGAGGCTAAAGAAAATTGGGTAAGTCATGTATACATGCATTTATTTATGATATTTCATTTTATTTCAAAATTTATTATAATTAACTTTTTTATAATAAATGATTAAATAGGAGAAAATGATGACGAAACAAGATGAATATGCTGTGAGCAAGGTATTGATAAAAGTTCAGCAGAAATTGTTCTTGAGGTCTTAGGACATGGTACTGGTTATATAAAAGGATATGGGTATGGTGCCAAGCCTCCAAGAAGACGCAATGTTCCATACGATACATCTAATGAACTGCAAAAGAAACTACTTGAGACACAAGAAAAGTTGGATGCATCTGAAAGTTAAGTAGATGAACTTAAAACAGAAGTGATTGATTTTAAAAATCAGCTGTCTGTGCAAGGTGATAAGCTTCTAGAGCAAGGTGAAGAAGTAACACTGCTGAAAGACCAATTGAACAAGTTTATGTGTTTTTTTATGTGATAAAGGGATGAATCTTTAAGATTCAGAATAGTTGTTTTTTACATGTTCGTTTTATTTTTAACTCAAACTTGTTTGTTGCTTTTGACTTTTGGTACAATTTACTTAATTGCATTTCTTTTCATATTATTCAATTTGAATTGAGTTCTTTAATTTAATGGTTATCTAAAATTTATTTATTGCAATTTAAAATTAAATATTTTATCAGGATAATTATTTTTGTCAATTATAAATCTATTTAAATATTATATATTTGTATAATATAACTAAATCCACAATAAAAATAACTATTTAATGACGAGTTATGTGTCATTAAAAAATATAGTTAATGACAAAAATTATTATCACCCTATGCTAAATAGTAACAACGATATATTTTGTTACTATCTCTAAATTATGTGTGACGATTACCAACTTCGTCACTTAATAGTATTTATTTGTGACAAATATATTTCATCACTATTTCTACATCATTTAGTGACTATAAAGTTTTTGTCATTAAATTCTTAGTTTTTTGGTAATGAATTTTGTTGTCATTATATGTATATAATAATTTGGTCACAATAGTGTAATCTTTTGTGACGAAATACATGATGTCGCTGTATCTACACATTTAGCGACAATTTTTATATTCGTCAGTAGATAATATTTATAATGACAAAATTTATTCATCACATTTTCACACTATTTAGTGACCATAAATTATTTGTCACTAAATCTTATATTTTTGTGACGCATTGTGTCGTCATCATATGAATGCATATAACAACAAACACTTTTTGTCACTAAAATTTAATTATTTGGTGACGAATTATATAAGACATGACGAATTAGTTAATCTAATCGTGACAAAATTTATGTCACTAATATCCAACAAAGTTGGTAGTAAATAGATAATCGTCACTAAAAAGTAATATTTAGTGACAATAAATAAAGATCGTCATGTAAAGTTGGTCATTTTGCGACGAAATATCATAACTAGTGACGAAAATTGATCTCAAATGTGACGATTTATTTGTCACTATAGATGAGATGATATAGTGACAATGGTCTTTAACGTCATGATAAGATGAAATTAGATGACGAATTCAAATAGCGTCACATATACCTAATACGACGCACTTAAAGCGACGTTCTTTCCGACGAAAAAAATTCGTCACCAAATACCTTTTGTGACGAAAAATGATATTTTAATGACGAATTTTGTCGTCGCGATTTTTCAAATTTCTTGTAGTGTTTGCTTGTATTAATCTAATCCCCATTTTGATTAGTTGCTCCCTTCGGTCTTTGTACTTTTTCTCTTTTGATCTATGCTTCTAGACGGAGGTGTTGTGAAGAGTTGGATGAGGATTCTGAGACCAGTATTTTAAATAAAAAACCAAGAACTAACTAAGAGCATTTGAAAATCAAGAAGAACTAATCACCAGATGAATTATATCTACCTTGATCAGGTGACGGTATACACCTTTTAGATTTCTTCCGGAATATGAGAGGATATACGTTTCTCAGGGTTTGAATTATGGTAGCTGAAGAAGATACGTTTCTTGGAAGTGGTACGTTTCGAAGGGATGTTCATATTCGATCTCCCTTCCTGATCTCAACTGACACCCTACTACTCATGTCATCCAATTACATAAGTGACATCCAGTGTGTGATAATATACATTGCACATTCATTTAGCTACTCTCTATCAAAAAGATAATATACATTGCACATTGTACTTAGATTGTTAATAATAAGTGACATTAACATTTTCAATAAAAAGTTAGTAAGAAATAGTTCTTTGGTTGCATGTTTGTTTTGATTGATATGATTGATAAATAATTATCTTTTTCTATAGGACAATTTGTCCAACTCCCTCCAACTATCAATTATCCATATGCCTATTTATTCCGGGTCGGTGCCACATGAACCAAACACACGATTAAATGAGATTAAAATATCAATCCCTTCTAATCTAACAAAACAAACATACCCTGGATGTTTCAATTCTCAACAAAAATGTCTTACTTTCATTATTATCCCCCAAAAATTACAAATGTTCATGTGCATTGAAGCTAATCCTTTACAAGTCAAAACAGGCTAAATGTAGATATATCCTTATCACTAATAAGAAAGAGGATGTAAAATCCTATGTGGCAAAGCCACCATCCTCTTATTCAAATCTTTTTGATTTGGTTAACTTGAGATGTAATGTAATCTAGGCCACAGGATTGTTTTAGTTAAATTTTGATCTCGACCGTCTATTTTCGTCCCTGTTCTCTATATAAGCACTTTTATGATATTACATTTTCATTCCACACCTTTCATTTTTTTTACCAATGGAATGTGTTGCTCTCTCTTATTTCGGTACATTGTTTTGTCATTTTGATTTTTTTTTGTTATTGTGCAGGGTGGTTATCGTCGTGCGTCTTTTATGTCGAGATGATGATGGTCTCTTTGATGCTGATATTCGTGTGAGATCGGCCCTTTCGTTTGCGTTTGAATGTTTTGCTTCTCCGAATTCCAGTATCTCTTGGAGGATTTTTTGTTTCCTTCATATTATATTTCTTCTCCCCCTTCCCTTTTTTTTGTTTTGTATTTTGTTTTGGTGCCGTTGTAACTATAGACATAGGTCGGAGTTTTGTTCTATGTCCTGCGTTTCTACATTCTGAGGATTGTATTATTATGGAAATGAGTAAACTTTGTACAATCTCCGGATTTAATTATTGGTATTTTCTTAATTTCTCAATTTTGGTTTGCTTATTATTTAATTATGGCAGTTACATTTGGATGGCGATAAATTTGTCTTTTGATTAGTTACATGTATTATTCTCATTCAATTATATTTGACTGTAAACCAAAAAGAAAAAAAATTGTATTGAGAAGAAAAATACCTTGCATCCTTAGAACTATTTTAAAAAGAAAATATGTAATTTCATCTTTGGTGTGATAACGTGGATGTCAATTTAGCGATCGTCCGTGTAGTAATCTAACAAGTTGGAGACGTATCATAATCAATATCTTTGTGAAACCGTAATTGTTAACATCTTCTCGCATAAATTATAATTTCCATAGCATGGTTATTTTTTTATTTGTAATTAATTATAACTTGGATCTAGACTGTTATTATGGTAATTGGATTAGAGTGGTGATAATTGTGACGGTAATTGCGGCAATGATGTTTATATTACCAAATGTTTCTTGATTTGGTAAAACTTCCCTGTATGGTATAATCTTTTATTTAGCCAAGAAAAGATAATGGTTGAAATTTTGAGAGTATACTTTTATATTATTTCAAGTCTTTTAAAAAGGAATTGTAATTAAAGTACCTTAAAATAATATTGTACTTCCAATTTATTCCAAATAAGGCAGCTAATTACGCGGAATTTTGGGTGTCCTGTTTAGATATTCCTTTAATTAATTATATGATATAAATTGGAATTTAATTATCTTACAGTAATTTTCAACTTTATAATAAAGTCAACTAATTATATTATAATTGATTGATATTTGTATATTTCCTAATAAAGATTTAACCTCCTTAATTTAATTATATTTTTGTGATTCATGGTAATTATGGAATTTTTATTCCTACAATTTTGACATGTTGGTTTGTTTGTCATTTTTTTTTTTTGGATCCCTTAATTTTTCAATAATTTTTTTTCCTGCCGAGAAAAAAAAAAGAAAAGAAAATTATGTTGATGAGCATTGTTGGCGAGATCATGTTATTCTAGGGATATATTGATTGATTATTGGCACCTTATTTAGCTGTAAATTTAAAAAAAAAATATGCACCTTCTCTCTTATTTCACATGTTCACCTCTTAATTTTTCTTTAAAATGTTAGTTCCTCTTAATTCACCATTAATGTCATGGATTTAGGTAACTAATTCCAATTTGCTAATATTAGTTTGTATGCTACAATTAACCATTGACCAAAAAAAAAATCCTGCCACAATTTTAGGACATGTAACTATATGAGGTCTTTATAATGACATAATTTATGTTATTGTATATATGGATATTTTATGAATTGACAATAATTGTCTTATATACACTTTCAACTTGATTATTAAGTCATTTGTCAAACCAAATCTAAGTCAAATATACCACATTTACTTAATTTGGGTGTTCTTCCAAGTTTAAAAAAATTCATATAGTAGTAAATTTTCTCCCAAATTAAAAAAATTCCTCTTATTTCACATATTCATCTCTTATTTTTCCTTAGAAATGTTATTTCCTCTTGATTCACAATAAATGTCATGGATTTAGGTTAGGTAATTAATTTTAATTTGTTAATTAGTTTGTATGCTAAAATTAAACATCGACCAAAAAAAAAATTATGCCACAATTTAAGAACATGCAAATATATGAGGTTTTTAATAATAGTACAATTTTATGACATGCAAACATTCTAAATCTTGCACAAATATGCACAAATAATTATCAGTCAATTAATTACATGAATATGCACATTTAAATCTTGCCATTTTTTTTCTAAAAGTTGTCGATGTTATTGCCATAATGATTAAGGTATTGTTGAGGAGATAATTACCGATTTTTAACTTTTCTATTTATCTAATTATAAAAACATTACGTCTATATTTTATATAAAAAAAACTAAGATATGATTTGTTGAGTCAACTAATTAGTTATTGTATTAATTTAATCCCATAATTTTAGTTATTTAAACATGGTAATTCCTGGGAATGACATTAAATTATATGGAAAATCCTATGCTCCTACAATTAGGGACTTGAATTGCACAATTTGATTTCTCTAACTTTGCCTATTTTTATTTTTCTACTCCACATTTTTTTCCGTTTGCCAGTAATTTCGATCCTCTATTTTCAGTCATGTAACTTTGTCTATATTGTTACCGTCCTGCATATTTATTTCCGTCCTCTTTTTTTTTTTTCCGGTTGCAAATAGTCTTTGCCAACATCGATCACTCAATTATGCAAGAACTTGCCTTATGCGAATTAAGCATGTAGCTAACTAAGCAAATTAGATTTGACTTATAGTCATTGAAAAATTAAATATGATTTATAAAGTCAAATATTTAGTTATTGTATCATTTTAATCCCACAATTTTTGTTATTTAAAAGTAGTAATTCCTAAGTACATTGTTTTCGTTAATTACTCTTAAAACTAATACTATGTAATTGTATGGACATTTTATTAATTGAAAATAATCTAAGTCAAATATGCCATATTTTCTTAATTTGAGTGTTCTCCCAAATAAAAAATAAATAAAATTCTTTAGTAGTACATTTTATCCCAATTTACAAAATTTTCTCTTATTTCACATAATCACATCTTATGTTTTCTTACAAATGTTATTTCCTCTTAATTCACAATAAATGTCATAGATTTAGGTAACTCACAATTGCTAAATTATTTTGTATTCTAAAATTAACCATTGACCAAAAAATAAAATATAAATCGTCTAATTTTTTTATAAAATGCTTAAATATGATTTATAAAGTCAACTAATTAGTTATTGTATCAATTTAATCCCACAATTGTAGTTATTTAAACGTAGTAATTCCTAGGTATGACATTGAGTTATAGGGATCTCCTACAATTAAGAACTTGAATTGCACGATTTTATTTCTCTAACTTTGCCTATGTTTATTTTCGTCCTGCACATTTTTTTCCGGTTCCCAGTAATTTCGATCCTACATTTTCAATCCTGTAACTTTGTCTATATGGTTACCGTCCTGCATATTGATTTCCGTCCTCCATATTTTTTCCGATTGCGAATATTCTTGGCCAACATTGATCACTCAACTATGCAAGAACCTGCCTTATGCGAATTAAGCAGATAACTAATTAAACAAATTAGATTTGACTTATGGTCATTGCAAAATTAAATATGATTTATAAAATCAAATATTTAGTTATTGTATCAATTTAATCCCCCAATTTTGGTTATTTAAAAGTGGTAATTCCTAAATATATTATTTTCGTTAATTACTCTTAAAACTAATACTATGTAATTATATGAATATTTTATTAATTGACAATAATCTAAGTCCAATATGCCAATTTTTCTTAATTTGAGTGTTTTCCCAAATTAAAAAAACAAATTATATAGTAGTACATTTTCTCCCAATTTACAAAATTTCCTCTTATTTCACATAGTCTCATCTTATGTTTTCTTAGAAATGTTATTTCCTCTTAATTCACAATAAATGCCATAGATTTAGGTAACTAATTACAATTTCTATATGAATTTGTATTCTAAAATTAACCATTGACAAAAAAAAATCTTGACACAATTTTAGGACATGCAAATATATGAGATTTTAATAATGGCATAATTTTATGACATGCAAATGTGTTAGATTATAACTTACACGAATATTAATTCTATCTTTCATCAGTGGATTGTAGTGGTTGACCAATTTAATGGATTAAAATTAGGCCTCCTAAAATTCTTCTGTAAATTTGTTCGTGTTCTATTTTTTTTTCTTCACACGCAATATTTCAGAATAAGTGATTTATTAGAATTAATATTTAATTTGTTGATATTTTCGGTTTGACTTTGAATTAAGTCTTAATTTATTGGTATACAATAAAATATTTTGGGATACATGTATTATATGGTAAAATAATTAAGAAAATGAGAATTCACGTGAATTCACAGGAGAGCAGAGAGCTACACAAAAAAAATTATACATATGTAGTTATATATATATATATATATATATATATATATTAGTATAAGAAAAGTTGAGATATAGTTCTTTAATTTTTTTTTCATTATAGATAAAAAAAATATTATAATGTAGAAATTTATTACTTGGAGTGCCAAGTATTAATTATACTTGATGATAATGTTAAAACTTTGAAATTAATAAAAAAAATTGTGATTTAATATGAAAAAAAAAATTGTTTGTGTGAGATGTCAATTTTTTTTTAAAACGAGATATCAAATTATTTATTTTTAGCTATATTAAGGAATTTAGAAAGTTTAATCAACAAGGAGTATGTATAGAGTGAAATTGGTTCATACATGAATCATTGAATGAGTATTAGTTCTTTTTACTAAGGAGTATTAGTTGTTTTCACTGAAATGTATTAGTTGTCTATACTAAAGAGTCTTAGTTTATTTTCAGTAAACAACTAAGACTCTTCAGTATAAACAACTAATACCCTTTAATGAAAATAACTTATACTCTTTAGTGAAAATAACTAATACCCTTCAATGATTTATGTATGAATCATTTTCACTCTATACTTTGTCATCAACAAGATCTCTATATCTATTATGTACGATATTTTTTGCAAGAATATATATGTGTATATATATATATATATATATATATATATATATATAGTATATATATATATATATATAATATATAAGGGGAAATTGGGCCCCTAAAATTGATAATTTTTTCTGGGCCTGAGCATGCGGACTCCTCTGCCTCCAAAGAGGAGCGACCATGATTGAAGAGTAAGACTTATATTATTGTATTTAGTTGTGATTATATAATGGTATGACATACATCAGTAAAGGTTTTTTTTTTGTAAAGAGTGTTAGTCATTATAACTAATGGGTATGACTTTATTATTAGTGATAATCGGAGGGTATGACATATGATACAAATGGTATCAATTGTGATAACAAATATTATGTATATCAGTTGTGATAACTAAAGAGTATGACTCATATATTACTAAAGGGTATTAGTCGTGCTATCCAAAGGTTTGACTTATTTTACTAATGGGTATAAGTCGAGATATTAAATTGTAAATTGCATAATACTTTAATATGTCTTTTAATATTACAATCAATACATTGTATAATTTAAATAATACACTTTAGAACTACAATAATATATTGAAATGTTACAACTAATACTTTTAAATAGTTTGAGTAACTTTAGAATAATTAAAAGATTTAGTAAAAATATTAAATTAAAAAAAAATCAATTAGATTAGTAGTTTTTTTTTTCTTTTCAAAATAATGATTAAAAACCCAAAAAATAATAAAGGTTAAAAAAAAAAAGGAAAAGACATAAAATAAATGAACATGAATATTGAGTCTAATCACCGTGCTTGACAGAAGCCGCAGAACCAAGGTCAACTACTATATCGAAACAACTTTGGTCCCTCGAATTAGTTGGTTCTTGGATTGGATTCAAATTCTCCAAAAATTTAGATGGTGTAGTTATCTACACCCACTATATTACTAAGTTCACACATCTCAATTTATGACTTTAACTAAATATACTCACTTAAAATATAATTGATATTATAATTATTAATTATAGAGAGATATGTTCTAATATTTTCGGTGGTTATCATTGTAATTAATTTAAAATGAACAAATTTAGATTTAATTTATGATAAAATAAGTTGATGGTAAGAATTATAAAGTAATCTATCATTTTATAATATAGTAGATAACTTTTCATGTTACACTTATATATAAGTAGAAAATGTTGTATTTAAATTTTTGTGTTAAATCATTGTGTGAAGAAATTGTGACATTTGTAAAATATAAAAATATTAATAATTATGATAAAAGTATAGTTATGCAAACGGTTGTTGTGCAAAGTACGGGCAGGAACCAAGTCTAGAGGCATGAATCGTCATAATTTTAAGCTATTATTTTGTAATTAATTTATATTCTTTTTTTGACAAAATAGTTGTTTGGAAAAGGTGCAATGTGAGCATTTTTTTAAGACAAACTCTCTTTGCTTTCATTGTAGTGGTATCTTTTCATTTAACAACATTTAAGTGTTGTAGTGTCTTAATTATTATAGATAGTTATATGACATTCTTATGTTCTAATATTTTTAATAAAAAAATTTATTTCTTAATGTCTTAATAAGACAGTGCAACCAATATAATGAAGCTAGGTGGAAGAAAATTTTGACATAGAGAAGTTTTCAGAAATTTGTAGTATTGTTCGAATAATATTAAATTATTTTAAATCTTTTAATTGTGTTTGAAAAAATTAACTAATTTTCCACTGTGAGTGTTAGCGAGATGTGTGTGCGCCTCAAAATAAATTTCAAAGAGGAAAAATCAAGAACGATCGTGAAATATTATACAATTAATATGAACAACTGTAATACTTTCTAAAGCATTTGTCGAATATTTCTAACAGCCCGCGAAATTCGCGGGTAATGCACTAGTTAACTTAATAAAATGCTACCAAAACATCCATATCATTATAGAACTTGAGTTTGGTAAAGAACCAACGGGTTTTCTCGATCTCGAGACGCTCTACGAACCTAACCACCATACCCAATACATAGAGCAATTTCAATTTGTGAAGAAAGGAATAATGAACATAATTTGAATAACCTGATAAAAAAACATAAATTGAATAAAGTACACAAGTTCTAAAATGGTGTACTTCCCTATTCTTGCATTTGATATGTTTTGTACAGAAAATAGTGATTAAGCATTTAAAGAAAGTAAGTCCCATGTGCACCGTGCAACTCAAGTGTATTTTTTAAAAGTTATCCTTACTATTATTAAAATTTTAACCCATTATTACTGAAAATTTATACTTTATTATATGCACTTTTTGGAAATAGAAGAGGTAACTTTTCAATAATAGTAAGGATAACTTTTTAAAAATATTTTATATAACATAGTAATTTATAACATAGCATTGTCAAAGAACTTTAAATACTTTGAAAATTTTATATAACATAAATAACTTAGTAATTTATAACATATCTAAAAATTATATTTTTCTGAGTTATATAAATAGGGTTTTCGTATTTTTGAAACTGAAATAGATGACTTTTCAAAACAGGGATACCATTAGAAATAATTTGATAATAAATATAAAATCAACTCGGATGACCTTGAAAATTTTACTGTATGCTCAAAATATTATTATAAATAACTTATTCGAAAATCATAAGATTTGGACTTATAGAAATTTATATTTTAAAATTTTAAATCTAATAGGCAGAACTGCGAAAGTTTTGAATAGAAGGAGTATAAAATTTATATAAAATAGAATATAACTCTGATTGCTTTGAAATCTTTACTGTACATAAATAACGTAATAAATAAGAACATATTAAAATTTTGTAAATTTTGAAGATGTAGAAGAGAGATTTCGAAATTTTAGAAAAGAATTACCTATGACAGTGAGGAAAAGACTTTAGAAGATGATGAATGAAAAATAAGAGATTTTGATATTTGTGCATATGAAAACTATGGAATTATACATATACTAGAGTGTATCCACGCGAATTTTGCGTACTGAAAAAATATATTATATTTATTTTTTATAAACATTTAATATAAGAGTATTTTTGTTTAAAAAATTTCGAGGTATATACAATAAATTATGGGGTTTATTTAGCTGTGGCCCGTGCCCTTCACTAAACCCTATAGGTATATCCTACAAACTAAATAATTAAAAAAAACATCAAAATTCACATAAATGAATAACAATTATGGAATAACATTACTTAGACTAATAATTTAATAATAATCAATTTCCATTTCAATATTGAATAATTTATAAATTAATCAACATTATTAGTTATTGGGAGTATACGGTAAGAAATTAATTTATATAAGAAACAATACAAAATTTGTAATAAACTTTAACGTTACAAATACATGTTCATCTATCAAAATGAGTTCCAAGTAGAACTTATCTCTATTAAAATCATTAAAAAATATTGTCCAGCTTTTTCAATCATAACTTTAACGGTCAATTTTTGCCTCTCACTCTTGATATTAGAAATCAGAGAAAATTGAGGTGTCATACTCTTGAAATCTAAAATGAGATTTAAATTACAACAATTAAACCATCATAATTATTCAAATAAAAATATATGGTATAGTTAAATATATTATTTTTGCACATGAAGAATATTTAAACTGAACGATGTACAGCATAAATCAACAATCATTATTACAGTAATATTGATATTGATATTGATATTTAAATCTAATCAAATTGTGAGCACTTAAAATGATGAATTTAATTATAAAATAAATATACTAATAACAATAGATATATAACTAACCAACAATTGATGGGAGAAATCTCAGCAAAAGAGTGGAACAAATGAAACTTTGATGTGAAAAAATTAAATACAATATGCTCTTATTTATAATAAAAAAAATGCATGCAATATTATATCTTGTCCATAATAAGAATATATCACATAAGAATATTCTTTGGAATATATAAATATATACCTTTTATTTTAGGAAAAAATAATCGAACATTATATTATAATATATATACTAACTCAAACTTAGAAATGATAAATTTAGATTCATTCAATAAATAGATCATATTTAATTACATTAAGGTTTGGAAAAAATATGATTTATAATAAATTCTAAAAATAACTAAATAAGAAAATGGAAAAAATATCTATTTGCATTAATTATGCAGATATAAATTAAGGGTTTAGATTTAATGGTATAGAACGAATGGTCGAGATTAAAAGTTTAACCAACTTTTAATGAGAGCGCAGTATTTCAAAATGGAGAGATTTGAGACATGCCACATCAACCTAAGAATAAGGTGGTGTTGACACATCATCTTGGAGAGGTTTGAAAATATATTATTATAAGATATATAGGCATATATTTGGGCTTGGGCTTTGACTTAGATATGAAAATCCTATCACAAAAGATCTAGAAATTAAAATATTATATTCCACGAAAATCTTTATTTTAATTAAATTTAAAATTTAAACCATACAAAATATTTTTCTTGTAGATAAAAATAAATATTTTGGAAAATATATTTTATGATTTTTTTTAAGATATGCATTATTATTGATTTAATAAAATCCAATAATTTTGTATTAATGAATATTATAAATAATTAATTAGAAAATTTGGGGTGTTACAATATTTGATTGAGCTATTAAAGTTATTTATGATGAAGTCGAATAGTTCAAGTGATTTAGAGCCCCGCTACCTTAATTTGGTTAGAAGTTATGATTCAAGTCACTAATTGAGCAATAAAAAAAAGCATATAGAAAGGTATAAGTTAAATGTTCCATAATCAAATCGTCGAAAAAATTTTAATCGCAGAAAGTGGAATACAGAACTAAAGAAACATCTTATAATAATATATAACCAAACCTCTCCAAAGTGATGTGTCAATACCACCTTATTCTAAGGATGAGGTGGCATGTCCCAACTTTCTCCATTTCAAAATACTGCTCTCTCATTAAAAGTTGATTTAAGTTTTGATCTCAACCATTCATTATATATGATTATATATGATTAAATTTACACCATTGATCTATATCTAGGGTTAATTAATCATCAAATTCAGAAATTACCGGATTGAATACGTCTTTCATCTCTCAGCCGCCTACTCTCTCCCCCAACCTCCGTTGTTTCTCTTCTCAGCCGTCTTCCCTCTCCCTTCTCCTCACTCCGCCTCTCGATCGATGTCGCATCTCTATCGATGGCATCGCCTCCGCCTCTCTCAGTCACTGCCATTGCCGCTGCATCTCTCGACCGCTGCCCGCATCGTCTCTCAATTGGTGACGTTGCCACTGGCTTGCACGCAACTGCGCCACCTCTCACGGCGTTGCCTCTCCAACGCTGCCGCCTCCGCGTCTCTCTCAATCGCTGCCGCCTCCGCGTCTCTCTCAATCGCTGCCGCCTCCGCGTCTCTCTCAATCGCTGCCGCCACCGCCTCTTTATTGGTCTCTGCCTCCGCTGCCTCTTTCTCGATCGCTGCCACCCCCCCGCCTCTTTCTCGATCGCTACCGCTGCCGAATCCGCGTGAAGAAAGGTATTTTTTCTCCTATTATTTGTCGAGATGGATTATTATTTTGATTGATTCTTTTTTTTTTTTTTTGCAGATGACAGGGTTAATTTAATACCATTCAAGGCCAGTATATAAGGGTTCACTTTCCCCCTTTTTTCATGAGTTCCCGTTCGAATCAATTTTTTAGGATTTGGTCCTGGAGATTAGATGCCCACGGAGAGGCTTCATACGAATCATGAGGTTTTCTTGATTTCTCTCTTCTTCTTTTTACTGGATAAAATGAAGATGATTAATAATGAATAAAATGTTGCTTAATTTGTGTGCAGAAAGAGTCTATTTGGATATATTATATATTTTCAACTGTTTCCCTGCAAGAAAAAAAATCCAGAGAGAGATTGTTGTTTCCAGATTTTCCTATTCCATTTCGTCAATTTCTTCTGGATGTATGTTTTGAAATAGTTAGTACTTAGTTTCATCAGCGCTTTGGATACCCTTCTATATCTTACATTTTCAGAATAAATGAATATTTGGAACCAGCTCTAGCTTCTACTTAGTTTATTTCTACTTTTCCATTATGTAATGTGTTGCTAAAGGTTCTTAGAAACATTGATGAAGTTTGGATTTTTATGACAGCAGGTTGCAAAAGATCAAGTGATAGTGATCCTGGAATGAAGCATAAGCTACTTCGGCTTGCAAGAAAGCTGAATGAGGTCTAATTCTACTTTTCCATTATGTAATGTGTTGCTAAAGGTTCTTAGAAACATTTGATGAAGTTTGGTTTTTTATGATAGCAGGTTGCAAAAGATCAAGTGATAGTGATCCTGGAATGAAGCATTAGCTACTTCGACTTGCAAGAAAGCTGAATGAGGTCTGATTCTACTTTTTCCATTATGTCATCGAGGGAGGGCAACCTTTTCGTTCATTATTATTTCTTTTTCATTGTCTGTTTATTTGATATTTCATTGCAGAGTCGCATCTATCAGTTCGTAGATATACAATATTTATATGTTTGTTGGTGATCTTAGAATATTACTTCCATTTGTACTGCTATAAAGGCTAATTTGTTTGCTTCAATTTCAATTTATTTGGATTTCTTCATAAACGCAAAAGAAAATGGAAAATAGGAAGAGGAGGCCAAAGGTGAATAGAATTCTCTTCAATTTTCCAATTGAATGCTTTCAAGGTGTTTGATAATTTGCCTGTGTGGATTCTTTTGTGTACAACGGTTCTGGAAAGTGTGGACCATGATCGAGAGGAATTTTCTCCTTCTTCTCTTAATCCCCCTTTAAATTTATGTCCATGTTTCCTCTAATAACCCCCCCCCCCCCCCAACTGTATTTTGTGCATTACTGCACATTGTCGCGTTCTTGAGATCAAATATCTATTGATCTAACAATGGTGCTAAGCAATCTCAGTATTTTTTTTAATTATTATTTGTTCAATTGCATTAGGTTTAGATCAACTGAGTTCGTTTGAGGAATTTTGCAAACCTTTGTTGTTGAGGAAGAAATGCATTGTCATCGTCTCTAGCCTAAAATAAGTTTCTATTGGTAATCCATCAGTAAGTCTCTCTGTTTTCCAATACTTATGAAAGACGACATCTATTCCATGGTATAACAGGTGTCCACTATTATTTTTCATAGAATCATAGATTCGACTTTTGTTACTAATCGTCATTCTTTTTGTTATTATTCTTTTTTTTTTCAGAATCACAGATGTGAAATTAGTGGTTCTGTACTTATGTGTTCCATGGAATAACAGGTATAAATGATTGTTTTTCCAGAATCACAGATAGTTCTATTTCTAAAAGAATTAATGAAATCAATTAGGTATTATGACATGGATATTAATTCTCAATGTGAAATTCATGTCGTTTCTACTCTTATATTGCTTAAAAATTTTCTTAGGGTGATACAGTGCCTAAACAACGGGATAAACATGTTCATCACCAGACCATTTTCGAATTTCCATTCCAGGTTTCTTCAATTTTTGCTATTGATAGAGTACCAAAAGTCTTTTGCTCCCATTTCTTCATAATACGGTGTCTCCTTAAAATTTCTAATATTTTGTATTTTTTTTTTTTTGCATCTTGCAGTAATGATTAGTGGAAAGGATCTTCAATGTGACAAGGTTTGTAATTCTTTACTTTCTATTCTTTTTCTTATTTCTTTAAGTAATTGCACTATTATTCTATATTTGATAATATTTCCAACGGTGACATTAGAATGGGGACCAATTTTGGGTTTAGGGTTTCTTTTTGTTGCTAGATGTTAAGTGAATGCTTGAATTCAATTTGAGTGTTTTTCATTTGTTTATGTTCACAATTGTCCCTACTCCGGATCTCCTCCTTCCAACAGGTAAGAAATTGGAAATCAGAAGTTTCTGCCTCTCCCTTTGCCATCGTTCATTCTCAATTTCCCTATGTATAAGATATTTCATTGTGCTTCTTATATGTGCCCAACTGAAATAAATCTCCAAGAAAACACAGTAGAAGGATCATATCCATAATTATTGATATATTGATGACAAAAAGGATTAGCAAAAGTTTTTTACAACATACAAATATGTGGGCGGTTTATATACAAATATTTATTTACTGATTTGTGATTCACTTTTTCTTTATGTGATATAATAAATTTTGACAAATTGTAGCCAACTAATTCGTGAAGTGCTTCTTAGATTTTCTTTTATGACGGATAACTTCTACCAAATTCAGGTATAAATTACTAATATATCATACTCTTTTAAGTTTTAACCACTAACATGATGATTTAAACTCTGATCAGTTAAAATTTTGAGCACGAGTGGGCATTTAGCGCCACCAATTCAAGTCTACTTTGCAACTTGGGATTAAAACTATATTTGATTTTGAAATTCTGTTCTAATTTCGAAATTTTATAGATGAGGCCGATGCAGGAAACGTAGAGAAATTCAGTTGCGATCGATCACAAGGTTTCAGAAAAGAGCTGGGTTGACAGGTTAGAGAAATATGTAGAAAGAACTTTACACATTTAGGATGTCTGATTATTGTCTCGGTTAATGAAGTTTTATTTTTTAATTCCTATTTTAGCCTCTCTTTCTCTTTCTCTGCATATATATGATCTACTGCAAATTGTGATCTAATTAAGTGGGGGGTTATATAGGTTATGGACATGTATATACAAGGGTGTTATAATTTGATGTCTTGGAGTAAGAAACAGAAGAAATTAAACAAATCCCCATTTATTTTTCACACATATAATATATCAAAAGTTGTCATATGGTATGAGAAAAGCCAAAAATGCAACTATTGTTAGGAAGTATGACTATGATTGTGTTGGTTGCTACCCCACCCACTTTTTATGTTTTATACGTTAGTAAATAACATTTTGAGTTATTATGCACCCAACAAAGAACTGGAAGCTTCATTTACTAAAAAAAATGGAGCTAATCATTTGTTGATTGTTGGACCTGGTGTGTTGGGGCACATAGTAGCTAAAGAACGGAGAAAGATACTTCTGCACCAAATATAGGATTAAAAGACTTTTTTTATTGGTTTTAATTTAGAGCCAGTTCTTGAACATGTAATATGATATGGTTGATCTACATATAAGGTTCACGATATAGACCTATAATAATTCCTGGGTTGCTAGAAAAAAAAAAAATTACATAAAGTTTGTTCTGAGATGAAAACCATGTTCAGGATAAGGTTTACACCTTTAAACTTTATACTGTTATCAGGGCCTACTGCATTTATGTTGTATGGACATTATCTTCTAAGAAGATGAGCAATTTGAATGCTATATTGTGGCAGAAAAATCTAGGTTCACAAATTAATTTGCAGACATTGACAAGTGATCATCGTGATGAGTTAATAAAGTTGGGGATCAATACATCTCTAATGGAAACCCAAGTTACTAATAAGTTTCCCTGTGTCATTTTATGTGCCCTCCATAGCATAGCCTAGATAATCCAGGGAAGTCAGGTAAGTCATGTATATATCTCATAATATGTCAACTTTTTTAGCTTTTTTTTTTATTTATATTTTGAGATTTTTTTTTTTTGGTTTAAATATAATATGCATATTAAATTTTGGATAGGTGGATCATCAGGTTTTGGAAATGGTTGGGGAATCCAAACTTTAAAATCTTGCAAAGGCTAATGAAAAGTTTTTGTGCATTTGACAAACAAACTGAGGTAATTATCAGTTCAAGATCCATTTAAAAAAAAAAAAAAAAATTCACCCTATACTTCATTATCCTTAGACATATCACAAGTTGAGTTCATTGCGGATTTTTTTATGATTCATTGTTCTTTTTAACGTATTGTTAACGGGATGGTAGTGATATGGTAGAAATATTGAATCTCCCCCCCCCCCCCCCTCCCCCACCCTATTTCTACTAGGTTATATCCAAAAGGTATATATTAGTGTGTGTGTATCCTCTTTGTTATAACCTCTAGGCTTATTCCCTATCATAATTCTTCGAAAGATATTTGTTTTCATAAGCTTCTTGCAATCATTAATATTTATACTAATTTGAGTTGCTGTTATTTTTTAGATTATGATCGCACGCTTCAAGATAACTTTTCCAGTTGAGACTTTCATTGTGCATACCATCAACAACTCCAAAACCAACAATGATCCAACCTATTGGCGAAGTATATTAAACTTGACATTTTACATTGTCTCATTTAATAATTTTTATCAAATGGTATAATACATTATATAAGTATAGACTATTGCATTAACTCTTACTTTAGTAAAATATGCACTTTAATTGTATTGCCAACTTTTTTTTTCATTCTTATTAAATGTTGCACAAATTTATCATTGTTGGTCAAGAATTTTAATCAAGTATGTGGAGTATGATTATTTCATAATACTCACAACCGGACATGGCAACCATGTTCTATTTTTAAAGATTAATTTGTGGGCAAACACAAAATTGATCATTCTTCGGTGTTCTACGGCAACAAATTGAACATGGATCATTCTTCGTATTAATTTATGTATCTACATCCACACTTATGTATCAGCGAAGCTATATCATGTAAACATGAATCATTATTCAAAGTATAGACTCTCTCCATCTCATTCTAAATTTTCCATAAATTTTACGAACACAAATTAAGGCAAGTGTTAAAATAATAGTTATAGTATAAGTGATGACTAGAAAATAAGTAAAAAAATTAAATAAAAAGGTAAAGGGAATGAAAAATTTATAGTGGGACACAAAAATAAAATTTTTATAGTGAAACGGAGGACATAAAAAAATTGCAATAACTTTAAGCATTTATTAATCAAAATTTCCCTTTGGTCTATAAAATGTAAACTATTTTCACAATTCAATTTTACTTTCTTTGCCTAAATATTTCGATAATATCCTGTTAACTTTCAATGGGAAATGAATTGAATTAAAGTGAGTTTGCAATTAGTTGAAAGATTGATTTATACTTTTTGTGCTTTGAATTACATATTATGCATTGGGGGCTCGAATTTCACATGTTCTCATTATTTTTTTTCAAAAATTGATCACAGTTGATTAATATTATTGTGTACTTTCATATTTAGTAATTTTAAATATAGGGGTGGATTAATTTTTTAAGAAGATGTAGGAATGAAATTACAAATTTAAGTAACTTTTCATAAAAATGTATAAATTTTCAAGCGAAATAATATGATGGAATATAATCTTTCTATTTTCTCTTTTCATTAGTACTTTATAAAGTTATCGAGTAATAAATATTTTTAATTTCACCTTTAATCATATTTGTATTACAATTTTCTTTAAGACAATATATAAAGTGTAAATAATTCATATATAAATTATTGATGGATATTAGTTGTTTTCATTAAAGAGTATTAATTATTTTCACTGAAGGGTATTAGTTATTTTCTGTAAACCACTAATGCTCTTCAGTGAAAATAACTAATACTCTTTAGTGAAAATAATTAATATTCTTCAATGATTCATGTATGAACCAATTTCACTTTATACACACTCTTCCTTTAAATTATTGGCAAATTATAGAGAGAAATTGTTTCATACATGGATCAATTTAAATAGTAAAAATCATTTCACTAAAGAGTAAAAAAAATTTTAGGGTATAAGTTATTTTCACTAAAAAGCATGACTCGAAGGATATGAAGGGTATTCGTTGTTCTCACTAAAAAGTATGTGTTATTGTACTAAAAAAATATTGCAGAGTTGTTTATGTATGAATAATTTTCACACTATGTATACTATTTAGAGTATGTATAGAGTAAAATTGGTTCATACGTGAATTTTTTAAGGGTATTAGTTGTTTTCACTAAAGAGTGTTAATTATTTTCATTGAAGAGTCTTAGTTTGTTCCACTGAACAATTAAGACTCTTTAGTGTAAATAAGCGGAGTAATATTTTTCAGTGAAAACAACTAATATTTTTTTATAAAAATAACTAATACCCTTCAATGATTCATATATGAACCAGTTTCACTTTATACTTTGTCTACTATTTAATACACATATAATTTTTTTTCAGTCCGCGAAATTCGCGGGGTACAACACTAGTCTTTGTATATTCTTTAACAAATTTAAAAAAAAAAAATTAAACAAGGCCCGTGCATCGCACGCAAAATTCTAGTGGCTTTAATGAGACGTTAAAGCGAACAAGTATGATTGCATGGTTAGATTTTTTTTGGTTAATTATCACGGTTTCTATTGATCATACTTTTTTGTGGCTATATATATATATACTTTTTTAGCCTTTCATTGTAAATTATATTATTTTATAAATCAAAAGTCTTACAAGTTCAAGGATAGGGAGAGAAATTGACTGAAAAAGATACAAGCAAGATACTCATTTCCCATCCTTAGGGACATTTCACATGTTATTGACAATAAAGTTGTGTTTGAATGGAACAATTTGAGCTATGAATTTTAAATTCACAATTTAAATATACTCCGTTTGTTCGGCAAAAATATATAAATGGATGGATTTCAAACTTATGTGATCAAATATTATCTGAGATACATGTTCTACACAGAATTTTAGTTGATAAAGTCTCCACCAACATCTAAAAGGTAAACACCACAATTTTTTTACCTTATTGGGGTTCAACACCACAAATCAAGAGGATCGTATCTTCCCATATATATGGCAACTCATGTTGCAGTAGAGTAAGAGATATTTCGATTCATTAAAATCAACTATAAACTCAATGTCTAATATATATTAGATTTACTTCATAAAAGATCTGTTTATTAAAACACCACTCAACTTGTTTATGAAGGCAATGCATAATTTTTTCTCATATCTCTACATGAACCCAACCTCTCCATGAGTATGCAACCAAATTCTTCGTCATCAAATTAGACAGCGACGCTCATAATTAAATCATCATCAGTATATATTTTCCCTATTTTAATTTCAAATTTATAAAGTATTATAAGAACACAAAATTATCAAGGTTTATATTAGAGTATAATATGGTATATACCTTACATAATAGCCACCTTCTATTTTAGCATTTTGTGTTTCTACTTTGGTGGACTGTTCATTTATAGGCAAGTTCAAATTGCAGAAAGATCATAATAGTAAATCCCTTGGAACAAATACACAGCGCCAAAAGGCCAAAGCGCTCCGTAATAATTAATGAAAATATTTCAGTGTAAACCAAAAGAGATTAGATACGTAAAGGCTTACTCAAATCATCACTTTTTCAGACTCCATCTCCCATATAGAGTCAGATTGTCCCTTTTTACTGGATTTTCAGCCGCAAAAACTCTGCTCCAAAATTATGATTTGTAAGCTCATGCTTCAGTTTCTCTAGAGTAAACTTAGTGTAGTCCTCTTGGCCTCTCTCTCTCTCACATCAGCTGATTTCAGAACTTAATCAGGATTGAAGAAACTCGAATTATGGTAATGTCGTTCACTTGCTCACCGGCTTTGTGAGATAATGGGCTCTCCATTGATATATAAGATTCTCAGGCTAAACAATATTAGAATCAAATGTGTAAAGATTTTTAGTGTTTGTGTCTTATAAATAAAAATTCTATATAAAATAAATCAATCAGCTATCAATCAACTTAAGCACACACATACATATGAAGATAACATCGGGCATGCACGGAGAGAGGGATAGACCCGTTGTTCGGTGTACGTGATGATGTTAGTGTTAGTGTCCTAGAGACAATCCTATTGTAAAAATATAATACTAAGATAATATTCAATTTTGGTTTAATATTATTGATTTAATATTAAATGTATGACATTACACTTGTTTGAATATTATTTTTTATTGCTTGCATTTATTTATACTTTTGTTCCCATGAGTCATTACTATCACTAAGAGTGTGAGAATTCGGATGACTGAAGCATGATTCTCAAATAGCCTCAGTCAAGGATCATCAAGAATTAGATATTGATGATGCAATTGAGATTGTTGTGCGATCTGCATCATACTCTTAGAGGGTGTAGTAAGATCTCACTTACTACGAGATACTTGGTATCTCATGATGGAAGCGCATATACCTTAGAGGGTATTGGTATACCCAACTGAGAAACTGTTCGATCTAATTCCACATAATGTGTCTACGGGTGTCTCGATTAGTGGGAGCAATGTGATACTCCTTTGACTTGAGGTCAATATGCAGGACATGTATGAAGTGATGAACTTTGACCATGACCGACGCTTGCACCCTTTAAGGGTAGATATGACATGGATTGGGTTCATCACGAAATGCATGTGCGTGGTAGTTGAGCCAAGAATAGGATTCATTCCTCGAATGTGGATTTAGAGAAAATACCCGTCTTCTCATCATAATTGGATCTAAGTCGCCGGTCAACGCGCATCAACATAGACTTTGTGGCTAAGTGTGATATACTTGATCAATTAATGATTGGAGATAATATGATTAAGTTATTTGAATAGACACTTTATCATGTTCAAGACTTAATCGGGTATTCGTGAATGAAAAGAAGATATCACAATAGCCTACAATATTACAGGTAGTTACAGATTTCCTCGCAACGCACCTCGTATATTGAGAATGTCTGATTTATTGACTATGGTTCAATTAAGACCGTTAGTTTGATTAATCGCTCGATATACGAGGGCCTATAGGGTACATAACAAGTAATGACAATTTACCAATTATAGTTGGTTGATTAAATATTGTATTGGATATAATATTTAATTTATGGAGAATATAATAATAATAATTATTATATTTGAAATTAATATATAAGTAAATTAGATTTAATTAAATATGAGTTCCCAATAATGATATTTGGAATCTTATTATAATATATTTTCAAACCTCTCCAAGATGATGTGTCAACACCACCTTAATCTTAGGCTGATGTGGCATGTCTCAAATCTCTCCATTTTAAAATACCGTGCTCTCATTAGAAGTTATTTTAGGCATGTTTTAATTCATATTAAGACTTAATCTATACCATATATTTTACACTTTTAATCTCAACCATACATTTCATTTTGTATTTTCTATAAATGTCAAATCTTTCTTTAGTTTTCATTCTGATTCTCAACCCTAATCTTCATCTCTTCTCTTCATTTTCTCATTTGTTGTCTACTATGTGAAGAAATATGATTTCATTTTATTTCTATAATTTTGTTTGTATAGATCATAACTTTTTTTTTTTTTGCAGGTAAACTAATTTATTATGCACATGGAGATGATTAGGCGCACATTAAGAGAAAATTATATGTGCATCAATCTAAGTTAAAGATCATTCAAGCGTATCTAGAGATTATTCGTAAGTTTCTAAAGTATATTCATATTCATATCTTTACATTCGTACTTTTTGAGAATCCACCATTAATAATTTTTTTCGTTTTCAATAAGAATATTCTCCCACCGCACGCCTACGATTTTGATCTAACTATTATTCCTTTCCGAAAAAGGTGTGCGTTATTGGTGAAATCTGAGTAAATTTTATGTTCCTTCGTTTTGTATTGCAAGTAACCTAAAGATGATGTAGAGACTTTTTTTCATGGTTAAATGATTTCTCTTCTTAGATATTTTTTAAAGTTATTTTTGCAAAATATTGATATATGTAAAAAAATTGTAGGAGGAAATTGAAATATTTTTGAAAAGATATTGTCACCAAAATAGTGTATGATACCAACAATTTTTTTTCCACCAAATATATTATCTTGCCTTCAATAATAAATAGTAATACAAAAGTTTATTTTTGTATAAAATTATGCGGCCAAAATAGAATATTAAACTGCACAATATACATATTCTTTTCTAGATTAGGATTTCAATTTTTCTTTTATATTACTTTTAACATACAAATATTAAAAAAGGTATTGTAATCTATAAATAAGTAAAAAAACTGTTATATTTTATATAATTAATATTTTTTTCTTAAAATATGTTGAATAACATTTTTATGGATAGAAAATTATTGTGTTGGCAAAAAAAAAAAAATATTAAGTTTCTTTACTAACAATTTAAGTATTATAACTCTAAAAAGTATCTTACTCTAAAATACAATAAATCTTAATATATCTTAATCAATGAAGAAACACAATATTTATGTAAAATATGGAATATATTTTAAATATTATATTAATGCAAGTAGATCTTTTTTTATGGTTGAACGATTTCTCTACTAAGATATTTTTGGAAGTTATTTTTGCAAAATATTGATAGATGTGAAATTTGTAGGATGAAATTGAAATATTTAAGAAAATATATTGTCACTGAAATAGTATATGATACCAAAAAAATCTTGCCACAAAATATAATATATTGCCTTCCATAATAGATTATAATACAAAAGTTTATTTTTGGATAAAATTACACCGCCAAAATAGACTATTAAATTGTAAAGTACATATATTCTTTTATAAACTAGGATTTCAATTTTTCTTTTATATTATTTTAACATACAAATATTAAAATAGTATTGTAAATGATAAATAAGTAAAAGATTGTTATATGTTATATAATTAATATATATATATATATATATATATATATATATATATATATATATATATATTTAATAAGTGGAATAAGTGTTTATGGATAAAAAATTATAGTCTTGGCCAAAAAGAGAAAAAGAAAAAAAAAGGACATTAAGTTTCTTTACTAACAACTTAAATATTATAACTTTAAAATGTATCTTACTCTAAACTACAATAAATTTGAATATATTTTAATCAATGGAAACATAATATTTATGTATAATATGAAATATTATTTTAAACATTTAATTAATGCAAGATTCTAAACATTAAATTAATGCAAACAAATCTTTTTTCATAGTTGAACGATTTTTTTCTTTGATATATTTGGAATTTATGTTTGCTAAATATTGATAGATGTGACATTTAAAGCAAGAAATTTAAATATTTTTGAAAAGATATTGTCACCGTAATAACATATGATTCCAAAAAAATATTGTCACCAAATATAATATCTTACCATCAATAATAGATTGTAACACAAGTTTTTCTTTTTTGGATAAAATTCAAAATAGAATTTGAAACTGTAAAATATAGATATTTTTTTGTAGAGTATGATTTTGATTTTTTTTAGCAATTTCGATTTTTTTGTAACTGTTTTTTTTTTTTTTTTTTTGCAAAATATCTGTATATGTGAAATGTTTAGGAGAGAAATTTAATTTAAAAAAAATTAAGATTGACGCCTAAAGGTCAATTCTTATTATTGAATTGTGTATTATATATATCAACATATTAATCAATTGTTTCACGCAAACATCTACACAATATTTTATTTTAATTATGACATATTTGCCAAATGTTACCTTTAGATCTAAAATGTGTGATTCTATCTTTAGAATTAAAATTTCAAGTTCGATTGTTATTGTATATTCATACCATGGGAAAAACTGGGTATGCAAGTATACAACAACTGTAATTTTAAGTAATATTGTGTTATATTAATTTGAGATTGAATGTGTGAATTAGTTAATTTTTTTAAATTTTCTATTTATTCATGTTTAGTATTTTTTATTATTTGTTGAATTATAATTACAATTTTAATATTATATTAAAATTATAAGATATTTTAAATATATATGTATATTTATAATTTGAAATAATAATAATAATTTTTTTTCCACTCTGTGAAATTCGCGGGGCTACGCACTAGTATTATTATATAGTCAAGATAATAATTTGTAGGAATATATCTATAAGAAAATAAAATCCGTAGAGTTTTTATTTGACGGGCTAGACTTATTATCTTGCTTAGGAATTAAGTCAAAATTATCCTTATAAATATAAAATCTCAAGTTAGAATTTTCCTAGCAAATTCATCTCGAGATTCAACGCTGGCAAATCCGTGCGGGTTGGTAGAAAGTTGTTACGTGAATACCATAGTAAAAGATCCCGCGTACAAATCGCTATAAGGATTTATATGTTGTTATTTATTTTATATTATACAACCATATATGAGATTTGTTGTTAGTGAATTATTTTCTTCCGCTGCGTCGAACATGGTGTTCGTCCCAACAAAACCCAACACGTGAGGCATTTGATCAGTTTCACCTTCGAGAGCTGGACGTTTTTCGAGAGTTGGGTATTCGTAGTATTGTGCTACACATGCATGCTTTGCTTGTATTAATCTAATCCCCATTTTGATTAATTGCTCCCTTCGGTCTTTGTACTTTTTCTCTTTTGATCTATGCTTCTAGACGGAGGTGTTGTGAAGAGTTGGATGAGGATTCTGAGACCAGTATTTTAAATAAAAAACCAAGAACCTTAGGAGCACATTTGATGGTCAGATATTTGTTGTTAATTACGAGTATGGGTCTATTACAAGATTGTCTGCATCGAGAATGGTTCGTCTAGGAAAACTCTGGAACGAAGTTGTGGAAAATCTGTGGATCAGATATAAGGACATTGTGTGGTTTAGTCATGATGGAAAGTATTTTACGATTACTGTTCCCCGTCTTATGCGCTAGATAGTGATGATGAGTAAATGACTATTTTGTGTCCTTTATGCATGAAATGTATTTCCATGAATGTGATACTTAGTAGCTATTTTGTGGTATTTTGAAGTACGATGGATTGATGTGGTTATTTCGTTACCCTGTTTTATATTTTGCAATGATAGCTTGGTTTTGAACGATTATCTTTTTAGTATGTTTGATATTACATGTTTAACAATTGGATGCTCTGGTACAATTTGTTTCAAAAAATGTATACATAATATTCATTAACATAAATTGTATTTAAGTCCGCGAAATTTTGCGGGGCTATATATATATATATATATATATATATATATATATATATATATATATATATATATATATATATATATATATATATATATATATATATATAATACTAGTAAGTAAATCATGTGTATATTATATATAGAAGTCAATTCAATGCATATAATAACATATACAATATTTGCACATATTAGTTCATATATGTATATGTATATATGCACATATATAATTAGCGGTGCGGGGTGCGGTTTTGCACCTAAAATTCAAATTGTCTTGTTTGAGCAGTGTGGTTTGCTAAAAAAAAAAATAATAATAACCGCGGTTTATCTACAAAAATCACAGATAACGGTGCAATTTGGTTCGGTGCGGATAGTTCGGGCGATTTTTTAAATTTTATGATCATCCCTAATAATAAGGCATTGAGCCCTCGGATTAACGTTTAAGTCTCTAAATCCAAGATCGAATAAGATCAAAACAAGAATAACAACGAAGTCAAAGTCAAACAAAAGAAAAGAATCGGAGGAACAAATATAGAGTTTAGAATCTGCACAAATTTCTTGATCCGAAAGAAATTTAGTTGTAAACTTTTTCATGTTTATTATATTAATTTCACGAAATTCATCGTTACAATTATAAATAGAATTGTAACAGAGTAAACATTAACGTGATCAATTAATTTGGTGAATATTTTTTATTCTTTATTTACAAATATTCAAAAGGGAAAATGCATTTTTTTGTCCTTTAAGTTTGGTCAATTTTGTTTTTTGTCCTCTAACTTTTGATTTTATTTTTTAGTCCGATAACTTTTAAAAAATTAACATTTTCGTCCTAAAACCGATAATTTTTTAGTCCTAAAATTAACATTTTAGTTCGATAACTTATGTTTTAGGACGAAAACGTTAATTTTTTGAAAGTTATCGGACTAAAAAATAAAGTCAAAAGTTAGAGGACGAAAAACAAAGTTGACCAAACTTAGAGGACAAAAAACTCTATTTTCCCTATTCAAAATTTTATTATAACTTTTGTCACATTTTTATATAATTACTAGTAACAGGACTACCCGTGCTTCGCACGGAAGTCATTTTTTTTTCAATTTTTATTCTACATTATATATGTGTATATATATATTTTTAATGATTTTAAAATGAACTTTTATTTTTCTTTAACAAAAATAACTAAAAATAATAGTTACAGAAAAATCATTTATATTTACAAAAATAAATAAAATGTTATCATTCATTTTTTATTATAAATACAATTATTAATACATTTACAGGTTTGTTTTAATTTTTTAACACAATAACATTAAATAAAAAAATTGTTAATTTTTCATTTAGAAAGTAGTCATTTTGATAAGATTTAAATTATATATGCCAAGTAAGTCAAATATAATGCACAAATTATGTTTTATTGTTAAACATTGAAAATTTGAGGATTTATTAGATTATTTTTTATTAAATAAATTTAAGTTAATCGATAAAGAGTTTACTGAAAAATACCGTAAAATAAAATATAAATAAATGGTGTTTGGAAGATATTGTTTTTCGGTCTCGTGATTACTTTGATATTTGCCTAATTAACACATTCTACAAATATTTTCATGCCACATAAAAAGAAATAATTATGCATCACAAAAAATGAATAAAGTATAAAATTATCATTACACTCACATAACACATTTTTTCTTAAACAACATGACACTTTCAAATTTTGAAGAAACAGTGAGACGAAGGGAGTATTTTTCAAATAAATTATAGTCCTCATTTTGTCCACCCTATTTGGTTATTATGGTCAATTGTGCCTATTTTTGCGACTCTTAAAAATTACAGTCCTTAAATTGCCAGCACGAAAAGTAACGGCCCTCATTTTGTCCGTCCTCTTTGTCACCCCCAAATTTACGATCCTTAAAAGTATTTTAAAAAAAAATATTTAATATTAATAAAGAAACAAACACACAAACAATATTTACTAAGATGATGATTGACTCAAATAAATGGCGGCAGGTGATTCATTAGTTGATCATTTTTACTACCATCAGACATCTTAAATGAAGATCTTTTAAAAAAATAGTTATTTTCTTCTTTTTAAAATAGAAGCTATTATTCAATTGCACTCTTATTTGTGGAACTGACCGTGGCGATTTGCATTTTTGGAGGTCGGATACTAAAGGGAATTTTTCTATAAAATATGGATATATTGTTTTTCGGAGGAGAAAAGTCAGCCAACACAAGGAAGAATATACTTTTAACAAAGAGTTTGAAACAATATGGTGGCAAAAAATTTGGTCTCTCAATATTCCCCCTAAAGTCTGCATTTTTATTTTTATGGAAAATAACTAATCATTTAATTGTCTCAAAAGATAATTTGTCTAATCACCATGTTCTTATAACTCCTAATTGTCATACCATTCATATTTTTTTCTTCTACCCGTCGACTGCACATATTTGGAAAAAACTCAATTTGTGGCTAGAAAATAAGGATGGTGTAGGTCTAGCAACTATGAAATTTCTAACCAAAAGATATGATAATAGCAAGAGCATAAGCCTTGAGGAAATTGTGAGCAGCCTAGGGAATCTGGAGGAAACGGTATGATATGAAACATGGGAATAAATAGATTGTCGGGATAGGCATATCATGGAAACTTCAAAGTTGAATGGGCTTATAACTATCTACAAAGTTTCCAGCGAGCTCAAATTTCAATTTGTGGGTGCACATCTTCTCCAAGGAACTCCCAAGAATTAAAGTCTGCCGATGAAGTCTTTGAAGATCTTACTTTGTGCACGGATGTTAGGTTCAATGAGAGTAAGATGAACTTCACTATATATTTCGCTTTTATTAGTCAGAGAGAAGAGTGATAGTTGTAGGATGCAAAATGATAAAAATCATCCAGGATAAATTTTACGGGTTGGTTTTTTTATTTTATTATGATCTCAATTAAAAAAAGGGCTCATATATGCGCAAAAAAAAAAAGTTGAAGGGTCAATTTGATCCTCACCGATAAGATGAGAAACTTGTTTTGTTTGACCACATTCCAATAACAAATGATTTAAGGATAAATATATAAAAATCACCAAGCTCAAAGTTCTATAATCGAATAGTGAACTCTTTTTAACCATTAACATCCAGATAAAATAATAAATTTTAGATACAAATAATAAAATATTATTTTGTCGTTCAAATTGAACTGTATAGATAAAAGATTCAATATCAAGTACGGGAATAAGTTTTTTATGGACGGTAACTTAGCGGAGAAAAATAAAGACTGCAGCTCTTCGGGCTAACAAAATGAGGATGTAACTTTCCGAGCTGATAATTTAAGGACAATAATTTTAAAAAGTAGCAAATCTAAGTCATATCAGCTCAAATCAACCCAAATTTGATTCAAATTGAACGTAAATTCAAGTTAAATCATGCCAATAAGTCCGAATTTTAGGCCAATTGGGTCAATTAGCCTGGTTTGGTTTGATTTGGGCAGTTTGGACTTAATTCGCGACTTTTAAAAGTTATTGTTCTTAAATTATCCATTCGGAGATTCAAAGTCTTAATTTTCCTATAACCCTAAGTTACAGTTGTTAAAAATTTACTCTTCATCAAGTACTCAATCTTGTACACAAAAATTGAAAATTATTCCTTCTCTGATATAAATACCATTACACTTCTTAAATTTTAATTATTTTTACGCAATTCAACACTTATTACAAATTTAAACCAAGTAATTTTAGTGAGACGAATTATGTAACAATTTGTGTCACCAATAAACTTGTATTGATAATAAACCGGGAAAAATTCTTTAGTCTGAAATACTTCAATATAACAAAAAGATGATTATTACATCAACATTAAGAAACCACATAATACATCTGAATAAATTATCTTGCATTCTTGGTTTCTTGCACACCCAATTTTAAGCCCCTCTGCTAAATACGCTCTTGTGGAAAGATGATTATCATGCTTTTCACTGTTGGACTAAGAGATGGGGAAGTGGATATGTTTGGTGATTGTACTGAAATTAAATTAGATAAATAGGTGAATGTTAGTAAAATAGTGGGTGTAGATAATTGTCCCTTATAATAAATTTATCAATATTTTTTATATTAATTTAATTAAGAATTAATAATCTCCATATGAATAAAGTAAATGTTATTTTAAAAAAAATTAGAAACAATTTTATATCAATAGCGGTAACAATTACCCAAACAAAATACAAATGATTTAACATAAATATAGAAAAATATACCACGGATCATAATAAAAGTCATAAAATTCAAATCTTTATAACCCAAAAATGAATTGTTTGTAGACATTGACTTCCAAATAAAATAATATACCTTCAATACAATAACAACATATTATATCGTCGTTGAAACTGAGCAATACAAATTAAAGAATAACCAATGTGACTTAATTAAAAAGATCAATATCAAGTATTCAATCTTGGTGCACAGACAACAAAAGTCATTCTTGCTCCAAAAACAACCAAAATTAATTTTATCCTTTCTACGCAATCCAACACTTCTAACAAAGTTAAACCAATCTTTAGTGAGACAAAACATCATATAATGTGTGTCATCAATAAACTCATATTCATAATAAACCAATGACAATTATTTGGTTGTGACATACTTTAATATAACAAAACCTGATATTTCTCAAAAAAAAAAAAAAATACAACCGACATTGGTATGTGCTAAAATATAAAAATGAGATAAGAAACATATAAAATTCACATTTTTAATAAGAAATTTAAAAAATTGATGTGCATCCAATTAAATATAAATCTCACCACACGACATTTAAATTCAGCATAATTGAAATTCACATAAAGCTCAATGATTTCAACAACATTAACTAATTTTTATTTTCCTTCAAAAAATCTTCCAAATAATCAATTTTCCTTCAACATAATCTTTAATTTATATATATCATTACTTAGTTAATAATTTATGGCTAAATATAAATATCATTACAATTAAATTTATTTAATGATAAACTTTCATATAAAAATTTCAGGGATCAAAGATCCATTAATTGTAGCTCAAATTGAAATATTTCGCAGATCCTAATAGGGTTAGACTGGGTCAAGTGAATCTTTCTAAAAGAAACTCACGCAAACACAGAATGTAGAAGTTCGCTTCCAGGTTGTGTTACTATAAACGCAAACATGTTGTAGTATAAAGACACATACTTGAACTTATTTTAACACATGTAAGGTATGTTGTAGTATATGGACACATATTTGAACTTATTTTAACACACGTAAGATATTGAAAAATGTGTTATTATATGAATAAAATTATGTTATTGTATGAACAAAACCTGTACAAATTTGAAAAAAAATCCTGGAGTTAAAGAGATAAATAATGAATTAAAAATTCACATTGTTGTTTGTCCTTATAGAAACACATATTTATTTTAAAGTTACTGCAACGACATATACTTATTTTTGTAATGGCTAGTAACACATTGTTCTTAAAGTAACATATACTTGTCCTTATAGTAACACACATGGGAGCAAGATTTCTATTTTGGCCTTAGTGTATTTTTTTTTTTCTTAAGATATTTATTTGACATGGTACGATACACTTAGAATATGTGTTGGATATTCTTTAAATGAGCTATAGTCTTACTTAAAATATTTCAAATGAATGTTGCTCTTATTTAATTGAATGTAAAAATTGAACATTAAAGTATATTGTAAATAAAGATTTTATTATATTTCAAATCGATGATAATATTGTATAAAAATTAGGATTATAGAACTTTTAAAGAGAATAATTTTGTAAGATATATTAGACAATGAACAACTAGAGATGGTATTGTGGTCAATACGGAAAATATTTTGTTCTGGAAAAAAAAAACCCCTCTAATATAGCCTTTTATAATTTTTTTACTAAAAAAAATAATAATAGTTTAACTACTTATTATTGCATTTTTTTTTAAAAGTTAGATAACACTGCATTTGGGTATAACACACACCCTTCCAAAGGACAAAGTGTTGGAAATATTCAATATATTTGGGTTTCACGTGTCAAATTCTATGTGTATAGTTATCTTAAAGAAGTCCAATTAAAGTGATCCATTAAAGTTTAGGTTATGGGCTTATATGAGTATTAAATGATCATGAGCTTTATATGTAGATACCATTAGGGATTTTTAATCTGTCGAGGTACCAAAAAAGAAAAGGACAACTTATTATCACAAGTAGGGTTATAGTCCCTAAACATCAGTACGTTCACTATAGATTATGTATTCTCTCTACAGAATATTGAGGAAAGAGTGACACTGGTTGTTTGAGAAACCACCATCATAATTGTGTAGGAATTGATTCAAATTGATCCATTCCGCTAATATGATTAAGAATTCTCTAATTTCAGTTAATCGTGGTAAATCTCTAGATTGACTGACTATTTGTGTTGAAAAATATTTATATGTTTTTATAAAGCATGCTATTTAAATCTATTAAAGTTTTTAAAACAAAGGTTTACAACAGAGTACAATTTATTATAAAAAAATGTAAATTGCATATATTAAAACAAAGACAACAAAGCTCTCAAAATACTTTAAATTCCTAGAATAATACTTTGGGTTAAAAATCTAATCTTCAAATATGAAATTCAGACATCTCAACTCTCACCCCGTGTATCAAAGGCCATAAAAGTGCTTTGATTTCTTCTATCAATATTCAATGTATGCACTTAGACTAATTCACTGCAAAAAATGACAGCATTTCAAGATTTCAGTAAAAGGAAGATTTGTGTCAAAAAAGTTAAACAACTTACACTTTCCTAACAGAAAAAATTCCTCATATGATCAACATGCTGAAAATGAAATAGGTTATATTCACATGAATAATATGGAATTAGCAGTCGTATTATTGAAGAGGTTATATAGCAAATATTTGATATAATTACCGAGTCTTTAAGGAGAAGTTGATTTACCACTACGTGTGCAACAATTGTGCATTAATAGATTAAATGAATTGGGTCTATATATTCTATTGTTTGCCATTAATAGGAGATGTTTAGGTCGTATATTAGATAATATATATAAAAAAAATATAATCATGCAAAATATTAAGTTGAATGTGATCACACTAATCTTAAATATTTGTTATCTATAATAAAACCTTCAAATTAGGATTATGCACGAGTAATATGAAATAACTTAACCAAATATATATATGAATAAAGAGTGATTCTTGTATCCACAGAAGTGTATGATATCCACTTGAATTTTTTTATTAAAAAAATTCAAACTGTAATTAGTAATACCCTAAAAGTAAAAAATATGTGCAAGTACTACATGTTGTATTAAAATTAAAGAAGATTGGTGAGTGAGTATCTTAAAAATGTATGTGCAAGTACTACATGTTGGATAAAAATATAATATTAAAGTGGTAGATTTAGTAAAAAAAAAAAAAAGGGTAATGAGTTAAGAAGTGGGTGAACTTATTAAAATAGTGTGGGAGATAACTATATATTCTATAAAAAAAAAATTGTAAAAAATTTAGTATTTAATTTGATTAGTAATTAATAACATTCATATTTGATTTCTGATACAAAAAATAAAAGCAATGTTATTTATTTTTAAAATATTTAAATAATAAGAAATTTAATAGCCAAATTTAAACCATCCAAAATAAACCCCAACCAGACTATGCTACATGACTCAATTTGGTTGAATTCTATCTAAATTTTGGGTTAACTGACACAGTTTGGCCTGACTGGGGGTGAATTCGGGCTCAATTTAAGTTTATTAGGCTAACTGTACCTAAGTTCGCAAACTCATAGAAATTCCAGTTATTAAATTGTTAGCTCCAAAGTTACGGTCCTTAAAAAATTAAGAATATTAACTCACCTTGAGAATTGAGTGATATATAGACATTAACTCTTTGAAGTAATATTTACTTAGTTGTAGGAAGTGGCAAAATGAGGACAATAACTCTTCGCACTGAAAAAATAAGGATAGTAACTTTTGAGAGCTGACAATTTAAGGACAATAACTTTTAAAAGTAGTTAATCTTTGTTATATGAACTCAAATTAGTTAGAATTGGGTAAAAATTCAATCCGAATTCAATTCAAATAACGCTAATAAGTGTGAATTTCAACCCAAGTTGGGCTAATTAGTCCAATTTGCTTTGATTCGGGTTGATTTAGCCTCAAATTTTGACTTTTAAAAGTTAATGTCCTTAAAATCGTCCATCCAAAGGTTTAAAATCCTAATTTTCCTATCATCCCTAAGTTACGGTCATTACGAAAATCATTATTGCTCCGACAATAATATCATTATACTTCTATAAAAAAAAAGTAACCATTTTCATGCAATACAACAATTATAACAAATTTAAACGAAACTTTAGTGAGACGAATTATGTGAAGATTTGTGTCACCAATAAACTTGTATTCATAATAAATAGGGGAAATTCTTTTGTTCCTGAAATACTTCAAATATAATAAAATATTATTCTTCTCCAAAAAGTTTACACCCGACTCTATTATGCGCTAAAAATAAAAAGAAAAACAACCATAATATTATTTAGGGTGTAAATAATTATATGATTTTCATCATAAATACAACCAAAATAAAAAAAATATAAATTGTTAATACATAGTCGATTAACATTTTGGAGGAAAACTTAAATAGTTTATATATGGTTGAGTTAGAAGTTTTTTATTATTAAAAGTTAAATTATAATAAAATAATAAGAGTTTGTATAGAGTGAAATTGTTTCATACATGAACCAGTTTACAATACCTTTTAGTGTAACCAACTAATACTCTTTAGTGTAATCAACTAATACCTCAACAAAAACAACTAATACCCTCCAAAACTAATACTCCTTAGTGAAAACAACTAAGATCTGTCAAATGGTTCATGTATGAACCATTTTCGCTCTATAATATATAGATTTAAAACAAAATTTATAGAAAATAATCAAACACATTAATACTTTTTATTAGAACAACTAATACTTTTTAGTGTAAACAACTAATACCCTTTAGTGGAACAACTCATACTCTTTGTACCACTAACGGTCATACTTTTTAGTGAAAACAACTTGTCCCCTCAAGAGCTAATATCATTTACCTAAAGTAAGTAATACCATTTAATGAAAAACTAATATATTTCAAAGTGGTTCATAAATGAATCAATATCTCTCTATAATTATCCCGTACTAATTAGTGTACCACAATCCAAAAATATAAAATATTTAATTAAGAGTATGTATAGAGTGAAATTGATTCATACATGAATTATTGAAGGGTGTTAGTTGTTTTCACTAAAGAATATTAATTGTTCTCACTGAAGGGTATGAGTTGTTTATACATAAGAGTATTAGCTTATTTTTACTAAATAACTAATACTCTTTAGTGAAAACAACAAATATTCTTCACTGAAAATAATTAATACTCTTTAATAAAAACAACTAATATTCTTCAATAATTCATATATGAAACATCGGCCCTCTATATTTTGTCTTTTAGGGTACATGAGATTTAGTCATTATATGCGTACATATAGTATTGCCCCAAATAAAACCTGGTCCGTATAAAATATTTTAAATTTATTACTCAATAATTTTTATTAAATTATAAATGAAAATAGAACGTAATGTACGTATAAAAAAATTTAATTACACCCATGATTGTCTTTATACTATAAATATGCAATTGTTCTAGTGATTTGTGTAGAATGAAAAATCAATTGCTCAAGTAGGAAGTAACAATTCTTCATGTACTTAGAAATGACATATTTATTAACTATGATTGTCATTATCCCATAATTTTGTAACATTGTTCTATGATATGTGTAAAATGGAAATCAATTACTCGAGGAGGCCTAATAATTGCTCATATAATTATTGACGATTCATATACATCTATCTGTAGTATATTTCCTGTTACAATATGAATGTACGTAATTTGATATGATTGTACATATTTTAAGAAGAATATATATAAAGTGAAATTGGTCCATACATGAAATACTGAAGGGTATTAGTTATTTTCGCTAAAGAGTATTAGTTGTTTTCACGAAAAAATATTAGTTGCCTCCACTGAAGAGTCTTAGTTGTTTAATACAAAATATTATGTACTTTTGATACAATAACAAAATATTATTAAGTCTTTGAAATTGAGTAATACAAATAAAATAATTAACAGAGAACTTAATTAAAAAGATTCATATCAAGTACGCAACCTTAGTACACAAACAAAAAAATATATTATTGCTCGACACACCATTATACTTCATAAAAATAACTTTATCATTTTTATGCAATCTAACACTTTTCATACATGAAATATTGAAGGGTATTAGTTATTTTCGCTAAAGAGTATTAGTTGTTTTCACGAAAAAATATTAGTTGCCTCCACTGAAGAGTCTTAGTTGTTTAATGCAAAATATTATGTACTTTTGATACAATAACAAAATATTATTAAGTGTTTGAAATTGAGTAATACAAATAAAATAATTAACAGAGAACTTAATTAAAAAGATCCATATCAAGTACGCAACCTTAGTACACAAACAAAAAAATATATTATTGCTCGACACACCATTATACTTCATAAAAATAACTTTATCATTTTTATGTAATCTAACACTTCTAACAAATCTATACAAAATTTTAGTGAGACGAAACATGCAACGATCTATTTTACTAATAAACCTAGATTCATAACAAATTTGTAACAATTATTTAGTTATAACATGTTTTAATATAATAAAACATGTTTCTTCTATAAAAAAAAAATGTACCCGACATGTTATTTGATTAAATAAAATGAAAGATTAAAAACATATTATATTTAAAGTTTCAGTAACAATTATTTAAAAAAAAAAAAGACATATATCCAAAGAACTATAAACCTTACCAAACATCGTTTAAATTCAACACTATTTCACTATACAAAAATTTATTGCATTGCATAAAAGTTCAATGTGATTTCACCAACATTCACATGTTATAATTTTCCTTCAACACCATCTTCGAATGATCAATATAACTTTTATCGAAAATATTTTAAGCAAAAACTTAAATTGTCTCTACATGGTCTAATAGCACACTAAGACACCATCTATTGAATCAAGAATTCCCCGGGATTAAATATTTTTTTAGGACATTAACTTTAAAGAGATGACAATTTAAGGACACTTTTCTTTCGAAATGACAAATTTAAGTCATTAACTTTTAAGTTGTGTCAATTTAGGCTATTTTTTGCCGAATTACTCAATTGAGAACATTTTCAATTATGATATAAAATTTGATTCTTCTCCAACAAATTTACACCCGACACTGGTATGAGCTAAAAAAAATACAAAAATCAATGAAAAGAAATAGAAGTTTTATCAATTTAGGGTCTGAAAGATATTAAAATTATCTATTTAAGGCTTGAAAGTTTTTTCCTATCGATTCAGAGCCTGAAAGATTGAAAACTATCGATTCAGAACCTGAAAAATAAAACTATTAATTTAGGACTTACTCATTTTAAGAAAGTTGTTTGGTCTTTAATATTTTTTTATTATCCGATAATATTTTTATAAATCATATTTTGAAAAAATATAAATATATATTAATTTCATGTGATTGAAAAAATAAGAAACAAAAGAATTAATGAAAAAATAATAACGCATATAAAAAAATATAAAAAATTTATAATATGTCAAACATGGTCTTAATATCTTTGAGTCTTAAATTGATAGGTTCTATCTTTCAGGTCCTGGATTGATAGTTTTCTATCTTTTAGGCCCTGCATCGATGAGAAAATTCTTTTAGATCTTAAATTGATAGTTTTACTATCTTTCAGGTCTTGGAGTGATATTATTCCAAAGAAATATAAATCTCAACAGATGACATATAATTTCAACATTATTGAATTTCACAAAAACCTCAATAATTTCACCATTATTCGTTGGATTTTATTTTACTTCAACATAATCTCTAAAATGATATATTTAACTTTCAGTTGAAACATAAGGAGGTAAACTTAAGTTGCCTATAAATGGTTCAATAATTATTTTTCATCATTATTCAAATAAAAATTAACACTCTCTTAGTTTTTTTAACATATCACTGTGACTTTTTTTTACAAATTAATAATTTTTTTTGTCAATAATGCTCTTAATTAATGATATTTAATTTAATAAATTATTGAGATATTTTCTAGATTCTCCCATAATTTAAAAATTATATTTCATGATTACGGTTGATAAAATAAAAGATTTTTAAAATGATGACTCTTAAAATTTTGGAAATTTGGAATTATATAATAAGTATAATTATTACATGTATAATCTTAAATTTAAAATTTTGGAATTGAAAATTTGGTTTTATAAATATATAGATTTTTTTTATAAATCGTCATCTACTAATGTTCATCTAACAACTTAATTTTTAGATAGTTAAATAATAGACAAAGTATACAATGAAAATAGTTAATACATGTATCTAACAACTTAATTTTTAGATAATAATTAAATAATAGACAAAGTATATAGTGAAAATGGTTAATACATGTATCTAACAACTTAATTTTTAGATAATAATTAAATAATAGACAAAGTATATAGTGAAAATGGTTAATACACGTATCATTGAAGGATATTAATTGTTTTTACTAAAGAATATTAGTTATTTTCACTAAAGGATATTATTTGTTTTCACTGAAGGGCATTAGTTGTTCTGCAAAAACAAACCAAGACTTTTAAGTGAATACAACTAATATCTTCAGTGAAAATAGCTAATACCCTTCAATGATTCATGTATGGATCAATTTCATACTAAACATACTGCTAATAACAGTTATATATATATATATATATATATATATATATATATATATATATATATATATTGCACAGATTTGATCCTATGCCCACCGGTGGACACAAATTTATATGTCCGCCACAAATATAATTAAGGCACATAAGAAAGGGGTCCACTATTATTTTAATTGATTATTTAAATTTGTTTGTGTGTGTCATTATCATATTCGCAGTGGGCATATAAATTTTACCCACCAATGGACATATGATCATTTTCGATATATCGCAATATGCATGTCAATCCCTCAAAACTAATCCATATCTCCCCCATTTTTTTGGGACTTGTTCATCTCTCTCTCTCTCTCTCTCTCTCTCTCTCTCTCTCTCTCTCTCTCTCTCTCTCTCTCTCTCTCTCTCTCTCTCTCTCTCTCTCTCTCTCTCTCTCTCTCTCTCTCTCTCTACATATATACATTGTTTCACAGGCTCAGTGCATAGAGAAAATCCATTTCTCAATCTCAATTTGATTTTTGTTATCTTCACAAATGCACATCTTAAGTATTTATAGATGTCCAAGGGTTGCATCGAAATGTTGCAACTCTACTTAAGAGATGCAGTAAACCCATGGGTTGCAACTCTTACTCACTAAATGGTGTCATTTATCGAATAGTAACGTTGAACCGAATGGTTACAACCTTTCATTGAATAGATGTCATTTCACGAAGAACTCTCTTAAATAATTATATTATGTAAATATACTATATCATTTCCAATTAGCGTCTAACGTTAATTTCTCACGTTAATCCTTCAAGGTTATAAATACCATACAAAAATTATATTATAATTCTACCTATATAATATAGAAAGTCAAAAGATATTTACATAATTTATTATTTATTAAAATCAACATACATATCTTTTTAGAGTAGCCGATTGACTAAGATATTGACAACTCATAAGTTAAGCTTCAGCTAAATGAGCGAAAACTAAGGATACAAAAAAGCAAGAAATTCTCATTTCCCAACACAAGAAGTATTAAGAGTATGCAAAGAAGGTAATGGAGGATAACTGAGTTGATGATTGTTTGCGATCATGAGTGGCTTTGAGGTCATTCAAAGCCATATTTTGTGTTCTTTATCCCCATAATGAGGTCAACTGGATTTGACATGATATAAAAAAAAATCATGCTAATTTTTTAAAATATATATATTTAAATTTTAATATAATAAAAAATACAGATTGTATGAACCATACACTTTTCTCAAAGAAAACAAATAAGGGTATAATTTATGACCAAGAGGTCATGGGTTCGAGTTACAATTAAGGGGATAATTTATAAATAAATAAATATCAAGCTTCATCATATCTTTTAAACTTTTTATTTATAAAATTGAATTAAAAAATAAATTTAAAATGAAAGATTTATAAGTAGAGTTTTACTATCCATATGAACCAATGTCCATAACATGCGGGATAAATGAGTTTTACTAATCCTGTTTTATGTCGTAACTTGGACAACTAATTTAATTCATGTATACTTTATGTGTGATTATCCATCTCTTTCTGCAAAATAATCACACAAATATATATATTTGAATTTTGACTAATGGGTAGTTGTGTTCATGAAAATAATATGGAGTTTCAGGTTATAACCACAACCGTTTTACCTATGCACATTAGATCGCTGCTTTTAAACATCAAGCGTAGATGATGTCCTTCCATAATTTGACACGAATTTGCATATACTTTTCATCCGCTACGTTTATGCTCCAGTAGCTAAAATAATTAAATAAAAAAATATAATATTGAAAAAAATGCAATCGCTAAACAAAGTATTTCTTCAGCCAATTAAATTAACAATTGCTAATGGACACATTTTATTAATGAACCAAAATAAAATATTACTAAAAGAATTTTACAAAATAATGTACACTCCCTATGAAGAAAAATCACACCTCCAAAAGAATAAAATGCATAGTCATCAAACTCTAGAACAAAAATAATTGGGAGGATAAGAATTCCATTCAAAATAAAATTTCTCGATTACATCATAACTAAAAATATAAAATACACAAATTCAAACCTAGATACAATACTAAATCGGACGGATCACTATAAAAAATAAAGTCCGATTGGCAACAATGCAACTAAAGATACTTATCATGTTGAGACGCTAAGAAAATCCCCAAGAAATATATCCAAAATAACAACTCCATCGAACCTTCGAAGATGCTTCGAACAAACATATTTTTCCTGCAAGAAAAAAAGAAGAAAAAAACGAAGAACAAACAAACGATGAATAGATGAACAATGAACACATGTATATATATAGGTAAACAAATTGTAACGGTTACACAAACTAAGGTAAAATGCAAATGAAATGACCAATCTCATCAATTACATTAAAACTATATAAATGCATCCATAAAAACAATACCATATCAAATAGTCAAAATGATCCAACGGCCACTATAAGAAAGATCAAAGTTCATCAACGGCCAAAACAAAATGGCGCCAAAAGTATATATGGAAATCATGTTGCTATTATATATTTATGATTTATGATTCTAATTTTTTTTTTCTTTTATATTATCCTATTTGTAATCTTTAGCAACATGTTATGAAATTGAGAAATTTATATTATTACAAATCTTCAGCCGACCTACTGTTCCTTGGCCGAATCGGGATTGATTCTCCGACGAACTCTTCTGTCGAGATTCATCCGGATAAGATCGAGCTTATGTGGCTTCATCTCGGCCTCGCTCTTGCCGAGGTCATGCTGTTATTACGTGGGGCGAGCGTACAAATCGATTTGGATCTTATCCTCTTGGGTGAGGCTCCGTCGGGATTGATATCCAAAGGGAATTTGAACCGCTTTTTAAGGGCTTATTTGTACTAGTGTGTTATGCAATCCTTAGATCGATTCTCAACTTATACAAAATTTCAATTGCAAATTGATTGTACCAAGGATTCCCTTTAGCTAGCACGTGGCTCTCCTCAATTTCCGGTACGGCAGGAAGTGGGACCCAGTTCCTGGCTCTTCTTCGTCTCTCAATCTGCACGCCGATGAAGCTTCGATATCCGGCTATGGTTTAGAGAAGTTTCCGACGGTAATCCCTCCATGGATTCCGGCGCGTAGCTTCCTCCGGTGATGGATTCAGTGGCGGCGGCGCGGTGGCTCTCCAGGCTTGGACGAGCTTTCTTGAAATTCTGGCGAATGGTAGCAGCTTTTCCCGAGGCAAATTCCGGCTGTAGCTTTTCTTCTTTCCGGCGTGAGTTGCAAGAATTCCGGCGGCGAAGAAGCATTTTCCAGTGATGAACTCCAATTCAGCAACTTGTTAATTCGCAGCCTCTCTGCGCGTCTTCAAAAATGTTGCAAGAAGTCTAAATTTTCCCAAACGGCAAATTGTGCTAATTTTTCTGCATTACCAGATTTGCTCTATGTTAGTTGATTCATGCCAAATAAAAGCTTGGGAAAATGGTTTTTTTTTTTTTTTTTTACGCCAATTAGGATCGTTTTGGCGAAACTTAAATGGATACGAGACTAAATTAAAAAATCAAATAAATAGAGGACCATCTTGATAAAGAAGAAAAGATAGAGAACGAATTTTGTTTAAATCCCATTAAAATCAGGAACCATATAACTTATAACATGCCGATTAATTTCTACAATATCCCATAAAATCAGGAAGATACAAGACATACATAATTTGGAAAAGAAATCAAATATATCTCAAATTAATTGAGGTAATTATTAAAGAATGTCTCCTCACGTGTCTTAATAGCATAAAATAAATGTGCGATATTATGCAATTAATTTAAAGATTGTATTAATTTGAGATATTCCATGTATAGTTTAAGAAACATCTCAATATGTCTCCACGACTCTTCTATATATAACCAATCTTTGATCCCTTTCACTCATAAACTCACAATTCTCCCTTGAACTTGCACCATTCAATATTACATACTTCATTCTCCTTTTTTTTTTTACTCCAGCCATGTTTGCTTTCGGGATATTAATCCAGCTTCTCAATCCATTAAAGTAATTATATATTTCGAATGCTCATTTGTTTAATTTTGTGTTTAAATATATATTTAATATTTCGAAAATATATGTACTCTTCTAGTTTTTATTTCATTGATAAGTAATATTTGATTTTTTGTTTATTTCTAATCTTGTTAGGCAAGAACTTTATTCATATTACTAGCTTTTAATTTTATATAAAGTATAGAGTGAAACCGGTTTATACATAAATCATTAAAGGATATTATTTATTTTAGTTGTAGAGTATTAGTTGTATTCATTGAAGAGTATTACTGATTTACACTAAAGAATCTTAGTTGTTCAGTAAAAACGAACTAAGACTCTTTAGTGAAAACAACTAAGACTCTTCAGTGAAAACAACTAATACTCTTAGTGAAAACAAGTAATATCCTTCAATGATTCATATATAAATCAATTTCACTCTATACATATTCTTAATTTTATTGATTTGTTCTCTTATAATGATAAAGTGATTCTAATATTTTTTTTTTTTTTACCCGTTCAACCTTGCAGATGGAAACGCATGTAAAAATATAAATTGATATAATAAGATGAGTATCACATTACACCGAACAAGTAGAACATGAGCTTTGCTAAAAGGGTGTTGTGGAAGTACTCGGCTCTAATTATAAGTGTTACCTATGTGTTTGTTGAGTTATCAATGGTGCCAATAATATTATAATTGGAGATTTATTATATTTGCTTGTGCTCTTTTTTATATTCTCATGCTAATTTATTCTATTTTTACCATTATCAAAGTAGAAATGAGAAAATAAAAATACTAAGGTTAAATTATAAAAGATTATAACAAGAACCAGTCAGTGACTTAAACTACAAATTGCACGGTACAATTCATCAAACCCAATACTAAATGATTTAAATTATGAGACTGAATGTGGTTATTATAAATTTTTTATAGGCAATTTTGGAGACAATTCTCTTTACGAATTTTTTTATCAAAACTTCTATAGCTATACTAATAATTTCCGTAGAGATTTTATGTTTTCCTGTAATGAAGCAAGAAAGAATCGTTAGAAGACTGGCATCGAACAAAAGGCTCAATGATGATATGGGCCCGTTGGTTCAACCCACCCCATCATACATAAAATGAGGGTTCAGTCAAATGTTTCTTAGTCCATTTGGAGGTGGGCATATATTGATTGACCCGTTAAGGTTGTGGGCTTTGGTTGGCTGGCTCACCTCCATAAGGTTTTTGTTTTTTAATATAATGATAACCATCATAATATAATTTTTAGAACAATTTAGTAAAATTTATGGTTATTTAAAAACTGTTAAAATAAGTTGTGATTTTCAACTTATTTTCCCAACCACCCACCAACCTTGGAACTACCCACCCCCTCCCCCAACCCAACCCACCTCTTCTTCAACATATAAAAAAATTAATTTATATTAAAAAAATTAATTTCTATTTTTATTGTACTAGTCTAAATTTTAATAACTTATAAGCTACTTAAAATTTATACCTTATAAGCTCTTAAAATTTATGCTTCGAGTAAGTTTAGTCAAACGGGCTCTAATTGCTCAATTTATTGCAACATCTTTAATATTCTTAATTATTCTAAAATAATTAATAATACACATGTCAACAAAAGAAATCAGATGGATCCCGTCCCATGCATTTGAGGATTATTACTAGCTTGAAAAAAGCACCATAATCGTTGCTCAATTTATTGTAACATGCATCTTTTATATTATCATCATTCCATTTTTATTGTAACGGAAACATATTCCAAAATTACTTAGAATTATTCCCCTCTAACTCCAAAAATATATCCTCTACGGTCGGGCAATCCGGATCTTCAAACAAGGCAATACAATTTTCATTTCCTTGTGCTAAAGTCACCAGCCTGTGAGGCTTTCCCACAAACCTGCGGGTGATTCTTAAGTACCATTTCATGTATTCGTCCCCGTCCCCGTCCACGTCTTCTTCCTCCACCCCCTCGATAACGAGGGAATGACGAGTTTCCCATTTCCTTACGCCTCCACTATCGTCAACAAGACCTCGACCCCGTCGTTTCTTCCATTCACATCTCTCGACTTGTCGAGGGATCATCTGAGGCATGCCGAACTGTCTCAGACAACGATCCGGAAGATGACTCTCCACCTTTTCGAAACATATCAACATAGTCCTCGACCTTCCCAGCCCCCACACAACAACTTGAAGAAGGATATTTTGGGGTATTGCGGTGTCAGTATGAGGCATCATATATGCATCGGGACGCCAATCAACCTGCATAACATCATCACCATATAAAACAACAACTTATAAATTGTTTAAAAGCTTATAAGCACTATTAAGGGAAAATATATTTTTTTGTCCTTTAACTTTTATTGGTTTTATTTTTCGTCCTGTTAACTTTGGAAATTTAAATTTCATCCTATAATTTACAAGAATTGTGTTTGCCGTCCTATTAAATTTGGAATTTCTAATTTCGTCCTATAACTTACAAAAAATTGCATTTTTTCGTCCTATATTTTTTGTTCGGTAAATCTGACGTGTCACCAATTTTTTGTAAGTTATAGGATGCAATTCAAAATTCCAAAGTTAACAGGATGAAAAACACAATTTTTGTAAGTTATATAAGATAAAATTCAAAATTTTAAAGTTAACAGGGCGAAAACCAAAATCAATCAAAGTTAAAGGACAAAAATGTGCATTTTCCCACTAGTAATGTGTTTGACAAAATAAGATGCTTAACAGCTTATAAGATCATAACAACTTATAAGCTGTTAAAAAATAAGTTGAGATTTCCCAACCACCTCCACCCCAGTCACCCACCTCCCCCTGGAACCACCCCACTCCCACCCACCTCTACCTCTACCTCAACATAAAATATAAAAATAATATTATTTTATATTACAATTTAAATTTAAAAAATATTTATTATAAATCCACAAATATCTTATAAATAGTTTTACTCAAACACTTTAGCAAGTTATAAGCTACTTAAAAAATATATTTTATAAACTCTTAAAACATATTATAAGATGTTGAAGCTTATAAGATGTTTCAAATAAACTTAGTCGAACGAACTTTTATAACAAACAGTCTTTAATAACAGAATACCGTCATTAAAAAACTAGAGAACATATTAATAGAAGGATAGGACAAATCAAGAACTCACTCACATCATCAAGAGTTAGTGAATCCAAAGCTTTACGATAGAAAGCAACATTATTATAGAAATGCCACGGAGTTGTTGGATCCTTATGCTTATTTTTCCACCATAGGACAAAAGGAAAACTTTTATCAATCAGGTTGGGATGAAGTTTAGGGCGCCCTATCCTCAGGTAATGGTAACTCCAGCTCTACAAAAACGTAAAACAACCATAAAAAATAAAGACCACATTAAAAGAGCGAGAATAGGGCAGAGCATGGCTCGGTTCGGTGAAAAGTCATAATCGAAATAAACTGAATTATATATAACTAACCGAAATCGAACCGAAATTTCTTAAAATCGAAAATACCGAAACCAAAAATTCCGGTTCGATTTTGGTAAATAACTGAAAAACCGAAATGTAGTGGACTTTTAAATTTAACCATATTTTTATACTTATAACTTGCTAATAGCCCATATATACGAATAGATTGCAACCAAAACAAATAGCCCACAGTAAAAAATTCAAAATAATCAAAAGAATACAATCACATTGAAATAACAAATACTCATAAATTCATAATCCATCCACAATCTGTCCAGCAACAGTGCAACACAACCAAAATAAACATTATCCAACAACACAAACCAAAATAAATATTGTCTAGAAATTAGATACTTATATGTATATATATGGAAAATATGAAATTATGTCACACTCAACATTTTTTTTATAAAAATGCACCGCACAATCCTTGTGCGACCCCTTGCGCAACTCTTGTGCGACCTTTTTTGTGGCATTTTTGTAAAAAAAAAAAGAAAAATATTGGGTGACATTTTTAAAAACGAAAACTTGAGTGTGACATTTTTTCAAATCTCCCTATATATATCCTCTCAATTCGGTACCGAACCGAAAACCAAAATAACTAAACCGAATTGATATTTCGGTTTTAACCGAACTCTGTTCTCCCCTAATTAAGACAAAATATCGAGTGATTGGTTCATACATGAACCAAAGAAGGATATTAGTTATTTTCACTGAAAAGTATTAATTGTTCTCACCTGAAGCAGAGTCAGACACCCCATAACAGCTCTAGCCAATACAAGTGAGGCATTACCAAGTGCTCAGTACAAATAATACAGCGCTGCCGCACCCCAAGCGTACTCTCCAGCTCTATCAAAATCCTCAAACAAAGGAAGGTACGTAACCTGAATTTTGGTACGCATATAGCTGCAAAAAATGGTGGTTCCAACAAGATAGAGAAGATAGGCTCGTGTATGGAACTCGATCTCCTTAACAGAGGCGTCTTCAGGGCATTTACAGAATTCGTCTTTCAACCACCTTAGTTCCACGGCCCTGGAAATAATTAAATGAATTAATTTCACATCCTTCTACAAGTTCGGACTTTTAGATGGGGCGGAATTATTCACCTGCCAAGTTTGCTCTTGGAATCGGGCGATTTACCGAGATACTTAAGGCATATGGAGTCGCACGAGGCCTACGTTGCGCACATGACGGGTTTCCCGTCGATTGGAAGGCCGAGCAAGTACGCGACGTCTTCGAGTGTGACCGTCATTTCTCCGATGGGCATGTGGAACGTGTTGGTCTCTCTTCTCCATCGCTCGACTAATGCGGATATGAGAGGTCTGTCTAGAGTAATTGGTGGGATCAGACTCAGATGACTTAAGCCTGATTTCTTAACGAGCTCCTTCTGTTGCTCGGTTAGCACCCAAGCGTCTTCGGGCTTTCGAGTGGGTTCGCAGCATTGAAGTGTACCGCGCTCCTGTCGCAAAGAAAACGACACAGATTTACGTGGATTACAAGATTTCAGCGTTTTCACATAATAAATTAAATCAAATAATAAAGGTATTTATAAACCCTTAAGGGACTGGGTCTCGAATGGGTTCAAAGCATCCCAACATCGTTATTATCCAAAACTAAATGGCATAATACATCAAAAGACATCTGAATTATAACTTTTTTTCTTTTCAAAAGGCTCCTAAACTATTTTCTGTTTTAAAAAGCTCCTGAACTATTAATTTTTATTTCACGAGGTCCTTGGTAACGAAAATTCACGAATTTTGCTAAGTTATTTTAATGTTTTTCATTAAAATATGACAAACCAACCAAATTCGATGCTATTATAATCGATTTTCAACCAAAAAAAAAAAAAAAATTCTAATGAATTTTCAGTAGGGGTCTTATGAAACAAGAATTATATATTTTAAAAGTTTTTTTAAAACAAAAATTAATTCAGGGACCTTTTAAAACAAAAGTGGATAATTTGCAGGCCTTTTGATACATTATGCCAAACTAAATTAATCATCCATTTTTCTTTCAACGGAAACAAGCAAGAGGATAATTTTTTTTTTTTTTTATAAATTTGGATGCACCTTTCCGTTCCAAACATCAGATGAAATATGCTTGTCTTGTTCATATAAAACCGAATTATCGATTGGCCCCGGGTTGATTATTGCGTAATTATCCATCTCCAGCTTTTTTATCTGCAGAAACCAAAATCGAATTACATATCACAAACATTAATTTATTACTTATTTGCGGATTTTCGTCTCAGGGCATTATATGATCCTTCATAAAGCCTGATGAGGGGATTACAACCCACTCATGATTTGACTCCTTAAAACATTCTATGCATCAAAAATAATATTAAGAGGGTATTTGCAGGCTCTTCACTTTTTAACATTCAAATAAATGTAATCTCTGTGTTTCTTTGAACTGATCAATAAATTACTTTTAAGTTGATTCAGAGAAGCCGAAATAGACAAACATAAAACTGCTTAAAACAATATGCAGTTAAACACTTCGCTTCAAGTACCAATTTATCAAAATTTGACTTAAAACACTTTATTTTCAAACATTACCCACTTTCATACCAAAAGTAAGGTTTAACCACTCAATGATAAGATTTTGTTGGATTTGACAATGTGGTTAACAAAGTCAAAATTGAATCCGCCAATTGTGTTATTAATGAGCAAAGGAAATCATACATTCATAGATGTAGTTTAATGAATGCTTGGTGTAGGGGTTTCAAGTGAATTAAAAATGGCTGTTTGGTTCACAACTTTGATTACTTGTAAATTGAAAAACTAAAAGTGAGGAATCATTGTTTCTTGTGTTTTTGAGTGAAAAACTTTCTTTTGCTAGATTTTCAAGGAAAGCCTATACACATTAACGAAAATGCCTTTACACTCTATTTTCTTAACTAAAATTTATAAATCACCTGAACAAGAAAAACAAATTATGCTAGTCATTCTCATTATATGTCAAACAATACAAATTATAAAGCGTATATCCATTACCGCTCCTCACTACTACCACTATCATTCCTATTCTCATTCCTCATAATAACCAAAGAACCCCTTAAAAATTATTTTATGCAATTGTATTTCCCGCTAGATAGATTGAAAGAACACTATCAATTGTAACTTGTAGCCTACACAAAAATATGGGAGAGAAAAATTAATATTTCATGCAATAGGAAAAAAAGAGCACTTTTAATATAAGTTGTGTGTGTGAAATTTTTAACTGCATTTTTACTGCAATGCTTGTGAATAACCTCTTTGTTGCATGTTATTCATTTGTAAGAGTTCACTATCTACATGAGACCATGAAAGTAGCTTAATATTCAGAGCATTCAAGTTGTAACTACACAAAAAAATATATTGCTTTTCACTGAAATGCACATGTTAATCAACTACGGCCTCAACACACAAATTACACTTTCCAAAGTATTAAAGTGTCAGTCACGCAACCGCTTAAATATTTAAAGTTGCTACGACATAATACATTATTAGATTGACCCATATTTACTCCTTAAAACTGCACAGGCATGGTAGTAGAAGAATCAAGCCAACATTTTGTTTTAAAACTGCCTAGCTCGCACCTCGAATCTTGAATAATTTCTTGAAACTACAATATTTGGTTCAAAGAAAGAGCAGGCATAAACATGATCTACACTACTAACACCAACTAAGCTTATTCCACACATAACCATAGCATCTGAGTCATATTCCCAACATCTCTGAATAAGAAACCATCATACAAGAAAATCGAAATTCAAATTCCACCAAACAAGATTTGAGACAATCTATTATTTCAGCAAAACCAAATATTTCCTAATCACAAAAGCCAACCTTTTTTAATCAAACAAGAGAAACATTAATCCAATCTGCTGGAAGCAATGAAAAAAATCCAGTAGTGAACAACTAAGCAATAATACATTACAAAGTTAAGGTGAGGGGGAGTAGTACAGATCAGGGTCGGACGGATCGGGATCTTTCGGATATATAGAAGCAAAGTATGTCACGTCTCTTTTATAAGCACATGAAACAGGACTAGGTGGACTACGTGGACGAGGTCTCCAATCCCGGGTAATGGTCCTACGCACCCGCTCTCGTCCACAATCCCGGGTAATGGTCCTACGCACCCGCTCCAGAATGAGAGATATAGAGGGTGTTTCGACATTCGAAACACGTCTGGCTACAAACTTGGGAACACGGGGATCACGGGGACGATAGTAATTCACAGGGTTCTTAGGTGGTTCAACAACCTTCCTGGGCACCCAAGCGCTACGATATTTATGGCAGTGCACATGATGGGCGAAACTATAGTAGCCTTTCTCTGGTGGTTTTGCAGATGGAGAGTTAGCAAGTTCAACTTCTGTCTTACCATTACTGATTTCATACTTTGCCTTCTCAGCCTCTGCTAGGTTTGCTTCAATAGAAGATGGACAGTCAGCAGGTTCCATGTCAGGACTCCAAGCTTCTCTCTTACTCTTACTGATTTCATACTTTGCCTTCTTAGCCTCTGGTAGTTTTGCTTTAGTAGAAGATGGACAGTCAGTGTCAGGACTCCAAGCTTCACTCTTACTCTTACTGATTTCATACTTGATATTCTGGTCATTTAAATCCTCCAGTACACCATATTTCCTTTTTTAGGACCCTTTGATATGTAGCTGTCCTTGTTAGGATCTCTGCTTCCACCTACATCAGCCGGGCCTGTAGAAGAATCAATGCATACACCTTATTAGATATATAAATAAAGAAACAAAAAAAAACAAACAAAAAACCAAGGTTCTCTTCCAGATAGTTGCATGTGTTACCACTGGAGACGAAGTTGTTGGAAATTGGTTTTTTGTAAAGGTTTCATACCCTTACTTTGATCAATTTTTTGAGGAGTAAAAATGTTAGTTTTTGGGAAAATAAAATTAACGATGTTGTTCTACTCGCGGAGTAGATGAGCGTGGTATATTTAATATCTCAAAACCGATTTCCGGTGAGTGAGAAATTAATTTGGGAAGTTGAAGTGTTAATCATGTGTGTTGAATAATTCCATGGGAATGGAAAATAAAGTTTCATCCCACATTGGAAAATTACAAGAAGTTTGTCTTGTATATAAGTAGCAAATTATTCATGTTCTCTAAATTGGGACATGGGGACCCTAACCATGGACCACACAAGCGCGCGCGCCCCGCCCCGCCCGAGCCCGGGCCCGGGTCCGGGACCGGGTCCGGGTTCGTGGTTCTTGGCAATTGGCAATTGGGTGGGCTTTGGTGCCATACCTATATTTTTAGAGTACCAAAAATATGAAATAGCCCATTATCTTTTTGGATCCAATCGGATTGGGTGACCCGTATGGAATTGGGTCGGCCCATTTCGGTTGGCCCATTTAGAATTGGGTCGGCCCACGAATATGTTTAATACACTCACGATTTTGATTAATACACTCCAGAGAATCTGGAATATTCCGTCTTGCTTCCCATGACTGAGAAACTGCGTTTCTCTCCACCACAAGAACGTGGGTGATCCATGATCACCACGTACTCCACTCCAGCAGCCCTCAAATGGGTCATAATTCCGCCTATATATACCCCCTTCATCCAGTTTTCCAAGATGATCTTACGAACCCAGAAATTTCTAAAAATCTGACTCTCCAGAAAATCCCGTTTAGCTCATAAATTCCGATTTAGTTCGCCGGAGATTCATACGCGGTAGTGCTACCGGTGTGAATAGACAAAACCGTTTTACCTTTGGGGATCCGTACGCATAATCCGTAAGCACTGTACGGGCGTATTCGATCTTGCGGGCATAGGTTTCACCTAGACTCGGTTTTACACGAATTAGTTTCGTACTCCTTTTCTTTCCCATTTCAGTGTTTCGATTTTTCACACCCCAGTAACTAACAATCGCAAGATCGAATATACTATCCTTCGAAACACTGAAAAATGTCGAACCATAACTCTGATAACGAGATGGACATATCCTCACCAACTAAAAATGATGTCTCTAATCCAGTACCTGCGAATCCGACTGCCGATGGTAATCCGACTACCGATGGTAATCCGACTACCATTCCCCCTTTCCAGTTTGGAAATTTTGGAGACATCCTTGCTGAAGGGATGAAAGCTAATGGCAATCCCTTCGTGGGAAATGTCAATCCCTTCGTGGGAACCTCTAGCACTAATCCCTTCGTGGGAACCTCTAGTGCTAATCCCTTCGTGGGAAATGCTGGCGGCAATCCTTTTGTAGGAAATGCCGGTGTCAATCCTCTTTTGACAACCAACCAGGCCTCCCTTCAAGGGGCAGTTAGGCCGGTGGTAGTAAAAGGGGAGAAACCCGAAAAGTTTTCGGGAAGTGATTTTAAAAGGTGGCAAAAGAAGATGCACTTCTATTTGACCACCATCTCTTTGGTGAAATTTATCAAAGAGGATTGTCCGAGTGCTCCTGCTGATGATGCTACTCGTGAGACAAGGATCGCTTACGATACTTGGATCCACGATGACTATCTTTGCAGGAACTACATTCTGAATAGGCTGTCTGATGCCCTTTGTGACGTGTACGATGAGTACCCGACTTCCAAAGCTCTATGGGAGTCCTTGGAGAAGAAGTACAAGACTGAAGACGCGGGAACTAGCAAGTTCGTCGTCTCCACCTTGTACGACTTCAAGATGGAAGACAACAAATCTGTTGTCGAGCAAGTGCAGAAGCTGCAAGTTATCTTCCATAACATTGCAGTGCAAGGGATGGAGCTGCCTGAAGCCTTTCAGGTAGCAACTGTGATTGACAGACTCCCTCCATCTTGGAAGGAGTTCAAGTCCTACCTCAAGCACAAGCGAAAGCAAGTGGCGATGGAGGACCTTGTTACCCGACTCCGGATCGAGGAGGATAACAAGAAGAGGGACAAGAGGGAGAGGGGCTCGATTGCTTCCATCGAGGCCAAAGCTAACCTGATGGAGAAAGGCGAACCATCGAAGAAAAGGAAGCGACAAGACGACAAGGGCAAAGGCAAGGCTGTTGCTGCTGCTCCTGCCCCGAAGAAGTTCAGCGGGAAGTGCTACAACTGTGGCAAACCCAACCATCGGGCAGCTGATTGTCGTCAGCCCAAGAAAGAGGACAAGGGGAAGAAGAACTCCGTGAACGTTGCTGAACGTGAGCTTACGGAGATGGACATGTCCGCTGTGGTGACCGAGGTCAACATAGTGGACAACAAGAAGAGTTGGTTCGTGGACACTGGTGCCACTTGCCACGTTTGCTCGGAGAAGTCTGCCTTCTCCACTTATTCTCCTGCTGAAGGGAGAAAGCTCTACATGGGCAACCAAGCCTCGTCTGAAGTGGCTGGTGTCGGAATGGTGGTGATCAAACTGACTTCGGGAAAGGAGCTGAAACTGAAGGACGTGCTGCATGTCCCGGACATCCGGAAGAATCTGATTTCGGGTCTCTTTTAGTTAGTAGTCAGTTTAAGTTAGTGTTTGAGTCAAACGGTGTTGTACTTAGCAAGTTTGGCATCTTCCTAGGAAAAGGTTACCTCGAGAAGGGCCTTTTCAAGATGTATGTGATGACTGTAAGCCGTGATGGCAAAAACACTATTATGAATGAGAATGCTTCTACTTCTGCTTATATCGTTGAGTGTTCCTCTTTATGGCATTTTAGATTAGGACATGTTAATCTAAAATCTATAAAACGATTAGTAAATTTAGATTTACTTAAAATTGATAATGTTGACACATCCAAAAGATGTGAAATTTGTGTAGAAGCAAAAATAACTAAATTACCATTTAAGTCAGTTGAAAGGAACACTACTCCTCTAGAATTAATTCACACTGATGTATGTGATTTAAAATTTGTGCAAACTAGAGGTGGAAAAAAGTATTTTATTACTTTTATTGATGATAGCACAAGATTCTGCTACGTTTACTTACTTCGAAGTAAAGATGAAGCTATTGAAGCTTTTAAAAACTATAAAAGTGAAGTAGAGAATCAAATGAACACTACAATTAAAGCAATTCGTAGTGATAGAGGTGGAGAGTATGTGGCTCCGTTTGAACAATTATGTGCCGAATTCGGCATCATACATCAAACGACAGCTCCCTACTCACCACAATCAAATGGTATTGCGGAGAGGAAAAACCGAACTTTGAAAGAGATACCTCAGAACATGTGGGGGGAAGCTATTCTGTCAGCTAACCACATTTTAAATAAAATTCCACTTAAGACTCAAGATAAGACACCTTATGAGTTGTGGAAAAATCGCAAACCATCATACAAATACCTCAAAGTGTGGGGGTGTTTGGCTAAAGTTGAAGTGCCACTTCCTAAATAAGTGAAAATCGGACCTAAGACAGTTGATGGGATCTTTATAGGATACGCCTTCAACAGTAGTGTCTATCGGTTCTTGATTCATAAATCAGAGATACCCGATATGACAGTAGGTACTACCATAGAATCAAGGAATGATGTGTTCTTTGAAAATGTGTTCCTGTGTAGGGACAAAGAAGAAGTGAGTTCAAATAAACGAACTCATGAAGAATCAAGTGAAGCTGCAGGTCCTTCCACTCAGCAGAGTGAAGCACCAAGACGCAGTAAACGAGCTAGAATTGATAAGACCTATGGTCCAGACTTCATCACGTATGTGTTAGAAGATGAACCTAGGACTATCAAAGAAGCTATTTCCAGACCAGATGCATCTCTCTGGAAAGAAGCAATAAAAAGTGAATATGATTCAATTCTGCAAAATCATACATGGGAGTTGGTTGACCTCCCTAAAGGTTGCAAGACCTTAGGATGTAAATGGATCCTTAAAAGAAAGTACAAAGCAGATGGATCTATTGAAAAGTATAAAGCCCGTTTGGTAGCAAAGGGTTTTAAACAAAGAGAAGGACATGATTTCTTTGACACCTACTCTCCGGTAATAAGGATTACATCCATTCGTGTACTTGTCGCGATTGCTGCTTTGCATAATCTCGAAATACATCAAATGGATGTAAAGACTGCTTTTCTTAATGGAGAGATGGATGCTGAAATATACATGGATCAACCAGAGGGTTATGTTGTACCCGGGAACGAGAAAAAGGTTTGTAAACTCGTTCGATCGTTGTATGGACTTAAACAAGCTCCAGTACAATGGCATTTGAAATTTGACAATATTATGTTGTCAAATGGATTTCGAATTAACGAATGTGACAAGTGTGTGTATGTGAAAGATACACCAAATGGATTTGTTATCGTATGTCTATATGTTGATGACAATCATAGGTAACAATTCAAATGTGATCGTTAATACGAAAAACATGTTAAAGAGAAATTTTGACATGAAAGATATGGGTTTAGCAGACGTGATTCTAGGAATCAAGATTGAAAGAACCTCAAATGGAATTTCTTTAACACAATCTCATTATGTTGAGAAAGTCTTGAAGAAATTCAATGCATTTGATGATCCACCTGCTAAAACTCCACTTGAACAAAATGTTCATCTGAAGAAAAATAGAGGTGAACCTGTGAATCAGTTGGAATATGCAAGGATCATTGGAAGCGTGATGTACATTACTAATTGCACACGTCCAGATCTTGCATGTTCTGTGAACAAACTAAGCAGGTACACGAGCAATCCAAGTCATGAACATTGGAAAGCTCTGAAAAGGGTCTTGAGATACTTGAAGTATACTCTTGACTTCGGGCTACACTACACGCGACATCCAGCTGTACTTGAAGGGTACAGTGATGCTAATTGGATATCCGATAGTAAAGACTCATTCTCGACTAGTGGATATGTATTCACTATTGGAGGAGCTGCAGTATCGTGGAAATCCACAAAACAGACGTGTATTGCCCGTTCCACAATGGAATCTGAATTCATCGCTTTGGATCAAGCTGGTGAAGAAGCTGAATGGCTTCACAATTTCTTAGAAGATATTCCTTGTTGGAACAAACCAGTATCATCTGTAATGATACATTGTGACTGTCAAGCTGCTATTGGTAGAGCTTTGAACAGTATGTACAACGGAAAGTCGAGACATAACTCCGTTAGACATTTGATCTCAACTGGTATAATAACAATTGATTATGTAAGATCAGTTGATAACATAGCGGATCCGCTCACGAAGAGCTTGAATCGAGATCAAATGAATAAGCTGATAGAGGGAATGGGTCTGAAATCCACAAATAAAACTGAAACAGTGGTAACCCAACCATGATGACTGGAGATCCCAAGAACTTGGTTCAAAAGGGAAAACTAAGCTGTGAATGTTAGTTGTACAACACTTGAAAATCATGACCATTCCTGACAGCACTGTGTCAAGTGTTAGTGAACCCGTGAGTTGTGGTAAAGGATAAGTCTTTGACTTTTAATGATTCCTATGAGTCCATGTGGGACTGAGTATGACGGGATACTCGAAAGGAGATCACCTATATAAATGAGAAGTGAGGGCCGCTTCGACCAAACATTTATGAATACAAAGGGCGTCCAGGGCCAAAATGGACAAAAACGTGAGAACAAATCGGAATCGAGACTGACTTGTGTCTGTACTATCTGTAAGGTATACACTAAGGAGGATTAGTTCAAGGCATCGTGTCCACTAAGCCGCCGGTATACCCGATGGTGCCGGACTACGGAAAGTTCAAAACCATTGGTTACTTATCCGGAAGCAATGAGGTCTCACATGAGCTGAACGAAGAAGCTTGACTCTGTATAGGTGCAATTCTCACTCATGTGGGGGATTGTTGGAAATTGGTTTTTTGTAAAGGTTTCATACCCTTACTTTGATCAATTTTTTTAGGAGTAAAAACGTTAGTTTTTGGAAAAATAAAATTAACGATGTTGTTCTACTCGCGGAGTAGATGAGCGTGGTATATTTAATATCTCAAAACCGATTTCCGGTGAGTGAGAAATTAATTTGGGAAGTTGAAGTGTTAATCATGTGTGTTGAATAATTCCATGGGAATGGAAAATAAAGTTTCATCCCACATTGGAAAATTACAAGAAGTTTGTCTTGTATATAAGTAGCAAATTATTCATGTTCTCTAAATTGGGACATGGGGACCCTAACCATGGACCGCGCGCGCGCGCGCGCGCCCCGCCCGAGCCCGCGCCCGGGCCCGGGCCCGGGACCGGGTCCGGGTCCGAGTCCGGGTCCGTGGTTCGTGGTTCTTGGTTCTTGGCAATTGGCAATTGGGTGGGCTTTGGTGTCATACCTATATTTTTAGAGTACCAAAAATATGAAATAGCCCATTATCTTTTTGGATCCAATCGGATTGGGTGACCCGTATGGAATTGGGTCGGCCCATTTCGGTTGGCCCATTTAGAATTGGGTCGGCCCACGAATATGTTTAATACACTCACGATTTTGATTAATACACTCCAGAGAATCTGGAATATTCCGTCTTGCTTCCCATGACTGAGAAACTGCGTTTCTCTCCACCACAAGAACGTGGGTGATCCATGATCACCACGTACTCCACTCCAGCAGCCCTCAAATGGGTCATAATTCCGCCAATATATACCCCCTTTATCCAGTTTTCCAAGATGATCTTACGAACCCAGAAATTTCTGAAAATCTGACTCTCCAGAAAATCCCGTTTAGCTCATAAATTCCGATTTAGTTCGCCGGAGATTCATACGCGGTAGTGCTACCGGTGTGAATAGACAAAACCGTTTTACCTTTGGGGATCCGTACGCATAATCCGTAAGCACTGTACGGGCGTATTCGATCTTGCGGGCATAGGTTTCACCTAGACTCGGTTTTACACGAATTAGTTTCGTACTCCTTTTCTTTCCCATTTCAATGTTTCGATTTTTCACACCCCAGTAACTAACAGAAGTTTAGGCACTGTTCTTCGATCGGACGGTCAGACAGAGTTTCCATAGATGTTTAATTAAAAAAAGGTGCTGCTCTGAAACAGCAAACCAACATGGAATTATTCAGCAAACTTAAAATAGACCAACAGAATCAAAGTTTCAACAATAGAGACCAATAATTATGACTTCAAGTGTATACTACACAAATACATAACACACATATATGTTCAACACGTCGACACACATGCGACAAAATTTTTATTTTAAAACAATTAGGTTACTTTCTACCCTAATTAGAAAAAGTATTTTGGGGATGTGATATAGAAACGAGAAACAGGAAGAACAATCCAAAGGCGGAGTTTATTATACCGAGATCGTCATAAAAACATTGGGGTTTATTAACAAAAATTCAATTAACAACATTCCCCTTTGAACCCAAAAAAATATTCAAAAACTGTAATCCCTGAGGATTGGTACCAATGGTTAGCATTCAACGCATAAGTATACAGATAACATACAAATATGCATATATGGAAATCAGAAAGACACATAGATGGTTTGCTCGAGATAAGATGGTTTGTGTAAGATCACTCACAGAAGAATCTGTATAATTTCCTGAAGAATTGATTTGCCTTCCTGAAAATCGAAAACCCGGAGGATTGCGATTACTTTATTTGTGGGAGAGCTTGAAAGAGGGGGCAACGAGGGAGGGAGTGTTGTATATAATTATAAATAAATAAATAGGGTGTTGTAATATAAAATTGGGCCTATGAATTTTATTTGAGGTTGGGCCCATTTTTTTATTAAAAAGGGTTCCAATAATATACCCCTCCAAATTTATTGGATATATCCATTTGAATCAAGTATTATTTTAATTTACTTGTAGGTTTGTAACTACAAAATAAATATAATGTTCATTTTTGTTGTAGTTATCTCAATCGATAAAAACTTTATTTTAAGTTTTGAAATAGTTATTATTTGTAATAGCCCGACCCATTCTGAGTTATATAAATAAATATTTAACATTTGTTGTTGTTGATAGGCAGTCAGGCGAGCAACAGTGATTAAGGGTTAAGAAACAGGCGACCATCATGGTTTAGGTAAAATCAAGTCCTCTGGCGACCAGGAGTGTGGTCAGATGCATTTTAGGCGACCAACACAGCAAAGAATAAAGAAAATGAACAACCAAGGCTAACGACGAAGGCGAAAGGCGAACAATTTTACAACTACGCGAGCAACTGTGCACCAAGCACAAACACAAAGCGAACAAAAGGTCTGCAGTACCCACCAAGGATATGCAAGCGAGCAACTGAATGGTTCTAAAGACAAAGTACAACATTGGGAATACCAAGAGTCACTAGTTTAGATATGGTCCAAGTGTCTAAACACTTGGCACCCATCCAAGTGATAATAACTTAGATGTTGTACAAGTGTCTCAATACTTGGCAAAGATCCAATGGCTAAACCATTAGAAAAGTGACACATAGCCTCCTTGTATATCTATAAATACCCCTTCACATGCATGAAGGGGGGGAGAGATTTTTCCATAATTCAAAAAGATAGAGAGTATATTTAAATTGTGATAGAGAGCCTTGGCATTTTGATAGAAAGGTATTAATGCTGAAAGAATTGGGGAGGGGCGAACAACCCTCAACTATCATTTTCGAACACACGGCGTTCTGGGTCCGCATCTATGACCTCCCCATGGCAGCTAGAACACAAAATCAGTCAGTCAAATTACTAAGAGGATAGGGGAGATGATTCAGATTGATAAGGACTCACTTGAAGGCTCCGTCCGCAGTATTCGGGTGAAAGTTAGAATTGATCTAAAAAGGCCTCTCTAAAAGGGTTGTTCCTGGACTTGCGAGGAACAAATAAGGTATGGGTTGAATTCAAATACGAGAGACTCCCATCCTTCTGTTTCTTCTATGGGATGCTAGGGCACATGAGGAAAGAATGAGATCTGCTCGAAGGAGGGGATGAATTTAGAGAAATACCGAATGAAAAACTCCCATTTGGAGAATGGATGAAGGCTTCCCCTATGAAGAAGGCAGCAATTTCAATTACGGAAGATAGAGAAACGATTGAAAATACGTCGACAAGATAAAAATTGTTCAAAAAATTCAAACAAATAGTGGGGGAAAGTTCGAAGTCTTTGAATAGGCAAGAAGAGCCGAATGAAGGAGAAACGAAAAGAGACACAAACCAAGTAGAGGAGGTAAGATCAACACTTGAGAGAGTGGTAAATCTGAGCAAGAATATTGTTGTGAAAGATGAAGATGAGGAAAGATCAAGTAGAAGGGAGAGAGAATAGGCAATTCAGCACACCCCACTTACTAACCAACCTAACACCACACACACTTGTAATCAACAAAGTCACCACCAAGCTCTTATAGAAAACCAAATCCCCCCACCCACCACCATAAATACACCTACCACCCAAACCGACCAGCCCCCATTAAATACCCCACCACAAATACATTTGAGCCATCATCAATGCAACCCACCTAACATCAAACTGGACCCTCTGGCCACACAGAACCTAATACCAAATCAAACAAAAAACCTCCAAAAAATAACAAAAAACCCCCTACCTATAGAAACTGAATCTGTAAAAAACAACCTCAAATCACATCAAAGAGCAATACACTCTGAACCTGAAACTCACACCCACAGCCGAACTAAGAAAACTCTGCCAAACGAGAAGGTATCTCGTAGTACAAAGAAGAACTCACCTCCCAAATCAACCGAAAATACCCAGCCTTGAGCCATATCAGGGGAGCAAAATAGAGTCAATCCTAAAAAAATTGGGAAGTAAGAGGAAAAAAAACATGATACAGGAGATGAGGAAAATAAAAGAAATCGGATGGAAATCGATTGTGAAGGATGCAGTAATGGGGAAGTAACGGCGGCGGTTGCAGGGCAACCCCACCGAGCGTTATGATCGCCCTTAGCTGGAACTGTCGCGGGCTCGGGAACCAAGCGACAGTTCGAGCTCTTTAGAAGATCCTACATGAGAATGATCCGAGTGTCGTCTTTCTCATGGAAACAAAGCTCGCGCACACTCAAATGACAAACTTAAACAAGAGATCGCTAAAGTTTGAGGGATGCCTACGAGTAGATTGCAAAGGGATAGGAAAAGACATAAGTGGAGGTTTATGCCTACTTTGGAGAGATTCACATAGCATCTCTCTGTCTACATACTCAAGGAACCACATCTCTGTGAAGATTGAAAACTATGAAACAGAATAGTGGCACTTCACCGGTATTTACTGTTGGCCGGTTCGCAATGAGAGACATAAAACTTTCCAGCTCATTCGCCAACTGGCTCTGCCTTTAAATACTTTGTGGTTTTGTATTGGCGATATTAACGAGATCCTCTGGAGTTGGGAAAAAAGTGGCGGAAATTTCCAGGTTACACGACAGATGGAGGATTTTCGCAATACAACGTTGGACCTCGACCTTCAAGATTTGGGATTTAGCGGAAATAATTTTACTTGGTCTAAGGGAAGAAGTGGAACGGATAATATTCAAGCCAGGCTGGACAGGGCTCTTGCAAACACCCAATGGCGGTCAATCTTCCCAGCTTCAAGAGTGATCCATCTCCCCTAGATTTGGTCTGATCATGCCCCATTAGTCATAGAGTGCAAAAAGAATCAGCCTCAATCTTCAGAAGTTAGCGAGCATCAGAGGATCTTTAGATTTGAAAAAATGTGGATGGAAAATACAAGTTGTGAAGAGGTTATCGCAAGTGGGTGGGACAAAGAGAATAATAGTACATCCTTCTTGGAGCGTACACATATTTGCGGAGAGGTGCTTTAACAATGGAGCTCAGCAACATTTGGCAAAGTGGGGAGAGAGAGTTAAGAAGGTTAAAAAGGCAATTGCAACCTTACAGAGGAAATCCCAAAGTCAGCATGTGATAAAACTCTTAGGGGAGAAACAAAAGGAATTGGAAAAACTCCTCAAACAATTCAATGCTCTAGGGCTTTGTGGTTGAAAGACGGAGATCGCAACACACCTTTCTTTCATAAGAATGCATCTCAGAGAAAGAGAAGAAACACAATAAAAAAGATCAAGGACGAGGAAGGGAAATTCACAAGAGTAGCTAAATGACTATTTGTGAATATTTTTTTTTTTTAAAACTCTATAATAATTTGCATGACTATTTGTGAATAGTTAAATGACGTAAATCTAGTTGGAAGTACACAACTGAAAGTATGAATAGCACATGAGAACATAGACAATAACTATTTTTCAAAGTAGTTCTTTCAAGAACTATCGTATTTTATTTGTGTTGCTGTTTTAGCAAAACTCCAATTACCTTACCACAAGTTTCATTGTGCATCTACTCACCTTGTGATTGATTGAATAATGTTGATCGATTGAAAATCCAACGTCAGTGGATAACTATGCAATATACTACAATATATTGATAGTTTTTAAGAAGGGGTAGTAAATTTTTTTTTTTTAAGCTTATTTTATGTCTTTAACTGTTTCAATATTTTCACATTTATTTTAATACTTGTATAAATTTTTTTCATAGTTTACTGATTGATTTGAAGATCATTTCTCATACTGGAAAACATTTAGCATATTATCATGATTTGTGTTGTTAAAATATGTATACCAAATCTACTATATATTAAAAGAGAAATTCAAAACCGAGTAATTAAGGAGAATATTTTAGTTTGTGAGTATATATATAAAAAATTATACTCCCTCCGTCCCAAACTCGTTTGCTACATTGCCAAAAAGGTCCGTCCCATACTCATTTGCTACATCTATTTTTGGCAAAAAAGTAACAATACTTTTTAATATTATATTCTCCATACACTAATAACCAAAACATCTACTTTATCACTTTATCACTTTAAATACTAATAAACAATTTTTTTCTTAATAACCGTGCAAACAGTAAACGGAAACTTGAGTTTGGGACGGAGGGAGTATTAATCTTTAGGTCCAATTAAAGGAGGTTTTAGATCAATATCTAGTAGTAAATCAAAGTAGACTTTATGCAAATATACGTGGTGTGCTATAATATTTCAACAACACATGCACAATTTTTCCAAACAACATAGTATTACACAAGGTTATATATATCATATCGCCAAAACTTCAATTTGTTGTACAACGCCATCAAAATTACCTTTCCATATTGTACGAGAAATAATTAAATGAATTAATTTCACACCCTTCTACAAGTTAAGTCTTTTAGAGGAGACGAAATTCTTTCATGGTATCAGAGTAAAGAAGGCTCACACCGGACAAAGATCGTTCTGACGTTGCCTTCCTCGATCGAGTCATGGTAATATTAACACGTGGCGGAAGCTGGTGAATGAAATCCTCCTTTTATATATAAAGATTCGTAAATAGTGGTGCTCTCTCTTAAATCACTTGAACTGTTTACTTCAACAACAATAATAGAATCTAGGTCTAATGGACGGCATCCTAGTTAGTTTAGAATTTCATTAATATTAAATATTATGTTTGAATTTTTTTAATTGTTAATTGAATCAAATACATATATATATGAAACATAAATTTAACATATTTTTAATCTCTAATCCCGGCTATATTTAAGATCAACACTATATAAGACCAACTATATACATATATATATTGGAAAAGACCAACCATAATAATAAAATAAAAGTTACACGGGGCTTAAATAAATACATGTCAATATGTCATTATGTTAATATTTTCAAGATCTAACCCCTCGTGCCCTACACGTAATCACATACTAAATTCAACTTACGCTTCCCTCCTATGATCGATAGCCTAAATAATTTATGTGTTTTGCTATACTTATTACTATCAAAGTCGTTTTCAAGTTTCAATCAGCATTTTGATTTTGTTTTTCCTTAATCCAGTATATATACTTTTCAATCAATAATATCACATAAGGACATTGTGAACATAATATCAACAATATGTTGTAATGAAGGGAAAATTAAATTTTTAGGACACTATCTTATAGCAATTTGCAAAATGAGGACACTTTCTTTACGGGCTGGCAATTTTAGGACACTTTCTTTTAAATTTTACAATTTCAGGACACTTTCTTTTAAATTTTGCAAATTTAGGCCAATTGATACTAATTTTTGACCAAACGAAAATTTGGAGCCCTAATCCCAACTCTTCCCGCAAATAAAAAAAATCAATTTTGCAAAATTCCAATTTCACAAATTTTTGTTGAAAAATTCCAATGGGATCAAAATTATTAAAAAAAAAGGGTGAGACGGAAGTTCTATTGGAATGGATAAGCAGATTTTTAATTGTTTAGATTTTTTTAGATTTTAAATTTGTCAAATATTTTAATAACGTGGAAGGATTTTAGTGATATGGCATTTACGAAGCAGTCAAGCTGGAGGATCAAGCCCGTTTAGCCCGTAATTAGTATAAGTTGGCCTAAATTTACAAAACTTAAAAGAAAGAGTCCTGAAATTGTCACCCCGTAAAGGAAGTGTCCTGAAATTGTAAAATTTAAAAGAAAGTGTCATAAAATTGTCAGTCTGTAAAGAAAGTGTCCTCAATTTGCAAATTGCTATAAGATAGTGTCCTAAAAATTTAATTTTCCCTTGTAATGATTAACATTGCAAGAAAGTCATCCAACCAACACGTGTCTACGATGGCGTAATTTTAAAAAAAAAACCCCCTCAATAGGTTTTTTTACATTAATTGTAGCGTGTAATTCATAACTTTATAGTATCGATTTTTCTTTTTTCATAACTTAAAAAAAAGAACAGAGTATATAAATATAGGGTTACAGTGCGAGCTTATTTCACTTTTAGTCTCACGAGACATCTATTAATTAATTTTAAAACGGTCTCAAACGATTTTTTTTCTTGCAAGTTTGATCCCACAAGACTTTTTACTTGCAAAATTAGCCCCAAAAATTAATGGTAGTAAACGGAAAGTTTAATTGCACGTTAAGTTTGCATACTTAGTACCAAACATATGTCCAGTGGTACCAAAAATACAAAAGATTTATTTCCTTTTATGTTAAAATATAGAATTTGAATAAATCATTACAAAATTAAAATAAAGTAATATATAACAATATCATTATATTAAAATTGATTTTTATTTTTTTATAAAAAAATCTTGTATTAATAAAAAAATAATAAACAAGTTTATTATACTGACTTTTTATATACCGCACTTACACAATATCATTTATGATTAATAATATATTGTATTTTTGTTAATACCAAAACAAGAAAAAACTATGTGATGTTTTAAATTATTATAATTATTGTTATTATTTAAAAAATATTCATTTTTTTCTAATTAATTTTATCAAATATTTTAAAAGAAGAATTATAGTATTGTTTTGGGAAAAATTCAGAATAATTTTAAAATCAGAAATTAAATCTATAGAATAATATAAAATTAAATAACTAATAAATAAAAATAATATTTATATTTTATTTTTGCATTATTTTAGATGTCCCACAATTACTTTCACTCCTAAAAAAGAAATAACTATATCTCTCACAAAAATCAATAAAACATAAAATTATCATTATTTTATTCAACTTCATACTCACATACTCCATTTTTTCTTAAAAAAATGTGTAATTTCCACATGTGAAACACAACTAATATCTTTTAGTGAAACTCATATCCTTCAAAGTGGTTCATGTATACACTAGTTTCAGTTTATACTTTGTCTTACACCCCTAACCTAATTGTATGGTGCACTCCTAAAGTCCTTTTTAATTTTTTTTTGTCCGCGAAACTATGTTTGCATTCTTAATATGATAATGCCTAGTACTAAAATTATCTAACAATATTTTTTGTAAAATATGTTCTAGCACCTTGCATAAATTCTTATAGTGTAAATTATTGTAAATTTTTATAATTATTTAGATAAAATGTACAGTGAATTATTCCAGTTTTATAAATTTTTTTAATATTTTTATGGTTAAAATAAATAAAAAAAATTATTTTTTAATAGAAAAATAAATTTATTTTATATTTAATTAAATTAAACGTAATAGTAAATTGTTGATACTTTTTAAAAATTTGTACAAATACCAGAATGACTTATATTTATACTAAATTAAATAACATGTGCATTATATTATTATAATTTAATGGGTTAATTGCTAAAAAATCACGAACTTTATATTTTTTATTAATTATAACATGAACTTTTGAAGTTTGTAATTCGATGCACGAGTTTTTTTCTAGCTTTGTCATTTGATGTAGTGTGATCTGTGTTTTGTGGCGGTTTCAATTTCCACATAGCATTAGTATCGTTGAAAATTTACACCATGTATATATAGATGTTGTGACAATGTCAGTTTTGAGTTGATCCCTGATTAGGCGTGAAATTGTCATGATTCGTAGCTAGAAACGCCCTAGTTTTGGTCGAGTTTATAGAGTATTTAGAGTCAAATGAGCATTATTTCTATACATTGATAAATTTGTCTCTTTGATGCTCATAGGTGAATAGAGGACGAAAAACGGAGTTCGTAGGACTTTGAATCGACTCAAACAGATGCCCGGATGAGAAGATATTGAAGAAATATGATTGGTATTAGTGCGGACGAGGAAAAGTATCATTTGGAAGGATTAGAGATCACTCGAGCGCATTGCTCGAGCGCCACCGCTCGAGCGCCTTACTCGAGCACGCAAACGTACAGAACAATTCTTGCGCTCGAGCAGCTCGAGCGCCACCGCTCGAGCGAATTGCTCGAGCGCCCAAAACATACAGAAAAGATTCAGCGCTCGAGCAGCTCGAGCGCGACCGCTCGAGCGAATGCATCATTCGAGCTACACAGCTCGAGCGCGACCGCTCGAGCAAAACGCTCGAGCGCCCATATACTTTTGCCTCCGGATGCGTATTTTCGGCCCATTAACTCCCGTTTCTACCCGTGCCTATATATACCTCGTCCAAACACGTTTTGAAGGACCCCCGACTTTTAGAAATCACTTTAGACTTAATTTTTAGAGAGAGGAAGAGGAGAAGAACGAGCAAGCTTTACTTTTACGTTGTTGAGGTTTTTCATACGAATTCTTAGTTTTCTTTTCGTTTCTTAGTTTATTTTCATTAGCTTGATTACTTTGAACGTTTTAAACTTCGTTTTAGTTAATTAAATTTCAGTTCTAAGAATTATTTTATTTTAAAACCCTAGTTCATGTTTCTTATTTTCTTCGTTCAATTCATTATGTTTTTGTTCGTTGTTTCTTCTATTGCTTTTATTTTTGTTATAACCATGTCCGGCTAAAACCCTTGCATGCTTGGGTTAGGATGAACTCGTAGAAGTAGGATGTGGGTACGTAATTAAGGTAATTGGTGACGTTAGTTTTAATTCTCTTAATTAATGAATTCATATAATTAATCTTAACTCTACCTTTGAATTTCGTACGAAAGTGTTAGAGAGAGGACGACCGCATCACTCAATAACAATTAGTAGTCTTAACGAGAGGGTTTAGGAAAGGTTAATTCATCTACCGGTTTAGCGAAGGAGGACGACCGCATCACCTTAGTTAAATTAGGGTCTCATTAATTAAGCACAATTCATTAACTTGTTAGTGGATTAGTGAAGTCGATTGCTAGGATAAAGTATTAGGGTAAGAAATCTTGAGCTTTCATTCTACGATCTTTTACTTAGGTCAATTCTTGTTTGTCACGATTACTTTGATTATGTACCTGCTCCGTTAGTATACGTAGGGATTCCTATCCTGAGCATCACCATCTCATACTTGCATATACACCTTAGATACTTAGTTTAATTTTCCTTTTGCATTCATAGGATAATTTAGTTAGCTTAATTAATCTTTCCAAAAATCCAAAAACAACACACTCATATTAACTACGACGCGTAGATCTTCAGGGATCTATTCGCATATACACTATCCCGTGGGTTCGATAATACTTGGCCATTATACTTGCCCATACTACAGTGAACCCGTACGCTTGCGGGTGAGCGATTAGTAGAAGTTAGTAAAATCGCTTCAAGTCAATCCCAAAGACCCTGAAAAGATGATTTGCCTAAGTGTGTAATAGTCAGGCTAGTTTTGATAGGTTAGTATAAGTTAGAATGTTTTTCATTCATAGGTACTCAGTGAGAGGAGAACTCACTGATGACAATCAAGACTGAACTTGAAGAACATAAGAGCACCATCACTGAACTTATGATAGTCTTTCTAAGCTGACTAAGTAAGTGTCAGGATGAAGAACATGATCCTGAGATCATTACTAGCTCACGGACCTGAAGGGAACAGACCACCTGAGTATTTGGGAAAGACTTGGAGTAGGATCCAAGCAAGCAAAAGAAATGTCAGCGATGGGCCCTGTACGAAGATGATAACAAAGATGAACTCAAAAAAGAAAAGACTGAACTGAAGAATGAGTTCTGACATTCTCACCTACCTGATGACGTGGACCAATCAGGAGAGGACAAAGCACGTACGGACCTGACACCAAGCTGGAACATTCCTGCAGTTTCAACGGATATGCATTTAATGCATTTACCAAATCCATGCAAGTAGGCGGTTGCATGAAGGACGATGATCGCGAAAGTATCCTACAAGAAAGATGACTAGGAAGTTATCTCTCCAACGAATAGTTTTTCAAAATCATCTATAAATACAGAAGACCTTGACCCAAACAAGGTTACGGGAAATTTCGAAGCCAAGAAATTACTCAAGACTCTCAAGCAATTAAAGCATTCATTGAAGCACTCGAAACCCCTTTAATTTCCCAAGTGTTTCTACTAGTCTGAGTCATTCTGTATTCCATTGAGCTTACACATATATATCTTAAGCTTAGAGTGATAATCCAATCCTTAGTATAGGTTTGCCTTGTAAAGGATTATCACAATTTAGTTGGAATCCAAACTGAAACCAAAACCCTAAGCTGAGTCAGTGTTAGGTTTGTTGGTGAAGGTTAGAAAGTGGTTAGGAGAAGGAGGACTAGAACTCTAATTCTAGGGATCAGTGAGACTGGTCATTGTGCACCTTGACACGTTAAAAATAAGCTAATCCATTAAGGGATTCTCCTGTTAAATCAAGATTGTGGACGTAGGAGCTTGAGTCTCTGAACCACGTTAAAAGCTCTGAGTTGTTTACTGCTTTGATATTGTGCTTAATTGTTTATCTTTGTCATTCATTGCATACTTTATCAGTGTTGAATCAATCAACCTGGCCTTTGAACTCATTGCACTGCCCTTCTAATCACGGCTTTATGATTAGGCGTGAAATTGTCATGAATTATAGCTAGTTCTACCCATGTTTTGAACGGAATTAATGAGTATTTAGAGTCAAATGAGTATTATTGTCACAAATTTATGAATTTGTCTCTTTGATATTTGTAGATGGATAGAGGGCAAAGAATGGAGTTCGTAGGACTTTGAATCGACTCAAACAGATTCCCGGATGAGAAGATATTGAAGAAATACGATTGGTATTAGTTCATGCAAGGAAAAATACCACTCACCTTGAGAAGGAGCAACCGCTCGAGCAGCTAGCGGTCGAGCGATGCCATTCGACCAAGTGAAGCGGTCGAGCGCTTCATCTTACAGAAAGTGGACCGCTCGACCAGGAGGCGGTCGAGCGGGTCCATTCGACCGAGGGAACCATTCGACCAATGGCGGTCGAGCGACGCCATTCAACAGGTATGGCAATTCGACCACTTCTGGTCGAATGAAGCCATTCGACCGGTCCTATTTTCTCGTGATTTTTATCCATTTTTCTCATTTTTTGGCCGACGTCATCCATATCCACTCATGCCTATAAATACGACGTTCCAAGCTCGTTTTTTAGGACCACTTCACGCATAGAGATAGTTTTCGGAGAGAGAAGCACACCAAGAGTTCGAGCAAGCATATTTTACTTTTGATTGAGGTTTTTACGTTACGAATTCTTAGTTAGAGTTTGTTTTTTATTTTCTTTTCGTTCTTTCTTCGATACTTGAAACTTGAAACCTTTGATTTCGTATTTAGTAGATTTTCGTTCTTAGATTTAATTTCTTCCTTACAAACCTTAGTTTATGCTTTTTAGTTATTTAATTCCAATTGTCATGTTTATGTTCGTTGCTTATTTAATTACTTTCGTTATAACTAAAACCATGCTAGGCTAAAACCCTTGTATGCTTAGGGTAGGATGAACTCGTAAAAGTAGGACGTTGGTACATAATTAGGATTTCTTGTGATTTTTAGTTGTAATTCTCTTAATTAATGAACGCTTAAAATAAATTCCGGATTCACCTTTGAATTTAGTACGAAAATTGTTAGAGAGAGGACGACCGTATCACTCTTTAATAACGAGTAGGCTTAATGAGAGGGTTTAGAAGGAGTTTATTCATTTACCGGTTTATCTAGGGAGGACGACCACATCACCTTAGTTAAATTAGGATCTCTTTAATTAAGCACAATCTATTAACTTGTTTAGTGAATTAGTGAAGTCGATTGATAGGATAAAATATTAGGGTTTAATTCTTGAGCTTTCAATCTTACAATCTTATACTTAGGTTATTTCTTGCATATCACGTTTATTTTGATTATGTACCGGCTCCGTTAGTATACGTAGGGATTCCTATCTTGAGCATCACCCATTCATACTTGCAACCAACCCTTAGTTAATTAGTTTCATTCATTCTTTAGCTTAATTAGTTTAATTTAGTTTAGAATTAATTCTTTAAAAAAAGTAAAAAATACACACTCATATTAATTACGACGCGTAGATCTTCAGGGATCTATTCGCATACATTCCATCCCGTGGTACAATATACTTGGTCGTTATACCTGCTTATACTATAGTGAACTCGTACGCTTGCGGGGAAACTACTAGTAAAAAGTTAGTATTTTCGGTTCAAGTCACTTTATAAGAAAGAAACACTCAGTTTTCAGAAAGCAACATAACAAGTCTATAAACTTTCAAGGCTCACACATTTCCACACAAGACATAAATAGATAGTTAGCCAACTGACTTACTTCAGAGCAGTTAGTAGGTGTATTATCTATTCAGTGCCTATCACTAGACTCTGAGTTAAGGGGACTCAGTCTTGAAAAAGAAAGTAAAATTTGTATACGTGTATTCTCCCCCCCCCCCATACACATATCACTCAGACTTGTCCGGGACCAACAATAGAGCATCCCAAAAATTTACATCGTGTATCAAATTACAATAATAAATTAGTTCGTGTATCGAACTGCAAACTTTAAAAGTTAATGTTGTAAATAATAAGACTATAAATACCCACAAAAAAACCCTCATTTAAAGAGGGGAATAAAGAGGGTTTTAACGAGAGAAATAAGGATAACAAGAGTTTTATCGAGGGGAACCAGTCCTCGGCAAAATGAGTCTCGTTAGCAAGGCCACTCGTCTCAGCCCTCGTTAATTAGTGAGGGGGAAGAGCCATAATTAATTAGCGAGGGTGTATCCCTAACGAGGGCGTAGTCCTCGTTAAATTTTTTATTTGTGGCCCTCGTCTCGGTCCTCGTTGGTTAAAGAGGGGGACGCCCTCGCTAATTCCCGAGGGCTACGCCCTTGCCAACTCAATGCTGTAAAAAAAAAGGTGCCTAACAGGACTCGAACCCACAATCCCCATCCCAACCCATATATATTATATAAATATAGTATATAAATATACTTGTAATAAATTTATATATTCATTTAATTATTATTATTATCACATAATATTTTAAATTATCACTTGTAATATTTTTTTCATTTTTTACATATTAACATATATGTATACATTTATACACATATATTAATCGTTTTAATTTTAAAAAATTGAATAAAATTAAGTATTTAATTATATATTCTTTTAAATTACATATTAACACATGTATATACATGTATGCACATATATTGATTGTTTTAAATAGAAAATTTGAATAAAGTTAAATGTTCACTTATATATTATTTTAAATTACATATTAGCACATGTATATACATATATTCACATATATTGATCATTTTAATTAATTTTCTCACATAAAAGTCCTCAACACCATGAATTATTAACTAATCTAACAAGATCAATCTAAACAATTCATTCATTCAATTCATAAATTAATTGACAAACAAATAAAGAGTTTCTCAATTTAAACTTCATAATTAATCTTTTCATTACAATATTTATTTATCATCCATTAATTCATAAATACCTAATAAATGCATTATCATCAATTCTCAACATCTATCCCCTATTATACTAATAGGGAGTTCTTCCTGATGATGTGTCGATCTTACGTTCATTTGGCCTATGTGTCATTTTGTGAAAATTTTGAATAATTGTGTAATCATACATGTCAATTTATGATCTTACGTGTCATCTATATATGTCAATTTATCATCTTATGTGTCATCTATGTGACACTATAATTATGAGTTTAACTAAAAAAAATGCATTTAAGTGAACTTGAACCTTGCACCTCTTAGACAAAGATTATAATGTTTACCAATTACACCAACCACGAGTTTTATAAAATTTGAATATCTACTGTATATAATATGAGTGCATAAAAGTATATTAGAAATTTTATTATGAATGTATCAATTTACATTTAATTTTACTATATTTGAGGTTTGAACATATCCTATTTTCAGAAAATTCTTAATTGTTCAATAATTTAAACAAATAAACTATTGCTAAATTGAATGATTAAATTTTAAAAAAATTATAATTATCTGAAATTTTAATATTTAATTGATTTATTTTTGTTGTGTCACTATAATTTTAATTTATTCTATTGATTAAATAATTACTTATAATTTAAAAATTCTGATTGTTTGAAATTATAACATCTAATTGATGAATTCTTATTGTTTAAAAAAAATTAAGTAAAATTCTAAATATTTGAATTTTTATTTTTCTCAAATCGTTTTTAGTATATCATTTTTCTTCTGACTTATGTTTAATACGCGAGATTATGTTTAATATTTTCTCCAATTAAAAATGCAATAACATATATTTGAATTTTGCACACATCTATAAATCTTTACGTACTTTGAATATAAGTATATTATATTTAAAATAACTTTTTTATTTGTTTAAAATAGAGGGTCGACTTATATTATTATTGGGTCTAATAATGACGATTTATTTTTATTTTTTATTTTGAAATGCTAATTTTTTGTTTATTTAAATGTAATATTTTATAATATATAATTTATTTTTACAAGAATCCCGCGTAGTACGCGGGCACTCATCTAGTAAATCTATGCATGATAGTTAAATTATCACTTGTATTTTCTTTTTAGTTGTATATTAACACATATATACACATATATTGATATTTTATTAAAATTTAGAATAATATTTTAATTGTATATTAACACAAATGTTTTTTTTATTTAAAATTAATTTAAATTGTCACTTGTATATTCAAAATATATACATGTTCATTTAAATTAAAATATTTGGAATAAAATCAAATTATCTCTTGTATATTTATTTTAATTAAACTTCAACATATAAATATTCATTTTAATTAAAATATTTAAAATGAAATTAAACTATCACTTAACGAGGATTTTAATAAGGGTAATAATTAACAAGGGCAGATCGCACTTCTTAATATTGTAATAGAGTCTACCAAGGGAATTGCTCCTTGCTAATTAATAAGGGCAAACATTGCCCTTACTAATTAACGAGGGAAATTTTGCCCTTGTTAATTAGAGAGGGTAATGCCCTCGTTAAATTTATCATTTGAAATTGGTCAGGGGGATTGCCCTCGTTACCTACCGAGGGGGCCCACACCCTCGTTAAATTTGTTGCAGGTTGACCGAGGTGAGAGGAAAACCCTCGTTAACTGATGAGAGGACCCATACCCTCGTTAATTTTGCTGAGGCGAGGGGACCGCCCTCGTTAACTAACGAGGGGGGTCCCCGTACTCGTTAATACCCTCGTTAATATACAAAATATTTCCTCTCGTCTCGTCCCTCTTTAATAACGAGGGTTACAAAAGCCCTCTTTAAACCCCTCTTTATTTGAGGCTTTTTTTGTAGTGAAAGTTCGTTAATTTTATTGCAACTAACCCTAATTTAAAATATGGGACTAGAAAAACATCACATGAGACCATATCTGCAACTAAATTCCCGCCACAATTGATAAATTTTTTGTTAATTTTATGTTTCAGTTCCTATGGGACCATGTTCGCAACTATTTTTCACTCTGAAAATCATTGAAATTTTGTTAATTAAATTTTAAATCCTATGAGACCAAATCTGCAAGATACTTAACAGATTCTAAAAGATTTTCTAACGGCGGGATTAAACTTGCAAGAAAAAATCGTTTGGGATCAGTTTTAAAAGTATTGGGACTGTTTTAAAATTAGTAAATATCTTGTGGAACCAAAAGTGAAATAAGCTCGTTACATAAAATAATAACTTCACGTTTTATTAACTTATATGAGATAAAGTTATTTCCTGAAAATATATAACTTTATGCTTTATTTAAAAATACATTACCTATGTCCCGAAGGAACTTGCCCATTTAATATTTTCTCGTGTTTTAACGAACACATTTTTTTATTATTATTTAAAATGATAAAGTAATTTTTAAGTCACTTTTTAATAGAGGAGAGATAGATTTATCATACCCTACCTTAAAAGTCACTTTATCATTTCAAATATTAATAAACAATTCGCTCGCCAAAATATGAAAATAAAGCTAGTGTGCAAGTTCCTCCGGGACAGAGGGAATATATTTTAGATGAATTTTAATCTGGAAGCTATGCTTTTTAATTCTTATCGTCATGTTATTATCACATTCGTTTCATTGACCTATAAGAAAATAAAATTTTGTGTATTGCATGCGGCATTTTACAACAAAAAAAATTCTTGGTGGGATTGTCTATAATTTGTCTACAATTTTTTTTTTAATTATGTAGGCACTTTCATTCCTCAACCTATAAGTAATTTGTCTACAGAATCAATTTACTTACAAAATGAAATTTTTAGACATTAATTATCTACAAACAATTTGCTTAAAAATTACCCACAAAAACTTTGTCTACAAAAATTTCGTAGGTAAATTTCTTTTTAGATAGAGAATGAAAATGTCTATATAAATAGAAAATTTTGTACCACGAAATTTTTTGTTGAAAACTTTATAGCTACATTGATAATTTCTATAAATAATTTTATATTTTTCTTGTAGTGTAACATCGAGTAACTAGATTTTTTTAGATCTTAAATACTTAAAAAAATTAGTTACACAAATAAATACTCTACTTTTTCTTGTGTGCCTATTTAATTGGTTGCGATAATTAAAATAGAAATGAATTTACCTGTCTACTCGAGTTTAAATCAAGGCCCACTATTAAGACATGAAAGTAAATTTGCTATTAATAGCAGCGAAATATGTTAGGCGAGTATTAACGTGTTTGTACGCCTACCACTACATGTGAAAATCATGTAAAATGCCAATTTTCAACTTCACACACATGTAAGAAATGCTCGCATTTTTTTTATGGGCACACATTTATGTATTCACTATTAATGTGGTAATTGTTGAAAATTGGGCGTTATATTATTTATTTATTATTATGTATTGGTGTAATACCTATTTTTTATAAATAAAATATTTGTTTAATATTTAATTTTTGAGAAATTAAACGCCGCAGGATCGATCTACTTTTGGAGTATATGGTCGTAGTATATTTGAAGTCTCAAAACCGAATTTCGGTGAGTGGAAAATTAATATACGAAGTTGAAACGTATTAACATTTTAATGAATTTAAATGTTAATGGGAGAATAATTATTTAGTTAATTATCCCACATTGGAACCCAACCTGGGAAAGGAAGTGGAGGCATTGAAAATTCAAATATGCAACTGATTTAAGGCCCGCGGGAAGGTGAATAATGAAGTGGAAATGACAGCTTGGATTGAGGATATGAAAGGTTTTCTTAACAGAGTAAGTATTCATGGTTATGGTTCATGTTGAGGATGAACTCTATTGTTTGTAATTTTATTGATTTCTCTTTGTAAAGGAGTGGAGGCACAAATATGTAAGGATGAGTACCTCTTGTACTCAGTTGAGGAAAATAAAATTTTACTTTTATCTGATTAAAAAAAAAATCATCCCACATTGAAAAATGTAGAAGGTTCATAACTCCTTATTAATAGGAAGAAGTTGTATTATTCTCAAAATTATAATATCTAAGGAAATGAGAAAATTTCATTTTTGGTCCCACCTGCCACACACAAATCCGATTTTGGTCTCATTAAAAAGAGTTTGGTCCCAATGCTGCAGAAATTACCAATTTTGGTCCCATTTAATTCCCGATTTGGCACATTTAGTCACAGGCACGTTAAAATCTAACGGCAGGAGACCATGTGCCAATCACGTGCCGTTAGTTAGTTTCTGGCTTCCTTCTTGGCTTTCAATCGACCATTTCCCACATTTTTCCCAAATATTCCAACACAAAACCCTAGCACAAAATTCCGGTAGTTTCCCCCATTTTCGACCAATTCCCGGCGATTTCCTCTCATTTTCGACGCTCAAGATCAAGTCCAACTGAAGTACGGTGTAAATGTTGCGCCCCAAACATTTTGTGGAACGGCCGACGCCTAAATACCGTAAGTCCCTATTCTAATTCAATATTTAGTTCGGGCAATTAGAAGTATTTGGTCGATTTTAAAAGTGGGTAACTTGATTTGGTCGATTTTAGTAGTGGTTAACTTGTATTTGCTCAAATGTATGAATGCATTGCTCGATTTCTGCTTCAATTTGGGAATTTCTATACTTCATTTTTTGTTCCTTTGATTGATAAATATTTTCTATTATTTGTAGCTCCTACTGGATGTACACAATATTTTACACTTAAATTGCAACATGGGGGAACAATTACTGAAGATGAGAATGGAGACATTAAGTACAGTGGAGGTACATTGAGTGCTTTTGATTTTATACTTAGAACAAGAGCATCTATTAGCTATTTGGATAGTCTATGTGAGCAGCTAGGGTATCTTGGGGATAAAAGTTATTATGGGTTGAACAAAGAGGGAAAACTGGAGGAGGTGGAAGGTATATTTGACATTGAGAAGTGTATGAATCTTGGCTATATACCACCATTACCACCAAACTTTGGAAGGAAAAAGAGTGGCAGGCCTACAATGAAAAGAAGAATGGGAGCGGATGAAGGTGGGAGTGGAAATAAGAATAGAGGTATGGAGGTAATGCCAAGGCAGAAAAGACAAAAGAATTGCAAGTTTTGTAAAGCAAAAGGGCATACTCAAAATAATTGTGAATGGAAGAAGCTTGCAGAAGATCTTGTGGCAGATGATGAAGGTGGTGCAGGCACAAGTATGGCAGGTAGTGAAGGCACAAATATCCCAACTGGTGAACAACCTGAAGAGATGACTCAAACACAAGGCATTCCCCCAGTTGAGACCCAAGAAGACAACCAAGATATTGTAAGTATTTGTGCTATTTGGGGTCTTTATATATTCATTGAACTCATACTTAATCTTATTTATGACATGATACCAATACAGAATGAGAATGGGGATGATGGTGTAAGAACTATCAGGTCAACCACTAGGAAAGAGAGGAAGTTAATGGTATACATATATATGAGTGTGTGTGTGTGTATTTTATTATTTGAATATACTATTGGTTTTAGTGTTAATTCAGTTACTTATCTGTATTTTATTATTTGAATATACTATTGGTTTTAGTGTTAATTCAGTTACTTATCTCATGAGGTGTTGTTTAGGTGAGGAAAAGGGCTGCAATATCTAAATCTGCAAAAACTCTATCTAATAATGCTGAAGAAAGCCATAACAAGGTAATATTTATATGCTTAGTCATATAATTTAGAGAGTGCAATCAATTGATAATTTTTAACTACTTGCAACACAGGTTCAAAAAATATTGATTGGTGATGAAGTGGACCAAGCACCTGTCATAGGCCAGTCTGGAGCACCAAGGGCATTTAATCCCCACAATTTTATTGGCTCAGGAATTGTGTGTACTGGTGCAGCCACAAGCAGTGTAACTCCATCATCTAACACAATGGCTTTCAGTCCAAACACATTCATTGGATGTAATGTGAATGTAGGAGGCGGTGGTGGTTCAACAACTAACAAAGATGGAATGAGGGTTGTCATTTCAGGAGATAAGAAATCTGTCACAATGTCTAGCTTACTAGAAGCTGCTAATTTGAAAAAGGCTAAAGGGAAGAAAAGGAAAGACATGGGAAAGTTGTGTTTGAGGCTCTTTTGGTATTAGGAGAGTATTTGGTGTTTGAAACTCTGCTTTTGATTTATGGTGTTTGAGACTATGCTGAATGGTATGTTGGATAATTGGTGACTCTGTTTTTTGTAATTTGTGTTTGAATGTTGGAGACTCTTTCCTTCATGGTGTTTGATTCTCTGTATTTGGTGTTTGGTGTTTTGATGTTTCATTGTTTACATAGAACTTGGTATTGGTTGTGATATAGAGATTAAGATTGAAAATTGCATTGTCTTGATATATATTACAATGTTGGATACATAATAATATTACAATAGGACATTAGAACATGTTTAATATCTAGATCAAGCCTAAGAACTTGGACATCATAGGTGTTATGCAGAGCATTAGTGTCATGAGAAGAGCTTTTTGATTCTTCTGCAACTTTGCAATTTGAGCTTTCTGGAATCGTTTTATTTCAACTTGTTGTGCAGTTTCTGCCTCCAAGATCTGTACAAGTTCCCTTGTTTTGGTTTCCTTATTTACAAGATCTTGGTTTTGTATCATTAGTGAGTCGATCCTCCTCATCAAACCGGGAAACGTACCTTGCTCCGCAATTTCCAATTCATCAGCCCAAAAAAAATAACCACGTCCATCACCACTTATAGAATCAGGACAAGTAAGAAACATCCTACCTGTGCTTTTTTCTTTCTTCGATATGCACGTCCTAGGCTCTTTTTGACAATAACATACTCGGTTGTGTTGGGTTTGTTGAGTTTTGTGAATGGAAGATGAAGATGAAGACATGTTGTGTTTTTGTGTGTTTGTGAATGAGAAAATGAAAATATTGAGGTATTTGTGTGTTTGTGTGTTTGTTGGTGAATAAGTTACATATATAGTGCTTATTTCCCTCCAATTTTCGAGCTTGGGACGAATTTGAGCGCCAATATGCGCGCCAAATCTGATATGTTGCATATATTGGGACCAAAACTGCTAACAGTTGACTAACGTTGGGACCAAAATTGGTAATTTCTGCAGCATTGGGACCAAACTCTTTTTAATGAGACCAAAATCGGATTTGTGTGTGGCAGGTGGGACCAAAAATGATATTTACTCCTAAGAAAATACTCCTGTGGACCGCACGCTCGCGCGCCGCCCGTCCAGTCGTGCCGAGCCCGTTCGAGGTTGCTGGAAGAAAATAACAAATTGTAATTTTCTTATTTTCTTGTAATTTTTTCTTTTCTTTTTTTCCGATCATATGTAGTCATCGTTGGTGCACTTATAGACCAACAATAATGATACAAAAATAATAAATTAAAATAATAGTGAATTCTTTGTTTATGAATCATTATCACATCAATAATTAACACATATATTTCATTCGTCCATGAAATATAGTCTTGTTGTTTTATGCACGGTTATTAAGAAAGTTGATATAATATGTAAAAAGTAATAATATTGTGTCACATCAAGTACAAAATAAATTATTTAAAAAATATTATGTGTGTATATTGAAAAATATAGATAAAGTTTATTATTTCCATTTAAGGCAACATGACTATTTTTCGTGGACGGTCCAATAAGACAACTAAGTCTATATTTTATGAACGGATGGAGTATTTATATCCACCGATAAGCATGTAATTATTTCCGTTCGGAAATGGATCAAATCTGTGAATGGGTACGCCTATATACTCGGCCCCCAAACTCCCAAGTCCCAACCAAATAGTCTGTCATGTATATTTTGAAACATAGTTCCAAACAAGTAATCTACACTACTGAGTTTTGACGGAATCTCTTCTATTTTTCGCTTTTTGCTTTTTTTCTTTCTTTTTTTCTACATTTTATTTAAAGGAAGTGTTACTTTCATTTTAGAGTTACGAAAATTATTGTAGAACAAATGAAAAAAAAAAGTGTGAAGTTTATTGTGACATAGATGAATATTTACCACAATCTGTAGCTTTGCCGTAATGTTGTTATGTGAATCGAGTTGTTCAAGAGCTCGACTCGTTAAGGCTCGACTAGTATAGCTAAACGAGCTTGTTAGGTACTCGATTTATTAAATCAAGATCGACTTGTTGGAGTCGATAACTGAAACTTTCTTATAATTTCATTAGATTCGTTATTTTCAGGGTAACTCACTAGAGTTATTAAATTTGTCTACGAGTTGAGTCGAGCTTCTTAAAATTATCGAGTCGATCTCAAGTTGACTCAATAAGAGTATGAGTTAAGCTTGAACTTTAAATACTCAGCTAAACTCGAATAACTACTTTATAAGTACTAAACCGAGCTTGAGATTTGCCAAAAAAAAAAAAATGAAGCGTTTGTTAAAATATAAAATTTTAAATGAAAAGTTAATTTAAACAGTTTTAAGTTGGTTTATGAACCCATTATCAGGTTCTCGAAATGAATTTAAAGCGAGAATATGATTTAAAATTAATTTTACTAAACAAAATATACATTTAAGCATCTATTGAAATTTGAGAATGCTATCTAACAATTTCAATAAATTTAGAATTAAACACTCAAAAATATCAATTTAACTATCGGCCATTTCAACTTAATTTATTCAACATTTCTGTGTTAAACTCTGAATCTAAATAGAAGGAGACGACATTAAAGTCGGTCATTGTTATTGTGTTTCTGTTTTTTTATAAGATTGAAAGTCAAATTTGATAAAATTGAATTTTAATTTATTTTATCTTAAGTAGGGACCCACAATAGCAGAGGATTAACATAATTTATGTTTAAAAAAAGGATGGAAGCAAGTCATCCAATTACAAACGTCGTGCTGGCTAGTAGCCGAATGTCCTCCCAAAGCAGCAGCTGTCGTGCGTGCTCCTCCCACTCCCAATGTCAACATCGTAATTTCCATTAATTTCTAAACTAATTCTTACGAATTCCCCACTTAATAGTTAATTTATTTAAGTTAAAACGATTCTTAATATTGCCGAGTGGTATCATTTAACTTTGGCTTGTTGTATCACTCAAATTAATGGAGACAAATTTAATGTTATACTACTACTTAGTTGTACTTATTAAATTCGGAACAAGAAACTTGGACCGGAGAACAGAAATCCAAATGGAAAGTTAAGTTTAAAAGCATGGCGACGACTTTTCATTCAAATATAGAATTTCGGAAATTGTGAAAACCTCCCACGAAACTCATTCAGAAAATGGGCGAAAATAAATCGCGAATCACGCAACCGGAAAGCTCGTTAGGAAGCCTGTTTACAGGCGGGTCGGGTGTGAGCCCGGGCCCGATGACCCTGGTTTCTAGCATGTTTCCGGAAAATGAGTCTGACAATGACTACCGCACGTTTTCTCAGCTTCTTTCCGGCGCCATGTCTCCTGCCGCCGTGCCCAACGTTTGGCAGAATTTTGCTCCGGCAAGTAGCGACCGCGGCCGCAATGTGGAGTTTATATTTCAACAGAATAGGCCTGCAGGGCTAGTGGTGTCGCAGCAGCCGGGAATGTTTACAATTCCGCCGGGATTGAGTCCTGCTAGCTTGCTCGATTCGCCGGGTTTTATCGCGTCTTCGCAGGTATATTATTATTATTATGAAAGCTTTTTTCTCTCATTTCATTTATATATATTTTGTGCAAATGTTTTTATTGGAAAAAATGAATCGAAGAGTAACTTAATTTTGGTAGAAATTACCCTGTTTTGTTGTTAATTGAAGTAATCTAATCTATGCAAAAAATGGCGATTAAGAAATTGTTACTTGTTTCGTGTCCAAGTGCTCCGTTTGTTTTATTTTCGTCCTCCTTTTCTCTAGATATCGGTTCTCTTAATTCGTAGTAATTCACCCCTGATGTTGGAGATTGTTTTGATTAGATGAGAACCCTCCATAAATCTTTATAATTGACTGCCGTCCTGAGACTTCCACTTATTCAAGATACTAGCGGAAAGGACATGGGCTTCATTGAGTTGGCTCAAATTCAAGTGGATAGCTATAATATTTGGTTCGATATGCAATTCTAGTATCCTCTCCCATACATTGCATTATGATTAATGTCTAAGGAATCGGCTAATATTATCATGGTGCTAGATACAATATAATTTTGTTAGTTATCCTGTGACTGTGAATTAGGTTTACTGCTTCTGGAGACTTTGTCCTCGTCGAGTTTTTTTACCTTTAGATGTCATTGATATAATACACGGTATTGTTGATGAATTGCTGTTTCCTGATTTGCAACGAAACTTGTGTTTATTTTGAGCATCCATGAAATGATTATGAGGATGGATGATTCGGCATGTTACCGTCAAATGATCCTTTCCTTTTCATCTGAACAATGTACAACTTTTGGGTAGTTCACTAGTTCTTATGTCAATTGTCAATATACTTGTTCAACTTTGGTTTGGTGTTTTAGCAAGTGTCATAAGCTTTCTCCCAGACAAAAACTTATATCTCAGATTCTGAGATCCGCGAACTCCATTAATTATACCCTAATTCCCCATGGATCTTATATACAAGGTTTTGTTACTCATTTTGTAAATGAATCGAACATGAGATGGAGTTCACGCAAGGGTCACTTTCTTCCCAACATTCTAAATTTGATCGTGATATTATTACTTGAAATAGGGTCCATTAGGGATGCCCCATCAACATTTTATTGCTCAGATGACGGCTCAGGCGCAGATGCATATCCAGTCTGAATATCCATCTCTATCAGCAGCTCCTGCTGCATCTATTCAACGGCTGCAACCTCATCTTTTGCAGCCTCCTCCGAGACCAAATCGTAACATCATTAAAGAATTGTCTGAGGTTTCTCACGCTGATCAAAAATCCCAACATCCTGCCTTAACAGTCGATAAACCTGCAAATGATGGTTACAACTGGAGGAAGTATGGGCAGAAGCATGTGAAGGGGAGTGAATACCCTCGAAGCTATTACAAATGTACTCAAACAAATTGTCCGGTCAAGAAGAAAGTTGAACGCTCTCTTGATGGTCAGATAACAGAGATCATATATAAAGGCCAGCACAACCATCCCCAACCCAGTAAGAGAATAAAAGATAACCAAGATGGAACCGTTAATCATAATTCTGAATGCGATCCAGAATGTAGCCAAGTTACGCCTGAACATGTATCAGGATCGAGTGACAGTGAAGAAGTGGGTGATGCTGAAACTCGTGTAAATGAGGATGAACCCGAATCCAAAAGAAGGTAATAATACTAGTCTGAAAGGCTGCCAATTAGTCGATCTTTTTGCATCCTCTAATCGAGCATTTCATGTTTAACTGACAGGAATATTGAGGTTCAGACCTCAGATCAGGCATCATCGTCCCATCATACTGTTACTGAGCCCAGGATCATTGTTCAGACGACGAGTGAAGTTGACCTCTTGGACGATGGCTATAGATGGCGAAAATACGGCCAGAAAGTTGTTAAGGGGAACCCTCACCCAAGGTGAAGCAATTTTTTGCTCTCATTGTCGTTAAATTGAGACTTCTTCAATATATTTACTTGTGGTGGTTAATGAGAATAAAAGATGATTAATTCACCTTCATCATTTCGTATGAGGCAATGAGACTCAAAATAAATTAATCATTACCCATTTAATTAACTACCTTCTCCCCTGTAATCATTTCATTTCTCTTGAATCATTTCACTATTTCTTATCTAACAATCATATTTTGTCCCAACTTATTTCAAGATTAGAGCAATGCACTAATAATTTAACCATCATTCTCATTGTAATGAAAAAATTGAATCAAGTGTTTTGACAGTTGTATCTGTTTATGTCTGTCTTTGCAGAAGCTACTACAAATGCACTAACCAAGGCTGCAATGTCCGAAAACATGTGGAAAGGGCTGCAAGTGACGTGAAAGCTGTCATAACAGCGTATGAGGGAAAGCACAACCATGACGTCCCTGCTGCTAGGACGAGCAGCCATAGTGCTGCATCACAGTTGAGACCACAAAATACAGTATTTGATCCACAAACGGGGAGTACCAGAATCGCATATGCGAACGAGCAGCAGTCTATGGCGCTTCCTCGTTTCAAGGAAGAACAGCTAACATAGTTATCTCAGAAAGTGACAAGGTAACGAAGAACTGCACGTGTGGAGACCCGTTTGTTAGGGAATTAATATAAAAAATTGATTTCACACATCTTTACAAGTTCGAGCTTTTAGATGGAATGGAGAATCAATTCATTTTTATTAATTCCCTAACATTGTTTTCTTGTTTGTTTGAGCTGTGATTTTGATCCAGGACAGGATACATATTGACTTGAAAAAGAAAAAAACATACGAAAGTTAGGAAGTAGGATATACACATCACTGTCACCATTAGATACAGGATACTGAATTGTTGTTTGTTTGTATATTGTTTGTGAGATGTCTGTGTTTGAAAAATAAAGATGGATAGAGTGATACAATTTCATTATTGTAATCCTTAACTGTAACAAACTTATGAGTGGGATTTGTTGTAATTAAAATTTTATGATTTTTATGTGCAAATAGTGAAGTGAAATGTAAGACAGGATGTTATTATTTTGTGATAGAGGATTCAACATTCTTCTTATTATCTGATAGTTTTAGTTACTCCCGTGTTTCCCACACAAGAAACTGAATTTTGAATAAGAAAATTATGAGGCACTCAACAACAAAAAGTTCAGTTTAAGAAGAAATTGCAGCTTCACCACCGGACTATACAAATCAATACTGGAATCATGAGCTTTTCTGCTTTTTCTTTTTCTCCTCCATCCCATCTCATAAACCCACTAAAACCATTGTATTCTAATGCATTCTCGATAGATCATCCTTTACTTTTAGTTACAAGAATCGGCATTCAGCCAAGATTGAGAAAATCAATTTTGTTCAGTCGTACACAACACAAAACATTTTCAGGCAGTTCTTCAGGCGTTTGCAGGGTTTTAAGCCTCGCTCTGTATGTCTCACGAATTATCTATACCAATAGATCAAGAAAATGGCGTAACATAAACAAAAACGAAATGTTAAAGGTCTTTACATAGCAAGTAACGTGAACATTAATATTAATGTACAAGTCTACTAACCATTGAGTGCCTTCTCTTTCTTTTATCACTCCCCTCACTTGTGACAAATATCCTTCAATTCATCAGCTTCCGACAGACGAACACGACGAAATATTATCGCCGTCGGGGCCGTCTTGCCCTTCAAACAATAGTTTACCTAATTTTTTTTTTTTTTTTTCTTTCATTCTTCTCTAAAGTCACGATAATGATAATTTTACCAAATCTTTTTTTATGAATAAGTATTAAAATTAGAGCACATAGATACATACATATTTGTGATTATTCTTCATTTTAGACATCTTAATCTCCATTGTGATGTTTTCATCTCAATCAATATTCGTTTCACATAATATTGGGATAGGTGAGCAAATTTACGGATTTTTTTTTTTTTTTTTTTTTTGCGGGTGAAAATTATTTGCAAATTTCATTCTCGCTACTCTTACACAATTATTTTCAACATTAAACAAATAATACTATTGACCATCTATTTGACGATATTTCATTTAGTTCAAAAAATTAATGTGCTACTTTGTTATAAGAAATGAAAGGGGCTTGGTACACTTTTTTAGAGCTAGGGAATGGAAAGAGACCTTCCATTCCTTCCACAGTAACTCCATATAATTCCAAATTCCTCAGCAAAATCTAAACTACACCTTTCATTCCATTCCTCAATTCCCCCAAAGTAAAATTAATTGATTCTATGTATAAAATTTTAGCAAACCAAACGAAATCAATAATTATGATAGTAATTCTCATATTAAACTAAACAATATAATTTTAAGGAACATATTTATTTCATTCCTCACTACTATCATTAACATTTCCATTGTCATTCCTTTCAGCAAACCAAACTGAATGATATGAATATATATTCATTCCTTAGTTATGAGATATAGAGTCTATTCAAAGAATAAAACCTAGGTACCAAGCACTTCTATTCCATTCTATTTTCATTCTCTTTCTCTAAATCCCTCAACCAAGTATACCCTAAATTACATAATATATTCCCTCTATTCTAATTTTATATTTTCATTTGCCAAAAAGGTATGTCCCATTTTATTTTCTCATTTCTCAAAATAGAAATAAAGTGGATTCACCTTTTTAAACTTCACCTCACAAAAAACTATTTTATTCATTTAAATATTACAATTCAACTCTCGCATTAAACTCCGTGTAAAGTTAAACAGGAAAATAAAATTAGGACGGAGGGAGTATTACCTTCGTTTCATATTAGTTTTCACAATTGACTTTTTGAGATTTTAGTATGAGAGTTGATTTGTAATATTTAAATGGATAAAATAATTTTTTGATGATGAACTATTGTTCAATTTAAGTAAATTAAACAAAACAAAAATATTTTTATGCATAATTATTAATGAAGTGAAATGTAATTTAAAAATCGTTGTAAAAGATGAATAATTCACAGTGAAAATTGATCGGAGTAATAAATATTTGTTGGAGCTTAATGGTGAGTATGTAGTACTATGTGGGGGGTGTATTTCTAAATGTTGGTTATAGCAATCAATAAATTTTCTGTTTAATTAGACGACAGCATTTAGAATAAATTATATTATTATTTGGTATTTTCCCCGTTAATTAAAACTGTTACAGGTAAATCTGCTAGGATGAAATTTTTGGCATTTCACCTCTTCCCCTTATCCTTTCATCAAAATTTCTAGCGACACTCCACTTTCGCTACCAAATGGCCTCCACAACAAACTCAAATTTCTCACTCTTCTCCACCTCCTCCACCACCTCCGCCTCCCGCACTCTCCGTCGCGTCTCCACCATACGCTGCGGTCCACGGGACAACCGCGGCCCGCTGTTAAAAGGCCGAATCCTAAGCACCGAAGCCATCCAAGCTATCCAAGCCCTGAAACGGGCCTACAAAATCGACCCGACGAATCTCCCCACTCATCAACTCGCCCGTTTAATCAAATCCGATCTCACCGCCGCAATGAAGGAGCTCCTCCGCCAGGACCAATGCGTCCTCGCCGCCAGAGTCTTCTCCACCATCCAATCAGAATACGGCGCCGATCTCGACATGTACTCAGAAATGGTCGTTGCCTTGGCCAGGAATGGATCGACGGCGGAGATTGATTCGTTGATTGATGAGATGGAAAAGGATGGAAGGATCGTGTGCGATGAGAGCAGGGGATTGCTAAGGTTGGTGAAGGCGGTGATTGTTGCGGGGAGGAAGGAATCAACCGTCAAAATTTATGGGATGATAAAGAGGAAATCATCTTATGAAATGGATGAGTATTTGGGGAGGGTTTTGAGCAGGGGGTTGAGGAGGTTTGGGGAGGACAAATTGGCCGACGAGATTGATTTGGAATTAGGGAGATTGTATAAGGGTATTTTCGTGAAACCCTGAGTTTATGAAAGACTTCTTTCTCATTCCATCATTCCATGTATGTTTTTTTTTAGGATAATCGGTGCTATTTTGTGCATATGTTTTTTTGTTGATGGAATGGAAAAAATGAAAAAGAGAAACATAAATTTGGTACTATAAGTTAAATCTGCTTCTTCGTTCTGCTGTTTTTATCCCTTACTTACCTGTGATACTCATTGTATTTTAAATCGTCAGGAAAGTAAAGGATCCCTTTCGTTTATATCTATAATAAACTAAACTGGAGATATATAATCTATGCAAAAAATTGGAGATTGTTCTAAGATGTGCTTTGTTTGGAATGCAGAAAGCAGAGTTTAGGATCTTGTTAGTTGTTTCCTGTGCTCTTTTTGCCCTCCTTAATCTGGATATTTGTTCTTATATGCTACAACTCTTCATAATTCATACTAATCCACCCTTGCTGGAGGAGATTGTTTTGATTGATGATCTCGTAGAACCCTCCATAATTTTGTCTCTAGGGGTAGTAGTTACACATAAGCAATTCTAGTGAATTGTGTTGTTCGTCCTTTCCCACTGCGGAGTTCATACATTGCATTATGATTAAGGAGTTGGTTAATATTTATCACGGTGCTAGATCATTTACGGACTTTCAAAAGAATTTTGTTAGTTATGTCGTTTGTCAATATATTTTTGACCACTAGATGTCATTGATACAATGCTCGATATTGTTAAAGGTAGTTGTTTCCTATCCAAGTGCTTTCCTTTTGCCCTCATTATGTTTATGTGGAGCGGTTATAAGGATGGGTGGATTCGGCATGAGACCTACCTTTCAAATGATTCTTTCCTTTTCATCTGAAGTATGTGGAAATTTTGGGTAATTGGTATGTCATTTAGAGCTGAATATGTGTGTGCAATTTTAGTTTAGTGTTTTAGCATTGTGTATAAGATTTTGTTACTTGGAAAAGGGTCCATTAGGGATACATTTAGTTGCTCAGATGCATAACCAGTCCGAATATCCATCAGCTCTTGCTGCTAGGACGGGATCACACAATGCAGTATTTGATTGACAGACGGGAAGACCAGAATCGCATATAGGCGAATAACGAGCAGCAGTCTGTGGCGTTTCAAGGAAGAACAGATAAAATAGTTATCTTACAAAGTAACTCCAAAGGAGGTAATGAAAACGTGTGGAGATCAGTTTTCTTGTTTCTTTAAGCTGTGATTTTCAAGATTTAAGACATCACAAATTAGTTACCCCATTCCCAGACAGAGTGTGAAAGAAGCATTTTGAATTAAAAAATTATGAGGCACTCAACTACAAGAGATGAGTTTACAGTTAACTCAGAGAAGACAATACATTACAGCTTCACCTCCAGACTGTATAAATCAATATTGGAATTGGAATCACCTTTTCTGCTTGTTCGTTTTCTCCTCCACCCCATCCCATACACCCACCAAAAACATCGGTTCCTAATGCATTCTTGAGGCCCAAATCTTCGTCTCCCAGATCATTCATCAGTTTTAGGTACAAGAATCGGCATCTGGCCAAGATTCACAAAATCGATTTTGTTCAGTCGTACACAGCACAAAACTTTTTCAGGCAATTCTTCAGGCGTTTGCGCCTGAATTGTTAGTCCCAGATCAATAATCCCGTGTTTCAATCGCTCTCTAAATGCTTCAAATCCTTTCCTAGATATATAGCTGAACCGATGCACATCAAGGTCGATTTCAAAGTAATTTGGTCCCTGACAGCACAAGAATCATCAAGACATCACACATACTCATCCTAAACAACGTTTACCAGACGAACATACCTTGTAAAAAGCATGCTGTGGGCGTGAAAGAACAGGCTTATCTTTGTACGCCTGTAGAAGCTTTTTTTCTGCAGAACTTAAACCAAGCTCTTCAGGATTTACTTGATTTACCATGATCTTAAGCCTCTCTCTGTATGGCACAACACTTTCCTTTGCAAAACATTTCGCTGTTTCCATCTCGTTCGCAAAAAATCTCTACCAACCGACCAAGAAAACGGACAGAATCAAAATGCTAAGGTCTTCACATAACAAGTAACATGAACTTTAGTATAGTATTAACATACAAGTCTAGTAATCATTGAGTACCTTTAAAGTGTCCAAATATTTTGATGAAGTCTCTGTATCGAAATTCTTGGACACTTTGAAGTATACTACAAGGCTCATTCCTTCCCCATCGCTATCTCCACGAAACACAGAAGCAGGATAAGAAGGAAGCTGCCAAAACATATGTTGCGTGAACTCAAATTGCACCTATTGTGATTTATATTGCAGTTTATCTATCTAATTTTTTACCTGTATATTGACAATTAGTAGGGAGGGCACTTGATGATGGGATCCAACACAGGGAAGTTCGATGTGCTGTGCTATGTGATGTATCTTCTTGGAGCAGGCGAATAAGTCGACCCCAGTAGGTACGTATGGGTTATAGTTAGGAGCAGGGAATTTCTTCTTATCTCTGCACAAGAAAATATTACATAAAAGCTTCAAAAAATAAGTATATGATCATGAATAATAACTAGGAACATGCCTGAAATAATTTTCTCCTCGTAGCTTAAATGCAGAAGGCGAAACGAGGCACCAACAGCCTCTAGCTGGCTTATCTTCCATTGAGAATGGTATAAGGAGCCCGCCTCTTGGCTTGTGTGAATATTTTTCAGAAGAATCTGTAGAAATACTCGTATTGTTATCATTCTCTTAGATCATAATCACTAGAAAGAATTCAGAAACTAATAAGTTTAGATAAGGCTAATGACTCACAAAATTCAGTTGGAACATCTCCATCATGAGGAAAAAACTGAGCTATGTGAGGATCGAGTTTTTTATGACAGGAATATGTTTCATCAGCTTTTGTCGAGTTTGAAAGATAGAGACCTTGTGTCTCCGTTGCTGGATACACAAAGTCTTGGGTACGTTCATAATCTAAGTTCAAAGTATCCTTAGTTTTATCAAAGTTCGTCGTTTGGCTATGTAATGTGCTCTCAATAGGATTATCCAAGAATGTGGAACCATCTGAAAGTAAAGGTGAAACCACAAAAGGATAAATTACTCTATAGGCAGTAAAAAATTGAGTAATTAAATGTCCACAATATCTAAATCACCTCCAATAATGCTAACAAAGTCTTCATCAGAATCAGAATCAAGGACACTCACTGAGTCAAACCATAGTTCCTCTCGCGATGTTTCTAAACAATTTAAAAAACACAAACTTTAAGCTTAGGAAACATATTTAGAAGATAACAAGATGTACTAAATGATCAAGGTAAAAAGTAAGAAACAAAGAGTTATAATAATTGAAAACAGGCAAGGTTAGCTTAGCTGAGGGACCTACTGTTTTCACCAACTTGGTTATGGCTCAAGTGCACCTGGAAATCAAGATTCTGCTCGGAACTTCTACAAAATGTCGGCTCGTCATTTTGAAAATCCAGAAAAACACTTTCGCCATCAGAAACATCCTCGTCCACAGGGTTTTCTACTGGTGCAATTGTACTCGAGTGAGCTACCTTTCTTCGAAGTTTGAATTGCCTGTAAATGTACTTCGCCTTTGATTTTAACCTCTTGTTCGGTTTTGAGACGCAGCCACCCATGGTGTTTCATAAATATCAAACTTAAATTGATGAACTAGAAGCAAATTAACATGTCAGATAAATCAAACAAAAGATGACAAAGTATAGAGTGAAAATTGTCATACATGAACCATTGAAGGACATTACTTGTTTTTACGAAATAGTACAAGTTGTTTACATGAGAAATAAATATAAATGCTGGAATTCTTGACCAAAACGCATCAACATATCAAGAACTCTCAAGATCAAAGAATTTGGAAATACTAAAATTTAATCGACATGATTTATAATCTATCATTAGAAATAGAGGTAATCAAGAAAACATTACAGACAAAATATCAAAGATCAATATGGAGGTAAAAGATCATCAGACCAGACCCCACTTCAAACATCAAGATTTTATCACAAAAATCTAGAGAATTAAACTTATTGAATTGAATTACCTTAAAACGAGAAGATAGTATGATGAACAAGATGAAACAAAGCTGACACAATCGGATATGCTTCAAAAACAATAGCTTTATACTGCAAGATGGCCTAATTAGCTAGTCTTTACACACTTGGTGATGATTTCTCTTTGCATCAAAATTATCGGCACAAAGAATTCACACCTAAAATCATGAATTTTGTTTGGAGAAAAAACAAAGACTTGGTGGATGAAGATCAAACATTTATCAAGTCATTTGACAGCCTAATTTTGACCAGAAATCTAGAAGATGATAATTTTATTTATTATTTACCAGAAAACAAAAAGATCTCTACTCACTTATGACTTAAACCCCAAGTATATATTTGGTTCATTCCCTCCTTAAACAAAAAGATGATTGCAAGGAAAAATAAATAAATAAATCAACAACAAACAGTTTAAACAAAAAAAAAAAAGTTGTTATGTTTTTCAAGGACACCCCCAACAAACCATATAATATAAGTCATGAAAAGGACATCAAATGATTAGAGTGCTGTACAGTTCTAACAAAGTTAAAAAAATAATGCTTCTCTTAATTATTTAACAGAACTGTTGAGTGCTTCATATTAAACAAAGTAAACAACCCATTTACCAGAAAAAACAAAGACCATAATAAGATAAATACATATTCCTGAAAACCAGCAACCAAGACCACCTAAAACACTGAATTCTACCAAAAAATGTTCCATCTTTTAATTTATTAGAACTAACATCATACAGAATGAACTGGGGAAGGGATATGTATATTTTGTACATTTCATAAAAGGGAAGCGTTAAAAATTGTTTTATTATTAGGCCGACAAGTGCCATTATATTTGATAACCTTTTGTTTAGTTATAATAAACTAGTAACGTACATAATCAATTCTTTTAAAAGTTCTCATTTATTCCCTCAAAAAAAAAAAAAAAAAAATCTCATTATATTAAGATTTGTTTCACAGAATGAATTGATAGTTAGGTTGTGCCCAACAACAATGCAACTAGGCTTCCAATTCTTTTAAGTAGCTGGGCCGCAAAACAGAACCAAAATAGTTTTTCACACTTCTACCTACCTATTGAAGGATATATTGAAAATTGGGTCTCCCACTAAGGAAATATTCATAATAATCAAGAATTAGGTATGAAATAAAAAACTAAACAAATCAAGGTCAAAGGAATGGGTTTTAAGAAGCGAGCCTTTGATAATCAGTTATCTGTTCACTGTGGAAATGATCTTGAAACGAGTTGGCATCTCTTTGTCTCTTGCCCTTATGCACGAGAATGTTAGATAGTGGTAGGTCTTCGATTCAAAATTGAAGTAAAAATGTTACAAGTAGAGCTTATATTTGAGATATTAGGAAGCCCAATCAAAGTTGTGTCCGCTAATGTTGGAATTGTGTTATGACAAATTTGGAGGGAGAGTAACCAAAAGCTGTGGATTGGGGGATGCAATACACTTACAGAGGTTGTACATTTATCAGCATCATTCTGGTTAGAATAGAAAAATGCTAAGAAAGAAGGAAATACGAGGAAGACAGAGCATCAATTATATTGTGGAGCGTGACATAAACCACCAACGGGCATGTGGAAATTAAATGTTGATGCCGCTTTCTTTAACCATACGACGCGTACTAGAGTAGGCCTTGTCCTTAGGGATGATGCAAACACTTTCATTTCTGGAAAAAACATGATGTTCAATGGATGTTTGGATGTGAATACAGGGGAAGCTTTGGGTTCTTTTTAGGCATTATCTTGGATTAAAAGTTTAGGATTAAGCAATATAATTATAGTGGAAGATGCAAAACTTGTTGTGGATGCTATTAACAACCCAAGTTCTTTTATACTCCCTTCGTCCACGGAAAATATGTTCACTTGTTTGCACGTGGTTTAATGCAATATGTCGGAGGGTATTATGGGATATTGTGAGGTCCGTTTATGAATAAAGTGATTGTTTATGGAAAGTATGTCACACATATTTTTTATAAACAGTCACTTTATTCATGAATGGACCTTACAATACCCTATAACACCCTCCGACATATTGCTTTAAACTACGTGCAAACAAGTGAACATACTTTTAGTGGATAGAGGGAATATTTATTTTTGGAGATTATGTTAATACTTGTAAGGTCTTAATGGCCAATCTATCGAATATTGTTGTTCCTTTCGTAAAAAGGAAGATCAATCAAATGACACAAAAATTTCAAGGGCATCTCGTTCTGTAGAGAGTCTGGGTTGATCCACCAGCGTTCGTGGTTGGACTGGCTGTTGTAAGTTGTTCATGCAATAATAAGTGCTAGTTTTCTTCATACTATAAAAAAAATGATCTTCGAAAGTTAATTAATGTTAATGCTACAAGACTACAACTTATGAACTTAATATTAATAAAAACATAACATTTTCACATATAATCATCTTCAGTCTTCACGCCAACGTACATATGATTAATTGTGTGTCGCTAAATATACGAAGAAACCCTTTTTCTTTATCATTTTTTTTATTATCCTTGTTTTTCTAGATTTTTTTTTTTTCAGATGTCACACAAATGTAGAGGCACATCATACATCTACTACTAAACTAAGTTGGGTTCTTCTACGGTCAGTAAGGCTTTCGCCCTTCCTGACGTCAGTAAACCCTCTTATTACCATTAGATCGAAGATCCAACGTATAATGTTTTTTTTATGGATTGCACTCTGCATTAACGCGTTTGCACTCTGCATATTGCAATCGTACTGCATCGCCCTACTAATAAATTAAATTAATAAATATAAAATTACAAAAATATCATTTTTACCTTAAAATAATTTACAATATTAATTAATTAATATTTAATAATATTTCAATAACACCCATTTCAATAACAACCATTAAAATTCATTAAAATTCAAATAACATATTCCATTAAATGAATTATTTGTCATTACAATTCAAACAACAACCATTAAAATTCATTATATTTCAATAACACTCATTTCGACCCTTCCGCCGCGACGCTTCACCGCGGTCCGCCGTGACGCTGCACAGCGCATCGACAACTCCGTCGAGACCTCCGCCGCTGCGCCGCTGCGCCGCACCACGCGTCAACTCCTCTGCTCCTACTGCGAAGCTTTCCAGAAATGAACACTCTCCCTCGATTCGTCCTCCACACTCAGTTCCTTGCAAAATTTGCTACGCTTTCCAGAATTCTGCTTCATTTCTTTTATCAAATCACAAAAGAAAGTATTGCGCAGTTGCTCTTTCGTTATCTACGAAGATGAACATTTTTCTCTTCCTTATTGTTAATTTAATTAGTTTCGATGTTGAATGTGTGGAGTTTTTGTGGGTAGTCAGCTAAAGAAACGTTAGTGGTAGTAGGCGGTGGAGCAGCCGGAGTGATGGAGCGATTAGAGCCAAAACCATCGCGCCCGAGCTTAAAGTTATTGTTATTGGAAAAGGGAAGCGCTTATCGAAGGTTTGTGAGTTTATACCAGTGTTTGAAGAAGTTTTACATGTGTAAGGGACTTGAGATTTCTGCGCCTTTTTGTTTTGTTTCCCCTTCTCTGAATTCATTATTGCATTTGTCAGGTTAAAATTTCTGGTGGTGGCCGATGTAATGTGACAAATGGTCATTGCAATGATAATGTGGTAAGTATTTTATCTTCTAATGAAGTTTTAGCTGCAGTTTAGTTAGATGGAAGAATAGTTGGCTGAGAAAAATTACTGGAAATTGCATATAATACGCATGTTTGTATGTATATAAACTAATTTGTGTATATTCCCGGTTCCTGGGATGTGTTTCACCAGCTCTACGCTTGAGGCCTTTATGGTTTTCTGGCTATTGGAGAGATATTATACTCACGTTTGTGTGTTTTCAGAATGTACTATTTGCTGTAATTGTGTCTTAGTTTTTGTTTTTTTTATGGAGTAACTTTTTTATGATCAATTAGAGCTATTGACTATTGTACTAGCAGCTGAGCATCTACACTCCAATCTGTTAAATCCCTTTCTATATGCCATGTTAAATAATTACTATCTTAAAGTGACAACTGACAAGATAGAATATGATTGTAAAGATTGTTTATTCAAATGTATTGAGTGGCATGTGTTGTTCTGTTTTTATTTATTTTACTTTGTTCAATCACTACTAAATTAACCAGCCATATATGTTCAACCCTTAAAATTTACAATTATAATCATAATATAATAATTAGATCATTCACTAAATATACACATCCATCAATTTAAAATTTATATTTTTTCTTTACAGTGCCGACCCCACAAACCACCATCACCAACCTCATTTTCTTTATTTATTTCTTTCATTTTCAAGGTGTACCAATATAAAGAAAATAATAATAATAATAATGTAATCTCATTAAATTGTGTTTCTATGGTTTATATTTTCATAATCATATCTTTTTTTTAATGGTGTAATTGTGTGTGTGAAAAAATAGAAAGAATTGCGTGAATTATGAGATTTTGGGCAGAGTGTTGAAAGCGTGAGCGTTTAATAAATTTAATATTTATTTTTTTATAAAGGATATATTAGTCATTTTTATTAAATATATTCTTATTTAAAAAAAAGGTGGGTGAACAAAACATTTTTATGTGGGTGAATAGCATGCGACGCTTGAAATCTGGATATATGCAGTTAACAATAGCGTCAATAGGATCATTGCTACCATCCAGTAAAATATCATCTGGTATAACTATATTTGAACCATAATCCGTGCGTAAACCAACATTTCCATCGCCAAATGCCTCAATCCATTCAGAAAATATCTACATCTCATTATATCCCTCGACAGTTTGCTTCACTGTACTTCTGGTGAATCACAATAAAATGTGGTATTTATGTGGTATACCTTGCTTCATAAGATAATAATGATCTCAATGATATTCACGTACAAGATGAGATCATGGAATTCTTCTTCTCTACCTACTTTTATTGTAAAATCAACTCTTTAGAAACTCTGCATATTTCTAAAATTTATATTTTCAAACTCAAACGCTACCATTTGTTTTTTATTATAATATTTTCCATAAATTTATATAATATATTAAAAATTTATAATTATATATCTTAAGTTTTACAATAAAATTATTTTTTAAAAATTACACATTTCTTAAACATTAAATCATTGCATATTTAACAATACCCTTTAGATTTGGATCAAGTTTGGGTTTCTTTCTTTAAAAACTGGGGTACAGGTTCCGGACAAACCCCGCTACTATATTGTCATAATTAGCTAATAAACATTATGGTATTAGTGGATAAATGCAATGGTTTTAATTCACGAGTTAACACATGGTATCGATAAATGAATGATATGATATTAATTAATAAAAGTTATGTGTATTAGCTAATAAACAATATGGTATTAGCTAATAAACGATATGATATTTGCTGATAAACATTATGATATTAGTGGATAAATGCAATGGTTTTAATTCATGAGTTAGACATGGTATCAGTGAATGAACTTTGTCATAATTAGCTGATAAACATTATGGTATTAGCTAACTAATACATAAATTCTCAGCCAACAATTAGGAATTTTAGAACTCTTATGGTAATATTGAGATGTGTTTAGTACTCCCTCCATCCAATATTAATAATCCTATTTTTTTAAATTTTATTTTTTATTATAAGTTAGAGGGTGATATGAGGTATTGGGATATCCACCTAATTTTAGTACTGTCTAGAGCCAAGAAAATTCCTTCCTCTGTTTTTCATGGCATCTATTAAATAAAAATAAAAATTTAAACCATTTATTTACATGATAATCATACAAGATCTCTCCCAAGTTAAAAATAAAAGAAAATTTTACCCAAGATTTCATAATTATCATAAATACAAGTGATATGATGTTTACATCTATGCTAATGCCTCTAAAGTTAAACAGATTGGATTTGCATATTTATAGAATTTTTTTAGTACTATGATGCTATTAGCTAATAAACGATATGGTATTAACTAATAAATGACATGGTATTAGCTGATAAACATTATGGTACAAGTGAATAAATGCAATTGTGATATATGTTGGGCAACAATTGTTGCTACATTGTGATGGTTTAGGGCAGAATATATATATATATATATATATATATATATATATATATATATATATATATAGCCAAAATGGCATAACATTCCCCAATGCACTAGATACAGTTTACAAATCCTCCTAAAATATAATAGCCAACTTCCAAAGCATGCATGTCAGACTTCGAATGATATATATAACAACAGCTAATCAACTAAAAAAAATACACTAACACACACAAACTAGTCTATAACAGCAAACTAATGAAAGAAGTAGAAGCTCAATTTCTTCCTTGCAAGAAAATTTTGCAATTACAACAGGAAAATATAGTATATCTACAAGAATTCATCTTGTTCTTCACAAGGGCAAAGCCTAAATGATTAAAAATGTAAACTTTGAAAGCAACCCACCTGAAAACTTTAAACCATCATCACCACCTTTAACAATATATGCCATAACATTAAGACATTTTACAAACTCTTTTTCAAAAGATCTAAAGAGAGCTACTGTGTATACCTCTGAGACATCTTCCATACCCTTTTTCAAAAGCATAGAGTAATATCAGATAATGCTAAACATAGTTCAAATTAGCCAAATTTCTAAGTTTCACATCCTTGTTACAGGTGGCTATTGTGTAGGAAGCAGACCAAAGCGCTTCTTCAAACCTCTGCTTTGAAAATTTATCATCGGGGGAGAAACGTGCTGCGTGTAAAGAAAAAGAATGCATAAATCAGATCATATGTTGCATTAAGAAAGATATTCTAACATGAGTTGTACACACATCATATAATATAACCATAACCAAGTCTGCCCCTTTTCTTGCATAAAATATAATTCTTACGTGAAAAACATAACTGACACTAAACCTCGTCTGCCCCTTTTCTTGTTTAAACCCATAGAACAAGAAAGTGAAATATATCAAATGGTAGGAATCTGCAACACCAAATATAAACGATAGTTGTGCTTAGGCATAACCTTAGTAGGAGACACCCTGATACTGCTAATATTTCCACAAGCAACAAGAAGTAACTGGTCAAATGCCAAATAGCACCTCTACACGATTGCTAGCATAAGGAACTACGCAAAAACTTAAGGGACGACCACAGGTTAAGATCAATTTTCCTAGATCAGCTTCAGGCAATGACTTCTTCATCTCAAAGCAGTGTTTGATCAAAATGCCAAACACCTGATATCCCAAGCCAACAAAACCAATTGTTATCAAAATTAGAAAAATGGAAAAGTGCTAATATAAAGTAAAGTTTGGAAGAAAAATCCATACCATGGCCTTTGCCCACTCTCCTCAACTGTGCAACATATTCTGATATCTGCTTGATAGATTCCACCTGTAACGAAATAAATGTTTGTTATATATCACTTCGTGCAAAGTAGAATTTGAATGAGATGTCTGTAAAATAGAGTTAATTGCAAAATTGGCCTCATATCTATTGATCGTTAGCAATTTAAGACCCATAGGATCGAGTTTCTCAATAAACTCCCATAACTTTTAAAATGTTGAATTTTTTGGTTTTAGGATGATAAATAATATGTGATTTTTTTAATTAAATTTAGTATGTCAAAGTCTCATTATTCATGTTACATAAAATGTTGGCAGCTCACACGAGTGACACGTGTAAATCCTACAACCTTATTATTATAGGACTAAGATTTCATCAATAGTTGAGAAAATTAAATCGTATGGGACTAAACTAACCAACACCCAATAGATATGGGACTAAATTCACAATTTACTGGCAAAAACAAGAGGTGGATGGAAATAATCCACAAACTTACTCAGTCAAATACTCGCTCTCAATAAAATCAGTCAATTGCACATCATTGCTTCTAGAGGCTACCTGTAATTGGAGCAATGAGCAAGTATTATAAAACTAAAGCTGTGAAGTGCAGATAATCAGATACACGTTTAGAATCCAAACCATGAGAACTGTATCTGTTGATCTTATTCAACATTCACTTTCATATCATAATTACCATTGCTATTAGCATGAAAAGGAATATATAAAAGCATCACTTACAATATGCAGATTTAGAAGCTTCCCGTTCGTTAGCTTTGCTAGAGACAGTGCCAGCTCCATAGCTGCAATAAAGATAAAGTAGAAATGAAGCAAACATAAAGTTTATTTAGGATTTGGCAAATAAAGATATGAAGAGCGTAACACATGATTTGTTAAATGGCTGAACAACGATAAAAAGGACATCAGTTATAGCTTATCTATTTATCAGGACATTAAAACACAATATTCAACAACTCATGTTACAGAATTTAGCAAACTGTTCTTATTGACACTGAAAGGTTTTCTCTTAAAAAAAATCAGATGTAATTTAGAACTATGCATCACAAGCATAAAGCAACTACTAACTGGAAACAAGTAAAAGTTTTTCAGTCACTGCACTTTTTTATAACATAGTACACATACTCCTTTCACTAAAACAAACCAAAAATTATTCTAGGGGAATTGGCTTTTCAGATAAAAAGTTGTTACCCAATACTTAACTTAAGACTCAGCCAGTTAAATGTGGATTTCCTGGTCATGCTCTAAGAATTAAACAAGAAAAAAGAAAATCCTATCAATATCACTCATTGCTGCCACGTCCCATAAGTCTCACCATTAAAGTCTACAACACAATCAATTCTTGAACAAAGTATTCTCCCACAACTGAATATATATATTAAGTACGAAATACATTATCTCATTAAGTTAAATTTGACTTTATATACATCACTTCCAAACATACCTAGTACGTAACAAAAAGAAAAAGGAGTTCTTAACTTGAGTTTCAATTCTTAAACAAAGTTGTTTTAAGCCTTTAACTAGACTCCATGTGTGCAACATACTACGTTGGACAAGCTAATAACCTAATATATTTAAACACTTCTTTAAAATTATTCCTCAATTATTAAGGCTTTTCCACAAATCTCCGTAAACCTGCTCTCCACCCCCAACCCCCAGATTATAATGCCACGTTGGCCCTTATATTAATTATGCCCCCGTAATTCCCCACCCCCCAAACTCAAAATTTTTATGCCACTTGGACCTAATACCTCCTTTTGATAAGAAACCAGAAGGTTCGTAAATAAATTTATAAATACCCAAAGGGATGAATATAAGGAAACTGCAAGGCACAACTCCAAACTCTAACCAAATTAGAAAAAAATAAAAAAATAAAACTCCTTTGGATTGACATCCACCACGCAATTATAAAATTAACCTTGTACCCCCTCAGCACCTCTGAGGCCCTCACAGATGCTACTATTTCTTTCTATCCAGAAAGACCAACATACAGTTGGAACAATCGCTCCCCATGGCACCTGCCCCTGCTACTAATAAATCACCCAGAATCATACAAATAGAAATCACCAACTGCTCTTGTAAAAATCAAATGTAAAATCCAAGTGTCTAAGCACTCAATGCCACAAGGTTAGTGAAAAAGCACAAAGCAAAAAGTCATGGTTCAGGTGTTCAGAATGCTTCCTACACAAAGCACACCAACAACATGTGAACAAAGAGAAAACAACATGCAATGCTGTAATACATCACAATTGTTCAACTTACCCCACACTTCAAACCAAGAAAACAACTGAACCTTATTAGGCAGAACTCTTCCAACCAGATTAGCAAAAGGGAAAGAAGGAAAGAAAGGAAAAGAATACACATGTATTGTATTTTTTCAGTTTCCCACATTTATGCAGAAAAAGAGATCAGATTTATACCATAAACTATTGGTTTGCACAACCCAAATCCAAGAACAAAATAGTGCACTTTCCACAGTCAATCAAAGAATTCAGGGTACAAGATAATTTCATCGAGTTAAGTCTAAAAATCTGAAATGCATTATCATATCATACTGAAATAGTTAATGGTTCAATTATCAAAATTCATTCAAAAGCTTCAAATACTTAAAAAACAACAATTCCCCAAATACTCATCATCAAAGTTAATTATCCATTAAATTCATCCACATTATTATTCAAAAATTAAAAAGAGCCTTACATTGGACTCCGACAACAGTCGCTCGACGAAGAGGCGGCGATGGGAGGGGGAGCAGCGGAGACGACTAGATTCCACCTCAACACCAATTTGAGGATAGTCTTGCCTATAGGGTGAATATCAACCCAAATTCTGGATCATCGACGGATAATCGGGTTCCCCAGAATGGGACGACGGCTGCCCTATTCACGATGGAGCTTCTTTTCCTCCTTTGACGGGGAAGTCCCCGCCGCCAACATCTTTACTAAGGTACGGGTCCGGTGCGCTGTCGCTTTCATAACACCGCCTCGCTGGAACGATAGAATCAAATGATGTCTGCATGACTGCGTTGGGAACGATAGTTCTCTTTAGGTTAAGTGTTCCAGTGAATTGAAATTGGGAAAAAGATAGAAAAAAGAAGAAGAAGAACGATAAAAGAGAGAGAGAGAGAGAAAGAGTTAAAGTTAATTTGGAGAGGATTTAGAATAAAAATTGTGTGTTTTCATTTGATTTCAAAATTTAAATGTTTTTTAAAAATTCTAATTTAATTTTTTTAATTATTATAAATAAGATATAATGTTAAATAATTTTAAAAAAAAATAAAAGGACTGTAAGGATATTTTTGTAATTTTATAATTTTTTCTATAAAAAAATAATTATTTCTCTCAGGGCAAAGCTATATCGCAAATGGCGAAATTAAGTAATGTGTCAAATTCTTATTGGTTTACTGACGTCAGGAAGGGCGAAAGCCTTCCTGACCGTAGAAAAACCCAACTAAGTTTGTTTTAATTGTTGAAAGTTTATTGGTCATTGTCATCCGAGCGGCTAAAGACGTATTAATAATTGAAAACTAGAAATATGGTAGAAAATTCTAGGATATAAAATTTAATAGCCCAACATTTTTCCTAAGAGAAAGCGAAAGTGTGCAAACAACTTTTGTGTCTTTTACCCAATTATGTTTGTATTAGGGCCACGGTTATTTGCATTAACTTTTTGTTAAGTACACCACCCTCGACTTTTTTTCCCAAAATTGGTAAAATTTTAGAGAAAAAGAATTCCGATCTTTTTTTTCAATTTCACTGTGTTCGAATTATTTTTTTCGAAAAGTGAAAAAAAAATTCCGAACACTGAGTAGTGTATTCATCCTGGTGGTGTATTTAACAGAGAGGCTAGAGCAAATAACCTGTGCCCTGTATTAGATGGGTCAAGGACCTTATATACAGTCCTATCTTTTGTAAATACCACCCCACCAAAAAATGTTCAGAAAAAAAATCCGAAAATTTTGACAATTTTCGGAAATTTTTTCCGAAAATTAAGAAAAAAAAACACTGAACTTATGATTTTTTTTTCGGAAAAAATTTCCGAACAATTTTTTTGGTGGGGTTGTATTCACCAAACATGGGACTGTATTTAACCTTGGCCATTAGATGTTGCATTGTTGTCTTGATAACTATATGAAGTGGTCTAAATCATTGAGCCAGCCCATGCTTCACAGCCCACCAAATAAAGAGCCCATTTACACTTGTTATTTGGGCTCATGAGTCATTGTCTGTATGCACTTCCACGGCACCATTTTGTAATTTAAATATAATAATCAAAATTCTATAAAATATATATTCAAGAATTTTTTTGGAGCCTAATATTCAAGATATTTTAGATTAGCAAGTAAACGTTAAACTTGAAATACGCCTATAACATTTATTTTTCAAATTGAAGGCCCTTCAGTATGTTCAAATTGATGGTGCATAATTCATTATACTCCCTCCGTCCCCTAATAACTTTCATATATTTTTTTTTTTTTGGATATCTCACAATAATTTTCACACTCGAAATATAGAAATAAAACATTATTATATTATCTATTTTAATTCAAAATATTCTTCATTCATTAATTGAAAAAGTCAATATATAAAGCAATTTTTCTTAAAATCTATGTCACCCCACCTATGATAATTAAAGAGGGGACGGAGGGAGTGTTATATTTGATCAGGAGTAATGACCCCATTTGATCATCCCTCATCCTATCCGAGCTTGGATGGACACATGATATTTAATCAATCAAGTAGTATTTGGATTGAAAATAAATGAAAAGAGTTTGAAAGTTATAATAATATATTAATTTAATTGTTTAAAATCTAGAACTATTTTATGTGGTTTATTACTCCCGTTTTTTTAGATTTGATGCTTTAAGATTTGTTATGAAATTAAGAATACTGACATATGACAAGTACAACCTTATCCTTTCTCCTAAATTAGTTTTTTCGAATATGAAAAACCGGAGGGAGTATATTTGAAATCCTACAAAATTGCTTCTTCAAATCATTTCCTTTATTACACTGAATATGCAACTATACATATATTTGTAAAGGTAAAGTAAAATATCAACAGTGAAAAGATGAAAAACAAAAATGTTGTGCAAATGATTATGCAGGTAAATCCAGCAACCGCAAGGGAAAGCATAATCATTCCCTCCTAGCTCTTTCCATATTCAATTATGTTTCTGGTTTTTATTACTTAATAAATATTGAAAATAGTTTGAGGTAAAGTTTACTTCATCATGTACGTATATTGGACTAAAATTATTTGTAGAACTGATTTTATTTAATTTATATACTATCATTCAGTTCCAAATTTATTATGTGTGTTTTGAGTTGGTAAATAAACACATCAATCCATCGTGTATGAAGTACATCAATTGAAGTTGCAAAATAAATAGGAAGTCAGTTAAGTTGGTGAATAGTACAGTTGGTCAGGCTGAAAGCATTTAAAGCAAGGAATGCAGTTTTGATCAGCTGATGTTACTATTTAAAACTCCCGGGTTGAGGTGAATTATTTTTTCCGAATCTTATTACTGGGTATACGAGTGTTACTGTTTAAAAAAATTATTTTTAAAACAATCACACTTTAATTTGCATGTACAATAAGACACTTCATAGGCACAATAGTTAACAATAACACTGCTGTCAAAAACAAAAAAACAAAATAAACCAATAACATTTAAAAAAAAATCACGTAAACTCAAGTTTACAAAATTTTTTGTTTAATATTATGATTTATTTCGACCAGTGTTCAAGTACAACTTGGCCGTACATAGTTATATAATAAGTTATTGATATTCAATCTATTAATTCTTTTTAATAAGGCTACATTTGAATAAAGTCATTTCAAATATAAGGGATTTGAAAATGAGTTAATTTAAGAATTCATAGATTAAAAATGGCATAATTTTAAAATATTCAAATTTCCTCCAATTTAAATTAGGATCAAGGCTAAATATTTATAATCCATCTATACTTGAATATCATACCCAAACAAATGGAAAACATTTAGGTTATGGATTTAAAATTCATAGGCTCAAATCCTTCCATCCGTTTACATACTCGTTGTACACATATATACTCTCATGCACAATGCAAGAAAATATGCACGAAATAAAGAATCTCATTATACTCCTTATGATTATTTGATTTGTTAGTGTAGTATTTAGATAAAATAAAAATTGAATTGGTGCAATCAAATATGGGCATCTTAATATTATTATTATTGCACAATGACTCTTTTTTTTTTTCTCCTAATCTTTTATTTGGTGGTTCGGACATGAAACCTCTAACTCAACAAGGGTGTCTTTGATACGCGGGTCGTTTCACTCAAACATGTCGAATTTTAGATTATATTTTCTTTAAAATATGATTGGATCAAGATTTATAAAAGTCATGATCATAAACATATGAGTAGGTCTCCTGTGAAGTTTGTTCATTATATTAAACTAATATCATTATATGCATTTATTGATATCAAAGTGTGTATTTTCTGATATCATAATATTTTATTCTGTGATTTCTGTTTATAAGTAATATTATCAACGAATACATATTACTATATCAATTAATATATATAATAGTATAAATTTTATACCATGAAATTTGCTAGTAGGAGATGAGATTTTGTGATGATATATATAGAATAAATTGATGTTCGTCTCTCTTACAAGTTTTTTTCTAACTTAGGTACCTATTCTCGGCTATATTGGAAATTGAATTTTGAGAAAAAAAAATTGTTTCAAACGTGTGACATGCATGATATAGGTTGTATGTACAATATTGTGATAAAAACCATGGGGCATTTATTTGTTTGGATTTGGTTGTGTAGAATTAATGAGTAGGGGACCATGTCCCCTTCCTCCATGCCAAAAAAGAAAACCTACCCACAGGTGTTACTTTCCTTTATTTTTAACATTGAAAATAATAAAAATAAAGAGGAAAACATAAATATATTAATATTATATACTTATAATAATTTGTTATAATTATTAATTATTTAATAAATTTGCACATGGCTAGTAAAATATTATTAATACAATGTTATTTGATTAATTTACGATCAAATTAATTACTAGTCCATACTCCCTCCGTCCCTAAGTAAACTTCTCACTTTTCTTTTCGGGTCGTCCCCCAATAACCTTATCATTCCATAAATGAAAAAAATTATATTTTACTACATATAAACTTTAACCATCAAATTCACACAATATTACCAAAAATGTCACTCATTCAATTCATTTTTCAACAATATTCATCAATTTATTTCAAAAGTCAACATGTGGTCCACCATATATTAATAAATAAATACATTTTCTTAAATCATTCAACAAAAATAAATGGGAAAAAAGCTCTGGGACGGAGGGACTAACTAGTAAATCCTGAAGGTCAAGCTCATAAGTTTATTATAGAGGCTCAATATATAAATATCTCTTATACGCTAAGTACATCGTTTAAATCTAATTAGAACGGTGAATAAATTCATGCACCAATATTATTCATGAATTATTATTTATAATATTATATATATATATATATATATATATATATATATATATATATTATATTAGGGGGCCTACAAAATTGGGCCCTTATTTCATTTTGTTGAAATTTTGATGACTGTGGAAATAATAATTCAATCACAAAAAATAAATAAATAAAATTACAACTCGAAACTTAAATTTACACAGAATACGAAAAAAGTAAGATTGCAGTGTGTCGAGTTGAGGAAGGTCTCTTCCCGCAAGACGAAATTTCCCTGTAGTGCTCTTCGGTTCTGGAAATACGTCCTCAAAGGTTAAACGACACTTTCGTCTTCAAGAGTGCAGCACCGCCGGTCTTGAAGCTCCGGCGAACATAAAGAACGTATGAACTGGACTGATTTCTTAAAGACTATCTATGCTAGAATACTTAGGGAGAGAGTGAGAGAGATTTTTTGTGTGGCACCAGAAACTATGCATGAGGACACCTATTTATAGGCCTCCAAGACCCACACATGCATGGAAGGATTGTTAGTCAAACTACGAACCTGGACCTTTCTGCATTCCGGTTCGTCTCAGCCAAAATTAGGGAGGCGTAAGTTACTCCCAATTAAACGAAAATCAGAGAATTTGCCAAAATTGAATTTCATCACATGTTTTGCATGTTTATCATGCACTTTCATGTCCTCTTCAATGAATCTGGACTCTCCAGATTTTCGGGCTAAGTCCAAACTTTGTGCTCAACAAACTTAGAAAACTCTTCTAAGACTCAAATACAACCCAAAGATCGATTGTCAAGGACCAATAACCAAGGTCCAATATCTTCAGCTCAATCTCAATTAAATTCCCTTTTAATTTTCACTCACATATTAATATTGATAAACACCAATAATTTCCAACAATCCCCCACATGAGTGGAAATTAGAGCCTATAATATGCAGACTCACAGTCCAGTTCAAACGAGACGTTATTGCATACGGATAGGTAGTTTGGAGCTTTGAATCTTCCATAGTCAAACATTACCGTGTACACCGGTGGCCTAGTGGACACTGTGCCTTGAACCATTTCACCTTGGTGTGCACTGAGACAGTAATGTTGACACAATAAAATCTCTACGCTCTCTTGTTCTCACGTTTTTGTCCGTTTCGGCCATGGACACCCTTTGGATTCATAAGTGTTTAATATCCAGTGATATTTGAGGCGGTCTCTCACCTCACACTTATATAGGTGATCTCCTATCTTGAGTATCCCGTTGTACTCTAGGAATCATTAAAGGTCAAAGACTTAACCTATACCACAAACTCACGGGTTCCAACACTTGGTGTTGTGCTCTTCTAAAGAATGATCAAATTACCAAGTGTTCTTTACAACAAACATCCACAGCTTAGTTTTCCCATTGAACCAAGTTCTTGGGATCTCCAGTTATCATGGTTGGGTTACCACTGCTTCAGTTTTTACTTTGTGGATTTTAGACTCATTCTTTCTAGCACTTTATTTGATCTTAGCTAGTTCTTTTCGTGAGTGGATCCACTATTACTAGAGATCAAATTTTCATCACACACCCCCACATTTTAGGGTATACATCTCTAAGTTACACCAAATTCAAATCACACACGTCTGTGTGATCTAAGTATTAGAGGTAAAGTGTTCCAAACTAATGACAAATATTATCTTTTTCACTTCCACATGTATCATAGCCTTTTAAGGTTATCAATATTAGGAATGTTAATAAACAAATTTTATTAACCACTTTATAACTTTAGATTTATACACCTAAAACTCAAAAGTTATAAAATTAGAACACTAAATTTTGTCACAATGAACTTCTTAGTTCCGGCTTTCTCGACAAAGTAATTCCATTTAACTTGTGGAAATAATTCCACAAGACAACAACTATTTTTTTTTCCATTTAGCTTTAAGGCCACGCCTTTTCTAATCACACATCAAATTCGAATATACATATCAATGGAGAGACCTCTTCTTCCCCCACATTCGAATTTATCCATGGCAAGAACTCATCCCCCATATTTGAGGTTGCTCGTCCTTTTCATTTAATATTTCATCAAATATTAATTTGGACACAATTTCGAAATAACTTGGAAAACCAAACGTCTTGAAGTTACACTTCAAGTACGAAATTTAATATTGGTCAAATACCAAATTAAATTCAATTTTCATTATGGCTGTAATTGCCACTTTTGACTCTCAAATAAATCGTCATTGATACGAGTCAAATCTAGTGAATTAAATTCACATTGTCCATGCTTTCAAAACACAATTTCAAATGTGGCTTTAATGACACCATTTATTCGCGAGCAAATTTCAAGCGAATTATACGACGTCTCAAATCTTTTGGACTAAATCCAAAAATAATTTATGTCTCTAGCATAAAAAATATTTGATCCCATATCAAACTATTATTTTGATATCAAGGAATTCAAATCCATGGAAAAGTATTTAATACCTCAAGTATTATTACTATTTCCATAATATTACCCGATCCAAAATTCAATTAATTTTGTCCCATGTTTCTCTCAACAATTCAACTGAAATTTGAGTTTCAGCCTTAATTCATCAATTTGACCAATTGAAACCAACAACAGGCCTATGCACTCGGCTAAACTAGTCAACATCCTCATTAATTTAATTTTGGACCAATCATGTAAGTATGATCTTCAACCCAAAATAAATTAAAACGCATGGCTCAACTTATTTGCCATTTAACATTTCAAGCGACAGAGAGAGACACGACCATTCATGTCACTTTCTTTACTTCGTAAAAATTCAAATTCCCATAATCACTTTATGAATTTTGGATTGACAACGTAAAATTTATTCAACATATGGCTGATTATTACATTTCATTTGTATATCTTCTAGCCACAACTTAGGAACAATCCAAATCTGTCTGTCCCATATTTAAACTTATTATGCCGACATATCCAAGTCGGTAAGTTCATATTGTGTCACATTGACACTTGATTGTGCATTGTCCTTTCCCTTAGTATCATTTTTCTCTTTCTTGGGCTCAGAACAATCTCGTGACTTGTGGTCAGACCTGCCATAGTTGTAGCAATTACCGTTAAAGGTGTATCTCCCAGCCACGGGCTTCTTGCTTTCATTATTTGGCTTATTCCTCTTCCTGGAGGACTCACCACGTTCCATTAGATTAGCTTTCGCCTCTAATGAATCATTATTCCTCTCTAAACCACCTTCATGAATTTGAAGCTTTCCGACGACTTCTTGCAAAGTCATACTTTTCTTTTTAAGCTTTAGATGACTTTGAAAATCCTTCCAACTTGAAGGCAGTTTCTCAATTACTGCAGCGGCTTGGAAAACATCCGGCAGTATCATCCCTTCTGCAGCAATGTCATGTAGAATCAACTGAAATTCTTGAACTTGTTCGACGACAGACTTCGAGCCCACCATCTTGAAGTTCAAGAACTTTCCAACCAAGTACTTCTTAGTACCGGCATCCTCGGCCACATATTTGATCTCCAAGGAATTCCATATTTCCTTGGCCGTTTTGCATTTCTGATAGACACTATACAGAGCATCTGCCAGACCACTCAGAATGTAATTCTGAGTATTGAAGTCGTGTTCCCACCAGCGGGCACGAACATCCTCATTTTGCGCATCGTTCTCAACGACTGCAGACGGGTCCTCAGTAAGGAACCTCGCCAACCTCAAGGTGGTCAAGAAAAACAGCATACGTTGTTGCCCCCTCTTGAAGTTCTTACCCGAAAACTTTTCGTGACTCTCACTTTGGACCATAAAAGGTCTCGAGTTATCAAATGGGAATGTGCTAACCACACTGGGATTAGAAGTTTGCCCAGCTTGGACAGTTACAGGGGGAACGGGGGTGGTGGTGCCCAGGGGAATGAGAGTACCAGAAGGAACAACAGTGTTTCCCTGGTTCGAAAACTAGGAATTATTATTTCCATCAGTCATAATTTCGTCTTGCGATTGTTGAAATTTTGATGACTGTGGAAATAATAATTCAAGCACAAAAAAAATAAATAAATAAAATTACAACTCGAAACTTAAATTTACACAGAATACGAAAAAAGTAAGATTGCAGTGTGTCGAGTCAAGGAAGACCTCTTCCCACAAGACGAAATCTTCCCTGTAGTGCTCTTCGGTTCTGGAAATACGTCCCCAAAGGTAAAATGACACTTTCCTCTTCAAGAGTGCAGCACCGCAGGTCTTGAATCTCCGGCGAACAGAAAGAACGTATGAACTTGACTGATTTCTTAAAGACTCTATATGCTAGAATACTTAGGGAGAGAGTGAGAGAGATTTTCTGTGTGGCACCAGAAACTATGTATGAGGACACCTATTTATAGGCCTCCAAGAGGACCAAGACCCACACATGCATGGAAGGATTGATAGGCAAACTACGAACCTGGACATTTCTGCATTCCGGTTCGTTTCAGCCAAAATTAGGGAGGCATAAGTCACTCTCAATTAAACGAAAATCAGGGAATTTGCTAAAATTGAATTTCATCACATGTTTTGCATGTTTATCATGCACTTTCATGTCCTCTTCAACAAATCTGGACTCTTCAGATTTCCGGGCTAAGTCCAAACTTTGGGCTCAACAAACTTAGAAAACTCTTCTAAGGCCCAAATACAACCCAAAGATCAATTCTCAAGGACCAATAACCTAGGTCCAAGGTCCAATATCTTCAGCTCAATCTCAATTAAATTCCCTTTTAATTTCCACTCACATATTAATATTGATAAACACCGATAATTCCCAACACATTTTATGTCCGAACACCCAAAATTTGAGAAAGCCTTTGCTTCATACGATCAAATACTTTTAAAAAAAATGTAAAGGAGAAAAAAATATGGGGAAAGAAACCACAGGATTAAGGAAATAATTTTAGATAAAGTTGTGATAATTACTTAATTTTGCGCAAGGGTAGGTGGCTGCTCACGGGTTCCAGTCACATTCCCCTAAGATCAAGGACAAAATCATAGGAAGATAACCGAAAAAACATAAATTTGAAAAATTTAAGAGAAAAGGAGGCCCTACAACAGTAGTCACGGGTTTTCAAGTTTGTAGGGTGTTTACTTACAATTTTCCTATGTTTTGTTTTCATTGATTGAAATGGAGTCCCTTTATATTTATGAATTAGCACGCAAATAATCGAAATATCAAACTTCGTATAAATATATTTTAAAATAATATTATAAATGAAATGAAAAAAAGTTGTACGCTCTAAGTTTACCATGAAATTCATGTGTATTCTTTAAAAGTATTAGTTATTTACAAAAAAAATATTACTCCCTTCATCCCGTGATTACTTTCACACTCGTCTTATTTGAACGTCCCACAATTACCTTCACACTCGAAACAGGAAATAAATCACTCTCACAAATGTTAATATAACATAAAGTTACCATTATTTTATTCTACTTAACCTCACACTCACATATTCTTTTTTTTTTCCTTAAAAAATGTACAATTTTCATATGTAAAAGTAAATATGAAATATAGAAAATATTAATCTTTTAGTTTTAGACTTTTAGTCTTCATTACTGAAAAATATTACTCGACTTGTAAAAGGATATAGTCGTATACAGTTACATCATACAGGGGCGGAGCTAGACTATTTTAGTAGGGGGGGCTAGATTTTTTTTTTTTTTTTGACGTATCAATCATAATTTATAATTCCTCCGCTTTTTTAAATATCATTTTGACCTTTTAACTATTTTTCTGAACACATGTCATTTTTAATGTATTTTACCTAAAATATTCCAATTTTCCTGTATTAATTGTCAAATATTGTAAATAATGAGATATGACATATAATTTACATACAAACTAAAATAAATACTGTAAATTTAGAGGGTACACATTTTCATTAAAAAATGTGAGTCGGAGAGTATAAAGGGTATGTGTTATTTCACTTAAGAGTATTAATTATTTTCACCAAAGACTATGAATTGATCTACTAAAAAATATTGTAAAGTGGTTGATGATAATCATACTCAAATAGATAATGTGGAGACTATTATTATTCTTAGTGGAATAATTAAGAGAAAGAACTAATATATTAATATTTTAGTCATTTTAATATGATTAGTAGAATACTTTTAAGTATTTGTGGGGGTTTATTAATATATATTTAATATTTAACTAATAATAGTACAAGTTTTGAGGCAAGTTTGGGGGGCTGAAGCCCCCTCAAGGCCATGAAAGGCTCCGCCCCTGACATCATATAATTGGGTACATAAGTGTTGCTTCGATAAAATTACTTCTATATCTTTTTTTTAGAAGGTTGAATAAAATTGTTAAGTGTGATATGTGAAATAATATTAATATTTGTGTATGAGGGCTGGCTTATGTAAGACGAGATTAGGCTTGACAACGGGACGGGGAATTCCCGGTCCCCGCAGGGATCCGCCCCGAACTGGGCGGGGAATCCCCGAACCAAACTGGGATGGGGATGGGGACGGGGATTTATCTTTTCCCCGTGGGCGGGGACGGGGCGGGGACGGGGACTGTATTCCCCGCCCCACGGGGATTCTCATCCCGTTCCCCGCGGGGGCCCGCCTAATTTTATATATAAATATATAAATTACTCCCTCCGTTCACGAGTAAGTTTTCCACTTCTTTTTGTTGAATGGTTTAAGAAAATATATTTGTTTATTAATATATGGTGGACCACATGTTGACTTTTGGGATAAAGTAATGAATAGTGTTGAAAAGTAAAGTGAATAAGTGACATTTTTTGTAATATTGTGTGAGTTTAAAGGTTAAAATTTATATATAATAGAGTGTTGTTATTTCCATTTTTGGAATGAGAAACTTACTCGTGGACGGCCCGAAAAGGAAAGTGGGAAGTTTACTCATGGACGGAGGGAGTATAAATTAAGAAAATAAATATAAATATATAAATTATAAATATATATATATACTTGATGTTTTTAATTTGTATTTTGAATTTTAGACATGATTTTTATAAATTTTTATGCATTTTATGGTAATTTTTTGAGAATTTTTAGAATTAAAAAAAAAAACAAAGATGGAAGCGGGGAACGGGGAATCTCTACAGGGACGGATTACCCGGCGGGGCGGGGAATGGGGACAAAATACCGCGGGGACGGGGATGGAGATTAGCCCCTGACCCCGCCCCGTTGCCAAGCCTAGACGAGACTACATTTGACTCGTATAAAATGCAAATCAAATCAACCCAACTCATATAATATTGGTGAAATGAAGATTCATTTTACAGACTCTCGGTTCAAAAATTTGTTGTGTATGACATATATAATTGTCAAATAGTGGGTTTGTTGAAATCCGATTTTAATGTAAATTATTTGTACCTAATGACATTGTATATGTTAGTATAAGAAATAGATATTGAATTTAATATCATTACATCATTAATATTTAGGAATTTAATAATATATAAATGACAAAAATTAGTATGAGAATGTTTCACGGTGAGATGGTGCACAAACAAACAAATATTAACACTGGTTTCTTTTAAATTATTAATGAGTAATCTTCAACTTATATTAATCTAAGTAGAATTTTTTATAGTATAAATTGAGATTTTGTCCGAAGTTAGTTGTATGTGAAAATGACTGTCTAAAGAATAAGTGGGTCAGAGAAGTATTGTGTTGTGTGGTTGATTTTGCAGAGGGAAAGAGAGAGAAGAAGATACTATGTAGTTAAAAAAGAATTAAGACCGTTAATACTCTTAAAATTCATAATTAATCACTTATTATTTATATCTATATCTATATCTATATATATAATAACGCTAACCGGCCTATATTTGGAAACCATTAAATTTTCCTGCCAAAAATTATTGCTAAATTGAGTAATAATTATTTATTTTAAATCTATGGTATATATCTTTGAAATATATCTCATTATAAAAATATACTCCCTCCGTCCACGAAAAGTATGCTTAAACCAAATTGGCACAGGTTTTAAGAACAATTAATAAAATAATATAAAAGTAGAATAGTGTAGTGTGAAAAGTGCACTCTGGTGGGCCCTGTTACTTTAATTAGGGAGTACTTATCATTTAAGTACTCCCTCCACCACCGAAAAATGACTTCAAGATTGGTGGGAAACTTAAATCTGAAAATACATTGCATTTTTCAAATTTTTTACTGTTCCAATTTTCAAATTTCCCCCCACCTATTACAAAACTTACAATAAATACAGTTTTACAGCATTAATGATCATTCATTACAAATTTCACCTAACACAAAAACACCAAAATGAGATCAAAAACCCCAAATTTAACAATTCAAGTGAAGACTAGGGTGACTCAGTTTCTTCTTGAGAACTCTGAGAATGGGAGATTGGTGAAGGGCAAAATAAATGAGGTGGCTTCATTGTTCAACATCTCCAGGAGGTCAGTTGGTTCCATCTGGACTGCAACAAAGAAAAAAATAGCAGAAGGTGAGGCTGTTATATTTTCAAAAACAAAATGGAAGAGTCATGAAGATAAATTTCAGATGGATGTAGAAAAACTAACTAGCCTACCTGTTCGAAAGAGGTGTACAATCAGAAGAATAGCTAAAAATATGGATGTAAGCAAAAGTTTGGTGGCCACTTGGATCAAAAGGGGTGATATTAGGCCACATACTAATGCCATCAAGCCTACTCTAACAGATGAAAACAAGCTTCTCAGGTTGAAATTCTGTTTGAGCTCACTACAATATGATAGAGTACTCAACACTATCAAGTTCAAGGCAATGAAAAACATTGTTCATATTGATGAAAAGTGGTTTTATATGACACAAGAGACTGCCAAATGCTACTTGGCTCGAGATGAAGATGATCCATATAGAGCATGTAAGAGCAAGAGATACATCACAAAGTTAATGTTTATGTGTGCTGTATCTAGGCCACAATATGCAAGCAATGGGGATCTCATTTTTGATGGGAAAATAGGGTTATTTCCCTTCATCAGAAAAGAGCCAGCCAAGAGGAACTCAAAGAACAGAAGAAAAGGCACATTGGAGACTAAAGCAATTGAAGCAATCAACAAGGATGTCATAAAGGAGTGCATAATAAACAAGGTACACTACAAATCCATACACTATCAGAAAACTATCATCATTTAGTGTTTCAAACAAAGCAAGTATCCAAAACACCAATACAATTGTTTGTTGGTTACATTGCTTGCATCAGATTTTACCAGCTATAAAAGAAAAATGGCCAGCAATATGCAGTAAGGAGATATTCATTCAACAAGACAATGCCAGGCCACACATCAAGAACAATGATGTTGATTTTAGAGCTGCTGCAAGCTCAAATGGATTCAATATCCAACTGGTTTGCCAACTAGCTAATTCCCCTGATACAAACATCAATGACTTGGGATTTTTTAGAGCTATTCAAAGTTTGCAAGTAGATACTGCAGCATACAACATGGATGAGCTTGTAAACAGTGTCAATATTGCATATGGCCAACTAACACCCATAACATTGAATAATGTTTTTCTTAGTCTACAGAATTGCATGATTGAAACTATGAAATGCAAGGGGCACAACAATTACAAGATTCCTCATATGAACAAGGAAAGGTTGTTGAGAGAGGGAACACTACCAGATTGCCTACAAGTTGATGAGCTGCTAGTCAAAGAATGCATTGATTACATAAGACAACCTGGAAATGATAGTGTTTGTGCATATGATGTGGAAAGTTTAGTGCAAGAAATTGGGTGGCTTGCATGATCAGTTTGCAAGGAAAATCAGTTTGCATACTATTTTGAATTGTTTACAGCATAAACATTAGACATATAATGTCATGTTTAACTTGTAAACAAGTATGGGTCAATCATTTTGTACTATTTGACTCTTAGAATTATGAATGGAAACAAATCTTTTGCTAATAAGGTCTTATGAATCACAATATACCAACAGGGAGAACAGGGAGCATGCAAGAATAAGCATGAAAATATCAAGAATAAGCACTGATTTCATTAAATCCAAGAATAAGCATGAAAATATCAAGATATCATCACAATATACCAACAGGTAGCATAATCACCAACAAGAACTCAAAATTTCATTCATCCTAAGGCAATCATTCATTAACCCACAAGAATAAGCACTGATTTAAGCATATTAACCCACAAGAATAAGCACTGATTTCATTAAATCCAAGAATACGCATGAAAATATCAAGATGTCATCACAATATACCAACAGGCAGCATAATCACCAACAAGAACTCAAAATTTCATTCATCCTAAGGCAATCATTCATTAACCCACAAGAATAAGCACTGATTTAAGCATATTAACCCATAAGAATAAGCACTGGTTTCATTAAATCCAAGAATAAGCATGAAAATATCAGAATAGGCATCACAATATACCAACAGGTAGCATAATAACCCACAAGCCCTCAGAAATTCATTCATCCTAGGGCAATAACAGTGATTTAAGTCTCCTACAGGGTTGTGGTGACATTAAATCCAAGAATAGGCATCACAATATACCAACAGGTAGCATAATCACCAACAAGAACTCAAAATTTCATTCATCCTAAGGCAATCATTCATTAACCCACAAGAATAAGCACTGATTTAAGCATATTAACCCACAAGAATAAGCACTGATTTCATTAAATCCAAGAATAAGCATGAAAATATCAAGATATCATCACAATATACCAACAGGTAGCATAATAACCCACAAGCCCTCAGAAATTCATTCATCCTAGGGCAATAACAGTGATTTAAGTCTCCTACAGGGTTGTGGTGACATTAAATCCAAGAATAGGCATCACAATATACCAACAGGTAGCATAATAACCCACAAGCCCTCAGAAATTCATTCATCCTAGGGCAATAACAGTGATTTAAGTCTCCTACAGGGTTGTGGTGACATTAAATCCAAGAATAGGCATCACAATATACCAACAGGTAGCATAATAACCCACAAGCCCTCAGATTTTCATTCATCCTAGGGCAATAATAGTGATTTAAGTCTCCTACAGGGTTGTGGTGACATTAAATCCAAGAATAGGCATCACAATATACCAACAGGTAGCATAATAACCCACAAGCCCTCAGATTTTCATTCATCCTAGGGCAATAATAGTGATTTAAGTCTCCTACAGGGTTGTGGTGACATTAAATCCAAGAATAGGCATCACAATATACCAACAGGTAGCATAATAACCCACAAGCCCTCAGAATTTCATTCATCCTAGGGCAATAATAGTGATTTAAGTCTCCTACAGGGTTGTGGTGACATTAAATCCAAGAATAGACATCACAATATTGCATATATCATCAAAATATACCAACAAGTAGCATATTAACCCACAAGCCCTCATAAATTCATTCATTCTAGGGCAATCACAGTGATAATCATAATATACTAGCAACCAACAGTTTAAAGGAACGAGTATAGAAATAACCTTTCAAGAAACCTTCGAAAGGCTGGCCACCACATACAATACAAGTCCACCGTAAATTGACGAACCACGGGGCTTGTCGGCCCACGAAAATCCCCAAATATTTTGGCATAATCATCACCATATCCGATATCAGATCCCATGGTTTCGGGAACCACAGTATCGGACACCGATTCAACCCTAGAGATTGGAGAAATAGTGTCGAATGTAGATGAATCTGTCCCTATTTCCTCAAACCCACATGAATCGGGCACAAGCTTCTCAAGATCGCTCGAATCGGGCACCAGCTTCTCAAGATCACTCGAATCGGGCACCAGCTTCTCAAGATCGCTCAAATCGGACCCCACCACCGTCTCCAAAACCTTCGAATCGAACTCCATCTGCTCAACCTCGCCTGAATCGGACCCCACCGTCTCGAAACCACTAGAGTCGGACACAACCATATCATCGAAGGTAGAGTCAACTAGAATCGAATCCATGCAGTGTTCGAGATTTGATGGAAATATCGTGAGAAAATATAAATTTCACTGTTTGAGCATACTTTTCATGGACGAAAGGATAAAAAATGAAGAGAGATGGATGGTAGAAGGTTTGAGTTGTGGTGGAAATTCGAGAGAGAGAAGCGGCGGATTAGGGTTTGTTCGTAGAAGATGAACAATGAAGAGAGAGAAGCGGAGGATTAGGGTTTGTTCGTAGAAGATGAACAACTGAAGAGAGAGACGGATAGTGATGATAATAATTGAAGAGAGAAAAGAGTGAAGGAGATGAAAAGTTGAGAAGATTCGAGAGTGTTGGTTGGGATATGGTTTAATACACTGAATTATATTAATGGGTAATGGGCCTATTTAGTAATGTAATTGATGTTTAGTAATGGGTAATGGGCTGATTTTATTAAATTTGTGTGGGCCCATAATGAATATTTTAGTATTTATTTAAATAGTGTTATTTCCTAAAATAGAATGTGCATACTTTTCGTGGACGGACCAATAAGGCAAGCGAGCATACTTTTCGTGGACGGAGGGAGTATATAATGTTGGAAAAATCGGGGTGCCCGGAATCTATTCGGGATGAAATTTAAATACGAATTTAAATACAATTATTACTAGCATGAATTAATCCTAATTAATTCAAATAATAATTCCAACAACTAATTATCATCATGCATGTTGAATTAATTTCACATATTTAATTAAGCGGAATAAACAATTAAATATGCGATTAACGTACCTCTTGTAGAATTGGCCTTTGAATAAACGGGACAATCACGATCTCGCTTTATCAACCCAAAAACCTTCTCAAGTATTTCCCTTTCGCCTTACTTGATCACCGGTGGGAGATGCTTTCAAGTAATTTAATAAACTAAGGAAAAAGAAAAATATATATGCTCTTGATTTTTCCAACACATGGAATTATGTACTTGGGGATGAAATAATCATCCCCTATTTATAAGAGTAGTGACCGAAATTCGTAGAGATTTTATGGGCATGGAGAAAATCTTTTCTTAATCTCTAAGAAATCTTGAATATATCTCATATATTCTTTTCTCCATAATAAAATATTCCACAAAAATCTCACTCTCCTAATAAATATGAAACTCTCGAAAATTACATAGAAGAAATCCAAGATTTGGATCTTCTTGAATATATGAGATATTCTTGTATTCCTAGAATACATATCTTGCATAATATCTTTCCAAGAAAATCAACAAAATCTTTTTCCTCCTTATCATGCAATTTTCGAAAATAATACTTGAAAAATCAGCATAATTATTTTCTTTTTATTTTAATCACCTTATCATTATTGGGCTACTTAATGGACTACTTGAGGGGCCTTAAGGAGAATTAAGATTGGACCTCCTAATGGACTTCTGAATTTCAATATTGAGCCCTAATATAATTCAGCCCATTAATATTAATTATTACCACTAATAAATTAATATTGCACTATCCATCTTAATCCATATTACGATAATATGGGCTCCCGGTTATTATTTCCCGCGTTTAAGATTATCAAGTCCATTAATTAATTAAGCTTCTGAATAGCTCTAAATTAATTAATATATTTCACCTTGGAGTAAAGACAGCTCAACATTATTATTCGTACCGAAGAAACTAATTCTTCACTTGCAAGATTTGGTACAATAAAACTTCTGAGCCCACCAAGGGGACTAATCACACGAGCCGTACTCGCACGCGTTTCTCCGTATTAAATCTTAGCAACCGTCGTATGATTAATATTACTGCCCAAGACACAAAGTTCGAAGTCACAATGATTCTCACCCAACATGAATCAAAGCAGTAACTATTAAACACACACGGTCCTATTTAAGTGACGAAGATTAAGAAATCAACAACCACTGAGGTCTAATTCTTCACCTTTCAGAACAGAAGAATTTATCCTCGCTGTAGGACCTCTTCAACACATACTAAATGTGCTAGTGCAATCTCTTAGTCAAGACAGACCAATCTGAGCCTTACACATCGACCTTTCACGGCGGATTGTTCAATTCCACCTGGGTCGTGAATTGTACGTTTAGTTACAAGTAAACTGTTAATGTTGTCTTCCGTGATCGGGTATCACCACATTAACTACAATGTAACATGTACTATATATTGAACGGTTTGCAATAGAAATTCAACATTCAATTATATCTAAAGCAAATGTGATAAAAGAATTATTCTCATAAATTGAGTGTTTGATACACGAGTTATACAAAGTAAAAGCATACTTTCACGTATAACTCCAACAATCTCCCACTTATACTTAAAGTCTGCTTTTAGTATACATCACGCATGTCTTAGTGTAGTAGCTCTACGTGACATCTCATGTCAACCTACACTAACCTAATAATTCCTCCCACATATACTTAAAGCAGATTGACAATAGTCTTGACTCCCATTCCATCCACATGTCTCTCGAATGTATTCAGAGGCAGACCCTTTGTGAATGGATTTACTAGGTTGTCCCCGACGCATATCTTTGCCACCTCTTTATCTCCTCTCTTAACGATTTCTCGTATAAGATGGTGTTTTCTTTCAATGTGTTTGCTGGCCTTGTGGGCTCTCGGTTCCCTTGAATTTGCAACTGCTCCGGCATTATCACAAAAGACAGTTATCTTGTCGGGCAAATTCGGAACAACGTCCAAGTCCACTAAGAAGTACTTGAGCCAAACCGCTTCTTTCGCTACTTCACAAGCAACTACTTATTCGGTTTCCATGGTCGAATCTGCGATGCATTTCTGCAAATCGCTTCTCCATGCCATGGCTCCTTCTCCCATGCAAAACACACTACCCGAGGTAGGTATTTTGGAGTCTATGTCTGATTGGAAATTTGAGTCCGTGTATCCCATGGGAATTAGATTGTCTGATTGTTAAATCAGCATTCCATACTAAGTTCTTTTCAGAAACTAAAGAACGCATTTAATTGCAATCTAATGTGCTTTCCCGGGGTTACTTTGATATCTTGCCATCATGCCCACGGCAAAGCAGATATCCGGTCTCGTACACAACATTGCATACATAAGACTTCCTACGTCCGAAACGTACAAAACGTCTTTCATGTCATCTATCTCCACTTGTGTCTTAGGGCATATTTCTTTAGATAGATGGATTCCGTGCCTAAAAGGTACAAAACCTTTCTTGGAATCTTGCATGCTGAAATGTTTCAAAACAGTGGCTTTGTATGAAACTTGCGATAAACCCAACATCCTCCTCTTGGATCTCGAGTGAACTTGATCCCAAGGATGTGACCGGCTTTCCCTAAGTCCTTCATATCAAACTGATTTGACAGCCATACCCTTACGTCTGACAATACCTTTACATTGTTTCCAATGAGCAGAATATCGTCTACGTATAATACTAAGAATACCACCGCAGTTCCGTCACACCTTTTATACACAACTTTCGAACTTGTTTTGATCACAAACCCATAAGACTTAATAACTTGATCAAAACACTGGTTCCAAGTACGCGACGCTTGCTTAAGTCCATAAAATGGATCTCTTAAGCTTGCATACGAGGTGCTCTTGGCCTTTTTCAACGAAACCTTTGGGTTGTTGCATATAGATCCCATCAAGACTTCCGTTAAGGAAAGTTGTCTTGACATCCATTTGCCAGATCTCGTAATCTAAGTGCGCAGCGATCGACAAGAGAATACGGATGGACTTAAGCATAGCTACAGGCCACAGGCCACAAGCTTTGCTTTGAAGGTCTCTACCCTTCCGTCCGGTCCTCTTTTCCTCTTGTACACCCACTTGCATCCAATGGGCTCTACCCCACTAGGTGGATCAACCAACTCCCACACTTGATTATAATCCATCGAACCCACCTCGGTTTCCATTGCGGTTTGCCACGCCTCCGCGTCTTTGTCTTGGATTGCCTCGTCGTACATTCATGGGTCTGATTCATCGCCGGGAATCAAATCCGAAGATTCTCCAATTCCCATGAATCTCTCGGTTTGCCTTGCAATCCTCCCACTACGACGGGGTTCCGGTTGTGAAGGTATGACGTGTGGTATATCATCTTGTATACTTGGTATAGGAGTTTGACCTCTTAACTCGTCTAAGGTAATCTCACTTCTGGGCTTTCTTTTGTTCATATAGTCTTCCTCCAAGAATTTAAAGTGTGAACTAATCACGGTCTTTTAATCCTTGAGACTATAGAACATACACCCTTTCGTTCCCATGGGATATCCTATAAACAACCTTAATTCCGAACATGGATCCAATTTACCGGCTTTCTTGTCTAGCACGTATGCCGGACAACCCCAAATCTGCAAGTGTCTTAGACTGGGCTTGCGCCCGGTCCACAATTCCATTGGGGTTTTAGGAACCGATTTGGATGGCACCAAGTTTAGAATGTAAGTCATTGTTTCCAAGGCGTTACCCCAAAACGACTTGGGTAAATCCGAATAACTCATCATGGATCTGACTATTTCTAAAAGAGTCTGGCTCCTTCGTTCCGCCACACCGTTCTATTGAGGGGTTCCCGATGTGGTCAATAGGGATACAATCCCTTCTTCCGATAGGTAGTTCAAGAATTCATTGCTAAGGTATTCGCCTCCACGAACAAATCGTAGAGACTTGATACTTCTTTCCCTATGCATCATAAGGTAGATGTATCCGTATCTTGAGTAATCATTGAAAAAGACAATTTACTCATACCCCTTCTTGCTATGATCGTCATTGAACCACACATATCGGTATGAACAAGTTCTAACACTTCCGTGGTTCTATTCCCCTTGGCTCCAAATGCCCTCTCGGTCATTTTACCCTCTAAACAGGATTCACAAGTTGGAAACGGTTCGACTTGGAATGATTCCAAGGATCCGTCTTTCACCAATCTCTCTATCCACTTTAGATTAATATGACCTAGTTTAAGATGCCATAGAAGTGTTTGGTTCATCTCCGAAGAACACTTTCTTTTATTACTCGAAATAATCGATGTGTTATTAGATTCAATTTTGTAAGTGGTGTGCCCAAATAATGGTATAAAGATCATCCATTGAAGTTCCGGAACAGATAAACTCACCGTTTCAAGCAATAATAACATCCTTATTAAAAGAAACTGAGTATCTATTCAAAACAGTTTAGAAACTGAAGGTTGAGTTCTTTCTAAACTAGGAACATGAGGAACGTCTCTCAAGACCATAATTCTATCTTCACAAGATAGGCGCACTTCTCCCACTGCTTCAGCTGCCACTCTCGTAGCATTGCCCGATGTGATGGGGATCTCACTTCCGTTAAGTCGTCGGGTTAGCTTAAACCCATGAAACAAATGTGATCAGTAGCTCTCGTATCCACTATCCACGAATAAACAGCATACGCCACTTCACAAGTTTCGACGACTAAGGTGTGTGAATTACCTAACTTTCCTAGCCTCTTAGGCTTGGAACAGGCAGACCTCCATTGTCCTCTCTCACCGCAACTAAAACACTTCCCCTTCGATGCTTGCCTTTGCATTTGTCTTTCGCAACAATTGGATTTGCTTGGATCCGGCCTCTGGTTCTCTTCCTCTTTTTCCCTCCCTTGGGACCAAAAGAGGTAGACGAACCATTAGCCACCATAGCACTAGACTGGTGCTCCATTATCACCTCCACCGAAACTAAAGCTTGCAAGAGCTCGGGCAAACGACTTATCCGTTCATTCATCTGACAGTTCAGATGAAACTACTCAAAGCTTCTCGGTAGGGAATGGTATATGAAATCAATCAAAATCCGCACCAAGTACTTCCAACTTGTTAAGGTATGCCATTATCTCGAGAACGTGCTCCCTCACGGGCGTTCCTTCCACCATTTCCAACTTGACCGAGTCATGTTTGGTGAACTGATTAGTCATGGGATTCTGATGTGAAAACATCTCTTCAAGGTGTTCCATGATTTCAACAGCGGATACAATGTCTTCATGAATGCGCCTCAAATCCTCAGACAGAAATGTCAAGATGATGCACTTCATTCATTGTCACGCTTCCGATCATAAACTGCCTCTTCCCATTGCTTGACTTATCATTAGGCTTGCCGGGTATATTAACATAAATAACCCAATTGTGTTTTCGTGCAGGAAGGACAAATTAAAAAAAACATTTCCAATCGATATAATTCTCTCCAAAAAGTTTATTAACTTTAAGTATATTAAACAGTGGATTAAAAGGTTGCAACATGATGAAATGAGAATAAAACATACATTCATATCAATATCTAGAAAAATATGAAATTATCACATAATTCGATCACATCAATTATATTGAAACCTTAAAACAATATAATCATGCATCAGCCAACATCTCGAAACCATTTAAATGCGCCACGAGGGGTGGTCTATACATTTAAATACATTCAAGCGGATCACAAACTTAAAAGTTACAAATCCTTAATTCAAAATTAATAGTTGGCTCCCACTTTGACCACATAGAAATTGACAGGGACTCCGAGGGGAGTAAGTTAATATCAATTTCCTATGCCTAAGTAATAACCATAATTAAATACAGGATTATTATTTCGCTTTGAGCAAGCCACTCGTGGTGAGGGTCAATACCGCCACTAGTAATAATCCACAATCATCCTTTCGGAGTTTATTCATGTGAAATCCGTTCTTTTGGCCGATCCGAGGGGGAAATGTATTCCAAAAGAACTTCACAAATAAATAAATTATGGAGGCCAAAATAATCCAATTTTAATATCCGGAATAAAATTGCGATTATAAAAACATACTTAGTAATTTTCGAAAGTAAGGTTTTTCTTGGACAATTAAATTCATGCAAACACATATTAACAAATAATAAAAATTGCACGAAATAAAACATCCATCAAAACAAAATTAAACACATTGGAGCACTCAATTCCAATTGTCACGGTTTAATTTCTTCACGTCTTGATGCGAAAAATCGTCCTTGTTGCTTTCCGACGTTCGTCTCGACGTGCTCCCACTCGAACAGCAACACTTCTTCAAAAACAACATCGTTTGGGGTTCGGGACGACGTTTAAAAACACACGGAAAAAAAAACACGAACCGAAAAAATTCCACGGCCTGAGATACAGCGCGCGTCGGCCCACGAAGTGGGCCCGCGCGCTTCCCGGCCCGAGAAGCGCTGAAATACTGCTCGAGGCGCGCCGAAGCGCAGCCCCGAGGCGCGGCCGAGGCGCACCCGAGGCGCTGCACAGAGGCGCGCCGAGGCGCACCCGAGGCGCTGCAACCCGCGCCCGAGGCGCACGCACGCCTGCGCGCGGCGCCGTGCGCCCGTTGCGCACAGCGTGCGCCGTGCACCCCCGTGCGCCGTTTTTTTCGCCGTTCATCCTCGTTTTCTTCACCCCTTGCATGATTTTACCTCCATACACGCGCCACGCTTGTATGCGTCGTCCGGGTACGCCGTTTTTAATTCTTCGTTCTTCGTCACGATCCGGTTACAATTTATTTTTACAAAAAAAAATAAATACTAGATCTAGACTAGTCTATTACAATGATCGAATCAAAATAAAAACAACTAATCTACTCGTGGATTTTCTCACGAGAAAAATGAATTCGAACGAATCGAATTAAAAACCAAATTAATTTACATGCATGAAATTAACAACATTAAAACCATGACAATTGGATACCTGCAAAAAAGATCTAACAATTCTACTATCCAATTTCAATTTAATGTTCAACAATTTAAATTCCAATTTAACATTCAGAGCCCGAAACCGTGGCTCTGATACCAGTTGTTGGGAAAATCGGGGTGCCCGGAATCTAATCGGGATGAAATTTAAATACGAATTTAAATACAATTATTACTAGCATGAATTAATCCTAATTAATTCAAATAATAATTCCAACAACTAATTATCATCATGCATGTTGAATTAATTTCACATATTTAATTAAGCGGAATAAACAATTAAATATGCGATTAACGTACCTCTTGTAGAATTGGCCTTTGAATAAACGGGACAATCACGATCTCGCTTTATCAACCCAAAAACCTTCTCAAGTATTTCCCTTTCGCCTTACTTGATCACCGGTGGGAGATGCTTTCAAGTAATTTAATAAACTAAGGAAAAAGAAAAATATATATGCTCTTGATTTTTCCAACACATGGAATTATGTACTTGGGGATGAAATAATCATCCCCTATTTATAAGAGTAGTGACCGAAATTCGTAGAGATTTTATGGGCATGGAGAAAATCTTTTCTTAATCTCTAAGAAATCTTGAATATATCTCATATATTCTTTTCTCCATAATAAAATATTCCACAAAAATCTCACTCTCCTAATAAATATGAAACTCTCGAAAATTACATAGAAGAAATCCAAGATTTGGATCTTCTTGAATATATGAGATATTCTTGTATTCCTAGAATACATATCTTGCATAATATCTTTCCAAGAAAATCAACAAAATCTTTTTCCTCCTTATCATGCAATTTTCGAAAATAATACTTGAAAAATCAGCATAATTATTTTCTTTTTATTTTAATCACCTTATCATTATTGGGCTACTTAATGGGCTACTTGAGGGGCCTTAAGGAGAATTAAGATTGGACCTCCTAATGGACTTCTGAATTTCAATATTGAGCCCCAATATAATTCAGCCCATTAATATTAATTATTACCACTAATAAATTAATATTGCACTATCCATCTTAATCCATATTACGATAATATGGGCTCCCGGTTATTATTTCCCGCGTTTAAGATTATCAAGTCCATTAATTAATTAAGCTTCTGAATAGCTCTAAATTAATTAATATATTTCACCTTGGAGTAAAGACAGCTCAATATTATTATTCGTACCGAAGAAACTAATTCTTCACTTGCAAGATTTGGTACAATAAAACTTCTGAGCCCACCAAGGGGACTAATCACACGAGCCGTACTCGCACGCGTTTCTCCGTATTAAATCTTAGCAACCGTCGTATGATTAATATTACTGCCCAAGACACAAAGTTCGAAGTCACAATGATTCTCACCCAACATGAATCAAAGCAGTAACTATTAAACACACACGGTCCTATTTAAGTGACGAAGATTAAGAAATCAACAACCACTGAGGTCTAATTCTTCACCTTTCAGAACAGAAGAATTTATCCTCGCTGTAGGACCTCTTCAACACATACTAAATGTGCTAGTGCAATCTCTTAGTCAAGACAGACCAATCTGAGCCTTACACATCGACCTTTCACGGCGGATTGTTCAATTCCACCTGGGTCGTGAATTGTACGTTTAGTTACAAGTAAACTGTTAATGTTGTCTTCCGTGATCGGGTATCACCACATTAACTACAATGTAACATGTACTATATATTGAACGGTTTGCAATAGAAATTCAACATTCAATTATATCTAAAGCAAATGTGATAAAAGAATTATTCTCATAAATCGAGTGTTTGATACACGAGTTATACAAAGTAAAAGCATACTTTCACGTATAACTCCAACATATAATAACGCTAACCGGCCTATATTTGAAAACCACTGAATTTTCCCGCCAAAATTATTAATATTTATTTTAAATCTTTGGTATATATATTTGAAATATATCTCATTATAAATACTACTCCCTCAGTCCCATCATTATTTGCACACTTTCCTTTTACGTTCGTCCCAAAATTATTTGCACACTCTAAAAAAGAAAACATTGATTTGCGTGCACACTTACAATAATATACACATATTTACTCATATGTCATTACTTTACTCAAAAAGTGAACTTTTCTTAAAATGTGTGTCGTTTTTTGTGTGCGAATAATAACGGGACGGAGGGAGTATATATATTGTATATATTTTTTTAAATATAATTAATAATAAATATTGGGAAATTATATAAAAATATGTATAATAACACTAACCTGCCTATATTTGGAAACCATTGAATTTTCCCGCCAAAATTATTAATATTTATTTTAAATCTTTGGTATATATTTTTGAATAATATCTCATTATAAAGGCAAATTCTAGGGTGCATCCAAGTGCATAGTATGTACATAGTATGTACTTGGATTTTGCACTCAATTTGAAATTGATTTTAAAATCAATTTTGACTAAATTCGTGGGTCGGTTGCGGGATCCAACAAAAAACTCGCGGATCAGGCACAACCCGACCAAAATTCGCGGGTCTGGCAACAAACGAGTCGCAAATGGGTCGCCCACGCTTCGTACCAATACCCGAAGTTATATCACCAATACCCAAAGTTATATCACCAATACCCGAAGTTATAATCACCAATACCCGAAGTTATAATTATCAATACCTCAAGTTATAATCACCGATACCCCGAGTTATAATTACCAATACCCTAAGTTATAATTATCAATACCTCAAGTTATAATCACTAATACTTCAAGTTATATCCCTAAAAAATTATTTACCAATATCCCGAGACTTAATCACCAATACCCCAAGTTATAATCACCAATACCCTAAGTTATATTCTCCAATACCCTAAGTTATAATTACCAATATAGTCGTGCATCGCACGGGTTTGATTACTAGTATGTATAATAACGCTAACCGGCCTATATTTGGAAACCATTGAATTTTCCCGCCAAAATTATTACTATTTATTTTAAATCTTTGGTATATATCTTTGAAATATATCTCATTATAAATAATATATATATATATATATATATTGTATATATTTTTGAAATATAATTAATAATAAATATTGAGAAATTATATAATATAAAAATATATGTATAATAACGCTAACCGACCTATATTTGAAAACCATTGAATTTCCCCGCCAAAATTATTGCTAAATTGAGTGATAAATATTTATTTTAAATCTTTGGTATATATCTTTGAAATATATCTCATTTTAAATACTATATATATTGTATATATTTTTGAAATATAATTAATAATAAATATTGAGAAATTATATAAAAATATTTTGAATATATCTTTGAGATATATTTTATAATAAATCCCTTCAAAAAAATTTTCATCAATATTGATGTACTGATTGATTATTCATGTAATTTTTTACGTGTTTTATATCGTTGATTGTTGATGTAAAATATCAAAGTGACTATCAATTTAATTAATTGTACGTTTCAATATTTTGCTTTACTCATCTAACATTATTGTTTTATTATGTTTCATAATATGTTGGTTGTCATAAATGATCGACAAAGACTAAAAAAATAAAAAAGAGCAATAAAATTTTAATTAAAAAATTGATTATCAATTATGAATCTTATTCATTATCCATGATAATTGGCAATATAGTAATTATATTCCATAATTTTATGCATTCAATTTATATAATTATATTGCGTATTGTGGTCATTATCTATTATATGATATAAAATAAATATTTATTAAATTTAAAAAAGGAAAAATACATTGTTTTGTCCTTTAACTTTGATTGATTTGAATTTTCCACTTCGTCCTATTAACTTTGGAATTTTAAATTTCATCCTATAACTTACAAGAATTGTATTTTCGTCCTATAACTTACAAATTACTTATCATATTAGTTTATAAAATTCATATAGTGATATTTGAGGAAGTACACATGTATTCAATTAAGTATTTTTTTTTTTTTTAACTAAAAGGGTGGTTGGTAAATTTAAAGAAATTGGAAAGATTTTGAGTTTGAGAGGGAGGAATGAAACTCATAAATCATTTAGAGACTATATGGTTGAACTTATATATTATTTAAAACAACTTATGAGCATTTAAAAACATAAACTCTATAAAAGTATTTGGTAAAATACAATTGAAAGAATTATGTCTCATCTAAAAAAAATGAGTGAACAATTTAATATGCGTGAGTTTGCTTTTAGAGGAACCAAACACATGAGTTATGAATTGGCTCTAATACAATGAAATAGTTTTATCTTATTTAAAATTCAAATTTGTAGAAAAGTATAGAATATTTATTTAATTTTTCCTAACAACCAATTTATAATTTCAAATCTTCTTCACAAATGTCAATGCATGACAATATGCAATTCAAGCAAAACTACATGCCCAGAGAACCGACCCCAAACCCCAAACCCAAATAAAATAAAATACTCCCTCCGTACATGAGTAAACTTCCCACTTTCCTCTTCGGGCCGTCCACGAGTAAGTTTCTCATTCCATAAATGTAAATAACAACACTCTATTATATATAAACTTTAACCTTCAAACTCACACAATATTACAAAAATATCACTCATTCACTTTACTTTTCAATACTATTCATTACTTTATCCCAAAAGTCAACATGTGGCCCACCATATATTAATAAACAAATACACTTTCTTAAACCATTCAACAAAAAGAAGTGGGAAACTTACTCGTGGACGGAGGGAGTACTAATTAAAAAGGGGCACAGGAGTCAACTCAAATTTCTAACCTGCAACTTTTCACGTACAACGGGCTCATAAAAATATTGTCCTTGTATTTGGATTTTAGTATTCAAACTAGAATCTCCCATTAATATGAATACAAAACTGAAATTTTTGAATATGTTTGATACTCTTACATATTTACCCTTAAAAGGATCAATATTTGATTTATATAATTTGTCTGGATTAGATTAATTTGACGAAACATATGTCTCGTTTCATTTGTAGTTTGCTGTTTGCACAATGTAGTGCATGGGATGGGACCCATTGGATCACATTCATTGGTCTCTTGAAAGTTGTTTTACTTGCCCTCGCCATCATAAGTCATAACCATTCCTCAATCGGCCTTTTTTGATGTGGAATTTGTGATAAAATATGTAAAAGGTCGCAGTTATTTAAATTAATTACAACCAATATTTTGATACAAGACTTAGAACTAGGTTTCGTGACTAATATCCGTAGGTTATACTACACTTGAGTTAAAATTCATCTATGAAAATTAATTAATTTAAATTGAAATATTTTCGTGTGAGAAATTGTTTTATGGCTTTATATTAATTAGTTTAGATTTATATGTATTTTTGTGATATACCTATTTGTTTTTCAAAATTTGCATGGTGTATTATTATAAGCTTCGAGTTGTAATCTCTAAAGAAAAAGATAAAACTTCATGAATAGTTCATACTTTAAATCAGAAGATTTTTTTTTACTCAATTTCAAATTTACAAATAGATATTCTAATGTATTTGTCCACGCTTAAAATCTTATATAATTCAAAATCATATTACATTTATTGTTTTGACGAAATGTTATAGCTAAAGTGATTAGAGCCCCACTACCTATTGCCCAAAAGTTATGAGTTTGAATCATAATTTTACCGATCAAAATAAAAAATTACATTTATTGTATTCTTTATTATCTTTATATTATCATTAAATGAATTATTTTGATTCATTATATTATTTTGATCATAATTACTAAATAAACATTACAAATGTTTTATAAAAAAATTATATATATATATATATTTTTTCAACTACACGTATTACGCGGGATTGAGTACTAGTGTATATTTAAACTCAATCAACTCCTCATGAATTTTGTTATTTGAAATTTAAATTCAAATGCCCAAATCCAACTTTCCATAATTGATTTCAAAGAATTCAAGTTAATTTGGAATAAAATTGCACCATACCAAATTTCAGCGTTAACGGGGGAGCTTTATTGGATCGTCTACCAATTGGAATGAACCTTTTTCAAAAGAATTTTTTGTTAGGCAACGAAACTAGCTGTCCGTTTTGTAGCCAATATGAAATAACGACGGATCATCTTCTTATTAATTGGAGGTGTTTTTCATGGTCAGAATTGTCTCTTACTTTGGCGAATCAAGCGAATTATCACGAGGCTGCTTCAAGGAAAAAAAAAGGTAATAAATTTGTTGTTTGTGTTTGAGAGTGTGTAATTTGGGTGTTGTATAAAGCCAGAAACAAACTGATTCTCGACGGATTGAAGTTCTACCTCGGCAGGCTGTTGAATGTGAAGGAAGGAAGGTTATGAAGCTGATGTCTCTTAAGAATTTTTATACTACCTCCGTCCCACAACACTTTGCACAGTTACTATTCATTTCGTGTTTTCGCGAACGAGTTTTTTATTAGTATTTAAAATGATAAAGTAATTTTAAAATTACTTTATAATAGAGAAGAGGTAGATCTAGCATACCCTACCTTAAAAATTATTTTATCATTTCAAATACTAATAAACAACTCGCTCGCTAAAATACGAAGATAAAGTAACTGTGAAAAGTATTTGGGGACGGAGGGAATACATTATAATATTTCGCTAAATACTTGGCTTGTAAATCCTATGAAACTTTTAGAAGGAGAAGTCATCTGTACTTGTAATTCGTTAGTTGGTTATAAATCATAACCAAGTTTTTTCTTAATAAATTATTTTTGCCTAGCTAATTAATTAGCTAGCCGCCAATCGTGAAGCTTCAAGTTGATTTATACAGTTTTCTTTAAAAAAAAAAGTATTTATATCGTTTTCAAATTCAAAATTACTATAATTTGTGTATATATACTTAATGAAGTATAATATTATATTATGAATGAATTGAATGACTTAAGAGTGTAAGACCAACACATTCAATACACCTTTAAGAAAAGTTGATTAATAATATTACAAAAATATTTCATGCATATATTAAAAGATATAGTAGTAGTACTTGTAGTATGATAAGACCAAAGTAGTTTGACTTAATGTAGGGATTTGTATGTATAATATTAATATACTCCTACTTCCAGCTCATCAAGCACGATGCCATCTGACAAGATAGTGCCAAAAGAATGCATCTCATCTCCTCTCAATAAAAGAACATAAATCTCATTGGATCGAAACCCCATATCACACCCTTCTAGTTTTTAATTATAAATACCATTCTCCTTTCTAATTCCACCACCCTAAACTTTTAATGCACCTTATAAATATATGGATCATGTTTGTAATGATTCATTCATAAAAGAGAAAAACAAAAAACACACAAGATTATGGTTTTTTTTTTTTTTTTTTTTTTTTTTTTTACCATATGCTCATTTTTTTTAAATATTATTCACAATATTTTTATTTAATCAAATTCTCATTCATTATTATTTACAAATGAATCTCACAATATCACATTATATCCTCAACATATCAATTTTATACATAAACAATTCAATATTCACTAAAGCCCGTGCCAGAAAAAATGAGCACTTTGAATCTAAACAGAAGGAGTAGTTTATATGTATAATTTCACATGAAATTATATATTTTATATTTGGTGTTCCAATTTATATTTCATATAGTAGATGAGTAGCACGTGGAGAGTAAAAATTAATCAATGAATATTATACACTAGAGTTGCCCAACGGTTTTGAACCGTCGGTTCCGATTCTGAACTGCCGGTTCCCGATTCCAATTTAGTGGAATCTGAACCGAACCGCTAAATATGGATGGACGGTTCCGATTCTTTCGGTTCTGGTTCCGGTTTCGATTCTGACGGTTCCGGTTCCAAACCGACGGTTCATGGTTCCGAACCTTTCTTTAATAAATAACATATAATTTTTTCTTAATTTAAGTACAAAAAAATGAAAATTGAATTTAAACAAGTAAAATTTTATTGTATTCAACTTTTAACATACAAAATAAAATTACAATTACAATATAAATAAATAATAACTAAGGTTTATAAATTTTAAAAATATATAATACAAAGTTTACAAATTACAATTTTAAATTTTTTACATGAAAATAACTTAATATTTAGTACTTACAACCTACATTACAGTTAAAAAATACAATAATTAATTTTTTTTATAAAATATTAATATTATCATAGGTGTTAAAATGATATATATTTATATATATTAGCTCACCGGTTCGAATCGTGGAACCGTCGGTTCCGAACCGGTTGTAATGGTTCTCGATTTAGTAGAACCGAAATCGAACCTTATAATACACGGTTTCGGTTCCGGTTTAGTGACGGTTCCACTATTGCAGGTTATGGTTCCGGTTAGAACCAACAAACCGTCGGTTAGAACCGATAGTTCCGGTTCATTTGGGCAAGTTTATTATACACTACATCAACATATGTTAATAATTCAATAAAAAAAAATAGGATAAAGGAATGAGTCCCACTACTCGAACCCCAAAATCCTCTAAACCCACCCCACTTACTAAACATACCCCAATAAAATTTAAAAATTAACATGTATTACTAAACATACCCCATTTTATTCCTATAATATCCTTACCCCATTAAAATAAAAAGTAACACTTCCTATCTCATATATTCTCATAAATGTCTCTCTTCCCAAGAAAAAAAAAATATGTATTTCTTCTTATTTTTTAACTTTTGATCGAAATTTGAAAAAAAATCTTAAAAAATTAAATATATTTTGAAAATATTATAAAAAATCAACAAATTTTTCAAAAATATATAAATTACAAAAATTAATTAATAAACTAAAATCCTTAAAAAATATTTTAACAAATAAATCAACGATAAATAATGTTTTAATAATAAATTAAATTGAAAAATAATTAAAAATATAAACTTAAAAATAAAAAACTAGAAAAATTTGTAAATAATTAATAAAATAAAATTAATCTTCAAAAATCAAGTAAAAAATAAAAAAACTTCAAAAGAAAAAAGTTAAAGCCAAATAAAATAAGAAAATATTTTATAAAAGTCAATTCAATCATCATAAATAATTAACTTTAAAATTATTCATTTTTATTTAGTTTTGAAGGTTTTTTTTAAGTTAGTTATTTTTTAAAATTTAGTTTTTTTCTAATTTATTTTAAATCGTATTTTAGTTTTGATTGAATTATTTGGAAGATATATTTTTAGAAAAAAAAATCAATTTCAGATTTTAAAGAATTTTTTAATTGAATTTCTAAATTTCATTATTTAAATATTTAGCCGAATTTTAAAAATATTTTCCAGATTTTAATTCTATTTTTTTTAGATTTTTCAAATATTTAAAGAAAAATAAAAAATAATTAATCTAAACTTAATTTACTAATTTTAAAATTAAATATCTTAAAAATTAAAGTCAAAGTCAACCAAATCTAGAAGATAATTATCTATATTTTTTAAGGATAACTTAGTTATTTTATATGTGTTTATTATTGTTTTTTAAATAATGGAATATGTTTATAAGATTTTGGAATTTGAGCAGTGGAATTCTAAAGGAATACACCTTATATAATTTAAGTAAGAATGACTAACCTTTAAACAAAACGTGCACTTGTATGTTCTTCATAGGTTTCGTTTGGATGTTGCTTTATTGTGATGGGAACACATTTTAGTAATTAATTTCATAAACCATGCACGCCAATGAATGAACAGAATGGACTTAGTTATAATGGGGGACACAAATAAAATTAATAAAGAAACAAAAAAAGCTTGAGAACAATCAATATTTCTTCAAGATTACTCCATTCGGTTACAGTAAATAAATTAGCTGACATGACATAATAAACAAAGATGCTTGCCACGAATCTTAATTGACTGGAGAAAAGTAGTCCTTCAATTTATTCTCCATCTACTTACCCTAACTACTCCAATTTTTTTTGTTTTTTTTTAATTTTGGAAAAGGACTAAGATTTAATGTTTTGTTTCAATTGAAATGGAAAAAGGCAAGTAAATTGCAAAAAAACTATTGAGCATTAATTTTATGTATGGGATAAGGAGATTTGTTATTTTCAATTTTACACACCCATATAGTGTATTTAGATAACAATTTTATTTATAAATTGATCTAGAGTTGAATAGTTTCTTGACGCCGCCACCTAAATTAGTAAATATGTAATTGTGATAATTGAAAATTATGAATTCAAATTCCCTTTTTAATTTACGAGGACAAAATCTATTCAATATACATCATTTAATAACAATTGCCCTTGTTTAAAAATAAATGAATTAGTTGTATAATATATTTAATTATATTTTCTTATTTCACCAATACATATTTATTCATGTGAAGTTAAAATTTACTTCACACGTAATTTTTAATTTTTTTAATAAACCTCTTGTACACCCAAAGTGCACGTGCATAGAGTTTTCAATGTATATAGTATTTTTTTTATCGATAAATGTTAATGGTTAATAGTTATATTAGTTCACCAGACCCCCATATACTCCAAGAAATCTCCAAGCCATCTTATAACTTCCATAATTCGTTCCCAAAAGAATTGTACTAAGTCACTCACTAGAGTGAGAAATCCGGTGGCCAAGTAGGCTAAGCCACATACATTTTTAATAAAGATGTAATATATTAAATTTTGTGAAAATACCACCAAATATTCATTTTCAAGATTTTGTAAATATATGCATGCTATAATTTAATTGGTTATTTTCTCAAATTGTAAATATATGTTGTAAGAGTAGAATGATTCCAAATCTTATGCCAAATAGGCAGAGTCCCCCTCCAAAAAGAAAAAAAAGTAGAAGGAAAGGAGTCATGGACCATGAGATGAGATAAATTCCAAATATTGTCGATACAGATCCTAGTAATGTTGCTTTCCGCCATAAATAAATTAATATTTTTTCAAAATATTAAATAAGCGTATTAATTCTTTTATATTGCATCAGGATTTAGGAGGACCGTGTTACCTATCCTTTTTACCGCCTCATCCGCAGTAAAAAAGGTAAAAAGAATGAAGAATATCCCGAGAAAGGAGAGCATTAATGGGGTCGTTAGGGGTAGAAATTACAGACAGTAGAAGTACAAGTGGGTGCTGTAGCCCTAACCCATGACAAATAATGCCTGATTTTGCTGGAAAAGGGCAATTCAAGAAACAAGGTCAAAAAAAAGTGAAAGTTAATAGTAGGTGCTAAAGGACCCTCCCAAAGTAATTATAGGATTAGAAAGCAAAACGCCAGTCCCTCTCTCTCTCTCTCTCTTATTTGCTGGATAGATCTTTGCTTCGCTCAAGCAAAAGCCGATTCAAGGAAACAGGGGCGAACCCTTTTTTTCTTTTCTCTCTCCTCACCATCAATGTGTGACCTTGGTGTGGTGGGTTGTAATGAGTGAACAAGGAAAAGGGCTCTTCCCACATTGATCATCACCACATTCCCACTTTCATTTGTGGGTTTGTCTTTCCTTTTATTTTGATGCAACTCCCCTTTATATTTCCTAGAATTTTTTATCTTTAGTTTGGTGTACCCATTGCAAATGAGCATGCAAGATTTGTCTGCTTGCTTTGCTTCTATGGTGGAAAACTGATCCAATTTCTGCCTTGAAAATGGGGGAAACTGGCTTAAAGAGGGCTGTTGGGAAGTGAAAGAAGGTTTTTTAATTTTTACCCTCTGAAATTATTTTCTTGATTGCAAACTCCAATCAACACAATGAGAAAGCATGGATGGGAGCTTCCTTACCATCCACTCCAGGTATTATCTTTATTAACAACTGTGTGTGTGAGTGAGAGAGAAAGTGTAATTTTCTTTGGTACATTCTCCATGTGTTAATCTTTCTTCTGTTTTAGTAGTTTGTTTTTTGCAAAATATATTCAAGTTCTTGAGCAAAGATGTATATGTTTGCAGGTGGTGGCTGTAGCAGTATTTCTGGCATTGGGGTTTGCTTTCTATGTGTTCTTTGCACCTTTTGTGGGAAATCAATTGTTCCAATACATAATGATGGGGATTTATACTCCTCTTGTAAGCAACCTTGCTTCCTTATCTGAGATTCTTGTTTTCTTTTGATACATTACCTCCCTTTTCTCATCGGGCTATGAAGAGGCTGAGATCTGTGGTTTCTATGCTTTATGCTTCCTTATTGATCTCGACTTTAGTCCTTTGAATTCTTTATTCCTCTATTGTTTTAACTTTGATGCTTTTGTTTCTCAATTTTGCAATTTTTCTGGTAATGAGTGGTGGGCTTTGTTTGGCAAGGAAAATTGATGTGCCTGTCCTCTAGCTTTTTTGTGTCAATGCACAGAGAGCCACACGTTTTTTCCTCAAACAACTTGCAATTCTGCTTTACAGATTTGATGTTGCTTTTATTATCCTTGGCCTTAAGTGGATCTAGAGTTTTGCAATTGTCGTTGTATCACGTTTAATAGCCTCGGTTTCCAGATTCCCAGGCCCATGAAACCTGTTACTGGGGATTAAATGAGTTTAACAAATAATTGCACTAGGAATGATGAATAATTTTGCCACCCTATTAAGGCCATTTTATCAAATGATTTTCTACTATATACACCTCTTACTCTGCAATTTCGTCATTTCTCAGCTCGTATGCGCTTTTGGTCTATACATTTGGTGTGCTGCTGCTGATCCTGCTGATTCTGGAGTCTTTAAATCGAAAAAATATATTAAAAATCTGAACAACAAGAAGCATGTCAAATCGAGTGAGTCTAAACATGGTGGAGAGTCAAACCCATCAGTCGCGGGTGCCAATGCTGCAACCATTAGAGAGGAAGCTCATGATAAAGGAAAAATAGATGCTGAATCAGCAGCTGATCGTAATTCTCAGCATGAAAAGAAGAATTCATCGCCTCATAAGAGCACTTGCAGCATGTGCAAGCTTGCTTTATTACCTTGCGCTTGCTGTTGCAACTCACACCAAGAGTCTTCCGATCATCAGAGTGAAGATGGGATGTTCTACTGTAGTTTGTGTGAAGTAGAGGTACACAGATATACGTTTTGAAATTCATTGGCTGAAAGTTTTGTATTCTTCTTAGCTAAATATAGATATGTTTACATAATACAGGTTTTCAAGTACAGCAAGCATTGTAGAGTTTGTGACAAGTGTGTCGACCGATTTGATCATCATTGCAGGGTATATCGGGATTTATAGTCTTGAGGATATTTTACCACTACTATCAAATTAGGGGTGCCTTCTGATCACTTTCTTGCTCTCTTTTGTAGTGGCTAAACAATTGCATAGGCAAAAGAAACTATAGGAAGTTTTTTACTCTTATGGTGTCTGCCCTTCTCCTGGTATGCTCATGCTTCCATTTCTATTTATATTCACAAAGATATTGTATATTCAAATGCACATCGTTGTTTTAAGTGTATTTACCATTTTGCACCTTGGACTTGAGATTGCAGCTTATATTTCAATGGTCGACCGGAATCCTTGTACTTATTCAGTGTTTTCTCAAGAAAAAGGAATTTGCTACTGACATCAGCACCAAGTTAGGAAGCAGTTTTACTGTTGTTCCTTTCGTAATTGTGGTGGTAAGTACTTTCACTCCTCTCTTCTCATCTTCGTCTTTTTAGTTGCCAACATTGTGAGAATTATGGAGAACCAAAGTAAATCAAATCCAATGAATGAAACCATTTAAATATTTCAAACTTTTTTTTTTTTAAAGATAGTAGTACTCTTTATCCTTGCGTGTAGGCAGTGTGCACCATATTGGCCATGATTGCAACCTTGCCACTTGCTCAGCTCTTCTTCTTTCATATCCTTCTGATCAAGAAGGTAAACACTTTTTCTTTAACCCTGTGCATTTACTTTGTTTAACATTAATGAATAAAAGGATGCTGAGCTTTTTCAACTTAACGGTGGGATAATAGGGAATAAGCACGTACGATTACATTATAGCTCTACGGGAGCAAGAGCAACAAGCTGGGGGAGAACAGCAAAGTCCTCAAATGTCTCCTGTTAGCTCTCTTACTGGAATGAGCAGTGCAAGCTCCTTCAATGCCTTCCATCGAGCAGCGTGGTGCACTCCACCTCGACTGTTTGTCGAAGATCAGGTTAAAAAAAATAAAAATTTCACCGCCCTCTTGAATGTTTTTCCTACATTATTATAATCCATCACCATTTCAAGTTATCTCCATGGCTTGGAGCATGCTTGGCTGAGCTTATAAGCTTCTCAAAACAGCTTATAAGCTCTCAAAGGGTTTGGGAAAAAAAGTTGTTTTAAATAAGCTTAGCAATGGACAGTTAGTATCTTGCTTATAATCTACTGATATTCTTGCAGTTTGATGTGGTACCTCCGGATAACGGGTCCGTTAGTTCATTGGGAAAACGGGCAATGGTGGAGGAACAGACGAAGAAAAAGAATCCAGCCGCTGTAAAGATCAGCCCCTGGACACTGGCTCGTTTAAATGCAGAGGAAGTATCCAAGGCTGCTGCCGAGGCAAGAAAGAAATCCAAGATTCTACGGCCCGTAGTGAGACCCGAAGCAAACTACGCTCATGAAACAGACAGCAGCTTTGGCAGCAGTGATCGGAGGATGGCCATGAAGCCCGATAACAGCAGGAAACGAGGAAGCAGGCGCATTCGTCTCCCTTCAGAGATGCCCCTTCAACCTTTATCAAAGATTCAAGGTTTAGATGCCCACAGTGGTAGAGATCATCGTATGATATCGACAAGCTTTGCTCCTCTACAGCCTGAAGCCCGAAGTGATTTCAGGGCAAACCGGGCCATTCCTAGCTCGGTTGGTAACATAGGCTCTTCTCCCGAGAGTAGCCTAGACTCTCCCGAGATTCACCCTTTTCGGGTATCCTCATCAGGCCCCGACGAAGGGAGACGGCTTGTTGGGTTATCATCTGCTGCTGCAATGGCTACTCAGGACATTCCTCTGTCGAGATCGACAAGCGATGGATACGATGCATCTGGAGGCGAAGACAGTGATCGAGTGCCTACAAGAATTCTATCTAGGTCGAATAACTGGAGTAGCCTTCTATTTGGGTCCGAGCCAGATAGAAGTTTCGCGCCCCCAACTTCTTCGTCGACATTTTCAAATCATAGGAAGCTTTGAAGATTTCTTGAGATATATTTTTCATTTGTTGGGTGGGGTTGAAAACACAGGTGGGGCTTTCTCGCTTAATGTGTGGATATGGGCATTCGGATAGACTAAGAAGGGGTTGTAAAAGGTGCTTTACAAAGATTTTTTTGGCGATTCTTTTGTGCCCTTAGAGGTAAGTAATGTAAAGCGATTCAAATTTGAAAGAATCTTAGCAATCTGAATCGTGTCCCCCACCATTAATGAGCTTTTGCAGCACCCTTGTCCTGTAAAATTTTGTCTTGTGGGATAAGTTTTGTTCTTCATTATTGACGCTAGAAGCCTAGCTTGGGATTTGAAGTTTGAGCTTGACTTGAGAGTTCTTATTGAGTCGAGCTCAATTCGATAATGATAATATTAACGAGTGAGAAAGCAAGGCCCAGACTTGTAAACGAGCCTATCTAGTTGAGCCTGATGAATTTAATGGAATTATAAGAAAAATATATGTTAGTCAATTTATTTAGCTATACAAGTCTATCTATCTAGTTGAGCACGATTCACATCAAAGCACTAAATGACACTTTGTAAAGTTAAATATTGGGTCATTAAGGGTGTGTTTGTTTTCAGCTTACGAAGTCCGGATGGGGGATGGGTTTCCCCCCGTCCCGGCCAATTTTTGGATTTGCACATCCCATCCCCCATCCAAATACACATCCACCCCTATTTTACATCTATATCCATATTTTCACATAATCCAATATCTATCACATCAACTCTATTTTTTCACATAAAATATATATTTTATTAATCTCTATCTTTTACTTTATAATACACCATCAATTAAATTAGTATATTATTTATTTTAATTGTTTACAAAAAATTCAATGAAAACATATTAATAGTAAATATGCGTGAAATTAATTGCTATCTTCATTCATTAACTATGTCTACCATATAAATAAATTGGGAACATTTTTTCTTGACTTAGCAAAAGACAAAACATGACTATAAATATTGAAATTTAGTTTAAATTAATATAAAATTCATTTGTAGGCACGTCGCAGACAATCTCCACTATGTAAGAACAAAATTATTTTTATCGAAAAGTATAATCGAATATTTCGTAGATAATTTTTTATATTCTTATAGTGAATGGAGATTAACAATAGGAGAAAAATTACATTTTAAAAATAGAATAACGGCTTCTTATAAAAAATTGTATTGAACATATATCCATTAAAATATTAGTTATTTATTTCGTTTTATAATTCATTATTAGACACAAAATTTGAAAATGAATAAAAATAATATTATGAATTAATGAATTAACGATGAGAATGTTCAAATTTCACCACATAGTAATATGATGATGCATGCCTTTAGTATATTAAATATATGTATGGTGTTGTTGAATTGTTTTAAGAATTCAATTTGTTTATTATGTTTAAAAAAAATAAAAAATGTATGATTTCAATAAAATCAAATTAAATTGGTATTAATTGACATTTTCGTGTCGGATAATTAATTTCTTATAATTTTAACAACGTTAATATCATTTTATTAATTCAATTATTTTGTGTTTTAATTCAATTCAAATAATATAATATAATTAAATAATTATATAATTATACATAATAATATTAATTATTTTATATTACAATTCAACACAATCATTCAATCATCGCCTCTTTAATAAATAATAATATAATAATACATCATCATTATTGATTTGACATAAAGCCCCATTCACCCCTACTACATCCAACCCAAAACAAACAAATGATTACTATTTACAGGATTTCGCCCATCCACTTTTTTCCCCCATCCGGATTTCCCCCATCCACCTAAAGACGAAAACAAACGTGACCTAAATTCTCATGGTAATACATAACTGTCTTTTACACGAAAACAGAACTAGAGCCAATTTCACAAAACCTAAAGAGTATTTACTACTACTCAGTCACAATCCGTCCAAAAAAAAGTTAAAAGAAGCTACTAACATTAAAACACAAATGCAGGAGAGACTATAGTTTTAATGGTACGAACATTGCATCATTTAAATTTAATCTAGACAGCAGCAGCAGAAGGCAATTGGACGTACACCACACAGGCCTCATCTTGGTGAAGCTCTTTGCAATGGGCGAAAACGACGGCGTTTGCAGCTAAACGATAGAGTGACAACACGACAGTGATACCAATATAAGCCACCACGTGCACAACAATCCAAGCCGTCGATCCTTGTTTGATTGCGCGCAAAAACCACAACGACATTAGGGCAGACACAAGTTCAAACACCGCAAACACAAAGAAGATGACCTCCTCCATCCCCTTCACCATATTCCAACTCCTCTTCAATGGGGCAAAGCCCCACTTTGATTTCAAAACCACCGCTGCTTCCACCAAATACCACTTGACTTGCAAGAAAATCAACACAGACTCGACCAAGGGAATGAGCTGGGAGTATGAATCTTTGTAGGATATTTGCATGAGGACGTGGAAACCGAAGATAATCGAAGCCATGATCGTCTTGGTTGCGAGAAGCGGGAAAATCGAGGCGAGGATGGACTTAAGGGAGGCGATGAGGTCGACGGGGTTACCGTGGAATCCATGGAAGGTGGCGTAGGTGATTGAAATTTTGGTGCAAAAATTGAAGATGAAGAAAAGGATGATGAGCGGAAGTTGGTGGAGTGAAGAGGGGAGAGTAAGGAAAGAGGAAATAATGGAGTTGGGGAGGACTAAGAGAATTGATAGGGCCAACAAAAGGCGGGGGTGGGCACTGATTATGTGAGATGTTTTCGGGAGGACATTGATTAGGCGTGCAATTGTCATGATTAGTAGCTTAAAATGCCCTAGTTTTGGTCGATTTTGTCGAGTATTTAGAGTCAATTGAGTATTATTTCTACACATTGATGAATTTGTCTCTTTGATGCTCATAGGTGAATCGAGGGCGAAAAATGGAGTTCGTAGGACTTTGAATCGACTCAAACGGATGCCCGGATGAGAAGATATCGAAGAAATACGATTGGTATTAGTGCGCAAGAAGAAAAGTATCAGTTGAAGAGGAAGGATAGCCACTCGAGGAGTTTCACTCGAGCACCACCGCTCGAGCGCTAAAATCTTCCAGAGAACTTTTGCCATTCCAATTGCTCGAGCACCAACGCTCGAGCATGTTGCTCGAGTGCCAAAATTATACAGAGAAATTCGACCACTCGAGCAACTCGAGCGCCACCGCTCGAGCATGTTGCTCGAGCGCCCAAAAACTTACAGAACAATTTGGCCGTTCGACCAGCTCGAGCACCACCGCTCGAGCCCCTGCTTCATTCGAGCTACACAGCTCGAGCGCCCCCGCTCGAGCACCTTCAAGTTTTGGCTTCCGGATTCGTTTTTCGGCCCATGAGTTCCCTATTCGGCCCAACGCTTATATATACTCGTCCCGAACACGTTTTTACACACCACTTGATACCACATTACTTTTAGAGTTAGTTTTTGGAGAGAGGAAGAGGAGAAGAGACGAGCAAGCTTTAGTTTTACGTATTCGAGGTTTTATTTACGAATTTATAGTTCGATTTTGATTTTTAGTTTCTTTCCTTTAGTTCTTTGTTCTTTAATACTCGAGACTTCATTTTATTAATTTAATTTCAGTTCTTAGCATTTATTTCTTTAAACCCTAGTTTATGTTTGATAATTTCTTAGTTAAAATCATTATGTTTATATTCGTTACTTCTTCAATTGTTTTTGTTTCCGTAAAAACCATGTCTAGCTAAAACCCTTGCATGCTTGGTGTTGATAGGCGAACATCAATTATTGCTGGGCGAACAAGGATTAATGCCTTAAAAAGGATTATGAAGAACCAACCCCAAATCAAAGATGATTAGCAAATAAAATCAAGTTGGGGTGCATAAACCAATCTAGGGAGTGTATAAACTGACGAACAACACTTCCGACGAACAACATATTGGCGAACAGGTCTAGAGACCCGAAGCCAAATATGGACCCTCCACCAAGTTCGGTAATGACGAACAACATTATGAAAGATGGTGCATCTACCAGCTTAAGAGGTGTATGAGAACGAACAAAGGACCAAGATCCCAAAGTCAATCTGTGTAAAACACAAAGGCGAACAACTTCTGAGCCATACCCTCAAAAGGCGAACAACTTCTATGAAAAAACCATTTTGGATCAACTAAACCGACATGGACGAACAATAATGAAGTCCGAGATAAGACCAAAGAAGACTTTGTAACTAAGATTCAGCTTAGATAAGGTCAAACAAAGGTCATTAGGACACTTGTCAAGCATGCAGGCTAGGGAGACCAAGAGTCATAGACACATCCTGCTTGTTAGTCTCTATAAATAATTGTTCTCCAGCTCAAGAAATACAAGTTCAAATTCATAAATACTCCCAAAACACACATTAACACACCTAAACGTACGCACATACAAAATTAATACGATTTCGACTTTCGTGTTTACCATTTCACATCCCGAATCTTCGATTTACCATTTACGGTGGTAATCAATCACACGTAATTGATTGGTGGTCTTAAACCGAATTAAAACAGTCACTAATCCTATCGATTAAATTTGATCACCAACAAATTGGCGCTAGAAGGAGGGTTCGAACTTTCGATTCAGTATGATTAATCAAGAACTTCAAGTTGAAAACTTGAAGATTTGAAGAAAGTTTCAAGAAACATTTGAAGATTCAAATAAAAGTGTTCTTGGTGTTCTTGGTGTTCTTCATCATAAGAACAAAGACAAATTAATTTGAAATGACTCAATCCAAGGAAACCCAAGCATCACGCTTGTCAAGGAAAGCATCTCCCACCCGAGCTTCGTCGGCCGACCACCAGGATCGTAATCCCAGGCATGCGAACAGGTCACAACATACTGCTATAACCCATAATCTCCCACCTGAAATGGAGGCCCTAGCAAATAACCCTAATGAACTGGCCAAGACTATTGCTGCTCTCCAAGCTCTTCAGAGACAACAAGATCAGAATAGGCCTTCACAAGTGAGGCCTAAGGACAGACCCATAGAAGTTGTTAGGGCCAGGTCAGCTAGGGGCGAACAACACGAGGTGAATAACGCCCTAGCCAGGCAGGATAAGGGCAAAGCCAAGGTGGTCGAACCAAGGGAAGGCCAGGCTGAGTCTGCTCGCGGGCGAACAACAGTGTCGAGTCATGGAACTACACGTTCCAGTGCTCAGGACAGGCTTGGCCAACCCCAATTCCAGGAGAAAGTTGCTCGCCAGGGAGCAGAGCGTGGGCGAGTAACATTTGAACAACCACACCCATCAGTTCATGAGAGACTCTCCCAGTTTGCCTTCAGGCGTCTAGGGCCAAATGCGGCGAGCAACCCTAGAAAACAACTCCAGGATTTGCCCATTCCAAGTGAGGGACTGCGACGAGCAGAAAGGTTTGTACCTTTGCTCGCCGAACAGCCTCCAAGTCAGGGGGCATCTTTGGATGAGCTATCTAGCCTAAGAAAGGTGGTGGAAAGCATGCAGGGACAATTGGACCAACAAAGAGGAGTGGGGACGACCAGCTTACCATCCTCATGACTTGAAGCGATTTTACTAACTTCTACTAGTCGCTCACCCGCAAGCGAACGAGTTCACTGTAGTATTAGCAAGTATAACGACCAAGTATATCGAACCCAAGGAACAGTGTATATGCGAATAGATCCCTGAAGATCTACGCGTCGTAGTTAATATGAGTGTATTGTTTTTGGATTTTTGGAAAGATTAATTAAACTAAACTAAAATTATCCTACGAATGCAAAAGGAAAATTTAAACGAAATAACAAAAGGTGTGTTTTCAAATATGAGATGGTGATGCTTAAGATAGGAATCCCTACGTATACTAACGGAGCAGGTACATAATCAAAATAACTGTGACACACAAGAATTAACCTAAGTCTAAGAATGCAAGGTGAAAGCTCAAGATTCTAAACCCTAATACTTTACCCTAACACTCGACTTCACCAATCTACTAACAAGTTAATAGATTGTGCTTAATTAATGAGACCCTAATTTAACTAAGGTGATGCGGCCGTCCTCCTTCGCTAAATCGGTAGATGAATTAACCTTTCCTAAACCCTCTCGTTAAGTCTACTCGTTGTTAAAGAGTGATACGGTCGTCCTCTCTCTAACACCTTTCGAACGAAATTCAAGAGCGAAGTCAAGATTAATTTTATGAATTCATTAACCAAGAGAATTAAAACCTAACGTCACAAGTTACTCTAATTACGTACCCACAACCTACTTCTACGAGTTCATCCTACCCTAAGCATGCAAGGGTTTTAGCTAGACATAGATTTAACGTAAACAATAACAATTAGACAAGTGACGAACATGAACATGGTAATTGAATCAAAGAAATGATCGTACATAAACTAGGGTTTTAAGATTTGAAAGAATAAACTGAAATTAATGAGCAAAACGAGGTCTCAACGTATTCAAGAACAAAAGATATTAAGAAACGAAACTAAAACGTGAAATCGTAATGTGAATTCGTAAGCAAAAACCTAAAAAATGTAAAACTAAACTTGCTCGTCTCTTCTCGTCCTTCTCTCTCTAAAAATTCTGTATATAAGTGATGTTGTGCGTTCGGGTATTCTTCAAGACGTGTTTGGAAGAGGTATATATAGGCAACGGGTCGAAACGGGATCTCATGGGCCAAAATTCCCGTCGAGCTCGAGTAGAGCTCGAGTAAAAAGTACTCGAGCAATGCAAGCTCGAGTGTTAAAATTATACAGAACGTGAAAAGTACTCGAGCTCCTTAGCTCGAGTAGTTCTACTCGACCAGACCCTGCTCGAGTAGTCTACTCGAGTGCCCGCGTACTGGCTACTCGACCGGCTTCTGCTCGAGTGCACTACTCGAGTGCCCGAGTAATGTCTACTCGACCGAAGCTGGCTCGAGTGCACTACTCGAGTGCCTGAGTAGTGTTTACTCGAGCACCTTCATCTTGAGTACTTCAATGACACTTTTGCTCGCTCGAACTAATACTTCTCGTATTTCTTCCATATCTTCTCATCCGGGTATCCGTTTGAGTCGATTCGAAGTCCTACGAACTCCTCTTTTTGCCCTCTATCCATCTATAAGCATCAAAGAAACAAATTTGTTAGTTTGTGAAAATAATACTCAAATGACTCTAAATACTTATATGAATCCATCAAAACAAGGGCATTTCGAGCGACGAATCATGACAATTTCACGCCTAATCACCTCACCATTATCATCCCTCATTCTGAAAGCCCCAATTCAAAAGAAGGTCCAATTCCCGACAAGTATCCAATACGATGGCCTTGCTGATCCCAGGGTTCATTTAACAAAATACTCTGATTATATGGTCTCGGTGGGAGCCAGCAATGCCACCCAATACCGAAACTTCCCATTAACCTTGGGAGACCAGGTGCACAAGTGGTTTTCAGCAATACCACCAGCATCTATCCACTCGTTTGTTCAACTTAGCCGAGAGTTCCTTTCCCATTTCTCTACGACAGGATCATATCTATCCCAAAAGCACTGATTGTCCGACCTAAAATAAAATGATGATGAGTCTGATCGTGTGTTCATGGAAAGGTTCGACAAGGTGCTGTTGGAGGGTGAACCCGTCAGCGAAGACACAAAAATTGTTGCCGTCATTGCTGGGTTGAAAAAAAGATCGAAGCTATGGAAAGAGGTACATCTGAAGTGCCCAAGAAGTTTTACCGAATTCAGAAATCAAGTCGGCATATTCATTTCCATGCACGAGGCCTTGCAATCAAACTTGGGGGAGAACAAAGCTGATCCCAAGGAGAATAACAAGAAACCTGGCGTAATAAGCTATCGAGTCCCAAAAAACATGAAGGCATTCACTGAAGGGACGGAGCTTAAGGAAAAGTTGAATCAAGTGCTAACAGTGTCAGTCGATACTGTTTATGAAAATGTGAAAGAGAAGGAGTTGCTCTCCCCTCCACGGAAAATCCGACAAGACACCGGCAAACTCAACCCTAACAAGTATTGTGCCTACCATCAAAGCGTGGGGCACTTTACGAGTGAATGTAGAGATTTGCTCAAGCAGCTTTGGCGGTTCTACGAGGAGGGGAAACTTTCCGACTTTGTTAAAAGACAACCCGGAAAGAGAGTCCGGGAGAACAACTCTGAAGATGAGGATGATCAACCTCAGAAAAACAATAAACCAGGGCGACCAGTTCCTACCATTCCTGCTCGTCCTTTGGAAGATTTATACATGATAGAACCCACAGGCTCCGCAGGAGGGTGTTCTGATGGACGACCGCCAATCTCCAGCCGAAAGAGAAAGGCTGAGTTACGAGCGATCGATCAAGTCCAAGAAATGGGGGTTAAACCATCTATCATGCAGACAACAGAATTGACGTTCACCGAAAAAGACTTGGAAGGAATATTAACTCCGCACAACGATTCGCTCGTAATCTGCACAAAGATTATGCGAACACGAGTCCACAGACTGTTGGTAGACACTGGAGCCTACACCAACATCCTGTTCAAAAAGACACTCGATCACCTTGGAGATTATTCGGGCTATATCCGGGATTCGACTCACAGAATAGTAGGCTTCGGTAATGCTGTAACAGTCCCATTGGGAATATTTACTTTAGCAGTACAACTTGTAACGGCCAACGAACCCGAAAAAAATATCACAAGAATGGTTAACTTCTTGGTTGTAGACCAAGATTCAACTTATAACGGGTTTCTTGGTCGACCCATTTTAAATGAATTCAAAGCTGCTTGTCCCACTTATCACTATTGTTTGAAATTCCCAACAGCAAGCGGAGCATGCACTATCAAAGGAGATCAAAGAAAAGCCAGGGAATGTCTCCTGCAGTTGCAGGCCAAACATGCACTGGTATCCATGATAGAAGCCACAACTAGCTATCCTGCTGATGTACCATCAATATTAGAAAACATGATGGATATAGAAGAGGACCACATGGATACTGACGAGCAAAATCATGACGAGCAAGTGTTGAACGAACAACTCATCACCACCCATGAGAAACATCATTCTGACGAACAACAAAGGGGTGGTGACGAACAACACTCGCCAGATGACTTGGAGGACCAGGTGTTGACTAACAACAATGAGTCAGAACCAACAGATGATCTAGATCCCCGCCTGGGAGCAGAGCCCATGAACATCGAAAATGATTTCAACCCCGAGGGACCAATACTTGATCCTCGTTGGAAAGTACAAAACGACTGTTGATAGGCGAACATCAATTATTGCTAGGCGAACAAAGATTAAAACCTTAAAAAGGATTATGAAGAGTCAACACCAAGTCGAAGGTGATCAACAAAGAAAATCAACAAACCAATCCAGGGAGTGTATAAACTGACGAACAACTCATAGACGAGCAAGATACTGACGAACAGGTTTTCAGCCCCAAGACCAGATATGAATATTCTGCCAAATCACTGATGATGAGCAACATTGACAAAAGGTGGTGCATCTACCAATCTAAAAGGTGCATGTCGTCGAACAAAGGATCAAGATCCCAACGCCAATCTGTGTAAAACACAAAGGCGAACAACTTCTGAGCCATGCACTCAAAAGGCGAACAACTTTTATGAAAAAACCATCCTGAATCAACTAAATCGACCTGGGCGAACAACAATGAAGTCCGAGATAAGACCAAAGAAGACTTTGTAACTAAGATTCAGCTTAGATAAGGTCAAACTAAGGTCAAAGGACACTTGTCAAGCATGCAGGCTAGGGAGACCAAGAGTCATAGACACCTCATGCTTGCTAGTCACTATAAATAGTTGTTCTCCAGCTTAAGAAATACAAGTTCAAATTCATAAACACTCCCAAACACATACTAATACACCTAAACGTACACACATACGAAATTAATACGATTTCGACTTTCGTATTTAGCATTCCACATCCCGAATCTTCGATTTACCATTTACGGTGGTAATCAATCACACGTAATTGATTGGTGGTCTTAAACTGAATTAAAACAGTCACTAATCCGCCCGATTAAATTTGATCACCAACAATTTGGCGCTAGAAGGAGGGTCCGAACCTCCGGTTTAGTGTGATTATCCAAGAACTTCAAGTTGGAAACTTGAAGATTCAAAGAAAACCTCAAGAAACATTTGAAGATTCAAGCAAAGGTGTTCTTGGTGTTCTTCAATATAAAAATTAAAGAACAATCTAATTGAAATGCCTCAATCAAAGGAAACCCAAGCATCACGTTTGTCAAGGAGAGCGTCTCCCACCCGAGCTTCGTCGGCCGACCACCAGGATCGTAATCCTAGACATGTGAATAGATCGCAGCATACTACCATAACTCATAATCTCCCGCCTGAAATGGAGGCCCTGGCGAACAACCTTAACGAACTAGCCAAAACCATTGCTGCTCTCCAGGCACTACAGAGACATCAAGATCAAAATAGGCCTTCACAAGTAAGGCCTAGGGATAGACCCATAGAAGTTGTTAGGGCCAGATCAACAAGGGGCGAACAACACGAGGTGAACAGTGCCCAGGTCAGGCGGGATAAAGGCAAAGCCAAGATGGTCGAACTAAAAGAAGGCCAGGTTGAATCTGCTCGCGGGTGAACAACAATGTCGAGCCATGGAACAACCCGTTCCAGTGCCCAGGACAGACTTGGCCAACCCCAACAGCAAGACAAAGTTGCTCGCCAGGAGGTGGAGCGTGGGCGAGCAACATTGGAGCAACCACGTCCATCAGTTCATGAGAGACTCTCTCAATCTGCCTTCCGGTGTCTAGGGCCAAATGCGGCGAGCAACCCTAAAAAACAGCTCCAGGATTTGCCCACTCCGAGTGAGGGACTGCGACGAGCAGAAAGGTTGGTACCTTTGCTCGCCGAACAGCCTCCAAGCCAGGGGGCATCTTTGGATGAGCTATCAAGTTTAAGAAGGGCCGTGGAGAGCATGCAGGGACAGTTGGACCAACAAAGAGGAGTGTGGACGACCAGCTTGCCATCCTCACCATTATCACATATCATTCTGAAAGCCCCGATTCAGAAAAAGGTCCAGTTCCCGGTAAGCATACAGTATGACGGTATTGCTGATCCCAGAGTTCATCTGACAAAGTACTCAGATTATATGGTCTCGGTGGGGGCCAGCGATGCCACTCAATGCCGAAACTTCCCCTTAACTTTGGGGGATCGGGTCGGCGATGCCACCAGCATCTATCCACTCTTTCACTCAACTGAGTCGGGAGTTCCTTTCCCATTTCTCAACGGTGGGATCATACTTGTCCCAGAAACACCGATTATCGGACCTAAAATAAAATAACGACGAGTCGGATCAGGCATTCATGGAAAGGTTCGACAAAGTGCTTTTAGAAGGTGAACCCGCCAGCGAGGACACGAAAATCGTTGCCGTTATGGCCGGGTTGAAGAAAGGATCAAAGTTATGGAAAGAGGTACTTCTGAAGTGCCCAAGAAGTTATGCCGAATTCAGGAATCAAGCCGGTATATTCGTTTCCATGCACGAGGCCTTGCAATCAAACTTGGGGGAGAACAAAGTTGATCCCAAGGAGAATAACAAGAAACCTGGCGTAACAAACTATCGAGTCCCTAAAAACATGAAGACATTCAACGAAGGGACGAAGCTCAAGGAAAAGTTGAATCAAGTGCTAACAGTGTCAGTCGATACTGTTTATGAAAATGTGAAGGATAAGGAGTTGCTCTCCCCTCCCCGGAAAATTCGTCAAGACACTGGCAAACTCAACCCTAACAAGTATTGTGCCTACCATCAAAGCGTGGGGCACTTTACGAGTGAATGTAGAGATTTGCTCAAACAGCTTTGGCGTTTCTACGAGAACGGAAAGCTCTCTGACTTTGTTAAAAGACAACACGGGAAGAGAGTCCGGGAGAACAACTTTGAGGACGAGGATGATCAACCTCAGAAGAATAATAAACCAGTGCGACCATTTCCTACCATTCCTGCTCGTCCGTTGGAAGACTTATACATGATGGAACCTGCAGGTCCTGCAGGAGGATATTCTGATGGACGACCACCAATCTCTAATCGAAAAAGAAAAACTGAGTTACGAGCGATCGATCAAGTCCAAGAAATGGGGGTTAAACCGTCTATCATGCAAACAACAGAATTGACCTTCACCGAAAGTGATTTGGAAGGAATATTAACTCCGCACAATGATTCACTCGTAATCTGCGCAAAGATTATGGGAACACGGGTCCACAAATTGTTGGTAGACACTGGAGCCTACACCAACATCCTATTCAAAAAGACGCTCGATCATCTTGGAGATTACTCGGGCTATATCCGGGATTTGACTCACAGAATAGTAGGCTTCGGGAATGCTGTAACAGTCCCACTCGGAATAGTTACTTTAGCAGTACAACTTGTAACGGCCAACGAACCCGAGAAAAATATTACGAGAATGGTTGACTTCTTGGTTGTAGACCAGGATTCAACTTATAACGGGTTTCTTGGTCGACCCTTTTTGAATGAATTCAAAGCTGCCTGTTCCACTTATCACTATTGTTTGAAATTCCCAACAGCAAGCGGAGCAGGTACGATCAAAAGAGATCAAAGAAAGGCCAGGGAATGTCTCCTACAGTTGCAGGCCAAACATGCACTAGTATCCATGATGGAGGCCACAACTAGCTATCCCACTGATAAACCATCAATACTGGAGAACATGATGGACATAGAGGAGGACCACATGGATACTGACGAGCAACATCTTGACGAGCAAGTGTTAGACGAGCAACTCATTACCACCCAGGAGGAACATAATCCTGACGAGCAACAAAGAGGTAGTGGCGAACAACACTCATCTAACCACTTGGAGGGCCAGGTGTTGACTAAAAACAATGAATCAGGGCCAACAGACGATCTAGATCCCCGCCTGGGAGCAGAGCCAATAAGCATCGAAAATGATTTCAACTCTGAGGGACCAATACTTGATCCTCGGTGGAAAGGACAAAAACGACGAGCAACTCCAGTTGAAGAGCTGGAGGCGTTCAAAGTTAATCCTAAAAACCAGGATCTCGAATTATACATAGGATCTAACCTCCCTGAGCCTTACAGATCCCGAATGAAAGAGTTCCTCAACAAAAATCTAGATATTTTTGCTTGGTCTCATGCAGACATGGTGGGAATAGATCCAAAGCATGCTTGCCATAAACTCAACACCAATCAAGCAAAAAGGCCTGTCCATCAAAAACGAAGAAAGTATGGCCCAGACAAGTATCAGGCCTTGAACGAAGAAGTAAAGAAGTTGTTAGACAACAACTTGATCCGACAAGCACTCTGTCCACAATGGGTAGCAAACCCAGTCCTTGTGAGGAAACCAAACGGGACCTGGAGGCTATGCATAGACTTTACAGATCTGAATGCAGCATGCCCGAAGGACAACTTTCCACTCCCTCACATTGACCAGTTGGTGGACAGCACTGTAGGTCATGAAATGCTAACATTCATGGATGCCTTTGCCGGGTACCATCAAATTTCAATGCATCCAGACGATCAAGAGAACACATCATTTTATACGAATAAAAACTTGTTGTGTTGGAAGAGAATGCCCTTCGGCCTCATCAATGCCGGAGCAACATACCAGAGGTTGGTGAACAAAATGTTCGACGAACAAATCGGAGATACGGTAGAAGTCTATGTAGACGATATTGTAGTCAAAAGCCCCCGAAAAGAAGACCATCTTCAACATTTGACCCAGGTGTTCGAAATTCTTCGACATTACAACATGAAGCTGAATCCAAAGAAGAGCAGTTTCGGAGTTAATTCAGGAAAATTCCTGGGCCATCTTGTTAGTCAACGAGGGATTGAAGCCAATCCAACAAAAGTTAAAGCAATCGTGGATATGCAACCTCCACGTTCAATAAAAGAAGTGCAAAGGCTTACGGGATGCCTAGCAGCATTGAATCGGTTCATATCCAGATCGGGGGACAAATGCCGTCCATTCTTTGAAGCCATCAAGAAAGGACAGTTCACATGGACTAACAACTGTCAGAAGGCGTTCGACCAACTCAAAGAATATCTAGGAGACGTTAAAATCCTATCAATACCCGTCCCCGGAGAAAAGTTATACTTGTATCTGGCAACATCAGAAGTGGCAATCATCTCCGTTCTGGTGAGAGAAGATGGCAAGTTCCATCAACCCATCTACTACGTCAGCCAAGCTTTGCACGAGGCGGAGATCAAATATTCTCCAACCGAGAAACTGGCGTACGCACTTGTCATGAGTGTGAGGAAGTTATGACCATACTTCTTTGATCATCAAGTTGAAGTGCTAACAACATTCCCACTCAGACAAATTCTCCATCGCCCCGACACAGCTGGTCGCCTATTAAAGTGGTCATTAGAGATTAACCAATTCGGGGTAACCTATGCTCCTCGAACAGCGATCAAAGGGCAAGCGTTAGCCGACTTTATTGTCGAACTAACCTTCCCACCAGATCCGACAAGAGGACTTGATCACCCCTGGCATCTTTACATTGACGGGTCTTCAACCAACATAGCCTCGGGGGCAGGGGTGGTTCTAATAAGTCCAGACAGACAAGTATTCACCTCGGCAATCAAATTTGGTTTCATGGCAACCAACAACGAAGCTGAGTACGAAGCTCTTATTGCTGGTCTCCACCTATCTCTTGCAGTAGATGTTAGACGGTTACAAATATTTGGCGATTCACAATTGATTGTGAACCAAGTTCGAGGTGAATACGAGGCAAAAGACGATCACATGATCGAGTATCAGCGAATTTTTGCTTACCTGATGTCCTTGTTAGAACAAGTCTTCATTGAACAAATTCCAAGGACAAGCAACACGCAAGCAGATGTGTTGGCCCGACTAGCAACAAGTGAGGGACCAGCAGAGTTGGCAGACATTATAATTACAAAAATAAGGGATCCATCAACAATAAGTTATAATGTCAACCAACTTAACGAACAAGCAAGTGAAGAAGAAGATTGGAGAACAAGTAGAGTCAAATATTTGAAAAGTGGGGAAAAACCAAACAACCCTTTTGAACTAACAAAGCAAGCCGCCAGATATACTCTGGTGGGCGAGCAGCTTTACAAAAGGGGAATATCAATCCCGCTTCTCAAATGTTTGACTAGGGGGCAAGGACGAGCAATACTCGAAGAAATACATGCTGGAGTATGCGGGAATCACACTGGGGGGCAAGCTTTGGCATACAAAACTATCAGACAAGGCTATTATTGGCCAACTTTACGTCAAGATGCAATTAAGAAAGCAAAGACTTGCCATCAATGTCAAATTTTTGCCCCAAACATTCATACCCCGGCCCAACATCTCATATCGGTTTATAGCCCGTGACCATTTGCAGATGGGGGATGGACATTATTAGTCCCTTCCCAGCGGGAGTTGGAGGAGTTCGATTTGCCGTTGTGGCAGTCGACTATTATACAAAATGGGCGGAAGCAGAGGCCATGGTAAAAATCACCCAGCAGAAAATGATCAACTTCATTTGGAAGAACATTGTCTGTCGCTTCGGGGTTCCACAAACCATCGTAACAGACAATGGTCCGCAGTTTGATGGAAAAGAGTTGAGAGATTTCTGCATAAAGTGGGGAATAAAAAAACATTACTCTACGCCCTATCATCCCCAATCAAATGGACAAGTCGAGGCCGTGAACAAGATAATCAAGCATACATTGAAAGTACGGCTAGCGGAGAGCAAAAGTAGTTGGTCTGAAGAACTCCCGGAAGTCATGTGGGCATACAGAGTTTCTCCCAGGTCAAGCACCGGAGAAACACCTTTTGCAATGGCTTTTAGAACAGAAGTTGTAATACCAATCGAGTTAAAGACCAACACATTCAGAACGACCAACTTTGATGAGCAGGCGAACAACTCTGCTCTAGCTACTGAAATGGATTTGCTCGAAGAAAAAAGACTGAATGCCGAGTTAAAAAATGCTACCTACAAGCAGCGAGCAGAACGCTATTATAATTCCCATGTTAAAATCAGGGAATTCAGAGTTGGAGATATGGTTCTAAGAAAGTTGCTCGCCCAACCTCCAGGTGTATTGGGACTAACTTGGGAGGGCCCGTATCGTATAACGGAAAAATTCGTTAATGGTGTATACGATATCGAAGATATGGAAGGCAAGTCGGCCCAATACTCCTGGAATGCTGTACATCTGAAGAAGTACTATCAGTGAGACGAACAAGTTCTTATTTGGGCGAACAAATTTCTTGGGGGGCCAGTGAACCAAATGAGGCAAACCAGGCAAACCAAAAACTTGCCTACTTTTTTGAAAATTTTGCTAAGTATAGAATTTAAAGTTGTTCGGCACATTGTCACTACAAGAAAATGCATTTTTTGTAACCAATTTATTTGTAACCAATTGCTAAATGGTTACAAAAAGGTTACTTATTGTAACAAAATTTTATTTTCGTTACAAAAAGATTACTTATTGTAACAAAATTTTATTTTCGTTACAAAATGATTACTTATCGTAGCAAAATTTTATTTTCGTTACAAAAAGATTACTTATTGTAACAAAATTATATTTTCTTTACAAAAAGATTACTTATTGTAACAAAATTTTATTTTCGTTATAAAAAATTATATTTTAAATAACATTAAGTATTTATTGTTCCAAATAATAATATTTTGGTTACAAATAGTAGACATGACTTATTGTAACCAATATCTAAAAATAAATAATTTTATAAACATGAAAACACCAATATCATGTGAATAATACTCACAGTAATTATTATTGTGAGTCTGTGAACTACAAGTTATTAATACCTTATGTTGAAACAACTAATACTTTTAGTGAAAATAACTTATTTCACTTTAACTAACACATTTAGGGAACACAATTTATACCCTTCGGGACTAATACTTTTCATGCAATTCACCGATACCTTTTGGTTAATTCAATAATACCCTTCAAACAAGTTTCAACGTGAATATCATTCATATTATAATATCATATATTTAGAATAATAGAAATAATTAGGCAAAATATTATATGAAAATCGTTCATGATAAGCTTATCATTAAACTATATCAAAGTATCGAATATTTGACATGGAGTATCGATAATCACCAGTAATATCATTAATTTGGATCGGTGGTATTATATTGTAATTTTTGTAAATTTTCTTAAACCCAAATTAATGATATTTCTGGTGAAATTATCGATACTCCTGATCAAATATTCCCAGCTAAAAAAGAATGGATAGAAAAAAAAGTTATTGAGTTTACCCCAATATAATAATATGCTTATATTATACTATAAAAATATTGTTATGTCCTTTGTCGTTAGTAAAGAATTATGAAAATAAAAAATAAGTTCAATGGCGTTAATAAGAAATTCCTTTTCTGCCATTATTATGATAAATAAAAAAAATATGAAATTTGTAAGTATTTGTGTTCTTTTAAAAGCATTTCTCGTCTCTCCCCCTTCTCCCTGAAAAAACAATGATTTAGGGCAAATTTCTCATTTCTTCTCCATCTCGCAGAAATTTCTCCTTCGTTCGCTCTGTATGTCTCCGCCTCTAAGCCTCGATAATTCACCGCTACCTCTTGTTGTATGTCGCGCACGCGCCACCGCATCTTTTACCTCCATCTCGCGCATTGCATTGTCTGTTCTCTCCCTCGTGCATAGCCGTTGTACTGGTAACTGCTGAACCCAGTAAATTTGAAGTCTGAGATTTTCATTAGCTATTCTAATTTTCGATTTTGTCGCCCAAGAATCTGCCATTGCTAAGTTTTCTTCTTTTCTTTGGTTCTTGTATTGATTTATCAATACCAATACGTGACTTCTTGTGTTTTAATTCATGAGTGGTTTCTTTTCTTGTTTCTTAATTCTTGAATATGATTGTCATTGGGTCTTAATTTGTGTGTATTAATTCTCGTTATTGGTTTGTAATTTTGAGTTCTCTGTCTTCTTCGGTATTGATTTGTGCTTCTACAGAAGACGTTTTTATTTTCTTGCTTCAAGTTTATATATTTGGTTCAAGTGGATGATAGGTTTAATATGGGCAATGTGAATTCATCTGTATCCGTGGAACAAGCTTGACATATTTTTAATACTTTATCTGGGCAATGTGAATTCATCCCAACTTGATAGTAAAGCAACACAACATCAAGTATAAATCCTAAGATGTATTCAATTTTTAATATTTTACAGCTAATGTAATCTGTTGAAACTAAATGAATCCAAATTTATTTTCTAGTAAATGTTGACTTGATCTCTTGTTGCTTGTGTAATTTTCTTGATTCTCTATCTAATAATGGGGATCAAATCCCTGTAGAGATCATAACTAATCCCTTTGTCCCAAACATAATTGCTACTTATCGAAACTACTCTCTCCCCTTGCTCAATCGGTATTTCTATAAATGACAATACTTACATCTCATATTATTATTTTTACACATATTAATTCACATTGATGAATTAAATTCAATTTAGTTTAGAGTGACAAATAGTAAAGTAGAAATTAACTTTGAGACAAAGGGAGTATATGATATTCCTTATCTGTGTTTTTTTCGTAGCTATATGTCTCGGTGTCAATACTTGTGATAGTGAATTTAGTTCAGGGTTTAGAATCCTTAGACTCGTAATTGCAAATTGCCTATTACATCTTCACTAATATTGACTGATTAAATCTTGATAAAGTGTTTTGTGCTCTGGTCTGCTCTTTTCACTCTTATTTCTAGGAGGCCAATATTGATCTGAAGCTCCCAAGAAGAACTATATTAGTAACCTTTACATCTGATTCTTGTTGTGCACACTAAAAAGGTAATAAATATATTATCTTTCAAACGTGGGCTAGTTTATGTGCAGGTAATTATGGATTTATGCATCCATCATTACCATGTTGTCTTGCATTTTGTTTTATCATGTTCTTTTCATTTTTGTTTGATCATACATCCTAGTTGTTATCCATTTTTGTGAAAGAGAAGTCAGTCATTTGTCTGTAGATCTTTCAAAGAAGTTAGACATTTGTCATACATCTTAGCTATTTTTTCTATGATTGCAAATAGTTTTTCATGAATTTTGCTTGATAATTGTAAATGCATTTCATACTTGCAACTTTTTGCTTTAAATTCATTTCCTTACAACACATGTCTTTGTTTCTTTTGCTTAAAAGTAATTGATGAACCAATATTTATGATGATATTCAATATGGTTTTGCCTATATCAATTCTTAAATTGAATTTATATTTGTGCATTATAAAGACTAATTTTATGGTATCTTATTGTTGTGTCTCTCTTATAGGACCATGAAGTTTCAATTTGATCGCGGGATAAGAAAACAAGTCTAGACTTCCAATCCAATTCAATATGTTTGATCGAATATATATTTTCTATTCATGTTATTATGTACTTTGAGATGTTTAAACACATCAATAGTTTTTCTTATGAGATTGTAGACATAGTTTACTTAAATGTATTTGGAGAATTGTTATTTTTTGAAATAAAATTATTGCATTATGACCAATTATTTTTAAGGTTTCTCATACATGATCATATAGTCATTTGCATTGTGGCCCTATAAAGTTATTTGTAATCATTTTTCTGGAATAAAATATAAAAAAATATTACTAATAAATCAAATATTAAATATTAGATATATGACTTTATGTAAGAATTTATTCGTAACGAAAATAACTTTTGGTAACGAATTTTAATTATCGTTGCTAAAGTTTTTGTAACGAAAAAGCTTTCGTTACAATTGTATTGGTAACGAAACATATATTTTTTTCGTTACAAAAACTTTTTGCGACGGACTTTAAAGGACCAACTTTTGTAACGAATGTTTCGTTACAAAAAAATTTTGTAACCAAAAATGGACATTTTGTAACCAAATTTTTCGTTACAAAAAACATATTTTCTTGTAGTGTGTATAGTTTAGTGTTGTTTCATCTTTTAATTTTAGACAGAGTTGCTCGGCAAAAATATTATAAGCGAGCATGTTTTTAGTTAGTGACCAAAGTTGTTCGTCAGGATATATATGTTAGTGACGAGCAGTCTTTCAACACTTGTAAATTTTTCATAATGTAAATACAGTAGTTGTTCGTCAAGAGGAAAAGTCCAAAAGCTCGAGGTACAAGTCCATTTTGAGGACCAAAGCCACTTAAAGGTTGTTCGTTTTTTAAAATGAACAGAACCTAAGGCTAAACCCTGATTCCATTAAAGGCAAAGTTCAATTCGAACAAAAGCCCAACACTATATGTTATAATTGCAAAGTCATTGACAAAAATGTAAAGACAATTAACATATAAAGAAAATGAGCGAACATAAGAAAGACATTCCATTAAACAAAAGGCATTGAGCCTAAAAAATAGTACAATGATTCTAGAAGTCAAGTACTACAAAAGGAGCGAACAACTATTACAAAGAAGAAGAAAAGAGAAAAACTAAGTCCTAAATCTATTGCTGCTCGGCGGGAGGAGGACTTTGAGTCTGGTCTGCAGGAGGATCAACGATCATGTCTCTGGCCAGGTCCTCCGCCGCTTTTTGTTCCCTTTCCGTAGCAGCTTGCTCGTCAGCAGCGGCCGGCTCCTCCTCTTGCTCGTCCTCATTAACTTGGGGAGGATGATGGGCAACAATGATGCTAGGGTCAAGTTTATCAATCTTGACCCCCAACTCAGCCACGTCCGCCAGCTGGATCTCGATGTTGTTCGGCGGCGGATAATGTTCAATAAACTCGAACAAGTCTTTACCCATTTCTTCTACCAGGTCCTTGTAATCATAAGCATCGGCCGTGCGGATGCTATCTGCATAGGCGCAAATATACCCAAGGTTAGAAATGGGGCCGGTTCGAGCCTAAACTTCAGCTTCAAGTTGCTCGCGTGTGAAGAGGTTGGCTTCCGTCTCTCGGAGACGAGCAATTTCTGCTTTGAGCTCGGCGATCTCTTGTTCAGCCGCAGACAACTTCTTCTCCCCCTCGCCGAGCATGGCATCTTTGCCTCTCAGTTCACTAGACAAACCTTGAATTTCTTTTCAGTATCAATGTAAACATTGATTTGATTGTTGAGACGAGCAACTTTAGCCTCATACTGGCCGACCAGGCCATCTTTCTCCTCTGTAAGCTGCCGAGCAGTGCTGGCGTAGTGACGAGCAGCTTCTTCTTGCTCGGCAATCTGGGCCATTGCCCTTTGAGCTGTGACAAGGCCGTTGGCATAAAGCATTATAGAAAGATGAACATTGTCCGTCAGCCCCTGTTGGAAGACAGCCTTGTCCAGAGGGCGTGTCCAGGCTCGGGCGACCAACTCTGTCGCTCTGCGAACATGGTCGCCGGGAATCTCCCTTATATTGACGGGAGTCTTCGAACAAGCGTACTGGTGGACAGCACTTGATCGCCCAGGATGATCGTCAGCGCGATATCTGCGAACAAGAAAGCAAATGACACTTAGAAAAAAAAAGGGTGAATCTTGCTCGGCAAAGGCAAGGGTAGACTTACTCCTTGAATTTCCGATCATCCCAGCCCAGATGGGTGAGGTCCTCAGGGCCACGGACAGGGGTGGAATCCCTGCCCGTTTTGCCTGTTTTCTCTGCAGGCTCGATGGAGGAGTGACGAACAGCATCCCCCTCAGGGCGAGCATGACTCTGACCCACCTTTTCCTTTCCCTTACCGCCACCAGGGACATCATGGGCCAATGGAGTCCCATCAGCTTTTTTCAAACGTTTCCCCCCGCGAGGAGGAGAAATTGGAGAAGATGGCTGAACAGGACCAGGGGGAGCAGCTTGTCGCGGAACTTTGGCTCCTTCAGCCTTGTTCGTCATCGCCAGAACCTTAGTAGGCGGGTCACCTCTCCTCTTCCGTCCCTTCGGAGGCACCATCTCGAAGACCCTATGTTCCAAGAGGGCAAAGCAAGGTGTAACGGAAACGGTGACTTGCTCGGCTACAAAAAAAAATATATGAAGTTAAGGCGAGCAAGTAGGAAAAGTCAGCGACGAACAAAGTGTGTGCAAAGAGTTAGAAATTTTTCATACCTGGGGGCACCTCGGCCTGGGCCTCTAGGTGATGAGGGTAAGTAAGTAGGCGAGCAGCTCTCAAGCACTTTCCCTCACGCAAATACTCAGTGGTCCTTTCCGCTCTATTGCGAAGGCCGACCAAGCAGGAGGTGAATAGGAATTCTGAGCCGATCTCTTCTTCCTCCGAGTTCCACTTGGGTAAACGAGGGCCTACGAACAAACAAGAAGATTTAAATTAGAACAATACAGTTCGAGGACGAGCAAGAAAATCTTACGTTTAAATTTCCCATAAGAGGCTGGGGAATTTATTCGTCCATCACCACCGTGTGGACCAGAAGATGCTCGCCAATCACCCCCGATGAAGAAGAAGTGTTGTTTCCAATCGTGAATTTTGTTCGGCACCCCCTCTACCATTTTCAATCCAGTCCTGGCCTTGAAATAGAAGTAACCTTCCTCTCTAGGGGGACATCTCGTGATCGTCATGAGGTAGTTGATCTCTTCTGCAGTTATGCGATCAACATACCCATCCAGTGCGAACAGACACATTGTCCCCAACAAGTTCATCCACCCAATCGGAGTAAATTGAGTGATCGCAAGGTTGGTCGCCTCTAGGAAGCGACCAACAATGGGTGGAAGAGGCAGTTTCAATCCAGCGATCAAGGTATGAATGTTGATCGCCGTACATCCTGGAGGGGGGCGATCAACTCTCTCTTTCCTCCGAGGAGCCCACATATGAATATCGTAGGGGATCTTGTAGGTCTGTCGGAGCGAGTCCAATTCATCCTCGTGAACAACACTCTTGATTCTGCTCGCCTGGAACTCATTTTTCCCCGAATCCATTATTTCTCTTTCGGGGCGGCGATAGCTGCTCGCATGTTCCTCAACATATGCTCGCCATTCAAATGACCGAGCAATTCCAATTGGAATTTCATTTTCCAGCATTTTGGGAGATGGAAAGTCAATACTCACTAGGAACTCGCGAGTGAGTTCGTAAAAAAATGGATCCTCCGATTCGGCACTGGATGAAGAGCTTTCTCCCGAATCTCTGCTCGCAACGACCACCAACTCCCTCCCAGATGAGCGAGCACCGGTATCCTCCACCGAGCGCACAACCGAGTCAACGTGAGGGTTTGACGCCGATGAGACCTCAACTGGAGGTTGATCGTCGTGAACCGCAACGGGGAAGAGGGGATCTAAGGTTTCCTCAGATCTGTTGCTCGAATGAGAAGATATAAGAGGGAGAAGAAGGGGAAAAATCCAGATGGCGGCGGAAGAAGTTGCAGACGGCGGCGTATGTCCCGGAGAAGACGGTGGCGCACGGTCCCACACGGCGGCGGTGGAGGTTTTTGAAGAAAATAGAAACGAAAAAGATGAAGTAAGAAAAGTGACTACCTGAGGAATGGAATTTGAAGCCAAATACTGGAAGAATGGACGCCGGAAAAGCTTGGAGTCGCCGGAGAAGGAGGAATCGTCGGAGCACTGTAGCAGGGATGGAGAAAGTGGGAAAAATTTCAGTTTCTCCCGTATTTATACCCCAAGCAAAGACGGGGTAAAATTCGTAATTACCCCAAAAAATGGGGACCAAAACGCCAAAAAACGGGGTAAAATTCGAGCAAGTGTGAAAATTGGAGGACCTATATGCAAACACAGGGGCGCGTAGCCTCGGGATTGATCGCGCGTGGACAGCGCGCAATCATGACGCTCACGTCATCCTCGTACGACCCCCAGGCCTTGGGGAAACGAAACGACGAACCGTATGTTGCTCGCCAGGACCAATGATGTTCGTCCCAACCCTCGTCAGTTTAATATCCTAGCTATTGTTGCTCGCTCAAAGATGCTCGTCAATAGCAACATCTAGCCAGGATAGGGGGCAATTGTTGATAGGCGAACATCAATTATTGCTAGGCGAACAAAGATTAAAACCTTAAAAAGGATTATGAAGAGTCAACACCAAGTCGAAGGTGATCAACAAAGAAAATCAAGTCGGGGTGCACAAACCAATCCAGGGAGTGTATAAACTGACGAACAACTCATAGACGAGCAAGATACTTGGGAACAGGTTTTCAGCCCCAAGACCAGATATGAATATTCTGCCAAATCACTGATGACGAGCAACATTGACAAAAGGTGGTGCATCTACCAACCTAAAAGGTGCATGTCGTCGAACAAAGGATCAAGATTCCAACGCCAATCTGTGTAAAACACAAAGGCGAACAACTTCTGAGCCATGCACTCAAAAGGCGAACAACTTTTATGAAAAAACCATCCTAAATCAACTAAGCCGACCTGGGCGAACAACAATGAAGTCCGAGATAAGACCAAAGAAGACTTTGTAACTATGATTCAGCTTAGATAAGGTCAAACTAAGGTCAAAGGACACTAGTCAAGCATGCAGGATAGGGAGACCAAGAGTCATAGACACCTCATGCTTGCTAGTCTTTATAAATAGTTGTTCTCCAGCTTAAGAAATACAAGTTTAAATTCATAAACACTCCCAAAACACATACTAATACACCTAAACGTACACACATACGAAATTAATATGATTTCGACTTTCGTATTTAGCATTCCACATCCCCAATCTTCGATTTACCATTTACGGTGGTAATCAATCACACGTAATTGATTAGTTGTCTTAAACTGAATTAAAACAGTCACTAATCCGCCCGATTAAATTTGATCACCAACAACGACGAGCAACTCCAGTTGAAGAACTGAAGGCGTTCAAAGTTAATCCTGAAAACAAGGACCTCGAATTATATATAGGATCTGAGCTCCCTGAGCCTTACAGGTCTAGAATGAAAGAGTTCCTCGGTAAGAATCTAGATATTTTTGCTTGGTCTCATGCAGACATGGTGGGGATAGATCCAAAACATGCCTGTCACAAGCTCAACATTAATCAAGCAAAAAGGCCTGTCCATCAAAAACGAAGAAAGTATGGCCCAGACAAGTATCAGGTCTTGAATGAAGAAGTAAAGAAGTTGTTAGACAACGACTTAATCCGACAAGCACTCTGTCCACAATGGGTAGCAAACCCAGTCCCTGTGAGGAAACCAAACGGGACCTGAAGGCTATGCATAGACTTTACAGATCTGAATGCAGCATGCCCGAAGGACAACTTTCCTCTTCCTCACATTGACCAGTTGGTGGACAACACTGCAGGTCATGAAATGCTAACATTCATGGATGCCTTTGCCGGGTACCATCAAATTCCAATGCATCCAGACGATCAAGAAAACACAGCATTTTATACAAATAAAAACTTATTGTGTTGGAAGAGAATGCCCTTTGGCCTCATCAACGCCGGAGCAACATACCAGAGGTTGGTGAACAAAATGTTCGACGAACAAATCAGAGATACGGTAGAAGTCTATGTAGACGATATCGTAGTCAAGAGCCCCCGAAAAGAAGACCATCTTCAACATTTGACCCAGGTGTTCGATATTCTTCGGCATTACAATAGGAAGCTGAACCCGAAGAAGAGTAGTTTCAGAGTCCATTCTGGAAAATTCCTGGGCCATCTTGTTAGTCAACAAGGGATTGAAGCCAATCCAACAAAAGTCAAAGCAATCGTGGATATGCAACCACCACGTTCGATAAAAGAGGTGCAAAGACTCACGGGATGCCTAGCAGCATTGAATCGGTTCATATCCAGATCAGGGGACAAATGTCGTCCATTCTTCGAAGCCATCAAGAAAGGACAGTTTACATGGACTAGCAACTGTCAAAAGGCGTTCGACCAACTTAAAGATTACCTGGGAGATGTTAAAATCCTATCAAAGCCCGTCCCAGGAGAAAAGCTATACTTGTACTTGGCAGCGTCAGAAGTGGCAATCAGCCCTGTTCTGGTATGAGAAGATGGCAAATTTCATCAACCCATCTACTACGTCAGCCAAGCTTTGCACGATGCGGAGACCAAATACTCTCCAACCGAGAAACTGACATACGCACTGATTAGTGTAAAAATTGCTCGAAATTCATGCATTTAATTCGTCGAATTTCATAGAGTTTCTTGCATTTATTTACATTAATTTAACAATTTGTGCTTAATCGTCGAAAAAGGTGTTTTTGTTTATTTTTGCAGGAAATTGAGTGAATTTTAGAAAGAAATACGAGCCTTTGATTTATTGATGTCGAGCGAAGAGAAAAATCGAGAAGAAAAAGAATTGGGCCAAGGAATTAAATTGGAAAACATCATTTTATTTAATCAATACCCAAGATGGAAGCCCAATTTTATGAGCCATTTGGAATTAAATCTTGCAGCCCACGTTTTCGGCCCATTTCATGAATTCAAAGGCCCATTTCTTAATTTAATTGAATGATTAATTGGAGAAGCAGCAGAGCACGTGAATTGGAAGAAAGAAAGGAATGGAAAGAAAGAAACAAAGGCAGCAATTTAAATGTCCTGGGCCCCACAGCTTTCTTTGCCTAATTTCTAGCCTACTTTCGTTGACCAAGTATTTGCCCATTTTCATTCTGCGAAGAACAAGAAAGCACACTGGAAGCAGAGCATGAAATACCGCATTGGAAGAGAAAAGCAAGATCAAGCCTGAAAGCTGTTCGTTCGACGCTGGAATTGAAGCTATTACCACCGGAATTCATTCAAGCTGCAAGACCACCGCGCCGGGAAGCTTCGAACCAGAAGCTTGGCGCCGGAGACTGCTCGGAACCCACGCCTGAATCCGCCGCTCCACCCAAGCTGGAAGCAGACCCACGATGCCAGAAACGAAGCTCTTCGCATTCGGAAATTGCTCAAGCCGCGCCGCTATTCGAAGTCGGAGAAGCTTTGAAGAACCATCGCCGGAAAGCTCGACGCCAGAAAATAGCAGCAGCCAATTCATGCCACCGCTGAGCCCGTCGAAGTTCCGCCACCGCCAGAAAGCTTCGGACATTGCCGGAATTTGAGGCTCGACCGAGGAGGAAGTCGACTCGGCCGAGTAAGGTAGTATTGCCCGAGTGAAGGTTTCTGGAAGAAACACTCGCCTGAAATGAATTTCCACTCGGCCGAGCGAGTGAGGAAAAGCCGAGTGAGTCTTCTGGAAGAATCACTCGCCCAGAAACAAATTCTACTCGGCCGAGCGTAGAAGAAACATGCCCGAGTGTGAAATATTGGAAAGTGGGTGTACTGACTAAAAGGGTGAGTGTATGGAGGCGAGTCAGAATTGAATTTAGCTGAGTTTCCACTGAGTCAGACCGAGTTGGAGCGAGTTGAGGCCAATTTACACCTATTTTCACTGAGTTGAGCCGAGTCAACCCGAGTTGACTCAGCAGATGGGGTAAAAATTCGAAAATTCAGTATTTTTGAGGAGCTCCTTTGCAATTTCGTCTCAAGCCTTCTTCCCACACTATAAATACATCATTCTCAGATTTTTTAGGGTATGCTACACATTCCACACACCCCTTGGGGGGCACACACCTCACACACCACTTTAGTTCAATTTCACCTTCATTCTTAGATTGTAATTTTCTTTCAATCATTAGAGTAATTTAGCATAGGGTTTGAAGATTTGAGTTCAATTTCAAGTTTGTAATCCCAAGAGGTGACTTCTTTCCATTTTAATGCAATTTAATTTTCATTTAGCTATGTGTTTATTGTTTTGTTCTTGTTTAGCTATGGTTTTTCTTTGTAAAACCATGAGCTAATTGTTTTGATGCTTGGGATGTTAGATACCATGTGAAATTTGAGTTGGGATTGCTCTTTGCTTATTCTATGTTGATATTTGGTTTTTGCTTCTAATGATGGATTTGTATTGAGCTTTGATTGTTGATCTCTCGTAGCTTGTTTTTCGAGGCATGTTTAGCGTAGACGAGAGTTACATGAGCATGATTAGATGAATGGGTGTGAGATTTATGATTGAATGCGTCTATTTTGCGTTTGATTCGTCGAGAGAGAGTTAATCGCAAAGAACCCCATCATTAGACATCAATTGCTTGGATGGTTGTTTAGGTAATTGGTGAGGTCTCCTAGTAAATCCAAATTGATGCATAGAATTGGCTTGACAATCCTACTTGAGTTTCACTAGGTTGAAGATATCCTAAGCATTCTTATCCCCCTTGCACTTCGTCTCTCGAAGTTAGTTAGATTTCTTTTATTGCTTTTCATTTCTTGCTCATTTTAATTTTCTTGTTTAGTAGTGTAATCATCCCGAGCTTGTCTTTTATTTTCCTTGCATGATAACTTGAATCGACTTAGCTAACCACATGCTTCCCTAGGGTTCGATATTTTTATAACTTGGTCAATTGCCTTACTATAACAACGATCTCGTACACTTGCGAGTGAGTTCGAATTTGTGCTTAAACGAATTTGGCAAACACGCACTTGTCATGAGTGTGAGGAAGTTACGACCATACTTTTTTTACCATCAAGTTGAAGTGCTAACAACTTTCCCACTCAGACAAATTCTCCATCGCCCTGACACAGCCGGTCGCCTATTAAAGTGGTCACTAGAGATTAGCCAAGCCGGTGACCTATGCTCCTCAAACATCGATCAAAGGACAAGCGTTAGCCGACTTTATAGTCGAATTAACCTTCCCCCCAGATTTGACAAGAGGACTTGATCACCCCTGGCATCTTTATGTTGACGGATCTTCAACCAACGTAGCCTCGGGGACAGGAGTGGTTCTAATTAGCCCTGACAGACAAGTATTCACCTCGGCTATCAAATTTGGTTTCATGGCAACCAACAATGAAGCTGAATATGAAGCTCTTATTGCTGGTCTCCACCTATCTCTTGCAGTAGGTGTCAGACGGTTACAAATATTCGGCGACTCACAATTGATTATGAACCAAGTCCGAGGTGAATATGAGGCGGAAGATGATCATATGATCGAGTATCAACAAATTGTTGCCTACCTGATGTCCTTGTTAGAACAAGTCTTCATTGAACAAATTCCAAGGACAAGCAACACGCAAGCAGATGCGTTGGCCAGACTAGCAACAAGCGAGGGACCTGCAGAGTTGACGGACATTATAATTACAAAGATGAATAATCCATCAACAAGAAGTTATAATGTCAACCAACTTGGCGAACAAGCAAGTGAAGAAGAAGACTGGAGAACAAGTATAGTCAAATATTTGAAAAGTGGGGAAAAACCAAACAACCCTTTTGAAGCTGCCAAGCTAACAAAGCAAGCCGCCAGATATACTCTGGTGGGCGAGCAGCTTTACAAAAGAGGAATATCAATCCCACTTCTCAAATGTTTGCCTAGGGGGCAAGGACGAGCAATACTCGAAGAAATACATGCCGGAGTATGCGGAAATCACACTGGGGGGCAAGCCTTGGCGTACAAAACTATCAGACAAGGCTACTATTGACCGACTTTACGCCAAGATGCGATCAAGAAAGCGAAGACTTGCCATCAATGCCAGATTTTTCCCCCAAACATTCATACCCCGGCCCAACAGCTCGTATCAGTTTATAGCCCATGGCCATTTGCAAGATGGGGGATGGACATTATTGGTCCTTTCCCAGCAGGAGTTGGAAATGTTCGATTTGCCATCGTGACAGTCGACTATTATACGAAATGGGCGGAAGCAGAGGCCATGGTAAAAATCACGCAGCAGAAAATGATCAACTTCATTTGGAAGAACATTATCTGTCGCTTTAGGGTTCCACAAACCATCGTTGTTGATAGGCGAACATCAACTAGATATGGAGCGAACAATTATTGAAGTCTAAAACAAAGAAAATCACGATTTGGGCGCATTAACCAATCTGGGAGGTGTATGAAGTGACGAACAACTCTCCCGACGAACAACTAATGGGCGAACAGGTATTAAGGCCCGGGACCAAGAATGAGCCAACTGTGAAGTCATCCATGACGAACAACTTGGTCAAAATATGATACAACAAATAGCCAAGGAGGTGTGTACAAGTGAACAAAGGACAAAGATCCCAAAGCCAAGCTGAACAAAGCCATAAGGCGAGCAACTTCCAAAGTACAACCTCAAGAGGCGAACAAATTTCAGTTGGAGAATCAACAAGATCAATTAAGCCGACCTAGGCGAACAACAGTGAGTCCGAGATAAGGACCAAAGAAGACTTTGTAACTAAGGTTCAGCTTAGATAAGATCAAAGGGACACATGTCAAGCATGCAGGCTAGGGAGACCAAGAGTCTTAGACACCTCATGCTTGCTAGTCTCTATAAATAGTTGTTCTTCAGCTTATTCATGTAATTTTCGAATTTCAGACTAAAAACACACACAAATACACCCAAACTTACACATATACGAGATAATTTAAATTTCGATCTTCATTTTACCCGAATTCGTTGACCCAAAACTCGTTTTACCATTTACGGTGGTAATCAATCACACGTTATTGATTGGTGACGTAAAAACGGATTAAAACAGCCACTAATCCTCTCGCTTAGATTCGTTCACCAACAATTTGGCGCTAGAAGGAGGGTTCGAACCTTCGGTTTAGTGTGATTACTCAAGAACTTCAAGTTGAAAACTTGAAGATTCAAAGGAAATCTCAAGAAATATTTGAAGATACAAACAAAAGTGTTCTTGGTGTTCTTGGTGTTCTTCAATTCTAAAATTAAGAAACAAATTAAATTGAAATGCCTCAATCTAAAGAGACCCAAGGATCACGTTTGTCAAAAAGAGCATCTCAGACCCGAGCCACGTCGGCCGACCACCAGGACCGTGACCCGAGACATGCGAACAGGTCACAACATACGGCCATAACACATAACCTCCCCCCTGAGATGGAGGCTTTGGCGAACAACCCCAACGAGTTGGCCAAAACCATTGCTGCTCTCCAGGCCCTCCAGAGGCAACAAGAGCAGGTTAGGCCAACACAAGCAAGGCCAAGGGACAAGTCCCAAGAAATTGTTAGACCTAGGACCACCAGGGGCGAACAGCGAGAGGTTGATAGTGCCCAAGTCAGACGAAATAAGGGAAAGGCCAAGGTGGTCGACCAAAGAGAAGAACAGGCTGAGTCTGGTCGCGGACGAACAACTATGTCTAGCCATGGAACAACACGTTCCAGTGCCCAAGATAGGCTTAGCCAACCCCAGCGGGAAGCTGCTCGCCGGGGAGCAGGAGATGGGCGAGCAACTTTTGAACAGCCTCGCCCATCAGTCCATGAAAGACTCTCCCAGTCAGCCTTCAGGCGCCTGGGGCCAAATGCGGCGAACAACATTAGGAGGCAAGCCCAAGAAGTGCCCACTCCAAGCGAGGGACTGCGACGAGCAGAAAGGTTAATGCCTTTGCTCGCCGAACAGCCTCCAAGTCAGGGGGCACCTCTTGATGAATTATCAAGCCTAAGGAGGGCTGTGGAGAACATGCAGGGGCAACTAGACCAACAGAGGGGGATGGGAACGACCAGCATGCCATCCTCACCTTTGGCAGCTCACATTTTGAAGGCCCCAATACAGAAAAAGATTCAATTTCCGGCTAGCATTCAATATGAAGGCATCGCCGACCCCCGGGTCCACTTAACGAAGTATACGGATTATATGGTCTCCGTGGGGGCTAGCGATGCCACCCAATGCCGGAATTTTCCGTTAACATTGGGCGATCGGGTTCACAAGTGGTTTTCATCAATGCCGCCGGCATCAATCCACTCGTTCGTCCAGCTAAGTCGAGAATTTCTTTCTCACTTTTCAACGGCGGGGTCGTATCTTTCCCAAAAACACCGGCTATCAGATTTGAGGCAGAATGATGATGAAACTGACCGGGCGTTTATGGAAAGATTCGATAAGGTTTTGCTAGAAGGAGAACCGGTGAGCGAAGATACAAAGATCGTCGCGGCGATGGCGTTTTCGAGAGAAAAAGTAAAGAAAAGAAAAGAAATAAGAGGATAACTACCTTGTTTCGAGGATTGGAGGCCAAACACTGGAAGAATAGATGCCGGAGAAGCTTGGAATCGTCGGAGGAAGGAAGGGTTCGCCGGAGCACTGTTGCAAGAGGGGGAAAAGTGGGAAAGATTTCAGTTTTCCCACTATTTATACCCCAAACAAAAACGGGGTCCAGGGCATAATTTTCCGAAAGTTCCGGGGCTCAACTGGAAGAAGGCGGGGTAAATTCCGAGCTAAACTAGGAGATGAAGGACCTATAAACAATTATAGGGGCGCGTGGCCTTGGGGCTGCTCGCGCGTGAGCGGCGCGCAATCATTGCGCTGGCGTCATCTTCGTGATCTCCCCAGATCATGGGAAGACGAAACGGTTATTCCAACATTGCTCGTCACAGAGATGCTGTTCGTCCAAATCTTGGCCAAGACGATATCCTAACTACAGTTGCTCGCCACAAAATTACTCGTCTGATGCAACATCTAGTCAGGATAGGGGGCAATTGTTGATAGGCGAACATCAACTAGATATGGAGCGAACAATTATTGAAGTCTAAAACAAAGAAAATCACGATTTGGGCGCATTAACCAATCTGGGAGGTGTATGAAGTGACGAACAACTCTCCCGACGAACAACTAATGGGCGAACAGGTATTAAGGCCCGGGACCAAGAATGAGCCAACTGTGAAGTCATCCATGACGAACAACTTGGTCAAAATATGATACAACAAATAGCCAAGGAGGTGTGTACAAGTGAACAAAGGACAAAGATCCCAAAGCCAAGCTGAACAAAGCCATAAGGCGAGCAACTTCCAAAGTACAACCTCAAGAGGCGAACAAATTTCAGTTGGAGAATCAACAAGATCAATTAAGCCGACCTAGGCGAACAACAGTGAGTCCGAGATAAGGACCAAAGAAGACTTTGTAACTAAGGTTCAGCTTAGATAAGATCAAAGGGACACATGTCAAGCATGCAGGCTAGGGAGACCAAGAGTCTTAGACACCTCATGCTTGCTAGTCTCTATAAATAGTTGTTCTCCAGCTTATTCATGTAATTTTCGAATTTCAGACTAAAAACACACACAAATACACCCAAACTTACACATATACGAGATAATTTAAATTTCGATCTTCATTTTACCCGAATTCGTTGACCCAAAACTCGTTTTACCATTTACGGTGGTAATCAATCACACGTTATTGATTGGTGACGTAAAAACGGATTAAAACAGCCACTAATCCTCTCGCTTAGATTCGTTCACCAACAATCGTGATAGACAATGGTCCACAGTTTGATAGAAAAGAGTTGAGAGATTTCTGTATAAAGTGGAGGATCAAAAAACATTACTCTACGCCCTATCATCCCCAATCGAATGGACAAGTCGAGGCCGTAAACAAGATAATCAAGCATACATTGTAAGTACGGCTAGCGGAGAGCAAAAGCAGTTGGTCTGAAGAACTCCCGGAAGTCCTGTGGGCATATAGAGTTTCTCCCAGGTCAAGCACCGGAGAAACGCCTTTTGCAATGACTTTCGGAACAGAAGCTGTAATACCAATCGAGTTAAAAACCAACACATTCAGAACGACCAACTTTGATGAGCAGGCGAACAACTCTGCTCTAGCTACTGAGATGGACTTGCTCGAAGAAAAAAGATTAAGTGTCGAGCTAAAAAATGCTACCTACAAGCAGCGAGCAGAACGTTATTACCATTCCCATGTTAAAATCAGGGAATTCAGAGTTGGAGATTTGGTTCTAAGAAAGTTGCTCGCCCAACCTCCAGGTGTATTGGGACCAACTTGGGAGGGCCCATATCGTATAACGTAAAAATTCGTTAATGGTGTATACGATATCGAAGATATGGAAGGCAAGCTGGTCCAATACTCCTGGAATGCTGTACATCTGAAGAAGTACTATCAATGAGACGAACAAGTCCTTGATTGGGCGAACAAATGTCTTGGGGAGCAAGAGAACCAGATAAGGCAAACCAACAACTTGCCTAATTTTTTGAAAATTTTGCTAAGTATAGAATGTAAAGTTGTTCGGCACGTTGTATAGTTTAGTGCTGTTTCATCTTTTTTAATTTTAGACAAAGTTGCTTGGCAAAAATATTATAAGCGAGCTTGTCTTCAGTTAGTATTCAAAGTTGTTCGTCAGGTTGTATATGTTAGTGACGAGCAGTCTTTTAACACTTGTAAATTTTTTATTATGTATACATAGTTGTTCGTCAACAAGAAAAGTCCGAAAGCTCGAGGTACAAGTCCATTTTGAGGACCAAAGCCAATTAAAGGTTGTTCGTCTTTTAAGATGAGCAGAACCTAAGGCTAAACCCAAATTCCTTTAAGGCAAAGTTAAATTCGAACAAAAGCCCAACACTATATGTTATAATTGCAAAAACATTGACAAAAATGTAAAGGCAATTAACATATATAAGAAAATGAGCGAACAAAAGAAAGACACTTTCATTAAAATAAAGGCTTTGAAGCCTAAAAAATAGTACAGCTTTGAAAAAGCCATTACAAAAGTACTACAAAAGGAACGAACAACTATTACAAAGAAAAGAAAAAAGGCTAAGTCCTAAGCCTATTTCTGCTCGGCAGGAGGAGGATCTTGAGCTTGATCGGCAAGAGTAGGACTTTGAGCTTGGTCGGCCGGTGGGTCGACGATCATGTCTCTTGCCATATCTTCGACAACTTTTTGCTCCCTCTCGGCTTGCTCATCCGCAGCGGCCGGCTCCTCCTCCTGCTCGCCCTCATCAACCATAGGTGGGGGGCGAGTAATAATGATGCTGGGGTCGAGGCAGTCAATTTTAACCCCCAAATCGGCGATATCCCCCAACTGCATCTCAATGTTGTTCGGTGGGGGATAGTGCTCCAGGAATTCGGACAAATCCTTGCCCATCTTCTCCACCATATCTCTAAAATCATACGCGTCAGCCATGCGGATGCAATCGGCATAAGCGCAGATGTAGCCTAAGTTGGAGATGGGGGCAGACCGGGCCTGGAGCTCTGCCTCGAGTTGATCGCGGGTGAAGGTGCTGGCCTCCACTTCTCTAAGGAGAGCAACCTCCGCCTCGAGCTCGGCAATCTTCTGCTCGGCTGCGGACAGCTTGCTCTTCTCTTCGCCGAGCATGGTCTCTTTGCCTCCCAATTCGCTAGATAAACCTTGAATTTCTTCAAGGTATTTCTTTTCGTTGTCGATATAGAGGGAGATTTGGTTGTTGAGCCGAAGCAATCTGGCCATTCAAATTGTTCGCCATTGTATCCTTCTCTTCTGAAAGGTGGCGAACAGTGGCAGCATGTTGGCGAGCAGCTTCTTCCAGCTCCACCACTTGAGCCATTCCCCTTTGAGCAGATATAAGGGAGTTGGCAGCTTGCACCATTGACAGATGAAAGTTGTCAATGGCCCCTTGGGCGAGCACGGCCTTGTTCAAAGGTTTTGACCAGGCGCGAGCAACAATTTCGGTTGCCCGGCGAACATGATCATCCGAGATGTCACGAATGTTCGCCGGGGTCTTCGAGCAGGCGTACTGGTGAAGTATGTCTACTCGCCCTGGGTGGTCATTTGGCCGATACCTGCGAACAAGAAAAGTTTCAACACTTAATCAATTTTTAACTTATTTAGCTGTTGGAAGAGTTCAAAGAAGAATCCTTACTCGGCAAATTTAGCTTCATCCCACCCAAGATAGGTGATGTCCTCAGGCCCACGAGGAGGAGTATGCCTGTCTTTGCTCGATTTTCCTCCTCTCTCATCGGTTGTAGGAGGGCGAGCAGCTTCAGTGGAGGGCAGGCGACCAGATCCTCCCACCTTGGATTTTCCTTTGTCAGTGGTGGGGGCGCCTGGGTGACGTATGTGCCGTCACCTTTCTTCAGTCTTTTTAGACCGTGAGGAGAGGCGGGGGCCGGTTTGGGCGATGTGCTTGGGGGAACAGTCGTCCGGTAGGCTTGCTCGGCAGCAGAGGCCTTGTTAGTCATTGCCAAGACCTTGGAAGGCGGGTCACCCTTCTTCCTTCGTCCTTTCGGTGGTGCCATTTCGAATACTCTTTGCTCCAAAAGTCCGAAGCAAGGAGGGACAGCGACGGTGATCTTCGTGTTCATCCATCGAGATGAACACGAATCCGACCCTCCTTCTAGTGCCAAAATGTTGACAGATATTTTCGTATGGATAAATGTATGTGGCTATATGGGTTTATGCCCGACAAACAATCAATGTAAAACGAACACGAGCGATAGGGAAAGAACTTTCGTTCTTCCCTCGAATGAGAGCTTTTTTGCATATATGGGAAATGAGGAAAATGTCTATCTTTTACAATGAGGGGGTAACCCCCTATTTATAGAGGTTCACCCCAAAGGCCCAAAAGTGGCCCTAATCTCGTCTTAACCCTTTACTTTAGGGATTTATTACAATATTAATCTAACAATCAACCGTAGATATATAATACATTAAATACTCTTTCCTGATGTAGACCCTCGATCCTGTCGGGTCAGTGTATCTTCAGGAATCTGACCTCTTGCCAGGCGAGAATATTTCCTGCTGTAACAACTCATTACTTTTATTTAATCTTCGGACCAAGAGGTCTCTCACGCTTTAGGCGTGTTTCAAGTTCATCACTTGTTATCTGTCCTTTAAGGACATCAATCTTTACCATAACCTTTTTACTAGAAAATCTGATTTAGTAACTCTTTTGGAGTCTATGAATACAACTTTGAGCTCACATTGCTGTTTTTTTTTTCAAAGATCAAGGAAATTAAATGTTATTTTCTAGTTGATTTCCCTTTTCCGTTGATTTTTAAAGCTCAACAAGTTTCTTCGAGGATTGAGAGACGATAGTGCAACAAATTTTTAGTCCCTTCAAGGAGAAATATACTGACTCTTCTGGAGCCATAAACAAGTTTGCACTATGACTTATATTATTAATATTTGTCTCCACCTCTTCCAAATGATAAACAAATTTTCTATAGTTAAACATGATATGTGCAAAAACACTTCATCATCATCATTACAAATATTATTTTCATCCAAGATATATAACAACATCTTCATCCTTTTTTTTCAAGGATACTTAATAAATTTTAACAAGATGATCCGGTGTTTGATAGATACAGGACCACTAGTCTTTCATATCACATCAATAACATCCTCAATTTTTTTATAGTCTCTCTTCTGGGAGATAATTTATTTCATGTGATGATCATGATTGTTATTGTTAGATGGGATAAATATACTACGCCCACATCCATAATTATTATGGTCACGCTCACGACCATGTCCATTTCTTTTATATTGAGTCGCATTCACTTCAGGGAATGGACTAACATCAGTATGCCATGACTCATAATTTTTCAACAATAGTTCATTCTTCTTCTCGATATTGCTGCTGGAGGAGCATATTCGAGACATGAAAAGTAATCTTCTCAAACATATCATCATCAATTATGGTTTCACCACATAATTTTAATTGTGAACTAATTCTGAACAAGGCCAAGTTATATTTATTAACAAAATTTAAATCTTGAATCTATAAGTGAGGTGATCCCTCCACAAAATATGTGGATAATTTACTATTAGATATTCAATTGTAAAAACCTCAAAATATATCAAGTATATGATATTTGTGCTTGCTTTCTTGTATAAGAGACAAGGACAATATCTTAGGCATGTCTCCAAACAAGTATACATAGTAACCAATATCTAATTCAAAATAATCTTCAATGTAAAAACGAGTTAGTCATATAAACAAGTAACAATTAAAATTTAAGAAAATCATGTCATTTATAAAATATAACATGTTTGTTGATCAGTTCATATACTTGCATCAAATAACTTGCTCCTAATCAATTCAATTTTCATATTTGAGAGCACGCACATGACAAATTCATGCACACATATACATCTTATCAATATAAGGAATTATTTTAAAATATGAGACCTTCGCTAATTTGTGTACATCTGCGGATGCGGATTAAAAGTAGTATTTCATATCAATTAACCTCAACAAAACTTAATAATAATAAAAATAAGATAGACGAGGCGATAGGAATAAACATGTACAATATTACTATACTCTCAATCCCATAATTATTAACCCATATATCTTCGCATATGATCACAAATATAATCTTTAAGGGATTAAATCGAAAACTGAATAATAATTATAATACTACAACTCTTCTCAATTAATCACAATTGCAATAGGCATGATTCCAGAAAAACGAGTAATAAAATCATGAACCACACACAATACCCACGATTCACAAAAGTAGGATACAAAATTTGTACTTAGTCTAATACATATAAACTCACTCAAGCGAACCTACACACAATTATAGGTATACACCTATAACAGGTAGGTTGTATGGGGGGGACTCCAATTTTTCATAGAATTCATGAATAATCCTTAGATAATAAAATAATAATTTAAACATTATCCCAATTATAATTTTTATGAATAATAAATAAAAGTTCATGCCCTGAAAACACTTGATTCCAAAAGTCTTCTTACGAAGCCTATGCACATATCAAATATATACATAGCTAAAATATAATACAATTAGGCATCAGAGGGGCATAAATATTGCATCAAAAGAATGATAATACCGTGAAATAGATTCATCTTACATTTAGCGCAATCTCAAATATATCTCCAATTGGTAGAGCAATCAACAAAGTACAATAATCAATAGCGAGTCTAATGTCCAAAGAAAACAAAACCATAATTCATAATTGATTTGCGTCTTGATCAGAACTACTTGCTATGAAATTATAAAAACCGAGTTGCTACTATGAGATCAAGAATTTTAATTGAGAAAGAACAAGTACATGCTTACATAAGAGTACTAATTTTAATTCTAAAAAATAAAACTTTTCAAAATTACCACTTGCAAGAATTAATTCTTGCAACATATTTCATTGCTTATATAGAAAGAATCATAATAGCAAATAGATGATAGTTTCAATACAAATAACAAAATCTAATTTAAAAGAAAAATTTCTCAACATCCCTTTATATATATATATATATATATAAATCATGAAAAGGGCTTTTTGATTAAGCAAAGGTAGTAGTTAAAAGCAAGAACAATTTTCGCGAAAATTCCTTAATTTATAGATGTTTGAATTTCTAGCTTCCAACGGCTAGTTATTTGACACCTATAAATAGGAGTGTATGGTGATAAGTTCAACACAAGAAAGACGGGCAAGAGAGCACAAAAGATAGAGAAACACACAAACACACCATAAACTCACCTTGTTCATACAAGTATATCTACACTTTTAGGAGTTTTAGTTGGATACATTACTCAACCTATTCATCACATAGAAGGGTTGTTGTAAGTTGTACGAAGGAGCTGGTACTTCCCAATTCCAGTAGTAAGTAAGGTTGTTGGTGAGTGAGACCCCTTTGGTAAAAGAGAGAGTGGACGAGGATCATTATATCCGAACCACTATAAAAATTCTCGAGTCTATTTTATTTACTGTTCTTTAATTTTCTGCATAATTTATTTTAGCAATTTAAAAGAGGTTTTTCTTAAAATTAAGTATAAAACGCTTTTCGCTAATAATATTTTTGGGACCAACAAGTGGTATCAGAGCAGTGTGTCCTAGACCACTGCTTTGAAAAGCTTTTGGTGGTCACCAGGACAGATCCAATTTTTTTAAAAACCCAAATTTTTTTTTTGCTAACAACTTCTTGCAGAAATGGGTTCAAAGAAAAGTAATAAAAGATACACTAGAAGTCACTCCAAAAGAAGTTTCACAGCTGAGGAAGAAGAGGCATCCACTTCTGGTTCATCATCAAATTTTGGACCAAACGAAGAGATATGTCTTGTGACAGATGATGTATGTAATCGAACTCCCTCTTCTTCTTCTTCTTCTTCTTCTTATTCTTCTTTTTCTGAACAATCAGAGGAGTCTTATACGCAAATATTGCTATTAGATCTCCAAAAATCTGTACAACTTTGTCAAAAGTTGGAAGATGAGAACACAAAACTGAAAGCAGAAAATCAAAAGCTTTCAAAATATTTTGACAAATCAGCTGATCTACCACATGAACATGTTCAAACACTGGTAGAAGAGTCCACTAACTTGAAAACCAAATGTGATGAACAAACTAAGCTGATAGAAAAGCTGCTTGTTGAAAACATTGAGAAAAGTAATGAATATACTCTGCTTAAATCTTAGTTTGATGAACTCTTCCATCAAAACAAAATTGTAAAAGATAGTGAGGACAGGCTCAAGCTGAGACTAGAGCAGTTGACTACAACAAACAATGTTGTGCCACACATAGCTGTCTAATCTCAAAGAGAACATGATAAGACAGGCCTTCGTTATTCCAAACATGAATCCTCACATGTTCAAAAAGAAGAAAAGTCTAGTAATTTTATTGATAAGAGTAAGAAGTTAGTTGACCAGGCAACTCAACCTAACGATCAGATGAGTTCTAAATCTAAAAAACCCAGAATGAAGAGGAGGAATTTTAAAAGACCTTAGCAAGGTCAGCAGGGTAGAAAACAGTCTGGACCTTCTCAAAAGAAGCAGTCCCAGCTGACTCCTACTCAGCTGCAGAAGACTTTTAAGTCATCTACCAGACCAGCTGGAACTTTTTATGGTTCTAGCAAGACTTATCCTTATCAAAAAAAATTCAAGACTGTTGCATTAAGCCAAGTTATTCCTTCTACTGGATAAGCTCATAAGAGAAGAAAAGCCTTTAGAAGAAATAACCATGTCGGAGCCTCTTGTGTTCAATGTGTTTTTATGGATATGTATGGAAGAAAGATAAGATCACCTGATTCAAAAATGGATGATCTATTCTTGTGGCTTCCTAAATATTGTGCTAACCCCCCTGGACCCAGAAGGGTATCAAAAACTTGATTGCCTGCAGATACACAAGAAGACCAACTGATATTATGCCCTCAGCTGAGAATATTTTGAGGGGGAAGATCAGTTGACCCTGCTTGATTAGACTTCTTATCTTAAGATTTCAATTTTCACTTGTCTTGTTTAGATTCAGTTCTTTTAGTTTTAACATCATCAAAAAGGGGGAAATTGTTGGGATATAGATTAGATGTTTTGAAGATGTTAAAATGAGAACTTGTAACTAGTCTAGGACTAGAATAGGTCTTAGGCTAAGGGGGAAGGGAATTAGACAAGACAAGAAGAGTTCCAGACAAGAGGAGTCCAAAGCAAGAGAAGTCCCAGACAAGAGAAGTCCCGGACAAGAGTGAGTCCCACACAAGAGGAGTCCCAGACAAGAGAAGTCTCAGACAAGAGAAGTCCCAAACAAGAGAAGTCCCAGACAAGAGAAGTTCCAGACAAGAGAAGTCCCGGACAAGAGAAGTTCCAGACAAGAGGAGTCCCGGACAAGAGAAATTCCAGACAAGAGGAGTCCCGGACAAGAGGAGTCTTAGACAAGATGAGTCTTGGACAAGATGAGTCTAAGACAAGAGAAGTCTTGGACAAGATGAGTCTTGGACAAGATGAGACTTGGACAAGAGGACCAGATGAGGTAGAGGACCAGACTACTCTACCAGATGAGCTCTACCAGATGTGCTCTACCAGACTATTCTACCAGATGAGCTCTACCAGACTACTCTACCAGATTAGTCTACCAGACTACTCTACTCTACTAAGAAGATCTTGTGATCTAAAGATAAGAAGAATCAAGAAAGGGAAGTCAACTGATATCAAGAGAGATTGGTTGAAGATCAAAGAAGAATCAATCAAAGAAGGAGTCAACCAATCACCATATAATCAATCAAGATGATTGATTATATTCCTTAATTTATAGATGTTTGAATTTCTAGATTCCAACGGCTAGTTATTTGACACCTATAAAAAGGAGTGTATGGTGATAAGTTCAACACAAGAAAGACGGGCAAGAAAGCACAAAAGATAGAGAAACACACGAGCACACCATACACTCACCTTATTCATACAAGTATATCTACTCTTTTAGGAGTTTTAGTTGGATACATTACTCAACATATTCATCACATAGAAGGGTTGTTGTAAGTTGTACGAAGGAGCTGGTACTTCTCAATTCCAGTAGTAAGTAGGGTTGTTGGTGAGTGAGAACTCTTTGGTGAAAGGGAGAGTGGACGTAGGATCATTATATCCGAACCACTATAAAAATTCTTGAGTCTATTTTATTTAATGTCCTTTAATTTTCTGCATAATTTATTTTAGCAATTTAAAAGAGGTTTTTCTTAAAATTAAGTATAAAACGCTTCCGCTAATAATATTTTTGGGACCAACAAAATTAATTTCTGAATTTGCAAAATGAATAAGGGTAATGTGGATAATTTAGCTCCAAAAAGGGCAATATACATACTTTTTAGAAAATGGGGCAAAAAACAAGTGCCCCTTAAATTTTGGGCACTTTTGTGTATTTTCACTTTAGAAAAGTCTGTTGGTGAACGAATCTAAGCGAGAGGATTAGTGGCTGTTTTAATCCGTTTTTACGTCACCAATCAATAACGTGTGATTGATTACCACCGTAAATGGTAAAACGAGTTTTGGGTCAACGAATTCGGGTAAAATGAAGATCGAAATTTAAATTATCTCGTATATGTGTAAGTTTGGGTGTATTTGTGTGTGTTTTTAGTCTGAAATTCGAAAATTACATGAATAAGCTGGAGAACAACTATTTATAGAGACTAGCAAGCATGAGGTGTCTAAGACTCTTGGTCTCCCTAGCCTGCATGCTTGACATGTGTCCCTTTGATCTTATCTAAGCTGAACCTTAGTTACAAAGTCTTCTTTGGTCCTTATCTCGGACTCACTGTTGTTCGCCTAGGTCGGCTTAATTGATCTTGTTGATTCTCCAACTGAAATTTGTTCGCCTCTTGAGGTTGTACTTTGGAAGTTGCTCGCCTTATGGCTTTGTTCAGCTTGGCTTTGGGATCTTTGTCCTTTGTTCACTTGTACACACCTCCTTGGCTATTTGTTGTATCATATTTTGACCAAGTTGTTCGTCATGGATGACTTCACAGTTGGCTCATTCTTGGTCCCGGGCCTTAATACCTGTTCGCCCATTAGTTGTTCGTCGGGAGAGTTGTTCGTCACTTCATACACCTCCCAGATTGGTTAATGCGCCCAAATCGTGATTTTCTTTGTTTTAGACTTCAATAATTGTTCGCTCCATATCTAGTTGATGTTCGCCTATCAACAAAGTCTACATCCGAATTTTCATCAAATTGTGACACGATTTCACCTCGCAACTCTTGGCAGAACATGAACAAAACACTGCACATGACGGTCCTATATAGAATATAGTGAAAATACACAAAAATGCCCAAAATTTAAGGGGACACTTCATTTTTGCCCCTTTTTTTTACAAAAGATGTATATTGCCCAAAAAATGTTGGCAAAAGGTTGGCGAATGGTTGACATACAGGTTGGCATGAGTGCCAACCCTTTGCCAACCGTTTTGCCAACATTTTTTGGGCAAAAAACATCTTTTGTAGAAAAGGGGACAAAAATCAAGTGCCCCTTAAATTTTGGGCAATTTTGCTTTTCTCCCTAGAATATATATGATTCAAATCCTCATGCGAGAGGAGATTTAACACAAAATTAATTACAATAAATGAAATTATATTCAAATTACGAAGTTTTACAAAAATCCAATCCATCTATAAGTACATGAACTTAATTGAGTTTGTGACAATACAATTAACCTGCAGCCACAAAATAATGATCATTATTATTATTAAACTATTAAAGGTAGCTGATCCGAAGGCAATTTAGTAAACTCCAAATCCGCATCAAACTTAGACGACACCGTTTCGCCGTGCAAGTCTTTGCAAAAGACGAACAAAACAGCAAAGAATACAATATTAAAGAGCGATGATAGTGTAACAAAACCCGCGTAAAGAAGCATCAGTGGTACGACCCAACCGCCAGTAGGACGTCCCTCCATAAAATTGGCATACCACATCGACATGAGGGTATTTAAAATTCCAAACAGCAGCATCATCAACAATGCGATGCTCCTCATCCCCGTCACCAAATACGCGCTTCTTTTCAAGGGCGCGAATCCCCAGGTGGACTCCGAAACAACCACAGGATAAATCAAACACCACTGCAATCCGACGTAGATCATCGGTCCGGCAAGCAGAGCCATTGTAAGCGCGAAAATGGAAGCAGTAAAATATGTGCTGGTAAAGTCCAGGTTGAAGAAAAGGCCGAAAGCAACGGAAATAATTCCCGTAAAGAGGGCGACGGCAAACGAAATTAATACCATAATGAGCAGGGTAGCGAGCTTGGTTACCAGGATTGGGAAAAATGAAAGGGGGATGGATTTAAGGGACGGTGGGGCCCGATTTTGTAGGGCGGTGATGGTGGCGCGGCTGATGGAAGAGACTGCGCACGTGTTGAAAATTTGTACCAAGAGAGTATAGAGGAGTAGGATTTGGGGTTGGGGTTGGGATTTTGGTGTTTCGGCCTTTTCTATTGATTTGAATTGGGAAGCAACAGAAATTGTATGAAAAAGGAAAGGAGAAAGGGTGGCTAAAATTGAGATGGGAAGGAGGAAGAGAGCTGAGAGTGTTGAGAAATGGCGGGGGTGAGTGATGACTATGGTTGTGGTTTCTGTGAGTAGTTTCACCAGGCTTGGTTTCTTGGATGACATCATGACTGATACAGATGGAATTGGGGAAGGAAATGCAAGAATATAAAGAGATGGAAAGCTCAATTATCCACAATATATGTTGAGGAAAAGTTCAAAGTTGTACGCCCAAGTCCTTTCTAGGAAAAGTTCAAAGTTTAATAATTAGGCCAGCTCTAATTTTCAGCCAATGCATTTCATGGTTTATACGTTATTAAACTTGATTCATTAACAAATATAGAGAGTTATACTTATAAACTAATATTATAATATTTATTCACGCTTTTAATATTAAAAAATTAGTTTACAATCATTAAATATTTATAAAAATAGTGATATTACTAAATATATATTATGTTATTATTGGATGACTGTTTTTATATTATGATTAAGTTTTATAAGAGTGTGCATTAATCATCATTTTACAATGAAACATGAAAATATGGAACGGTTGGGAATCTAATTAACCATGAGAGATTAACTTGCCTCTTCATTCAACCACCATTTCTCCATTCTCGATCGGCAACTGGAGCAGATTGCGTGAAAACTATGTTAAGACTTTTTTTTTTGAAAGAGTATGTTAAGACTTTTGAAAGTCTCATCTCCATGTAATTACCTACAATCGATATATCAAATTCGGTTGGAACTTCTCGGTCAAAAGTTTAATTAGTAATTATATATCTTTTGTATGAGACCGTCTCATGAAATAAGACAACACAAATTAACACCTACCTCTACCCCTACCAAAGTGTTAATGAGTCAAAATCTTAATATGTATTGTTTTATATTGTTAGTTTTTTTATTAATATAAACCATTATTATTGAATATGAAACATATATTGGATAATACAAAATAGACATAATGCTTTAGATCTAAGGCCCATGGACTAACAACTTTTGTTTCAATAGATCCTGAACTAATTTTGTATTCATCATATTTTTACACATTACACGTTTTAAAAACATTAATGAAACCTGATGAAACATGAAAATATAGATAAGGGAATCGTAACTATGAGATACCCCAGTTTCCTTGCTTCTTCATTCAGCCACCATTTCTCCATTCTCAGCAACTACGCAATGTAAATTCTAGAGCAGAATGCATGGAAAGTTTGTTAAGACTTTTGAAAGTCTCATCTCCATATTAATACATTCAATCGAACTAATAATATGAAATAATACATATTTAACAAAATAAAATAAAATAACTCAATCATCAACAAACTCCAAGTCTCTTTAATATAAAAGAACAAAAATTAAAAAATTAAACCAATAAAATAAATAAATCTTAAAACACAATATTAATTTTAAAATATGAGATCTAAGTTTAGCTTCCCGATCTTGCTCATCTATTAAAAATATGAAATGAAGGATCATGTTTGAGCTTATTTATATAAAAAAATAAAAAAAATAATAGCAATCACTGACACTAATTTTTTTTTAAGAGCAAAAACAAAAAACTTTCATTAACACAATGGGTACAAGAAATACCCCTAGTAACAGTTCAACCGTACACATTAACCATCAAGAATCATTCTAGAATTTGCTAGCCAATCACTATATGAGAAATTAGAGTACCTTAACCCCTTTACATAGAGTCAACTCCACAGTCTAACTTTCAAATCATCAACTAATTTTTCAACAGAGAACACAGTTTCATTAAAAACTAGATCATTTCTACCTTTCCATATACCCAAACAACACAAAGCCAAATTAAAGTTGCCACTTGTTTTCCTCTTTCACCTCTAAAGATTTGGCATTGTCCAAGTAAATTGCGGGCAGGATCGTTGTGTATGACCATTGAGACTCCAAGCCACCTAAAGCATTCTATCCAAATTTTGTATGAAAATTCGCATTAAAAAAGGATGAGTTTACCGTCTTCATTCTCCTCCTTGCATAACGGACATCGTATATCTCCATTCGGTGGGATTATATTTCTTCGTTGTAGATTCATTCTTGTAGGTAATCTGTCCCAAAGAACTCTCCATGCATGAGCAATAAACTTCACCGGTGTTAGCTTTTTCCAAATGAGCTTAAAACTTTCCTCCAAGACAACATCTACGTGGGTGTTTCCAGCATGATTTTTTAGCAAAGTATAGGCTGATTTTGTTGAGTACGAGCCTTTCGGGTCTCCGCTCCACTTCCAAGAATCGCAGCACCCTTTTTTCAAAGGAAACCTGATAATCCAAGAATTAAAATCGTTAAACAAAGCAAGTTCTCGATAAAAAAAACCTCTCCTCCAATTCCACCTCCACTCCCACCTCTCTCCCCTCCAAACTCCCACCTCGTTCACCCTCTTCCCTTCGTCTACACTATTCTGAAAAATTCTAGAAAATTTCAGAAATAACAGGATATCTCCCACCCATTTATCCTCCCAAAAAAGAGTGTCCTCACCCTCACCAACCACCTTCAACACCCTACTCCTAAACCACTCTCCCTCACTTCCTAATGTCATACTCACTATATCTTTCCACCAATTCGACCATCTCCTTCTAACACCCTCAAATAAAATCTCTCACATATCTAGACTCCACTACCCTCACCCACAAGTTATTTCTCTCGTTTAAAAATCGCCACATCCACTTTCCAAGTAAAGCCTTATTAAACAACTCCACGTCTCTAACCCCCAAGCCCCCTCTATCCTTGGAGTTACAAATCACTTTCCATTCAATCCAAGCAGTTTTCCTAGAACTCTCCCCGCCCCCAAAGAAAATTTTGTTGCAAACACATGATATCACTCAAGACTTTTTTCGGTAATATGTAAAAAGATAGGTAGTACGTAGGTAGAGATGCAAGCACCGAGTTTAGCAAAGTGATTCTGCCCCCTAATGAGATCTTCTTGTCTTCCCAACATCTTAATCTCTTTCTGATTTTTTGGATTACACCCGACCATTCCGCTACCCTCCGGTGAATCATGCCCACTTTCAGCCCCAAGTATGTGATTGGTAGCTTTCCAACTTCGCATTCAAGAATTTCAGCCATTTCTCTAAGCCTTTCTTCACCCACGTTTACACCAAACAACCCACATTTATCGAAATTTACTCGCAAGCCTGGAATTAATTCCATGTTTCTCAATATTCGCTTCATTGTCCAGGCGTTTCCCACACTTGCAGCTTCCATAAATATTGTATCATCCGCGAATTGTAGATGAGAAATGTGGATGGCGTTTCTACCAATAATCGCTTCTTCGAAATAACCGAAGTCCGACGCTCTCTTCATTAGTATAACTCAATCCCTCCGCTGCAATTAAGAACAAGAAAGGGGATAACGGGTCTCCCTGTCTCAATCCCCTTTCTAATTTGAATTCATCTGTCGGGCTACCATTTACAAGTATCGAGGCTGTTGCGCTTGAAATGCATTCCATAATCCATTTACGCCAAGTCAAATTGAACCCAAAGCCGGTCATCATCGTATCAATGAAACTCCACTCCACCGAATCGTAGGCCTTTGCGAAATCCACCTTGAAGAACATTCTTTCGATACTGCTCTTCTTTGCTTCATCAATGGCCTCGTTCAAGATTGCAATACTATCCATAATCTGTCTTTTCCCGATAAAAGCACTTTGGTTTTCAGAAATGATGGAATCAAGAGCCAAACTTAGTCTGTTTACCAAGATCTTTGAAAGTATTTTGTAGATCCCACCTATCAGGGAAATAGGCCTGTAATCATTCAGCCCGGTTGCTACCTCCTTCTTTGGTATTAGCACCATAAAAGACGGATTAATTCCTTTAACCAGCTTCTCATTCCTATGAAACTCCTCCACCATTTTAAGCAGGTCGTCTTTGATGTCCTTCCAAAATGCTTTGAAAAATCCAAAGTTAAAAGCCGTCCGGTCCGGGACTCTTCGAGCTATCACACGACCACACTGCTTCCTTTATTTCCTCTTCACTGAAAGGGGAAATCAACCTGGCATTCTCCTGATCAGAAATGCTTCTGCCCATAAAATCCGGTCCAATTGTCGGTCTGATCCAAAAATCTTGTCGAAAATGGTTCTTAAAATGCTCGAGAATTCCTCCTTTGACATCAGCAACTTCCTCCAGTCATTCTCCATTAATTTTGACCCCTAAAATCTCATTCTTTTTCCTCTTCTTGTTGATGTAGCCATGGAAGAATTTTGAATTCACATCCCCCTCCCGAATCCATTTACATTTTGATTTCTGGAAAAACATGCTATCCTTCCATTTCAGGTCTCTTAGTAACAAGGCTTTCTTTTCATTCCTCTGAAGTACTTCCGAGTCTTCAAGTCCAAATGCATCATCAATTATATCAAGCTTATGTATATCATCCCTCCATTCCTTAATTCTCACATCAATTGCACCGAAGACTTGCCTATCCAAATCTTGATGTTAGCCTTAAGACACTTTAGCTTCTCCTTCAGCACGTAGCCACTCCATCCATTCATATTATAACTCTGCCATTTGGCCGAGACGAATTGTTTGAATTCCTGATGGCTGTTCCAAGCATCAAAATATCGGAAAGGTTTGGGCCCCCAATACTTTGCCTTTATCTCGATGATAATCAGACAGTGGTCTGAGAGTGCTCTTGGTAAACCCCTCTGATATGAATTCGGCCACCTCGCCAACCATGTATTGTTGACCAGCACCCTATCTATTTGACTTTTGCAGCTGCCATCATCTCTATAGTATGTAAAGCTCCTACCATCAGCTTTGAACGGCCAGTCCGACGACCAGAATTACCAGGGCAGGGAGTGTATAGCAGGGAGCGCTGCGCGCGGCGGTGACCGGGGAGCGGTGGTGAACGACGGGCACAACATGGGTTCGATTAATTTTCAGATTCACCTTCTCCCTCTCACAGCGTGGGTTCAATTGAAATTGAGATCCCTAATTCTATTTCGGGGTTTTAATTTTCAGATTTTGTGATTGTTATTTAATAAAAAAAAACCGGCAACTAACGGCTTAGTCGGCGATTACACGGTCCTAGTCGCCGACTAAGCACAACATCGAGTTTTGTGGCCGTGTTGAGGGTTATCGGGTCAGCCTAGGGCCAACTAGCGACTAGTCGGCCGACTTTTCAAACACTGCTTTTAAACGAGAGGTTCCAACCAGATTTGTTGAATATAAAATATATATTGGATAATACAATATATATATATATATATATATATATGGAGAGAGAGAGAGAGAGAGTATGCAGTGAAAATGATTCATACATGAACCATTGAAGAATATTAATTGTTTTCATTAAAGCGTATTAGTTATTTTCACCGAAGGATTTTAGTTGTTTTCGCTGAAGAGTATTAATTATTTACTGAAAACAAACTAAAACTCTTCAATAAAAATAAATAATACTCTTTAATAAAAATAATCCATATTCTTTAATAATTTATGTATGAACCAATTTCATTTTGTACATACTCATGTAGAGAGAGAGAGAGATTATTTTTTTTAAATGGTATATCTATAGCTTTTTGTTTTTCTTAATAGTATGTTGTATTTTTTTCGATTTTAGCTGTGCATGTGCCATCCGTCAACAAAGAGAACATAAAGAAAGGTATACAAGAAATAATACTGTAGTAGTACCAAGAAAAAATGCAACGAATTCTGGTGAAAATGAAACCAAACATGGTGTATCGCTTGTTCAGGAAATATCCATCAAGTACAGAGTACAAAAAATCTGTCACTTCAGGTCTCATACATATAAATGGCAAGGCGAAATGACCGACCAAAATGAAATTTTATCCAAAGAGCACTTTTAGTCTTTTACAGTTTCAAATCTACAAATACATGACTACACCTTTTCCCAATAGGATCAGACAAAACAGATGATTTAGCTGCTAGACATCATAAAAAAGCATCAATAAGCTCTCTAACATACAGTTTCCCCACCCGATTTCTCGTCAATCTGAGTCATTGAGCTGCCGAGCAATGCTATTTCGCAAAGCAATAGACGACGAAAAACAGATTCCGCAACATGCATATAGAACAATAATGTGACCATAAAAACAACATAAACAAGAATCTGCACAGCTAGACAACCAGTAGGGCCATGGAAATTGTTACCTGCATAATTAGCCATCATAACCAAATGCCAAATTGACAGAATGCACGACAGAAGTCCAGATAACATCATCACCAAGAATGTGACCCCTTTCATCCCCTTCACCAAATACTTCAACGGAGAAAACCCCCTCTGAGATATCGGATTCATTAAACACAACTCCACCCCCAAGTAAATCAACAATCCAGCAAGAAAAGTCGCTATGCGGAGAATAAAAACCAGAAAATGTATACTGTTATAGTCCATGTTGCACCCCAGTAGCACTAGCATAGTGTATTGCAATAGCATAAGAATCGCGAAAGCAAACAAAATTAACTCCAAAATGATCATGTGAACAAGCTTAGGTAAAAGAAGAGGGAGAAATGAAACGATAATGGATTTAAGGAAGGAAACAAATTTGATGGCCCGATTGTGGAATTTATGCACGGTGCTATGGGAGGTAGAAGTGAGAAGATAGAAATTGAAAATGGGTGAAAGCAGAGGGTAAAGAAACTTGACGAGTTGGGATATTCCTGCAGGGGGTGTTTCAGAGTGTGGTAATGAAAAGCTAGATATTAATTGGTGATAGTATGGAAGAAGTAAAGGGGTGTGTGGAAGGAAAAGATAAATGGTGGTGGAAAATGAGATGAGAACGAGGAAGGGAGCTGCAAGTGCCAAGAAATGGCAGGAGCTAGCGCTGATTAAGCGCGACGTTTCAGAGAGAATTCTCAAGAGCCTTGGCATCTTTGTTGACATAATCGCACAGCACAGCGAGTTTGTCTCTGTGTGTGAATGTGTGAGAGAGGCCTTCATGGACAATCATTAAAGTCTTTCCCAGGACTAATATAATATAGAGACATACATATTTAATAAAAAGAATGTAATTGTTTCAGACAATTTATTCTATTCATCCACCATTTCTCCATCACCAATACTAGCTTTTCTCAACTACTATACATTGGAAATACTGGAGCAGAACGGTCAAAAGTTGACTTTTTAAAAGTCTCCTTATAGTTATCTATATAGCTGTCCATTACATTACAATCAAGCAATATATACAAAAGAAATGCTATTACATGCAGTATCATGCCTTATCAAGTTACATTCATATACGTACACCTGGAGAAATACAATCTGGACCTTCTAGCTATTTAAATGGTATAGTGTCCTATGCCATATAAGTCCACAATGAAAACCCAATATTATTATATAAACATTTCCGAAGAAATCTCTGCAATATATTCATATTCATGTTCGATCCTGAGAATCTGTCATTTTCAAGAATAAAGTTTTAAGGACCCTCCAATAAAGCAACAGGCTAACTATATCGACAAAGATTGAAGAACAATATAATATAAACTGTAAAGGGAGAAAATGTTACATGGTATGTAATTACAACTTTTGAGAAACCTTTGCAAGATCAGCATACTTGTGAATGGTCCAATCTTCAGCATATGTAAGATGCCTTCCCACCTCAGTTACAATGTTGCAGATATTCAAGTAAGACAGTCACAATGCATTGAAAGTACTTTAAGCTATCATCTGGACACAAATATTCCAATTTGAAGAAGCTTCATCTGCACATTGAGCAGAAACGCGAGCTTTCTTTCCCTGCAGCTACCCACCAACAAAAACAAAGATGATGTCATAGAACATCCGATGCAGATTCAATTGTCAGAGCCTCCAAAACTGGTTCCTTCTCAACATTGGCAGACTCCATGCGATAAGATTTACAGCTGAAGTAGAAAACCGTGCTCATCATCGAATCTATCAGCACCAAAAATGAGTACATCACAACCAAAAGAGGCCCTTCCCATACCCTGGAAGAGCCATCGCCATAACTAAGTGTCGTTACTCTATGCTCAAAGAGACCCTCCACGAACGCCATTCCTATAGTCGATCCAAGAAATATCAAAAGCCCAACTTGAGTCTGCCCTTTAATTAATGAACTCGAACTAAGCAATGCCTGTGGCCCTGAGACATCCTCAAGAACAGATATCACAATAGCAATGTTGCAGATAATAATAGCATTTGCTATAATGATCGAGAATATCAATCCCACTACCATGGCAGGATACAGAATCAAGTCGGAAGGGAATCCCATGAGAAAGAACACACAACTAACCATAACCAGGAGGACAATGAATAAAGTGAGGCAACTGGATAGCACAGCACACACCCAAAAATATGTGAAAACAATTCGCTTCCAGATCTTGCGAATAATCACATAAAACTTCAAGTAATCGAATCTCTTCCTCGAATATGTACAATCCACAGAGTAAACCACAGCAGCCTTTGATAAAAGTGAAAATGTGATGAACAAAGGGAAGCACATTATAGCTGAAATCACCATTTCCGACAACTTTTGGCATGAATGTATGATGAAAGGCTTAAGAGCAAGTCCACTAGATTTTGCTACTAACAACAGCCGGAACGTTAGCGTCTTCACAAGGGACTGATTAACTAACACATTCGATAAAAGCACAGCTGAAACTGGACAAATTAACACTGCCAAAATTGCCATGAACCCTGTCGAATTGTATCGAAGAATCCAAACGGTTTCTCTCAAAATGTCCAGTGCACTCATTGAATAAAAATGGTAATCAGAAACAGCCGTCTCCAATTCAAGATTTTCGAAATCAGCCCCATCTTCCTCCTCATGTTTATCTCTATTTAATGCATTTGAGCCGGGTCTTGGGCTCAACCCACTCAATGCATCCATTTTATTTCACAATATTCTCCCCTTAAAAACCCGCCCACGAGAATCAATTAAAAGGAACAAATATAATCCAGCAAAACACCACGTGAATTAATCAAAACTCAAATGCATCAAAAGCTCTAAGAAATTTCATTCAGATCTAAATCAACCACGAGAACTCACTCAAGCGTACCTCACCATTTCCAGGTGCGATTTCATACAGAAGGCCAAAATACTAATATAAGCCATCCGCAGCATCAATCAGTAGGAGAAGATTTGGTAGAATAATCGAGAAGATCGAGAGATGACAAAGCTCGTTGAATATGAAAGGAGATCAGGCTACGGGAGAAAGAAATCGTATTGAAAACGAGGGGAGGATCTTTGAATCAGAGTGCGAAGAAGGAAAGAATCATTATTTCTTGATTTTGAAAGCGGAAAAAAGTGAAGGGAATTTTGGGGTCGTTCACGTTCGCGAAGACCCCTAACCTGAAGAGGCGTGGCGCTATATTTCTATCGCTTTTACCCTCCCTTTATCCCTCTTATAACTTTTTTTTAATGGCTTCCAAAATAAAAAAAATTAAGTTACTTTTCGAAAAAGGAAAAAAAATAATATATTAATTTTGTACTATGTAGCTCACTATTATATATATAAAAAAAATAAAAAAAAAAGGTGGTAGATAACTAGAATTGCCAATGTATAAATGAAATAGATGACGCATTAAACATTATCAGTAATTTCTACTCCCTCTGTTTAAATATTATTTTTACACTTCTTTTAAATCATGAGGTAGTGTTGGAAACGAGGGAGTAATAATTTGTAGAGAATTATTTGTTTTGTTAAGAAATGAAGCACATGCAACTAATGTGGGGTGTTTGTGATTAATGGTATAACGCTACTAGTGTTGAATACCATATTGATTAACTAGCTGAGATTCGTAACGACTAGGTCGAGACCATCCTAATTGACTTGGTCACGTGCACTTTTTTTTGGGTTTACATATTAAAGTAATTTTAATGAAATTAAATATAGTGTGTTCATGTGGATAGTTGACCCATAATTGGCACTTTAAAATACTGTACAAAAATTTTGGGGCTCTGTCGGTGCGGTAAGCTCATGCCTGGGCCTTCTAAGTTATGGACTTTAATGATGGGCTCACAAGAAAAGGCCCAATATTACATCTAAAAGTATACAAATGCCCTCATATGAATTAGGTGTTTGGTAAAATACAAAGGAAAAAGAAATAGAAATGAAAATAAATTATACCCATAGGTGAGGAATGAAGAATTACTTGTTTTGGAGGAATCAAAATTATAGTAATGTAATTCCAAACACATACTATAACTTTGATTCTCATAGTTTATCCTACAATATTCCCGACCAAGCACCCCTTAATCTTGTAATTTAATCCAAAGACGAAATTGATTCTTCAATTAGAGTCGATCAAAAATTACTATTGATAACTTGCGTAATTTTCAATTATGACTCTAATTGAGTAGAAATAAGGTTTCATCCTCTGGGAGGGTGACACTAATATCAAGAAATTTTTTTATCTCATCTAAAAGTTTGAATTTATAGAAATTGTATAATTAATTCATTTTTATATTTGTTTCTTTCTTTATTTATTTATTTATTTTTTTTGTCTAAAACACAAGGCAAAATTTGCATTTACATGGAGTATAAGTTGGGCATTAACACTTTGAAAAGATTGATGTTAATTTTTCTAGTATTTTAACTGTCTCACCGTGAAACCCTCATGCCATTTTTTTTTCCATTATTTAATGTATAATTGTCCTATTTTTGTTTTTAATTTTGGGCTGTCTCCCACTCATATATAAAGCCCATATGACCACTTCAATTAATTCTCTCTAAAATTGGGGGCAGGAATGCCGTATAATTAGGGTACGGATCGATGGCGAGTTTGGCGCGAGCTTGAAGGTACGTCTCTCTCCCCTCTCTTTTCTTCTATATTTCCTGTGTTATCTTGTTATTTTTCTTCAATTCCCGGCGAACTACGCGTTTATAAAGTTAATTCTTTTTTTCTTCAATTTCTGGTCTGGTGCGCCGGAAAACTAACACATCTTGATACATTAGTTTTGAAATCTGTATAAATTTCACTGGTTCAATTAAATTGACTAATATCCGTGAAGATTCCTTAATTATAGCAACAAATTAATATATACATGCAGGCGGCTGCAAAGACAGTAATTTTAAGTAACAAATTGGAAGAAAACTGACTCTATTGTACTCATTTTGTCAGCATAATTCGATAATGACGTTTTTAGAATGGTCTGTCTGCCTCATTGTTTAGCGCAGGCCTTACGCCCCAAAGTGCTACAGGGTTTTTAAGTTGAGCGTGTTCTATGCTTGAGCGTAGATGACTAAGCAAATTTTTTATTTTTTTTTCTTTTGCAGCGTGTCAAATTTCCTGAAAACTTCTTGCATTTTCACCATTAATTGCTCGGAGACCGTGAAATAGAAAATTGGAGAACATAGGATGGGTGGGGCTGATGGCATATTGGATCCTAAGAGGGTAGTCTTTGTGACTGTTGGAACAACTAGTTTTGATGCCTTGGTTAGAGCTGTAGATACTCGGGAAGTCAGGGAAGCACTGTTCAAAAAGGGATATACGGATCTTGTCATTCAAATGGGGCGTGGGTCTTACATCCCATCAAAGGTAATATGATGCTCTTAATCGATACATACCTGTGATTAATTGGGGATTGGGACATATGGAAATTTGAAATTGAAATCGCAGCATTCTAATTGATTTTGAGAGCTATAGAGCAGTACGCACTTGGAGAGGCAAAAACATAGTAGGATAGAAAAAGATAATGCAAGCTTAAATGCTGCAATAATGATGTAATAAATGAAGATCATTTAGAAATAAGATTTGACATCGTGTCTCCACAGTGCATTTAGCCTGAGTTGTCCTGCATCACTGGAATTTATGACTATCTCAGTATCTCTTTGGATTATACTTGGGATTTGGGAGGAGTGTTCACATCCTCATATTATTTTCTTCAATCCTGAGCCCATCCATGTGATGCCTTTGAGACAATTATCCTAAGTATTTGTCACTCTTCTATTCCCTCAGAAACTCTCCATAATCTTGTATGTCTTTTTTCTATTCTGGAATTCGTTGTCTGGGCAACATAAAATCCTTTGCTTCTTGCAATTCTCTTATCTTGCCTCGTTTTTCAAATTCTTCTTGCTTTTTATAGTTGAGATCAGATGCATCATATTTTTCTTTATCTGAGCTGAAATTAGAAACCTTATGATATGACTGAAATCTGAAAACTGAGTTTAACTTAAACTAATATTGGGCATTTGCTGCATGTCCTTACACATGATTCAATATCAGAATGAATGCTTATATGGCCACATGTAGATAGCATCTATGTACTTATATGATTATGTTTATATAATGACTTCAACTATCAGTCTGCCGGAGATGATGAGTCCCTGTCTGTGGATTACTTCACGTTTTCATCAAGCATAGCTGAGTATTTGAAGGCAGCATCTCTTGTTATCAGTCATGCAGGTAGTGTTTTGTTTTATCTTCTTCATTTATGTTGCCACTTGTATTTCTTGAATTGGACTTCTCCTCCTCCAATGAGCATACAAATGTATGTGCTTGGTTCATAAAACTTAGTTTGTTGTTGTTGTGCTGTTGTAATTATGATACATGTGACATTCAATTTCTAGCTCTTCAACCGCAACCAATATTTGGCTCTTGATGATGGAAAGGCCATAATTTGCGTCTGTATGTTTTAGTTTTTCCATACTTTTCTCAGTTAAGAAACTGTTTCTCAATTTTTGGAATCCATGATTCATATAAATACTTCTTAGGATAAACATGAGGTGGAGTTCAAGATCCTTATATTGCCTCTTAAATAATTGTTGGATCTATAGTACTCTTGAGTTTTACTCTGTGTTCCAGGTTCGGGTAGCATATTTGAGACGTTGCGTCTGGGAAAACCTTTGATCGTTGTGGTTAATGAGGATTTAATGGACAATCATCAAAGCGAGCTAGCTGAAGAACTGGCTGAAAGAAACCATTTGTTCTATGCTCGTCCTCAGACGCTTTATGAGACTATCTCTGCAATGGACCCTAGTTCTCTCGTATCTTATCAACCTGGCGATGCCATGCCGGTTGCTAGATTTATTAATAGGTTTTTAGGTTTCACCGATGAATGACACTGAAATATGTAACAATGTTTATTTTTTGTATTGGCATTAAGCAGAACAGCGGGTAGGGCCTGAGCCTTATAAAAATAACAATAATAGGAAAATATGATGTGAGAAAATAGACCATTTGTTAGATTTTCAACAAATTTATTGCCATGCTTATACATGTAAGAATTGAAGCCACATGTTCATGTAAATTCAGTCGAGATTTTCCACTCCATATCGTGTATCAATCTCAATCTCGGTTACCTTTTATATATATATATAATTGACAACGTGTAACATCACAAAAAAAAAAAAAAAAAAAAGGTAAGAAAGAAAGGAATAGTAGGAGTGGAGAGGAGCGGACCGTATTCTTTTATCAATTTTCTTTGGAATATTTGAGAAAAGAATAGGCCCACATGTCAGCTTTAACTGCCTGACTTCATTAATCAGCTGTCATGGTTTGCTCTCTTTTACAGTCGCAAAAACTAATCCTCAAAATGGCCTTCGAGATATTTCCAGCAAAATATCTCATAACAAGATTTTTTTATACATACTTGAATCATATCCTTACAGTTAAGATAATGCTTAACCAAAGCAATTTATACCTGAACCTTGATTACCATATTGTTTCCAAAACATGGAAGTTGAACATGTTTCGGAAGAACTTTCAGATTGGCAGGAAATCGACTCCCCCTTTTCCCCAATATCAGCTAAACTGACCGATGAAAAAGACAATCCATCAGTCATTAAAGATGACTTCTATAGCAAATCACCAGTTTTTCCACCTGGAAATCATGAGGATTTGCCGATTAGTAATCCAGATAACGATCACCAGAACCTGCAAGAACCTGAACGAAACCATATGCCCCGTGATGATGGGGTAAGGAGGTGGATTATACTGCATATGGGAGCTGTGCAAACTGGGATTTATCGGATTGTTGGAAGGTGTAGAAACTGTGGAGTTGGATTCTGGTCATTTGCTTGGATAGCAGGTGGAGCTGCTGCTACGATTCTGGTTTTGTTTCTGCGCAGAAGAGTTCTGATATGGTGGCAGAGACGAATGCAGCTCGATTGGGGCAAGGAGAGTCTCGTGAATCTTATAAGAGAAAAGGACGAGGTTTGGACTTCAACTTCTTTACATTTCTTGGCCTTTATATACTATATTGATTCTCTGTGAACAAATTTGCTGGATTGATGAATTGAGGCATAATGTTACCAATGTTAGTTAGTTCATAAGATATGTGCAATCTGTATATCAATGCATAATATGAAGTTCCTGTGATTCTGCAGAAAATCAACCAACTCTTACTCCAGATTGCCAAAATGAATGAAATGCTGCTAGCACGTCGGAGAGTTCCAGTGATTCAAGTAAAATGAGAAACGAGACGAGGTAACTAAGCAAGCGAGAAATGGTTGTGTCATACGATACTTGTGTATATTTGTACTGAGAAATGATATGTATGAGCATATGCCTTACAGCACATTGTACCTATGAATGTCTAATTGAATCTATACTTGTATGAATGAATAAGAAACTACAGTATATCATACGTTCCTAAACTACGAAACAGAAGTCGAAGCTAATGTTGGGACGCACTACCTCCAAGCAATGAAGTCCTTACATTAATCTTGCCACTAAATTCCAGTGGCCTCGTCGTTTCGTTTCTGATTCTTTTCACATTAGGACTCGAGAGGCCTATGTGGCTAAAACCGTACACCTCTAGCAACTGATTATCCGCAAAATTGAAAGCTCTTTCCATACTCCTTAAACACGTCTCCAGCGCATAATCCCCTACACCCCCACACGGTTTGCAACCCACAAAATGAGTCACAAATGGCCACCTCTCGTCCCCAAAACCTGGATGATACTTCTTAATATTCTCTTCGTATCGATCAACTAACCCCGTCCAATACCCATGCAAATAGTACGAGTTCTCCAAAAACACCCCATCCATCCACTCATCCCTTCTTGAAATCAGCAAATAGATCAGTGCAGATTGGTCATCTGCTTCAAACGATGGCCTACCCTTCAAGTTTGCCGTCAGAATCTTCCCCGCCTCCTCCCGCCTACGCCCCTTTGGCCCCATTTGCGCCCAGGCATCGAGCAAATCCAGAGACCACTGACAATTCCTCAGCAGAAAACTCCCGGTATTCAAAGCAATCCAAGACTTTTCATCAAACAACAAATTGGGAAATCCATGAACAACCATATTAAAACTGTCATACTTAGCAATTGGGATTCTGAAAAGCATATCAGTGAAAAATGCATCACTATCCATCCACCATATCCATTCAACTTCCGGATGCGAAAGCATTAGCTTCCTGATCAACGGCAGCTTCGCCCAATACCCCGTCAACTGGTCATCAAGATTAGCCATATTGTACACAATCTCTATACTATGCATTCTGCAGTAATCAATCTTGTTCTTTATAGACTTGAGCAGGTAATGATCGCCAATCGGGTTACTACAGGGGCCCGGTTGGGAGCCGGTTACAAGCAAGATTCTCGGTTTTCCATTGACATAGTTTGGAAAACCGCGGTTTTCTTGAAGCCATCTCTGCCTTAAGCCATCCCAGTTATCAATCTTGGGGCCTAGAGTGTAGGTCCCGTTGGGGGTGATCATGGGAGCAGAATCATCGTCTTCATCGCTGGCCCGTATTTCGGCTATGATCCGATCCGTATCTTCGTTGGATCCGATCTCGGGCATGGATGCAAACCAGGAAATGCCGATGGTGCCTCGAAAAACAAGAACAGTGATCACACCACATAAGATGGTGAGCCTGTGGTTTCGGCATCCTTGGCCGGTCGGAAAGCGGCGGCGCGGCGCTCTGCCGCCGCGTGTGGTGGTGGTGGGAAGAGCCGGTGAGGCGGCGAAGATCCTTTTCAGGCCCATGTAATGCCCAAATCAAATTAAAAATGGTAGCTTTAACAGGAAGGTGAGGAATCTGGAGATGATAACATGAAAGGATGATTAACATGGGAATATGCAGAGATTGAATAAAAATCATAGAATGTGGAGTTTTCATTTGAACGTGGAAGGGTGTTTGTGTACGTACATCAGATGAATGAAAACAGGGGAAATGCAACACTTTGCTCCAACTAACAAAACAACCTGGATTTTTAGTTTATTTTAGTATGTTTTTACAAAAAAAATAAAATCATTTTAGTACTAATTGAAAAATAAAATGGAATTTTACAGAAAAGTTGCTTAAATAATGTTGTCATTTTTTCAATAGAAATAATATTTTCAACGTGGAAATTTAATTACATTGGAATGTTTTGAACCCTACCTACGTAGAGCTAGTCGGGGATTTTGTTGATAGGCGAACAACAATCCTTGTCAGGCGAACAGGTATTAAAGCCTAAGCAGAGATTATGACACAAAGCTACCAAACCATAGACAATTAGCAAGAATAACCAAAGGGTGGTGCACAAACCAAAAAAGGAGGTGTATTCTGCGACTAATAACAAACTTGACGACCAGCTACTAGGCGATCAGGTCCTGTACCCAAGGCTCATTCCAGACGATCTACCAAGACATAAACAGCGAACAACTATGGTTGAAAGGAGGTGTGTTAACCAATGGGAGGAGTGTATGACATCCATCATCTCTCCCGATGAACAACGGTTATATGAACAACTCTTGGTAAAGGTGAAGGACCAAAGAAGCAAACTTGTGATAAGGCAATGAACGAACAACTCCTAAACCAACACCCTACCAAGCGAACAACTTATCATGAGGATATATTAGTGAAGAACCATCTCATAATCAATGGTGAAAAGCTTCAAAGACGAGATAAGCCCAAAATCAAGACTTTGTAATTAAGTTTTAGCTTAGATAAATCAAAATCAGTCAAATGACACATGTCAAGCATGCAAGCTTGGAAGTCAAAAAGTCATGTCCACCACCTACTTGGTGGTGTGTATAAATAAGTTGTTCTCCAGTTTATAAAATTAAGTTCAAATACATACACAAATTCTCTCCTACACACGCTCATACACTTCCAAACGCACATATACGAAGTAAATACTTATTCAATTCACGTATTTAGAATTTTAAATCCCCAATCTTTCGTATTTACTAATAACGGTAGTAATCAATTACACGATCTTGTTTGGTGGTCCCAAAACAGGTAAAAAATAGCCACTAATCCACGCGATTAGAACCAATCACCAACAGATCTTGCTGCCAAATCAACAATTGGGAGTCCAAGGGGCAACACACCCTTGGTTCGGGGTTCATGGGGAATGCTCTTGATTTTCGCAGTATATGTTAAGTTTTTACTTTGTTTTCAAAACTCAGTTTGTTATGAATTTATAAATATCTTTATTATTTGATGTAAGTTATTCTATATCGCTGAGATCATATAATAATACGAGTCTTCTCTTCTGTCCGTGAATGTAGCTAACACAACATTAGTAAACTACATAATATATGTGTTATTTATTTTCTCGTTTTATGCCTCTTTCTCTTGTGCGGTTTAAACAAAATTACATGTAAGTGGTGTAACATATGGGGTTTATATCATCATCCGGTCATTAAAACCTTGGTTGTAAAAAGTATTAGCTAGGAAAATAATATAAATGAATTAATTTTATATCTCTCTACAAGATTGAAATTATAGATAAAGAATAATTTTTTTTAATTTAAAATTTAAATTTTTTTTTTATCGATTTAGGATCTAAAAAGATAAATATTACCTCTATCCAGCAAATACTTTTACACTTGTTTTAGTTGGACGTTTCATATATTACTTTTTTTAATTTTGAAAAGATAAATAATGCCTTATCATAAAAGTTAATAAAATAATTTTATTTTATTAAAAATATTCAACTCCATGCACACTTACTCATTTTCATGAAAAATAACTTGTATCACTTATAATTGTAGAAGAAATTTTACGAAAGAGGGATATTAATTCAAGATGTGAAAGATAAAACCTATCAATTCAAAATTTAGAAATGTTAATATCATATTTGACATCATATATTAATTTAATTGTGAGTCTGTGACCTCTGGATTTGGAATTATAATAAAAAAAACTTAAACGTTGATGTCGTTACAATTTGATTAATAATTTTTTTATTAGTTTATTATCAATTTAATCACATTTTTATATCAATTGTTGAGTTTTTAACTTATCAGTTGCAGCAACAACATCAATGCGATTTTTTTTATTATGATCCCGAAACTGATAATTAAATTGATACTAACTACTAACTCTAAAAATGGTGAATTTATTCTATCATCATATACGAAAAGTAAAAATAAAAAAATTATTTATCAAATTGCACATTTGAGGTTTCAAGAAGATCCACGACGTCGTTTTGTGGACAGCTTTTTCTCTTTTGCCTCGCTTTTCCAATATTTTTTATTTTTCAATTAAGTTCTTTCATTCTTCTCATTCCAGTTTCCGATACTTTTTCCTATTTTTCATCATTTTTAATTTTCCTCACTGTTACTCCCCGCAACCAGTCAACAGGAAATCCACGGCGGTTAATTTCCCCAAATACCACTCCGGCCACCGGGATTTCCGCCGTCGACCACACGGATCTACACTACACTAGTCTTCTGTGTTTGTCAGGGGTGAGTTTTATGCACCATTATTTGTTTTAGCTTTTGTATGTGAGGAATTCTGATTTGAGAATCGCATTTACTAAGAGAAATATGCATCTGCTTCAGAACTAAGCTGTTAAATTTCTCTGAATTTTGGTACTGTATTTAGTGGTTTGAACTTAGGTTTCTATCTGACTATGAGTAGTTTTGTAATAGGTTATTTTTTTATGAGATTGCTGGAGGTTATAGTACAGCTAGTAATTGTGGTTTAAATGTTAATTCATGCCACTAAATGAAATCTATGTTGCGATTTGGTGCAGCAGCCAGTAAGCTCGACCCGTCGTTTGATTAAATTGTTTTAGGAAAAGGAAATGGTCACTAATGCTAAATCTGAGACCCCAAATGCGATATACTTGCTTCGTATTGAAGAGTATTCTTTTCCTCTTTCGCTGAATCTGTGGCACTGTCAAATAGTTAACTCTAATCCCCTAATCTTCACTCTCGGGATGCGACTTCATTACTTTTAGAATTCTGAGGGAGGAATTTAGAGGTCTGAAATTGTTTGGAAGAGTGAGTTTTATCAAACTTAAAGTTCGCAGAACTTCCATTCTTGCCTCTTCTACTTTTGTGTGTAATGATAGTGAGATAGGATTTTTTGACTTTATACTTGTCTTATCTGAATTCCTGTGTCTGATTTATATGTCCTAATCCATCTTCACTTCTTCTAATTCTCGCTGCTCTTAATTGTCATTTTTGGTTTGCAGTTTGTAAGTAACTTTTGTATCTGTAAACTTTTGCAGAATCTCATTAAACAAAGGCAAATGTTAAACAAAAAACCAAAATAATATTTTTTCCAATTGATGCCTATTGCATTGGTTCAACCAATTTTCTTAACTTACCTTTCATTATTAGTAGTAGTCCGTCAGCCTGCATTGGTATCTGCTGGAAGATGTATGTTAGTTCATTTCTTGATATGGATAGCTTATTTACTTGAATTTTATATTGATGAAATGTTTGCTTGTTGGTTGGCTATTGTATCATACTCTCTGTAATGTAATACCTGGAAATTAATTGGTGAAAAAAGCACCAATATTATTTGTATTTAGTTGCCTTAAAGCATGATGGCAACAATACCTTTGTATGTCATGTTGCTGTAGCTAGCAGTGAAGCACTCAGTTGGCCCTTTACGTTGTTGCTGCCTTGCTGGGCTTAGATTTGCATGGGACATTTATTTCTGATACTCGATACTGTACTATATTTGAATGCCTGTTTGAGAATTGATATGGTATGCTGGAAAAAGTAATTAAGATTCCTTTGTCTATAACCTTCTATTGTTTGTAAAAAGTTTAAGGTTTTCATGAATTCTGACAGGATGCTTTCTGTTAACTGCACTATATCCAAACACTGTATCCTGATGCTTTTTTGTTTTTTTGTTTTTTTTTGTTTTTTTTTTTGTTTTCTAGATCATTAGTTGATTGCTTTCTCTTGCTTCCCATTGGAACAGTTTCTGATAAGTGGTTGAAGTCACAATTTTCTTCTAGTGATGGGACGTTTAAGTCTACAATCTAGCATCAATGCGATTGAAGAGGAACCAGAAGACTGTGATACTACCTCATCTAATAAGGCTGCATTTGGATGCATGATTAATTCCGAGATAGGAGCTGTGCTGGCGGTCATGAGGAGGAATGTGAGATGGGGAGGTCGTTATGTGTCTGGCGAAGATCAGTTGGAGCACGCTCTCATTCAATCTCTTAAAACCCTGAGAAGACAAGTATTTTCATGGCAACATGACTGGCAAACTGTCAATCCTTCCTTGTATCTCCAGCCCTTTCTTGATGTAATTCGATCAGATGAAACAGGGGCTCCAATTACTGGTGTTGCTTTGTCATCTGTTTACAAAATCTTGACTCTTGAGGTGCTGGATGTAAATACTGTCGGTGTTGAAGATGCCATGCATATGGTAGTTGATGCAGTTACAAGCTGCAGATTTGAGGTAACTGACCCACCATCTGAAGAGGTCGTGTTAACGAAAATACTTCAGGTTTTATCGGCTTGTATGAAAAGTAAAGCATCAGTTATGTTGAGTAATCAGCATGTTTGTACCATTGTGAACACTTGTTTCCGGATAGTACATCAAGCTGGAACTAAAGGTGAACTATTACAGCGGATAGCTCGTCACACGATGCATGAACTTGTTAGATGCATTTTTTCTCACCTTCCAGATGTTGACAATACAGAACGGTCACTGGTTAAAGGAGGCAGTTCTATAAAGAATGAGGTTTATACTTCTTCTCCTCTCTCTCTCTCTCTCTCTCTCTCTATCTATCTATCTATCTCTCTCTCTCTCTCACATACACATGCATTTAAATTGTGACTTTCTAGAAGGTCTGCACTGTCCTTGATAGGGGTGTAAATGAGTCGATTCGAGCCGAGTAGTGCTGAGCTCGAACTCGACTCGAATGTAATACTCAAAGCTCGAAACTCGACTCGAACTCGGTCGAGCCTAATTTTTTTTTAGCTCGAGCTCGACTCGTCCAAAAACTCGATAAACTCGAGCTCGACCCGACTCGATAACTTTACTTTTTACGAAAATAAAGTGTAAAACGTATTTAACCCATTTTTTTGGTCTAGATCTTGCTTATCAAATACACTTGAAAATTTAAACAACTCAAAATCCACAAATATAGTAATATTTATTAAAATTTAAACAACTCAAAATCCACAAATATAGTAATATTTATTAAAATTTAAAAATTGAAAAATATTATTAAATGGACAAATATTTCCATATATATATATATATATATATATTATTTCGTGGGTCGTGACTCGTGAGACGTGATTTTCATTCAGATTTTGGAAGTTATAAGAACGTAAGCGTACCATTTGTATATATATTTTATTTTATATTTAAAAATATTACTATATATACTATAATTAATTAATAAAATTAATGGAAAAATAGTAAAAATATTGTGCAAGCTCGATTAGGCTCGCGAGCCTTGCGAGCTGAGTATTTATAAGCTCGAACTCGAACTCGAGAGCTACTCGAGTAGCTCGAGCTCGAGCTCGACTCGATTAGGTTCGAGTCGATTTCGATCTTTTTACGAGTCGAGCACGAGTAGCTCGCGATTCGGCTCAATTCACTTACACCCCCAGTCCTTGATCTTTCAAGATCACTGGAGAAGAACTGTGAAATCTTGTGATGACTCTTTAGCCATTATGTATGTTTACCATCACCAGAGATTCTAGGTCCCAATTTAAGATTAGAAAATTCTCATTTAGAACGCTAATCTGTTTGTGTGCATACATGTAGGTATGGTATTTGAAGAAAGTATGTTTATTAAGCTTTTAGGTTCTGATTATTATGCCCACTTTCACATTTGGTAAAACTATCTATAACCTATTAAAAAATCTGACAATGTTTTCTCTAATTTGCAAAACTTCAGAGTGTATTATCCATCATGTGATGCTTCTAAATAAATGATAAACCTAACTTCATGGGGATTTGTTGATTTTTTTTAAAAGCTTATATGCTTGGAATTTTACATATTTTCCTTGTTGCAGGCTGCTGGAATTGATTCTGAGTACAGTTTCAGCAACAAAACAGAAAATGGTATTGGAACTTCCGAATATGATGGCCAACCGTCTGGAGCTTTTAATTCTGCTGCATCTGGCCTCATCGGCAGTGGGATGGATGAAAGTGGTGCCAGGACTGATAATGGGAAAGATGTAGTTCCTTATGACTTGCATTTAATGACAGAACCATATGGTGTACCCTGCATGGTTGAGATATTTCATTTTCTTTGTTCATTGCTTAATGTTGTTGAGCATACAGGGATGGGTCTCAGGGCAAATTCCATGGCATTTGATGAGGATGTACCTCTTTTTGCATTGGGTTTAATCAACTCAGCAATTGAATTAGGCGGTCCTGCTATACGACATCATCCAAGGTTATTGACTTTGATTCAGGACGAACTGTTTCGCAACCTCATGCAATTTGGGCTGTCAGCGAGTCCCTTGATTCTTTCTATGGTCTGTAGCATCGTTCTTAATTTATACCAACATTTGCGCACCGAGCTTAAGCTTCAGCTTGAAGCCTTCTTTTCCTGTGTGATCTTGAGACTTGCACAAAGTCGATTTGGGGCTTCATACCAGCAGCAAGAGGTTGCAATGGAGGCTTTAGTTGATTTCTGTAGGCAAAAGAGCTTCATGGTAGAAATGTATGCGAATTTAGATTGTGATATAACATGTGGTAATGTGTTTGAAGATCTTGCTAATTTGCTGTCAAAGAGTGCTTTTCCTGTGAATTGTCCTTTGTCCGGCATGCACATTCTTGCCTTAGATGGTCTGATTGCTGTAATTCAGGGAATGGCTGAGAGAATAGGCAATGGATTAGTTTATGAAGCAACTCCTGTAAATCTTGAGGAGTATACTCCATTCTGGATGGTGAAATGTGAGAATTATGGCGATCCTGATCATTGGGTACCTTTTGTTCGCCGAAGGAAGTACATCAAAAGAAGGTTGATGATTGGAGCTGATCACTTCAACCGGGATCCCAAGAAAGGACTAGAATTTCTTCAAGGAACACATCTGCTGCCTGAGAAACTTGATCCACAGAGTGTGGCTTGCTTTTTCCGCTATACTGCTGGGCTAGATAAAAATCTTGTTGGAGATTTTCTTGGGAATCATGATGAATTTTGCGTTCAGGTTCTACATGAATTCGCTGGAACATTTGATTTTCAGGACATGAACCTCGATACTGCATTAAGACTCTTTCTGGAGACCTTTCGATTGCCTGGAGAATCTCAAAAGATACAAAGGGTGCTTGAGGCATTCTCAGGGAGATATTATGAGCAATCACCGCTAATTTTAGCCAATAAAGATGCTGCCCTTTTGTTGTCTTACTCCCTGATAATGCTCAACACGGATCAGCATAATGTACAGGTGAAGAAAAAGATGACTGAAGAGGATTTTATCAGGAATAACCGCCACATTAATGGAGGCAATGATCTCCCACGGGATTTCCTCACGGAGCTTTATTATTCCATCTGCAAGAATGAGATTCGAACCACACCCGAACAGGCAGCTGGTTTTGCTGAAATGACTCCTAGCAGATGGATAGATTTGATGCATAAGTCCAAAAAAACTTCTCCGTACATTATTGCTGATTCCAGAACCTACCTTGACCATGACATGTTTGCAATCATGTCTGGTCCAACGATTGCTGCTATCTCCGTTGTATTTGATCATGCAGAGTATGAGGATGTTTACCAAACATGTATTGATGGTTTTTTGGCTGTTGCTAAGATATCTGCATGTCATCATCTTGAAGATGTTTTGGACGATCTTGTAGTATCTCTATGCAAGTTCACAACACTACTGAATCCCTCATCAGTAGAGGAGCCTGTTCTAGCCTTCGGTGATGATGCAAAAGCTAGAATGGCAACTGTTACAGTTTTCACTATTGCAAATAGGTATGGGGATTTTATTCGTACTGGTTGGAGAAACATCTTGGACTGTATCTTAAGATTGCACAAGCTTGGCCTTCTACCCGCTAGGGTAGCCAGTGATGCAGCTGACGATTCAGAGATGTCCTCTGATCCTGGACATGGGAAGCCTATTACAAACTCACTATCTTCTGCTCATATGCAGACTATTGGTACCCCTAGGCGGTCTTCTGGTTTGATGGGCCGATTCAGCCAACTCCTCTCTCTGGATACCGAAGAGCCAAGGTCTCAGCCTACTGAACAACAACTGGCTGCTCATCAACGCACTCTTCAGACAATTCAAAAGTGCCATATTGACAGTATCTTTACAGAAAGCAAGTTCCTACAAGCTGATTCATTGTTGCAGCTTGCCCGAGCACTAATATGGGCAGCTGGACGACCTTCGAAGGGCAACACCTCGCCCGAGGATGAGGACACTGCTGTCTTCTGCTTGGAATTGCTAATTGCAATCACATTGAACAATCGTGACAGAATTGGACTTCTGTGGCCTGGTGTTTATGAGCACATAGCTGGTATAGTTCAATCAACAGTCGTGGCTTGTGCCTTGGTTGAGAAGGCAGTTTTCGGTCTTCTACGCATTTGCCAACGGCTGCTTCCATACAAGGAGAACTTGGCCGATGAACTTTTGAGATCACTACAGCTGGTTCTAAAGCTCGATGCACGAGTTGCTGACCAATACTGTGAGCAGATTACTCAGGAGGTGAGCCGTTTGGTGAAAGCAAACGCAACTCATATTCGGTCTCCAATGGGATGGAGAACCATTGCTTCATTACTCTCGATCACAGCTAGACACCCTGATGCTTCCGAATCAGGATTTGAAGCCCTTACGTTTATAATGGCTGATGGGGCCCACTTGGCCCCAGCTAATTTTGTACTTTGTGTAGATGCAGCAAGGCAATTCGCAGAATCTCGTGTAGGACAGACTGATAGGTCGGTCCATGCTGTGGATCTAATGTCGGGGTCCGTATCTTGTTTGGTACGGTGGGCCCAAGATGCTCAGGAAGCTATGGCAGAAGCAGAAGCTGCAAAACTGTGTCAGGATATAGGGGAGATGTGGCTGAGGCTTGTCCAAGGATTGAGGAAAGTTTGTTTAGACCAGAGAGAAGAAGTTAGAAACCATGCTCTTCTATCATTGCAGACTTGCTTAACAGGAGTCGATGAGATTTGCCTTCCAATTGGTTTCTGGCCACAGTGTTTTGAAATGGTCATATTCACAATGCTCGATGATTTGGCCGAAATTGCACAGGGGAACCCTCAAACTCAAAAGGAATTCCGCAACATAGAAGGGACACTTGTTCTTGCCTTGAAACTGCTAACCAAAGTGTTTCTACATTTACTCAACGATTTGTCACAATTATCGAGCTTCTGCAAATTGTGGCGCAATGTGATTGGTAGAATGGAGAAATATGTGAAGCTGAAGCTCAAAAGGGGGGAGAAGCTCCAGGAATTAGTACCTGAACTTCTCAAGAACGTGTTGCTCGTGATGAAGATGAAAGGAGTGCTCGTCCCAACTAGTACTCTTGGCGGAGATAACGTGTGGGAACAAACATGGTTACATGTGAATAAGATATTTCCATCATTACAATCTCAAGTGTTCCCAAATCAAGATTCAGAGTCGAGTCAAACAGAGGAAGCAGGGCATGCTCAAAACGAATAGCAACACAAGTATTCTGACTGTTACCTTATGTTTATTCGAATGCGTTTCATTTTTCTCACTGAAATCTTACTGCATTGTATCATTTGTAGTATAGCCAGTAGGTTGAATTTTTTGAGTGCTCTACCGCGTAGGCTTTGGTGTTATTTTGGTCGTCTTTTTGCTAGTAGTATGAAGACGGCAACATTGGCATGGATTCTGATGCAGGAAGTTGAGTGTCTTCTTGCCAGAAACTGTAGCAGATTGCTTATATTGATATATGTACAGAATGTGAGTCTCTTAAACTTCCACCTCTGCCTCAAAATTCTCTATTGCATTTCATGCTGCATTTGTCTTTTGTTTCTCTAATTCGATTATCTCTCGTAAGCTCTTATTTCATCTCCGAATTTATTCCTACTCTTCTCGCCCACCAAAGCTTATTAAATTAATATGTATCGCTCTCTTCCCGTCCCCCAAAAAATCATCTACCAAACGTACCTTGATTTCCTCATTTGACTTTTAATTCGGCCGTCTTTTTGAGTTAGCCGTTAAATCTGAGTTTATGTGATTTTTTTAAGTGTCATTGTTATATATATGTACTATCATTATTATATAAATACACTATTATTGTTTAAAATATGTTCAATTTTTAAATAGTAATAGTATGTATACATAACACTGATATTTAAATAAATCGATGAGGCGCTTGGTTAGCAAATCCTCAATGGTAATGGGAATGAAAATTATTTTTCATCTACACCCCCATGATAAAAATGATATGTTGGAGGAAGATTTGTTACAATTGTAACTCCATTGCTGGTGTCATGCCCCAATTTTGGAATAAAAGTGGACAACAAATGGTTATTGATAGAAGAATGGGGGAGTGATTGAGGATGAGGATTGTAGGAAGTGAATAGAGTAATCAAAATGATGTAGTGATTACCTTATTTAGGAGAGGAGGTGGTGATTTTGTTCTCATTATACTAATTTTCAATCTCATTCCCATTACCATTGAAGAGTTGCTAACCAAGCGCCCCGGATTTACATATATTCAGATTCACAAAAAATTGTTTTTGACTTACAAATTTTGTATAAGAAACTATATTCAATTAATAATTAACTTGACTCGTGGAATATGATACTCGTAGTTTTTATAATATGTTTACAACAATGTGTATTAGTGTTTTATCTTTGCACACTTACTCTATTTGTCCTTTTCTAAATTATTTGAACACTTTGAAAAAAGAAACATTAATTTATGTGCACGCTCATAAAAATATATACGTATTTATCTTTATGTCATTATTTTATTAAAAAATACATTTTTTTAAATATGCGAATAATTTTGGGACCTACCGTAAAGAATAAGTGTGTTTTATTATATAAGTAACTAATCCTTTATTTATTTACTTACGAGTCGGTAGAACTGGAAAGTCTAACATTGATGGTGTGGACTATGATTAGTGGATAGGAATGGCAAAACGGTCCGCCCCGAGGTTGCCCCGCCCTGCCCCACCCTGGTTGGACCAGGTCCGCCCCGCCCCATCTTGAAAATGGGGCAGGTCCGTCCTGCCCCGCATGTGGGTCAGATCGGGTATGGGTATGTATATTGCCCTGCCCTGCCCCACACTGCTCCGCAATCTATTTAATATATACATATAAATATATCTCTATTAAATATTTATATATATATATATATAAAAGTCTCTAATAAATATATCAACAAACGTGCATATTAATTATTGACTCAATTGATTTAATTCTATCATTCAAGTTAACATAATCACATCCATAAATAATTTTTTTTTATTAATATATATTAAACCCTATTCACATATATATTTTGTTAATTTTGGACTCGTAATTATTTTGAAATTGTTGATTAGACTTATTGTCATTTTTTGAGATTGTGATGAATTTGTGGTTTCATGATTATGTTTATTGTATAATTTAATTGTGAATTTAATTTTATAATATACATGTGTTTATATTTTAAAATATATATATTTTTCTTGAGATAAGAATGGGGCGGGGCGGACCTGCCCCATGCAGAGCGGGCATGGGGCACAAAATGCCGCTCCGCAGTGGGGCACGGGGCGGGGCGGGTCGACTGGGGATAGGCGCGGGGCGGGTCTAGGTATTTAGGTACCCGCCCCGCCCCACCCCACCCCATTGCCATCCTTATTAGTGGCAAAATATTGTGTGATATTTTTACATCAAACTTGTTGGAAGGATATTACTCCCTTTTTCATAGTAGTTTTTGCACTGTGGAGTGATACACTTTAAAAATAAAATTTAATTAGAAGAATTTTAAGGAGTATAAAGTGAAGAGTTGGTGGGATTGAATGTATAAAGACTATTTCTATAAATATTTGAAGAGTTGGTGGGATTCATTTCTATAAAGACTATTTCTATTCCTATTGGTGTTTATGAAAATATTTGTAAATTTTATATGAAAATGATTTATTATATGAACTACTATTAAATTTTATTTATTATTATTTAATTTTTTATACTTTTGATTAAATACTTGATACTTTTGGTCAAATATTTAATATTTAAAAAAAAATTAGACTTGATACTTTATATTTATATATTATGATATTGCACTTTTTATATTAAGTATGAATAATTTAAATAGTTTAAAAAATTATAGTTGATATTATTGAATAATAATATGATACAAGTGATCTTGATTCTTTATACTCATGGTAAGATTCTTAATATTTTAATAAAATATTTGATACTTTATAATTTAAAAAACAGTTTCATGATAAATTTATCATAAACTATTTTTATATAAAACTTTGTTTTCCCTTTTTTTAGGGTACAAACAATTATTGAAAAGAGGTAACGGTTGTTATCAATAAAGAATATTAACTATAATTATTTAACGTATTAATTATGCTACTGCTAAAGAGTATTGATTGCAAAACAATTTCACCATAAACGAGATTCACACCCAACAACATACTCATGATTAATTGTTTTCTTCACATAATTCCTGTGTATTTCAATTGCGAAAAATATCCTTGCTATTTTGTTCCACGAAAAAAGACTTTGATTATAGTTAATCAATTTGATTATCCGAGTAATTAACCCAACCACATAATTGATTTCATTTCTATATTTCGGAGAAAATTATTTTTATCAATTTCTTATATTCAAACAGTATAAATCAACTTCTCCTTTCTATTTTGGATTTATTTTTTTAATTTCTCCCCCTCCCCCTCCCCCACCGGTCCACCACCGATTTTTACACTATTACTCTTTCTTTCCTGCAAATTCACTTTCTCTCACTACTATCTAACCCTCTGATCTGAGTCAACTTGCTCATTAAGTTTTTGCATACTTAGATTTCCAGGTACAGTTTTCGATTCGTTTTCTTGTCTCCCAGATTTCCACCAGAATTAAGCTGAGCATCGATGATTTTCTTTTATTTAATTTGAATTTCTTCGTTTTGCTAATCTGTAATATATTTCGTGAATTGAACAGAGGTAGTGGAGGAAAGATGAGCCAGGTGTATGAAGGATATGAAAGGCAGTACTGTGAGCTGTCTGCAAATTTGTCGAGAAAATGCAATTCTGCTGCTGCTCTTCCAGAAGGAGGTAGTTTAAAATAATCAAATTTTGTCTTGTAGAGATTAATTAATGGATAATCGAGTGATCTAATTGTTGGTAGCTACTTGTATATGTTTGTTTTGGGAATTGTTATCGTTAGTTTGTTTTTGTTTATGCTTTTCATTTTAGGGTTTGCCTCGGTTAAATCATCGGCTTTTATCTGGATGGAGATCAGTTGAATTCGAATTGAATCTTATCCAGGACTTGACCCCTGAGTGTTAAAAATATAGTGCTATATTGGTGGAAAGGAGTGGAAGAACATTGTATCTCTTTTTTATCCTTTTCTATTTGTCCAATTTTGTGATATTTATGAGCTTAGGGATTTAATTTCATTATTTTTCTGACATCTGTGTACTTGAATCAGTTGAAGGCTGCTTAGTTTAAGATGCCTATGTTTCCATGGGGAAATTGAGAATGAGATGTGCTAAAATCAAATTGCTAAAGAATAATGTTGAGAAACCCAGCCTTAGTATCATTTAAGACTTGTTCTTAATGCTGAAGCCTATATCTGTTAAAAATACTCTTGTTCCAGTCTTAAGAGGGCTAGGTATCATTGAATTAAGAATTGAAATTGAGACTGAAAGTGAAATTTAGACAGTTTTACTCTTATTTGAACTTATGATATTTTTCATAATTCCTATTCTATGCTTCAAATTTATTGTAAGGTTTTCTTAAATGTACCCTGTTTGCCTAAATTGAAACACTTTCCAAAATAAAAGTTGAGTTCGTTTATGTTTACTAAATCTTGCATGGACAATTTTCTTTTGGTGAAAATTTTCCTGTGTTTCACTTGGGAATTTCAACTCTAGCAAGATTCTGCTGTTAGCAGCGCAGCATCAGTCTTAGATTTTTCATATAGATTTATTTTGCAATCAAGAATGCTTTATTTTTGCCTTTTCATCTGCATTGTAACCACAGTGCTACTCCAAATAGTTAAACTTGGTTCCTAGCTTTGTTTTTCATTTCCAAAAGGTATACTAAAACAGCATGTCCTCAATGTATGGGCCAATTTATTTTTCACTCAGCATACTTTGCATTATTGATGGTCTGAGGCAGTATTGTTTGTATATAAACATCTTGTTGTCTTTGAAATTGGACTCATTGTGGACTATTTTATGATGTTTTCATGGTCTGCAGAGAAAAGGAAACAAGAGGTTTCTGAATTACAAGCAGGACTGGACGACGCTGATGTTCTGGTAATCTTGTCTTTCAGTCGTTACTCAGTCGAAATTGTTCTGATTTCCAATCTTAACTTGAATATTATTCTAATTGTATTTACCAGATTCGGAAAATGGATCTTGAGGCTAGAAGTTTGCAGCCTGGTGTGAAAGCTACTTTACTTGCTAAGCTTAGGGAGTATAAATCTGATCTGAATAAATTGAAAAGAGAAGTGAAGAAACTGACTATGCCTAATTCAAACCCTGCTCATGATGAATTGTTGGGATCTGGAGTGGCTGGTATGCACGAGGTATGAATTTTTGTTACTTGGCTGATTTTTTCATCCAGATTAATCAATATTTGTGTTTGACTATGATGGGATTACATAATAAAAGTCGATACATCTAATTGTGCCGTGTAGCTATGTGTACAATTTTACTGAATAATTTAGATGCATGCACAGACGAATCTGTATTATTCACATACATACTCATATATACTATATTGCTTCTTATTTCGCCCATGTTTGTTGGTTTCATATATGAGTTTATGTTACAAATCACATGGGAGATGCGAGGTTGTGGAATTTCAAAATAATTAACTTGTATTATGCGTCGTTTTATTATCAACTGCACTTTACATAAGTGTACCACAAATCTGTTAGATTTCAATTTCAGGGGGTCTAGTATTATTAATTGGACAATGTCTACATAATAATTATATCTCATGAAATTTAAATTCTTGTTTCTGGTATAGTCTATCAACCCCCATTCTCTACCTTTCTCATTTGTCATGGAGAATTCATTAATTACTCTGTCGAATAATGTTGATAGGCTTCTGCAAATCAAAGGGATAGATTGACGATGTCAAATGAGAGGCTGAATCAGTCAACTGACAGATTAAGGGAGACTCGAAGAGCTGCACTGGAGACAGAAGAGCTCGGAGTATCAATTCTTGGAGATTTGCATCATCAACGTGAAACCCTCTTACATTCCCACACGAAGGTATGTTACATCCACGTGTTGTAACATGCTTAATAACATCGAGCATTTTACATGAATCTGATCTTTTTTTTGCAGCTTTCTGATGTGGACAGTGCCATTGATAAAAGTAAAAAGGTATTGAGCGCCATGTCTAAAAGGATGAGCAGGAATAAGTGGATAGTTGGCTCCATAATCGCTGCGCTTATCCTGGCGATCATTATTGTACTCTATTTTAAACTTTTCTGATTATCCAGTTGGCATGTTATCTTCCTCGTGTTGTGATAACTGAAAACTCTGTATTGTTTCAAAAATGATATTGTACAGCTTTATTCGTTGGTTAAGGCAAAACTATGTGGATTCAAGTATATTCTAGTTCATGCAAAAGTAAAGTCTATTATTATTATGCTAAATTCCATAATGATTGTATCATTAAAAATTGCCTTTTTTTTGACGGATTTGACACCTTGCACTGGTGGGGTAACTCCTTTTTTCTATATAATTGAGATTAAGTATGTGATCACAACTCAAGTGAGTGACTGAGCAGCAAGTGCAAGAATGTACTTGCTCATTTTACCTCACAGGTACCATGCGAGGAAAAATTATTCAAGTATTCATAAAGAACAGGGAGGGAGGAAAAGAAATAGTAAGTTCAAATTATTGCCCATAAAAACTAGAGTAGCATCAACTGTGGCACACCGCCACAAAAACCAGAGCATCCTAACTGGAACCAAATTGATAGTAGTACTAAATCATCCTAATAGGCCCTATATTGACAGTGCTCGACCGGTCTTATTAACGAGAAGAAAAAAAACTAAAAAGCTGCATAGATAAAGCCCGTCTCTACTTTGGTGGTGGGAAGAAAATCTCCTCAGCCATCCTCTTGGAGCTGAACTTCTGCTCGACATCCGCAGGAACGTTGAAAGCAGCTTGGAGTACTTGTGGAGACAATGCCTTCCAAACAGAAGTTTTTCCAGCCATGTGTGTGAAAATTGGACTGCCAACATTCATTTATTAAATTTCACAATATCACGAAATATGGTAATATATAGCTGGTAAATGAAAAGGAATACTCACTTGGGGGTTGTGATGATAGAGAACCAGTCCATACCATCAGGATCACAAATCTTGGAGACAACACAAAAGCGTGGAACAATGAAGAGGTTTCCAGCCTTAACAGTAGTTTCCAGCACACGTTTACCATCGACACCAACAACTTGAACACGGCCACTCCCCCTTACGATGTAAGTAACCTGCAAGGCAGAGTCACAAGAGAAACCTGGAGAGCACATAGCATTGCCATCCAACCTAACAAGGTCGGCCCCAAGCCCAACTTCACCAACCAAAGGCAAGTTCTTGGTGTTGAGAACCACCACCTTTCCACCGTTCTTGATATCTACATCCAATGGAGCTTCCTCACAGTTGAGTGCCATGCCAGTGTAGTGTTCCTTCTTCGGCTCTGGCATCTTCAAACTCGGATCCAGCTTCACAATTCCAGTGCCCTTTTGGCTTCCGATAAGAGTTTTCACAACACTCTCTTCCAAGTCCCATGCTCGGCACACAAACTCGGTTGAGAATCCGGTGAAGATGCTGTTAGACCCGGTCAAGAAGAAGTCGGTGAAGGAACCACGTTTGTGGGCTGTTTTGGTATCGCCGAGGAAGAGAATAGCTAGTTCAGTGTCCTCCTTGTTGTACCACCAGGTACAAACACCAAAAGGAAGGGCAATGGCGTCTCCCTTCTTTATTGGGAGCACCTTTTCTTCCTTCTCAGGAAGAACAATTCCAGCCACTCCGTTGCCTAAAATATTTCAAATTGAAATGCATCAAATAAGGATTTATACATGAATAGCAAGAATTGTATCATTATTATGGAACAAAACTAACAGAATCATCAAAGTAGTATAAACAAATACCTCACATAAGGATAAATGCGTTTGATTGAATGACAAGAGACAAAAAAGTTATAGATTGAAAATCCATCTCCAAAATTCCAATTGATTCAATTCAAACTCTGCCAATTTATGTCATCTTCATGTAACCATTGTAGCAAAATACTCACTAGTCACTAATCACAAGAAAATAGATCACTATTCACTGCCAACCGATCAGCTTCAAAAAATTAATACTACAAATCAATAATACAACTACACACGTGCGGATCAAACAGGAAATTAACAAAATGTAAAACAAAATTCGAAAACGCTGATCCACCGGAAAAGAGGCGATCGTATCATACCTTGAAGAACATAGGCAACCTTAGCGGAATCGGAGTACCGAGGCAGAGCAAAACCGTTCTTCTCAAGCACAAGCTTAGCGGCGCCGATGTTGCCTTCTTTCAGCATAGGCAGATCGTCGGGGCACCATGCGTAGTACGCGCCGCCGTCTCCGCCGTACAGCTTCTTCGCCAACTTCGGTGTCAAATCGAGATCCATCTCGCCGGATATTTCCTATTTTTTTTCTCTCAGAAAACAAAAAGCAACGCTAACGAATGAAATGCAGGAAGATGATGATGGTACAAACACCTAATCGCAAAGCCTGTATTTATAGGGAGGAGATTGTATTTTTGGATAGCTGTAAATAAATTAGATACAACGATATAATGAAATTTAAGATTCGATTTGTTTTATATGATGATAAAGTTTTAGTCTTTTAGATAGACCCAAATCACTGTTATACTTTTTCTTGTAGCAAAAGGCGAAGCCCTCGCCCCCAGAGCCCCCATCCCCTGGCCCGATAGGATTGGGTGGAGGAGGTAAATCATGGTGACTCAGCAGCCCATTAGGTACTGTTATACTTTTTCTATTGAAATGAACTCGTATAATTTAAATGTGTGATATTTTTTTTTTTAGGCAATTGACCTTATATAATTAAGTAAAGTTCATATTTAAAAAATGTGACATGCATGACACAGTATAATACTTTATTAAGTGTTGGTACTACTGGATTAGTTGACTTGATACCTAAGAAATGCGATCTCGTTTGATTTTAATTTCAATTTTAAATCTTTCATTCTTTTGTATGATTTACTTATTTAATTTTTAGTAAAAATATGATTATAATTATGTATTTAAAAAAGTCTAAATGAAAGGGAAGAAAGTATTAGAAAAATAATAGGTTTTATATGAAAACTGTTCATGATAAATTTATTATGAAAATTATTTTTAATTAAATATTTAATTAAAAATATTAAAAATTTCTCCAACAATATAAAAAATGGGAGTTAGTGGTATCTTAATTTAACTGTTGATTTTTTTATTTTAACGAAATACGTAGAAAATAAATTAATACAATATAAATGCATCAAAATAATCTCACGTGTGTTCATATCTAAATTGCATTCTTATACTTTTGGATAAGCTCATAAGTGTGGATCCAAAATCCATCAATTTAGGATTTTAAATGCGTTATAAATAAATTTAGCCAAATAAACTGAATTGATAGTATATAATTATCGAAAGTTAATTTTTTAAATTTTGGACAATACTTAATCCCAAATATATCAAATTTAATTTGTGAACCCTAGTACATCAAATATAATTATTATAGTAATTGTTATGTGTGTCCATTGTCAGTGTTATATACAGGGGGTCTACAATTTTTTTTCCACAATTATTTTAGTAGATTATTAATACGTAATTATGTGTTATTAACATATTGGTGGCGAACATATAAGTTTATGTCCACCGATAGACACATAATCATTTCGCTTGTATAATTTAAATGAGTGCTTTATTTTTTAGGCAATTATAATTTAGTAAAGTATATTTTTGGGGAGAGAAATGATACATATATCTCACCTAATTGGGATGTAGGGTACCACGTGAATTCTTCAAAAGTGGAAATTATTCTCATTTGTACACCATACCAAATAAGTTTTGTTCATTCTATTACCATCTATTACCTTCCAATGTATCCAACCATACATGCCATTAGTTGGTACAACTGGATTAGTTGATTGACACATAAGAAATGCGATTTTGTTTGTTTTTAATTTCAATTTTAAATCTTTCATTCTTTTTTATGATTTTTTTTTTATAAAACTACGATTAAAAAAAAGGCAGAAAATCGTGCAATTCAAATGTAATTTTATAAATTACCCTTACAATTAGTAAAAAGTTACTTTTGCTATTACTAAAAAGTGCATTTAATAAGGAGCAACTTCTCAATAATAAGTCATTTTTTTAATAATAGTAAGAGTAACTTTATAAAAATGTACATAAGGAAAAATATGACTACAATACATAAAAAAAGATTAAACGAAAAACCAGAAAATAAATTGATACTCCTATATAAATCCTTCAAAATAATCTTAATATTATGGTTCATTATCTAAATTGCATTCTTATGGATAAGCTCATAAGAGTAGATCAAAATCCGTCAAATTAGGATTTTAGATGCGTTATAAATAAACTTATTACACAGATAGCCTAAATTGAAATTATAATTATCTAAAATTAATTTTCTAATTTTGGATAAAACTTGATCTCAAATATATAAAATTAAATTTGTGAACCATGAATTGGGTTCATCAAATATCACTATTATTGTTATTATTATTAAAAAATTATAGTGTACTATTATTTTAAGAGTATGTATAAAGTAAATCTGGTTCGTACATAAATCATTGAAGAGTATTAGTTGTTTTCACTAAAGAGTATTAAACTAATAGTTGTTTTCACTGAAAATTATTAGTTATTTTCATTAAAGAGTCTTACTTTATTTTCACCACACAACTAATATTTTTCAGTAAAGACAACTAATATTATTTAGTGAAAACAACTAATACACTTCAATGGTTCATGTATGAACTATTTTCACTCTATATTTTATCTTGTTTTAATATAATAATCACTTCCAAATATAATTATATTAGAATTAAATGCGCCCTAGTACAATCCCCAAGTTGTAAATACCAATTAAAACATGAGAAATTACAAAATCCAATTTCATACAATTGGTATCTAATTTGTATTTTAAAAAGTAGGTCCCACTCATCACATTCTCCCACGTTCTCTCTCCCATATTACTCTCACTTTTAATTATTCTCCACACAATTCAAAAATTATCCTGATATTTTCTCTCTCCCCCTCTCACACTCAAAGGCGGTTCCTCTCCTCCACCGTCAATCGTCCACGACCGTCGTTGCTCGAGCTGGAGTGAGGGTTAGCTCCGCCATCGTCGTCGAGGGTTTAGCAGATGGAGGCGGCGGAGATGCAGGCGGAGTGAGACCGAGGCGGCAGCGATGCGGGTGGAGTGAGGAGCGTAGGCCACCGCCGCCGCCACCAATCTCTGTCGTCTCTCTCACTAATTTCCGATAGAAGAAATCCGTTCACCGCCATTACAAGAAAGAGCTCCGATGGAGACCACCGTCAAAATCCCCGCGCTGCTGCCCAGAACGCCGATGTCGAATAGATCTATGATAAATCTATCCAGATTTGGCTCCGTTAATAGATCCCCGTCGTAGCTGATTCAACCTCAGGTAATAAACTCTACGATGTTATATATATACCCTCTGTAATTATATATCTTTTATTATTTGGAATGTTATATTTTTGGGTATTTATTATAAATGCAGGTGTGTGCTTGAGTGTAAGTGCAGGGTGGGGGTGGGTTGTAGTGCGTTGGGTGTTGGGGGCCGGGGGTGGGGGTTTGGGGAAGGTGTAGGGAAGGGGGATGTATATTGTGTGCGTGAGTTGGGTAGGGGGATATGGAGTGTTGCGTGAGTGTTTGACTGGTGTGGGGAGGGGGTGTAGGGTGTGTGCGTGAGTGTGTGGATAGCTATGGGGAAGATGATGGAAAATTGATGATTTGGGGAAGACGATGGAAATCGGTGATTTGGGGAAGATGATGAAAAATTGGTGATTTTTTTAGATTATCCCGATTATAGAATCACTTAAAAATGGTTATTATGTTTTTATTGTGATTTTTTAGTATTTATTTAAATTTGTTTCACATGTGAATGAGTGTTGGTACATATAGTAAGATCATATTTTTTGTTATGTTGATTTGCAGGCATCCAAATACAAAGTAGAATTGAAGAATTTTGGAGTCTAAGACACAAAAAAGACTCTCTGTTCATAATATTTTAGTAATTGTTCAATTTTTTTTAAGCGATTGTTCAATTTTTTGTAGCGATTGTTTATAATTTTTGTGCGTCTGTGCACATTTTTTTTATCGTATGTTCATAAATTTTTGGGCATTATGTGCCCAATTTTGGATATGTAATACTTTGAATTTTTTTAGGTGCAATTCTCAAATTAATAATAAAAGAGATGTTTTTTAATTTGAATATGCTTGAATTCTCAAATATTTATATTTTATACGTGTGTTCATAAAATTTATGGTTATGTTCAAAATTACAAAAATCTGTAAATAATAGATGTTTTTGGTCAAAATATTGCCTTGGGAAATGTGCAAAAGATGGCAGTCAGTGTCAGTTTTATAAGTATAGGATACTGAACATGACCCCACTCAATTGTATCATTTTGAGGTTTTTGTTCAAATATGGGGACCACAAAATGTAGCAAAATGAGTTATGGGATTTCTTATCCCCTATTTTGCAATTTAGGCCCTAGGATTGTAGTAAACATTAACTACCCCATTATATTATATAATTTATATTTATGTAAATATAATTTAATGATATTATATAATGATCTATCAAATTTACTCTAATAGATGATTCCAAATAATGTATGTTTGCCACAATTTCGTGGTTTCTTTGGTTATGGATAAAATTATTGTATTTTGAGAATAAGAGACTCTCTTATAATGAGCTTACTTTTTTCATATAGGTAGTAGACCTTGTCATTTGAGCTCGGCTTAATAGATCGGCTCGGCCTAGCCGAGGTACAGTATGAGTTGGGCTTAAAATATGGAGATCCAAAAAAATTGGGTCGTTTCGGGCCATGGCCCAATGGCCACCCAGTTGGTTTGATCAGATATTTTTTACCATTAAAATAATTATTTTTTAAAAATTAATTAAATTATACACAAATTAAACTATACAAAACAGAGTACACGTCTCTAGGGCTTCCAAGAATTCTATTAGGACTATAAACTTATTAGATATTGTAATGATCTTTACTTCTATTTGAAATTATGTTTGGACTTGTTTTGTTACTTGTTAGACACTAAAATAGATTAAGAATATATATGTGTGTGTGTGTGGATGGAAGTGAGATGAGTTATATAGGTAGTATTTATAGTACAAATTTTTATGTTCATCATTTATTAAAAAAAATGGACCGAGTTGACCCATTAGCCTGCAGACCAAGATTTGGCTAGGCACTATTTTTACAAGATCGATCTAAAAATGGGTTAATTGGACCCAGGCCATGAACATGGCTTGACCTGATGGGTTGGACGACCCGATTGCCAACTCTAATGGGCACAATATCATGATTTTAAAAAGGCAACATGGAGTTTGGGTATGGGAAGAAGAGTTCAAGGTGTTTCGATTTGCCAGGTGTTGTTTACCAAACAAATAATGCTGGGATTAAATGGCTATTTAAGTGGACTTTGGTAAAAACATCAAATGATTGGATTCTTAAATGCTAAAATGATTGTTTTGTTGAAGAATGATAATAAATGCACAAGAACACCAAGAATTGCAAGGGGTTTTTAGTCCCTGGACTTGAATGAGAAGTGTATTGATTTGATTGATGGGTTGAACTCCTTTCCTTGTTACAAATATGTGACTATTTATAGTTTTCTCCCTACAGGGGTACATTTGTCTTTTCCGGCCTCTCAGGGGACAAAAACATTAAATTCCCCCAGTCTCTGAGGACGCGCGGGCGCTGGTATGCCAGAGCCTGCAGGCGGCCGACCACTAGCGTGTTGACACGTGTCCAAAAAGGACGATTCTCTGGCTTGTTTCCTTATTTAGATGGAATATTTTCTCTGTCATTGAGTACGGAGGCGGTCCTTTTCTTCTTGGGGGAAGATCTCACCAGATTCCATCACGTGCTCCATTGCCTTCTCGTTTAGCCGGAGGTGCTTCGAGGTTGCAGACCGGCCTCATGGTGGATCAGGAGGTCGGACCCCCTTCCTGCGCATTGGTCATGTCCTGGCGAACTCTATCAGCCTTAACACGTCGTGGTCGGACCGGTCCCGGCCTGCTTGGCCCGCGTCTTCGACTGGGTGGACGAACACTTCAAGCTCGCTTCCAACCTCGTTCTTGAGGTCGGAGACAAGGGGGTCGGACGTCGCTGTGATCGGACTCCGTTCTGCATGGTCGGGGCCATCGCAGGTGTATGGCCCCATCATTCTGGCCTGCTTTTAGGTCGGTGCCGACCTGAGGTGCGAAATGGCTACAACACCAGGTGTTTTACGCGCAATGCTACACATTATCGTTGGAAGTGGAGGTATTGGCTGTGATTGAGGAACTGACCTTGGCCTGTGAAAAAGGCTTTGATCGATTGATAGTTGAGGGTTAAGATGGACTCCTTACTGCTCGTGAATGCAATTCAAGAAGAGAAGCCAATCTTTCTTAGTTGATTGATAGTATAAAAGATTCATTGCTAGTTCTTTTTTTTTATGTTTCATTTTGTTACGAGATGAACGAGTAATGTATTTGACAGTTGACATTGTTGATATTCTTTAAAAAAAAATGAATTTTATTATTATTCAAATGTGATCTCATAATATTGTGTAATTAGAAATTTTGGGGGAGGGTAATGATAATATTGTTGTAAATCTAGAATTTGATATGCAAAATTTAGAAGATTTGATGTGGACATTATTTATGGGCCAAGTAGTTTTATAGGCTTTAGGGTTTTGATATTATATATAATATATATCCCTATACTCAATATTGCAATACACACATGTACATACACACAGAAACATAGTGAAAACTCCTGGCTTGGTACGCCCCCAGACGTAGTCATTATTGACGAACTGGGTAAACAAATTGGTATTTCTACTTTGCGTTTATAATTTTACAACACGTTATCAGCACGAGTCTCTATCATCAGTTAATCGGTACGAATTTCGATTTGTTATTCTCTTTAGCATGGTAATTAATTATCCGTTTAACTGTGGTATCAATTCTTTTAGATTCTTATGTGTCATGAACTTATATGTTACCGTGCACTTAATTTATACACTGCATCTATATTCATACATCTGCAATTATTCATATATTGATTGAAAAGAAAAAAAATTCCACGACCGAGACCTAGCAGCGTCGACCGCTGCCGGAATCGTGACGGAACTGCGCGTGCCGGTCGCCACAATTCACGGCGGCTGGAATACGACTGTCGATCCTCCGAGAGAGGATCTGAGTCGCGCCACCCATGGCCCACGAAAATTGCGAACCGCCGCTGTGACCCGCGCCGCTCATAGCAGATGGCGGCCTGCGGCAGGATCTGAATCGTGGTAAGCACCACTGCCGTCGAGCGACAGTAGGCATTGCTGCATCTTCTCGCAGCGGCCGAGCGACAACGAATGTAGCTGCGCCGCCTCTCTACAGCCGAGCACAGGCATGGCCGTGTCGCTGCCGTGCCACTGTCCGAAGATCGCCGCCTGGTGATGCTCATCTCCTCTGGTGCTGCGCCTTCCCTCCAGCGACCGAGCTATCGACGCCAGCCCTGGCGGCGGCGGCCCATAGCTATCGTCGCCTGCCCACGGAGCGGCGCTTTGGTGTGCGGCCTGAGGCTATTATCGGACCTCCGCCAGCTGCTGCTTCCCACCATTTGCAGTGGCCGTGCTGGCCATTTTCGTCCAAACCGAGCCCTGCCCCCCTTTTGGGCTTGTAACCCAACATATGGGCCGAAGAAAAAGGAAAATAATTCTTTGGGCCAATCCTTTTATGAAAATAAAATAAAATAAATTGTTGCATATAATTAAGCCCAATATTTTTAAAATTAATTTTTATATTAGGTCTTAAAATATTAAATAAAATGTCTCTTGGAATTTACTAATCCATTTCGCGTTGAGCTTTCTTTTGAACTCGATACATGTATGATTGCTCCAGCCACTTGAGACGTGTCCAAGGCTGCCCGATGCTAGTCGAATCCATCAACAGATATTTAGGAACCCTTATCGTAGGGTTCTGCCCTGGTAAAAGGCTTCATTCTTTCTTTTATATTTCCAGCAATTAGCACTGTTTGCGATCTTTATTTTGCCGCAACATATGCTTGTAAATTAATTGCTGTAGAAATTAGGATTTATATGAAAATCCTTGTGTGTCTATCTTTGCTGCTAATTTAATTCACTCAAACAATGCCCAAAATTTTCGTATACAAGTTTGTCTGAAGTAAACATGAGCATTGACTAAAATTTAAACTTGAATAGTTGCTCCTACTTGTATAGCTGTTTATGTGAATTAAATTTACTTTATTGGTTATAGTCTGCATATATTATCTGGGTAGGCGGCACCCAGTATTTGTCGAACCTTAAAATCATATTTGGGTAGACGACACTCAATATTTGCTTCTTTGTGATTGGGCATGTAAATTAAATCTTCTTTCTCCCTTGTTAATGAAATTTCAAATCGTATGTCTTACCATGTCCATTTAAAACATAGTGAAAATGCTTGGTATTACTAAGAGAGAATTTACTGAGCTTACTCTCGATGGTAATAACTACGTGACATGGTACATAGTTGTTGAGATTTATCTAGCCTCATACTAATTAAGCGGAATTATTGTCCATGGTCCCAAATCCACTGATGCCCAGAAGACAAAAGGTTGATTTATCTCAGGTACCGCCTAAATTAGAACATGAAATATGAGTACCTTACTGAGATGAACCCTAGTATTTTATGGATATCGAAGGATTGTTTTTATCAACAAAATGATATAATCCCTCGGGCACAATACGATTGGCTGAATCTCTATTTTCAAGATTTAAACGTACTGCAATTCTACCTTGCATCGTATTGTACCTCAGATAAAATTATGCCAGTAGCAAATTACTGAGACCAAGTTGATACAGAAAATTTTATCAATATTCCATGCTAGTAACCTTGTACTCCAGCAGCAGTACACCTCTCACTCAGAGCTAATTTCTGCACTTTTAGTGGCAGAAAAATACAACCACCTATTGATGAGAAATCACAATACTAGACCAGTTGACCCATAAGTAGTGCCTGAAGCACATGTTGTAGCTCAAGGGAGTCTGAGTGGGCGTAAGCGTGGAAGGGAAGAAATCTGCAAATCCAAGCACATGATTGAGGCTTATCGAAAGATACAAAAGGACAATAAGGGCATGGCCCCTCAGGGTGAATCTCACCATGTCAATCTACCTGAAGCAGATTTTGACATAGGCAACGATGATCTTTTGAGCTTAGAGCTCGAAGATTTTGGTGGCAAAGAGTTATTTACATAAATTAACATTATTAGTATCCTGACTTAGGCTGAGTGATTCATCTTGCTTCATTTGGGACAAATGTAATGAAATTTTGACCCCATCTTTGCCCAGAAGGCAGATGCACTGATTAAATTCTCCGATACCATCTTAATAAGATATCAAATTTTTATGGAAATCCCTGAAAGATTATATTTATTGTATTTTATAAAAATCTCTGAAGGATTATATTCATTGTCGTTTATAAAAATCCCTGAAGGATAATATTCACTGCCGTTTATAAAAATCCTTGAAGGAATATATTTATCGATAAAATTCAAATAAAATCGATAGCACAAAATATCGATAGATGAAAATCATGGCCGATGCCAAAAAATAATTGAGATGGTCGAGATTGAGTATTCCCCAAGTGAATCTCAGCATACCAGTTTGCTTGAAGCAAACATGAACATTGTCAGTGACATGACATTAAAGACTATGAGTTGTCAAGATACATAGTGTCATAATTTTGTAATTTTTATGTATGTTATGACTATATGCTTTGTCATAATTATTACTTGCGAAAAATTACAACTCAATTACCGGATGTCTTTAACAACTCCAACAAAGTTACTGAATCACATATTTATATAAATATTCCTGGTTAAAATTTATGCCCCTGAAGGATAAAATATTACATGCCAATGAATCTAAAGCACGTCTGAAGCGTGGAAGACCTCAGTAACAAAATCAAACCTCCTAAAGAGTTGTAGATGTGGTCTTAAAATCCAACTTAGATTCATTCATATTATAGCATAAGCAGTTAGTCTATCTAAAATAATAATGCGATACGTCAGATTTTGTCTAAGTTCATTGGCTATGACACATCAAACCCTTTCGTAAATTAATTTATGGCATGTACAAAGGGTGAACTTAGAGTACGGCTGAATCGTACTAAAGTTGGAATTAAATCTCTCATTTTTAGAATGATTTCTTTGAAATATTTGTGGACTGATTATCCTAGTATGAGGACCATTTTGATAGTTAATGGTCATAATTAATGCTTTCACACGGTGGACTTATGTATGCTTATTATCCACCTGCAATCATGCTTTTGTCAAGCCTATTGCAACACTATTGAACTTAGTTCTCATTTTCCAAACTATCAAATTAAATCCATTCGAATGGATAATGCCAGTGAGCTCACATTGACTGCATTCAATGTTTAGTATATGGCATTGGAAAATTAAAGTGAAGTATTAAGTCCCTTACGCCCACACCATAATGGTCTAGCCGAGTCTCTAATTTGATGCATCAAACTAATCGCTAGACCGTTACTGCAAAAATTTCAACTTAGCTACATGTTAGGGGCATAAAATTTACATGTAGCTACTTGAATTTAAATGCGACCCACTGCATATCATTAATACCTCCCCTCTACAACTAGTGCGCAGAAAATGATACATCATTTCCCACCTGCGAACAATCTATCGTGCAGTACGCATACCACCACAACACGTTAACAACCATGTTGGCTGACTGTATAATTGATGAAAAGTATATTCTCGGCATTAGGGGGAGATTAGAATTCAAAAATTAAATAAATGCGGAGAAGTTTCCACGAAGAAAACAGGTAGAGATTGTTGATAGGCGAGCAGGAGCAACATTTGGGCGACCAGGATTAACGCAAATCACACAAAAATTAAACTGGAGTTAACACACGATTTACACAAGATATCCGGCGAGCAAAACCTACATGCGATCAAGACACATAGGCGAACAAAATCAAATCAAAAGCCACATGACGAGCTCAAACGGCGTCTTGCCGATCAGATCCAACCACAGCGCCGAAATAACTATTAAGCAAGATGAAAGACCATCAGAATCAGACTAAAGACTCTTCAAGGACAAGTCCAAAGTGACGAACAGCTCCCAACGGCGAGCAAGTCCAGTAGATAAGGATAGAATTTAGTTAAGATAAGGTCAAATTAGTCAAAGGACAGGTGTCGAGCATGCAGGCTTGGTCGGCCAAAGGTCGTGCCACCTCCTGCTGGGCAAAAGTCTATAAATACTTAGATTTTTTCAGCAAATAAAACAAGCACAAATTATTATACACGTCCAAACTTCGATTACGAATCTAAAGCAGCTCAATTAACCTTCGATCGAACTTAAACACGTGAGCGTTCGTACGATTCTAATCCATCTAAACCCAAAAATTCGTATTCACTAATTACGTTAGTGATCAATCACACGTAATTGTTTGATGATCAATTAACCACCTAAAACAGCCTAAAACAGCCATTAATCTTCAAGATTAGAACTGATCATCAACAGAGATATTTTCGTTGAAGGAAAAGTATCAAAAAGTTCCCTGGAGGAAAAAGGTCTTCGATATTTAGACTCATGCACCAGTAAAACTGAACTTGAAGTTCAAAAGATAAGTAACTTGCAATGTATAGCAAGTAATCTGTCACATGAGTTTACTGACCACAAAGGTGTAGAGGTCCAAATGAATAATGAGTATACATGCCCCCACACGCCGGAAGCATTAAAAGACCTATAAAAGAAACCTACACACCTCAAACGAAAGCTAGCAAAACTTGTCAGCCAAACTTGAAATCTCCAGAAGATATACGTCCAGAAGACTTGAAATCTCCATAAGAGATTCGTCCTGAAGACGAAGAATCCTAGTAACAAAGCACGTGCACAAAATGATCTAATACTAGGATTGCGGAACGACCAGATCAAATACATAAGGGAAATGATGAGAATCTGGTTAACATGAGATCAATAAATAAATACCGGAGAAACAATATAAATTTATTGTCGACAACTTATCTGTGTCCATAATTACTCTTTTCAAAATATGGATCCAGTTCCTAAGTTGAGTGCCCGGAGCACTTTGATTTGGGTGCAATAAGGAAGAAGCAAAAGTATGGCAGAGCTAAACTCGCTAAAAACAAGGTTTGGTTCTATCGTACGTACACTCTAAGAGTTATCCCTATTGGTAAATCAAATAATGTGGTGAGCGAGATTAATAGCTTTAGGGTTTTTCACAGAAACTCATGGTTTTCACTGAGACTCATGATTGTTTTCGATCAAACATATTCTACGAACAAACAAAGTTCCGCTAATCACTGGCAGCTAAAATAAAATGCAGTTAATGGACCTTGTAAACCGCATATTTTACATGGTTATTACATGCAAATATTTGTATCCCCGATGGATTTAAGATTCCCCAGAAGAGGAATAATAAAAACTGCAGTATGTATAATACAAAATTGCGAAGGTCATTACATGATCTAAAACAGTCAGATCAAATATTATACGATCGACTCAGTGAATTCCTCCCGAAGAAGGAATATAGAAACAATGAAGCTTTCCCTTGCGTATTAATTAAGAAATCGCAAAGTGATTCTTGCATCATCTCCATCTATGTTGATGACCTAAACATAAGTGGAACATGCAAAGAGATTGAAGAAGTCAGTTCAATCTTGAAAGCTAAATTCGAAATGAAAATCTTAGATAAAACCAAGTATAGTCTCGACCTGCTGATTCGAGAATTTCCCTGAAGGAAAATTAAATATAAGTATTTCCCAGAAGGAAAATCAATTCGAGAATTTCCCTGAAGGAAAAATGAATATGATATCTCCCTAAATGACGAATGAATTTTATACACCAGTCAATCTACTTGAAAATGTTATTTGAGAGATACTACATGGATAAATCTCATCCACTTAGTACACCTATGGTAGTTCGGTCCCTTGAAGTGGATAAGAACACATTTAGGTCCAAAGAAGATACAGTGGATATCCTAGGACCGGAAGTTCCTTATCTAAGCGTTATTTGGTGCATACTTTATCTCATAAACTGCACCAGTCCGAACATCGCATTTTACGATAAATTTGCTTGCGAGATATAACACTTCTCCCAGAATGAGACATTGAAATGATGTTAAACACATTCTATGATATCTCAGACTGGTTATATCTTTCTTTGTGATGATATTGTGATCTCATGTAGATCCATTAAACAATACATTCCCCACTGTAATCGATGAAGACAGCGCAATTTGTGTTGGACAAATGAACAATGGGTACGTTAAGAGGAACTTAACGAAACATATTTCCCCGGAATTCTTTTTCCCATACGAACTCCAGAAGAGTGACGAAATTACCATACAATAAGTACGACCTAGTGATAATCCAGTAGATATGTTCACTAAGTTCCTACCTACCTCTACCTTTGAAAAGTATGTTTATGGTATTTGGATGTGAAGACTTAGAAAGTTGTTGTCTTTAGGGGGAGTAAAAACATCGAAACAATCCTGAAGATTGGATCCTGAAGATCAATAGTTATACTATTTCCCCAGTCGAATATTTTATTCTGGCAACCTAATCTATGGAGTTTTTGACGTGACATGGACGTTACGTCGTAATGTCCAAGGGGGAGTGTTGGGCCAAGTAGCTTTATAGGTTTTAGAATTTGGATATTACATATATATATATATATATATATATATTCTTGTACTCAATATTGTAATACACACATGTACATACACAGAGAAATATAGTGAAAACTCCTGGTTTGATACAACAAATATATTGATGATGTATAACTCGATTTATTATCTATTATTTATTTTAAGGAAAAATGATCGATTACAATTAAAGAGCCTCAAAATCTACTTCAACATATCTCTATTGAACCAACACAACTCAGAAAACTTTAATATTATATGGCCAAGATTATATATATATATATATATATATATTTTTTAATATTGTGTATAGTTACATTGGAAAGACCTTATTTACGTTTGCATAAACTAATAATGAAACAACACATGTATTAACATCATGAAGGGGACTTGAATTTAAATTTTTTGTATCACACATATAGAACTTTTTAATATGTTTTGAATTCATGAAATTTTGTCATTTCCTTCCCTTAATTTTTTTATCCGTCCCTGATTAACATGACATACAATCTTAAAATTTGCTTAGTGAGCGACAGTGCAGCAAATAATAAAATGTAGTAAATCATTGTGTATCACAAGGATAAATTATATACTTAGCCAAGTGGAACTGTGCAGTGCACTACAAAAAAAAATAGGGTTTAGCGACCGATTTTCGGCCGCTAAACGTGATTAGCGACCAATTTTCGGTCGCTAAACGTGATTAGCAACCGATTTCTGATCGGAAAAAATCGGTCGTTAAAACGCGGGTAGCTAATATTAGCGATCGCCTCGACGGTCGCTAATAACATCGACCGTTTTCATCGGTCGCTGAATCAATCGGATCCGACCCGGTCGGGTCATGATTTAGTGACCGACATCAGACGGTCGTTAATTTATTTATTTTTAATAAAATTATTCTTTTTATTTTATTTTTTGATTAGCGACCGACCAGAGGTGGTTGCTAATCAGCGATCTAGCGTAAAAAAAGTGGCTCATTGGGTTCGAACTCGCGCCCATTAGGGTCCGGGCGGGGCGCGAACTACTGAGCCACTAGCTCATATTAGGCGATCCATGTAGCATATAAGCCCTTGTGAGGTTTGTAGAAATAAATGGGCAAATATGCGCCCAAGGGGAATTGAACCCACGACCTCCGGGTAGGCCGGAAGTGGTGTGAACCACTAGGACACATGCTATTGTTGTTCATTTATTTGCATTTAATTGTATATGTAATCAAATTGACTCTTTTTTTAAAAAAAATTCATCAAATTCAATTCTTTTTGTTTCTAATTCGTTTATATATATATATATATATATATATATATATATATATATATATATATTTACTAACTTTTTTTATTAATTTTATAAATTTAATATTTTAGGTTATTATAAATTGTTAATTCATTCGTTTTTATACATTTAATTGTATATAATTCGAAATTGACTCCCATTTAATTCTTTTTTTGTTTCTAATTCATTTATATATATTTACTAATTAAATGAAATATTATTTAAAATTCTTCAAAAAAACATAAATAAATTGTGAAAAAAAAAAATTGTTCAAAAAACATAAATAAATTGTGAAAAAACATAAATAAATTGTTCAAAAAACATAAATAAATTGTTCAAAAAAATATAAAAAATTGTTCTAATTCACTCTCTCCCTCTCCTCTCCTCTCCTCTCCTCTCTCTCTCCTCTCTCTCTCTTCATGATCTTCTTCTGCATGATGGTTCACTGTTCCAGTGATCCACGAAACTATCCCATATCGATCGCCCGTCTGGTGCTTGACCCAAATCCATCTAATCCCCACGCTCCCAGTACCGCTTCTTAAGGCCGTAAATAATATTTGTGTACCGTTCTTGCGCTTTCACACAGTACAATTGGTACATAACACTATCGTGGACAGGGTCCCAAACGCACCGCCTCTACATATAAATTAAAAATAGAATATTAACAAATAAATTAAAAAAATCAAAATTAAAATCATAATAAATAAATTTTTTATACCTTGAACTCATCAGTGTACTCCATCCTCTTTTGCTCGGACACTTGGCTCCACGAGTGGGCACCATACTCAAACGTGGTCATCTTAATAACCTGTGAGATGATTGAGCTAGTCTCATGGGCTGGAAGCATCCTGTTAAAAAATCAAGTTAATAATATTAATATATATATATATATATATATAATTAAAAGTATACATAATTTATTAAAAAAATACTTACTTGTTGTCGACTATGATGACATTGAGACGATTATCTTGAATTGTGTTCATCTGTTGTTGGGAAATTGTATAGACTTAAGTTTTGATTAAGATGCTAAAAGGTTCCTCCTAAGTCTTTTGTAAGTAAAGTATTCAATAGAGTTAGAAGATAGTTAGTCAGTTCAAATGTTAAGGAACTGAAGTACATTTACCAATTTGAGAAGTGTATCTAATAGTTGAAGAAGTCCGCTGATAAAGAAAGTCCGCTGAAGATGAAGTGATCTGAAGAAGAAGTCTAAAATCTTGAATGTTTTCTAAGTGCATTCACACTAAGACTAAAACCATCAGGAGAGGACAAAGGTCCACTGATGTGAACTAACAAAGCACATTCAATGCTAAACACAATAAAAGTTGTTAGTTAATCTGGTTGAAGCAAGGCAAAACGAATTTCAGTGAAGCTTACAATTAATGAAGGAATAAGAAGGTTCTCTCAGAAGAGTTCCACCTTAAAGCAAGACAGGATTCTGAGCAAGCAGACTGAGCGGCCCAATGAGAAGATGACACGTAGGTGTACTCCACTGACAACCGACCTGTCACAGACTGACAAGTACCAAAAGTTTTTCTCTAGCATTCTACAGAAAGTTGGTGAACATGCATGGTCTTTCAGCCATTTCTTGACAAGACTTAAAGCTTCAAATAAAGCCGTTTGAACCGATCAGATACAAGAAGACTTACTTGAGAATATTCAACTCCAACGGGAAGATTTTCAAGATAGTCTATAAATACAGAAGGTCGTGCCCATTACTAAGTACGGGAAACTTACAAGATCAAAGCAATCTCTACATACATAACTTACTACGAAGCACTCGAAATTACCTTTGTTTCCCAAGTGTTTCACATCTTGTAGAGAGCATACTAAACCTTCTGTAACCGAGCTTAAAGTTATACCCAAACCTTAGAAAGAGATAATACATCCTTAAGCCTTGAGCTAAACTATAAGGATTATCTCACAACAGTTGGAACCAAAACCCTACTCAAAACCCTACCCAGTTGTTAGGTTGAGAGTTAGTGTTAAGTGGTGTTAGTAAGCTGATTGATAATATCAGTCTGAAAGCTGGTTTGTTTTGGGAACTAGGACCTGAAATTATCCTAGTGATCAAATATCCTTAGAGAGGATTAATTTGATCAGTGCACTTTGTCACTATAACACAAGGAATTCCAAGTGAAAGGAATTCTCCTGTTTGATCAGGACAGTGGACGTAGGAGATTATTCTCTGAACCACTTTATATCTTGTGTACTTACATTCAGTTATTTCCTTAAGTGTGTGTTGTTCAAATAAGTTTTATCAAAGCAAAATGAGGTTTTCATAAGGGCTCACTAATCCGCATCTTGAAGCTAATTAGATAGTAGTTCAACTGAAAGTCTTGAGCTTTCAGTGGAGCTGATATCTCAGTAAGCTTTCATAAGTAAATCTCAGCAGACTTCAAAGTCCACTGACGATCTACTGTCTTAAGTAACCTGATAAGTTTTAAAGTAAAGTTTGAATTTGTAACCTCAAGTGTATTCTCCCCCCCCCCCCCCCCCCCTCATACACATGTTTTACTCGTTTCGGGACCAACAAGTGGTATCAGAGCAATGGTTCAAAAGACCATTGTTCTAAGTATACCTTGTGCTAAAAGGGTATTTTATATTTGGTCAACTTAATTGATCTTTTGATAAACATGTTTAGATATTATGGTTGACAATGCAGCTAGGGTAGCACCACCAGCGGAGAACAACATGGGAGTCAATCCCCTGAACCATATGTCCCATCAAAAGCTTCCACAATTCTCAGTGGAAAATTATGATTTCTGGAAGATCAGAATGAGAGCCCATCTTGCCTGTATGCATGATGAAATGTTGAGAGTCATAACTAAAGGTCCATTTATCTTTATAACTCCTAACCCTAGAACCACAGCTGACACTCACTACAAAAAAGACGGTGTTTAGCGATGGGAAATTGGCGATGGATGTATATCCGTCACAAATTAGGTCATTTGCGACGGAATTTTGACAGTTTTGCGACGAATTTCATCAGTTGGTCAATTTTGACCGATTTTCCGACGGTGAGAGAAGCCCGTCGCAAATTTGCGATGGATTTTAGCAACGGAGACATAAAATGCTGACGTTTTGCACCCATTTGCGACGGACGCCGTCGCAAATTCTAAGCAAAACATTTGCGACGGACCACATTCCTTCGCAAATTCGGCCGGGTTACATTTTGCGACGGCTTTCCATCGCAACTTTTAAATTCAAATTTGCGACGGACCATTTTTCCGTCGCAAATTTGAGCGGTTGAATCTTGTCAGGCGGGTTGGTGACCAATAATTGACCCGGGTCGTCGCAAACTCTGTCTGCGACGGAAAAGCCATCGCAAAATATGCAATTTGCGACGGAAATTAAGGCCGTCACAAATTTGCGCAGATTTATAACAATCCACTTTCTTTTCATTTTCTTTCACTTTCACTCACGAAAAAAATAAAAAATGATGCGGTTTTCATATGTTCTTCACATATAATTGGTGTATTTGCCATTGCCTTCAACCTCACCGTACGTAGTTGTCATTGCCTTCAACTTCACCGTACGTTTTCACATTTTTAACCGTTTAAATGTCATATTTTTATTGTTTCAAATTTTTAGTACACTATTAGGTAATGAGCATGATATATGTTTATTTGATGGCTTTTAGTATGATTTATGATATATGTTTATTTGATGGGTACGTTAATTTTAGTTTGTGTGATATTTATACCTTTTTTTAGTTGAAACTCTGCTCAATTTTTCTGTACAATATTAGATAAATTGTGTGATATTTGTTTATTTGATTGGTTTACTATTATTGATATATATGGTTGTGTTGGATTGATTTTTGTGAAGGAAAATTTTGTATATCCTTATTTTTTGGCAAACCCTGTCCAATTTTTTACAACTCATGTGATATTTACTTTTAATCTGTAACAGATGCAATTTTCAGATCATGGTTAGATGTACTCAATACCTAGAATAATAGGAGGAGGCATTAACTCTGCCTTTTGCAATAAAATTGATGAGTTTATTGAGTTTGCACTACAACATCCATGCAGTATGGATTGTATGGGTAATATTAGGTATCTGTGTAAAGACAGAAGATGCAGAAATATGAGATTCTTGAGTGTTGATGAGGTTAGAACTCATCTTGTGATTTCCGGTTTTGTTCCCCGTTATTACAACTGGACCAGTCACGGTGAACAACGGTGGAATGTTGACATCGAAACCGTAGAATACTGGTATACTGGGTGGAGCGGTGGTGGAAGTTCTGATGTTGGTGGTTCAAGTTATGTTTCGTATACTCAATTTGAACCACAAATAGAGGATGAACCTGATAGATATCGGATGATGATTGCAGAATCTGTTAGATAATATATTTTTTGGGTTAAAAAAAAATACTAGACAAAATAACATATTGGTAAAAATAACCTACCCTTTTAATAAATGTTAAAAATAGTATAATTTTTCTTGAGTATCATACAAAATAGATTAACAAAAATGTTTAAATAAACACTCCCTAGAATTGAACTCGCGACCTGCCTCAAAATTTGCCAAGGCCAAACCATTTTGGTCGATGCTTTCTATATTGGGATATAGGTTCACCCTATATACCCAAATCACCTATGGAGGAGGAACCAAATCATCGGTTAAAGAAGTTTTTTTATATGCTTAAACCCGTTGATCAAAAGTTATTTCCTGGTTGTGAGACTGAGACGCAGTTGTCATTCAATGCTCAAATGTTGAACATCAAAACTGAAGGCAAGGTCAGTAAAAAAGTGTTCAACCAATTTGCTAAATTGTTCAAACGAGCTCTACCTGAAGACAACACGGCGCCTGATAATTTCTATCAGAGCAAGAGGCTCTTGAAGGATATGAGTCTACCCTTTGAGAAGATTGATTGTTGTACAAACGGTTGCATGTTATTTTGGGATGAGGATGAGGATCATTGCAAGATGTGTGGTCACCCACGGTACAAACCATCTGGTCGTACAAAAAGTAAGAAGAAAGTGCAGTTGAAGGCTTATAAGGCTATGTATTACCTTCCCATCACTCCTCTTCTAGAGAGGTTGTATCAGAACTTCACGATGCGAGCTGCACTTTTGTGGACCATTAGTGACTTTCCAGCATTTTCTATGTTGTCTGGGTGGTCAACAACAGGAAAACTAGCATGCCCGGATCAAGTAGGTCCAACTTGAGGACAGTTTGCAAAGTGAAGGCAAGATCATTGGTTGAAGTTTCTAATCCGTCAAACAAAGACGGTGTAGAACCAACAAATCCATTTCAAACAGAGATACAAGAGGCTCAAACAGAGGTTGATCAAGCAGGTGTGAATATTTTTGTCGACTTACTTGCTGCAAATCTAGAAATGGTAATGATTGAAAGTGATCATGAGGATGATGGACAAGAGCGCGGTGAGGAGGATAAGAAGAAGAGGTAGAAGAGGAAGAGGAGGAAGAGGAGGAAGAAGAGAAAGAAGAGGAGGAGGAGGAAGAGGAGGAGGAAAATGAAGAGGAAGAGGAAGAGGAGGAGGAAAATGAAGAGGAAGAGGAAGAGGAGGAGGAGGAAGAGGAAGAAGAGGATGAGGATGAGGATGATGAGGATGAAGATGATGATGAGGACGACGAGGAAGAAGACGGCGATTAGAATTACTAAATTATTGTATATATAACAAGTTAGAAACGAAAATGAATTAATTTGGTGAATTATGAAAAAAATGAATCAATTTGGATACATATACAATTAATTGCATACAAATGAACGAATTATAAATTTAAGCAGGAGTTGGAATAAATAATTTTACCAAACTAATAAAAATTAAATGGCCACAACATTTATAAAAACAAGTGAGAAACAAAAATGAATTAATTTGGTGAATTATGAAAAAAAAATGAGTCAATTTGGATACATATATAATTAATTGCGTACAAATGAACGAATTATATATTATGCATTGTCGAAATAAATAATTTTACAAAATAAAAAAATAGTTGGGCAAAATATTTTAATAAACAACTTAGATACGAAAAGAAATTAATTTGATGAATTATAAAAAAATGACTTAATTTGAATACATATACAATTAATTGCATAAAAATGAACGAAAGTAGCTTGTGCCCTAGTGGCGCGCGCCCCCTCCTCTTGCACAAGAGGTCCCGTGTTCGATTCCCCTTGGGCGCAAAATTGGATTAATTGTTCAAGGCCTAATAAAACTAATATAGAAGGTGGGCCGCATATAATAAGCAATGGGCCGGGTGGCCCAGTGGTCCGCGCCTGCCCCGCTCGCCCCGGGTGCTCGGGCTCGAACCACGCGAGCCACTTTTTTTTTGTATAGGCTCGGTAATTTGCGACGGCCAAATTCCGTCGAAAATTTTGAATTTTGCGACGGAAAACAGCCCGTCGTAAATTCTAACAGAAAAAAATAAAAAATATATATAAACATTTGCGACGGAATGTGGCCGTCGCAAATGTTGTTAACCCGATCGGGTCTGACCTGAAAGATTTGCGACGGACTACTGTCCGTCGCAAATTCTGTGCGACCCGGCCGGGTCTGACCTGCCAATTTTGCGATGGACGACAAATCCATCGCAAAAATTAGCTACGACTATTTTAGGAACGAATACGTGTCCGTCGCAGAATCTGTCGCAAAACACTGTTTGCGATAGATTTTTCCTCGCAAATTCTATCGCAAAACAATATTTTTTTTGTAGTGACTATTGCAGATCCTAGAGAAGAATGGCCCAAGGATGAAGATAACTTCACTGCAGATGAGAGGAGGAGACACAACCTCAACTTCATAGCCATGAATATTCTCTACACCACTATTCCAGACTCAGTTATAGGAAGAGTGATCCATTGCCAGACTGCAAAGGAACTTTGGGACAATCTTGCTCTCATGTGTGAAGGAACTGACAAAATCAAATAGAACAAGCTTTCAGTAGTTGTCCAAAAAGTATGAACAGTTCACCATGGAGCCTACTGAGACCATTGATCAGCTTGATGGGAGGTTCACTGATATCATGAATGACATAAACTCTCTGGGTAAAGTGTACACCAAGAGATAGGTTTTTTTTAAGATCCTGGGAGGTTTAACCTCAAGATGGGATGTGTACTCAGTAATGATGCAGAACACCAAGGATTTATCCAGCATGTCTATGCAACAGGTATTCTCTGAACTAAAGGCTTATGAATTTGATCTTAACTAAGAAAAGGGCTTCTGATGAGACCTCAGCTGAGAAGGGAGTAGCCTTCAAAGTTAAGGAAACTGACCCAAGTCTCCAAAGCCACAGAAGAGTACAAAAGCAAGCAAATCTCAAAGCAGAGCTGAGATGCAAGAGGAACTCGGCCTAATGGCTAGAAGGTTTGAAAAGCTTAATAGTCGGTTTGGCAAGTATAAGAGACTTTACAGGGATAACAGGGAAATGAGAAGTTATCCACAAAAAGATACCAGAGAAGGAGAGAAAAGCTCCACTGAGCTGGAGAAGAAGAAAGAATATAAGAACTATACAAGAGCTGAAGGATCATCATCAAAGACTAGAGAGTCTACTGAAGAAAAGAATGATGATGCCAACAGATGCTATCAGTGTAAGAAGGTTGGGCACTTTCAGTATGATTGTCCTCAACTGAGCACAAAGGAAAGGAAGGAAAGGCAAGCCAAGAGAGACAGAAGATATGGATAAAGAAAAGCCATGGTGGCTGAAGATGTTGATGAAGATCTGGAGTCATCTAATGGACTGTTCTCTGATAGCAGTGATGATGACATGTGCCTCATGGCAAGAGAAGAACCAGAGGTACAATCTAAACCATCCATTCCTTTATGACACTCACCTGAGCTGAGCTCAGAGTCAACAGAGAAACTCAATCTTCAGTCCAATTTGGAACAATTGATGATTGATTTCTCAAGGTTGCAAGAAGCAAGTTTTTGTCTCCAAGATGAAAACAAAAATCTCATAAGTAAAAACTCCAAGTTAATTGAATCTGGGAATCAGACAGATCTTAACTCAGCTAAATCTACCATTGAATTGACAAAAGAGGTGGAAACCCTTAAGAGTTAAGGAAATGGCAAAGATCAACTGATAAAGGATCTCACTGAATCTAAGACAAAGTTAACTGAAGAGAATTTAAAATTGGTAAGCCAAATAAAGGATTCTCTCCTGAAAATTGATGTCTTACAAAAATCTGAAGAGACCTTGTTAAAAAGGATTGATGCTCTTAACAAACCCTCTCTTGCCATAGAGGAGATCCAAAATTTTCAAATCAATCCTAATAACAAGTGTGGAATAGGTTATATTCCAAAATCTTCAGAAGGTCCTCTGAGTGTTGCTTCTTCAAGTGGCACAAAGAGAGTATTTGTTAAATCTGTAACTTTCCCACCACAGATTTTAGATAGGGAAAAGACCATCTGAGGTTCAACAAAAGAAAGGTCTAACTCAGCCAAAACCAACTGGGAAGGCTCAGTTGACTATTCAATCTAGAACTCAACAGAGGTATTATCAGTCGAGGTCTTCTCATATGAAGCAATCTCAACTGAAAGCACCCAGGCATGAGCAATCCTCAAAGAATGACTCATATAGAAAACTTATTCCTTTTGTGCCTAAAGGAAAAGGTTCTCAATACCTTTATCAACAAATACTAAGACCAGGTGCACCCAAGCCTAAGAAGAAGAATGTTAAGAAGGTTCATGTTCCTCCAAAGGCTGACACCCATAGACAATTTACTCCTAAGGCACCCAATGAGGTAACTATCTATGTAGATGTTTATGGAAGCCAAATTAGCCATTCTAAAGGAATTAGAACAGTAAGACAAATTTGGATTCCGAAAGGTACAGCTAACCTGGTAGGACCCAACACAAAATGGGTACCTAAAGCTTAATTTTGACTGCAGGGCTCAGTGGACCTCAACAAAGGAGAAGCTCTCAAATCTTCAGTTTGGTACTTGGACAGTGGATGTTCCAGGCACATGACTGACAACAAAGATCTCCTGACAGAGTTTGTTGAGAAAGAAAGTCCACAAGTCACTTTTGGTGACAATTCACAAGGAACCACTAGAGGTTATGGTACTTTAATAATTGGCTCAGTAAGAGTTAGCAATGTATCCTATATCAGTGGACTTAGTCACAATCTTTTGTCTATAAGTTAGTATTGTGATAAAGGATACAGTGTTGAATTTTCATGTAACCTGTGTTTTGTCAAGAATATATCTTCACAACAGGTACTACTAACTGGATCAAGAAAGGGAAATGTCTATCTTGCAGATTGGAAGTCTTGCACACCAAATGCATATCTTATTGCAAAGAGCTCAACTGATACTAATTGACTATGGCACAAGAGACTAAGTCATCTGAACTTCAAGATGATGAACAGGATAGCAAGACATGGACTGGTGGAAGGTATGCCAAATAAAGTATACAACAAAGAATATATTTTCAAAGTCTGTCAGGAAGGAAAGCAAGTGAAAGCATCTTTTAACAGCAAAGTGGCTACCTCTACTAACAGAGTACTTCAACTGTTTCATATGGATCTCTTTGGTCCAGTAACCCCTGTAAGCATCAATGGGAGGAAATATACTCTTGTGGTTGTTGATGATTTCTCCAGGTACACTTGGGTGGTATTTCTTGCAAGCAAAAAGGAGACTCAACTTAGGCTACCAAAACTACTGAAGAAAGTTAGCAATGAAAATAGCCTGAACATTGTAAAGATAAGGTCAGATAAGGGCACTGGATTCATTAATTCTACAACATCTGATTTCTGCAAAGAGTTAGGTATTGCTGACTTGAACCGAAAATACTGACTTTCTACTAGTAGTTTTCCCACAAGAGTATGGGTTCACTGTAGTATTGGCAAGTATAGGGACCAAGAATTATCAAACCCAAGGGAAGTGATGTATGCGAATAGATCCCCGAAGATCTACGCGTCTTAATTAATATGAGTGTATATTTTTGGGTTTTTTTAAAGAAAATATAATCGGAACTAAATTACTCTACAAATGCAAAAAGGAAAATTAAACTAAGAACGTAAAAGTGTGTGTTTTCGAATTTGTGATGGTGATGCTCAGAATAGGAATTCCTACGTATACTAACGGAGCAGGTACATAATCAAAATAACCGTAACATTCAAGAAATAACCTAAGTAAAAGATTACAAGATGAAAGCTCGAGAATTCAACCATAATACTTTATCCTAACAATCGACTTCACTAATCCACTAACAAGTTAATAAATAGTGCTTAATTAACAAGACCCTAATTTAACTACGGTGATGCGGTCGTCCTCCCTAGATAAACCGGTAAATTAATTAACCCCTTTTAAACCCTCTCGTTACGTCTACTCGTTGTTAAAGAGTGATAAGGTCGTCCTCTCTCTAATACTTTCGAACGAAATTCAAAGGAAAAGTTAAGATTGATTTTAAGAATTCATTAATTAAAAGCATTAAAACTAAACGTCACGAATTACTCTATTACGTACCCACCTCCTACTTCTACGAGTTCATCCTACCCTAAGCATACAAGGGTTTTAGCCGGACATAGTTTTAACGACAACCAAAGCAATTGAAGAGGTAACGAACATAAACATGATGATTTGAACTAAGTAACTACTAAACATAAACTAGGGTTTAAAGAAAATAAAAGCTAAGAACTGAAATTTGATTGATAAAACAAAGTCTCAAGTATTCAATGTCAAAGAGCTAACGAAAATAAATTAAAACCTAAACTGAAACAAGAATTCGTAAAGTAAAACCTCGATTACACGTAAAATAAAGCTTGCTCGTCTCTAGTTGCTCTTCTCTCTCCAAAAACAAACTCTAAAAGTTATGTGTTATGTGATGTGATGTCCAAAAATGTGATCGGAACGAGTATATATAAGCATCGGGCCGATTCGGGAACTCATTGGCCAAAAAACGAATCCGGAGGCAAAAACATAAAAGTGCTCGAGCAGCACCCGCTCGAGCGGGGGCGCTCGAGCTCAATAGCTCGAATGCATCAAGGGCTCGAGCGCTCGTGCTCGAGCTGGTCGAGTGGCCAAATTATTCTGCAAGTTTCGAGCGCTCGAGCAACATGCTCGAGCGATGGCGCTCGAGTTGCTCGAGTGGTAGAAGTTCTCTGTAAGTTTTAGGTGCTCGAGCATTGGTGCTCGAGTGGCTCGAATGACAAAAGTTCTCTAGACAATTTAGGCGCTCGAGTGACTCCACTCGAGTGGCTCTCCTTCTTCTTCAACTGATACTTTTCTTCTTGCGCACTAATACCATTCGTATTTCTTCTATATCTTCTCATCCGGACATTCGTTTGAGTCGATTCAAAGTCCTACGAACTCCCTTTTTCACCCTCGATTCACCTATGAGCATCAAAGAGACAAATTCATCAATATGTATAAATAGTACTCAATTGACTCTAAATACTCAATAAAATCGACCAAAACATGTGCATTTCTAGCTACAAATCATGACAATTTCTCGCCGAATCAACCCCCCCCCCCCCCAAACTTACCATATTGCTTGTCCTTAAGCAATGAAATAATAAGTTAAGTGAAAGTGTTAGGAATGAGTCAAAGAATCAAATCATGCAAGTAAATGAACTCGAGCTTCAAAGATCGATCACACGTATACTAACTCACCCCCCTTCATCATACTCATGCAATAACAATAAGAAACACCGAGATTTAACATGTATGTGCACTCAACGATATGTTTCACTCCCTCACAAGTGTATATCAATAATAAGGGACTCACTCAATCAATCAATCACGCATATCAGCAGCCATAGGCTTGTAAGCACTCTCAACTTCGACCATACTCTAGAAATCAATGTCGAATCAAAAAGGATTTTTCTCAAGGTTGTAATGTAGGCTCTTTGGACAGGTGAGGAAAATATATGGGGTAAGTGACTCAAGTGAATGGAGAATAGAAAATTAAATTTTGGTACTTCAAGATGAGGAACAAAATACTTCAAACTTCTTCATTCAATACACTTTCAATTCCTCTACTTTCATCACTTCAATTTTTTTCTAACTCATTTCACTTGTTCAATCACCACATTTTTCTCTTTCACATATTCATATGAGCTCTTTTTTTTTTTTTTGCTCATTCTCAACATTTTTTCTTTCCCACAACTCAAAACTTCATCACACCCTTCTTTTATCACAACTCAACCACCATAATTCCTTTTCTCAACTCAACTCAATCCCTCCTCATTCACACTTTTCCTATTCTCAACTCAAATTGGGACAAAAAGGCATAGGAACTTAGAATAGTGTTCAAATGTGCTAGCAAATGAAATAGGCTTACGGCTCAAACTGGCTAACAAGGGACCAATGTCATTGGTAGGGAGATTTTTGGCTAGTGACTCAACAAAACAAAGATGGCCTAAGATCACATTCGGCATATCAAACTAAACACAATCAAGAAGCAAGAGCACACACAAGCTCTAGCATCCTCTAAGGTAACGACTCACTCACAAACGAAGAGATCAATTCATGCATCTTAATCTCAAAAGGCTCAAAACTCATGGCTTTCACATCCATGCTAGTCCTAGTGACTTCTCACTCTTATCACACAAGTACTTAAAAGGAAAAAACTTGTAAGTACACTAGTTCTCTCTCAAATCAACTTTCACTCCCATACTCACACAATAAAATTCCTAACTCACCCTCACAACTTAACTCTACTCACCAAGTCATACTCAAGAATCATCAATAAGCAAGTGGTAAGAGTTAATAAGCGTAGAACAAGTCAATCATCAAATCAATCCATCACAAAATATAACCCATCAGTTTAAATATGACTTCCAATACAATCCCATATCTCACCGAATCACTCAAACTGTAAGTTCATATCACATCATAAAAAATAATCAGAAAATAAAAGATGGAAACAAAAAATGCAAGAGTAAAAGAAAGTGGGGGGAATCCCCGTCATCAATGATCAGGAGGTGGTGGAGGGCGGTAGCGGGGATGATCAGCTCCCAAATGAGATAGGAACATTGACTCCATCCAACGGTGCATATCGGAGAACTGATCCTCCATCCAAGCCGATCGCGTATCCAACCTATCTTGGGCAGCCCATAAGTACGTAACATCAGTCTGGAGGTTCTGAATCTACTGGCCCAGCCCCGTCCATTCTACCTGCGTCGGGTACCACGGCTCGGGCGAGTGTACCTCTGGTAACTCCACCTCCATCTCTTGAGGGACCTCACCCTCTGCTGCTCCTCCCTCATCATGTCCTCCTTCATACTCTTGTTCCTCCTCTTCTTGCAAATCCCTGACTCCACTACTTGACCCGGCACCACTTGTGCCCTCTCCTCGAGACCTCTTCACTGGCCTCGTGTCTCGAAGTCCGCTGTTGTCTACCTCCTCAGTGTACTTGGCCCCGATCTCGAGGTGCCTCGCTCCATTCGTTCCAATATTTTTTTCTTTTTCCAATGTTACCAGCTTCTCGTTAGGAAGGGGGAAAAGGCCGTCGTCCTTATACCTAATGCAATAGGTACCCTTCCAATGCTCGAACATCATGGTGTTGTTCATCTGGTCAAATCCCAAGTCCATGCCAACACTAGGGCTTGCACACTTTGCGAACCCGAGGCTCTTCACAAACACAGAAATCAACCCGCCTTCCCTAATCTTTGAGGTCTTCGCACCTAGCTTGAAAGGGGCCTCATAATGGTGCTCCAAGAAGTCTCTACCAAAATCGTGATCCTTGACGTGCAGGAGGCACCAAATCCCGTACAGCTACTTGCTCGTCACAGTTCCCGTCTCAGAACGGGCATAGATGGTATTCCCTAGAATCCTCTCCAAGTAATGAAGCACTGGATTCCTAATCGCCGAAGCTCGTGCGTTCTGCCCCTTGTAATCTTCGGCCATCCCACCCGTGATGTCCTTCCAGAAATCATTTGCATTGTACGACTTGGACACTCAGTCGGGTCTGGACAAAGTTGGGAGTCCAAGTGCAAGGTTGATAGCACTAACCTCGCAATGCTGCCACTCGTTCCTCAGCTTGAATTTGAACGAGTTTTCATCCTTCTTATCTACTGTTGCAAGGAACTGCTCCACTAAATCGGCATTCGTCTCCAAAGTCAGTAATATCTCGAAGAACTCCGCTATTCCATTTCTCGTGAAAATCTTTCTGATTTCACTCTCGATCCCGATGTCTTGCATGAAGCTTACACTCGGTCTTCTAGTCTTTTCCACTTTCCCTGTCACCAAACTCCAACGGTCGGCCACATATCGCCAACTCCTATCGATGCTCAAGTTATCCCACCTTGAGGGCATCCGACCCTTATGAGTGAGCTCATTGGTGAGCTCTTCTAATTCAGCAATCGACAAAATTTTGTCCTCATTCTTCTTGGGAGCCATAGTACCTTTGCATATCACATCAATTCATGTCAAAATAATTCATGAACATTCAATACAAAATCAATCATATCAAGTAGCTTTCAACTCAAATTCATTCAACATTCAATCACAAATCAAGTTCATCAAGCTCATGCCTTTTACTTTTATGTCAAAGTTCTCAAGTTGTATTAAAAACACTTCAACTATCCAAAGTCAATAATGCCCACAACTAAGTCTATCATGAAGTAAAATCACAGAAATTATGTAATTCACATGCTCAAGACTCAATTCATATTCATTTATGCTCAATACAATCTCAATTCACATGAACTTTTACTCAATAAGCAATACCCATTTCATTTTCTCAAATTCCTAATTTCTCACTCTAGAAATTCACCCATTCTACTCATGCAATTTCAAAATTGAAAGCAAAATGAGCAAACCCATAGCATATAAGCACTATTCATCAACAAGGAATCAAGAATCAACAAGCTATGCAAAAATCCCCAAATTTTCGAAATTTCTCATGAACCCTAGTTCTCATGCTCAATCCATGTCAAATCTAAGTCTAACTACGAATTGAATGAAAAGATTGAGAGAATACATACCTTTGTTGTAGGATTGAAGAAGATTCGTGGAGAAAAATGAGCAAAGAGTGTGAAGTGTTCGAATTCGCTGAAAATCGCCCCTATTCGTGTGTGAAAGTGTGGGGGAGGGGTATTTATAGAGTGGCTAATCCTAAGGCAAAAATCGTGAAGCGCTCGAGCAGAATAGGTGGAACGGAACAATGGCTCGAGCACTAGCACTCGAGCCACTCGAGCGGCAAAATATTTCTGGACAAATGGGCATTCGAGCCCCACATGCTCGAGTGGCTTCACTCGAGCGGTTCCTCCCTCTTACAAGATTGAAACCCGACCAAAAATTGAAATTTTCATACGAACCAAGCATGAAACATTCGTCTAACTCTTCAAAATATGAACTAACCTGAGAACTCCTCGATCTAAGCCAGGTCGCTCATTCGACCGAGGAGTTGGGGTCTCTTCTAAACGTGCAATTCACCAAACCAATTCACGTCGCACTTAGGCACTCACACTTAATTCGATCCAACTAACCTCATGCATCAATATTTTCGAAAAATTTAACCAATTTTTTATTAGAATTTCATGTACGAACTCGAAGTACAAATACACCCCCCCCAAACTTTGTTTTTGCTACGCAATAATAAAGTTTGAAAAGAATGAGTACGAACGAGTAAGTAAACTAAATTCTAATGAACTTAAATCACTATCAATGCAAAGTAATGAACGAGTAAACACATCACCCCCCTCAAACTTTGAATTCGCAAAGAAGTCTATATTTGGGGTTCGGGTTACCTCATACACCAACAATCGAATGCTCCGCTACTCAACGTCTCAACATCGTCATGAATTGCTTCTTCTTAAGCTCACTTACTCGAATCAAGCACCACAAAACAAGCCTACACAAAAAAAACTCAAGAAACGAGGTTAACATATACGATTCACAAAACTACAAAACAAACTAAACACATAAAAGCAGGTAACAATATGGGTTGCCTCCCATTTAGCGCTAATTTTAAGGTCCTAATGCCGGACCGAGCTCACGGGACTTGCGAATCTAAAATACCTCCCTTATTCTCATAAGAGAAGTTGAAGAATTTCTTTACTCGATGCCCGTTCACCATGAATCCATGTCCATCCTCCTTCTCGACTTCAAGGAATCCACTCTTATGAACTTTTCTCACAACATACGGCCCGTTCCACTTGGACTTGAGCTTTCCACCAAACAACTTCATCCTCGAATTGAATATAAGAACTTGATCACCTACTTTGAACTCCTTCTTCCTTAATCGAGCATCATACCATTTTTTAGTCTTCTCCTTGAAAATTCGGGCATTCTCATAGGCGCTATCTCGAAACTCCTCCAACTCATGCAATTGGAGTAATCTCTTCTCACCCACCAAGGCACTATCGAAACTTAGCTTTTTTATCGCCCAATATGCCTTCTGCTCCAACTCCACGGGCAAGTGACATGTCTTTCTAAAAATTAATTGGTAAGGAGACATACCAAGAGGTGTTTTGAAGGTTGTCCTATATGCCCACAGCGCATCATCAAGCTTCATTGCCCAATCCTTCCTACTAATGCTCACCGTCTTCTCAAGGATCTCCTTGAGTTGACGATTTTATACCTCTACAAGACCGTTATATTGAGGATGATAAGCAGTAGAGACTCGATGACTTACCTCATATTTTGACAGCAGCTTCTCCATCCACTTGTTCACAAAGTGACTCCCCCCATCACCAATCAAGGCTCTTGGGACTCCATATCTAGAAAAAATGTTCTTCCTCAAGAACTCGATCACCATTTGGGAATCATTCACTCTTGTAGGGACAGCTTTAATCCACTTCGAGACGTAATCGACGCACACGAGAATGTACAAGAATCCATTGCTAGGAGGAAATGGACCCATGAAATCAATCCCCCATACGTCAAATACCTCGACTTCCATGAACACGTGCAGCGGCATCTCGACCCACTTATCACACCTTCTTACCCATTCCATGCAATCTTTCAAGAGAGTTGGCCAATAAAAACCAGATTGAAGTACCTTCCTTCCGGTCTTCTCTCCACCCAAATGTCTGACTTGATGCCGAAAATGCTAACTTTCTACTAGTAGTCTCCCCACAAGAGTATGGGTTCACTGTAGTATTGGCAAGTATATCGTACCCAAGGGAAAGAGTGTATGTGAATAGATCCCTGAAGATCTACGCGTCGTAATTAATATGAGTGTATGTTTTTTGTTTTTTTGAAAATTAATTAAAAGAAACTAAATTATTCTACGAATGCGAAAAGGAAAATTAAACTAAGAACGTAAGATGTGTTTCAAATATGTGATGGTGATGCTCAGGATAGGAATCCCTACGTATACTAACGGAGCAGGTACATAATCAAAATAACTGTGACGCGCAAGAAATAACCTAAGTAAAAGATTGTAAGATGAAACCTCAAGAATTAAAACCTTAATACTTTATCCTAACAATCGACTTCACTAATCCACTAACAAGTTAATAGATTGTGCTTAATTAACGAGACTCTAATTTAACTAAGGTGATGCGGTCATCCTCCCTAGATAAACCAGTAGATTAATTAACCCTTTCTAAACCCTCTCATTAAGTCTACTCGTTATTAAAGAGTGATAAGACCGTCCTCTCTCTAACACTTTTCGAACGAAATTCAAGAGTAAAGTTAAGATTGATTTTAAGAATTCATTAATCAAGAGAATTAAAACTAAACATCATGAATTACCCTAATTACGTACCCACATCCTACTTCTACGAGTTCATCTTACCCTAAGCATGCAAGGATTTTAGCTAGACATGGTTTTTACGGAAACAAGAACAATTGAAGAAGTAACGAGCATGAACATAATGATTTTAACTAAGAAATTGTCAAACATAAACTAGGGTTTAAAGAAATACTTGCTAAAAATTGAAATTAAATTAATTAAACGAAGTCTCAATGTATTTAAGAACAAAGGTCTAAAAGAAAGAACTAAAAAATCAAAACCGAACGATGAATTGTAAGTAAAACCTCGAATACTTAAAACTAAAGCTTGCTCATCTCTTCTCCTCTTTCTCTCTCCAAAAACTAATTCTAAAAGTGATGTGGTATGAAGTCGTATGTGGTAATCTCCAAAAACGAGTTTGGAATGAGTATATATAAGCGTCGGGCCGAATAGGGAACTCATGGGCCGAAAAAATGCATCCGGAGGCAAAAATAGGATAGTACTCGAGTAGCTCGAGCATGTAGCTCGAATGGTGCAATCGGTCGAGCGCTGGCGCTCGAGTGCTCTCGCTCGAGCACTTTTCAGTAGCAGTACACTTGTTCGTAAAATTTTCATATCCCCTCAACCGGGAGTCCGTTTTGGCTGATTCAAAGTCCTACAAACTCCTCTTTTCACCCTCTATCCATATATGAAATCCAAAGAGACAAATTAATGATTTTATAAAAATGATACTCATTTAACTCCAAACACTCATCGAAAACACTCAAAATATGGGCAAATCGGGCACCAGAACATAACAATTTCACGCCTAATCAACCCCCTCAAACTTACCATGTTGCTTGTCCTCAAGCAACGAAATAATAAGTCAAGTGAAATTGTTGGGAATGAGTCAAAGAATCAAATCATGCAAGTAAATGGACTCGAGCTTCAAAGATCAATCACACATATACTCACTCTCCTCCTTTATCATACTCATGCAACAATTGCAACAAACACTAAGATCAAACATGGATGTGCACTCAACGATGTGTTTCACTCCCAGTGTATAACAGTGTTTACGGGCACACTCAATCAATCAATCACTCAAATCAGCAGCCTTAGGCTTGTAAGCACTCTCAACTTTGACCATACTCTAGAAATCAATGTCGAATCAAAAAGGACTTTTCTCAAGGTTGTAATGTAGGCTCTTTGGACAGGTGGGATAACAATATGGATAAGTGACTCAAGTGAATGGAGAATAGAAACTCAAACTTTAATACTTCGAGATTAGGAACAGAATACTTCAAGCATTTTCAATCAACACACTTTGAATTCCAATACTCTCAACACTTCAAAAAAAAAAATTTCTAATTCATTTCACTTTTTTGGGATTATATATTTGTAAGTCCCGTAAATTTGCACTATTTTGAATTTGGTCCACATGAATTACACGTTTTGATTTTGGTCCCGTAAGTTTGAGATTATTTTGATTTTAGTCCTTTTACCTTAATTTTTTTTATATTGGTCCTGTAAGTTTGAATTTTTTCTAAAAGAATTTGGATTACACGTTTTGATTTTGATCCTATAAGTTTTAAAAGGACCAAAATCAAAAAAATTCCAAACTTATAGGACCAAAATCAAAACGTGTAATTCATGTGGACCAAATTCAAAATTGTGCAAAGTTACGGGACTTACAAATATATAATCCCCACTTTTCTCAATCACTTAACTTTTTTCTTTTTCACACAACTCACATGAGCTAATTTTTTCTTTTGCTCATTCTCAATTTTTTTTTCTCTTTCCCACAACTCATATTCCTCATCAGACCTTCTCATCATAATCACTCAAGCAATCACAATTCTCCTTTTTCAACTCAAATCAATCCCTTCACATTCACACTTTTCCTATTCTCCACTCAAATTAGGACAAAAAGGCTTAGGAACTTGGAATAGTGTTTAAATGTGTTAGCAAATGAAATAGGCTTAAGGATCAAAGGGCCTAACAAGGGACAAATGTCAATGGTAAGGAAAATTTTGGCTAAGTGACTCAATCAAAACAAAGATGGCCTAAGATCACATTCGGCATATCAAACTAGACACAATCAAGAAGTGAGAGCACACACAAGTTCTAGCATCTTCTAAGGTGACGATCCACTCACAAACGAAGAGATCAATTCATGTATATTAATCTCAAAAGGCTCAAATCTCACAGCTTTCACATCTATGCTAGTCCTAGTGAATTCTCACTTTCATCACACAAGTACTCAAAAAGGGCAATAGTAAGTATACTAGTTCCCTCTTAAATCAACTCTAAATCCTATACTCACACAAGAAAATCCCTAACTCAACTTCACAATTCACCCTACTCATCAAATCTTACTCAAAGATAGTAATCAACAAGCATAAGATGATTGATAGGTAAGAAATATACAATAGCAAATCAAATCAATAACAACTCAAGGAGCATCTCAAAATACCAAATAACCAAACTCAACTCAAAGAAAGGGCGTGCGACTGTGCAATGTAACCATAAAACATAAAAAAACTCCACCCCCCAAACTTCGACCTTGTGAAGAGGTCTAAGCTTGGGGTTGTGGGTTACCTCATCCAAACAATTCAATTTCTCTTAACAACGTAGCACACTCCCTTGTTTGAGTTCCTCCCTTTTGAATAACTCCATGATTCCTCTACTCCCTCGAGACAAGCCTACAAAATAAAACTCTCAAGTACGAGGTTAAAACTTACGATTCAACAACACCCTAATAACATAAAACTCTCAAAAGCAAATAACAAAAATGGGTTGCCTCCCATTCAGTGCTATTTTTAAGGTCCTCATGTCGGACCGAGCTCAAAGGGGCTCATGGGACATGATACTCAACTTTACCTCCCTTACTCTCATAAGAGTGGTGGTTGAATTCCTTTCCTTGATGCCCCTTCATCATGAGTTCCTTTGCTTCCTTCTCCACCTCAATTGGTGGGGGTCTCAACTTCTTCTCACCTTTATCTGGAGGAATCTTACTAAGCAATTTCTTGAATTTGGACTTTTTCTTCTTAACTCCATCTTTTCCCTCCAACTGGACCACGTCCACACTTTTCACTTCTTCATCCTTCAACTTCTTCCCTATCAAAATAATCAAGATCATAATGCTCATGGGTTAAATCATCAAGTGAAGGACTATTAAAATCATGCTTAATAGAAAGATTAGGGAGATGAGTCGTGTCTTCAACACAAGGATTAATGACATCCATGCAATAACAACTCTCATCCTCCTTCGGGTACTTCATGGCCTCATATAGGGAAATTTTTATCTCTTGATCGTCAACTTTCAATGTGATCTTTTCATTTGCCACATCTAGCACCATCCCCGCCGTTGCCAAAAACGGTCTTCCCAAGATCAAAGACACTCGCTCATTTTCCTCCATGTCGAGCACTACAAAGTCGGCTGGAAAAATGTGATCCCCAACTTTCACGAGGACGTCTTCCACTACACCTTGAGGTCGAGTAATAGACCGGTCGTCAAGTTGAAGCGACATCATTGTCGGCTGAAGTTCTCCACCTTCCAACTTCTTGAATAGCGACAATGGCATCAGATTAATGCTCGCTCCAAGGTCGCATAATGCTCCCTTCTTAACTCCATTTCCGATATCACATAAGATCGTGAAATTCCCAGGATCCTTCAACTTTGGTGGAAGCGCATTGTGCACTAATGCACTCACCTCATAGTTCAGCTGCACCAACTTGGGTTCATCTACTCGCCTCCTCTTTGCGATCAAGTCCTTCAGGAACTTGGCATAATTCGGCATCTGTTCCAAAGCATCATAAAAAAGAATGTTAATATGCAATTTCTTAAAAACCTCAAGGAATTTAGCGAATTTCTCATTAAGCTTTTTCTTCATGAAGTGTTGTGGATACGGGAAGGGTATCACCGATTTGGGTACCCCCCATTCATCACGCTCGGTCTCTTTCACTTTCTCCCTTGTCTCCTTTGCCTTTTTCCACTTAGGAACTCTCTCAATCTTCTCAATGTCTTCCTCTTCAGGCTCTTTGCTCTCTATCTCAATTTCTTCCTCAACTGTCTCACCTCCATCTTTCTTATGTTCTTGTCCCTCCATCTCAATCTCTCCTTGGGGCATCTCAGAATAAGCAGGCATCTGAGGACAATCATAGTTGGTTCCACTTCTTAGCTGGATCGTCTTGCAATGCTCTTTCAGGTTCCCCTCCGGCATAGAAGGATATTTACCCGGGTCTCTACCCAATGATTTCGCGATCTGGCTAATCTGGTACTCCGTAGAAGTGAACTGCCTATTGTTCTCTTGCTGAATTTGGTTCAGATCTACATCTCTCTTCTGGAGTTCTTGATCACGCTGATCATCTTTCTTATGCAACTCTTTAACATCATACACCAAAGAGGGCAATCCCTTGCCTCCTTCCTCCACCTTCTGAAGGATAGCTCTCAACATTTCTTCAGTCAAGGAACCGTCTTCTCCACCCGGAGGTTTTAAACCTGGAGGAACTGTAATACCGGCCTTCGGATTAGCATATGAACAATTATCATTCTTCCTCAATGTGTTCTGAGGAGGCTGCTGGCCTCCTTGATACCCTTGTGTGTTCCTCCATTGATTTTGAGGAGGCTGTGGACCTGGAGGTACAAATGGCTGGCTATAAGAAGGCCTTCCAAATTGATTGCCACCTTGTGGATACCCGCCTTAATTGTGGTAAGGTCCTCCCATATAGTTGGCTACCTCTTGTTGAACTGGGGGCTGGTCCACTTTCTCACTCACTGCTACATTCCCTCCAATCAAACTTTACCCAATCTCAATGTTGTTTATTTTTTCCATCATGGCCATCAACAACTTCCTCGTCCTTCACTCTCCTCAATCTGATAAGCTCTCTGAAATTCTGAGTCCTCATTCCATGCCCCGGCATTCGTGACAATATTGTCAACGATTTCTCTACACCTCGCTGTACCTTGGTTCAGGAATGCTCCACTAGCACACGCGTCAAGATGGGCTTGGCCAGCCTTACTGGCTCCACTATAGAAGAACGACATGATATCCCCCTCATTGTACCCGTGCTGCGGGCACTCTATCAACATATTTGAGTATCTCTCCCACGCTTGACGTAGGTCCTCTCCTTGCTTCTGGCGGAAGGAAGAGATCTTTAGCCTTGCTCTAATGGTTCTAGATGGATAGTAAAATCACTCGAGGAATAGACGCTCGAGCTCGGCCCAAGTGGTAACACCTCCCCGTGGAAGCGTGTTATCGTACCACTCCTTTGTTATTCCCGTCAAAGAGAATGGGAACAGCCTGAGCCTCTTGACATCTTCAAACATGCCGTTATAATTGAACGTGGATGCGATCATCAGAAAACTCCTCAGATGAGTGTGAGGATTCTCCTTCCCAATCTCCCCCTTGAATTGATTCTCGGTAAGCAGCTTTAGAATTCCAGGGGAAATTGAGAAGTTGTTTGCCTCTACAGGGGGCAATGCCACTCCATCATAGTACCATTGCGGTTGTGTCGTGAACCTTCCTCGAATAGCCATGTTCTGATCTGCATTCTGAGGAACGTGCTGAGGATTAGCAGGTGGTACGGGTACTTATTGGGCTGGTGGCGGTTGATAGACTGGTGGTGGGTTGCAAACAGGAGGTGGAGGGTACGGGTATGGTGGATATGGATATGGTGGGTATGGGTAAGGATAAGGTAAGTTGTTTTGTGAGAAGTTGTTATGTGGGTAAGCAGGGTTGTTTTGAGGATGTTGGACAAGGTTATGAGTTGGATTGTTTATGTTCTGTGTACCCGGGTTTTGGCTCTGGCTGTCCCCTAACGGGACTTGATTCTGACTCTCATTCCCTCCAGTGCCGTCAACTCGGTCCACTACCTGATTAAACTCATTTGCACCATCATCCAACTCATTACTAATGTCCATGTTGGGATATATTTTAGTTTTGATGATTTTCCAAAACCACATGTAATAGGTTTGAAGCAGTCAGGATAGCATCTTTTAGTTTCAGGTCAGGCTAGTTTGTTTCTCAGTAGAACAGGTTATCAGTGGAGGAAGAACTCAGCTGAGGGGGAACTCAGTGAGGGGGAACTCTACTGAGAGGAACTCAGTGAGGGGGAACTCTGCTGAGAGGAACTCAGCTGAGGGAAGAACTCTACTGAGGGGGAACTCAGTGAGGGGGAACTCACTGATATAGCCTGAGGAAGTCAAGATGACATCACAAGGAGAACAGTCTGAAGCCATGTCAGAAGACCTGAACCTGAAGAGAAGCCTGAAGGAAGTCCCACTGAGTATAAACCTGACTTTCTAAGCTGGTCAGTGGACTACTCAGTGAAGAGCATGATTGAGAGGATCAGTGCTGTGCCTAGTAGGACCTGAAGGAGTCAGGCTACTGAGGCTGGGAAGCTTGACAAATAGCCTTATGTCAACTCCCCTGGGTGGACTTCAAGTCTACTGAAGGAAGTCCACTGAGAAGACTTAAAGTCCAATGATGGTTCCTAAGAAGACTTCAAGTCTACTGAAGAAAGGTATCCTGAGAGGATTACAAGTCAGCTGAAGACAAGTCGCCTGAAGTCAGGACTACCCTGATCAAGTACCCTGAAGAAAAGAGTCGTTGGACTCAGTCCACGTGGACCAATCAAGTCAAGGCAGCGAATCTGACAAAAGCTGACAAAGGCCATACTTTACTGAAAATGAGAATTTCACTCCAGAGATAGTCTGGATTTGAATGTTACTCTCTCCAACGGTAACATTCAAATCCAAACTATAAATACAAACTCAAGCAAGGAGCTGATGTGTGAGTGGTGCATTTCAAGGGAGGCATAAGGAGGCACCATCTCCATCAAGAACACTGACCTGAGTTCTTCATAGTCATATTTGAGTGTTCCAGTTTGTATACTCGAGTTCATCATATACATCCTAAGCTTAGAGAGATTTTCCCAACCTTAGCTTAAAGGCTAAAACCATGTAAGGGAAAATCTCACCTAGTTGGAGAGAACCAAACCAAAACTAAACCCTTTCCAGATGAGTGTTAGGCGTTGAAGTGAGGTGAGGAGAGGCAGTCCCTGAGTGAAGAGGGATGTGAGGCCAGTTCGAGAGGCAGCTCCGCGGAGGGGTGTGAGTCCAGTTGTGAGTGCACCTTGGCACGTTAAAAACAAGAATCCCGGGTAGTGGATTTCCTGTTAAATCAGGCAGTGGATGTAGGAGCTTGAGCCTCCGAACCACTTTACATTGTTGTGTTCTTTATTGCTTTACTGACTTGCATAACATCAGTGTTAAAACAAAAATTTCTCCTAATTTCCCATATTGTCCTTGTTTGTGAATGAAAAAACGGGACCAACAATTGGTATCAGAGCAGGTTGTTCACATGACCACTGATCCAGTTTTGTTATGAAAAATGGTCAACCGAACAGATCTTCAATGTTTTAAATTATGGGAATTTCTGCATATTTCAAATTATTACTTGTGTTCTGACATTATTCTTGTAATAGAAAATCATTTGGTTAGAAGTTTTGGAATCATCAAAAAGGGGGAAATTGTTGGGATATATTTTAGTTTTGATGATTTTCCAAAACCACATGTAATAGGTTTGAAGCAGTCAGGATAGCATCTTTTAGTTTCAGGTCAGGCTAGTTTGTTTCTCAGTAGAACAGGTTATCAGTGGAGGAAGAACTCAGCTGAGGGGGAACTCAGTGAGGGGGAACTCTACTGAGAGGAACTCAGTGAGGGGGAACTCTGCTGAGAGGAACTCAGCTGAGGGAAGAACTCTACTGAGGGGGAACTCAGTGAGGGGGAACTCACTGATATAGCCTGAGGAAGTCAAGATGACATCACAAGGAGAACAGTCTGAAGCCATGTCAGAAGACCTGAACCTGAAGAGAAGCCTGAAGGAAGTCCCACTGAGTATAAACCTGACTTTCTAAGCTGGTCAGTGGACTACTCAGTGAAGAGCATGATTGAGAGGATCAGTGCTGTGCCTAGTAGGACCTGAAGGAGTCAGGCTACTGAGGTTGGGAAGCTTGACAAATAGCCTTATGTCAACTCCCCTGAGTGGACTTCAAGTCTACTGAAGGAAGTCCACTGAGAAGACTTAAAGTCCAATGATGGTTCCTAAGAAGACTTCAAGTCTACTGAAGAAAGGTATCCTGAGAGGATTACAAGTCAGCTGAAGACAAGTCGCCTGAAGTCAGGACTACCCTGATCAAGTACCCTGAAGAAAAGAGCCGTTGGACTCAGTCCACGTGGACCAATCAAGTCAAGGCAGCGAATCTGACAAAAGCTGACAAAGGCCATACTTTACTGAAAAGGAGAATTTCACTCCAGAGATAGTCTGGATTTGAATGTTACTCTCTCCAACGGTAACATTCAAATCTAAACTATAAATACAAACTCAAGCAAGGAGCTGATGTGTGAGTGGTGCGTTTCAAGGGAGGCATAAGGAGGCACCATCTCCATCAAGAACACTGACCTGAGTTCTTCATAGTCATATTTGAGTGTTCCAGTTTGTATACTCGAGTTCATCATATACATCCTAAGCTTAGAGAGATTTTCCCAACCTTAGCTTAAAGGCTAAAACCATGTAAGGGAAAATCTCACCTAGTTGGAGAGAACCAAACCAAAACTAAACCCTTTCCAGATGAGTGTTAGGCGTTGAAGTGAGGTGAGGAGAGGCAGTCCCTGAGTGAAGAGGGATGTGAGGCCAGTTCGAGAGGCAGCTCCGCGGAGGGGTGTGAGTCCAGTTGTGAGTGCACCTTGGCACGTTAAAAACAAGAATCCCGGGTAGTGGATTTCCTGTTAAATCAGGCAGTGGATGTAGGAGCTTGAGCCTCCGAACCACTTTACATTGTTGTGTTCTTTATTGCTTTACTGACTTGCATAACATCAGTGTTAAAACAAAAATTTCTCCTAATTTCCCATATTGTCCTTGTTTGTGAATGAAAAAACGGGACCAACAGTCCATGTTCACATTCTCGTTCTCTCCTCTGGCAGCGTTCATCCTTCTTAAGAAGGCTCAATTTCTTCTTGCTATTGTCTCAGGATCTAGCTGTAGTCTCTCTTCGCTCGTATCACCTTGCGAGCGTGTTTTCATACACCTGAAACACTAACAAAAGAATAAAAACGCAATTGCTGAACACGTATGAATAAAAACAGAAAAGTAAAGCACTCACTACTAACTACTAAGCTATCTACAAGTCCTATTCAAAAGTCATACAACATCATCCCTAGCAACGGCACCATTGACTTGATGCCGAAAATACTAACTTTCTACTTGTAGTCTCCCCACAAGAGTATGGATTCACTGTAGTATTGGCAAGTATATCGTACCCTAGGGAAATAGTGTATGCGAATAGATCTCTGAAGATCTACGCGTTGTAATTAATATGAGTGTATGTTTTTGGTTTTTTTTTTAAATTAATTAAAAGAAACTAAATTATTCTACGAATGTAAAAAGGAAAATTAAACTAAGAACGTAAGATGTGTTTTCAAATATGTGATGGTGATGCTCAGGATAGGAATCCCTACGTATACTAATGGAGCAGGTACATAATCAAAATAACTGTGACGCGCAAGAAATAACCTAAGTAAAAGATTGTAAGATGAAAGCTCAAGAATTAAAACCTTAATACTTTATCCTAACAATCGACTTCACTAATCCACTAACAAGTTAATAGATTGTGCTTGATTAACGAGACTCTAATTTAACTAAGGTGATGCGGTTTTTCTCCCTAGATAAACCGGTAGATTAATTAACCCTTTCTAAACCCTCTCATTAAGTCTACTCGTTATTAAAGAGTGATAAGATCGTCCTCTCTCTAACACTTTTCGAACGAAATTCAAGAGTAAAGTTAAGATTGATTTTAAGAATTCATTAATTAAGAGAATTAAACTAAACATCACGAATTACACTAATTACGTACCCACATCCTACTTCTACGAGTTCATCTTATCCCAAGCATGCAAGGGTTTTAGCTAGACATGGTTTTTACGGAAACAAGAACAATTAAAGAAGTAACGAGCATGAACATAATGATTTTAACTAAAAAATTGTCAAACATAAACTAGGGTTTAAAGAAATACTTGCTAAAAACTGAAATTAAATTAATTAAACGAAGTCTCAATATATTTAAGAACAAAGGTCTAAAAGAAAGAACTAAAAAATCAAAACCGAACGATGAATTCGTAAGTAAAACCTCAAATACGTAAAACTAAAGCTTGCTCGTCTCTTCTCCTCTTTCTCTCTCCAAAAACTAACTCTAAAAGTGATGTGGTATGAAGTCGTATGTGGTAATCTCCAAAAACGAGTTTGAAATGAGTATATATAAGCGTCGGGCCGAATCGGGAATTCATGGGCCGAAAAAACGCATCCAGAGGCAAAAATAGGATAGTGCTCGAGCAGCTCGAGCAGGGGCGCTCGAGCATGTAGCTCGAATGGTGCAATCGGTCGAGCGCTGGCGCTCGAGTGCTCTCGCTCGAGCACTTTTCAGCAACAGTACACTTGTTCGTAAAATCTTCATATCCCCTCAACCGGGAGTCCGTTTTGGCCAATTCAAAGTCCTACGAACTCCTCTTTTCGCCCTCTATCCATATATGAAATCCAAAGAGACGAATTAATGATTTTTATAAAAATGATACTCATTTGACTCCAAACACTCATCGAAAACACTCAAAACATGGGCAAATCGGGCACCAGAACATAACAATTTCACGCCTAATCAATGTCCTCCACATGGCAAGGCATGACAATGCCTTATGATATCACTCCACTCCTCCTATGGCACACACCTTCTCAACACATGATCAATCCCTCTTTTGAACAAGTATGGATCGTCCCAAATAAATTCCCGCACTTTCTTCAAAAATACCTTCCGGTGCACCGAGTCATCTCCGCCGATAACTCTTCACTTGCTAAATAATTAGCATAATCAGCAAACCATGGCGCTCTCCCTTCAACTCGATATACTGGAATATCTCCTAAACCAAACAGCTTCTCGTCCGGAAATTCATCGTTCACCTCTCGATCTTCCACTGTGTTTTCCTTTGTAATCTCCAACCTCGAAAGGTGATCAGCAATCACATTCTTACACCCCTTCTTGTCTCGAATCTCAACATCGAATTCTTGAAGTAATAATATCCAACGAATGAGACGGGGCTTTGCATCTTTCTTACTCATAAGGTACCGAATCACTGCGTGGTCCATATATACTATTGTTTTCGTCCCTACTAGGTAGGGTCGAAATTTGTCAAAGGCATACACGACCGCTAACATCTCCTTTTCGGTCGTAGTGTAATTCACTTGAGCAGAATTCAGCATCTTCGAGGCATAGTATATAGCGTGAAAACGCTTCTCACGAATCTGCCCCAAAGCAACCCCCATCACAAAGTCACTAGCATCACACATAAGCACAAACGGGCTCGACCAATCCGGGGTCACAAGTATTGGGGCATTCACCAACGCTTCTTTCAACCTGTTAAAAGTCACTAAAAACTCATTAGTAAACTCAAAGGCAACTTCTTTTTCAAGAAGCCGTGAAAGGGTTTTAGCAATTTGTGAAAAATCTTTTATGAAACGTCTATAGAATCCCGCATGTCCTAGAAATAACCGAATCCCCTTCTCGGTCGAAGGTGGTGGAAGCTTCTCAATAGCAATCACTTTCGCCTTGTCAACTTGGATACCTTTCGAGGACACATGATGTCCAAGAATAATACCCTCTCTCACCATGAAGTGACACTTCTCCCAATTCAACACCAAGTCCGTCTCTTCACACCTGCTCAACACAACTTCAAGATTGATTAGACATTTATCAAACGACTCCCCGTAGACGGAGAAGTCATCCATGAAAACCTCCATAATCTTTTAAATCAACCCATGAAAGATAGCCATCATACACCTTTGAAAGGTGGCGGGTGCATTACACAACCCAAAAGGCATCCTCCTAAAAGCAAAAGTCCCATAATAGCAGGTGAAGGTGGTTTTCTCTTGATCCTCGGGGGCTATCATGATCTGATTATACCCCAAATACCTATCTAAGAAACAATAATACTCAAAACCACCTAATCTATCAATCATTTGATCAAGGAACGGGATAGGGAAATGATCCTTACACATTGCCTTGTTCAACTCTCTATAATCAACACACACACGACATCCCATCACTAATCTAGTGGCCACCAATTCATTAGACTCAGTCTTAATCACCGTGGTATCCCCCTTCTTAGCAACTACGTGCAACGGACTCACCCATGGACTATCAGAAATAGTGAAGGTCATGTTACTATCTAACAGCTTTAAAACCTCATTATGTATCACCTTTTGAATTACCGGATTAACTCTACGTTGATTTTGCACTACAACTTTTCTACCCTCTTCTAATCTAATCCTATGCATACAAATGGAAGGACTAATTCCCTTAATATCCGTGATCGACCATCCTATGACAGATTTGTACTTACGAAGCACTACTAAAAGTCTCTCAAGCTGATCATCAGATAAAAGGGCAGATACAATTACCGGGTACTTCTCGGTATTATCCAAGTAGGCGTACTTGAGGTGATTCAGGAGTGGTTTCAGCTCCTCTTTCGCCTCCAATGGTGGCGCCTTGTCAAACATCTTCTCGAATGTCGACTCCTCAGCTTCCAAGTCATTCTCATCCTCTACTTTCTTCATCTCCAAGAACTTGACATCTTCATTATCTTTCAAGCTGTTAAAATAATCAAGATCATAAGAATCATAAGATAGATCGTCAAGAATAGGATAATCAAACTGATGAACATAGAAAGAGCAAGGGTCTAGGAGTGTGTCTTCAACACAAGTGTCCATGATGTTAATGAAGTGGCAGCTCTCATCTCCCATGGGGTATTTCATAGCTTCATAAATAGCTATCTTCACTTCTTGATCATCAACTTTGACCGTAATCTTCTCATTTGCTACATCGAGTACCATCCTGGCTGTGGCTAGAAACGGCCTCCCTAAAATCAGCGGCACATGCTCGTCCTCCTCCATATCGAGTACCACAAAGTCGGCGGAAAAAACGTGATTCTCCACCATCACTAGAACATCCTCCCCCCATTCATCCCTCTCGGTTTCTTTCAAAATCTTCCTTGTTTCATTTGCTTTATTCCACTTTGGGACTCTCTCAATCTCCTCAATGCCTTCCTCAAGGTCATTTCCCTTCTGGGGCTCATCCATATATTTACTCTTCTGAACGCCTTCACCATCAACCCCTTTCTCAATTTCTACCTTCTCAATCTCATCTCTAACTTCCTCAGGTTCTTTTTCTTCTATCTCAACCTCTCCTTGGGGCGTCTCCGAGTCAGCAGTCATCTGGGGACCATCATATTTAGTCTCACTTCTCAACTTAATAGCTTTGCATTGCTCTTTTGGGTTTCCCTCGGGCATTGAGGGATATATACCCGGCTCTCTCGTCTGAGACTTTGCAATTTGACTAATTTGGTACTCGATAGAAGAGAACCTGTGATTGTTCTCTTGTTGAGCTCGGTTTAGATCAATGTCCCTTCTTTGGAGTTCTTGATCACGATGATCACCTTTCTTATGCAACTCTTTCATATCATACTCCAATAAGGACAATATGTTGCTTCCTTCCTCCACCTTCTGAAGGATAGCTCTCAACATCTCCTCAGTTGAGGAACTGCCTTCTCCACCCGGGGGTTTTGAACCTGGAGGAACTGTAATTTCGGCCTTCGGATTGGCATATGAAAAAATCTCGTTCTTCCTCCATTGGTTCTAAGGAGGCTGTTGGCCTCCTTGATATCCTTGGTTACTCCTCCATTGATTTTGAGGAGGTTGTGGACCTGGCGGTATAAATGGTTGGCCATAAGAAGGCCTTCCCAATTGATTTCCACCTTGTGGATACCCGCCTCGGTTATAGTTAGGCCTTCCCATGTAGTTGGCCTCCTCTTGCTGACTCGTGGGTTGGTCCACTTACTCACTCACTGCTACATTCCCTCCAACCAGATTATGGCCCATCTCGAGGTTACTTATCTTCTCCATCATTGCCATCAACAGCTTCCTTGTTCCCTCATTCTCCTCCAACTTACAAGCTCTCTGAAATTCTGGATCCTCGTTCCATTGCCCGACATTCGTGACAATATTATCAACAATCTCTCTGCATCTAGTTGTACCATGGTTCAGAAACGCTCCACTAGCACATGCATCAAGATGGGCTTGACCGGCCTTGCTGGCTCCACTGTAGAAGAAAGCCATGATATCCCCCTCATTGTACCCGTGCTGCGGGCACTCAATTAACATTTTAGAGTATCTCTCTCACGCCTAACGTAAGTCCTCTCCTGGCTTCTGGTGGAAAGAAGAGATCTCTATCCTTGCTCTAATGGTTCTAGATGGAGGGTAGAATTGCTCAAGGAACAGGCGCTCGAGCTTGGCCCATGTGGTTACACCTCCACGTGGGAGCGTGTTACCGTACCACTCCTTTGCTATTCCCGTTAAAGAGAATGGGAATAGCCTGAGCCTCTTGGCATCTTTAGACATGCCATTATAATTGAACGTGGATGCGATCATCAGAAAACTCCTCAGATGAGTATGAGGATTCTCCTTCCCAACCTCCCCTTTGAATTGATTCTCGGTAAGTAGCTTTAGAATTCCATGGGAAATTGAGACGTTGTTGGCCTCTACCGGAGGTAATGCCACTCCATCATAATACTGTTGCGGCTGCACCGCAAACCTCCCTCTAATGTCCATGTTCTGATCGGTATTCTGAGGAACGGGCTGGGGATAAACAGGTGGTACTGGTACTTGTTGGACTGGTGGTGGTTGAGAGACTGGTGGTTGGGTATAAGCAAGCGGAGGGGGATACGGGTAAGGTGGATATGGATATGGTGGGAATGGGTAGGGATAAGGTAAATTGTTATGTGGGAAGTTGTTTTGTGGATAAGCAGGGATGTTCTGAGAATGTTGGACAAGGTTATGGGCTGGATTGTTCACGTTCTGTGTACCGGGGTTTTGGCTCTGACTTTCCCCTAACGGCATTTAATTTTGACTGTTAGTTCCTCCAGTCCCCTCAGCCCGGTTCACTGCATGATTAAACTCACCTGCAGCATCATCCAACTCATTACTGATGTCCATGTTATCGTTCTCTCCTCCAGCAGTATTCATCCTTCTTAAGAAGGCTCGATTTCTTCTTGCTATTATCTCAGGATCTAGCGGTATTCTCTCCTCACTTGTATCTCCTTGCGAGCGTGTTTTCATATACCTGAGACACTAACAGAAGAATTAAAACGCAACTGCCGAACAAGTAAGAATAAAACAGAAAAGTAAAGTACTTACTACTAACTACTAAGCTATCTACAAGTCCTATTCAAATGACATACATCGCCATCCCCGGCAACGGCGCCATTGACTTGAACCGAAAATACTAACTTTCTACTAGTAGTTTCACCACAAGAGTATGGGTTCACTGTGGTATTGGCAAGTATAGGGACCAAGAATTATCGAACCCAAGGGAAGTGATGTATGCGAATAGATCCCCGAAGATCTATGCATCGTAATTAATATGAGTGTATATTTTTGGGTTTTTTAAAAGAAAATATAATCGGAACTAAATTACTCTACGAATGCAAAAAGGAAAATTTAAACTAAGAACGTAAAAGTTTGTGTTTTTGAATATGTGATGGTGATGCTCAGGATAGGAATTCCTACGTATACTAACGGAGCAGGTACATAATCAAAATAACCATGACGTGCAAGAAATAACTCAAGTAAAAGATTGCAAGATGAAAGCTCAAGAATTCAACCCTGATACTTTATCCTAACAATCGACTTCACTAATCCACTAACAAGTTAATAAATAGTGCTTAATTAACAAGACCCTAATTTAACTACGGTGATGCGGTCGTCCTCCCTAGATAAACTGGTAAATTAATTAACCCCTTCTAAACCCTCTCGTTACGTCTACTCGTTGTTAAAGAGTGATAAGGTCGTCCTCTCTCTAACACTTTTCGAACGAAATTCAAAGGAAAAGTTAAGATTGATTTTAAGAATTCATTAATTAAGAGCATTAAAACTAAACATCACGAATTACTCTAATTACGTACCCACATCCTACTTCTACGAGTTCATTCTACACTAAGCATACAAGGGTTTTAGTCGGACATGGTTTTAACGACAACAAAAGCAATTGAAGAGGTAACGAACATAAACATGATGATTTGAACTAAGTAACTACTAAACATAAACTAGGGTTTAAAGATAATAAAAACTAAGAACTGAAATTTGATTGATAAAACAAAGTCTCAAGTATTCAATGTCAAAGAGCGAATGAAAATAAATTAAAACTTAAACTGAAACAAGAATTCGTAAAGTAAAACCTCGATTACACGTAAAATAAAGCTTGCTCATCTCTAGTTGCTCTTCTCTCTCCAAAAACAAACTCTAAAAGTTATGTGTTATGTGATGTGATGTCCAAAAACGTGATCGAAACGAGAGTATATAAGCGTCGGGCCGATTCTGGAACTCATTGGCAAAAAAATGAATCCGGAGGCAAAAACATGAAAGTGCTCGAGCAGCACCCGCTCGAGCGGGGCGCTTCGAGCTCAATAGCTCGAATGCATCAAGGGCTCGAGCGCTCATGCTCAAGCTGGTCGAGTGGCCAAATTGTTTTGTAAGTTTCAAGCGCTCGAGTTGCTCGAGTGGTAGAAGTTCTCTGTAAGTTTTAGGTGCTCGAGCATTGGTGCTCGAGTGGCTTGAATGACAAAAGTTCTCTGGATAATTTAGGTGCTCGATCAACATGCTCGAGCGGTGGCGCTCGAGTGACTCCACTCGAGTGGCTCTTCTTCTTCTTCAACTGATATTTTTCTTCTTACGCACTAATACCATTCGTACTTCTTCTATATCTTCTCATCCGGGCATCCGTTTGAGTCGATTCAAAGTCCTACAAACTCCATTTTTTGCCCTCGATTCACCTATGAGCATTAAAGAGACAAATTCATTAATATGTAGAAATAGTACTCAATTGACTCTAAATACTCAATAAAATCGACCAAAACATGGGCATTTCTAGCTACGAATCATGATAATTTCACGCCTAATCAATTGCTCATGAGACTTCAGCTGCAAGAACTCCTCAACAAAATGGAGTAGCTGAAAGAAGAAATATGACTCTCAAGGAGGCAGCAATGACAATGCTTGCAGAAGCTCAAGTTCCTAAAAGATTTTGGGTTGAAGCTATTAATACTGCCTGCCACAGTCAGAACAAATCCATGGTAACCAAACATCAAGGAAAAACTCTGTATGAGTTAAGGAACGGCAGAAAGCCACAGGTATCTTACTTTCATATCTTTGGTTGCAAGTGTTTCATTCACAACAATGGGAAAACTCAACTGAAAGCTTTTTATAGCAAAGCTGATGAATGAGTCTTCTTAGGATATTCTCAAATCAGTAGAGCCTTTAGAGTTTACAATTGTAGAACTCTTGTTGTGGAAGAAACACCTCATGTGGTCTTTGATGAATCTACTTTTGAGTCCAGAAGTAAGAAGAATGAGGAAGTGATAAGCAAAAGACTAACTAGACTGAGTATCAAGTCAAAAGGCTATCCTGAGAATTGTGTTGATGCATACATCCCAACCTGGGATAATCTCAATGACCAACAAATCAAAGAGGACACTCAGAACAAGAACACTTCTGACAACTCAATTGAGAACTCTCCTGACCAGTCAACTGAACTGATGAACACCATCCCAGTTCAAGAGGTAAGTAATATCGATGAAGATGTGGTCACAGCTGAGACATCTAATGAGCCCATCATTCAAGGGGGAACCAATGACACTATCATTGAGAATGAAAATAACTTGAATGATGACTCAGGACTTCAACCCTCTGTTTTATTTCCTGAATTTAAATTTATTCCTTTATCTAGTGACTCAACTTCAGAAGATTTAAACTCTACTGAAGGACATCAATCTAGGAGGACATGGCTCTCAGATCATCCTGTTGAGCAAATCCTAGGTGAGCCTACCTCGGGAGTCAAAACTAGAAGTTTTCATAGAGAAAGTGCTTTGTTTGTTGTTTCTTATCTAACCAGGAACCAGGTTCCATTGAAGAAGCACTTCAAGATTCAAACTGGATCATTGCTATGCAAGAAGAACTCAACCAATTCACAAGGAATCAAGTGTGGGAATTGGTGGACAGACCATATCATTGCAATGTGATTGGAACCAAGTGGGTATTCAAGAATAAGAAGGATGAGAATGATGTCATAGTCAGAAACAAGGTCAGGCTAGTAGCAAAGGGTTATTCTCAAGTTGAAGGTTTTGACTATGATTAAACCTTTGCCCCGGTAGCCAGATTGGAAGCAATAAGGTTATTTCTTGCATATGTTGCTCACAAGAAATTCAAGGTGTATCAAATGGATGTCAAGAGTGCTTTCTTAAATGGAGTACTCAATGGGGAAGTATATGTGGAGCATCCCCCAGGTTTTGAAGAAAGCTACAAAGTATATAGACTGAGGAAAGCTCTATATGGACTAAAACAGGCTCCAAGAGCTTGGTATGATACTTTGTCTCAGTTCCTTTTGGATCATGGATTTATCAAAGGAAGAGTAGTAGAACTCTCTTCAGGATCATAAAAGGAGAGGACACCCTGCTAGTTCAAATCTATGTGGATGATATCATCTTTGGTTCTCCAAACCAAGTCCTCTGTGAAAAGTTCTCTCAACTGATGAAAGGAAAGTTTGAGATGTCAATGATGGGAGAAATGAACTTCTTCCTTGGACTTCAAGTCAAGTAGTCCACTAAAGGAATCTTCATCAACCAAGCCAAATATACAAGGGAGCTGATCAATAAATTTGGATGTCAGATCAGTAAAGTGGCAAGAGTTCCACTCAACACCAACACCAAGATGGAACCAGATGAAGATGGTGAATCAGTAGACCAAACTCACTATAGAGCTATCATTGGGTCTCTACTGTATCTCACAGCAAGCAGGCCTGATATCACATTTGAGTTGGAATATGTGCAAGATATCAAGCAAATCCAAAGAAAAGTCATCTGGAAGCTTCTAAAAGAATTCTCAAATATCTTAAGGTTACTGTGAATATGCGATTGTGGTATCCCTCTGATGACAAGGTGGAACTCACAGGATACTCAGATGCAAACTATGGAGGATGCAAAATTGATAGGAAATTAACCTCAGGCACTTGTCAATTCTTGGGAAGTAAGTTGATCTCATGGTTTTCCAAGAAATAAAATTCAGTAGCCACAAGTACTACTGAAGCTGAATATATGGCAGCTGGAAGTTGTTGTGCTCAAATCCTATGGCTAAGACAACAACTGAGAGACTACAACATCTTTGCTAATGAAGTTCCTATTTTCTGTGACAACAATAGTGAAATTGCTATTTCAGAAAATTCAGTTCTCCACACAAGATGCAAACATGTGGATATAAGGCATCATTTCATTAGAGATCATGTGGAAAAGAAGGATATCAAAATGCTCAAGATTCACACTGACAAACAAAAGACAGATATATTTACCAAACCCTTGGCTGAAGCAAGGTTTCAAGGACTGTCAGTAGAGCTTGGACTTCTAGATCCAGGAGAGTAAAGAGAAAGATCTTCTCAAAATCTCAGAAGAGATGAGTTCATTTCAGCAGAGGTTCAACCTCAGAGAAGGATCAACCTCAGTAGAGTCAATTATCCCAGGCGAACTTCAACTCTCAGAAGAGGTTGAACCTCATGGAGGTCGATGTTCTTAACTCATGATTCTTTCAAAATCTGATTCACTCTTAGTTTTTAAATGTAAACTCTTTTCAAAAAAATGTTAATGAGTACCTTCGATAGACAAGTATTGGAATTTTTCTTTAGTGTTGCCAACACTGATTCCAAAATCAGATCCTGTTTATTTTTTAAAAGGAAAAAGAAAGTGATTAAAGATGGTGCAGAAATTATAGAACTCTAGAAGGTGGGGAAGGAGATATATCTGGAGGGAGATGATCCCAAGGAACTATTTGGACTTCCTTCTGAAGGCCCAAATCCGGATACTTGTATCGCGGATAAGGGGGAGGATTGGGTCTATACCATTATGCAGAAGAAGATAAAGTACAATCCCACAATGAATAGAAATGTGATGTTGCCTGTCTACAATGTTCTCTGTGAGATTGTTGGGAAATGTATCCTCGGAAATCAAGAAAGCACAGAGCAAGTGAGCAAACCCAAGTTGAGACTGATGAAGGCTATTGTAGATAGCAAGGAGAAAAGCTTCAACTGGCAACAATTCTTCTTACTGGCACTGAACAGGGAACACTTAAAGTTCCAGCCAGAAAAGACTCCTCAACTGGCAAGTAAGCTGAATTTTGCCACCAAAATATCATATCTTGTGGAGAATGTTGATGTTGGAGTGGACTGGAAGGAGGATAGGAAATGGAACAACTTGAAATCTTTTTTCAATTCTGGAAAAGCGTTGGAAGGAAGGAAGCAGACCGAGAGTGTGGAAAGCCCAGAGGAGGTAGAGGATATTGAGGAAACAAACCCCTCTAAAGGGAAGAAAACAAAGCTAAAGAGGAGGTTGGTGAAAGTAAGTGACAAGATGGTCATGCACAAGGAAGAGAAAGCAGAAAAAGCCTCAAGAAAAAAAGGAGAAAATGGCTGCTGAGGAGAAGAGGGAAGCAGCTAACCCAAGAAAGCAAGAGTGTCAAGCTCTACTGATGATTCATCATCAGGTAACCCTGATTCCTCTCCAAACATTATATCTACTGAATCTGATTCAGATGTCCCTGCCCCTACCCCCATCAAACTCAAAACCAAGCCTAGCACCTCAGTAAAAACCAAACGCATATCCATCATCTCCAAAAACCCCACTGAAGGCTCTCAACAGCCTGAAAGTGGTTCCCCAAAAGACACCCTATCTGAGGCATCCTCAACCCCCACTGAACAAACCCAAACCCCATCTGACACCAACTCATCTGAGCCCAACCCTTCTGAAAATCAACCTTCCCACTTAGAAACTATCCCAGAAGAACCCGCGGATCCCAGATCCCCTACCCCTTCCCTTCCATCAGATGATGAAGAAGAATATTCCTTCTTGGATACTCTTAAGGATGAAGTAGCTTACTCACTGGAAACCAAATATCCAGAGCTAGATGGGTACCCCACCCTGAAGGCTATGTTCTTAAGAGTAAGGCTACTTGTCCAATTGAAGGACCGGAGGCTGGCAGAGATCCTCTTAGCAGTTGGTGGAGGAAAGGCGGAGGAGTGGAAGAAGGAGGAGAAGGAAGTCTTAGACTTCACTGGGATGACCAAAACCAGGCTACTTTGCAACGAAAATATCTTCCAAAGCCTGGTAATGGATAAGGTAGCTGAGATGGAGAAGGGTACTGAGGTGGAGAAGGTGTCTGAGGTGGAACAAGTGGATGAGACAGTAAAGGTGGTAGACGAAGAAGGAGAAAATGAGAAGGCAGAGGAGGTAGAGAAAGTGGAAAAAGCCGAAAAAGAAAAAGAGAAGGAGGAGGAGGAGCCCCAACTGGAGAAAGGTACTTCACCACAGCCAGGTGGTGGTGAAGAAGCCAAGGATGTATCCTCGGCAAGGATATTGAGGCTCAAAACTTGCCAAAGGGTAGCTTAGTAGAGGAGTCTACTGAAGCTCCTCCACAACAGCCCTCAGTGGTGACTGAAGAGTCAGCTGAGGTGATTGGTAATGGAGTAGTTGAAAAGGAAATAGAGAAAGAAAAAGAGGTGGAAATCACTAAAGTTGTGAGTGGAGAAATTCGAGCAATCGTTCCTGTAAAGGGCGAATTGGCTGAAAAAATTGAAGTTGAAAATGAAAGAAAGAGTGAAAGTGAGAAGAGAGAGGAGGAGGGAGTTCAACTGGAGGTAGATGAACATGCTGGAGTAGGTGGTGAGATTGAGGGGGAAGGTGCTAACATTTTGTCTGATGCAGGAAAACCATCTGTGGAAGTACCCCAAGGCAATCTCCATCTAAGTCATCTAAGGAATGTTGTTCACAACATTGAAGATGTAAAGCTTCCATCCCTCCAAGCTCAACTGAGAGAAGTCCAAGAAATTGTGCAAGAAGAAGTGGACGAGATGGTCATTCTCTCAGACCATATCGATGAGCTTATGGAGTCAACCACTTTTTCTCTTCAAAATCTAACTCTCAAGGTGGAAGACTCTCAGCAGATGGTCATCAATGTAGTTGAAGGCCAAAGTGTCCTGGTAATTGAAACTCTCAAGAAGATGGAAAAGAAAGATGAGGAAACTAGGGCCGAATTTCTTGAAGACTCAGTGGAGAATGTTTCCACCAACCTAAAGTCCTCTGTAGAGGCTTTCTCAACGGACCTGATAGGGAAGGTTGAAGGGTTGTGGAACAAGAAGCTGACTGAGTTTGAGGCAAAACATGAAGAGTTGGCAGCTAGCCTGAAGAATGTCTTGAAGAAGGCTGCTGAGGACTTCCCAACTCAAGAGAAGATAAATGTGCTTATTGATGAGAAACTTGCACAGTTTGTCAACTTTGGACAAAATGTTGGCGCCACCTTGGAAAGAATTGAAGAAGAAGTTGATCACTGCTCAACCCAACTCAAGGCCCTTGAACATGATCAGATGAGGCTAAACATCACTGTAGCAGAGTGTATGATTAATGCCGAAAAGGGGAAAGAGTTAGTGAGTGGAAAGCAGATGAAGATGGACCCATTTAATCAGATGGAATTGATTCTTGAGACTGATGACTTTGCAAAGAGTCAGCAGATCAAGAATACAACGAAAAAGGTGACTAAGGAAGCTCAGAAGTCAGCTGATGAGAGGAGCAAAGGGGTAAAAGGCAAAGAAGCCCAGGAGGAGAGGGACTTAACCAAATTCAAAGAAGTTGCAGAGAAAGAGAAGAAAGAAAGAGTTGTCTTGAAGGGGGAATCCACAAAGAGAAAAAAGTCGTTGATGTTCTTTCAGCGGAGGTGACTAAGAGAACAAGATCCTCATGGAGGTTGGCTGCAAAGTCAACAGACTCAGTAGAGGTACTTCCTACTCTCAACCCTGAACCTATCTCTTCTGAAATCCCCAAGTCTACCCCTACAAGGGTCACTGAGCTCACGGAGTTAATCAAAGAGGCTGGAGGCATGAACGAAAGAGCTCAGAGACTATCTGCTCAATAACTTGAAAGAAGAGATAAGGTTGTTGGAAAGATAGAGTCCATTGCGGAGTTAGCTGAAAGGAAGAGGAAGGAGAGGCTGGCTACTTTTGACAAGACCACTTCCAAGAAATTCAGGAATGGCTATCAAAGATGGGCTGCTAAGCTAAAGAAGGATAAGTTGGCACTTGCAAAGGCCAAATTCCCTCATCTTGATACTTGGGTTCCCAAGAAGCTGAATGATGCTTGGGAAACTGCCAAGAGGGAATTTGTGTATTCATATTATGTCAGTGGAGAGTTGGGTAAAGAGAATGCTCAAGATTTATTCAATGACTGGCTTTTTTAGTCCTACCCAAAACTCTACCCTGATATTAATGAGGCCTGGAATGATAAGTTTCCAGACCACGCCTTGAAAGCTCCTGAACCTATTATCTACTGGCCTCCAACAGATGCAACTGGCGCAGTTGACAGAGAGCGGATCACTGATGAATGGGTGTCCCTTTGTGAGCATTTGGGACTCAGGGGACATACAAAGGAAGTTATGGAAAGGAAGAATGAACTAAAGATCAGAGTCTTCAAGCAGTATGGACTGGAGCCTTTATTTGAGTCTATTTAAGGTGATTAAGTGTTTTTTGGGCATTTGTTTATAAGTCCCAGCTGTTTTTTTGTTTTGAACCTTTTGACAGTAGACTTCTTGTACTTGTACTTACTCTGTTCTATGAAGAAATGAAACTCTACTGTTTTAATGTCCAAGATAATATCTCATTATCATTTAGGCCTATGTACTTGAATGTTTTTACTTACAAAAATTCCTTTAAAATTTATGTCAACTGAATAACCTCATCTGGAAGAGAATATGTAATAAGATAGGTTTCGGCATATCAAAAAGGGGGAAATTGTTGGGAAACTGTATAGACTTAAGTTTTGATTAAGATGCCAAAAGGTTCCTCCTAAGTCTTTTGTAAGTAAAGTATTCAGTAGAGTTAGAAGATAGTTAATCAGTTCAAATGTTAAGGAACTGAAGTACATTTACCAATTTGAGAAGTGTATCTAATAATTGAAGAAGTCCGTTGATAAAGAAAGTCCGCTGAAGATGAAGTGATCTGAAGAAGAAGCCTAAAATCTTGAATGTTTTCTAAGTGCATTCACACTAAGAATAAAACCATCAGGAGAGGACAAAGGTCCACTGATGTGAACAAACAAAGCACATTCAATGCTAAACACATTAAAAGATGTTAGTTAATCTGGTTGGAACAAGGCAAAACGAATTTCAGTGAAGTTTACAATTAATGAAGGAATAAGAAGGTTCTTTTAGAAGAGTTCCACCTTAAAACAAGACAGGATTCTGAGCAAGCAGACTGAGCGGCCCAATTAGAAGATGACACGTAGGTGTACTCCACTGACAGCCCACCTGTCACAGACTGACAAGTACCAAAAGTCTTTCTCTAGCATTCTACAGAAAGTTGGTGAACAAGCATGGTCTTTCAGCCGTTTCTTGACAAGACTTAAAGCTTCAAATAAAGTCGTTTGAACCAATCAGATACAAGAAGACTTACTTGAGAAGATTCAACTCCAACGGGAAGATTTTCAAGATAGTCTATAAATACAGAAGGTCGTGCCCATTACTACGTACGGGAAACTTACAAGATCAAAGCAATCTCTACATACCTAACTTACTACGAAGCACTCGAAATTACCTTTGTTTCCCAAGTATTTCACATCTTGTAGAGAGCATACTAAACCTTCTGTAACCGAGCTTAAAGCTATACCCAAACCTTAGAAAGAGGTAATTCATCCTTAAGCCTTGAGCTAAACTATAAGGATTATCTCACAATAGTTGGAATCAAAACCCTACCAAGTTGTTAGGTTGAGAGTTAGTGTTAAGTGGTGTTAGTAAGCTGATTGATAATATCAGTCTGAAAGCTGGTTTGTTTTGGGAACTAGGACCTGTAATTATCCTAGTGATCAAATATCCTTAGAGAGGATTAATTTGATCAGTGCACCTTGTCACTATAACATAAGGAATTTCAAGTGAAAGGAATTCTCCTGTTTGATCAGGACAGTGGACGTAGGAGATTATTCTCTGAACCACTTTATATCTTGTGTACTTACATTCAGTTATTTCCTTAAGTGTGTGTTGTTCAAATAAGTTTTATCAAAGCAAAACGAGGTTTTCATAAGGGCTCACTAATCCGCATCTGGAAGCTAATTAGATAGTAGGTCAACTGAAAGTCTTGAGCTTTCAGTGGAGCTGATATCTCATTAAGCTTTCATAAGTAAATCTCAGCAGACTTCAAAGTCCACTGACGATCTACTGTCTTAAGTAACCTGATAAGTTTTAAAGTAAAGTTTGAATTTGTAACCTCACCCTCCCCCCCCCCCCCCCCAATACACTTATTTTACTCGTTTCAGGACCAACATCTGTAATAATTATAAATTCAACTAATTAAACATCAACGTAACTATAATATAACTATCCTACAAACATATGTAATATTGTCTGAAAATTATAATATATAAATATAATCTTTTTCCACAAACATTTGTATGCTTAAAATTTAAATGATGAATGTGACAATATTACTATCAAATCAACAAATTTTAGTGAAACAACTAATCCTTTCATCAATCTAACCAAAATATAGAACTAATATCTAATATTTTTCAATGAAACAACACATACATTTTAAATTGGTTCTTGTAATAACAAATTTCATTTTATACTTTTTATTACATCCCTAACCTAATTGTGTAGTGCACTTCTTGATATGATTTTTGTCTAGCGCATAAATTAATATTTTTATATTTAAATAAATAAACAAAAAATAAATTATTCTGTTTTTTAAAAGAAAAATTAATTCATTGTATATTTAATTAAATAAAAGGTGAATGTACATTAAATAAAAGGTAAATGACATTCGCATTAAAGACCCTCAACCATTGCCAACCCGGGTCAAACGTTACAAGCCTGCGACCGCCTCTAAGTTTAAATTTGAAATCAGCGACCGCGGCGGTAAAAGGTATTGGTCTTTGTTGACCGCCTTTTGAGTTTTAGCGAACATTTTGGCGGTCGTAGACGTAAGATTAGCGACCGAGGCTCTCTTATGGTCGCTAATCGATCGCTAATACAAAATTAAAAGACCGATTTTAAGGCGGTCGCTAATTTCAGTTGCTAAAACGCGAGTTTTTTGTAATGGTGTTCTTGTTTGTTATCTCATTCATACTGAAAGTTTGATTTACAATGATGAAAATGGAGGAGGAGGAGGAGGAGGAGGAGGAGAAGTAAATTTATAGTTTATTGAAAAGAGAACTCAAGTAGCATCATTGAGACACATGAAAGTAAAGTACCAAATCATCTTAAAGAATCAACCTTACCACAGCAGTACTTATTATACGTGGACCTCTCTGGAAAAAAAGATAATAATAAAAACTCATAGCTAAAGCTCGACTCTAATTTGGTGGTGGGAAGAAAATCTCCTCAGCCATCCTCTTGGAGCTGAACTTTTGCTCGACATCCGCGGGAACATTGAAAGCAGCCTGGAGCACTTGTGGAGACAATGCCTTCCAAACTGAAGTTTTCCCAGCCATATGTGTGAAAATGGGACTGCAACATACAACATTCATATTATTCAATTTCACAAAAAGATTACAAGATAGATATAGTAACCACATATTGTGTAGGAAATGGAAATTATTACTCACTTGGGGGTTGTGATGATAGAGAACCAGTCCATACCATCAGGATCACAAATCTTGGAGACAACACAGAAGCGTGGAACAATGAAGAGGTTTCCAGCCTTAACAGTAGTTTCCAGCACACGTTTACCATCGACACCAACAACTTGAACACGGCCACTCCCCCTTACGATGTAAGTAACCTGCAAGGCAGAGTCACAAGAGAAACCTGGAGAGCACATAGCATTGCCATCCAACCTAACAAGGTCGGCCCCAAGCCCAACTTCACCAACCAAAGGCAAGTTCTTGGTGTTGAGAACCACCACCTTTCCACCGTTCTTGATATCTACATCCAATGGAGCTTCCTCACAGTTGAGTGCCATGCCAGTGTAGTGTTCCTTCTTCGGCTCTGGCATCTTCAAACTCGGATCCAGCTTCACAATTCCAGTGCCCTTTTGGCTTCCGATAAGAGTTTTCACAACACTCTCTTCCAAGTCCCATGCTCGGCACACAAACTCAGTTGAGAATCCGGTGAAGATACTGTTAGACCCTGTCAAGAAGAAGTCGGTGAAGGAACCACGTTTGTGGGCTGTTTTGGTATCACCTAGGAAGAGAATCGCTAGTTCGGTGTCCTCCTTGTTGTACCACCAGGTACAAACACCAAAAGGAAGGGCAATGGCATCTCCCTTCTTGATTGGGAGCACCTTTTCTTCCTTCTCAGGGAGAACAATTCCAGCCACTCCATTACCTAAAATATTCCAAATAGAATACATCAAAACAAAGACTTATACATCAATAGAACGAATTGTATCATTATCATTGAACAAAACTGACTGGATAATCAAGGGTAACATCAACAAATACTTTCCAAGCTTCATATAAAAGAAAACGGCGTTCTCTTAAACGACAGAAGTCAAAATTGTAGAATGAGAAATTAATTCATCCAAATTTCCAAATGATTTGCCACAATAATTTCAAATACCAACCAAAATATTAATTAAAATGCATCATGTAACCATTGTAGCAAAATACTCATTAATCGCGAGATAATAGCATCACTATCCACTGTCGATCGACCAACTTCCAAAAAAAAAAAAAAAAAAACAATTACAAACCTGAACCAATTGATTTGCTACAATAATTTCAAATACCAACCAAAATATTCAACCATTGCAGCAAAATACTCACTTATCGCAAGATAACCGCACCACTATTCACTGTTAATCGATCAGCTTCCCAAAAAAAAAAAAATACAAACAAATATTACAAATTACACACGTGAAAGGATCAAACAGGAAATTAACCATACACAAAACAAAGTTCGATCTACAAAATTCGAAATCACTGATCCATCGAAAAGAGGCGATCTAATTATACCTTGAAGAACATAGGCAACCTTAGCGGAATCGGAGTACCGAGGCAGAGCAAAGCCGTTCTTCTCAAGCACAAGCTTAGCGGCGCCGATGTTGCCTTCTTTCAGCATCGGCAAATCGTCGGGGCACCATGCGTAGTACGCACCGCCGTCTCCGCCATAGAGCTTCTTCGCCAACTTTGGTGTCAAATCGAGATCCATCTCTGTAGAAACTTTTTTTTTTCTCTCTCTCAAGGAAGAACAAAAACAATGCTAACGAATGAATTGCAAACTTTTAGGCATGACGCCTGTACTTATAGGGGAATGCTGGTGATTTATATTCTTTATTTGGGTTGATTTGATTGATTGGTTGTAAGTTTTGAAAATTCCAATAAATTAGTTACGATTTTAATGATATATGATTCCACATGTTTTATATGATGATGATGATGCTGCTAAACAGATCAACTCAAATCATTGTTAATTTTTTTAATTAAAAAGAACTTATAAAATATTTATTAGGTAACTTGATATAATTAATAAAGTTTTATTTTATGTAATCGTGACTTTGCATGATAGTAGTAGTACTTACTCCCTCCAATTCAAAATGTTTGATGTTTTAGGATTTGTTGTGAAAATTAAAAAGTGGTGTATAATGACTATTATACCCCTATAATATGTTGATTGAATAAAGATTGATGGAAAGTCAATTAGTTTATTTATAGGGTAAAATTATTAAAAGGTAAGGAGAAAATATGAGTGATATTTTAGGGGGATTTAAATAGGGACATAATAGGAAAATAAGGTGCAAAATTCCCTAAAACATTAAATATTTTGAAACAAAAAAAACACACCCTAAAACATCAAACATTTTGAATCGGAGGGAGTATTAAATATTAGTTTGTTGCTACTCGGTTAGTTGGCTTGCCACCTAAGAAATGCCATCTTGTTTTATTTTAATAAAGCTTATCCTAATAACTTGAGGAATCAATTTTCTAATATTGGATAAAATTTGACATCAAATTTATCAAATCAATTTCAATCTAAACAGATCCATTGTGATTTTGAATTCAAATAGGAATTTATATTTATCCAATACTAATATTGATCTCTTCTAAATAATAACAATGGATTTATATTTATTCACATACGATCTTACAATATTGGATAATGGTCTATTAATTTCACATCTCTTCCAAATAATGTACTTATTCAAGTATGATCGTACAATATTGGGAAAATTTTGATTTGATATATTTCTTTTATTATTTTTTTTGGAGTAATGATAATGTTTTGATGGGTATCCCTATCATGCAAAATTTCAGAATCATTATCGGGCCATCATATTTATAATCGGATCCCTGGAGACCAAAACTTTGATATTATATGGGCTTTAGCAAGATTTATTTTCTTTCATTATTGGACCAACTTAATTTTTGTAACCGACACAATCCAGAAAATTTCAATACTGCTATATATGGCTAAGATCGATTTATTTTTTAATTTTTATACCTATGTATTCGAATATTTCTGACTTTGGAAAATATACTTTTGCCTACCACCCCTCAATTTTAATGGTCTTAATTTTTTGCTATTTTTTTTTTCAATGAATTGAAGGATGATACTGTAAGATCAATTTATGAGTTACTGTAATATCAATTATTTTATTTATAAATTTACTTCATAATATCTTGTCATACTCTCCAATATAAAAGTTAATAGCTAAAAAAAACAGGGAGGAGAAAATTGTATTTTTTGTCCTATAACTTGACCTCCTTTTTATTTTCATCCTGCTGATTTTTTAATTTTGATTTTAGTCCTGTAACTTTACTTCTTTTTTATTTTCATCTTGCTGACTTTTAAATTTTGATTTTGTCCTGTAACTTACATATTTTTTTGCTTTTGGTCCTACAACCTACTAACCCTTATAGGATTAAAATAAAAAAGCGATAAAGTTGCAGGACTAAAATCAAAATTTGAAAGTCAATAGGTCAAAAAAAAGTATGTAAATTATAGTACTAAAATCAAAATTTGAAAGTTATAGGACGAAAATAAAAAAAGATAAAGTTACAGGACAAAAAAAAATAATTTTCCCAAAAAGGGAGTATTTAAAAAATATAAAATGCTACTCCCTCCGTCCCTCTTAATTTTCACATTTTTCTACTTGGGATGTCCCACAATAATTTTCATACCCTAAATAAGAATAATAAAACACTTTTACAATAAGTATATTATTTCAAAATATTTTTTATTTATTGGTCCAAAAAATCCATAAAACAGTTTTTTTTTTTTTTTAAGTGTGTTCCCCCACCCCTGAAAATTAAGAAGAGGCGGGGGGGGGGGGGGGGGGGGGAGTATTTGTCGATACAAGCAACATGCAAGAATTAAATGTCAAACAAAGGGATCCATAGAAATTGGCATTTTAATTACTACCCTTCTTCCCACTAGATGTCTTTTGTGGTCGACCTTTCTTCCATCTTTGACTTCGTCACAAATTTCAGAAAGTCTCTTGTGTTTTATTAATTACTATCATTTATAATATATAATTTACTAGAGTGTACCCACGCGAATTTCGCGTACTGAAAAAATATATTATATTTATTTTCTATAGACATTTAATATAAGAGTATTTTTGTTTAAAAAGTTTCGAAGTATATACAATAAATTATAGGGTTTGTTTAGCTGTGACCCGTGCCCTTCACTAAACCCTATAGGTATATCCTACAAACTAAATAATTAAAAAAAAAATCAAAATTCACATAAATTAATAACAATTATGGAATAACATTACTTAGACTAATAATTTAATAATAATTTATTTCCATTTCAATATTGAATAATTTATAAATAAATCAACATTATTAGTTATTGGGAGTATACGGTAAGAAATTAATTTATATAAGAAACAATACAAAATTTGAAATAAACTTTAACGTTACAAATACCTGTTCATCGATCAAAATGAGTTCCAAGTAGAACGTGTCTCTATTAAAATCATTAAAAAATATTGTCCAACTTTTTCAATCCTAACTTTAATGGTCATTTTTTGGCTCTCACTCTTGATATTAGAAATCAGAGAAAATTGAGGTGTCATACTCTTGAAATCTAAAATGAGATTTAAATTACAACAATTAAACCATCATAATTATTCAGATAAAAATACATTGCATAGTTAAATCTATTATTTTTGCACATGAAAGATATTTAAACTGAACGATGTAGAACATAAATCAACAATCATTATTACATTCATATTGATATTGATATTTAAATCTAATCAAATTGTGAGCACTTAAAATGATGAATTTAATTATAAAATAAATATACTAATAACAATAGATATATAACTAACCAACAATTGATGGGAGAAATCTCAACAAAAGAGTGGAACAAATGAAACTTTGATGTGAAAAAATGAAATACAATATGCTCTTATTTATAATAAAAAAAAAATGCATGCAATATTATATCTTATCCATAATAAGAATATATCACATAAGTATATTCTTTAGAACATATAACCATATACCTTTTATTTTAGGAAAAAATAATCAAACATTATATTATACTATATATACTAACTCAAACTTATAAATGATAAATTTAGATTCATTCAATTAATAGATCATATTTAATTACATTAAGGTTTGGAAAAAATATGATTTATAATAAATTCTAAAAATAACTAAATAAGAAAATGAAAAAAATATCTATTTGTATTAATTATGCAGATATAAATTAATGGTTTAGATTTAATTATATAGAACGAAGGGTCGAGATTAAAAGTTTAACCAACTTTTAATGAGAGTGCATTATTTCAAAATGGAGAGATTTGAGACATGCCACGTCAGCCTAAGAATAAGATGGTGTTGACACATCATTTTGGAGAGTTTGAAAATATATTATTATAAGATATTTACAGAGCTTTTAGGCTAATGTAAGGTTTACTGAATGTTTCAAACTTGTAGATCATCATATTCCCAAAATCTTATCCTAACAGAGTCTTACAAAAACGATTAATGAGAAAATTAATTGTTTTGACTTTAAAAATGTCAACTATGTCAACTTGACATTTTTTAAAAGACTTATTATTGTAAGTTTGACACATATTGAGCAACTCAAGTATATTTTTTAAAAATTATCTTTATTATTAAAAAAAAATACATTTTAATTGCATATGGTGCAAAAGAGAGTTGCTCTTTTTAAAATGAAACATATACCATTTCATATTGAAAGAAACTATGGGGATTGCAATAAGTTTCTTTTCAAGTACGTTTTAATTTTTTCGTGTTATTAATGGAACATTAGATTTTCTTTTCCAGTTTATTTTCCAATATTTTTTTAATTATTCAAATTGTTGTTGACTTTATTCATAGATGTACTCTATAATATCCATAGTATATATACTTTTTATATAAAGTATCAATACTTTACAAAATATGTATAAAAAGTGTAAATGATATTAATATTGGACGAAAAGAATACTAATCTAATCCAACAATTATGTATGAGATGATGTCCAAAAGGCATTTCGTCATACAAATTTGTTACTTAATTAAATATTCAAAGTAGGGTCCATTTTCAAGTCCTATATATAACGTTTCATTTTTCATTAATATCACATATCCCTCCAAACCTTGTCTCTCTCTCTCTCTGGATCTTTCCTTAATTGCTTGGCGCAAGCAAAATCAGTTTTTCCGTTAAAATTGAAATCACGCGCCAGACTGAAAACCCGAACTACCAAAAAACAGATAACACGCCTTTTTCGTGATTTTGACACGTCGATGAGCGGGAGCGATGGCAGCTCGGGTCGCTCCGCCGGCGGGGACTCGAAGCCGGCGGCGAAGGAGAAAAGGAAGGCGCGGGTGAACAAAACCTCCCTAATTCTGTGGCACGCGCACCAAAACGACGTCGCGGCTGTGAAAAAGCTCCTGGAGGAGGATCCCTCGCTGGTGCGCGCTAGAGACTATGATAATCGGACTCCGCTCCACGTGGCCGCAATTCACGGATGGATCGACATCGCCAAATGTCTTTTGGAGTGCAACGCAGATGTTAACGCTCAAGATCGATGGAAAAACACCGTAAGCTAGGTTTTATCGTCATTAGCACTCGTATGCATTCATTTTAATTGGGTGTATAGACTTAATTGTATGTGCGTGAAATAATTTTTATTATTTTTGTTTTGTGGTTCGTAATTTTGTTGGTATGATGATTAATGCTGAGTTATTTAGTAGCCTCCTTGTTTTTTCGTCGTTTGTTCTTTGATTTGCTATAGTGTTTTAATTAATTCTTTAGTATATGAATTTTCCATTCATGATAACAGCCTTTAGCTGATGCTGAAGGAGCAAAAAGGTCGGCCATGATTGCATTATTAAAGGCGTATGGTGGGTCGACTTATGTAAGTCCCTTTTCTCTTTTAGTACATTATTCTATTACCCCACACTTTGTTAATTCATCTTTCATTCTTGACGATTTTAATGCTGAGTACTCCTACATGAGTTATTTTATTTCTTTGATTAAATCATCAGGTAACATCTATATCGCCAGATATCTACCTGTTATTCTTTTTAGAGCAGGCCAACTACAAGAACTACTAGTTGGTATACAACTTTTTGAGTGATTTCTATATAGAAAGTAAATCCCATATTTTACAATCCCTGGAATGAGACTATAGGATTGATGAGATGGCTCAGTTTGTTGAATTAATGATACACAAATCGATGTCTCTTGTTGTATTTTTCTGAACCCATGTTATAATTTCTTGGTTTAAGTGTTATTTGGGCGGATATTGCAGGGCCAGAATGGAAGCCATTTTGAACCAAGGCCAGTTGCACCCCCTCTACCTAATAAGTGCGACTGGGAGATTGAGCCTATCGAGCTGGATTTTTCAAGCTCGGTTCTGATTGGGAAGGTCTGGTTTCATTTCCTGAGTATTACTCTAAAGCAGCAAGCTTAGTTTTGTCACCTCTTAGTTTCTAAAGATAATATAATATAATATAATGCTCACGGTTGCAAATTTTCATTAGAATGATAACTGTTCAAGTATCCTTTCAAAAAGAAATACTCTGTTCAAGTATACAAGCAATGACTTATTTTCAATTCTGTTTGCAAAAACTCTTCGCTTATTACAGCTGATATTGTTAGGGGTCTTTCGGTGAGATAGTAAGAGCTGGTTGGCGAGGAACACCTGTTGCTGTCAAACGCATCCTTCCAAACCTTTCTGATGATAAATTAGTAATGTATGCTTCTGAACTTTGTTGAAGTATGACCACATTTCTAGTTTGGTCATTTGATTTACAGATGAGTTGGAAACTGCACTACCAGTTACCATATTTTTACTTCTCGTTTCCGCTCACAATTCAGTCAGGACTTCAGGCATGAGGTCAATTTACTTGTGAAGCTTCGTCATCCAAATATTGTTCAATTTCTAGGAGCCGTCACTGAAAGGAAGCCCTTGATGTTAATTACAGAATACTTGAGAGGGGTGAGTGAATGAATTAATAATGTTCCCTATCCTCCAAAGAAGTACACGACTATATGAATTGGATCATTATATGACCTCAGGTCCCATTTATACTCTTTTTTAGGGTGATCTACATCAGCATTTGAAGGAAAAAGGTGCACTAAGCTCATCGACTGCAATCAATTTTGCCCTAGATATTGCCAGGTGATAATTTATATCTTCTTATTAAGCTGAAATAATTTCTTGAATGCTAATCTGACTCTTGTAATTTTGTTTGGATAGAGGCATGGCTTATCTCCACAGTGAGCCAAATGTTGTGATACACAGAGATCTGAAACCGAGGTTAGTTGCTTTTATACTAGTAAAATGGTGGATCAGTTTTTCTTGTAACCACTAAAATATAAAACAAGTAAAAGAAAAACGAGCAAGGAGCATAAACGTAGATAGAGTTCAGGCCAAAAGCCAAAGACTTGAAAGTGCATTCTTCCTTCAAAATGCGATGTTGACAACACATGTGAATTGTTTTCTACATATCTGTATTATGAACCTCAGAGAATCCTTGCTTTCCCTCAGCTTCCAAGTTAATATATGCATGTTGAATGTCTGTAGGAATGTTCTTCTTGTCAATACAAACGCAGACCATTTAAAAGTAGGAGATTTTGGGTTAAGCAAGCTTATTAGGGTGCAGCATGCTCATGATGTGTACAAATTGACTGGAGAGACAGGAAGCTGTGAGTATCTCTTTACCAGCTGTTTTATGCTCAGTTAAGATTTTCAATTGATGTTTAATGCTAACTCTTTTGTGTATTCTGAAAAGACCGTTATATGGCACCTGAAGTCTTCAAGCACCGGAAATATGATAAAAAGGTTGATGTTTTCTCCTTCGCAATGATATTATATGAGGTAACTTTGCTTTATGTCATTACATAGATGAATTTGAATTTGAAAAATACAAAATTAAGTGACTGTGACCTGTTACAGATGATTGAAGGTGACCCTCCGATGTCGAATTATGAACCATATGAAGCTGCCAGATATGTGGCTGAAGGACACAGGCCAATGCTTAGAGCAAAAGGTTTCACCCATGAGTTAAGAGAGTAAGAAATTATTTAAAATAAATCTTTTTTTTCCCGTAGCAGTATTACTATTTTCCATTATCTCATTGATGAAACTTCTTTCATAATTTTATATAGTTGAGAGCTTCATATTTCACTGCACTTGCAATGGGTCATTTTCATTACTTTTATCTTATGCTGTAATGGTGGTTTCTTCAGGATTCTGTTCCTATAATACGTACATCTTTTTCTTCAGCATCTTCTTCAACTTCAAATGATTTGATGTATCACTCAGTTGTAATCAAAAGTAGACCACACAAACTGCATTTGATTTTTCCTAGATTTTGTTCTAATGGTAAGTTTTTCTTCAGTTTGATTGAGCAGTGTTGGGCGCCGGATATGAATCAGAGACCTTCGTTCCTGGAGATTTTAAGGAAACTCGATAGAATCAAGGAACAACAACAGTCTGATCATTCCTGGAACATATTTTCATCATAATCTGAAACCTGAGAAGGATAAGGTATATAAACATCATTCAATTAATGTCATCTAACGTCTCCCTTTCACAGCAAAACGTGTGGAATTGAGATGGACCCTGTATATGCTACACCACTAGACTGGTGGATGTACAGCTTTCTTTGCAGATATTGGGGTCTAAATCTTTCTAGTGTTTATATTGCTTCAATTTCTGTAAGGCCTGTTAGTAGTTTCAAAGAGTTTGTTTGATTTATTAGATTTTGAATTAGTTGTAGTTTGGTCATAGCTAGAGTTCAGCGACAACTTTATTTGTAAATTCAAGAAAAAAGCAAAATTGTATAGATATTTTGCTACAACTTTAGTTGTAAATTCAGTAAAAACAAATTTGTATAGTTATTTTTTAATCGATTTCATTATAGTTATTTTGAAACAATTTCAGTTGTAATTTCCCGTCTCTCCCTTTGGATTTCATTGCTCGTCTCTTCTGACAAAGTAAAGAAACTGTAATTGTCAGCAAAGCTAAGCCAACCAAAGCCATCATATATTGTGGTAAATTAAGACCATACAGTAGCCAGTAAAACGATGAAAAAAGTATAGTCAATGCTATTTCCATGGTGCATTAGGAAAACATGGTTCCTACATTCAATAAAACTCCCTATAACAACACCAAATGCAAGTATTATTGCAAAATTCCATTCCACATTTCAATCAAAAATGTAATTGATCTCTTCTCTAAGTAATTGTACAGTACAGAGAAAGACTCTGAAATGATTAACAAGTAGATTAAATAAGCTTCTTCTTCTCAAAGAAAGACTTCAAATGCCATAGCTGCATTCCTGCCACGGATAGGCAAACAAGAATCGAAAGAAAACTAAACCAAAACATTTTCGAGTTAGTAGATACATTCAGTAGCTGCATCTCTTCTTCCCTGCAATAAGTATCAACCACTGGTGAAGCATCCAAAATTTAACATAATATTTTGTCAGGTAAAAAACAAGGTGGGTCTCTTCAAACCAGCTTACCTTTCACGTAGATAAAACATCTCCTCGTGAATAGATTGTACTGTATCGTACATTTTCTTCAGTTCTACTTCCATTAACTGGTGCCAAGGAGAAAGGGGCAAAGTAAAAAATGAAGGGGGTTAAAATATTGTATAATCTCCAAAAAGTGATGGGGAAATACATATACCATTTCATTAATTGCTTAATGCAGAAACAGTCGATATCAGAATGGAGATTTGCAAAAACAGTGCATTAAGCATGAACCAATCCAAGTAAAATTTGATAAAAAAAATTACAACAGAATAAAAAGAAAAGATATCAAAATCCACAGAACTCGCAAAAACTAGTAATAATCTAAAGATTCCAAATTATACAAACTCAGCAACTTTGCACCCTTGATACTCACCTCACCCCAACACAACACAACAAAAAAAAAAAGTAGATGAATGAAATCAAGTTTCCAGGTTTCAATTTATGATTGGATTTGTTGGAATTAGATCATTCAATTGGGTTTTAGAGGGTGAGATGAGTGACGGGCCTGAATCAAAGTTGGGATGACAAGAACTACGGATGAGCCTACGACGTTGGAAAATGAACTATAAGTCATGCTAAAGTAGACTGGAACTTGGGATCCGACATCATAAAAAAGCATTCTTCATTGAAGAAAGCAAGAGAACTGCTTCATCAATCGGGTTCACCATTTTTTACCGAAAGGTGAAATCTTTCAGCAGTCCAGGGAAAGGGACTTCAAGCAATAGAATATGTAAGTGCAAATAAAGAAAAGGATGAAAATTGCACAGGATAACTTCCATGCTTTCTTTTCTTATATAAAAGAGCAAAGAAAAATTTCAGTTGTGTTTTCTTCACTTCAATCCAAGCTGCAAATATAGTGGCGCATTCAAATGTCTTTTCGCATATGATGATACAATCCTAACACTTTGTTTTCTACACTTCAATCCAAGCTGCAAACATAGTGGTGAATTCAAATGACCTTTCGCATACACTAAAATCCTGAAAACTGTCAATTTCTGCAAAAAAGAATTAAAAAAAATCGATAATATTGCTAGGGCTAACTAGTCACTAGTGTTATATTCTGTTCAGTGTTCACTCATTTACTCAGTTGTGGGTGAACACCTATTATATGTACTAGAAAAATGCATATTGGAAGTAAGTCTTCTTTGTCTATCCATCAAATCAATGATGACACAACTATACGTGTGAAATTTACTAATTGTCTTGCATTTTCAGTTATTATCTTGAGAGTTAAAAAGCTTAATCTACTGACATAAGTCAACCTCCAACGCAAGGAGCAAACAAACACTCAAGGATCGTTCAAAAACCCACAAAGTGAGATCCGTTACGCAAGCAATGAAAAAGAGAAACTTAAAAACCATAAACTTGAGGCAACACATGACTACAATCAACCAAAGAAGCATATGCAAAATTAGAGCACTTACTTCGACGGAACCTTTTTTGGCGACATTGGTCCAGTCCTTGGCAGCAACCCCAGACTTCCAGTCAAAGTCAATGGTTATAGTGGTCGAAGGTTTGTGATCCGAAGCAAAAAAGCAAGCCATATAGTCACCTGCCTCAACCGCTTGAAATGCAAAATGCCCCTCAGTAACATGGTCTGAATAGTGATAGCTATTCCCATATGCCGATGTCACCTACAATGAAATGACTTCCACCTCTTAAAACGTTTATTACATTTAGTAAACGGAATTTTTTTGTTTTTTATCCTACCACAAAGTCACAAACCTTCAGGAAACCTTTACCATCTCTAACAACATCCATTTTAACAGTAAATTGCACATACTCAGAAATAAAATGAACAATCTTTTTCTAATAATTTCATTCAACTAAAAAACCAAAAGATCTCAAACCAAGTAGAACCCACATACGACATCATAAAAAGAAAATAAAACCAGTCATTTGCAGAAAGGAACAAAAAGTAGCCAAGATTATATTCAAACTTCGGCAGAACTAATAGTCTCACCACATAGTCTACAAATTCCTCTAATTAAGTAAATTGATCACAAAATTAAATGAAACCCACAACAAAAAAAAAGTGAACTTGGCAAAATAAAAAATTACCCGAACAGTAATTTTGTGAGAATCGGGTAGAGGGACCCCATCGTTAGGGTTTACAATATGGTATTTTCCGACAGTCATTGAATTGCTCTTGATGTCCTCCGATATGCATTTGGTGTGACCCGATTCCAGATCGAATCGGATCGACTCGACCCGCCTCCATAGCAAGAAAACTGTAATCAAAACAAGAAAAAGACCTTGCCTCTGGATTTGGATATTCATATCAACGATGGGGGAAACAAGAATCGATAATTCCGAAAGGGGGCTTGGATAGAGATGGGGTTTTTGTCTGAATTTAGATTTAAGTACTTGAAATTTTGTTCGATAATCACTAGCGTATACAATCTGGTTAGATAGTAGATGAAATCAGAAAATGGAAGTCAAAAGACTGCAGCGTCTGAAATCACTTCTTTCTATTGTACTGTCCGTTTATTGTAGTATTTCGGTTTTTTTATTTTAAAATTTTAATTGAATTTTAATTGTGTCACAAGTTTTTGGGACATCCAATGAATTTTTTCCACGTGGGATTGAATCCTTGGTGACGTGGTGCATATTTATGGAAAATTCATATTTTGCCCCCAATGCTTCTGTTTATTTTGGCTTTTGCCCGAATACATTTATTTTTACACAAAATCTCTTATGAAAAAATTTTATAGTATGAAATTTATATTATTACATATAATTTTTTAATATCATTATATGCATCGACTAATATCACAAACTTATAAATTGAAATTATAATATAAAATATTATGGTATCAATGAATGTTTATAATAATATTAATGAGCACATTTAATAGTATTAATTGTATACAATAAATAAATTTCATATGAGACCTACTCTTATTTTTATTAATGTTTTTGTTGGATTTTCGTGCCTCTCAACCTCCCCGTCACCGGAAGGGGCTCAAGTTACCTGGCAAGAAGCCTCACAAATCATCTAGGATGGGGAGCTCTCTCACTACTCCCACTCTCTTTTGACCGTTTTGCCTCACAAAATAGGGGTGAGAATATGCCAAACTATTCGATAGGGGCCTACGGCTCGGTCTACCTAAAGTCCAGCTCGGCTCGGCTCGTTTAATAAACGAGTAAGGCTTAGACTTTTTTAAAAGTCTATTTATTTAAACAGGTCAGGTTTGAGCTTTTCTGTAAGCCTTTTAAGCCCAACAGGCCGGCCTATTTAACTATAATATATATATATATATATATATATATATATAAAATAATACAATACATATATAATATAATAAATATTTAATATATATATGTAAGAATATTGCTAAATATAAATTAAATATTATTTAAATTTGTTATTATGTTGTTATTTGATAATCCTTTGGTAAATTGCTTTTATTCTTCATTTTAAGATTTAAAGAGTTAATTGTTATGATTTAATAATAATATAATTATTGAATATAATTTTGTAAACATGATTAAAAAAGGCCCCTAAAAGGCTTTCAGGCCAAGCCTATTTATTAAAAATGTCAGACCAAGGTTTTGAAAAAAGCTTATGACAGTTAACAGGTTAGACTTAAGCTCAAAGATCAAATAGCAGACCCAGACTTATGACCCGAAGGCTGCCAACAAATTTGGCCAAGGCCCAAGGGAAAAATAGGTCGGGCCTAAAATATTAGCCCAATTACCAAAACAAGTAGGCCCAACCCAACAGTTTTGCTAATTTTCACATTCTTATCTTTGTTATCCTTTTTTTTTTTTCACCTCCTCGTATAGTTTTTTTTTTTTTTTTAAGTTCTCCATTCATTTGTTAATGAAAGATACAAAGGTTAAAAAAATTAAAGTACGACAGGAAAATTAGAAATTAACTGCAAGTAAAAGGGCAAAGCCTTTATAAAAACAAAAATGCAAGAGACAAAATAATGAAATATCTAATACTAAAACAAAATATAATCTATATCTATATCTATATCTATACTATATCAAAAGTGATAAGTACTTGAGAAACATTTTTTGACAATTTTGTCCTTAGTATATTTTATTCTTCATTATTACACCTCAACTACCTATTTCATTTATTTTATTTTGTAACTTTTGAAATTCTTACAATAAATTAGTCATGATATATTTTAGTCATCCAACTACCAATTTCATTTATTTTATTTTGTAACTTTTGAAATTCTTACAATAAATTAGTCATGATATATTTTAGTCATCCAACTACCAATTTCATTTATTTTATTTTGTAACTTTTGAAATTCTTACAATAAATTAGTCATGATATATTTTAGTCATGATTATTATATCCTAACTATCTATTTTATTTATTCTATAACCTTTGAAATTCTTACATTAAATATTATAATTAGTATTATTACTTATATATCCTTTGCAGTAACTTAATAAGCCCAAATATTCTTTTTCTCGAGTAGTGCTCCACTTCTTTATAAAGTCAGTTCAATATTTTTGTATTTCTGTAATTATAATACAAAATTTGCTTATTTCTTTTATAGATTATTGTAATAGCATGAGTAATATCAATTTATAATTCGGAACTCAAATCTAATTTTTCTGACTCTGGTTTCGTTCATTCATATATTAAGAGATTCTAGCTCTCTCTATTTTCAATTGCAAATTTTGTTGAATAGTTCTCTTCAATTTGATTAATTTCACCGTAAACGTCAATTTGTTATTGACGAGAGCAGTCTTCAAAACAACCTCACTTATACATTCGTGACAGAAGCTCAAAGAATGAAAAACAAGAGGAGAACTTAAATTTGAAAATTGTTAATTACAAACTTCAGATAGTTTCAACTATTAATTTATTAGAAAATAGTATTCTACAAATTGATTTCTTCATATAGTGTTTTAAAAATTGACATTGTTTTTTATGCTTATAAAACTTTTTCTTTTCCATCCAAAAAAAGTATTATTAGTACAACTATTCTATTTTTCAATTATTCGACTTCTCATATATACTAAAAAAATCTAAACAAAATATTTATAATTCATACATCATTTAAAAATTATCAAATAAAATATAAGAGCACGCCTACATCAAATAAGATACCATGAAGAAGTTGACAACCTAAAAATTATACTCGAATATAGAAGATCACGTGACATATAATTTTTTTGATCTCTCTTAAAAATATTTTTATGTTAAATTCATTGAGAAATTCTTATGAATTATGTGTGTGTGTGTGTAAGCAAAGCCTCTACACAATTTTCTTGAAAATTTAAAACATTAAAATATTTTTTTGTCCACTACATTACATACAAAAACGCACGTGTATACAACTAGTTAGACAAAAGCTATGATGGAATCAAATAGAAATAGTGCAGTAAACAATAAATAATACGGACAAACAAGGATAAATGAGAGAGTGGTAAATATATATTTCTCACCGATGATTATCATAACACGGAACAACGACAATATTGTTTATTTATTATGTCACGAAAAAAAAATCAAATCTCTTAAAATCTTTCACTTCTTTTTGGCACAATATTTAAAAGATAATGTAATGAGTAGAGTGTTGACACGACCACACTCACATACCCACAAGCATAATACTAATTCAAATAAAATACAACCCTGAAAACCTGCTATAAATTTTTTTTCTTTCAACTGCAAAAGCAAAACGTTATCACAAACACGACAACCTATTCACATTTACAAAAGTGGCTTCAAGCCAAACCAGCAAACCAGTGTAACTCCAAACCAACACACCAGTGCACACTAGTTTATATTACAATATAGTACATGTCCAAACCAAAGTAAAATGTACAATAGCGGAAGCAAAATAAGCCACGGTCCTGCCCGCAGGTCGTCATCTATGTACACCGCAACCCAAAAGCCAGCAAGAGCGCCACAGCTAGTCCAGTATGAACAGGTCGTCACACATAATCAGGATTACCTACAATGTATAAACTAGATGAGATATATAAATCTCAGTAAGCAGAAATTATGCAAGATATGCAGTGATACTTTTAAAAATTCTCCCCATGCACACTCTTTTGAAATCACCAATTTATTTATGAAACACTCGCAAGGGCCCATCGACTCACTGTTATACACCGGCAACAAACAAATAATCACATAGTCATAATAAATATGATCCTGATGTGAGGCCCATCCTCTTGTGGCCCATCAAGGGTTCACCTCGCACGTACGCCCCTCATGTCCACCAAGAAGTAATCCCTCCACGCTGACTCATGTCAGTGAATCCAGGGATCTGCCCTCTCGCGACAGCGAGGTCCATCACCAGACATGACCCCCTGCCCGTACAAGTAGTCCCCCCACGGAAACACCCAAAAAATACAATCAATAAGACGGCGGCCCACTCTAGGTAGCATACGCCAGGCCTCCCCGTGGTCGCCTGAACTCCTAGGTCGCCCCTTCCGCCCTCGGTGTATAACCAGTGGCCAAAATCACATCATTTAACAAAAAGATATTTTCATGTTAATGCATGATACGCTTGATGCAATGCACAAATAATATTTCACAAGATTCATAAATCAACCAACTTGTAGGTTCAATCCACATCGAATATTGAGCTTACAGGCTCACTCCACATCAAATAGCTCACAGGCTAATTCCACATAAAATATTGAGCTCACAGGCTCACCCAACAATAATCACAAAATGTCAGTCTTATTCCACATCAAATATTGAGCTCACAGGCTCACTCAACAATAATCATTGAATATCAGTTCACGTACAATTCATGTATCACCATTTAAATATAAATAATTCACAAAATACTATGTTTATGCATTGTAGTTGCAAATAAATTTCTACTTACCTCGAGCCCGCAAAAGTATTGATAATTCAAACCCTTAAACCACCTTATCGGCCTTTAATATCAAATCTAATAACATAACAAACCATAAACAAAAACCCTAGTTTATATTCAAAGGCATACATATATATATATATATATATATATATACATACTAAATACACATACCTGTATTTCTTATCAGTTTGCGCAACCTGCAATACTTCACTCCATTGTTTTTTTTTCTTTTCTTTTCTTCTTCTATTCGACTGAACAGTCTCTCTCTCTAAGTAATAAGAAGAATGGACGTTGGGAGCCTGGGACTATGTATATCCTACTCCACCGCCTAATCCTTACTTCAAAGGTAAGTATCATCTTTTATTTATTTATTTATTATTATTATTAATACTACTAATATACCAACCCTAATCCATGTGCAACAAATATATATATATATATATATATATATATATATATTATATATACCCCTTCACTAACAGCGTGTATAAGCATACCTACTTATAAATAATTAATATTTAATTTATAGCTTTAATCCCCCCTTTTTTTTTCAACACCCTCAATAAATCAAATAATTTGTATTGCACTATCAAATATCACTAGAGTCTCAACTAAATTGCAATAGGGTTTATTCACCACCAAACATATAATAACACATAAATAATTTAATATTTAAAAGCATAATAAAATAATGCAAATTCACAAGTAGCACACAAATAATAGAAAATTCACGCAAATTATAAATAGCACTCAAATAATTAAATGCACACAAATTATATATATATAACACATAAATAATTTAAATGCACGCAATGCATGAAATATATTGGCCAATAAGTAGTGAGAAGCTCGGGTATTACATGCTCCCCTTCTTATAAAAATTTCGTCCCCGAAATTTAACTTACCTGAACTGTTCTGGGTATTTGGATTTCATCTCATCCTCTCGTTCCCAAGTGGCTTCTTCAACTGACTGGTTTCTCCAGAGTACTTTGACTAATGAGATTTCTTTATTTCTGAGTGGTTTTATTTCTCGCAGTAAGATCTCCACTGGAATTTCTTCATAACTCAAGTCTGCTTTCAACTCTGCGGGTTCATTGTTCAGAACGTGTGACGGATTTGCAATATATTTTCTCAATGCAGACACGTGGAACACATTATGTATCTGGGACATTGATGTAGGCAGATCAAGTTTATAAGCAACATCACCAATTCTTTCAATAATAGGAAACGGGCCAACATATCTTGGACTAAGTTTCCCTTTCTTTCCAAATCGCATTATGCCTTTCATTGGAGAAACTTTCAAAAACACTTGATCACCCACTTCAAACTCTAATTTTCTTCTTCTTTTATCCGCGTAACTCTTCTGTCGACTCTGAGCAGTCTTCATTCTTTCGCGAATCTGTAAATCTGTACCACAGCTTTACTCATTTATCGAATCATATCTGGACCCAAAAGTTTTCGTTCCCCGACTTCATCCCAATGTACAAGAGATCGACATTTTCAACCATAAAGTGCTTCATATGGAGCCATTCCGATAGTAGATTGGTAACTGTTGTTATAAGAAAACTCTATCAAAGGTAAGAAATTACTCCACTGGCCCTGGAAATCTAACACACAAGCTCTGAGCATATCTTTCAGAATCTGTATTGTTCGTTCTGATTGTCCATCTGTTTGTGGATGATATGCAGTACTGAAGGATAATTGTGTCCCCAATGCTTTGTGCAGACTCTTCCAGAAGTTAGACAAAAATCTTGAGTCCCTGTCTGAAACGATAGTAAGGGGTACACTGTGAAGCCTGGCAATCTCTTGTATGTATAACTGAGCGTAACGGTCCATAGTGTATGTGGTACAAATTGGTAGAAAATGAGCTGATTTAGTTAATCGATCCACAATAACCCAGACTGCATCATAACTCTTGACTGTCTTGGGAAATCCCGTAACGAAATCCATCGTGATATTCTCCCATTTCCGCTCTGGAATAAGTAAAGGTTGCAAAGTTTCCGCAGGTCTTTGATGTTCTGCTTTGATCTGCTGACAAGTCAAACACTGTTCTACGTATTGAGCAATGTCTTTCTTCATACTTGGCCACCAGTAATGCAATTTCAAGTCTCTATACATTTTAGTAGCTCCTGGATGTACAGAATAGGGTGTCGAATGTGCTTCAGTCATCACATCTTCACGAAGTTTATCAACATTAGGTACACACAATATGTTTCGGTATCGCAATACACCATTCTCTGATAACTGGAAGTCAGAGGATTCACCTGAGGTGATGTCTTTCTTCATCCTAGTAAAATATTCATCAGTTTGTTGCCATGTGTGAATTCTGTCAAGCAAAGTTGGTTTAAGTGTTAGTGCAGCAAGTTTTGCAGTCACAAGTCTAGGTTCAACGAGTTCTTTGCAAATCCAGTAGTTCGGGTTTCTGAATCAGGGTCAATGCTGCTACTTTTTCGGCTGATTTTTGACTCAGGGCATCTGCTACCACATTAGCTTTACCAGGATGATAGTTAATGACACAGTCATAATCTTTCACAAGTTCTAACCATCTTCGTTGTCTCATGTTCAGCTCTTTCTGAGTGAAGAAATACTTCAAACTTTTATGATCAGTGTAGATCTCACAATGTTCTCCGTACAGGTAATGTCTCCAGATTTTAAGTGCAAACACTACTGCTGCCAACTCCAGGTCATGTGTGGGGTAGTTCTTCTCATATTCTTTCAATTGTCGGAATGCATAAGCTATCACTTTATCATCTTGCATCAGTACGCAACCGAGACCATTCTTCGAAGCATCACTGTAAACTTTAAAAACCTCCAGTTCCTGTTGGAATTGTTAAAATAGGAGCTGATGTCAGTCGCTTCTTCAGTTCTTGGAAACTTTGTTCACATGCCTTCGTCCATTTATAAGCCACACTTTTTCTGGTTAATTGCGTTAATGGTGAAGCAATTTTAGAGAATCCTTCGACAAATCGGCGATAATATCCTGCTAAACCGAGAAAACTACACATCTCTGACGGATTTGTAGGCTGTGGCCAATTATTAATTGCTTCCACTTTGCTCGGGTCAACTGAAATCCCTGCTCTCGATATCACATGTCCCAAGAAAACAACTCGATCCAACCAGAATTCACATTTCTTGAACTTCGCATATAACTGTTTTTCTTTCAGAATGTCTAACACTTTCCTCAAATGCACTGCATGTTCTTCTTTAGTCTTGGAGTAAATCAAGATGTCATCAATGAATACAATCACAAATTTGTCAAAGAAGTCTTTAAATACCCGATTCATCAAATCCATGAACGTTGCAGGAGCATTCGTCAGTCCAAACGGCATCACTCGAAACTCATAGTGCCCATATCTCGTACTGAATGCAGTTTTAGGAATGTCTTCCTCTTTTATTCTCAACTGATTGTACCCTGATCACAAATTAATCTTTGAAAAGATAGACGCACCTTGCAGTTGATCAAACAAATCGTCAATCCGAGGTAAGGGATGTTCTTGATTGTGATTTTGTTCAACTCTCGATAATCGATACACATCCTCAATGTACCATCTTTCTTCTGCACAAACAAAACTGGCGCTCCCCAGGGTGAGAAACTAGGACGGATGAAATCTTTCTCCAGTAATTCTTGCAACTGTATTTTTAGCTCTTTCAATTCAGCAGGTGTCATTCTATACGGTGATTTGGAAATAGGAGAAACCCCAGGTTGTAACTCAATCACAAACTCTATTTCACGATCTGGTGGCAATCCCGGAAGATCATCTGGAAATACATCTGGATATTCTCGCACAACTAGTACATCACTAACAGTCGGATACTGTTGCCCATCAATACTTATTACACTCACTAAATAACCCTCACAACCACTTGATTAGGCGTGAAATTGTCACTAAAGCAGCTCGTGCACTAGTGCACGAGCAGTGCACGAGCTTGCGTGATTTTTTGGCCCATACGTTCCCGACTCGACCCATTCCTTATATATACCCCTTCCGAGCACGTTTTTACAGAGAACTTGAAACCATCACATACCAAATCACTTTTAGACTTAGTTTTTAGAGAGAGAAAGAGGAGAAGGAACGAGCAAGCTTTACTTTTACGTTTTGAGGTTTTTCTTTACGAATTCATAGTCCGATTTTATTTTTTAATTTCGTTTCTTGAGACCTTTGTTCGTTATTTCTTCTAGACTTCGTTTTATTAATCTAATTTCAGTTCTTAGAATTATTTTCTTTCAGAACCCTAGTTCATGCTTTTTAGTTTTTCACTTCAATTCATCATGTTTATGTTCGTTACTTCGTCAATTGCTTTTGTTATCGTTATAACCATGTCCGGCTAAAACCCTTGCATGCTTGGGGTAGGATGAACTCGTAGAAGTAGGTTGTGGGTACGTAATTAGGGTAATTCATGACGTTAGGTTTTAATTCTCTTAATTAATGAATTCTTAAAATCAATCTTAACTTTTCCTTTGAATTTCGTACGAACGTGTTAGGGAGAGGACGACCGCATCACTCTTTAACAACTAGTAGACTTAACTAGAGGGTTTAGAAGGGGTTGATTAATTTGCCGGTTTAGCTATGGAGGACGGCCGCATCACCATTAGTTAAATTAGGGTCTCATTAATTAAGCACAATCTATTAACTTGTTAGTGGATTAGTGAAGTCGAGTGCTAGGGTAAAGTATTAGGGTTTAGAATCTTGAGCTTTCATCTTGCATTCTTTTACTTAGGTTAATTCTTGCACGTCACAGTTATTTTGATTATGTACCTGCTCCGTTAGTATACGTAGGGATTCCTATCCTGAGCATCACCATCACCTATTTGAAAACACACCTTAGTTTATTCGTTTCTTTCGTTCTTTAGTTTAATTAGTTTATTTTAGTTTAAAATTAATTCTTCAAAAATCCAAAAACATACACTCATATTAACTACGACGCGTAGATCTTCAGGGATCTATTTGCATACAAACCTTCCCTTGGGTTAGATAATACTTGGTCACTATACTTGCCAATACTACAGTGAACCCGTACTTTTGCGGGGAAGCTACTAGTAGAAGCTGGTATTTTCGCTCCAAGTCAATGGTGCCGTTGCCGGGGATGACGTTGTATGTCTTTTGAATAGGTCTTGTAGATAACTTAGTAGTTAGTAGTGAGTGCTTTATTTTCTATTTTTATTCATTCGGCAGTTGCGTTTTGATCCTTCTGCTAGTGTGTCAGGTATATGAAAACACGCTCACAAGGCAATACGAGCGAAGAGAGAATACCGTTGGACCCTGAGATGATAGCTAGAAGGAACCGAGCTTTCTTGAGGAGAATGAACACTGCCGGAGGAGGGAAAGAACCAATGGACCTCAGTAATGAGTTGGATGATGCAGCTAATGAGTTTAATCAGACAGTAGACCGGGTTGACGGTATTGGAGGAAGTGGTAGTCAGAACCAAGATCCGTCAGGGGAAAGCCAAAGCCAAAACCCGGGGACACATAATCAAAACAGTCCAGCTCATAACATTGTTCAAAACCCTCATAACAACCCTACTTACCCATATCCTAACTTACCACAAAACAACTTACATTATCCACCTTACCCATACCCACCTTATCCGTATCCACCATACCCGTATCCTCCACCTCCTGTTTACAACCAACCACCAGCTTATCAACCACCACCACCCCAACAAGTACCCGCACCACCTGTTGTTCCTCAGCCAGTGCCTCAGAACGCAGATCAGAATATGGCTATTCGAGGAAGGTATGCAGCACAGCCACAACGGTACTATGATGGAATGGCATTACCTCCAGTGGAGGCAAATAACTTCTCGATTTCCCCGGGAATTCTAAAGCTGCTTACAGAGAACCAGTTCAAGGGGGTGATCGGGAAGGAGAATCCTCATACTCATTTGAGGAGTTTTCTAATGATAGCCTCCACTTTCAATTACAATGGCATGCCTGAAGATGCCAAGAGGCTTAGGTTGTTCCCATTCCATTGACGGGAATAGCTAAAGAGTGGTACGATAATACGCTTCCACGGGGAGGTATTGTTGTGAAAATCGGGTTGCCCGAAATCTATTCGGGATGAAATTTAAATACGAATTTAAATACAATTATTACTAGCATGAATTAATCCTAATTAATTCAAATAATAATTCCAACAACTAATTTTCATCATGCATGTTAAATTAATTTCACATATTAACTAGGCGGAATAAACAAGTAAATATGCGATTAACGTACCTCTTGTAGAAATGGCCTTTGGATATACGGGACAATTGTAATCTCGCTCTATCAACCCAAAGCCTTCTCAAGTATTTCCCTTTTCACCTCACTTGATCACCGGTGGGAGATGCTTTCAAGTAATTTAATAAACTAAGGAAAAAGAAAAATATCTATGCTTCTTGATTTTTCCAACACATGGAATTATGTACTTGGGGATGAAAAAAACATCCCCTATTTATAACTAAGAGGTGGCCGAAATTTTTAGTGAATTATGGGCTTGGAGAAAATCTTTTCTTAGACTCTAAGAAATCTTGAATATATCTCATATATTCTTTTCTCCAAAATAAAATATTCCACAAAAATCTCACACTCCTAATTAATATGTAATTTTCTAAATTCTTAGAAGAAGAATCCAAGATTTGGATCTTCTTGAATATATGAGATAATCTTGTATTCCAACAATACTTATCTTCCATAATATCTTTCCAAGAAAATCAACAAAATCTAATCTCTTCCAATATCCAAATTTTCGAAAATTATAAAGGAAAAATCATCAATATAATTTTCTTTTTATTTTAATCACCTTATCATTATTGGGCTACTTAATGGGCTACTTGAGGGGCCTTAAGGAGAATTAAGATTGGACCTCCTAATGGACTTCTGAATTTCAATATTGAGCCCCAATATAATTCAGCCCATTAATATTAATTATTACCACTAATAAATTAATATTGCACTATCCATCTTAATCCATATTACGATAATATGGGCTCCCGGTTATTATTTCCCGCGTTTAAGATTATCAAGTCCATTAATTAATTAAGCTTCTGAATAGCTCTAAATTAATTAACATATTTCACCTTGGAGTAAAGACAGCTCAACATTATTATCCGTACCGAAGAAACTGATTCTTCACTTGCAAGATTTGGTACGATAAAACTTCTGAGCCCACCAAGGGGACTAATCACACGAGTCGTACTCGCACGCGTTTCTCCGTATTAAATCTTAGCAACCGTCGTATGATTAATATTACTGCCCAAGACACGAAGTTCGAAGTCGCAATGATTCTCACCCAACATGAATCAAAACAGTAACTATTAAGCACACACGGTCCTATTTAAGTGACGGAGATTAAGAAATCAACAACCACTGAGGTCTAATTCTTCACCTTTCATAACAGAAGAATTTCTCCTCGTTGTAGGACCTCTTCAACACATACTAAATGTGCTAGTGCAATCTCTTAGTCAAGACAGACCAATCTGAGCCTTACACATCGACCTTTCACGGCGGATTGTTCAATTCCACCTAGGTCGTGAAAATGTACGTTTAGTTACAAGTAAACTGTTAATGTTGTCTTCCGTGATCGGGTATCACCACATTAACTACAATGTAACATGTACTATATATTGAACGGTTTGCAATAGAAATTCAACATTCAATCATAACTAAAGCAAATGCGATAAAAGAATTATTCTCATAAAACGAGTGTTTGATACACGAGTTATACAAAGTAAAAGCATACTTTCACGTATAACTCCAACAATCTCCCACTTATACTTAAAGTCTGCTTTTAGTATACATCACGCATGTCTTAGTGTAGTAGCTCTACGTGACATCTCATGTCAACCTACACTAACCTAATAATTCCTCCCACTTATACTTAAAGCAGATTGGCAATAGTCTTGACTCTCATTCCATCCACATGTCTCTCGAATGTACTCTGAGGCAGACCCTTTGTGAATGGATCTGCTAGGTTGTCACCCGACGCTATCTTTGCCACCTCTATATCTCCTCTCTTAACGATTTCTCGTATAAGATGGTATTTTCTTTCTATGTGTTTGCTGGTCTTGTGGGCTCTCGGTTCCTTTGAATTTGCAACTGCTCCGGCATTGTCACAAAAGACAGTTATCTTGTCGGGCAAATTCGAAACAACGTCCAAGTCCACTAAGAAGTTCTTGAGCCAAACTGCCTCTTTCGCTGCTTCACAAGCAGCTACATACTCGGCTTCCATGGTCGAATCGGTGATGCATTTCTGTTTTACGCTTCTCCATGAAATGGCTCCTCCTCCCATGCAAAACACACTACCCGAGGTTGACTTTCTTGAGTCTATGTCTGATTGGAAATCCGAGTCCGTGTATCCTACGGGAACTAGACTATCTGAATGGTAAATCAGCATTCGCTCCCGAGTTCTTTTCAGATACCTCAAGATGCACTTTACGGCAGTCCAATGGTCTTTCCCGGGATTACTTTGATATCTTTCCACCATGCCCACGGCAAAGCAGATATCCGGTCTCGTACACAGCATTGCATACATAAGGCTTCCTACGGCCGAAGCGTACAGAACACCTTTCATGTCATCTATCTTCGCTTGCGTCTTAGGGCTCATTTCTTTCGATAGATGGATTCTGTGCCTAAAAGGTACAAAACCTTTCTTGGAATCTTGCATGCTGAAACGCTTCAAAACAGTGTCAATGTATGAAGCTTGCGATAAGCCCAACATCCTCTTCTTGCGATCGCGAGTGATCTTGATCCCAAGGATGTGACCGGCTTCCCCTAAGTCCTTCATATCAAATTGTTTTGACAACCATACCTTTACGTCTGACAATACCTTTACATTGTTTCCAATGAGCAGAATATCGTCTACGTATAATACTAAGAATACCACCGCAGTTCTGTCACACTTCTTATACACACAACTTTCGAACTCGTTTTGATCAAACCCATAAGACTTAATCACTTGATCAAAACACTGGTTCCAAGTACGCGATGCTTGCTTAAGTCCGTAAATGGATCTCTTGAGCTTGCATACGAGATTCTCTTGGCCTTTTTCAATGAAACCTTTGGGCTGTTGCATATAGATATCTATCCCGTCAAGACTTCCGTTAAGGAAAGCCGTCTTGACATCCATTTGCCAGATCTCATAATCTAGGTGTGCATCGATCGACAAGAGAATACGGATGGACTTAAGCATAGCTACAGGCGAAAAGGTTTCCTCATAATCGATCCCTTCTTTCTGAGTATACCCTTTGGCCACAAGCCTCGCTTTGAAGGTTTCAACCCTTCCGTCCGGTCCTCTTTTCCTCTTGTACACCCACTTGCATCCAATGGGTTCTACCCCACTGGGTGGCTCGACCAACTCCCACACTTGATTATGATACATCGAACCCATCTCGGCTTCCATTGCCGTTTGCCACGACTCCGCGTCTTTGTCTTGGATTGCCTCGTCGTACCTCCATGGGTCTGATTCAACACCGGGAACCAAATTCGAAGATTCTCCTATCCCCATGAATCTCTCGGGTTGCCTAGGAACCCTCCCACTACGACGGGGTTCCGGTTGTGAAGATGTGACGTGTGGTACATCATCTTGTATACTTGGTATCGAGGTTTGACCTCTCAATTCTTCTAAGGTAATTTCACTTTTAGGTTTCCGATTGTTCATATAGTCTTCCTCCAAGAATTTAGAGTGTGTACTAATCACGGTCTTTTGATCCTTGGGACTATAGAACATACACCCTTTCGTTCCCGCAGGGTATCCTATAAACAGCCTTAATTCCGAACGTGGATCCAACTTACCGGCTTCCTTGTCTAGCACGTATGCCGGACTACCCCAAATCCGCAAATGTCTTAGACTGGGCTTGCGCCCGGTCCACAATTCCATTGGGGTTTTAGGAACCGATTTGGATGGCACCAAGTTTAGAATATAAGCCGCCGTTTCCAAGGCGTTACCCCAAAACGACTTGGGTAAATCCGAATAACTTATCTTGGATCTGACCATTTCTAAAAGAGTCTGGTTCCTTCGTTCCGCCACACCGTTCTGTTGAGGGGTTCCCGGTGCGGTCAACTGGGATACGATCCCTTCGTCCGATAGGTAGTTCAAGAATTCATCGCTGAGGTATTCGCCTCCACGATCTGATCGTAGAAACTTGATACTCTTTTCCCTATGTTTCTCGGCTTCGGCCTTAAACTCTTTGAACTTTTCAAAAGTTTCAGACTTATGCCGCATAAGGTAAATGTACCCATATCTTGAGTAATTGTCAATGAAGGTAACGAAATACTCATACCCCATTCTCGCTTTGATCGTCATTGGACCACACACATCGGTATGAACGAGTTCTAACACTTCCGTGGCTCTATTCCCCTTGGCTCCAAATGCCCTCTTGGTCATCTTACCTTCTAAACAGGATTCACAAGTTGGAAACGGCTCGACTTGGAGCGATTCCAAGGATCCGTCTTTCACCAATCTCTCTATCCGTTTTAGATTAATATGACCTAGTCTAAGATGCCATAGAAGTGTTTCGTTCATCTCCGAAGAACGCTTTCTTTTATTGCTCGAAATGATCGACGTGTTATTAGATTCATTATTTGAGTGGTGTGCATACTTAATCGTATAGAGATTGTTTACCAACGTTCCATGACAAATAACATCATTCTTAAAAGAAACAGTAACAACTTTATTAAAAGTAACTGAATATCCATAAAAAACAATTTAGAAACCGAAATTAAATTCTTCCTAAAGTTCGGAACGTATAAAACATCTCTTAAAATTAAAACTCTATCTTCAAAAGATAGGTGCACGACTCCCACTGCTTCGGCTGCCACTCTCGTAGCATCGCCCAAAGTGATGGTGATCTCATTCTTGCTAAGTCGCCGGGTTAGCTGGAACCCCTGAAGAGTGAAACAAATATGATCAGTTGCCCCGGTATCCACTACCCAAACGTGGGCAGCATACGCCGCAACATATATTTCAACGACTAAAGCATGAGACTTACCTTTCTTTACCGCCTTCTTAGGCTTAGAACAGGTAGACCTCCAATGTCCTCTTTCCCCGCAATTGAAGCACTTACTCTTACCGGATATCTTCACGCCGTATGGCTTGAAAGTTCTTTTCTTGCCTCCCAAAGTGAGTCTACTGGTTTGGTTCCGATCAACCACCTCCTTCTCAATCTCACCTTCCATTGGCCTAGATTTTGAGAAAAAGCTCTTGATCACCAAAGCCTCGTCCCTACTCCCCAAGTATGACTCTACCGTTATCAGGGCTTTGAGCAGGGTATCCAAAGTGAACTTGTGTTCAGATAACACGTATTCCCAAAAGAACCCATCAAAACTACTCGATAGCTTTAGGAGTATGGAATCGATTTGACTTTCTTCACTTTGTCCGGCACCAAGAAACTCGAGTTTCTCAAACTCACGCCTAAAATTGAGAACATGATCCCTTACAGGTGTTTCCTTCACCATTTCCTTCGTGAGCTTCTCACGAATGGTGAACAGATTCGCCATGGGGTTCTGATGTTGAAACATCTCTTCAAGGCTATTCATGATATCAACAGCCGCTTCAATGCCTTCATGAATGCGCTTCAAATCCTCAGACATAAATGTCAAGATGATGTGCTTCATGTGCTCATTGGAATGCTTCCAATCATCAAATATCGCCTTTTCCCCATTACTTGACTTATCATTAGGTTTCTTGGGTACGTCAACGCTAAATATCCAATAGTGTTCTTGCGCAGGAAGGACCATGTTTATATTACATTTCCAATCAACATAGTTCTCACCAACAAGTTTATTATCTTTAAGTATATTAAACAGTGGATTAAAAGGTTGCGACATGATGAACTGAGAATAAAACATACATTCATATCAATATCTAGAAAAATACGAAATTATCACATAATTCGATCACATCAATTATATTGAAACCTTAAAACAATATAATCATGCATCAGCCAACATCTCGAAACAATTTAAATGCGCCACGAGGGGTGGTCTATACATTTAAACACATTCAAGCGGATTACAAACTTAAAAGTTACAAATCCTTAAAAATTAGTAGTTGGCTCTCACTTTGACCACATAGAAATTGACAGGGACTCCGAGGGGAGTAAGTTAATATCAATTTCCTATGCCTAAGTAATAACCATAATTAAATACAGGATTATTATTTCGCTTTGAGCAAGCCACTCGTGGTGAGGGTCAATACCGCCACTAGTAATAATCCACAATCATCCTTTCGGAATTTATTCATGTGAAATCCGTTCTTTTGGCCGATCCGAGGGGGAAATGTATTCCAAAAGAACTTCAAAAATAAATAAATTATGGAGGTCAAATTAATCCAATTTTAATATCCGGAATAAAATTGCGATTATAAAAACATACTTAGTAATTTTCGAAAGTAAGGTTTTTCTTGGACAATTAAATTCATGCAAACACATATTAACAAATAATAATAATTGCACGAAATAAAACATCCATCAAAACAAAATTAAACACATTGGAGCACTCAAATCCAATTGTCACGGTTTAATTTCTTCACGTCTTGATGCGAAAAATCGTCCTTGTTGCTTTTCGACGTTCGTCTCGACGTGCTCCTACTCGAACGACAACACTTCTTCAAAACCAGCATCGTTTGGGGTTCAGGACGACGTTTAAAATCACACGAAAAAAAAACACGAACCGAAAAAATTCCACGGCCCGAGATACGGCGCGCGTCGGCCCACGAAGTAGGCCCGCGCGCCTCCCGGCCCAAAAAACGCCAAAACACTGCCCGCAGCCCTGAGGCGCACCCGAGGCGCTGCACGGAGGTGCGCCGAGGCGCCGCCCGGAGCGCCCCGAGGCGCTGCAGCCCGCGCCCGAGGCGCGCGCACGCGTGCGCACGGCGTGCGCCGTGCACCCCCGTGCGTCTTTTTTACCGTTCGTCCTCGTTTTCTTCACCCCTTGCATTATTTTACGTCCATACATGCGCCACGCTTGTATGCGTCGTCCGGGTACACCGTTTTTAATTCTTCATTCTTCGTCACGATCCGGTTACAATTTATTTTTACAAAAAAAATAAATACTAGATCTAGACTAGTCTATTACAATGATCAAATCAAAATAAAAACCAACTAATCTACTCGTGGATTTTCTCACGAGAAAAACAAATTCGAACGAATCGAATTAAAAAACAATTAATTCACACGCATGAAATTAACAACATTAAAACCATGACAATTGGATACCTGCAAAAAAGATCTAACAATTCTACTATCCAATTTCAATTTAATGTTTAAGAATTTAAATTTCAATTTAAAATTCAGAGCCCAAAATCGTGGCTCTGATACCAGTTGTTGGGAAAATTGGGTTGCCCGGAATCTATTCGGGATGAAATTTAAATACGAATTTAAATACAATTATTACTAGCATGAATTAATCCTAATTAATTCAAATAATAATTCCAACAACTAATTTTCATCATGCATGTTAAATTAATTTCACATATTAACTAGGCGGAATAAACAAGTAAATATGCGATTAACGTACCTCTTGTAGAATTGGCCTTTGGATATACGGGACAATTGTAATCTCGCTCTATCAACCCAAAGTCTTCTCAAGTATTTCCCTTTTCACCTCACTTGATCACCGGTGGGAGATGCTTTCAAGTAATTTAATAAACTAAGGAAAAAGAAAAATATCTATGCTTCTTGATTTTTCCAACACATGGAATTATGTACTTGGGGATGAAAAAAACATCCCCTATTTATAACTAAGAGGTGGCCGAAATTTTTAGTGAATTATGGGCTTGGAGAAAATCTTTTCTTAGACTCTAAGAAATCTTGAATATATCTCATATATTCTTTTCTCCAAAATAAAATATTCCACAAAAATCTCACACTCCTAATTAATATGTAATTTTCTAAATTCTTAGAAGAAGAATCCAAGATTTGGATCTTCTTGAATATATGAGATAATCTTGTATTCCAACAATACTTATCTTCCATAATATCTTTCCAAGAAAATCAACAAAATCTAATCTCTTCCAATATCCAAATTTTCGAAAATTATAAAGGAAAAATCATCAATATAATTTTCTTTTTATTTTAATCACCTTATCATTATTGGGCTACTTAATGGGCTACTTGAGGGGCCTTAAGGAGAATTAAGATTGGACCTCCTAATGGACTTCTGAATTTCAATATTGAGCCCCAATATAATTCAGCCCATTAATATTAATTATTACCACTAATAAATTAATATTGCACTATCCATCTTAATCCATATTACGATAATATGGGCTCCCGGTTATTATTTCTCGCGTTTAAGATTATCAAGTCCATTAATTAATTAAGCTTCTGAATAGCTCTAAATTAATTAACATATTTCACCTTGGAGTAAAGACAGCTCAACATTATTATCCGTACCGAAGAAACTGATTCTTCACTTGCAAGATTTGGTACAATAAAACTTCTGAGCCCACCAAGGGGACTAATCACACGAGCCGTACTCGCACGCGTTTCTCCGTATTAAATCTTAGCAACCGTCGTATGATTAATATTACTGCCCAAGACACAAAGTTCGAAGTCGCAATGATTCTCACCCAACATGAATCAAAACAGTAACTATTAAGCACACACGGTCCTATTTAAGTGACGGAGATTAAGAAATCAACAACCACTGAGGTCTAATTCTTCACCTTTCAGAACAGAAGAATTTCTCCTCGCTGTAGGACCTCTTCAACACATACTAAATGTGCTAGTGCAATCTCTTAGTCAAGACAGACCAATCTGAGCCTTACACATCGACCTTTCACGGCGGATTGTTCAATTCCACCTAGGTCGTGAAAATGTACGTTTAGTTACAAGTAAATTGTTAATGTTGTCTTCCGTGATCGGGTATCACCATATTAACTACAATGTAACATGTATTATATATTGAACGGTTTGCAATTGAAATTCAACATTCAATCATAACTAAAGCAAATGCGATAAAAGAATTATTCTCATAAAACGAGTGTTTGATACATGAGTTATACAAAGTAAAAACATACTTTCACGTATAACTCCAACAGGTATTACCACTTGGGCCGAGCTCGAGCGTCTGTTTATCGATCGATTCTACCCTCTATCCAGAACGATCAAAGCAAGGATTGAGATCTCTTCCTTCCGCTAGAAGTAAGGAGAGGACCTACGTCAAGCGTGGGAGAGATACTCAACCATGTTGATAGAGTGCCCGCAGCACGGGTACAATGAGGGAGATGTCATGGCATTTTTCTATAGTGGTACCAACAAGGCTGGGCAAGACTATCTAGACGCATGTGCTAGTGGATCATTCCTGAATAAAGGAATAGTGAGGTGTAGATAGATTGTGGACAACATTATCACGAATGTCGGGGCTTGGAATGTGGACGCAGATTTCTAGAGAGTTCATCAGGTTGAGGAAGGTGAAGGAACGAGAAGGCTGTTGATGGCCATGATGGAAAAGATTAACAACCTTGAGTTTGGAAAGAATATGGTTGGAGGGAATGCAGCAGAGAATGAGCAAGAGGACAAGCCCACAATTCAGCAAGAAGTAGTAAATTATATGGGAGGTCCTTATTACAATCAGAATGGGTATCCACAAGGTGGAAATTTTCAAGGAAGACCTTCTTATGGCCAACCATTTTTACCTCCAGGTCCACAGCCGCCTCAAAATCAATGGAGGAACACACAAGGGTACCAAGGAGGCCAGCAGCTTCCTCAGAACCAATGGAGGAAGAACGAGAATTTTTCATATGCTAACCCGAAGGCGGGTATTACAGTTCCTCCTGGTGTTGATCCAGGTTTGAAACCTCCGGGTGGAGAAAGCGGTGCCTCAACGGAGGAGATGTTGAGAGCTATCCTACATAAGGTGGAGGAAGGAAGCAAACGTTTATCATCTTTGGAGTACGATGCGAAAGATATGCATAAGAAAGTTGATCAGCGTGATCAAGACCTCCAGAAGAGAGATGTAGAGCTGAATCGGATTCAGCAAGAGAACAACCGAAGGTTCATTTCTTTAGAGTTTCCAAATGAGCCAGATTGCAAAGTCATTTAATAGAGAGCCTGACAAATACCCTTCAATGCCCGAGGGTAATCCTAAAGAGCATTGTAAGGCTATCCAGCTTAGAAGTGGGACCAATTATGAAGGTCCTCAGATGCCTGCTGATTCTGAGACGCCCCAAGAAGAGATTGAGGTAGGAGTTGAGAAGAACGTTGAGGGTGAAAGCACTCAAGCGAGCAAAGAGCTTGAAGAGGAAGGCATTGAGAAGGTTGAGAGAGTTCCTAAGTGGAAGAAGGCAAAGGAAGCAAGGGAGAAATTGAAAGAGACCGAGAGAGATGAATGGGGGGTACCCAAATCTGTGATACCCGTCCCATATCCACAGCGCTTCATGAAAAAGAAGCTTGATGAGAAATTCGCTAAATTCCTTGATGTGTTTAAACAATTGCATATTAATATCCCTTTTTATGATGCTTTGGAACAGATGCCCAACTATGCAAAGTTTCTGAAGGACTTGATCGCGAAAAGACGGTGAGTGGATGAGCCAAAGTTGGTGCAGTTGAACCATGAGGTGAGTGCGTTAGTGCACAAGGCGCTTCCTCCAAAGCTGAAGGATCCCGGGAGCTTTACCATCTTATGTGACATTGGGAACGGGATCAAGAAAGTAGCGCTATGTGATTTAGGGGCGAGCATAAATCTGATGCCTCTTTCGTTGTTCAAGAAGTTAGAGGTGGGTGAACTTCAACCGACAATGATGACACTTCAACTAGCCGACCGGTCTATTACTCGACCTCAAGGTGTGGTTGAAGACGTCTTCGTGAAGGTTGGAGATCACATTTTTTCAGCCGACTTTGCAGTGCTCGAGATGGAGGAAGGTGAGCGCGTGCCCTTGATCTTGGGAAGACCGTTCTTAGTGACGGCGGGGATGGTGCTAGACGTGGCAAATGAGAAGATTGCGTTGAAAGTTGAATATCAAGAAGTGAAGATTTCCCTATATTAGGCCATGAAGTATCCGAAGGAGGATGAGAGTTTGTATTGCATGGATATCATTGATCCTAGTGTTGAAGACACACCTCCTATCCCTAATCCCTATTTTATTTATGAGTTTGATAATCCTTCACCTGTTGATTTAACCCAAGAGCATTATGGTCTGACTTATTTTGATAGGGATAAAGAGAGGAAATTGAAGGATGAAGAAGTGAAAAAGGGGGACGTGGTCCAGCTCGAGAGAAAAAGAGGTGTTAAGAAGAAAAAGTCCAAATTCAAGAACCTGTTTGGTAAGACTCCTCCCGAAAAGAGTGAGAAGGAATTGAGACGCCCACCGTCTGAGGTGAAAAAGAAAGATGGGAATAGAGCAAAGAACTTAGACACCTTCTCTTATGAGAGTAAGAGAGGTATTTTTTAGTATCATGTCCCATAAGCTCCTATGAGCTTGGTCCGGCACTAGGACCTTAAAAATAGCGCTGAATGGGAGGCAACCCATTTTTATTTGCTTTTGAGTGTTGTTAGTTATTTGAGTTTTATGTTATTAGGGTGTTGTTGAATCGTAAGTTTAAACTCGTACTTGAGAGTTTATTTTGTAGGCTTGTCTCGAAGGAGTGCCAAATAAGTGGAGATTGAAGGAACTCAAGCAAGGGAGTGTGCAACGTTGTTGAGAGAAACTGAATTAGTTGGATAAGGTAACCCACAACCCCAAACTTAGACCTCTTCACAAGGTCGAAGTTTGGGGGGGTGGAGTTTTTATATGTTTTATGGTTACATTGCATATGCATGCACACCTTCTCTTTGAGTTGAGTTTGATAATTTGGTATCTTGAGATGTTCCTTGGGCTGTTAGTGTTTTGATTCACTACTACATATTTCATGCCTATCAATCATCTTATGCTTGTTGATTGCTATCTTTGAGTATGACTTGATGAGTAGGGTGAATTGTGAGGTTGAGTTAGGAATTATTTTGTGTGAGTGTTGGAGTTAGAGTGGATTTGAGAGAGAACTAGTATGCTTGCAAGTTTTTCTTTGGAGTGCTTGTGTGATGAGAATGAGAATTCACTAGGACTAGCATGGATGTGAAAGCCGTGAGATTTGAGCCTTATGAGATTTTGATGCATGAATTAATCTCTTCGTTTGTGAGTGGATCATCACCTTAGAGGATGCTAGAACTTGTGTGTGCTCTTGCTTCTTGATTGTGTCTAGTTTGATATGCCGAATGTGATCTTAGGCCATCTTTGTTTTGATTGAGCCACTTAGCCTAAATTTTCCTTACCATGGATATTTGTCCCTTGTTAGCCCCTTTGAGCCTTAAGCCTATTTCATTGGCTAGCACATTTAAACATTATTCCAAGTTCCTAAGCCTTTTTGTCCCAATTTGAGTGGAGAATAGGAAAAGTGTGAATGTGAAGGGATTGATTTGAATTGAGAAAAGGAATTATGATGGTTGAGTGGTGATAAAATAAGGGTGTAAATGAGATTTGAGTTGTGGGAAAGAAAAAAAATGGAGAATGAGCAAAAGAAAAAAAAAAAGCTCATGTGTTTGTGAAAAAAAAAGTGAAGTGATTGAAAAAAAAGTGAAAGGAGTTAGAAAGAAAAAAAAATTGAAGTGTTGAGAGTAGTGGAATTGAAAATGTGTTGATTGAAAATATTTGAAGTATTCTGTTCCTAATCTCGAAGTGCGAAAGTTTGATTTTCTATTCTCCATTCACTTGAGTCACTTACCCATATTGTTATCCCACCTGTCCAAAGAGCCTACATTACAACCTTGAGAAAAATCCTTTTTGATTCGGCATTGATTTCTAGAGTATGGTCGGAGTTAAGAGTGCTTACAAGCCTATGGCTGCCAATATGTGTGATTGATTGTTTGAGTGAGTCCCTTTATCATGGATATACACTTGTGAGGGAGTGAAACACATCGTAGAGTGCACATCCATGTTTGATTTTGGTGATTCTTGTTGTTGTTGCATGAGTATGATGAGGGAAGGTGAGTGAGTATACTTGTGATTGATCGTTGAAGCTCGAATTCATTTGCTTGCATGATTTGATTCGTTGACTCATTCCTAACAATTTCACTTGACTTATTATTTTGTTGCTTGAGGAGAAGCAACGTGGTAAGTTTGGGGGGTTGATTAGGCGTGAAATTGTCATGATTCGTCATTCGAAATGCCCGTGTTTTGGTTGATTTATATGAGTATTTAGAGTCAATTTAGTATCATTTTCATAAACTAATGAATTTGTCTCTTTGATGCTCATAGATGGATAGGGGGCGAAAAGAGGAGTTCGTAGGACTTTGAATCGACTCAAACGGACGCCCGGATGAGAAGATATCGAAGAAATACGAAAAGTATTAGTTCGGGGGAGCAAAAGTATCATTGGAGTGCACAAGCAAAGAGTACTCGTGCACCCCTGCACGAGCAGTCGTGTATAGTGCACGAGTAGGTGCAGGTCGTGCACTAGTGCACGAGCACTCGTGCACTGTGCACAAGCAGAAGCAGGTCGTGCACTAGTGCACGAGCACTCGTGCAGGGTGCTCAAGTAAAAGAAGCTTGTGCACTAGTGCACAAGCAGTGCACGAGCTTGCGTGATTTTTCGGCCCATACGTTCCCGACTCGACCCATTCCTTATATATACCCCTTCCGAGCACGTTTTTACAGAGAACTTGAAACCATCACATACCAAATCACTTTTAGACTTAGTTTTTAGAGAGAGAAAGAGGAGAAGGAACGAGCAAGCTTTACTTTTACGTTTTGAGGTTTTTCTTTACGAATTCATAGTCCGATTTTATTTTTTAATTTCGTTTCTTGAGACCTTTGTTCGTTATTTCTTCTAGACTTCATTTTATTAATCTAATTTCAGTTCTTAGAATTATTTTCTTTTAAAATTCTAGTTCATGCTTTTTAGTTTTTCACTTCAATTCATCATGTTTATGTTCGTTACTTCGTCAATTGCTTTTGTTATCGTTATAACCATGTCCAGCTAAAACCCTTGCATGCTTGGGGTAGGATGAACTCGTAGAAGTAGGTTGTGGGTACGTAATTAGGGTAATTCGTGACGTTAGGTTTTAATTCTCTTAATTAATGAATTCTTAGGGAGAGGACGACCGCATCACTCTTTAACAACTAGTAGACTTAACTAGAGGGTTTAGAAGGGGTTGATTAATTTGTCGGTTTAGCTATGGAGGACGGCCGCATCACCATTAGTTAAATTAGGGTCTCATTAATTAAGCACAATCTATTAACTTGTTAGTGGATTAGTGAAGTTGAGTGCTAGGGTAAAGTATTAGGGTTTAGAATCTTGAGCTTTCATCTTGCATTCTTTTACTTAGGTTATTTCTTGCACGTCACGGTTATTTTGATTATGTACCTGCTCCGTTAGTATACGTAGGGATTCCTATCCTGAGCATCACCATCACCTATTTGAAAACACACCTTAGTTTATTCGTTTATTTCGTTCTTTAGTTTAATTAGTTTATTTTAGTTTAAAATTAATTCTTCAAAAATCCAAAACATACACTCATATTAACTACGACGCGTAGATCTTCAGGGATCTATTTGCATACAAACCTTCACTTGGGTTCGATAATACTTGGTCGCTATATTACCAATACTACAGTGAACCCGTACTCTTGCGGGGAAGCTACTAGTAGAAGCTGATATTTTTGCTCCAAGTCACCACTTTCCAACAATCTTCGTGCTTTGGTAGCTGATATCATAGGAATTCTGAAGCGTTCCTTCACACTGATAAAAGAAAAAAGCTCTTCTCCCGCTTGCTGAAACGTGATACTCTTCTTCTGGCAATCAATTGTAGCACCATATTTCGATAACCAATCCATACCCAGTATAACATCATAATCGTTCATGTCCAGCACAATTAAATCAGCACACAATTCCCTGTCTTCTATCGTAATAATACACTCTCGTAAAATCTGATTGGTTTGTTTTGAATCACCAGAAGGAATAATCACATTAAATCTGGCTTCAGTTAGGTTAGGTGTTTTACCCAGCTTTCTCACATACTTAGTGGATGCAAATGAATGTGTAGCTCTAGAATCAAATAACACAAAAGTTGAAATGCCAAAGATAGAAAGTTTACCCGTGATGACTGGATTATCTTCGGCATCTTCTTTTGTCATAGTGAAAACTCGTGCTGGAACTCTTCCCTGCTCTCTCTGTCTACCACGGTTTGGACACATACTGGCTATATGTCCTCTTTGTCCACAGGAAAAGCAAGTCTTCGGGGTAAAAGGGCAAGCTCCCTCATGCGATTTACCATAATTCAGGCAAAGATGTGGTGGTGGGGGTGTTCCACTCTGATTAGTCTTGAAACGTTTGTTCGGGTCTCCCTGTTTCGGTCTTTGTCCTTGACGAGGTGGAAAATTTGGTCTTGGCCCTTGAAATTGCAATGGTCTCTTCTTGCTATCGCCACTCCACTGTGGTACCGGCCTCTGCTGAAAATGACGCCGAACCTCTTGTGCATGACGTATCTTCATCTCAGCTTGCTCAGCAATTTGTGCCCTCTCCGCAACTTGTGCATAAGTTACCCCCTGAATCCCTGCCATACTCACATCCCTGTACAGCTCAGGCCTCAAACCCTCCATAAATCTCTCCACCTTCAGCGTTTCAGTACCAACCATGTGTTCAGCAAACCTGGATAGTTGTTCAAATTTACGGAGATACTCTGTAACTGTCATAGTCCCCTGTTTGAGTTGTATAAATTCGTTCATCTTCATCATTCTGACAGGAGCTGTGAAATATTTGTTTCTGAAAATTTATTTGAACCGCTCCCAGGTCATAGCAGCAAAATTTTCAATAGCTTTAACAGTGTCCCACCAATGTCCAGCACTACCACGTAACATAAATGAGACACACAAGACTTTCTCCACGTCAGGGATTCTGCTGTACTGAAACATGTTATCTAAGGTCCGCAACCAGTCCTCAGCAGCTAAGGGATCAGTAGCATCCTCAAAGATCGGGGGATTCAATTTTCGGAATCGCTCAGAAACTAGCTCAACAGGTGCTGCTTCTGGGTGTGGTTGATTCACATTAACATGTTGCCTATCTACGTCTCTTTACTGTAAAAGTTGTTGAAACTGTTGCGCCTGACGCTCAACCATATCTACCAGTCGAGCAATAAGATTATCTCGATCGACACCAGCAGTCGGAGCTGCCTGTTCGGGGGTTCGCTCCATGCCATTACCTTCACCTTCTTCTCTCACCATATCTGTTTAACAATACTACAATTCCTACACCACATGACCAATAGAATTCATGATGCAATTAATTTAAACAAAACACAAGTAAACACTTATTGGAATAGCTGGGCTTCCCAAGTTCTGAGCTCGTGTACATAGACAGTCTACAGGAGGTGAACCGTGCTCTAATACCACTCTGACACGACCACACTCACATACCCACAAGCATAATACTAATTCAAATAAAATACAACCATGAAAACCTGCTATAATTTTTTTTTCCTTTCAACTGCAAAAGCAAAACGTTATCACAAACACGACAACCTGTTCACATTTACAAAAGTGGCTTCAAGCCAAATCAGCAAACCAGTGTAACTCCAAACCAACACACCAGTGCACACTAGTTTATATTACAATATAGTACATGTCCAAACCAAAGTAAAATGTACAATAGCGGAAGCAAAATAAGCCACAGTCCTGCCCGCAGGTCGTCATCTATGTACACCGCAACCCAAAAGCCTGCAAGAGCGCCACAACTAGTCCAGTATGAACAGGTCGTCACACATAATCAGGATTACCTACAATGTATAAACTAGGTGAGATATATAAATCTCAGTAAGCAGAAATTATGCATGATATGCAGTGATACTTTTAAAAATTCTCCCCATGCACACTCTTTTGAAATCACCAATTTATTTATGAAACACTCGCAAGGGCCCATCGACTCACTGTCATACACCGGCAACAAACAAATAATCACATGGCCATAATAAATATGATCCTGACGTGAGGCCCATCCTCTTGTGGCCCATCAAGGGTTCACCTCGCACGTACGCCCCTCATGTCCACCAAGAAGTAATCCCTCCACGCCGACTCATGTCAGTAAATCCAGGGATCTACCCTCCCGCGACAGCGATGTCCATCACCAAACATGACCCCCTGCCCACACAAGAAGTCCCCCCCACGAAAACACCCAAGAAATACAATCAATAAGACGGCGGCCCACTCTAGGTAGCATACGCCAGGCCTCCCCCTGGTCGCCTGAACTCCTAGGTCGCCCCTTCCGCCCTCGGTGTATAACCAGTGGCCAAAATCACATCATTTAACAAAAAGATATTTTCATGTTAATGCATGATACGCTTGATGCAATGCACAAATAATATTTCACAAGATTCATAAATCAACCAACTTGTAGGTTCAATCCACATCGAATATTGAGCTTACAGGCTCACTCCACATCAAATAGCTCACAGGCTAATTCCACATAAAATATTGAGCTCACAGGCTCACCCAACAATAATCACAAAATGTCAGTCTTATTCCACATCAAATATTGAGCTCACAGGCTCACTCAACAATAATCATTGAATATCAGTTCACGTACAATTCATGTATCACCATTTAAATATAAATAATTCACAAAATACTATGTTTATGCATTGTAGTTGCAAATAAATTTCTACTTACCTCGAGCCCGCAAAAGTATTGATAATTCAAACCCTTAAACCACCTTATCGGCCTTTAATATCAAATCTAATAACATAACAAACCATAAACAAAAACCCTAGTTTATATTCAAAGGCATACATATATATATATATATATATATATATATATATATATATATACATACTAAATACACATACCTGTATTTCTTATCAGTTTGCGCAACCTGCAATACTTCACTCCATTGTTTTTTTTTCTTTTCTTTTCTTCTTCTATTCGACTGAACAGTCTCTCTCTCTAAGTAATAAGAAGAATGGACGTTGGGAGCCTGGGACTATGTATATCCTACTCCACCGCCTAATCCTTACTTCAAAGGTAAGTATCATCTTTTTTATTTATTTATTATTATTATTAATACTACTAATATACCAACCCTAATCCACGTGCAATATATATATATATATATATATATATATATATATATATATATATATATATATACATATTAAATACACATACCTGTATTTCTTATCAGTTTGCGCAACCTGCAATACTTCACTCCATTGTTTTTTTTTTCTTTTCTTTTCTTCTTCTATTCGACTGAACAGTCTCTCTCTCTAAGTAATAAGAGGAATGGACGTTGGGAGCCTGGGACTATGTATATCCTACTCCACCGCCTAATCCTTACTTCAAAGGTAAGTATTATCTTTTTTATTTATTTATTATTATTATTAATACTACTAATATACCAACCCTAATCCACGTGCAACATATATATATACCCCTTCACTAACATCGTGTATAAGCATACCTACTTATAAATAATTAATATTTAATTTATAGCTTTAATCCCCCCCTTTTTTTTTCAACACCCTCAATAAATCAAATAATTTGTATTGCACTATCAAATATCACTAGAGTCTCAACTAAATTGCAATAGGGTTTATTCACCACCAAACATATAATAACACATAAATAATTTAATATTTAAAAGCATAATAAAATAATGCAAATTCACAAGTAGCACACAAATAATAGAAAATTCACGCAAATTATAAATAGCACTCAAATAATTAAATGCACACAAATTATATATATATATATATATATATATATAACACATAAATAATTTAAATGCACGCAATGCATGAAATATATTGACCAATAAGTAGTGAGAAGCTCGGGTATTACAAGTGTTGAATGTTAATTTTATAAAATTTTATCATTAAAGTAAAGCAAAAACTTTTATGAGACTGTCTCATGACATGAGACCACACAAATTAACACCTACCCCTATCAAAGTGTTAATGAGTCAATGCCCGAGTTACACTCATTCTCATTGTCTCATGCAAGACTTACTCTTAAAGTAAATAAATTGATTGAATTGATTGTAATAAAGTAATGATATTTTATGTAAATATATAAATATTTTGATAATAGAGTTTAAAAAGAATTTTTTTAGTGGAGTTTAAAAAGCATTTTTCTTTTTTTTAGGTTGCGCAAAATTAATATTTATGAAAAGACAAAAATAGAAGCGTGTAAAATATTAAAGGGAAGTAGTAATTGTTATTTGTATGGTTGGACTTGGATTCGATTTTTCATGTTGTACGGTTAAGTTACATAGTTAGAGGAAGCCCATATATATACACACATATACTATTGTAAAGTAAATTTTGTGTGAGTCCATCTCATGCTATGAAATGATGGGATGTGATATAAAAATCGGGCATAACACATTAACATATTTATATGGGTGAATGTTAATTTGTACTATCTCACGTTATAAGACGATCTCACACAAATTTTTGCGATTAATGTATTATATTTGCCAACCCACGGAAGGACCATTTTTCTAACTCATCATGTGCGTCAAAAAAATAAAAATTCAAGGGTTAAAATATGCATGTATCATACAGATAAACTTTATTGGGTATGAATAATCGAAAGAGACTTTTGTTTTCTATCCCCCATATGACTTGTTGAAAAATGCAAAATATTTGCACACATTTTTTTTAATTAAATAAACCCATTGTAAGGTGCATTCACCTTTAAATTATAAAAGATACACATGAACTATCAAACTTACGCTTACAAATAAGAAATGGGAATAATACATATATTCACCTTTGATCTCTTTCATTTTCAACGCTGTAAATGCTTCTAATATATGCCCAGTTGCCCATGGAGTATAGTGAAAAACGAAGTGTTTACGCGCAACACGGTTTTTCTATAGGGATGAAAGTGGGTGTATTTTGCTTAACAGGAATTAGTTTAAACATTTTAAAATAAGATAAAATTGTAAAAGAAAAAATTATAAAAAAAAAGTGTGCGCAACTATTCTACGTCTTGTTGAAAAATACTCCATATGTTTTTTTTAGCATAATACATTTAACACTTTGTATTATGCCTATCTTGTATAATAAGTTTTTTTTAAGTAATCAATTATAATAGTTTCCTAACATAATTAATTACAATAGTTCTTTCGACCACTGGGTACATGACAACATCTTTTCATCTCGCTGTAGATCAGAACCGCAATCACCACAAAATGGGGACCACCCGAACCCGCAACTCGGAATCATAACCGCACTGCAGTTGGAACCGCAACCATCACAATAGGGGAACACCACCCCACTACAAGAGAATAAATTCTCTCTCCATCCTTCGAACTAAAACTTTTGGGGATTTAGGTGGTGGGTTCAACCAAATGAGCTACCAACTCTTAACTATCTTGTATAATACATGATATATATTGGTATGCGACTTTATTTAATGAATATTTAATTTACCTAATTAAAATATTAAAATACTGTTTTGTAAGCATAATTAAAATGTCGTGTAATAAAAAAAAGTGAAATTATAGTACATACATACTCATTTAATTTTTTCAATAGGAACGATATAAATCTTTTTAGATAGAACCAAAGCAAATACGTTACGTTTTCATTAATGAAACTAAACAAAATTAATGATTATTGAAAGAGAAATAATTAAATGAATTAATTTTAAATCTCTCTACAAATTCGAATTTTTAGATGAGGCAAAATTCTTTCATGATATCGGAGTCAAAAGACTCACGTCCGGACAAAGATCTGGGTTCGATTCTCACCGAGAGCAAATCCACATATATTAAATTGTTTCCTCATTGGGTCTCCTTAGGGAATAATTTATTTTTAGGCCAGTATGTTAGGGGGGGTAGCAAAAGAAGGACCACAGGTTTCGGGCTGACAATTTAAGGACACCAGATTTAAAATGTTGCAATTTGAGGCCAAATTGGCCCGAGTTGACTCTAATTGAGCTAATTCGGGCCAACCTGACCTCAATTTGCAAAATTTTAAACCTATGGTCCTTAAATTGCCAGCCCCAAGACCTACCGTCCTTCCTTTGCTACCCTCTAAGTTGTGGTCTTAAAAAATTAATCTCAAATTAGATCTAATTGGACCCAAATTTCACGTACTCGGCACATGACATCCGATATTTGACTAGTTTATACTTGTGGAGCCAGTCCGATACCACTTTAAAAATAAATATTTTTTATTTATAAATATAAATATATATTTAAAACAAAAATTGTAAAAATAACTATTTTGAGAGATGGCCCCGATTTCGGGCTATTTTATACACGTGCTTGGAACATGGTCCTCGATCGGCCAAAACCAAGCATGTTGCTTATGTGTAGTTCACACTATTCTACCTCAGCACCATTGACGGTAAAAAACTTGGGGTTGGACGGTCGAGGTGAGAGCCGGGGTGGGTAGGGACGACGGTCTAAACTTTGGGTGAAAAATGACTGGGGCGTGGGGTTGGTATGAGGAAGAAGCATTTATTTTTTTGTATTAATTTTTTTTAAATATATACTTATATTTAGAAAGGTAATAGTTATGTCTCAAAGTGGTGTTGGACGGGTGCAATGTGTATAAAATATCTCGAAATCAGGGGTTAATTAGTGCTAATTCGGAATAAAAAATTACCACAATAATTTAACAACGGATTATGTTCACTATCCGTTTTACCAACAGATTGGTCATATAAATAAATATTTTATTTTTTGTTGGTAATCCGTTGATAATCTGTCGGTATTTTTTACTAACGCGATACTATTTCGTTGGCATATTTAGCAACGAGCATAATAACATTGAAAAATATTCGTTGTAAATCCGTTACTAAATGCAAATTCATTGATTAGCAACATAATTTTTTTGTTGCTAAAACGTGAAAATCTTGTAATGAAAGGTAGTAAAAGAAGGACGGTAGGTCTTGGGGCTGGCAATTTAAGGACCATAGGTTTAAAATTTTGCAAATTGAGGCCAGGTTGGCCCGAATTAGCTCCAATTAGAGTCAATTCGGGCAAATTTGGCCTCAAATTGCAACATTTTAAATCTTGTGTCCTTAAATTGTCAGCCCGAAGACCTGTGGTCCTTCTTTTGCTACCCCCCTAACCTACTGGCCTTAAAAAAAATTATTCCCGGTCTCCTTAAAGAGGAAAAGTTGAGTTCGGCCCATAAGTGAGGGAGAATAGAAGAGAGATAATTAAAGAGTACTTCTAGTGTGCACTTGAGTGCATGGTCTGTACTTGAATTTAAAAAAAAATACCCCAAGCAAAAATCAGTATTGTCCTAAGAAGTAATTAGTGATATCCCAAGAAGCAATCCGTAATACATCAAGAGGTAATCATCAACCCAATAAGTAATCAGTGATACTCCAAGGAGTAATCAATAATACCACAAGAGGTAATCAACAATACCCCAACTGCAAAAAAAAAAAAAAAAAAAAAAAACACACACACACACACACATTTTAGTGTGTTTGTATGTATTTTGGAAAAATCAAAATTGAACTTAAAATCTAGATGTATACTATGCACTTGAGTGAATGCTATAATTTGTAATAATTAAATATATTAATTCTGAACTTTTTTATAAGTTTAGACTTTTAGATGAAACTAAATTCTTTAAATTATAATACAATGTAGGGCTCCTTTGGTGTCCAAGATTAGGCCCAGATTGCTAATTAATCGGGGCTATAAATGGTTTGGTTTGTTTTTTCAGGCCCAAGATAAAGCCAAGGGCTCTTCACTGAATACTGTTACGATTTGATTTTTCATCTGACAAAATTGGCCTGATTTTTTTATCTTATCCCAATAGTATTTTTTGGGAAATGACTAAAATGTCCAATTTAACCTTGATGTATATAAATGCTCCCCACGTTTCCCACTTTCGAACAGACATGAGAGACATGACGCAATTTGGGCATCTTGAAATTGAGGAGCATTGATTGGTCGAATACGTTCCCATTAATCTCCGGTAATTTTTAGATCAGAATTATTTTGAAGCATGAGATAATCTTTGTAGTTGTTTCTAATTCTTGTAAATTCACCCAATTAATGGAGGAGAAAGAAACCATTTGCAACGCCGTGCCAAAGAGGGCTCAACTCGACGCTTGAAATTCACTGAAAATGGTGCTCGAGACGCCGGAAAAAGAAAACAAAGCAAAGGTATTCACAAGAATGGAGACTCGCGACCACCATCGACGTCGAAAATCGGAGAAGAAAACCTGCTACACGTCGCTGAAAAGAAGGGGAATAGCTGAGGCCCGCCGGAAAAGCCGAAGCTCGACGCCGGAAACTGAAAAGAAGCTCCATTGCATCGAAAATCTGGTCAATTTGTAGGTGAAATGATAACTGATCAAATACGAAAAATTCACATATCACACCATTAGTAGGTGTAAACCAAATGCCTTGTTTAATTATCTTGTTTACTTGGTCTTATCAAATTGTGTAGTTGTCTTATCTTATCAGATAATTAATGAGCACTACCAAAGGAGGCCGTAATGTATAATAATTTATCACTCTCCTTGGATGAGTTTCCAACTTCGTCTTTCATTGTCAATTGCAACATCCAAACAAAAGAAGTCACACTTATATTAATTAGATTAGGGATTTTTCAGTTTGTAACTAAAAAAATGGTATTTCCGATAATGATATTCCTAGTTGAAGTCATTCTTTTCTAGCGAAATACTTGTGAGTGTGTTTCTTTATGTCTCCACCAGTTTAAATATTGAATATAAGTAACTTATAGCATGATTCATTTTTAGTTCAAAAGGAACTAGACAAAAATAGTTCTATGTTAGATCCACAAAAAGATATTTCTGTTGTCCTATCTCAATCTTTACTCCAGAAAATGGTAAAAATGTTAGAAACGGGGACCAACCATGAAATAGTAGATAAATTTAAATGGATTTTTTGGATGTTTGGAGATTCGGAGTCAATGTCATCTGCCCCTCTTTAGTAACAATCCAAATTATAAGTGTAGTGAGTAATTGTTTAAATTGTGAAATAATATATTTGATGCGGATTTTAATTTTATTTTTAATCACAATCAACGTACGTGAGTGTGTGAATTCTCTCCATCTCATTTTATTTTTTATATTAAAAAAGTTATTAAAGAGTAAGTTTCTTTATTTTTTTATATTAAAAAAGTTATTAAAGAGTAAGTTTCTTGTGCCCATGATGCATATTGTACCATTCAACAGTTGAAACTATTTACACTGAAAAATGTGAGATGATTACACTGAAAAGTGTGGGTTGAATATATTGAAAAAAAATGCATTGTTATCGATTTTCAGTGTAAATTTTTCATTATAATCAACCCACACTTTTCAATATAAATATCCTCAACCGTTGAGTAAGTGCATCGTGCACCAGATACATATGAGACTTTGACATATAAAAAAAAGTGTTATTGTAACCTATTTATTTAGGTATATATCTTTTAATGTACAATATTACAAAAGTAAATATAAGAACAAAATTAAAATAATATGACAATTAATTCTACTTTCCCCACCCACTAAATTTGTTTCCAATTTTTTTTTCAGTTGCTCACCAAATTTATTATCATTCCCCTTTTGAAAATAAATAACTCTCACAAACAAACAAATATATTTCACTATATTTCACAATGTCCTTATTTTATTCACTTTTTTTAATAAAATATTATTTTTATTAAATCATGTGTCCAAAGAAAAAGAGGAATAAGATTAATGGACGAAGGAAGTATGAGTACTAAATTAGTAAAAATTGTTAATTGTTTTAGAGTTAAATTTTTTCTCTAAAAAAACACAAATAAAATGAGGGGAGAAGGAGTACTTAAAATTTGTTTGGCTGAGTTTATAAATTCTTTGAAACAACTTTAAGTTGTTTAAGAGTCAATAAACACCTTCAAAGCGTTTGACAAAATAAAATGTTTAACAATTCATAAAATTATAAAATAAATTTCTTACAACTTATAAACTATAAAAAAACAAGTTGAGATTTTTCATCTTATATTCCTAACCACTCCGATCACTACCACTCCCAAGTCCCAACTATTCACACCACCCCTCCTCCACTTTCACTTTCACCCTCACTCTCACTTATTTTTACCACCATACAAAAAAATTAGAAAATAATTATTTTATATTAAATTAAAATTAGAAATATTTATTATCAAAGATTTTGTAAATTGTATTAGCAAAATATTTTAACAATTTATAAATTACTTAAAAGTTATATTTTATATTTTTTTTAAAACACTCATAAAATATTAGAAATTATGTTTCAAATAAATGCAGTAAAGTACATTATTTTGACTTAGGAATGGGTGCTTTAAACAAATCATGATCAGATAAGGTGGAAAATAGATTTATGATTTTATCACATGCAACATTAAACTTTAAATCCGCATTAACTCCGTAATTATCCATTATAATCCTAGAAAATGAAAAATGGCAGATCCAGAGCTCTTAACCTTAGATATTATCAAAATGTTTCCATCACAAGGTTAGAAACAAAAAATACAATATTGTTGTTCAATTAGTTAATATACATTATCTTGGTTGGTAAGCACAATTACTTAGTACGAAGAACCCAAACCTCAATCTATAAATTAATTGAAATACATAAAAATAATAATCCCCCTCCCCATTCTTTTCTCGGTCTCATTAAATTCTCCATCAGAGCACAAATTCTCAATCTTTATGATACCATCAATGAGCCTTCGTTCCCAGAAATTAACCAGGAAGAAAAGAAAATAGAGGGGGCAAGAAATTAGTAGTTGAAAAATATAACCGTTCCCTTTGTTTCCAGATTTGCTGAGAAAAAATTAGATTAGATTTTTTGCAGTTAATTCGACACTTTTCCACTTTCCTTAAAAAAAAACCATTCCTTGAAAATTACTCCTCAATTAATTTTGCTGCATCTCTCCTCGTGAAATCCACCGCTCTGTCGCTCTCTCTAGATCCCCCATTTTTATCTTCACTATTTTGGGATCTCATTTCTTCGAATCACTTTTCCAATTCACATTCAAATTATTAATTTTCCCAAGTTTTTATCGACTGGGTTTTGATTCAAACCGCCCCCGCCCTAAAGATTGAATCTTGAAAAGCGACAATTGCATTAGGTTAGAGATAGTTGTACGGAGATGAAGTGTTCGCAATGAGGGTTGAATGGAGGCGGTTAGATCAGAGAGGAGTGCGGAGAAATTGCCGCCATTGCAGGGGGCGGTGATACAGAGGACAAGATTACAGGTGTGGTTTATTAGGATTTGTTCTAGTATACTTATATGGACGTGCTTGGTTCAACTGGTGGCAGTTGGGGAGCTCTGGCACCCCCGTTTGCTTACTGGGTATCGGAGCTCCGGGAAACTGTCGTCTCCGCCGCCGCCGCCGCCTGTTCCTGCTAGTGAGTAGCCTCTTTTAGCTGTAATTTTGTGTTGGAGTGGGTTTGGTATGGTGCTTTCTTCCGGGCCTGATTTTTTTGATGGGAAGATGATAATGCCGGGTGATTATTGCATTTAGAAAAGAAATATAAGTTGTCAAAATGCGGGCCAATTGTGTGATTGAGTTGCAGTGGTGCATTGTTGTTTGCTTGATGCTAAGTTATGTTGTAAATGTTCTATTTGGTTGCTTTTTAGGTAGTCTTATTGTTTAAATTTTTATGGAGTTCATGCAAGTAAAAGGGGGAAAATCTTTGATGTTAAAATAGAACTATTGCAGTTGGATTTTCTATTGTATGTAGAATTGCTGGAAGTTTACCATTTGAGATCTTTCTAGCACACACACGTGCATTAAAAACGTGATTGAAATATACCTTCCATGATGTTACAAGTTTATGTTTGAAAACTGTTCACGTCGTCTCATGTGGGTATGTGAGCCACTTGCACCATTTGATGTTCTTGCTTGAGGTTTAGAGTAGCATTATGAAACTTTGTAATGAAATTTTACAGAGTGTAATTAAGATATATCAAAATCAAATACTTGATGTTGACTGTACGCTTTCATAATAATTTTTCAGGAAATTACACAAGTAACGGCTTTCTCAAAATTTCTTGCAATGGCGGCTTGAATCAAATGCGCTCTGCGGTCTGAAATTAATGCCTTTCGTCTCCTTTTTTAACTAATTATGTTTCGCTTGTCTAATTTTACACCTTTGGAGTGGCAGATTTGTGACATGGTGGCCATTGCTCGGCTTTTAAATCTTACATTGGTTGTTCCTGAGCTTGATAAGACATCATTTTGGTCAGATCCTAGGTATGTGTGATGAAATGGATTAGTAATTATCATTCCCCCTTGCGCATTTTCTGATTAAGTGGTTCATCATGCAGCAATTTTGAGGATATTTTCGATGTGGAACATTTCATCAATTCATTACGGGATGAAGTCCGAATTGTGAAGAGGTTACCAAAGAGGTTTGGCTGGCGGTATGGATTTCAACCATTTGTAAAAGCCCCAGTTAGCTGGTCAAATGAACAATACTACTTGCAACAGGTTTGTGTGCGCAGTGTTAGCTTGTAATTTAGCCTACTCAAGATACTGTAAATGTTATGATCTGTCATCTTGATAAAAGATTTTTGCAACTGTTGTAACATCTATACTAACTGATTAGACATTGAATCAACATACCTTTTTAAAGAAGATGAATGTCATGCCAAAGAAGTAATTACCAATTATCTTTTGTTATAATCCTGAAGAGCCGTAACACCTATTGCAGTTAATTAATTAAAGATGAAACATAATCTCAATTGAAATTTTATGAGAGAGATTCCATGATTGCTAATATTGAAATTGTGATTGCTTTGATACCTTCAAGTGTAGTTCTGATCTGAGATGTTGCTTTTACTCAACTTTCTTATGTATTAGTAGATGTTAGATGGACATATGTTTCAGCATAAAGTTCACCTTTGCAGATTCTGCCACTCTTTGGTGTGCACAAAGTGATACACTTCAACCGGACAGATGCGCGGCTGGCTAACAACGGGATTTCTTTGGAGCTTCAGAAGCTCAGATGCCGTGTCAATTTTCATGCACTAAAGTTTACGCCTGAGATTGAGTCACTGGGAAACAAGTTGATTCGGATAATTCAACACAAGGGGCCCTATTTAGCATTGCATTTGAGATATGAGATGGACATGTTGGCTTTCTCAGGCTGCACACATGGCTGCACTGACGAGGAAGCTGAGGAGCTCAAACGACTCAGGTAATTTACATCAGAAAAAATGTTCCTTTCTATTTTTATTTTAACACAAAAGTGCAGAAACATTTATTCCCTTAACTTGGATGCTCCTTTGGAAGAGTAGTTTTCCTTCTTTCATACTCGATTTTCTCTCTGAACCAGGTATGCATTTCCATGGTGGAGGGAAAAAGAGATAATATCCGAGGAGAAGAGATCGCGTGGTTTATGCCCTCTTACTCCAGAAGAAACGGCTTTGATTTTGCAAGCATTGGGTTTTGGCAAGGAGACACAGATCTATGTGGCATCTGGTGAGATCTATGGCAGTGAAAGGAGACTTGTACCGCTTAGAGCTTCCTTTCCAAAGATCGTGAGTCACTATTCGCTAATTAAACACAACTTCATGAAACTAAGTCACTTTTGGGATCTTTATTACGTAAATCTCCTAATAGTGTGTTGTATTATTGCTACTTCTCCACAATAAGGATACTGTTTTCTAAAAAACTCCATGACGGTGAACACAGGTGAAAAAGGAAATGTTGCTAAATCCAGAAGATTTACGGCAGTTCCAGAATCATTCATCTCAAATGGCAGCCCTTGATTTCATGGTTTCTCTTGCCAGCAATACTTTCATTCCCACTTATGACGGTAACATGGCAAGGGTCGTTGAAGGTCACCGCAGGTATTAGAAAGTGGATACTTTATTTTGGTTGATCCACCACCACCAAGAGACAATACCTAAATTTATTCTCTTTCCAGATATCTTGGGTTCAAGAAGACATTCCAACTAGATCGTAGAACACTTGTTGAATTGTTGGATCTACATCAGAACGGGACCCTCTCGTGGGATGAATTTTCAGCCTCTGTCCGGCAGGCCCACGAGAAAAGAATGGGACAACCATCTCTCCGCAGGGTTTTTGCAGACAAACCTAAAGAAGAAGAATATTTTTATGCAAATCCCCAAGAATGTCTATGTGATGGCATGAATTGTACTGGAAACACAACAATATTTCAGTGAGACGGGCCTCTGAAATGTTAGTATTCCCCAGCCCGAATGTATGAGCATTGGAGCAAAAGAAATGATGCCATTTCAATAAGCAAAGGCTTGGATTTGGCAGAATGCTTCAGGAGCTCTGTAGATATAGCAAGATGCCGACTCTTAGGTATGCCATCACACGTTATGAATGCTGCAAGGGATAGCCAGCCGATAACATAAAGATTTACATGAAAAAAAACCAGGTTTGGAAGCTCGTTATAAATGCCTTCATTCATTCATTCTGTTCATAAGCATTTGTTTTCTTCTTTTTCTGCCCCTGCTGGTGCAGTGCTCTGTACTTCACATGATACGCAGCGCTGCTATTTATACTAGTTGCCCCATTATTTGTAATTTGCACAAGTAGGGAAAATTTTGTTGATGATATGCGATGGTGTCAGTTTCTTTGCAACATGTATTTTTTGCCCCGAAGCAGATGTCTCAAGTGGCTAAATTGTTGTGAATGGATCATGAGATGGAAATTGAGCACTTGTATTGTTTCCTGAGGATATAAGAGACCATTTTTGTTCATTTTTATGTTATCTTTTTCCTTTATCATACCAAATTATGTTCTACTTTCCTATTTCAACCATATTAATACTTGACTAAATGATAGTAAAATCATTTGACATATAGTTAAGGTTAGGACTATTAGTAGTCATTAAGCCTGTGGCCCTATAAGACTGGCCTAAATGGATTAGATCAGCCCGTTTAACATCTCTTCATAATAACATATAATGACATGAATAAATTTATGAATAAAACGACAAAATATCATATATATCAGAGCAAGTATCTTGAGCCTGCACAGCCTTGTACATTCTTCAAATACAATTTGTTACTTCTTATTAAAAGCATTACTACATTAGATAAAAATCATGTGAAGATTCTCACCAAAAAAAAAAAAAAATTAATGGAACAAAACTTATTGCCTCGGCTTGAAATCTCTTTACAGGAGTAGGAGTGTGGAGAAGGATTTGAATCCTGACCTCCTACTAATAAGTGTAAAACCTGACAGAATTTCCACAGCCCAGAAAATGCAAATCCATCTCTTCAAATGTTTTAGGAGGCCATCATGCTATAATATTTCTGCATTGCTCGAAAATTCTTACTAGCCGATGGTAAGCTTAGTACACGGCACGTCCTTTGATGGACCATCGGATTCATTATGAAGTTTTAGCACATGTAGCAGTGTTCTACTTAGGCTCCCAGAAGATTATTTCACCTTGCTCACCAACTAGACCAAGATCCTTGAGCCTCCTTTCTTGGTAATATTCAAGAAAATCTAACTCTGCCTCCCTGTCTTTGAAGATTTCATCAATTTGCTGCAGCACTTTTTTCTCTCCTCTTCTTATCCCAACTGCCATTTCCTGCCTTGCACTCAGATTTCCTTCCTCCATTAGCCTTTCATCCTGCAAGTTGATTTCTTACAAGGCTCAAATATCTTGAAAAAGACCAAGGAAAAGGCAAACTCTATCTGTACCTTTCAATCTTTATATAAAAATAAAAATCATCAAATAAAAGAAAAAAACATTCTATGATATAGTTACCTCTTCAATGGTGGTAGGATAAGCAGATAGTGCAGATTTGCATGCATTGCGAACTACTCGACATATGAGTTCCTCATTGGCACGGCTTACAGGCATCTCAAGAAACTCCCACAACTTGTTACTGAAAATCGACTCCAGGAGAAACGCATCTGTACCCCCAAGTGCTACCAGCCGAAGATATTGAAGCATAGCTCTTGGAAGTGTTTGCCCATATTTGATATCAAAGTAAGCAGTTACTCCTGAACCATTTGACTCGGCTATGTCCAACTTCTCAGCAAAAAACTCATCAGACTCTGATATTTCCAGTGTTAAAGTGAATGCATTACGGTCTGAACTTGGTTCGATGAACCCATAGTCCAGAGCCATATCTGCATTACTTTTCTTCAAATTATATTGAATGAAAACCTGCCAAAAAGAAGCCATGTTTATGCTTCAATACTTTTTAACTTGAATGTTCATACTATATGACTGGAACAATAGTGATTGAAACCATGTCTTTGCTGAAGCATTGGAAACTAATACAACCACAGTGCAAATAAGAAGGCAAATATCATGTGTCAGATCTTTGAGAAGCCCAACTTAAATTCATCTGTAGATGATGAAGAAATTCGAGATATGGTAATGACGTTCACCTGCTCACCGGCTTTGAGAGATAACGGGGTCCTCAATTGAAATAGAAAGTCCCAGGAGAAAAGACCAGCTGCCCCTCTAACCTCATGGGCATGATCTTCGGTTGTAACTTTAGAACTGTGATTGATCTGGGACATACAATGATTCAAGAAAGTCAAGGGTTGAATACACAAGCCTAATAATGTAATAGCACAAAGGTTTGTGTTCAAATTCAGTTATGCTGATACAAAAGGCACTAAATTTGTTGATATTGAGATTAAAGATACATGTAGTGATAGAGACAAAAGATTTTACCAAGTCAGCGAAGGGTATCATAACAAGATTCTGATTACGAAGTGAAAACGCCCTTGATCTCAGCATTCCAAATGCCCAAAGGAAATCATCCTTTGTTAAAGGAAAAGGAAACAACTGCTTGTTTGGAAGTATGACTTCCTCCTCTACTTTCAGAAACTCATTCTGGACATACTCTTTCACACCCAATGTAGTGCTCAATAGTTGGGTTCCTGCCACATTTTAAGACAATCAGAAATTCCAATCATCCATCCAACTCAATTGCACCACATCCTCTCATCTTGAAAGCCTACCACCATCATGAAATTATAAAACAAACAGTAACAAGATTCATGATGTATGAAGACAATCAAGACACTGACCCTCAATCTCAAGAAGCTCCTCTTCTGACCTGCGCTGGAGTACAACACAAAGCAATACTTAATCAAAGAGCAAGATTCATAAATCAACTAACAAGAATGAATTTTGACTTGAGATAAACCCACCAATATATAGTAGAATTAGTGCTCTCTGGGAGGACCTCAAAATAATATTTCCACTTAGACTCCTCCCCCTTAAACCTCTCTTTCAGCAAGAACAGAGCAACACAAATCCAGGGCTTCAGTCCAGAGCAAATGCTGCCAATCTCTGATGCTGCAACAGCATCTGGATTAATCCAGAACCTCTTCGGAACCTCCAGAACGACGTCGTTCCTAGAAAGGTCCCTTGTTGCCACGAGCCCTAGACCTTCGGGCACAATGCCGGGCTTTACCGGAGTCTTTGCTGAGACCATTCCTTCGTCTTTGAGCCATTGCCAGAATCTCTCAACTGTTTGCGGGATTTTGGGGTCAATTTCAGTTGAGAGCGCGGAATTCAAAGAGAGGGATCGTTTCTTCAAGTGAAGAAAAGCTGGTTTTGATTTGGTGAAGGAGATGGGGTTTAATTTGGGGGTTTTCAGGAGAGAAGATGGAGTGGTAGAGAGAGAAGCCATTCTTTCTCGTCTTTGCAGGAGATGGGGTTTATCATGATCCATCAGAATCCTGGATTTATAGCTTCTGGTTTTGGATAAGAAATTCCCACACAATTTTGTCTGCAGTTGACTTGCTTTGAAAAAAGTAATTAAATTTTTAGATAAATTATTATACGAAAGTATTTCATAATAAATTTATCATGAAATTATATTAAAGTAACGAATATTTGATCAGGAGTATCATTAATAAAATTTAAAGTAGTTAAGATCTAAAACTAAAGAATTTTTTTGCCAAAATTTTAGAAATTGATAGTGTTGTTAAGTTATCATCACTTTTATGCCTTTTTATTTATTTATAAAATAAATGATTTAAATTGGATTTTCCACAGTAAAACTAGAAAGAAATTACATTCTGTAACAGAATAACCAAAAATCGGTTAAAAAAATAAATAGTATAATCTTTTATCACTTGAAATGGAGAAGCTCTTTCCAAATTTTGGATATGGGGGCAGGTATCATCAAGGCATGATCAAATTTGTATTTATAACTCCTCCCAAAAAGTATATTATGGATTCTCAATAAAGTTGACAATGTGCTGCTAAAGAATCTCGAATAGGAGAGTAATAATTAATCAAGAAGAATTAGTGAGTAGAATCACTTATTTTATTTATTAAAAAAAATTAACTTCAATGTGTTTGCAGTATTATTTTGGAAAAGTTACTCAAATCTGTTTTTGGATCATGGAGAATTATTTCTCATGGAATCCATGATTTTTGTCTCTCAAATAAAAAAAATACTATTAATTTTTTTTTTTTGGCAAACACACACACTTCTAAATCACTTTTAATTTTACTATAAAAAAATCACTTTTATTTTGCAATCAAGTTATAAAAAAAAAAAAAAGTACTCTTAATTTTAAGAGGAAATTATGAAAAATGGCCTGGGTGTATATGTAATATAACAAATATGCCATAACCATTTTGAAAAACTCTTTTGTAGCCATTTTACATATAAAATGACCGAATTGGCCTTAAACTAATAAATTTAGATCAAATTAGTCCCTGCCCGAAATTGAATATAAATTGACCGAAATTTTTAAAATTCTGGGTTTTTTTTTCTCATTCTTTTGTGTTCTTTGAGAATCTCTCTTCATAAAGCATTATAGAATCCCCTTCCAGTTCATCTCTCCCAATCTTCTGTAAGAGTGAGTACTACGTGTATAACACACCATAATATATTGTGTGAACATCAATTTAAGACTCATATCCTGACCCGACCCGTTATACAAAAGGACCCAAAAAACACATAGTGATGGGGTGAATACACACAGTATAATCGAGATCCACATAAAAGAATCAAATTGTGGGAATGTTCCAATTCCTTGGCAATTTATTTGCTAATCTTTGAAGCAATATCAATTCATTGAAGCAAAATTGGAACACGACAATCAGACGGAAGAGATTTTTGGCATTTATTTGCTAAGTTTTTAAAGCAAATCGCCAGATTCTATGATTCCAATTTTAGAGGCATTCATCTTCATTGCTCGTCAATGGCGATTTCAAGCGCGTTTGCGGCAGAGGTCGGTTTGTATTGCAAGCCGTTGCTTCAACCCAGGCAAGCCACGGTGCCGGTGATGGTTAAATCTGGAATTTTCTGGTGTGAGGTTGCTCCCGAGACTCTGATTCTCACCACATCGGCGACAAATTGGTGTTTATCGTAGCCGCGCCTTCGTCCCCCAGCCTTTCGGCTCTCGAACAGCTAAAAATTTCAGCCACTGATAGTATGTTATTCTTAATTTCTCTATTTTCTATTTTTTTTTCAAATTGAGGCAATGTTCCGAATTGTATTTTCTTCAATTAGTTTTCATTATTTCTGGATCAGATCTTCGAATTTTTTAAAAAATTAATTTTGAGTTTTGCTTCCTTATGCTGCATAATTGCAGTAATAGAGATGGAATGTTTTCTGAAACTTCATAGTTGATTTAATTTAGGATATACTAAGGAAGAAAACAATGTTGTAGTTATTGGACTGTGTATCCACACTGCGCCTGTTGAAATGCAGGAGAAGCTCGTTATTTCTGAAGCAGAGTGGCCTAGATCTGTTGAGGAGTTTATTGATGATTCTAAATTCTCACTGATAATTTTGCAAAGTTTGATTGATCATATTTGAAGTACTAATAGTGCAAGTATACTGTTTGATGAAATGCCTGAGAGTAATGTAGGGATATGGGATACTTGTGTCTAAAGCTTTGTAGTAATGTATCCTCATACTTTTATTCAGTTCTATGATTTGCTTGTTAAGTTTAATTAAGGTTCTAACTCCTATGTAAACTAAGTCTTCTAGTATTAGATTCTTTCCCTGGTATATGGTCATGAGGAGGACATATCTTTGAATCAAACTATTTGCTTGGAATTTTTCAAGCTTGTTGAATGCAGTTTACTGGTCTTTAATTGGTCTAGTATGTATAAGTCAATTACATGCAGGTGATGAAGCATAATGTGTGCAGATTATAAGGTTAATTCGTATTGCATTGCTTGAAAGTTTAAAACGTCCTACATGTTTAGCTTTTAGCTATAGTTTGAGTGCACTCTATTGGCAGGGTACTACAGTTGTAAAGGGGGTTGGCCAACACTTCTGTTCTCAATCTTCACATTGAAAGAATAGCTTTCTTAAAAATATTTGTAATTGTGACATTAACCTCTATGTTTTTCCACTTCTTAATTACTGACACAACAAGTCATCTTGGTCTTAACAGATGCTAATGAATTGAAGTTGCATGTGCTTATTTGACATGCTTTAGTTTTGACCAATCTCTTTAATCTCAATTATCAAGTAGGATTGTGGTCTTTAATTTTGTTAACGCAACTAGTAAATGGAAATGATTTTGTTGGTGTATTCTCTGTCTGTCTCAACCTTAGTCACTGCACCCTTCCCTTCCACCCCTTCTTTCATGCATTAAAAAATATCTTCTTAAACCTCCCCATTTGATAAAATCGTTGAACTAGTATTAAATATAGTTGGTTTGTTGGGTTTATTTGTGACAATTTGCCTCTTTTTTTTTTAGTAGTTGGAGATTATTAACTAGTGTTGCTGGCTTTATGATTTTTATTTTATTTTTGGTGTGTTTGTTTATTGTTTGATTATGCTACTGGTTTAGAGTTGGTTAGATGATGTTTATGGTATACAAGAACGTGTTGTGCTTTAATATCATAAGATGGTTTGATACTTGTTTTGACTTGGTTGGGTATAGTACTGAAAATGGTAAATTTGAGTGTTGGATGATTAAGAACTTATAGGTGTGCTACTTGGGAAGAAGGGTATATAAAGGCTCCATTTGGAACATCATTAGTAGAGTGAGAATCTTGTTGAATTCTCAATATGGGGGAGGCTTGTGGATGTGTGCTTGAGGGAATGCGTGGCTTGGTCAATATGAAAGCTGATGAATGCACGAATTTCTAAAAATGAAGATGCAGTGAAGAGCAAGCCTTTGGGCAAGATCAAAGAGAAACTTTAGAGTTGGCTTGAACATAAAGAGTGTGTAAGTGTTGCAATTTTAACTTTAATGTTTTGGTTGAAAATTCCAGGTTAATTCTCGGTTGTTAGTGTGAGTTTTTGTTGTCTAAATTGTTAAAACCATTGCTGTCAGTTGTTTTAGAGAGGTATGTCTCATACCTAAACTCATTTTGCTCATTTAATAAAAGTTTTTTACTTTCAAACAATATGGTAGGATTTCTGATTAAAATAAACATTCTTCTTCAAAGAAATTAAATTTGTTGTGTTTATATTATTGTAGTTATTTATATAGATTTATAATTTCATTATTAAAATATTTTGTTTACAAATTAAACCTGTTTTATATTTTCGGCAAAATGGTAACACCATTTGAGCTAATACCATTAATATTTATCAGTTAATACCATATCGTTCATTCACCGATACCATTAATGTTTTATCAGTTAATACCATATCGTTCATTCACTGATACCATGTCTAATTCATCAATTAAAACCATTGCATTTATCCACTAATACCATAATATTAATTAATTAGCTAATACCATATAATTTATTAGCTAATACCATATCATTTATTAGCTAATATCATATCATTTATTAGCTAATACCATGTCATTCATTCGTCTATCTTCAAGTGTAAACGCACGTTCCACCCTATCCCACACGTACTCCACATTTAAAATCTCCGCTCCACTACTATATTCAAATAATCGGGATAATAGATTTCGTGTGTCGAAGCAAGAGTTTTTTTTTTTAAGAAAATATGCACTCTATTATAGTTTAAAATTATCTTAGTGTGGAGAAATGCGTCTCAATTATTTAAAGGACTTATACTCCAAAATGGTGCACACTATTCATATATGAGTGGAATGGACTAATTAAGGTAGGAGTCATGTCGAAATCATGTGGAATAAAGATTTTGAAGGAAAATATGTACTCCATTGTACTCTTAACTTGTTTTAGTGTGGAGAGAATATTGTACCCAATTTTTTTACCTCTAATGAGCTTAAGGCTACATTGTTATTATTATTATTTTTTTTAATCTCAATCCCTATTCTTGACAAGAACTTGGCGAGTGATGGCAAGAGATTTAAAAAAAGGCGAGGGAATGGTGAGGGAAGAAGATGGTTTTAAAAAGTAAGGGATTTAGCCCTCTCTCAACCCTCTCCAATTTCGTTAGGTAGCCAACTGGGTCGGAGACATTTTGGAACAAAGTCTTTCCACTATGTTCCACATCTATTCCACCACTAATATTTAAATTTCATTTTGATGTTCTACCTAATTCCACACGTACTCCACGTCTAAACCCTTCGTTCCACCCATATATTAAAAAAAATTGGGATAATAGATTTTGTGTGTTGAAATAAGAGTTTTTTTTTATAGTGGTGTAATGAAGTTTTTAGATGTGGAATACGTATAGAATTAGGTAGAACATGCGATTACACTTGGAGATCAGTGGAAAAGTGGTGGGTTGTCGCCGACACACCAAATTAATATTAATTACCTCGATTAATCCACTAGTATAGTAGCATAAGCAAGGGTTAAAACTACGAGAAACAATGTAATTTAATTGAATAAATTCTTGTACTAAAAATAATAAAAATAGTGAGTCTTTGGTTGGTTGAATTATTACTAGAAAAATTAAGCAAAATATAATAATGAGAATACAATGAGAGTAACTAGTTCTTGGATTGTTTCCCCCTAATTAGTTTTATTAATTTCCACATCGATCCACTTCATTCCACATGTACTCCAATTCTAAATTGTACATTCCACATCTGCTACTTGCAGAAATGATCACATGCCCATCGGTGGGCATAATATTATATACCCACCACAAATGTGTTAATGACACATAAGCAGGGGAGACACTATTTTTTTAATTAATTGTTTATATCTGCTTATGTGTCATTAACACATTCACGGTGGATATATAATATTATGCCCACCGGTGGGCATGTGATCAATTCCGCTGCTACTTGATGATCCCATAATTGGTAGTGTAATGATATTAAGTGATAATGACACCTGCAGTGTATTCTTAAGAACCCTTGTCCACATATCTTCGAGTGTAAACGCACATTCCACCCTATTCCACACGTACTCCACATATAAAATATCCGCTCCACTACTATATTCAAATAATCGGGATAATAGATTTTGTGTGTCGAAGCAAGAGTTTTTTTAAAAAGGAAATATGCAATCCATTATATTTTTAAATTATCTTAGTGTGGAGAAATGCATCTCAATTATTTAAAGGACTTATACTCCAAAATGGTGCACCCTATTCATATATGAGTGGAATGGACTAATTAAGGTAGGAGTCATGTCGAAATCACGTAGAACAAAGATTTTGAAGGAAAATTTGTACTCTACTGTACTCTTAACTTGTTTAAGTGTGGAGAAAATGTTGTATCCAATTTTGCCTCTAATGAGCTTAAGGCTACAAATGTTTGTTATTTTTTTTTTATCTCAATCCCTATTCTTGGCAAGAACTTGGCGAGAGATGGCAATCTTTTGATAGTGTACCCAACAAAAGTAATAATCTTTTTCACAAAACTAAATAAACTCCACCCCCGCAAAACTTGGAAAATATATCAAATGATGTAGAACAAAAGATGACATTCTCCCACCTTCAGCTCATCCGTTTCTTTCTTTAATCAAAACTTCTAAACAAAACTTTTGTCTATTGCTCAAGCCATTTTATCTTTTCCTCAAAATCATATATATCACCAGCGTCACCTTGATTAAGATTAATCCCTCGTCTCCTCAATTTTGGACCCCTCCCGTAGAAAATTATTCCTCCCCTGGGACCTCGAAGACTTTTATGAGTTGTATATGTAACAATATCACAATATTCGAAGGGACTTGCACATTCCTGCACATAAACTATTTATTTAGTGGAGAATCAAGTTATCTAGATGTCCAAAAGAAGAAAGACGACTAATCATGAAAGAAAATCTGGCACTGAAAGAGTGAAAACGCTACAGACACGATATTTTGTTCAGCCGATCAACATAATATAAACTCCCTCAGTTCAATATAATTGTTATGAAATTTTCAAGGCCGAGAAGTAATATATTATCCTAATTTACACTTGGCTTCATTAATTCACTCAGTAAATTGCATTCATAATGAGCTCTTTCCCACTAACCGAGAAAAATTACTCTGTGAATGATGCACAAGAACAATAAATTTCAGATAAGGAGCATCTGAATCACCAATCATCACCAAAATAAAAAAGAACAAAAATAAAGTTACTAAATTCAAGCTTATACTATAATCAATAGCTACACCATCTCCCTATTGCATATATTCCAATACATCGCAAAAGCATCATTCTGAAACAGTTATCCCAAACTAAAATACACACAAAGATAACTCCATCCTATCAGGGAAAAATAAGGGTAGAAATATAATTTTCTGTTCAGATGATAGATGATTTATCTTTAACCAACTTGCAAATTCCATAATTCAGAAATGAGAAGACAAGTTAGTTCTTTGACAAAATCAGCAACTCAACATACATGAGAAAAGATTCAAATAAAAGCACATCAAAGTAGGTTCACTATGGAATTATAGAAAGATGGGAAAATACAGGTCATGATAGAAAAACACCAAGAAGCATTATCCAAAACCATAGGGCTTATGTAGTAATGAAAATTGGAGCCGAAGAAAACTGTAGTAAAGCACAAACCTTGTGGATAATTCTAAAAAGCTTACAAGAAACAGGGGTACAACACCAAGAAGCCAAATATTATTTAGCCTGTATACAAAGGTTTCAAAATTTATGAAGACAAAACTAATTTCAACTATCGAATTGACGCAATGTTGCCAGAGAGCTAGACTCCTAACCCCGAGGCGAGCTCCTAACGGCCAAGGGATTAAGGGATAGAGAAGTCATTTCAAAGAGAACGGTCTTGCTACTCATGTCTTACATAGTTCTTACCGTTTACTAATCTTAATTACTTACCCGTACATCCCGTAACTGCACATGTAGAGTTTTTATCATTAAGGTTTTGTCTAGAGGGGCTGGAGGGATAGAATAACTGGCCGAGAAGGTTATCGAGGTCCCTACTATGGTGAAGTGAAGAACTATAGTGGGGAGAAGATAGGTGGGAGCAAGCGGAATGAGAGCAAAGCAAGCCCTAGCGGTGGGCTGTCTTCCTGGTTCCAACTCATTTCATTGCTATTTTCTTCTCATAGGCATTTTATCAAACACTTAGTCTACAAAATTTTGTTCTCATACATTAATAATCATAGTTCTTGAAATTAATGGCATGACGGAGTTTGGAAATTAATGGCATGACGGAGTTTGAAAATTAATGGCGAGCCGGAGAAAATAGAGATAAGGGGAGGAGGGTGGACGAATATACCTTTATAAATGACGGAGCTTGAAAAATTGGGAATCTCTGAACCACGCTTGTAACCGCAAACCAAATCAGAGTTTTTGTGTGTGAAAAATTCTCTTCAACATTGATTGGAACATATGGGAGAAAGAAGGGATTAGAGGAATAGGTTTGAGATGAATTGTGTTGGGGGTTCCGAACAATCATTGAGATTGCAGGAAAATTATGTGAGAAAGATAACAATGTGAACAAACAAATTCTTTTTTAGCCAAATCGGGCAGCTTGGTCAGGGGACTGGTTGGGGATAAAATTTTAAGTTCGGGGTATTTTAGTCTCAACAGTGTCAAAATGGCTAAAAAAGAATTTTTTCAAATGGGTAGGGCATATTTCATATATTAACTATACACCATGGCTAAAAAAGAATTTCTCCCTAATTTTAAAGTCGACATACAAGAGAAATCCCATTTGAGGTGGGCATTACAAAATAATCATAGACATAGGTTAAATACAGTCTCATGTGTTTGTGAATGCACCACATCCAATAAGATATTCAGATTTTTTTTCAAAAAATGTAATAATTTTCGGGAAAAAAATTCCGAAATTTCATATATTTAGTGTTTTTATTTTGTATTTTCGAAATTTTTTTCCGAAAATTATTAAAAATTTTGAATTTATTTTCCGAACACTTTTTGGAGGGGTGTATTAACAAAAGATAGGACTGAATATAAACGTCAGGCCTTGTGTAAGTTGGGTTGAACCTTGGGCCTTTAAGGTCTTGTTGCTTTGTTATTTGGTAGTGGTCCAAAAGTCTTTCAAATATTACTAGTACATATGTTACCTAGGACTTGAATAGATGCTTTCATAAAAGTGACTTCTTTTTATAACCTGACCAAAAGAAAAACCTATAAAAATGATTTTTGGTTTTATCTATTGAGATATAGGAAAAAGGGAAAAGTGGTCAGAAAAAATTGGGATCGGTTTTCCTGTTCCAGGTACAATTTTGGCAATATTTCCTCGTTTGGGCTTGTAATGGGCATGTTTGCTCAGCGGAATTAGGAGGGATTGATACTTTAATCTCATTCAATCATGCGTTTGGTGTATGTGATATCGGTTCGAGATAAATATAGGCATAATTAACACATGAAAGGAGTTGGATTAATTATCCTATAAACAAAGGATAATTATTTATCAATCATATCCATCAAAGCAAACATGCACTTAATAAGTAGATTGTATAATACAAAAATTTACTGACTTTTACTTTTCAGATCATAACATCTCAATACAGTTGGAGAACTCGAAACCTGAACTTTTGGATCCCATTAGAATTAAAAGTAAGAAGGCATAACTACCTAAATTCCTTTTTGATAAATAAAACCACAAAATAATAGATTCCCAATTTAATAAGTTATACTTGCAGTATTTAAGAATTAGTATTTTATAAAATTGATGGAACATATATATTTATACAGGGATTTTTTACTTATATTGATGACTTTTGAAGTGGTTCGACAAGAGAAAATTAGTATTTTATAGAGGATAAAGTATACGAATCATTAAAGAGTATTATTTTTTTTCTAGCAAAGGGTATTAGTTGTGTGCACTGAAGAGTATTAGTTGTTTATTGAAAACGAACTAAGACTTTTCAGTAACAACTAAAACTCTTCAATTAAACAACTAATATTTTTTTTAGTGAAAACGACTAATACTCTTCACTGATTTATATATGAACCAATTTTACTCTATACATGCTCTTTATAGAATTTATTAATTTGCGAATAAAGAGAGTTTCTTCCTGAACAAACAACTCAACTTATTAATTTAATATTGAACTTTGAAGAGCGTATTAAATCGAACCGTAAACCGAAATTTGGACCAAAATTTCAAATTTTGGTCCGGTTTGGACCGTATTTTGCACACCCCTAATTCGAATGGGAGTGATTAGATTAGAATGGGTGTCAGCCCAATCCAATTGGCCCCAAGACTATGATCATTAATAACCTTTCCCAGTCCAACCTCTCAATAAATAATTCATTTATTTCTCTTTCACATACTCAATCTACAACTCAACTCAATCTCAACTTTTTCATACTTCATTAATAACACTACTCAACCTAAAATAATTATTTATTTTATTATTTAATAATTACATATGCACCATAATGTATCTATGATAAAAATTAAGATAAATAACATAAAATAATATAAAATAAAGAGAAATTATAGAAATTAGGTGTAAAATAGAAAATTTTATAATTTGACTTAAAGTATATCAATATGGGTGTCTATTTATAGAGGAAAAAAAGTTACGAATTTTGGTGTAAATATATATATATATATATATATATATATATATATAATTTTATTTTACAAATAATGCATAAAATAAAAAATCTTAATATTACTCAATTAAAATTACAACACTCAATAGCATGCTGACAAGTGTCAACACATTATATGTATGAGTATGTATAAAGTGAAATTGGTTTATATATAAATCACTGAAGGATATTAGTTGTTTACACTGAAGAGTATTACTGATTTACACTAAAGAGTTTTATTTCATTTTCACCGAACAACTAAGACTCTTTAGTAAATATAACTAATATTTTTCAATGAAAACAACTAATACCCTTCAGTGATTCATGTGTAAACCAATTTCACTCTATACTTTATCTATATGTATTTTGATCCCAACTTGTGGGTTGTGTCAGAAAAGAGGTCGCTAACCTCTATATTCTTTTTCATTTTTCTTTTAATTATTTTTTTGTTAATGGACATGGTCTAAAGAAAACCACCTAAATTGGATTTTGCCGGTCAAATCCGGTCCCTTTTTTTATTTTGGAGTTTCATGAATATTTTAATCTTTTTTATTTATCTTTCAATCTATTATTATTACTATAGTATTTTTATGAATTACACTTGTAACGCGCATCTGGTTTGGTCAATTAATGGTACTTACGATTATGATTGTTTAAATTAATTTCTAAAGTTCATGAAGTGAGTTTTTATTTCTTATATTTAAATTTTATACATATAATAATTTTTCACTACGAAACTAAAATATAATATTTGTAGTAAACCTAGATTGATTGTTGGTCCAGTTTTGAAAACCAATATATATACCAAACTCTATTAAATTAACTTGCAATTTGTTTGGTTTTTTTTTTTTTTTTTTTTTTAACAAAAAGTTCCTCTAAGTGTGTGATCATGATTACGTATACGCTTTAAAACTTTTTATAGAATGTGAGAGCTAATAATTAAGCTCATTCAATAAGTTTAACGAAACAAAATTTGCTTAAGCATTTAAAAAAAAAAAAAAAAAAAGATCATGCAGCTTTTGAAATATTGGAGATGTATTAAGTTTATCCTATTAATATTTCACTTCAAATTAAGTTGGGGTTTCTCTATTAAATAAAATAGTCATAATTGGGGGAAAGAGAAGTATAAAACTCTTTTAAAGAACTTATATTCCTTTTCTATTATACACACACTTTTAAGAATGTAACAAAATCTCAGACAATTTATAATTGATAAAAATAAAAAGATATCTTTTAAAACAATTTCTCTAAAGGCGTGTCGAATGCGCACCCGTGGACCATGATCAGACAGATACTTTGGACAAATTAAAGGGCCTTTTATTTTTTGACATATTAAAAAAATAAAATTAAAAGATACTTTTGACAAAGGTACGTGTTCTTATTCAAAACAAATGACCTTTCATCATCGTTAAAAGATGACATGCATTATGTTTGTTTTATTGCATTTGCATGAAGACCCTACCTAAATCAGAGCTGCATGATTCCACAATCCATCATCACATATTATTTTAAGTTTTAACTACCTAATTGAAGTAGTTTCAACTACTCGTTTTAGCTAATCGTAATTACAAAACAAATAATTAAAAGTGTAAACACACGGCTTTCTGTTCTATTTCCCTTTTTGTCCGTGTTTTTGAGTGTGTTTTCTAAAGTTATTAGAAAGATCTTATTCTCTAATGCGACTAATGTCTTTCACTCCTAACTAATCAAATCAATTCAAATTCTTTAACACTTGTGTACTGAACAATTGATATTGTTAAATAAAAATAGTTGATGTGCTAATATTATTCAATGAACAACATAATTGACTTTAAGTAACATTTTATTGTAACACATTTAGTTTATGTAACACATTATGGTAACACTTATTTTAGTTTATATATTATGTAACACTTCATGTAACACTTTGTTAATATGCAACACTTATATGCAATATTTTTAAATAAGTAACGCTTTTAGGTAACACTTTATAGTAGGTAACGCTTTTTAGGTAACGCTTTTACAAACGTAACACTTTTTAGTAACACTTTAACATAAGTAACACCTTTCAGGTAACACTTTTATATAGGTAACATATTTTGGTAACACTTTATAATAAATATTTAAATTCAGCATAAATATAATCATACATTATCAATAAGAATAATATTATTAGTTCGATATATATATATAATATGCATATGATTTAAAAAAAATTATTCATATGCATAAAATTTATTTATCATTTAAATCAATTTATTAATTAAAAAATATATTAATTACATACGTACAAAATAATTTATATTTTTCATTTAAAATTATTAAATAATACAATTATACTATTTATAAATTTATATTATATGTATACAAACACACACACAAATATATATATATATATATATATATACGCATATATTATTTTATAAAGTAGGTGGAAAATTGTTTGGTCCATTAAGAATTAGTAATTTTAATTATTAATGTGAATTAATATTACCATTGTTCTACTATTAAAAAGAAAAGAAAAAGAAAAAAAGAATAAAGAAAAAAAAATGTTAATAAGTTAAATAATATTGAAATCCAAAATGTGTAAAGTGTTATAAGTAGCCTAGATGGTAAGTACCTTGTTTCCTACACAAAAGGTCCAGATTGAAATCCAAAATGTGTAAAGTGTTATAAGTAGCCTAGATGGTAAGTACCTTGTTTCCTACACAAAAGGTCCAGATTTCAATACCTAGAGACTACATTTTTTCCCTTTGTTCATTATTTATTTATTTACACAAGTGTTACCTAAAGTTTTTATATAGGTGTTACATATATATGTAACATTTTTTTAAAGTGTTACATATATTATAAAAAGTGTTGCATTAAACTTTAGGCTATGCCAACAACTGCAACACCCTTAAAAGTGTTATTTATTGTACATAGGTAACACTTTATACACATTATGTAATATTTTTTAGGTGTTACATAATATCACTTATGTTGTAGTATATGTTGATAAATAATATTGTTCAATGATAAATTTTAGGGTTGGTCTAGTGACCAGGGCTTGAGACGTGCACTAAAAAAAATACTGTTTAGCGACGGAATTTGCGACGGAAAATCCGTCGCAAATAGTGTTTTGCGACGGATTTTGCGACGGACACGCGTCCGTTGTTAAAACAGCCGTAGCTAATTTTTACGATGGATTTTTGCCTTCCGTCGCAAATTAACGACGGACAAAGCCGTCGCAAAATAGCCGGGTCAGACCCGACCGGGTCGCTCAGAATTTGTGACGGACAATTTTTATTTTTTTCGATTATTATTTGCGACGGACATTTTTCCGTCGCAAATACCGAACCTATACAAAAAAAAATGTGGCTCGTGTTGTTCGAGCCCGGGCACCCCGGGGCGGGCACGGACCACTGGGCCACCGGCCCACCTTCTATATTACCCTTATTAGGCCTTGAACAATTAATCCAAATTTGCGCCCAAGGGGAATCGAACACGCGACCTCTTGTGCATGGGAAGGAGGTGCGCGCCACTAGGTTATTTGCTTCTTTCGTTCATTTTTACGCAATTAATTGTATATGTATTCAAATTAAGTCATTTTTTTTATAATTCACCAAATTAATTTCTTTTCGTATCTAACTTGTTTATACAAATATTTTGCCCAACTATTTTTTTTTTATTTTGTAAAATTATTTATTTCGACAATGCGTAATTTTATAATTCGTTCATTTGTACACAATTAATTGTATATGTATCCAAATTGATTCATTTTTCCCATAATTCACCAAATTAATTCATTTTCATTTCTCACTTGTTTTTATAAATGTTGTGGCCATTTAATTTTTTATTATTTTGGTAAAATTATTTATTTCGACTCCCGCTTAAATTTATAATTCGTTCATTTGTACGCAATTAATTGTATATGTATCCAAATTGACTCATTTTTTTTCATAATTCACCAAATTAATTCATTTTCGTTTCTCACTTGTTTTTATAAATGTTGTGCCCAACTTTTTTTTATTTTGTAAAATTATTTATTTCGACAACGCGTAATTTTATAATTCGTTCATTAATTTGTACGCAATTAATTGTATATGTATCCAAATTGACTCAATTTTTTTCTATAATTCACCAAATTAATTCATTTCCGTTTCTCACTTATTTTTATAAATGTTGTGGCCATTTTTTTTACTCCCGCTTAAATTTATAATTCGTTCATTTTTACGCAATTAATTGTATATGTATCCAAATTGACTCATTTTTTCCTTTATTCACCAAATTAATTCATTTTCGTTTCTAACTTATTTATATGAAAATTGTACCCAAAATAAAATTTATTTCTTTTCGTTTCTAACTTGTTATATATACAATAATTTAGTAATTCTAATCGTCGTCCTCTTCCTCTTCTCCATCTTCCTCCTCTTCTCCATCCTCTTCATCCTCATCATCTTCATCTTCATCCTCCTCACCGCGCTCTTGTCCATCATCCTCATGATCACTTTCAATCATTACCATTTCTGAATTTGCAGCAAGTAAGTCCACAAAAATATTCACAGCTTCTTGATCAACCTCTGTTTGAGCCTCTTGTATCTCTGTTTGAAATGGATCTGTTGGTTCTACACCGTCTTTCTTTGACGGAATAGAAATTTCAACCAATGATCTTGTCTTCACTTTGCAAAATGTCCTCAAGTTGGCCCTACTTGATCCGGGGTATTTGCAATAATATACTTGAGATGCTTGCGTTGCAAAAATATAGGGATCGTATGCCGCCGGAAATTTCTTTCCGGTGTTGATATCAACAATCTTGTAGTTTTTATCGAATCTCGTTCCTTATTTTCCTAGATCATACCATTCACACAAGAACAACACTACCGTCCTCTTCGGCCAACCCGAATATTCTATTTCAACTACTTCTTGCAGCACTCCATAGTAATCGATGGGTTCTTCGTTGTAGTTTCCACCGGTAGCGCAAACACCACTGTTTGTAGTCGATTTCGTTGAAGCATACGCTTCAGTATAAAATTTGTATCCATTTGCGTAATATCCGTGGTATGATACCACACTACGTAGTGGTCTTTTGCTCAGAGCTTCAAGATGTGGGTTGTTAAGTAGACCACTTTGTCCCTGTAAATATTAAATTATCATGTATAAAAATAATAACAGATTTGTTATAGGGTAAAAATCATATAATTATATGATACTCACGTAACGTTGGAACCAAAACATAAAATCATTGCGGATGGATTGAAAAACTGTTGCATCTGTGATTTCTGGTTCTACTTGACGCTTATACTCACAAAACATCCTTATATATCAGAAAAAAAAATTAATTACTTTTCAGATATCAACAATATACATATTGTAAAAAACTCAACTATAAAATTAAATTACTTAATCTATATATTGTTGGACTTCAGGACAATTCATCAAAACATATGAATGTATTGTTTCCTCTTCAATACTACACCTGAACGGTCGTTTGGTGCCCTTACCCATTGGTCGACCTGGATGCAAAAATACAGATAACATACCTTCATCATCATGAAGGGGATGATCTATTCCACGACCATCGTAGTTGCGAGGCACATATCTGATTCTGGTTTGAACTTGATCGCAGAAGTAGTAAGAACAAAATGCTTCAATCTCTTCAGTAAGGTATGCATTAACAATTGATGCTTCGATGTGGACTGCATTTCCAATATTCAGCTTTAAGTGGTGCAAATACCTAAAAAAAGAAGTGTTAGAAATATTATTCAGTATTGATCTTAAAAGTCGATCTAAAAAATGGTATAGAATTACCTCTCAAAAGGGTACATCCATCGATACTATACGGGACCAGCAATTGAGGCTTCATACGCTACGTGTACGGGTAAGTGCTCCATCGAGTCGAAGAAGCTGGGTGGAAAAATCCGCTCAAGTTTGCATAGAATAACAGGGATTTCCTCATCCAAACGCCTCATGTCCTCAACTGTAATTGTTGATGCCGTTAAGTATCTGAAAAAGAGACTTAATTCCGTGATGAGACTCCATACATTCTTGGGAAGTGATGTTGGATTTTTTAGGCATGAACACCATGTTCGGCGCAGCGGAAGAATACGATTCACCAACAACGAATCTTAAACAAGGTTGTATAACATAACAATTAAAAGGATAAATAATAACATATAAATCCTTACAGCGATTTGTACGCGGACTCCTCTACTATGGTATCCACGCAACAACTATTCACCAATTTGCACCGAGGTGTCAGCTTTGAATCTCTAGACGAACTTGTTAGGAAAACTCGAACAAGAGATTTTATGGAGAAATTATATTTCTTGTGTATTTAGGAATTCCCATAAGACACATATTTATAGGGATTAACTTAGCTTAATTCCTAAGCAAGATATCGGGCCTAGCCCGTAATATAATCTCTACGGATTATATTTCCCTAGATATGTTCCTACGAATAATATCTTTACCATATCTATTATTCTTGTATAATAATATTCCAAATATTATTATTGGGATTTCATATTTAATTAAATCTAATTTAATTAAATAAAAATAATAATTAATTCCAAATATAATTATTATTATATTCTCCATAAATTAAATATTATATCCAATGTAATACTTAATCAACCAACTATAATCGGCGAACTGTCATTGCTTGTTGTGTGACCAATAGGCCCTCGTATATCGAGCGATTAGTCAAACTAACGGTCTTAATTTAACCCTAGACAATAAATCAGACATTCTCAATATACGAGGTACGTTGCGAGGAAATTTGCAACTACCTGTAATATTGTAGGCTATTGTGATATCTTCCTTTCATTCGCGAATACTCGATTAAACTTTGAACATGATGAAGTGTCTATTCAAATAACTTAATCATATTATCTCAAATCACTAATTGATCGCTCATGTCGCACTTGGCCACAAAGTCCAAGTCGACTTGCATCGGCCGATGTCTTAGATTCAATTATGATGAGAAGACGAGTATTCTCTCTAAATCCATATTGAGGAATGAATCCTATTCTTGGCTCAACTACCACGCACATGTATTTCGTGATGAACCCAATCCATGCCATATCTACCCGTGGAAGGGTGCAAGCGTTGGTCATGGTCAAAGTTCACCACTCCATACATGTCGTGCGTAATCATACTTAAGTCATCTGAGTTCTCACTCACTCAATGACAGTAGTGATTCATGGGAACACAAATAAGAATATATGAAAACAATCAAACATCATATTCAGATAAGTGTAATGCCATATATTTAATATTAAACCAATAATAATATTAAATCAAATCTGAATATTATCTTAGTATTATATCCTTTCGATAGATTGTCTCTAGGACACTAACACTAACAAGTGAGTACCAAAATGTAATAGGTAAGAGTTGTTGCATGAACACGTGACAATCATGACTCTTCATTCCAGACACCTTCCCGATTTCCGTGTCAACTCTGTCTCCCAAATTCGACACATAATTGTCAGGGAAGCTCAACTCTTTCACCCACTTACACAAATTCTTCCTTTTTGCTTTACTAATTGTGTAAGAGGCCTGTGGATATGTCCTTGTCTGCTCATCCCTGTGTAGGGAAGCACGAGAACAGAAGAGCCTAAACTCATCTCTGGATTTTGAAGTGTCTTTGGTCTTCCCTTCAGTACCCAGGACCGTATGAAACAAGTTGTCGAAAATATTTTTCTCTATATGCATCACATCCAAATTGTGTCGAATCAACAACCTGCTCCAATAAGGTAAGTCCCAAAAGATACTTCTCTTCTTCCAACCACCCCGGATGCGTTTATTGTGCTCCATTGCACCCGCCTCATTTGTCTTCAACAAATTAGTGACTGTAACCTCATACAACAATGAATCACCTGAAATAATTAATATATATATGGTTAACTTATTTATATGAGACACATAGACATAAGTAGTGATTCAGTATCCAGACACATACCTAATCGAATCCGTGGTCTTGGGCGGCCTACTGCATTTTTACCCTTTAGAAAGTCTGTTTTGTTCTTCCGAAAGGGATGATCAGGAGGAAGAAATTTGCGATGGTTGTCGAACCATGACACTTTTCTACTTAATGGAAGATAGAATGCATTAGAACCGTCCATGCACTACGGGCACGCTAGTTTTCCTGCTGTTGACCACCCAGACAACATAAAAAATGCTGGAAAGTTGCTAATGGTCCACAAAAGTGCAGCTCGCATCGTGAAGTTCTGCTTCCTATGAACGTCGTAGGTCTCCACCCCCGTAGACCACAAAGATTTCAACTATTTAATCAGTGACTGGAGATATACATCCAGTTTATGCTTGGGGTTGTGTGGTCCAGGCACCAAGATACTAAGAAATATATGTTGAGGCTTCATGCACAACCAAGGAGGTAGATTGTACGGAGTCAATAACACATGCCATAATGAATACTTTTTTCCGTACATTCCAAATAGAGCAAATCCATCCGTGCACAAGCCTAACCTCACATTTCTCGTCTCCCTTGCAAAATCTGAAAACTCCCTATCAAGATGTTTCCATGCCTCCGAGTCTGCAGGATGCCGCATCTCTCCAGAATTCTCACCAGAATACTCCTCAGCATGTCATGTCATGTCTTTAGCAGTGACACTAGACTGATACAACCTCTCTAGACAATGAGTGATGGGAAGGTAATACATTGCCTTATAAACCTTCAACTGCACTTTCTTCTTACTTTTTGTACGACCAGATGGTTTGTACCGTGGGTGACCACACATCTTGCACTGGTCCTCATCCTCATCCTCATTCCAAAAGAACATGCAACCATTTGTACAACAATCAATCTTCTCAAAGGGTAGACCCATATCCTTCAAGAGCCTCTTGCTCTGATAGAAATTATCAGGCGCCGTGTTGTCTTCAGGTAGAGCTCGTTTGAATAATTTAGCAAATTGATTGAACACTTTTTGACTGACCTTGCCTTCAGTTTTGATGTTCAACATTTGAGCATTGAATGACAACTGCGTCTCAGTCTCACAACCAGGAAAGAGCTTTTGATCAACAGTTTTAAGCATATCAAAAAACTTCTTTGACCTATGATTTGGTTCCTCCTCCATAGGTGTTTCATTGAATTGTGGGTGACCACCCAAAATAGATTCTGCAATCATCATTCGATATCTATCAGGTTCATCATCTATTTGTGGTTCAAATTGAGTATACGGAACATAACTTGAACCACCAACATCAGAACTTCCACCACCGCTCCACCCAGTATAAAAGTATTCTACAGTTTCGATGTCAACATTCCACCGTTCTTCACCCTGACTGGTTCAGTTGTAATAACGGGGAACAAAATCGGAAATCACAAGATGAGTTCTAACCTCATCAACACTCAAGAATCTCATATTTCTGTATCTTCTGTCTTTACACGGACACCTAATAATACCCATACAATCCATACTGCATGGATGTTGTAGTGCTGTGCAAACTCAATAAACTCATTAATTTTATTACAAAAGACTGAGTTAATGCCTCCTCCTATCATTCTAGGTATTGAGAACATCCAAATATGATCTGGAAATTGCATCTATTACAGATTAAAAGTAAATATCACATGAGTTGTAAAAAATTGGGCAGAGTTTGCCTAAAAATAGGGATATACAAATTTTTCCTTCACAAAAATCAATCCAACACAACCATATATCAATCATAGTAAACCAATCAAATAAACAAATATCACACAATTTATCTAATAGTGTACAAAAAAATTGAGCAGAGTTTCGACTAAAAATAGGTATAAATATCACTCAAACTAAAATTAACCCATCAAATATAACCATATATCATCAATCATACTAAAACCCATCAAATAAATATATATCATGCTCATTACCTAATAGTGTACTAAAAAAATTGAAACAATAAAAATATGACATTTAAACGGTTAAAAATGTAAAAACGTACGGTGAAGTTGAAGGCAATGACAAACACGTACGGCGAGGTTGAAGGCAATGACAAATACACCAATTATACGTGAAGAACATATGAAAACCGCATCATTTCTTATTTTATTCGTGAGTGAAAGGGAATGAAAAGGAAGTAGACTATAATAAATCTGCACAAATTTGCGACGGACTTATTTTCCGTCGCAAATTCAATATTTTGTGACGGTTTTTCCGTCGCAAATACAGTTTACGATGACCCGGATCAATTATTGGTCACCAACCCGTCTGACGAGCTTCAACCACTCAATTTTACGATGGAAACGTGGCCGTCGCAAATATGAATTTAAAATTTGCGACGGCTTTCCATCGTAAAATGTTACAACAGCCGGATTTGCAACAGACAGAGATCTGTCGCAAATTTTTTTCTTAATATTTGCGACGGCTTCCGTCGCAAATCACTACAAAACGTCACCGTTTTGCCTTTCCGTCGTTAAAGTCCATTGTAAATTTGCGACGGACTGCTGTTGCCATAGCAAAATCGGTCAACATTGACCAACTAATGAAATCCGTTGCAAATATTTGCGACGGATATATGTCCGTCGTAAAATTTCTGTCGTTAATTCCCTTCTTTTTTGTAGTGGTGGGAGTATGCCCCTCTCTAGGTTTCAGGTTGCGATCAATTTCTGAGATAGGTCATTCCATATAGAGGTTTGTTATGCTTGAAATGAGTCCCCACATTAATGGATGATGAGTTATGGGTCACCTGAATTAATCGATACTTTGGCTAATACTGTTTAATAAAAATTAACTAACACCATTAAAAAATAAACATAAGTTATACGGTATAAAAGAATTTGTCATTCAAATTATTGATCACCACACTTGTTAAAAAGGGACGCAAAAAAGAAGCATAAACGAGAAATAAACAACACAAAATTTATGTGGTTTATTAACGTTGTATTTACTACATCCATGAGAAGAAGAGAGGACTCTAATTATTATGTGATTTCCGCGTCTACAGAGTATAAAGTGACCTAGATCAAATAATAAAGTATCAAACAGATTGAATCTCGAAATAGTCCCAACACTCAAGTTTGAGCCCCAATGTAACATACAGTAAGACCTCCGACCATTCTGTTAACGAGGTTCAGGACATCCCAACAACAATTAAAGCCTTATCAAGGATTATGAAGAGCCAACCTCAAATCAAGGATGATCAACAAAGAAAAGCAAGTCGGGGTGCATAAACCAATCTGGGGAGTACACAAACTGACGAACAACTATACGACGAACAAGATATTGGCGAACAGGTTTAAAAACCAAAGACCGAATATGGACCCACCACCAAGTCAATAATGACGAACAACACTGGTAAAAGTGTTACAGTTATCAGCCTAAGAGGTGTATGCTGACGAACAAAGGACCAAGATCCCAAAGCCAATCTGTGCAAGACACAAAGGCGAACAACTTCTGAGCCATACACCCAAACGGCGAACAACTTCTATTAAAGAACCATCCTGGATCGATTTAAACCGACATGGACGAACAACAATGAAGTCCGAGATAAGACCAAAGAAGACTTTATAACTAAGATTTAGCTTAGATAAGGTCAAACTAGAGTCAAAGGACACATGTCAAGCATGCAGGCTAGGGAGACCAAAAGTCAGGAACACCTCATGCTTGCTAGTCTCTATAAATAGTTGTTCTCCAGCTTAAGAAATACAAGTTCAAAATCACAAACACTCCCAAAAACACACACACTATCACACCTAAACGTGCACATATGCGAAATTAATTCAATTTCGACTTTCGTATATCTGATTTCATAACCCGAACCTCGATTTACCATTTATGGTGGTAACCAATCACACGTAATTGATTGATGATCTTTAAACCAAACCTAAACAGTCATTAATCTACTCGATAAAAATTGATCACCAACAATTTTGGCTTTAGAAGAAGGGTTCGAACCTTCGGTTAGTGTGATTACTCAAGAACTTCAAGTTGAAAACTTGAAGATTCAAAGAAAACCTCAAGAAATATTTGAAGATACAAGCAAGGGTGTTCTTGGTGTTCTTCAATATTAAAATTAAAGAAACAATTTATATTGAAATGTCTCAATCAAAGGAAACCCAAGCATCACGCTTGTCAAGGAGAGCATCTCCCACCCGAGCCTCATCGGCCGACCACCAGGATCGAAATCCTAGACATGTAAATAGGTCACAGCACACTGCCATAACCCATAATCTCCCACCTGAAATGGAGGCCCTGGCGAACAACCCCAATGAACTGGCCAAAACCATTGCTGCCCTCCAGGCTCTACAGAGACAGCAAGATCAGAATAGGCCTTCACTAGTGAGGCCTAAGGACAAACCTGTGGAAGTTGTTAGGGCCAGATCAACTAGGGGCGAACAACATGAGGTGGACAGTGCCCAAGTTAGGCGAGATAAGGGCAAGGCAAAGATGGTTGAACCAAGAGAGGGCCAGGCTGAATCTGCTCGCGGGCGAACAACAATGTCGAGCCACGGAACAACCCGCTCCAGTGCCCTGGACAGACTTGGCCAACCCCAGCAACAGGAGAAAGTTGCTCGCCGGGAAACTGAGCATGGGCGAGCAACATTTGAACAACCTCGCCCTTCGGTCCATGAAAGACTTTCCCAATCTGCCTTCAAACGTTTGGGACCTAATGCGACGAGCAACCCAAAAAAGTAGCTCCAAGAGTTGCCCACTCCAAGCGAGGGACTGCGACGAACAGAAAGGTTTGTACCTTTGTTCGCCGAACAGCCTCCAAGTCAGGGGGCATCTCTGGATGAGCTATCAAGCTTGAGGAGAGCAATAGAAAGCATGCAGGGACAGTTGGACCAGCAAAGAGGAGTGGGGACGACCAGCTTGCCATCCTCACCATTATCAACTTACATTCTGAAAGCCCCGATTAAGAAGAAAGTCCAATTCCCTGCAAGCATACAGTATGACGGCCTTGCTGATCCCAGAGTTCATTTAACAAAACACTCAGATTATATGGTCTCGGTGGGAGCCAGCGATGCCACTCAATGCCGAAACTTCCCGTTAACCTTGGGGGACCGGGTGCACAAATGGTTCTCAGCATTGCCACCAGCATCTATCCATTCATTCACTCAGCTGAGTCGGGAATTTCTGTCTCATTTCTCAACGGCGGGATCATACTTGTCCCAGAAACACCGATTGTCAGACCTAAAACAAAATAACGATGAATCAGATCGAGCTTTCATGGAAAGGTTCGACAAGGTGTTGTTGGAAGGTGAGCCCGTCAGCGAGGACACAAAAATTATTGCTATTATGGCAGGACTGAAGAAAGGGTCAAAGTTATGGAAAGAGGTACATCTGAAATGCCCAAGGAGCTACGCCGAGTTTAGAAATCAGGCCGGCATATTCGTTTCTATGCATGAGGCCCTGCAGTCAAACTTGGGAGAGAACAAAGCCGATCCCAAGGAGAACAACAAGAAATCTGGCGCAACGAGTTATCGAGTCCCTAAAAACATGAAGGCATTCACTGAAGGGACAGAACTCAAAGAAAAGCTGAACCAAGTGCTAACAGTATCAGTCGATACTGTTTATGAGAATGTGAAGGATAAGGAGTTGCTCTTCCCTCCCCGAAAAATTCGCCAAGATACTGACAAACTCAACCTTAACAAGTATTGTGCCTACCATCAAAGCGTGGGGCACTTTACGAGTGAATGTAGAGATTTACTCAAACAACTCTGGCGTTTCTACGAAGACGGAAAGCTCTCCGACTTTGTCAAAAGACAACCCGGAAAAAGAACCCAGTAGAACAACTCTGAGGACGAGGATGATCAACCCCAGAAGAACAATAAGCCGGCACGGCCAGTTCCTGCCATTCCTACTCGTCCATTGGAAGATTTGTATATGATGGAACCTGCAGGTCCTGCAGGAGGATGTTCTGATGGACGACCACCAATCTCCAACCGAAAAAAAAGGCTGAATTACGAGCAATCGATCAAGTGCAAGAAATGGGGGTCAAGCCAACTATCATGCAAACGGCGGAGTTGACTTTTACTGAAAAAGATCTTGAAGGAGTTTTGACCCCTCACAATGATTCGCTTGTAATTTGCGCAAAGATCATGGGGACTCGAGTCCATAGATTGTTGGTAGACACCGGAGCCTATACCAACATCTTGTTCAAAAGTACAGTCGATAAACTTGGAGACTTTTCAGCCCACATCCGGGACTCAAACCATAGAATCCTAGGCTTCGGAAATGCAGTAACAGTCCCATTGGGAGAAATTTCTTTGCTTGTACAAATTGTAACGATCGAGGAACCCGAAAAAAATATTACAAGAATGGTAGATTTTTTGGTCGTAGACCAAGAATCGACCTATAATGGGTTCCTTGGTCGACCTTTTTTGAATGAATTTAAAGCTGCCTGTTCAACTTACCATTATTGCTTGAAGTTTCCAACAGCAAATGGAGTGGGCACAGTTAAAGGAGATCAAAGAAAGGCTCGGGAATGCCTCTTACAACTACAAGCAAAACATGCACAAGTATCCATGATGGAAGCCACCACCAGCTATCCGGTTGATGAACCATCAATATTGGAGAACATGATGGACTTAGAAGATGACCACATGGATACAGACGAACAACATCATGACGAGCAGGTGTTGGACGGACAACTCCTCACCATCCATGAGGAACATCATCCTGACGAACAACTAAGGGATGGTGACGAGCAACATTCATATAATGACCTGGAGGGCCAGGTCTTGACTAACAACAATGAATCAGGGCCAACAGATGATCTAGATCCCCGCCTGGGGGCAGAGCCAATGAACATCGAAAATAATTTCAACTCTGAGGGACCAATACTTGATCCTCGGTGGAAAGGACAAAAACGATGAGCAACTCCAGTTGAAGAGCTGGAGGCGTTCAAAGTTAATCCTGAAAACCCGGATCTCGAGTTATACATAGGATCTGAGCTTCCTGAGCCTTACAGATCCCGAATGAAAGAGTTCATCAGCAAAAATCTAGATGTTTTTGCTTGGTCTCATGCAGACATGGTGGGGATAGATCCAAAACATGTTTGTCACAAGCTCAATATCAATCAAGCAAAAAGGCCAATCCATCAAAAACGAAGAAAATATGGCCCAGACAAATATCAAGCTTTGAACGAAGAAGTAAAGAAGTTGTTAGACAACGACCTAATCCGACAAGCACTCTGCCCACAATGGGTAGCAAACCCAGTCCTTGTGAGGAAACCAAACGGGACCTGTAGGTTATGCATAGACTTTACAGATCTGAATGCAGCATGCCCAAAGGACAACTTTCCTCTTCCTCACATTGACCAATTGGTGGACAGCACTGCAGGTCATGAAATGCTAACATTTATGGATGCCTTCACCGGATACCATCAAATTCCGATGCATCCAGATGATCAAGAGAACACAGCATTTTATACTAACAAAAACTTGCTGTGTTGGAAGAGAATGCCCTTTGGCCTCATCAACGCCGGAGCAACTTATCAAAGGCTGGTGAACAAAATATTCCACCAGCAAATTGGAGATACAGTAGAAGTCTACGTTGATGACATCGTAGTCAAAAGTCCCCATAAAGAAGATCATCTCCAACACTTGACCCAAGTGTTCGAAATTCTTCGACATTACAACATGAAGCTGAATCCAAAGAAGAGCAGCTTTGGAGTCCATTCAGGCAAATTCTTGGGTCATCTTGTTAGTCAACGAGGAATTGAGGATAATCCAACGAAAGTTAAAGCCATAGTGGATATGCAACCACCACGTTCAATAAAAGAAGTGCAAAGACTCACGGGATGTCTAGCAGCACTAAACCGGTTCATATCCAGATCAGGAGACAAATGCCGTCCATTTTTTGAAGCCATCAAGAAAGGACAGTTCACATGGACTAACAACTGTCAAAAGGCGTTCGACCAACTCAAAGACTACCTGGAAGATGTAAAAATCCTATCAAAACCCGTCCCAGGAGAAAAGCTATATTTATACTTGGCGGCGTCGGAAGTGGCCATCAGCTCCGTCCTGGTACGGGAAGACGGCAAATTCCATCAACCTATCTACTACGTCAGCCAAGCTTTGCATGAGGCGGAGATCAAATACTCCCCAACCGAAAAGTTGGCATATGCACTAGTCATGAGTGTAAGGAAGTTACGGCCCTACTTTTTTTATCATCAAGTTGAAGTGCTAACAACTTTCCCACTCAGACAAATTCTCCATCGTCCCGATACAGCTGGTCGTCTATTAAAATGGTCACTGGAGATTAGCCAATTCGGGGTGACTTATGCTCCTCGAACAGCGATCAAAGGGCAAGCGTTAGCAGACTTTATAGTCGAACTGACCTTCCCACCAGATCCGACGAGAGGACTTGATCACCCCTGGCATCTTTATGTTGACGGATCTTCGACTAACGTAGCCTCGGGGGCAGGAGTGGTTCTAATTAGTCCAGGCAGACAAGTATTCACTTCGGCAATCAGATTTGGCTTTATGGCAACCAACAACGAAGCCGAGTATGAAGCTCTCATTGCCGGTCTTCATCTATCCCTAGCAGTAGGTGTCAGACGTTTACAAATATTCGGCGATTCACAATTGATTGTGAACCAGGTCCGAGGTGAATATGAGGCGAAGGACGGCCATATGATCGAATATCAACTAATTGTTGCTCACCTGATGTCCTTGTTAGACCAAGTATTCATTGAACAAATCCCAAGGACGAGCAACACTCAAGCAGATGCGTTGGCCCGACTAGCAACAAGCGAAGGGCCTGCAGAGTTGGCAGACATTATAATTACAAAGATGAATGACCCATCAACAACGAGTTATAATGTCAACCAACTTAACGATCAAACCAGTGAAGAAGAAGACTGGAGAACAAGTATAGTCAAATACTTGAAAAGTGGAGAAAAACCAAACAACTCTTTTGAAGCTGCCAAGCTAATTAAGCAAGCCGCCAGATATACTCTGGTAGGTGAGCAACTTTACAAAAGAGGAATATCACTTCCACTTCTCAAATGTTTGCCTAGGGGGCAAGGACGAGCAATACTCGAAGAAATACATGCCGGAGTATGTGGAAATCACACTGGGGGGCAAGCCTTGGCGTACAAAACTATCAGACAAGGCTATTACTGGCCGACCTTACGCCAGGATGCAATCAAAAAAGCAAAGACTTGCCACCAATGTCAAATTTTTGCACCAAACATTCATACCCCGGCTCAACAGCTCGTATCGATTTATAGCCAGTGGCCTTTTGCTAGATGGGGAATGGACATTATGGTCCCTTCCCAGCAGGAGTTGGAGGAGTTCGACTTGTCGTTGTAGCAGTCGACTATTATACAAAATGGGCAGAAGCAGAGGCCATGTTGAAAATCACGCAACAGAAAATGATCAACTTCATTTGGAAAAACATTGTCTGTCGTTTTGGAGTTCCACAAACCATCGTGACAGACAATGGTCCACAGTTTGATGGGAAGGAGTTGAGAGATTTCTGTACTAAATGGGGGATCAAGAAACATTACTCTACACCCTATCATCCCCAATCAAATGGACAAGTTGAAGCCGTAAACAAAATTATCAAGCATACGTTAAAGGTACGGCTAGCAGAAAGCAAAAATAGTTGGTCTACAGAACTTCCGGAAGTCCTATGGGCATACAGAGTTTCTCCCAGGTCAAGCACCGGAGAAACACCTTTTGCAATGGCTTTCGGGACAGAGGCTGTAATACCAATTGAGTTAAAGACCAATACATTCAGGACGACCAACTTTGATGAGCAGGCGAACAACTCTGCTCTAGCTACAGAAATGGATTTGCTCGAGGAAAAAAGACTGAATGCCGAGCTAAAAAATGCTACCTACAAGCAGCGAGCAGAACGCTATTATAATTCCCATGTTAAAATCAGGGAATTCAGAGTTGGAGATATGGTTCTAAGAAAGTTGCTCGCCCAACCTCCAGGTGTATTGGGACCAACTTGGGAGGGCCCGTATCGTATAACGGAAAAATTCGTTAATGGTGCATACGATATCGAAGATATGGAAGGCAAGCCGGCCCAATACTCCTGGAATGCTGTACATCTGAAGAAGTACTATCAATGAGACGAACAAGTTCTTAATTGGGCGAACAAATGTCTCGGAGGGCCAGTGAATCAAGTAAGGCAAACCAAAAACTTGCCTAATTTTTTGAAAATTTTGCTAAGTATAGAATTTAAAGTTGTTCGGCACATTGTATAGTTTGGTGCTGTTTCATCTTTTATATAGACAGAGTTGCTCGACAAAAATTTTATAAGCGAGCATGTTTTAATTAGTGTTCAAAGTTGTTCGTCGATTTGTATATATTAGTGACGAGCAGTCTTACAACACTTGTAAATTGTTCATTATGTGAATATAATAGTTGTTCGTCAAAGAGGAAAAGTCCAAAGCTCGAGGTACAAAGCCATTTAAAGGTTGTTCATTTTTTAAAATGAACAGAACCTAAGGCTGAACCCTAATTCCACTAAAGGCAAAGTTCAATTCGAACAAAAGCCCAACACTATATGTTATAATTGCAAAGACATTGATAAAAATGTAAAGGCAATTAACATATAAAGAAAATGAGCGAACATGAGAAAGACATTCCATTAATCAAAAAGGCATTAAGCCTAAAAAATAGTACAATGATCCTAGAGGTCAAGTACTTCAAAATGAGCGACCAACTATTACAAAGAAGGTGAAAAAAAAAAGCTAAGTCCTAAAGAACTATTGTTGCTCGGCGGGGGGAGGATCTTGAGCCTGCTCGGCGGGAGGTTCAACGATCATTTCTCGAGCCAAATCTTCAGCAGTCTTATCCTCAGTCTCTTTTGCATTTTGCTCGTCAGCCATGGCCACCCCTTCCTCTTGTTCGCCTTCATCAGTTGGGGGCGGAGGATGAGTAATGGAAATACTAGGGTCGAGTTTGTCAAGTTTAACCCCTAGTACTGCCAGATCCGCCAGCTGAATTTCGATATTGTTCGGCGGTGGATAGTGCTCCATGAATTCATTCAAATCCTTGCTCATTTCTTCCACCAAATCCTTGAAGTCATAAGCATCGGCCGTGCGGATGCTGTCCGCATAGGCACAAATATATCCAAGGTTTGAGATGGGAGCCGTTCGAGCCTGAACTTCGGCTTCTAGTTGCTCGCTTGTGTAGAGGTTGGCTTCCGTCTCCCGAAGACGAGTAATTTCTGCTTTCAGTTCGGCGTTCTCTTGTTCAGCTGCGGACAGCTTTTTCTCCCCCTCGCCGAGCAAGGCCTTCTTGTCCTTGAGCAGGACCTCTTTGTCCTTCAGCTCTTTGGACAGGCCTTGAATTTCTTCAAGGCGCTTATGCTCAGCATCAATGTAAACATTGATTTGGTTGTTAGGCGAGCAATTTTAGCCTCGTATTGGCCGACCAGGCCATTTTTCTCTTCCGTAAGCTGCCGAGCAGTACTCGCATAATGACGAGCAGACTCTTCTTGCTCAGCAACTTGGGCCATTGCCCTTTGGGCCGTGACGAGGCCGTTGGCGTGGAGCATCATTAAGAGGTGGAGATTGTCCACTAGCCTGACTTGAAGCGACTACACTAGCTTCTACTAGTAGCTACCCCGCAAGAGTACGGGTTCACTGTAGTATGGGCAAGTATAGGGACCAAGTATTATCGAACCCAAGGGATGGTATGTATGCGAATAGATCCCTGAAGATCTACGCGTCGTAGTTAATATGAGTGTGATGTTTTTGGGTTTTTGAAAAATTAATTAAAAGACTAAAAAGACTAATTAACTAAAGAATGAAAAAGAACGAATTAACTACGGGTTGTTTTCTAATGAGAGATGGTGATGCTCAGGATAGGAATCCCTACGTATACTAACGGAGCAGGTACATAATCAAAGTAATTGTGACAACCAAGAATTAACCTAAGTAAAAGATCGTAGAATGAAAGCTCAAGATTTCTCACCCTAATACTTTATCCTAGCAATCGACTTCACTAATCCACTAACAAGTTAATGAACTGTGCTTAATTAATGAGACCCTAATTTAACTAAGGTGATGCGGTCGTCCTCCTTCGCTAAACCGGTAGATGAATTAACCTTTCCTAAACCCTCTCGTTAAGACTACTAATTGTTATCGAGTGATGCGGTCGTCCTCTCTCTAACACTTTCGTACGAAATTCAAAGGTAGAGTTAAGATTAATTATATGAATTCATTAATTAAGAGAATTAAAACTAACGTCACCAATTACCTTAATTACGTACCCACATCCTACTTCTACGAGTTCATCCTAACCCAAGCATGCAAGGGTTTTAGCCGGACATGGTTATAACAAAAATAAAAGCAATAGAAGAAACAACGAACATAAACATAATGAATTGAACGAAGAAAATAATAAACATAAACTAGGGTTTGAAAGAAAGAAATTCTAAAAACTGAAATTTAATTAATAAAAACAAAGTTTAGAACGTTTAGAGTAATCAAGCTAATGAAAAGAAACTAAGAAACGAAAAGAAAATTAAGAATTCGTATGAAAAACCTCAACAACGTAAAAGTAAAGTTTGCTCGTTCTTCTCCTCTTCCTCTCTCTAAAAATTAAGTCTAAAGTGATTTCTAAAGTTGGGGATCCTTCAAAACGTGTTTGGAAGAGGTATATATAGGCACCGGGTCGAAACGGGAGTTAATGGGCCGAAAATACGCATCCGGAGGCGAAAATACGTGCGCGCTCGAGCAAAACGCTCGAGCGGTGGCGCTCGAGTGATTCGCTCGAGCGCCAAAACTGTTCTGTAAGTTTTTGGCCGCTCGAGTGATTCGCTCGAGCGCCGGCGCTCGAGCAAATCGCTCGAGCGCTGGCTGCTGTGCACTCGTTCGTAAAATCTTCATATCTCCTCAACCGGGAGTCCGTTTTGGCCGATTCAAAGTCCTACGAACTCCTCTTTTCGCCCTCTATCCATCTATGAAAACCAAAGAGACAAATTAATAATTTTATAAAAATGATACTCATTTGACTCCAAGCACTCATCGAAAACACTCAAAACATGAGTAAATCGGGCACCAAAACATAACAATTTCACGCCTAATCATAGCCCCTGTTGGAGGATGGCTTTGTCCAAGGGACGCGTCCAAGCTCGGGCGACCAACTCCGTCGCCCTGCGAACATGTTCGCCAGGAATCTCCCTTATGTTAACGGGAGTCTTCGAGCAAGCGTACTGATGTACAACACTTGCTCGGCCGGGATGATCGTCAGCACGATATCTGCGAACAAGAAAGAAGAGGATACTTAGAAAAATAAAAAAAATGATGATGAATCTTGCTCGGTAGAGGCTGGATGGACTTACTCTTTGAATTTCCGGTTATCCCAACCCAAATGGGTGAGGTCCTCGGGGCCGCGGTCAGAAGTGGAATCCTTGCTCGCTTTGCCTGTTCTTTCCGCATGCTCGGTGGAGCGGCGAACAACATCCCCCTCAGGACGAGGATGATTGTGGCCTACTTTCTCCTTCCCCTTACCAACAATGGGGACATCATGGACCAACGGAGTCCCATCCGCCTTCTTTAAGCGCTTCCCCGCGCGAGGGGGAGAAATTGGAGAAGATGGCTGAGCAGGACCAGGGGGAGCAGCTGATCGCGGAACCTTGGCCCCCTCAGTTTTGTTCGTCATCGCCAGGATCTTGGTAGGTGGGTCACCTCTCCTTTTTCGTCCTTTCGGAGGTGCCATCTCAAAAACTCTTTGTTCGAGAAGGGCAAAACTGGGAGAAACCGCAACGGTGACTTGCTCGGCTAAAAAAAAAAGGAGTTAGACGAGCAAGTTGTAAAAGTAAAATGACGAGCAAAGTTGGTATTAGAAGTTGGAAACTTTTCATACCTGGGGGCACCTCCGCTTGTGCTTCCAAATAATGAGGGTAGGGAAACAAGCGAGCAGCTCTTAAGCACTTTCCCTCACGTAAATACTCGGTGGTCCTATCTGCTTTGTTGCGAAGGCCGGCCAAGCAGGAGGTGAATAGAAACTCTGAGCCGATCTCCTCTTCCTCCGAGTTCCACTTGGGCAAACGAGGGCCTACGAACAAATAAGAAAAGTTAAATTAGAACAGTACAGTTCGAAGACGAACAAGAAAATAGTCTTACGTTTAAATTTCCCATAAGAAGCAGGGGAATTAATTCGTCCATCACCACCGTGTGGACCAAAAGATGCTCGCCAATCACCCCCGATGAAGAAGAAGTGCTGTTTCCAATCGCGAATTTTGTTCGGCACTCCCTCCACCATCTTCAGTCCAGTCCTTGCCTTAAGATAAAAATAACCTTCCTCTCCAGGGGAACATCTCGTGATCGTCATGAGGTAGTTGATCTCATCTGCAGTTATGCGGTCGACATACCCCTCTAGTGCGAACAAACACATCGTCCCCAATAAGTTCATCCATCCAATTGGGGTGATTTGGGTGATAGCAAGGTTAGTCACCTCTAAGAAGCGGCCAACAATAGGTGGAAGGGGCAATCTCAATCCAGCGATCAGAGTATGAATGTTGATCGCCGTGCATCCTGGAGGTGGGCGATCAGCTCTCTCTTTTCTCTTGGGAGCCCACATATGAATATCGTAGGGAATCTTGTAGGTCTCCCGGATCGAATCCAACTCATACTCGCGAACAACGCTTTTAATCTTGCTCGCCTGGTACTCAGTTTTCACCAGATCCAATACTTCTCTCTGAGGGCGAGCAAAGTTGTTCGCATGCTCTTCAGCATATGCTCGCCAATCAAAAGGCCGAGCAACTCCAGTTGGGATCTCATTTTCCATCATTCTTGGTGATGGGAACCATATTCCTTCTAGAAATTCGTAAGTCAGCTCGTCAAATAATGGATCTTCTGATTCGGCGCTGGATGAAGAATCGTCCTCCGAATTTCTGCTCGCCGCGACCACTATTTCTCTCCCAGATGGGCGGGCACCGGTATCCTCAACTGAACGAACCACCAAATCCACGTGAGGATCCGACGCCGAAGAAATCTCGAAGGGAGGCTGATCGACGGGGACCGCAATTGGGAAAAATGGGTCAAGAGTTTCTTCAGATTTGTTACTTGAATGCGAAGACATGAGAGGAGAAAAGCAAAAATCCAGATGACGGCGGATGAAGTTGCAGACGGCGGCGCTTAACCGGAGAAGATGGTGGCACAAGGTCCCTCATGGTGGCGATGGAGAAATATGGAAGAAAAAGAGAAATAGAAGAAGAGATAAGAAAATAACTACCTTGGGAATGGAATTTGAGGCCGAATGCAATAGAAACGAACGCCGGAAAGCTCGAGATCGCCGGAGAAGGAAGAAATCACCGGAGATACTGTAGCAAGAAGTGAAAAAGTGTTGGAAAAATTTAGGGTGCCCGGAATCTATTCGGGATGAATTTTAAATACGAATTTAAATACAATTATTACTATCATGAATTAATCCTAATTAATTCAAATAATAATTCCAACAACTAATTATCATCATGCATGCTAAATTAATTTCACATATTTAACTAGGCGGAATTAAACAAGTAAATATGCAATTAACGTACCTCTTGTAGAACTTGGTCTTTGAATAAAACGGGACTCTCGTACACGCTTTATCAACCCAAAAACCTTCTCAAGTATTTCCCTTTCGCCTTACTTGATCGCCGGTGGGAGACGCTTTCAAGCAATTTAATAAACTAAGGAAAAAGAAAAATATCTATGCTTCTTGATTTTTCCAACACATGGAATTATGTACTTGGGATGAAATAATCAACCCATATTTATAGGTGTAGGGTGATCGAATTTTTATGTTTTATTGGGCTTGAAGAAAATCTTTTCTTAGACTCTAAGAAATCTTGAATATATCTAATATATTCTTTTCTCCACAATAAAATATTCCACAAAAATCTCACTCACCTCTTTAACTTGTAATTCTCGAAAATAATAGGAGAAGAATCCAAGATTTGGATCTTCTTGAATATATGAGATAATCTTGTATTCCAAGAATACTTATCTTGCATAATATCTTTCCAAGAAAATCAACAAAATCTTTTCTCTCCCAATATTACAATTTTCGAAATTTACCTTGAAAAATCAGCATAATATTATCTTTTTATTTTAATCACCTTATCATTATTGGGCTACTTAATGGGCTACTTGAGGGGCCTTAAGGAGAATTAAGATTGGACCTCCTAATGGACTTCTGAATTTCAATATTGAGCCCCAATATAATTCAGCCCATTAATATTAATTATTACCACTAATAAATTAATATTGCACTATCCATCTTAATCCATATTATGATAATATGGGCTCCCGGTTATTATTTCCCGCGTTTAAGATTAACAAGTCCATTAATTAATTAAGCTTCTGAATAGCTCTAAATTAATTAATATATTTCACCTTGGAGTAAAGACAGCTCAACATTATTATTCGTACCGAAGAAACTAATTCTTCACTTGCAAGATTTGGTACAATAAAACTTCTGAGCCCACCAAGGGGACTAATCACACGAGCCGTACTCGCACGCGTTTCTCCGTATTAAATCTTAGCAACCGTCGTATGATTAATATTACTGCCCAAGACACAAAGTTCGAAGTCACAATGATTCTCACCCAACATGAATCAAAGCAGTAACTATTAAGCACACACGGTCCTATTTAAGTGACGGAGATTAAGAAATCAACAACCACTGAGGTCTAATTCTTCACCTTTCAGAACAGAAGAATTTATCCTCGCTGTAGGACCTCTTCAACACATACTAAATGTGCTAGTGCAATCTCTTAGTCAAGACAGACCAATCTGAGCCTTACACATCGACCTTTCACGGCGGATTGTTCAATTCCACCTGGGTCGTGAATTGTACGTTTAGTTACAAGTAAACTGTTAATGTTGTCTTCCGTGATCGGGTATCACCACATTAACTACAATGTAACATGTACTATATATTGAACGGTTTGCAATAGACATTCAACATTCAATTATATCTAAAGCAAATGTGATAAAAGAATTATTCTCATAAATCGAGTGTTTGATACACGAGTTATACAAAGTAAAAGCATACTTTCACGTATAACTCCAAAAATCTCCCACTTATACTTAAAGTCTGCTTTTAGTATACATCACGCATGTCTTAGTGTAGTAGCTCTACGTGACATCATATGTCAACCTACACTAACCTAATAATTCCTCCCACTTATACTTAAAGCAGATTGGCAATAGTCTTGACTCCCATTCCATCCACATGTCTCTCGAATGTACTCAGAGGCAGGCCCTTTGTGAATGGATATACTAGGTTGTCCTCCGACGTTTATCTTTGCCACCTCTTTATCTCCTCTCTTAACGATTTCTCGCATAAGATGGTGTTTTCTTTCAATGTGTTTGCTGGCCTTGTGGGCTCTCGGTTCCCTTGAATTTGCAACTGCTCCGGCATTGTCACAAAAGACAGTTATCTTGTCGGGCAAATTCGGAACAACGTCCAAGTCCACTAAGAAGTACTTGAGCCAAACCGCTTCTTTCGCTACTTCACAAGCAACTACTTATTCGGCTTCCATGGTCGAATCTGCGATGCATTTCTGCAAATCGCTTCTCCATGTCATGGCTCCTTCTCCCATGCAAAACACACTACCCGAGGTAGGTATTTTGGAGTCTATGTCTGATTGGAAATTTGAGTCCGTGTATCCCATGGGAATTAGATTGTCTGATTGTTAAATCAGCATTCCATACCAAGTTCTTTTCAGAAACTAAAAAACGCATTTAATTGCAATCTAATGTGCTTTCCCGGGGTTACTTTGATATCTTGCCATCATGCCCACGGCAAAGCAGATATCCGGTCTCGTACACAACGTTGCATACATAAGACTTCCTACGTCCGAAACGTACGGAACGTCTTTCATGTCATCTATCTCCACTTGCGTCTTAGGGCATATTTCTTTGGATAGATGGATTCCGTGCCTACAAGGTACAAAACCTTTCTTGGAATCTTGCACGCTGATATGCTTCAAAACAGTGGCTTTGTATGAAACTTGCGATAAGCCCAACATCTTCCTCTTGCGATCTCGAGTGAACTTGATCCCAAGGATGTGACCGGCTTTTCCCTAAGTCCTTCATATCAAACTGACTTGACAGCCATACCCTTACGTCTGACAATACCTTTACATTGTTTCCAATGAGCAGAATATCGTCTACGTATAATACTAAGAATACCACCGCAGTTCCGTCACATCTTTTGTACACACAACTTTCGAACTTGTTTTGATCATAAACCCATAAGACTTAATTAATTGATCAAACACTAGTTCCAAGTACGCGATGCTTGCTTAAGTCCATAAATGGATCTCTTAAGCTTGCATACGAGGTGCTCTTGGCCTTTTTCAACGAAACCTTTGGGTTGTTGCATATAGATCCCATCAAGACTTCCGTTAAGGAAAACTGTCTTGACATCCATTTACCAGATCTCGTAATCTAAGTGCGCAGCGATCGACAAGAGAATACGGATGGACTTAAGCATAGCTACAGGCCACAGGCCACAAGCCTTGCTTTGAAGGTCTCTACCCTTCCGTCCGGTCCTCTTTTCCTCTTGTACACCCACTTGCATCCAATGGGCTCTACCCCATTAGGTGGATCAACCAACTCCCACACTTGATTATAATCCATCGAACCCACCTCGGTTTCCATTGCGGTTTGCCACACTTCCGCGTCTTTGTCTTGGATTGCCTCGTCGTACGTTCATGGGTCTGATTCATCGCCGGGAATCAAATCCGAAGATTCTCCAATTCCCATGAATCTCTCGGGTTGCCTTGCAATCCTCCCACTACGACGGGGTTCCGGTTGTGAAGGTATGACATGTGGTATATTATCTTGTATACTTGGTATAGGAGTTTGCCCTCTTAACTCGTCTAAGGTAATCTCACTTCTGGGCTTTCTTTTGTTCATATAGTCTTCCTCCAAGAATTTAAAGTGCGAACTAATCACGGTCTTTTAATCCTTGAGACTATAGAACATACACCCTTTCGTTCCCATGGGATATCCTATAAACAACCTTAATTCCGAACATGGATCCAATTTACCGGCTTCCTTGTCTAGCACGTATGCCGGACAACCCCAAATCTGCAAGTGTCTTAGACTGGGCTTGCGCCCCGGTCCACAATTCCATTGGGGTTTTAGGAACCGATTTGGATGGCACCAAGTTTAGAATATAAGTCATTGTTTCCAAGGCGTTACCCCAAAACGACTTGGGTAAATCCGAATAACTCATCATGGATCTGACTATTTCTAAAAGAGTCTGGCTCCTTCGTTCCGCCACATCGTTCTATTGAGGGGTTCCCGATGTGGTCAACAGGGATACAATCCCTTCTTCCGATAGGTAGTTCAAGAATTCATTGCTAAGGTATTCGCCTCCACGAACAAATCGTAGAGACTTGATACTTCTTTCCCTATGCATCATAAGGTAGATGTATCCGTATCTTGAGTAATCATCAAATTACTCATACCTCTTCTTGCTATGATCGTCATTGAACCACACATATCGGTATGAACGAGTTCTAACACTTCCGTAGTTCTATTCCCCTTGGCTCCAAATGCCCTCTTGGTCATTTTACCCTCTAAACAGGATTCACAAGTTGGAAACGGTTCGACTTGGAATAATTCCAAGGATCCGTCTTTCACCAATCTCTCTATCCACTTTAGATTAATATGACCTAGTCTAAGATGCCATAGAAGTGTTTCGTTCATCTTCGAAGAATGCTTTCTTTTATTACTCGAAATAATCGATGTGTTATTAGATTTAATTTTGTGAGTGGTGTGCCCAAAAAAATGGTATAAAGATCATCCATTAAAGTTCCGGAACGGATAAACTCATCGTTTCAAGCAATAATAACATCCTCATTAAAAGAAACTGAGTATCTATTCAAACAGTTTAGAAACTGAAGGTTGAGTTCTTTCTAAACTAGGAACATGAAGAATGTCTCTCAAGACCATAACTCTATCTTCACAAGATAGGCGCACTTCTCCCACTGCTTCAGCTGCCACTCTCGTAGCATTGCCCGATGTGATGGGGATCTCACTTCCGTTAAGTCGTCGGGTTAGCTTAAACCCATGAAACAAATGTGATCAGTAGCTCTTGTATTCACTATCCACGAATAGACAGCATACGCCACTTCACAAGTTTCGACAAATAAGGTGTGTGAATTACCTAACTTTCCTAGCCTCTTAGGCTTGGAACAGGCAGACCTCCATTGTCCTCACTCACCGCAACTAAAACACTTCCCCTTCGATGCTTGCCTTTGCATTTGCCTTTCGCAACAATTGGATTTGCTTGGATCCGGCCTTTGGTTCTCTTCCTCTTTTCCCTCCCTTGGGATCAAAAAAAGGTAGACGAACCATTAGCCACCATAGCACTAGACTGGTGCTCCATTATCACCTCCACCGAAACTAAAGCTTGCAAGAGCTCGGGCAAACGACTTGTCCGTTCATTCATCTGACAGTTCAGATGAAACTACTCAAAGCTTCTCGGTAGGGAATGGTATATGAAATCAATCAAAATCCGCACCAAGTACTTCCAACTTGTTAAGGTATGCCATTATCTCGAGAACGTGCTCCCTCACGGGCGTTCCTTCCACCATTTCCAACTTGACCGAGTCATGTTTGGTGAACTGATTAGTCATGGGATTCTGATGTGAAAACATCTCTTCAAGGCGTTTCATGATTTCAACAGCGGATACAATGTCTTCATGAACGCGCCTCAAATCCTCAGACAGAAACGTCAAGATGATGCACTTCATTCATTGTCACGCTTCCGATCATAAACTGCCTCTTCCCATTGCTTGACTTATCATTAGGCTTGCCGGGTATATTAACATAAATAACCCAATTGTGTTTTCGTGCAGTAAGGACAATTTTAAAAAAAAAAAAAAAAATATTTCCAATCGGTATAATTCTCTCCAAAAAGTTTATTAACTTTAAGTATATTAAACAGTGGATTAAAAGGTTACGACATGATGAAATGAGAATAAAACATACATTCATATCAATATCTAGAAAAATATGAAATTATCACATAATTCGATCACATCAATTATATTGAAACCTTAAAACAATATAATCATGCATCAGCCAACATCTCGAAACAATTTAAATGCGCCACGAGGGGTGGTCTATACATTTAAACACATTCAAGCGGATTACAAACTTAAAAGTTACAAGTCCTTAATTCAAAATTAATAGTTGGCTCCCACTTTGACCACATAGAAACTGACAGGGACTCCGAGGGGAGTAAGTTAATATCAATTTCCTATGCCTAAGTAATAACCATAATTAAATACAGGATTATTATTTCGCTTTGAGCAAGCCACTCGTGGTGAGGGTCAATACCGCCACTAGTAATAATCCACAATCATCCTTTCGGAATTTATTCATGTGAAATCCGTTCTTTTGGCCGATCCGAGGGGGAAATGTATTCCAAAAGAACTTCACAAATAAATAAATTATGGAGGCCAAAATAATCCAATTTTAATATCCGGAATAAAATTGCGATTATAAAAACATACTTAGTAATTTTTGAAAGTAAGGTTTTTCTTGGACAATTAAATTCATGCAAACACATATTAACAAATAATAATAAGTGCACGAAATAAAACATCCATCAAAACAAAATTAAACACATTGGAGCACTCGAATCCAATTGTCACGGTTTAATTTCTTCACGTCTTGATGCGAAAAAATCGTCCTTGTTGCTTTCCGACGTTCGTCTCGACGTGCTCCCACTCGAACAGCAACACTTCTTCAAAAACAGCATCGTTTGGGGTTCAGAACGACGTTTAAAATCACACGGAAAAAAACACGAACCGAAAAAATTCCACGGCCTGAGATACAGTGTGCGTCGGCCCACGAAATGGGCCCGCGCGCTTCCCGGCCCGAGAAGCGCCGGAAAAACGCCCGAGGCGCGCCCGAAGCGCAACCCCGAGGCGTGCCCGAGGCGCGCCCGAGGCGCTGCACGGAAGCGCGCCGAGGCGCGCGCGCGCCGTGCGCGCGGCGCCGTGCGCCCGTTGCGCGCGGTGTGCGCCGTGCACCCCCGTGCGCCGTTTTTTCGTCGTTCGTCCTCGTTTTCTTCACCCCTTGCATGATTTTACCTCCATACACGCGCCACGCATGTATGCGTCGTCCGGGTACGCCGTTTTTAATTCTTCGTTCTTCGTCACGATCCGGTTACAATTTATTTTTACAAAAAATAAATACTAGGTCTAGACTAGTCTATTACAATGATCGAATCAAAATAAAAACAACTAATCTACTCGTGGATTTTCTCACGAGAAAAACGAATTCGAACGAATCGAATTAAAAACCAAATTAATTCACACGCATGAAATTAACAACATTAAAAACCATGACAATTGGATACCTGCAAAAAAGATCTAACAATTCTACTATCCAATTTCAATTTTAATGTTCAACAATTTAAATTCCAATTTAAAATTCAGAGCCCGAAACCGTGGCTCTGATACCAGTTATTGGGAAAATTTAGGGTGCCCGGAATCTATTCGGGATGAATTTTAAATACGAATTTAAATACAATTATTACTATCATGAATTAATCCTAATTAATTCAAATAATAATTCCAACAACTAATTATCATCATGCATGCTAAATTAATTTCACATATTTAACTAGGCGGAATTAAACAAGTAAATATGCAATTAACGTACCTCTTGTAGAACTTGGTCTTTGAATAAAACGGGACTCTCGTACACGCTTTATCAACCCAAAAACCTTCTCAAGTATTTCCCTTTCGCCTTACTTGATCGCCGGTGGGAGACGCTTTCAAGCAATTTAATAAACTAAGGAAAAAGAAAAATATCTATGCTTCTTGATTTTTCCAACACATGGAATTATGTACTTGGGATGAAATAATCAACCCATATTTATAGGTGTAGGGTGATCGAATTTTTATGTTTTATTGGGCTTGAAGAAAATCTTTTCTTAGACTCTAAGAAATCTTGAATATATCTAATATATTCTTTTCTCCACAATAAAATATTCCACAAAAATCTCACTCACCTCTTTAACTTGTAATTCTCGAAAATAATAGGAGAAGAATCCAAGATTTGGATCTTCTTGAATATATGAGATAATCTTGTATTCCAAGAATACTTATCTTGCATAATATCTTTCCAAGAAAATCAACAAAATCTTTTCTCTCCCAATATTACAATTTTCGAAATTTACCTTGAAAAATCAGCATAATATTATCTTTTTATTTTAATCATCTTATCATTATTGGGCTACTTAATGGGCTACTTGAGGGGCCTTAAGGAGAATTAAGATTGGACCTCCTAATGGACTTCTGAATTTCAATATTGAGCCCCAATATAATTCAGCCCATTAATATTAATTATTACCACTAATAAATTAATATTGCACTATCCATCTTAATCCATATTATGATAATATGGGCTCCCGGTTATTATTTCCCGCGTTTAAGATTAACAAGTCCATTAATTAATTAAGCTTCTGAATAGCTCTAAATTAATTAATATATTTCACCTTGGAGTAAAGACAGCTCAACATTATTATTCGTACCGAAGAAACTAATTCTTCACTTGCAAGATTTGGTACAATAAAACTTCTGAGCCCACCAAGGGGACTAATCACACGAGCCGTACTCGCACGCGTTTCTCCGTATTAAATCTTAGCAACCGTCGTATGATTAATATTACTGCCCAAGACACAAAGTTCGAAGTCACAATGATTCTCACCCAACATGAATCAAAGCAGTAACTATTAAGCACACACGGTCCTATTTAAGTGACGGAGATTAAGAAATCAACAACCACTGAGGTCTAATTCTTCACCTTTCAGAACAGAAGAATTTATCCTCGCTGTAGGACCTCTTCAACACATACTAAATGTGCTAGTGCAATCTCTTAGTCAAGACAGACCAATCTGAGCCTTACACATCGACCTTTCACGGCGGATTGTTCAATTCCACCTGGGTCGTGAATTGTACGTTTAGTTACAAGTAAACTGTTAATGTTGTCTTCCGTGATCGGGTATCACCACATTAACTACAATGTAACATGTACTATATATTGAACGGTTTGCAATAGACATTCAACATTCAATTATATCTAAAGCAAATGTGATAAAAGAATTATTCTCATAAATCGAGTGTTTGATACACGAGTTATACAAAGTAAAAGCATACTTTCACGTATAACTCCAACAGGTGTTTGATTGAGCTTATAAGCTTTTTAAAATAACTTATAAGTTGTCTAAGAACTTATAAGCACTATCAATATGTTTGGCAAAGGGATTAAAGATTTATACGTCCAATAACTTGACTTCATTTTGATTTTGGTCCACATGAATTACACGTTTTGATATTGGTCCTGTAACTTTAGAATTATTTTGATTTCGGTCCTTTTACCTGCTATAGGAGGTTACCGAACCGGTCAGTATTTTGCTTGACTTTCCTTGTACAGGTGGCGGTTTCCAATTGGGTTATAATGTCTATGTGGCATTTAGTTATTTAAATAAGTCAATAAATTAGTAAATAAATTTAAATTACCAAAATTGGAAAAAATTAATTATTTTATAATATTTCAAATCATCATTTACGGGAATACTAAGTACTTTAAAATTAAATAATTGCTCAATAAACTGTTAAATTAGCTTCCCTATCTTCAAACAATAAAATCTGGAGTTAATTTCATAGAACGAATTCGAACCCTCTCCCAAAATTGTCCAAGAACAAACTTAATAATTGAATCAAACCCCTCTCCCAATACTGAACCAAATCAAGATCAAATTCAAAAATTGAATCAAAGCCCTCTCCCAAAACTGCCCAAGAACACAAGTTCTGTTCATTTCCTAATTCAGAATCCAATGCTCATTTCTAAATTCAATGCATTTATTCCCAAAGTCAAATCGAACCCCGTATATAGGGGGATCTTGAACAAAGGAGAGAAGGGTGAAAACTGTTGGGTTTCCGTGAACACGGTCGATCTGAACGTTTGGAAGACAACTCCGACGATCTGGAACGGAAGCAACTAATTGGCGCGCGATGGCAATGGGAATCACGTGTGGCGGAGTTGGAACTCGCGCGCGGTTGCTGTTGATGAGCGAAAAAGCGGCGGCGCTCATCGGCCGCACAAAACCAGAAAAACAACAAATCTGCATTCTGTACGAACCACGACAACGAACAGATCGACGACAGCACAGGGGGGCGATGGCACTGCACTTGAAGGCAACAGACATCCGCGATTGTTACACTGAGTTGAAAGTGGTTGAACCGTTGAAGAGATGGTGTTCAATTTGGGGTGATGAAGATGACTGTCGGAGACGATGACCGATTCAAACGTATTAGGATTAGCTTAGATTTAGGAATATTTACTAAAAAAAATTATTAGATGAGAAAAATTGATTTAGTAATTTATTGGGGTGGGGAAATTTAATGTATTAGATTAGTTTTTTAAATAATTTATTCTGCATTTCGAAAGATTTTATCGTTTTTACTTTTAGAAATTTTAAGGTTTAGAAGTTATATTTTTCTATTTTTATTTAATTAAAATATCTCATATTTTTATTTAACTAGTTTAACCATATAAAAAATGAAAGGAGTTGAATTTAAAATTATATTATTTTTTATAATAAATAATATTGTTCTAATTTACAAATAAAAATAAGACATTTATTTGATAAATAAAAATATAAAAACAAAAGATATTGCCACATACATACAAAAAAAAAGACAAATGAAAAAATAAATCCACGTGGCGGTGACCGGTTCTATGACTTGCTATAGCAGGTAAAAGGACCGAAATCAAAATATTTTTAAATTTACAGGACCATTATCAAAACGTGTAATCCATGTGGACCAAAATCAAAATGAAGTCAAGTTACTGGACGTATAAATCTTTAATCCTGTTTGGCAAAATAAGATGTTCAACAGTTTATATGATCATAAAATAAGCTTTAACAGCTTATAAACTCTAAAAAAAAAATTTAAGTTGGGAAATCCCAACTTATTTTCCTACCACCTCCATCCCCGACTATTCACTCCACCCCTTCCCCACCCATCACTACCTCAACATAAAAAATATATATTAAAATTAAAATATAAAAAAATATTTATTTTATAATTTCTTAATGATCTTATAAGCTAAATCGCGATTTATTGTCTCAACCGAATTTATGATAAAAGGAATTCTGTAGTCCAACTTTTATTTTTGGCCTTTTTTTTCTAAAGGTATTAAATGATTGGTTCAAACATGATTGTCACTAGCTCAGATTTTTATATGTCTTGTTTATGCAATGTCAAGTTGGTTACGATTTCAAATTAATAGTTAATTCATAATTAAAGATTTAAGACTTTTTAGTTCGTAATTAAGAAGTTGAATTAGAACGTAATTTGTTCTTTTGAATTTGGAGAAAAAGAGGTCTGATTGTGCAAGCAATGGGTCAATATCTGTTTATGACTAATTACTAAATAATTAGTCTGCGTTTTCCACATTTCTAGATTGTTTTCTAATAAATTGAAAAAAAAAAAAATCGTTTCAGTTACTCTTTACATTTGTCAACAAACTTTTGTGAATTAAGTGGATTGGTCTAAAGTTTGATTAATGAATAATAGTTTGATAATTGCATAATTATTAATATTTGAAATATTTTGGCTGGGTAGTCTTGTTTTGAAAAGGTACGAGTGAAGATACCCAAAGTGTTGAGATTAATCAAGTATATAGATAGCATGAAAACAAAATGAAGAAATGAGGCACAAACAATGTAAGTAGATAGGATTTTATTTAAAAAAAAAATGTAAATTAAGAGTTCACTTTACGTTAAATGAGAACGAGCCAGAATCTTAACTTATCAATTAAGAGTTTAAAAATAGTGAATCTATTCTTGCCTGCTTGGAAAATTAAGAATGTCAAAATTTGTGTGGGAATATCATTTACAAAATATATTACATGTGATGGTAAAAGAATATTTGAAAAGTGATACTTTTATCTTTAAAGTAATATTTCTTTTGTAAAAATGAGTATTTAATCTTCCATCGATGAAAACGTATCAGTGAGACTTCTCATACAAAACATACCACTTATTTTGAATTTATTTATTTAATGATAGAAGTGAAAGATTATTCAAAATCGTATCCTTTATCGTTGAATTACCTTTATTTTATATTTCCTCTATCCGCTAGAAAAATGCTGAACCACTCCGAGAAATAAACAACTAAAATAATGTGATTTGCCGGATTTGGTTTGTTCCAATTTTCAACCAATCAATGAGTCTATGGCCATTATAATTATGGCTATTAATAAAAAAAAAAAAGTCTTGAAAAATTCAATAATTTTATTATAAGTATCTGCTGTTATTAATATTGTATCTGCTATATATTATGAGTCTTTCTTTCGTGCAGTTTTTTTTTTCCTCTCTCTTTTACCGTTTACCTTTATATTTTTTCATATTACTTGTTTGAACATGAAGAGACCTAATTTTTCATTGACAAAAGAAAAAGGGAAAAAATCTAAACTTGCGATTTACAGGTTCTTTTATAAATCTTATTAATTTTTCGCTACAAGAAAATAAATAATTGTCTATGAAATTAGAATTGCCTAAATGTAGGTTTTATATGAGAATGTTTTATAATAAGCTTAACATGAAATAATTTTAGAGTATCATTAATCTCATCAGGAGGAGTATCATTAAACCTGTCAGGGGTATCATTAGTCTGAGTTCAAGAATTTCTTGAACTCAGACTAATGATACCCCTGATGAGATTAATGATACTCCCGATAAGATTAATGATATTTTAAAATTGTTTCATGATAAGCTTATCATGAAATATTTTCATATAATACTTTGTCATTGTCTAAAATTTCATAGTGGAAATTGCCTACAGTTCGTTTGCCTACAATAATTTACCCGTAAATAATTTGTCTACAAACATTCCATAGATAAATTATTTGTAAGTAGGGAATGAAGATGTCTATATAATTCGATTATTTCATAAGCAAATCGTAGACTATTTTCACTATATAATTTAATGTGGGAAATTTTGTAGTCATATTTACAATTTTCGTAATCAGTTATTTATTTTCTTGTAGTGTTTGTTGATCATGCAAAACAGTCACGGAGAACGTGATTTTATGGTGATTCATGCACTAGTGTTGTTAATTTTTGACAAAAACTTGTATGAGACCGTCACATGACATGAGATATGAACACAAATTAACAATAATTCCTATCAAAGTGTTAATGGATCATTGTTCTAATTATACTTATAATTGTTATCTCATATCATGGGACGGTCTTATACAAGACCTACTCTTATTCTTTTTCCCGCTCCGAACATCCACTTGTTTGGTTTGAGAATGATTCTTCAGATTATAGAATCTCCTTGTATTTTGTTGTTTAAGAATATAAACCCTCTGATCAAAATAATTTCGGATTTAGGAATGTGCAGTACAGTTTTATTTAAATGCAGTTGAATAAATGGAATGCAAATCACTAGACTAACATAGATTTTGAATATTGATTTTCATATTTTTTAATATTATATTTACACTACAAAAAAGGCGCGGTTTAACGACGGAAAATTTGCGACGGCAAAATATCCGTCGCAAATTTCGTGTATTTGCGACGGATTTGGGCAAGCCGTCGTAAAAAATGTCGGTTTGCGACGGATATGAAATTCCGTCGCAACAGTTAGTGTTTTGCGACGGAAATGTCCGTCGCAAATCCTAGGGCCCACCACCTTCGTTGTACTCCTGCTCATTTGCGACGGATATGTCGTCGCAAAGTCAAAATTGAAATTTGCGACGGAATTTTCCGTCGCAAAACGACCCGTTTAAAAGTAGCCACCCGGAAAATGATCCATTTGCCTGTTTTGCGACGGAATAGCCGTCGCAAATTTTAAATTCATATTTGCGACGGCCACTTTTCCGTCGCAAAATTGAGTAGTTGAAGCTCGTCAGAGGGGTTGGTGACCAATAATTGACCTGGGTCGTCGCAAAGCGTATTTGCGACGGAATTGCCGTCGCAAAATATAGAATTTGCGACGGAAAATCAGTCCGTCGCAAATTTGTGCAGATTTATAACAACCCCCTTCCTTTTCCTTCCCTTTCACTTTCACTCTTCTTTCCCTTTCACTTTCACTCACGAAAAAAATAAGAAATGATGCGGTTTTCATATGTTCTTCACGTATAATTGGTGTATTTGTCATTGCCTTCAACCTCACCGTACGTATTTGTCATTGCCTTCTACTTCACCGTACGTTTTCACATTTTTAACCGTTTAAATGTCATATTTTTATTGTTTCAACTTTTTAGTACACTATTAGGTAATGAGCATGATATATGTTTATTTGATGGGTTTAGGTATTATTGATGATATATGTTTATTTGATGTGTACGTTAATTTTAGTTTGTGTGATATTTATACCTATTTTTAGTCGAAACTCTGCTCAATTTTTATGTACACTATTAGATAAATTGTGTGATATTTGTTTATTTGATTGGTTTACTATGATTGATATATATGGTTGTGTTGGATTGATTTTTGTGAAGGAAAATTTTGTATATCCTTATTTTTAGGCAAACTCTGCCCAATTTTTTATAACTCACGTGGTATTTACTTTTAATCTGTAACAGATGCAATTTTCAGATCGTGGTTGGATGTACTCAATACCTAGAATGATAGGAGGAGGCATTAACTCTGCCTTTTGCAATAAAATTGATGAGTTTATTGAGTTTGCACTACAACATCCATGCAGTATGGATTGTATGGGTAATATTAGGTGTCCGTGTAAAGACAGAAGATGCAGAAATATGAGATTCTTGAGTGTTGATGAGGTTAGAACTCATCTTGTGATTTCCGGTTTTGTTCCCCGTTATTACAACTGGACCAGTCACGGTGAACAACGGTGGAATGTTGACATCGAAACCGTAGAATACTGGTATACTGGGTGGAGCGGTGGTGGAAATTTTGATGTTGGTGGTTCAAGTTATGTTCCGTATACTCAATTTGAACCACAAATAGAGGATGAACCTGATAGATATCGGATGATGATTGCAGAATCTGTTTTGGGTGGTCAACCACAATTCAATGAAACACTTATGGAGGAGGAACCAAATCATCGGTCAAAGAAGTTTTTTGATATGCTTAAAACCGTTGATCAAAAGTTGTTTCCTGGTTGTGAGACTGAGACGCAATTGTCATTCAATGCTCAAATGTTGAACATCAAAACTGAAGGCAAGGTCAGTCAAAAAGTGTTCAATCAATTTGCTAAATTGTTCAAACGAGCTCTACCTGAAGACAACATGGCGCCTGATAATTTCTATCAGAGCAAGAGGCTCTTGAAGGATATGGGTCTACCCTTTGAGAAGATTGATTGTTGTACAAACGGTTGCATGTTGTTTTGGGATGAGGATGAGGATGAGGATCATTGCAAGATGTGTGGTCACCCACGGTACAAACCATCTGGTCGTATAAAAAGTAAGAAGAAAGTGCAGTTGAAGGCTTATAAGGCAATGTATTACCTTCCCATCACTCCTCGTCTAGAGAGGTTGTATCAGTCCAGTGCCACGGCTAAAGACATGACATGGCATGCTGAGGAGTGTTCTGGTGAGAATTCTGGAGAGATGCGGCATCCTGCAGACTCGGAGGCATGGAAACATCTTGATAGGGAGTTCCCAGATTTTGCAAGGGAGACGAGAAATGTGAGGTTAGGCTTGTGCACGGATGGTTTTGCCCCATTTGGAATGCACAGAAAAAAGTATTCATTATGGCCTGTGCTGTTGACCCCGTACAATCTACCTCCTTGGTTGTGCATGAAGCCTCAACATATATTTCTTAGTATATTGGTGCCTGGACCACACAACCCCAAGCATAAATTGGATGTATATCTCCAGCCATTGATTAAAGAGTTGAAATCTTTGTGGTCTACGGGGGTGGAGGCCTACGACGTTCATAGGAAGCAGAACTTCACGATGCGAGCTGCACTTTTGTGGACCATTAGTGACTTTCCAGCATTTTCTATGTTGTCTGGGTGGTCAACAGCAGGAAAACTAGCATACCCGTATTGCATGGACAGTTCTGATGCATTCTATCTTCCGTTGAGTAGAAAAGTGTCATGGTTCGACAACCATCGCAAGTTTCTTCCTCCTGATCATCCCTTTCGGAGGAACAAAATAGACTTTCTAAAGGGTAAAAATGCAGTAGGCCGCCCAAGACCACGGATTCGATCAGGTATGTGTCTGGGTACTGAATCACTACTGATGTCTATGTGTCTCATATATATAAGTTAACTATATATAAATTAATTATTTCAGGTGATTCGTTGTTGTATGAGGTTACAATCACTGATTTGATGAAGACAACTGAGGCGGGTGCAATGGAGCACAATAAACGTATCCAGGGTGGTTGGAAGAAGAGAAGTATCTTTTGGGACTTACCTTATTGGAGCAAGTTGTTGATTCGACACAATTTGGATGTGATGCATATAGAGAAGAATGTTTTCGACAACTTGTTTCATACGGTCGTGGGTACTGAAGGGAAGACCAAAGACACTTCAAAATCCAGAGATGAGTTGAGACTCTTCTGTTCTCGTGCTTCCCTACACAAGGATGAGCAGACAAGAACATATCCCCAGGCCTCTTACACAATTAGTAAAGCAGAAAGGAAGAATTTGTGTAAGTGGGTGAAAGAGTTGAGCTTCCCTGACAATTATGTGTCGAATTTGGGAGACAGAGTTGACACGGAAACCGGAAAGGTGTCTGGAATGAAGAGTCATGATTGTCACGTGTTCATGCAACGACTCTTACCTATTGCATTTCGGTACTCACTTCCCAAGAATGTATGGAGTGTCATCACGGAATTAAGTCTCTTTTTCAGACACTTAACGACATCAACGATTACAGTTGAGGACATGAGGCGTTTGGATGAGGAGATCCCTGTTATTCTATGCAAACTTGAGCGGATTTTTCCACCCAGCTTCTTCGACTCGATGGAGCACTTACCCGTACACTTAGCGTATGAAGCCTCAATTGCTGGTCCCGTACAGTATCGATGGATGTACCCTTTTGAGAGGTAATTCTATACCATTTTTTAAATCGACTTTTAAGATCAATACTGAATAAATTTTCTAACACAAGAATGTTTTAGGTATTTGCACAATTTAAAGCTCAATATTGGAAATGCGGCCCACATCGAAGCATCAATTGTTAATGCATATCTTACTGAAGAGGTTGGAGCATTTTGTTCTTACTACTTCGGCGATCAAGTTCAAACCAGAATCAGAAATGTGCCTCGCAACTACGATTGTCGTGGAGTAGACCATCCCCTTCGTGATGTTGAAGGTATGTTATCTGTATTTTTGCATCCGGGTCGACCAATGGGTAAGGGCACCAAACGACCGTTCAGGGGCAGTATTGAAGAGGAAACAATACATTCATATGTTTTGATGAATTGTCCTGAAGTCCAACCGTATATAGAGTAAGTAATTTAATTTTATAGTTGAGTTTTTTTACAATATGTATACTGTTGATATCTGAAAAGTAATTAATTTCTTTTTTCTGATATATAAGCATGTTCTGTGAGTATAAGCGTCAAGTAGAACCAGACATCACAGATGCAACAGTTTTTCAATCCATCCGCAATGATTTTATGTTTTGGTTCCAACGTTACGTGAGTACCACATAATTATATGATTTTTACCTTATAACAAATATGTTATTATTTTTATACATGATAATTTAATATTTACAGGGACAAAATGGCCTACTTAATAACAACCCACATCTTGAAGCTCTGAGCAAAAGACCACTACGTAGTGTGGTATCATACCACGGATATTACGCAAATGGATACAAATTTCATACTGAAGCGTATGCTTCAACGAAATCGACTACAAACAGTGGTGTTTGCGTTATCGGTGCAAACTACAACGAAGAACCCATCGATTACTATGGAGTGCTGCAAGAAGTAGTTGAAATAGAATATCCGGGTTGGCCGAGCAGGACGATAGTGTTGTTCTTGTGTGAATGGTATGATCCAGGGAACCAAGGAACAAGAGTCGACAAAAACTACAAGATTGTTGATATCAACACCGGAAAAAAGTTTCCGGCGGCATACGATCCTTATATTTTTGCAACGCAAGCATCTCAGGTATATTATTGCAAATACCCCGGATCAAGTAGGCCCAACTTGAGGACAGTTTGCAAAGTAAAGGCAAGATCACTGGTTGAAGTTTCTAATCCGTCAAACAAAGACGGTGTAGAACCAACAGATCCATTTCAAACAGAGATACAAGAGGCTCAAACAGAGGTTGATCAAGCAGGTGTGAATATTTTTGTCGACTTACTTGCTGCAAATCCAGAAATAATAATGATTGAAAGTGATCATGAGGGTGATGGACAAGAGCGCGGTGGGGAGGAAGAAGAAGAGGAAGAGGAAGAGGAAGAGGAAGAGGATGAAGATGAGGAAGAGGATGAAGATGATGATGAGGATGACGAGGAAGAAGACGACGATTAGAATTACTAAATTATTGTATATATAACAAGTGAAAAACGAAAATGAATTAATTTGGTGAATTGTAGAAAAAAAAATGAGTCAATTTAGATACATACACAATTAATTGCGTACAAATGAACGAATTATAAATTTAAGCGGGAGTCGAAATAAATAAATTTACAGAAATAATAAAAATTAAATGGCCCCAATATTTATAAAAACAAGTTAGAAACGAAAATAAATTAATTTGGTGAATTGTAGAAAAAAAATGAGTCAATTTAGATACATACACAATTAATTGCGTACAAATGAACGAATTATAAATTTAAGCGGGAGTCGAAATAAATAAATTTACAGAAATAATAAAAATTAAATGCCCCAATATTTATAAAAACAAGTTAGAAACAAAAATGAATTAATTTGGTGAATTGTAGAAAAAAAAATGAGTCAATTTGGATACATACACAATTAATTGCGTACAAATGAACGAATTATAAATTTAAGCGGGAGTCGAAATAAATAGTTTTACAGAAATAATAAAAATTAAATGGCCCCGATATTTATAAAAACAAGTTAGAAACGAAAATGAATTAATTTGGTGAATTGTAGAAAAAAAAAAGAGTCAATTTGGATACATATACAATTAATTGCGTACAAATGAACGAATTATAAATTTAAGCGGGAGTCGAAATAAATAGTTTTACAGAAATAATAAAAATTAAATGGCCCCAATATTTATAAAAACAAGTTAGAAACGAAAATGAATTAATTTGGTGAATTGTAGAAAAAAAAAGAGTCAATTTGGATACATATACAATTAATTGCGTACAAATGAACGAATTATAAATTTAAGCGGGAGTCGAAATAAATAATTTTACAAAATAAAAAAAAGAGTTGGGCAAAATATTTTAATAAACAACTTAGATACGAAAAGAAATTAATTTGGTGAATTATAAAAAAAATGACTTAATTTGAATACATATACAATTAATTGCATAAAAATAAACGAAAGTAGCTTGTGCCCTAGTGGCGCGCGCCCCCTCCTCTTGCACAAGAGGTCCTGTGTTCGATTCCCCTTGGACGCAAAAATGGATTAATTGTTCAAGGCCTAATAAGACTAATATAGAAGGTGGGCCGCATATATTAAGCAATGGGCCGAGTGGCCCAGTGGTCCGCGCCCGCCCCGGCCGCCTCGGGTGCCCGAGCTCGAACCACGCGAGCCACTTTTTTTTTTGTATAGGCTCGGTAATTTGCGACAGCCATATTCCGTCGCAAATATTGAATTTTGCGACGGAAAACAGTCCGTCGCAAATTATAACACAAAAAAGTATAAAAAATATATAAAAATATTTGCGACGGAATTTAGCCGTCGCAAATGTTGTTGACCCGATCGGGTCTGACCCGAAAAGTTTGCGACGGACTACTGTCCGTCGCAAATTCTTGACCCGGCCGGATCTGACCCACCGATTTTGCGACGGATTTGTCCGTCGTTAATTTGCGACGGATGGCTGAATCCGTCGCAAAAATTTGCTACGGCTGTTTTAGGTACGGATACGTGTCCGTCGCAGATCCCGTCGCAAAACACTGTTTGCGACGGATTTTCCGTCGCTAATTCCGTCGCAAAACAGTGTTTTTTTTGTAGTGTTATGTTGGATTTCGCGGAATATTCAATCAATTTTGTTAGACCACGCGTCTATTAAATACAGTGCATGCATGCATGCTTTGAAAAGAATTGACCACGCGACAACGGCATATCTAGTTGTCATGAGCTGTTCAGAAACAATCCTAACAATTTAAACTCATATAGTAAAATTCTATTTTGTGTTTAAAAAAAAAATCTGTATCTAAAAAAAGTAGAATTTTTCGAAGGTACATTAGAAATGGAATAATAATTTGGCTCCTCATCTTTTCGCTTTTAACAATCTAACTTCGTCATTAGATGAAGTAATTGAGATTTAAAAATAAATTATCGAAATATCCTTTTAGCATCTTTCTAAAATATAAATTTTACAAATTACATACTTAATCTCGTTTTATTTGTTAATGTCTCATATGCACCTGGTTTAAAGTGCACTCACTCAACAAATGAAATTGTTTACACCGAAAAGTATGAACCGATTACACCGAAAAGTGTAGAATGATTACACTAAAATGTTTACATTAAAAATCGATAACAAATAAAAAAATTCAATGTAGTCATCTCGCATTTTTCAGTGTAAACAACCTCAACTATTGAGTGGAGTGCATTATATACCAGGTACACAATAGACTTACTCTTATTTTATTAATAATCAATAAATTAAAATATTTAAGTGTCTCTTTAATTCTTTCATTGTTAGTTCTTTTTCTTCTCTCCGCACACTGTTCCATTTTATGGAAAAGTTAGGGCTCGAGTGACATGGTTGATTATAACAACAGTAATATTTTATTGATAATTTTATTTTTTTAATTACGTCTAAACATGTTTTATTTAAATATAAAATTTTAATAGGGATTTATGGAGAAAAAACTTTAAGTAATTTTGCCATAAAACACATACATGAGACGTGATTTTGGTAATCGTTCCAAATAGTGATTATACCCCCTGCTCAATAAATGATCAAACCTTGACAAAACATGGATAACCACCGACATCAACCATCCCGAAAAAAACCACCAACACTAATTAATCTCTTTGTAACAACACCAAAAAAGAAAAAAGAAAAAAAACGCAATTGCACCGCGGCCAAAAATAATCACATTTTATAGTAAGTTTTTATGATATATATATATATATATATATATATATATATATATATATAATAAATTAATATTTCCTATATATATAATAGTACACATTTATTTGTTCTTGGTATTACAAAATAAATCAGAAGTAAACCAATTAATTATAACCAATGTTTGAAATGCTAAAATGTTGCGTTCTAATTCATCATTAGTGGGCCCACTTAAATTGTTTATTTGATAAGTTCAAACCAGCAATCTTGAATTCTTGATAGGGGCAGTATTCTACTATTATCTAATCTAAAGCGTACAACTATTGCTGATGCGGCTATGTTTCCATATCGTTTGCGCAAAATGAACATATTGTTTTATCATATATTTTAGGTCTATTTTTCTTATTTTTAGTTTTGTTTGGATCTTTTGCAAGTATTTTATTATTCATTTATCTTTATGCATAAGTTTAAATTAAGAGTAGTTCTAGTGTGCACTTAAGTGTATGATATGTATTTGGATTGTAAAAAAAAAAAAGTTTCAAGCAGAATTCAACAATACCCCAAGAAGTAATACCCCAAGAAGACATCAACAATACCCCAAGAAGGTATCAGTAATACCCCAACTATAAAAAAAATACACAGTTCGGTGTGTTTGTATGTATTTTGAAAAAAAACAAAATTGAGCTTAAAATCATGCATTTTGATGCACTCTAAAATTTGTCTTAAATTAATATTCACAAAAATTTGTGTGAGACAATTTCATACATAAAATGTGAAATAATTTTATAATATTTTTAAAATTGATTATTATAATAATTTATAAAAATATCACATCTCATATATAAAACCACGCTTCTCATACCAGATTTATTACTCCTTAATATTTCTATGCTATGATTTAGAATACCTCAAGACATCAGGAATATTCAAGATACCAGTAAAATTGGAAAGAAAGACTTTAATGTTTTTTTATAACTTAAAATATAAATAAATGAAGCAGATGTTATTTTACAAAGCATTATTAAAATGAAATGAAGGAGTAAAACATAAAAGTGAACGGCAAATAATAGAAAAAAAAAAGTAATTTGAAGATCGAATATGTTTTTCTAGTCAAACTGATTCCTCTAATGTAATATTTAAAATTATAGTTAATCTTATAATTGACCAACATTGCAAATTGCAATAGGTCTACGTTAGTTAATAAATAATAAATGGAAACTAGTCACAACATCATCAAAGGGGGGAATTAATAGTGAAAATCAAAGGTAAGAGAAGTCCAATTGTTATTGTTATCATTATCATTATCATTATCATTATTATTATTATTATTATTTAGCTGAAGTCCATTTGTTAAATTTGTATTAATGTAAGAAAAGAAATATTCCACCCTTTTGCCCGTGAAAAAAATTCCAACCTAATTTTTTGACAACACCACAATCCCAAGACTTTTGCCCTAAAACCATGTATGAATGAATTTCAACTAAAAATTTAAATTTTATAAAAAAGATGTGATATTAGTTTATATGAATTGTCGTAACACATATATTATTATATCATTTCATTGCAGACATCTTTTTAGGACAAGTTTTTATAAAACAAATTTTACTGTTCTACTCAAAGCTGGATAATAATTTTTACAATGAAATAATTAATATTGTTAAAAAAATATAATTACCACAAAATCCAAATAAGTATCATGGTGAAACCAATATCTTTTACATCTTTCTATTTTGCTCCAACGCGTGATTAAAAATCTATTTAATACATTTGTATTATTAATTTATGCATTTCGAATTGTAAGATAAAATAATTACATGCTCATTCGTACTCTTCTTAATTAACAAATGTTGACTACATAACTCTATCTTCCAAAGGATTGCTTTTAGTTATATTTTACGTGTATTTATTGAAAGTTATTATTTCATTTTTTTCTTAACTAGCTTTTAATTCACGTGCTGGTTGAAACTTGAAAGTGGAGTTCCATCAATTTCATAGAATAAATCAAACAACTATATATATAAGCTTTGAAAAGGGTTGTTAGATGAAAAATTGACGAATGCAGTTGACATATAAATTTAAAAAACAAAAAAAATGTAGTTACTGATAAAAAAATTACTGATAAAAAATCGTGTTTTCTCCAGTAGTCTTCGTTAGACTTTTACCATCGTAGTTACTGATAAAAAATTAGGCATATATTCTTTAAAATAAAAAAAAAGGCTTATAGAAATGTTCAATAATCGAAGTACTGAATAGGTCGGACCACCTAGAAAAAACAGCCCAATGGCTTTGTCACTGTCAGCATCGGAGTGTTATACATAGTTATCTGTTTTCATCATTAAATTGAAAGAAACTTTTTTCCTGGCATTTTTATTTGTTTTATCCCTTTATTTAATTTGGGTGATGTTACCCAAAAAATAATAATTAAATATTAATTAAATTAGATAATTATTATTAGTTTTAGGCGCTTAATTTTCCTCCATCCACTAACTTTCCTCCACTAATTTCCCTCCACTAACTTCCCTCCCTATTTTCCCTCCATCCATTCCCTCCACTCCATATGCATGCGCATTAATGACAGAATATAATTAATGATAGAATTACTCTTCCATTATTATGTAAGACTTAGTCAATAATTTTTTTTTAATCAGATTTAAAACGAAACTAAAATTTTGAATAATTTTTTAATAGTAATTATATAAAGAAATTTCAAATTATATTATATAGTATTTCGAACTATTTTTTATTGCTATTCTATTTCAAATTTTATTTTAAATAAAATTCAATTATATTAATAAATTATATTATCTTTTCCTGCTTTGTTGGTACGGTTAGTTTGAACTATTCCAATTAAAAGATACAAATTCTATTAAAAATTTCAGCGGTAAGTTTGAATTATACAAGGAGAATTAATTTTCTTGTATTATACCTAATAAAATTATTAAACAAAATATTAAAACTAATGTATATTGCGTCGTGTACAACAATTTTAAATTAGTTTTGAAAATTCACGTACTACAACTTTAAGATCAATTTTAAGATCAATTTTAAAGTATATTGTGTCGTGTATTATAACGAATACAAAAATATAATTACAATTTGAAAATTCTTTATATTTAAGATCAAATATAATATATTGGTACGATTAGTATATAAATTTTATTGAAATATTAATAAATAAATTTTAATCAACTTTTGTTTATTGGTACATTAGTATAGTTCAATAATGTTATTATTAAGTGTGTATAATATATATTCAAATTTAATATATAATCAAATTAAATATTTCTTTTCAAAATCCAAGTGTTTATAATAATATATATTCAAGTAAAACTAAAATTTTATTTAAATTTAATATATATACGAAATTTTTTGAATTTGAAAAGCCAAAAATACGAAATAAAAAATATTGAATCTAAAATGCGAATTATTTTGAATTTTGATTCTAAATAATATTATAATAATTTTGAATTTGATATTTTTTTAAGGAATGAATTTAAATTTTTCGGAAAAAAAATATATTAATAATTTTTAAGAGTTTGTAAGGAATGAATTTAAATTTTTCGGAAATAAAAACTATTAGTGATAAATTGAATAACTCTTAGTAATACATTGAAAAACTCTAAGTAATACTTATAAATATTATTAATAATACATTGAAAAAATATTAGTAATACATTATAAAACTCTTAATAATACGTTGAAAAACTATTAGTAATACATTGAAAAACTCTTATAAACCCTAACCCCTAACCCCTAACCCCTAACCCTAACCCTAACCCTAAACCCTAACACTAAACCCCTAACCCTAAACCTTAAACTCTAACACTAAACCCCTAACCCTAAAACTCTTAGTAATACTTATAAACACTATTAGTAGTACATTGAAAAACTATTAGTAATACATTGAAAAAATATTAGTAATACATTGAAAAACTCTTAGTTATACTTATAAACACTATTAGTAATACATTGAAACACTATTAGAAATACATTGAAAAACTATTAGTAATACATTGAAAAACTCTTAGTAATACTAATAAACACTATTACTAATACATTGAAAAACTAATAGTAATACATTGAAAAACTATTAGTAATACATTGAAAAACTATTAGTAATACATTGAAACACTGTTAGAAATACATTGAAAAAGTATTAGTAATACATTGAAAAACTCTTAGTAATACTTATAAACACTATTAGTAATACATTGAAACACTATTAGTAGTACATTGAAAAACTCTTAGTAATACTTATAAACACTATTAGTAGTACATTGAAAAACTATTAGTAATACATTGAAAAAAAATATTAGTAATACATTGAAAAACTCTTAGTAATACTTATAAACACTATTAGTAATACATTGAAAAAATATTAGTAGTAGATTGAAAAACTCTTAGTAATATTTATAAACACTATTAGTAGTACATTGAAAAACTATTAGTAATACATTGAAAAAATATTAGTCATACATTGAAAAACTCTTAGTAATACATTGAAACACTATTAGTAATACATTGAAAAACTATTAGTAATACATTGAAACACTATTAGAAATACATTGAAAAACTAATAGCAATACATTGAAAAACTCTTAGTAATACTTATAAACACTATTAGTAATACATTAAAAAAATATTAGTAGTAGATTGAAAAACTCTTAGTAATACTTATAAACACTATTAATCAGTGTTCTAAAAAATGGCTTAGTCGGCCGACTAGTCTAGTCGCTAGTCGACCTTAGACCGTTCCGACTTTAGTTAAAAATTTAAAAAAACAGTCTTGTAATTAGTCGGCTACTAATCAGATTAGTCGGCGACTAATTGGATTAGTGGTCATCTATTCCATTTTTTTTAATCTAAATAAGTAATAAATTAAATATTTAATTCACTTTTTTATTTTTTAACCTAATTATCAAAACTCTCCCCCACGGAAGACGTACGTCGGTGCACCTCCACCACCGAAAGTCGTACCACATCCCTCATCCACCGAACATTGTGCCATGACCTTCCACCGCCCAAGGGCCCAACCCTCCATGCTGCTCCCCCAACCTTTCCATGGAATTTGGATGATGTCTTTTGATTTATATTATTATGCATATTTGCTACTTTATTGAGTTTTAAGTTTTATGGTATTACTTAGGGTGATGATGTATTACTTATAATTTTAATATTGAAGGGTGATGGTATTTCTTTTTCATGTATTTAATGTGTTAATTTATTAAAAAATAATTATTTTATAGATTTAGGTGGTTTCGACTAGTCCCCGACTGGTCTCCGTCTAGTCGCTAGACCCCAGTAGACCGACCGACTAGCAACTTTTAGAACACTGCTATTAATAATACATTGAAAAAATATTAGTAATACATTATAAAACTCTTAATAATACGTTGAAAAACTAGTAATACATTGAAAAACTATTAGTAATACATTGAAAAACTATTAGTAATACATTGAAAAACTATTAGTAATACAAGGAAAGGAAGATTCCCGTAATCGTCCTAGAAGATCCGAGTGTCCGTGAGGAGGAAAACAATGTTGCTGATGTTGGTGGTGGGGATGATAACATGTTCGACCATTGCAGTGGCAAAGATCGTGCATGGATGGTTACATTGAGATGAGATTCGTGGTTGTTAGAACTTTTGAAATATTATCTATATGACCCTTAGGCCTTACGTTTTTTTTTTTTTGTTTTTTTTATCTAAAAAAATGTACCAATGGCCGAGAGCCAAATTTTCACTATCAATGGTATTAATATAAATTTATTAAAGCTTTATTTATATTTTTGGAACATATCATACATTGAAATCTAAAAGTTTATCCACCAAGTCATCAAATATGTGCGTACTAGCACTTACACGGGATTACAAAAAATAATTATATTATTAATTTACCATCATATTAAATTTAATTTTAATATGTTATAAGTGCAGTGATATCATATACAAATTATACTTATAATTATTTTGTACAACATTAAAAAAAATAGAATATGGCAGTTCACTTAAAAATAGAATATGGTTATTCGCATTCTGAAATATACACACGGAGTAAAATCACTCCAAAAGGTAATGGATCAATCTAACAGTTTGCAGAGATTTTCATGGAAATATATGAGAAAAATAATTTTAATTTGCATATATTAGATTAATTCCAAAAAATAATAAATCGAAAAAAAAATTCATGGTGATATGGATGCGCCTATTTATAGGAAATTTGTTACATATAAATGATTAAATTTTAATGAATTTAATAATTAAAGTACGACATAAGAAATTTAGAGTGTGTTTACTTTTAAAGTAAGGATTAAATGAGATATAATATAATTAATAAAATTAATGTAAAATTAAAAGATAACAAATGTAGGATTTATCTCAATAAAAACTTCAGCGGTAAGTTTGAATTATTTTAGGGGAATTTTCTTGTATTATACATAAAATTATTAATATAAATGATGAAGTAACAATAATTAAGGGTTTAGTGGGGTTGTATATATGTGTGTGATTTAATGTGTAGGACTTAGTCAATTTATTGGTACGGTTAGTTTGAATTATTCCAAAGGCGCACTTAAAGGTATACGTGGAGATGAATTATTTCAATTAAAAGATACAAATTCTAATAAAAACTTCAGTAAGTTTGAATTATTCAAGAGGAATATTCTTGTATTATACATAAAATTATTAAACAAAACATTAAAACTAAAATTTTATTCAAATTTAATATATATACATAAATATCGGCAATGTGTGAAATTTTATTCAAAATTAATATATAATCAACTTTTATTGAAATATTAATAAATAAGCTTTAATCAACTTTTGCTTATTGGTACCTTAGTATAGTTCAATAATGATATTATCAAGTGTGTATAATATATATTCAAGTGTGTATAATATATGTTCAAATTTAATATTTCTTTTCAAAATCCAAGCGTGTATAATATATATTCAAGTAAAACTAAAATTTTATTCAAATTTAATATATATAGATAAATATCGGATGAGTGAAATTTTATTCAAATTTAATATATGATCTGGTTTTCACCATTTTTTTCTAGAGGATGAGATGGAAGAAAGTGAAAATAATATTTTGAGAATGAGACGAAGAAATAAGAAAAAAAATTGAATCTGAAAAGCCTAAAACAAGAAAAATAATATTGAATATGAAAATCTTAAAATACGAAAGTTTTTTAATTTGAAAAGCCAAAAATATGAAATATAAAATATTGAATTTAAAATACGATTTTTTTTTTAATTTTGAATCTAAATAATATTATAATGAATTTGAATTTGATATTTTTTTTAAGGATAATTGAAAATTTTTGGGATTTCCACTATCTTGGAAGTTACGAATAATTAAGTGGAGAGAGAAGATAGAAGACATTTTCAAATTTCAAATTTGAAAATAGAGAGAGAAGACGGAAATTGAGTTTCGATTTTTTCAAGGCTAAATTAATTTCAAACTATTATATGCATTCCCATTAATACTCCTATTTACATATAGATTACCAATAATATCCCCTTTTACAGATTTAATTTATCGACGTGGATAACTGCAGAGGGTATAGTTGAAAAATGCGCAAAAGTTGCGCCCCCTTTCCATTTTGTTTTAAAAATTACATTTTAATAATATATATCTAGTAGAGGAAGTTAGGCTATTATAATCTTTTTGTAGCCTGGGAGCGAGTATGGGGAAGCTATGACTCTCACCCTATTAAGGTTTTTTTTTTTTTTTTTTTTTATAAGTAATCAATTACAATAATTTTCAAATATAATTAATTATAATAATTTATTTGACCACTAGTACATAGCAACATCTTTTCATCTCGCTTTAAACTGGAACCACAATTACCACAAGAAAGAGACCACCCGAACCCGCAACTCGGAATCACAACCGTACTGCAGCCTGAACCACAACCACCACAAGAGGGGAACACCACCCTACCACAAGAGGGAATAAATTCAGTCTCGAACCCAAGACCTCTGGAGTTTTAGGTGGCGGACCCAACCAACTGAGCTACCAACTTTTGACTATGAAAGTTATATTTTGAATTTAGGAGTATGGGAGAATTATGATTCTAAAATTTTAAGATGTGAAAATTTTGATAAATAATATAAATATGTGTTTATTTTTTAATTTTTGAATAGTAAAATTTTATTTTATAATTAAATTAATTTTAATAGTAATAAATGTTGGAGTAGGTCTTGCGTGAGACCGTCCCATGGTGAGACGGAGCATAATTTGGGCATGACACATTAACAATTTAGAAGGGATGTCTGTTAATTTGTGCTAATTTGTAAACTGTCTTACCGTTAGATAATCTCACACAACTTTTTGTCATTATTATATTATATTGTGTGAGAGAAAGAGTAAGAGAGAAAATAAGTGAATGCTAAAAAAAGTGAGATGCGATTGTATTAAATTTTGTGAAAAATAATATTTACTCCATCCAATTTAATTAGACTTATTTTCTTTTGCATGAGTTTTAAGAAAGTGAGTATATTGTGTAAAAAAGTAAAGTGAGTTATAAGTTGAAAGTATAATATTATTTCCTTTTGCGGAAATAAGACTAATTTTATTGGACATACCAAAATGAAAAGTATGAGTAATAAAATTGGACTGAGGGAGTAATAGATTTATATGTATTTTTACCTATTAATTGAGTTTGAGATTTGAAAACCGAATTTTAAATCTCAAACTAGTATGGAGCGTAAATCGTAAATACATTTGTTTGAGTCCCAAAACAAACATATCTCAAAAGATTTTGTCAGGATAAAATCACATTTTCGTTCCTTAAAAATATTACTCCCGCTGTCCCGCTATTAACTTCTCAGTTTATTATTTTCGTATGTCTCACTATTAACTTCTCATACCTTTTTTGGACATCAATTAATAATATTATATTCATATATTTTATTCATATACGCTCATTTAAAGATATTACACTTTATTATCTTCTATTCCATCACATTACATGTACTGTATCTATATTTAAATTATCCTTTTTAAATATTGTGCCTAAAAATAACGGAAAGTTAATATCGGGATGAAGCGATTATTAAAATACAATCACAAGTTTAACTTACTATTTTAGAATTTAATAAACACACAGTGAATTTTACGGTTACACCCATTTTACTCTTACTATGCAAAATTTAAAGTAAACCAATTTCATAATATGAAATTTATATTATTATTTGTATTTATTAATATCATTACATACATTTATTTGTTGGAGTTATACGTGAAAGCATGCTTTTACTTTGTATAACTCGTGTATCAAACACTCGATTTATGAGAATAATTCTTTTATCACATTTGCTTTAGATATGATTGAATGTTGAATATTTATTGCAAACCGTTCAATATATAGTACGTGTTACATTGTAGTTAATGTGGTGATACCCGATCACGGAAGACAACATTAATGGTTTCCTTGTAACTAAACGTACATTTTCACGGCCTAGGTAGAATTGAACAATCCGCCGTGAAAGGTCGATGTGCAAGGCTCAGATTGGTCTGTCTTGACTAAGAGATTGCACTAGCACATTTAGTATGTGTTGAAGAGGTCCTACAGCGAGGAGAAATTCTTCTGTTCTGAAAGGTGAAGAATTAGACCTCAGTGGTTGTTGATTTCTTAATCTCCGTCACTTAAATAGGACCGTGTGTGCTTAGTAGTTACTGCTTTGATTCATGTTGGGTGAGAATCATTGTGACTTCGAACTTTGTGTCTTGGGCAGTAATATTAATCATACGACGGTTGCTAAGATTTAATACGGAGAAACGCGTGCGAGTACGGCTCGTGTGATTAGTCCCCTTGGTGGGCTCAGAAGTTTTATTGTACCAAATCTTGCAAGTGAAGAATTAGTTTCTTCGGTACGAATAATAATGTTGAGCTGTCTTTACTCCAAGGTGAAATATATTAATTAATTTAGAGCTATTCAGAAGCTCAATTAATTAATGGACTTGATAATCTTAAACGCGGGAAATAATAACCGGGAGCCCATATTATCGTAATATGGATTAAGATGGATAGTGCAATATTAATTTATTAGTGGTAATAATTAATATTAATGGGCTGAATTATATTGGGGCTCAATATTGAAATTCAGAAGTCCATTAGGAGGTCCAATCTTAATTCTCCTTAAGGCCCCTCAAGTAGCCCAATTAAGTAGCCCAATAATGATAAGGTGATTAAAATAAAAAGATAATATTATGCTGATTTTTTTCATGATTTTCGAAAATTTGGGTTTGTTAGGAGATAAAAGATTTTGTTGATTTTCTTGAAAAGATATTATGGAGGATAAGTATTCTTGGAATACAAGATTATCTCATATATTCAAGAAGATCCAAATCTTGTGATCTTCTCTTAGAATTTTCGAAAATTACCCTATTTTGAGGAGGGTGAGATTTTTGTGGAATATTTTATCTTGGAGAAAAGAATATATGAGATATATTCAAGATTTCTTAGAGTCTAAGAAAAGATTTTCTCCAAGGCCCATATATCCTCTAAATTTCGGTCACCCCACTCTATAAATAGGGGATGATTATTTCATCCCCAAGTACATAATTCCATGTGTTGGAAAAAATCAAGAAGCATAGATATTTTTCTTTTTCCTTAGTTATTAAATTGCTTGAAAGCGTCTCCCACCGGCGATCAAGTGAGGTGAAAAGGGAAATACTTGAGAAGGCTTTGGGTTGATAGAACGTGATTTCAAGTGTCCCGTATATCCAAAGGCCATTACTACGAGAGGTACGTTAATCGCATATTTACTTGTTTAATTCCGCCTAGTTAAATATGTGAAATTAATTTAGCATGCATGATGATAATTAGTTGTTGGAATTATTATTTGAATTAATTAGGATTAATTCATGATAGTAATAATTGTATTTAAATTCGTATTTAAAATTCATCCCGAATAGATTCCGGGCACCCCTAGATTTTCCCAACAACTGGTATCAGAGCCACGGTTTCGGGCTCTGAATTTTAAATTGGAATTTAAATTGTTGAACATTAAAATTGAAATTGGATAGTAGAATTGTTAGATCTTTTTTGCAGGTATCCAATTGTCATGAGTTTTAATGTTGTTAATTTCATGCGCGTGAATTAATTTGTTTTTTAATTCGATTCGTTCGAATTCGTTTTTCTCGTGAGAAAATCCACGAGTAGATTAGTTGTTTTTATTTTGATTCGATCATTGTAATAGACTAGTCTAGATCTAGTATTTATTTTTTTTGTAAAAATAAATTGTAACCGGATCGTGACGAAGAACGAAGAATTAAAAACGGCGTACCCGGACGACGCATACATGCGTGGCGCGTGTATGGAGGTAAAATCATGCAAGGGGTGAAGAAAACGAGGACGAACGGCGAAAAAACGGCGCACGGGGGTGCACGGCGCACACCGTGCGCAACGGGCGCACGGCGCGCGCGCGCCTCGGCCAGCCCCTGCAGCGCCTCGGGGCGCCTCGGGCGCGCCTCGGCGCGCCTCTGTGCAGCGCCTCGGGCGCGCCTCGGGTGCGCCTCGGGGCTGCGCTTCGGCGCGCCTCGGGCGCTTTTCCAGCGCTTCTCGGGCCGGGAAGCGCGCGGGCCCACTTCGTGGGCCGACGCGCGCTGTATCTCAGGCCGTGGAATTTTTTCGGTTCGTGTTTTTTTTTTCCGTGTGATTTTAAACGTCGTCCCGAACCCCAAACGATGTTGTTTTTGAAGAAGTGTTGCTGTTCGAGTGGGAGCACGTCGAGACGAACGTCGGAAAGCAACAAGGACGATTTTTTCGCATCAAGACGTGAAGAAATTAAACCGTGACAATTGGATTCGAGTGCTCCAATGTGTTTAATTTTGTTTTGATGGATGTTTTATTTCGTGCACTTATTATTATTTGTTAATATGTGTTTGCATGAATTTAATTGTCCAAGAAAAACCTTACTTTCGAAAATTACTAAGTATGTTTTTATAATCGCAATTTTATTCCGGATATTAAAATTGGATTATTTTGGCCTCCATAATTTATTTATTTGTGAAGTTCTTTTGGAATACATTTCCCCCTCGGATCGGCCAAAAGAACGGATTTCACATGAATAAATTCCGAAAGGATGATTGTGGATTATTACTAGTGGCGGTATTGACCCTCACCACGAGTGGCTTGCTCAAAGCGAAATAATAATCCTGTATTTAATTATGGTTATTACTTAGGCATAGGAAATTGATATTAACTTACTCCCCTCGGAGTCCCTGTCAATTTCTATGTGGTCAAAGTGGGAGCCAACTATTAATTTTGAATTAAGGATTTGTAACTTTTAAGTTTGTGATCCGCTTGAATGTATTTAAATGTATAGACCACCCCTCGTGGCGCATTTAAATTGTTTCGAGATGTTGGCTGATGCATGATTATATTGTTTTAAGGTTTCAATATAATTGATGTGATTGAATTATGTGATAATTACATATTTTTCTAGATATTGATATGAATGTATGTTTTATTCTCATTTCATCATGTCGCAACCTTTTAATCCATTGTTTAATATACTTAAAGTTAATAAACTTTTTGGAGAGAATTATATCGATTGGAAATGTTTTTTAAATTTGTCCTTACTGCACGAAAATACAATTGGGTTATTTATGTTAATATACCCGGCAAGCCTAATGATAAGTCAAGCAATGGGAAGAGGCAGTTTGTGATCGGAAGCGTGACAATGAATGAAGTGCATCATCTTGACATTTATGTCTGAGGATTTGAGGCGCGTTCATGAAGACATTGTATCCGCTGTTGAAATCATGGAACACCTTGAAGAGATGTTTTCACATCAGAATCCCATGACTAATCAGTTCACCAAACATGACTCGGTCAAGTTGGAAATGGTGGAAGGAACGCCCGCAAGGGAGCACGTTCTCGAGATAATGGCATACCTTAACAAGTTGGAAGTACTTGGTGCGGATTTTGATTGATTCCATATACCATTCCCTACCGAGAAGTTTTGAGTAGTTTCATCTGAACTGTCAGATGAATGAACGGACAAGTCGTTTGCCCGAGCTCTTGCAAGCTTTAGTTTCGGTGGAGGTGATAATGGAGCACCAGTCTAGTGCTATGGTGGCTAATGGTTCGTCTACCTCTTTTGGTCCCAAGGGAGGGAAAAAGAGGAAGAGAACCAAAGGCCGGATCCAAGCAAATCCAATTGTTGCGAAAGGCAAATGCAAAGGCAAGCATCGAAGGGGAAGTGTTTTAGTTGCGGTGAGAGAGGACAATGGAGGTCTGCCTGTTCCAAGCCTAAGAGGCTAGGAAAGTTAGGTAATTCACACACCTTAGTCGTCGAAACTTGTGAAGTGGCGTATGCTGTCTATTCATGGATAGTGGATACGAGAGCTACTGATCACATTTGTTTCATGGGTTTAAGCTAACCCGACGACTTAACGGAAGTGAGATCCCCATCACATCGGGCAATGCTACGAGAGTGGCAGCTGAAGCAGTGGGAGAAGTGCGCCTATCTTGTGAAGATAGAGTTATGGTCTTGAGAGACGTTCCTCATGTTCCAAGTTTAGAAAGAACTCAACCTTCAATTTCTAAACTGTTTGAATAGATACTCAGTTTCTTTTAATAAGGATGTTATTATTGCTTGAAACGATGAGTTTATCTATTCCGGAACTTTAATGGATGATCTTTATACCATTATTTGGGCACACCACTCACAAAATTGAATCTAATAACACATCGATTATTTCGAGTAATAAAAGAAAGCGTTCTTCGGAGATGAACGAAACACTTCTATGGCATCTTAAACTAGGTCATATTAATCTAAAGTGGATAGAGAGATTGGTGAAAGACGGATCCTTGGAATCATTCCAAGTCGAACCGTTTCCAACTTGTGAATCCTGTTTAGAGGGTAAAATGACCAAGAGGGCATTTGGAGCCAAGGGGAATAGAACTACGGAAGTGTTAGAACTCGTTCATACCGATATGTGTGGTTCAATGATGATCATAGCAAGAAGAGGTATGAGTAATTTGATGATTACTCAAGATACGGATACATCTACCTTATGATGCATAGGGAAAGAAGTATCAAGTCTCTACGATTTGTTTGTGGAGGCGAATACATAAGCAATGAATTCTTGAACTACCTATCGGAAGAAGGGATTGTATCCCTGTTGACCACATCGGGAACCCCTCAATAGAACGGTGTGGCGGAACGAAGGAGCCAGACTCTTTTAGAAATAGTCAGACCCATAATGAGTTATTCGGATTTACCCAAGTCGTTTTGGGGTAATGCCTTGGAAACAACGACTTACATTCTAAACTTGGTGTCATCCAAATCGGTTCCAAAAACCCTAATAGAATTGTGGACCGGGCGCAAGCCCAGTCTAAGACACTTGCAGATTTGGGGTTGTCCGGCATACGTGCTAGACAAGGAAGCCGGTAAATTGGATCCATGTTCGGAATTAAGGTTGTTTATAGGATATCCCATGGGAACGAAAGGGTGTATGTTCTATAGTCTCAAGGATTAAAAGACCGTGATTAGTTCGCACTTTAAATTCTTGGAGGAAGACTATATGAACAAAAGAAAGCCCAGAAGTGAGATTACCTTAGACGAGTTAAGAGGGCAAACTCCTATACCAAGTATACAAGATGATATACCACATGTCATACCTTCACAACCGGAACCCCGTCGTAGTGGGAGGATTGCAAGGCAACCCGAGAGATTCATGGGAATTGGAGAATCTTCGGATTTGATTCCCAGCGATGAATCAGACCCATGAACGTACGACGAGGCAATCCAAGACAAAGACGCGGAAGTGTGGCAAACCGCAATAGAAACCGAGGTGGGTTCGATGGATTATAATCAAGTGTGGGAGATGGTTGATCCACCTAATGGGGTAGAGCCCATTGGATGCAAGTGGGTGTACAAGAGGAAAAGAGGACCGGACGGAAGGGTAGAGACCTTCAAAGCAAGGCTTGTGGCCTGTGGTCTGTAGCTATGCTTAAGTCCATCCGTATTCTCTTGTCGATCGCTGCGCACTTAGATTACGAGATCTGGCAAATGGATGTCAAGACAGCTTCCCTTAACAGAAGTCTTGATGTATCTATATGCAACAGCCCAAAGGTTTCGTTGAAAAAGGCCAAGAGCACCTCGTATGCAAGCTTAAGAGATCCATTTATGGACTTAAGCAAGCATCGCGTACTTGGAACCAGTGTTTTGATCAATTGATTAAGTCTTATGGGTTTGTGATCAAAACAAGTTCGAAAGTTGTGTGAAAGATGTGACGGAACTGCGGTGGTATTCTTAGTATTATACGTAGACAATATTCTGCTCATTGGAAACAATGTAAAGGTATTGTCAGACGTAAGGGTATGGCTGTCAAAATAGTTTGATATGAAGGACTTAGGGAAAGCCGGTCACATCCTTGGGATCAAGTTCACTCGAGATCGCAAGAGGAAGATGTTGGGCTTATCGCAAGTTTCATACAAAGCCACTGTTTTGAAGCATATCAGCGTGCAAGATTCCAAGAAAGGTTTTGTACCTTTTTTAGGCACAGAATCCATCTATCCAAAGAAATATGCCCTAAGACGCAAGTGGAGATAGATGACATGAAAGACGTTCCGTACGTTTCGGACGTAGGAAGTCTTATGTATGCAACGTTGTGTACGAGACCGGATATCTGCTTTGCCGTGGGCATGATGGCAAGATATCAAAGTAACCCCGGGAAAGCACATTAGATTGCAATTAAATGCATTTTTTAGTTTCTGAAAAGAACTTGGTATGGAATGCTGATTTAACAATCAGACAATCTAATTCCCATGGGATACACGGACTCAAATTTCCAATCAGACATAGACTCCAAAATACCTACCTCGGGTAGTGTGTTTTGCATGGGAGAAGGAGCCATGACATGGAGAAGCGATTTGCAGAAATGCATCGCAGATTCGACCATGGAAGCCGAATAAGTAGTTGCTTGTGAAGTAGCGAAAGAAGCGGTTTGGCTCAAGTACTTCTTAGTGGACTTGGACGTTGTTCCGAATTTGCCCGACAAGATAACTGTCTTTTGTGACAATGCCGGAGCAGTTGCAAATTCAAGGGAACCGAGAGCCCACAAGGCCAGCAAACACATTGAAAGAAAACACCATCTTATGCGAGAAATCGTTAAGAGAGGAGATAAAGAGGTGGCAAAGATAAACGTCGGAGGACAACCTAGTATATCCATTCACAAAGGGTCTGCCTCTGAGTACATTCGAGAGACATGTGGATGGAATGGGAGTCAAGACTATTGCCAATCTGCTTTAAGTATAAGTGGGAGGAATTATTAGGTTAGTGTAGGTTGACATATGATGTCACGTAGAGCTACTACACTAAGACATGCGTGATGTATACTAAAAGCAGACTTTAAGTATAAGTGGGAGATTGTTGGAGTTATACGTGAAAGTATGCTTTTACTTTGTATAACTCGTGTATCAAACACTCGATTTATGAGAATAATTCTTTTATCACATTTGCTTTAGATATGATTGAATGTTGAATATTTATTGCAAACCGTTCAATATATAGTACGTGTTACATTGTAGTTAATGTGGTGATACCCGATCACGGAAGACAACATTAATGGTTTCCTTGTAACTAAACGTACATTTTCACGGCCTAGGTAGAATTGAACAATCCGCCGTGAAAGGTCGATGTGCAAGGCTCAGATTGGTCTGTCTTGACTAAGAGATTGCACTAGCACATTTAGTATGTGTTGAAGAGGTCCTACAGCGAGGAGAAATTCTTCTGTTCTGAAAGGTGAAGAATTAGACCTCAGTGGTTGTTGATTTCTTAATCTCCGTCACTTAAATAGGACCGTGTGTGCTTAGTAGTTACTGCTTTGATTCATGTTGGGTGAGAATCATTGTGACTTCGAACTTTGTGTCTTGGGCAGTAATATTAATCATACGACGGTTGCTAAGATTTAATACGGAGAAACGCGTGCGAGTACGGCTCGTGTGATTAGTCCCCTTGGTGGGCTCAGAAGTTTTATTGTACCAAATCTTGCAAGTGAAGAATTAGTTTCTTCGGTACGAATAATAATGTTGAGCTGTCTTTACTCCAAGGTGAAATATATTAATTAATTTAGAGCTATTCAGAAGCTCAATTAATTAATGGACTTGATAATCTTAAACGCGGGAAATAATAACCGGGAGCCCATATTATCGTAATATGGATTAAGATGGATAGTGCAATATTAATTTATTAGTGGTAATAATTAATATTAATGGGCTGAATTATATTGGGGCTCAATATTGAAATTCAGAAGTCCATTAGGAGGTCCAATCTTAATTCTCCTTAAGGCCCCTCAAGTAGCCCAATTAAGTAGCCCAATAATGATAAGGTGATTAAAATAAAAAGATAATATTATGCTGATTTTTTTCATGATTTTCGAAAATTTGGGTTTGTTAGGAGATAAAAGATTTTGTTGATTTTCTTGAAAAGATATTATGGAGGATAAGTATTCTTGGAATACAAGATTATCTCATATATTCAAGAAGATCCAAATCTTGTGATCTTCTCTTAGAATTTTCGAAAATTACCCTATTTTGAGGAGGGTGAGATTTTTGTGGAATATTTTATCTTGGAGAAAAGAATATATGAGATATATTCAAGATTTCTTAGAGTCTAAGAAAAGATTTTCTCCAAGGCCCATATATCCTCTAAATTTCGGTCACCCCACTCTATAAATAGGGGATGATTATTTCATCCCCAAGTACATAATTCCATGTGTTGGAAAAAATCAAGAAGCATAGATATTTTTCTTTTTCCTTAGTTATTAAATTGCTTGAAAGCGTCTCCCACCGGCGATCAAGTGAGGTGAAAAGGGAAATACTTGAGAAGGCTTTGGGTTGATAGAACGTGATTTCAAGTGTCCCGTATATCCAAAGGCCATTACTACGAGAGGTACGTTAATCGCATATTTACTTGTTTAATTCCGCCTAGTTAAATATGTGAAATTAATTTAGCATGCATGATGATAATTAGTTGTTGGAATTATTATTTGAATTAATTAGGATTAATTCATGATAGTAATAATTGTATTTAAATTCGTATTTAAAATTCATCCCGAATAGATTCCGGGCACCCCTAGATTTTCCCAACATTATTGACTCCGTAACATGTATTCATTGATATCTTAACATTTCATAGTGTAAAATATTAAGGTATCAGTGAATGCATATATTCATATCAACAATTACATTTAATGATATCAGTTTTATGCTATAAACAAATTTCACAAGAGACCTACTATCTTTTAACTAAGGAGCCAAAACCAAAAGGCACCGTATTTTTGCAAATGAGCTTGAGAATTATTTTTATTTTATTTCCTCCGTATCCTATTAAACTTCACTCTTTCATTTTTTTGAACGTTTTACAATAACCTTCATACTATAAAAATGGAAATACAATATTCTCATATTCTTACTTTATTTCAAAATACTTTTCATTTATTGGTCAAAAGTCAATAAAATATTTTTTCTTAGAAAGGGTTAATTTCATATAAATTCACGACATTTATACTTAGTATCAATTTAATCACGAACTTTTAGATTTTTGTACAAAAACCCAACCTTTAAGGCTTTAACAATGTTGCAATTTAGTACACGTTTTTTTTCTTTCGGCCGGCAACCATGACGTGACTCGCCGGAGTGCGTGTCATCTTGCCATGTAGGATTACACATGTTTATTTTATTTATATTTTAAATCCACATTATAAGTAACACTTACAATTTAAATAACATCTTTCTACTTAAAATTAAAATAGCAACCAAATAAATCTAAAAAACTAAGAACGTAAAGAGATTTATTACATACAATTTATATTGGTTGTTGTTTAATTTATTTGGTTGCTATTTTAATTTTAAATAGAAATGTGTTATTTAAATTGTAAGTGTTACTTGTGATGTGGATTTAAAAAATAAATAAAGTAAGCAAGTGTAATCCTACGTGGCAAGATGACATACGCTCCGGCAAACCACGTCATCGGTTGTCGGCCGGAAGAAAAAAATGTGTATTAAATTGCAACAATGTTAAAGGTTGGATTTATTTACAAAAATCTAAAAGTTCGTCATTAAATTGATACTAAGTATAAAGGTGGTGAATTTTTATGAAATTAACCCTAAAATTAATAGGAGAGGAGGGAGTAGTAAATAAACGAATAAAATAGTCTATAAATAAATCAATTTTCTTTTGTTTTCGTAATATTTCAAGAATAAGGATGACGTCCTTTCAAAAAAAAAAAAAAGGATGACGTAGTAGTAGTACGTGACAAGCACAAGAGGGCTTCATTAGAGCTCATATATTGAGGGAGCATCGGATGGCTGAGAAGGTCGGACAAAATAACAGAATGTCTTTTATTTTCCATATTCAAGTGTATGATATTTATTGTGGAAATTGATTAGGAAGGATTAGGTTTTATATGAAAATAGTTTATAATATCACTAATTCAAATTAATAATTCTTTTGATGAAATTAATAATTAATATTTTAAAATCGTTTCATAATAAGCTTATTATGAACTGTCTTTATATAGACAAATTATAGGGTGCATCCAATTGCATAACATACATTTAAATTTTAAGTTCAATTTTGACTTCAATTTTGATTTTTTCAAAATACACACAAACACACTAAAATATACTATGTTTTTATTTTGCAGTTGGGGTGTTGAAGTATTGCTGATGCCTCCTTGAGGTATTGTTGATGTCTTCTTGGGATATTGCTGATTTTTGCTTGATTTTTTTTTTTTCAAAATTCAAGTGCACATCATGCACTCAATTGCATACTAGAACTACTCTTCTATATACTCCCTCCGTCCCAGAATTTTTCGCACTCACAAAAAGACACACATATTAAGAAAAAGTGTTTTATTGACTTTTCAACTATACCAAGCTTGGGGATTAACTTTAACCTTAAAGTTAATCTTTCCCACCAAAATTGGTGGGAAAGATTTTTGTGGGAAAGATTAATCTTTCCCACCAATTCAATTTGAAATTTCAAAGCTGCTGAAAAAAGTACATAAATATAAAAAAACATTAAATTCGAAATTTAAAAAAAAAAACTGCACTTACATCTAATTACATTTTTTTTTTATCGGTAAATGTTAGTTGTTAGTAGTTAGATTAAGTCACCAAGTCCCCAAAAAAACTGCACTTACATCTAATTACATAAACTGATATTACTACCCATACCTATCATATTGTACATCATTGTTCACCCAAAATTACATAAACTCGAATTACAACCCACATGAAACATATTGTCCATCATTAATTACATAAACTGAATTTACAACCCAATTTTTTTTAAAATAAATCTTAAAACCCTTAGAACAGTCTCATCACAGGGTCAAATCAGCACTTAACTCCTCCAAAAAACTTCAAACTTCCCCCCAAATCAGATTTAGTTCCAGCTACTTTGAATTATTGACTTCCCTCCACTTTTAGGGACTTAAATACTCAAGGTCAGCAATAAATGATCCAAACTGCTGCATTAAACACAAAATAGTTAGAGCATTCAATAGGGCAATGCCAAGAGGAGAACATAACCTTACCTTAGATGAGAGAAACAGGATGGTGCAGTTCATCATTGTCAACACCACCAATGGTACTGTGCAGAAGGGGAAAATCAAGGAGACAGCAAATATGTTTGGTGTGTGTCTCAGAATAGTGCATTATCATTGGTATATAGCAAAGAAACAACAACTTCAAGGTATTCCAGTTCATATTCAAGACAAAATGAATGGGGTACCAAAGAAGAAACACATCCAGCTGGATGGGAAAAAAATGCATGACATTCCATTTGACAAAAGAGGATCAATAAGAAGGCTTGTTGTGGAGCTAGGAGTCAGCAAGAGCCAAGTTGGAAGGTGGATGAAAAAAAAGGTCATTGAGCCACATTCAAATGCAATTCATCCTGAGCTAACTGAAATGAACAAGCTTCAAAGGCTGAAATACTCATTGAATGCATTGGTTCATGATGGTGATACAAACAAGCTCAAGTTTGCAGGTATGCACAATGTTGTTCATATAGATGAAAAGTGGTTTTATATGACTAGAGCAACACAGAAAATGTACAAACTACCTTCAGAAAAGGCACCATATAGGTCTTGCAAAAGCAAGAGATATATCCCTAAGGTCATGTTTATGTGTGCTGTTGCAAGACCATTATATGCAGATGGGCAACTTATTTTTTATGGAAAAATTGGTATTTTTCCATTCACATGCAAAGCACCAGCACAGAGAAACTCTAAGAATAGAGTTAGGGGAACATTAGAGACTAAACCCATAGAATCAATCACCAAGCAAGTCATCAAAGAGTGTCTGCTCAATCAGGTTTGTTATTTTGACATTTAATTCACTTTGTTTAATATACTTTCAGAAAAATATCATCATCAAGTGTTAAGCAATCATTACTTCTCCTGAATATAATTTATTTTCCATTGGTGACCTTAATGATGCTTAAATTTTAAATTTCTACAGATTATTCCAGCTATTAAGGCAAAATGGCCTTCACAAGCAAGCAAAAGATATCTTCATTCAGCAGGATAATGCAAGACCACACATAAGCAATTCAGATTTAGAGTTTAGGGCTACTGCAAGCTCTGATGGTTTTAACATCAAGCTTGTTTGTCAGCCACCAAACTCATCTGAGACAAATATCAATGACTTGGGATGGTTTAGAGCAATTCAATCACTTCAATTGGACACAACTTCATATAATGTGGATCAATTAGTTAAGAATGTGTTGCTGTCTTTTGAAAAATTGACTGCCATCACACTTAACAATGTCTTTTAAGCCTTCAAAACTGTCTAATTGAGATAATGAAGGCAAAAGGTCATAATGATTTCAAGGTGCCACATATGAACAAAGCTAGACTTTTAAGGCAAGACAGATTGCCAGAGGTACTAGAGGTGGATGAAGAGCTGGTAAGGGAATACATACAAACACTAATGGAAGCTGGTCAGATTGATGGCCTCACCTATGACAATGGTGAACTAATGGCAAATCTTGGGTACTAAATGAAGTTTGAATATGTATATTTTTGCTTTTTGATGTTTACAACTTAAACATTGGACTCTAGAAGTAAGTTTTTGCTATTTTATAAGTTGTTTAAGCTGTAAACAACCTAGTACTAGTATGTACAAGTGGTATAACCTATGGTTACTTTATTTCCATGTTTAATGTGCAAGTTCCAAATAAATTTCAGAAAAATATCATCATCAATCAAGGAAAATATGCATCACATGGACAAAATATCCTCAAATAGGTCAATTCCACGGCTGGTGACTTAAAATCAGACACACAAATTGCAAATTCATCACTTATTCCCACCACACAATCACCACATTCCACCATATACATGCACCACAGCTAATAAGTCTCCAAAAATATGGTAAATAACCATCAGGCTACTTCAATTCCATGCTAAATATGCAAATTCCAAGCAAATTTCAGAATAATATCATCATTAATCAAGGAAAACATGCACCACAGCTAATAAGTCTCCAAAATAAGGGTAAATAACCACCAGGTTAGTTCAATTACATGCTAAACATGCAAATCCCAAGCAAATTTCAGAATAATATCATCATTAATCATGGAAACATGCATAACATGGATAAAGTATCCTAAAATTTGTCAAAACCCCACTGGTGACTTAAAATCAGAGACACAAATTGCAATTCATCACATATTTCACCACACAATCATCACATTCCATCATATACATGCACCACAGCTAATAAGTCTCCAAAAGAAGGGTAAATAACCACCAGGTTACTTCAATTCCATGCTAAACATACAAATCCCAAGCAAATTTCAGAATAATATCATCATTAATCAAGGAAACATGCATAACATGGATAAAGTATCCTAAAATTGGTCAAAACCCCACTGGTAACTTAAAATCAGAGGTACAAATTGCAATTCATCACATATTTCACCACACAATCATCACATTCCACCATATACATGCACCACAGCTAATAAGTCTAAAAAAGAAGGGTAAATAACCACCAGGTTGCTTCAATTCCATGCTAAACATGCAAATCCCAAGCAAATTTCAGAATAATATCATTATTAATCAAGAAAAACATGCATAACATGGATAAAGTATCCTAAATTTGGTCAAAACCCCACTGGTGACTTAAAATCAGAGGCACAAATTGCAAATTCATCACTTATTTCCACCAAACATGCATAACACCTAAAATATTCTCAGAAAATAGATGTTAAAGATTGTACCGAAACCGAGGTAGCCATATGCAGAGAGTTTCATGGATGTGTCTTTTCATTTCTGGGCTTTTGTAACCCATTTCTGGAACCCACACCGTCGGAGCAGCGTCATAATAAAAAACCCTCAGATCGACCTCATTGGGAATGAAATCGGCCATCGAAACAGGGCCATCTTCGGAATCGGGAACGACAAGGGACCCCAATTGAGAATAGACTGTGAAGGCCCGCAAATCCTTCAGATCGACAACTCCGGGCTTCAAATCGGCCATGAAAACTTCCATTAGCTCGATTTCATCTTCGGAATCGGGAGCAAAGTAAGACCCTAGGTCCGAATCAAATCGGAATTTCGTCATATAGTTTAGATCGACAAAATTGTCCATTAGAGTTTCAGGAACAAACGATTCATCGTCGAAGTAGGGAAAACACTTTTCTTGTGAGGATTCCGAATCGAAATCCATATCGGCCAAGAGATTGAGAGATTGAGATAAAGAAAGGGGGAATTATGGTAGTGAGATGAAGGGACAGAAGAATCGAGAGAGAGAAAGAGATAGAGAAAAGATGGCGACTCACAGACAAACTAGGGTTTTTTGGAAGAATCGAGAGAGAGGAAGATGGGAGATGAGGAAGCCGAAGTGGGTAGGTTTGATTAGGTTTGGTGGGTGAGTGGGTAGTTTTTGATTAATTTAGGTGGGTTGGGCTAATTAGGATTAATATGTTAATGGGCTGATTTTGTTAAATTTATGTGGGTCATGTGTCTTAATTTAAGTTTTAAAAGTTTCCATTTTGGGGTGTGCAAAAAATGTTGGGACAGATCGAAAAGGCAAGTGTGCGAATAATGGTGGGACGGAGGGAGTAATATTTTGCTATTAATAAAATATTGCGTAAGAATTTTCAGGTCCTTGTTCTGCTCCGTGTTTATGGGTTAAACGTAAATCGTTTCACTTTATTTTACCATATTAATTAATTAAGCTACTTAAACTTAAGTTATTTCCAGCACTGTTGGACTTTTTAAAAAATGTTACTCCTATATAGGCATGTAAACGAATTGAATCGAATCGAATACCACTGTGTTCGAATTTGTACTTGTAAAATTATTCCGAATATCGAATTCGAATCGAATATTCTTCGAACAGTAAATGTGATTTATATTTGATTTGAAACTCATATCAAATTATTAGAAAATATACGAATACTTGAGTCGAATATTCGAATCGATTTTTTTCTCAAACATGTTCCTAACAAATAATATTTAAGAGAAGGTATTATGTGAACAATATTCATACTGAAACTTGTTTGAAGGGTATTGGTAAAGTAAACTAAAAGTATCAGTGAATTGCACTAAAATTATCAGTTCCAAAGGGTATTTAGTTGTTTTTATTAAAGATATTAGTTGAAGTGGTATTAGTTATTTTCACTAAAGATATTATTTGTTTCAACACAAGATATTAGTATTTTTTTATAGATAAAGTTGTGACTCGAATTCATAACCTTTGTATCATAGGTAGTGAGATTTCAACCACTTGAGTTACACCACTTTGTGAAATATTAGTAATTCGTTGTTCACGGTAATAGTTATCATGAATACTATTCATATAATACTTTGTCAATATTCAAATATTCATTTCAAAATTGTCATTGTTTGAATTCACAAACAAGCTATAAACTTAAAATTTGCATAACATAATCAAGTAAGTAAATGAAAAAAAAAATTAATTATCAAATTCATGAAAAAAACACTTGAATAATCAAATTAAGAGTGTTGACCTGCAATTCTTTTTTAATTTGTTAAGTTTTTAATAATTAAATTACATTAAATGGTTTTTAATCAAAATATTTAATTAAGAATTGCCTAAAAGCTCACTTATTGGATGAAGTTATAAAGGTTAATATCCTTAAAATAATTATAATGGACTTAAATTTATAAATAATTATATTTGTTATTACTATTATTATATAATTATGTAATTATATATTTGACCGAATATTTACGAATATCGAATAAAATATCATAGTATTTGTATTTGTATTTGATAACTAATTGAATCAAGAAAATTATTTATACTCGAATTCGAATTATAAAATTTCGAATACGAATACCAAATTTCGAATACAAATACCAAATCGAACCAAAATTGTTTGATTCGTTTACAACCCTACTCCTATATCTTCCACACGATTTTATTTAAACACAATTAGTAAGGACAAAATCTCCTGTTACATTTATTTTAAAAATATATTAAAAGCAATTATGGTGCTTGTACGTACACTTAATTTAAAAACAAAAGGTTTAATCAAATTAAAAAAAAATGATACTCCTAGATAATCAAACATACTATACTTCAAAATAATTTCATGATAAAATTATCATGAACAATTTTCATATAAAAATCTATTCAAGAAAAATTTATTCTACAAAAAATAAGAAGACAAAAACTTGTATGAGACCGTCTCATGGCATGAGATAACACAAATTAACACTCATCTTTACCAAAGTTTTAAAGAGTCAATGCCGTAGTTATATTCATTCTCATTGTTTCTTGTCATGAGACGGTTTCATACAAAACCTATTAAAAAAGGTATAGACAAATTATTTGACTACAACAAATCACTAAAAATATGGAGTATTAAAATATAATGTTACAAAATAATTATTTTTATTTCATCAAGTACATTTTTATATTCCTCTTCCAAAATAAATATGTACAAACAATTTTCGTTTTGGATACGCATTAAAATTTATATGTTTTGCACATTTAGCTCTCAAAATTAATTTGAAATTGTTCTAATGATTATATTTAAAAAAAAAAATTATAGTTAGAAAATGAGAATTTTTTATTATTTAAAAAAATATTATGTAAAAATAATCCAAACATAATACTCCCCTCGTCCATGAAAATTGGGCTTGTTACTTTTATCATGGTTAAGAAAATTGATATAATATGTAAAAAATAAGAATATTGTGTCAAATTAAGTACAAAATAAATTATTTTAAAAATGTTGTGTGTGTATGTTGAAAAAGTAGATAGTACAATTTATTCTTTCCATTTTAGGCAACATGACTATTTTTCGTGGACGACCCAATAAGACAACCAAACCTATATTTTATGGACGGATGGAGTATAATTTTTCTATGGAAGGTTGAAGAATTATCCCCTATTATACTAATAGGGAGTTTCTAATGCTTATGTGTCGTCACGAGGTTCATTTCGCCTATGTGTCGTCGTGTGATTCATTTCGCCTATGTGTCGTGGAAGCCTACATGCCAATTTTATAAATCATATGTGTCATCTATGTGTCTTATTATACAATAAGGAATCTAACAAAAAAATTGTATATACAAGGATTTGAACCCTAAACCTCATAAGTAATATTCATGATATTTACCAATTAAGCTATGTTATGAACATGTTTAAAGTTTGAATACTATTATATATAACTTGAGTTTAGAAAAGTATATTATAAATTTTACTATGATTATACCAATTTACATTTTACTTAACTATATTTAGGATATCCTATATATAAAATTTTTTATTGTGTTAGTAATGTAACTAAGTAACTTTAGTATATTTAATTCTACATACTATTACTAATTTGATTAAATAAATTTTAAAAATTCTAAATATGTGAAATTTTAATGTTTAATTGTGTTATTTTTATTGTTTCACTATATTTGAGGATTTTTTATTTCGAAAATTTTAATAATTTCCAATAATTTTATGAATATTCACTACATCTTTAATTGTTTCAATCTGATATTTCGACTTGCACTTTTAAAAGAAAGAAAAAACGCATGAGGTATCTGGCGCGTAGTTGAGGAAATTATGTCATAATTTAAAAGTGTATACTAAATAAAAACAAAATATTACGTGAATTTTTATAATAATATTGAAAATCATAACTAAATTGAGATCAAGTCTGAAAGTCGTGAATTAAAATATTATCCCATAATTTTATGAATACATATTATTTGAATATATTTATTATACAATATAATTATGATATTTTATGATGAACACAATTATTTAAATATATATAACATTTATATAATTAATTTTTACAAAAACCCCGCGTGATACGCGGGTAGTCATCTAGTAAAGATTTAATGGAGAGTACGTAGTTAGGAATATTCACTACAACATAAGTGATATTATGTAACACCTAAAAAATATTACATAATATGTATAAAGTGTTACCTATGTACAATAAGTAACACTTTTAAGGGCGTTGCAGTTGCTGGCGTAGCCTAAAATCTAATGCAACATTTTTTATAATATATGTAACACTTTAAAAAATTGTTACATATATATATGTAACACCTATATAAAAACTTTAGGTAACACTTGCGTAAATAAATAAATAATGAACAAAGGAAAAAAAAAATGTAGTCTCTGGGTGTTGAACCCTGGACCTCTTGTACAAAAAGCGAAGTACCTACCATCTAGGTTTCTTATAACACTTTACACATTTTGGATTTCAATATTATTTAACTTATTAACATTTTTTTCTTTATTCTTTCTATTTAATAGTAGAACAATGATAATATTAATTCACATTAATAATTAAAATTACTAATTTTTAATGGACCAAACAATTTTCTACCTACTTTATAAAATAATATATGCGTGTGTATATATATATATATTTGTGTGTGTGTGTTTGTATACATATAATATAAATTTATAAATAGTATAATTGTATTATTTAATAATTTTAAATAAAAAATATAAATTATTTTGTACGTATGTAACTAATATATTTTTTAATTAATAAATTGATTCAAATGATAAATAAATTTTATGTTTATGAATAATTTTTTTTTAAATCATATGCATATATATATATATATATATATATATATATATATATATATATCGAACTAATAATAGTATTCTTATTGATAATGTATGATTATATATATGCTGAATTTAAATATTTATTATAAAGTGTTACCAATATATGTTACCTGAAAGGTGTTACTTATGTTAAAGTGTTACTAAAAAGTGTTACCTTTGTAAAAGCGTTACTAAAAAAATGTTACATATATAAAAGTGTTACCTAAAAAGCGTTACCTACTATAAAGTGTTACATAAAAGTGTTACTTATTTAAAAGTGTTGCATATTAACAAAGTGTTACATGAAGTGTTACATAATATATAAACTAAAATAAGTGTTACCATAATGTGTTACATAAACTAAATGTGTTACAATAAAATGTTACTTAAAGTCAATTATATTGTAGTGATTTTTTAACCATATTTATTTTTTACTAAGTTAATTTATATTCATAATGACGCATGACAATAATATAATATTGTAGCAAATACCTCTTGGTAGCTCAGTTGGTTGAGCCTACCACCTAAGACCCCAAATGTTTTGAGTTTGAGTCATGAAGAGTGAATTTATTTCCCTCTTGTGGTGGGGTGGTGTTCCCCTCTTGTAGTGGTTGTGGTTCCGGCTGCAGTGCGGTTGTGGTTCGGAGTTGAGGGTTCGGGTGGTGATTGCGGTTCCGATATACAACGAGATGAAAATATGTTGCCATGTACCTGGTGATCGAATAAATTATTGTAATTGATTATGTTAGGAAACTATTGTAATTGATTACCTTTAATATATATATATATATATATATATATATATATATATATATATATATATAATATTGTAGCAAGAGATATTATACCATTATGTAAAAAGAAATTTTGTCCGCAAAAAATTAACTAATTGGAGTACAAAATGTCAAAAAGCAAAAATTGAAAAAATGTGTCTGTATTATTATATTTATTTATAAGTGTAGTAGTCAAATTATGACGGGTTCGCAAAGATCTATGTTTTCTTCTACGTCATTTTATACCATGAAATCTGATTTTACCACATCTCAACAAGATATACATCATTATACATTTTATACATCACAACTTAAATTATTTTCTTATTATAATCGAGAAGAGTGTATAAAATATACCGGGAAATACAATAATATTTTTCTATTTGGTACTTCATCCATCTCCAAATATCCTACACAATTTTATTTTCCGTCTTCAAACACTCTGCACATCCTATAAATAAAAATTCCAACTTAACTTTATTTTTATAATATTCACATATTTACATAAAATATCATTATTTTTTTTCATTTACACCAACCAATTATATTACTTTAAAAATAAAATTTTACACATTACCCTCAATATTCTATTATTACACATTTTTTTTTTGAAAAAGTATGCACCAAAAGTGTAAAAGGGAACTGGGGACGGTGGGAGTACTATCAGCTAGCCACCCCATCTAAGTTCTAAGGAGCCTCACCTATTTGTGTACACACATCCGTCGACAACAGATATGTCTAGGTTATTTCTTAATGGTAGATTATCTTATTGATATTATTTCATTAATGTGTAGTTCCACCTTGTATGTGTCGGAAATATTGTTACGTTTATTGAGTGATAAATAAAAATAATAATAAAATAATAGAATGCATTAATGAAAAAAACATTGTGGCGAGAGTGTATAATTAATATTATTAAGTATTCCAAATTGAAAAATGGTAAACATCAGTTTGCTCTTTAATAGTAAGAACAAATTAGTATTCTTTAAACTATAGTGATTAAAAAGTATTTTAAAAAAACACGTCGGTCATGACTAGCCGAGCTCGCGCCCAGGACGTACCCTGATTGTTGGTTGATTGGAATGTGTGGTGGATTTTCACTCTGAGGGTTCGTAGTTCCAGAAATGAGTTATCCAACACATGTACTTGTAGCTTTATTACCCGTGAATCATATTTTCGAAACAAATATAATCCCTTTGTTTTGAAATAAATTTTATATTTTCAATTTCTTGTAAATTTCACAATAAACTTCAAACCATCAAAATGAAAAATCTGCATCTACTCATGAACCTATTAAAAAACTGTTTGCCTCCGCAATTAAACCAGTTACATATATCTCTTATTTACTCTTCATGTCATTTTATTTGTAATATACTGTTAAACAATAAATTAAACTTCTCTAAATAAAATAGAATGGCCAATATATATATATATATATATATATATATATATATATATATATATATATATATATAATTTGACATCTTTTAATATTAATATACAATTTTTTTTAAAAAACTGTACTATTTTTATACGATCAATTTAAATAAGGACAGAGGGGTACATAAATATTTAAGAAAGAGTAGGTTTTATATAAAAACGCTTCATAATAAGCTTAATATGAAATAGTTTTAGAGTATTATTAATCTTATCATAAGTATCATTAAACATGTTAGGGGTATCATTAGTCTGAGTTCAAGAAAATAAAACAATTTTTTTGAAATCAGACTACCCCCGATGAGGTTAATGATACTTTAAAATTATTTTACGATAAACTTATTATAAACTATTTTGACATAATACTTTGCCTTTAAGAAATTACCTTTTAAATTTATACTTGTTCCCCATGTTTAATGTGTGTGTCCTTCCTCCCCTAATAATTGGCAATTTTTTTTATTTGGGGTATATTTGAAAGGGGGTGATGAAAATAGGGTGGAAGGGCAGATGTATTTGAAAATAAAGGGAATCGCGCTTGCTAGAGGCGATATAAGCTTGAATCGCGCCTACCAGAAGCGACTTTGGTGTATCGGGTAAACTCGCCTCTGCCAGAGGCGAGTTCCGCTAAACACGCCCCTACCAGAGGCGCGCCTGCCAGTCCCACGTGCCGTGCCAGACGCCTTGGCATTTTCTGTTCTCGCGCCTACCAGAGGCGAGTTTCGACGTGGCGGTGGACTAAACTCGCCTCTACCAGAGGCGCGCCTGCCAGTCATGTTTGGCGTTTTCTGTTTGGCGTAAGAATACTACTTCCTCCCCTTTGGCATGGCGTGGGAATACTCCTTCCTCCCCCACTAATATATAGTTCTTACTCCTTCATTATCCTTCTCCTTCCTACCTCACTCCTCTCCTCATTATCCTTCTTCTTCGTACTCCTTCCTTCCTCTCTTCTTCTTCGTACTCCTTCCTTCCTCTCTTCTTCTTCTTCTTCAAATGAACTCCCTACTTTCAGTTTTAAAAAAACGAGCTAGTCCATAAGAAAAATAAAATTTGCCCTCCAAACTACAAACTTGCAGTCTCACGTACTTGAGGAAGTGATATTTTGCTATCTACCTGAGGAGTACAGACACTACAAATTAAGTGGTAAATATTTCAAATTTTTTTTTATATTTTTAGAATTATTTTGCATGCAATTTTTTGAAATAGTGTATATATAGTATATATATAATGTCGATATATATATATATATATATGTGTTAGAGAAATGACATGTTTTAGCATGTTACTTTTGATTTATTTTGATTTAAAATTGGTAGTAGTGTTGCTATTTCGATTTAAAATAACATTAATAAGGTCATATTGTTGTTATTTTGATTTAAAATTGGTAGTAGTGTTGTTTCTTTTGGTTTATTTAGTGAATGTTTTGGTGATGCATAACTTTTATACATTTGAAGAATCGAAGAGTAAATTAGACATTTTATCAATCAAAGTTATTAAAGTAAAATTTGACTTTTTTTAACGTGATGTTAATAACCATTATGTATACAATGTAAGTTTATTTTTTATAAAATTCTAGTGTTTTTAGTGTTTTAAAAAATCTAGATTTAATATATATATAGTGTATTAAAAAACTCTAGATTACTTACTTGATAAAAATATTGATCATCATTTTAAATTTTAATATAACTAACAACTTACTTAATGAAAATATTGATCATCATTTTAAAATTTAATTTTTGCAATCATAAGATAATTTTATTTAACTATAATAAGAGATTAAGAGATAAAATAAAATAAAATGAAATAAATGAAATTAAATAAAATATTAAAAACGAAATAAAAAAATAAAAAAAACAAAATTAAAATAAATAAAATAAACGAAATAAAATAAATTAAAAAAATAAAATAAAATAAAATAAAATGAATTAAACGAAATAAAATAAAATAAAACTAATTAAAATAAAAAAATGAAATTAAAATAAAATAAAATAAACTAAATAAAATAAAATAAAACGAATTAATTTTATATTCTCAATGTATTTGAGAATTTTCTATTTAGAAAATTTTAATTTGTGAAAAATTAAGAAATGGAATTAAGAATATTAAATACTTTTTATTTGTTAAAAATTAAGAAATGGAATTAAGAATATTAAATGTAACAATAAGACTATATATATTCCTATCTTTTGTTAATACACCCATCAAAAAGTGTTCGGAATAAAATTTCAATACTGCAAAAAAAAAAAAACACTAAAAATGTATGGAAATTAGGGTGTTGGGTTTGATTTACTATACTAGATGTAAACATAATTGAGGCTAATAATTAATTTAGTGCCTATAGATAAATTTTTTATAAGTGTTTTGTGTTGTTGAAGATATGTCAACCTCTCGCGACATTGGAATCATTGTGCGCTCTTGCGGAGCTGTTATTGGAAAAAGAAGAGTTGATCGTATGCTTGATTTCTACGATCTATTACGTGAGTTGTCTGATGTTACGGGATTAGATTTGCGAGTGTATTCTTTGAATGTGTCTTGCATAATAAAAAATGGGAATGCCTCGTCTAGTTGTCCTATTAGGAACAACAACGACCTACGATACTTCTTCCATCCACAAGCTGGGCTCAATTCCGTTGAGCTATTAGTGGAGGTTGAAATGAAGGTGCAGTACCCAACATCTCATGGCCAGTGGGGGAACCAGTACTATCCTTCTGAATGGCCAGGTCATGGTGGTGCCAATATGTATAGACCTTCCGACGTTGAATATCTGGCCCAACATTTAGGGTCTAGTCATGCCGGTGGTTCAGATCCTAATATTGGACCTTCTGGTATCACTGAGATGGCCCCTGTTGGGACCTCCATAGTTGATATAGCTGGTGATATATATCCAGACTTTACTTGTAATTCTGAACCAAGCGATAATGGTTCTGAGGACGAGGGGTCGTCTGATGAGGATGGTACCACTGACAATCCTTGGATGCCAACTGTTGCTGTACCAAATTCCCTAATGCCAAGAGTGAGACCTCATCCAAATTTGGTTGGAGTGCCATTTTTTGATAGGTCAATGTGATGATGTACCTGTCGATTCAGTAGGCGTTCGAAGTGGTGATCTAAGCTATGATGCGGATGATAGGGTTTTGAGGTTAGGGATGATTTTCAAAGACAAAGATGCTGTGATCAATGTCGTGAAGGATTATTCGGTCCGACATGCAAGGCGTGAGTATAGAGTCGAAGAGAGCAACTCGAAGACAATGAAGTTGGTGTGTAAGCAGAACTATGCCAGTGAAAATGATAATTGCTCGACATCGCAACGTTGTGAGTGGCATTTACGCGCATCGTACCGTAAAAGATACGATTATTGGGAAATCACTAGGTTGGGGCCGCCACATACCTGTTTGATGAATATTGACTCGCGCAATCATTCAAATCTCTGTAAAAACTTGCTTGCAGCTGACATGGAGAGTCTCATACAAGTTGATCCAGCATACGACGTCAAATATATCGTGGAGCATGCAGATAAGAAATATAATTACACTATTTCATATCAAAAGGCATGGCAAGCGTTGAAACGTGCTAGGGAGAATGTGTTCGGAACTTGGGAGAGTTCATGTCAGTATTTGCCCAAGTACATGGGAGCCTTGCAGAAATACAATCCCGGGACCATTGTGGAGTGGAAACACAGGGATACGATTGAGTGGAATGTGCACACGTTGGGATATGTCTTCTGGGCATTCAAGCCATGCGTTGAAGCATTCATGCATTGTCGCAAAATACTTTGTGTAGATGGTACTCACCTTTACACTAAGTACAAACACAAATTGCTGATTGCTAACACCCTTGATGCTAATCAGAAAATCATTTCAGTAGCATATGCCATTGTTGATGACGAAAGTTATAGGTCTTGGAAATGGTTTCTTAGAATGTTAGCTACACATGTTGTGGGTGATATGGAGGGGATATGCCTTATTTCTGATAGGCATAAGGGTATTTTGAAGGCAGTGGAAGAAGTCCCAGCATTTTCACCACCAAGAGGAGTGCACCGTTATTGTTTAAGACATGTCGCTTCAAATTTTAATACTCAGTTCAAGAGTCAAAAGATGAAGGACTTGTGTTACAATGCGGGAACAACATTGTCCGTAAGACATTTTGAGACAAAGATGAACGAAATCCGAGTTTTAAGTGAAGAGGGTCATCAGTATCTACGAAATATCGATCCTGCCAAGTGGACATTTAGTCATGATGGAGGTCACCGTTATGGGGTTATGACAACTAACATCTCCGAATGCATCAACGGTGTTCTTAAGGGTGCACGACGCCTCCCAATTACAGCTATAGTTAGTGCAACCTTCACACGATCCAAAAATGTTTTTATGGAACGTGCTAAAGAAGCAGGGATTTTAGTGCAGAGACATCGGATGTGGCCTGATCATGTTAGTGACAAATATGATTCAGCGCAGCGAGAGGGGATGAAACATCGAGTAGAACTTTATAATCATTCGGTGGGATCAGCCAGAGTTACTGCCCGTATTAAGGGATCAGTACAGTGTCGCACATATAGAGTTGCATTATCAAGACGAGAGTGCGATTGCGGACAATGGAAGTTGGATGGTATCCCATGCTCACATGCATTGGAGGTGTGCAGAGCGTTCCAAATCGATCCAAGTGTATATGTGCCCGAATGCTACAGTACAACTGTGTATTCCTCAACTTACACCTCTAGGTATTTTGAGCCATTGTCGGATCCTCAGGAGTGGGATGAACCCTATTTTCAGCTGAGACATAATCCAGATCGCAGGATAAGGCGTCGTGGTCGGGATGTGACGTCCAGGATTCATAATGAAATGGATTGGGCCCAAACCCGCGCTAGACAACAGTACCAAGCACAAGATAGAGCTGGTCCTTCACATTGATGTTGTGAATCCCTAGGAGCTATCAAAATGCTATCAAAATATTGTCAAAATGTTATCAAAATGTTGAATAATATTAGTTTGTAGGATTGAATCAAAATGTTGACAATAATGTTGAATAATTTCATATACATTATCCTTTATGTGTTTGAGCTTTATGTTTTATGTGTATGATTTGTGTTAGTTCTAATACATCTGTGTGAATGTTTGAATTATAGATGAATTATGATAGAGAGGCACTGTTATATGGACCGAAGAACAGATCTGTACTCACCATGCAACAAACCCATCGGTCGAGGCTAGATTGTATTAATAGGAAAACAAGCGAGACAGTGCTAAATACATACAATGGAGGTGATGGGCCATTCTGGACATTTAGACTAGAAGACCCAAATCCTTATAAGATCGCACTCCATTCCCGTGTGGTGGACAGACTCAAGACGATGGGTTTTTACGGTCCCCTTCGTTGTGGGACATTCAGACTCGATCGTCATCTTATCACTGCATTAGTGGAGAGATGGCGTCGAGAGACGCATACGTTCCATTTCCCCGTCGGAGAGGCGACCGTCACATTGCAAGATGTTGCCATTTTATGGGGTTTACCGATAGAAGGAGAGCCCATTATACGGTTAGATGAATATAATAACTTTGATCAGTGGAAAAGCTTGTGTGAAGAGTTGATGGGCATCACCATACAACCAGATGATATAAGGGGCAATAGTGCGATCAAATTGACTTCCCTAAACGAATTGGTGAGACATTCTGTTGATATTGATGACTATACACCACAGGAGGTCGTTGATCAATATGCACGGGGGTGTGCACTTTTACTCCTGGGAACATTAATGATGCCCGACCATTCTCGAAATTCTGTCCCATTAGTCTATCTGTATTTTCTGCGGGACGTGAATACAGTCGGGGAATACAGCTGGGGAAGTGCTGTGTTAGCGAGTTTATATCGCGAACTCTGTATGGCTTGCAACTATAAATGCAAGGGCATCGCTGGACCATTATGCCTGTTGCAGGTAATTCTTGGTTAATTTAAATTACTTTTAAATATTTCATTGATTAATTGTACATTGAAATAAATTTATCATTGAACAACAGATATGGGCATGGTCAAGGATAATAACGATCCAACCATCGAACGCACATCCGATGCTCCAACAAGGGAAGATAAGTGTAGATGGTCGTAATTTGGGGCCTCCACCGTATGAAGCTAGGTATTTTTCTCTAGACACATTTATCTATAATTCGTTTGGATATACATACTTATTTTTTTACCTACTATAGGTGGATACATTATCACAGTCATATTGACAGCACGAGGTTTTCAATTCGTGTATATCGCGACATATTTGAGCGTTTGTCTAATGGTCAAGTAAGTTATTATTATAATGATTCAAACTAATATAAATTATTTTTTGATAATTCAGATATTAATGTTTTGTGTGTGTCTTTACAGTTTATTTGGGATCCCTATGATGTGGACGCTGAGGAGATCAGGAATCTCGAACCTCGTTGTTGGACCTTAAATTGGAGGTCGCAATGTCCATTGATCAATATTTGGATAGTGGAGCTTCACTATCCGAATAGGGTGCTCAGACAATTTGGAATGGTCCAAAACATTCCAAGTCATGTAGAGGAAAGAAACCAGAGCTTGCATGAGTATAACCGCCAGGGGAGAACCGGCTTTGATTGGACGACCAAGCATGACAAATGGATTAGATATTGGAGAAGCAGGCAACCATTCATGCCTTGCACGCCTATCAACGGGGGTGATCCGGTCACGAATGACTATATGCAGTGGTACTATGACATTACACGACGATTGATTTCACCAGTGGAGTATACTGCAGCACCGGTCCGAGGCTTCCAACCACCAAAAACGTCTGCCAGTGATGTTTTGGTAAATTATATATCACAAATTTTATTATATATTGATTTTTTATGTTTGAAATATGAATAACATTCTATTTTTTTTTGTTACAGGTAAGCTGGTTTCGAAAATTTAAAATCAGTAAACGACGGGCTCACATTGATAATAGACCATCAATGGAGGAATTTTTAGAAACAGCTGAGAATTTCATCACTGAAGTGGAGCCTATTATTGAATCTCCTACTTATTTTGAACATCCACGAGCCTCAGTTGAAAACGTAGAAGTCGGGGCAACAAGTAGAGGACAAACAAGAAGGAGGTCTGTAGAGCGTGACGGCGATGAAGGTCCTTCAACGTCTGCGAGTCGAAGAAGACATTCCTCGGCAGTGCCATCAGATTCCCCTTTTCCCCGACAAGGTACTCAATATCGAGTACCTCAATCTGCGCCCCGCACACAACATACTGCTGGAAATGGTATGCAATTTACGGAATTACACTTGTAAATATGATATTCCTTGGGTTTATATTTATTTAATTATTAAATATTTTATAACATGTTACAGATGCTTCTACATCGATGGGCCAACAGTATGGAGCGTCTCGAATTTTGGGCAACACACCAACTGCATACGGTGTGTAATTCAATATTATCAAAGTTACAATAATAAATTAAAATTATTCAAGAAATTATATTTACTTGTTTATGTATATTTCTATTAATTTGATAGATGCTCGGCAATCAAATGAGTGGCCACCTCAGCCTACGCCTCACACAAGTTATGAGTTGCCCTCATTTGGACTTGGAGCTTCTTACACACATCCTGCTGGAAATGGTATGGAAGTTACACATAACCCTTAATAAATAATATTTTTTTAAAGATTATGTTTATTTACTTATGATATGTTATTGTTAACTTGATAGTTGGTTGGGATAGCGTTGAGGGGGTACCCCAGCCTGCTTCTACATCGACGTTGCAACAGGAGATACCTCAACCCAGTTTTCAGACACCTTATAATGAACCAGGTATGTAATATCAACTTATAAATAGTATATATTTTAATATATATTATTGATCTAAATTAACTAAATCTGTGACAGATCTTCTTACATCATGGCCTGGTTCATTTACTGACATATTAAATACGGGTATTAATATGAGTACCTATTATCAACATCGACCTCAATTCGCACAACGCCCAGTTTACAGTTCAACGCCTATACCATATGCGGACACATACAGAGAGGAGCCCGGACCAAGCCAACATGAACAACAACATCGTCGTAATTATCGTGAAAGACGTCCGCCGCAATGTGGAACGGGTGGTCGATTGGGCCATCGCTAATTGTATTGGTACTATTATTATAAATGTCATTTTTTTTACATTTTACATTTATTACTTAAAAATATTATTTAGTGTTTGAAATAATTTTCAATTTTTATGAAATAGTTTATAGTTTCTTTTGAACCAATAAAATAATTTTTTTTTAAAGATAGTATAAATATAAATCAATTCAATACACAATTATATTTATCTCCACTAACAATTAGGGTTTTACACCATCTCAATAGCAATTTGGGTTTAGTTATAATATATCATTGAATAATCATCACATAATCATTGAACAATAATTACTAAAATCAACTCAAATCCACCCTATTTTAACCCACTTAATCATTGAACAATCATAATTAACAAACGAAAAAAAAAATGCTTACATAATCGCCCCTCCCAAAGGCGATGTAAAAAAAAATAAATAAAAAAAAATAAAACACGCCTTTCCCAACGGCGAGATTATAAAAAAAAAAAAGGGAAACTCGCCCCTCCCAATAGCGACATAAAAAAAGAAAAAAAAGGGGAAACTCACCCCTCCCAAAGGCGATTCCCTCTAATTTCATAAACGTACTCACAACCACTCTATACTATCAATCCCACTTACTATTCACCACATATACATAAATTTGCCCTAATAATTGGAGTAAATTATAGTATTTTATAAAACAGCAATTACAGTGAAACAGAATAGAGTACAAAAATAGAAGCTGACCGCAAAAATTTAATTAATCGCGCTAAGTACAAAAAAGTCAAAAAAGTAAAAATGGAAAAAATGCGTTGAATGAATCGACGCATTTAAATATATTTACAAGTTTTTAGTCAAAGTATGACGGGTTTGCATTTTGCATAGGTCTATCAATAATTTCTTCTAAGTCGGTTTTTACGATATGTAATTACTTTTACCCTTTAACCTATTTGAATATTTTACTACTACTTTCATGTTAGGATATGGGTGTATATGCAAAAAAATCATACTTTTTAAAGTGATTTAATTTAGTAATTGTGAGAAATAATTGCTTATTGGCAGTGAGTATTTGCAAAATTAGTGTAAAGTAAATGTTGAGTATTTGATAAATTTTTTTAGTAGAGTAAATTATTAGTAAGAAACTATAATCAAGTAGAAACATACCTTTCTCAACTTTTAAATTATATATATTCTAGTTGATTAATTTAAGCATAATTATTGAATTCTAAAGCACTCCATTCAACTTATGCACACATTTTAAGTGATTACACTCACTTAAAATCTTTCTAAAACACACCCTATATTTGTTTGAAGATTTAGATGGACGTGAGAAGTAATGATTTTATATCTATTGAAAATAAAATATTTGATGAATAGTGAAAATATGTGTTTTGTGATTTTGATAGAGTAAAATTTTGCTTTATGTCAAATTAATATTTAATAATGATTGATGTTATATTATTATTTTAATGTAATGTGTAAGAGTAAGTAGCAAAATAGAAAAGAGAATAAATAAGTGAAAGAAAAATACAAAATAAATTGTATTAAAAAAAGTAATAATAAATTTAAAAATATATTTTTTAAATTGTATATAAAATGAATGTTATTGAGAAGAATAATAATAAATTCATAAATATATTTTGGAAATAGTATAAAATAAATGCTATTGAGAAGAATAATAAGTTTTATAGGTATTGTAGCCTTGTAGGTGTGAATGGAGTATGTGATGTAAAAACTGAATTTTACATCACTAACTCGAATAGAACGGGGGTCAGAAGTTCTAAACTCCTAATCTCATCCGAATGAATCCCCCAACAAATGCAACCTTAAAAAAATACACTTTCCGTCTTCTAATAAATTCCACACTTTTCTTTTTTAAATATTTACAATAATTTTTACACCACAAATATAGAAATAAAATACTCTCACAATACTTACTTTATTTCAAAATATTTTTCATTAATTGATTAGAAAGTCAATAATTTTTTTTAATAAATGTATCACCCCACATGTAAAAATTAATAGGGAACAAAAGGAGTAACTATTTTCATAAAAAATATTTGAACACCACATTTTTCTAAAAAAAATTGTTCTCCGTCCGTCACCTTTTAATTTTCATAGGTAGGGTGATATAGGTTTTTAGAAAAATTATTTTATGAATTTTTGAATCAATAAATGAAGAATATTTTGAATTAAAGTAGGTATTGTTAGAGTATTTAATTTTCATATTTAAAATGCGAAAATTATTGTGGGACGTTAAAAAAAAAGTGTGAAAGTTATTAGGTGATGACGTGAGGAGGAGTATTATTTGATAGTGTGTAAAACATTGGGAACTATTGAATGAAGGAGTATAAACAGTGGGTTAGTTTATATAATATTAAAATATATGGCTACCAGAATGCCGGACCGAGCCCACACAACACACAGTGTTTTCATTCATCACCAATCCATTCACCACGGCACTGTATCAAACAAAGAATGTTCAAAGACCACCTGAATTATATTGAAAACTCTACTCCTATCCTAAATCCACCACCAACTTTTACTTATATATTTTTATTTTAAATTCACCCCTCCCCTATATATATACCTCATTATTTTCCCAGATTTCCCTCACAAAATTTCCTTTTCCCAAAACATTGTACTAATAAAAAAGAATGAAGTTCGGCAAAGAATTCGCGTCCCAAATGGTGCCAGAATGGCAAGATGCGTACATGGACTACGAGTTCATGAAAAGCGTACTTAAGGAAATCCACCTTTTCAAGCAACGCCACAAACCGACGTCGTCCTGGCCCAACGGCCTGCGACGCAGCCTCACTCTCTACCGCGCCTTCAGCGGGTTGACTCACCGGACGAGTTCGCCGCGGGCGGACGTTGAGAATCAGGTGATTCTGGTGCAGAATGTCCGGCGCGACGGGGACGAGCGGTCGGAGACGATGTTCCTGAACGCGGCGGATGACGGGGGCGAGTACGAGCTGGTGTATTTTAAGCGACTGGACGATGAGTTCAATAAGGTGTTGAAATTTTACAAGGTGAAAGTGGAGGAGGTTATGAAGGAGGCGGCGGTGCTGAATAAGCAGATGGAGGCGCTCGTGGCCTTTAGGGTAAAGGTGGAGAATCCCAATGGGTGGAGCGATCGGTTGGATCAGGAGACCAATCAGCTCGCCTCCGATGTCGCGGCGTCCAGGGCCGCGCTCTATGCCAACGCCCCCTCTGCGGTTAGGGCAAGCAGTGAGTGCAATTCCTTCTCTCTATTTTTTTTTTGAATATGGTGTTTTATATAAATGGGCGTAATTGGAGATAATAATATATTCACTTTTTTAATTACACTCTCTCGGCATATATTTTTTATTAATATATAATTCTTAAAAAAAAAATTAGCAATTTTTTTTAATATATGAAATTTAACTGTGGATGGAGGCAGTAGTTTTTTTTTTTTAATGTTAATTTAATCTAAAATTTTGATTTATAGTAGTAAATAAAATATCTGTTCAAGAATTTATTTTTAAACTAAGGGCAGGTCCGCTCCTACTTGGAAATTAGTATTAATAATTAGGTGTAGTTGCTATTTGAATAAATTTAAATATATTAATATAATTAATTATTTGTTAGTTGTCACTCTAACTGACAACATAATTATGGTTAGAAAAAAATATGGTCGTTGATTAGAAATACAGAAAATAAAATAAATAAAATTTTATTTACTAAAATTCAAAAATTTAAATTAAATAGCAGTTTGTAAAAGTATTATGATTTTATATGCCATTGAAATACACCACATTATCTTATGGCCCCTTCTATTCAACATATGTACTTGTCACATTTTCGAATTTTTATATAAAGAAAACATTGATTTTAAATATTTTTTTTGAAGTAAATTTGAAAAGAAAATTAGTTTACATAAAAAATGCAAAGCATCATGTGATCTGATTTGCCATTAAAAACGAAACATCAAAATGGTAAATGAGGGTTGTATTTAATTTGCGGTTCAAAAGGGGTTACGAAAATGACTTCATAGTTTCCAAAATGGGGAATTGTCCTTTTTCCATTTTTTTTTTCTCTGTAGATTTAAAAAAATTCCGAAGCTCCTGTACTCAAATTTCAAGGATGCGTATGTGTTCAAGATTCTTTATTAAAGATAAGGACGTCAAAATATGTCTGTCTCAAGATTCTTGAAGATTTTGTCCTTTGAAGATAAGAGCACGGAAATAAGCTTTTTTTTTTTTATAAATTTTACTTTCACAAAAAAGAAAAGGACAGCTGTGTGGTGGGACAAACTGTAATTATAGGATATCATTTATGTTGCTTTATTACAAAAAGATAATCAGAGTACAAACCTACTATAGCTTGATAGATTATCAACAAGTCATGCACGTGCAATTAACACAAGTTTGAAAATGGTGTAGGAAGAGGAGGTCATCACATGGACGCAATAGACGAAGAAGGTTCTAGTAGGCCATTGAGAAGAGATTCGGAAGATTCTGGACACGATGATAAAATTAATGGAATAGAGATGAAACTCAAACAAGTAACAAACTCAGAGATCCAAGAAGAAAATAAGGGGAATGAATTAGTGAAAGTAAATCAGAATATTTCTAATTCTAGGGGGAATAGTGAATTATTAACGAGGGGGAATAGGCCTGCCCCTTTGGAGATATTGAAAACTGTGAAATTTAATACGCATCAGGAAACTCCTCGATCTACGATTAAAGGGTTTCTGAACATTCCTACCCAAAATGATTTGAAGTTTAGCAAGGATAATTTAAAGAAAGCAGAAAGTAGACTTAAGAAGGCCTTTGTCGAATTCTACCATAAGCTAAGGCTTTTAAAGAGCTACAGGTACGCCCATCATTATTAAGATTTAATTATTGTCCTTCATATTGTTTGTAATTAAATTATTACTAATGTATCTAATTTTTGTTTAAATGCAACAGTTTCCTCAATACTATGGCGTTCGCAAAAATCATGAAGAAATATGACAAGGTATTTAATTATTTGCTCAAACTATAATATTTTTGTGTCACATAAATGAGCTTATCGTAACATATTGAGATACCTCAGGACTGTCACCATCTCATCCGACAAAGGTCTAAAAATTATGGCAAAGTATTATATGAAAATAGTTTATCATGAAATAATTTTAAAGTATCATTAATTTCACTGGGAGTATAATTAATCTCATCAGTGGTATCATTAGTCTGAATTAAAGAAAATTTCAATTTTCTTGAACTCAAACTAATGATACTCCTGATGAGATTAATGATATCTAAAACTATTTCATATTAAACTTATTATGAAGCGTTTTCATATAAAACCTACTAAAAAATTATGCAAGTAGGTGGGAAAAATATTAGATTGGTTAATGGATTTAGATAAGGGTATTATGCAATTATATTTAAGATAAAGGTATCTTATGCAATTTTGATTAAAATTAGGGTATTTTTACAATTTTAGCTTATGAGAGAGTATCTTGTAAATCGATTTTACTGCATAGTATGCAATTTTATTTAAGATAAAGGTATCTTATGCAATTTTGATTAAGATTAGGGTATTTTACAATTTTAGCTTATGAGAAAGTATCTTGTAAATCGATTTTACTGCATACTACTCCCTAAGTTTGTCTCAATTTTATTTTCTCATTTCTACAAAAATTAAAATGCATTCACTTTTTAAACTCCACCTCTATAATTCAACTACTTTATTTATTTAAATATTACTTTATTCACCATTCATCATTCTAAAAAACTACTTTATTAATTTAAATACTACGATTCAACTCTCATATTAAATTTCGTGTAAAATCAAAAAGGAAAATAAAACTGGGACGGAGGGAGTATTGATTTTTTTTTTTTCATTATTCAATATTTACTATAAGAAAAATATTTTTAAGATAAAAATTTGTGTGTATTCAAGTTTACATAAACTCATTTTTTTCAAGTATCACTGTTTTGTATACAAATTATTAGTGTTATACATACAAACTATCACTGTTATGCATACACACTAAAACAGTAATAGATAATATGCATAACAGTGATACTTTATGTGCATAAAAATGATATTTGAAAAAAAAGTTTTAAGTTTGTGAAAATGGTTCGTAGTATACTTTGCGGTGATTAATCAGTGGTGCGAACACTTCCCTAATACAATTTATAAATAAATAATTGCAGATTGCTTCAAGAAGTGCATCGAAACATTACATGAAGATGGTTGATAATTCCTACCTCGGCACTTCTGATGAGGTGAGCTTTATTTTCACAGATCCATGATGAATATATACCTCAAAATTAATGGTATAAAATTAAACATGTTTAAATTACCATAGGTAAACAAGTTGATGGAAAGAGTGGAAGTCACTTTCATCAAACACTTCTCCAACTCAAATCGCAGCAAAGGGATGAATATTTTAAGGCCAAAGAAGAAAAAGGAAAAGCATAGCATAACATTCTCCACGGGTAAGAATTTATATATGATCAATTATATTAATTAATCAATTAATATCTAACACATATATTTTGGTTGCAGGATTTGTTTTTGGGTGCACATTTGCTCTTATAATAGCACTGGTGTTAATTGTTCGTGCTCGTCATTTACTAGACAAGGAGGGGAGAGGAGTGTACATGGAAACTATGTTTCCCCTTTACAGGTAAATACTTGTTGAATTTAATTTCCATAATGTCCAAAATCTATATAAATAATCAAGTTTGTTTATTTTGTTACAGTTTATTTGGATTCATCGTTCTACACATGCTGATGTACGCTGCAAATGTGTACTTGTGGAGGAAATATCGAGTCAACTATTCCTTCATATTTGGGTTCAAGCAAGGAACAGAGCTAGGATACCGAGAAGTTATGCTTCTCAGCTTCTCTTTAAGTGTGCTTGCTCTCGCGAGCGTACTTGCCAATCTGGATATGGAAATGGACCCCGTTACGCATGACTATAAGGCCGTAACAGAACTCCTCCCTCTCGGATTAGTAGGGGTACTACGTTAATAAAACTTGAAATTATTTTTTAAAAATTAAATTTGAATTTAGAAGTTGATGGAACCATTTTTTGCAGCTTGTGATTCTTATCATGCTCTGCCCTTTGAACATCTTGTACCGATCAAGTCGCTACTTCCTACTCGTCTGCGTATTCCATTGCGTCTTATCTCCTCTTTATAAGGTAACATCCATCATAAATGTAGTACATGTTACGCCTAGTAAAACATTATTTAGATATCTGTATCTACTTTATGTAGGTTACACTTCCGGACTTCTTCTTAGCCGATCAGCTTACCAGCCAGGTTCAATCCCTTAGGAGTTTAGAGTTCTACGTTTGCTACTACGGATGGGGAGACTACAAAAAGAGGGAAAACAATTGCAACGAAAGCGACATTTTTAAGACTTTCTCCTTCATCATAGCTGCAATTCCCTACACGTGGCGCCTTCTTCAGGTGCATTTACTTTTATACAATAGAAAGAACAATCCAACATGCCACTTAAGATCATTAATTCTGACTTTGGTTCTTCATTTGTTAGTGTCTACGTCGCTTGTACGATGAGAAAGACGCAATGCAGGGCTACAACGGGTTGAAGTACTTCTCGACAATCGTAGCAGTTTGTGCAAGAACAGCCTACACTAACAATAAAGGACTTACTTGGAAGTTAATAGCCTTATTGAGCTCCATCATTGCAGCAGTTGTTAGCACGTATTGGGACCTCGTTCTCGATTGGGGGCTTCTTGAGCGTCGCTCTAGGAACAGATGGTTGAGAGACAAGCTACTTGTGCCATACAAAAGTGTTTACTACATAGCCATTGTGAGTTTGTAAGACCAGAGAGGTCATTTTGGGACTTTCTTTTGTGCAAATAAGCTGACAGTTTATGTTATTACGCAGGTTTTGAATGTGTTGCTGAGATTAGCGTGGATGCAAACTGTGATGAATATTACAGTCTTTTCGTTGCATAGGCAGACGATGACTACGCTTGTGGCTTCTCTCGAGATCATTCGTCGTGGTATATGGAACTTCTTCAGGTACTACTCTTGACTTGATAATAATGCTGTCTTTGATTTGTCTCTACTGGACTTTATCCTGTGTTATTTTCAAACAATTTCTTTTTAAGAATTAATATAGCTAAATATGCTCACTAGTCAAACTTGGCCAAATTTGTCTATAATGCTGACTTAGTTTTCTAATAATGTACTTATGTTTTCATGTTTATTTCCCTCATTTTAAGCCTGTTTGTCTAATTTTCAAATTTGTAAATAAAATTGAACTCTTGTATAATTTTCAAGATTAAAAAAAATAGGGAAAAAAATACAATTATTTAGAAGTTCAGTCATTTGAATGATATTTTTATACTGTTTTTTTAGTAAAAAAAACTTTATGAGATATATTACTGTTGACCCTACCCAAATTATGTTTTAAACTAAAGTAAAACCAAAAAATAAAATTGAGACCATCGCATGTATGATATCATTTTATGTGAAACTCCATCATTTTCTTTAGCACAATTTTTTATATGTATTCAAGTGCATTACATGCCCTTAGATTTTGAGTTCAATTTTAAATTGATTTTAATTTTTAAAATATCATTAAGTAAATTGAACTTTGATAAGTTAAAATTAATTTGAAATTAAACTCAAAAGTAAAAAATCACGCTTTCTTTAGTTATGTTTGGTGTAGTTTAATTTAACTAAAGAGGGGTGTATTTAGCAACTTCAAATATTCCCAAAATAAAATAAGTTGGACTCCACACCACTCCCAAAATAAAATAAGTTTGATTGATATTGATCTTGTGAATTGCTATTTATATTAATATATAAATTTAATTGCTGGATTTTGGACGTGCAGGCTAGAGAATGAACACGTCAACAACGTTGGTAAATATCGTGCTTTTAAATCAGTGCCGTTGCCTTTCAACTACGACGAAGATGATGAGGATAAAGATGAGTAAAATAATATTTTGGTGTACCTACTGTTTTGTACAGAGGATAAGAACGAGAGAATAATAACTTAGTTTACAATTTTTTGACCCTTCCAGTTTTCCCCATACAGCCTAACTCTTAGTTGTTTCAACATTATATGAAGACTCGTATAATGTTGAGTATTTTTTTTTTTTTTACACTTAGATTAGTTCGATTATTATTTTTGTGAAAAATAAATTTACTTATAATTTGTTTTTTTCTTTATAGTGTCTAGAGTTTTGTTGATTAATGTATTTATATACAACAAGGAACAATTTATTCATTTTGAATGTTAATTATACAGCTTACGTGGGTAAGTTAAAAGTCGGTATTTTTTTATTGTTAGTTTATTTGTTTTCTTTATTTTAGATGTCATTATCAGTTTCTTAGGATTTTTTATTTCGCTCTCAATTGTCTGCATGGCTCAGCCAACTCGTAAGTTGCACGTAATTAATTAATTGAATATGGAAAAACTTGCGTATTACGTTAGGGTTAAGGGGTAGTGAAAATTATGAATTACTTATGTTTGGATAAATCATTCACATAAATTTCTGGGATAAGGTACAAATTAGACTCTAACTGGTACAAATAAACCCCTCAACTTTTAAAGTCAAAGTCAAACAAATATGGTGCAAAGAAGAAACGTGTAGAGCAGCCATTGTGAGCATTTGTTGTCAATCTTTTTCATCTCTGCGATGGAGGCGGCTAGGAAATGGAAGAACCTCCCTCTTTTTCGAGTTTAAACCCACGATCCATTGAAGCCCCATCATCTAACAATCGTGTTGTTTCTGAATGAAGAGAGAAGTGTAAAAGGGTTGCTAAATTCTTATCGAAGCTTTCACTAAACTGGAACAGAGCACCTAACAACAATGCCAAATCCTAATTATGAAAAAACACATTTAAGAAACGTTGCACATCTGGCATATGATCGAGCAGCTGATGACCACTTCAATATAATTAGTGCTAAGCACAAATCAATGAGAGGAATTCTATTTGCTGGCTTGCAATTGAAACATGATTTTTCTTTTTCTTTTTAACTTGAAAATGGATTATAAAATCAGAGAAAATAAAACCTAAAATATTAAAAAAACTCGGCCTGTAAATGTTGTAGCATTTGAGAATTATGTGGAGGATATGTTTTGTATTATTGATGTACTCGATCTTTTTTTAAGAGGAGCTAGACTTGTAGTATTTGAGAATTATGTAGAGGGTCTGCAATGTGTAATTAATGTACTATATTTTCTTGGGGGAGCACGTCTTGTTTTCAACCCATTTTTAATGGAGATTTTGGTTTGCTGATAATTTTTTTTTTAAAGAGAACTCAGGCTCTGATCTTGAATTCCTAATGGATAGAGATATATTAGCGGTGTTATTTATTTATTTGACAAAAGGGCATATGTGTCTCATTTTATTAGTTGGGGGTCATAAATCTTTGATTCTAAAAGATAGAGGGTTTATTTGTACAGCAAAATAATTTAGGGTCCAATTTGTCCTCAAGACAATAGTTCAGGGTCGAATAATTGTACCTTACTCGACCCTTTTTTGGCAAATCAAAGGTTAAATATATATCAAATTGTTTTGTCAAAACCGTCATTTGATAAATGATTTGTCTTTCGATTTCACCTAAAAACAATCTAAAACAATCTCAGTTGGAGCTAGAATGAGCTTGAGCAGTGACAATATTGTACTTTCCCAACCAATTTTATGTTTTTTTTAGGAAAATAGAACAACAAGCCATACATTAAAATAAAGGACTTCTACAGACCAAAATTTTGATATGTAACTTGAAATTCATTCCATTAGAAAATAGTCAGAATTTTGTTCAACTGAAAGTTGACGTCAATTAATCATTCAAATTTAAATTTGTGGAGTTGTCATATACAAAATGAGCAACTGGAGGTATAAAATTGACGGTTTGTAGGGACGGACAACTTGATTTATCGCTCGTTCTTTAAATCGTCAAAAAAATGTCACCAATGACGATGTAAATTGGTGAAATTTGCATTTTCCAGCAAATTTAAGCATAATTTTCAAAAAAAAAAATGGTAATTGAAAAAATAATTGTTACCCTCTAATAATGACGGATAATTTTCGCTATCTCTAATTAAGACATTTTGCAATTTACCCTGGAATTTATCTTCCTTTTGATTTGGTAGAAGGTTCAATTCAATTAATTGAACCGGTCACACGTGCATGCTTTAAAAGAGGTTGTTTAGATTTGAAAATGGCGCAGTTGACATAAATTAATTAGTAATAAATTTCCTGAGATTAAAAGTTAATTAGTTTGTTATGAACTAAAATTATATATATTGGATTGCTGGAAGATTAGGTAAGTTCTTACCAGCAATATTGACTAGACACGTAGATACAGCCATACAGATAAACCAAAGCTATTTGTTGAATATCTAGGACCACAAAGAGATACAGTTCAAATTTGTCATAGTCAACATCGGATTAACACACTTAAAATATATAAAAGAAATAAGACATTTTTTTTTCGTCTACTATATATTTTAGTACCTCATTTTAGGACGAAGGGCGCTGATATAAAATGTCTTATCATTGTAGAAATTTATGGTGAAAATCTTACTACCTCTGTCCCAATTTTGTTTACCCATTTGACTTTTGTTGATTTTTTTGTGAGACTTAATTTATAGTATTTAAATGGATAAAATAATTTTTTTATAATTGCGTATTATTCAATTGAAGTGCATGAAATAAAATAAAGATGTTTTTCTACGTAATTATTAGTGGAATGAGGTGTAATTTAGAAGTGTTTGGAGAGGGTACATAATGAAATGGGTAAACAAAATTGGGACGGAAGGAGTACTTTTCAAAGAGTAGTCATAGGGTGCATACAAGTGCATACTATGCACTTGGATTTTGCACCCTAATTTCAAATTGATTCTGACCAAATTATAGAATCTCGCGGGTCGGCCGACCCGACTAAAACTCGCGGGTCTCAGGTCCAGAACCCGGAGAAAAAAACCCAAACCAAAAACCCACAGCAAAACACGTACATAAAGATTCGAAATCAAACATAGCAAAAACGAAACCAAATCGAATTCAGGAAATAGCAGTAAAATAGTACTACTATGAAGAAAGAGAACGTCAAAATCGAAAGCATAAACACATTGCAAAACTCATTGCGAATTAGACGCGCACAAATATCAGATAAAACATGGAATATGCTGAAAAATACGATGAATCAGGTATTTGACCTAATTTGTGAAATTTTTACTGTAATTTAACAGATTTATGAGAAGCATTTTATAACTATACGAAGGGAATGAAATAGGTGAAAATCTACACTCGATTCAACAACTACCAGCTGAAGGAGAAGAGGAAATATATGATTGCACAATAATTGGTGAACAAAGTCTTCAAAAGGATGATGAGATGTTAAAACCAGTAACAGTTGAAGAACTTTCTGTGATAGTAAACAAAGGTAGAAAAACATTCTTCGGGTATTACTATTTTGATCTTAGGGTATTACTCATAATAGCTTAAGTTATTACTGTTTTGTCCTTGGGCTATTGCTTATTAATACCTTCGGGTATTGTTAATTTAATCTTGGGGTATTGATGATTTGTTCTTGGGGTATTGCTAATTAATATCTTCGGGTATTGTTAATTAAATCTTGTGAAATTGCTAATTTGTTCTTGGGGTACTGCTGATTAATACCTTCGGGTATTGTTAATTTAGTCTTGAAAAATTGTTGCTTTGTTCTTGGGGTATTGCTTATTAATACCTTCGGGTATTGCAGATTTGTTCTTAGGGTATTGCTTATTAATACCTTATGGTATTGCAGATTTGTTATTGGGGTATTGCTAATTAATACCTTCGGGTATTGCTGTATTATTATTGGGGTATTATTAATTTAGTCTTGGGGTATTACTACTTTGTTCTTAGCGTATTGCTGATTAGTACCTTGGAATATTGCTAATTAAATGTTCTATTATATAGTACTAATAATATTTAAAATATATGTTTGTTTAAAACAGATGACAATACAAAACATGTCGATATAAGAGGTTCTTTGATCGGCGTAGAAAAAGACACAGTAGAAAAGATGTATTCCTTATACTGTAAGCATGCACGTTGTTTGGGATTCAGTGTTCGTAAATCAACAAACAGATTTTATGCAACTGATAAATCTATACTTTTGAGCAAGTTGTTTGTGTGCTCCTGTACTGGAATAAGAACGAAAAAGGACAGTAATTCAACTCCTGTAACATCTGTAAAAAAAAAGGAGAATTGGTATAACAAGAACAGACTGCAAGGCAAGAATGTTGGTCAAGAAGACTAAAGAGGGCAATTATTCAGTTGTGCAACATGAGACATAGCACAATCATGAGCTAACTAGAACAGAATGGAACCATATGCACCGTTCGGAAAGACAAATCACTACGGACAAGAGTAGAGTGATAGAGGATATGGTGTCTTCAGGGATGAGAACAATAGACTCATATCGCTATATGACAAATGAAGTTGGAGGGGAGGAAAACTTAGGACACACAATAAAGGACCATTACAACTTGGTAAACAAGTTTAAAATGGAAGCAATTAAAGGGGGGTGATGCAAACAACCTGATCAACATGATGGAAGCAGAAAAAACAAGAGATAAAAAATGTCTTTTACAAGATTAGGCTCAATGAAGATGGGAGATTATCAAGTATCTTTTGGAGGGATTCTTTGATGATGGAAGATTATGAAATCTACGGAGATGTAATGGTTTTTGATACAACATACAGAACAAACAAGTACAACTTGATCTGTGCACCTTTTGTTGGGATAAACAATCACTGGAAGAACGTAATGTTCGGCTGTGCATTCATATCTGATGAGAAAATAGAAACATTCGAATGGCTTTTCCAGATGTTCAAAAACTCAATGGGGGAGAAAGTACTAAAACAGTGTTCACAGACCAAGACTTAGCATTAGCAAATGCGATAAGGAAGGTAAATTTATTTTAATATTGTATACATTATTTAATACTTGAGAAAGAGTTGTGTTTTATATTTGATTAAGTTCAGTTATTGATATTTATAGAATTGAGTATTGTTATATAATGCTTCGGGTATTGGTATTTAATGCTTCGGGTATTAGTATTTAATGCTTCGGGTATTTGAATTTACTTCTTCGGGTATTGGTGAATTTTTTTATGGATATTGCTTATTGAATGTTCTTTTACAGGAATTCCCTGAAGCAAGACACAGATTGTGTCTATGACACCTACACCTAGAGCTGGCAAAATTGGCCCGGCCGGCCCGGCCCATGGGCCGGGCTGGGCTAGAAAAATGACAGCCCAAATGAATCGGGCCGTTTTGGCCCGGCCCGATAGGCCCGACGGGCCAAATGGACTCGGGCCGGTTTGGCCCGACGGGCCACGGGCCGGCCCGGCCAATTTTTTTTTTTTTTTTTTTTTTTTTTTTTTTTTTTATAACTCTGCAAAATTTTATTCTCAATTACTAAACTAAATATTGAATAAACAGTCCAAGAGAGCTGTTTTTATTCTATATTTGTAGTTAGTGTTGTTTTTTTTAAAAATAATGTTACTTAGAATTAGAAGTTAAAATGCCTCCTGTTAATTGCATTATTTATTTATAATTATAAGCCTAAATCCTAAATACATCATGTTAGTTGCATTATTTAAGTATGTGAAATGGTATAATAATAATGCATCCTAAATGACTTCATATGCTAAGCCTATATCCTAATTCCTAAATGACTCCAGTGACCAGTATATCAATATGCATATGCTCCTAACTCCTAAGTCCTAACGCCCATTCCATCATTATTACTAAAAAAAAAAAAAAAAAAAAAAAAAAAAAATTGAAACGGGCCGGGCCGGGCTGGCCCGTTAGCCCGTGGGCTAAGGTGGGCTGGGCTGGGCTGAGTTTTTTGTGGCCCGATTGCAAACGGGCCGGCCCGGCCCGGCCCGGCCCGTGAATAGTATTTTGGCCCGATGGGCCGGGCCGGCCCGGCCCGGCCGTTTTGCCAGCTCTACCTACACCAAAACGCAATTGCAAGATTTGGAGAATTAAAGAAAGACGGTCTTTTTAAAGATGTTTTCAACAAATGTCTATCTGGATGCATGGATGAGAATGACTTCGAAAGCAATTGGAAGAACATGATATCAACATATGGACTAAAAAAAAATGCTTGGTTTATTAGATTATACAGTTTAAAAGAAAAATGGTGTACAACGTTAAGCAAGGACATATTTTCTGCTGGAATAAGATCATCCCAAAGAAGTGAAAGCACAAATCATGCAATAGGTTTCAGAGCAAATAAGCAGACAAATGTGACAGAATTTTATGAGATATTCAAGAACACGGTAAATAAATGGAGAAGATTCAATTGCTCAAGAATGATACATGAATCGCACCTGGGATTGAAAGGAATGCTCAAACATGCTGCTGAGATATACACACTCACCATATTCAGACGTTTTGAAGAGGAATTCATAAAGTCCATATTCGCCTGTTCGAGTGTTGTACAAGTATATGATACCAGTTTGATCTATGAGGTCAAAAATGATAATGTTGAGCACAACAACCTAGTGGTATATGACACTGCCATGAACCTAATAACCTGTGATTGTAAGAAGTTCGAAGAATTAGGCATATTGGGTTATCATTCCTTGAGGATATTAAACTTACATTCAGTGCAAATGATACCCGATAACTATATATTGAAAAGATGGTGCAAACTTGCAAAAGCACACGTGTGGGACAAGAACCAAAATGATATCAATAACAAAGAAAGGTACAATTTGTGTTTTTTAATTACTATTATTTTACTATTCTCATTAAAACTGATAAGAACTAACTAATGTTACTATTCAATTTTTTTACAAACAGGAACAATGACAAAGTTGCAACTAATATCCCACGGAGACATGCTATCATAAGGTAGTACTATAACATAGTCTTGATGAGTGAAGAAAGTGAAGAAATGAGAGAACTTATTGAAGAAGGATGTGAAAGATATGAGAAAATACTTAACCAAAGATACTGTGCACAAAAAGAAGGAAGTGAAGCTCATTCTGAGACATCTAACAAAATTCTAGATCCAAAACGATCAGTAACGAAGGGAAGAAGTCAAAGAATAAAGAGTGGTCTCCATCAAAACAAGAAGAAGAAATCAACATCACAATCATCACAAATGAGGGGATATGGTTCCACTACACCAAATCCACATATTATTTGAATGACCATTGCAATTCTTTTTTCAGATTATTCATCATTTACTTTTTTTTTTTATCAGACAAAATAATTTTATTCCACCTTACTTCTTAGGCACAAGAAATGCCTAATGGAAATATTTACATTGTTCATTTCTAGCACTCCAAAACTGTCCTAGGATTTTGAGCCACTCATTCAAGGACGAATTACAAGGTATAATATTTTTTACTAACAACCAACTACATAGTCTCCCTTTGACCTCCTCGACTAATCTATCTTCACTAACAGCACTGCCCTAAAAAATAAATTTGTTTCTAGCTTTCCATATCACCCACACCTCACATTCCCAAATAGCTACAACAATCTCCTTACCCTTTTTCCTTTTGAAAAAAGGCCATAAAATAATAGAAAATGATCAATAATAAGGTTATGAAGAGCTGTAGGAACATCTAACCAAGATAGGCATCTTCTCCAAATTCCCCCTGCCACCTTACAGTTAAGAAACACGTGATTTGCAGTTTCGTCTTCTCCTTCGCAAAACGAACAACTGCTGCCATTTCCTTGTGTGAGGACGCCTCTTCTAATCAGATTCGATTTTGTAGGCAGACGGTCTTGTAATAGTCTCCACGCCATCGCTGCAACTTTCAAGGGAACTAATTTGCACCACGCCCCCTTCAACTCTTCTCTTCCTCTAGTGTTGCTGTTATTTCTGCTCTCTCTGCTCAGAAATTCATAAGCTGTTTTCGTAGAGTACGGTCCTCCTGGATTCAGCTTCCACCTCCACGAGTCCTCTTCATTTTCGATCAACCTGCACCTATTTAACAAATTTGAAAATTCATCAAAAGCATCACGTTCACGATCAAATAAATCTCTATTCCAATTCCAACTCCACCTCCAAACCCCCCTCCCATAATCCCATAGAATTAATACTCCCTGACTTATCCCGACACAAGTGAAAGAATCTTGGGAAGAGATGTTTAAGAGTATTATTCCCCGCCCATACTTCATGCCAAAAACTAGTGCCTCTCCCTTTCCCTAACCTTTTCTCTATATTTTCTACAAACCATCCCCCCTTTTCCCCCTTCTCGATCTCAATCACATCTTTCCACCACTTAGATTTGATTACCGATCTTCTATTTGACTCAATACCCCCCTCTCTCACCCTCCAAATCCCATGAACGGATGAAATGACTCTTGCCCAAAGACTCTCACTATCCACTAAATATCTCCATAACCACTTCCCTATTAAAGCCCTATTGAACAATCCCAAGTCCCTTACCCCTAACCCCCTCAATTCTTTAGAAACACAAATATTTTCCCAGCTCACCCATGCAATTTTACTCACATCAACACCACCTCCCCACAAAAAATTATAAAATAAAGACGTTAAAACATTCAGGGTTTTTTTAGGTAGACAATAGAAAGAGAGATGGTAAATCGGTAACGCACTCAAAACTGCCTTGAGAAGGGTGATTCGACCCCCGAACGATATTTTTCTGTGTTCCCAAGATTTGAGCTTCACCTTCACTTTGTGCACCAGATTTTCCCACTCTGCGGACTTCTTATGGTTCATGCCAATTTTGATGCCCAAGTAGGAAAATGACAGATTTCCCACAGAACACCCCAGCATAATTGCCATTTGCTCCATAACCGGTCTTTCCACATTCACACCAATGAGACTATATTTATTAAAATTAATGCTCAACCCAGACGCCAATTCGAAATTTCTGAGAATGCATTTCATAGCCCACACATTCTCCAAGGTTGCTTTAGCAAGTAAGATCGTATAATCTGCATATTGCAGGTGTGATACCCTCACTTTTTCTTCTCCAATTTCCACCGGGTTCATTAATCCACACGATACTGCCCTGTTAATGAGGAGACTCAAACCTTCCGCCACAATTAGGAATAAAAAGGGAGAAAGAGGATCACCTTAGCGAAGTCCCCTTTCTAATTTGAATTCCCCACTCGGACTGCCGTTTACAAGAACATTCGCTGAAGCAGAAGATATGCATTCCATAATCCAACATCTCCACTTTGGATAGAAATTTAAGAGGTTCATCATGTGCTCTAAGAAGCTCCACTCCACTGAGTCGTAGCCTTAGCAGAGTACTTGAGATATTGATGATCAAATATTGGAGTATTATTTTATGTTTTATACATTGTTTAAGTTTTAGCAATACCCGAAGTTAAAGATTGTAATACCCGAAGTTATAGTTTGCAATACCCGAAGTTAAAGATTGTAATACCCGAAGATATATTAGCCAATACCCGAAGATATATTTAACAATACCACATGAAATAATTATTAATACAACACAAAAAAAAAAAAAAATATAAAACATAAAATAAACAAAACACTAAATACATATTAACCCGCATCATTTAAAATATATTAACCCACATCAGTTAAACCATTACACATTAAACCACTAATATACATATTAACCCACATCAGTTAAACCATTACAAATATCAAAACAAAAATACATACAAAATAGTTAAAATGTTCAACTAAAAAATATCACTTAACATTTCTCCTCTTTCCCATCCCCAAATCATCGCACATAGTTTTCAAAGCATCAGCAGCCCATTTTTTTTTCTCTTCAGCAACTTTTTCATCTTTTTCCTTCTTCTTCAAAGCAATATTCTTGATTAAATCGGTCTTTTACTTATAAAAATGGTAAACCTTCTCAATAACATCAGACCTAGACGAGTTAAAGTTTGAGAGAACTAGAATTGCACAGATTTCTGCCCTGATAGCTATACGGATATCCTCCTATAAAAAAAAAATCAATAAAAAATAAAATAAGTAAATAAGCAAATAACAAAAAAAACATCAAAAATGAAATATAACAATTACCCGAGTCAAGTCTAGATAAGAATAAGAAGTTCTATTTAATTGTTTGATGTGATGCATCATATACACACCACAATCCTTATCAGGCTTTCCAGTTTACTATTTTAAAGACATATTTTCAAATTGATATTCCAAAATATCACCAGCCTTAGAATGTTTCTTCAACTTAAGAAACCTACATATCAGTTTGACCTAAAAAAAAGTAAAAAAAAAAACATATAAATACAAAGCTGTAAATTAAAAATATAAAATAATTACAAACAAATATGCATAGAATAATTACTAATATATCAGCAGACTTTGTGTAATCATTAACTTCCTCAACATGCTTCAAGTTATCCAGCAATTGCAACTTTTTATCAGCAAAGTTAATTACAACAACATCATAATGATCATGGATACAAAAAGGAACGAAAATCTGGAAAAACAAAAGAAAGAATTATTAAACTTTAGTAAAACCAAAATAATAAAAAATACACAAAATAATAACAATTCAACTAACCATTTATGCAGACATAAAACAACCTTCAAACACAGAAATCCATGTGTCCCACACACAGAAAAAGTTATCAGCCATTTTTTCAACATCAACTCCCTTCATTACGACCTCAATCAAGAAAAACTACAAAAAAATCAATAATAAATAATAGCATAAAATTTAAAAAAAGCAATACACAAGAATATACACAGCAATACCCTAAGAATAAATCAGTAATACCCTAAGATGTTCACAGCATTACCCCAAGGTATACATAGCAATACCCCAAGTTATACACAACAATACCCCAAAAGGTATGCAAAGCAATACCCCAAAGGTATGCAAAGCAATACCCAAGGTATACAAAGCAATACCCTAAAGGTATGCACATCAATACCCCAAGGTATGCACAACAATACCCCAAGGTATACATACCAATACCCCAAAGTATACACACCAATACCCAAGGTATACACAGCAATACCCCAAGTATACACAACAATACCCCAAGGTATACACATCAATACCCCAAGAGTAAAACAATAATACCCCAAGAGTAAAACAGTTATACCCTAATAATTACAAAGTAATACCCAAAGAGATAATTACCAACACCCAAAGCATTAACACCAAAACACAAAAAATACCTTTAAAATAAAACTTACACTGTGATTAAGATTGAAGGCAAATCTGCTCTGTCTACCATCCGTAAACACATCACCATTAACATCCAAGCACCAGGCAGAAACAACAGTAATCTCAATCTCTTGGTTAGGAAACAATGTGTTAATTTCAACCTTGTTTAGTCTAATATCATCGCCATGACTATAATAAGATTCCTTGATCAAACAATAAAAATGTATATATAAGTATACACACATATAACTACCAAACTTAAAAAAAAAAGTAATTAAATACTTACACTTCAACAGAACCATCAACATCATAAAAACGAAAGTCAACAACTTCCATATGAGATTGTGGAATAGTACGATAACACTTCTTGTTTAACTTCACCAACTTGGAAACATACCCAACTTCATCATTAATCAACCAAAAAAGACTTGAACTATCCTTACCAGCTCTTTTCACCTTTGAAGAAACAGATTTCACTGCATCATCAAGTTCATCACCTGTAAAAGTATCTTCACGAGCCTTGCTACCTCCATCCATCCCAGCATTCTGACCACTACGTTTATCCATCCTGCCTCCATCAGCCACATTCTTTACACCAACATCTTCTTCAGCAGCTTTTTTCTTCAAAATTTCATCAACCACAGGATTCTCTTGAACAGGTTCATTCAAATTATCCATTCTAACTCCATCAGCACCATTCTTTGCACCAACGTCCTCTTCAACAGTGTTTTTTCCTTAAAACTTTCATCAAAAACAGGATTCTCTTGACCAGGTTTATTTAAAGACGGCTCATCAGCCCCAAGATCAACAGTAAAACCATCCTTAAACCAGTCTGCTTCATCCCCAGACAAATTGGTTTAAAAAATAGGTGGCTCAGGAGTCAGCAAATCAAACTTAGGAGCTTCACCAGCCAAATCCTTCATCATGGTAACATATTTTACCAATTTATCAATGTATCTGTGAAGCTTCGGGTTCATAAAGAACTTTTGCATATTTGAAAGATCGGATTCAGGAGTGGATTGTGAGGAAGAAGAGGACTGAATACCATCCACAAGCCTCTGAATCTTACGCATAAAAGATCCAGAAAAATCCCCAGCCTCTGACTGGATAGACGCCAACATATTTTTGATCTCCTGCAACAAAAACAACATAATTTAAAAAAGGGTTAATTGCGTATAAAATCACGACCTTTTCCGAAATTGCGTTTTAATCTAAACTTTTGAACTTTGGTAAACAAAACCCCACTTTAAGGATTTTTTGCAAAATAAACTTACGGTCAGACCCGGTCCTGCCCATTGCTGATGTGTCTAAAAATCTGACCTAGTCATCATCCAACGTGGATAAACGACGTCGTTTGGTTCCAGATTTCATTTAAATCGTCCTACTCATGTTCCCAACCCTAAAATCACATTTTTTGGTAATTTCTTCAAATTGTTCCTCCCACGGCGTGAGGAATGTAAATTCATCCTTCAATTTGTTCTTCCCACGTTCCTTCCACTGAAATTCATCGACTAATCTCAGGTAGTTCCGTCTGTGGGTGGACGTTTAGTACGTGAGTTGCAAAAGTGTCGATTCCAATCCCTACGGGCTAAGAGACTGGGAAGTTTATGATTTTGGGGACAACTAATTTCCACAATAGTGGCTGCTGTGATCCTTCAAAGGTAATGACATCTTAAATCCTGTCATATAGCAATATCTGTATCTTCTTTCTTGTATTTCCATTGCCTAAAATTACAATTTCCTTCGAACTTATGTTGTCATATCATAGATATTTTCATGTTGTCTTGCTCTTTAATTGAAATTGAGTAGTAGTTTGGAAAAGACAATGGAGCCATATCCTACAATTTCAGCTTTATGAGTTTGGAAGACATCATTTTGGGGATCGTAAGTAGAAGTAAATCACTATAGAGAGTTGGGAAATTATTATGTCAATGTTTGCTATTAGAAGCTAATTTAAGTGTGAAATTAAGATATTCCCCTCTATTGTGAAGGTGTTAATTTTTTTATGCTTGGTTTTTCCTTTTTCTAGGGGTTTTTATATAATTTAGTGAAAATGAAAATTGAGCATTAATTACAATCGTGCAGCCTTCAGCACTAAAAATTGGAGAATTTGAAATGGCTAGTGGTTCATGTAATTCACCTAATTCGTCATCGAGTTCGTTCAACAGTGCCACTGAGATTTTTTGTGGTCATCGGGTTAAGGCAGCACGATATACCTCTATGACAGATGATAATCCTTGTAGGCGCTTTTGGAGATGTCGGTTCTATAAAGTGATACATATTCCAAATTTTCCTCTTAAGTTAATGAAGCTTTGTTGCTGTAGTGATGGAATTGTAGATTAGTTCAATTATCTAATAAAAATTGTTACGTTATCTTCTGACTTTATTTTTGTTACTTTAGGATAATGACTGCAAATATTTTGATTGGATTGATCCGAAACTTTCACCATTCCAAAAGGGTTGTTTTGTGAACTTGAAGCATGAAAAATTGAGTTTACAAGAACAATTGAAGTGTAAAGTTGAATTAGAGAAACTGTTTTCCGAAAGATTGGAGTTAAGGAATGTTGAACTTGCAAAGATGAAAGAATACACCTCTCAGGTTGAAAGATAAAATGTGGCACTTGTAGAGAAGATAAGGAGAAAAAATATGGAGAATAAGCTCATTTGTGCAATGTTGTTTGTTTGTTTGGTTGTTGTATTATGCAACTTTTATAGGGTGGTTGGAAATGTTAATCTAATGTTGAATTAACATGTTGAATTGTTGTGTAATGGTGTTTCTACTATCTATCTTGTTGAATTGTCGATCGAACTAATATTTGCAATTGATCTATTTTGATTGCTAATGTTTAATGGAATTTAAGTTGTGTTAATCTTCTTATAATGGAAGCTTGTATTGATGGAATATCTTAAAATGTCATATACCCTCCCTGTACTCTCATTCCAATTAGAAATCAAAGTTTATCACTCAAAGGTTGGGCAAAATTTATCACTAATTTTAACCAGTCTAGTAAAGACATGGTGAAATATCACATGTCAGTAACTTTCCATTCAAACCAGGATGCTTTGATCATGTATTTTACTTCTTTTTAAATTAATAAATAAGCTGCTGAAATATTTATAATGTAACAGCCCCTACGGACCATTATAAATAAGCTACTAAAATTTATGTAAATGTAACAGCCCCTACACACATAAACATCAAAATATAACAGGCCCAACAGACCACAAAAATCAGCATTTTTCAGTTTTGCGAAGCCACAAAGTTCGGCCTAATATGCACAAAAAATTAGTTCAATACGCTTTACACATTCACTACTACTTGGCTGCACTCTCTTGAGTTCCAACAGACCACAAAAAATCAGCATTTTTCAGTTTTGCGAAGCCACAAAGTTCGGCTTAATACGTACAAAAAATTAGTTCACTACGCCCTACACATTCACTACTACTTGGTTGCACTCTCTTGAGTTCCAGGTTCAACTCTTGCATTTGTTTGGCGGGCAATTCTTCCAGTCGCTGCTCTCACGGGGTTCACTCGTCCTCTTATAGCCCTCGAACTTGAACTACCAACATGTGTTGAGGCAAAAAAATGAACCCTATTCTCCCTGGGCATCTTCAACAGAATTACAAATATATTAGCAACTTACATAACCAAAATACAAAGAAATTTTTTTAGTTAATGCATACCCTCATGTATATATTTCCTGTTTCCACTTCCACATGTACTCCAAATCCTTTATTTGCCTAAGCACCAACATAGGAAATTCATCAATAAATGACATCAATTCATCAAGAAAGGCACAATAAAATAAATTCTGATGTGGATGCACCAATAATTACCAACAATACACCAATAAATGCAAAACAATTAACCAATATTTAACAACAATGCACAATTTTACCACTGCTCTGTCCCTTGCACGTGCTACAGATGTGGATGCATTTTGATTATCTGTTTGAACAGATTGTGATGTTATTTTAGAACATGGTGCATTTCTTGGTGGTCTTCCCCGTGCACGTGGATTGGTTCCTTCCATAGGCGGTCTTCCTCGCTTGCGCTGCCCAAAAAAAGTTAAGAAAAAATAGTATTAAATGTGACAATCTTTAAGTCTATATGATAGTTGAATGACATTACCTTTTTTGGTTTTTCAACGGCTTCATTAGTACATGATCTCTTGTTGTGTCCAACTTTCAAGCATTTCTGACATGTCATTTGTAGCCCAAATCTTTTAAGATTGGTTGAACTCTGTTTTTCTTCATCAGGACCCTCTTTTTCTTTTCTTCTTGGGCCTTCCCGGCATCGGCCGAAATGGTGGTGGCTGTATTGGAGTCCCAATAGCTGCTGGCTACTGATTCCTTCCATTAAGTGGTGGAATTGCATTTTGATATGCAAGTATGTAAGTATCAACTGTGTAACAATCATCAACGTAAGCAATCACGTCCCTTTTCATCCACAAGATAGAAGCACAAGCATGAATACACGGGATTCCATTCAATTCCCACACCTTACATGTGCAAGATCTTGAATTCAAATCAACCACAAACTGGTCATCCTCGTGAGTAACTTGGAACTTCTCTCCAATTGATGGTGTAGCATAACACATTGCACTTCTATGTATCATAACATCTGTCTTTTTCTTTATTCTGGGATAAATCCTACCAATAACTTCACTCATTTCATGAAAATTCTTGTATTGTCTCTCCATCAGTTGAGTTCGGATGCACTCAAGAATGTCTATTATATGCTTTGCTCTTGCTTTGACAATATAACCATTAAATGTCTCTGAGACATTGTTATCAACCATGTCCGACATAGGCAATGTTGAGATGAAAGTCTTGCAAAATCTTTGAGAGTCCCTTTCCAAGAAAGCATTGTATGCAGCTTCATTCTCACTTCTCATCTCCTGAGTACTTATGTTGTACGCAGCCATATACGTGCTCCGGACACATCTCCAAAACATGTTCTTCAATGTTTGTCCTTTGAACTCCTTTTTCCAATTAATGTAGATGTGTCTGGCACAATTCCTGTGTTCAGCAAATGATGCCAACTCCGCGATGGCGTTGGTGAGACCCTGAAACATAAGAATATAACATTACTTTTTGTTCAGGTGCATAAAAAATGGAATTTCAGAATAAAAAAAAAAAGCAAGAGTAATATTGTCACCTTTTGTTGATCACTGACAAAGGTCCAACCCAACCCATCCGTAATGTCAAGCTCCTCAAATAAGATGGTGAAAAACCATCTCCAACAACTTTCATTTTCAGCCTCGACAACAACCCATGCGATCGGAAACATCTGATTGTTTCCATCCTTCCCAGTAGCACATAGTAAGACCCTTCCTAAAAATGTCTTGAGAAAACAACCATCAAAACTAATAATACGTCTACAACCCTGTAGAAACCCTTTCTTCAAGCCACTGAATCCCATGAAGAAACCCTTAAATACACTATCATCACCTAGTAGAAATTCAAATCTTCCTTCATTATCAGTTTCACTCAAGGCTGCCATGTAACTCCTCAATCGTCCATAATGCTCTGTAACCGATCCTCTCAATAGCTCAAGAGCCATCCACTTGCCTCTGTAAAGTTTCCATTTTGAAGGCTGAACAGAATAACGCTCCCGCAAGTCGAATTCCAAGTCTTCAATTTTCCAATTTAAATTATTTCTGAATTTTTCTTTATACTCTAAGGCTATCCATCTTGCACTTACTTGTTTAGTAGCCATGTCCCTACTACATACATGCCCATCAATTAATTGCTTAACAACAAATCTACCCTCACTTGTAATTGTTGGAGTTATACGTGAAAGTATGCTTTTACTTTGTATAACTCGTGTATCAAACACTCGTTTTATGAGAATAATTCTTTTATCACATTTGCTTTAGTTATGATTGAATGTTGAATTTCTATTGCAAACCGTTCAATATATAATACATGTTACATTGTAGTTAATGTGGTGATACCCGATCACGGAAGACAACATTAACAGTTTCCTTGTAACTAAACGTACATTTTCACGACCTAGGTGGAATTGAACAATCCGCCGTGAAAGGTCGATGTGTAAGGCTCAGATTGGTCTGTCTTGATAAGAGATTGCACTAGCACATTTAGTATGTGTTGAAGAGGACCTACAGCGAGGATAAATTCTTCTGTTCTGAAATGCGAAGAATTAGACCTCAGTGGCTGTTGATTTCTTAATCTCCGTCCCTTAAATAGGACCGTGTGTGCTTAATGGTTGCTGCTTTGATTCATGTTGGGTGAGAATCATTGTGACTTCGAACTTTGTGTCTTGGGCAGTAATATTAATCATACGACGGTTGTTAAGATTTAATACGGAGAAACGCGTGCGAGTACGGCTTGTGTGATTAGTCCCCTTGGTGGGCTCAGAAGTTTTATCGTACCAAATCTTGCAAGTGAAGAATCAGTTTCTTCGGTACGGATAATAATATTGAGCTGTCTTTACTCCAAGGTGAAATATATTAATTAATTTAGAGCTATTCAGAAGCTTAATTAATTAATGGACTTGATAATCTTAAACGCGGGAAATAATAATCGGGAGCCCATATTATCGTAATATGGATTAAGATGGATAGTGCAATATTAATTTATTAGTGGTAATAATTAATATTAATGGATTGAATTATATTGGGGCTCAATATTGAAATTCAGAAGTCCATTAGGAGGTCCAATCTTAATTCTCCTTAAAGGTCCCTCAAGTAGCCCATTAAGTAACCCAATAATGATAAGGTGATTAAAATAAAAAGAATATATTATGCTGATTTTTTTATGTAATTTTCGAAAATAGCATATCTTGGAGAGAAAAGATTTTGTTGATTTTCTTGGAAAGATATTATGGAAGATAAGTATTCTTGGAATACAAGATTATCTCATATATTCAAGAAGATCCAAATCTTGGATTCTCTTCATACAATTTTCAAAATTTACAAGCAATAATAAGGAGTGTGAGATTTTTGTGGAATATTTTATTATGGAGAAAAGAATATATGAGATATATTCAAGATTTCTTAGAGGCTAAGAAAATATTTTCTCCACCTCTAAAATATTCAAAAATTTCGGCCACCACCTATTATAAATAGGGGTGATTATTTCATCCCCAAGTACATAATTCCATGTGTTGGAAAAATCAAGAGCATAGATATTTTTCTTTTTCCTTAGTTTATTAAATTACTTGAAAGCATCTCCACCGGTGATCAAGTGAGGTGAAAGGGAAATACTTGAGAAGATTTTTGGGTCGATAGAGCGAGATCGTAATTGTCCCGTTTATCCAAAGGCCAATTCTACAAGAGGTACGTTAATCACATATTACTTGTTTATTCCGCCATAGTTAATATGTGAATTAATTCAACATGCATGATGAAAATTTGTTGTTGGAATTATTATTTGAATTAATTAGGATTAATTCATGCTAGTAATAATTGTATTTAAATTCGTATTTAAATTTCATCCCGAATAGATTCCGGCCACCCCTATTTTCCCAACAGTAATTAAACTGGCATAGAGAGAAAAAAAGGCAGCCCTCAACACATCTTGCTTCCACTTGCTTCTTGTTTGTCCTTACAAATCGAATGTTGTAGCCATTGACGATTGCGTACCTCTGAATGGCGGAACTGCATTGCTGTTGGCTTTCGAATCGCATGCCCAAGAAAAATGTTAGTTGCTTGTGATCACATTTTGGATCATACATGATCATATCTTACTTCATTTTTGATGGGCAATCTTCATCTGGAAGTGGTTCATTTTCACTGCTGCTTGAATTTGAATTTACTTCACCCTCAGAGTCTTTGTAATCTTCTTGTACACCTCCACTACCTTTAGGTCTACCATCCTTCTTGGTTCCACTTCTGTCAACTATCCTTCTATGCCTAGCCCTAAGATACTCCTCATCATCTGTTTCTAATTCATTGTCCGATAGCCCATCATCAGACTCACTTGCATCTACTGGCATATAATCTTCATCACTGCTTCTATCTTCATCAACCCCTTCTTTATCTGCCTCACTATCATCAGCAGCCCCATTTTTACCCCCCTCCTCACTATGATCAGCAGCCACAAGATGAGACCAATTTTGAATAAGACAAGAACGATGCACTTGTTTGCCCTTTTCTTCTTCACATTCAGTTTTCAAACTCACTCTATCAGATTTTGCCCTCGCTAGGGTTTGTTCTTCCATCGTCGAGTGAAGTTGTAAAGTCAAGTGAATTTTTTAATTTTTTAAGGATAAAGTCGAGTGAATTACTTAAGTGAAAAAATGACTAGGATTAATTACAAATCCTGACTTGGTATTAAAAAGATGACTAGGATTAATTGCTTAAGTGAAAAATACCGTCGTTTGGTTCAATAATTGGGTTAAACGACGTAGCATATTTATTTAGAGCTAAACGACGTCATTACATAATATGCCATGTAGGCGACACGTCAGCAGCGGGCAGGATCGGGTCTGACCGTAAGTTTATTTTGCAAAAAATCCTTAAAGTGGGGTTTTGTTTACCAAAGTTCAAAAGTTTAGATTAAAACGTAATTTCGGAAAAGGTCGTGATTTTATACGCAATTAACCTTTAAAAACCCATTTAACAAACAAGAAGCATTAATATGGAAAAATTAATAAAACATTGTATACCTGATACTCGGTATCCACACTTTCTTTACCAGAAATGTCAGACTTCAAAACACCATTAACAGATACGGGATAAACACCACGAACCAAATCACCAGAACAAAAAACACCAGCACTAAGCTCTTGATAACACCTCTTCTTCATCTTCTCATTATTCTAATGCCGAGTCAGAGGAATAGAACACGACTCACAAACACCCCTCCACTTCAGCCTATGCAAGTACACTATTTGTAACACAAGAACACAGCCACTAACATTCTTCACCCCATCATTCTGATATGCTAACACAGAATCTGATAACCTTTTCAAAATAAAACTACACCAATCCAACTTAGGTATATCTTCTACAACCTCTAGAGACTTAAAATAAATGGTACTAATAGAACGATTTGATGAAGGACTAAGAAAAGAACAGAGACAAAACAAAACAAAAGCCCGTTTAAACTCATCACCCCCTTCAACTAACCTATCAACAATCAAATCAGCCAACTTTCAAATCGGAGTTTTAGCAGCAATACCATATTTCTTACTAAACGAATCGAACACAGACGTATCATCAGAACGAGAATAACAAACTACATTTCTGCCCTCATTCCTAAGTATCATAAAAACATCAAAAACATCATCAACATTAACAGGGAATTGCGTAAATTTATCTACAGATAACATATGACTACTTCCATTAAAGTGTTCCACCAACCACTTCAACATTTCCTGACCATAGCACTAATTCACATTCAACTTCAGAAGACCACCAAAACCAATGCTAATAACATCTTCTTTTTGCTTATCATTCAAAGAATTAACCAACTCAAACAAACTAAGAGGACGACACTGCATCAAAAACGTGCTGCATATAGAAAAAAGCAAAAATAAGAACAAGAATAACAAACAAAAACTAAACATAAACAATTAAAAAATAATACCCCAAAGGTATAATAACCAATACCTGAATGTATAGTCACCAATACCCGAAGCTATAATAAACAATACCCGAAGGTATAGTCACCAATACCCCAAGGTATAGTCACAAATACCCGAAGTTATAGTCACCAATACCCCAAGGTATAGTCACCAATACCCGAAGATATAGTCACCAATACCCCAAGGTATAGTCACCAATACCCCAAGGTATTTTGACCAATACCCGAAGGTATGATGACCAATACCCGAAGGTATAATAACAAATACCCGAAGATATAATAACCAATACACCAAAAAATTAAGAAAAAGAAGAAAGAATACCTTTAGCAGTTTTCTTCTTTACAAAAACTTTTTTCTTCTTAACACCAGAAGATTTCCCAACAAATTCTTTCTTCAAAGGTCTTTCTCCACCAGATTTAACATCACCATCATCCTTTACTGCATCAACATCAACATCAACTTCTTCCCCTTCCTTACTTGAATCATCCATTTGGTGCACTTTTCTCTTTTTAACACCACTTGATTTCTTCTTAGAACCTTTAAGATCGGACCTCACAACATCTTCAACACTAACTCCAGTTTTTTCCTTAATAACACACTTCTTTTTTACAGACCTTACACTTCCAGAAACATTACTCCCATCCTTCCTCTTCAAATTACAATATAAACCAATACGAACAGAATCCTCAAAATCATCAGAATCATTGCCAGGAACATTAGAAGAAACATTCAAAGGAACATTATCCTGAGACCTTTTCAAAACATTTTCTAATCTGCGATTAACATTAGATCTTGTTCGACTAGAAATAAGTTCTTTTCTCCTAGTAGGACCACTACTTTTAGGAACTCGGTATTTAGTTCTCACCATTTTTGAAGAAAATTGAAAGAAAACAACTAAAAATCATAAGAAAAATTGACATGCAGAAATGAAAAATCGAAGAAATAGAAGAGGATTTTGAAAAAATACTTACGCGTTCGATGAAATACCCTACTTCAACAACAAAAGCTTCAAAATCGTACAACAACAACCTTCGATCAGACTTCAGCGAACAAAATACTTCGAAAATGAAGATAATATCAAAGACACTTTGAATCGAGAGATATATGATGGTTACCAAATTCAAATACGAAAAAACTGAAAAGAAACTAACGATTTCAAAGTAGAAACCGTTTAAAGAAGTTTCGAAATCTGAAAAATGAAGAAAATTCGAAAGAGTGAAGGGTATTGCTCAAGGGTATCATTGGGAGAAGAACTAGCGCGAAAAAAGAGAGAGAGAAGAGAAAAAGTGAATCGGATCCAGGTCTTACCCGCCCATTACCCAGATGAGATCCGCGAAAAAATAAAAAATCCGACCCGAAACCGACCCGGCGACCCGCGAATTTTAGTCAAAATTGACTTTATATCAATTTGAAATTAGAGTGTAAAATCCAAGTGCATAGTCTGCACTTGAATGCACCCTAGAATTTGTGCTTTTCAAAATAATAAATTTGAGATAATGAGAATGGATAAGGTTAGACAAGTTATTATACGGATTAAAGCATAATTCCATGCATTTTTTGAGATAATAGTGTATCTTTTTCAAAAAAATTAATTATTATGTTTCAAGTAATTTATATTGGCAAAGTCTCATATGCATAAAGTGCACGGTGCACTTACTCAACAATTGATATTGTATACACAGAAAAGTTAGTCTCAATTATACTGAAAAGTTTACATTGAAAACTGATTTTCAGTGTAAACTTTTCAGTGTAATTGAGCCTAACTTTTCAGTGTGATTGAGACTAACTTTTCAGTGTATACATTATCAACTGTTGAGTGAGTGCATCATACACCAAATGCACAAGAGACTTACTCATTTATATTATACTAAGTAAAAATATTGTTTTTTTTATCCTAAAAAATATATCAGTTATATTGTGATATAATTTATATACTAAGATTATTGTATAACAAGATATATTGAACAATGTATTTTTATTTCCAACTTGATTAACGTTGGGTACAGTGTACTTACAGCAGATTGAATTGCAGGATATACTGAAAAATGCATTTTTATTTCCAACTTGAATTTTCTGTATTTTTATTTCATATAAAATGTTGGGTACCGTGTATTTATAACAGGTGAAACTTATCTTTCAGCAGTCGACTAACTGCAACTAACATAGCTATTACTTATCCTTGCAAGTAGGTTTAATTAATTGGATTAATTAGCTAAGCTACCACTTGTTTAATAATACTCACTCCATATTCAAACCATTTGTTTAATAATACCCACCCCATATTCAAATTAAATGATGTTCTGGTCTTTTATTTTCTTTATAAATTATACTCCATCCGTCCCGCTATAACTTTTTTATTTTTTTTTATTTATTTAAGAAAGTGTATTGTTATTAATATATAGTGGGTCATACGTCAACTTTTGTGTAAAGTAGTGAGGAGCTGTGTAAAAGTAAGGAGAAGTTGTTTAAGAAAATATTTCTTTATTAATATATGAAGCGTTGCTTTTTTCTCTTTATGAAATAAAAAACTTACAGTGGAACATAAAAAAAAAAGGAAAATAGGAAACTTATAGTAGGACGGATGAAGTATGATATTTTGCACTTTCAAATACTTCCAAATTTATCCCCCTAAAATAATTAAAATATTTTAATAAATGAGTTCTTTTATAATTTTTTATTTATTTATTAAGAGTAATACTACATAATCATACATGCTCATTAAAATCTATACTATCCCTTTGCTTTAATTTATGGGTACTTGAACAAAAGCGATTAAGAACAAAATAGACCTTCCAGCTCGATCTAAAGTTTCTTATTACCCATTTAATTTATATAGTAAATCGCACCATTTCTTATTAGGTACTTATTTTTAGAATTAATTCATTTTTTGCTCTTCGTATTTTTATTATTTATTACCTTTGGCAATTGTACTTGAAAGCAAAAACTCACTCCCTTTAGGGATGTAATCAAACCAAACCGTTCGCAAGTTATTCGGATATCGACTTGAAAAATATTCGTTCGAATTCGTATATTAAGTTTCACGAGTCGAGCTCGATTATTTTATCGAGCCGAGCTCGAGCCCGGTGGTATTCGGTTCGAAAGCTCGCGAACAAACTCGTTTACGGAGCTCGCAAACAGGCGCGCGAAAAGGCTCGTTTACGATTCTCGCGAACAGGCTCGTTTAATTACTTTTTTATTTTTATATAAATATTTAAAAAATATCCATAAGCATGTAACATAATATTATTGTGTGTTATTTGAGATAAATTTATTTTATACCATTAATTGTCTTTGTTTAGCTTTCAAAATTAGTTGTTGGTCTTTACTTGGATGATGTTTACAGACAACTACTCCCTCCGTCCTACTCTAAGTGTCCCACTTTCCTTTTTTGGTTGTCCCACACTAAGTGTCTCATTCCATAAATGGAAAAAGCAACACTCTACTACATATAAACTTTAACCTTCAAATTCACACAATATTACCAAAAATGTCACTCATTCAATCCACTTTTCAACACTATTCATTACTTTATTAAACACTATTCATTACTTTTCAACACTATTCATTACTTTTCCACCATATATTAATAAAAAAATACACTTTCTTAAATCATTCAACCAAAAGAAATGAGACGCTTAGACTGGGACGAAGGGAGTATGTTTTTAATTTGATGTGTTATTTTTGTATAATTTTTAAAATTTTAATTAGCTTTTCGAGCTCGAATTATACTTGATTAATTTGAAAACGAGATTTTTTCGAGTCGAGTTCGAGCTATTCACAAACTTAAAAATTTTCACACGAGCCGAGCTCGAGTTTTAAAAAATCCAAACTAGTCCAGCTCGAGCTTGACAGTATTTGGGTCGACTAGTTTTCATCCCTATTGGGAACCCCGACTTAGTTTACATATTTCAAATTTTGTGGGTTTTTTTTAGGGTGATGCTAAATGGGCAGAATCAGCCCAGGGCAGAACCCAAAAAATAATAATTAAATGTTAATTAAATTAGATAATTACTATTAGTTTTAGGCGCCTAATTTCCCTCCATTCATTAATTCTCTCTACTAACTTCCCTCCCTATTTTCCCTCCACTCCATATGCATGCGCCATTAATGACAGAATATAATTAATGACATAATTAATCTTCCATTATTATGTAGGACTTAGTCAATAATTTTTTCTTAATCAAATTTAAAACGAAACTTTAATTTTGGATTATTTTTTTTTAATAGTAATTATATAAAGAAATTTCAAATTATATTATATAGTAATTTCAGACTTTTTTATTGCTATTCTATTTCAAATTTTATTTTAAATAAAATTCAATTATATTAATAAATTATATAATCTTTTCCTAATTTATTGGTACGGTTAGTTTGAATTATTCTAATTAAAAGATACAAATTCTATTAAAAACTTCAGCGGTAAGTTTGAATTATTCAAGGAGAATTTTCTTGTATTATACATAAAATTATTAACCAAAATATTAAAACTAAAATTTTATTCAAATTTAATATATATACATAAAATATCGGCAATGTGTAAAGTTTTATTCAAATTTAATATATAATTAATTTTTATTGAAATATTAATAAATACATTTTAATCAACTTTTGCTTATTAGTACGTTAGTATAGTTCAATAATGATATTATCAAGGATGTGAGTTGATCGTAATTTTATACCCTGCTGCTCAACTCCAAATAACATTAATATAAGAAAATATCAAACATACAAATATATGTGAACGTATACATCTTAACATTTCAATTTTTGAGAAAAAAAAGTTTAGGAAAAAATAAATACTATATCCCAAAACGTTTATTATTAATTACATGCATCAATAAGTGGACATACGGTGCTATTTTTTCGAAATTTTATGCTTTATTTGTAGAAAGTACAATATTGAGTTACATTTATCAAAACATGAGAAGTTATGGATATTTGTAAATTTGTTCATAAGAAAATGAGAAAACAAAAATAATGATATTATCAAGTGTGTATAATATATATTCAAGTATTTTAATATATATTCAAATTTAATATTATAATCGAATTTAATATTTCTTTTCAAAATCTAAGTGTGTATAATATATATTCAAGTAAAACTAACATTTTATTCAAATTTAATATATATATACATAAATATCGGATGAGTGAAATTTTATTCAAATTTAATATATAATCAACTTTTGTTTCTCCCAAAGTGATTTTTGACATTAATATATTTAATTACAGAATTACTCTTCCATTATCAAACGGCTATTTTTAAAAAAAGAAAAGAAAAGAAAGTTCAGCTAATTAGTATTTACTCTCATTATTCCAACGGCTGTTTTTAGTCTCATTATTCAAACAAAAAAAATATTCATCCCAATAATGTTTTGCTTTGAAAGTCGCCTATCTCCAGAAAATAAAATTCATACTTAAAAAAAAGTAGAATATAGCCTGTCTCCAAAAAAGTTCTTCTTGCACTTCGAAAAAATTCATACGTTGATTTCATACTTCAAAAAAAAAAAAAATCTCTTGAACAATTTTTTGTTCGAAAGCAGCCTGTCTCCAGAAATCTTCCCCTTGCACTTCAATTCGGATAAAATATGAGCACCGATTCTGTTAACCACGATAATGTAAATGTCAATTCATATCCCGATCTCATTCATGAAATATTCGGCAGTGATGATGACGACGAGGAAAATGACAACACTCAACAAGGGTTCAACATGGAAGATGATGATGGTGAAGAGCAAAATGAAAACACTCAACAAGGATTCAACATGGAAGATGATGCGTTGGTAGATGGACCATCCATATGCATGTTTTACGATAGTAATACATTGAAAAAAGGCTTAATTGCAATTTAAATCACAACCTTTTCCAAAATTGCATTTTAAGCTAAACTTTTGGATCTTGTTAAAAAAAGCTCCAACTTAATATTTTTTGGCCATTAAGACTTACGGGCAGATTTGCCTCTGCCCGTTGCTAATGTGGCGTCTACGTGGCAACTGCCCAAAAAACATAAATTAGGTGGAAAATAACTTTAAGATTTAATTGCATTTTAAATCATGACCTTTTTCGAAATTGCATTTTAAGCTAAACTTTTGGATCATGTTAATTAACAAAGCTCCAATTTAACTTTTTTTGGTAATTAAGATTCATGGATTTGCAGAGGCCCGTCGTTGACATGACGCCTATGTGGCAATGTGGAAAAAAACTTTAAATACGTGGCATAACTTAAAATTAAAATTTCAAATGTTTGTATTAATAAAAACATAAATAAATGAATCCACATAGAAATAAAAGAATTAAAGAAAAATGAAATTAAGATACAAAATACTTGCATTAATAAGAACATAAATGAATTTAAATAGTATAAACACAAAAGTTTGACCATAAAAAAATTTAATAATCTATTTTACCAAGAAATTGAGACGTAGGGTTTTGGAAAATTATTTGGAAATCGATAAATTAATTTTAAAAAAGTTCATGTATTTAAAGTTTTTTACCACAATATTTAAGTTTTTTTTGGGTTATTGCCTCGTAGATGCCGCATCAACAACGACCCTCTGCAAATCTGCACGTAAGTTTTAATTGCTAAAAAAATTAAATTGAAACTTTTTTAATAAGATTCAAAAGTTTAGTTTAAATTGCAATTTTGGAAAAGATCGTGATTTAAATTGCAACTGAGCCTTACAGCTTTTTGCCACCTAATTTAAACTTTTTTGGGCGGTTGCCACGTAGATGCCACATCAGCAACGGTCAGAGGCAAATTTGCCCCCCGTAAGTTTTAATTGCCAAAAAATATTAAGTTGAAGCTTTTTTTAACAAGATCCAAAAGTTTAACTTAAAATGCAATATTGAAAAAGGTCGCGATTTAAATTGCAATTAAGCCTTGAAAAAACTATTAGTAATACATTGAAAAACTATTAGTAATACATTGAAACACTATTAGAAATACATTGAAAAACTATTAGTAATACATTGAAAAACTCTTAGTAATACTTATAAACACTATTAATAATACATTGAAAAACTATTAGTAATACATTGAAAAACTATTAGTAATACATTGAAAAACTATTAGTAATACATTGAAAAACTATTAGTAATACATTGAAAAACTTTTAGTAATACATTGAAACACTATTAGAAATACATTGAAAAACTATTAGTAATACATTGAGAAAATCTTAGTAATACTTATAAACACTATTAATAATACATTGAAAAACTATTAGTAATACATTATAAAACTCTTAATAATACGTTGAAAAACTATTAGTAATACATTGAAAAACTCTTATAAACCCTAAACCCTAACCATAAACCCTAAAACTAAACCCTTAACCCTAAACTCTAACACTAAACCCCGAACCCTAAACATTAACACTATTAGTAATACATTGAAACACTATTAGAAATACATTGAAAAACTCTTAGTAATACTTATAAACACTATTAGTAATACATTGAAAAACTATTAGTAATACATTGAAAAACTCTTAGTAATACTTATAAACAATATTAGTAATACATTGAAAAAATATTAGTAATACATTGAAAAACTCTTATAAACCCTAAACCCTAACACTAAACCCCTAACCCTAAACCCTAAACTCTAACACTAAACCCCTAACCCTAAACCCTAAACACTAACACTATTAGTAATACATTGAAATACTATTAGAAATACATTGAAAAACTCTTAGTAATACTTATAAACACTATTAGTAATACATTGAAAAAATATTAGTAATACATTGACAAACTATTAGTAATACATTGAAAAACTATTAGTAATACATTGAAAAACTCGTAGTAATACTTATAAACACTATTAATAATACATTGAAAAAATATTAGTAATACATTGAAAAACTATTAGTAATACATTGAAAAACTCTTATAAACCCTAACCCTAAACCCCAACACTATTAGTAATACATTGAAAAAATATTAGTAGTAGATTGAAAAACTCTTAGTAATACTTATAAACACTATTAGTAATACATTGAAAAAATATTAGTAATACGTTGAAAAACTCTTAGTAATACTTATAAACACTATTAGTAATACATTGAAAAAATATTAGTAATATGTTGAAAAACTCTTAGTAATACTTATAAACACTATTAGTAATACATTGAAAAAATATTAGTAATACATTGAAAAACTCTTAGTAATACTTATAAAAACTATTAGTAATACATTGAAAAACTTACAAGAAGCATTGTCTTTATCTTTTTGGACATTAAAGATGTTTTTATTATGTTCAACTTTTGTTATATAGATCATTTTTTGATTTTGTTTACTATTATAATCGATGTAATATCATCTTATTTTTATATATTATATTGAAATATTGTGGTAGTATCATCTTCTTATTTTTTTTCTTTTTCTTTTTGGAATTAAAATTAAATATCGAAATTAAATTAATCTATTCAATGTACAAAGATATATAACATATAAATTAGAGGGGGAAGTTGGACAGATACGTGAGATTCAAATCAAATTAGAGGAGAAAGTTGGGCAGATGATAGTGGGAAGTTAAACAAATAAAATCCTTTTTGAATTTAATTCAATCTAATTTTCAATGTCACTTCTCCCACTTATCCAAAAAAAAAAAAATGACTCTTTCAATTTTATTTCCATAGCAATTTCAGTTAAAAATTAAATTTAAAATTTAAATCTTCCCCTCACACCTACTTTTGTACATTGCAGTTATTTTCTACCATATTATCACACAACATCCAAAATCCAACCGTTTTTAAAAAAATTAAAATAAATCAAAGATCAATGAATGTGAAGGGTTGTCATTTGCCAGGCAAATATCATTGAGGATTCCGAAGATCGATGCGACACATTACAGTATATATACTTAGTCTTATGTCCGTCTATGAATACAACAAAAAACAGCATGAAGATCTCAAGTCCGATGTGAAAGTCTTCATCCAATGGCTGATCAATTACTTCAACCCAAAACCTATCAATGATGTGATTCTCGAAGACGAACCATGTCACAAGTTGTACGAAATTTTTCAGGAAGTAATGAAGGAAAGGAAGATTCCCGTAATCATCCTAGAAGATTTGAGTGTCCGTGAGGAGGAAAACATTGTTGCTAATGTTGGTGGTGGGGATGATAACATGTTCGACCATTGCAGTGGCAAAGATCGTGCATAGATGGTTACATTGGGATGAGATTTGTGGTTGTTAGAACTTTTGAAATATTATCTATATGGTCCTTAGGCCTTACATTTTTTTTTTGTTTTTTTGTTTATCTAAAAAAATGTACCAATGGCTGAGAGCCAAATTTTCACTATCAATGGTATTAATATAAATTTATTAAAGCTTTATTTATATTTTTGGAACATATCATACAAATTGAAATCTAAAATTTTATCCACCAAGTTATCAAATATGTGCGTACTAGTACTTACGCGGGATTACAAAAAATAATTATATTATTAATTTACAATCATGTTAAATTTAATTTTAATATTTTATAAGTGCAGTGATATCATATACAAATTATATTTATAATTATTTTGTACAACATTAAAAAAAATAGAATATGGCAGTTCACTTAAAAATAGAATATGGTTATTCGCATTCTGAAATATACAAACGGAGTAAAATCACTCCAAAAGGGTAATTGATCAATCTTACATTTTGCAGAGATTTTCATGGAAATATATGAGAAAAAAATTCTAATTTGCATATATTAGATTAATTCCTAATTCCAAAAAATAATAAATCGAAAAAAATTCATGGTGATATGGATGCGCCTTTTTATAGGAAATTTGTTACATATAAATGATTAAATTCTAATGAATTTAATAATTAAAGTACGGCATAAGAAATTTAGAGTGTGTTTACTTTTAAAGTAAGGATTAAATGAGATATAATATAATTAATATAACTAATGTAAAATTAAAAGATAACAAATGTAGGATTTATCTCAATAAAAACTTCAGCGGTAAGTTTAAATTATTTTAGGGGAATTTTCTTGTATTATACATAAAATTATTAATATAAATGATGAAGTAGTAATAATTAAGGGTTTAGTGGAGTTGTATATATGCGTGTGATTTATTGTGTAGGACTTAGTCAATTTATTGGTACGGTTAATTTGAATTATTCCAAAGGCGCACTTAAAGGTATACGTAGAGATGAATTATTCTAATTAAAAGATACAAGTTCTAATAAAAACTTCAGTAAGTTTGAATTATTCAAGACGAATATTCCTGTATTATACATAAAATTATTAAACAAAATATTAAAACTAAAATTTTATTCAAATTTAATATATATACATAAATATCGGCAATGTGTGAAATTTTATTCAAAATTAATATATAATCAACTTTTATTGAAATATTAATAAATAAATTTTAATCAACTTTTGCTTATTGGTACCTTAGTATAGTTCAATAATGATATTATCAAGTGTGTATAATATATATTCAAGTATGTATAATATATATTCAAATTTAATATATAATCAAATTTAATATTCTTTTTCAAAATCCAAGTGTGTATAATATATATTCAAGTAAAACTAAAATTTTATTCAAATTTAATATATATACATAAATATCGGATGAGTGAAATTTTATTCAAATTTAATATATGATCTGGTTTTCACCATTTTTTCTAGAGGATGAGATGGAAGAAAGTGAAAATAATATTTTGAGAATGAGACGAAGAAATAAGAAAAAAATTGAACTTGAAAAGCCTAAAACAAGAAAAATAATATTGAATCTGAAAATCTTAAAATACGAAAGTTTTTGAATTTGAAAAGCCAAAAATACGAAATAAAAAATATTGAATCTAAAATACGTTTTTTTTTTTAAATTTTGAATCTAAATAATATTATAATGAATTTGAATTTGAATTTTTTTTTAAGGATAATTGAAAAAATTTGGTATCTCCACTATCTTGAAAGTTACGAATAATTAAGTGGAGAGAGAAACTAGAAGACATTTTCAAATTTCAAATTTGAAAATAGAGAGAAGATAGAAATTGAGTTTCGATTTTTTCAAGACTAAATTAATTTCAAACTATCACATGCATTCCCGTTAATACCCCTATTTACATATAGATTACCAATAATACCCCCTTCTGTCCTGGACTGATTCTGCCTATGAAGCATTGCCTTTTTTTTAACCACAAAATTTGTTAATTATGTACGGCTTTTTATATAAATAAGATTTAACTGTATCGTGGGCGGCGGATTTCGATGTAAAAGGTTTTACAGAGTGTCACGGGAATTGGACCAATTAATTGCTTAGTCAAACTTTGTCACCCTTGGCAATATCTATGTTTTCCTGTCTACTTATTCTAATATTGTAACTTTCCTCTTAAAATATTATTCCCACTTTCCCAAAAGGAAAAAAATTTGCAAGAAGACACATAGATTAAAAAAGTGAAGGAATGATTCTTCAAACAAGTGAAGGAAAGATTTTTTTTTTTTGCAATTGTAAACTAAAAAAAATGAATTCAACGAGGATATTGTTTGAACGAAGTTTTTGGAAAATTTGATGGATGTAAAATTATGTTAGTATGAAAAGAAAGGGTAAAAAAATTCTCAAGTTTTTTTATTTTTGTCCAAGTTAAAACTTTTTATTTTATTATTGGTAAATCATTCTCTCTATCTTTTATATATTTAACATTACCATTTTTTTTAAGACAAAGTATAGAGTAAAAATGGTGAATTATTAAAGTATATTAGTTGTTTTCACTAAAAAATATTAGTTTTTTTTTTTTCATTGAAGAATATTAATTGTTTTTATTGAAGAGTCTTAGTTCATTTTCAATAAACAACTAATACTCTTCAGTAAAAAAAACTAATACACTTCAATAAAAACAACTAATACTCTTCAATAGTTTATGTGTGAACCAATTCCACTCTATACATACCCTTATTTTTAATCTATGTGCTATGAGAAACTTTAGAAGAAGAAATTACCACCCCCACCCGGACTCGGTCCACGCGTGGTTTACCATATATGTTCACTATATACTTTGATCAAAACAACCTGATAAATCGAAGCTTCTTCCCCCTTACTTAAACCCCACTTTAACTTTTTCCAAATCACATATATATACCCTTCATAATTGCTCCTCATTAGCAGCTCACTCAATCCCCTTTCCCTTTCCCCACAAAATAATAAAAAAATGAAATTCGGAAAAGAATTCGCTTCCCAAATGGTGCCGGAATGGCAAGAAGCTTACATGGACTACGGCCTCTTAAAAGGCGTTTTGAAAGAGGTTCACCTTTTCAAAACGCGGCATAAACCCGCGTCGTCTTGGCCCACGGGCCTGAGACGAAGCATGACGCTCTACAGAGCCTTCAGCGGCCTAACCCACCCCCACCCCCACAGAGCCACCTCACCACGAACTCCCGACCTCGAAAACCAAGTCATCGTCATGCACAACGTCAGACGCGACGGCGACGACGACGACAGATCCGAGACCATGTTTCTCAACGCCTCGGACGACGGGGGCGAGTACGAGCTCGTTTATTTTAAACGGCTCGACGATGAGTTCAATAAAGTGCTCAAATTTTACAAGACCAAAGTTATGGAGGTCATGAAGGAGGCTGCCGTGCTCAACAAGCAAATGAACGCGCTTATCGCGTTTAGGGTTAAGGTTGAGAATCCCAACGGGTGGAGTGAGCAGAGTTTTGAGCGGGAGACGAGTCAGCTCGTCTCCGATGTCGCTGCTTCCCGAGCTGAAATCTTGAACAAAATGCCGTCTGTAATCAGAGCGAGCAGTAAGTACTTAATTTTCTTCAGTGAAACAATTATTATTTTTTAGAAAAAAAAAATTAATTAATTAATGAATTACTGCAGGGAGAGGGGGCCGTCACATGGACGTTATAGACGAGGAAGGTTCGGTTAGCATGGGGGCGACGAAGGATGAGATTGAGATGAAGGATGTGAATATAGAGGAGGAAAATAAGGCGATTGTAATAAAGGGGGCGAGGCCGGCGCCCTTGGAGATATTAAAGAATGTCAAGTTTAATACGGCTGAAGAAACTCCTAGATCTACTATTAAAGGCTTTCTCAAGATTCCTAAGCAAAATGATTTGAAGTTTAGTAAGGATAGTTTGAAGAAAGCTGAGGATCAACTTAAGAGGGCTTTTGTGGAATTTTACCAGAAGTTGAGGCTTCTAAAAAACTACAGGTACCTCATTAATTTAGATTGCTTTTTTAGTTTATCAAAGTTTTATTGTTATTAATTTCTTCATAAATGCAACAGTTTCCTCAATATTATGGCGTTTTCAAAGATCATGAAGAAATATGACAAGGTAGCTAATCTCTTTTTTTTTTTTATTTAGCCAAGGATAAAATTCAATTCTGTTCCACAAATTACAGCTTTAATGCAAAAGTTGGAATTTTCAATTTAATCTCATAATTTACCCATTGGTCCGATTTTGGTTATATTTCCATTGGAAAAAAAACGAAGCATATGGTCTTGCCGCAAAATAAAAAAACGTGACACTAATTTCTGATTTTCCGGCAAAAATAGGATCAAATTCGGACTAATTGATAAGTTGTGAGTCTAAATTGAAAAGTTTCTAAGCTCCGGAAAGAAATTGAATTTGAACTCCATAAATGAGAATAAGATTGATTACTAATATATATATATGGTTTAATTTTAAATAAATTAAAGATTACTTCAAGATATGCATCGAGGCCTTACATGAAGATGGTTGATACTTCCTACCTTGGAAGCTCTGATGAGGTGCAATTTACTTCACAAATTGATATAAAATTAGCTCAATTTTTGTGATGTATATTGAGATAAATATATATATATATATAGGTAAATAAGTTGATGGAAAGAACAGAAGTGACGTTTATCAAGCATTTCTCCAACTCAAATCGCAGCAAAGGGATGAACGTCTTAAGGCCGAAGAAGAAAAGAGAAAAACATAGAATTACATTCTCTATGGGTAAACACTTGTGTGCAACAGTTGCATTTGAAACTTTATAATAGAAACAACTAATATTATTCAGTGAAAACAACTAATACTATTAAAATACACATTCCAGTTGAAACTGAATTGTCTAACAATGTTGATTGTGTTGATGTATTTTGCAGGATTTGCATTTGGGTGCACAGTTGCCCTTCTAATCGCGCTAGTGTTGATAATTCGAGCTCGTCACATCCTGGACAAGGCAGGGAGACAAGTGTATATGGACACTTTGTTTCCACTTTACAGGTAAAGAATATAGATAGTTGAAGTAAAAGAAAGATGATGATGATGGATTCATATTAGTAATAAAGTTTTATAATTGTTTTACAGTTTGTTTGGATTCATTGTTCTGCACATGATGATGTATGCTGGAAACATATTCTTCTGGAGGAGATACCGAGTGAATTACTCCTTCATATTCGGCTTCAAAGAAGGAACAGAACTCGGGTATGGCGAGGTTCTTCTCTGTGGATTCTGTTTAAGTGTGTTAGCTCTAGCTAGTGTTCTTGCTAATCTGGATATGGAAATGGATCCCATTACTCAAGACTACAAGGCCGTAACGGAACTCCTTCCGCTCGGATTAGTAGTGGTACGTAAATGAATAAATAACTAAAGAAGCCCAGTCCAGCCCAGCATCAACATAAACTATACCAAAAATATGGACTTATACAAAATTCCTTTTTTATTTTGCAGCTTGTGATTGTCATTATTCTCTGCCCTTTTAACATCTTTTACCGTTCAAGTCGCTACTTCCTGCTCGTCTGCCTGTTCCATTGCGTCTTGTCTCCGTTGTACAAGGTAAAAACTCACCAAGTGAAATACAACGGTATATATTATGCAAGTGATTAAGAGAAGTGTGATATCTATTTCATTCATGCAGGTTACACTACCAGACTTCCTGTTAGCAGATCAGCTTACAAGCCAGGTTCAAGCTCTCAGGAGTTTAGAGTTCTATGTTTGCTATTATGGTTGGGGAGACTACAAAAAGAGGGAAACCAATTGCAAAGATAACGACGTTTTCACAACTTTCTCTTTCATTATAGCTGCAGTACCATTCATGTGGCGCCTTCTTCAGGTCCGTAAACACAATCTTTTCACAGTAATTAATTTGATATTCCAGCATTCTACTTAAGATCCTGACACACCTAGTTTCTCGATTGTTTAGTGTCTTCGTCGTTTGTACGACGAGAAAGATGCCATGCAAGGCTACAACGGGTTGAAGTATTTCTCCACAATCGTAGCAGTATGTGCAAGAACAGCCTACACTCTCAACAAAGGAGTCGCTTGGAAGTTAATTGCATTATTAACCTCGATCATTGCAGCAGTTGTCAGCACGTATTGGGATCTCGTTCTTGATTGGGGGCTTCTCCAACGTCATTCTAAGAACCGGTGGTTGAGAGACAAGCTGCTTGTGCCATACAAAAGTGTTTACTACATAGCCATTGTGAGTTATTGAGAAGGGAGATAGATGTGGAGAGTTTTCGTGATTAGCGGGCTGACAATGTTTCTTCATCCTTTTGCAGGTTTTGAATGTGTTCTTGAGGTTAGCTTGGATGCAAACTGTGATGAATATCAGCATGTTTGATTTGCACAGGCAGACAATGGTTGCCCTTGTGGCTTCACTGGAGATCATTCGTCGTGGTATATGGAACTTCTTCAGGTAAACACCCTATAATGTGTTGATTTTTACATATGCTGGTCTTAAATTTGGGGTGCTGTCCGTGTTAACACGATTGCTCAATTTTGGATGCAGACTAGAGAACGAGCATCTCAACAACGTTGGCAAGTTTCGTGCTTTCAAATCAGTGCCGTTGCCATTCAACTATGATGAAGATGATGATGATAAAGATGAGTAGAAAATTAGGTGCACTGTTTTGTACATAGGAGGAGAAGAAGACATAAATTTTGTCTAATTTCTTGCACTCCAAATTGTAAAATGTCAACAATCAGATAAAGTTCTTTTGTATCAATCATAATATTTAATCCGTTCATCAATGAATAACAAGGAAAAGCATAAACTCTCAAGATCACAAATTCCATTTCTTTGTTGATTAAATATATTTCGGTCTGGAGTAATTTTCTACTTTCCATTCCATGCATCATTAACGTGTAATTGTAAACACCGATTTTTGTAGGATAGAGATGACCATAAAGAGTAACTCTCTTGTAAATCAGTTAGACGATGCAAATATACACAATTACTAATATTTTTCAACGAAACAACTAACAATATTTTCCAATAAGAACTACTAATACTCACAAAGTGATACTACTTTTTAGTAAAACTAATACCATTTGGAAAAATACTGTGAGAATGTGCAAGGCCGACAACACTTCATCAAAAACATACCTTCCCGGTGATAGAAGCATGAAACAGGTACCAAATTCAATGCCAGATGAAATAAGCAAGAGATTTAGACTTATGCAAAGGGGTTAACTGGTGTGCTCAGTTTAACTTGGACAATTCTTCCATTCTTGTGTTCACAGTGGCCCTAAGATTTCTTCAGAGGGGAAAAATGATCGAGTCAAGAATCAAAGACTGTGAAGGGCCATCAGCTTTCCAGACGTCTAAAGCTTAAAAACATCATCAAAGCTGTAATTTAAAACTTAAAAGGGCATAGCAGGCATACATTTCGCACACTCTCTCTTTCATTATAAGACTATTTTGTTGATTACAGCAATATCTTCAACAGATGAAGGAAATGAAAAAAATGAATTATGTAAGGGCATAAAAGATAGATAGTATTAATTTTCGAACTTTCTGAAGAAAAACCTTGCCCTTAGGGAACTCCTATAAGGGATTTATAGTAAGCTGAAGCTCTACATGAGCGTTTTCTATGCATCAGTGTATAGCACAAGCATAGGGTAAACAACATATAAACATTCAACTTATACCTCTTCCAGATTTTAACACCAAGCAAAATTGAATTTGGCTTATGGAGATCCCAAAATTATGCATATTCCAGCAGATAAAGTAGAAGCAGAGTCCATCAAGAAATTCATCACGAGTGTTGAAATAAGTAACACGACAAGGAGTTAACTAATACATCAAGGAAATCATGGGTCATCAAACCCTCAATAGAAAAACCCGAGGTCAAGTACGTCAAAAATCAGGAGAAAAACCACAATCTAGAATGAGACCAAAAGAAGAGCTTCAATAATATTGTAAAGATTTTCTTGTATGTATGTTTGAATTTTGAACAGAGTCCCCCGAAGGGAACCTTATAAGAATTCATTGCAAGGTTCATTTATCTCTCAAATATAAGTGTATAATATTAAAAAATATCTGAACACAAGCTAAATCACCAAATTTCCTTGTTCACATTTTGCAACTTTGTCAATCAGACCATTGCAGATTTTTCCCCCAAAAACCTGAACATTGCCATCATAATAAATAAAAGGCATAACAAGCATTTCAGCATAGAGTTTCATGCCTCCCAAAATAAGCAGATTTCACAAGTCAACAGCAATATGCATTGAAACTTGAAAGAATTCCCATTCCTCATCCAATATAATTATTCCAAAAATGTTACTAATCTCTATCGGAAACTCCCAAGTTTTCCGTTAGATTATCTCAGAGAAAATTCTCCTAAATCGTCATAAATAAATTCAGCAATAACAGCAGTATATTAGAAAGAAACGCCAATTCTCAGAAATTCCTATAATATCAAGGACTATTTCTTTGGATCAGAACCACCCAATTTTACCTCCTATTCCTTTTTCCCCAAATCTTCGCCGCCGCTTTCTTTATTCGAGCGCTCCTTCTCTTCCTCCAATTGCTTCGAGGCCTCCGCCTGCGCCGCCTTCTCCGCCTGCAAAATGGGGGAATAGTAATCGGAGTGCGCCTCCATACACTTCTTAAGCGCCGTCGTCACCTGAAAACACTTCTCCACAATATCCTCATTTTTCTTCTCCGATTCTTCCACACACTTCTCCCACTCTACAAATGTCTCTTTGCAGCCTCCTCCTTTCATGAACAAGCAAAATCCACATTCGCCCTCCTCCTCTTCTCCTTCCCCATCCCCATCTATATTTTCGATCGATCTTTCCGAATCTTTTTCCGCTGGATTTTGTTGAAATTCCGCAGTCTTTGAATCGGGGACAGAGGTTTCTCGAATTAGGGTTTCTGATTCGGAGGTCTTCAGTGGCTGATCCGGTTGCTGGAGATTTGAAGAAGCCATGGCGGCGTGTAGGGAGGAGACGGAGCCTGGTGGCGAAGGCGCGGACGAAATGTCTCCCATGGCTGCTGGTACTAAACCTCTCTTCTTAAACCCCACTCCACTCCTTGTGTTTTCTTTTCTCCAACTTATTATATTATTCCGCATTCTGCGCTTTTAATTTTAAATGAGTACTACTATTCAAACACCAAAATTCTCTAAGAGGGGTGTATTCAATTGGGATTCTATCGGATTTTTTTGGACTTTAAAAAGTCTGTGGATTTAGAAAATCTATAGACTGTTGGGAAAATAGGGGTGCCCGGAATCTATTCGGGATGAATTTTAAATACGAATTTAAATACAATTATTACTAGCATGAATTAATCCTAATTAATTCAAATAATAATTCCAACAACTAATTATCATCATGCATGTTGAATTAATTTCACATATTTAATTAAGTGGAATAAACAATTAAATATGCGATTAACGTACCTCTTGTAGAATTGGCCTTTGAATAAACGGGACAATCACGATCTCGCTTTATCAACCCAAAAACCTTCTCAAGTATTTCCCTTTCGCCTCACTTGATCGCCGGTGGGAGACGCTTTCAAGTAATTTAATAACTAAGGAAAAAGAAAAATATCTATGCTTCTTGATTTTTCCAACACATGGAATTATGTACTTGAGGATGAAATAATCATCCCCTATTTATAGAGGGTAGGGCCGAAAATTTGAGGAGATATGGGCTTGGAAAAAATCTTTTCTTAGTCTCTAAGAAATCTTGAATATATCTCATATATTCTTTTCTCCATAATAAAATATTCCACAAAAATCTCACTCTTATTTTCAAGCTTATAATTTTCGAAAACTTCAAGGATAAAATCTAAGATTTGGATCTTCTTGAATATATGAGATATTCTTGTATTCCTAGAATACATATCTTGCATAATATCTTTCCAAGAAAATCAACAAAATCTTATTTCTTTTTTATTCCTAATTTTCGAAAATTATCATGAAAAAATCAGCATTGATATATTCTTTATTTTAATCACCTTATCATTATTGGGCTACTTAATTGGGCTACTTGAGGGGCCTTAAGGAGAATTAAGATTGGACCTCCTAATGGACTTCTGAATTTCAATATTGAGCCCCAATATAATTCAGCCCATTAATATTAATTATTACCACTAATAAATTAATATTGCACTATCCATCTTAATCCATATTACGATAATATGGGCTCCCGGTTATTATTTCCCGCGTTTAAGATTATCAAGTCCATTAATTAATTAAGCTTCTGAATAGCTCTAAATTAATTAACATCTTTCACCTTGGAGTAAAGACAGCTCAACATTATTATTCGTACCGAAGAAACTAATTCTTCACTTGCAAGATTTGGTACAATAAAACTTCTGAGCCCACCAAGGGGACTAATCACACGAGCCGTACTCGCACGCGTTTCTCCGTATTAAATCTTAGCAACCGTCGTATGATTAATATTACTGCCCAAGACACAAAGTTCGAAGTCACAATGATTCTCACCCAACATGAATCAAAGCAGTAACTATTAAGCACACACGGTCCTATTTAAGTGACGGAGATTAAGAAATCAACAACCACTGAGGTCTAATTCTTCACCTTTCAGAACAGAAGAATTTATCCTCGCTGTAGGTCCTCTTCAACACATACTAAATGTGCTAGTGCAATCTCTTAGTCAAGACAGACCAATCTGAGCCTTACACATCGACCTTTCACGGCGGATTGTTCAATTCCACCTAGGTCGTGAAATGTACGTTTAGTTACAAGGAAACCGTTAATGTTGTCTTCCGTGATCGGGTATCACCACATTAACTACAATGTAACATGTACTATATATTGAACGGTTTGCAATAAATATTCAACATTCAATCATATCTAAAGCAAATGCGATAAAAGAATTATTCTCATAAACAAGTGTTTGATACACGAGTTATACAAAGTAAAAGCATACTTTCACGTATAACTCCAACAATCTCCCACTTATACTTAAAGTCTGCTTTTTAGTATACATCACGCATGTCTTAGTGTAGTAGCTCTTCGTGAATTCTCATGTCAACCTACACTAACCTAATAATTCCTCCCACTTATACTTAAAGCAGATTGGCAATAGTCTTGACTCCCATTCCATCCACATGTCTCTCGAATGTACTCAGAGGCAGACCCTTTGTGAATGGATGTACTAGGTTGTCCTCCGACATTTATCTTTGCCACCTCTTTATCTCCTCTTCTTAACGATTTCTCGTATAAGATGATGTTTTCTTTCAATGTGTTTGCTGGCCTTGTGGGCTCTCGGTTCCCTTGAATTTGCAACTGCTCCGACATTGTCACAAAAGACAGTTATCTTGTCGGGCAAATTCGGAACAACGTCCAAGTCCACTAAGAAGTACTTGAGCCAAACCGCTTCTTTCGCTACTTCACAAGCAACTACTTATTCGGCTTCCATGGTCGAATCTGCGATGCATTTCTGCAAATCGCTTCTCCATGTCATGGCTCCTTCTCCCATGCAAAACACACTACTCGAGGTAGGTATTTTGGAGTCTATGTCTGATTGGAAATTTGAGTCCGTGTATCCCATGGGAATTAGATTGTCTGACTGTTAAATCAGCATTCCATACTAAGTTCTTTTCAGAAACTAAAGGACGCATTTAATTGCAATCTAATGTGCTTTCCCGAGATTACTTTATTATCTTGCCATCATGTCCACGACAAGGCAGATATTCGGTCTCGTACACAACGTTGCATACATAAGACTTCCTATGTCCGAAACGTACGGAACGTCTTTCATGTCATCTATCTCCACTTGCGTCTTAGGGCATATTTCTTTGGATAGATGGATTCCGTGCCTAAAAAGGTACAAAACCTTTCTTGGAATCTTGCACGCTGATATGCTTCAAAACAGTGGCTTTGTATGAAACTTGCGATAAGCCCAACATCTTCCTCTTGCGATCTCGAGTGAACTTGATCCCAAGGATGTGACCGGCTTTCCCTAAGTCCTTCATATCAAACTGTTTTGACAGCCATACCCTTACGTCTGACAATACCTTTACATTGTTTCCAATGAGCAGAATATTGTCTACGTATAATACTAAGAATACCACCGCAGTTCCGTCACATCTTTCACACAACTTTCGAACTTGTTTTGATCACAAACCCATAAGACTTAATCAATTGATCAAAACACTGGTTCCAAGTACGCAATGCTTGCTTAAGTCCATAAATGGATCTCTTAAGCTTGCATACGAGGTGCTCTTGGCCTTTTTCAACGAAACCTTTGGGCTGTTGCATATAGATCCCATCAAGACTTCCGTTAAGGAAAACTGTCTTGACATCCATTTACCAGATCTCGTAATCTAAGTGCGCATCGATCGACAAGAGAATACAGATGGACTTAAGCATAGCTACAAGCCACAGGCCACAAGCCTTGCTTTGAAGGTCTCTACCCTTCCGTCCGGTCCTCTTTTCCTCTTGTACACCCACTTGCATCCAATGGGCTCTACCCCATTAGGTGGATCAACCAACTCCCACACTTGATTATAATCCATCGAACCCACCTCGGTTTCCATTGCGGTTTGCCACACTTCCGCGTCTTTGTCTTGGATTGCCTCGTCGTACGTTCATGGGTCTGATTCATCGCTGGGAATCAAATCCGAAGATTCTCCAATTCCCATGAATCTCTCGGGTTGCCTTGTAATCCTCCCACTACGACGGGGTTCCGGTTGTGAAGGTGTGACGTGTGGTGTATCATCTTGTATACTTGGTATAGGAGTTTGCCCTCTTAACTCGTCTAAGGTAATCTCACTTCTGGGCTTTCTTTTGTTCATATAGTCTTTCTCCAAGAATTTAAAGTGCGAACTAATCACGGTCTTTTAATCCTTGAGACTATAGAACATACACCCTTTCGTTCCCATGGGATATCCTATAAACAACCTTAATTCCGAACATGGATCCAATTTACCGGCTTTCTTGTCTAGCACGTATGCCGGACAACCCCAAATCTGCAAGTGTCTTAGACTGGGCTTGCGCCCCGGTCCACAATTCCATTGGGGTTTTAGGAACCGATTTGGATGGCACCAAGTTCAGAATATAAGTCATTGTTTCCAAGACGTTACCCCATAACGACTTGGGTAAATCTGAATAACTCATCATGGATCTGACTATTTCTAAAAGAGTCTGGCTCCTTCGTTCCGCCACACCGTTCTATTGAGGGGTTCCCGATGTGGTCAACAGGGATACAATCCCTTCTTCCGATAGGTAGTTCAAGAATTCATTGCTAAGGTATTCGCCTCCACGAACAAATCGTAGAGACTTGATACTTCTTACCCTATGCATCATAAGGTAGATGTATCCGTATCTTGAGTAATCATCAAATTACTCATACCTCTTCTTGCTATGATCGTCATTGAACCACACATATCGGTATGAACGAGTTCTAACACTTCCGTAGTTCTATTCCCCTTGGCTCCAAATGCCCTCTTGGTCATTTTACCCTCTAAACAGGATTCACAAGTTGGAAACGGTTCGACTTGGAATAATTCCAAGGATCCATCTTTCACCAATCTCTCTATCCACTTTAGATTAATATGACCTAGTCTAAGATGCCATAGAAGTGTTTCGTTCATCTCCGAAGAACGCTTTCTTTTATTACTCGAAATAATCGATGTGTTATTAGATTCAATTTTGCGAGTGGTGTGCCCAAAAAATGGTATAAAGATCATCCATTAAAGTTCCGGAATGGATAAACTCATCGTTTCAAGCAATAATAACATCCTCATTAAAAGAAACTGAGTATCTATTCAAACAGTTTAGAAACTGAAGGTTGAGTTCTTTCTAAACTAGGTGTTAGGAAAATAGGGGTGCCCGGAATCTATTCGGGATGAATTTTAAATACGAATTTAAATACAATTATTACTAGCATGAATTAATCCTAATTAATTCAAATAATAATTCCAACAACTAATTATCATCATGCATGTTGAATTAATTTCACATATTTAATTAAGCGGAATAAACAATTAAATATGCGATTAACGTACCTCTTGTAGAATTGGCCTTTGAATAAACGGGACAACCACGATCTCGCTTTATCAACCCAAAAACCTTCTCAAGTATTTCCCTTTCGCCTTACTTGATCACCGGTGGGAGATGCTTTCAAGTAATTTAATAAACTAAGGAAAAAGAAAAATATCTATGCTCTTGATTTTTCCAACACATGGAATTATGTACGTTGAGATGAAATAATCATCTCCTATTTATAAGGGGGGTGACCGAAATTCGTAGAGATTTTATGGGCAGGGAGAAAATCTTTTCTTAATCTCTAAGAAATCTTGAATATATCTCATATATTCTTTTCTCCATAATAAAATATTCCACAAAAATCTCACTCCCTTAAATAAATATGAAACTTTCGAAATTTACATGGAGAAAATCCAAGATTTGGATCTTCTTGAATATATGAGATATTCTTGTATTCTTAGAATACATATCTTGCATAATATCTTTCCAAGAAAATCAACAAAATCTTTTTCCTCCTTATCATGTATTTTTCGAAAATTAAAGGAAAAAATCAGCATATTATTTTCTTTTTATTTTAATCACCTTATCATTATTGGGCTACTTAATTGGACTACTTGAGGGGCCTTAAGGAGAATTAAGATTGGACCTCCTAATGGACTTCTGAATTTCAATATTGAGCCCCAATATAATTCAGCCCATTAATATTAATTATTACCACTAATAAATTAATATTGCACTATCCATCTTAATCCATATTACGATAATATGGGCTCCCGGTTATTATTTCCCGCGTTTAAGATCATCAAGTCCATTAATTAATTGAGCTTCTGAATAGCTCTAAATTAATTAATATATTTCACCTTGGAGTAAAGACAGCTCAACATTATTATTCGTACCGAAGAAACTAATTCTTCACTTGCAAGATTTGGTACAATAAAACTTCTGAGCCCACCAAGGGGACTAATCACACGAGCCGTACTCGCACGCGTTTCTCCGTATTAAATCTTAGCAACCGTCGTATGATTAATATTACTGCCCAAGACACAAAGTTCGAAGTCACAATGATTCTCACCCAACATGAATCAAAGCAGTAACTACTAAGCACACACGGTCCTATTTAAGTGACGGAGATTAAGAAATCAACAACCACTGAGGTCTAATTCTTCACCTTTCAGAACAGAAAAATTTCTCCTCGCTGTAGGACCTCTTCAACACATACTAAATGTGCTAGTGCAATCTCTTGGTCAAGACAGACCAATCTGAGCCTTACACATCGACCTTTCACGGCGGATTGTTCAATTCCACCTGAGTCGTGAATTGTACGTTTAGTTACAAGTAAACTGTTAATGTTGTCTTCCGTGATCGGGTATCACCACATTAACTACAATGTAACATGTACTATATATTGAACGGTTTGCAATAGAAATTCAACATTCAATTATATCTAAAGCAAATGTGATAAAAGAATTATTCTCATAAATTGAGTGTTTGATACACGAGTTATACAAAGTAAAAGCATACTTTCACGTATAACTCCAACAATCTCCCACTTATACTTAAAGTCTGCTTTTAGTATACATCACGCATGTCTTAGTGTAGTAGCTCTACGTGACATCTCATGTCAAGCTACACTAACCTAATAATTCCTCCCACTTATACTTAAAGCAGATTGGCAATAGTCTTGACTCTCATTCCATCCACATGTCTCTCGAATGTATTCAGAGGCAGACCCTTTGTGAATGGATTTACTAGGTTGTCCCCGACGCATATCTTTGCCACCTCTTTATCTCCTCTCTCAACGATTTCTCGTATAAGATGGTGTTTTCTTTCAATGTGTTTGCTGGCCTTGTGGGCTCTCGGTTCCCTTGAATTTGCAACTGCTCCGGCATTGTCACAAAAGACAGTTATCTTGTCGGGCAAATTCGGAACAACGTCCAAGTCCACTAAGAAGTACTTGAGCCAAACCGCTTCTTTCGCTACTTCACAAGCAACTACTTATTCGGTTTCCATGGTCGAATCTGCGATGCATTTCTGCAAATCGCTTCTCCATGTCATGGCTCCTTCTCCCATGCAAAACACACTACCCGAGGTAGGTATTTTGGAGTCTATGTCTGATTGGAAATTTGAGTCCGTGTATCCCATGGGAATTAGATTGTCTGACTGTTAAATCAGCATTCCATACTAAGTTCTTTTCAGAAACTAAAGGACGCATTTAATTGCAATCTAATGTGCTTTCCCGAGATTACTTTATTATCTTGCCATCATGTCCATGACAAGGCAGATATTCGGTCTCGTACACAACGTTGCATACATAAGACTTCCTACGTCCGAAACGTACGGAACGTCTTTCATGTCATCTATCTCCACTTGCGTCTTAGGGCATATTTCTTTGGATAGATGGATTCCGTGCCTAAAAAAGGTACAAAACCTTTCTTGGAATCTTGCACGCTGATATGCTTCAAAACAGTGGCTTTGTATGAAACTTGCGATAAGCCCAACATCTTCCTCTTGCGATCTCGAGTGAACTTGATCCCAAGGATGTGACCGGCTTTCCCTAAGTCCTTCATATCAAACTATTTTGACAGCCATACCCTTACGTCTGACAATACCTTTACATTGTTTCCAATGAGCAGAATATTGTCTACGTATAATACTAAGAATACCACCGCAGTTCCGTCACATCTTTCACACAACTTTCGAACTTGTTTTGATCACAAACCCATAAGGCTTAATCAATTGATCAAAACACTGGTTCCAAGTACGCGATGCTTGCTTAAGTCCATAAATGGATCTCTTAAGCTTGCATACGAGGTGCTCTTGGCCTTTTTCAATGAAACCTTTGGGTTGTTGCATATAGATTCCATCAAGACTTCCGTTAAGGGAAGCTGTCTTGACATCCATTTGCCAGATCTCGTAATCTAAGTGCGCAGCGATCGACAAGAGAATACGGATGGACTTAAGCATAGCTACAGACCACAGGCCACAAGCCTTGCTTTGAAGGTCTCTACCCTTCCGTCCGGTCCTCTTTTCCTCTTGTACACCCACTTGCATCCAATGGGCTCTACCCCATTAGGTGGATCAACCATCTCCCACACTTGATTATAATCCATCGAACCCACCTCGGTTTCCATTGCGGTTTGCCACACTTCCGCGTCTTTGTCTTGGATTGCCTCGTCGTACGTTCATGGGTCTGATTCATCGCTGGGAATCAAATCCGAAGATTCTCCAATTCCCATGAATCTCTCGGGTTGCCTTGCAATCCTCCCACTACGACGGGGTTCCGGTTGTGAAGGTATGACATGTGGTATATCATCTTGTATACTTGGTATAGGAGTTTGCCCTCTTAACTCGTCTAAGGTAATCTCACTTCTGGGCTTTCTTTTGTTCATATAGTCTTCCTCCAAGAATTTAAAGTGCGAACTAATCACGGTCTTTTAATCCTTGAGACTATAGAACATACACCCTTTCGTTCCCATGGGATATCCTATAAACAACCTTAATTCCGAACATGGATCCAATTTACCGGCTTCCTTGTCTAGCACGTATGCCGGACAACCCCAAATCTGCAAGTGCCTTAGACTGGGCTTGCGCCCGGTCCACAATTCCATTAGGGTTTTAGGAACCGATTTGGATGGCACCAAGTTTAGAATGTAAGTCGTTGTTTCCAAGGCATTACCCCAAAACGACTTGGGTAAATCCGAATAACTCATCATGGGTCTGACTATTTCTAAAAGAGTCTGGCTCCTTCGTTCCGCCACACCGTTCTATTGAGGGGTTCCCGATGTGGTCAACAGGGATACAATCCCTTCTTCCGGTAGGTAGTTCAAGAATTCATTGCTAAGGTATTCGCCTCCACAAACAAATCGTAGAGACTTGATACTTCTTTCCCTATGCATCATAAGGTAGATGTATCCGTATCTTGAGTAATCATCAAATTACTCATACCTCTTCTTGCTATGATCATCATTGAACCACACATATCGGTATGAACGAGTTCTAACACTTCCGTAGTTCTATTCCCCTTGGCTCCAAATGCCCTCTTGGTCATTTTACCCTCTAAACAGGATTCACAAGTTGGAAACGGTTCGACTTGGAATGATTCCAAGGATCCGTCTTTCACCAATCTCTCTATCCACTTTAGATTAATATGACCTAGTTTAAGATGCCATAGAAGTGTTTCGTTCATCTCCGAAGAACGCTTTCTTTTATTACTCGAAATAATCGATGTGTTATTAGATTCAATTTTGTGAGTGGTGTGCCCAAATAATGGTATAAAGATCATCCATTAAAGTTCCGGAATAGATAAACTCATCGTTTCAAGCAATAATAACATCCTTATTAAAAGAAACTGAGTATCTATTCAAACAGTTTAGAAACTGAAGGTTGAGTTCTTTCTAAACTTGGAACATGAGGAACGTCTCTCAAGACCATAACTCTATCTTCACAAGATAGGCGCACTTCTCCCACTGCTTCAGCTGCCACTCTCGTAGCATTGCCCGATGTGATGGGGATCTCACTTCCGTTAAGTCGTCGGGTTAGCTTAAACCCATAAAACAAATGTGATCAGTAGCTCTCGTATCCACTATCCACGAATAGACAGCATACGCCACTTCACAAGTTTCGACGACTAAGGTGTGTGAATTACCTAACTTTCCTAGCCTCTTAGGCTTGGAACAGGCAGACCTCCATTGTCCTCTCTCACCGCAACTAAAACACTTCCCCTTCGATGCTTGCCTTTGCATTTGCCTTTCGCAACAATTGGATTTGCTTGGATCCGGCCTTTGGTTCTCTTCCCCTTTTTCCCTCCCTTGGGACCAAGAGAGGTAGACGAACCATTAGCCACCATAGCACTAGACTGGTGCTCCATTATCACCTCCACCGAAACTAAAGCTTGCAAGAGCTCGGGCAAACGACTTGTCCGTTCATTCATCTGACAGTTCAGATGAAACTACTCAAAACTTCTCGGTAGGGAATGGTATATGGAATCAATCAAAATCCGCACCAAGTACTTCCAACTTGTTAAGGTATGCCATTATCTCGAGAACGTGCTCCCTTGCGGGCGTTCCTTCCACCATTTCCAACTTGACCGAGTCATGTTTGGTGAACTGATTAGTCATGGGATTCTGATGTGAAAACATCTCTTCAAGGTGTTCCATGATTTCAACAGCGGATACAATGTCTTCATGAACGCGCCTCAAATCCTCAGACAGAAATGTCAAGATGATGCACTTCATTCATTGTCACGCTTCCGATCACAAACTGCCTCTTCCCATTGCTTGACTTATCATTAGGCTTGCCGGGTATATTAACATAAATAACCCAATTGTGTTTTCGTGCAGTAAGGACAAATTTAAAAAAAAATTTCAATCGATATAATTCTCTCCAAAAAGTTTATTAACTTTAAGTATATTAAACAATGGATTAAAAGGTTGCGACATGATGAAATGAGAATAAAACATACATTCATATCAATATCTAGAAAAATATGAAATTATCACATAATTCGATCACATCAATTATATTGAAACCTTAAAACAATATAATCATGCATCAGCCAACATCTCGAAACAATTTAAATGCGCCACGAGGGGTGGTCTATACATTTAAATACATTCAAGCGGATCACAAACTTAAAAGTTACAAATCCTTAATTCAAAATTAATAGTTGGCTCCCACTTTGACCACATAGAAATTGACAGGGACTCCGAGGGGAGTAAGTTAATATCAATTTCCTATGCCTAAGTAATAACCATAATTAAATACAGGATTATTATTTCGCTTTGAGCAAGCCACTCGTGGTGAGGGTCAATACCGCCACTAGTAATAATCCACAATCATCCTTTCGGAATTTATTCATGTGAAATCCGTTCTTTTGGCCGATCCGAGGGGGAAATGTATTCCAAAAGAACTTCACAAATAAATAAATTATGGAGGCCAAAATAATCCAATTTTAATATCCGGAATAAAATTGCGATTATAAAAACATACTTAGTAATTTTCGAAAGTAAGGTTTTTCTTGGACAATTAAATTCATGCAAACACATATTAACAAATAATAATAAGTGCACGAAATAAAACATCCATCAAAACAAAATTAAACACATTGGAGCACTCGAATCCAATTGTCACGGTTTAATTTCTTCACGTCTTGATGCGAAAAAATCGTCCTTGTTGCTTTTCGACGTTCGTCTCGACGTGCTCCCACTCGAACAGCAACACTTCTTCAAAAACAGCATCGTTTGGGGTTCGGGATGACGTTTAAAATCACACGGAAAAAAACACGAACCGAAAAAAATTCCACGGCCTGAGATACAGCGCGCGTCGGCCCACGAAGTGGGCCCGCGCGCTTCCCGGCCCGAGAAGCGCAGGAAAAGCGCCCGAGGCGCGCCGAAGCGCAGCCCCGAGGCGCACCCGAGGCGCGCCCGAGGCGCTGCACGGAGGCGCGCCGAGGCGCACCCGAGGCGCCCCGAGGCGCTGCAGGGAGCTGCCGAGGCGCGCGCGCGCCGTGCGCGCGGCGCCGTGCGCCCGTTGCGCACGGCGTGCGCCGTGCACCCCCGTGCGCCGTTTTTTTCGCCGTTCGTCCTCGTTTTCTTCACCCCTTGCATGATTTTACCTCCATACACGCTCCACGCTTGCATGCGTCGTCCGGGTACGCCGTTTTTAATTCTTCGTTCTTCGTCACGATCCGGTTACAATTTATTTTTACAAAAAAAAAAATACTAGATCTAGACTAGTCTATTACAATGATCGAATCAAAATAAAAACAACTAATCTACTCGTGGATTTTCTCACGAGAAAAACGAATTCGAACGAATCGAATTAAAAACCAAATTAATTCACACGCATGAAATTAACAACATTAAAAACCATGACAATTGGATACCTGCAAAAAAGATCTAACAATTCTACTATCCAATTTCAAATTTAATGTTCAACAATTTAAATTCCAATTTAAAATTCAGAGCCCGAAACCGTGGCTCTGATACCAGTTGTTAGGAAAATAGGGGTGCCCGGAATCTATTCGGGATGAATTTTAAATACGAATTTAAATACAATTATTACTAGCATGAATTAATCCTAATTAATTCAAATAATAATTCCAACAACTAATTATCATCATGCATGTTGAATTAATTTCACATATTTAATTAAGCGGAATAAACAATTAAATATGCGATTAACGTACCTCTTGTAGAATTGGCCTTTGAATAAACGGGACAACCACGATCTCGCTTTATCAACCCAAAAACCTTCTCAAGTATTTCCCTTTCGCCTTACTTGATCACCGGTGGGAGATGCTTTCAAGTAATTTAATAAACTAAGGAAAAAGAAAAATATCTATGCTCTTGATTTTTCCAACACATGGAATTATGTACGTTGAGATGAAATAATCATCTCCTATTTATAAGGGGGGTGACCGAAATTCGTAGAGATTTTATGGGCAGGGAGAAAATCTTTTCTTAATCTCTAAGAAATCTTGAATATATCTCATATATTCTTTTCTCCATAATAAAATATTCCACAAAAATCTCACTCCCTTAAATAAATATGAAACTTTCGAAATTTACATGGAGAAAATCCAAGATTTGGATCTTCTTGAATATATGAGATATTCTTGTATTCTTAGAATACATATCTTGCATAATATCTTTCCAAGAAAATCAACAAAATCTTTTTCCTCCTTATCATGTATTTTTCGAAAATTAAAGGAAAAAATCAGCATATTATTTTCTTTTTATTTTAATCACCTTATCATTATTGGGCTACTTAATTGGACTACTTGAGGGGCCTTAAGGAGAATTAAGATTGGACCTCCTAATGGACTTCTGAATTTCAATATTGAGCCCCAATATAATTCAGCCCATTAATATTAATTATTACCACTAATAAATTAATATTGCACTATCCATCTTAATCCATATTACGATAATATGGGCTCCCGGTTATTATTTCCCGCGTTTAAGATCATCAAGTCCATTAATTAATTGAGCTTCTGAATAGCTCTAAATTAATTAATATATTTCACCTTGGAGTAAAGACAGCTCAACATTATTATTCGTACCGAAGAAACTAATTCTTCACTTGCAAGATTTGGTACAATAAAACTTCTGAGCCCACCAAGGGGACTAATCACACGAGCCGTACTCGCACGCGTTTCTCCGTATTAAATCTTAGCAACCGTCGTATGATTAATATTACTGCCCAAGACACAAAGTTCGAAGTCACAATGATTCTCACCCAACATGAATCAAAGCAGTAACTACTAAGCACACACGGTCCTATTTAAGTGACGGAGATTAAGAAATCAACAACCACTGAGGTCTAATTCTTCACCTTTCAGAACAGAAAAATTTCTCCTCGCTGTAGGACCTCTTCAACACATACTAAATGTGCTAGTGCAATCTCTTGGTCAAGACAGACCAATCTGAGCCTTACACATCGACCTTTCACGGCGGATTGTTCAATTCCACCTGAGTCGTGAATTGTACGTTTAGTTACAAGTAAACTGTTAATGTTGTCTTCCGTGATCGGGTATCACCACATTAACTACAATGTAACATGTACTATATATTGAACGGTTTGCAATAGAAATTCAACATTCAATTATATCTAAAGCAAATGTGATAAAAGAATTATTCTCATAAATTGAGTGTTTGATACACGAGTTATACAAAGTAAAAGCATACTTTCACGTATAACTCCAACACTAGGAACATGAGGAATGTCTCTCAAGACCATAACTCTATCTTCACAAGATAGGCGCACTTCTCCCACTGCTTCAGCTGCCACTCTCGTAGCATTGCCCGATGTGATGGGGATCTCACTTCCGTTAAGTCGTCGGGTTAGCTTAAACCCATGAAACAAATGTGATCAGTAGCTCTTGTATCCACTATCCACGAATAGACAGCATACGCGCACTTCACAAGTTTCGACGACTAAGGTGTGTGAATTACCTAACTTTCCTAGCCTCTTAGGCTTGGAACAGGCAGACCTCCATTGTCCTCTCTCACCGCAACTAAAACACTTCCCCTTCGATGCTTGCCTTTGCATTTGCCTTTCGCAACAATTGGATTTGCTTGGATCCGGCCTTTGGTTCTCTTCCTCTTTTCCCTCCCTTGGGACCAAAAAAGGTAGACGAACCATTAGCCACCATAGCACTAGACTGGTGCTCCATTATCACCTCCACCGAAACTAAAGCTTGCAAGAGCTCGGGCAAACGACTTGTCCGTTCATTCATCTGACAGTTCAGATGAAACTACTCAAAGCTTCTCGATAGGGAATGGTATATGAAATCAATCAAAATCCACACCAAGTACTTCCAACTTGTTAAGGTATGCCATTATCTCGAGAACGTGCTCCCTCACGAGCGTTCCTTCCACCATTTCCAACTTGTCCGAGTCATGTTTGGTGAACTGATTAGTCATGGGATTCTGATGTGAAAACATCTCTTCAAGGCGTTCCATGATTTCAACAGCGGATACAATGTCTTCATGAACGCGCCTCAAATCCTCAGACAGAAATGTCAAGATGATGCACTTCATTCATTGTCACGCTTCCGATCATAAACTGCCTCTTCCCATTGCTTGACTTATCATTAGGCTTGCCGGGTATATTAACATAAATAACCCAATTGTGTTTTCGTGCAGTAAGGACAAATTTAAAAAAATATTTCCAATCGATATAATTCTCTCCAAAAAGTTTATTAACTTTAAGTATATTAAACAGTGGATTAAAAGGTTACGACATGATGAAATGAGAATAAAACATACATTCATATCAATATCTAGAAAAATATGAAATTATCACATAATTCGATCACATCAATTATATTGAAACCTTAAAACAATATAATCATGCATCAGCCAACATCTCGAAACAATTTAAATGCGCCACGAGGGGTGGTCTATACATTTAAATACATTCAAGCGGATTACAAACTTAAAAGTTACAAATCCTTAATTCAAAATTAATAGTTGGCTCCCACTTTGACCACATAGAAATTGACAGGGACTCCGAGGGGAGTAAGTTAATATCAATTTCCTATGCCTAAGTAATAACCATAATTAAATACAAGATTATTATTTCGCTTTGAGCAAGCCACTCGTGGTGAGGGTCAATACCGCCACTAGTAATAATCCACAATCATCCTTTCGGAATTTATTCATGTGAAATCCGTTCTTTTGGCCGATCCGAGGGGGAAATGTATTCCAAAAGAACTTCACAAATAAATAAATTATGGAGGCCAAAATAATCCAATTTTAATATCCGGAATAAAATTGCGATTATAAAAACATACTTAGTAATTTTCGAAAGTAAGGTTTTTCTTGGACAATTAAATTCATGCAAACACATATTAACAAATAATAATAAGTGCACGAAATAAAACATTCATCAAAACAAAATTAAACACATTGGAGCACTCAATTCCAATTGTCACGGTTTAATTTCTTCACGTCTTGATGCGAAAAATCGTCCTTGTTGCTTTCCGACGTTCGTCTCGACGTGCTCCCACTCGAACAACAACACTTCATCAAAAACAGCATCGTTTGGGGTTCGGGACGACGTTTAAAATCACACGAAAAAAACACGAACCGAAAAAATTCCACGGCCTGAGATACAGCGCGCGTCGGCCCACGAAGTGGGCCCGCGCGCTTCCCGGCCCGAGAAGCGCTGGAAAAGCGCCCGAGGCGCGCCGAAGCGCAGCCCCGAGGCGCACCCGAGGCGCGCCCGAGGCGCTGCACGGAGGCGCGCCGAGGCGCACCCGAGGCGCCCCGAGGCGCTGCAGGCCGCTGCCGAGGCGCGCGCGCGCCGTGCGCGCGGCGCCGTGCGCCCGTTGCGCACGGCGTGCGCCGTGCACCCCCGTACGCCCTTTTTTTCGCCGTTCGTCCTCGTTTTCTTCACCCCTTGCATGATTTTACCTCCATACACGCTCCACGCTTGCATGCGTCGTCCGGGTACGTCGTTTTTAATTCTTCGTTCTTCGTCACGATCCGGTTACAATTTATTTTTACAAAAAAAAAAAATACTAGATCTAGACTAGTCTATTACAATGATCGAATCAAAATAAAAACAACTAATCTACTCGTGGATTTTCTCACGAGAAAAACGAATTCGAACGAATCGAATTAAAAACCAAATTAATTCACACGCATGAAATTAACAACATTAAAAACCATGACAATTGGATACCTGCAAAAAAGATCTAACAATTCTACTATCCAATTTCAAATTTAATGTTCAACAATTTAAATTCCAATTTAAAATTCAGAGCCCGAAACCGTGGCTCTGATACCAGTTGTTGGGAAAATAGGGGTGCCCGGAATCTATTCGGGATGAATTTTAAATACGAATTTAAATACAATTATTACTAGCATGAATTAATCCTAATTAATTCAAATAATAATTCCAACAACTAATTATCATCATGCATGTTGAATTAATTTCACATATTTAATTAAGTGGAATAAACAATTAAATATGCGATTAACGTACCTCTTGTAGAATTGGCCTTTGAATAAACGGGACAATCACGATCTCGCTTTATCAACCCAAAAACCTTCTCAAGTATTTCCCTTTCGCCTCACTTGATCGCCGGTGGGAGACGCTTTCAAGTAATTTAATAACTAAGGAAAAAGAAAAATATCTATGCTTCTTGATTTTTCCAACACATGGAATTATGTACTTGAGGATGAAATAATCATCCCCTATTTATAGAGGGTAGGGCCGAAAATTTGAGGAGATATGGGCTTGGAAAAAATCTTTTCTTAGTCTCTAAGAAATCTTGAATATATCTCATATATTCTTTTCTCCATAATAAAATATTCCACAAAAATCTCACTCTTATTTTCAAGCTTATAATTTTCGAAAACTTCAAGGATAAAATCTAAGATTTGGATCTTCTTGAATATATGAGATATTCTTGTATTCCTAGAATACATATCTTGCATAATATCTTTCCAAGAAAATCAACAAAATCTTATTTCTTTTTTATTCCTAATTTTCGAAAATTATCATGAAAAAATCAGCATTGATATATTCTTTATTTTAATCACCTTATCATTATTGGGCTACTTAATTGGGCTACTTGAGGGGCCTTAAGGAGAATTAAGATTGGACCTCCTAATGGACTTCTGAATTTCAATATTGAGCCCCAATATAATTCAGCCCATTAATATTAATTATTACCACTAATAAATTAATATTGCACTATCCATCTTAATCCATATTACGATAATATGGGCTCCCGGTTATTATTTCCCGCGTTTAAGATTATCAAGTCCATTAATTAATTAAGCTTCTGAATAGCTCTAAATTAATTAACATCTTTCACCTTGGAGTAAAGACAGCTCAACATTATTATTCGTACCGAAGAAACTAATTCTTCACTTGCAAGATTTGGTACAATAAAACTTCTGAGCCCACCAAGGGGACTAATCACACGAGCCGTACTCGCACGCGTTTCTCCGTATTAAATCTTAGCAACCGTCGTATGATTAATATTACTGCCCAAGACACAAAGTTCGAAGTCACAATGATTCTCACCCAACATGAATCAAAGCAGTAACTATTAAGCACACACGGTCCTATTTAAGTGACGGAGATTAAGAAATCAACAACCACTGAGGTCTAATTCTTCACCTTTCAGAACAAAAGAATTTATCCTCGCTGTAGGTCCTCTTCAACACATACTAAATGTGCTAGTGCAATCTCTTAGTCAAGACAGACCAATCTGAGCCTTACACATCGACCTTTCACGGCGGATTGTTCAATTCCACCTAGGTCGTGAAATGTACGTTTAGTTACAAGGAAACCGTTAATGTTGTCTTCCGTGATCGGGTATCACCACATTAACTACAATGTAACATGTACTATATATTGAACGGTTTGCAATAAATATTCAACATTCAATCATATCTAAAGCAAATGCGATAAAAGAATTATTCTCATAAACAAGTGTTTGATACACGAGTTATACAAAGTAAAAGCATACTTTCACGTATAACTCCAACATAGACTCCATGCAGAGTTTGACTGACTTTTTTTATTGATTTATATGGATTTACATAGACTCCGGCACTGGAACCATTGATGCAAATATATATGGGACACACTTGTATATAAAAAAAATTTATCCAAATTATTTTAAAAAAATATACATTAGTTAAAAAAAATACATTATTATTTCATCTTCATTTCCATCACCGTTATATCTCGCCCTCATTAGAAGTCTCAGGTTGTTAGAAGAGATTTTGGAGAGTAAACTTTATTTATATTTTTTGAAGAGTAGACTTGACAACGGGGCGGGTAATCCCCAAAACAAACATGGACGGGGAATTTTTTTGGCCCCGTAGGCGGGGACCGGGATAGTATTATCAGCCCGGGGGATTCCCGTCTCGTTCCCCGTGGGGAGCCGCATTATTTTTCATATAATTAATATATTTATATATAATTTTAATATTAAAGTAAATTACAAATAAATATTTCATAGTTTCCTACTCAATTAACTATTTATTAAAAATTACATTGTTTTTATTTAATGTTATGTTATTAGTTCCAAATTATATTATTTTCGCTTTAGTATATATGTTAATTAAAAATATTAGAATTAGAGGTTCTACAAATTGTTTAAATTAATTTTTTTAACACCAACTTAAAGTAATTGTTGTGTATATTTAAAGTTTTTAATTTAAATATTTTTTTATATTTTAAAAATGAGATAAAAAAATAAGTAGGCGGGGAACGGGGAATCGCCGCGAGATGGGGATCCCCGGTGAGACGGGGATGGAGGAATTTTTTTTCCCATTTATTTTGCAGGGACGGAGATGGGGAATGACCCCCCGTCCCCACCCCGTTAACATCCCAATGGAAAAGAATCAAAGAAAATTTATAGACTGTTGAATACCTAAATATTTTTTAAGACTTTTCAAAATCCGTAGAAATCTCTGGTTATTAGAAGAGATTTTGAAGAGTGAAATCTATTCATATTTTGGAAGGGAAATCTAAGAAAATCCGTGAAATATTAAAATCCATAAACTGTTGAATACCTAAAGATTTTTTAAAACTTTTTAAAATCCGTATTGAATACCTCAGGATTTTTAAAGACTTTTGAAAATCTAGATTGAATACCCTCAAACTTTAAAAGTCTAAAAAAATCCTACAGATTCTATAACCAATACACCCCTCTAAATCTACCCCACCTACTAAACATACTCCATTGAAATTTAAAAATCAATATATATTATTAAACACACCCCATTTCATTCCAATAATATCCTTCCTCCATTAATATTACCACAATTCCATTAAATCTACATAACTTACTAAAAATTCTCACCATTCCATATTCTCATTAAAATCTTTCTTTAATTTTTTTTATTTTTTCATATTCCTTGGTTTTAATCAAAATTTAAAAAAAATATTAAAAATTAAATATATTTTGATTTTTTATAAATAATTAACTAACTCTTCTAAATAAGTATTTATAAAAAAAAATAAAAAAAATAAATATAAAGATATTTTTAATAATCAATTAAATTGTATAATATATTTAAAAAAATATTAAAAGTAAAATTGACAATTATTTTAAATAATTCAGAAAATAAAATAATTTAAAAAAAAGTCTAGTTAATTTTTTTTAAATCATTTAAACCTAAATAAAATTTGACAAAAATTAAAATATAAAAAAATCTAAAAAAATAATTAAATAAATAATCAATTAAAATGAAATTTTGAAAAATAAAATAACTACATAAATATAAGAAAAATATCTAAATCTAAACAAATTAAAGTTAAAAAAGAATAAAAAATAAAAAATATTCAAAAGGGAAAAGGCTAAAGATGAATAAAATCAGAAAAACATTTTATAAATGTTAATTAAATTGTCGTAAATAATTACTTAAAATTTTATTTTTATTTAGCTTCAATTGAATTTTTAAGATTTTTTTAAATAATTTTCTTAATTTAGTTAATTTTTTAAGATTTATTTGATTTTTTTAACTATTTTGTAGTTTATTTTAAAAGAAAAATTGGATTTGTTTTAATTAAATTATTTTGAAGATTTAGTTGATTTACTTTCTTTTTTTTCCCAAATTTTTAAGGATTTCTTAATTTCATTTAATTTGATTATTTAAATATTTAATATATTTTTAAACATTGTTTTTAGGGTAGAAAAAAAAAACTAGAAAAATATATTCAAATTTAAATTTGACATGAATAATGAATGTAGCATGACTTAGATCTTCGGATAAAATTTATGTGGGTTATCTACATCTCCGAGGCCATGTATAAAAATACCATCTCCGATGTAGTGCTGAAATATAGTTTCGAATTAGATTTTAATAATAAATTTATCATAAAATTAATCTCATACATTATTTATTTAATTGAGTGTATCAAAATTCTTATCAGGACTCCAATTTTCTATACCGATAACATTTTTATTCATAAAATATTTGATACTTTAAATCATTTTTATGGTAAACTTATCATGAACAATATTCATGCAAAATTTTATCAGTTTCAAATGCATATCAACTATCAATGTTTAAAAAAATAATTAATTTTTCAAACAATGATATTACATATGCATAACAATAATATGCAAGTTACGTAAACTACATTTCACACAAGTTTTTTTCAAATTACAAATTATCTTCACATTATTATGTATGTGTTTAAAAGGTAATCGTTTCAAGTTCAATATGGCGCTGAATTAAAATGTTTTTAATTTATTTAAAATTCAATGAATTCTTTTTATTTGATTTAATAAAATCTACATTTATATATAATCAAGAGAAAAATATGACAATTTTTTTTAAACAGACAATAATACTCCATGCATAATCAAGAATATAATGCATGCTTGGAACACATTTTTCAATCAACAGTCTCTCCAACATAGCCAAAGTATCCTCCTCCACCATACCCCATTATAGGGGTGGTAGGGTCTTCTAGAGTTGCTGTTCGTTCAACCTTTTAACAAAACCAAAGGGCAATTATGGTAACATATTGCCGAAAATATAGAGGTTCAAACTCACACAACATTTATCCCAATGGCATCACACATTATGCAGTTAGCTAGAGAGCTACTCATCCTTATCGATCGTCTCGTCACTATCGTCTTCATCCTCGTAATAAGTAAACGGGAGTGGCACCGACTTGAATGCTCTGTATCTCCCCACATTATTCAAGTGCTCATTCTCCAACCTGATCATAATTAAAACACTAGACTTTGTTTACTCACCAACATATATATACTCGAATTTCAATTGGTCACAACATTTTTCGATTGTTGACAATGTTAACTAGGCTTCATGCTAATGATATATTTAAGGGAAATGAAACAAGCTAAATTACCTGAAGAAGTTCCATAAGCCACGCCGAAGGATTTCTAGGCATGAAAATATCGTTGATATCGTCTTTCCTTGTAGTGAATGTACATTTAGCATCAAGATAAGTTGTAGCCAAGCAAATCTGAGAATAACATCCAAAACCTGTGGAAATATCCACACAAGGTCATTGAGAAAGTAGAGGGAGCAAAAGAACAACTAGTAAGACCTTAGATTCAAGGACTTGGTTACCATAGCCACAAAATACACTTTTCTGTTGGAGACAAGAAGTTTATCTCTCAGAAACAGATTTTTAGAGTGTCTTTGCAGAAGCCCCCAGTCAACAACGATATCCCAGTATGTATTTGCTATAGCAGCAATAGCTGAGCTTAGTATTGCCAACACTTTCCACACTGTCGTCTTTCTCAATTCAAAAGCTGTTCTAATCACAACTGCCACAATTGTAATGAAATATCTCAAACCATTATATCCGTGATAACAGTCCCTCTCTTCAAACACCCGCCGCACACACTACAATAGTCGATGATCATGCCTCAGTTCCACTTCAGAAATGCATTAAATTAAAAGAAACATACTTTGTTACTTTATAGACGCACGGCTGACATGTAAAAAGCACAATCAATATACTGCCCTTCAGAAGTTAACAAACACAAATGAGCTCTTTAAAGTTGAAAAGATATGTGAAGGTTTAAGAGGTAGAAGTCAGATTCTACAGAGCTATTACTGAGCTTACTCATTATCATGGCAGACAAATATAACATTGGTTAATCCATGACATGCATTCTATTACATTTATAAGGAAATTAGGCACAAGACTATTGGGAAAAGAAAAGTTAGTGAACCTGGAAAAAGCGAAACCAGTATGGTACAATTGCAACTATAAAGTAGAAAGCATTATAGACATTATGACTGCTGCATTTATTCAACATTCGTGAAAATTTTCCCCTCCCGTAGAAGCAAACGTAATACTCAAAGCCCCTCATAGCTTGTATCTGCAGTCAAACAGATAAGACACTACTTGTAAACATGCGTATAAAGTAGCAATCATGACCAAAAAGGAATATGAGCATAACAGGAAACCTGGCTGGTGAGTTGGTCTGCCAAGAAAAAGTCAGGGAGAGTAACCTACATAAATTGATTGATATCTCAGATACTATCTCATCAAATTAAATTTGTTCCATACTTCTGAGCCTGATTTTTTCTATGTTAAGCTTACCTGATAAAGAGGAGCACAAACACAACGAAACAAACTCTTAATCAGGTAGAAACGACTTGAACGATAGATGATATTGAAGGGGCAAAATGTAATAGCTAGAACAACCTGCATGAAAGGAGATAATAAGGAAAACAAATGGAGTGCACTGCAAGTTATTGATAAAGATACAAGTTTTCTTTTCTCACAAGGACTAAGCCCAAAGGGAGAAGCTCAATATATGTTTCATAATGTTGACTTCCCGAGTCCATCTTTACGTGCAAGTGCACTAGCAAAGTACCAAGGGAAGTCACTGCAAGACCATTGCTGAGGAGAAAAACTTCTCTGTACCCTAACTCAGTTCCCTGCTTGAATCCAAATATGAATGGATAGTTGATTTTGTATCGCCTCCAAAAATAGATGTTTGCAGCATATACAAACATGTGAAGGACTATATACGCATAGAGACTGCAGGAAGTGTCTTGATGTCAGTGTCATATTAAGACGGTAGAAAAAGTGAAATCTTTAAAGGTCATCAGAATCATACTATCATAGAGTATACAAAAGCAAATTTTCAATGAATTAGCTTTGGTGCATATTTGCTCGAAAAGGAGCAAATCAGTCTTTACCTATAGAGCGGGAAAATAATATCCATGTATGTGATTGCACTCTTTATATGCATTAATTTTCTTTCTTCAAAAAGTAGAACAACAGCAACTACTAGAGCTATTGCACAACCTGATAAAAAACCTGTATCATAAATGAATTATAAGATAAATACAGAAGTTTCTGCTTTTGGAAGCATCGAACATCATAGATATACATAATAGTTTCAGCTACATGCTGAATAATTTATAAATTGTAATTGAGTCAAATTATTTACCTGAGAAAAATGTTATGCGATGCCTCTCTATCTTCTGTTTTGGCCTAAGTAGTTTCATCCCTTCCCGACGGTCTGAATTCAAGAAGTTCTTAATGAAGACCACCTCTACCCTCTCCATGAGACCTGTAACCTGCAAAAATGGAAGAAAACTTTAAACTACCATCAATAATTGTGGAAGAAAACATCATAAGAGACTGAGAATTTATTACACACACATCTTCTCATGTATATGGATGTCTAATTAGTTTCAAAATTACTTCTCTAGATATATGATCAGAGGGCATCGGCAGGAGATGCATACATTAGTATGAAAAAGAAATTTTAAGAGAATGGTGGATCCAACATTACAAGATATACCCAAAAAAAAAAAAAAAATTACAATACGCAAAATAGAACTTTTAGATATTTAAATAGATCATTGCTGTCTGGACAAAACATAAAGACAGGACTGTTCAGAAAACGGATAAGTTGGCAAGAAAATGTATAGAGAGAATTGTTTTGTTAGTTTTTATACACCTATATCTAGCTATTGATTTATATACACAGGTAACACATATGCTCATCTAACCCTCTATTTGAGATTCTTGCTCACTTTATAACTTTTGTTTAAAGTTGAAGAAGAAGAAGAAAAAAATCGCCCACCTCCTCAGAGCTTCCAATATAAGAGTCGTCAACGATTTTCATATATGATCTTGCGACAGTCCTTGATGTTATCTGCATTCGAGCAATAAATAACTTGAAGACTTAATCTACTCAGGATCCAGACAACCATAAAGATTCTGTCTATATTAATTTTAAATTCAACATCATAAATAGCATTTAGATCGGCAGTAAGGGACCTTTTCATATTTCTTCAGGATCTTCGAAAAAGCTGACAAATTCATGAAGCTGTGTTCATTCAACAGATATGTTATTAACAAAAGCAGATAAATTCCCGAGAAACAGTACTGTGATTGCACATTGTCACCTACCTGTAATGCTTTAGATGGCAAAGCTTTTGATAAAACTCAATGAACGCAGCTTTCAACCTTCCTTCAACTTCTTTAAGTTCTTCTTTCTTGTAACTCAAATCTGTTTCTCTGGCATCAGCGAAAACTCCTTTAATAGTTGACATTGGAGTATCAAATGTATTAGAAATCTTTACACGATCAAGGATTTCCAAATAAGCTGGTTCGCCTTCATTGATATTTGCCCCATCTTCTGGAGAGATATCATGTTTAGGATGACTATCAAAGTGCCGCTCTTGACAGTTTAAGTCCACTTCTGTATCAAATCAGAATAATCTATTAAAAAAAAGAGAGAATTAGTGAAATATTAATGAGTGTTTATGTAATAGTGAAGTTTTAATATCAGAACTGCATCACCCCTAGAAGAGCCCGGTTGCTGCTGGCTTCTATTAATCATTTCTTGACTGTCCATTTGCCCTGCACAAATAAACTGAATGCATTAAAATGAAAGGTATTACCAGAAGGAACATATGTGAACAAGTTACTATGCTTAATAAAGCTGATTTAGATTAATTAAGAACTGCAAGCTTTCTAGAGAAGAGTCTAAATATTGGCTGTGCACATATCCATATCTCAGAAGCTTGTCAACTATTCGTCAGAACTTTACCTAACAAAAAATCTTCACTTGAAGATTACAAACCTTAATCAAATGTGGGTACAAAAGTAGCATGCCTTTCAGATGACAACTTTATACCACAAATTTTCTTATATAGTAGCATATTGATACATTATTAAGTATAAAACAAAGCCTTAGGAAAGAAACAACCATGAGCCTTGTTCTGTAGTATTATCACCTACCAAACTTATGATTCTTCATCTTGATTCGCAATGCGAACAATGCCTCCATTTGTTTTTTTAGCAAAGCATCTTCTGTCATAACTTCTTCCACCTTGTCCTTATAGAAGTTATTTGTCTTGTTGAGCTCATCATCGAGCTTTTCAAAAAAAATTATCTCATTCTCGTCTCCTTCTCCGCACACGAGTAATTTGGTATTGTACAACTTTCTGGAGTTCTCTTGATGCACTGTGTGAACAGCTATTACTTGGTTCTCAATATCCTCCTGGCTCTCATTGGTGCTACCATGGACAGAAGAAGCATTACTGAAATCCCTGAATAGTGTTATTCTCTTCTGAGGACCCCTAGCAGGATGCGGATTGTTTAGTTTGAAATTTCGAATATCTTGTAATATTCTTTTGAGCCCGTTATAGTCAACATATGCATCTGTCCACTCAGGCACCTTTTGTCTCTTGAACTCTTTCCCAAATTTCATATTTATGTTTTCTTTTAAGCGAAAAGAAGAGAAAAGAACTTTCAATCAGCTTCTACACTTTCTTGGGTTCCCCTCTGATTGAATAGCTCTGTCAAAATCAAGACAGTTATGGGAGATTATTAGATGAATTGATGGCTTACATAAGAAATTAGATACATTTGAAACTCATAGAATTGAGTGCATGTCTAGTAATCCATCTCAATACAAGTAAATAATAAAATCATGCATTCCAGTGAGGAACATGAACGGCAAGTTCATTTAGTAAATATTGAGGATTATAAACTGAGAACTCATAATTTATGTCGGAAAATTCCCTACTACTCGAAATCAATGCTGATAATAACCTTTCAATTGCTATTGCATAACTTCTAAAAATTCAATTTCATATCCTAAATTTATCAGGAGAGACTCTGAAATCTAACAGACAAAAAGCTAGAGCTACAGAATTGAAAATAATCTTATTAACAATATATAAAGCAGAAAAACTCTCACGTCCTTAATGCGCAAATAAAAGTAGCTCTGCAAGTATCCGAACAAGCTTTGGTGATGATAATTAATGATTTGCAAAAATTAAAAGGAAAAAACGAAAAAGCTCACAGTATTATTACTGTAGTTGCAATGCTGCATGCAACTGTTATTGCAGAGTATTCGCCATAAACCAGGGATGAAATTAAAATCAATTAAAAACGAAGATTATCCTTCAGACAACAATCAAAATTCCCAAACCTCAAATTCAATTAATCGCATTCTCTACCGTAAAACACACATCAAACGAAGTGAATGTATGATACATCACCACGAAAGCGAAACCGAAGCTGAAAAAGATCGAAATTGAATTATCTGGAAATTGATAGGGTAGTTTACAGAGCTGAAGAGGGTTTCAGAAAATGCGAGTGTGCGCGTGGGATTTAAGATTTTGTGATTTGGTTGTGTTGTGTATATACCGGCTAACGATGCATGCCGCACTCTAGAATTCTGTTATTCAGAAAAGGACTGGGTACGGAAAGGACCACCTCAGATTCGAAGCACAGGCTACGTGGATGACTACTAGCACTTGGACAAATACTAATCAAAGATATAAATTTGGGTTCAGTCGGTTTTTTTTTTTAATATAACTGTTATATATAATATATATACACTATCATTATTTTTAAACAATTATACTTGATACGGATAACGGTCTTGCATTTTTTTTTTTTAAATAAAAAAATCTCCACAAACTACACCCACGGTATCCACAATTTTACAAAGAATATCGTCACTTTTAAATTCACATATATACACAATTTAACTCCATTTTTTTTTATTTATACATAAAGATTTAGGGTGCGCTTGGTTAGCAATTTTTCAATGGTAAGAAAAATGAAAATTTATTTCCATCTATGCCTTCATAAGAAAAATGATGTGTTAGGGGAAGAAGTGTTCCAATGGTGACACCATTGCTAGTGTCATGCCCCAATTTTGGAATAGAAGTTGACAACAAATGGTTGTTGGTGGAGGAATGAGGGAGTGATTGAGGAGGATGATTGTAGGAAGAGAATATGGTAATCAAAATGGAGCAGTGATTACCTTATTTAGGAGGAGATGTAGTGATTTTGTTCTCATGATCCATGCTAATTACACTAATTTTCAATCTCATTCCCATTACCATTGAAGAGTTGTTAATCAAGCGCCCCCTTAAAGAATTACTCCTCAAACCTCAATTCATTCACAAATTCTAATATATACTTGGATTTTAAATTTTAATTTCAATTTTGATTTTTTTTTTTCAAATCACACACTAATATGCTTTTTTTTTTTTTTTTTGCAATTGGGGTATTACTGATTACTTTTTGGAGTATTTTTTTTTTTCAAAATTCAAATAACATGCACTCAAATTCACATTACAACTACTCCTATTCATTACTTCTACTTTCTTATTTTATGTACTCAACTTTGTGTGCAAGTTAACATAGGACGGATGAAGTATTATTTATAATTAATTTTGTATTTTATCTATATCTTTAAATAATATTAGGAATATTAATTTTCAAAATTAGTTGCTTAATTCTAAAGTATTAATTGTTATGCTATAAAGCGGTAGTTATGAAAATATATTTTCCCTTCATTCCAATTTTATTTTTTCGTTTGTCAAAAAGGTAAATTCCAATTTTATTTTTACATATCCTAAAATAAAAATAAGGTGCATTCACCTTTTTAAATTCCACCTCACAAGAAACTATTTTATTCATTTGAATACTACAATTCAACTCTCGTATTAAACTCCGTGTAAAGTCAAACGAGAAAATAAAACTGAGACGGATGGAGTACAATTTTTGTCCCACAAGTGTTTGCACCCTAAAATTAAAATATTTTTTTAAGAAAAATATATAATGAATATATTTTTTGAAGGGTTGGTAAATATTTATGTATAAACTATAAAATAAATAAATTGATTTGATTAAATGTAGTGTGAATTCAATAAATAATGATATTTTATGTAAATATATAAATATTACGACGATGGAGTTTATGAAATAATTCTCTTCGTTGTGTGCGTAAATAATTATTGAATGTACGAACACAAAGGTGTGCAGAAATTCAAACTATGCAAATGAACCCTGTTTTAAGGTAAATGAAATAAATTAAAAATATTGTGAACTTTTTGTAGAGTCCATTTTTGCGCGTAAAATTAATAAAATGTATATAATTAAGTGATGATTAAAGGGAATAAAAATAGAGTAGTTATTTAAAAAAAAAAATTATAAATATAAATTTTGGAGACGGTGAGCATAGATTTTGAGAAAGAACGACATTGGGAGTACTTATTTTGGCCCACCATTTAGTGAAACGTGTTGTACTCTCATGCAATCGTCAGCAGCGAAGCCGCTATTTTACGTCACGGGAAAGAAAGGTGGCAATGGATTCGGTGGAGTGGATCTTTGACCCGACCCAACTAATATAAAAGAGTTTAGATTAAGTGACGAATTTAAATAAAAATTCGAACAAGTACGAGATACTAGTCAGTAGTCATAGTATAATTTGATAACTGCACTGTCTTTTTAGGAAGATGTTTTTTACATAATAAAATAAAAAATTACACTCCCTGTCCTCTACTAAATATCCACATGTAGTTGATACATTTTTATTTAGAAAAACTATTGAAAAATGACTTATTAAGAATTTATATGAATATAAAATGATATTATGAGAAAATATTATTTTTATTTAGGGGTGTGAAAATTATTGTGGAACAAATAAAAGAAAGTGTGAAATTTATTAATATGAGAATAAAGATTAACGCTTTTGTTTTGGGATTCACTCGGACAGGACTAGGATTTTCCGGCCCCCGTCCCATTCTAGTTAGAGATGTAACATTCAGTTTTTATATCTCATTCTCCATCCACACCTATAAATACTTATTATTACTCATCCCAATACAATTCACTTTATATCACTTTTATCTCACTCAATCATTACCCGCATATCATTTTTCTCTAATTTACACTCTATTTCCTACTTTTCTCTTACACATGATTTAAAATAAAGTAAAATCTCACCCTACTAAAATTTCAAAACAAACACATACTTTTATTATCATCCAAGACTTTACATCTTGTGGATGTAAAATCATGACTTCATACATACGCCCACCTAAATCCCGAAACAAACAAGCCCTAAAAGACAGTGCAGTAATCAAATTAACAAGTTGAAAAAATAGGAATAATGGGAGTATTGGACTGTTGTATCCAACTTGTGACAGGATGTTGGGCCTAGGTTAAAATAAGTTGACTTGTTAACATATTAATTCATCGGACGTAGAATTTGAGCCAACCTTTTCATTTAGCTACAGCAATCAGTATTCCAAATGTGGGGAAAAAAACATAGAGAATTATCCATCGGACCTGAATATATAATTTATAACTTCAAAACTTCTGCTGCTGCAGTATAACCCACAGGTAAGACATATAACCCCGAATCGATAAAAAAAAAAAAAGATCAAGAATTGGTACATCCACTTTTCCGCACTCTTAAAGCTTGCTTATCAGTCTGGAGACCAACAACAGTTCTAATTATTATTGTTCTCTTCAGGATTCTTGATCCCACCGCAGCAGAAGAAGTGTGGTAACTTGACACGACCACAGGCCCTGCCAAGAATTTATAGTGTCAACTAGGAACGGTTTGTTATACAAACAACTGAATATGAGAACGGAAATTGAGATGGTGGGTTCATATGATTAGTTTAAACTCCAACCATACTTGAACCAACGTCAAATTGTTATCTAACTGATAACGGTCAAGAATTTGTTGGGTTCGTATTATTAGTTTAAACTGCAACCATACTTGAATCAACTTCAAATTGTTATCTAACTGATAACGGACAAGAATTTGTTGAGTAGTATTGTGAGTTGCATACAGTAAAGCCATTAATAGCATTTGAAATATAAAACCACAGGTGGCCACATTATTTACTCAGAAGTAAATATCTATTCTCAAGACATATTCCTATAGAGCTATCACTGCTATAAAAAAAATGTAATCATTTTCTTTAAGGATGTAATTGTTACATCACATAGTGAGTGCAAGCATAGTTCATATAATTTAATATTTACGAAGGTCAATTCAATAAGCAAATATTTCCCAAACATCCACGCAATCACTAAAAGAAATAACTTACTTGCAACGGATGATCACAGGGACAGGTTTCAAAGCCTTTGGTCCATTGCGAATGCCTCTCTTGTGTGGTGTAGTCTGAAAGAAGCATACCAATTTGTACTTAATGGATTGTAGAATTCATTCACTTATTAACATATAGAGCAATCATTGTTAAGGGGCATTCGAGCCAAACGTGAAAGTAACAATATTCTCTGCTGATTTTCTATCCATATGAGGTACCAAAATATGAAGTCATGGGTTAGTATTTTCAAAATGGTAGCCAAAAATTGAAGATCAAGACCCAATTCCTAACTACAAATGTGAATAAACTGAAGTCTCAACAAGAAAGCCCTGCTGTCTCAGGCTAAAAAGCACAAAATAAGAGAGATTAAGAAACATAAATATATTTTAATCAAACATAAGTAATTGAAACTGATTTAAGTTGTTTTTAGTGTTTTTCTACTTCCAAATTCAAGTTCCAAGTTAGATGATTGAAGACACACACAAAAAGGCTAAAGAAGAGATAATTATAGGAGCAAGACTAGTAAATTCTTCTACTAATAAACAAGGAGTGATATATCACAAAGAAGTAGTAATATTCTAAATGCAAAGATAAGCATCATTTTTCCTGATTCACTAAAAGACACCCAAAGTATAGAAAATCAATCGGTTCTTCAATGATACCATTAATTCACACACTCTTTAATTTAAACCTTGCGAAACGAAATAAACGAAGGTAGAAACATAAAACCAATAGATGCCAGATGGAAGTAAACATTAAAAAACTATGATTTTTATCACATATCCTAAAGATAAATCTTTCAGCCAAAAAGTAAAAAAACTAAAATGAAATTAACCTTCCTCTTGGGGACTGCCATTAGCTCCATGCCTCCACCAAAGAATGGCGAATTCGGAAGTTCTGGACTCGTGTTGTGGTCGTCATGATTTTCCGGCAAAACAAATGGCGGCAATGTGTTGCTGATCTGGTGGTTGATCGCGGTTCCCAGCGGCGCAGGCTGAGCCAATGAATGAGCCAGCCGCCGGAAACCTCCGACGGCGAACTCCTTTTTCCTGCCGGCGTTTCTCAGCATCTAGACGGTAAATTGAAAGGTGTTCGAATTAGATTTTGAGAGGAACAGTGGGGTATAAGAGTTAGGGTTATAGAATTAGGTGGTTTCGATTATACTGGGGAAACTACAGAGTATAGACTATAGTCATAAAATCTTTTTTTTTTTTTAACTATTAGACATAAAATAAATAGCGAACAAGGGTTCTTCTACAGTCCTTTCGCCCTTCCTGACGTCAGTAAACCCTCTTATTACCATTAGATCGAAGATCCAACGTATAATATTTTTTTAATGGATTGCACTCTGCATTAACGCGTTTGCACTCTGCATATTGCAATCGCGCTGCATCGCCCTACTAATAAATTAAATTAATAAATATAAAATTACAAAAATACCCTTTTTACCTTAAAATAATTTAGAATATTAATTAATTAATATTTAATAATATTTCAATAACAACCATTAAAATTCATTAAAATTCAAATAACATATTCCATTAAATTGAATTATTTGTCATTACAATTAAAATAATCATTCAACCCTTCCACTTCAAATCTTCAATATCACACATTCAACCTTTCCGCTTCAGCCGCGACACTGCACCGCGGCCCGCCGCCGCGTCGCCGCACCGCCCTCCGTCCTCCGCCGCGACGCCGCACCGCCCTCCGTCCTCCGCCGCGACGCCGCACCGCCCTCCGTCCTCCGCCGCGACGTCGTTTTTGCTCAATTTCTCCATGGTTGTGAGCTTCGATTTCCGGCGGTATGGCGTGGTGGCGGCTTGGAGTTTTCTTCAATGAAATTCCAGGCGTCCCAGTTTTCCGGCCATGAGGAGCTTTCACGCGTGACGTCCGGCGACACAGGAGGTGGCCAAGCTTTTTCCAGCGACGAACGACTGCATAATTTCCGGAGTATGGTGGCATGGCTGTGCTGAATTTCCGGCGAACTTGCTGCTTTCAGGCGGCGTTCATGGTGGCTTTCATGGTCTTGCTCTTGGATTTCGGCCGAATGGGATTTCCGGTTTCGAATTCCGGCGCCGAAATGTACATGGTTCCTAACTTTCTCTTGGTCGCAAATCCCATGGTTTATTTCTTGAAGATAATGCCAAATTTCTCTCTCTATTTGCTGGAAACTGAAATGAAATGGGTTTCCTTTTTAAAAATAGTGGGCCGCCGAATTTTTCTAACATTGAAAGAAAAAAGAAAAAGGATTGAAATAATTACTTTTAAAATTAAATTACTGTAAGGATAATTTTGTAATTTTATATTTTTTTTCTATTAAAAATATATTTTTTTACTTCGGGCGAAGTTAGATCGCAAATGGCGAACTTAAATGATGTGGCAAGTTCTTATTGGTTTACTGACGTCAGGAAGGGCGAAAGCTTTCCTGACCGTAGAAAAGCCCTAGCAAACAATTAGAGAAGAAAAAAAAAAACGGATTATTGTAATTTATAATAAGAAAATAGTTCCTTTTTTTTTTAACAAAAAGAATAGTTTGATTTTTTTACTAGGCAAAAACTCGTGTAAGATGGTATCACATTTAAAAAAATTAGCTCAAATTAAAACTTATTCCTTCTAAAGCGTTAATGCGTCATGCTAAAATTATACTCCGTCTCACGCAAGACCTACTCTTATTATTACTAGTTTTTTGCCTGTGCAATACACGGGCCTATTGTTTTTCTTTTTCTTTTAAATACTCTCTAAAATATATATATATATATATATATATATATATATATATATATATATATATATATATATTTACACATATTTTTGTAAATATATTAGTGCACTCTCTCAAAGATGATCAAGTCGAGTAATTTTCATATGTAAATGACTCAATAGTCAATACTATGCAATTCATGGTATCCATAAAGAACGATTACACTTTTCTTTGAAAATGAGGAGATATTGTATGAAAACATGATACTTTTACTTAATTTGTACTTTTTTTTAAAGTACCACAAAATAATATAGAAATATCTAACCTCTACAATAATATTTTAGGGTTAATTTCAAAAAAATTCACCACCTTTATACTTAGTATCAATTTAATCACGAACTTTTATATTTTTGTAAAAAAAACCCAACCTTTGACATTGTTGCAATTTAATATACATTTTTTTCTTCCGGCCGACAACCGATGACGTGGCTTGCCGGAGCGTATGTCATCTTGCCACGTAGGATTACACTTGCTTACTTTATTTATTTTTTAAATCCACATCACAAGTAACACTTACAATTTAAATAACACATTTCTATTTAAAATTAAAATAGCAACCAAATAAATTTAACAACAACCAATATACATTATATGTAATAAATCTCTTTACGTTCTTAGTTTTTTAGATTTATTTGGTTTCTATTTTAATTTTAAGTAGGAAGATGTTATTTAAATGGTAAGTGTTACTTATAATGTGGATTTAAAATATAAATAAAATAAACATGTGTAATCCTACATGGCAAGATGACACGCACTCCGGCGAGTCACGTCATGGTTGCCGGCCGAAAGAAAAAAAACGTGTACTAAATTGCAATATTGTTAAAGGTTGAGTTTTTTTTACAAAAATATAAAAGTTCGTGATTAAATTGATACTAAGTATAAAGGTGGTGAATTTATATGAAATTAACCCAATGTTTTATTTCAACAAATTCAATTTTCTTTTAAGCAAATATTTATGCACATTCAAGTAATCCTAGAGCGAAACATAGACCCACTTCTCCAGGACTAAGGCATTGGACGATTCTGTTAAATAATGAAAATCCATAGTCAATCATCTTAATATATGCAACATAGTTATTCATATGCTCAAGGTACCTCAAATAGCATATGACTTGAAGCACACAATACAGTAAAAATAATTTTTGTTAGAAATCTCATTTTTTCTTTTTCGTCAGTAAATTTTTGTTATGAATTATAATAATGGAGGTTAATGTAAAAATCTCACTTTAAAGCAATTCTAAAATTTATATAGTGATATAGTGAATTTTTTTCTTCTAGAACTGAACTCCACAAAAAACTCCAGTGCAATACCAAATACTGTGATGTTGAGGATCCTACAAGGAGAACAATACAATTGTGTTGCTTGGATTATAAATACAACATGTGTACAGTTTTAAATAAACAAAGTACTTGTGCACATGAAAGTAGGAATGAGACTGGGCATAAAAAACCATCTTTCAATTTGAATTTATCCAAATGTTCCCGAGCTTCATCTCTCCCCACGACCAAGTGGCTCATCTTCTGATATTACCATCTGTTACTCCCATACATGACACAATTTCAATGGATATCCTAGTAAAAGCAGGATGATGGTGCAAAAGAACATAGTGTTTATCATCATTATATTTGTTAATTACATGAATATAGTCAGCAACAAAATATACTGACTAGAATCAAACCCAAATTACCCAATGAAATTGAGATCTCCACTGTCCTGCATCTTTTCAATAATTGTTGTTCAGACAATATATTATGGAGTTTGAATTAAAATAACAATGCAATCACCAACACCAACTTTGATGACTTTTAAACAATGTCTACACTAACTACAGTTTACAGTGGTTCTCAAATTATCTGTAAAAATATGATTAAACTGAACTACATAAATATGGTTATTTAATTTAAACATATTTTAAACTGAACTGCATAAATATGAATTACTAGAAAGCATAAACATAAAATTTGTGATATAATTAGGTGATTAGATGAAGTTGCTTGTGAAATTAATGCAACAACAACCATAGAGGAGAAACAAGTTATCATGGTATCAGACCCTACAAATAAACAAATAGTAGAATGATGTATCAGAAAGATATTTTTCCACTAAAAGAAACCTGTAGTTAGCAATTTTCTCTCAAGCGGATGTCGATGCTTTATAATGAACACACCATTGTTCGAAGAACTCCCATCTGTTTCTAAATATATATAATGGAGATCCGGAATATGTAAACTACTATTAATATCAATGAAAGTAAACTCTAAATTCCGCACATTTTTCTCTATATTTCCAGTCTACATCTTATTGATTGTATTGACCCTTTCATTTTACTTGGACAACATATTAGCTCAAATTCTACACATTAAATGATTCAAAGTCACTTATCAATCATCTCATTGGTCTAAAATTTGTCGAAATACATTAATTCCAACAAAAGCAGACCATGTGTAAACCTCTTCCAAAAGTTAATCAATTATATTAAAGCTCCTCAAATATTACATATCGAAATAGAACAATCTAGTACTCCCTTCGTCCCAAACTTATTTTTCCATTCAATGTTTGCACAAGTTTTAAGAAAATAGTTGTTTATAGTATTTAAAGTGATAAAGTAGATGCTTTTAGTTATTAGTGTATGGAGAATATAATATTAAAAAGTATTGTTACTTTTTTGCCAAAAGTAGATGTAGCAAACGAGTATGGGACATACATTTTTTGCAATGTAGCAAACAAGTTTGGGACGGAGGGAGTATTAATAGTTTTACCTGCTTAGTGCTCATCTGTTGCCTTATCAATTCGTTACTGGGAATTCTCGTGCATTATTATGGGGTCATAACCATATAATCAATTCTCCATTTCCCCTATACATGGAGTCTGACCTGAATATTCCTTCTTTTTGCAACATTATTGCCTATATAATCATAAAAATATAATTTTGAGAGGGCAGTCTGTGCTTCCTCACGTGCACGAACAACATACACAAGTGAAACTTCTGTGAGCAACACAATATCGTCAAATTTAGCATACACCGATCCTCTAGGCTGGTGTTTAGAACATATGACACTATGTCCATCCTATGCAAGTTTCCGTAGTGGTTTCATCATTTTCTTAGTCTGGAAGGCACCAACTCCTATAAGCACTATTTCAAGTTATTAACACACAAGTATCTAGCTCTAGCACACTTTACGAATTGAGCAAGAATATAGAAATTCAAAACACACAGATAAACATATTCACACGCATTGAGCATCTACATATTGTTAAAATACTAATGTAAACCTAGATAAAAAACACATTGAACATACACACCTTTTCATCCAGTTATAGAAAATTGGCAGTCATTAGTTCTTTATTTCATTTGAAGCTGTGAGACTTCCATGTACGCAAAAGGTGCACAACAACACACCTCAAATCATTATTGTCGTCTTATTTTCACCTTGAATAAAGAGTGCACTTCTTATTGTTATGGGAACAATTGGGATAAATAAGAGCAAACCTTTTTGCCAAGGGTGATGTTGGAACTTGTACATCGGATGAGAAATTATTCAGATAGATACATTTCTCTATATCTCTCATGGTTGCATTATTTCTTGGCAAGCTAGCAGTTTTTGCATTCGTGAAGTATTTTTCTACAGTTTCATAATTTTATTGCAATAGAATCCTGTTATCTAATCTCACACATAAATTAATAAATTACATCCGCAAAGACTTTCGAGGCAAAACACCAGTTTAGTGATACTAATATGAAAATTCTATCTGCATTTTCATATTATGAAAATTCTATCTGGATTTTGTCATCAAATTCTCTTTGGATAATTTGGTATAGTCAAGAACGTTGCATAATGCCTAATGGATTGAAGAAGTCACTGGTATTCTTTATTTTTATTACTCATTTAAATGCATAATTAGGGACAAAACTACAAATGCAACTATGGTCTAAACCAAAAGATTCAAAATCCTCTATTGTTTTCCAAAATATCCTACCTACCTTTTGGAACCTCTACAGTAACGGAATTGTAGCAAGGTATTATGGATATGAGTTACTCAAATTGTCTTCTTAGTCTTTTGTTCATACTTATCTTTTTCAAGAAAAGTTCGCCTTTGTTCTAAAACCACTCCTACATACCATCCATATCAATTAGTTATATCAAGATTCTTTTGATTTTATACATTAAACATGAGTGACTTAAAATACTAACAAAAAAACATAACTCTAAACCAACAATAAATAAAGTAGTAAAAGTTAATGGCAGAATACCTCAAGAATTCAGTTGATAGCTACAACACCTAGTGCAGATATGTTTCTGGTGACTCCAAGTGAACAAAGGAGTGTTTGTGTATCATTGCTCCAGCCAAAAAAATCCTACATTTAGACAAACGTCAGTATTGTCGTACTGGAGCTTCTGAAAATATTACAAGGGAAAAATCATTAGATGAAACAACATTCTTGGTGTGTCATTTAATTTGAAGTGTAGCCTTTTGGGACAACATAGCACCTTATAAATATCGTTAACTCCTATGACACAAAATAAACAAAATTCAGCCTATAATTGAGGATCTTTTAAGTCATAACATTACGAATTTCCTTAAAAAATTATTCTTGTCCAGAGCCTGAATAATCACAAAGATAAAAACCATACACCAATACTCCTTCCAAGAATGCTAAGGGAAGTGAAAACTGAAAAGAAAAGAAAACTCTATGAAAATCTATTCCTTGAAACTTTTTTATAGTATAGTGCCAATCTTAAGACAAAAGAGTGGCGAGAACTCCTTTGAAATCTAAGCCCTAACTAAATCATAATTAAACACAATTCTTTCAAATATGCACATGTATATTAAGCACTCACTCTTATAGCCCCCCTATGATACCTGGATAGACGCAAGTATAGGAACTACATCATAAATCAGACTCCATTTATTTTGCAAAATATACAAGCAAATGCTTCCATCTGCATAAACTGATTAAACAAAAGTAAATCAGAACAACATTTACATAACTCCGCGCCATCATAACTGGACTTTTGAGCATATTCTTCAATGAAAATGTCCTACTCTTTTGTATTCAACCATTGGATTATAATGGATAACTCAACTAACTAGTCAGCTATATATTTTATAGAGAAAATTGTGAAAGCAGAAATAACAATACCCGTTGTAGGTTCATCAGCAAAAATAACAGATGGGCTAGCAATTAGCTCACATGCCACTGATAGTCTTTTCCTCTCCCGCCATTGATCCCACAGACTTTTGCATCACCAACCTGCGAATCATCACAACTTACCTTTTAAGAAATAGCAAAAAAATGCATCAACGGAGAATGGAAGTCAGCCTTTACTTGCAATTAAGTTTTAAGGCATCACCAAGTATGTTGTAAAATGTGCACGTCTGTTGCGCATGTATATATGTAGTTGGTGTTGGAGTTAAGGAAATAGGACACTTTTACGCGCGCGCACACACACAACGGAAATATCCATCCCACTCCACAAATGGCTGTAATTCCTGATTGTATTATTGAATAAGATCCCCATGAAGGAAAATCACAATCCATATAGACTCTGTTGACCCAAGGCCTTATTTCCAAATTCACTCAATACTAAATATGGAAAGTAACCAACATATTGGCCTTAAATTTACAAAATAAATCAACATATTAAACATCGACACAAACATCAGCCTACAACCTATTTGTTCTACTTTTGACGTCGCATGTACACCACAGACGTATCAATTTCTTCCCTCTTAAGGGCAGCCTTGTCCGCTAGGCTAAACTCTGGAAATTGGGACTTAAACATCTCTGCATCAATCCAAGTTGCATCCTCCAAAGGTCGAGACTCCCACACAATCAAAACCTGAGGCACAGAAACATCTCCACGCCAAACCTCATGGTAACGCAACACCTTCGCAGGAATGAAATTTGTGAAATTCCTATCAATATCAAGAGGAATAGTAGGCCGTGCCTCTGTGTTACCCACATACGCCTTCAATTGAGATACATGGAAAATGGGATGTAGGAAGCACCCCTCCGGAAGTAGCAAGCGATAAGCAGAGGATCCCACCCGTTGTTCTATAACAAATGGACCAAAAAAATGCAGAGCAAGTTTCACACCTAATTTCTCAAACAGCGTCGTTTGTCGGTAAAGACGGAACTTAAGGAAAACATAGTCGCCAACCTCATAGTGAACGTCCCTATGATGTTTATTCGATTCACGTGCCGTTCGTTGTTGTGCCCGTGCCAGATGGTAGTGCAAATTTTCTAGGATTGAGTCCCGATCCTTCAAATCATCCAACACAGCTTTCACTCGGATTTCCCCGGATAAGTATCCCGATATGATAGGTGGTTTACACCCATATACCACCTCAAAAGGTGTACATCCCGTGGATGTTTGGAAACTAGTATTAAAATAATGCTCAGCCCAAGCTAACCACTCAACCCAACGACGAGGATGATCAGAAACAAAGCATCGTAAATAAGTTTCTAAGCATCTATTCATTACCTCAGATTGACCATCTATTTTCGGGTGGTAGGCGAAACTCATTCGAAGTTTAGTACCCGTGGTACGGAAAAGCTCTTACCAAAAGGCATTGCAAAAAATAGGATCACGGTCGGAAACAATGGATCTAGGTATCCCATGCAATTTGACCACTGTTGGAGTTATACGTGAAAGTATGCTTTTACTTTGTATAACTCATATATTAAACACTTATTTATGAGAATAATTTTTTTATCGCATTTGCTTTAGATATGATTGAATGTAGAATATTTATTACAACCAGTTCATTATAAGTAGTACATGTTACATTGTAGTTAATGCAGTGATACCCAATCACGGAAGATCACATTAACGGTTTACTTGTAACCAAAACGTACAAGTTCACGACCAGGTGGAATTGAACAATCCGCCGCAAAAGGTCGATGTGTATATCTCAGATTGGTCTGTCTTGACTAAGAGATTGCACTAGCATATTTAGTATGTGTTGAAGAGGACCTACAACGAGGATAAATTCTTATGTTCTGAAATGTGAAGAATTAGACCTCAATGATTATTTAATTCTTAATCTCTGTCAGTTAAATAGGACCGTGTGTGCTTAATGATTACTGCTTTGATTCATGTTGGGTGATAATCATTGGGACTTCGAACCTTGTGCTTTGGGCAGTAATATTAATCATACGACGGTTGCTAAGATTTAATACGGAGAAACGCATGCGAGTACGGCTCGTGTGATTTGTCCCCTTGGTGGGCTCAGAAGTTTTATCGTACCAAATCTTGCAAGTGAAAAATTAGTTTCTTCGGTACGGATAATAATGTTGAGCTGCCTTTACTCCAAGGTGAAAGATGTTAATTAATTTAGAGCTATTCAGAAGCTTAATTAATTAATGAACTTGATAATCTTAAATGCGGAAAATAATAACCGAGAGCCCATATTATCGTAATATGGATTAAGATGGATAGTGCAATATTAATTTATTAGTGGTACTAATTAATATTAATGGGCTGAATTATATTGAGGCTCAATATTGAAATTCAGAAGTCCATTGGAGGTTGTTGGGATATGTTTTAGTTTTGATGATTTTCCAAAACAACATGTAATAGGTTTGAAAGCAGTCAGGATAGTATCTTTAGATTCAGGTCAGGATAGTTTGTGTATTCAGTTAGACAGGTTGTAATGTGAGAAGAACTTAGCTGAGAAAGCACTCAGTTGAGGGGGAACTCAACTGAGGGGGAACTCAGTGAGGGGGAACTCATTGATAAAGCCTGAGGAAGTCAAGATGACATCTCAAGAGAACTGACTGAAGCCATTGAAGGAAGACCTGAACCTGAAGAGAAGCCTGAAGGATGTCCCACTGAGTGTAAACCAGGCTGATCTAAGCTAGGTCAGGTGGACCACTCAGTGAAGAGCATGATCAGGAGGATCAGTGCTGCACCAAGTAGGCCCTGAAGGAGTCAGGCTACTGTGGTCAGGGAAGTTTGTCATTCAGCCTTATGACAAACTTCTTGGAAGTGATCTTCAAACAGTCTCTGAAGGACAACTACACTGAAGACGTTCAGTCCACTGAAGATCATCAGTCAGTGAAGGAGGAAGCTACCTAAAGTCAGTGGGATCTTGGTCAACCCACTGAGTCAAAGATCCGTGAATCCAGGCCACGTGGACCAATCAGCACGAGGCAGCAACTCTGACACTGACAAAGGCCGAATTCCAAGAAAAGTGGTTGAAACCATTTAATGTTGGATTCAAATGTATCTTCCCTCCAACGGATACATTTGAATCCCCATTATAAATACAAGCTCATAGCTTGTTGTTAGAGGGTGTTGTGTTTTTGTTTGAGAGTTGTATTGTTGTATCTTGTAAGAAAAACAAACACCTACGAGCTGAGAGTGTGAGTAGTAGCATATGTGCATGGGAGATATAAGGAGGTTCTACTCATATCTATACACTGAGAGTTCACAAATATATACATAAGAGTGCTCAGCTTGTAACTCTAGGCTTAGAGAGGTTTTCCCTATCTTAGCTATTGGCTAACACATTGTAAAGGGAAAACCTCACCTAGTTGGAGAAAACCCTAACCGAAACCAAAACCCTCTAGTCAGGTTTGTTGGGAGTAAGTTGTTTGTAAGGAGAGGCAGCTCCGTGGAGGGGCGTGAGTCCAGTTGTAAGTGCACCTTGGCACGTTAAAAACAAGAATCCCATGTAGTGGATTTCCTGTTAAATCAGGCCGTGGATGTAAGAACTTGAGTCTCCGAACCACGTTAAACCAAGTGTTATTATTTGGAATGTCTTTTCTTCTAAAGTATTGCGAAAATCTGCTCACTGAGAGCATTGTTTAAAAATGAACTTTAGTTAAGCATTCAGGTCAGGGAGATTCCATCTCACTGACTAAATCAAGCAAGGCACTCGAGAGTTCAGTCTCTCGAGTCACTGCCTTGTTGAGAGCCTGAGCTTTCAAGTCTCATCACTGACTTGATAGCTCTGACTCTCAGCAACGCAGTGACTTGAGCATTCCGTCACTGAACTCAGTCAGAGCGCAACGCGAGGTTTTAAAAAAAAAAATATTGCTCCTGAATTCCCATTTTGCCCTTCAAAAACGAGACCATCAGAGGTCCAATCTTAATTCTCCTAAAGGCCCCTCAAGTAGCCCATTAAGTAGCCCAATAATGATAAGGTGATTAAAATAAAAGAAAATAAAATTTACTGATTTTTCATTATTATTTTCGAAAAAGATATATTTGGAGAAAGAAAAGATCTTGTTGATTTTCTTGGAAAGATATTATGGAAGATAAGTATTCTTGGAATACAAGATTATCTCATATATTCAAGAAGATCCAAATCTTGGATTCTTACTCAATATTTTCGAAAATTACTCTTATAATAGGAGATTGGATTTTTTGTGGAATATTTTATTATGGAGAAAAGAATATATGGAATATATTCAAGTTTTCTTAGAGGCTAAGAAAAGATTTTTTCCTCCCCTATTCCACCTCAAAAAAATCGGCCACTACTATTATAAATAAGGGGTGATTAGTTCATCCCCAAGTACATAATTACATGTGTTGGAAAGATCAAGAGCAAAAAATATTTTTCTTTTTCCTTGATTATTTTAATTGCTTGAAAGCATTTCCCACCGGTGATCAAGCGAGGCGAAAGGGAAATTATTGAGAAGGTCTTTTGGTTGGTAGCACGTCCCGTGATAATCAATGGCCATATCTACAAGAGGTACGTAATCACATAATTTCTTAGTTATTCCGCCATAGATATTATGTCAATTAATTCAACATGCATGATGATAAAATTTTTGTTGGAATTATTACTTGAATTAATTAGAATTAATTCATGCTAGTAATAATTGTATTTAAATTTCATCCCGAATAGTTTTCTGGCAACCCCAATTTTCCCAACAACTGGTATCAGAGCCATGGTTTTCGGGCTCTGATCTTTAAATTGGAATTTAAATTGTTTAACATTAAAATTGAAATTGGATAGTAGAATTGCTAGATCTTTTTTGCAGGTATCCAATTTTTATGGTTTTTAATGTTTATTTTATTCATGCGTGTGATTTTTTTTAAATTCGATTCGTTCGAATTCGTTCGAATTCGTTTTTCTCATGAGAAAATCCACGAGTAGATTAGTTGGTTTTATTTTGATTTGATCATTGTAATAGACTAGTCTAGATCTAGTTTTTATTTATTTTTTATAAATAAATTGTAACCAGATCGAGATGAAGACGAAAATAAAGAATTAAAGACGATGTACTCGGACGACGCATGCATGCGTGGTGTGTGCATGAACGTGGAATTATGCACGAGGTGGAAAACAAGGACAAACGGCGAAACCCAAAGCACGGCGTGCGCGAGGCGCACTGCGCCATGGACGATGGGTGCCGGGCACGATGCGCGGCGCACGCACATGGGCACTGTTTCTCGACGCTCGTCTCAGCTGCCGTGGCGCGAGAGGCGCGCGGCCCACCTCCGTGGGCCGACGCGCGCCGGATCTTGGGCCGTGGAATTTTTTTCCCGTTCTTATTTTTTTGTGTGATTCCAAATGTCATCCTGAACCCCAAATGAAGTTGTTTTTGATGAAGTGTTGCTGTTCGAGTGGGAGCTTGTCGAGACGAACGATGAAAAGCAACAAGGACGATTTCTCGCATCAAGACGTGAAGAAAATTAAGCCGTGACAATTGGATTTGAGTGTTCCAATGTGTTTTAATTTTTGTTTTGATGGATGTTTTATTTCGTGCACTTATTATTATTTGTTAATATGTGTTTGCATGATTTTAATTGTCCAAGAAAAACCTTACTTTCGAAAATTACTAAGTATGTTTCTTTAATCATGATTTTATTCCAAAAAGTAAAATTGGATTATTTTGACCTCCATAATTTATTTATTTGTGAAGTCTTTTTGGAATACATTTCCCCATTGGATCGGTCAAAAAGACGGATTTCACATGAATAAATTCCGAAAGAATGATTGTGGATTATTACTAGTGGCGGTTGTTGATAGGCGAACATCATCTAAATATGGAGCGAACAATTATTGAAGTCTAAAACAAAGAAAATCACTATTTGGGCGCATTAACCAACCTGGGAGGTGTATGAAGTGACGAACAACTCTCCCGACGAACAACTAATGGGCGAACAGGTATTAAGGCCCGGGACCAAGAATGAGCCAACTGTGGAGTCATCCATGAAGAACAACTTGGTCAGAATATGATACAACAAATAGCCAAGGAGGTGTGTACAAGTGAACAAAGGACAAAGATCCCAAAGTCAAGCTAAACAAAGGCATAAGGCGAACAACTTCCCAAGTACAACCTCAAGAGGCGAACAACTTTCGGTTGGAGAATCAACAAGATCCATCAAGCCGACCTAGGCGAACAACAATGAGTCCGAGATAAGACCAAAGAAGACTTTGTAACTAAGATTTAGCTTAGATAAGGTCAAACTAGAGTCAAAGGACACATGTCAAGCATGCAGGCTAGGGAGACCAAGAGTCAGAGACACCTCCTGCTTGCTCGTCTCTATAAATAGTTGCTCTCCAGCTTATGAAATACAAGAAAAAATTCATAAACACTCCCAAACACACACAAGTACACCTTAACGCGCACGCATACGAAATTATTTCAATTTCGGTTTTCATATATCCGAATTCGATAACTTAAACCCCGATTTACCATTTACGGTGGTAATCAATCACACGTTATTGATTGGTGACGTAAAAACGGGTTAAAACAGCCATTAATCCTCACGATTAGATTCGTTCACCAACAATTTGGCGCTAGAAGAAGGGATCGAACCTCCGGTTTAGTGTGATTACTCAAGAACTTCAAGTTGAAGACTTGAAGATTCAAAGGAAATCTCAAGAAATATTTGGAGATACAAACAAGAGTGTTCTTGGTGTTCTTGGTGTTCTTCAATTTAAAAATTAAGAAATAATTTAAATTGAAATGCCTCAATCTAAAGAGACCCAAGGATCACGTTTGTCGAAGAGAGCATCTCAGACCCGAGCCACGTCGGCCGACCACCAGGACCGTGACCCAAGACATGCGAACAGGTCACAGCATACAGCCATAACACATAACCTCCCCCCTGAGATGGAGGCTTTGGCGAACAACCCCAACGAGTTAGCCAAAACCATTGCTGCTCTCCAGGCCCTCCAGAGGCAACAAGAGCAGGTTAGGCCAACACAAGCAAGGCCAAGGGACAAGTCCCCAGAAGTTAGACTCAGGACCACTAGGGGCGAACAGCGAGAGGTTGATAGTGCCCAAGTCAGACGGAACAAGGGAAAGGCCAAGGTGGACGACCAACAAGAAGTACAGGCTGAGTCTGGTCGCGGACGAACAACTATGTCTAGCCATGGGACAACACGTTCCAGTGCCCAAGACAGGCTTAGCCAACCTCAACGAGAAGCTGCTCGCCGGGGAGCAGAAGACGGGCGAGCAACTTTTGAACAGCCTCGCCCATCAGTCCATGAAAGGATCACCCTGTCAGCCTTCAGGCGCCTAGGGCCAAATGCGGCGAACAACATTAGGAGGCAAGCCCAGGAAGTGCCCACTCCAAGCGAGGGACTGCGACGAGCAGAAAGGTTAATGCCTTTGCTCGCCGAACAGCCTCCAAGTCAGGGGGCACCTCTTGATGAATTATCAAGCCTAAGGAGGGCTGTGGAGAACATGCAAGGGCAACTAGACCAACAGAGGGGGATGGGAGCGATCAGCATGCCATCCTCACCTTTGGCAGCTCACATTTTGAAAGCCCCGATCCAGAAAAAGGTTCAATTTCCAGCAAGCATTCAATATGAGGGCATCACTGACCCCCGGGTCCACTTAACAAAATATACGGACTACATGGTCTCCGTGGGGGCCAGCGATGCCACTCAATGCCGGAATTTTCCCTTAACACTGGGCGATCGGGTTCACAAGTGGTTTTCATCAAGGCCGCCGGCATCAATCCACTCGTTCGTCCAACTAAGTCGAGAATTTCTTTCTCACTTTTCAACGGCGGGGTCGTATCTTTCCCAAAAACACCGGCTATCAGATTTAAGACAAAATGATGATGAAACTGACCGGGCGTTTATGGAAAGATTCGATAAAGTTTTGCTAGAAGGAGAACCGGTGAGCGAAGATACAAAGATCGTCGCTGTGATGGCCGGATTGAAAAAAGGGTCGAAGTTATGGAAGGAGGTACGTCTGAAGTGCCCAAAGACTTATGCCGAGTTCAGAAACCAAGCTGGTATTTTCGTTTCCATGCACGAGGCCCTACAAACAAATTTAGGGGAGAACAAAGCTGATCCTAAGGAGAATAACAAAAAGCCCGTCGGGACAAGCTACAGGGTCCCGAAAAACATGAAAGCATTCACTGAAGGATCGGATTTGAAAGAAAAATTGAACCAAGTATTGACAGTATCAGTTGATACTGTGTATGAGAGCGTAAAGGAGAAAGAGTTGCTCTCCCCACCACGTAAAATCCGCCAGGATACTGGCAAACTCAACCCGAACAAGTATTGTGCCTACCATCAAAGTGTGGGGCATTTTACAAGTGAGTGTAGAGATTTGCTCAAACAACTCTGGCGATTTTATGAGGAGGGAAAGCTCTCCGATTTCGTTAAAAGGCAACCTGGGAAAAGAGCTCGGGAAAACAACTCAGAAGACGAAGAGGATGGTCAACCTCAGAGAAACAACAAACCCGGGCGACCAGTTCCCAGTATGCCAGCTCAACCTTTAGAAGACCTGTTCATGATGGAACCCGCAGGTCCCGCAGGAGGGTGTTTTGATGGACAACCACCTGACTCTAACCGGAAGAGGAAAGCGGAGCTACGAGCGATTGGCCAAGTACAAGAGATGGGAGTTAAGCCGTCTATCATGCAAACGGCAGAATTAACTTTCACCGAAAAAGACCTTGAAGGCTTCTTAACTCCGCACAATGATTCGCTCGTAATCTGTGCCAAGATTATGGGGACCAGAGTCCACAGACTGTTGGTGGACACCGGAGCCTACACGAACATCTTATTCAAGAAGACCCTCGATAATCTGGGAGATTATTCGGGTTATGTTCGGAATACAACACATAGAATTGTAGGCTTCGGAAATGCTGTGACAACGCCGTTGGGAATTGTAACATTAGCTGTACAACTTGTAACGGCCAATGAACCCGAAAGAAATATAACAAGAATGGTAGATTTCTTGGTTGTAGACCAGGAGTCGACCTATAACGGGTTTCTTGGCCGACCTTTTCTTAATGAATTTAAAGCTGCGTGTTCCACTTACCACTATTGTTTGAAATTTCCAACAGCTAGTGGAACAGGCACAATTAAGGGAGACCAACGGAGAGCACGAGAATGCGTTCAACAGCTACGAGCAAAATTTGTACAAATATCCATGATGGAAGCAGCAAGTTATCCCATCGACGAACCATCAATACTGAACAATATGATAGACATAGACGACCACATGGATGCGGACGAACAACACTTGAACGAGCAAGTGTTGGACGAACAACTCGTTACCACCCGGGAGGAGTATCCATCTGACGAACAACGAGGGGGTGATGACGAACAACCTTCAGTAGAAGACTTGGAGGGCCAAGTACAAACGAACAACAATGGGACGGAGCCAACTGATGATCTTGAACCCCGCCTGGGGACAGAGCCAATGGACATCGAAAATGATTCCAACCCTGAGGAACCCATACTTGATCCCCGTTGGAAGGGACAAAAACGACGAGCAACTCCAGTCGAAGAGCTGGAGGCGTTCAAAGTTAATCCCAACAACGAGGATCTTGAATTATTCTTAGGATCTGAGCTCCCAGAGCCTTACAGATCCCGAATGAAAGAGTTCCTCACCAAGAATCTAGATGTCTTCGCTTGGTCTCATGCAGATATGGTGGGGATAGACCCGAAACATGCTTGTCATAAGCTGAACATAAATCAAGCAAAAAAGCCCGTCCATCAAAAGCGAAGGAAGTACGGCCCAGACAAATATCAAGCGTTGAATGAAGAAGTTAAAAAGCTGCTAGACAACGATCTGATCCGTCAAGCACTTTGTCCACAATGGGTAGCAAACCCTGTGCTGGTGAGAAAATCGAACGGAACCTGGAGGCTATGCATAGACTTTACAGATTTGAATGCAGCATGCCCGAAGGACAACTTTCCTCTCCCGCACATCGATCAATTGGTGGACAGCACTGCGGGTCACGAGATGCTAACATTCATGGATGCTTTTGCAGGGTATCATCAAATCCCAATGCATCCTGACGATCAAGAAAGCACAACTTTTTATACTAACAAAAACTTGCTGTGCTGGAAGAGAATGCCATTTGGCCTCATAAATGCTGGAGCAACATATCAAAGACTGGTGAACAAGATGTTTGATCAACAAATTGGAGACACGGTTGAAGTCTATGTAGACGATATCGTGGTCAAAAGTCCCAAGAAGGAAGACCATCTTCAACATCTGACTCAAGTGTTCGAAATTCTTCGACACTATAACATGAAGTTGAATCCAAAGAAAAGTAGCTTTGGAGTCCATTCAGGGAAATTCTTGGGTCATCTTGTTAGCCAGCGGGGAATTGAGGCCAACCCTTCAAAAGTTAAAGCCATCCTGGATATGCAGCCACCACGTTCAGTGAAAGAAGTGCAAAGACTCACCGGGTGCCTAGCAGCGTTGAACCGGTTCATATCCAGGTCGGGGGACAAGTGCCGTCCATTCTTCGAGGCCGTCAAAAAAGGGAAGTTTGCATGGACTAACAACTGCCAAGCGGCTTTCGATCAACTTAAAGACTACCTGGGAGATGTCAAAATCCTATCAAAACCAATCCCAGGAGAAAAGCTCTTTCTATACTTAGCCGCATCAGAAGTTGCCATCAGTTCTGTTTTGGTGCGGGAGGACGGCAAGTTCCATCAACCAATCTATTACGTCAGCCAAGCTTTACACGAAGCAGAGATCAAATATGCCCCAACCGAAAAGCTGGCGTATGCTTTGGTCATGAGCGTGAGAAAGTTACGACCATACTTCTTTGACCATCAAGTCGAAGTTCTAACAACTTTCCCGCTCAGGCAAATTCTCCATCGCCCCGACACTGCAGGTCGTCTTTTAAGATGGTCACTGGAAATTAGCCAATTCGGGGTGACCTATGCTCCTCGAACGGCGATCAAAGGGCAAGCATTAGCCGACTTTATAGTCGAACTAACTTTCCCACCAGATCCGACGAGAGGACTTGATCATCCTTGGCATCTCTATGTGGACGGATCATCAACCAACATAGCCTCGGGGGCAGGAGTAGTATTAATAAGTCCAAACAGACAAGTATTCACCTCGGCAATCAGATTTGGCTTCATGGCAACCAACAACGAAGCTGAGTATGAAGCTCTTATCGCTGGTCTCCACCTATCCCTCGCAGTTGGTGTCAGACGCTTGCAAATATTTGGCGATTCACAATTGATCGTGAACCAAGTCCGAGGTGAATACGAAGCAAAAGATGATCACATGATCGAGTATCAACGGATTGTTGCTCACCTGATGTCCATGTTGCAGCAAGTTTTCATACAGCAAATTCCAAGGACGAGCAACACTCAAGCAGACGCGCTTGCCCGACTAGCAACGAGTGAAGGCCCCATAGAGTTGGCAGATATTATAGTTACAAAGATGAAAGATCCATCAACAGTAAGTTATAATGTCAATCAACTCGACGATCAAACCAGCGAAGAAGAAGACTGGAGAACAAGTATAGTCAAATACTTGAGAAATGGGGAAAAACCAAACAACCCTTTTGAAGCTGCCAAGCTAATAAAGCGAACCGCCAGATATACTCTGGTGGGTGAGCAACTTTACAAAAGGGGAATATCAATCCCACTTCTCAAGTGTTTGCCTAGGGGGCAAGGGCAAGCGGTACTTGAAGAGATACATGCTGGAGTATGTGGAAATCATACTGGGGGGCAAGCTTTGGCATACAAGACAATCAGACAAGGCTATTATTGGCCGACCTTACGTCAAGACGCAATCAAAAAAGCCAAAACTTGCCATCAATGTCAGATTTTTGCCCCAGGCATCCATACCCCGGCTCAGGAACTTGTGTCAGTATACAGCCCATGGCCTTTTGCAAGATGGGGGATGGACATCATTGGTCCTTTCCCGGCTGGAGTTGGAAATGTTCGATTCGCCGTCGTGGCAGTCGATTATTACACAAAGTGGGCGGAAGCAGAGGCTATGGTGAATATAACACAGCAGAAGATGATCAACTTTATTTGGAAGAACATTGTCTGTCGTTTCGGAGTTCCACAGGCAATTGTGACAGACAATGGTCCACAGTTTGATGGACAAGAGTTGAGAGAATTCTGTACGAAGTGGGGGATCAAGAAACATTACTCCACACCTTATCACCCCCAGTCGAATGGACAAGTTGAAGCCGTAAATAAAATCATAAAGCATACATTAAAAGTGCGACTGGCGGAGAGTAAAAGCAGTTGGTCTACAGAACTTCCGGAAGTCTTATGGGCATACAGAGTTTCTCCCAGGTCGAGCACCGGAGAAACACCCTTTGCAATGGCTTTCGGAACAGAGGCTGTAATACCAATTGAGTTAGAGGCCACTACATTCAGGACGACCAACTTTGATGAACGGGCGAACAACTCTGCTCTAAATGCTGAATTGGATTTGCTCGAAGAAAAAAGATTGAATGCCGAGCTAAAGAATGCCACATACAAGCAGCGAGCAGAACGTTACTATAATTCCCATGTAAAAGTTAGGGAATTCAGAGTTGGAGATTTGGTTCTAAGAAAGTTGCTCGCCCAACCTCCAGGCGTATTGGGACCAACTTGGGAGGGCCCGTATCGTATAACAGAAAAATACGTCAATGGCGTGTACGATATTGAAGACATGGAAGGCAAGCTGGCCCAATACTCCTGGAATACTGTGCATCTAAAGAAGTACTATCAATAAAGTTGGGCGAACAAATGTCTTGGGGGGCAAGGGATGCGTATGAGTTGAAGGAAGGCTAAGAAGGCAGCTAAAAACTTGCCTAATTTTTTAAAATTTTCTTAAGTATAGATTCAAAAGTTGCTCGGCACGTTGAATAGTCTGGTGCTAGTGCTTTTGATTTTATAGATAGAGTTGCTCGGCAAAATATTATAAGCGAGCAAGTTTTAGTTTGTGTTTAAAGTTGTTCGTCAGATTGTATATGATAGTGATGGACAGTCTTATAACACTTGTAATTATTTTGCAATGTAAATATAATAGTTGTTCGCCAAAAGAGGAAAAATCCAAAAGCTCGAGGTACAAGTCCATTCAAAGGTTGTTCGTTTTACAAATGAACAGAACCTAAGGACCAAAGCCACTTAAAGGTTGTTTGTTTTTTAAAATGAACAGAACCTAAGGCTAAACCCTGATTCCACTAAAGGCAATGTTCAATTCGAACAAAAGCCCAATACTATATGTCATAATTGTAAAAGCATTGACAGAAATGTAAAGGCAATTGACATATATAAGAAAATGAGCGAACATGAGAAAGACATTTTCCATTAAAGAAAGGCATTAAGCCCCAAAAATAGTACAAGCTGGAAGCAGCCATTACAAGTACTACAAAAAAGGAGCGAGCAACTACTACAAAAGAAGAAAAGAAAAAAGCTAAGTCCTAAAAACTACTGCTGTTCGGCGGGAGGAGGATCTTGAGGTTGCTCGGCAGAGGGGTCGACAATCATGTCCCGAGCAAGGTCTTCAGCCGCCTTATCCTCCGCTTCTTTAGCACTTTGCTCGTCCGCGGCAGCCGGTTCATCTTCTTGCTCGCCATCATCAACAATTGGTGGAGGATGAGTGATGGTGATGCTGGGGTCGAGTTTATCCAGTTTAACCCCCAGCACAGCCAAATCCGCCAATTGGATTTTGACATTGTTCGGCGGAGGATAGTTCTCGAGGAACTCATTCAAATCCTTAGCCATCTCCTCCACCATCTCCTTGTAGTCATAGGCATCAGCCGTACGGATGCTGTCCGCGTAGGCACAAATATATCCAAGGTTGGAGATGGGGCCGGTGCGAGTTTGAACCTCCTCTTCAAGTTGCTCACGAGTAAAGAGGTTGGCTTCTGCTTCCCGGAGACGAGCATTCTCCGCCTCAAGCTCAGCAATTCTTTGTTCGGCCGAAGTCAATCTCTTCTCCCCCTCACCGAGCAAATTCTCCTTATCCTTCAGCTCTTTGGACATGGCCTGAATCTCTTCAAGGCGCTTGTGCTCAGCATCAATGTAAACATTGATCTGGTTGTTAAGGCGAGCAATCTTGGCCTCATATTGGCTCACCAGGCCATCTTTTTCTTCAGAGAGTTGCCGAGCTGTACTAGCATAGTGGCGAGCAGACTCTTCCTGCTCGGCAACTTGGGCGATTGCCCTTTGGGCAGTGACGAGGCCGTTGGCGACGAGCATCATCGAGAGATGGAGATTGTCCATCTGCCCCTGCTGAAGGATGGCCTTGTCCAGGGGACGCGTCCAGGCCCGGGCGACCAACTCCATCGCCTTGCGAACATGTTCGCCGGGAATCTCCCTTATGTTTACGGGAGTCTTCGAGCAAGCGTACTGATGTACAACACTTGCTCGGCCGGGATAATCATCGGCACGGTATCTGCAAACAAAAAAGCAATTGATACTTAGAAAAATAAAAAAAATGGATGAAAGTTGTTCGGCAAGAGAGGATAGATACTTACTCGGCAAACTTCCGATCGTCCCATCCAAGGAACGTAAGATCTTCTGGGCCACGGAGCGAGCCTACATCTTTGCTCGCCTTCCCCGACCTTTCCGTGGGCTCCCCAGAACGCCTTATAGCATCCTCTTCGTGGCGAGCATGGCTTTCGCCCACCTTTTCTTTCCCCTTGCCGGGGACGTCTCCGGCCAGTGGGGTCCCATCAGCCTTCTTAAGGCGCTTGCCACCACGAGGTGGGGAGACGGGAGGAGACCGAATCTGAACTGGGGGGGCAGCCGGTCTTGGAACTTTAGCCCCCTCAGGCCTGTTCGACATGGCGAGCACGGCTTGTGGAGGGTCCCCTCTCCTTTTCTTCCCTCTTGGTGGCCCCATTTCAAGGACCCTCTGTTCAAGAAGAGCGTAGCTTGGGGGAACGGCGACTGTTACTTGCTCGGCTAAAAAAAAAAAAAAAAAAAAAAGAGGCGAGTTAGGAAGTTAAAATTAGACGAGCAAGTTAAACATGTTAACGACGAACAAAACTTGAGCAGGGAGTTAGGAATTTCCATACCAGGGGGCACCTCAGCTTGAGCCTCCAAATGATGTGGGTAAGTCAAAAGGCGAGCAGCTTTTTGACACCTTGATCGGCAGAGATAGTCTATAGTTCTATCTGCTTTATTGCGGAGGCCGACCAAGCACGAAGTAAACAGGAACTCGGAGTTCAACTCCTCTTCTTTCGAATCCCACTTGGGTAGACGAGGGCCTGCGAACAAACAAAAAAAGTTAAATTAGAACAACTGTCCAAAGGCGAGCAAGAATTGAACTTACGTTTCAGTTTTCCATAGGCTGCTGGAGAATTTATTCGTCCAGGGCCGCCGTGTGGACCAGAAGATGCTCGCCAGTCACCCCCAATCCAGAAGAAGTGCTGTTTCCAATCATGAATCTTGTTCGGCACCTCTTCCACCATTTTCAACCCAGTCCTGGCCTTGAGGTAGTGATAGCCATCTTCTCCTCGGGGGCAACTTGTGATTGTCATCAGGTAGTTGATCTCTTCCGCAGTGATCCGATCAACGTACCCCTCCAAAGCGAACAGGCACATGGAGCCCAAAAGGTTCATCCACCCAATTGGAGTAATTTGGGTGATGGCCAAGTTGGTCGCCTCCAGGAATCGACCAACAACAGGTGGAAGAGGTAACTTCAACCCAGCAATCAAGGTGTGGATGTTGATCGCCGTGCATCCGGGAGGTGGGCGATCAGCTCTTTCCTTTCTCCGAGGAGCCCACATGTAGATATCATATGGGATCTTATAGTCTTTCCGGATGGAGTCCAGTTCATCTTCGCGAACAACACTCTTGATCTTGCTCGCCTGGTAATCAGTCTTCACCTTGTCCATTATTTGTCTTTGTGGACGAGGAAAGCTGTTCGCATACCTTTCAGCATATGCTCGCCATTCGAATAGGCGAGCAACCCCAGCCGGGATCTCACTTTCCCGCATCCTTGGGGATGGAAAATTGATACCCTCCAAAAATTCACGAGTGAGCTCGTTGAGATCTGGATCTTCAGATTCGGCAGAAGACGAAGAATTTTCGTCCCGATTTTTATTCGCCACAACCGTTAGTTCTCTCCCAGATGGGCCCACACCGGTGTCCTCCACAGAGCGAACCACAGAATCCACGTGAAGATCCGACGCCGAGGAAATCTCGAAGGGAGGTTGATCGACGGGGATCGCGACTGGAAAGAGTGGGTCTAAGGTCTCCTCAGTCTTATTGCTCGAGTGCGAAGACATAGAAGAGGAAGAAAATTCCAGGCGGCGGTAGAAAGAGTTGCAGACGGCGGCGTTGTCCCGGAGAAGACGATGGCGCTCTAACCCACACGGCGGCGATGGCGTTTTCGAGAGAAAAAGTAAAGAAAAGAAAAGAAATAAGAGGATAACTACCTTGTTTCAAAGATTGGAGGCCAAACACTGGAAGAATAGATGCCGGAGAAGCTTGGAATCGCCGGAGGAAGGAAGGATTCGCCGGAGCACTGTTGCAAGAGGGGGAAAAGTGGGAAAAATTTCAGTTTTCCCACTATTTATACCCCAAGCAAAAACGGGGTCCCAGGCGTAATTTTCCGAAAGTTCTGGGGCTCAACTGGAAGAAGGCGGGGTAAATTCCGAGCTAAACTAGAAGATGAAGGACCTATAAACAATTATAGGGGCGCGTCGCCTTGGGGCTGCTCGCGCGTGAGCGGCGCGCAATCATTGCGCTGGCGTCATCTTCGTGATCTCCCCAGATCATGGGAAGACAAAACGGTTATTCCAACATTGCTCGTCACAGAGATGCTGTTCGTCCAAATCTTGGCCAAGACGATATCCTAACTACAGTTGCTCGCCGCAAAATTACTCGTCTGATGCAACATCTAGTCAGGATAGGGGGCAATTGTTGATAGGCGAACATCATCTAAATATGGAGCGAATAATTATTGAAGTCTAAAACAAAGAAAATCACTATTTGGGCGCATTAACCAACCTGGGAGGTGTATGAAGTGACGAACAACTCTCCCGACGAACAACTAATGGGCGAACAAGTATTAAGGCCCGGGACCAAGAATGAGCCAACTGTGGAGTCATCCATGAAGAACAACTTGGTCAGAATATGATACAACAAATAGCCAAGGAGGTGTGTACAAGTGAACAAAGGACAAAGATCCCAAAGTCAAGCTAAACAAAGGCATAAGGCGAACAACTTCCCAAGTACAACCTCAAGAGGCGAACAACTTTCGGTTGGAGAATCAACAAGATCCATCAAGCCGACCTAGGCGAACAACAATGAGTCCGAGATAAGACCAAAGAAGACTTTGTAACTAAGATTTAGCTTAGATAAGGTCAAACTAGAGTCAAAGGACACATGTCAAGCATGCAGGCTAGGGAGACCAAGAGTCAGAGACACCTCCTGCTTGCTCGTCTCTATAAATAGTTGCTCTCCAGCTTATGAAATACAAGAAAAAATTCATAAACACTCCCAAACACACACAAGTACACCTTAACGCGCACGCATACGAAATTATTTCAATTTCGGTTTTCATATATCCGAATTCGATAACTTAAACCCCGATTTACCATTTACGGTGGTAATCAATCACACGTTATTGATTGGTGACGTAAAAACGGGTTAAAACAGCCATTAATCCTCACGATTAGATTCGTTCACCAACAGCGGTATTGACCCTTACCACGAGTGGCTTGCTCAAAGCGAAATAATAATCCTGTATTGAATTATGGTTATTACTTAGGCATAAGAAATTGATATTAACTTACTCCCCTCTGAGTCTCTATTAATTTTTATGTGGTCAAAGTGGGAGCCAACTATTAATTTGAATTAAGGATTTGTAACTTTTAAGTTTGTGATCCGCTTGAATGCGTTTAAATGTATAGACCATCCCTCGTGACGCATTTAAATTGTTTCGAGATGTTGGCTGATGCATGATTATATTGTTTCAAGGTTTCAATATAATTGATGTGATCGAATTATGTGATAATTTCATATTTTTCTAGATATTAATATGAATGTATGTTTTATTCTCATTTCATCATGTCGCAACCTTTTAATCCACTGTTTATTATACTTTAAGTTAACAAACTTTCTGGAGAGAATTATATCAATTGGAAATGTAATTTTAATTTTGTCCTTACTGCACAAAAACACAATTGGGTTATTCACGTTAATATACCCGGCAAGCATAATGATAAGTCAAGCAATGGGAAAAGGTAGTTTATGATTGGAAGCGTGACAATGAACACATGTAGTGCATCATCTTGACATCTCTATTTGAGGATTTGAGGCGCATTCATGAAGACATTGTATCCGCTGTTGAAATCATGGAAAACCATGAAGAGATGTCTTCACATCAGAAACCCATGACTAATCAGTTCACCAAACATGACTCGGTCAAGTTGGAAATGATGGAGGGAACGCCCGTGAGGGAGCACGTTCTCGAGGTTATGACATACCATAACAAGTTGGAAGTACTTAGTGCATATTTTGATGTCCCTTCTCAGGTCGATTTCATACTCCATTCTCTTCCGAAAAGCTTTGAGCAGTTTCAGCTGAACTGTCAGATGAATGAACGAACAAGTCGTTTGCCTGAGCTCTTGCAAGCTTTAGTTTCGGTGGAGGTGATAATGGAGTACCAGTCTAGTACTATGGTGGCCAATGGTCCGTCTACCTCTTTTGGTCCCAAGGGAGGGAAAAAGAGGAAGAGAACCAAAGGCCGGACCAAAGTAAATCCAATTATTGCGAAAGGCAAAGCCAAGGCTAGCATCAAAGGGGAAGTTTTTTAACTGCGGTAAGAGAGGACATTGGAGGTCTGCCTGTTCCAAGCCTAAGAGGCTAGGAAAGTTAGGTAATTCACACGTCTTAGTCATCGAAACTTGTGAAGTGGTGTATGCTATCCATTCGTGGACAGTGGATACGAGAGCCGCTGATCACATTTGTTTCATTTTGCATGGGTTCAAGCTAACCCGACGATTTAGAGGAAGTGAGATCCCCATCACACCGGGCAATGCTACGAGAGTGGCAGCTGAAGCAGTGGGAGAAGTGCGCCTATCTTGTGAAGATAGAGTTATGGTTTTGAGAGACGTTCTTCATGTTCCTAGTTTAGAAAGAACTCAACCTTCAGTTTCTAAACTGTTTTGAATGGATACTCAGTTTCTTTTAACAAGGATGTTATTATTTTTTGAAATGATGAGTTTATCTGTTCCGGAACATTGTTGGATGATCTTTATACCATTAATTGGGCACATCACTCATAAATTGAATCTAATAACACATCGACTATTTCAAGTTATAAAAGGAAGAGTTCTTTCTGATATGAACGAAACACTTCTATGACACCTTAGATTAGGTCATATTAATCTAATGCGAATACAAAGATTGGTGAAAGACGGATCCTTGGAGTTTCTTCAAGTTGAGCCGTTTCCAACTTGTGAATTCTGTTTAGAGGGTAAGATGACCAAGAGGGCATTTGGAGCCAAGGGGATTAGAACCACGGAAGTGTTGGAACTCATTCATACCGATATGTGTGGTTCAATAACGATCATAGCAAGAAAGGGATATGAGTATTTTGTCACTTTTGTTGACGATTACTCGGGATATGGATACATCTACCTTATGTTGAATAGGGAAAGAAGTATCAAGTTTCTGCGATTTGATCGTGGAGGCGAATACCCCAGTGATGAATTCTTGAACTACTTATCAGACGAAGAGATCGTATCCCAGTTGACCGCACCGAGAACCCCTCAACAGAACAGTATAGCGGAACAAAAGAACTAGACTCTTTTAGAAATGGTCAGATCCATCATGGGTTATTCAGATTTACCCAAATCGTTTTGGGGTAACGCCTTGGAAACAATGGCTTACATTCTAAACTTGGTGCCATCCAAATCGATTCCTAAAACCCCGATCGAATTGTGGATTGGGCGAAAGTCCAGTTTGAGACGCATGAGAATCTGGGGGTGTCCGACATACGTGCTAGACAAGGAAGGCGGTAGATTGGATCCATATTTAGAATTAAAGTTGTTTAAAGGATATCCCATGGGAACGAAAGGGTGTATGTTCTATAGTCCCAAGAATCAAAAGACCGTGTTTTGCACACTCTTTAGAAATTCTTGGAGGAAGACTATATGAACAAAAGAAAGTCCATAAGTGAGATTACCTTAGACGAATTGAGAGGGAAAACCTCGACACCAAGTATATAAGATGATATACTACACGTCACACCTTCACAACCGGAACCCCGTTGTATTGGGAGGTTAGATAACCCGATAGATTCATCGGAATAAGAGAATCTTCAGATTTGATTCCCGGCGATGAATCAGACACATAAACATACAGCGAGGCAATCCAAGATAAAGATGCGGGATCTTGGCAAACGGCAAATGGATGTTAAGACAACTTTTCTTAACAGAAGTCTTGACGGTTTAGATATCTATATGCGATAACCCGAAGGTTTCATTGAGAAAGGCCAAGAGCATCTCATGTGCAAGCTCGAGCAGTCCATCTATGGACTTAAGCAAGCATCACGTACTTGGAACCAGTATTTTGATCAAGTTTTTAAGTCTTATGGTTATTGATCAAAATGAGTTCGATAATTGTGTGTATAAAAAGTATGACGGAACTGCGGTGGTATTCTTATTATTATACATAGACGATATTCTGCTCATTGGAAACAATGTAAAGGTATTGACAGACGTAAATGTATGGCTATCAAAAACAATTTGATATGAAGGACTTAGGGGGAGCTGGTCACATCCTTGGGATCAAGATCACTCACGATCGCAAGAAGAGGATGTTGGGCTTCTCGCAAGCTTCGTACATTAACACTGTTTTTTGGCGTTTTAGCATGCAAGATTCCAAAAAGTTTTTGTACCTTTTAGGCATGGAATCCATCTATCAAAAGAGATAGGCCCTAAGACGCATATGAAGATAGATGACATGAAAGGCGTTCCGTACGCTTCGGGCGTAGGAAGTCTTATGTATGCAATGCTGAGTACGAGACCGGATATCTGCTTTTGCCTCGGGCATAATGACAAGATATCAAAGTAATCCCGGGAAAGCTTATTGGACTGCAATTAAATGCATTCTGTAGTTTCTGAAAAGAACTACCGATGGAATGCTGATTTAATAGCCAGACAGTCTATTTCCCATGGGATGCACTGACTCAAATTTCCAATCAGATATAGAATCCAGAATATCTACCTCGGGTAGTGTGTTTTGTATGGGAGAATGAGCCATGACATGGAGAAGCGATTAGCAGAAATGCATTGCCGATTCAACCATGAAAACCGAATAAGTAACTGCTTGTGAAGCAGTGAAAGAAGCGGTTTGGCTCAAGTACTTCTTAGTGGTCTTGGACGTTGTTCCGAATTTGCCCAGCATAATCACTGTCCATTGTGATAATGCCGGAGCAGTTACAAATTCAAGGGAACCGAGAGCCCACAAAGCCAACAAACACATTGAAAGAAAATATCATCTTATACGAGAAATCGTTAAGAGAGGAGATAAAGAGGTGGTAAAGATAAACGTCCGAGGACAACCTAGTATATCCATTCACAAAGAGTCTGCCTCAGAGTACATTCGAGAGACATGTGGATGGAATGAGAGTCAAGACTATTGCCAATCTGCTTTAAGTATAAGTGGGATGAATTATTAGGTTAGTGTAGGTTGACATGAGATGTCACGTAGAGCTACTACACTAGACATGCATGATGTATACTAAAAAGCAGACTTTAAGTATAAGTGGGAGATTGTTGGAGTTATACGTGAAAGTATGCTTTTACTTTGTATAACTCATGTATTAAACACTTATTTATGAGAATAAATTTTTTATCGCATTTACATTAGATATGATTGAATGTTGAATATTTATTGCAACCAGTTCATTATAAGTAGTACGTGTTACATTGTTGTTAATGTGGTGATACCCGATCACGGAAGATCACATTAACGGTTTACTTGTAACCAAAATGTATAAGACCACGACCCATGTAGAATTGAACAATCCGCCGCAAAAGGTCGATGTGTATATCTCAGATTGGTCTGTCTTGACTAAGAGATTGCACTAGCACATTTAGTATGTGTTGAAGAGGACCTACATCGAGGATAAATTCTTCTGTTCTGAAATGTGAAGAATTAGACCTCAGTGGTTATTTATTTCTTAATCTCCGTCACTTAGATAGGATCGTGTGTGCTTAATGGTTACTGCTTTGATTCATGTTAGGTGAGAATCATCGTGACTTCGAACCTTGTGCTTTGGGCAGTAATAATACAGAGAAATGCGTGCGAGTACGACTCGTGTGATTTGTCCCCTTGGTGGGCTCAGAAGTTTTATCGTACCAAATCTTGCAAGTGAAGAATTAGTTTCTTCGGTACAGATAATAATGTTGAGTTGTCTTTACTCCAAGGTGAAATATGTTAATTAATTTAGAGCTACTCAGAAGCTTAATTAATTAATGAACTTGATAATCTTAAACGCGAGAAATAATAACCGGGAGCCCATATTATCGTAATATGGATTAAGATGGATAGTGCAATATTAATTTATTAGTGGTACTAATTAATATTAATGGGCTGAATTATATTGGGGCTCAATATTGAAATTCAGAAGTCCATTGGAGGTCCAATCTTAATTCTCCTAAAGGCCCTTCAAGTAGCCCATTAAGTAGCTCAATAATGATAAGATGATTAAAATAAAAGAAAATATAATTTACTGATTTTTCATTATTATTTTCAAAAAAGATATATTTGGAGAAAGAAAAGATCTTGTTGATTTTCTTGGAAAGATATTATGGAAATAAGTATTCTTGGAATACAAGATTATCTCATATATTCAAGAAGATCCAAATCTTCAATTCTTACTCAATATTTTCGAAAAATACTCTTATAATAGGAGATTGGATTTTTTGTGGAATATTTTATTATGGAGAAAAGAATATATGTAATATATTCAAGTTTTCTTAGAGGCTAAGAAAATATTTTTTCCTCCCCTATTCCACCTCAAAAAAATCGGCCACTACTATTATAAATATGGGGTGATTAGTTCATCCCCAATTACATAATTCCATGTGTTGGAAAAATCAAGAGCAAAAATATTTTTCTTTTTCCTTGGTTAATTTAATTGTTTGAAAGCACTTTGTTGATAGACGAACCTCAGTAAGAGCTCAGCGAACAAGAGTTAAGGCCTAAGTGAAGATTATGAAGCCAAATACTTAAACCAGAAATGATTAAGCAAAAGAGAGTGCATAAACTAATCCAGGAAGTGCACTTTGTGACGAACAACATGGTTGACGAACAACTTTAATGCGAACAAGTCCAAAGACTCGAGACCCAAAATATGAATACACCAGGTCATAAATGATGAAGAACATTGTCAAGATGAGGTGTATTTACCAGCTTAAGAGGTGTACAGCTCCAGATCATATAACGGACCAGCTAGGTGCATGACGAACAAAGGACAAAGATCACGAAGCCCATCTACAAGGAACATAACGACGAACAACTTATGAACCACACTTTCAAGAGGCGAACGACTTTGATTAAAAGAGTACTTGACTACCCAAGCCAACAAGGACGAACAACAATGAATCCGAGATAAGACCAAAAACAAGACTTTGTAACTAAGTTTCAGCTTAGATAAGGTCAAACAAGATCAAAGGACATGTCAAGCATGCAAACTTGGAAGTCCAAGAGTCATGTACACCACCTACTTGGTGGATAATATAAATAGTTGTTCTCCAGTAATAAATAAAAAAAGTTCAAATTCACAAATACTCTAATTACACACACTCATACACCTAAACGTACACACACACGAAATAAATACGAATTCGATACTCGTATTTATGTTCCAATAACCTGAACAATCAAATTTACCATTTACGGTGGTAATCAATCACACGTTCTTGTTTGGTGATCCTAAATCCGGTTAAAAACAGCCACTAATCCTCACGATTAGAACTGATCACCAACAATTTGGCGCTAGAAGGAGGGTTTGAACCTTCGATTGAAGTGTGATTATCAAGAACTTCAAGTTTAAAATTTGATGATTTGAAGGAATCCTCAAGAAATTCTTGAAGATTCAAACAATAGTGTTCTTGGTGTTCTTCAATATCAAATTTGAAAACTCAAAAGTAGAGAAGATAATTCAAATCAAGATGCCTCAATCCAATGAAACTAGGGTTTCACATCCTTCGATGGGAGTTTCCCCAACCCGAGTCTCGTCCACTGATCATCAGAATCGTGATCCATGCCATGCGAACAAGGTTCAACCTTTGGTTGCGGCCCACGTAATGCCTCCAAATTTGGAAGTCTTGGCCTAAAACCCCCAAAAGTTAGCCAAGACAATAGCTGCTCTCCATGCAATTCAGAAACAACAACAAAAACATAAACCTTCACAAGTAAGGTCTAAGTCTCGCCAACTAGAAGTAGTGAGAGCACGGTCTGTTCGTGGCGAGCAACATGAGGTTAACAGTGCCCAGAATCGAGGGGACAAAGGAAAAGCTAAAATAGTCGACCAAACGGAAGGTCAAGCTGAGTCTGCCCATGGACGAACAACAATATCTAGCCATGGAACGTCTCGTTCCAGTGCACAGGACAGACTTGGCTAACCTGAACTCCGACAAGAAGTTGCTCGCCAGGGGGCAGGGGATAGGCGAGCAACTTTTGAGCAGGCTCGTCCATCGGTGCATGAGAGACTCACTAGGTCTGCCTTTGGGCGCCTAGGGCCAAATGCGGCGAGCAACCCAAGGAGACAACCTCAGGAGATTCTTCCTCCAAGAGAGGGACTGCGACGAGTAGAAGGGCAAACATCCTTGCTCGCCGAATAGCCTCCAAGTCAGGGGGCATCTCTTGATGAATTGTCAAGCTTAAGAAAAGCTGTGGAGAGCATGCAGGGACAACTTGATCAACAAAGAGGAGCCGGGACGACCAGCATGCCATCTTCACCTTTATCATCAATTATACTGAAGGCCCAAATCTAGAAAAAGATACAATTTTCGGCGAGCATACAATACGAAGGCATTGCTGATTCCCGAGTCCATCTAATGAAATATTCGGAATATATGATTTATGTGGGAGCCAGTGATGCTACTAAATGCTGGAATTTTCCCTAACTTTGGGGGACAGAGTACATAAGTGGTTTTCAGCAATGCCACCAGCATCCATTCACTTTTTTGCTCAGTTAAGCCGGAAGTTTCTCTCTCACTTTTCAACTGCAGGATCGTACCTTCCCCAAAAACACCGACTATGAAATTTAAAACAAAATGATGACAAATTGGACCGGGCTTTCATGGAAAGGTTCGATAAAGTATTGCTGGATGGAGAACCGGTTAGTGAAGATACCAAGATCGTAGCCGTCATGGCCGGGCTGAAAAAAAGGTCAGACCTATGGAATGAGGTACATTCGAAGTGCCCAAAAAGTTATGCCGAGTTCAGAAATCAAGCCGACATATTCGTCTCCATGCATGAAGCTTTACAAGCAAACTTGGGGGATAATAAGGCTGATCCAAAGGAGAACAACAAGAAGCCCGGTGGAACAGGCTATCGGGTCCCTAAAAACATGAAGATATTTACCGAAGGGACGGAGCTGAAGGAAAAACTCAACCAGGTGCTAACAGTATCCATCGATACTGTGTACAATAATATAAAGGAAAAAGAGTTGCTCTCCCCTCCTCGGAGGATCCGTCAAGAGACTGGCAAACTCAACCCAAACAAGTATTGTGCCGACCACCAAAGTGTGGGGGATTTTACAAGTGAATGTAGAGATTTGCTCAAACAATTGTGGCGATTCTACGAGGAGGGAAAACTTTCCGAATTCATCAAAAGACAACCTGGGAAGAGAGGCCGGGAGAGCAGTTCGGGAGATGAGATTGATGATCAACCTCCACGAAACAATAGACTTGGACGACAAGCCCCTGCCGCTGCTGCTCGTCCAATAGAAGATGTATACATGATGGAACCCTCAGAACCTGCTGGAGGGTGTTCTGATGGACGACCACCAATGTCTAATCGAAAAAGAAAGGCGGAGTTGCGAGCGATTGATCATGTATAAGAAATGGGGGTTAATCCGTTTGTCCTACAAACATCGGAATTAACCTTTACTGAAAAAGACTTAGAGAGAATATTGACCCCCCATAATGACTCTCTTGTAATTTGTGCTAAGATTATGGGGACCAGAGTGCATCGTTTGTTGGTGGACATATGGGCTTACACTAACATCCTCTTCAAGAAGACACTCGATCAACTGGGGGATTATGCAGGCTATATCCGAGACTCAAATCATCGTATCCTAGGCTTTGGAAATGATGTAACAATCCCTCTGGGAATAATTAGTTTGTCTGTGCAACTTGTAACGGCCGAGGAACCCGAGAAAATATCACAAGAATGGTAGATTTCTTGGTCGTAGATCAATAATAGACTTATAACGGGTTTCTTGGTCGACCCTTTTTCAATGAATTCAAGGCTGTATGTTCAACCTACCATTATTGCATAAAATTCCCAACAGCAAGTGGAGCTGGCTCAATAAAGGGAGACCAATGAAAAGCTCGTGAGTGTCTCCTACAAATGCAATCAAAACAGGACGAATTTCCATGATGGAAGCCACCACCAGCTACCCAGTTGATGAACCATCAGTGCTGGAAGACATGATGGACGCAGAGGAGGACCATATGGACACTGACGAGCAGCTTCTTCCCACTGACGAACATCTGTTGGGCGAACAACTCATCACCACCCAGGAGGAACTCAGACTTGATGAACAATGTGTGGGTGGTGATGAGCAACATACAACAAATGGCTTGGAGGGCTGGATTTTGACTAACAACAATGAGCCAGGGCCAACAGATGATCTAGAGCCCCGCCTAGAAGTAGAGCCCATGAATATCAAAAAATGATTTCAACCATGAGGGACCAATACTTGATCCTCGGTGGAAAGGACAAAAATGATGAGCAACTCTAGTCGAAGAACTGAAGGCGTTCAAAGTTAATCCCGAAAACGAGGATCTTGAATTATATATAGGATCTGAGCTCCCGGAGCCTTACAAATCTCGAATGAAAGAGTTCCTCAGCAGAAATCTAGATATTTTTGCATGGTCACATGCAGACATGGTGGGGATAGATCCAAAATATGCTTGCCACAAGCTTAACATCAATCAAGCAAGAAGACCAGTCCATCAAAAATGAAGGAAGTACGGCCCAGACAAGTATCAAGCTTTGAACGAAGAAGTGAAAAAGTTGCTAGACAATGATCTAATTCGGTAGACACTTTATCCACAATGGGTAGCAAACCCAGTCCTTGTGCGGAAGCCAAACAGAACCTGGAGGCTATGCATAGATTTTACAAATCTGAATGCAGCATGCCCGAAGGACAACTTTCCTCTCCCACACATTGATTAATTGGTGGACATCACTGCTGGACATGAAATGTTAACATTCATGGACGCCTTTGCCGGGTATCATCAAATCCCAATGCATCCGGACGATCAAGAAAACACAGTATTTTATACAAACAAAAACTTGTTGTGCTGGAAAAGAAAGTCGTTCGGCCTCATCAATGCGGGAGCAACATATCAGAGGTTGGTGAATAAGATGTTCGACGAACAAATTAGAGATACTGTGGAAGTATATGTAGACGATATCGTGGTCAAAAGACCCCGAAAAGAAGATTATCTCCAACATTTAACCCAGGTGTTCGAAATTCTTCGACACTGCAACATGAAGTTGAATCCAAAGAAGAGCAGCTTCGGAGTTCATTCAGGGAAGTTCTTGGGCCATCTGGTTAGACAATGGGGAATTGAGGTCAACCCAACAAAAGTCAAAGCCATTGTGGATATGCAACCTCCACGTTCAGTAAAAGAGGTGCAAAGACTTACAGGATGCCTAGCAGCATGGAACCGGTTCATATCCCGATCAGGAGAAAAATGCCATCCATTCTTCAAAGCCATTAAGAAAGGAAAATTTTCATGGACGAACAACTGCTAGAGTGCGTTCGAACAACTTAAAGACTACTTGGGAGATGCCAAAATTCTATCAAAGCCCATCTCAGGTGAAAAACTCTATTTGTTTCTAGCAACATCGAAAGTGGCGATCAGCTCTGTCTGGTGCGGGAGGATGGAAAATTTCATCAACCAATCTACTACGTCAGCCAGACTTTACATGAAGCGGAGATCAAATATTCTCCGACCAGGCGTATGCACTTGTTATGGGTGTAAGAAAGTTACGACCATATTTCTTTGACCATCAAGTTGAGGAGCTAACAACTTTTCCACTCAGACAAATTCTCCATCGCCCAGACACAACTGGTCGTCTATTGAGATGGTCACTGGAGATCAGCCAGTTTGGGGTGACCTATGCTCCTCGAACAACGATCATAGGGCAAGCTTTGGCCGACTTTATTGTTGAACTAACTTTTCCTCCAGACCTGACGAGAGGACTAGATCATCCCTGACCTCTCTATGTCGACGGGTCTTCTAGCAACATGACCTCGGGGGCAGGAGTGGTTCTTATTAGCCCTGACAGACAAGTTTTCACCTCGACAATCAGATTTGGTTTCAGGGCTACCAACAATGAAGCTGAGTATGAAGCTCTTATTGATGGTCTCCACTTATCCCTTGCAGTAGGTGTCAGACGTTTACAAATATTCGATGACTCACAATTGATCGTGAACCAAGTCTGAGGTGAATACGTGGCAAAAGGCGATCACATGATTGAATATCAAAAAATTGTTGCTCACCTAATGTCCTTACTGGATCAAGTTTTCATTGAACAAATTCCAAGGACAAGCAACACTCAAGCAGATGCATTGGCTCGACTAGCAACAAGCGAAGGACCTGTAGAGTTGGCAGATACTATAATCACAAAGATGAACAACCTGTCAACGATAAGCTATAATGTTAACCAGCTAGACGAGCAAACTAATGAATAAGAAGACTGGAGAATAAACATAGTCAAATATTTGAAAAGTGGAGAAAGACCAAACAAGTCTTTTGAAGCTGCCAAGCTAACAAAGCAAGCCGCTAGATATATTCTGGTAGGTGAGCAGCTTTATAAAAGGGAGATATCAATTTTACTTCTCAAAAGTTTACCTAGGGGGCAAGGACGAGCAATACTCGAAGAAATACATGCCGAAGTATGCGGAAGTCACACTGGGGGGCAAGCCTTGACATACAAAACTATTAGACAAGGTTATTATTGGTCGACTTTACGTCAGGACGCAATAAAAAAAGCAAAGACTTGTCATCAATGCCAGATTTTTGCCCTGAACATTCACACCCCGGCTCAGGAGCTCGTGTTGATTTACAGCCCATGGCCATTTGCAAGATGGGGGATGGACATTATAGGTCCCTTCCCAGCAGGAGTTGGAAATGTTCAATTTGTCGTTGTGGCGGTTGATTATTATACGAAATGGGCAGAAGCAGAAGCCATGATGAAAATCACACAACAAAAGATGATCAACTTTATATGGAAGAACATTATCTGCCGTTTTGGAGTTCCACAAATAATTGTGACAGATAATGACCCGCAGTTCGATGGGAAAGAGTTGAGAGACTTCTGCACAAAGTGGGGAATCAAAAAACATTATTCTACTCCCTATCATCCCCAGTCTAATGGACAAGTCGAAACTGTTAATAAGATTATTAAGCATACATTAAAAGTACGATTGGCGGAAAACAAAAGTAGTTGGTCTGAAGAACTTTCGGAAGTCTTGTAGGCATATAGAGTTTCTCTCAGGCTGAGCACCGAAGAAACACTTTTTGCAATGGCTTTCGGAACAGAAGCCAAAATACCAATTGAGTTAAAGGCCAATACAATCAGGACGACCAACTTTGATGAACAGGCGAACAACTCTGCTTTAGCTACTGGAATGGATTTGCTCGAGGAAAAAAGATTAAATACCGAGCTAAAAAATGCTACGTACAAATAGCGAGCATAACGTTATTATAATTCCCATATCAAAATTAGGGAATTCAGAGATGGAGATTTGGTTCTAAGAAAGTTGCTCGCCAATCTCCAGGTGTTTTGGGACCGACTTGGGAGGGCCCGTATCGTATAACGGAAAAATTCCTTAATGGTGTATACAATATCGAAGATATGGAAGGCAAACCGGCCCAATACTCCTGAAATGCGGTACATCTAAAGAAGTATTATCAATAGGACGAACAAGTTCAGTTCTCGGGCGAGCAAGTATTGTGGGGGCAAGTGAACCAAAAACTTGCCTAATTTTTTGAAAATTTTGTTAAGTATAGAATGAAAGGTTCGACATATTGTATAGTTTGGTACTGATTCATATCTTTTGGTTTTAGACAGAATTGCTCGGCAAAAATATTATAAGCAAGCATAAAGTTTTTGTTAGTGTTCAAAGTTGTTCGTCAGATTGTACATGTTAATGATGAACAGTCTTAAAACACTTGTAAATTTTCATGATGTAAATATAGTTGTTCATTGGAAGATAAGTCCAAAGCTCAAGGTATAAGTCCAATCTTAAGGATCAAAGCCACTTAAAGGTTGTTCGTCTTATAAGATGAATAGAACTTAAGGCTAAACTGATATTCTATTAAAAGGCAAAGTTCAAATCGAACAAAGCCCAATTTTGAATGTTATAATTACAAAAGCATTTGAACAATAATGTAAAAGCAATTAACATATAAAAAAGAAGATGAGCAAACAAAAGAAATATTCATTAATAAAAAGGCTAAAAGCCTAAAAAATAGCACAAAGGTTCTGGAAGAAGAGTACTACAAAAAATGACGAGCAACAATTACAAGAAAAACATATGAAGATTCTAAGTCCTATTCTTGATGTTGCTCGCCTTAGGGGAGATCTTGAGGCTGGTCGACAGGGGGATCAACAATCATATCCCTAGCCATTTCTTCTGTGCTTTTTGCTCTTGCTCTTTGGCAGCCTGCTCGTCATCGACCGTTTGATCGTCCTCACATACTGGAGCTGGAGGGCGAGTAACAATGATGCTTGGGTCAAGATTGTCAATCTTGATCCCATAATCGACCATATCCCCCAATTGAAGTTCAATGTTATTAGGAGGGGGATAGTGTTCAACAAACTCAGTTAGATCTTTTCCCATCTCTTCCACGATGTCGAGCTTTTCGTATGAGTGAGCTAGACGGATGCAATCGGCATAAGCACATATATATCCTAAGTTTGTGATGGGTCCATATCGGCTTTGTAACTCAGCCTCCAGCTGCTCAGGAGCAAACATGTTTTTAATCACCTCATTGAGGCGAGCAACCTCAGCCTCAGATTCAGCTAGCTTCTGCTCGGCAGCAGCTTTTCCTTTCTTCTCCTCCTTAAGCTCAGCATCCCTGCTTTTGATCTCGACCGACAACAATTGATAATCTTCAACATGTTTTTTCTCTATGTCATTAGCATGCTTGAGTTGGTTGTTGAGACGAGCAATTTTGGCCTCGTACTGGCCAACTATGCCATCTTTTTCCTCGGTGAGCTACGAGCAGTGTTCGAGTAACGCCGGGCAGCATCTTCCAGCTCGGCCAGTTGGCCCATTGCTCTCTGGGCAGTCACTAGGGAGTTGGCGGCTTGCATCATCGAGTACTGGAAGTTGTCCGCCATGCCTTGTATGGAGATGGTTTTCTCCATAGGCCTAGTCCACGCCCGGCCAATCAACTCTGTGGCTCTGCGGACATGCTCGCCCGGGACTCCCTAATATTCACCGGAGTTTTAGAACAAGTACATTGGTGAACGAGATTAGCTCGCCCGGGATGGACCTCTGCCCGATATCTGCAAACAAAAATAGCAATTAAACTTGGAAATACTTTGAGATTTGTAAAACTTGTTCGGCAGAATTAAGTCAAAACTTACTCAGTGAATTTCCGATCATCCCAACCCATATGGGTGATATCCTCTGGACAGCGGGAAGGAGTAACATCCTTGCCCACCTTGCTTGCCTTTTCAACTGGCTCAATCGAGATATGGTGAGCAGTTTCTTCTTCAGAGTGGGGGCGAGCATGACTCTTCCCTATTTTCTCTTTCCCCTTATTACCGACAGGGACCGGTTGCGCCACGGGGGTCCCGTTGCCCCTCTTTAGGCGTTTAGATGGTGGGGGGGTTGGAAGGCGGCGCGGTTTGGCAAACAACTCTGGCCCCCTCGGGTTTGTTCGTCATCGCCAACACATTTGATGGCGGATCCCCTTTGATTTTTCGTCCTTTGGGAGGCGGCATCTCGTGAACTCTTTGTTCCAGAAGACCAAAGCAGGGAGAAACTGCTACAATGACATGCTCGGCTAAAAAAAGAGATAAATAGAGAAATTATGTTAGACGAGCAAGTATTGAAATCAAGAATTATTGACGAACAAGTTCACGTTGAAGAGTTGGAATTTTGTATACCTGGAGGCACCTCAACTTGTGCTTCGAGATGGTGGGGGTATGTGAATAGGCGAGCATTTTTTTACACTTCTCCTTGTTCACGTGCTCGATAGTTCTATCAGCCCTGTCCCGAAGAGCGACCAAACAGGAAGTGAAGAGGAACTCTAAGCCAATCTCTTCTTCTTCCGAATTCCACTTGAGCAACCGAGGACCTGCGAGCAAATAAGAAAAGTTAAATTAGAACGACTTAATCTAAACACGAGCAAATACAAGCTTACGTCTAATCTTCCCATAAGTGGTGGGAGAATATATGCGCCTGGCTCCATCGTGTGGATCGGAAGATGCTCGCAAATCACCCCCAATGAATAAGAAGTGCTCTTTCCAGTTTCTGATTTTGTTCGGCACTCCTTCAACCATTTTTAGTCCAGTCCGGGCCTTTCAATAGTAGTAGCCCTCTTCACCCCTTGGACATTTGGTGATCGTCATTAGGCAGTTGACCTCTTCAGCGGTAATATGGTCAACGTACCATTCCAGGGTGAACAAACCCATGATGCCGATCAAATTCATCCACCATATTGGTGTAATCTGGGTGATGGCAAGGTTGGTTGCCTCTAAAAATCACCCAACAACCGGGGGGAAGTGACAACCTCATCCCGGCGATAAGGGTATCAATATTGATCGCCATACATCCTGGTGGGGGCCGATCAACTCTTTCCTTCTTCTTCGGGGCCCACATATCGATGTCGTACGAAATTTGATACACCTCCCAGATTAGATTAAGTTCATCTTTGCTAACAACACTCCGAATCCTGCTCACCTGATAGTCGGTTCTTACCAGATCTAAAACTTGTCGTTGAGGCCGAGAAAAGTTGTTCGCAAACTCAGAGGCATATGCTCGCCAGTTAAAGGGGCGAGCAACTCCGGAAGGGATCTCATTTTCTAACATTCTAGGGTTTTGAAAGTCTATCCCTTCCAAGAAGTCACGGGTTAGTTCGTCGAATTCGAGGTCTAAATCCTCAGATTCTGAGCTCGAAGAAGATTCTTCTTCCGAATCCTTATTCGCCGTAGTTGTTACCTCCTCGTCGGACTGACGAGCACCAGTATTCTCCAAGGATAGAACTACTAAATCTACACCGGGGGAAGTCACTAACGAAACTTCAAACGACGACTGCCCCTCAAATGGAACAATCGGAAAAAGGGGATCCAATCTGTCCTCGGAGTTTTGGTTACTCGAGTTGGAGGACATGGGTTTCAAGTCTAAGGAACGAGTTTGAAGATTTTTTGGAGGAAGATTTGCTAAATGGCAGATTCCGGTGGGATTTTGGTGGTGAGAGAGGGTGATTTTTGCAGAGAACAACGGCGCAACTCTCACACGGTGGTGATGTGGCGGCGATTCAAGAAGAAAAAAGGATAAAGAAAAGAGCAAAGTTAAAAAGAGAGAAAAACGATCCAAAATTACCTTGAAACACAAAGAAAGTGCGCCAGAAAAGTTTTGAGATCGCCGGAGATGGATTTCGCCGGAATTCTCTATAGCAAAGAGAGAAGAGTGGGAAAATTTCAGTTCCCACCCGATTTTATACATATGCAAAAAACGGGGTAGAACTCGTATTATTAAAAAAATTATGGGGCCAAAATGAAAGAAAATAGGGTCCCTTATGCATAATTGAAAGAGATGGAGGATTTGCGAGCAAATATAGGGGCACGTCACCTCGAAGAAAATTGCATGTGGGCGGCGTCTCATCATGCTGCCCACGTCATCCTCATTATCCTCCAACAACCTTGGAATACGGAACGACACTACAAAAGTTGCTCGACAAGGTCAAAGCCGTTCGCCTACCCTTACCACCAGAATAATATCCTGACCATAGTTGCTCGCTCAAAGCAACATTTGGCCAGGATAGGGGACAATTGTTGATAGGTGAACATCAGTAAGAGCTCAGCGAACAAGAGATAAGGCCTAAGTGAAGATTATGAAGCCAAATACTCAAACCAGAAATGATTAAGCAAAAGGGAGTGCATAAACTAATCCAGGAAGTGCACTTTGTGATGAACAACGTGGTTGACGAACAACTTTTATGCGAACAAGTTCAAAGACTTAAGACCCAAAATATGAATACACCAGGTCATAAATGGCGAACAACATTATCAAGAGGAGGTGTATTTACCAGCTTAAGAGATGTACAGCTCCAGATCACATAACAGACCAGCAAGGTGCATGACGAACAAAGGACAAAGATCACGAAGCCCATCTACAAGGAACATAACGATGAGCAACTTATGAACCACACTTTCAAGAGGCGAACAACTTTGATTAAAAGAGTACTGGACTACCCAAGCCAACAAGGACGAACAACAATGAATCCGAGATAAGACCAAAAACAAGACTTTGTAACTAAGTTTCAGCATAGATAAGGTCAAACAAGATCAAAGGACACATGTCAAGCATGCAAACTTGGAAGTCTAAGAGTCATGTACACCACCTACTTGGTAGATAGTATAAATAGTTGTTCTCCAGTAATAAATAAAAAACGTTCAAATTCACAAATACTCCAATTACACACACTCATACACCTAAATGTACACACACAACATAAATATGAATTTGATACTCGTATTTACGTTCCAATAACCCAAAGAATCGAATTTACCATTTACGGTGGTAAGATTGGTTCTAATCGTGAGGATTAGTGGCTGTTTTTAACCAGATTTAGGATCACCAAACACCCTTCCCACCGGTGATCAAGCGAGACGAAAGAGAAATACTTGAGAAGGTCTTTTGGTTGGTAGCACGTCCCGTGATAATCAAATGCCATATCTACAAGAGGTACGTAATCACATAATTTCTTAGTTATTCCACCATAGATATTATGTTAATTAATTCAACATGCATGATGATAAAATTGTTGTTGGAATTATTATTTGAATTAATTCATGCTAGTAATAATTGTATTTAAATTCGTATTTAAATTTAATCCCGAATAGTTTCCGGGCAACCCCAATTTTCCCAACAACCACCTCACGTGTAAAAACCGCTGCCACATCTCTTGCCGTGAAAGGATGAGTTAGAGTAAAAGAATGAACGGCCTTTGATAACCTATCCACGACCACCAAGATTACATCAACTCTGTGAGATTTAGGTAATTCTGTGATAAAATCCATACTCACGTCCTCCCAAACTCGGTTTGGAATCGGTAATGGTTGAAGTAAACCGGCTGGAGAACGCGTATCCACCTTGCTGCGTTGACAAATAAGACACTCAGCTACAAAGGTTGTAACCATCTTCATCATTCCCGGCCAATAGACAAAAGGAGTCGATAAGTGCGATATGCACCCGCGTGTCCACCTAATAGTGTTGAATGAAATTCCAAGATTAATTTGTGCGTCCACCTAGGTTAATTTGGAATAGCTAATCGATTCTTGAAGTAGAGCAGCCCATTCACCAGAGTATAAGGCTTAGTAATAGGATCTCCTCGCACAATTGAAGAATACACCGGGTCACCCCGTACAACTTGTTTGAGAGCAGCCCATTCCACCCACGTTGGAATGGTAATCACCCCTAGGGATAAATCATAATCTCGACGTGAGAGGGCATCCGCAGCTACATTCGAAGCCCCGGATTTTTACTCCACCACAAATCAAATCCTATCAGTTTGGACACCCAATATTGTTGTGCGGGAGAAGATATGGACTGCTGCAACATATGCTTCAAACTATGATGGTCGGTCCGGACCACAAACCACCTGCCCAGCAAATATTGGCGCCAATGTTGCACCACAAGAACCACCGCCATAAGCTCTTTCTCGTAAGTAGATTTGGTCGAATTCTGCTATGAAAGAGCCTTGCTGAAGAAGGCAATAGGACGCCTCTCTTGTATGAGAACGACACCCAACCCTCGACCTGAAGCATCACATTCAATACAAAATGGAATACTAAAATCTGGAATGGCTAGTACTGGAGCTATGGTAATGGCTTTCTACAAAGTTTCAAAAGCAGATTGGGCTTCTGCTCCCCACGTAAACTTTCGGGGTCAAGAGCCTCCTTCCGGAGTAGAGCCGTTAATGGCAATGCCATAATCCTTTATGATCGACGATAATAACCTATGAGACCAAGGAACCTGCGGACCCCCTTAACAGATTTTAGCGTAGGCCATTGTAGCACCGCTAGGACTTTGGTGGGATCCATTTGCACCCCATCCGAAGATACGATATGCCCCAAATACTCAATGGAACACTTGGACCAAGAACATTTCTTCGGGTTCACAATGAAGGAAGCCGAAGCTAAAATGCGAAGCACCTCTCTCAAATGAAGATAATAAGATTCCCAATCCCGACTGTATATCAAAATTTCATAAAAAAAATACTAACACATACCTGCGTAGTAAGGGCTGAAAAAGATCATTCATAATCGCTTGGAAAGTGGTAGGAGTATTGCAAAGTCCAAACGACATTACTAGCCATTCATAGTGCCCAGAATGCGTGCGGAATCCAGTCTTGGGAATATCCTCTGGAGCTACACGTATTTGATGATAATCGGCACGCAAGTCCAGTTTGGTAAACTACGAAGCACCCGTCTATTAATCCAACAACTCTTGTATCACTGGAATAAGGTACTTATCCGGTATGGTGCGTTTGTTTAATTCACGAAAATCAATAAAAAATCGCCAGCTGCCATTTTTTTTATGCACCAGGAGAACAGGACTAGAATACAGCCCATTGCTTGGTTGAATCAACCCGGCCCCTAACATTTCTTCCACCATCCGTTCAATTTCAGATTTCTGCTCAGAATTATAATGATACAACCGTATTGGCCCAGGCTACAAAGGAATGCAATGGTCGGCAGCCCGGGGAGGAGGTAACCCTGGAAGTGGTTGTAAGACGGTTGTAAATTCTTTTAATAACTGAGAAATTTCCGGAGGCAAGTCCTTAGAGGTAGTCTCCTCCGCCTGTTGCAACTAGTATCAATATCATGTAATTTAAGCAAAGAGGTTGAGGAAACCTACTTTTTCAGCAACCCAGGGACCCCTTGAAGACAGTGAGGCTGGCCATGTAAAGTTAATTTCAACGCTTGTGTATTCCAGTTGACCGTTATGTCCCCCAAGGCTGCTAGAAAGGTGACCCCTAAAATTACATCGACACCACTCACCGGAAAGATGTCCCCCAAAAAGATAATAATTATCGACCCAAGTCTAATTCAACATTCAGACAAACTCTAGATGTACTGACGCGTTTCCCATCTCCCAAGGTTACTGGCAATTCATTGGAGCGATCTGTTGGAAGATTTAACGCTTCGACCACGCCAGGAGCAATGAAACAGTGAGTTGCTCCACTGTCTACCATGACAACCACTTCTCTCCTGCCCATCAAACCTAAAAGCTGATGCCGAAGAGAGGATAATGGATTGAAGGGAGGTCTCTTCCGTACTATTCAGGTCTGTCGCTGCAAAAGGATTCTCAAACACCTCACTCTCCAACTCTTCATCGGCATCCAAGGCGACCAACACCTGCAACATCCGGTTCGAGCAAACATGAGCAGGAGAATAAGGCTCCCGACATTGAAAGCAAAGCCCTCTGGATCGAAGGTCTCTATACTCGGCTTGTGACATTTGTTGCGAGGGCCTTCTAGATTGCCGCCCTGTAGAATTAGTTGATTCGGCAGGGCCAGAGGGAACAAACCCATGATTTTGATTGCGTGAAGTGTCGGGTGGCTTCGACAACCCAATTTTTGAAGACTTGGAATACAGAACCCCCGCCGACCTCGTATAACTCTGTGATGGAAATTTTCCTCCCAAAGAATTTCGCAGAAAAGGCGAACGGTTAACTGCTGGCTGCATCGAGTCCGAAAGCTCCCTCTCAATCTCCTTTGCAAAGTGCATAATTGTAGCAATATTGTCTGCATCTTTTGAATGGACGCGGATCCTAATTTTGTGCCGAAGACCATGGAGGAAAAGACCTAAGGCGTCAGAGTCGGATAAGTGGGGTAAGGACGATAATCTAGCGATGAACCGGTGGACATATTCATCCATCGATGATGTCTGGCGAGTGAGTGCCAGCGCTTCACAAGGATTGGATCGCGGGTCCGATCCATATTGCTTCACCAATTCCAATGAGAATCTAGCCCAACTAAAGTTTAGGCTTCGCGTCCGTAACCATTGTAGCCAATGGAGGGCCGAATCTTCCATCACCACCAAAGGTATTCCAATTTCATATCCTCCGGGGTCTTCTCGATGGCAAATAATTGTTCTTCCGGGGAGATCCAAGAAGCAGGGTCTTCACCAGAAAATAGGGAAAGTTCAATCCGGGGAGTATGATTTCTGATCGTCACAACGGGTTGCGAGGTTGCAAGCAAGAAGGATACTTTCCCGTGTGAAATAGCATCCGACGCTGCCCCTTTTCCCTAAGTGAGATTGGTGATCAGTGTATGTATCTCCAAAACTTGCATTGTCAACGCATCGACTTTAGCCTTACAATTCTCCATTCCCTTCTCCAACGCTGCAATTCGTTCTTCTGATCTCGTCACCATATCGGATCTGTAGGTCGGACCAAATTGTTGGAGTTAAGGAAATAAGACACTTTTACGCGCGCACACACACAACAAAAATATCAGTCCCACGCCACAAATGGCTGTAATTCCTGATTGTATTATTGCATAAGATCCCCATGAAGGAAAATCACAATACATATAGACTCCGTTGACCCAAGGCCTTATTTTCAAATTCACCCAATACTAAATATGGAAAGTAACCAACATATTGGTCTTAAATATAGAAAATAAAATTACATATTAAACATAGACACAAACAACATCCCACAACCTATTTGTTCTGCTTTTAACGTCGCACGTATACCACAGGTGTATCAGCTGGCCTCAGAGGTACACATGTATAATTAGTTAAATTGCACGTATCATATATGTATAGGACATAATATTTGTCAATGTGCATCAGAAACAAAAAATAAATTGAATAATATGGCATATACTCAGTCAAACCCAATTACTAATGCCCTGTGAAATTCAGAATCGTGTAACATAGACAGGAATAAGTATATAGACATGATTACCACGCCAAGTTTGGACAAAAGATTGTTTACATATTCACCTCTCTCTTCAATTGAGGATATATCATGCAACTCTCATTAGCAAGAGAAAGTGTTTCTCCAACCGCAAAAGACCAGTTAAGATTATAATACAGTAAGAGGGTGTTTACTTTGCGCTGGACACATCCGGATGGGGGATGAACTTCCCTCCATCCCAGTCACTTTTTGGATTTGCACATCTCATCCTCCATCCAAATACACGTCGACCCCTATTATACATCTATACCCCTAAACTTATCACTTCACAACTTTTTCTTACACCAACTCATTATTTCTCCTACTTTTCTTACACCTAATCACTATCTCTCCTACTTTTCTTACACCAAATCATTATTCCACCAACTAACAATAATAAAATAATACATCATCATCACTCAAAAGTATTGATTTGATATAAAGCTCCATCCACCTCCACCACATCCAACACAAAGTAAACACAAATTTACTATTCACATGATTTGCTCAATCCACTTTTTTTCTCCATCCGGATGTGCTCCATCCACAGGATTTGCTCCATTCACTTTTTAGAAAGAGAAACATACTTGTAAATTTTATTTGAGAATGGTTGTTCGTTGATCTCTAAAAGTCCAGATAAATGCAATTTTGGTAATGCAACTATCCAACCTACAAAAACGTCAAGCAATGTAGTCTTCCCAGATCCAGATGGACTCATAACTGCTAGTAACCTACCAGGTTTCGCCTCTCTATCAAATACATAAAGCAAATACATACCTTATTTTAATCTTATATATTAAAAGGAGATGCAAACTAAACCAACTCTATTCATTCCATATCTTTTCCGTGCAAATAAATAGTCATTATCAAATTACTGGCTGAACACAAATGCTATATGCACATTGATGGGACATTTGTCCCATCAAAGTGCATAATGTATTTGATGATGATGATGATGATGATGATTAGGTAATGATTAGATGATGATTATTAAAATTATTAATTATTTAGTTATTTTATTTACTTTATTTATTTATTTATTTTAATTATTTTACAAAAAATATTAGTACAATGTTTAGGGTGTATGGTGATGGGATGATGTTATTTATCTTTATTTATTTACTCTAATTATTTTACAAAAAATATTAGTTGTTTCATTCAAAAGTATTAATTTTTTAGAGTAACTATTATTTAAAAAAAACTATTTTTAATATTAAAAAAATATTAGCTACTTAATTCAAAAGTATTAATTGTGAGGAAGAGCAAATATACACAATTCTAATAAAAATACACTCATTACAAGAAAAAAATTCAATCATTACAGGAAAAAAAATACACACATTACATATTTTTCATAAAAATTTAAAAAAAAGGGATTTTTTTGGGCATCATTTTTTGCCTTTTTGTCAGTCTCACGTTTATCTTTACGTCGTTGTGCATGATCGTTGTGTAGATAATTGTATAGATCTATATGATCTTTAAATTGTAACTCTAAACCAAACAAAATTTTACATTCAACACAATTTGCCTAGAAATTTCCGTAGGAAAATTATTTTGTAGGTGGGAAGGAAGATGCCTATACAATTAGAAATTTTTATAGACAAATCACTTGAAGGTAATTATTTTACTAATATTTTACTCATCATCACCCTAAACATTTTACTAATATTTTTTATAAAATAATTAGTGTAAATAAATAATTAGAGTACAGTTAAAGTTAATGTAAAAAATAAATATGACTTTCTAAATATTTGATGCAATTTAGCAGATATTTGAACGCACTAATTAATTTGGTCACTTAAATATCACTTTTCAAATATTGTATAAAAAATAAATATGACTTTTCAAATAATTAGTAAGATTAATTGATTAAATAATTAAAGTCTAGTTTTAAAAAAATAAAAAATTTAAAGTAGGTGCATTAAATAATTAAAGTTTAATTAAAAAAAATTAAAGTAGCACACTGATTGGACACCATATAGCAACACTCCTGGCTGAACCGTCCATCCTCAAACATTTGGAAACTATTAACAGAATTTTTTTTTTATAATTGTTGGGTAAGCTTTAGTGTCAGAAAATTTTAGGACGAAGCAGTGCAACATTAACCAAATCAACATCAACACAAATATTTGTATGAGATTTACCTATGTTAAACGCCAACACCGGCTGAAGACGGATATAGTAGAGGAGCAGTAGTAGAAAATAACACTGCTAAAAACTTGCGATGAAATTCTGTAAATCAGGGCCAGAGAAGAGAGCTATCCACATGGAAAGTGATCAGGCGAAAATCTATGACGGTGGAAAAAAACTAACTTCTTAAAAATCAGTAGTGGACATTGGCGACAAGATGTGTACAACGGCCGCAATCCGTAAATACTCCTCTCTAACTCTTTCCAGTAATTATCATTACAATGCAATAAAAAATTCAGGGAAGTTGACGGAGGAGGGTGACGCGGAGGAAAACCATTCGGCCGTGTATCATGTATTTGGAAAGGGTTTTGGTACATCAATCGAGAATTTCTATGGGCAGATGAAAGGTCGCGTGATTTCTTTTGGTAGAGTTTTGGATCATTAATTTTTTTTATTAATGACAGTGGAATTTTTATGGGTGACATATGACAAATTTTTTAGTAAAGAATTTTTCCACGTGGCAGCTTCTGAAGGGGGAGGTTCTACTCTTAATATATAAGATTAGGGTTAATTGTAAAATAAATCACAAACTTTATAATTTTTATCAATTACAATATGAATTTTTTTCTTTGCAAATTAATGCATCAACTTTTTAAACTTTGTAATTTGATACATCTGATAATTTTCCGTCAACAAATAAATGACATGGTTGTGGGATATGTCATATAGAAATCACGTAGATGACAACAAATAAAATTATGATTTTTTAATAAGAATAATGTTTTTAAATTATATTTTTTACTTTGAAAACACATAACTTAAAAATGTATTTTAAAGACGTTATTTTTATTTTTTTAAATAATTTTATTTGTTAACATCTACATGGATATTTATGTGACATTTCTAGCAGAGTCGTCATTTAATTATTGTCAAAAAATTATCAAATGTATTACATTGTAAAACTTAAAAAAATGATGTATTAAATTATAAAAAAAAAAATCATGTTGCAATCGATAAAAGTTATTCAGTTCGTGATTTATTTTTCAATCAACCACCTTATTATTATTCAAAAATAAGAAAAATAGTTCTTTAGAGAAACTATCTTGTAAATATAGTAAAAAGGGAAAATCTTCATTTATTCTTTTTAAGGGAATTTTGCAACACAATCACATGTAGACTCGTGGAGGATTTTTAATAATAAGATGACACTTTAATTTGCAGAGGAAATTCTCTGTGAGAAATGATGTCTCGTTTTACGTATAATTTTACTTCAATGTGAGTAATGTTTATACTATTAATTAGAGGATGTGGATTAATAAGAAGCATCTTGCCATAATTTATTACATGCTAAATATTTAACCTCACAGTAGATTTTTTAGGGGGTAATAAGAAAAAAAATGATGATGAAGGTAACTAATTAATAATTATAATTGCCCAGTTTCATACTATTCGATAGCATTTAATTTAATATCCACCAAAGCAATTTTGGGCAGAAAACTAAGAACCAAACAGTAGGGAGAAAACCAAGGAGACATATATCTATCACAGATCCCTCTCTTTGGTTTATAACAAAACGTCAATTGTCTTATAAATCAATGATTGAAACAAAATGGAAAATGTTTCAACCAAAATTTGTCATAATATTCCTGAGGAAATACTGCTTGAAATTCTAGTTAAACTCCCATTCAAATCAGTTTTCCGATTCAGATGCGTTTCCAAGGCCTGCCTCTCTATGATCTCCGATCCTTCCTTCTTTCGCTCTCTCGTCTCACGCTCTAAAGATTCGCCTCCGTTTACGCTTATCTTCCAATGTAGCAACTACATTGGGAAATTTCTTTCAACAGGAAACATTTTGAAGGCTTTCCATTCTTCATATCCCTACGATCAATTTCCAGGCCTAAAAGTCGAAGCAGCCAGCAACGACTTGATTCTGTACCGATCACAAGGTCACGAGTCGGTCTATTTCGTCGCCAATCTTTTCACAAGACAATGTGTTAGAATCCCATCACATAGCACAAGAAAAAGCTATGGCTATACAGGGCTGATCTCCTCTGTTTGTAGCTACCACATTGTACGGCTAGTTAAAGATGCTGAACCCTGTCTTAATCTCGAGATATTTTCGTCCGGAAAAGGCGAATGGAGGGAGTTAGAACTGAGAAATAGCGGTTTTAATGTGGAACTTGATGTTATGAGGCCGTGCATTGTGTTCAAAGGTGTTGTTCATTGGACGTGTAATAAAATGGCAGCCCTTTTGGCCTATGACCCTTCTTCTGATCAATGCCGGCTCATCAGCGTGCCAAATGAGGCCTGCTGTGTGAACGGAATGAACGCAGTTTTAGGCGTCTCGTGTGACGATTTGTGCTATTTTGAGATGAGTGGGATCTCTATAGTGGGGTGTAATTTGCCTGCATGGAAAATGTGGGTGCTGAAACATTACAAAAGGGGGGAGTGGAGTTTGGAACACGCGGCCAAAGAGAGTAGAATCGAGGCGTTTGGTGCGCTGCTTTCGACGTATAGTCCGCTCTATCCATTGATGTTTCATCCATGGAACAAACATATACTCTATTTTGGCTATGAGGGCTACTTGTTAACTTTTAACATCAAAAAAGGATGTTTTGAAGATACTTTTTCGCCCATGTTTTATTCGGGGAGTATGGTTGCGAGGTGGCAAGTCTTTCCTCTACTGATGCCCTTATGTTCGACTCCAATTCTTAAGTCACAATGGGATGGAGATATTCAAGATTTGAAGGCTGATACAGAATAAAGAAACAGCAAAACCAACTTGTTTCTTTGTCATTTTTTACTTTATTTAAAAACCTTGTTTCTGTCAAAAAAAAAAAAACCTTGTGTGTATTGAAAGAAAGACTGTAATCCAACAATTTTGGGTAATTATATCCCTTTCTTGAGAGACAAGAACAAAATGCTTTCTTCTTTAGATTTTACTTGGATTCGACATTCTCTAAATTTATGTCTAATCACAATCTTTCTTTTGATGAGCTTTACTTCTGTAGCATGTCCTTTGTCTTTATCTTTAAACCATTTTATGTAGCAAGACACATGAAATGCTCACAGATAATGATACTTTATCTGATGAAGAATGTTCTTTTACTTAACAGCATTGTTTCCTTTTTATCATTCCCACTGAATGAGATAATGCTGCAGATTTTGTGGTAAAATTTTAGTCGCCTTTTAAGCTAATAAAATGACCAGGGCCTCAGTTCAAGATCCAAGTCATCCAACGTTCTTTTTATTCTAGGAGATAAGCAAAATTGTCCTTAAATTTATAGGACAATTGTTTTTTGTCATACTTTTAAAAAAATATGTTTTTCCTGACCAAATAAGGTAGACAAAACGGTTGGCAAACGGTTGCTACCTTGCCAACCTGAGTGCCAATCATTTTGAAGCAAAAAACATATTTTTTTAAATAAATTAGGTAAAAAAACATTTTTCCCTCTATTTTTAGGGCAACTTTGTGTGTTTTTACTTTTATTTTTACTACCTCCGTCCCAAGAAGTTTTTCACACTTGGAATAGATATATTTTTTAAGAAAAATGAGAGTATGCGAGTGTGGAGTTGAATAAAATAATGGTAATTTTATGTTTTATTGACTTTTGTGAGAGATATTTATTTCCTCTTTTTGGATGTGAAGAAAATGTTGGGATGTCCATTTAAGGCAACATTTTCTTCACATCCCAAAAATAGTTATGATCTTAGAATCCATTATTCTTCGGTGAAAATCATGAATAATTTTGTAAATTATAATTGATTAACTGATTCAAAACACTCTGCAATTTTAATTTTATTATAATCAAAATCATTTTCACATCGCTTTTGATTTTGTAATTAGAGTGTGGAAATGAGAAAATTGGTTTTTTTGTCCTGTAAGTTTGGTCAACTTTGTTTTTCGTCCTTTAATTTTTGACTTTATTTTTTAGTCCGATAACTTTCAAAAAATTAACATTTTCATCCTAAGACCGGCTACCGAAGGTCACCCAACCGGTGACGCTGACGTGACACGATTTTTGAATTTTTTTGAATTTTATTATAATATATTTAATATATATTAAAATTAAATTAAAAATTATATAAACTATTAATTTAAAAATCAACCCCCACCCCCCCTCCCCCCCAAAAAAAAAAAAAACACGGCCAACCCCCCTTCCCTCCCCCAATCCGCCGCCGCCCGCTCTCAGTCGGAAAATCTTGAAGCTTGAAGCAATTCGCCGGAAACGACATTGGAGCATTGCGAGAAGAGAGAGGAGATACCTGCGACATCGGAGCACTGCAAGCTTGAAGCAATTCGCCCGCGCCGCCCCTCCCCCAATCCGCCGCACGCCGCCGCCCACTCTCCGCCAGAAAAGCTTGAAGAAAAATTCTCCGATGCGAAATCAAATTTCCGGCATGGCGTTTTCTTCCAGGCGTGGCTCACTCCAGAAAATCAATCGGTCGAGGTCCCCCACGCCGCCGCTCACCCCCATCGTCACCACCACTGCCGGAAATACCACCATCGTCCATCGCCGCCGCCGTCTCTCGAAAATTGCACCACCGCCGCACAAAACCCCCCTCACCCCTCGCCGGAAATAGTGGAATCTTTGCTTTCAAGCTTCGATCGACGCCGAAAATGCATGAAGCCTGTCATCACCGAAATTGGAAGCAATTCGCCCCGGAATTTCGAAGCAATCGAAAATTGGGGCCTGAAATTAATGCGGCAGAGGGTGGTGGTGTTTCGAAGCAATTCGATGATGGAATTTTGGGCAGCGACGGGCGGTGGAGGGTGGGCAGCGGTGGACGACGTCCACTGTTGAGGAGGGGCGACTAAGTTACAGGGGTGGGGGAGTGGGCCGAAGGGTGGGGGTGGGTGGGTGGATTTTGGATTTTTTTAATTAATTTTAATATATATATATATATCACATATAATATAATAAAATTAAAAAAAAAAATTTAAAAATTGTGCCACATCAGCGTCACCGGTTGGGTTACCTCCTGTAGCCGGTTATAGGATGAAAAATTAATTTTTTTTAAAGTTATCGGACTAAAAAATAAAGTAAAAAATTAATAGGACAAAAAACAAAAGTAACCAAACTTACTGGACAAAAAACTCTATTTTCCAGTGTGGAAATATACCCTAGAGAGCCTATGAATAGTGAATACTACATTCATATATACACGTGTCAAGATTAGAATGGTTATATAATCTACCAACAAGAATGATCTTGCATTCCTTTCCCACATACATCAGTTTGATTGCAGCCATGGAAGCCACAGTAACAAGCTGTGCTCACCAAAGAGCTGCAAATTTTAACACTTTAACCCTTAATTGGCCTCAAATCAAACCCCAGCTCCTTAATTTTACTTCCTACAACACCATTTCCAATCCCAGAAACAAAAGCGTTGCCCTGTTTCTCACCCACTGCTCCACAAAGCCAAACACCAACAAAGAGGCGACAGATGAGAATCGCTTGACTTCCAAGACTCTCCCGAATTCAAGAATCCAACCAAAAGCGGCATCAATCTCAAGTCGGGGAGAACTTTCTTCGAGTTCATCCTTCTCAAGGGGGCTGATTTTTGATTTGGGTCCGAAGAATTCGTGGGACAATCTTGAAATCGGTTCTCCTGTGGTGAAGAGGTTTTTAGGCGACGAGGAAGAGAGGTGGTACATGTGGTACCATGGGAGGTCTAGTGAGAATCCAGATTTTGATTCAATTGGATTGGCTGTTTCCAGCAATGGGATCCACTGGGAAAGGGGCACAGAAGGTGTTCGATCAAATGCCGATGTGGGGTTAGTCATGAGTAGTGGTAAAGATTGGTGGGCTTTTGATACTCACAGCGTTAGGCCTTGTGAGGTTATGATAATGTCTAGTAATAAAGTTAGAACTAACAGCGGCGTTTACTGGCTTTACTATACTGGATTCAGCTCTGAAAATGTTGAGTTTTTGGGTGATCATGATAGGGTTCTTAAGTCATTGCCTGGCTTAGCAATGAGCCAAGATGGGAGGCATTGGGCTAGAATTGAGGGGGAGCATCACAGTGGAGCATTGCTCGATTTAGGATCCGAAAACGAGTGGGATTCTTTGTTCATAGCCTCTCCACAAGTTGTTTTACACGGGAGTGGTGATATCAGAATGTACTACCACTCATTTGATGCGAAAAACGGGCACTTCGCTGTAGGCATTGCGCGATCAAGGGACGGGATAAGGTGGGTGAAGCTGGGGAAGATATTAGGGGGAGGCGAAGAGGGTGGTTTCTATGAGCGTGGGGTGCTCAATGCTCGGGTTTTGAGAAACCGAAAAGATGGCAACTACTTGATGGTTTATGAAGGCGTTGATGGGGATGGGAGAAGGAGCATCGGAATGGCGGAGTCTTCCGATGGATTGAGGGAATGGAGGAGGGTGCAAGATCGTCCCGTTTTCGAGGGATCGGGCGATGATGGGGGATGGGATTGTGAAGGGGTGGGATCGCCATGCTTGGTTCAGATGGATGGGGATGGGGATACAGAGGAGTGGAGATTGTATTATAGAGGGCTTGGGAATGGGGGGAGAAGTGGGATTGGAATGACTGTGTCTCAAGGAAGTGAATTTACAGTGTTTGAAAGATGGACTGGATTTCTTCTGTGAGCCAATTTGTGTAGTCCTAGATTACATGTTAATTTCTGCTCTTGCCACTTCTCATCATTATTTTGACTGTATAACCACATTCCTATTGATGTGAATCTCATGTATGATTTTTTATTTTTCTTGAATTATGTTGTACTCCTATGTTTCATTTTATCAAATTAGAGTGATGGGTGACTTGAAGAATTTCATTTCATTTAAAAATTAAATTAAATTAATGGAGAGCTATGATGCACGGATTCTTCTAAAAATATCACAATGCAGTATCGGATTCGCACCCGCCCCCTAAAAGGGGTGCGATTCTTGAATCCGCGAATCGGATTCTCCACGTGGTGAATCCGGCTGCCACGTGGCGAATCCACTAACGGATACTCGAGTCCTCCTCGCGAATCCTACTTATTAGACATTAAATATATTATTTCAATTGAAATTTATTATATAATATAATTTAAATTGACAATGTGACACCTATTTTATATTAAAATCACTATTATGGCGTATGTGTTAGGCTAATGTAACTTGAATTGATTTTTGGTTACTTAATTATATTAAATTATTGAATATGTTTAAATTTTGAGTCAGAGAAAATATGAATTATATACATTCGATTTACTAAATTTTAAAATATATTTGTTTTTTTAGGTATTATATATAATAAAATATAAATAAACAGACGTATCCTTGACGAATCGCACCCTAAGTTTTTCAAAAATTCGTATCCCCGTACCCGTATTGTATCGCTCCTGCACTCCCGCACCCGCACCTGTGCAACATAGATGGAGAGGTATACAATCAATTTATTCATATATTCCCCCCGCCTTCTCTTAATTTTCAGAGGTAAGTGGACACACTTTTTAAGATAAACTGTTTTGTTAATTTTTTGGACCAATGAATAAAGAGTATTTTGAAATAAAATAGTTATTGTGAGAGTGTTTTATTTTCATATATGGAGTGTGGAAATTATTATGGGGCGTCCAAAAAAAAAAAGTGTGAAGATTAAGGGAGACCGATGAAATAACATTTATTCTCATTTGAATAAAAAGTATAATATAGTTAGAACAGCTTTTTATGAAATTTAACCTCAAATTATGAGTGTGAGTCAAAGACCCCGATACCACATAGAAGGATTAGATTAATTGTCTTACAAATGAAATGAAACCATGCTAGCTAAATTTTAGGAAAAAGTTTTAATTACTTATTTATAACCGAAAGAAGAGGTTTTGTGTGAGATTTTTTCATGGTGACACGAAGTATAAATTTGAACATGACGCATAATTTTGAAAAGCAGTGTTAATTTGTGTTGTTTGCCTAATTGAAAATATCGATCTCACAACTTTTTTTGATTAATAATCTAAAACAGATAAGCCTGTAATTACTGGATGCGTTATTACTTGGAAAAAAACAAAAAAAAACTAAACCCTTATTTCTATATATATATATATATATATTTTTTTTTTTTTTTTAAATAGAAGTCAGTGATCGAGTCCAAGCACTATATATCTGGTCCATACCAGGCCTAGCCTTCTATAATCAAAGCCTGTAAGAGTAGTTTGAGTCATTGGGCCAAAGATATTAATTGACAGTGTACGGTTATTTGTATCCCATTTTAATGGAAGTACACCAATTGAATTATTAAACTCCAAATCAAATGAGCACACATCCCAATTAATAACCTAAAATACCCTTAAGTTTTTCTAAACTAAAAAATATAGCGTACACCCACCACATACCAATTTGAATGACTATTTTCTTCACAAGAGTTTGTCGTTGCGCTCGAGACTACACGGTGGACCGTCCGCTGCCCGCCATCAGCCTTGCACCGTCCGCCGTCTGCTGTTCGAAAAAATAAAATGAAAATGTAACACATGTTCAAAAATATATTTCAAACATTTACGTAATGTTAAAAAAAAAATTATGAACAAATTGTTCGAAAATTCTGATATGAAAATACAACATATGTTCATAAAATTTTTTTGAACAAAGGTAATTTGTTCAAAGAACCAGTACTAAAATTTTTGTTAGTGTTAGTGTCCTAGAGGCAATCCTTTGTAAGGACATATACTAAGATGATATTAAGTTTATGGTTTAATATTATTGATTGGTTTGATATTAAATGTATGACTTTACACTTATCTGAATATTATGTTTGATTGTTTGCATTATTCATATCCGTGTTTCCTTGAATCGATACTGTCATTGAGTGAGTGAGAACTCAGATGATTCAAGTACGATTCTCAAATAGCCCCGATCAAGGATCATCAAGAATGAGATATTGATGATGCAGTGGAGATTGGTGTGTGATGTTCATTATACTCTATGGGAGAGTGTAGTAAGATCTCACTTACTACGAGATACTAGGTATCTCATAATGGATGCACAAATACCTTAGAGGGTATTGGTATACCCATCCGAGAAATTGTTTGATGTAATTCCACTTAATGTGTCTACGGGTGTCTCGGTTAGTGTGAGCGATGTGATACTCCTCTAACTTGAGGTCAATACGCATGACATGTGCGGAGTGATGAACTTTAACCATGATCGACGCTTGCACCCTCCAAGGGTAGATATGGCATGAATTGTGTTCATCACGAAGTGCATGTGCGTGGTAGTTGAGCCAAGAATAGGATTCATTCCTCAACGTGGATATAAGAGAGAATACTCGTCTTCTCATCATAATTGGATCTAAGACATTGGCCGATGCAAGTCGACTTGGACTTTGTGGCCAAGTGCGGCGCAAGCAATCAACTAGTGATTCGAGATAAAATGATTAAGTTATTTGAATAGACACTTCATCATGCTTAAGATTTAATCGAGTATTCGCGAATGAAAGGAAGATATCACAATAGCCTACATATTACAGGTAGTTGTAGATTTCCTCGCAATATATTGAGAATGTCTGATTTATTGTCTAGGGTTCAATTAAGACCGTTAGTTTGACTAATCGCTCGATATACGAGGGCCTATGGGTCACACAACAAGCGATGACAGTTCGCCGATTATAGTTGGTTGATTAAGTATTATATTAGATATAATATTTAATTTATGAAGTATATAATAATAATTATATTTGGAATTAATTATTATTTAATTAAATTAGATTTAATTAAATATGAAATTCCAATAATAATATTTGAAATATTATTATACAAGAATAATAGATATGGAAATATATTATTCGTAGGAACATATCTGGGTAAATATAATCTGTAGAGATTATATTTATGGGCTAGACTCGATATCTTGCTTAAGAATTAAACCAAGTTTATCCCTATAAATATGCGTCTCATGGGAATTCCTAAACACACAAGAAATATAATTTCTCCATAAAATCTCTTGTTCGAGTTTTCCTAGCAAGTTCGTCTCGAGATTCAACGCTGGCACCTCGGTGCGGATCGATGAATAGTTGGTGCATGGATACCATAGTTGAGGATTCCGCTGCGCATGTTTACGTGTTTTACATGCCTCTAAAATCCAACAGTGGTATCAGAACTCAGACTCTTGTGTTATTTGCGTAATTATTTTGATTTATATTTTTTTTTATAAATTAATTGGTACGGTGATATGGAGATCAACCGTACCAATTGGCTTATGCTAATATGAGCACTACTTAATTGACTTGGTCAATTGGCCTTTTGTCTTGGCTTTTGGCTGCCGCTTGGGCTCTGCCCCCTTTTCTCTTTTCTTTTCGGAATTTAAGGTTTCCCACAAGGGAACTCCGCCGCTGCCGCGAGTGCCTCCTCGATCCGCCATATGCTGGCGCTAAGCGCCGCTTGAAGCCTGGAGCTAGGCGCCATGGCTCGCGATGTAGGCGTCGCTGCTTCGATTGTTTTCTGACGGCGGCATCGCTTGAAGGCTGGCGATACGCGCAACCCGTACGGTGGCGCTAGGCGCCGCGACTAGCGGTGCATACGCCGATTCACAGCGAGACACACGACGACTGACTCACTGTTACCAATTCGTCTGCTTTTTGCTCTCTTCCGATCAGTTGCGGCGGTGTGGTCCCTGATTTGGGATTCTTGCCACCCCTGTAACGACGGTGTGATTCGGACGGAGCCACACACATATCGTTTGAGAAGCAGTGCCTTGCGCACGTGCTCACGACATGGTGCGACCCGTCACCGCTTCTCACGACGGCGTTGTTCTTAGATCGTGTACACCATTACTGTTTTGGTCGATTCCGGTGTTCTTTCGCTCACTACAGTTGGACTATTTTAATAAATTAACTGTATTAATTCTGAATAACACTGTAATTGATGAACAATGTTGATCGGTGTCTGAATTAGTTGTCCCAAATACACATTAGATGTTGTCAGTTTAGGCGGTGATGGAAAGGGGTTGGTTTTGCAAATTAGATTTGGCAAAAGCACCCGTTGCAATTTTGGAAATTGCAATCTGAGCCCTAATAATAAAGAAAATTAAATATTTTGAAAATATTTAAACTAAATTTATTTAGACAAAATTTGATGGGTTGGACCTATTCAATATTAAAAATTGGATTTTTTTAAAAATAATTAATTTGATTAATTGTTGTTAATAATGATAAATTATTTTAAAATGAGCTTTTGAATCAATTTCTTGAAATCATTATTAATCCCACTTGAAAGTATTTTGTCTATCTATGTCCGCATTATAATTGTTTGGGTAGGCGGCGCCCAATAATTGTCGGACCATATTGCATGTTTCGGGTAGGCAGCGCTCAAGTAAATATTAGTCCGTATAAAATCATGTTTGGGTAGGCGGCGCCCAATAATTGCTCAAATGTGATATAGATTAACATATGGATCTCGATTAAGCAATTAATACCACGCCTTTAAAATGATCCTCACTAAAATATGGTTTTTCATTAAATTGAAATATATCTTCTATTAAAATTAAAAGTAAACCGGAGATTTCGTTCCAATGAGTATTTAAGGCCCAAGTCTTTTGCTCGGATCTACATCTAACGGAACTTTTATAGGGACATGTTTGTCGCCGCTTAATGGTTGTAAACCAACTTAATTCTGTTACACCAGCCCAAGCAGGGAAACGAGAATTGGGTGACATCCGATTGACCTAGGTTCAATCAACTAGGAATTGCGTGAGACAATTGGTTTAGAGACCTAACAGTTCTGATGTTGCAATGTTCAGCCAAAGCAGTCATTATAATAGTAGGAATGTGGATCCTAGTCCATTATGATTTATATTAGATATAAATTTGTACTCTTCCGATGAGGTCGTTGAGTATGTGAAAATAATGGAGACAAAATAAATAAAAGGTCATGTTTATTTTGATTGCTGAATATTGATCATATGAATTATGTGCTTTAATTCCCGTTTAAATTTAATTTCCTAGGATTGTTGAAATGAATAACTTGTCGTAGAGAAGTGTTTTGGAAACAAACAAATTAGTTGGGCTAAATTTTCTGAACTGGCACCGAAACGTGCGTTTGGTGCTTAGGCAAAAAAAATTAAGTACGTGTTGGTCACGCCAATCCCTGTTACCCCCGAGGCTCGTTCTGAGGAAGCCAAAGCGTTTGATGCCGAAGCTCAAAAGAAGCATCAAGATAATACTTTCCAGGCTCGATATGTTATGTTGCTCGGCATGACTCCCGAGTTGCAAAGACAACACGAGAGGATGCTTCCCTATGAGATGCTTAGACATTTGAAGGATCTCTTTGATTCTGAGTCTCGTTCCGAGATTTATGAAGTGATGAGAGATCTGTTTAGATGTCGGCTATCTGAAGGAGGGGATGTCTCCCCTCATGTTTTGAAGATGATAGGGCTAATCGAGAAACTTGGTCGTTTGGGCATTGAGCTGCAGACCAATGTTGTTGTTTATGCCATTCTTCAGTCGCTACCCCAATTCATACTCGAGTTTCATAGTAAACTTCAATATGAATAAGACGGTTTCGACCATGCCTGAGCTTCATAACATGCTCAAGACTTTTAAGGAAAAGACTGTACTCATGGTGGACGCTTTTACTTCCTCTACCTCGAAAGGCAAGAAGAAGTGAAGAATCAAAGCTAAGAAAGGTTCTAAGCCTAATTTCCTCAAGCCGAAATGTGGGATTCAAAAGAAGGAGCCGGTGAATAAGGATGTATGCCTCCACTGCAAGCAGAAGGGGAATTGGAAGAAGGATTGTAAGGTTCTAGCAGCTGAAAAGAAGGCACAAGGTGCTTCAGCCACTAGAATAAGTATGTTTGTTATTGAGATAAACATGTTCAAAAATAATTCTAACTGCTGGGTATTGCATACCGGTTGTGGCTCACACATTTGTACAAATGTGCAGGGGCTCAAGGACAGCAGAGCAGTTAGACCGGGTGAAATCGCCCTTCGCGTGGGGAATGGAGCAAGAGTTGTTGCTGAACGTGTTGGGACTTATGTTTTAGACTTACCTTCTGGTTTTAGACTCGAATTGAATAATTGTTATTTCATTCCGTCTATTACTCGTAATATTATTTCCGTTCCTATGTTAGACATTAAGGGATTTTTCTTCCGTTTTACAAATAATACTTGTTATTTTTCGCTTATAGGTGATGTTTATGGGAATGCTTCTCTTGTGAATGGTTTATACTTGTTACATTGTGGATATAGTGTTCTTAATATACAAAATAAAAGACTCAAGCTCAGTATTCATGAAAATCCGACGTACTTGTGGCATTGTAGACCTGGTCATGCAAACGAGAAAAGAATCGCAAGGTTAAGAAAATTGGACTGTTGGTGATCGGTTCTAATCGCGTGGATTAGTGGCTATTTTTAACCGATTTTGGGATCACCAAATAAGAACGTGTGATTGATTACCACCGTAAATGGTAAATTCGATTGTTCGGGTTATAAAATCAAAAATACGAGTATTGAATTCGTATTTATCTCGTATGTGTGCACGTCTAGGTGTTTGAGTGTGTGTATTTGGAGTGTTTGTGAATTTGAACTTAATTTTCATTGCTGGAGAACAACTATTTATACTGACCACCAAGTAGGTGGTGTATATGACTCTTGGACTTCCAAGCTTGCATACTTGACATGTGTCCCTTTGACCATATTTGACCTTATCTAAGCTAAAACTTAATTACAAAGTCTTGTAGGTCTTATCTCAGATACACTGTTGTTCGTCCTTGTTGGCTTGGTTGGTCCAATTCTTTCTTTTTGTAGAAGTTGTTTGCCTCTTGAATTAATGGAACATAAGTTGTTCGCCGTTATGTTCCTTGTAGGTGGGCTTCGGGATCTTTGTCCTTTGTTCGTCATGAGTCTAGCTGGTCTGTTATGAGATTTGGCGTTGTACACCTCTCAAGCTGGTAAGTGCACCACTTCTTGACAATGTTGTTCATCACTCTTGCCTTGGCGTAGGGTTCATATCCGGTTCCAGGTCTTGGATATGTTCGCTTATAATTTGCTCGTCTAGTTGTTGTTCATCAGGGGATACAACACCCTAATTAGTTTATGCACTTCCCTTTGCCTCTTTGTTGCTAATCACCTTGGATTTGATTGTCTTTACTTCATTTTACTTGTTCGCAGCTTAAATCTTGTTCGCTCAGCCGTAATTGATGTTCGCCTATCAACAATTGCCTCATATCCTGGCCAAATGTTGCCTCGAACGATCAGTTTTATGTCGAGCAACTGTGGTCAGGATATTATCCTGGTATGGAATAAGACGAACAATTCTTGCTTTTAGACGAACAATATTGGATATGTCGTTTTGTCTTCCCAAAGCTGGGAGTTGTTCAATGATGACGTGGGCGGCATGATTATGCGCCGCCCACGCGCGATCAATCCCAAGGCCACGCGCCCCCATAATTGCAGCTAGGTCCTCCAAGTTTCAAAACTTTTTGTTCGGAACCCCGTTTTTTCATAATTTTGACCCATAATTTTCTGGAAATATCGAGCTGTACCCCATTTTTTGTGTAGGTATAAAATTGAGTGGGAACTGAAATTTTCCCACTCTTCACTATTTGCTACAGAGAATTCTGGCGAAATCCACAATCTCCGGCGACTTCAAAACTTTTCCGGCGTATTTTCTTCGTGTTTCAAGGTAAGTTGAGCCATTTTTCTTCTTTTTAACTTCGTTATTCTCTTTATCCCTTTTCCTTCTCGAATTGTCATTGCACCACCACCATGTACGCCATTATTGCCGTCGTCTGCAAATAATCGCCACTGTCCTCCCCTTCAGTTTCTCACCGGAAACTGGAATTCTTAACAAATTCTCCTGAAAAAATCTATAATTTCGACCTTCATTATACTTAAAACCCATGTCCTCTCATTCAAGTAATAAAAGTTCCGAGAAAGATCTGGACCATCTTTTTCCAATAGTGGTCTATCAACCGCCTTTCGAGGTTTCGTCAGTGACCCCCCTCAGTGTTGATTCAGTAGTTCGATCGGTGGAGGATATTGGTGCTCGTTAGTCCGGCGAGGAGGTTATGGTCACGACGAACAAGGATTCAGATGAAGAGTCTTCTTCAAGTTCTGGATCTGAAGAGTTAGATTTGAAATTCGACGAGCTAACTCGTGAATTTTTGGAAGGGATAGAATTCCCAAATCCCAAGATGCTTGAAAATGAAATCCCCTCTGGAGTTGCTCGCCCATTTGAATGGCGAGCATATGCAGCTGAATTTGCGAACAACTTTCCCTGCCCTCAACGACAAGTCTTAGATTTGGTGAGAACTGATTATCAGGCGAGCAAGATTTGGAGTGTTGTTCGCAAAGACGAACTTAACCTAATTCGGGAGGCGTATCAAATTCCATACATCCACATGTGGGCCCCGAAGAAGAAGGAAAGAGCTGGTCGGTCCCCACCAGAATGTACGACGATTAATATCGACACCCTCATCGCCGGGTTAAGGTTGCCATTGCCCCCGGTTGTTGGTCGCTTTTTGAAGGCGACCAACCATGCCATCACCCAAATTACGCCAATTGGGTGGATACATTTGCTCGACGTTATGGGTTTGTTCACCCTGGAAGGGTACGTTGACTGTATCACTACTGAAGAGGTCAACTATCTAATGACAATCACCAAGTGTCCAGTGGGTGAAGAGGGGTACTACTATTTGAAGGCTCGGACTGGGCTTAAAATGGTTGAAGTAGTGCCGAACAAAATTAGAAACTGGAAATAGCACTTTTTCTTCATCGGGGGTGATTGTCGAGCATCTTCTGATCCACACGGTGGTGCTGGGCGCATATATTCTCCCACCACTTATGGGAAGATTAGACGTAAGCTTGCTTTTGTTCGTCTTTGGATTAAGTTGTTCTAATTTAACTCTTCTTGTTTGTTCGCAGGTCCTCAACTACTTAAGTGGAATACGGAAGAGGAAGAGATTGGCTCAGAATTTCTATTCACTTCCTGTTTGGTTGCCCTACGAGATAGAGCTGATAGGACCATTGAGCATGTAAACAAAGAGAAGTGTCAAAAAGCTGCTCACCTGTTCACGTACCCCCACCATCTGGAAGCACAAGTCGAGGTGTCCCCAGATATAAAAAATTCTAACTCCCCAAAGCAAAATTGCTCATCAATAGCTTCTTGTCCTAAAACTTGTTCGTCTAATATACTATTTTTTTTATATATATCCGAGCAAGTTACAGTAGCTGTTCCTCCTTGCTTCGGCCTCTTAGAGCAGAGAGTCCACGAGATGCCGCCTCCAAAAGGAAGAAAGATAAAATGAGACCCGCCTTCCAAAGTTCTGGCAATGACGAACAAGCCCGAGGGAGCGAAAGTTACTTGGCAAACTGCCCCTTCTATAAACGTCCCACCGCCTTCTCTCCTTGCTTCATCTCCTCATGGAGGAAAACGTTTAAAAATGGGAGATGGGACTCCCGTGGCTCAACCTGTCCCCGCCGGTAATAAGGGAAAAGAGAAGGTGGGAAAGAGTCATGCTCGCGCCCATCAGGAAGGAGAAGTTGCTCGCCAGACTTCGATTGAGCCTGTTGAAAATAAGAGCAAGTCGGGAAAAGATGTTACTCCTTCCCGAGGTCCGGAAGATATTACCCACCTTGGCTGGAATGAGAAGAAATTTGCCGAGTAAGTATCTTTTACGACTTAATCTTTTTGAACAGAGTCTATGTTTTCGAAAATTTCTAGGTATATCTTATGTTCTTGCTCGTAAATACCGGGCAGAGAGCCATCCTGGGCGAGCAAACCCTGTTCACCAATATGCCTGTTCAAAAACTCCGATAACAATAAGGGAGATTCCAAGCGAGCATGTCCGCAGGGCCATAGAGTTGATCGCCCGGGCATGGACTAGGCCCATGGACAAAACCATCTCCATGCAAGGAGTAGCGGACAACTTCCACCACTCGATGATGCAGGCCACCAACTCACTGGTCACAGCTCAAAAAGGGATGGCCCAGCTAGCCGAGCTAGAAGAAGCTGTTCGTCGCTATGCAAGCACTGCTCGGCAGCTGTCTGAAGAAAAAGAGGGTCTAGTTAAAAATTATGAGGCCAAACTTGCTCGCTTGAACAACCAACTGACTCTCTCCCTTGATTATGAGAAAAAGCATCTTGAGAGTTATCAACTGGTATCTACCGAGCTTAAGGGCAAAGAAGCTGAGCTCGAGGAGGAGAAAAAAGAGAAAGTTGTTGTCGAGCAAAAATTGGCTGAATCGGAGGCTGAGGTTGCTCGCCTTAATGGGATGATAAAAGACATGTTCACTCGAGAGCAATTGGACGCCGAGTTACAAATTCGATCTGGACCCATCACAAATTTGGGGTACATCTGCGCGTATGCCGATTGTATCTGTCTGGCAAATTCGTACGAGAAGCCCGACTTGGTTGAAGAGATGGGAAAGGATCTGGCAGAATTTGTCGAACACTATCCCCCTCCAAATAATATTGAGCTTCAATTGGGGGATATGGAAGACTATGGGATCAAGATTGATAAACTTGATCCCAGTATCCTTGTTACTCGCCCTCCAGCTCCAGTCGATGAAGGCGAGCAAGCTGCTGATGATGAACAAACCTGTTGATAGGCGACTAGAAACGTCATTAGGGTGAGCAGAATTAACTCAAAGTACTCACCCTTAAGATAAATTTAAGCCAACAAAACTAGGCCGAGCTGGAAACGTCAGGTGAACAGGCTTTGTCCGCCTAGCAACTATAATAAGGCGAGCAGCTCTAACCTAAAGACCATGTGGACCCAGATGACACCCCAATGAGCATATCTAGCACATCAGTGAACAGATTTGGCTGCAATATCAAGATAACAAATTATCAAGAATAAAGACCATCAAAATCAAACTAAAGACTCCTCAAGGACAAGTCCAACGGGACAAATAACTCCTGAATACGAGCAAGTCCAGTGTAGAAGGATAGAATTTAGTTTAGATAAGGTCAAAATAGTCAAAGCCCAAGTATCACACATGCACATTAGGGAGGTCAAAGGTCATGTACACCTCCTGCTAGGCAAACTTGTATAAATACTTAGATTTTTTCAGCTAATAAAAAAAGCACAAATTGATATACACGTCCAAACTTCGATTATACATCCAAAGCAGCTTGATTCTCTTATATACGAATTATATACGTAATCAATACACGTGTTAATTCTACCCTAATCAAAATTTTCGTATTCACTAATTGCGTTAGTGGTCAATCACACGTAATTGTTTGGTGATCTAATTAACGATTAAAAACAACCACTAATCCTTGTGATTAGAATCGATCATCAACAAATTGGCGCTAGAAGGAGGGTTCGAACCTCCGATTAAGGATTCAAGCGTGATTAAGCAAGAACTTCAAGCTTAAAACTTGAAGATTTGGAGAAATTTTCAGATTTCTTTTGAAGATTGGTGCAAGGGTGTTATTGGTGTTCTTCATACCAAGTTTGAACCACTGAAGATTAACACTTACACTTCGCACAAAGATGCCTCAATCACATGAAACCCAACATTCTCAACATGTTACAAGATATTCACAGTCAAGAGTGTCCCAGGCTGGTGGGCGAGCAGAAGTAGCTCGCCACGGACAGGAAAACCATCCAACAGCTACACATCAACCAATGATATCTGAGCTAGATGCTTTTGTTCGCAATCCTGATGAATTAGCTCGAACAATCGCAATGCTTCAGGCTTTGCAAAAGCAACAAGCACAACCTGACCCATCTCAAATTCGAGCAAGGCATAGCCCAACAAGAGCTCGTGAGCATGAGAAGGCTAGAGATGACCATCAAAATGAGGCAGAAAGTGCCCAAGTTCGTAAGATGAAGGGCAAGAAGAAACAACTTGCCGAAGCTATCAGCTATGGAGAATTAACCCCAAACCAAGCTTTGGGGGTTAGTCAGGGCACACGCCAAAGTGCACTGAACAGATTAGGTCGCCTCGGTCGGGGAGCAACATAGATCTATCCAAGAGCAGAAGTAGCTCACCCGGCCCATATACCAGCTCGCCAGTCAATCCACGAAAGGCTGACTAGGTCAGCTTTTGGTCGCCTAGGCCCAGATGCGGGACCCAGTCATAGGAGGCCAGTCCAGGGGGTTCCCATACCAAGCGAGGGACTGCGGCGAATAGATGGTCATGCACCTTTGTTCCCCGAACACCCTCCAAGTCAAGGGGGATCCCTGGAGGAACTGGTCTCCATGAGGAAAGGAATCGAAAGCATGCAGGGTCAGTTGGAGCTGCAGAGAGGTTATGGGAATACTTCTCTTCCATCCTCTCCGCTATCTTCACTAATCTTAAAAGCTCCCATTCAAAAGAAGATCAAATTCCCTGCAAGTATACAATATGAAGGCACGGCGGACCCCCGGGTGCATTTGATGAAATACTCTGATTATATGATATCGATGGGGGCAAGTGATGCAACCCAGTGCCGAAACTTTCCATTGACTCTGGGGTGTTGATGATCTTTGCTAATCACAAGGATTAGTGGTTATTTTTAATCATTAATTAGATCACCAAACAATTACGTGTGATTGATCACTAACGTAATTAGTGAATACAAAAATTTGGATTGGGATAGAATCAACACGTGTATTGATTACGTATTTAATTCATATATAAGAGAATTGAGCTGCTTTGGGCGTATAATCGAAGTTTGGACGTGTATATGAATTTGTGCTTATTCTATTAGCTAAAAAAATCTAAGTATTTATATGTTGGTCCCGGTACAAGACTGAAGAATACGTGTATGGGGGGGGGGGAATATACGTATACCAATTTTTCAACCTTAAAACTGACTGAGTCCCTTTTACTCAGAGTGGTAAAGAACTAGGAGCTGATAACACACCTACTGACTACACTTGGTGCGGGTTAGTTGGCTAACTATCAGTTCAAGTTCAGTGCGGAAATGTTTGAGCCCTGATAGTTTAAAGTCTTGTTTAGTTTGCTTTCTGAAAAACTTGTTTTACTCAATTCTGAATAGTGTTTAGTAGGGCAGTGCTCTTTTTGAAGATCAGCCTGATTGATTCAGGCCTGATAAACTGAATGCAATGAATGAACAAGTAATATGGCAAGTATGCACAATATCAAAGCAGTAAGAACACAAGGAGTTTAACGTGGTTCAGAGACTCAAGCTCCTACGTCCACGGCCTGATTTAACAGGAAATCCACTCAAGGGATTCTTGTTTTTAACGTGCCAAGGTGCACCAAGACCAGCTAACCTCACTGATCTATACAACTCCACTTACTAATACACTAACTGACTTACTCCCAACAAGCCTAACTTAGGGTTTTGGTTTCAGTTTGGATTCCAACTAAGTTGAGATTATCCTTACAAGGCAAAGCTATGCTAAGGATTAGATAATCTCTCTAAGCTTAAGATAATGCTATTTAGCTCTTGGAATACAGAATAACTCTCGATTGCTAAGAAACACTTGGGAAATTCAGATGTTTTTCGAGTGCTTCTTTTAAAGGTTGAATGCTTTGAATGCTTGAGAGTTTGAGTAATTTATGGCTTGGAAATTTCCCGTAACCTTGAATGGGTTCAAGGTCTTCTGTATTTATAGGTGATTTAGAAAACTATCAGTTGGAGAGATAGCCTTCTAGTCATCTATGTAGAGTGGCTTCAAACGGACATATCTTCATGCAGCAGCCGTCCTCACATGGATTTGGTATTTGCATTAAATGCACATTAAATGCTTGCCCGTTGAATGTGCAGTCTGAATTCAGTCTCCATGTCAGGTTCCGTACGTGCGTGTCCTTCTCGGATTGGTCCGCGTCATCAGGTTGGTGAGAATGTCAGAACTTATTCCTGAGCTTCAGGCTTGTCTTATTAAGTTCATTTTGTCTTGAGCCCACCAGTCTTGTCCTGACGTTGAAATTCCTTTTGCATTGCTTGGCTCTACTCCAAGTCTTCCCATTAACTCAGTGACATCCTGTTCCCTTCAGGATTGAGTTAGTAATGACCTCAGGGTCATACTCTTCATCACTGACACTTACTCAGCCAGCTTAGAGGACTGCCATAAGTTCAGGATGGTGCTCTTCGTCTTCAGGCTCTTAGTCTTGATTGACACCAGTGAGTTCTCCTCTCACTGAGTACCTATGAAGTGTAAAATGACTAAGTACTAATCCTAATCAAGACTAGCCTGACAAAGACAGATTAAGGCAAGCATCTTTTCAGGGGCTTTGGGATCTTAATCAAAACTGACAATGTCCCAACAATTTTCCCCTTTTTGATGATGCCAAAACACTGAAAAGATCCTAAAAAAATTTAGAGGAAATATGATAAACCTATCTATAAGATAAGACAGTGTTAGAGCAGTTCTTGATAAAGTACAGAATTTAAACAAGCAGCTAAAAAGACAATGAGTTTTTGTCTGTGGGCAAAAGTAATAGACTTCATTGATTGATGTGGAAATGGTTACAATGAATCTAGTCTATTACAAAGAAGCCTGTGAACACCTAGACTAATCTCATTTCAGGTTTGAGTCCATATCCTGCATAGACTCTTGCCTTCAGCTCGTCAAGTCTTCCAGGTTGGTTCACGTATCCTTCAGCTTTGGCTATCTTCAATACTTCCATCATGATGGCCTTTGTGTCATGCTTTTGAGTTCCAGGAACTAAGGGAGGAGCTCGAATGGTGAACTCAGGAGCCTTCACTTGAACTTGAGCTGCATCAGCCTCCTCCAAGATCTTCTGGAATAGCTCAGGATGATTGTCCATCATGTAGTCAGTGAAGTGGGCATTGATATCATCAGTGTCGCCCCACTTCTTCACAACATACCATAATCTAACAAATTCATCCCTTGCATCAGTCCAAAACTCCTTCAATGCCTCTGAGACGAACTCATCGACAAAAACTTCCCTTACTCCTGATTCAGGCCTACTGACTTGAAGAATTGTTGATTTCCTAACTGTTGGCTTCTTCCTGTACTTTCTCGGCTCAGGCTTCGCCTTCTTCCTTCTTAGCAAGCTGATCACTGCGTCATCCATTTCTCGTTGTTGAAGCTCATTGATATCAGTCAGCTTCTCAACCTTCTTCTCCAAGATGCGCATCTTCTCCTTCTGAGCAATTTCAGCTCTGCGCATAGCCTCAGATTTCTCAGAGTGATCTCCCCATGCTTCAGCACATAGCTCCGCCACCAACTCCCCTGAGTAAGTGATGGGATTCTTCCTTGAGCTCATGGGGGAAGATCTCTGAACAGGCTCAGGTTGTTGCTTGGAAGATTCATCAGCCTTTGCCCTTGCTGCCTCCGCCTTCAACTTGGCAACAATCTCTCCTCCTTCCTTCTCCACTGCTGCCAACCTCGCTGACTTCCTCACCCTCAGCACATTCCCTTCAGGATTTGCTTCAGGATCGGCTAGAACAATTTCGCCTTGGTTGACTGCCTCCGATGCCTCAGGGCGGGATCTTTTCTTCTTCTTTTCCCCCTTTTTGGCATCATCATTGGCCTCGGATGGGAATGCGTCAGATCCGCTGTTGATTACGAAGGAGGCTAGGAAATGGACATCATTAATTCCCTCCTTCAATAATTCAACTCCCATCGAAATTCCAGTCCCTGCAAATGATACTAAACTGATTGCAGCTTGGACCTTCTTCTCAAAGACCTCCATGGAGAGTTGGAGTCTTTGTTCAGCCTTCTCGATCTTCTCCTCCACCTGAACGGATCACTCATCTGCTTGGGTCAGTCTCTCGGTAATGTCCTTTGAAGTCTGAGCAATGCGTTCTGACTCCAGCTCAAACTTTGACGCTGAGCCAGAAATGGCCTGAGTGAATAGTGCTCCAACCTGAGCTGCAAGCTTCTCCACAGCCTGATTAAGATCCTCCTTCCTTTGCTCATCCTTCTCAGCCAACTGCCTCAAGGTTTGCCTCAACATCTTTTTGGTGCGCTTTCGCTCATTCCTCACTGACTTGGCCGTGTCAGTCATCGTTCTCTTCAACAAAATCAGCTCCCTGTTGGCAAGGGTGTTGTAGGCTGACTTTGTCCACTTGATGTGTTTTGCTAGGGCCTTGGAGTCTTCTTCCTTTTCAGCTCGTAGCCTCATTACTTCCTCCTATAGTTCAGCTAGATTTTCTGTGGTTTTCTCCTTCTTGACCTCCACTATGCTCGTGAATTCAGCACGACCGACCTCAGTTATTATCACATCTTCATCATCCTCTACGGCCTCGTCAGTGATTGGCTGCTTTCCCTTGTCAGCCCCTGCGGCATCAGTCCCTTCTTCAAGGTGCACTGAAGGCATTTGTGAAGTAGTCATAGCCGCCTCCTCAGGCTCAGCTATGCTATCTTGAACCTTAGGAACAATTCCCTCAGAACTGAGAGTCTCCTTGGATGCCTCAACATCTTCCTCTCTTGTCTCAGGGCAGGGAATCCCTTCATCGACAGATGTCTCATTGGCAGCTGAGATGTTCAAAACATCCTCAGCTACTGGTCCACCCTTGGCACCAGTGTCCTTTTCACCTTCCCCCTGAGCCTGAGGCTCAGAGATCATCTCATCAACTTCCTTTGCAGTCTCCTCCACTGCCTTCTCCATATCTCCACCCTGAGCTTCATCATCATCCTCATCATCCTTCTCTTCATCAGACCGGATGTCAGCCTTGCTCTTGGACATCATATCAGCCACTAACTGCTTCAGGTTGTCAAAGTTTAGAAGTTGAAGCCAGCTAGTCAGTCCAAAGAAGGAGCAAATCTTGGCTTCCTCAGTCTCCCAGTGCTCCCAGCCACGAGCGTCCACTAGCAGATGTTGCTCCTGCATGTTTGATTATTTGAAGTCCAACCAAACCTTGAGCTCAATCACATACGCCAGCAGCTCATTGTATTTGGATAGCCCAGGCCAGCACTTTCCTGCCCATTCTGTGGCATTCCCCCTGAGAGTGTTCTCCAGAATCCCTTCCGCCATGTGTTCATCTAATTCCTCCTCCTCCACTTTGAGGAATTCATCCTCTTCAGCTGAAATGGATTTGGGACAGTCTTTGGGATTGGGGTATGATGGAAAGTCTGCGGGGTTTGGAAGATTTGTCTCGGCTGACTGATCAGGCTCATTCGTGGGTGAATTTGATGGCGCTGACTCAGTCGGATGATTTGGCTCTGTTTGGGGTGTTTCAGTGGGTTGAGAGGTAGGGTCAGGGTTGGAAGGTGTTTGTGTTTCAGGGTTTGGGGGTGTTTGAGTAGGTACTGTCTCAGGCTGCAACAACGCAGCCGTCTCGACAGATTTTCTCACTTCCTCCAAGTCAGAGGCTCCAGGAGAGCTTGACTTCTCCCTCTCACTCACCTTAAGCAGCTTCTTAGCAAGGGACTTTTTGGGTCCCTTCCTAAGCCTCTTCAGGGGCCTCTCTCCCTGAGCACCCTCCTTCCTGACGTCATCGTTAGTTCCCTCAGCCTCTGACCCGGCCTTCTTGGGAACAGACCCAGTCCCTGATTTCGTACTCTTCCCTGACAGCATGACCCTTACCTTCTTCCTCTTCTCAGTCTTATCCACCCCAGGCTGCTCCACCTCCTCAGCTACTGCCTCCTCCTCACCTTCCTTACTCCTCTCAAGGAGGTCATCTACCCGTTCAATGAGACTGGTTGCCACTCTCTTGGCCTTACCAGCTGGCTTTTTGGCCTGACCCTTTGCTTTCGCATTGGGATCAGTTAGCCCTAGCACTGAATAGGTATCACTCAGTGAGGAAAACATTACCTTCTTTGAGGAGAGACTGTCCTCAAAATCGAAGGTATACCCATGGCAGGCATGAGCAATCAAGATGGACATCCTCGTTCCGAATGTCAAGATGGCACTGACGGATATGTGCTTCTTCTCCTCATCTCGCTTTAGCTTATCCAGTCCGGCCTGATGGAGTTGATCAAGGAAGAACTGCTCCCAGTTTGCTTCCACTCCATCAACAATTGCTCCCATGAGTCTCAGCTTGGGCAGACTCAGTTGCTCGTGAGAGCCAGTTGCACCCATCACCATCTTGGACACCAAATCCACCAGAGCTCTGTACTCAGGCTTTAACGTATTCTTGTTCTGACGAGCCTTGAACTCTGATGACCCAGACTTGGTCCATTTCCCAAAAAGTTCTCCCTCCGAGTTCTATGCCTGAGAATGGCAACTTGAAGACTTCCCTCACCGCCCTCCTGACGTCAATAGTGACCTCCCCTGAGTTGTAGAGAGGTTTGCCGTCGCCGTCCTTCTCTCCTGTCGGCTTAAGCGCAGCCACCTTCGTATAAATATCCCCCTTCCGTAAGAACATGTTTAAGTATGCTTCCACAACTATTCTTGGGAGCACGGAAATGGGGCGGGTGGTGAAGTATGTTTCCAACCCAGCATCGGAAATCCACTTGAATACGGGTTTGATTTCCTCAACTGTAAGACAGATACCTTCCATGGAGATGACTTGCTCCATGTGTATCAGCTTGTTCTCGACAACGTCCACGATCTTGTCGGTTGTCCAGTTGGAATCAAGGAATGCCATTGTTTTGAAATAAGAGTTTTTTCTTGAAAATTCTGTGTTTGAGCAAGAGAAAACTCAGTGTGCAGATGTGCGTTGTGTTTGCGTAAAAACCTCAAATGGCACTCTTGATTGATAAGACTAAGTCAGTTACTCAAACGTGGGGTTGAGATTAATCCCTGAATTCGAAAGGTTTTGAAATGAGGGGCCAGGATTAATCTCAGCTTCAATCAAAACCCCATGTCAGTCATATTCCGTATAAAACGGATACGTATATGAAAAAGTAACTGTAGCATTAAATGCTCCGCGCGCGTGGGTTTTAAATATGAAAAGGCGTGCTTTTAATGAAAACGGAATGCATTTAATAAAGATTTTCAGGACGAAGGACTCAGGGAGACGCTTGAAATTCACACGAGTCATGATAGAACTCATACCTGTCAGGGAGACATTGTAGCACCCTGATACCTCGCTGAGTCGAGTCTGGCCTGAGTTCTCCCTAGAACCCTACACTGACTGCTCTCCCGGATCTAAGAGTCCTAACTCCACTGACAGTTCCATAAACCTTGCTTCAGCCAGAGGCTTAGTCAAGATGTCAGCTCTTTGCCTGTCAGTGTGAATCTTCTCCATCCTAATATCTTTCTTCTCCACATGATCTCGAATGAAGTGATGCCTAATGTCCACATGCTTGCACCTTGTGTGAAGCACTGGGTTCTGAGTAATTGCTATAGCACTATTGTTATCACAATAGATTGGAACCTGATTAGCAAATACTTGGTAGTCCCTTAACTGTTGCCTCAACCATAAAATCTGAGCACAACAACTACCTGTAGCCATATACTCAGCCTCAGTTGTGGATGTAGCCACTGAATTCTGCTTCTTACTAAACCACGAGATCAACTTACTTCCCAAAAACTGACATGTCCCTGAGGTTGATTTCCTATCAATCCTACAACTTCCACAGTCTGCATCTGAATAACCTGTCAGTTCTAAGTTGTCATCTGAAGGATACCATAGTCCCATATTGACTGTCCTTTTCAAATACTTAATTATCCTCTTAGCAGCCTCCAAATGAATTTTCTTGGGATCAGACTGATACCTAGCACATACACCAACTGCAAACGTAGTCAGGCCTACTTGCAGTCAGGTACAACAAAGAACCTATCAGCCCTCGATACTCAGTCTGATTTACTGAAGTCCCTTCAGTGTCAGGATCCATCTTCCAATTTGTGTTCATAGGGATCCTGGCTGGATTGCTGTTCTGAACACCAAACTTATGAATCAAGTCTCTTGTATACTTGGCCTGATTTATGAAGATGCCTTGATCAGTCTGCTTGACCTGCAATCCTAAGAAGAACTTCATCTCTCCCATCATGGACATCTCAAATTTACCAGTCATCAACTTAGAAAATTTCTCACAGAGCTGATGATTTGGTGATCCAAATATTATGTCATCCACATAAATCTGGACCAAGAGAATGTCATCACCTTCAGTGATCCTGAACAAAGTCCTATCCACAGTTCCCTTCTTGAACCCATGGTCTGTCAGGAATTGAGAGAGGGTATCATACCAAGCTCTTGGAGCTTGCTTAAGTCCATAGAGTGCTTTCTTCAAATGGTATACTCTATCTCCAACCTCAAACCCGGGAGGTTGTTCAACATATACCTCTTCATTGAGTACACCATTCAGGAAGGCACTCTTGACATCCATTTGATACACCTTGAACTTCTTATATGTTGCATAGGAAAGGAATAACCTGATAGCTTCCAACCTAGCCACTGGAGCAAAAGTCTCATCATAGTCTATTCCTTCAGACTGACAATACCCTTTTGCAACCAGTCTAGCCTTGTTCCTTACCACAACACCATTTTCATCCTTCTTGTTCTTAAAGACCCACTTGGTACCAATCACACCTTGATGCCTAGGTCTATCTACCAGTTCCCAAACCTGATTCCTTGTGAACTGATTCAACTCCTCTTGCATGGCAATGATCCAGTTCGAGTTAGTGAGAGTTTCTTCAATGTTCTGAGGCTCTTGCTCAGAGAGAAAACAACAGAACAATGGACTCTCACCATGGAACCGTCTGGTCCTGACTCACTCAGTTGGATCACCAATGATTTGATCAATGGGATGATCCTCTAACCATGTTCTTTTTCCAGGAGTTGTTCCTGAGGTACCTGCAATGTTAATGTCTACAGGCTCATAGAATTCAGGAAATTGAACAGAAGGGGATGATCCTGAGTCTATACCAAAGGGATTAACAAGCTCAATGTCAGGGACATTGATTCCCCCTTGATTAGGTGACTCAGGAACCGTCTCAGCTGCAACAACATCTTCATAGACGGTGCTTACCTCAGGTTGAGCCTGTTCCTCAGTCTGAGGCTCAACAATCCCTGATGTGCTGGGCTTAGGAGTGCCACCTGATTCCTCATCCTGATCGTCATCATCATCCCATCTTGGAATTGGCACAGTCTTGATCTTAGGATCAGGTTGATTCTTCAAGCTCAGCCTTGTCACACTCCTTGTGACCTCCTCAGTGTCAGGATTCAACACCTTTGCCCTAGACTCATTAGCAGATTCATAAAAAACAACATGAGGTGATTCTTCCACAACAAGGGTCCTACAATTGTAAACCCTGAAGGCTTTACTAACTTCAGAATATCCTAAGAATATTCCTTCATCAGATTTGCTATCAAAGGCTTTCAATTGGGTCTTCCCATTGTTGAGGATGAAGCACTTACAACCAAATACGTGAAAATAAGAAATACGAGGTTTCCTTTTGTTCCATGTCTTATATGGGGTCTGAGCATGTTGTTTGTTCAGCATGGATCTGTTCTGAGTGTAGCATGCAGTGTTGATTGCCTCAGCCCAAAATTTCTTAGGCAATCCTGACTCAGCCAGCATGGTCCTTGCTGCTTCCTTCAGTGTCCTGTTCCTCCTTTCAGCGACACCATTCTGTTGTGGGGTTCTAGCTGCAGAAGTCTCATGAGCTATACCAAGTTCATTACAAAAGTCAGAAATATATGAATTTATAAACTCAGTGCCCTTGTCAGATCCGATCTTAGTAATGGACTGATTCTTCTCATTGCTGAGTCTCCTGAGCAACTCTGGAAGCTTCACCTGTGTTTCCTTCTTATTCAACAGGAAAATAACCCAAGTATATCTAGAATAATCATCAATAACCACAAGGGTATATTTTCTACCATTCATACTCACAGGTGTTATGGGACCAAATAAATCTATGTGCAAGAGCTGAAGTATCCTGTCAGTGGAATAGGAAGCTTTCTCTTTGAATGATGCTCTGACCTGCTTCCCTTCCTGACAAGCTTTGCACACGTGATCTTTGCTAAAAACTTCATTAGGTAGACCATCAACAAGTGACTGTCTAGAAATTTTGTTAAGAATCTTGAAGTTCAGGTGGCTTAATCTTTTATGCCATAACCAACTGAGCTCTAAAGAGCTTTTAGCAACAAAACAAGTATTAGGAATAGTGCTGCTCCAATCAGCGAGATAAACGTTACCTTTCCTTATACCTGATAGAAGCACTTGTGTTGATTTGTCCTTGACTGAACATATATTCGATGAGAACTCAACACTGAACCCTTTGTCACAGAATTGACTTACTGACAACAGGTTATGCTTAAGTCCTTCCACAAAGGACACATTTTCCACTCTGACTGTACCTATTATCAAAACACCAAAACCTTTAGTAACTCCTTTTGAGTTATCACCAAAGGTTACCTGTGGACCATCTTTAGCTTGATATTCTTGGAGAAGACTCTTCATTCCAGTCATGTGCCTTGAGCAACCACTGTCTAGGTACCAAACAACTTTGATTGAGTCTCCTCTCCTCTTGTTGTGATCCACAGCCGCCTGCAAGAAATTCAGGCTTTAGGTACCCATTGGGTGTTGGGTCCTATAGTGTCAGCTGTACCCTTCGGGATCCAGACTTGCTTAACAACCCTGATTGCCTCAGAGTGGTAAATCTGTCTTCCTGAAACATCGACATACACAACTTTCTTCTTCTTTGCCTGAGAGGAAGATGGTGTATGAGTGCTAGACTTAGGCTTCACAGGAGCCTGAGTGGGTGCCTTTTGGGCTGGCTTCCTGTTCTTCCTAGGTCTGGGTGCAGCAGGTCTTGGGCCTTGTTCTTGATAAGGACCCTGATTTCTATTCCCCCTAGGCAAGTGAGGGAATGGAAAACAGTTAAAGGCCTCAGGATGCCAAAACCACGGGGGTGTCATCATATTTGGCCTTCCCTGTTGGTATTGCCAAGCATGATGGTACCCTCGCTGACCAGTATGAGGGCTCTTGGCCTGAGTCTTCCTCTGCTTTCGCTGAGGTTTTCCCTGGCCTGAGCTCTCAGGGGCTTCCTTAGGTTGCTTCGCCTTTCCCTTGGGTTTTGGCTTAGCTACCTTAGGAGCAACCCTGACTGTGTCAACAATTTCCTTGCCCTTATCAGTTTGACGGGCCTGGAGTACAACCTTAGGTGCACTCTGGCCTGTCTGAAAAAATACCCTCTCAGTGTTGCTCCCTGAAGCAACATGAGACTGACCTTGTGAGGATTTCTCAGGAACATATCCAAGTCCCTTTTTCTTGTTCCCAAGCATCTGGTTGCTATTTATTTTCTCTCTAGCCACTGAGGATTTATTCATTGCTGCAACCTTTTTCTTGAGAGAGTCCTCACTTTTTTTCAGGATTTCATGTCTGGTAAAGAGGTCATCAAACTTACTCTTAAGTACTTTTAGTTCTTCCTTCCTGACCAGCTCTTCCTCAGCCAGTTCCTTCAGAATCTTCTCTCTTGGAAGACGCTCAGCATTGATTAAATCAATCTCCTGAGTTAGTGTCACAGTTTGAGCTGATTCTTTAAGATCAGACTGAGTGAGTTGTTCGTTCAGGTTGTGAACCTCAGTGCTCAATTTCTTGTTCTCCTCTACCAAGAAGACATTAGTTTCCTGCAGTCTGGAGAAATCAACCATCAATTGATCAAGGCAGATCTGAAGGTTCATTTCTCTAACTGACTCTGAGCTAGGCTCAGGATTTTGACCAGTGTAAGAAGCACAAACAGAATTTGATGTTACCTCAGGCTCATCCCTAGCCATCAGACATACATCATCGTACTCGTCATCTGAGAAGAGTTCAGGTGACCTCTCAGCAGGACCGTCAGAGTTTGTTGCATCTTCAGCAAACATTGCTCTCCGATCAGCAGATCTTAGATCCCTAGTGGCTATCCTTTCCTCTCTCTCCCTCGCACTTAGCTCCGGGCAGTCGTACTGATAGTGACCAATTTTGTTACAGTTGTAACATGCTACCTGCTTACTTACTCTTTCTTTTCTTGGTTCAGGGTTCCTCCTTGAGTCAGGTTCCCTGGTTCTTGGTGAGCTTTCAGCCTTGGTTGGGTATCTATCATCACGAGTACGTCTCTGTTCGTCTCTTCTTTCAGGCTTTGGTTCAGAATATCTCCTTTCATCACCACATTCTCTCCTCTGGTCAGTATTCCTTCGCTCCTCATATCTCCTTGAGCTTTGGCGGGTTCCTTCAGGTTTCTTGTCACGTGAGTCCTGATAAAACTTTTTATAACGACCAAACCTGGAATTGAGCTTGTCAAATCGTCTGGCCATCAGGTTGTACTCCTCAGCGAGTTCTTCCCTGCTCATCTCCATCAGTGACTTTGATGAAGAATTTGATGAGGGCTCAACAGGTTCAGACCTGGCCTTGAACGCCACACTTTTCTCAGGAGTTTTCTCCTTCACTTCCTCTTCTAACTGAACTTTCTTCTTTCTTTTGTTAAGATCGAATTCAAGCGCTTTGAGCTCTGAAAAAAGTAAAGCAGAAGTTATGTTACTCATATCCTGAGTGTTCTTAAGCATAATTACACTGTTATCCCATCTCTCAGGAAGGGCATTCAGGATTTTTGAAGCAACATCTCTCCTTGGGACATCCTTGTCCAGCATCACCAACTCATTCATCAACTTGATGAATCTAGACTCCATTTGATCTATGCTCTCGTCAGGCAGCATCTCGAACGCCTCAAATTTCTGTATGGCAATGTTTCTCTTGTTTTCCTTGATCTTTTCAGATCCCTCACACATCCTTGTCAGCTCATCCCAAACCTCCTTTGCCATCTTTAAGTTTATCAGCCTAGCTGACTCCTCGAAGGGCACCGTATGCAAGATGATGTTTCTGGCGACATTATCAAGCCCCATCATCTTGATCTCATCAGTGGTCATATCCTTCCTCTCCTTAGGAATAGGTACACCAATATCGAGATCATCATATCCTCTCCCTCTGGTGTTAGGGACAGTGATTTTGATCGGTCCTTCCCTGAGAACATGCGGCATCTGGTCATGGATGGCATCTAGATGTGCTTCTAATCTGAACTTCCAATAGACAAAGTTAGATACAGAGAATTCAGGTAACGAAGCTTCAAGTCTCCTCGAAGTCATGATGATGCAAGTTTTATGAAAAGCAAACTCAGATCTGTTCAGTGACCACCAACAGTTTCTCCTCTGAAACTATTAGTATTCAAAGTCAGTGGTCTTTCAAACCACTGCTCTGAGACCACTTGTTGGTCCCGGTACAAGACTGAGGAATACGTGTATGGGGGGGGGGGGGGGAATACACGTATACCAATTTTTCAACCTTAAAACTGACTGGGTCCCTTTTACTCAGAGTGGTAAAGAACTAGGAGCTGATAACACACCTACTGACTACACTTGGTGCGGGTCAGTTGGCTAACTATCAGTTCAAGTTCAGTGCGGAAATGTTTGAGCCCTGATAGTTTAAAGTTCTTGTTTAGTTTGCTTTCTGAAAAACTTGTTTTACTCAATTCTGAATAGTGTTTAGTAGGGCAGTGGCTCTTTTTGAAGATCAGTCTGATTGATTCAGGCCTGATAAACTGAATGCAATGAATGAACAAGTAATATGGCAAGTATGCACAATATCAAAGCAGTAAGAACACAAGGAGTTTAACGTGGTTCAGAGACTCAAGCTCCTACGTCCACGGCCTGATTTAACAGGAAATCCACTCAAGGGATTCTTGTTTTTAACGTGCCAAGGTGCACCAAGACCAGCTAACCTCACTGATCTATACAACTCCACTTACTAATACACTAACTGACTTACTCCCAACAAGCCTAACTTAGGGTTTTGGTTTCAGTTTGGATTCCAACTAAGTTGAGATTATCCTTAAAAGGCAAAGCTATGCTAAGGATTAGATAATCTCTCTAAGCTTAAGATAATGCTATTTAGCTCTTGGAATACAGAATAACTCTCGATTGCTAAGAAACACTTGGGAAATTTAGATGTTTTTCGAGTGCTTCTTTTAAAGGTGAATGCTTTTGAATGCTTGAGAGTTTGAGTAATTTCTGGCTTGGAAATTTCCCGTAACCTTGAATGGGTTCAAGGTCTTCTGTATTTATAGGTGATTTAGAAAACTATCCGTTGGAGAGATAGTCTTCTAGTCATCTATGTAGAGTGGCTTCAAACGGACATATCTTCATGCAGCAGCCGTCCTCACATGGATTTGGTATTTGCATTAAATGCACATTAAATGCTTGCCCGTTGAATGTGCAGTCTGAATTCAGTCTCCATGTCAGGTTCCGTACGTGCGTGTCCTTCTCGGATTGGTCCGCGTCATCAGGTTGGTGAGAATGTCAGAACTTATTCCTGAGCTTCAGGCTTGTCTTATTAAGTTCATTTTGTCTTGAGCCCACCAGTCTTGTCCTGACGCTGAAATTCCTTTTGCATTGCTTGGCTCTACTCCAAGTCTTCCCATTAACTCAGTGACATCCTGTTCCCTTCAGGATTGAGTTAGTAATGACCTCAGGGTCATACTCTTCATCACTGACACTTACTCAACCAGCTTAGAGGACTGCCATAAGTTCAGGATGATGCTCTTCGTCTTCAGGCTCTTAGTCTTGATTGACACCAGTGAGTTCTCCTCTCACTGAGTACCTGTGAAGTGTAAAATGACTAAGTACTAATCCTAATCAAGACTAGCTTGACAAAGACAGATTAAGGCAAGCATCTTTTCAGGGGCTTTGGGATCTTAATCAAAACTGACAATGTCCCAACATTATACAAGTTTGCCTAGAAGGAGGTGTACATGACCTTTGATCTCCCTAGTGTGCATGTGTGACACTTAGGCTTTGACTATTTTGACCTTATCTAAACTAAATTCTATCCTCTAGTACTGGACTTGCTCGTATTCAAGAGTTGCTCGTCCTGTTGGACTTGTCCTTGAGGAGTCTTTAGTTTGATTTTGATAGTCTTTATTCTTGATAATTTGTTGTCTTGATATTGTAGCCAAATCTGTTCGCCGATGTGCTAGATATGCTCGCCGAGGTGTCACTGGGTCCACATGGAGAAAAGGTTAAAGCTGCTCGCCTGATTATAATTGCTAGGCGGACAAAGACTGTTCGCCCGACGTTTCCAGCTCAGCCTGGTTTTGTTTGCTTAACTTTCTCTTAAGAGTGAGTACTTTGGGTTAATCCTGCTCGCCCTAATGACATTTCTGCTCGCCTATCAACAATTGCCCCCTTGCCAATCATTATGTTGTGATAGGACAAGGCGAACAACTTATGGGTTGGCAATTATCCGGTGATATAGAGG